>JASGCC010000030.1:0-2707311 GCA_030067915.1 Hydractinia echinata
AGTCTTAATGGACTACGAAGTCCCAAGTCGTTTTCCTTGGCGCCATTGCCTTAGAACACCGTCTACTATGTGCACATGCCTGTAAAGGCTGTAATATATGGCATTTTACTGCCTAATAAAAGCCTTACACGAAATCACGTGTTCCACGTGCCTGCGCAGGTTACGATCGGTCTAGTCCTTCCACTCTCAATGGACTGCCACGTCCCAAGTATTTTTTCCTGACGCCGTGGTCTTATAACACCGTCAACTACATGCACAGGCCTCTAAAGACTGTAATATGGCCTTTTGCGGCCTAATAAAGGACATTACACGTAAATCACGTGCTTCCACGCGCCTTGCGCAGGTTACCATCGTCTAGTCCTTCCACTCTCTTCGACTACGGCGTCCCAAGTCGTTTTCCTCGGCGCCATGGATTAGAACACCGTCAACTACGTGCACAGGCCTCTAAAGGCTCTAATATGGCCTTTTGCCGCCTAATAGAGGCCTTACACGTAAATAAGGTGGTTCCACGTGCTGCGTAGATTACGATCGGTCTAGTCCTTCCACTCTCAATGGACTGCGACGTTCCAAGTCGTTTTCCCTGGTGCCGTGCTCTTATGACACCGTCAACTACATGCACACGCCCCTAAAGACTGTATATGGCCTTTTGCAGGCATAATAAAGGCCCTTACACGTAAATTACGTGCTTCCACGTGCCTGCGCAGGTTACCATTTGGTCCAAGCCTTCCAGTCTTAATGGACTACGAAGTCCCAAGTCGTTTTCCTTGGCGACATTGGCCTTAGAACACGTCTACTACGTGCACAGGCCTCTAAAGGTTGTAATATGGCCTTTTACTGCCTAAATAAAAAGCCTTTCACGTAAATCACATGGTTCCACGTGCCTGCGCAGGTTACGATCGGTCTATTCCTTCCACTCTCAATGGAGTGCGGACGTTCCAAGTCGTTCTTCCCTGGCGCTGTGGTCTTATAACACCGTCAACAACATGCACGGTCCTCTAAAGACTGAATATGGCCTTTTGCGGCCAAACAAGGACATTACACGTAAATCACATGCTTCCACGTGCCTGCGCAGGTTACGATCGGTCTAGTCCTTCCACTTGCAATGGATTGCGACGTCCTAAGTCGTTTTTTCCTGGCGCCCTGATCTCTATAACACCATCAACTACATGCACAGGCCTCTAAACACTGTAATATGGCCTTTTGCGGCCTAAAAAAGGCCTTACACGTAAACCACGTGCTTCCACGTGCCTACGCAGGTTACGATCGGTTTAGTCCTTGCACTCTCAATAGACTGCGACGTCCCAAGTCGTTTTCCCTGGCGCCGTGGTCTAATAACACCGTCAACTACATGCACAGGCCTCTAAAGACTGTAATATGGCCTTGCTTCCACGTGCCTGCTCAGGTTACCATTGGTCTAGTCCTTCCAGTCTAATAGACTACGAATCTCAAGTCGTTTTCCTAGTCCCATGGCCTTAGAAACCGTCTACTACGTGCACATGCCTGTAAAGGCTGTAATGGCATTTTACTGCCTAATAAAGGCCTTACACGTAAACCACGTGCTTCCACGTGCCTGCGCAGGTTACGATCGGTCTAGTCCTTCCACTCTCTTCGACTACGGCGTCCCAAGTCGTTTCCCTGGTCCGTGGTCTTTTAACACCGTCAGCTACATGCACCGGCCTCTAAAGACTGTAATATGGCCTTTTGCGGCCTAAAAAAGGACATTACACGTAAATCACGTGCTTCCACGCGCCTTGCGCAGGTTACATCGGTCTAGTCCTTCCACTCTCTTCGACTACGGCGTCCCAAGTCGTTTTGCTCGGCGCCATGGATTTAGAACACCGTCTACGTGCACAGCTTCTAAAGGCTCTAATATGGCCTTTTGCCGCCTAATAGAAGCCTTACACGTAAATCACGTGCTTCCACGTGCCTGCGCAGGTTACGATCGGTCTAGTCCTTCCACTCTCAATAGACTGCGACGTCCCAAGTCGTTTTCCCTGGGTCCGTGGTCTTTTAACACCGTCAGCTACATGCACGCGGCCTCTAAAGACTGTAATATGGCCTTTGCGGCCTAATTAGGACATTACACGTTAATCACGTGCTTCCACGTGCCTGCGCAGGTTACGATCGGTCTAGTCCTTGCACTCTCAATGGACTGCGACGTCCCAAGTCGTTTTCCCTGGAGCCGTGGTCTAATAACACCGTCAATTACATGCACAGGCCTCTAAAGACTGTAATATGGCCTTGCTTCCAAGTGCCTGCGCAGGATACCATTGGTCTAGTCCTTCCAGTTTTAATAAACTACGAAATCCCAAGTCGTTTTTTGGCGCCATGGCCTTAGAACACCGTCTACTACGTGCACAGGCCTGTAGGGCTGTAATATGGCCTTTTGCTGCCTAATAAAAGACTTACACGTAATTCACGTGGTTCCACGTGCCTGCGCAGGTTACGATCGGTCTAGTCCTTGCACTATCAATGGACTGCGACGTCTCAAGTCGTTTTCCCTGGCGCCGTGGTCTTATACACACGTCAACTACATGCACAGGCCTCGAAAGACTGTGATATGGCTTTTTGCGGCCTAATAAAGGCCTTACACGTAAATCACGTGCTTCCACGTGCCTGGCACAGGTTACGATCGGTCTAGTCCTTCCACTCTCAATAGACGGCGACGTCCCAAGTCGTTTTCCCTGTGGTCGTGGTCTTTAAACACTGTCAACTACATGCACGACTCTAAAGACTGTAATATGGCTTTTTGTGGCCTAATAAAGGCCTTACACGTAAATCACGTGCTTCCACGTGCCTGCGCAGGTAACAATTGGTCTAAGCCTTCCAGTCTAATGGACTACGAAGTCCCAAGTCGTTTTTCCATGGCGCCATCGCCTTAGAACACCGTCTACTACGTGCACAGACCTGTGAAGGCTGTAATATGGCGTTTTGCTGCCTAATAAAAGCCTTTCACGTACATCACGTGGTCCACGTGCCTGCGCAGGTTACGAGGTCTATTCCTTCCATCTCAATGGACTGCGACGTCCCAAGTCGTTCTCCCTGGCGCTGTGGTCTTATAACACCGTTAGCAACATGCACAAGCCTTTAAAGACTGTAATATGGCCTTGCTTCCACGTGCCTGCGCAGGTTACCATTGGTCTAGTCCTTCCAGTCTTAATAGACTATGAAGTCTCAAGTCGTTTTCCTTGGCGCCATGGCCTTAGAACACCGTTTACTATGTGCACATGCCTGTAAAGGCTGTAATATATGGCATTTTACTGCCTAATAAAAGCCTTACACGCAAAATTACATGGTTCCACGTGCCTGCGCAGGTTACGATCGGTCTAGTCCTTCCACTCTCAATGGACTGCCACGTCCCAAGTATTTTTCCTGACGCCGTGGTCTTATAACACCGTCAACTACATGCACAGGCCTCTAAAGACTGTAAATATGGCCTTTTGCGGCCTAATAAAGGACATTACACGTAAATCACGTGCTTCCACGCCCTTGCGCAGGTTACCATCGTCTAGTCCTTCCACTCTCTTCGACTACGGCGTCCCAAGTCGTTTTTCCTCGGCGCCATGGATTTAGAACACCGTCAACTAAGTGCACAGGCTCTAAAGGCTCTAATATGGGCCTTTTGCCGCCTAATAGAGGCCTTACACGTAAATAAGGTGGTTTCACGTGCCTGCGTAGATTACGATCGGTCTAGTCCTTCCACTCTCAATGGACTGCGACGTTCCAAGTCGTTTTCCCTGGTGCCGTGCTCTTATGACACCGTCAACTACATGCACACGCCCTAAAGACTGTAATATGGCCTTTTGCGGCATAATAAAGGCCTTACACGTAAATTACGTGCTTCCACGTGCCTGCGCAGGTTACCATTGGTCTAAGCCTTCCAGTCTTAATGGACTACGAAGTCCCAAGTCGTTTTCCTTGGCGCCATGCCTTAGAAACACGTCTACTACGTGCACAGGCCTCTAAAGGTTGTAATATGGCCTTTTGCTGCCTAATAAAAGCCTTTCACGTAAATCACATGGTTCCACGTGCCTGCGCAGGTTACGATCGGTCTATTCCTTCCACTCTCAATGGAGTGCGACGTTCCAAGTCGTTCTCCCTGGCGCTGTGGTCTTATAACACCGTCAACAACATGCACGGTCCTCTAAAGACTGTAATATGGCCTTTTGCGGCCAAACAAGGACATTACACGTAAATCACGTGCTTCCCGGTGCCTGCGCAGGTTACGATCGGTCTAGTCCTTCCACTTGCAATGGATTGCGACGTCCTAAGTCGTTTTTCCTGGCGCCCTGATCTTATAACACCATCAACTACATGCACAGGCCTCTAAACACTGTAATATGGCCTTTTGCGGCCTAATAAAGGCCTTACACGTAAACCACGTGCTTCCACGTGCCTGCGCAGGTTACGATCGGTTTAGTCCTTGCACTCTCAATAGACTGCGACGTCCCAAGTCGTTTTCCCTGGCGCCGTGGTCTAATAATACCGTGAACTACATGCACAGGCCTCTAAAGACTGTAATATGGCCTTGCTTCCACGTGCCTGCTCAGGTTACCATTGGTCTAGTCCTTCCAGTCTTAATAGACTACGAAGTCTCAAGTCGTTTTCCTTGGCGCCATGGCCTTAGAACACCGTCTACTACGTGCACATGCCTGTAAAGGCTGTAATGGCATTTTACTGCCTAATAAAAGCATTACACGTAAATCACGTGGTTCCACGTGCCTGCGCAGGTTACGATCGGTCTAGTCCTTCCACTCTCAATGGACTGCCACGTCCCAAGTATTTTTTCCTGACGCCGTGGTATTATAACACCGTCAACTACATGCACAGGCCTCTAAACACTGTAATATGGACTTTTGCGGCCTAAAAAAGGACATACACGTAAATCACGTGCTTCCACGCGCCTTGCGCAGGTTACCATCGGTCTAGTCCTTCCACTCTCTTCGACTACGGCGTCCCAAGTCGTTTTCCTCGGCGCCATGGATTTAGAACACCGTCAACTACGTGCACAGGCCTCTAAAGGCTCTAATATGGCCTTTTGCCGCCTAATAGAAGCCTTACACGTAAATAAGGTGGTTCCACGTGCCTGCGCAGATTACGATCGGTCTAGTCCTTCCACTCTCAATGGACTGCGACGTCCCAAGTCTTTTTTCCTTGTGCCGTGCTCTTATGACACCGTCAACTACATGCACACGCCCCTAAAGACTGTAATATGGCCTTTTGCGGCATAATAAAGGCCTTACACGTAAATTACGTGCTTCCACGTGCCTGCGCAGGTTACCATTGGTCTAAGTCTTCCAGTCTTAATGGACTACAAAGTTCCAAGTCGTTTTCCTTGGCGCCATTGCCTTAGAACACCGTCTACTACGTGCACAGGCCTCTAAAGGCTGTAATATGGCCTTTTGCTGCCTAATAAAAGCCTTACACGTAAATCACGTGGTTCCACGTGGCCTGCGCAGGTTACGATCGGTCTATTCCTTCCACTCTCAATGGACTGCGACGTTCCAAGTCGTCCTCCCTGCCACAGTGGTCTTATAACACCGTCAACAACATGCACAGAACTCTAAAGACTGTAATATGGCCTTTTGCGGCCTAATAAAGTCTTTACACGTAAATCACGTGCTTCCACGTCCCTGTGCAGGTTACCATTGATCTAGTCCTTCCAGTCTTAATAGACTACGATGTCCCAAGTCGTTTTCCTTGGCGCCATGACCTTAGAACACCGTCTACTACGTGCACCGTCCTCTAAGGACTGTAATATGGCCTTTTGCGGCCTAATAAAGATATTACACGTTAATCACGTGCTTCCACGTGCCTGCGCAGGTTACGATCGGTCTAGTCCTTGCACTCTCAATGGACTGCGACGTCCCAAGTCGTTTTCCCTGGCGCCGTGGTCTAATAACACCGTCAACTACATGCACAGGCCTCTAAAGACTGTAATATGGCCTTGCTTCCAAGTGCCTGCGCAGGTTACCATTGGTCTAGTCCTTCCAGTCTTAATAAACTACGAAACCCCAAGTCGTTTTTCTTGGCGCCATGGCCATAGAACACCGTCTACTACGTACACAGGCCTGTAGAGGCTGTAATGTGGCCTTTTGCTGCCTAATAAAAGCCTTACACGTAAATCACGTGGTTCCACGTGCCTGTGCATGTTACGATCGGTCTAGTCCTTGCACTATCAATGTACTGCGACGTCTCAAGTCGTTTTCCCTGGCGCCGTGGTCTTATAACACCGTCAACTACATGCACAGGCCTCGAAAGACTGTGATATGGCTTTTTGCGGACTAATAAAGGCCTTACACGTAAATCACGTGCTTCCACGAGCCTGCGCAGGTTACCATCGGTCTAGTCCTTCCACTCTCAATGGACTGCGACGTCCCAAGTCGTTTTCCCTGGCGCCGTGGTCTTATAACACCGTGAACTACATGCACAGGCCTCTAAAGACTGTAATATGGCCTTTTGCGGCCGAATAAAGGCCTTACACGTAAGTCACGTGCTTCCACGTGCCTGCACAGGTAACGATCGGTCTAGTCCTTCCACTCTCAATAGACGGCGACGTCCCAAGTCGTTTTCCCTGGGGTCGTGGTCTTTAAACACCGTCAACTACATGCACCGACCTCTAAAGACTGTAATATGGCCTTTTGCGGCCTAATAAAGGCCTTACACGTAAATCACGTGCTTCCACGTGCCTGCGCAGGTCACCATTGGTCTAAGCCTTCCAGTCTTAATGGACTACGAAGTCCCAAGTCGTTTTCCTTGGCGCCATCGCCTTAGAACACCGTCTACTACGTGCACAGACCTTTGAAGGCTGTAATATGGCGTTTTGCTGCCTAATAAAAGCCTTTCACGTACATCACGTGGTTCCACGTGCCTGCGCAGGTTACGATCTGTCTCTTCCTTCCACTCTCAAAGGACTGCGACGTCCCAAGTCGTTCTCCCTGGCGCTGTGGTCTTATAACACCGTCAACAACATGCACTGGCCTTTAAAGACTGTAATATGGCCTTGCTTCCACGTGCCTGCGCAGGTTACCATTGGTCTAGTCCTTCCAGTCTTATTAGACTACGAAGTCTCAAGTCGTTTTCCTTGGCGCCATGGCCTTAGAACACCGTCTACTATGTGCACATGCCTGTAAAGGCTGTAATATATGGCATTTTGCTGCCTAATAAAAGCCTTACACGTAAATCACGTGGTTCCACGTGCCTGCGCAGGTTACGATCGGTCTAGTCCTTCCACTCTCAATGGACTGCCACGTTCCAAGTATTTTTTCCTGACGCCGTGGTCTTATAACACCGTCAACTACATGCACAGGCCTCTAAAGACTGTAATATGGCCTTTTGCGGCCTAATAAAGGACATTACACGTAAATCACGTGCTTCCACGCGCCTTGCGCAGGTTACCATCGGTCTAGTCCTTCCACTCTCTTCGACTACGGCGTCCCAAGTCGTTTTCCTCGGCGCCATGGATTTAGAACACCGTCAACTACGTGCACAGGCCTCTAAAGGCTCTAATATGGGCTTTTGCCGCCTAATAGAGGCCTTACACGTAAATAAGGTGGTTCCACGTGCCTGCGTAGATTACGATCGGTCTAGTCCTTCCACTCTCAATGGACTGCGACGTCCCAAGTCGTTTTCCCTGGTGCCGTTATCTTATGACACCATCAACTTCATGCACACGCCCCTAAAGACTGTAATATGGCCTTTTGCGGCATAATAAAGGCCTTACACGTAAATTACGTGCTTCCACGTGCCTGCGCAGGTTACCATTGGTCTAAGCCTTCCAGTCTTAATGGACTACGAAGTCTCAAGTCATTTTCCTAGGCGCCATTGCCTTAGAACACCGTCTACTACGTGCACAAGCCTCTAAAGACTGTAATATGGCCTTTTGATGCCTAATAAAAGCCTTTCACGTAAATCACATGGTTCCACGTGCCTGCGAAGGTTACGATCGGTCTATTCCTTCCACTCTAAATGGACTGCGGCGTCCAAAGTTGTTTTCCCGGGCGCCGTGGTCTTATAACACCGTGAACTACATGCACCGGCCTCTAAAGACTGTAATATGGCCTTTTGCGGCCTAATAAAGGCCTTACACGTAAATCACGTGCTTCCACGTGCCTGCGCAGGTTACAATCGGTCTAGTCCTTCCACTCTCAATAGACTACGACGTTCCAAGTCGTTTTCCCTGGGTCCGTGGTCTTTTAACACCGTCAACTACGTGCACAGGCCTCTAAAGGCTCTAATATGGGCTTTTGCCGCCTAATAGAGGCCTTACACGTAAATAAGGTGGTTCCACGTGCCTGCGTAGATTACGATCGGTCTAGTCCTTCCACTCTCAATGGACTGCGACGTCCCAAGTCGTTTTCCCTGGTGCCGTGCTCTTATGACACCGTCAACTTCATGCACACGCCCCTAAAGACTGTAATATGGCCTTTTGTGGCATAATAAAGGCCTTACACGTAAATTACGTGCTTCCACGTGCCTGCGCAGGTTACCATTGGTCTAAGCCTTCCAGTCTTAATGGACTACGAAGTCTCAAGTCATTTTCCTAGGCGCCATGCCTTAAGAACACCGTCTACTACGTGCACAAGCCTCTAAAGACTGTAATATGGCCTTTTGCTGCCTAATAAAGAGCCTTTCACGTAAATCACATGGTTCCACGTGCCTGCGCAGGTTACGATCGGTCTATTCCCTTCCACTCTAATGGACTGCGCGGTCCAAAGTTGTTTTCCCGGGCGCCAGTGGTCTATAACACCGTGAACTACATGCACGGCCTCTAAAGACTGTAATATGGCCTTTTTGCGGCCTAATAAAGGCCTTACACGTAAATCACGTGCTTCCACGTGCTGCGCAGGTTACAATCGGTTAGTCCTTCCATCTCTCAAGGACTACGACGTTCCAAGTCGTTTTCCCTGGGGCCGTGGTCTTTAACACCGTCAGCTACATGCACCGGCTCTAAAGACTTAATATGGCCTTTTTGCGGCCTAATAAGAGCATTACACGTAATCTACGTGCTTTCCACGTGCCCTGTGCAGGTTATCGATCGGGTCTAGTCCTTGCACTCTGAATGGACTGGCGACGTCCCCAAAGGGCGGTTTTTCCCCGGCCGCCGTGGTTTAATAACACCGGTCAAACTTCATGCACAGGCCCCTAAAGACTGTAAATATGGCCTTTTGCGGCATAATAAGGCCTTACACGTAAATGACGTGCTTCCACGTGCCTGCGCAGGTTACCATTGGTACCTAAGTCCTTCCGTCTTAATGGACTACGAATGTCCCAAGTCGTTTTTCCTTGCGCCATGGCACTTAGAACCACGGTTTACTACGTGCACAGGCCTCTAAAGGCTGTAATATGGCCTTTGCTGCTCTAATAAAAGCTTTTCACGGTAAATCACGTGGTTCAACGTGCCATGCGCTAGGTTACGATCGGGTCTAGTCCTTTCCAGTCTCATGGTACTGCCGCGTCCCAAGTCGTTTTTCCCTGGGCCTTTGTGGTCTTATAACACTGTCTACTACGTGCACAGGCCTCTAAAGACTGTAATATGCCTTTTGCTGTCCTAATAAAAGCCTTACACGTAAAATCACGTGGTTCCACGTGCTGCGCAGGTTACGATCGGTCTAGTCCTTGCCACTATCAATGGACTGCGACGTCCCAAGTCGTTTTCCCTGGCGCACGTGGCCTATAACACCGTCCTCAACTACATGCACAGGCGGTCTAAAGGCTGTAATATGGCCTTTTGCGTCCTAATAGAAGGCCCTTACACGTAAATCACGTTGCTCCACGTGGCCTGCGCAGGTTACCATTGAGTCTAGTCCTTCCAGTCTGAATGGACTGCGAAGTCCAAGGTCGTTTTCCCTGGCGCCATGGGTCCTTAAA
Organism: Hydractinia echinata; assembly: GCA_030067915.1. Classification (NCBI taxonomy): domain Eukaryota; kingdom Metazoa; phylum Cnidaria; class Hydrozoa; order Anthoathecata; family Hydractiniidae; genus Hydractinia; species Hydractinia echinata. Next base: position 9,871 of record JASGCC010000030.1, read on the forward strand.
CACCGTCAACTACATGCATCAGGCCTCTTAAAAGACCTGTAATATGGCCTTTTGCGGCCTAATAAGGGACCTTACACGGTAATCCACAGTGCTTCCACGCCCTGCGCAGGTTGCCATCGGTCCTAGGTCCTTCCCAATCTCAATGGCACTGCGACGCCTAAGTCGGTTTTCCCTGGGCGCCATCGCCTTAGAACACCGTCTACTACGTGCACAGACCTTTGAAGGCTGTAATATGGCGTTTTGCTGCCTAATAAAAGCCTTTCACGTACATCACGTGGTTCCACGTGCCTGTGCAGGTTACGATCGGTCTATTCCTTCCACTCTCAATGGACTGCGACGTCCCAAGTCGTTCTCCCTGGCGCTGTGGTCTTATAACACCGTCAACAACATGCACAGGCCTTTAAAGACTGTAATATGGCCTTGCTTCCACGTGCCTGCGCAGGTTACCATTGGTCTAGTCCTTCCAGTCTTAATAGACTATGAAGTCTCAAGTCGTTTTCCTTGGCGCCATGGCCTTAGAACACCGTCTACTATGTGCACATGCCTGTAAAGGCTGTAATATATGGCATTTTGCTGCCTAATAAAAGCCTTACACGTAAATCACGTGGTTCCACGTGCCTGCGCAGGTTACGATCGGTCTAGTCCTTCCACTCTCAATGGACTGCCACGTCCCAAGTATTTTTTCCTGACGCCGTGGTCTTATAACACCGTCAACTACATGCACAGGCCTCTAAAGACTGTAATATGGCCTTTTGCGGCCTAATAAAGGACATTACACGTAAATCACGTGCTTCCACGCGCCTTGCGCAGGTTACCATCGGTCTAGTCCTTCCACTCTCTTCAACTACGGCGTCCCAAGTCGTTTTCCTCGGCGCCATGGATTTAGAACACCGTCAACTACGTGCACAGGCCTCTAAAGGCTCTAATATGGCCTTTTGCCGCATAATAGAGGCCTTACACGTAAATAAGGTGGTTCCACGTGCCTGCGTAGATTACGATCGGTCTAGTCCTTCCACTCTCAATGGACTGCGACGTTCCAAGTCGTTTTCCCTGGTGCCGTGCTCTTATGACACCGTCAACTACATGCACACGCCTCTAAAGACTGTAATATGGCCTTTTGCGGCATAATAAAGGCCTTACACGTAAATTACGTGCTTCCACGTGCCTGCGCAGGTTACCATCGGTCTAAGCCTTCCAGTCTTATAGGACTACGAAGTCCCAACTCGTTTTCCGTGGCGCCATTGCCTTAGAACACCGTCTACTACGTGCACAGGCCTGTAGAGGCTGTAATATGGCCTTTTGCTGCCTAATAAAAGCCTTACACGTAAATCACGTGGTTCCACGTGCCTGCGCAGGTTACGATCGGTCTAGTCCTTGCACTATGAATGGACTGCGACGTCTCAAGTCGTTTTCCCTGGCGCCGTGGTCTTATAACACCGTCAACTACATGCACAGGCCTCGAAAGACTGTGATATGGCTTTTTGCGGCCTAATAAAGGCCTTACACGTAAATCACGTGCTTCCACGTGCCTGCACAGGTTACGATCGGTCTAGTCCTTCCACTCTCAATAGACGGCGACGTCCCAAGTCGTTTTCCCTGGGGTCGTGGTCTTTAAACACCGTCAACTACATGCACCGACCTCTAAAGACTGTAATATGGCCTTTTGCGACCTAATAAAGGCCTTACACGTAAATCACGTGCTTCCACGTGCCTGCGCAGGTCACCATTGGTCTAAGCCTTCCAGTCTTAATGGACTACGAAGTCCCAAGTCGTTTTCCTTCGCGCCATCGCCTTAGAACACCGTCTACTACGTGCACAGACCTTTGAAGGCTGTAATATGGCGTTTTGCTGCCTAATAAAAGCCTTTCACGTACATCACGTAGTTCCACGTGCCTGCGCAGGTTACGATCTGTCTATTCCTTCCACTCTCAATGGATTGCGACGTCCCAAGTATTTTTTCCTGACGCCGTGGTCTTATAACACCGTCAACTACATGCACAGGCCTCTAAAGACTGTAATATGGCCTTTTGCGGCCTAATAAAGGACATTACACTTAAATCACGTGCTTCCACGCGCCTTGCGCAGGTTACCATCGGTCTAGTCCTTCCACTCTCTTCGACTACGGCGTCCCAAGTCGTTTTCCTCGGCGCCATGGATATAGAACACCGTCAACTACGTGCACAGGCCCCTAAAGGCTCTAATATGGCCTTTTGCCGCCTAATAGAGGCCTTACACGTAAATAAGGTGGTTCCACGTGCCTGCGTAGATTACCATCGGTCTAGTCCTTCCACTCTCAATGGACTGCGACGTCCCAAGTCGTTTTCCCTGGTGCCGTGCTCTTATGACACCGTCAACTTCATGCACACGCCCCTAAAGACTGTAATATGGCCTTTTGCGGCCTAATAAAGGCCTTATACGTAAATCACGTGCTTCCACGTGCCTGCGCAGGTTACGATCGGTCTAGTCTTTCCACTCTCAATAGACTGCGACGTCCCAAGTCGTTTTCCCTGGGTCCGTGTCTTTTAACACCGTCAGCTACATGCACCGGCCTCTAAAGACTGTAATATGGCCTTTGCGGCCTAATAAGGAATTACACGTTAATCACGTGCTTCCACGGCCTGCGCATGTTACGATCGGTCTAGTCCTTGCACTCTCAATGGACTGCGACGTCCCAAGTCGTTTTCCCTGGCGCCGTGGTCTAATAACACCGTCAACTACATGCACAGGCCTCTAAAGACTGTAATATGGCCTTGCTTCCAAGTGCCTGCGCAGGTTACCATTGGTCTAGTCCTTCCAATTTTAATAAACTGCGAAATCCCAAGTCGTTTTTCTTGGCGCCATGGCCTTAGAACACCGTCTACTACGTGCACAGGCCTGTAGAGCTGTAATATGGCCTTTTGCGGCCTAATAAGGACATTACACGTTAATCACGTGCTTCCACGTGCATGCGCAGGTTACGATCGGTCTAGTCCTTGCACTCTCAATGGACTGCGACGTCCCAAGTCGTTTTCCCTGGCGCCGTGGTCTAATAACACCGTCAACTACATGCACAGGCCTCTAAAGACTGTAATATGGCTTTGCTTCCAAGTGCCTGCGCAGGTTACCATTGGTCTAGTCCTTCCAATTTTAATAAACTGCGAAATCCCAAGTCGTTTTTCTTGGCGCCATGGCCTTAGAACACCGTCTACTACGTGCACAGGCCTGTAGAGGCTGTAATATGGCCTTTTGCTGCCTAATAAAAGCCTTACACGTAAATCACGTGGTTCACGTGCCTGCGCAGGTTACGATCGGTCTAGTCCTTGCACTATCAATGGTCTGCGACGTTCAAGTGGTTTTTCCCTGGCGCCGTGGTCTTATAACACCGTCAACTACATGCACAGGCCTCGAAAGACTGTGATATGGCTTTTTGCGGCCTAATAAAGGCCTTACACGTAAATCACGTGCTTCCATGAGCCTGCGCAGGTTAAAATCGGTCTAGTCCTTCCACTCTCAATGGACTGCGACGTCCCAAGTCGTTTTCCCTGGCACCGTGGTCTTATAACGCCGTGAACTACATGCACAGGTCTCTAAAGACTGTAATATGGCCTTTTGCGGCCTAATAAAGGCCTTACACGTAAATCACGTGCTTCCACGTGCCTGCACAGGTTACGATCGGTCTAGTCCTTCCACTCTCAATAGACGGCGAGGTCCCAAGTCGTTTTCCCTGTGGTCGTGGTCTTTAAACACCGTCAACTACATGCACCGACCTCTAAAGACTGTAATATGGCCTTTTGCGGCCTAATAAAGGCCTTACACGTAAATCACGTGCTTCCACGTGCCTGCGCAGGTCACCAGTGGTCTAAGCCTTCCAGTCTTAATGGACTACGAAGTCCTAAGTCGTTTTCCTTGGCGCCATCGCCTTAGAACACCGTCTACTACGTGCACAGACCTGTGAAGGCTGTAATATTGTGTTTTGCTGCCTAATAAAAGCCTTTCACGTACATCACGTGGTTCCACGTGCCTGCGCAGGTTACGATCGGTCTATTCCTTCCACTCTCAATGGACTGCGACGTCCCAAGTCGTTCTCCCTGGCGTTGTGGTCTTATAACACCGTCAACAACATGCACAGGCCTTTAAAGACTGTAATATGGCCTTGCTTCCACGTGCCTGCGCAGGTTACCATTGGTCTAGTCCTTCCAGTCTTAATAGACTATGAAGTCTCAAGTCGTTTTACTTGGCGCCATGGCCTTAGAACACCGTCTACTATGTGCACATGCCTGTAAAGGCTGTAATATATGGCATTTTGCTGCCTAATAAAAGCCTTACACGTAAATAAGGTGGTTCCACGTGCCTGCGCTGGTTACGATCGGTCTAGTCCTTGCACTATCAATGGACTGCGACGTCTCAAGTCGTTTTCCCTGGCGCCGTGGTCTTTAAACACCGTCAACTACATGCACCGACCTCTAAAGACTGTAATATGGCCTTTTGCGGCCTAATAAAGGCCTTACACGTAAATCACGTGCTTCCACGTGCCTGCGCAGGTTACCATTGGTCTAGTCCTTCCAGTCTTAATAGACTATGAAGTCTCAAGTCGTTTTCCTTGGCGCCATGGCCTTAGAACACCGTCTACTATGTGCACATGCCTGTAAAGGCTGCAATATATGGCATTTTGCTGCCTAATAAAAGCCTTACACGTAAATCACGTGGTTCCACGTGCCTGCGCAGGTTACGATCGGTCTAGTCCTTCCACTGTCAATGGATTGCCACGTCCCAAGTATTTTTTTCTGACGCCGTGGTCTTATAACACCGTCAACTACATGTACAGGCCTCTAAACACTGTAATATGGCCTTTTGCGGCCTAATAAAGGCCATTACACGTAAATCACGTGCTTCCACGCGCCTTGCGCAGGTTACCATCGGTCTAGTCCTTCCACTCTCTTCGACTACGGCGTCCCAAGTCGTTTTCCTCGGCGCCATGGATTTAGAACACCGTCAACTACGTGCACAGGCCTCTAAAGGCTCTAATATGGCCTTTTGCCGCCTAATAGAGGCCTTACACGTAAATAAGGTGGTTCCACGTACCTGCGTAGATTACGAACGGTCTAGTCCTTCCACTCTCAATGGACTGCGACGTTCCAAGTCGTTTTCCCTGGTGCCGTGCTCTTATGACACCGTCAACTACATGCACACGCCCCTAAAGACTGTAATATGGCCTTTTGCGGCATAATAAAGGCCTTACACGTAAATTACGTGCTTCCACGTGCCTGCGCAGGTTACCATTGGTCTAAGCCTTCCAGTCTTAATGGACTACGAAGTCCCAAGTCGTTTTCTTTGGCGCCATTGCCTTAGAACACCGTCTACTACGTGCACAGGCCTCTAAAGGTTGTAATATGGCCTTTTGCTGCCTAATAAAAGCCTTTCACGTAAATCACATGGTTCCACGTGCCTGCGCAGGTTACGATCGGTCTATTCCTTCCACTCTCAATGGACTGCGAACCGGAGCACCGGAGCACGTGAATACGTGTAAGGTCCTTATTAGGCCGCAAAAGGCCATATTACAGTCTTTAGAGCCTGTGCATAGTTGACGGTTTCTAAGGCATGCGCCAGGAAAACGACTTGACTTTGTAGTCCATTAAGACTGGAAGGACTAGACCAATGGTAACCTGCGCAGTCACGTGGAAGCACGTGATTTACGTGTAAGGCCTTTATTAGGCCGCAAAAGGCCATATTACAGTCTTTACAGGCCTGTGCATGTAGTTGACGGTGTATAAGACCACGGCGCCAGGGAAAAGACTTGGGAGTCATCTATGAGAGTGCAGGACTAGACCGATCGTAACCTGCCAGGCACGTTAACCACTTTAGTTGTGTAAGGCTTTTATTAGGCAGCAAAAGGCCATATTACAGCCTTTAGAGGCCTGTGCACGTAGTAGACGGTTTCTACATGGCGCCAGGGAAAAGACTTGGAGTCGCAGTCATTGAGAGTGAGGACTAGACCGATCGTAACCTGCCAGGCACGTGGAACCACGTGATTTACGTGTAAGGCTTTTAGGCAAAAGCCATATTACAGCCTTTAGAGGCCTGTGCACGTAGTAGACGGTTTCTAAGGCCATGGCGCCAGGGAAAACGACTTGGGACGTGCAGTCCATTGAGAGTGAAGGACTAGACCGATGGAACCTGCGCAGGCCGTGGAAGCACGTGATTTACGTGTAAGGTCCTTATTAGGCAGCAAAAGCCATATTACAGCCTTTAGAGGCCTGTGCACGTAGTAACGGTGTTCTAAGGCCATGGCGCCAGGGAAAACGACTTGGACGTCGCAGTCCATTGAGAGTGGAAGGACTAGACCATGGAACCTGCGCAGCGCGTGGAAGCACGTGATTTACGTGTAAGGTCCTTATTAGGCCGCAAAAGGCCATATTACAGTCTTTAGAGGCCTGTGCATGTAGTTTACGGTTTCTAAGGCATGGCGCCAAGGAAACGACTTGGACTTTGTAGTCCATTAAGACTGGAAGGACTAGACCAATGGTAACCTGCGCAGCACGTGGAAGCACGTGATTACGTGTAAGCCTTTATTAGGCCGCAAAAGGCCATATTACAGTCTTTAGAGGCCTGTGCATGTAGTTGACGGTGTATAAGACCACGGCGCCAGGGAAAAGACTTGGGAGTCGCAGTCATTGAGAGTGAGGACTAGACCGATCGTAACCTGCCAGGCACGTGGAAGCACGTGATTTACGTGTAAGGCTTTTATTAGGCAGCAAAGCCATATTACAGCCTTTAGAGGCTGTGCACGTAGTAGACGGTTTTCTAAGGCCATGGCGCCAGGGAAAACGACTTGGGACGTGCAGTCTTGAGAGTGGAAGGACTAGACCGATGGAACCTGCGCAGCGCGTGGAAGCACGTGATTTAAGTGTAAGGCTTATTAGGCAGCAAAAGGCCATATTACAGCCTTTAGAGGCCTGTGCACGTAGTTGACGGTGTTCAGGCCATGGCGCCAGGGAAAAAGACTTGACGTCGCAGTCCATTGAGAGTGAAGGACTAGACCGATGGAACCTGCGCAGGCACGTGGAAGCACTGATTACGTGTAAGGTCTTATTAGGCGCAAAAGGCCATATTACAGCTTTAGAGGCCTGTGCATGTAGTTGACGGTGTTCTAAGGCCATGGCGCCAGGAGAAACGAGCTTGGGACTGTAGTCCATTAGAGATGGAAGGACTAGACCGATGGTAACCTGCGCAGCACGTGGAAGCACGTGATTACGTGTAAGGCCTTTATTAGGCCGCAAAAGGCCATATTACAGTCTTTAGAGGCCTGTGCATGTAGTTGACGGTGTTATAAGACCACGGCGCCAGGGAAAACGACTTGGGACGTCGCAGTCCATTAGAGTGGAAGGACTAGACCGATCGTAACCTCGCAGGCCGTGGAAGCACGTGATTACGTGTAGGCTTTTATTAGGCAGCAAAAGGCCATATACAGCTTTAGAGGCTCTGCATAGTAGACGGTGTTCTAAGGCCATGCGCCAGGGAAAACGACTTTGGACGTCGCAGTCATTGAGAGTGGAAGGACTAACCGATCGTAACCTGCGCAGGCACTGGAACCACGTGATTTACGTGTAAGGCTTTATTAGGCAGCAAAAGCCATATTACAGCCTTTAGAGGCCTGTGCACGTAGTAGACGGTTTCTAAGGCCATGGCGCCAGGAAAACGACTTGGATACGTCGCAGTCCATTGATGAGTGGAAGGAATAGACCGATTCGTAACCTGCGCAGGCACGTGGGACCATGTGACTTACATGAAAGGCTTTTATTAGGCCAGCAAAAGGCCATATACAGCCTTTTAGAGCCTGTGCACGTAGTAGACGGTGTTCTAAGGCAAATGGCGCCAAGGAAAACGACTTGGGACTTCGTAGTCCAATTAAGACTGGAAACGGCTTAGACCAATGGTAACCTGCGCAGGCACGTGAAAGCACGTAATTACGTGTAAGGCCTTTATTATGCCGCAAAAGGCCATATTACAGTCTTTAGGGGCGGTGTGCATGAAGTTGACGGTGTTATTAGACCACGGCCCGGGAAAAAACGGACTTGGGACGTCGCAGTCCATTGAGAGTTGCAAGGACTAGACCGATCGTAAACCTGCACAGGCACGTGGAAGCACGTGATTAACGTGTAATGTCTTATTAGGGCCGCAAAAGGCCATATTACAGTCTTTAGAGGCCGGTGCAGTAGCTGACGGTGTTAAAAGACACGGACCCAGGGAAAACGACTTGGAACGTCGTAGTCTATTGAGAGTGGAAGGACTAGACCGATTGTAACCTGCGCAGGCACGTGGAAGCACGTGATTTACGTGTAAGGCCTTTATTAGGCCGGCAAAAGGCCATATTACAGTCTTTAGAGGCCGGTGCATGTAGTTCACGGTGTTATAAGACCACTGCGCCCGGGAAAACAACTTTGGACGCCGCCAGTCCATTTAGAGTGGAAGGAATAGACCCGATCGTAACCTGCGCAGGCACGTGGAACCATGTGATTTTACGTGAAAGGCTTTTATTAGGCAGCAAAAGGCCATATTACAGTCTTTAGAGGGCTTGTGCACGTAGTAGACGGTGTTCTAAGGCAATGGCGCCTAGGAAAATGACTTGAGACTTCGTAGTCCATTAAGACTGAAGGCTTAGACCAATGGTAACCTGACGCAGGCACGTGGAAGCACGTAATTTTACGTGTAAGGCCTTTATTATGCCGCAAAAAGGCCATATTACAGTCTTTAGGGGCGTGTGCATGAAGTTGATGGTGTCATAAGAGCACGGCACCAGGGAAAACGACTTGGGACGTCGCAGTCCATTGAGAGTGGAAGGACTAGACCGATCGTAATCTACGCAGGCACGTGGACCACCTTATTTACGTGTAAGGCCTCTATTAGGCGGCAAAAGCCCATATTAGGAGCCTTTAGAGGCCTGTTGCACGTAGTGACGGTGTTAAAAGACCACGGACCAGGGAAAACGACTTGGAACGTCGTAGTCTATTGAGAGTGGGAAGGACTAAGACCGATTGTAACCTGCGCAGGCACGTGGAAGCACGTGATTTACGTGTAAGGCCTTTATTAGGCCGCAAAAGGCCATATTACAGTCTTTAGAGGCCGGGCATGTAGTTCACGGTGTTATAAGACCACGGCGCCCGGGAAAACAACTTTGGACGCCGCAGTCCATTTAGAGTGGAAGGAATAGACCGATCGTAACCTCGCAGGCACGTGGAACCATGTGATTTACGTGAAAGGCTTTTATTAGGCATCAAAAGGCCATATTACAGTCTTTAGAGGCTTGTGCACGTAGTAGACGGTGTTCTAAGGCATGGCGCCTAAGGAAAATGACTTGAGGACTTCGTAGTCCATTAAGACTGGAAGGCTTAGACCAATGGTAACCTGCGCAGGCACGTGGAAGCACGTAATTTACGTGTAAGGCCTTTATTATGCCGCAAAAGGCCATATTACAGTCTTTAGGGCGTGTGCATGAAGTTGATGGTGTCATAAGATAACGGCACCAGGGAAAACGACTTGGGACGTCGCAGTCCTTTGAGAGTGGAAGGACTAGACCGATTCGTAATCTACGCAGGCACGTGGAACCACCTTATTTACGTGTAAGGCCTCTATTAGGCGGCAAAAGCCATATTAGAGCCTTTAGAGGCCTGTGCACGTAGTTGACGGTGTTCTAAATCCATGGCGCCGAGGAAAACGACTTGGGACGCCGTAGTCGAAGAGAGTGGAAGGACTAGACCGATGGTAACCTGCCGCAAGGCGCGTGGAAGCACGTGATTTACGTGTAATGTCCTTTATTAGGCCGCAAAGGCCATATTACAGTCTTTAGAGGCCTGTGCATGTAGTTGACGGTGTTATAAGACCACGGCGTCAGGAAAAAATACTTGGAACGTGGCAGTCCATTGAGAGTGGAAGGACTAGACCGATCGTAACCTGCGCAGGCACGTGGAACCACGTGATTTACGTGTAAGGCTTTTATTAGGCAGCAAAATGCCATATATTACAGCCTTTACAGGCATGTGCACATAGTAGACGGTGTTCTAAGGCCATGGCGCCAAGGAAAACGACTTGAGACTTCGTAGTCTATTAAGACTGGAAGGACTAGACCAATGGTAACCTGCGCAGGCACGTGGAAGCAAGGCCATATTACAGTCTTTAAAGGCCAGTGCATGTTGTTGACGGTGTTATAAGACCACAGCGCCAGGGAGAACGACTTGGGACGTCGCAGTCCTTTGAGAGTGGAAGGAAGAGACAGATCGTAACCTGCGCAGGCACGTGGAACCACGTGATGTACGTGAAAGGCTTTTATTAGGCAGCAAAACGCCATATTACAGCCTTCAAAGGTCTGTGCACGTAGTAGACGGTGTTCTAAAGGCGATGGCGCCAAGGAAAACGACTTGGGACTTCATAGTCCATTAAGACTGGAAGGCTTAAACCAATGGTGACCTGCGCAGGCACGTGGAAGCACGTGATTTACGTGTAAGGCCTTTATTAGGCGCAAAAGGCCATATTACAGTCTTTAGAGGTCGGTGCATGTAGTTGACGGTGTTTAAAGACCACGACCCCAGGGAAAACGACTTGGGACGTCGCCGTCTATTGAGAGTGGAAGGACTAGACCGATCGTAACCTGTGCAGGCACGTGGAAGCACGTGATTTACGTGTAAGGCCTTTATTCGGCCGCAAAAGGCCATATTACAGTCTTTAGAGGCCTGTGCATGTAGTTCACGGTGTTATAAGACCACGGCGCCAGGGAAAACGACTTGGGACGTCGCAGTCCATTGAGAGTGGAAGGACTAGACCGATGGTAACCTGCGCAGGCTCGTGGAAGCACGTGATTTACGTGTAAGGCCTTTATTAGTCCGCAAAAAGCCATATCACAGTCTTTCGAGGCCTGTGCATGTAGTTGACGGTGTTATAAGACCACGGCGCCAGGGAAAACGACTTGAGACGTCGCAGTACATTGATAGTGCAAGGACTAGACCGATCGTAACATGCGCAGGCACGTGGAACCACGTGATTTACGTGTAAGGCTTTTATTAGGCAGCAAAAGGCCACATTACAGCCTCTACAGGCCTGTGTACGTAGTAGACGGTGTTCTATGGCCATGGCGCCAAGAAAAACGACTTGGGGTTTCGTAGTTTATTAAGACTGGAAGGACTAGACCAATGGTAACCTGCGCAGGCACTTGGAAGCAAGGCCATATTACAGTCTTTAGAGGCCTGTGCATGTAGTTGACGGTGTTATTAGACCACGGCGCCAGGGAAAACGACTTGGGACGTCGCAGTCCATTGAGAGTGCAAGGACTAGACCGATCGTAACCTGCGCAGGCACGTGGAAGCACGTGATTAACGTGTAATATCTTTATTAGGCCGCAAAAGGCCATATTACAGTCCTTAGAGGACGGTGCACGTAGTAGACGGTGTTCTAAGGTCATGGCGCCAAGGAAAACGACTTGGGACATCGTAGTCTATTAAGACTGGAAGGACTAGATCAATGGTAACCTGCACAGGGACGTGGAAGCACGTGATTTACGTGTAAAGACTTTATTAGGCCGCAAAAGGCCATATTACAGTCTTTAGAGTTCTGTGCATGTTGTTGACGGTGTTATAAGACCACTGTGGCAGGGAGGACGACTTGGAACGTCGCAGTCCATTGAGAGTGGAAGGAATAGACCGATCGTAACCTGCGCAGGCACGTGGAACCATGTGATTTACGTGAAAGGCTTTTATTAGGCAGCAAAAGGCCATATTACAGCCTTTAGAGGCCTGTGCACGTAGTAGACGGTGTTCTAAGGCAATGGCGCCAAGGAAAACGACTTGGGACTTCGTAGTCCATTAAGACTGGAAGACTTAGACCAATGGTAACCTGCGCAGGCACGTGGAAGCACGTAATTTACGTGTAAGGCCTTTATTATGCCGCAAAAGGCCATATTACAGTCTTTAGGGGCGTGTGCATGTAGTTGACGGTGTCATAAGAGCACGGCACAAAGAAAAAAGACTTGGGACGTCGCAGTCCATTGAGAGTGGAAGGACTAGACCGATCGTAATCTGCGCAGGCACGTGGAACCACCTTATTTACGTGTAAGGCTTCTATTAGGCGGCAAAAGGCCATATTAGAGCCTTTAGAGGCCTGTGCACGTAGTTGACGGTGTTCTAAATCCATGGCGCCGAGGAAAACGACTTGGGACGCCGTAGTCGAAGAGAGTGGAAGGACTAGACCGATGGTAACCTGCGCAAGGCGCGTGGAAGCACGTGATTTACGTGTAATGTCCTTTTTTAGGCCGCAAAAGTCCATATTACAGTGTTTAGAGGCCTGTGCATGTAGTTGACGGTGTTATAATACCACGGCGTCAGGAAAAAATACTTGGGACGTGGCAGTCCATTGAGAGTGGAAGGACTAGACCGATCGTAACCTGCGCAGGCACGTGGAACCACCTTATTTACGTGTAAGGCTTCTATTAGGCGGCAAAAGGCCATATTAGAGCCTTTAGAGGCCTGTGCACGTAGTTGACGGTGTTCTAAATCCATGGCGCCGAGGAAAACGACTTGGGACGCCGTAGTCGAAGAGAGTGGAAGGACTAGACCGATGGTAACCTGCGCAAGGCGCGTGGAAGCACGTGATTTACGTGTAATGTCCTTTTTTAGGCCGCAAAAGGCCATATTACAGTCTTTAGAGGCCGGTGCATGTAGCTGACGGTGTTAAAAGACCACGGACCCAGGGAAAACGACTTGGGACGCCGTAGTCGAAGAGAGTGGAAGGACTAGACCGATCGTAACCTGCGCAGGCACGTGGAAGCACGTGGTTTACGTGTAAGGCCTTTATTAGGCAGTAAAATGCCATTACAGCCTTTACAGGCATGTGCACGTAGTAGACGGTGTTCTAAGGCCATGGGACTAGGAAAACGACTTGAGACTTCGTAGTCTATTAAGACTGGAAGGACTAGACCAATGGTAACCTGAGCAGGCACGTGGAAGCAAGGCCATATTACAGTCTTTAGAGGCCTGTGCATGTAGTTGACGGTGTTATTAGACCACGGCGCCAGGGAAAACGACTTGGGACGTCGCAGTCTATTGAGAGTGCAAGGACTAAACCGATCGTAACCTGCGTAGGCACGTGGAAGCACGTGGTTTACGTGTAAGGCCTTTTTTAGGCCGCAAAAGGCCATATTACAGTGTTTAGAGGCCTGTGCATGTAGTTGATGGTGTTATAAGATCAGGGCGCCAGGAAAAACGACTTAGGACGTCGCAATCCATTGCAAGTGGAAGGACTAGACCGATCGTAACCTGCGCAGGCACGTGGAAGCATGTGATTTACGTGTAATGTCCTTGTTTGGCCGCAAAAGGCCATATTACAGTCTTTAGAGGACCGTGCATGTTGTTGACGGTGTTATAAGACCACAGCGCCAGGGAGAACGACTTGGAACGTCGCACTCCATTGAGAGTGGAAGGAATAGACCGATCGTAACCTGCGCAGGCACGTGGAACCACGTGATGTACGTGAAAGGCTTTTATTAGGCAGCAAAACGCCATATTACAGCCTTCACAGGTCTGTGCACGTAGTAGACGGTGTTCTAAGGCGATGGCGCCAAGGAAAACGACTTGGGACTTCGTAGTCCATTAAGACTGGAAGGCTTAGACCAATTGTTACCTGCGCAGGCACGTGGAAGCACGTGATTTACGTGTAAGGCCTTTATTAGGCCACAAAAGGCCATATTACAGTCTTTAGAGGTCGCTGCATGTAGTTGACGGTGTTTAAAGACCACGACTAAAGGGAAAACGACTTGGAACGTCGCCGTCTATTGAGAGTGGAAGGACTAGACCGATCGTAACCTGTGCAGGCACTTGGAAGCAAGGCCATATTACAGTCTTTAGAGGCCTGTGCATGTAGTTGACGTTGTTATTAGACCACGGCGGCAGGGAAAACGACTTGGGCCGTCGCAGTCCATTGAGAGTGCAAGGACTAGACCGATCGTAACCTGCGCAGGCACGTGGAAGCACGTGATTAACGTGTAATGTCCTTATTAGGCCGCAAAAGGCCATATTACAGTCTTTAGAGGCCGGTGCATGTAGCTGACGGTGTTAAAAGACCACGGACCCAGGGAAAACGACTTGGGACTTCGTAGTCCATTAAGACTGGAAGGCTTAGACTAATGCTAACCTGCGCAGGCACGTGGAAGCACGTAATTTACGTGTAAGGCCTTTATTATGCCGCAAAAGGCCATATTACAGTCTTTAGGGGCGTGTGCATGAAGTTGACGGTGTCATAAGAGCACGGCACCAGGGAAAACCACTTGGGACGTCGCAATCCATTGAGAGTGGAAGGACTAGACCGATCGTAATCTACGCAGGCACGTGGAACCACCTTATTTACGTGTAAGGCCTCTATTAGGCGGCAAAAGGCCATATTAGAGCCTTTAGAGGCCTGTGCACGTAGTTGACGGTGTTCTAAATCCATGGCGCCGAGGAAAACGACTTGGGACGCCGTAGTCGAAGAGAGTGGAAGGACTAGACCGATGGTAACCTGCGCAAGGCGCGTGGAAGCACGTGATTTACGTGTAATGTCCTTTATTAGGCCGCAAAAGGCCATATTACAGTTTTTAGAGGCCTGTGCATGTAGTTCACGGTGTTATAAGACCACGGCGCCAGGGAAAACGACTTGGGACGTCGCAGTCCATTGAGAGTGGAAGGACTAGACCGATTTTAACCTGCGCAGGCTCGTGGAAGCACGTGATTTACGTGTAAGGCCTTTATTAGGCCGCAAAAAGCCATATCACAGTCTTTCGAGGCCTGTGCATGTAGTTGACGGTGTTATAAGACCACGGCGCCAGGGAAAACGACTTGAGACGACGCAGTCCATTGATAGTGCAAGGACTAGACCGATCGTAACCTGCGCAGGCACGTGGAACCACGTGATTTACGTGTAAGTCTTTTATTAGGCAGCAAAAGGCCATATTACAGCCTCTACAGGCCTGTGCACGTAGTAGACGGTGTTCTAAGGCCATGGCGCCAAGAAAAACGACTTGGGATTTCGTAGTTTATTAAGACTGGAAGGACTAGACCAATGGTAACAAGCGCAGGCACTTGGAAGCAAGGCCATATTATAGTCTTTAGAGGCCTGTGCATGTAGTTGACGGTGTTATTAGACCACGGCGCCAGGGAAAACGACTTGGGACGTCGCAGTCCATTGAGAGTGCAAGGACTAGACCGATCGTAACCTGCGCAGGCACGTGGAAGCACGTGATTAACGTGTAATGTCCTTATTAGGCCGCAAAAGGCCATATTACAGTCTTTAGAGGCCGGTGCATGTAGCTGACGGTGTTAAAAGACCACGGACCCAGGGAAAACGACTTGGGACTTCGTAGTCCATTAAGACTGGAAGGCTTAGACCAATGGTAACCTGCGCAGGCACGTGGAAGCACGTAATTTACGTGTAAGGCCTTTATTATGCCGCAAAAGGCCATATTACAGTCTTTAGGGGCGTG
Organism: Hydractinia echinata; assembly: GCA_030067915.1. NCBI lineage: Eukaryota > Metazoa > Cnidaria > Hydrozoa > Anthoathecata > Hydractiniidae > Hydractinia > Hydractinia echinata. Next base: position 25,346 of record JASGCC010000030.1, read on the forward strand.
TGCATGAAGTTGACGGTGTCATAAGAGCACGGCACCAGGGAAAACCACTTGGGACGTCGCAATCCATTGAGAGTGGAAGGACTAGACCGATCGTAATCTACGCAGGCACGTGGAACCACCTTATTTACGTGTAAGGCCTCTATTAGGCGGCAAAAGGCCATATTAGAGCCTTTAGAGGCCTGTGCACGTAGTTCACGGTGTTCTAAATCCATGGCGCCGAGGAAAACGACTTGGGACGCCGTAGTCGAAGAGAGTGGAAGGACTAGACCGATGGTAACCTGCGCAAGGCGCGTGGAAGCACGTGATTTACGTGTAATGTCCTTTATTAGGCCGCAAAAGGCCATATTACAGTTTTTAGAGGCCTGTGCATGTAGTTCACGGTGTTATAAGACCACGGCGCCAGGGAAAACGACTTGGGACGTCGCAGTCCATTGAGAGTGGAAGGACTAGACCGATTTTAACCTGCGCAGGCTCGTGGAAGCACGTGATTTACGTGTAAGGCCTTTATTAGGCCGCAAAAAGCCATATCACAGTCTTTCGAGGCCTGTGCATGCAGTTGACGGTGTTATAAGACCACGGCGCCAGGGAAAACGACTTGAGACGTCGCAGTCCATTGATAGTGCAAGGACTAGACCGATCGTAACCTGCGCAGGCACGTGGAACCACGTGATTTACGTGTAAGTCTTTTATTAGGCAGCAAAAGGCCATATTACAGCCTCTACAGGCCTGTCCACGTAGTAGACGGTGTTCTAAGGCCATGGCGCCAAGAAAAACGACTTGGGATTTCGTAGTTTATTAAGACTGGAAGGACTAGACCAATGGTAACCTGCGCAGGCACTTGGAAGCAAGGCCATATTACAGTCTTTAGAGGCCTGTGCATGTAGTTGACGGTGTTATTAGACCACGGCGCCAGGGAAAACGACTTGGGACGTCGCAGTCCATTGAGAGTGCAAGGACTAGACCGATCGTAACCTGCGCAGGCACGTGGAAGCACGTGATTAACGTGTAATGTCCTTATTAGGCCGCAAAAGGCCATATTACAGTCTTTAGAGGCCGGTGCATGTAGCTGACGGTGTTAAAAGACCACGGACCCAGGGAAAACGACTTGGGACGTCGCAGTCTATTGAGAGTGGAAGGACTAGACCGATCGTAACCTGCGCAGGCACGTGGAAGCACGTGATTTACTTTTAAGGCCTTTATTAGGCCGCAAAAGGCCATATTACAGTCTTTAGAGGCCGGTGCATGTAGTTCACGGTGTTATAAGACCACGGCGCCCGGGAAAACGACTTGGGACGCCGCAGTCCATTTAGAGTGGAAGGAATAGACCGATCCGAACCTGCGCAGGCACGTGGAACCATGTGATTTACGTGAAAGGCTTTTATTAGGCAGTAAAAGGCCATATTACAGCCTTTAGAGGCCTGTGCACGTAGTAGACGGTGTTCTAAGGCAATGGCGCCAAAGAAAACGACTTGGGACTTCGTAGTCCATTAAGACTGGAAGGCTTAGACCAATGGTAACCTGCGCAGGATCGTGGAAGCACGTAATTTACGTGTAAGGCCTTTATTATGCCGCAAAAGGCCATATTACAGTCTTTAGGGGCGTGTGCATGAAGTTGACGGTGTCATAAGAGCACGGCACCAGGGAAAACGACTTGGGACGTCGCAGTCCATTGAGAGTGGAAGGACTAGACCGATCGTAATCTACGCAGGCACGTGGAACCACCTTATTTACGTGTAAGGCCTCTATTAGGCGGCAAAAGGCCATATTAGAGCCTTTAGAAGCCTGTGCACGTAGTTGACGGTGTTATAAATCCATGGCGCCAAGGAAAACGACTTGGGACGCCGTAGTCGAAGAGAGTGGAAGGACTAGACCGATGGTAACCTGCGCAAGGCGCGTGGAAGCCCGTGATTTACGTGTAATGTCCTTTATTAGGCCGCAAAAGGCCATATTACAGTCTTTAGAGGCCTGTGCATGTAGTTGACGGTGTTATAAGACCACGGCGTCAGGAAAAAATACTTGGGACGTGGCAGTCCATTGGAAGTGGAAGGACTAGACCGATCGTAACCTGCGCTGGCACGTGGAACCACGTGATTTACGTGTAAGGCTTTTATTAGGCAGCAAAATGCCATATATTACAGCCTTTACAGGCATGTGCACATAGTAGACGGTGTTCTAAGGCCATGGCGCCAAGGAAAACGACTTGAGACTTCGCAGTCTATTAAGACTGGAAGGACTAGACCAATGGTAACCTTCATATACCTCCTAAACAGGTTGTCTATCGTAGTTTCAAAAAATTCTCTGAAGACGCTTTTTCAAATGATCTTAAGGCAAGTCTTGTGACATCCCAAAGTGGAAATTTTACCTCTTTTAATGAAATGCTCTCAAATACTCTTAACAGACATGCCCCCTACAAAAAGAGAATCATACGGGGAAATAATAAACCCCATATTAGTAAAAAACTTCGGAAAGCCATAATGAAGCGTTCTCGACTAAAAAATATTTATAATAAAACAAGAAGCGTTAATGACTTTAACAAATATAAAAGTCAACGGAATTATGTAGTAAATCTGAACAAACTTTCAAAGAGACAGTTCTTTGAAAAGGTTGATCGTAATAAAACGAGCAGCAGTTCTAAAGATTTCTGGTCAGCTTGTAAACCCTTTTTTAGCAACAAATGTATTTCAAATGAAGCTGTCTCTTTGATTGAAAATAATATTGTTGTTCAGAATGAAAGAGAAGTTGCAGATATTTTTAACGATTATTTCACGAATGTTACGTCTTCTCTAGGCATTGTCAAGTGGAAAAATGATTATGTTTGCACTGAGTTATATCAGATCCTAGATAAGTATTCAGATCACCCGAGCATTAACAACATTAAGGATTTATATAATGACGGATCTACTTTCAAATTCTCTCATATTCACCCATGGGAGACTTATCAAGTCATTATGAGTATGAACCCAAAAAAAACAACTAGTGGTCAAATTTCAACTAAAGTTCTCCAATCTGTTGCTAGGATTTGTAGTGTTCCTCTAACTGATTGCATTAACACGTGTATCTTAGAAGGCACTTTTCCAACGGAGCTAAAGTTAGCTAGTGTCATTCCTATTCATAAACAGGATGACACTACTTTAAAAAAGAATTATAGGCCCATTAGCCTCCTTCCAACCTTATCGAAAGTTTTTGAAAAGCTCATCTCTCTTCAATTAAATGTTTTTTTCCAAAATAAATTTTCAAGTAATCTTTGTGGATTCCGAGCAAACTATAGTACACAGACAGCCCTGATAAATTTGCTCCATAAATGGCAATCTTGTCTTGATAATTCTGGTAAAGTTGGTACTATTCTTATGGACTTATCTAAAGCATTTGATTGTCTACCACATGAACTCCTAATTGCAAAATTAGCAGCATATGGTTTCAGTCAAAATAGCTTAAAACTTCTTAGGCATTATCTTAGTAACAGATTCCAGAGAGTGAAGATAGGATCAGCTTACAGTATGTGGCTTGAGATCCTTCTAGGAGTGCCTCAAGGTTCAATATTAGGTCCTCTATTATTTAACATATTTATAAATGATTTTTTTTCGTTCATGCAAAGGACAGAAGTTTGCAATTTTGCTGACGACAATACTCTGTACAGTTGTGCATCATCAATCGATTCTGTTATTTCTGATCTAGAGGTGGATATGGAAAACTCATTGTGTTGGTTTAAAGCTAACCAACTCGTTGCTAACCCAGCGAAATTTCAGCTTATGTTCTTGGGCATGGATGAGAGAAAATTAGCTTTGTACATCAATCAGAAGCAAATTATTCCTTCCTACAGTGTTAAATTATTAGGAATGCATATTGACAGGAAACTTAAATTTGATATACATATAAATACTATTTGTAATCAAGCTACCAAAAAGTTGCGATGCCTGCAACGTATTAGGAAATTTGTTACAGATCAACAGGCAATACGCCTATGTAATGCGTTTGTTTTATCAACTTTTAAGTATTGTCCTCTTATATGGATGTACTGTAGCAAAACCTGTAATAATAAAGTTAATAGGGTTCACAAAAGAACATTAAGAACAGTAACTGGAGAGTATGAGTGTTCTCTGAGTGATATTCTTTTATCTACTGGCGGTGTTACAATACACACCGCAAATTTAAATATTATGTTATCAGAAATTTACAAAAGCTTGTTCGGATCAAATCCAGACTTAATAAAAAGTCTCTTTCAATACAAGAACACTTCTTACGCACTACGTAATTCGAGTGTACTGTGTCTTCCTCCAACTAAATCAGTACGTTTTGGAACAAACTCGTTGTTATTTAGAAGCTGTCAATTATGGAACTCGCTTCCTCAAAAAATAAAGTTATCTGGTTCCATTGAGGACTTCAAAAAATCGCTAGTATCTTGGACTGGACTAAAATGTTTATGTCCGCTTTGTAAATAATAGCCCTATTTATATTAGGACATATTTTTAACTTTTATTTTTATTTTCATACTATAATTTTTGTTGGTTTTAATTAGTACCTTGTAACTATCTCGTTACCAACGTTAAATAAATGTTTACTTACTTACTTACTTACTTACTTACTTACTTACCTGCGCAGGCACGTGGAAGCAAGGCCATATTACAGTCTTTAAAGGCCTGTGCATGTTGTTGACGGTGTTATAACACCACAGCGCCAGGGAGAACGACTTGGGACGTCGCAGTCCATTGAGAGTGGAAGGAATAGACCGATCGTAACCTGCGCAGGCACGTGGAACCACGTGATGTACGTGAAAGGCTTTTATTAGGCAGCAAAACGCCATATTACAGCCTTCACAGGTCTGTGCACGTAGTAGACGGTGTTCTAAGGCGATGGCGCCAAGGAAAACGACTTGGGACTTCGTAGTCCATTAAGACTGGAAGGCTTAGACCAATGGTGTCCTGCGCAGGCACGTGGAAGCACGTGATTTACGTGTAAGGCCTTTATTAGGCCGCAAAATGCCATATTACAGTCTTTAGAGGTCGGTGCATGTAGTTGACGGTGTTTAAAGACCACGACCCCAGGGAAAACGACTTGGGACGTCGCCGTCTATTGAGAGTGGAAGGACTAGACCGATCGTAACCTGTGCAGGCACGTGGAAGCACGTGATTTACGTGTAAGGCCTTTATTAGGCCGCAAAAGGCCATATTACAGTCTTTAGAGGCCTGTGCATGTAGTTCACGGTGTTATAAGACCACGGCGCCAGGGAAAACGACTTGGGACGTCGCAGTCCATTGAGAGTGGAAGGACTAGACTGATGGTAACCTGCGCAGGCTCGTGGAAGCACGTGATTTACGTGTAAGGCCTTTATTAGGCCGCAAAATGCCATATCACAGTCTTTCGAGGCCTGCGCATGTAGTTGACGGTGTTCTAAGGCAATGGCGCCAAGGAAAACGACTTGGGACTTCGTAGTCCATTAAGACTGGAAGGCTTACACCAATGGTAACCTGCGCAGGCACGTGGAAGCACGTAATTTACGTGTAAGGCCTTTATTATGCCGCAAAAGGCCATATTACAGTCTTTAGGGGCGTGTGCATGTAGTTGACGGTGTCATAAGAGCACGGCACCAGGGAAAACGACTTGGAACGTCGCAGTCCATTGAGAGTGGAAAGGACTAGACCGATCGTAATCTACGCAGGCACGTGGAACCACCTTATTTACGTGTAAGGCCTCTATTAGGCGGCAAAAGGCCATATTAGAGCCTTTAGAGGCCTGTGCACGTAGTTGACGGTGTTCTAAATCCATGGCGCCGAGGAAAACGACTTGGGACGCCGTAGTCGAAGAGAGTGGAAGGACTAGACCGATGGTAACCTGCGCAAGGCGCGTGGAAGCACGTGATTTACGTGTAATGTTCTTTATTAGGCCGCAAAAGGCCATATTACAGTCTTTAGAGGCCTGTGCATGTAGTTGACGGTGTTATAAGACCACGGCGTCAGGAAAAAATACTTGGGACGTGGCAGTCCATTGAGAGTGGAAGGACTAGACCGATCGTAACCTGCGCAGGCACGTGGAACCACGTGATTTGCGTGTACGGCTTTTATTAGGCAGCAAAATGCCATATATTACAGATTTTACAGGCATGTGCACATAGTAGACGGTGTTCTAAGGCCATGGCGCCAAGGAAAACGACTTGAGACTTCATAGTCTATTAAGACTGGAAGGACTAGACCAATGGTAACCTGCGCAGGCACGTGGAAGCAAGGCCATATTACAGTCTTTAAAGGCTTGTGCATGTTGCTAACGGTGTTATAAGACCACAGCGCCAGGGAGAACGACTTGGGACGTCGCAGTCCATTGAGAGTGGAAGGAATAGACCGATCGTAACCTGCGCAGGCACGTGGAACCACGTGATGTACGTGAAAGGCTTTTATTAGGCAGCAAAACGCATATTACAGCCTTTACAGGTCTGTGCACGTAGTAGACGGTGTTCTAAGGCGATGGCGCCAAGGAAAACGACTTGGGACTTCGTAGTCCATTAAGACTGGAAGGCTTAGACCAATGGTTACCTGCACAGGCACGTGGAAGCACGTGATTTACATGTAAGGCCTTTATTAGGCCACAAAAGGCCATATTACAGTCTTTAGAGGTCGGTGCATGTAGTTGACGGTGTTTAAAGACCACGACCCCAGGGAAAACGACTTGGGACGTGGCAGTCCATTGAGAGTGGAAGGACTAGACCGATGGTAACCTGCGCAAGGCGCGTGGAAGCACGCGATTTACGTGTAATGTCCTTTATTAGGCCGCAAAAGGCCATATTACAGTCTTTAGAGGCCTGTGCATGTAGTTGACGGTGTTATAAGACCACGGCAACAGGAAAAAATACTTGGGACGTGGCAGTCCATTGAGAGTGGAAGGACTAGACCGATCGTAACCTGCGCAGGCACGTGGAACCACGTGATTTACGTGTAAGGCTTTTATTAGGCAGCAAAATGCCATATATTACAGCCTTCACAGGTCTGTGCACGTAGTAGACGGTGTTCTAAGGCGATGGCGCCAAGGAAAACAACTTGGGACTTCGTAGTCCATTAAGACTGGAAGGCTTAGACCAATGGTGACCTGCGCAGGCACGTGGAAGCACGTGATTTACGTGTAAGGCCTTCATTAGGCCGCAAAAGGCCATATTACAGTCTTTAGAGGTCGGTGCATGTAGTTGACGGTGTTTAAAGACCACGACCCCAGGAGAAACGACTTGGGACGTCGCCGTCTATTGAGAGTGGAAGGACTAGACCGATCGTAACCTGTGCAGGAACGTGGAAGCACGTGATTTACGTGTAAGGCCTTTATTAGGCCGCAAAAATCCATATTACAGTCTTTAGAGGCCTGTGCATGTAGTTGACGGTGTTATAAGACCACGGCGTCAGGAAAAAATACTTGGGACGTGGCAGTCCATTGAGAGTGGAAGGACTAGACCGATCGTAACCTGCGCAGGCACGTGGAACCACGTGATTTACGTGTAAAGCTTTTATTAGGCAGCAAAATGCCATATATTACAGCCATTACAGGCATATGCACATAGTAGACGGTGTTCTAAGGCCATGGCGCCAAGGAAAACGGCTTGAGACTTCGTAGTCTATTAAGACTGGAAGGACTAGACCAATGGTAACCTGCGCAGGCACGTGGAAGCAAGGCCATATTACAGTGTTTAGAGGCCTGTGCATGTAGTTGACGGTTTTATTAGACCACGGCGCCAGGGAAAACGACTTGGGACGTCGCAGTCCATTGAGAGTGCAAGGACTAGACCGATCGTAACCTGCGCAGGCACGTGGAAGCACGTGATTAACGTGTAATGTCCTTATTAGGCCGCAAAAGGCCATATTACAGTCTTTAGAGGCCGGTGCATGTAGCCGACGGTGTTAAAAGACCACGGACCCAGGGAAAACGACTTGGGACGTCGCAGTCTATTGAGAGTGGAAGGACTAGACCGATCGTAACCTGCGCAGGCACGTGGAAGCACGTGATTTACGTGTAAGGCCTTTATTAGGCCGCAAAAGGCCATATTACAGTCTTTAGAGGCCGGTGCATGTAGTTCACGGTGTTGTAAGACCACGGCGCCCGGGAAAACGACTTGGGACGCCGCAGTCCATTTAGAGTGGAAGGAATAGACCGATCGGAACCTGCGCAGGCACGTGGAACCATGTGATTTACGTGAAAGGCTTTTATTAGGCAGCAAAAGGCCATATTACAGCCTTTAGAGGCCTGTGCACGTAGTTGACGGTGTTCTAAATCCATGGCGCCGAGGAAAACGACTTGGGACGCCGTAGTCGAAGAGAGTGGAAGGACTAGTCCGATGGTAACCTGCGCAAGGCGCGTGGAAGCACGTGATTTACGCGTAATGTCCTTTATTAGGCCGCAAAAGGCCATATTACAGTCTTTAGAGGCCTGTGCATGTAGTTGACGGTGTTATAAGACCACGGCGCCAGGGAAACTTTATTAGGCGCACAAAGCCATATCACAGGTCTTTCGAGGTCTGGTCATGTAGTTGACGGTGTATAAGACCACGCGCCAGGAAAAAACGACTTTGCGACGTTGCAGTCCATTGATAGTGCAAGGACTAGACCCCGATCGTAACCTGCGCCAAGCCGTGGAATCACGTGGATTACGTGTAAGGGCTTTTATTAGGTCAGAAAAGGCCGTATTAGCAAGCCTTACGGCCTGTGCACGTAGTAGAACGGTGGTTCTAAGGCCATGCGCCAAGCAAACGGACTTGGGATTTCGTAGTTTATTAATGACTGGAAGGACTAACCAAATGGTAACCTGCGCAGGCACTTGGAAGGCAAGGCCATATTACAGTCTTTAGAGGCCTGTGCATGTAGTTGACGGTGTTATTAGACCACGGCGCAAGGGAAAACGACTTGGGACGTCGCAGTCCATTGAGAGTGCAAGCACTAGACCGATCGTAACCTGCGCAGGCACGTGGAAGCACGTTATTAACGTGTAATGTCCTTATTAGGCCGCAAAAGGCCATATTACAGTCCTTAGAGGCCGGTGCATGTAGCTGACGGTGTTAAAAGACCACGGACCCAGGGAAAACGACTTGGGACGTCGCAGTCTATTGAGAGTGGAAGAACTAGACCGATCGTAACCTGCGCAGGCACGTGGAAGCACGTGATTTACGTGTAAGGCCTTTATTAGGCCGCAAAAGGCCATATCACAGTCTTTAGAGGCCTGTGCATGTAGTTGACGGTGTTATAAGACCACGGCGCCAGGGAAAACGACTTGGGATTTCGTAGTTTATTAAGACTGGAAGGACTAGACCAATGGTAACCTGCGCAGGCACTTGGAAGCAAGGCCATATTACAGTCTTTAGAGGCCTGTGCATGTAGTTGACGGTGTTATTAGACCACGGCGCCAGGGAAAATGACTTGGGACGTCGCAGTCCATTGAGAGTGCAAGGACTAGACCGATCGTAACCTGCGCAGGCACGTGGAAGCACGTGATTAACGTGTAATGTCCTTATTAGGCCGCAAAAGGCCATATTACAGTCTTTAGAGGCCGGTGCATGTAGCCGACGGTGTTAAAAGACCACGGACCCAGGGAAAACGACTTGGGACGTCGCAGTCTATTGAGAGTGGAAGGACTAGACCGATCGGAACCTGCGCAGGCACGTGGAACCATGTGATTTACGTGAAAGGCTTTTATTAGGCAGCAAAAGGCCATATTACAGCCTTTAGAGGCCTGTGCACGTAGTAAACGGTGTTCTAAGGCAATGGCGCCAAGGAAAACGACTTGGGACTTCGTAGTCCATTAAGACTGGAAGGCTTAGACCAATGGTAACCTGCGCAGGCACGTGGAAGCACGTAATTTACGTGTAAGGCCTTTATTATGCCGCAAAAGGCCATATTACAGTCCTTAGGGGCGTGTGCATGAAGTTGACGGTGTCAGAAGAGCACGGCACCAGGGAAAACGACTTGGGACGTCGCAGTCCATTGAGAGTGGAAGGACTAGACCGATCGTAATCTACGCAGGCACGTGGAACCACCTTATTTACGTGTAAGGCCTGTACTAGGCGGCAAAAGGCCATATTAGAGCCTTTAGAGGCCTGTGCACGTAGTTGACGGTGTTCTAAGTCCATGGCGCCGAGGAAAACGACTTGGAACGCCGTAGTCGAAGAGAGTGGAAGGACTAGACCGATGGTAACCTGCGCAAGGCGCGTGGAAGCACGCGATTTACGTGTAATGTCCTTTATTAGGCCGCAAAAGGCCATATTACAGTCTTTAGAGGCCTGTGCATGTAGTTGACGGTGTTATAAGACCACGGCAACAGGAAAAAATACTTGGGACGTGGCAGTCCATTGAGAGTGGAAGGACTAGACCGATCGTAACCTGCGCAGGCACGTGGAACCACGTGATTTACGTGTAAGGCTTTTATTAGGCAGCAAAATGCCATATATTACAGCCTTCACAGGTCTGTGCACGTAGTAGACGGTGTTCTAAGGCGATGGCGCCAAGGAAAACGACTTGGGACTTCGTAGTCCATTAAGACTGGAAGGCTTAGACCAATGGTGACCTGCGCAGGCACGTGGAAGCACGTGATTTACGTGTAAGGCCTTTATTAGGCCGCAAAAGGCCATATTACAGTCTTTAGAGGTCGGTGCATGTAGTTGACGGTGTTTAAAGACCACGACCCCAGGAAAAACGACTTGGGACGTCGCCGTCTATTGAGAGTGGAAGGACTAGACCGATCGTAACCTGTGCAGGCACGTGGAAGCACGTGATTTACGTGTAAGGCCTTTATTAGGCCGCAAAAGGCCATATTACAGTCTTTAGAGGCCTGTGCATGTAGTTCACGGTGTTATAAGACCACGGCGCCAGGGAAAACGACTTGGGACGTCGCATTCCATTGAGAGTGGAAGGACTAGACCGATGGTAACCTGCGCAGGCTCGTGGAAGCACGTGATTTACGTGTAAGGCCTTTATTAGGCCGCAAAAAGCCATATCACAGTCTTTCGAGGCCTGTGCATGTAGTTGACGGTGTTATAAGACCACGGCGCCAGGGAAAATGACTTGAGACGTCGCAGTCCATTGATAGTGCAAGGACTAGACCGATCGTAACCTGCGCAGGCACGTGGAACCACGTGATTTACGTGTAAGGCTTTTATTAGGCAGCAAAAGGCCATATTACAGCCTCTACAGGCCTGTGCACGTAGTAGACGGTGTTCTAAGGCCATGGCGCCAAGAAAAACGACTTGGGATTTCGTAGTTTATTAAGACTGGAAGGACTAGACCAATGGTAACCTGCGCAGGCACTTGGAAGCAAGGCCATATTACAGTCTTTAGAGGCCTGTGCATGTAGTTGACGGTGTTATTAGACCACGGCGCCAGGGAAAACGACTTGGGACGTCGCAGTCCATTGAGAGTGCAAGGACTAGACCGATCGTAACCTGCGCAGGTACGTGGAAGCACGTTATTAACGTGTAATGTCCTTATTAGGCCGCAAAAGGCCATATTACAGTCCTTAGAGGCCGGTGCATGTAGCTGACGGTGTTAAAAGACCACGGACCCAGGGAAAACGACTTGTGACGTCGCAGTCTATTGAGAGTGGAAGGACAAGACCGATCGTAACCTGCGCAGGCACGTGGAAGCACGTTATTAACGAGTAATGTCCTTATTAGGCCGCAAAAGGCCATATTACAGTCCTTAGAGGCCGGTGCATGTAGCTGACGGTGTTAAAAGACCACGGACCCAGGGAAAACGACTTGGGACGTCGCATTCTATTGAGAGTGGAAGCACTAGACCGATCGTAACCTGCGCAGGCACGTGGAAGCACGTGATTTACGTGTAAGGCCTTTATTAGGCCGCAAAAGGCCATATCACAGTCTTTAGAGGCCTGTGCATGTAGTTGACGGTGTTATAAGACCACGGCGCCAGGGAAAACGACTTGGGACGTCGCAGTCCATTTAGAGTGGAAGGACTAGGCCGATGGTAACCTGCGCAGGCTCGTGGAAGCATGTGATTTACGTGTAAGGCGTTTATTAGGCCGCAAAAAGCCATATCACAGTCTTTAGAGGCCTGTGCATGTAGTTCACGGTGTTATAAGACCACGGCGCCAGGGAAAACGACTTGGGAAGTCGCAGTCCATTGAGAGTGGAAGGACTAGACTGATGGTAACCTGCGCAGGCTCGTGGAAGCACGTGATTTACGTGTAAGGCCTTTATTAGGCCGCAAAAAGCCATATCACAGTCTTTCGAGGCCTGTGCATGTAGTTGACGGTGTTATAAGACCACGGCGCCAGGGAAAACGACTTGAGACGTCGCAGTCCATTGATAGTGCAAGGACTAGACCGATCGTAACCTGCGCAGGCACGTGGAACCACGTGATTTACGTGTAAGGCTTTTATTAGGCAGCAAAAGGCCATATTACAGCCTCTACAGGCCTGTGCACGTAGTAGACGGTGTTCTAGAACATGGTGCCAAGAAAAACGACTTGGGATTTCGTAGTTTATTACGACTGGAAGGACTAGACCAATGGTAACCTGCGCAGGCACTTGGAAGCAAGGCCATATTACAGTCTTTAGAGGCCTGTGCATGTAGTTGACGGTGTTATTAGACCACGGCGCCAGGGAAAACGACTTGGGACGTCGCAGTCCATTGAGAGTGCAAGGACTAGACCGATCGTAACCTGCGCAGGCACGTGGAAGCACGTTATTAACGTGTAATGTCCTTATTAGGCCGCAAAAGGCCATGTTACAGTCCTTAGAGGCCGGTGCATGTAGCTGACGGTGTTAAAAGACCACGGACCCAGGGAAAACGACTTGGGACGTCGCAGTCTATTGAGAGTGGAAGGACAAGACCGATCGTAACCTGCGCAGGCACGTGGAAGCAAGTTATTAACGTGTAATGTCCTTATTAGGCCGCAAAAGGCTATATTACAGTCCTTAGAGGCCGGTGCATGTAGCTGACGGTGTTAAAAGACCACGGACCCAGGGAAAACGACTTGGGACGTCGCAGTCTATTGAGAGTGGAAGGTCTAGACCGATTGTAACCTGCGCAGGCACGTGGAAGCACGTGATTTACGTGTAAGGCCTTTATTAGGCCGCAAAAGGCCATATCACAGTCTTTAGAGGCCTGTGCATGTTGTTGACGGTGTTATAAGACCACGGCGCCAGGGAAAACGACTTGGGACGTCGCATTCCATTGATAGTGCAAGGACTAGACCGATCGTAACCTGCGCAGGCGCGTGGAACCACGTGATTTGCGTGTAAGGCTTTTATTAGGTACAAAGCAGTGAACATAAAAAAATAACAAAAAAAGTCTAAACCAGGTATATATATAGTATATATAGCGTCCCATAACTTCAGTAAAAATTAAAATATTGACTTGAGATTTGGTATGATACGGTTTTAGACTTGTTTGATGAAATTGAGCCAAAAAATAATTCTATTATTATCATACCTTTTGAGTTTCAGAATTTAGCCCTTTTCAGAGACGCCGATAAGCCGTTTTTGACAGCATATCAATTTTGACTAAGATACAGGTTCAGAAAATTTTAAAAGCTATTCTAACCTCAGAAATTGGTCAGATAAGATTCAACCTTAAATTATGCCATTAAACGAAAAATTTTTTGCAAGAAATATATTTTTGTGATTGAATACTCTTATGAGAATACAGAATTAATCTCTTTACGGTTAGCTAGTTTGGCGTTTCAAATATTTCTAAGCAGAATGATAACAATAAACATAGAAGTATGTATCAATTAAAAAGCGTTTTTTGAACAGCAGCAGAATTTTGATGAGCTCTAAAAAGTGTGATTTTGTAGAACTTAATTTTGGTTCAAAATCTCGAAAATAATTTCCTCAAAAAATTATTCCCCAACCATTTTTTTCTTTTAAGGTAGCAATACTGTTGGTAAAGTCGTTTACCAGTTCTTTCTAAACTATTAAGGCAGTGATACATGGTTTGAATCGACGCAATGATCACATGTGGACTTGTCGATTTCAATTTTTAAACCTGCATTATGCTTTAGATCAAATTTTTGGATTATTTATGTTTTAAATAAAAAAAAATTGTTTTTGTATATCTGTGTGTGCAATAAAATGTGAGCTTGTTGAGTGAAAAATAAAAAAAGGGGTATGGCTTTTAAAAACATGTCATTAGGAAATGATAAAGCAGAATTTATCAGTAATGGGTGGCTTTTTGGAAATGTTAAGGCCACAAAATGTAAACACAAAGAAGACTCATAAAGTAAATACTTTTTTGAAGACTTTTTCATCCACATGTAAGGTTTCTTCCAGCTTTTTGGACTATATAGCAGTTGCTAAATAAAGTGCAGGAGTGGAGTGAATGATATAAATTCAAATGTAGTAAAAAACTTTTTCAGTACATTGCCAAACCGCTTTTACACATTTTTAATTTGTTGTTAAATAAACTGGGAATTTTCCTGTTCAACTTAAAATAGTTTTAAGTACACATATCTTCAAAGCCAGTGATGATTCTAATGTAACCGACTACATCTCTGTCCTCCCATGTTTTTCAAAAGTTTTAGAAAGAATTATGTATAATAGACTTTATCAAAACTTATTGAAAATTGATATTCTTTATAACAAAAAATTGGCTTTCAAAAAGACACTCCACTGAGCATGCAGTTTTGGAATTCGTAAATAACATATACGCTGGCTTCAATGATAACCTGTGCACACTTGAAGTATTCATAGACCTATCAAAAACCTTTGACACCGTAGACCATGATATATTACTTGCAAACCTTTGTAATTACGGAATTGAAACTTCTAAATGTCACCATTGACAAAACGAGATATTTTTGTATAATAATTTATGACTCTTCTTTTTATTTAATGATATACTATCACTATTTTTTATATTTAAAGTAGCGATTGTAAAGTGTTTAGTAAATATTGTTTAGCTTACTAAAGGGCTTGGTGATAAACATTATGATATCTTCTTGCTTTTGCCATCTTTTTTAACATCATACATTTATATTGAAAACTAATGTATTCATGTTATTTAGACGAAATATCTATTTATCTTAACAATATTTTAAAAAAATTGTACTAATAACATTTTTTTTAAAAAAATAAAAAAATCTAAAATATGGAATAAAATACCAAGGTATTCATAAATTTACTCTAAAAAACTTTATTTCTTCCCTTTGATCGACGACACGTGCTGCAAAGTTTCCCGCGCGCAAAAGGGGCATTACGTCATATACACTGTACGTCTCTTAACTTTACCGGCGTCGGAAAAAATATTTCGACAACCTACTTTCGCCGATACAAACTAGCCGCCACCTTCTAAGCGTCTGCACTCTGCGATTACCGTTTGTTTATCATCTGACTTGCCGGTTGCCGAAAGCGTTCCGTAAACGAAGTTCGAAACAGGATGTCAGTGGCAAGGAAGACGTCTCATACCTCGTTTATGGTGTCAGAAAAACATAATTATAGTGGCAAAGGTTTACTTCAAAAAAACAAACACTTTACACCTTATTCAGAGTTAAAGACTTCCCCTTGTCATTATAAATATAATTAATGGTCACATTAAAAGTCGATTTATTCAATGCCACATATGGTGTTTGTTATGGGAACTTGTGTGATCTTTCTGACGCATTCACGCGTTTAAAAATGTCGTAATTACTGTCAACTGATTGTTTTGAGTTTATCCCGTCCACAGTTGTGGTTTACGACGCTCATTTAAAATGTCATGGACATTCTTTTAAAATTTGTCTTGCAAACCAAGGACAATTTGATTTAATTTTTTAACTAAAATTTTTCTTTGTTTAAAGGTATGTGCATAGTTTATTAAGCTACAGTGATACCGTGATCGCTTTAAAACATTTTAAAGTTGCTATTTTTACGTTTAAAAATGAATAGCTATAGCCAACCTGGTATAAAGACACGCTATTGACACGCCGTGGGGATAGGTTACTTCTCTCCGGTGTAAGCATTAACAGATTGCATTGCATGAACCAGGATGTTCAGCTTTTTCTTTCCTACCAAAACACTGGCAAAGTAATTTGGTAGCTAATGGTAGCTAATGCTAAATTGATTGAGAAAAATTACACAACTGAGGGGAGAGTGCAGTCAAGTGAGGGGGAGTGCAGAACAACAGAGGAAGGGGGGGAGTGCAGGGCGTTTTGGTGAAATACAAAAATTTACCATTCTTTTATATCTCTTTTCCGATTCCTTTCAAAGTAAGTAGAATCGAGTTCAACTTTTTCTCTCCCTTCTGTACGGAAACAACTAGTAGAAAATTAGTTAGCCAATCAGGTTGTTTCGTTTCGTAAGAATTGAGAAAGTATGTATACAATACTTTCCGTATATATTTATGTAGATACGTATATTTATTACCAACTACTTTCGTATATTTTCCCCTGTATATGTTTCCATTGTTCTTGCACTTAAAGATGTTTCAAAACAGTTTTAATTCTGCGATTCCATGCGTTTAGTTGTTCTGCGCCGCCATTTCTATTTTTTTGTTTGTTTATTTGACACACAACTCGCGGGAAATATTTCTGCGGCTGGACGAAAGTAGTAAGTGTTTAATACCCAATCATCTTGCGACGATGGCCAGCTGGTGCCAGGGTATTTCTTCTTACCGTTCGAGATTATCAGAAAGAGAAAAAGAGCCCTGAGGACGAGGTTGATCATATCTCCTGAATCTTTTGAGTATTAAATATCCTGTAGAGGAGTTTTAACCTCACAAATATCAATGGCTTAAAGCCTTGTTCACATTGGTGACATAATCATAAGCAATATACGCATGCGTAATACATGAATACGTAAAGTGATATACGCATGCGTAATACATGAATACGTAAAGTGACATAAGCATAAGCATAACGCGTTCTTACATATAACATAAACATAACATTAAGCAATGGACGAAGAGCAAACTTTAGCTATTTTTGCATTATATCATACTGTAGTTGAGAAATTACGTTTAGGTGATCGCGAATTCTATTTCCAGTACGTGCGTTTTCTACTTATTTTTTATTAGATTTGTGATACTCCCTTAACGAGTGTTAATTTTTAAACAGATACATGCGAATGTCCCCGGAATCATTTTACTATTTGTTAAATGTTGTTGGACCAAAAGTCACAAAAAAAGACACAACCTTTCGGTTAGCTAATCCTGCATCCGAGCGAGTATGTTTAAAGATTCACTACTTGGCCTATGGTAACAGTTAGCAATCAATCTCATTTTCATACCTAATAGGCAAAGCTGCAGTAGTTAAGATCATTAGGGAAACTTGCCGTGCAATTTTGGAAGCACTGAAGAGAACCTACTTCAGAGAACATCAAACATCAAACGAATTGGTAAAGATAGTCGATGGATTCAAACCTGTGGAATCTTCCACATTGCGTTGGTGCGATAGATGGGAAACATGTGGCTATCAAGTAGCCGTTAAAAATTGGCTTGATGTATTATCACTACAAGGGTTATTTTAGCATAGTCCTAATGGCGATTTGCGATGCGCACTATAATTTTAGGCTGATGGACATTGGAAGCTACAGATTAAAATTACATTATTAAAATAAACAGCTACAGAAGAGAAATGCACTTTCCCCATGCAAAGCCATTGAGAAACTGCCCCATCCAACTGATGTACCATATTTTTTGGTAGGAGACGAAGCTTTTCATTTGCAACCCTGGCTGTTTTGATCGTATTCTGGACAAGGTATTCCCGAAAACCAGCAAATAATCAACTACAGGCTGTCGCGATCGCGAAGAGTGAAGTAACACAATGAATTGCTCAAGCTGCCATTGTGGTTCACAACTTCCTAAGGCAGACTAGTAGTGCATCTTATTGCCCTCCGGGCTTCGTAAGCAGCTACGATGAAACTGGTAACTTGAAAGCTGGGGAATGGAGAAGTCTGGCCTTTCTCGGCGGCTCGATAGGATCTCTTGAGGCTTTTGACAGTGTAAGAGGTTCGCGACCTTTAGGCAATGTCATAGAAGTAAGAAACTAAAAGACCATCTTAATTCATTGGAAGGATCTGTTGCTTGGCAATGAAAGCATATACGTAGCAGAAGTGAACGAATTCAGCGGGCGAGATCAAAGGAAACAAATATTTAAATAAACCGGATGTGCTTTATTCTTAATACCTATTATGTAAAATTTTTGCCCTATTTGTTGCGAAAATAAAGGATAATTAGTAGCATTTTGCTGGTTTCTGTCATAACACCGAACTTCCTATTTCAGTAGTTGTAACGTTTGAACTAGGCTTGGTGATGTTGGAATGTTCCCCAGACCTAGTACAACTAAGACTTTTGTATCTGAACATTACATTGTTAATTTTATATTTTGATTTAAGCTCGTTTTCGTGCGACACCTTATCTAATTTGGATGCAATGAGTTCGCCAAACAACAAATTTTCGCCTTTCTCCTGCGGAGTTAGAAGTCAATTGCCAATACTTTTTACTACGTCATCCGTAGTATCGTCCTTCGCTCCACTTTGTTTTCTAAATGAAACAAAATATTTATTACCGTTAGCTGGTTACTACAACCAGTCAATTTCGTTCCCAGGCCTCTTTAAGTGACTTCCTATAAAAGAGCGAAAAAAGTGCACTACATTTACCTTCTTTTGGAATAACGGATATTACCCGTTGCGGAAATTGTGCTTCTTCGTACTGAAAAAACTGACGTAGTATTTTCGCAATATTTTGCAGTATTTCCCGCAACACCATCTACCTGAAAATCTTCGTTCAAAGTCTTTTGAGAGGACAGATATTATTTCCCTTGGTTGGACGTATTTATCCAACCGATGTAAATAAGTCAAATTTGGGGTTCTCCAAATCTCCTGAGCCTGCTCCACTCAATCTTGATTTCATATACTTTTTTCTTTCCCTTCTGGATTTATTTCATAAGTTGGTGAAAGCTTTCTCAGCCAAGAAATATAGTAGAGAAAAACATAAAAAGTAAATATAATTAAAATAGGAAAAAAATAACCATCTGCCAAACCAAACATTTCGGCAACCTCAATTCCACGCTTATCCTTATAAAAATAGCGTCGTCTGTCTGTTTGTCTGTCTGTTACGGAAACACGAAATGCGATATATACAGGACGGGCGACCCCGTGGACTTTTCCACAGGGTGACAACTAGTCTTTTTTTATTCCTATCTTTAAATTCTGACGAACATTTGTCATACAACTCGACCCTAGGACCTTTTACCGTGGCGCTAGAACTATCAGAAAGCGCAACAGGTTGATACAGCACTTTTTCTGTTCTCACAACTTCTGATAATCTTTCCTCAAAGGACGCCTTGTTGAAAGTTTTGTGCAAAAAGTTGATTATGCTTTTCTGGTTCCTGGTACAAAAAAATGTGCTGCAAGCATGACATAAGCATAAGAATATCAAAACGTTTTGATATCTTATGTCATTCACAATGTGAGTTCTTATGCTTATGTCGACGACTTTCACACGGTTTTTTTCTCACATGTTTTACCACATATCTGGATGAGATTGGTTTGTGCATGAACTTAATTTGCTAATCTCTTCAATAATAGCCGTTTCTGTGTGTTCAAAATGGTTCCGCGCAGGTTTTTCCGGAAAAATAGCGCAGAACCTGATTTTACGGACCTCTGTTTTTTGGTCGGACGCAGCTCAATTTCGGAATCAAGGCAGAACTCGAACAAAACAGAAACATGCTGCGAAGGCCATTTTAGTTTGGAAGTGATGGTGTCAGGTTTGTAGGTCTTTTTTTGATCTTTTTCTCTTTTAAATACTTTGTATCTATAGGAATATTTATTTTCTGTATGTTTTCACATGTTAAAATGAATATATTAAAACGTTTTCAATCCTTATAAATCTTAAACAAACCAGTTTTGAGATTTTGGCTGCAAACGTAGATTATAAGGAAGCATCAAAGCCAGCCAGCTAGCTATGGCTAGCTTTATTTATTCCTATTCTGTTGAAGTTTTTATTCTGCCTGGTATATTGTTATTTATTTGTATTTGGGGTTGTGGTTATCTACCTAGCTCTTGGTACCTGTGTCACTCAAAAGTGAAAGTAGCCAAATACAGTTTGCCTGCAACAAAATTCTCAATAATTCTTATGCTAAATGTAGTTACCCTGCTACATCTTTATTATTGTTATGAAAACTTATTCCGCAAAATAAAATTGCTGAGTAATTTTTCTAACTAGACAGGGTGACAACAGGCTTTTTTCTGTATTTACGTTTAAACTGAAGTTGTGATAAAGTTTTTTTATGTATTACGCCTGTACGGATGTGCGACACGGTTTACCTGTGCTAACCGCTCAGCCCTAATTTTTTAACTTTCCCGGAAACTTATTGCGTAAAATAAAATAATATTGACAAATTGTTTTTACTATGACGGGATAACAACTGTTTGTAAATTGTGTTTTTATTTCAGGTAAATGTGGGATAAAGTTATTTTTTTTAAAATATGTTATATCCAGACCAGTATAATAGTGTGTGCGCTTTACTCGGTTTACGACATACTGTATGCCTGTACTAAAGCGCTCCACCCAGATGTATGGCACAGTTTACGGCTTTATTAAGTGCTTTATTAAGCACTCAACGTGGCGTTCAACACCGGACCACACAATTACATGTACCTTAACCCGACGTTTCGACGCCGGGTCCCCGGCTATTTCCTACAAAGTTACCCTTTATAATTTTACGATAACAATGCTACTAAATCAGAATTGTTTCGTGCTACATTTAGCAAAATGAGAAAATTATAAAAGTAAATTGGTAGTGGTATTCATTCTCCTTCCCTAGTGTAAATAGGGTTAACTAAAAAAAAAAAATTCACTTGCTCTATTCAGTTCTCCAAACATAGCAATATGTTAAAACAAATTCTCAATAAGGCCGTGAAACCAGCGTAAAAGGTTTGGGAACCAGTATCAGATTTTTTTGGAGGTCAAACAAGTATCAATGTATTTTTGGAGGTGGAAGGATGACATGCACGGGGTGGTGCTTGTTAATAGGGAAATGCCATAGCCATTTGCTTAGAATGAATTAAAAAGACTTTTTAGAATATATTATCAATACCGCACTTTCACTGTCCTAAATTTTTGTGACAATACTTGCCTTTAAATGCAAGAATGCAATGCATGCTAGACTTCAAATACTAATGCGTCACTTCAGACGTAAGCTGGTGATGCATGCGTGGGCAATACTTGAATTTACATATGCTTATATATATGCTTATAAATATAAGTTAACTGTTTTAAGAAATTATTGTACCCCCTGGCAAGACGGGATAGTGGTTGCTATGTTTTTCTAAAAAGTCTTTCCTCATCTTGTCACCCCCAGCTCTCCCTTATTTGTGTTTTGGTTACATCTGTGCATGAGTTCGGAGGTCTCTAGTTTCAGTCCTCTGTGTGGTTCTGAGCTCTGGTCGCACTAGGTGTGGCAGTCATGAACAGATCATGAACTAGTAGAGACAAGTAAAAACCAGTATTATAGTCTTTTATGACTAGATGTATAATTTTACCATAAAATAATTCAATACATAACTACAATAAGAGTGTTAAATCTAAGTGAGACTAAGCCTACACGTGGTTCATTTCAAACGTAAGCTGGTAATGCATGTTTAACTTCAAACGTAAACTTGTGATGCATGCTTGACTTCAAACGTAAACTGGATGCATGCTTGACTTCAAACGTAAGATTGTAATGCTTGCTTGACTTCAAATATAAGCTTGCGATGAATTTTTGACTTCAAGCGTAAGCTTGTGCTGCATGCTGGATTTCGGACGTAAGCTCGCGATGCATGCTTAACTTCAAATAAATTTTTTGAAGTATTCTTGACTTCAAACGTAAGTTTGTAACGCATAGTTAGATTGGTATGCACGAAGACATTTTAAAGATTGACATCGTATATGGCAAGTAATCGAGCATCCAGCTTCTACAAAAATTCAACCCTCAACCTTTGTTGAGGGTTGAAAACTTGCCCATTAACATTTAAAAAATAATCCCATGTTAGGTGTGAATTCGATCGGTTTTAAAGAAGGCTCAATAAAATCAGCTGGCTTCTGAATATTTTTTTTTTTACCGATAACTTGACTATAGAAAAAAAGAAAATGAGAAGTATTCTTGTACCATGCACAACTCTCACTTACAAAGTCACTCGCTCGCTTGCTCGGTCACTCACTCACTTTACGTTTAACGACCTTGATTCCTCATGCTGCAAGGGTTTCCCAAGAACACATGATGGTAAGATTTGGGTAAAAAAAACGGTATGTATTTTCAATAGTAAAATAAATTATTAAATATAGACAAATTACATTTTTAAGCATATTTTTTAAGTGTTCTCAGTATTTTGACTGGAAATGGTTGAAATCAGCATGAAATTGATTTCCCAAGTAAATAATATGTTTGACTCTCGCTCTCGTTTTTCTTTATTCTGCACAACGTACAAAGCTCCATTTTTTTTGAAGGTTATATATCCATGATTCCAATGATGGAGATTTCATATATCAACCTTGAGCGTCTATTTTGGATAAATTTTAGGACAAGATTTTCTCTTCATTTCACTGTTTAAAGAGAAAATGCTTTCATTTAATTTTTTTACTCTGCTGCTAAGTTTTCTCAGTTTTTGTGACATGCTGTTGCAGGTATTCTCTTCCATGTCATCTGAAAAACTGCGACCCCTTGGACGCAGATTTCTGGTAGGAATCCAAATAAAAGAGCGTTCTAATTCTGTACTTTCCTCTTTCCTAACCAGGATCACCTGATTATTTTTCACTGCCAGGTAGAGAGATAGCGCTTCTATTTGCAATTCGATGTGCATTTGACTTGTAAAATCCCATGTAAATTCACATCTTCGACGGGATTTTTGCCCCTTAGATGCAGATTTTCGTCCCCTGAATGCAGAAGGCTAAAAAAATATAAAATCTCTCAGCTTGATTCATCATAAACTCCACAAGAGTCTTTAATGTTTAAAAGTGAATAAAATAAGTATCTATTTCTTTTAAAAAAAGGTACCTAATTTCATACATACCTTAAATATAATATCGCCTTTGTTGTTTCCACAGATGTAGTTCTTGCTGCTTGGCGAACGTATCCTTAAATTATGGTACATCACACTTTCAGTAACAAATTTGTTTTCTAAAAAAAATAAATAATAAAAAAGTTTTAACAACAGTGAAAATAGGAAGCTACAACAAATTTCGTTAATTTTGCGTTAGTACATGTTTTTGTAACGCAAATAGCTTATATGTACGGGCTCTGAACACTAAGTTGTAATTAAGCTGTTGTCAAAACAACATACATATGCTTTTAGACATTCGGACCTTTTACGAGTTTAGACATTATGAAGAGACACAAACAGTGAATAGAACAATATGTATATTAGCATTAATAAGAAATATGATTAAAAGCTTAACATGTGACTATGAATCTTATGAAAACAGGATGCACCAATATCGTCCATTTGATTCAATAAATTCAAGTATGAATATCGTCCGACTTTGAAGGGATGATCCTGACTTAATTAGAAAATATTGAATACAAATCAGATTCGGTTAAAGGATCCCCTCCCTTTGTTAATTTCTGATGTAAATTGTAATTGGGTTTGATGCCATAGTTGGCATATGATAACATCTACACTTTTTCTATCACTACCAAGAGATTTGGCTTCAGCTATGTGTTTTTACTTTTTCTACATGTTTAGCCCGAATTTGTTCTTATTTGAGCATTTTTTATTTATTAAAAGACTAGTCGATTAGACCGTGGAAAAATCACAATGAAACAAATACGTCATTAACAAATTTGTTTTCTAAAAAAAATAAATAATAAAAAAGTTTTAACAACAGTGAAAATAGGAAGCTACAACAAATTTCGTTAATTTTGCGTTAGTACATGTTTTTGTAACGCAAATAGCTTATATGTACGGGCTCTGAACACTAAGTTGTAATTAAGTGTTGTCAAACAACATACATATGCTTTTAGACATTCGGACCTTTTACGAGTTTAGACATTATGAAGAGACACAAACAGTGAATAGAACAATATGTATATTAGCATTAATAAGAAATATGATTAAAGCTTAACATGTGACTATGAATCTTATGAAAAAGGATGCACCAATATCGTCCATTTGATTCAATAAATTCAAGTATGAATATCGTCCGACTTTGAAGGGATGATCCTGACTTAATTAGAAAATATTGAATACAAATCAGATTCGGTTAAAGGATCCCCTCCCTTTGTTAATTTTCTGATGTAAATTGTAATTGGGTTTGATGCCATAGTTGGCATATGATAACATCTACACTTTTTCTATCACTACCAAGAGATTTGGCTTCAGCTATGTGTTTTTACTTTTTCTACATGTTTAGCCGAATTTGTTCTTATTTGAGCATTTTTTTATTTATTAAAAGACTAGTCGATTAGACCGTGGAAAAATCACAATGAAACAAATACGTCATTTGAATTTTGATGACGTCACAATTACTCATCGATTAGAGATTTGTTTGACCGTTGCCTATATTACGTAGAGCTTGAAACGCTGATCAAGAAAAGAGTATAAGATTATGTGCTTTAGACAAACAGTTGAAAAAATCGTTAAAATTTTAGCCTTTACATTATTCTATCTGTTTTTATTTTTTCACCCATTCAAAAGTCTAGTTGCTTTTACGAAACTGTTTGTATATTTACACTTTTTCAGGTTTAGAAATTTCAAATATTCAGATAGGTAAAATACTGCAAGATTTAAGGACGTACATTTATAAGGAAGCCCATTAGTGCCATTTGCTCTTGCCCATTTCTAATTTTAAAAAGCTAAATATGCAACTTTAATTTTTTCGTTGAATAGTCATTTTTTTAAAAACCTTTTTGCATTTTAACTATTTATAATTTCGATAGTAGACTCGTGGAATCTTGTTTGTTGCTGTAACCTTTGTCAAACAGTTACTCCACTATAATACCCCCCTACACAACAAAAAAAGGGTTTTCCATGTCCATTTATTATTTCAAAATAATGAATAGACTACCAAAAGTGGCACTAATTGGCTTTCGTATATTTCACCCATTGTCACAGAACTTTTAATTTTTTGCATGCTTAATTTGCTCCTTCCGTTGCTTAAATTCTACACAAATGAAAAAATGTGTATTAAGATAATAGGATTAGTGGTGAATTACTAAACGTTTAAAATGAAAATAATACTTAAAAGAAAAACGAGGATTTTAACATCTAAAATAGCATGTCCGTTTTAGTTAATACCAAAAGTTGTGGCGCCAAATGTAGTGACATGATTGGTTCACGCATGCGCGTGTATTTTTAAACCAATTGAGCTTGTAATAAAGAACTTACTGTATGTGTCTTTTTTGCTTGTCAGAGACATTTGAAATATTGGTGCCCAAGATTTTTCTCCTTTTTCTTCTTTAACTTTTAGAAATTTCTTAGCGGAAATTGAATACAATTTCATTGCGTCGCTTTGAACTGAAAATTTCTTGATGTCCGCTCTTGCATATCTGTTGCTTCTGTTGTTTCTGTTGTTCTGGAAATAGCTTTTTAGCAGTTTCTAGAAGAAAAAAAAATCTTAACACGTCAACATTTTATAAAACTAAGGAAAAGTACGTAGCAGAGAATTACAACTTTTGTGTGTGTAATGGTACAAGTAAGAATATCGTTAGCACCTCCTTCAAAAAAAATTGACAACTATCTTAGTGCTAATGAAAATCTAATTAGCCATCCCTTAGGAGGGATTACGGCAGCGGTTTCTTACAACCTTGTGATACTGTACTTATAAAAGACTGTGTTTGTTCGTCACCGCTCGTGTTAATTCATTTTCATTAAGAGACCTCATAAATAAAGTGCTTTTGATCAAACTTGTAAGAAAATAAATTAGATTACATTCATGTTTCATACTTTTTGAGACGTTTCAAACATTGTACTCACCGCGTTTGCAACAGAATACGCGTCATTATCTTGAATGAAGGTCCTATAAATATAAATGTAAAATTATTATTTTTGCAATCAGGCGATGGAAAGGTAATCTGATTTTAATTTAATAGGAAAAGCAATTAAAAAACATTTAAACGACGATATGAAACCGGCGAAGCAGGTCCGTATTTTATCGTAATCCCAAAAATAATATTTTTAGCTTAATGAAACGCATGAGCTATTAGGATGAATGCAGACAAACATAATTCAAGTCCGTGCTTCTTTTTCTTCCAAGTTTTTCTCTTATTTACATGTTTTAATTCGAAAAACGGATTATGTGTTGCTAAGGTAAAAGGTTTCGTTAGTTAAAA
Source organism: Hydractinia echinata (assembly GCA_030067915.1). NCBI lineage: Eukaryota > Metazoa > Cnidaria > Hydrozoa > Anthoathecata > Hydractiniidae > Hydractinia > Hydractinia echinata. The sequence continues at coordinate 51,547 of JASGCC010000030.1, forward strand.
CTAAGTAAATTGACAAAAAAGACATTGAAGTTATGAGATTTGCGTGTTTTCCTAACTGGCTCGATTTGCTTAAACAACACAGTTGAAGAAATTAAAGAAAAAAGTCTTAGGCAAATGGAAATAGAATACTTACATGAACATAGTGAACATAAAACTTTTTAAATCCATGTCAACTGGATGAATTGTATGTATCTTTTTCCTTTCGTGATTGTTGTCCCACCTCTTGTAATTACTTTGAAATGAGTTGAAATTTTTTCAGATGTCGTTATATTTGAGGCTACCTCATTTAAAAGCAATTAAAACAACAAACGAGCGACAGTTTTTGTTTAAAAATGTCTTAATTTGCAATGATTAATGCACTTTTAACTTGTTGACAGAAGAATGAGTATATCCTCTTTTATTCTGATTACGTAAACTTAAATGAAATCTTTTTACTGCTTCTTTTGAATATGCATCAACATCGACTGACCAATATCGCTTAAACCAGGTCTATTTCAATTTGTCAACCAGCCAATCAATTAATATCCAAATCACTCAATCGTATCTAATAAAAAAAACAATACAAAACAATGACGTCACAAAAATTACAAAACTTGACAGTAATTTATAAATTTTGAATCAGAAAAATTGCGTCGGTGTAGCATAAAAATACTTTTTAAAGGGAAATAATAACATTTTTTCATACATAAAAGCTGCTTTTATTTTAATTATATAAATCATAATAGATTTTAGTTTAGAATTTCCATGTTGCTTAATCAAATGATATAGTCCTTGTATCACCTCAAAGACTTCTTATTTCAGCTTGACTGTAAAAAACAAATTAGCTTCCTTACATAAACTCGTAACATTTTAACGACAGCATCAAAACTCGTTAAGACGCTTTTTAAGAGTTTGTTTTTTTCCTGGCTTAAAGAAACAACCCACATAGCGAACTTACATTCACCAACGCAAATTTTTATCACCGATCAAGTTATTTTTGCGACTTTTTATGTGTGTATCGAACAATTTAGCGACTTTAAATGCACTTGTCAAGTAAAGTATTTGTTGTTTTAGATTCATCATTTCGTTTAGAAAATTTGTGTGACATCCCCTTTGCACCAGTGCAAAACTACTTGCTTTGGTGAAATAAATAAAACACGATTTTCATCAAATTTCGCTTGCAAAATGAAGAGAAAAATTGTGCATCAGAAATCATCATTACATCGTTTAAAATGTTCATGATGCAATCTTCGTCAATTTAAACTTGTTTAGCGCTTAATGTGCATTTAAAAATTTTAACCTTAAATATAATGTTTGTGCACTAAAAGGTATTTTTTTTGCAACCTTTTCCTACAAGTCTTTGTATAAAATAGCAACGCGAGGGAAAAGCCGCTGTATTCTACCGACGTTTTTATGACGTCAACTTGAAGTCAACGATTGTCGTTAAAGGATGTTTGTCATTACAAGTTGGGTGACATCGACAATTGTCAGCGTGTCGTCCAAAATGACATAACGTGTCGGCACACCTAAACGCGTTGTTTTTTTGCACTGTCAATTAATTTAATTGCTCTATTTCAATTTTAATATAACCTTAATGGTGTTATAAATAGTAAAAGCTAGGTATATATAACTTCTTTAATCTGTGATAAATGTTTTCTTTGTAATGAGTAATGTCTCTCCTGTCGGTCAAGTAGGTAGTCACAGCAAGTTATGATTTTTCTATACGTCGGTGCTACAAAGACTCATCTGTCAAAAGGAAGGAAAAATTTGTAAGAAAACATGGCCCATTTTCATGTTTGGATCAAAATATGTTGATAAGGTTTTCGCATTGTTCCTTTTACTTGGCGTAATAAAAACCTGCTAACAATTGTAATGTCCATTTTTCTAAGTTTTCCCTTAATCTAATCTAAAAAATTGTAACAATGTGTATTCCTGGTTTGTTTATTCCCGATTTGTGTGTACTAAGTACTTCTTTAATATTTCTACTTTAACTATCCCTCATACACTCTATTTCTATTTTCACCCTGAATTATATATCTTAAGCACTTTAATATTCTATGTGTTCACAAATAGGTACTTTCATAATTTGTAGAATATCTGTGGAAATGGTAATGTATAGGAACACCTTTCATACATCCTTTTCATTGTTCTGTTGTTATCTTGAAAACAGAAGGAGTTTAGATGTAAGGCGGGGCGACTTTCTTAATTCTACTTCCTTTTTATTCTTTAAATCAATCCTGTTCTTATTATGCATCGCCATTATTTCCAACTGTTACGTGGCTACATTTAATTAAACGTACAATGATCTGATGACAGTATGTTTTTAAAAGCATATAATGCTCAAAAGAATATACGCTTTTTTAAATTAAAAGTACTGTTTTTTCCGTTTCAGCCATCCTAACCTTTTCCACAAATATCAGCCCTATATATTCTTAAAATATTCTTAGCAACTGAAAACATATAATCTGCGTTAATATGATGAGCTCGCTATAATTTGCTATAGCAAATTTTGCTACGTGCAACAGACTCATTACATTGTTCCTTTGAAAGCATAAAAAGGTTCAGTTTACTTGATATGCAATAAGAAATTAAACCTCTAATCAAATCATACAAATTTTCTTATCTAGAACAAAATATCGAACTTGGTTTCTTATGTTGGATATTTTTTTACCAACCAGGTGTCTATTTTTGTTTTTTTAGAGTAAGCGAATGCTTTTTTTATTTTCAGACCTCGCTAGTTAGAGATTAGATCCACTAAAAAGTAAACATACGGTAAGCCTAATGGTGATCCTCGTTTTAGTAAACAATCCATTTCTAGATGATGCGAAAGTCATGAATGTCGTTGCGTTTGTCCTATGAGCAGAGTAGTTTTTTTTAACTTGCTTAGAATTTTTTTCATTGTTGAATAATTTTCACAAGATAAACGAATTAATAAAATCGGAAACATACATCCAATTTCACATATCCCTCACAAGTTGTTAATTTTTCTCTGTTTTCCTGAAAAGTTCATTGGTACCGGGATATCAATTTAGTTCAATCGTTGATAAATCTGCGGGGGGAACGTGATATTTTTTATCCGGATGTTTGTATACATGAATCATGATAAGGAAAGTTAAAATTAAGTAGCTACATGTTAAAAACAGAATATCGCGTATAAACATTAATTATATTTTGTAAGTTAAAATGTTTATCTTTACTTTTGTAAACCGGAAAATGTCAGAATTGTTGTTATTCTTGAGATAATGTCAATATAAACCCGCGTGACTATGTTGATATAAGTGACCAATAGTCGCTCTTTTGTGAACATTTTGTGAGAGTTGTGTATACTAATAGTAATTAAAACAATTTTTTTTACGTAATTATGCTTCAGGACTGGAACATGGGAGGGTACTAGTATTTAATTGTTAGACATCTTAGCTTTTTAAAATTATTGAAATATATAGTTTTTTATATATAAAAGGTTTATTATCCACTGAACCTAAAGTCACTCTGTAAGAAATGCATGTTATTTAACTGTTTCCCATATAAATTTAAAATGTGAATTACGTGACTTCAAAAGTAACTCTTTACTATTTTACATAGATTTTCTTAATCTAAAAGAAGCAGATTTTTTTGGACGGCAGCTGGGATGTTTCACTGCATTTGTGTTTTCAATGTAAACCGTATTTACCACATGTAAGGTTAACTGTAATCTTTTTAAATATTTAGCTAGGACCCTGCATCAATAATTTTTAATTATTTTCGACATTATTTAGCAACGTTGGAAAGTAACCAACGATTATCCGGCAGTAAACTTAAACTGTTCACGCTACGCCCATCATCTCCTTCACTCTGTCTGCTTTTCTGCTTTTCTGCTTTTGTTCTGTCTTGCTCTACTAGAAAACTCTACCTTTCTCTCGTATCAAAGAGAGGAAAAACGAGCTGGTAATGTTTAGCAAACTACATACAGCGATGAAACGAAATTTGAAGATCGTTATAGAACAGGCCAGTTAACACAAGGTTGAAAATTAGAAAATTCTATCGATACGAAGGGTAAAGGCGATTTTAAAATGGTTAATAAATTAGACTTAAAAGATAGAGTAGCTGTTGACAATATACAAAACATTAGGAGCAATGAATCAGCTATATTGTAAGAGAACATACTTATGTCATTAAGGCTACCTCTCAATTTCTTAATAGTTAGATGACCTATCTTTTTTTAAAAGAACAAGAGTTTGTAGGAACATTAGGGTTGCCGGTTGACAAAAAATAACTGCATTCTCGTCCAAAGGACTCATAAAGAGCTGCAGGGACGAGAATCCATGAGACTGGTAATTTGTCAGCGTTTAATTAATTTTTTCAGTTTTGACTGAAAATTCTGATAAGCGCCCGTGTCTTATGGTAGAAGTAGTTGCTCACTTATTTATAAGAATATTGTGACGTTTAATACATTTAAAATTTAAGAATAGAGTCAGAATAATGGCTAGACTTAAATTTCACTAAAAATATTTTTATTCAATTGAATTGAAGTCGTTGCAGCTCAAAAAGCCGTAAAAATTGGCCTAGGAACGATAATATCGCGACTTGCAGTGTGTCAATCAGTTCAGAGCAGGATTAAATTTTCTTTCCAAATTGTTTAAATTTTTTTAGCCTTTAGTGTCGCTTAAGAATATTTATTCTCAAATTTATTCTTAAATGATGAAGAATATGAAGTAATAGTAACCTTGATTTTACCGCATGTTAATGTGATAATTTGGAGTTGGTTAAGACAATCGAAATATTACCTTTGGCGAAATAATCTTTTAAAAAGTTTATTTCGGAGATTTTAATCTTGTCAGGAAAGATAATACAATGCTATTTTGTTACCAACCCGTGGCGCACATTTTTGATTTTTTAGAGTGAACCAAGGCTTTTTTATCTTTTAAGTTAAATTGTCATTTGTCAAACTCTGGAAGTTGTCCTTGTTTCATCCGTTTCTTAATTGTCATTATTCCGTGTTCCACAGACGTATTTGACATGCAAAATATGTACTTCTTAAGAACTTCAAAGATAATGTAATTGATACGCTGCAAACCTGAGGAGACGTTAATTTGTTTGAAGTGTGATTTGCGAGTTAAAGATTGAAGCCGTGTTGTATGTACAAATAAATGGCGGCATCATTTTAGTGATTACTCTTTTAAATTGATGTATTGACAAAGGGAAATGCATAATATTCTTGCTGGCTGCTGTCTTGCAAATCTTAAATATCTGTGGAAGTAACCTGTACATTAAAGTCTATTTAGCCAATCACGTGGGTTAAAGCAGCGGTGCAATATTTTTAAAAAGTAATGTTTTTTCAGATGCAAAAGAACATAATAAGATTACATGCCCTTAAATTGTCTACCAAGCAAATCTAATTAGACCAAAAAGAAAAGTCATAATTAAAGCCCACCGCCCACTCTGCTAGCTAAACAAAACCACCCGTAACCAAATAAATTGTAGTATTTTTTTTAATGCATTAAAAAAACTTTTAATATGTGACCTCACTCTTTGCTCAGAACAAAACTAAACGAAAAGAAACTAGACGAGGATTAAGGACAAAGAGACGTGGTGCATTAAGGATTTTCGGAATGACTCAAACCAGTCCAACATTTCATCCAACATCACAAAAATTGCATGTTGGATGAAATGTTGGACTGGTTTGCCCCCGCCTTAACTCGCAAATATTCTTTTGTTATTGCTGTCTATTATCGTTACCACAAATATTCTATTGTTTGCCGAAAGGCAAAAGCTTGTATAACTCACTGCGGCTCCTAACAGTCATCCGCTGATCATCTTTATTGTGAAGAAAAATTGAAGCAAGAAAGTCCTAGATCCGCCCCTATTCAAAACTAAGGAAAGAAATCGCAGTTTCTGCTGAAAACAGAAGCTTTAAAATTCTCTGACCATCAAATAATTCTCATAAAACTAAGTTTTTTTCAGATATTTTCTGATCAACTCATGTTCAGATTCCGCAGGCCAATAATAATATTTTTTAAAAACTTCATTTATTTTTCATCTTAGGATAATATGTTACATAGATCAAGCTAGTAAATATTCCTACTATATTTGCTTTATTCACAATAAAGGATAGTAGAATGTTTGAGACCTAAAAAAAGGGAAGAAGGTCTGGATCTAGCCATGTTTTGTTACGTCGATTAAATATGTAATGAAAAGCCCTTGCAGGCTGAAAGATTTCGGATTTTAATCTTCCTGTGTATGGTCCAATATGGAATAAAAGTACAAGTACAATCGCACTTAACAACCATAAAAACGCAAAAAAAACATTTTGATGTTTGCAAAAAAGCTATAGTTGAAATCAGCATTCATCAATAACGTCTCTGCTAAATAATGTAGAAATTGACTAGGACGGGACAATGTCACAATTTTTGAAAAATAAGTTCTTGTCTATCGTATATATTATACATTCTTTATTGTACATTATATTCTTTTAACACATCCTAAAATAAGTATAAATATAATCATTCAGTATAATTAAAGCCCACCGCCCACTCTGCTAGCTAAACAAAACCACCCGTAACCAAATAAATTGTAGTATTTTTTTTAATGCATTAAAAAAACTTTTAATATGTGACCTCACTCTTTGCTCAGAACAAAACTAAACGAAAAGAAACTAGACGAGGATTAAGGACAAAGAGACGTGGTGCATTAAGGATTTTCGGAATGACGCATTTTAAAAATTGGAATGTAATTTTAATAAAGAAAGGTTAAAGCAGAACGGAAGCTGTTTTTGACAGTTACGTCAACTTTCGTCCGGTTTATATTACTTTAAATGTTTAATTGGTTTCTCGGCAAATCTAACCGGCTCAATTTTTCAAAACAAACAGGACTGTGCAGAGGTGTCAAAGGTGTTTTCAGGAATGTTCAAAGGACTGAAGCTCAAGCGTGGATTACGACTTATATCCTCTTCGGTTTTTATACGTACAGGATCCAAAAAAAATGAACTGAAGCGCCTTTTATTGTAGCACTCGGACCTACATCTAAATAAGATTAGAACATGGTACAGACCTACAAAGTATTATTTTTTGAAATTTACGATATTGGGTAAACGCTCGATTTTCTTTATTTTCGAAGTCCCTCCTCTGATTTCACTTTGACGGCTTTATATTTTGTAATGTCTATCCTGTTTACATCTATGCAATAAAAGTAAACTTTAGTGGTGTGTTTTTGAACCAGTATATCCTGCACGAGTGAAGAAGTTCAAATCTAAAAATAAAATATTTTTCAGCATATATGAAATGTCAGAATGAAGAAAAATAATAAAGTGAGTTATTACAATAATAAAGGCGGGGGCAAACTAGTCCAACATTTCATCCAACATTTTTTTCCCATGTTGGATGAAATGTTGGATGAAGCAAAGTTTTAGGTTTGTGGGACTGCTTTTAAAAACATTCGAACGATAAAGAGTTCATTCATTCCTGAAAAACAAAATGGCGGAAGGAAGGAATTCTTCAGTGCTGCTTATGTTGCTGAACGAACTCGTCGATTCAGACGATGAAAAAACAACACGCGGAAAAACAAGAGAGTGGACAAAGAGGAGGGAACAAAATGGATATTTTAGTAATATCATTAAAGAATTGAAGATCGAAGACAGATTCGGATTTAGGGAAATGTTTCGATTTCCTCCTTAATGAAATATCCCATCTGATATCATCAACGTTCGAAATTCGCGGGATTTTTATATGTTGGATGAAAAGTACCACCAAACCAATCCAACATGAAAATTCACGCAACTCAGATAGAGAATTCCTTTGATCTTGCCGAAAATGTTGGATGAAATGTTTGACGGCGATCAAACTTCATCCAACATCGTCCAACACGATTTTTTTCTTCTTTTTTGAAAATTTCAAATTTTTTCAAAATTTTGAAGTGACTCAAACCAGTCCAACATTTCATCCAACATCACAAAAATTGCATGTTGGATGAAATGTTGGACTGGTTTGCCCCCGCCTTAACTCGCAAATATTCTTTTGTTATTGCTGTCTATTATCGTTACCACAAATATTCTATTGTTTGCCGAAAGGCAAAAGCTTGTATAACTCACTGCGGCTCCTAACAGTCATCCGCTGATCATCTTTATTGTGAAGAAAAATTGAAGCAAGAAAGTCCTAGATCCGCCCCTATTCAAAACTAAGGAAAGAAATCGCAGTTTCTGCTGAAAACAGAAGCTTTAAAATTCTCTGACCATCAAATAATTCTCATAAAACTAAGTTTTTTTCAGATATTTTCTGATCAACTCATGTTCAGATTCCGCAGGCCAATAATAATATTTTTTAAAAACTTCATTTATTTTTCATCTTAGGATAATATGTTACATAGATCAAGCTAGTAAATATTCCTACTATATTTGCTTTATTCACAATAAAGGATAGTAGAATGTTTGAGACCTAAAAAAAGGGAAGAAGGTCTGGATCTAGCCATGTTTTGTTACGTCGATTAAATATGTAATGAAAAGCCCTTGCAGGCTGAAAGATTTCGGATTTTAATCTTCCTGTGTATGGTCCAATATGGAATAAAAGTACAAGTACAATCGCACTTAACAACCATAAAAACGCAAAAAAAACATTTTGATGTTTGCAAAAAAGCTATAGTTGAAATCAGCATTCATCAATAACGTCTCTGCTAAATAATGTAGAAATTGACTAGGACGGGACAATGTCACAATTTTTGAAAAATAAGTTCTTGTCTATCGTATATATTATACATTCTTTATTGTACATTATATTCTTTTAACACATCCTAAAATAAGTATAAATATAATCATTCAGTAGTCCTTAAGGCAATCAAGAAGACACGTTGTTGGTTGGGTTTTAAATTTGATGCCACAATTCTTTTTTTCTTGCATATCTTTTCTTCATAAGAGAGTACGTTGTGTTCCAAATCGGTGCAAAAATGCAATAGTATTTGGTATAATCTTCAGCTCCAATTTTCAGTAAAGTAAAATCACTTCTGAAGCTCTTTATACATGCCTGAATATATAAAAAACATTAGAATTATAAATCAGTAACGATATATATATATATATACAATATATATGTAGCATTAAAGGAGTGCCAAGGTGTGTGCAGAAATGCTCATGACAAATGCAGCACCTAAAAAGCAGATTTATTAAAATACTTTACAAAATTTGTTCCTCTTGTCATATTGCATGTGGATCCCCTTGTAAAGTTTCCAGGAAATGTGGGAAGAATTATACTCTATAGGCATAAAAATGTCCTCACACTATCCTAAAAGTTCAATAAGTCTTTGAAAGATTTTGTAGCTTGTTACATCATAATTTGTGCTCAAAAACAATGTTCGTCAGGGAACTGAAACTTAACTGAAATAAAAATACAGTTTACATGTTGTGCCCCGGTCATGGCGAAAACAGTTGGCCAACCGTTTTTTCAGTGAAAAAACTAATTTTTAATCCGGGGTGAGCGCTTAGTACAGGTAAACAAAATCGTACATCTATATTGGTTTAATACCCTTTTAAAGAAAACTTTAGTGCAACTTTGGTTTAATAGAAACACCAGCCTATCATTAACACTAGGCTGAGCGCTTAGTACAGGTATACCGTGTCGCACATCTGTGTATCCTGAAAATTTGAAGATCTAAAAGTTACTAGAACTGGAAATAATGGTAACTTAATTTCTTAAGTTTCTTGTGTTTTTTTTTCCATTCGCCATATTTAACGATTTTCTAAATCACTCATTCCCGGCCAAGAAGCGAGCTGTCGCGAAATAATCGTTTTCGGTCGTAGGTAAACAGACAGCCTTTTAAGCTTGGTTCTCACTGGGCTAACTATGGCCTAACCATAGTGCGCATAATGTGTTAGCCGATTTCAACTTTTGGGCTGCGGGTGTAGCCGAATCTAATGCGAGAAAGAATGAAAAAGAAAGATAGAAAGAACCCAGTGGTCTATTCAACGTCTCGCAACGTCTTTTCAACGTTAAAACAACGTCTTTTCAACGTTGAAACAACGTTGCAGGACGTTGTTTCAACGTTGAAAAGACGTCAAAAAAACTTTCATTTGCAACGTAAAATCAACGTCTTTTTAACGTCGCAAGCTACGTTGAAACAACGTCCTGCAACGTCTCTTCAACGTTGAAACAACGTCTCGCTACGTCTTTTAAACATTGAAATAACTTCTCGCAACGTCTAACAACGTCTAATCAACGTCGTTTCTGCGTTGTTTGGAAATGCTCTCGCAACCATTATTCAGCGTCTTTTCAACGCTTAAGAAACAGACAAACTTGACCGAATCAAATCATAACCGCCATTGTGGCTTCAGTTTTATATGTCCATAGTTTCCATGTCCATTTATCTATTCCCTAGCATGATTCCGACGCTTATATTTGTGTTACGTTATTTGTACATGGTTATTGCGAAAAAGAAATTAAATCATTTCTACGATATGTCATTTTTTTATTATAAACATCGGCAGTATATACAACTTCTCCGCTGAAAACTTCCTAAATGAAACTTAACGGAGTTTTATAATACAAAATATAAAAACGATATTTCAAGTATTCACAACTGGTACTATGTGAGAATCTCCAGCGTTCCAACCCAATGCAAAAAATGTAACGCAGCAATGACGAGGTTGTTAAACAGTGCAGTATTTGCAAATTTATAGCTGCGATTTCATGTGCCAGGCACGCCTCCTGATAAGGCAGTCTGTTAGTATGCTCAAATCACCTAAAGTGTCAAGCAAAACTGTTGCACCGAAGTCTTTAATCAAGCATTGGTTAGAGAAAAAGTATGTTTTCTTAATGAAGTCAGAGTTGAATACAAGGGTGCTTGTTAAGAATACCAGTTTCGAATAAATACGATCATGATGCTATATTTTATAAAAAGTGTGAAAAGCCACCATCCTCACCAGGTGCAAGAAGTCCAGGAATCGAGGTTGAAAATTACAATAAAAATATAATGAATATTATATATAGCACTGTATTTCCTTAAAAAAAGCACCCACTGATGCATATTCCATACTTTTACTAGTCACAAGTCCGATCTCTAGTAGAAACACTAAAAATTGTTGAGCTAAAATCACTTTAACATTTTGCCATTCTAATTTTCTGCCACCCAATCAAAATTAATATAAGCTAGAAGAATTTATTACGGCGCTTGAAAAATTTATAATCCTCTCTGATATAAAAGTTGTTGTTGACAAGTTGGCGATTATTTATTACTAGAAAACTATTACTAAACACCGAGGTGATAAATTATTTAAAAATTAATCGGTTTAATTTTCTTCGGCATTAGTTCTTCCAGCTCCTCCACATCTATCAGGTGCATATTTACGGATTGATGCCGTACACGCACGAACTTCTCCTTCTGTTGCATTCTTGTGATGTTTGATAACAGTTTCTACAACGTAACAAAATTCTTATCACATATTGATGGAGGTAGTTTACAGTACAGTTGGACAAATAGATTTCCTAAGATTAATGTGTATTTATTTCCCTGAACGTCGACTACTTAAATGTCACAATTTTTTGCGAATCGATCGAGTTCAGATATTTCGCGGGAATAAATTTTAGTCAATATGTCTTTTTCATGAAAAGTTGGATTTTTTAAGTCAAAACAAATTAGAAGAATTTACATGGGCTTTGGAACAAAACATGCAGCTTTTTAAATATGATGATTTATAACTAAGAATTACTAAATACTTGATATTTAGCTTCAGCTATATATACTTTTTTGTCACAATGTTTTCAAATAGATTGCTATAAATGCTTGCATATGCCAGGCACGCCCTCTTATAAGGCAGCCTGTTAGCATGCTCCAACCACCTGTATGTGTCAAGCATAACTGGTGCACATGAAAGCAAAATAGCAAAATTTTTAAATGGTTATTGAATCAAAAGTTATATCTTCAAATAGATTGCTATAAGTATGCTTGCATGTGCCAGGCACGCCCTCTTATAAGGCAGCCTGTTAGCATGCTCCAACCACCTGTATGTGTCAAGCATAACTGGTGCACATGAAAGAAAAATAGCAAAAATTTTAAATGGTTATTGAATCAAAAGTTATATCTTCAAATAGATTGCTATAAGTATGCTTGCATGTGCCAGGCACGCCCTCTTATAAGGCAGCCTGTCAGCATGCTCCAACCACCTGTATGTGTCAAGCATAACTGGTGCACATGAAAGCAAAACAGCAAAATTTTTAAATGGTTATTGAATCAAAAGATATGTTTTCAAATAGATTAGTAAAAGTATGCTTGCATATGCCAGGCATGCATTAATTTCGCGAATCAGTCAATGAAAATGTTCTCCGCCAAATTTAATTTTTTTTGTTATCTGCCAAATTTTCTTCCCGCCAAAATTTTTGGATTTCAAATATGTGTAATGTACTGTAAAATAATAAAAAAAGCTGGAAATACAAAATAACCAGGCTGAACATTAAAAAATAAGACCACCTCAGCCTGGGCATTATATCCATTAAATATTTTTTGAGAAATCTAGCTAGCATTGTTTTTTTAGAGATAAGTCTCTGGAAATAAATTTTTCTTACATTCTGAAGAATCCCCATCTCTCTTGTACTGAAATGCCGAGGTGTTGACATGCAGACAAATAATCATTTCGGCAATTTGATTTAAAAGAATTTATTTCTAGAATGTGTCAAATATCTTTAGATTCTGCTACGAATGCGACCGAAGCAAAGTTTACGAATTAGCATATGTTGTACAGAAATACTTTACTCACGTCTGTGGTTCTTCGCCCTTTTCGCCTTGTGAGTTGATACGAAATTCACAAATCTTGCAAAGGGGCTTAAGCGCGAATTTCCTCATCGAAAGTTTCCCGCCAATGACTAGGAGGGATATTACATGCGACAAAGTAAAGGCTTAAATATGTGAAAGCGAAGTAAATAAACAGTTATTATTGTATTATAAATTATAATTTGACAAAATGGATTGTATTTTAAATGTCTCACATCTATAATACAAGTTGAAATATTTGTTTCTCTCAAAATACGCAGACAAAAAAAACCCTGATAAATATTACAAAAAATAAATCGAACGTTTGGTACGCTCTGTTGAAAAAAAAATCCATTGAATGTTTTGTGTACGTTTCATGTTTGTGTTCATTCATTCTCTGATGTTATGTCACAAAAGTTTTAACATAGCATCGTACATACTAAAAAGGGTAACACCCTAGAACAAGCTAGAACAACCTGGAACAATCTGGAACAACCTAAGAACAACCTAGAACAAGCTAGAACAACCTAAGAACAACCTGGAACCAGCTAGAACAAGCTAGAACAACCTAAGAACAACTTGGAACAAACTGGAATAAACTAAGGACAAGCGAGACCTATCTGAAAACACCCTAAAAGATCATGCTGCTAGAGTTAAATTCGGGTAATCTCCTTTGCGTTTTTTGTGAGCGATTGAGGTTATAAGCGTGTACAAAAAAAAATTCAAGCCTAAGAAACGCCGTGATTGTAACATCTGCTGAATGAATAACGAAATGATACGTCAGTTGGACCGTCGAGGTAGACAGCAAAGTTAGTTATCTACCTTTAAAGTTTGGTTCCTGTACATAGCTCTTCGACAAAAAATTTAAACGATCTCCTAAGTTTCGAGGAGCCAGAAGGCAGCGATTAATAGCCTGGAATGACAGGGTCACTAATGACGAGGAATAGTCGTAATAGCAACGTGGCCAGAGATTTGCTTTTGGTTGATGATACGTGCTTCAAATCTTCATCATCAGAAGACGCCATTTAACTAAAACTGTTTTAAAAAACCTTCTTGGATGCTTAGTAATGAAATGGGTATCGAATGTGTGTTTTCGACATCTCGCTACAAAATGGGTGACCTGGTTTCCATTCATTGTTGTTGTTTTTAAACGACAGGCGTTTTTGAAGGTTTTTTTACCCAAAGACAAAACCAGGTATAACCACCAGTTTCACAGAACAATCAGAGAGCTGACAGTAAACGAAGAGAACAACCGGAGAACCGGCAGCGAATGAAATGAGAATTCTGTGCGGAATAGCGTAAACGCTCTGTGTTCTGAAAACTGATTTGAATGAAGAAAAAAATATAATATTTTTCCTTCTTTCCATTCATTTCAAACATTTCGAATGTGGCGAGACAGAAAGAAGTCGATTTCCTTGATGCAGCGAACTGTATCGTCGTAAGACCGGGGGGTTCACATAAAATGGTAAAATTCAATATAATAAAGAAATGCAATAACTAGCTATTGTTCTAGCTAAATGCTGATATTGGACTTAGGGGTAAAAATATCGGGACGGTTAATGCTGTTGTTGTACTAAACTAAGGGAATCCCCCATAACTTGGCGAGCGGGAAACATGGCGGAAATATTCTTGTTAGAAACCCAGATTTATTTACAGAATCGATACAGAGATAGTCTTATATTTTTGGTTGTTATATTTCTTAGATTGTTCTAGGTTGTTCTTAGGTTGTTCTAGCTATTTCTAGCTTGTTCTCAGAGTGTTCTAGCTTGTTCTCAGGTTGTTCTAGGTTGTTCTAGATCGTTCTAGGGTGTTACCCTTTTTAGTATGTACGAACATAGCATAAGAGAATGAATGCACATTCAGCTCTTATGTGAAAAAGTACATAGATGCGACTGTAAAGTTGCAAACAAATGGTAATATTTTAAAGTAGTAAAACTGCAGTAAAATTAGCGATATATATGAAAAACAACATAACGTCGGCATTAATATATCCAATCGCTGACAAATTACAAAAAAATTAAGTAAAACGTGCGTTGTTTATTCCCCTAGTTTATGACGATCTTTAACAAACACCCAGTACGCTTCGTAATTTTGTTGGACAGTTTGGAACACTTCTATGAACGTCTGTTTGAGATATAACTTTGCAGGCCAGTGTGAGACGAACTAAAACAAATGAGATTTGAACGAAACAGATTCTCGGTAAAAAGTTAATTTGGTGCAACGTCGCACGTTGAATAAACGTCGATAAGACGTCGGTTGAATCAACTTTGCGGGCGCGACGTTGAATAGACGTCGGTTGAATCAACGTTGCGGAAACGACGTTGAAAAGACGTCGATGATGTGACGTTGTATTCATGTCGGAGGGTAACGTTGAAAAGACGTTGAATTTACGTCGGTTGCATCGACGTTGCAGACCCAACGTTGATTAGACGTTGAATTTTTGGCTGCGACGTCGCGACCAGAATTCAACGTCTAATCAACGTTGAAAAGACGTCGTGTGCCCACTGGGAAAGAAAGTCTTGTTATTATTACTACTTCGAGAAAGACGACGTAGCCTGGAAAAAAAGGAATTAACAAAATTACGAAAAAGGAAACGACTTTGGGTCAGACAGGCACGGAAAATCTTTCACCCTGAACGCCAACTCTCAAACGTCATTTTTTTTTTACCAGCCATTTTAGTTTTCACAACGAAACATACTATTATTTAAAAAAAAAAAATTGCTCTGAGCACGATTTATGTCGGCTTCCTGTGAAGATTGCTGAAAGTGAGCTTATCTCAGTCTTATCTCAAATTTTGATTTAAAAAAATCGGCTAACGACGTGCTAACGATGAGTTCAGCTGTGAGCAAAGCAGGTACTATTTTTCATTGGGTCCAAACTATTGTTGGCACATGGATGGATATGGCAAATTAAAACCTTATGGTTTTCCGATTCATGGGTGCATAGATGGCTTTAGTCGGAAAATAATCTGGTTAGAATTGTTATCTTCAAATAACAATCCATACACTGTAGCAAAATGTTATTTAAATGCTCTGGACGACATACCTAACAAAATCCCGCGGAGAATAAGATCTGACTATGGTACAGAAAACGTAGTTGTCAGTTCAATACAGTGCTACATGAGAAGAAATTAAATGATAATCACTCTGGTATTGAGGCTCATGTCTTTGGTAGTTCTCACTCTAATCAAAGACAAGAAGCTTGGTGGGCATTTTATAAATATTTAACTCTTCTTGGATCATTATTTCTTTCCGCGAAATGATCGATAACGATGAATACCATCAAGACGATGATTTAGAGCTGGCATGTGCACGCTTTGTATTTGGACCAGTCATAAGAGCGCACTTAAATCAAATCAATGTATTATGGAATAACCATTATATATATCAGAAAATCAAGTTTCTCTCAAGTAAATGGCCGTCCAAATGAGTTGTATTACTTGCCAAAAACGAGAGGATACGCTGATCTAGCATTTAAAATTGACAGTGAAGATTTACGCGAAATGAGGGAACAGTTACAACAACAACCCGATCGCGATGCTTTGAACAGTGATCATGCTGATTACTTCTGTTATTTGTCTCATCAAATACCTTTTACGTCATCTATGGATTGGGAGGCCGCAAAGAGAAACTATCTTTCGTTACTCTCATATTCTCGATAGCTACTTATTGTATATCTGCTTTGCAAAGCTTATAAAGATAAGATATTTTCAAAATTTCGTAGTTTCTTTTATTTTTTGTATTCCGAACTATAAGTTTCACATCAGTTAGATTGTGGAAAGCGGGATAAATACGCTGGGAACAAAGTTGGCGGGCTTGGATGTTTTCCCCGGGAACAATGTCAACTTTGCTTTTTTACTCAATAAACGCCATATTTTAAGTTCGCTTTTTTTTGCAACTTGTCCGTACCTTTTCGCAACTTGTCCGTATTATTATTTTACAACCTGTCCGTATTATTTTACAACTTGTCCGCAATATTTACAACTTGTACGTATTATTTCACAACTTGTCCGTATTATTTTACAACTTGTCCGTACTTTTCGCAACTTGTCCGTATTTTTTTGGCAACGTGTTTGCAGTCGTGGGCCACCGTAACTTATTGAGAACCACATTGTTCTTTCTGCAGCCAATAAAAGTTTACTGAAAAAGTAACGATCACACTCACACGTGGTACACGCAAGGGATGTAAACGATAAATACAATCTCTGCAATAATACAAAAATATTGTTATTCCTATGATCGTTTTTCAAGATGAACCTGGGGAGTAAAACATTTTTGCTTTATTTTGGTTCACAATACACTGATGATCTTCACCTCTACGCGCTTAATTCTTCATCAGTCGCGATTTGATATTGCATCTTGTGGCGTCCAGTAAAAATGTTATTCTCAAGGAAAATTGCTAACTATTGAAGTGAAGGATACATATAGATGTCAAGAAACGGCGTGACAACCTCGTCCTCAGGGTTATTTTTCACTTCTTTTTCACAGTAGTAAGAACATAACTTCCAACCTCATTTCCAGCGCCTTTTCTTTCTTATATCCGGACGGAGAGATGTTCGTCTTGCCGTCCCAAAACGAAAAAGAAACAACGGGCCCTGGGAACGAGGTTGCATAACTTCAAAATTCAGCCTTATTTTATTTTTATTTATGGAAATCCTTACAAATGTGTTTATGGACAGCGCTGTAATAGCGTCAGTATGAGTATTACTTCCCAGTTGTATGGATAAAAAAGAAATGACCGTAAGTAAAAAATAATATTGTTAGCTTTAGAGAGAAAGAGAATTATAAGAGAATTCATATCGTGGAATTTTCTTGCTTTATGGTAAAAATTTTGACTCGGGTTGTTTTAGCTTTATAACCAATTATTTAAGGTTTAGTTTTTATATTCCTTGCACAGAAATATATGGGTATATTCTGTATTGTTTTTTAATGCGATATTTTAAGCCACAATGTTGCTTCACGAAGACCTACAGAACCACACCTTTACATGATCAATTTTCCTTGTCATTACGAAGACGATGTTTTCTTGGTTAATCTCAGCCCATACAATCTCCTTTATCAACGCGCGGTACTCTAACTCCTCACAGCAAATTAGGAAATGATCGGAAAGGTTTATCTCGATCTCTAGATATGAAAAAAAGGACAACAGGCTCTTTAAACGAGGT
Source organism: Hydractinia echinata (assembly GCA_030067915.1). Classification (NCBI taxonomy): domain Eukaryota; kingdom Metazoa; phylum Cnidaria; class Hydrozoa; order Anthoathecata; family Hydractiniidae; genus Hydractinia; species Hydractinia echinata. Next base: position 69,392 of record JASGCC010000030.1, read on the forward strand.
AGGAATCTGACAACCTACAGCAGTGCAAGTAACAATCATTTCTAAATTTCCAAAAGTTCACCTTCACACAATCTACGCTGTCTTATGTCAGTGCAGGAAAATATCGTTAAACTTGTTAAACTAGTCGGTCAACCTCGAATCCAGGGCCTGTAGCGTTTTTTTATATGAGGATGAAACGCGTACGAGGCCCTGGTACAACAGACTTGAAATTCGCCCAAAATTAAGCATGCAGAGAAAAGTAATGTATGCGTGACGTTTTCGATCAAAGATGGTGTTTTAGTGGTGGGCGTTTGTAAGTCTTTTACTGGATTTTTTTGTAGCTAGAGCTACCTATAGCTACACTGTAAAATTTCAGAATAAATACAATCCTTGGTGGCTTTCTAGTCATCTTGTGGTGTATGATACATGTAGTAAAAACTACAGCACTTATAAATATTATAGAATAATTTACACCAGCTGCAAAAATAACAGATAAAAGGATGGACCACTTGGCAATGTTGCGTTGGAGAAAATTCAGAGATCTTTAGAGAGCCGATATTTTCCTGACCTTAACACGTCAAATGCTTAGAGTCAATAGTACCAGGACAGGACGTCATTGGAGTGTATCAAAAGGATATGGAAAATCTTTAATTTTTCAACTGCTAGCTAGCTACCAGATGTCATCAGAAAAAAAGACGAAAATTTTTCAATACACGAGTTCACAGTTTCAGTTAACTATTGTTTAAAAAAATCTCTCTTTGTTACAACTCTCTTATTGAGAATTGAAAAAAGGAAGTAAACTGTTATAAATTAAGAAGACCATGAAAAAAAGTTTTTTCATGGTCTTTCCGGGCAATTTTTGGCAATTTTTTATGCGATCCACCTAAAAACCGGAAAATATGTTAAATAACTTTTATTTAGCTTTCAGAAACATCAAAAAGAATGCAAAAATCCGATCTGGAACAAAAGTAATTAAATTTTAAGCTTCTGATGATGTCACAGGAAATGTGCTGACGCAAGCAAAAATTTATTGCTGCCATTTTGTTCCTTTTATGACGTACTATAAGTGTGCCAAGTTTGATTCAATTTGAACAATCCTATGAAAAGTTATTGAGGGGGGGGGGGGGGGGCGGATTCCCCCCCCCCCCCCCCCCCGGTCATAATATGTTCGCAAAACCCCGGACCGAATAGGGTTAAGTAGGGTTACTGGCAATAACAAACTAAATTTTCATACCGTGAGACTAATTATTTCTTCAGAAAATGAGAAATATTTATAATGCCCATGGTTAAAGCCGTATTAAATTCACTCTGTTTACTTTCTTTTTTCAATACAGAAAATGAGTGACAATTTAAACTGTAAACAGGTGTATTGTCATTGTAGTCACTTTTGTTTAAAGGGGAATTAAGCCTCAAACTTAAATAGCATTATTTCGGTTAACATTATGTTCATTTCCCAAATTCTGTTTAAAATTTTGAAAAATAAATATTATTTGGGTTGATTTTAATATAAAAGTTTCCCCTTTATGAGCGAACGGTAAGCGCCATTTAAATTTTCTGAAGCCACGGCTGATTCTGGAGACTGTTATATCGTGACGTATCTTACGCTGAAGAAGCATAAGCTTGCGCTCAGCGCAAGCAGCGAGATATGGAAAATTTAAGCTCCTGCTCTGACTTCCCTATTTCTAGAATATTCAAGTGACTCTAGTGAAACGTCAGTAACAGCACGTTACATGAATAAGCCTGAATACTCTAAAGCAGAACTTGAAAAAGTGACTTATGAATCTAGTGATAGCGAAGAAAAAGACGAATTGAATTCAAGCAGACTTGAAAATTTGCATTGGTGTACCTGTACATGTTGCGTTATTTTCAATTCCTTCACTCTTGTGGAATGCAAGTGTTGCCAAGAATTTCCCAATTTATTGAATAACAAGTTGAATAATAACAAGTGCATCACGATGCACAAGGATTTTGAAATTTTATGTTTGAACCGCACAGTGTTAGAGACAGCCAGCATACGACATCGACGATACCAGAAAAATATAACAAACTCTCCACATATACTAATAAGTAAGTTTTTCTTCAAAAAATATGTTTCTCGTAAATATTTTCAAAGACCATATTTCTCATAGTCACACCAAAATAAAACATTCTTCGTATCTTCTTATCTTCTCACTTTTCGCTTTATAATCTTACAGGTCCACGCGCTATGAAAATACACACCATCGCAGACTATTTAATTAAATTAAAAATAATGTCATTCCTTGAATATCAAATAAAAAAGGAGAAGAGCCCTTGTGCCTCAAATAACAATTTGTTTCAAAGAAGTTTTGATGAATGAATAATTTCAATATATTTTATCCTGGTTTACACTGTAACTTAAACTTTGATTCGTTGTACGGAAATGAGGTACACCAGTTACTGACAGTACATGGCCTGGGTACATTATTATGAAAGGCTTGGAAAAGGATGTTGCGTGGTGATTCCAGCTTGTGTTGTGCGAAAAATAAGGGAAGAATTTCCTGATCCAAATGGAAAGTATACTGGTTTCAAAGAATTTGTTGATATATAACGGGACTTAGCATTTTCAAACAAACAATTACAACAACGAAAAAGCGAAATAAAGTACAACGGACCAGAGTTATTTTTTTTGAATCGTTACGTTTGTTCACATTGTGTAAACAACTTTAAAAAAGACGAAGAGATCAAAAAATTAAAATGAGCGTAAAATACGTCATAGATCTCCATCGCAGATATTGTTTTGATTTTAACATGGCGATTACTGTTGTCAACTTTTATGCTAGAAAAGGGATGTAAATTCAAAGAATTTCAATTTTTTTTATATACCATCAAAATATGTAGGGTTTGTAAAAGATAATTCCGAAGAAAAAAAATTTGGGCTTAATTCCCCTTTAAATGCAATTATTAAAGAACAAGTGAATTTTCTCGAAGAAGTAGGAATGGCTTGCTACATTTTACGTGATTTAAATTTTGAGGAGAATGCTGTACAGATGTTGTTTGAGAATCTCTGTCTTAACAATAAACAAGAAAACCTGTCGGTTTGAACACACAATCCAATCCTAATAAATCAATTAGAACATGGTTAAAATCTGCCTATGCAAGAAAGTGGGACGGCTTAAACACTCACAACTGCCAGAAGGCTATTCTGACCTTCTGTCAGTTGAAACAAGAAGGTTTTCAACTATCTACACTTTTGTGGAAATGTTCTATTATAAGGGGTAGCAGCAGTACTTGCATATAGAGGGTGATGTCGATTAAAAAAACACTGTATATAAAGAACTTTTACTATAAAAAAATATCAGTAATATTTTTTATTTATTTTCTTTTAATAAATTGTTTTCAAAAACCATGAATAACAAAAGAATACACAATTAACTATATATATAAGTATATATATAATAAAAACAAAGATACAACACTGGGTATGCGAAAAATTGATTCCTGTAAAACCCAATAGACAAGTCCTGTTTGTACCATCAGCACATCATATTACTGCAATTTTAAGTAACAAATTTGCAAATGAGAAAAAAATATCACTTATGAAAGACAAGGAATTTATAAAAAGTAGCAGCTTGGATGTGATTCTCAAAAATCTTCACAAACATATCGGAATAGAAGTAACATCAGGAAAAAAAGTACAGGTACTTCGGACTTCAATCCTTAAAAATTGTGTTATTTAATACAACAATAAACGTTAAAACTGAGAAAATGGAGCTGACAGCTATTCTCATAAATCTCTATAACAATATTATGTAAATAATTAATATTATACATAAAATATATTAGGCAACCACATTGTTTTTCTTTCTTATATTTATTGCATTTTTTGAAAGTGAAAAAAATACATGTCCTCTACCATCCTTTTATTACTCCAGCGATGATCTGGTGACTCATCTCGCCACATAACTTCATGGTTTTTAACGAGGGTGCCGATAAGCCGCAAACACCCGCATATATAAGGGCGAGTTCGGGCGACTTTTCGAATTAAATTGACGGTTGGCCGCCGAAACCGCCCGCACTTTCCCGAACACGCCCGAACTCGCCCGGAGCATTCCCGAAATGCAACACCTTGTAACATAAACATGGCGGACGACAGTTGAAAGCATGCGCTTGAAGAGAAAGGAGTTAATAAAGTTTATGTATAAGTTATTTATCAAGTAAATCTTATTAAAAACCATCAAAACAGTTCTTTTAAGCATTTCGCTACCACATAGTTAGTTCATTTTAATTTTTATACTTTATTAAATAATTTGTGGTGAATCATTGAGTGTTTTTGTGGTGAATCTTTTTTTTTTGTTCGGGCATTGTTCGGTTCTATGTGGGTTTTTTCAGGCGAATACCTGAATTTTTTTCAAAACGCCGAACTCGCCAGAAAACGCCTGCACTTTTCACGGTGTATGCGGCTTATCGGCACCCTCGTGGTTTTTATTCCATAAAATAACTTTGCAAAAATGCAGGTAAACAAAGTAGAAATTTTTCCCGGTTGAACAAAAGATGAATTAGCTAAAACGTCGTGATTTACGTCTTAATTCTGTGATGTGTTTTTTTTTCCAATGTGAGATACGCTAGGCTCTACATATACATACTAAATAATATAAAAGCTCCTACGCAGCTTATTTCTCTTCGCTTTGAAAAATTGGCGATAAATTTGTGATGTAACCAATGATGTTGTTGTCTATAATAAAGTGAAACCTTGTGTTTACAATTATATTTGATTGATGTCAAGACTTTTGGGGTGAAGAATCATCTGAAATGACAAATTTCAAGATGATCGTATCATCATAATGGAGATTCAAAATCATTAGCAACACTGGTAAAAACTTTAGAAATAGAATAAAATGGAATAAAAAATAGAATCAAAGTCTGCAGAATGAATTTCCAAAATGCACCTAATTTAGCTATAGCTAGCTATAAGTTCCTTATAATTGATGCAATCAATATGTTTTAAGCTCCAAAAGGATATTAAATCAATGTAAAACCATAGTTGAAAGACTAAGGTAAGGACTAAATACATACATTAAAATCCACGACAAGTAACCAGTAGCCATCCAACACCCAACACATGTGGGATAAGACTCATAATGGCAGAAAAAATCAGTCAAACTTTTGTACGGAAAGCGAAATATGCGCCTTTTGCACAAAAATGAATAAACGGCGCGCCATTAAACAACTTTTCGTTCCTGAAGTTTCGTTTCCAAACACTAGCCACCTAAGGTGTGAGTCGGTAACTTGTACATGTATGTATGAAATACGTTTATCTTAAGCTAGACTTAACTACACTATAATAAATACAACATTATGAGCACTAGATCTTAAGACATTCTTTTAAAAATCAATGTCAACCCGCTTTATAAATAAAATTTTTACCGCCTCGGCTAGTTTCTCATGTAATCTCGCACATGAATTGGCTCCGCGTAAAATATTCACCAATGTGTTCATTTTTTATTCCGAGACGAAGAAAGGCTAAACCAAACACACATTCCTGCGGCTTGTGTGAAATAGAAGATGTTTTGCCATCATTTGTATTGGATGAACTTTGTGACTTCATATTTTGCCTTCCAAAGGCAATTTTGAGTGAAAGAGAAAGAAATTTATTAAAAATAGAAATTTATCAAAAAATGTCAAAGCTTGTGTTATTGATGAGGCTTACTGCTTGTCAACACCTGATTTGTACTTTATATATATATATGACCAATACTTAAGAATAACTGTATAACAACTGATAACAAAAAATGTAATATATAAAATGCATATAGCTAGCTCAAAGCTACACACTTGTCACACAGCTACCGGAACAGAAAAAACAATGACTAGAATGAAACGTATTATACCTGGAATAAGAACCTTAACATTAATATCTGTCGATCAAATAGAAAAACGGTATACCTATGCAGAAAAAAGAGAAAAGTTGGCGAGAAAGGAATATTGCGGATTAAGGTTTTGTGGATATATTTACAACTTATAAAAAGTATTAAACAAGTACAGCAATTGTTTAATTGTGCAATTTCATGCACCTCAAACAAAGATCATGTAAAACCAAATTCTTCACACTTCAATTTTGCTAAAAGCTTATTTGTGCATTCCGGCAGAAAATCTTGAATTGTCTTTCACATTTACGACAGTATTAGTTTGTATAATTACGATACCCACAATATCTTTTATATTTTATTAAAGTTTTTTCGAGGTTCCAATACTTCTGAAAATTTGACTAAACCGTTTTACGTTTGTTTCAGCACACAGCCTACATACTTTAGCACGCCCACCATAAACTTTATGTGTTGTGATATTTTCTTTCTCATTGCCTAAAAACAATAATAATATATATTAGTTAGTTAGATTTTTTGTATATATTTCTTTTTTATTTATACAGCTAGCTAGCTAGCTATATTTTATTTCCTAATTTATTTCCATTTATTTGTCAATACTTTAGCTAGCATTTTTGTCCCCAAAGTTAGTTAACAGATATCTCTTGACATGTGTGGCTTTTTAAGAAACATTAGTTGTCATTGTTGTAATTGTTTGTGCATCTTCAAGCCAACTGCATCTAGCCAGTTAGTCAGCATCCACACTACAGTTGCATCTGCACGAAGTTTTTTTTTTACTTTTTAGCATATGAAAACAAAAATTAAATTTTCAGTTTTTTTAAATTATAAGTATTGTGTCCCAACAAAAGGTGAGAGTACCTGTTACTTTCGTTCGCAGGACAGGATGTTCGTTGCACCATTCCATTGAAATTGTCAGCTGCCTGCCAGTGAGGAAACAAAAGTAATGTTTTTGATTTTAATTTGTTATTTAATTTAATTTTGATTTGTTCTAAAAGTTTGTTCGATAAATTTGTAAACGATGCAAGGAAAGTCAAAAATAACGTGAATATAAATATTTTCTTCATAAACAAGTAACCATAAAAATCTTCGTAATGCTCATCGCTCGCCATATTTGTTGTTAATAAAAAAAATGCAGTGCTTGCAAAAAAACCTTCTGCATTAATTATCTTTTTAACATAATTTAAAAAAGCCGTACACGCAATCTCATTGGTTGAGTAAGTCTGTTGTACCAGGGCCTCGTACGCGTTTCATCCTCATATCAAAAAACGCTACAGGCCCTGTTGCTAGTCGGTGGACAAATCCACGGGTTCGCCCGTCCTTTGTTTACCGCATTTCGGGTGTCTCGCTACTGCGGTTACCGTTTTGCGTGAGATACAGATATATACGAATTTATAATATAGATTTCACTTTTGAACTGTAAATAATTTATATTAAAAAAAAAAAAAATAGAAATGTGCACGCTTAAACAAAAACCTTCTTTACAAGAACAGTGTTTAATTCTGAAAAAGCGCTGAACAATTACGTTTGCTTCTTATCCGGGTATACGTCATTTGTTTACACTTTTTTCGCATCCGCTGAACTAGACCGTTTCGGAGAGGAAAGTCGCCATTACTGTTGAAGGTAGCACATTTCTTAAAAATGGCAAAAAAGAATGCAATATTTCTAAGTTATGTTAACGAATTATGCAAAATAATTATTAAATTCTATAATAGTTTAACATTATCTACGATATGAGAAAAAGTTTTTTTTGAGAAAACGTTTAATTCATTTAGAATAGAACAGAAACTTTGATTGATTTATCATAGTCAGAATTTTGTTGAAATATTTACAAAAAGCATTACGATGGAAATGGAGCTACACATGTTCTCACTCATTGATTAAATTTTGGGTGATGACATGTATCCAGCCAGCACGTGGTCGATTTTGCCGTACGTTTATGATCGTGTGAATCGTGGAATGAATTTCAATGGCGGCTCTGTAGGCGGAGAGAAATTAGGGTGAGTTTGCTATTTTAGTAAAACATTTAGACATGTTCTGATCTTCAGTTTGGAATAAAATTTTCAGGATAATGTTTTTTCATCTATATCTTTCAGTTTTTACAATAAAATAGGGATCTGAAATAAATTTCCCAACAAGAACTTGGACCGAGTGGGATTTGAACCAACGACCATTGGGTTAGCGCCCCACTGTCACGGCCACCTACAAAGCCCCGTGTTTCGGTACATTACCTTCATCAGCCCATATATACTTATGTCTTCTGGGTACAGTATTATACATTATACAATTTATAGAACAGTAGTAGAACAGTAGTATTACATATTATACAATTCATAGAACTGTAGTAGAAAAACAGTAGTAGAACACAGCACCTGGCATATATACATTAAAAATGAGCTTGGAAGAATAAGTAAAGTGATCGTTGATAAAATTAATAAAAATCTACGTAATTATCTTAACATTAATCAATGGAAAAATACCATGGATGTGATAAGTTGGTTCACAAATATTGAAAATAAAGATGCATGCAAGTTTTTGATATGAAAGATTTCTATCCATCCATTAAGGAAAAGTTACTCATTAAATCGATTAGATTTGCGGAGACGCACACAAATATTACTAACAAAGATAAAAACGTTATTTTTCATGCTAGGAAGTCATTATTGTTTAACAATGGACAAGCATGGATAAAAAGTAAAGGTGCATTATTTGACGTAACTATGGGTGCGTATGGCGGAGCGGAAGTATGCGACCTCGTCGGTATTTTTTTACTTAACACATTTCACATTATTATATACCTGTCAACACTTTTTTATATACAATAACTCTAAATGTTCCGTATAACAGTGCAATAACTGGCGCGATATTCCACGCTTGTTTTGGTATTTTCAATTTGCAATGCAATCACTTCCGTAAAACGTTCGAATCATCAAATCGAATTTTTTTGGTTTACGTTCGTTAAACTGCTGTGCTGATATACGATGGCAAGATTTGAATCTTTGGAAAAATAAAAAAAGTCTGACAAAAAAAGGAGATGTTAGGTATATAATAAAGCATATATTGCATGCCCGTTCGTCGAGTATCAGATTTATCCACTCCTGGTGACGCTCATCGACTTCGATCAATTCGACCACATTCGTTTGAGCTGAAACCCGCCTTTAACCTGATAATGAAATCCTATATATATAAACAAAGAATCCAATCACCCGCATGACATTATCAAACAATTACCCCTATCAATTGAATCAAGACTTTCAACCTTATCTTCTAACGAGGAGGTATTTAACGCATCCGTACCAATTTATAAAGAAGCATTGGCGAAATCAGGATATAACCATGAGTTTGTTTATCAACGACATAAAAAACATCCAGAAAAAATAGAAAAAGAAAAGTCATCTGGTTCAACCCGCCGTATAGTCAAAACGTTAATTCAAACATAGCAACAAAAACAACCGGAATAAATGAACACCTTCCAGGGACAACAACTGCTCAGATACACAGTTTACTGATGAACCTGACTCTTTTCAATTAACACATGCTAATCGAAGATGGTATAAATGCAATATGATCGTTATGACTTGACTGTTCCACGGGATTTGATAATATTCCCGCAAGGTATATAATAGGTATATAAAAGGAGATGGCGTAGTGGTAGCACATTCGACTTGTAATCATAAGGTTTCAGGTTCGAGTCCCCACTCCGACGCACTTTAAATGCAGTGTTGTCAGCCCATTTGGTGCCATCTACTGACCGCTAACGGGCTTGTGTGGCAGGCAAGCAAGTTAGAGCAATGCTTTACGTATCTCTGGCGGTAATGTAACATAGTTACAGTCGGAGGGGAGGAAGTGTTGTCAGCCCATTAGGTCAACCGTTAGGATGGAATCCCCAAGGACGTTAAAACTTCCCGTTACTTACTTACTTACTTACTTACTGTATCTCGTTGTAGCTCCCGAAATTCCATTCCAAAATTGATTTTAGCGAGCATCAAAAAATGTCAATATTATCAATCATGTGTAAATTAAAGTAGTATTATTAATCTGTGGGTAACCTAAATCTATTAACGCACCGTTTTTATCTCTAGTTGCCAAAAAAAAGGCAATGGAATGAAATTAAGTTGTTAAAAACGCGAAATCACATAGATTTAGGGAGCATGGCTAAATTTCATGTATCAATTTGTTCTCATATATCCATTCTATTCTGTACTAGTTAGTACCTCTAAAGAGAACAAAAAAAGCACAATTCCACCAAATTCCACCCGCAATGTATTTCACTACTTACGAAAATGTAAAAAAAATAACAACTAAAGGCCTTCAGGAAAAGCAGTGGAATTGTCTTCGCTCGATTTTCTTCTCAACTTTTAGACGATATTTTAAAAACGTTTTTAAAATCTATCTAAATTGATTAAATGCCTTAGAATTATAGACCGGAATAGTGTAAATTCGATTTCATATTTGAAATATATAGTCCTCGAAAGGAACGCTAAAGTTTCTTAATAAAGAAATTTTAAAATTAGAACTTCGGGAGCATGCAAGAACTAATGATAATTGCTGTTTTTTTAGAACCGGAGTAGGGGTTTTTACGTTTTAAAGCTTTTTATGAGACAGGATATTTTTGTCTTGACTTATGAAAGCCGTTTCTTTTCCATTGTTTTGTCTTTTTTGAAAAATATTAAGGTCCCGCTTTAGTCATTTACTTGCTTACGTGAATTTGGGGAGCACCTTATTTTTATCCAAATTTATAAAATATTTAAGAAGAGTTTTTTGGGTAAAAATTCCCTTTTAACAGGATACTTTAGCCTAACGTCGTACAGAAAATCAAATCCCTGAAATGCTACGGCTTAGAAAAAATTATTTTTTTTCCTTGACAAATATATTTTAAAAATAGAACTTCGGGAACATGCACAACCTAACAGTAATTGCTACTTTTTCTGAACCAAACTGACATTTACACGTTCTAAAGCGTTTTAATTGATGTGACCTTTTCGCCATGACTTGTGAAACCCTTTTTTATTCTATTGTTTTGTGTTTTCCAGAATATATAATATTCCCGTTTTTGACGAAAACATGCTTATGTAGATTTAGGGATCACATTATGTCAAGGTTTGTTCAAAAAGTTTGCAGAACATATTTTTAAAAAAAGAACGTTTTTAAGTTTAACTGAAGTTAATTCAATGCCTTAGTGATGTGGACCGGATTGTTGCAACTTCAATTTTAGATTTAACACGACTTGTCCTTGAATAGAACAATTGTTTTTCCGTAATAAAGATATTTTAAAATTAGAATTTCGGGAGCATGTGTAGAGTAGCGATAATTAATTTTGGTTGAGAAAAATGTCGCGTTTAAACGTTTCAAAGAGTTTTAATTGATTGCAACTGCTTGTCTTGACTTGTACAAGCGATTTCTTTTCCATTTTTTGTCCTTTTCAAAGAATATCAAAATCCCGTTTTAAACATTTACTTGCTTACTTGAATTTGGGGAGCACCTTTTTTTTGTCTAAATTTTGCCCGAATCTTTAAGAAGGGTTTTTTGGGTAAAATTATCCCTTTTACACGATACTTTAGCATGAGATCATACAGGAAATCGATTCCCGGAAAAGCAACCGCATAGAAAAGATTCTTTTTTTTCCTTGATAAAAACGTTTTAAAATTAGAACTTCGGGAGCATGTACAAATTAACGGTATTTGCTAAAATTGAGAAAAAAATGTCGCGTTGTCACGTTCCAAAGCGTTTTAATTGGCGGGACCTTTTTGTAATGATTTATAACTGGTCTTACTGTTTCAATTTTTGGTGTTTTTCAAAAGATATTAAATTGCCGTTATCGACAAAGACTTACTTACGTGAATTTAGGGATCATTTTTTTGTCAAATGTTTTTTACGGAATAAATTTGGCGGTAAAATTTACCGTTATCTTGTGCATTACTGAGGCTAAAGGCGTGCATGAATTTTACTGTGCGATAAAAAGGAAAACCCGAACTTACTCCAAGAAGTTCCGAAACTCATTTGATGCTCATTTGAAGGAGTCGCTTATTCTAGGGAGGCGTTCGTTAAATATCCTAAAAAGACATTGAATTAATGTTAACAATTACTAATTAAAGAAAGAAAGAATATATAACCGTTCGTTTAGAAATCCGTTAACTACCGTGGCTGATTAGTACATCTTGTCCCGTAACAGGATAGTCAACGTGCGGCCGAACCTTCGGGAAGTGCGGCAGAACGTTTTGATGTTCGGCCGCACATCCGCACGTCCGCAAGTCCGAACATTTCAAATTATAAATGTTCTGCCGAACGTTTCGAAGAATCTGATCTGTATATTTATATATATATATTTATGTATATATTTATTTACCGAGTTTCAAACGTTCGGCCGGGTGTTTGTATCATACAAACATTCCGCCAAAGATCTTAAAAGCCCGGCCGAATATCACAATCTTCGGCCGGATGTTGGAACATTTGCCTGGATGCAACAAACATTTAAAAAAGCTTTAATAAAAACAAATGACGGAATTGGTATGTTTAAAATATAACATCAATGTTTCTAGAGAACTTGTTCGACAAACTTTGATGAGACTCGATCCGTAAGGTGTAGAACGTTTAAACACACAAAGCTAAGTAAATATACAGACCAGATTCTCTGAAACGTTCGGCCGAACATTTATAATTTGAAACGTTCGGACTTGCGAACGTGCGGCCGAACATCACAACGTTCAGCCGAGTGTTATGACGTTCGGCCGCACATCTCAAAGGTTCGGCCGCACATCGACTATCATGTTACGGAACAAGAAGTACTAATCCGCCACGGCAGTTAACCCCGAGGCGTTCTTCTTTCGCCTGACGGTGTAAAAAGTGATAAAGATTTTGGTCATATTATATAAAACCCGAATAGAGCTCCTATCGAGCAGTGTCTTATCAAAAACGCCTTGGGGAGCTTAAAATGTCCATGTTACAGAGGTGTCTGAATTAGAAGGCGCCCGCCACAGGAATGTATACTGTAATTCTGTTGTAAAAGACACACGATCACGTGCATAAACAAATGTTAGAGTCAACGTTAGTGTGTTAAATTTTGTTTAGTTACAATTTCAGATGTATCCTTTTCGTTTCAAATATCAATACAATCAAAAACTGATTTTAAACTAGTTTGTAATTACACAGAACTAAGAAGAAAAACAGGGTGATTTCAATTTCCTCCTGCTACTTAATTGGATTTAGGGCACATAATTAGAATTTAGGGAGCATAGTTTGTTGTACATTTAACCGTAAACCACAAATTTAATTTTATCGTAAAGGGTTAATTCGCAAGCTAAAGTTTTCTTCCCATTAAGTTACTTCGCGTAAAGGAAGGCTTTAAAAGTCTTATGCTTAAAATGCCCCGTCTCTATAAAAGGTCCGACTTCAATAAACGCCACAGCAACTAACAAAATGTTAAATAAATTACGGACAAACGCTCCGTTGTTCAGCAGGGACGTTCCTTAAGAACTTTCATTATTCAATCAACCACCAGGGAAAAAAGAAATAAAGCATTTACTAGGATTCCTACTTTACATTTTCGTCTCTATCTCTAGTAAGTAATGAGGTTAACTGCAATTTGCTAGAAGACATAAAAGACGAAGACTATGTTGAGAAGAAATGAATATTTAAGTTTATTTTTTTAAACGCCCACTTTCGATTCAACGCCTGTTTCCAGCGCCAGAAGTTTTAACCGTGTTTTATGGTTACTAGAGCTTAGCTACTTTAAGGTTGTGTATATTCGCGGAGATATAGATTTTTGAGTGGTACTTTTAAAAATGTAATTTTAACACATAGTGCAACAAGGAACTTTTCTCTTTGTGGAAGATAACGATTTAATAAAAAATAACTCAACAAATGATTTTATTAAACGAAAAAAGTAAAATACAAAAAAAGTAAAGGTCATCGTGTGTGTAGGACATTAGCTAAGTTAAAACAAAAAACAATCCATACAAATCTCAAAAACAAAACATGCAAGATGAAAGAGGCAAGACTTATCGGTCCGTGAAACGCTGTCCAAACGTTCCAAACGTGAAAAAAAAAAACAACATAAAAATAGGTGGCTATGTAAAAAGCGAACTGCTTTAGAATTTCTTTTTTTTAAAGTAACGTAATTGTGCAACAATTATCTTAAAAGTCTTTTCTAACAAATGTTTTTACTACTTTTTACAGCAATATTTCCGCCTCTCAGTCCTTACTTTCACGAGTATTTTCTGCAAACCATGTTTTTCGTAAATTTCCTTCAGATTCCGATCGTTCTTTAAAATGCGTTCTACAGCAGAACGGCGAACAAAAGAGGTAGGATGCCTTATAATTTCTTTAAAAGCTTTACGTATGGCAATCTCTTCTTTTGGAAGATACAATGTACGTGACCGACATTCAGCAGAGAACTCATATTTAGAATGATCATCATGCGCAGAGCTATCTGAGTCTTCAGGAGGCCCAAGCTCATCTGTTGGAGGTAAAACGTCTTTCTCGTTATTTAAAGTTTGATTCCCCCTCCTACTCAGTTTTTGGTTTTCTACAATGTATCTTAATTTGTCGCGAATTTGATATTCGGTCAATGGAATATTCACCGACAGATCGTTTTTCTCTCGTACTGATGACAAAGTTATGGTAGCATCTGATGACAAAACATCTTTAAAGATTTCGGTAATTTTCCTCTCAATTTCTTCGCTACTCATAGATGAAGATGATGACCTCATGGCGCTATGCATTCGCTTAAATGTTTGAGCTACATTTTTTGTTTTTTCCTGAAGAAAATAAGATTTAGCTGCGGTATCTTCGCTGTGACACATCATGTTCGATAAGTCGCGCTTTAACCCAGGAACAGACGAATGCACGGTAGATACGAAAGATTTGCGTACTAGCGTTGCCGTTAACTTTCTTTTATTTCTTTCCAAAAGATTTTTTGTAGTAGCACGTTGAAAAAATGCATTGAATTGGTCACCGATCATAGATGAAGTCATTTGCCTACCACTCCAACTGATGAAAACCAAATCGCTGGGTTCCACTCCAACACCTGGAATCTTATTTCGAATTTTATCAATGTACACTCTGCAGTCGTTGTATAGTGAAGTGGAAAAAGCAAGAACAACCGGTCCAGAGGTCGACGCTGTCTTATGCTTCATCACATAAACCATGCAGACATTATCCTCTAATTTCGCGTGGTGAAATTCCCCCAAAGTCATGTTTTGAAGCGCGCCAGGTCTTGTGGCATTGGATAGGGTAAGCGATGTTAAAATGAAATCGCGACAAGAAGTAAATGTCTTCAACAGTGGCAACTTTGGTGACGCCTTGTGGAACTTAAGCAAACTTTGGAATTCTTGTAAAAGGTCGGAGTTATCAAACTGAAGAAGTTCTTCCGGCGACAGCAGCTTGTTTAGGTCGTCCACTTGTTTCTCGAACTTCCTTACATTAACCTTGTCCTTAAATGAAGCTGACCAGTTTTGAATTATTGTACATATTTTATGACAATCTTCTGTGCTTTTGGCTATCTGTGAATTTAAATACGTTCTTGCGTTGCCGGGTTTACGATTGATTGTAAATGAATTCAACCAGTCTTTTCTGAGAGATGTCCGGTCAAAAAGGAGATTAACGTTAAACTCATCTGGACTAATTGCTTTCAAAATAAGAAGAACTTGACGTGAACGTTGCCCTGCCGACCGGTTATTTGTATGGCAGCCATCGACACTCATCATCCATGACTCAAACTTGCCGATTAGGGAGTCCACTTTTTTCGGTGTCATGACAATGCTTAACTCTTCGTCTTCGTCATCTCCGGAATCTAAAAAAGTAATTAATAACA
Organism: Hydractinia echinata; assembly: GCA_030067915.1. Lineage (NCBI taxonomy): Eukaryota > Metazoa > Cnidaria > Hydrozoa > Anthoathecata > Hydractiniidae > Hydractinia > Hydractinia echinata. Next base: position 85,022 of record JASGCC010000030.1, read on the forward strand.
TAAATATCCAACAGGTTAAAGTCATTATAGTAAAAACCAAGGGCTTTATTTGAACAAGAAACTTATCGCGGACATTTAAATTCATAAAATTTAGTTTTAGTTTTTTTCTTTAAAATTAGTTCCCAAAAAATAATTGAAAAAGGGAGGCAAATTGTGAAAGTTTAGCATTATTCCGTATTTAGTTAAAATGAGTTAATATCAGTATTAGTACAATTAAATATAAAATATATATTTACCACAAGATTCACATCCGTCTTCCTGCAATTCCTTTTCAGTGACACCATTAAGAGATGTAGAGACGTTTTCTAAAACAAATTAAAAACGTCACGACTCTTCTTAGTGTTTGCACGCGTAGGTTTGATGAGGGAGAAAGTATTGGCTAATTTAAATATACCTATTTGTTCTGGTAGCTTGTTATTTAACTCTTCACTTGTGCCTGAAGGTAGGTAAAGATTTCTTGTATTAGTTTCAGTCATAATTTGTACAAGTATAATACTTCTATTTGTATTTACCATTTTTATCTGCTTCGATAGGTGGAGAATTTACTTCATTACCTTAAATAAAATAAAACAAATTAGTTTCTATTTTTGGAGAACGTAGCAACATTCTAACAATATATATGCATCAAGTAAGTATAATCAACTTAAAATTAACTTTAACAACACCAAAAATTGCGAACACTTACCAAACGAACTTAATGCTCCGTTTTTTATTTCTTCCCTCTTTTGATTAATGGTAATAGCAGTTACTGTTAGCCAGTCAGGATCTTCTTCGTCATCAGAAGATCCTCGGTTTAACTTGGAACGTATTTCTTTTAAGCCATGACTTCTTAAAAAATTTTTAAATTCTCGAATTTCATCCTCAGTGCTAGAACTGTCACTGACTGGTTCTATAGGAACATCCGACATTTCGCAATAAGACGTCACCATCAGCTTTTTAAATACAACGTTGTCTTTTATCCTGTGTGTCTGACGCAAGTGATTATCAAGACGGGAAACAACCTGAAAATTTTTTATTAATATTGTCAAGAGTAATCCTGAAAGCACAGGTTTAAAGAATACTAATACTAATAAGACTATATAAAAACTAATAATACTAATAATAAGGAAAAATGTATCGTTAAAAGGCAGGACCCAATTTACAATGCATTCTTACTTTTGAACAGCCTTGATAGGGACAGCATCTCCTCTGGTATAACCGAGGTTTTGATTTTCGCACAGCGGAGGGCAAAATGCTACGCCTCTTGTACATGTTTAATTGACTTTTCAATGCTGTAGCACTCTAAACGTCCATGCCATGTTTTGTCATTAGATGCAATTTTAGATCAAATTTTTCTTCGCTACACAATGGGCAACTGGTCCTAGTCTTTATGCGGGGTTTATTGTCTGCTTTTACACACTTCTTTGATGATAACCAGCTTTTGAAGACCTTGGAAAATAATTGATAATATTGAATGTTTGTTTCACAAAATGAATAAATCATCAGAAAAATTCTAGTGCACAAGAAATTTTGCTTTGTGTTTCTAAAAGATCAGAATTTAAGCTAACAAATCCATAGCTGCTTTAAACATAGCTGCTTTAAACAGGGAAGATATGTTCGTATGATACCAAATCTATTTCAACTGTGACTTTAACATTAAACATACCTTTAAGGAATCATTAACGTTGCCTTTTCGTACCAATGAGCTAAGTTTATCAGCGTACTCAACGTCCTTTTGTTTCATGTTTGTTAATTCATCAGAGTTATCATTTTAAACAGACAGTTAAACTGGTTACAATTTAACCGATATGTTAAAAATATTCTAAAAAGAATAAAGCAACCTTAGCACTTACATTATTTTTCCCTTGTGTTTTTTCACTAATGTTTTCGCTATCGATTGAGGGAGCATCTGTAATTTCCTCAACAACCTGTGAAAAATAGATGTCATGTTGAATTAAATGTTAAAAAGGATTGTGCTTGTACTCCTGTGCTTAGACGCCGAAATCTCTCAAAACTATCCGAAATACAAATCATTCTTTAAAAAAATGAAGAAGTATTACATAAAAATTATAAAATTACATCCTTGTCCTTCACAAAAGCAAGGTAGAGCATCTAGCACAAAAGTAACCTATAACAATTAATTATCACCTGAAGTTTCATTTCATTAGTTTTTATCTCTTCTTTGTTGTTTTCAATTGAAGCATCCATTTGTCCATTTGTCCATTTTTTACATTTTCCTTTTAACACAAAAGAAAAATGGTTACCTTTTAACTATTTAATATAATTTAATTTTACAAGGGTCAAAAATATTAAGCCATGGAAGAAAAAATTGACAAAAAAACACACTTACGTCTGACTCAATTTCTTCATTTCTTAGGGATTGACATTGACTTTCCTCGACACAAAAGTCTGTTTGGCTGTCCAAACTTTTTACTATAACAAATTATTATTAGGTATCTAATTTTTAATATCTAAAGACATGAATAAAATTGTCAAATAATAAATATATATATATTTTCTCTACCAATTTTCTCATTTTTACGCATAAGATGCTTAACCATTGCTGCTACTGATGGCTGTGCATCTAGCTCCTCATCCTCAGCGTTCGATTCGTCATTACTGAAACATAAAATGAAAGGAGCAAAAAAACTCAACAAAAAAGAAATGCTAACATAGAGAATAGGACTTACTGTATATCTTCCAGGGCTTTATTTGCCTGTAAAATCAAAGTTAATAGAAATTAAGAAATAACTTCACGTTTTATATCTGTTATGTTTACTTTATCGCATAGGAAATAGGTAAACCCAAAATTTTTAATAATGTGATTTACCTCTATCCTATCAATGTTATGCTTTATGCCATACATTAAAGCAATGGCCTCAGGACGCAAGACTTTGAAGGTGCAATCAAAAAACTATAAATAAATTTTCAAATTTTGATACTGCTTTTCAGTTTTGAACGTTACTATGTACAAAAATAATAAAATTACCTTTGGTTCCTTACAAAAACTTTCCAAAAGATGTTTCCTTAAAATATCATCTTGTTTTTTCAGACAGACAGCCAACAATACTCATATGGTTGAGAACATCTAGACAGTATAAATAAAATGAAATCAAAACAAAGTGGTTACATTCTTTTTCTTCTTCTATTGTTCTAACTAATAGAGCTATTGTTTAACATCTGAAATCTCAATATTATGTTCTGATAAAACTTATTCTTAAAAACAGCTGATATTATTGATTTTAAAAGGTTAAGACAATATGGCAAATTGTAATAAACTGTACCTCGTTTTTTAGCACCTTCTTTAAATAAATTGTGTCGTTGACAATATACCTTAAAAGGCAATAATTTGTTTTTAGGTGATGCACATAGGTGAGAACTGCTAATTCAAAAATGAAAAAGAAAAAAAGGGGAGGAAAATATTTCATACAAACTATGAAAAAACTTTACCTTTCCACTAAATATATCTTGCAGTTCTGTGCAATATACTGCTGCTTTTATATCTGCTTCTTCGATATCGATACTCCCTGGAACTGAAAATGTTAAATGTTAAAGAGATATTAATTTTAGTCTCCAAAACCTCCATGAGAAAGACGAAAGACATACCCTTTCCAGTAGAATTCAAAGCAGGTTTCTAAGACAGAAATAAAATGAATACAGCAATAGACTGCACAGTTTACAGAAGGGTAAAAATAATAAGTATATCATAATTAAATTGCCGCTGTTATTATATAGGGCTGCTGTCAACGAAATAATCAGAAATAATAAGTGTTAACAGGGAAATATATATACCTCAATTTTATTGTTGTCTTGTTGATTTTCCACAGCACTAACTAATGACTCAACAAGACCAGCTTTCTGGTTATTTATTTCACCTAAATTATCACATAAATTTGTGGAATAAATATTGAGTAAAAATATATACTATAAATTGCTGGATAAATTGAAGTTAACAAAAATTTGCACCAATTTAGTAATAATTCACCAAGCTTGTTTGCGCATACAACAGAACCATTATATAATTACTCTACTACACTTTTTTAGTCAAGAAAAAAATCACAAATATAATTTGCACAAAGTTAAAATATATAGATTTGATCAAAAGTTATACTTGGTCACTCCTATTTTACACCCAAAGTCATGTATATATCCAACTTGACATACTTACCTTTCTCTTGGGGAAGCTGTAATTTGCCCTTGCATTTTTTAATCTAAGATAGTGAAAACAATGCTTTAATAAAATATCACAGTACACACGTCAAGCATGATTGAATGTCTGTGTACTTATTTTATTGGTAAAAGGTCAGTTAAAATAATGAGCAAGTAAAAGACACAAAAAAAATTTAACTCAGATAATTCTTACCATATTCCTTGTATTTATATAACTCATTTTGAGATTTTCTAAAAAGTACAATTCAAACAATAGCTAACTCTGGTTGAATATCCTTACATTTTTCATCAGCAATGTGGTATAGAGAGCTACAGTTACACGCTACAAAATGCAAAAAAACATAACTCATTTCAAATATTAGTTTTGAAAAGGTATTATATACGTTTTTCCTTGTGCCATAAAATAAGGCCTGGTAATCATTGTCATAAATAGATTTATTATTCACATGGAATAATTAGCTGGGTGCCTATAATCGTTTTAGAAGCAATTTACTCAATATTTAAAAAACAATAATCCTTTTGCTACACAATATTGTTTGTTATTGCAAAAGTTCAGTAGGCCAAGCAATTCCTTTGACCTACAACCCTCCACAAATATATTGAGAAAACTTAAACATTTGTTGTAAAAGGAAAAATGTCCCTACAAGAAGTAGACAGGCCCCCCTCCCCCAAATCCAATATTGTTTATGTTAAAAGGCATGCATTGTATACCAGGGCTCGTACAACACCAATGACCAGGTGGAAAATGATACCATGACAGCAACATGGCATGTATTTGATTTTTTAAGGAAAAATACCCGCAGACGAGAAGAAAAAAATCGTCCTGCGTGGTAAATGTTTCGCAGACCTATCATTGTCACATGTAACGTGTGAAGCACTTCTATTTCTACTTTTATTTATGTCGTACTTTGTTTTGTTTGAGCCATCCTACACTGACAAGAAGTCCTAAGAAGCAGTCGTAACTAAACACAAGTCCATAAACATAATATAACCAAAACCTATATATACACAAAACCTATTGTACACCTAATATATGAGGCAGTGACTTGAACTGGACTAAAAGAGACCACAACTGTTTTGCGATGGAAGTAATGGTGTACAGCGATTACTAAAGACAATCTTTTAATGATGAGATATCCCGCAGAAGACATCAACATTGTATTTTATTCTCCACAGTATAGTCCCATTTATTTCTGCTGCCTTCTAATATTTCGTTAAAACGTTTTCCCTTGGCTTAAATAAGCAACAAAAACTATAAATCCACATAGTGTAAGGCCAAATGTCACAAATAAGTCTGCCATTATGGATTTATCAAATAACTGTTTATCACTGCATCTTCAATGTCAGTAGTAGTTTACAGAACCAAAAATCAAAGACTGTGGCCCCGCAGCCTAGTGGTTATAACTCTCGAAATTTGTGCGCGGAGACCGGGGTTTGGTTCCCATTGTCGGCGATTCAATATATGGGCGAGAGTGAATGTTACCATAGCCCGGGTTAAGCCAAGCCACGTGGGGGGAATTGGGGAGATGGCACACCGTGTGGACTGTTGGGTCTTGCAGGGAGTTGTCTAGCAGAGCACGGAACCTAATTGGGTCTGCGTAGCTCGAAATGAGCATTAAATACTCCAGGACTCCCAATCACAAATCAAAGCCATGTCCCTCCAACCCCCCTGGAAATAATAGACAGGGTATATCTCTCAATATTTGTGAGACTAGACATAAAATATGCACATTTCTAAGGCTTAAAATATAACAGCTAACAGCTTGATTTGATACACTGCCTATATATAGCTATAGCTATGTTCATTGCTTTCTAGCGTGAGGTCTGAAATGTAGCTAGCTAGCAAGATAAACATTTAATAATGACTTACTAAACTCTGTAGATATTGATAGCTGGCTAAAAATACATTTTCATTCATTTCTAGCTAGCTAGCCTCTAGCTATATAAATATACATGACTATAAATTTAAAATAGTTACAACACTGGATATATTGAGACTCCACTTGTTACCCAGTGAGAACGAAAATACAAAGAATAATGTATATAAAGCTTTCAATTAGGAACAAAAATCCTATGTATGTAGCCAGTTATTTACATAACCTTACCTTACCCTTTGGTTCCTTGACTAACACAATTCGTCCATGCTCGAAGCTACCATTATTAAAAAAACAAATTGGATTTCGGGAGCACTGAAATTGAAAATAGGGACCACGAAGTGGATTTAGGGAGCAAAAAGTGGAATTTAGGGAGCATGCTCCCTAAATTCTTGGACATAGGGAGCATGATCCCTAAATCCAATCGTACGCATGAAAAAAGGGAGCATAAATGGAATTTAGGGAGCGCAAAATATGGAAATAGGGAGCAGGTGATTCCTTACTTACTTACTTACTTACTAAATACGTTGCTGACTATATTGCCTCGCCGTTAACACATATTAACTGCTATAATTCCACCTTTCCAAATCAATGGAAAAGTCGTATTTGCCCGATCCCTAAAATAACGAATCCTTCTAATTTAGCTGACTACCGTCCAATAAGTGTCCTACCAGTTCTGTACAAAGTATTCGAGAGAATTATATTGATGCAAATCACGACCTTCATCGAAAAAAGCTCAGTCTACTTTTCAACACAATCTGGATATAGAAAAGGACACTCTACGACTACCATTTTGTTAAAACTAAAAGATGATATTTTACATGCCATGAAGAAGGGTGAAATCACGCTTTCTATATTTGCAGACTTTTCTAAAGCATTTGACACCGTCGACTATCCTACCTTGATCGGTCTTCTTCATCAATTAGGTTTCTCGAAACATTTTATTAGACTAATTGATGGTTATCTCAGTAACAGATACTAGTTTGTGCAGGTTGACGATAAAGTATCGCCGAAATTGTTGATGAAATTGAAAGTACCTAAAGGTAGCATACTCGTTCCTGTTCTTTTTAATCTGTATGTTACTTTGCTAAGCAACAATGGACCAAGTACTTATCTTCAATATGCCAACGAAACAACACTACAACGACATGTTAAAGCAGACAAGTTAAAAGATGGCATATTATCAATGCAATAGGAAATAGAACGTATATATGATTGGTCCTCACCCTTTAATTTACGTCTTAATGTCAGTAAAACGAAACTTATGCTGTTTTCAACGAATCAAATGTCGCGAAAGCATAATTTGTTCGATTATGATGTTACCTTAGTAAATAACAATAAATGTATTGGTCGACTTAATGCCTTTAAAATACTTGGAGTACATTTTAGCGAATATTGACATGGATTTTACATGTGAACGCAATTATTAAAAGTAGTTATGCTGTTTTACGATCTTTACAGCAATTTAAACGTGCAACCGATTTTATTCTTCGAAAATCACTAGCACAGAGCTTAATCTTGACAAAGATATACTACTGTAATACTCATTCTCGACCCCAGAGCTCTTTGAGATAAACTCGAAAGTAGCTCTGGACCTGTCTGGTCACGTGATTGATTCTGATTGGTCTATTATGAGAATTCTATATTTTTCCGCGAAAGATTGTATTTAGCATTTGAATGAAAACAAACATGGCGGTGAAGACACGAAGGATCAAAGTATGCTTGCGTTTGATTATGTTGTGACTGAATTTAAAGCAGATATTAAAGGCTTATATATATCTACCAAAAACATAATTCGGCTTTCTATTTTAACAAAATTTACTTTTAGTATTTGACCATTCTCTGCATAGCTAGCTTTCAGTGCCACACATAGGGCGCACTTTAGCCAACCAGGTTGATGAAGAAGAGAGCTGGTCTGCTTAGCTAGCTGACATAACTCTGCCACTAGAAGTTACTGTATGCTATGAAAATGTTTATTTATGTAGTAGGGATTAAAGATTTTTTTGGGTAGCATAAGATCCAAGGGGAACTGGAATTTAATTCTAAATTCTTCTAATTCTTCTTAAAAAATTTCACTAATTTTGGGAATTTCCAAAATAATTATATAACTTTTGTGACCCAAAATACTTGAAACCTGCAAAAGCTTATTCTTCCTTAACAGCCATTTTACCTCTTGCGAGTCCTTTTTTACCTACACAAAAGTGTGTACATGCCTATTGTTCTCAAAATAAAATCAAAACAACTACGACATGCAGAAAGTGGTCTATATAAAGTATATATTAAATTTTTTTCAAAAGCCAAATTTGAAAAAGGATTTTATTGATGGATTCCTTAAAAATATATGAAAGTTTATGTCTTCAATATTGTCTTTATATATCCCTTTTTTTTGCAAAAGTGTATATATGCATTGTATATTGGCATTATTTTTGATCATCCACAAAGAAAATCTTTTTTCTTTCACAAAAAAATGAGCTTTTACGTAATATGCATAATACTCAAGTTATTATGAATAAAAAGGAAGTTTTGATGGAACCTAATTTGGGGTAACTGTTTTGTGATTTTGACCCTCTTTACAAAATTATATTCCACAAAAATTGCAGAATTAAATCGTACAAAACAAGATGATGAGAATGTATTTTCCCCTAAGACTTGTTTGTCTACGGTGGCCCACAAGTGTCACGGCAAATTAAAAAACTCCACGGCAAATAAAGAAAGTCCACGGCAAATAAAGAAAGTCCACGGCAAATAAAGAAAGTTCACGACAAATAAAGAAAGTTCACGGCAAATAAAGAAAGTTCACGGCAAGTAAAGAAAGTTCACGACAAGTAAAGAAAGTTCACGGCAAATAATGAAACTATGAAAAATCAAATTGATTAAACAAAACAATAAGGTGACTTTGGCGCCTCTTTCAGGCTGCACGTGTTGTCTATTGTTGACCGTGTTGGGTTGTTGGTTGGATATGAGGTAGATGTTCACAGAGCTTATTTGTCTTGTGTTGCGAGGCATTAAACCGTGTTTACTTATTCAAGATATGTCATCATCATCGGGTATGACTTACTTTTAGAAAGTGTAGGTTTTTGAGAAATTCCTGCTAGGCTGTATCGCAACGAATGTTTTATATTTTTAGAAGAGTCCACAGAGGACGCCACTTTCGATGAAGAAAATGTAATCAAATATTATTACCACTGTGGTTTTGAGTATGCAGAAATCGTTCTCTTACTTGAGAGGAAACACAACTGCATCATAAGCAAAAGCACGCTTCTAAGACGCCTTAAAAGTTATGGGCTGTGTAGACGTAATCGCAATGTTGTTAACTCACATCAAAGAATTGAACAAAGAATACGGGAGATTGTTGACGGTCCAGGGTCATGTGGTGGTTATCGTACTGTTTGGCATACTCTACAAATGGAAGGATGGGATATACCAAGATGTGTTGTATCTAAATTGCTACGTGAGTTGGACCCCGAAGGTACTGAATTCAGAAAATCCCGCCGTCTTAAGAGGAGGGAATATTCGAATCCTGGCCCAAACTTCGCCTGGCACATTGACGGATATGATAAACTGAAGCCATATGGTTTCCCCATTCACGGTGCTATCGATGGTTTTAGCAGAAAAATATTATGGTTAAACGTAACAAGGTCTAACAATTCGCCAGATAATATAGCATGGATGTTCGTTGATTGCGTTATTGAAAATAAAGGATGTCCAGTTGAACTGATTACCGATTTGGGGACAGAGAACTGTATTGCAGCCGCAATTCAAGCATTTTTTCGTGCCAATCCCGAGTCCCATAGGTACGTCCCGTCGCCAAGAAATCAACGCATTGAATCTTGGTGGTCTCATTTCAGCAAAACACGATCAATTTGGTGGAAGAATTTTTTTGCTGACATGGAGGCCAATGGAGACCTGGATTTAAGTGACGAGCTTTCTAAAGAATGTTTATGGTATTCGTTTTCTGCATTATTGCAAAAAGAACTCGATGATATTACTGCACACTGTGTCACGGCAAATTAAAAAACTCCACGGCAAATAAAGAAAGTCCACGGCAAATAAAGAAAGTCCACGGCAAATAAAGAAAGTTCACGACAAATAAAGAAAGTTCACGGCAAATAAAGAAAGTTCACGGCAAGTAAAGAAAGTTCACGACAAGTAAAGAAAGTTCACGGCAAATAATGAAACTATGAAAAATCAAATTGATTAAACAAAACAATAAGGTGACTTTGGCGCCTCTTTCAGGCTGCACGTGTTGTCTATTGTTGACCGTGTTGGGTTGTTGGTTGGATATGAGGTAGATGTTCACAGAGCTTATTTGTCTTGTGTTGCGAGGCATTAAACCGTGTTTACTTATTCAAGATATGTCATCATCATCGGGTATGACTTACTTTTAGAAAGTGTAGGTTTTTGAGAAATTCCTGCTAGGCTGTATCGCAACGAATGTTTTATATTTTTAGAAGAGTCCACAGAGGACGCCACTTTCGATGAAGAAAATGTAATCAAATATTATTACCACTGTGGTTTTGAGTATGCAGAAATCGTTCTCTTACTTGAGAGGAAACACAACTGCATCATAAGCAAAAGCACGCTTCTAAGACGCCTTAAAAGTTATGGGCTGTGTAGACGTAATCGCAATGTTGTTAACTCACATCAAAGAATTGAACAAAGAATACGGGAGATTGTTGACGGTCCAGGGTCATGTGGTGGTTATCGTACTGTTTGGCATACTCTACAAATGGAAGGATGGGATATACCAAGATGTGTTGTATCTAAATTGCTACGTGAGTTGGACCCCGAAGGTACTGAATTCAGAAAATCCCGCCGTCTTAAGAGGAGGGAATATTCGAATCCTGGCCCAAACTTCGCCTGGCACATTGACGGATATGATAAACTGAAGCCATATGGTTTCCCCATTCACGGTGCTATCGATGGTTTTAGCAGAAAAATATTATGGTTAAACGTAACAAGGTCTAACAATTCGCCAGATAATATAGCATGGATGTTCGTTGATTGCGTTATTGAAAATAAAGGATGTCCAGTTGAACTGATTACCGATTTGGGGACAGAGAACTGTATTGCAGCCGCAATTCAAGCATTTTTTCGTGCCAATCCCGAGTCCCATAGGTACGTCCCGTCGCCAAGAAATCAACGCATTGAATCTTGGTGGTCTCATTTCAGCAAAACACGATCAATTTGGTGGAAGAATTTTTTTGCTGACATGGAGGCCAATGGAGACCTGGATTTAAGTGACGAGCTTTCTAAAGAATGTTTATGGTATTCGTTTTCTGCATTATTGCAAAAAGAACTCGATGATATTACTGCACACTGGAATACTCATAGAATTAGAAAATCTCGACATGACACTGTATCTGGCCGTCCTGATTCAATCTATTATCTTCCAGAGCAATTTGGAGGCACGGAGATGAAATTAGCAGTATCGAATAATCAAATCTCAAATGTACTAGGAGATGTCAAAATGAACGAGGAGGAAAATAACTACACAGATTACTTCAAGTATTTGAGTTCCCAGTTGTGTATTGAAACGTCAATCTCTTGGCAAACATCATTAGAGCTTTACAGAAAAATAATGCGTATAGCTCAAACTGGGTATGCATAATTTCAACAAAATACAACAGAAAATGATCAGATAAATCGAAAAAAGTTTCAAAAGATATGAAAAAGATGCTCAAAATAAAAAAATATAAAAATGATAGTAAAAAAAGTCCTATTAGATATTACTCACTGTAATGGACATTAAAAGGACTGGCCAGCCAGACTAAACAAACATAAAATATGAAAAAAATATAAAATCTGTCTTTAGACACTGTATAAGCTTTCTCCTGTTACCAAACAAAAGGGTTCAACGTGTATGCGCTGTAAATTTTGTTTAGGCGAAAATATAAGTATGAATATAACTTGCAGTTTTTAACATATAAACGATATACCTGCGAAAATTTCTACCTAAATTTGAACAGGCATAAGTGGTATTACCTCAAATATAAATACACAAATCTTTATTCTCTAGAAAAAGATTGACCATGAGAAAAACCTGCAATAAATATCTTCTTGAATTGTTCAGGATTTTTTATATGAGCTATTGGAAATGTTATTTCTCGGCTACATGAGCGAACAGTCGGATAGCAAACTTGATGCTTAGGATTTCTAACAAAACATTCATGGTCAAATATAACTTTGATGAAAAAATTGCTGACATCGACAGGCTTATGCTCTTGTCCAGTGATCCAGGAAAGTATTGTTCTGGCCGTAATGGAAACGTTTTCATACTGAACTTTATCAATTCTATCATCTTTGGCTCTGTCCTCTTTGATTCTATCATCCTTCCAAGCGATGGGTACATCAGAAACAACTAAATCATTTGTCTCAACTTCTGCCAGAAAATCTTGAAACAAATCAATAACCATTTCCTCAACTTGCCTCTTAGTGGTCTGATCTTCCGCATATTGTGGGCGAAGAATTGATACAATGTAATTCCCATCAATGATATTGTCAGATTTGAATACAAATAAGGACTTGAAAATAGTAGGAAACTGCTTCATGTACTGGTATACATTGAATAGTTCCAATCCCTTAGAAAATTCTTCCAAATAACGCATTCTACGATTGACAATACTGACAAGTATTGTTCCAATAATTTGATCAGAGTTATGTTGATTAATAAGGCCAGTATACCCATGTTCAATGATAACATCAGTAAAATTTGTTGGATCAGTTTTCAAAGATGACAACATCTCTTTTTCTGCATCAGTTAAATGATTTTCTATTGACAGGTTTTCCCTTTTGAAGTCAAGATCTAATATCATTGAAAAGACATTAGAGTGAAGAAAACATGGCGGTGATGCACCATGAGCTAAACTATATGCTGCCAACTGTCCACAAGCTACAAAATTGCCATTCTGAACATGCAACATGGAATCGACTGGAGCTCCATTAGGGAAAATGTTAATTGCAATTTCATGCATAGCACTAGTAAGAAACACTTTTGATAAAGCACCTTCATCAATGCCAACTTCTCCAGCAAAATGAATCATCAATTTTTTTTTCAAGCCTCCCTTTTTGGCTTCACGTTGCCACACACTGAGGATTCTTTGAAGAGTTGCATTTCTCCGTATTACGAAGAAACAAGAAGCCCTGCGGCTTAAAGATTTCCGCCATTAGCAATAGATTGAAAAAGATATAAAATCGTGACTTGTCACGATTTTATAGCTATAATACATTATCTTTCACCAAAAATATCCAGCCTCAACAATTCCTCTTTAAATTAAAATTCATGAATAATTAATTAGTTCTGCTGAATACAGCTTTAGTCTACGTGCATGCGAAATTGTACAGAAGGAAATGACGTAATTATTAAAGGGAAACGTTAATAACATCATGGCGCATTATAAGACGATCTTCATTATGCTACACTGCACGAGCTTTAACTTTCGATAGCATATAAACTTTAAAATAAAGTATTGTTCATTGGATAATAAAACAATTTGTTGCACTGTTAGGATTCTTATTGGCTTAAAACTCAGTTTAGCCTCGTTCTCAGAAAAAAATCTGTCAAAACGAGGATTTAAGCTTTAGCCTGGATAAGTTTTAGGCGTCCAGGCTCTGGGCTGTCTCTATCTATCTATCTATCTATCTATCTATCTATCTATCTATCTATCTACTATCTATCTATCTATCTATCTATCTATCTATCTATTATCTATCTATCTATCTATCTATCTATCTATCTATCTATTATCTATCTATCTATCTATCTATCTATCTATCTATCTATCTATCTATCTATCTATCTCTATCTATCTATCTATCTATCTATCTATCTATCTATCTATCTATCTATCTATCTATCTATCTATCTATCTATCTATCTATCTATCTATCTATCTATCTATCTATCTATCTATCTATCTATCTATCTATCTATCTATCTATCTATCTATCTATCTATCTATCTATCTATCTATCTATCTATCTATCTATCTATCTATCTATCTATCTATCTATCTATCTATCTATCTATCTATCTATCTATCTATCTATCTATCTATCTATCTATCTATCTATCTATCTATCTATCTATCTATCTATCTATCTATCTATCTATCTATCTATCTATCTATCTATCTATCTATCTATCTATCTATCTATCTATCTATCTATCTATCTATCTATCTATCTATCTATCTATCTATCTATCTATCTATCTATCTATCTATCTATCTATCTATCTATCTATCTATCTATCTATCTATCTATATCTATCTATCTATCTATCTATCTATCTATCTATCTATCTATCTATCTATCTATCTATCTATCTATCTATCTATCTATCTATCTATCTATCTATCTATCTATCTATCTATCTATCTATCTATTATCTACTCTATCTATCTTTATTTCTATCTACTATCTATCTTATCTATCTATCTATCTATCTATCTATCTATTATCTATCTATTTCTGATCTATCTAATCTATCTATCTTATCTAATCTATCTATCTATCTATCTATTCTATCTATCTATCTATCTATCTATTCTATCTATCTATCTCTATCTATCTATCTATCTATCTATCTATCTATCTATCCTATTATCTTTATAGATTCATCTAGGGAGATTTTCTCGTACGCGTAATTTAAGGCTGTATCTTTCCTATATATGTCCGTCCGCAAATGCAGTTTAATTAATTTTTTAAAAAATTAGTATCCTAGTGCTTTTCTGCAACTCCATTAATGGCTTTTCCTAAAATCCCTTTCAAATTTTCGCAATAACGGTTTAAAGTTGTCAATGTAACAATCTTCCCCCTATATCGAAAATTGGGCCTAAATAAGGGCCCAAATGAGTTAAAAAAAAATTTAGTCGTGTTGAGACACCCCAATAGCATAGAAATATACTATCCACTAAAATCCCTTTGCTTTTAATTTTGAGTTATGTTTTGAATACGACAGTCAAGTGGGGTTCGTGTAACTAAACGCAACCTTGGAAAGGAGTTCGTTGGAGCAACGAAACGCGACATCGTTAATTTCTGAAAATGTGTTTTGCAGCCTTATTTGTTGATAAATTAACTTGAAATTTGGTATGTGTATAGATATATCATTCAACAACTATCATGCAAAGATTCATGTCGGTGGGATTTTCCAAACGGATAAAATTCAAGGTTTAGTGACGGTACCCCAAATTTGCTGTTGACGTAACTAATTTCCCTCAATTTTAGGAGATCCATGGATATTAATTATGTTGCTGCGCTTTTAATAAAAAATATTAAAAACCACTGAGAAGGAAGATCAAAGCACTCTGCAATAGTAAAACCACAAATTAGCACCTGTGACAGTCATTTAGGCCGCAGAATTGCACTATAAATTTTGTATCTTTTAGGGGAGATTAGTTACGAAATTTCATTTCGCAAAAAGGCCATAACCATGCGTTTTTGTCAATATTGCTAATTTGTTTTGATTAACACACATTAAACTTGGGACAGTCGAGTTCATAATAGTTTGACGTAAGTTAAAAATAAAAAGACTTTTGCCGCCAGCACAGCAGGTGGGCATTTACGGCCTTGTTGTTAAGGCACAAAAACGAATAATAAACTGGTAGTTTAATTGAATGCGGTCAACGAAAATATAGATGCTAAATGTTGTTTCCATATAAGTCCTGTTGACTTAAGATCCGTGTTCTTCTAAACACACAACGCGTGGGCGAAAAGTACACAGGGAGATTTATTATTATCATTATTACTAATTCAGTTTTAGCCTTACAGCATATATAAAACAGTTGTAAAGATCGAAAAGGTATCAATCTTGGCAATAATAGTTATCTCAACATAGACTGCAATTACACTTCGTGTCGAGTAACGCTGAAAATGAATCATGCGAAGGCGAGTCCAGTCTGGTTCCAAATAGTTCTGGTAAAAATCCTATGTTCATAATTCATTTTTAAAAAGATTTGAAGACTCCTTCTGATGTATTTCAGTTATTCATGTTGCAGGGCATATGGAGAACTGTATAAATTGCCAGGCACGCCAGTAAAAATTATGTCCCATTACAGCAACAAAAATTGGTAGGCTAAGGAAAATCGCGAAGTCAACCGTGATTTTAATAAACGGTATAACTGCCGTAACACAAAGCCCTGAAGTAAATCTCCAGTGACCTATTTCTTTCGAGTTACCGCTTTAACCTTTGTTTGAAAAATTATAACTGGAACCCCAGAAACTATACGTCAAAGCCATTGGATGTTGGAACGATAACATTCAAGCTGGAACTCTAGCTGCGGGTAATGAGGCGAAAAACTTTGACTGACAGTTCCTTTGTTTGAAAAATTATAACTGGAACCCCAGAAACTATACGTCAAAGCCATTGGATGTTGGAACGATAACATTCAAGCTGGAACTCTAGCTGCGGGTAATGAGGCGAAATACTTTGACTGACAGTTCACCTTATTTTCGCGCAATCCTGACCCTATTCGCAAAATTGCACATACTAGAAACGATGAGAATTTACTTTTTTTAGTTGTATAAGCGCTTGGGCGTTTCATTTACATATTGCGACAAGTAAACTTAACAAGATTGTTTCTCCAAATAATTATTAGAATGGGGTATACAAATAAAAGAGTCAACTTAATAAATTTGCATGCCATCATAAAAAAATATACATAAAAGCGGCTCAAAAACATGTAATAAAAACTTATCGTTTTAAAAAATGAAGACTCGTTATTGTTTAATAAAATAAGACTCCTTGTTGTTGTATCAAATAAAGACTCGCTATCGTTTTATCAAATATAGATTCGTCATAATTTTATATGAAATAAGCACTCGTTATCTTTTTATTAATACAAAATACGGAACTAATTTCAATAAAACCTTTCAAACTTTAGGTAATTGTTAGACATACTATTTCTTAACGTTTTCTCCTACCATCAAAAACAGATAACATAATTTTCGTAGCGATCACAGAAACTTTGTGCTCAAAAAACAAAAAACAAACAAAGAAAAAAAAGAAAAAGATATCGTTTCCCATTACTTAAATGTTTTTACCGTTTTTTCATTCTGTACATTCGCCGTTCGTATTTCAGCCTGGTCTGGACTTGCATAATTTTATATTTTTGCAGAATTTCTCTACCAATTTCTGATTCACTCAATTTTTCCAGTATGCGTTCAGCAGAAATTGGACCACCTTTTATGATGTCAAAACAAAGACTTTTTGATTTCATTGGTTTCAATAGAATCAAACAATTTCTGCTGACCGGAAAGATTAGACGATGTTGTTGGTGGTATTACGTCAGTAGCGATAGACGAACAGTCGTCATGCTCCGATTGCTGATAAAATGATGGATCGACGGGAGGGACAAAGTTCAAGAGCAGCTGCATTTTCTTTTACTTTTACTTGATCTTCAACGTTGCTACTTGTACCTACATCGTAAATGAAATAGGAGCGAATTTTGTCGTAAATCTGTTTCTCAGATTTAGAGATGTCTAGTAATGGCAATTTTTCCCTGATCATCGAAATATTTATGTATTGCGCAACAATTTCTTTTTCAAAGTATTGCAACACTTTTGCCTCGTCGTCTTTGCTCCACTTGTTTGGTTTGGATGGTGTTGATTCTGGTCTTGGTCTTTCAAAGACAGAATTTATAACGTTTATTCCTGCAACTGCTTGCTTTTCGCGCTGTCTTAGGCGATACACTTTCTTAGCTGTGGACAACGAATGTGCAAGCAAATCAGCTACAGGCTGTGCGTTATCTGGTTGCTGATCATGAACGCGAGTTGTGATGGATTTGCGTATTATCGTAGTGTTTATGTTCCCTTTTGGCATTTCAAAACCATCGTAAACTCCAGAGCGTGTCCAAATGGAGTGTATTTGTTTACTGACACTGCCAGATTCCAACGGTTTTCCATTCCAAGAAACAAACACCTGATTTGCCTGTCCAGGTACCTGTGGCCTTAGGTATTTAACAAATAATTCCAGTAATCTTGCTTTTTGGACAGGGATGCAAATTACCGCTGGGCCATGGGTACTTTTGTTTTGTGGTACTTTACCTTAATGAGAATATTTTGACCGCTGTCATCTAACTTGCGCTTTCCAAATTCCTCCAAAGTTAAATTGGATGCTACACCCGCTCTGTGTGCATTTTGCAAAGCGATAACAGTCATCAAGTAATCACGCACGTTGGTGTATTCCAACATGGTGAAAACTTCGCTTTCTGATGCTGTCCCTAACAGTTTTACCGCATTTCTGGCCAATTCGCTGCATTCAAATGTTGCCCATTGGTCTGGACTGACTAAAAGCTCCATTTGAGCTTCTTCTCTGTCCCAACGTTGCTCATCGATGACTTTGTTATAGGTTTTACGCCATTTATGTAAGCGTAATTTCGCGGTTATAAAATCATCCACACCAAGCTCAGGCAACTCCAAACCTTCACTGACAGCAAATTCCATGAATGAAATTAGCGAAGACATGTAGTGCTTTGAGGTTGCCGGCTTGCTTTTCTTGTCTAAGTAATTGACAAAAAAATCGTCTCGGATCTTATTCTTGTTAAATAGATTGATAAGCTGGCCCCCCAAAACATTTACCACTGTGCGTACTTCGCTAACAGCTTGCAAGGAACTTTTCCTTTCACGTTGCCCACCATCTGGGGACATCAGGTACGCCAGAAACTGTTGCATTGTGCCATTATTGTCAAAGCTTGTGCTGCCTTCGCTGTCGTTGTGTTCTGCTTCAGTAACCGGATTGAAGAAGTTCGTCTCCAAATCTACACTTGGTTCTTCCCGAGGAGCTTCGTTGCTTTTGGAAACGGGACGGGACGAACGTAATAACGCATAATACTCTTCATTAGCCTCCAATTTATGGTAGAGTTGGAGATGCTCTGACATTTTTTTTACCACTCTCAAACATGTTGGCAACGGACATATGCGAGGAACATGATAGTCTGGATAAGTTTTTTTATCTGCGCCTCCTTTTTTCCTACTGGGTGTTTCAAGGTGCCAGTTGTAGGGCTTTCTCAGACTATGGCTTATCACTATCTGTTTAGACTTTGCTTTTGTCCATTTGTGTTTATCCTCCACGTGACGAGGCAAATTAAATTTACTTTCCCCACATTCTGGACAGATCTTCTTCTCCTTTTTGTACGTCCTCTTTTGGGCCTAAGAGCGAAAATAACAAAGTGTACGGATTTTATGTTAAATCTAAATTTAAATTAATACATTGTCAAGACATCATATCTGTTTAAAATTTGCCCATAGGTCATACAAAAAAATCGATGTATGCTATTACACAGCAAGCTGAGAACTTTATGATTACATATCATCGTATAATTTATTTACAATTTTTCGTCCGTCACGATAATAAGGGAGCTAAATTAATGTTCTTACCACCGCAACATTTGTTTTAATAGATCCCTCTTGTTCTGCACTTTTCACGCCATTTTCCTTCTCCCTTTTCTTTACTTCCGTCGCTATTATACTTGATCGTTTCATAACTATAAAAGAATTTCATTAAGTAAATATAAATTTTCACAGTAATAGTGGTGTATCTTGGCAGGCTTTTTCTAATAAAAAGAATGATAAATGACAGCAAACACTACCAACTGTTTTTGTGTCATTCTGAGCAATAAAGTATTAAATCAACAAAGAAAACTGTGATAGGCGATTAAAGAAAGAATCACAAATTCACAAAACGAAAATTGTTCTGAGAAGTACAATTCCCTCAAACAACGTTGACACTTTTTCTAGGTAATAGCAATCCTCCCAATTTTTCAGTGGAGATAATTTCAAAATAGACACTACTACAAACAAGTGATTATCAAACTCATAAAAGACATGGGTAGATTTCTATTTTGGTTCAAGGTATTAGTCACAACAGGGTACTGAAACCAACAAGTTTTCTTACATCTCCGTTCGAGCATGTCATAAGCTTCTTTGCCTCTATCTTTACCTCCCTCAGCCAGGTAAAAACGTGCCACTGCAGGGCTAACTTCGCAAAAACCAATAGTAGTCCATAACACCACTATGTACTGCAAAACATTCACAACAAGTCTCTCTTGGTTATCACAGTCCACAAATTTGTTAAGGACCACCTTCATCGAATCTAATTGGGTGTCTTTAAAATTACCATAACCACTTTCAACATTATGGTACATCAAATGGTGTGGCATCAATCTCTGTCCATCAATTTCAACTACTTTGTGTTTGAAGACATCAAGGCGATAATTTGGTCTTTTCTCCAACAGCACTTGGTGGATATATTTATCACACAACTCTGCAAATTGTGTTATCGATTTGTCTTGTATCTTGTTTATAATATCATCCATTTTACTCAACATAGATTCGTCAACCTTTTCAACTGAAATCAATCAATGAAAATAAGGGAAAATAAAACTTTTTTAAAGGTACTACACAAATAGCGATATAGAAAATTAGAGCAATAGCACACGTGTAAAATTGATACAATTTTTTAACACCGAAAAATGATACGAACCATAGAGAATATCCTGTTCAAAAAAGCATGAGAACATAATCTAATAATCATAAATATTGGATTGCATAACACTATGTATTAAAATTCACAGGTATCATCAATGATAAGGGGACAAACAATTCTAGGTGAAAATTATAGGTTTACATTAGCTTTAAGTGATGAAACAAGGCTAACAAAATGTTACTGTTAACCAAAAATCAATTTTGTATTTTAGTTAAGTGTGTCTTTTATACACTTTGACATTAATAAATAATGAATCAATGATAAAGTTAACTTTATCATTGATTTTTTTATATCTACTAAATATTGAGCCTGTACTGTATCTTATGACATATATCATAATACAGTTAATGACAATAGTTTTCAATTTAGGCGTAGATCCATAATGATTGTATGTACTATCCAAATTTTTTTAGGTGCACACTCATCACAGAATTGTGATAAGATAATTCAATGCATTTTAGATTAACAAAGTTGCCAAAGGTATATAAGTGAAAGACTCAGACTTACAAAAACTTGAATTTGACATTGCAGTGTTATAATAATTAAGGATAGTTTGAAACGGGAGTAAAATGTAAGGATAATAAAGCAATTGGAGAATTGTCATTGTCACAATCCATGAGTTGTATCAAAAATACATTGAACAAAATAAGAATCATTTAGTCTTAATCTATAGTTTATCTAAGAACATCTATTGCTAGTAATATTGCCATGTGCTGTTGCGATGTGAAACCTTAAATCTTCACTCAAAGGTGAATAATAAGTAACTATCTCTACTTGGTAAACAAAAACTGATGCATCCTGAAATTTTCACTTCAAAATTTTTTTGTAAACCTGTAAAATTCACTATTTAGCAAGAAAGATTATATACAAAATGAAAATGATGTCACACAATCTTTTAACATAATCAGAAAAAAAAAATTCAAGTTGGTGGATGATGTTTTTTTTAAATTTTACTGAGAATTAATGTATATATATAAAAAGATAATATTCAAACAGATTTCCAGAAATGGAATGAGATAAAATAAAGCTTACCAGAAAATTCATCAGCATCCTGATAAATCCAATACTTTAATGATTTTAATGCATCACCAACTGCAATGCTAATACCAGACATGTTTTTATTATTTTATTGATATAATTGATATGATAAAATCTAAAGAATAATTATATATATAAAACAAGTATTTCATAATATTCTGGGTTAGTAGAATACATTGTTGGTGGAATGGCATGATGCACAATACTTAATGTCTTAAATGGAAATATTTCAAACCCTAAGAAATAAATACATATATACTTTAAATTTAAAAAAAAAGGATGTATAAATACTTTGTCAATACAAAATTATTTTCTATGTTTCTCAAATTGATCTAAAAGCAACCCATATGCTACAGTTAAACTTTTTGCCAATTTGGATTGCTGCCCGTCTTGTAAACTGCAATACTTAAGTAAAATATTTTAGAAATTTGGCTTAAACCTGGTATATATATATTAATAAAATATGTAATATGGCAGCCTTTTAATTCAATTTTTTTACACGATGCGTTACTTTCCTGTGTTGCTAACACGTTAAACTTTTTAAAAAAATGGAATTTTAAAATAAAGAATTTAAAAAATATCTTTACTATCAAAACTAAATTACAATGATTTATAATGGGAAACAGCGTAACACAGTTTTGTTCTAGAGAGAATTAATTTTGCATACTAGCCATGTAAATTACAAAAATACACCTTCAACATGTGGTATGATAAAAAAAAATTCTTAAAGATAACAAGGATAGCTTTAAATTTTATTCTAGAGTCTTCTTCTCCCAAGAGTTGTATCAACACTTTGCATATTAGCATTAACTAGCTTGTAGTAAGGAAATGTTATTCATTAGATGCCAAAGTCAACACATGCAATAAAAAAGTTGTATATTTATTACCCTAAAAACATGCACTACATGGCCTACCACTAACAAATGTTGTGTGAATATTCAAAAATATATTTGTTCTATTCGTGTAGCAAAAGTAAATATCTAATCACTAATAAAACCTAAAAATACACACTGATAGGAGCACAAAAATCCTATATATTTCGACTTTTTGATAAAGTTAATTAGAAAAATGATCTAAGAATTTAAAAACTGTACATATGTTAAAAAATACTTGTTAATTTATTTATTGTACCACTGAAAAAAAAATTTAAGAGCCTGTCCAACCTTGAATAAACAAACAAATATCCGTCTATGCCCTTGTCCTACAGGCATGGTGAAATCGTGATTTTATTTGATTGCCCTTTTGTCTAGGATAGTACTTTATCCAAATATTTAGTTTATAAAAGGTTTTATCTGACCTAATTGGGGGTGTGAATTTACTTAAGTATATAGTTTACCATATAGAAAAGGTTATGTCACAATTCAATCCATAGATGTAAGAATTGCTGAATGCAAATCAAGAAATCGCTCACTCACTCACATATTGATTTTTAAGTGTCATTTTTACACTAAGAAAATGACCTACACACCCCTCTTAGCGTCTTAACAACCCGCAAGTTAGTGTATAAATGACGTTAAAAAAATAAAAAATAGTTACAAGCGACCCCTTAACCAACACAGTAATATTTGCTTAATCGACAGAGCATGCGACTTATGTCAAAAAGTTAATGGGTTTGATCTCAACATAAAGGTTGTTGTCTAGTTGTACAAAAACTTCTGTAGCTCAAATGAGAGCTTTAAACACTATATAAACAACTTTTGTGGTCCCTCCTGGAAAGAATTAACAGGGTATATGCCTGGAATTAGTGAGGCTAATTACCAATAAAACGCAGATATAAGGGGTGACTGGCTCATGGCACTGGTTTTGTAGCTTTGTAGATCAACCCAACTTTGTTTACTTATTTTTCATTCTTTAAATGAAAACATTAAATTTCCATTAGGCCACAAAGGTGTTAAGCCATAAAAGATGTAGGCCCGCAAAGCCACAAAGCTGTGAAGCCATCAAGATGGTAAAAGAGTAATTCAAAAAGGGGAAATTTTAAAGTTGTTCCTCTAGCTAGCTCATTACGATTATAAACACTACTGTAACTACATCAAAAGTACAATTAGCTAGCTAGCTAGCCATAGCTAGCTGCAGCTATCTAGATTAGCTTGCTATCTAGCCATAGCTAGCTAAAATTATTGATACTATGGTAAGAAGACCTAACTAGCTAGCTAGCTAGGTAGCTAAAATGTAAAGCAAAACCAAAATTCATTCTTTGTGAAGCTATTAGTTGAATAGCTAGAAGAATAAAGATTGGGGAAGCTTTATAAAAGGTAAAGATTGTCACAAATTAAAAAAATAAGGCACATAAATACCCATAAACTTAATAAATAAAGCCAACGGAGCCAACAACAAACCTTTCGTCCATTCATCTTGAATAGACAATAAAAATATGAAATGCGCACGCGCGTAACAAATCTCCCCGATCCCGTAACTAATCTCCCCTAATTCGTAACTAATCTCCCCTAAAAAATCCACGTAACAAATCTCCCCTACGGCCGGCGTAACTAATCTCCCCTAAATGTAACGAATCTCCCCTAAATGTAACGAATCTCCCCTAAAGTTCCGTAACTAATCTCCCCGTGAATCTCCCTATCTATCTATCTATCTATCTATCTATCTATCTATCTATCTATCTATCTATCTATCTATCTATCTATCTATCTATCTATCTATCTATCTATCTATCTATCTATCTATCTATCTATCTATCTATCTATCTATCTATCTATCTATCTATCTATCTATCTATCTATCTATCTATCTATCTATCTATCTATCTATCTATCTATCTATCTATCTATCTATCTATCTATCTATCTATCTATCTATCTATCTATCTATCTATCTAATCTATCTATCTATCTATCTATCTATCTATCTATCTATCTATCTATCTATCTATCTATCTATCTATCTATCTATCTA
Source organism: Hydractinia echinata (assembly GCA_030067915.1). NCBI lineage: Eukaryota > Metazoa > Cnidaria > Hydrozoa > Anthoathecata > Hydractiniidae > Hydractinia > Hydractinia echinata. The sequence continues at coordinate 109,478 of JASGCC010000030.1, forward strand.
TCTATCTATCTATCTATCTATCTATCTATCTACTATCTATCTATCTATCTATCTATTATCTATCTATCTATCTATCTATCTATCTATCTATCTATCTATCTATCTATCTATCTATCTATCTATCTATCTATCTATCTATCTATCTATCTATCTATCTATCTATCTATCTATCTATCTATCTATCTATCTATCTATCTATCTATCTATCTATCTATCTATCTATCTATCTATCTATCTATCTATCTATCTATCTATCTATCTATCTATCTATCTATCTATCTATCTATCTATCTATCTATCTATCTATCTATCTATCTATCTATCTATCTATCTATCTATCTATCTATCTATCTATCTATCTATCTCCCCAGGCGATTTTAAAGATTCCGCCTTCGCCGGCGGAATCAAAAATGACTTTCTTGTATCACTTCACTGTGTATAAGTTGGAAAACTTCCTCTGATGTTAAAGGTGCAACTGGTGCCTTCTTTGTTTCATGGGTACCAGCTTTTGAATCATCACTATCCTTATTAACAATGATGCATGGTGGCTCATACGATTCCTCAGTCCAGACTTTCATTACTTTTGAATCTGGTCCACTGTCATTTTCATTTGTACAGGTATCAAAAAAATCCAGATTTGATATTGCCATATCGTTATATTTACATAAGAACAAAGTTATTGTTTTGAAATCTTTTCCAACAGCTACTTGGTAACTATTCAATGCGAATTCCTCATTAGAACCAGGGAGAGTTTCAACTTCTTCGCCACTTTCATACAACAATGTGTATAGATCTTCTTCATTATATATATCAGGATGGAATTGCTTCCATTTATTTTCAGCTAAGATTCTGATTTCCTGTTTTTTTGCAGTTTTTGGTACTCGCAAGCTAATTCTTTTCCCTCGTTTACACATTAACTTAGCTTCTTTTTCCCTCCATTCCATCAACCCGATAGATATCACAACATCTTGGACACTAGGTTGGGTTGCCTTCTGTTTCTTAGAGCCACTATTGGAGGTGTAACCATGCCACTGCTTTGACTTTTCTTTTCGATACTCTTGAAAAGTCATCATCTTTTTTGGTGGTGGTGGTATGACCTCTCCATCTAAGAGACGAACAACAAAATATCGCAATTTTTTATAACTTAAGAAATATCAATACTCCTATGTCGTTTATTATCACTATTTTTGGTTTCATTTTTGATTTAAAAAGCAAGCACATATTATATATATTTCCTTGAAGATGATTACATAATTATGTTTCAATACTTTTTTCAACCAAACCCCTGAACATGTGTACCATTGTTAGCTATATATACTGAATATATTAAAAAACAACAAACCTTTTGATTTATCATTAGTAGTAACAACACTATCTTTTTTTTCGTCTCTCAGCTTTCGAACATCTAAAAAAAAATCTGGATATTTATGTTTTGGTGATGGCCTAGGTCGGATTTTTTTATAGAATTCTCAGAGAACTATCCTTACAAACTCCACATTGACTGCAGTAGTTCGCATCATTGCTAAAAAAACTGCCACAAGAAAAGCAAAACATTGTGAAAACTTTTCCAAAGTCACAACAACAACAACAACATGTAACATGCCGTATGTAACACATACGCCATTATGAAAATAAAGCAATAAAGTGCCACCAGGTAAATAACACGGAGCACCATAATGATGAAAATATTTAATTTTGTTGTTGTTCTTATTTTGCGGTAGAGTTTTTTAATTTGCCGTGAAGTTTCTTATTTTGCCGTGGAGTTTTTTAATTTGCCGTGACACTATGGGCCACCGTATTTGTCTGATATAGACTTTATATATATATGTGAAAAATAAATAAAAATAAAAACATTTTCCTGTCATCATTTTTCTTTTGAAAAATATTCAAACTGAATTTTTTTTATAAAAATGCCGTTTGATTGCAAACATTAATTTTTTTTAATTGTATGCCAATCGCAAAAATGTTTCACAAAAATTTTTGTTCGTTCCTCTTATTTCTAGAAATAAGTTTTGCAAAAATTTCTCACATCAAATATTGAAACTAACTTTTAACATAAACAGTGAAATGTCAAATATCATTCTGCCTATTGTGTATCAAAAAAAAAAAAATTAAAATCCAGAAATTTTTTGACCTTTTTGAATGAGCACTAAAAGCCTGATTATATGAGGCAGGTTAGCTCAGTTGGCAGGCAACCCGTTTTAAAAAAAATTATATTTTATGGGAAGAGTAAAACCATGATACGATCTGTTCTTGAGTTAAAAATATGTACATGTTTCTTGAAGATAGATAGATGTGCATATTTTACATGGCTAGCCTCACAAATACCGAGGGATATACCCTGTCTATTATTTCGAGGAGGGGCCATGGCTTAGATGGGGAGCTGCAACATCCAATGGCGCACACATTGTGCCATCTCCCCAATTTCCCTCACATGGCTTAGGCTAATCTGGGGCTATGGTAACATTCACTCGCCCAAACAAACCAGAAAAATAAATGTAAAATTGTCCATGAGTATTTACTTTACTAATGGTTTACTAAATCAAATCCAAGGTTTCCTGTTTTTGTCTTTTGTTACAATGAAATCACTTAATACAGAAAATACTGACATATTTTTGACAAAGTGAACTGATAAGACATTTAAAACATAATATGGTTGTTTTTTTGTTTTTTTAGCTTGCAATGTGCATGCTTTTGCTTTTTCAACTAACGCTGGCTTGCCAACATAGTGATAGTACATGAATCGAGTCAACCCACCGATTCAACTCATCCGAGTTGGAAAACGAGCAAGCTGGCTATAGGGAGGGCTGACTCGCTTCATATAATGTCAAAGAAATTTTTAATAGTGGTCTACCATATGCCAGCTGGTTAACTTAATCACAAATGGCTCAATCCATCTTATATAATCAGGCTCTAGGCTGGTTTAACAAAACAGTTTTTACAGAAATATCTAGATATTTTTTTGAAAAAAATGGATTTGCGACATATAGTGTCAATTTTGTATTTTCTTGCGACATATTGTGTTGCGACATATAGTGGCGTTTTTTGCGACATATAGTGGCGTTTGCGACATATAGTGTTGCAAGTTGCGACATATAGTGGCATTATTTGCGACATATAGTGGCGTGTGCGACATATAGTGACGTTTGCGACATATAGTGTCACGACAAATGTAACGAAGCTTATCCAGGAACTTCACGACAAAGATCTGAAAGAGTAACTGTTGGTGGTTCAGGTATTTATTGCTGTATACCTGGATGTGGGTGTTCAACATATACCTTATAGTCAGAAATTTTCGCGACATTTTAATTTCGCGATAAAAATTTTGGGAAAATTTCGCGATTTTTATTTTCGCGATTCGTTGCCTTGAATTTTTTTCGCGACATTTAATTTTCGCGAATTTCATAGAGTTACGTCACTAGAGATAAAATAATTAAAACTGAAGAGGTTTCATAGGTGTAAGAGTTAGACAGGAAAGTTTAAAAAAAGAGGAAATTTCATAAAAAAGGAGATCGATGATTTATAACACAAAATGCCATTTAGGTTAACAGGCAAACCGCCTTCTAAAATTGTGTTTAAAAGTGCATTTCTTCCTTAATTTTCCCGGGTTTTATCAAACTGGGTATCACCAAAATTATTTTGTTGCGAAAATTTTACGTCTGCTACCCTGTGGAGTCTAAAAAATGAAGAAAAAAAGAAAATATTTCGCGGTTTTTATTTTCGCGATTTCGTCAATTAAATTTTTTTCGCGGCATTTTAATTTCGCGAAAATGCCCAAAAATCGCGAAAATCGCGAAAATTAGTTGTCGCGAAAATTTCTGACTATAAGGTAATCAGTCCAAAGAGAAGTCAATGGAAAAGAGCTGTGTCAACTGTCAGACGAAAGGGAGTCGGTGATTCATTTAAAATTACCAAAAAAACCGTTGTTTGCGAATTCCACTTCAAAATAACAGATATCAAAGTATCAGCTGGTGGAAAAGGTCGCAAATCTTCAGTAAAAGGTGCTATTCCATCCATATTCAGAACCGTAGAAGAGCCAAAACCCAAACGTAAGCCACCACTTGAACGCTTATGTGTTAATAATATTATTGAATATGAGTGCGATGCAGTATATGATCAACCTGCCGTACGGGAAGATATCAGAACAACGTGTGAAGAATGTACAGAAGTGTTTGTATGTGGAAACTGCATAAACCATTTGAACAATATACAAACGTTAAAAAATAGAAAAAATAGAAAATGAGTTTCTACATAAATGCAGACATAAATACAGACATAAATACAGTCATTAAACATAATGAAAATTTCGAACAAGAAATAAAACAGTTGTAACAAAGACTGTATACTTTCTCAAACTTATCTAAAGACAGTGAAAAATTCAAGAATGCTGTGGGAATCGAACTTGATAAATTTGAAGAACTGTTCAATCTTGTTGATCCTGGAGAAAAATGTGAAAAATCTCTCTATTATGAGCCAACTAGGCGGAGAAGTGATGATGGCAAAATTGCAAACAAAATAAAAGGTCCAATACCAAAGATGAGTGGCAAAGAACAGCTATTCATGTTTATGACATGGCTCAAGAATGGATTTAGTTTGTCACATGTTAGTTGGTTGATGGACATACCAAAGTCAACAATCTCTCGCCACATCATATCATGGACAAATTATTTGTATTTCACTTTGGGTTTTATACCAATTTGGCCTTCCAAAGAACAAATTCTTGATACAATGCCAGAAAGTTTCAAGGCTACTTATCGTGATACAAGATGTATTTTGGATTGCACAGAATTTTTTTGTCAAAGTCCTTCTTCTTTGATAAGTCAAAGCAGTTTGTATTCACATTACAAACACCATGTGACATACAAAGCACTCATTGGTGCAATAACATTCATAAGTCAATGAAACATAAAACATTAACAAATAGTGCAGATGTATATACTGCGACAATATTTATATATCCATTGAGTATATGTGATGATCAACATCATTCAGCTACTGTTTTTGATTTTATTTATTTTTAATATCTCTGGCAACATGTGTTCCTTATAACAATTATTCAATTTCGATATGAGGTCCACGAAGTAGGATTCATCAAATTGTGTTCGTACAATGATAAGACCTTTGAATGTGAATACTACACAGTCACAGTATTGTAACTATGATAAGCCCATGGCAAGTTGAATTTGTGTATAATATGATTTTTTTGCAGATTTATAATTCCATTTTCATCCTTCTGTACATAAAATGTTTTATCCTCAAAAATTTTCTCTGGTGTGTCATTCCTTTTAGTGTAGGGGCATTTGATTTCGATTAATCCAGGCTCGCTGCTGTATCGTTATTGCAAATAACACCATCTGGACATGCAGCCAGCCAGAAAAGTAATAACTGAATGACAATGCCTGTTTCTCGCATAGATACATAGATTTCTTCTCAGTTGAAACTTTAAACAATCAAAATACTTTTCCCTAGCCAAAGACTGATTTTGAAGTAACCTTTTCTTTTTTTGATAATGCAGAGACCAATGTTTTAAAGTTTTTTTTTCCTGATTTTAATTTTGTGTGCTACACTTGAAGTTATTCTGTTCTCCCTGAGTTTGAACCAGTCCTGGCATTGACTTTGTGATACTGTTAACTTCTCATTTTTGATTGCTTGATCTTTTGTCAGTTCGATTGTTTTGAAAAATGAATCTTCGCTTTCTGTATAAGGTTTCCAAACTGGTATTATTGTAGATGTGAAAACAATTTCTTTGTATGGAAGTTCTGTTGAATTCGCTTTCATAGTGTATATTATATTTGTTGTACTATTTTGTATATTGTGAACAATTTTGTAGTTGAACTCAAAAACTTGCAACTGATAAGACAGTGAAGAACCAGTTAAAAATGTACCAAATCGTGTTTGAGTGAATACATGACTGTCAACAGGGGGGATACAATGTGCAAATCCTATTCTTTTGTCCATGTTACTAAGTCTTTTCTGCATCTCATATGAACTTGAAATGAACTGTCCAGGATCCATATTCACTCTTGCATCATACAAAGTTGACATAATGCCCCTTTTTTGTAGATTTTTGAATAGTTTTGACATAACAGGAGCTTTGTAAAAGTTCATATCTCCCGGAACTCCCCATTTTCTTTGTTGACTAGTACATGCTGGCTCGTCATGAACAGTGGACAGTTGCTTGAGAGAATAATCAGCCAATTCTAATAAAAGAGCCATTACATGATTACAGTAGCCACTTGCCCCGGCTGGGCAAGAGCGCTTTGCTTCTTGAACTAAACCAGTTCTTCTATTTAAAGAAACATTGATATTCCGTGTCAGATTTTTCATGCTGTCTCTGCATTTTGCTTTAGCTATGAATTTATTACCATCCCTTCTTGTGTATATTTCATTTGAAGAGAGATATCGTTCTTCTTTGAACTTTCTTCTACGCTCTGTTGTTTTATTGATCGAACTCCCATGCTTCCCACTGGCCTTCATATGCACTTCAATTTCACGTATAGTGATTATAGGTAAAAACTGCAAGCTTTTCCCCCATATTTCCTGTTCTGTTCTTGAAATTGTCTCAATAGGAATGACAGAATCGATATTGTCAAGCAATGAATTCAAGACATCTACCTCCATGGCCAATATTTTAAACTAGTCGTTAGCCCGTGGAAAAATCCACGGGGTTGCCCGTCCTTTATATATCACATTTCGTGTTTCCGTTACGGGACGCGGTAACCCTTTTGAACACACAGACAAAATACGGCTATTATTATAGAGACTAGCCGGGAGACCCGGCGTCGAAACGCCGGGGTAAGCCACAAGTAACTGTTGTTGAACGCCCTGAGGAGTGCTTAATAAGAGTCGTAAACTGTGCCACACGGTCAGGTGGGTGCTTTAGTACAGGTATGCAGTATGCCGTAAATCAAGTAAAGCGCATACAACCATTATAGTGTTGCAACTGTCACATATTTTTTAAAAAGTAACTTTCCCGCAACAAAAGCTGAAATAAAAACAGAGTTTACAAACCGTTGTTACTCTGTCATAGTCACAATTAGTCAATATTATTTTATTTTGCGGAATAAGTTTCAGTAAACGTTAAAAAATTAATCGTGACATCGGGCTAAGTGTTTAGTACAGTTAAACAGAGTTGAAGAGGCGTGTAGGGACAATACACTTTTGAAAAAACTTTCTCGCAGACTCTGTTTAAATAAAAACACAAGAAACAGTCCATTACCAACACGGGGTTGAGCGGTTAGTCCAGGTAAACAGTGTTGCACACCCGTACAGACGTGATTCCCGAGAAAGTTTAAAAAGTAATTGTCACAGTGGGCTGACCCCTTAGTAAAGGGAAACCACATCGCACATGCTCTAGGCGTAACAGCCTTTTCCAAAAAAACAGTCCATTGTTAACACTGAGCTTAGCACTTAGTACAGGTAAAATGTGTCGCACATGCCTATAAGCTTAATAGCCTTTTCCAAAATACTTCAGTTTAAATAAAAACACAGGAAACAGACCGTCGTTTAACAACACGGGATAGGCACATAGCACAACTCTGTGTCTCATACGAGGGTGCCAATAAGCCGCATATGCCGTAAAAAGTGCGGACGTTTTCGGGCGAGTTCGGCGTTTTGAAAAAAATTCAAGTATTCGCCCGAAAAAACCTGCATAGGCCCGAACAATGCCCCCCCCCCAAAAAAAATACACTAATATGATTCAAAAAAACTAAAAAAATTAAAATAAACTTACTATGTGGTAGCGAAGTTCTTAAAAGAAACTGTTTTTGATGGTTTTTGATAAAGTTTACTTTATAAATAACTTATATTATAAACTTTATTACCTCCTTTCTCTTCAAGCGCCTTCTTCATAACTATCGTCCGCATGGTTTGTTACAAGGAATTGCATTTCGGGAATGTTCCGGGCGGTTTTGGGGGTTAACCGCCAATTTTATTTGAAAAGTCGCCCGAACTCGCCCGTATATATGCGGGCGTTTGCGGCTTATCGGCACCCTCTTTGTCTCATTAATAAACTTTTGACTTTTGCTAAATTTTATATTATAAGTTTCAGTAAACAGTAACAAATTAATCGTGACAGTGGACTTAGCGCTTAGTACAGGTAAACCGTGTTGCACATGAGTATAGCTGTAACACAATTTTTATAAAAACTTATCGCAACTTCGGTTAAAAAAAATTCAGGAAACCGCCTGTCGTTATCATTTCAGTTAAAAAAATCTGTGTCAATTTTATTTTGCAGCACAAGTTTTCATAGCAGTAAAAAATTGGTACCGTTGTTACCCCGTCATAGCAAAAGCAATTAGTCAATATTATTTTATTTTGCAGAATAAGTTTCAGTAAAGAGTAACAAATTAATAGTGACACTCAGGTAAACCGTGTTGCACATGGATATATAGGTGTAACACAATTTTTATAAAAACTTATCGCAACTTCCGTCAAAAAAAATTCAGGAAACCGCCTGTCGTTATCATATTCAGTTAAAAAAATTCTTTGGTAGCTGCCTAACTGCTGAACATAAGAATTGTGTTGCAGTCAAACAGCATTTGGCTACTTTCACTTTTTAGCAGGATGTAGCTAAAGGAGGAGCTAGCTAGGTAGACCCAACTTCAACATAAAAATAAATAATAATATACCAAACTGAATAAAACTTTAAAAGTATAGGAATAAATAAAGCTGCCTTAAGCATGTTGTTTCAAAATCTACGTTTTTAGCTAGCTAGCTCAACACTTAAAATAGACCTTTTTGAATGTTTACATTTTCCGCGGTAAGCCCTTCTGGCTCTAACAACTGCGTGGCAGGCAGAAAGATGCGGAAGCTTGCTGAAGAAAGGTCTTTTTCAGCCCATTTCTTTCTACGGAGACATTTTTGAGGCTTTAAACTATTATCGAGTGTAGATGGATAACTTCTGATTGACATATATTCATATAAAGTCGTAATGATACCTCCATGCGAAGAAACAGACTAAAAAGTACCTCACTTCACCTAGCGCCCGCATCTTTTTGCCTGCCACGCAATTGTTGAAGCCGAAAGGGCTTACCGCGGAAAATGTAAACATTCAAAAAGGTCTATTGGTTTGTTTAAGATTTATACATGGCTAGAAAACGTGATGAAATATTAACCTTAACATGTGAAAACACACAGAAAATAAATATTCCTATAGGTACAAAGTATTTAGAGAGAAAAGGATCAAAAGGAGACCTACAAACCTCACAACATCACTGCTAAACCAAAAATGACCTTGTAAGTTAAGCATGGGTCCTCCGTCGGCATGCTGAGGCCGCGAAGAACTTGGATTGGTTATTAGTGCCAATCGAGCCTCGTGATTGGTTAATAACGCGTGAGCGGTAAAAACAAAGCCGTAAAAAACGGGATCTGCCGGGGATCCAAAATAAAGCAGCAGGGCCGCGGGGATTTTCCGTCCGGCTGCGATTGAGATCACGGGGGTTAATTATTATTATTAAATTTAGCGTATTAACATAATGCATTTATTTTAGTCACTTAATTTATTTTTTAATTAAGGTTAATAAATTATAGTAACTAAATTAATTCAGGAAATAAATTATTTTCTGAAATTTATTTTAATCAATAATACGATTTCCAATTAAACAACCCCCTGTTTTCCAAAAAGTCGCGGAAAGATCAAAGGAATATCGGTAACCCTTTTGAACAGACAGACAGACGACGGCTATTATTATAGAGACTAGTCGTTAGCCCGTGGAAAAATCCACGGGTTCGCCCGTCGCAGCTAAGCTACCATTTTGCGTGACAGACAGACGGACAGACGTATACGGGCATTATAATATAGATAGCCGGGAAACCCGGCGTCGAAACGCCGGGGTAAGCCAAACGTCAAGGTGTGATCCGGCGTTGAATACTCTTAGGAGCGCTTAATAAGAGCCTAAACTGTGTCACACGATCAGGTGGAACGCTTTAGTACAGGTATACAGTATGTCGTAAATCAAGTAAAGCGCATACACCATTATGGCCGGGGTAAGCCAAACGTCAAGGTGTGATCCGGCGTTGAATACTCTGAGGAGCGCTTAATAAGAGCCGTAAACTGTGTCACACGATCAGGTGGAACGCTTTAGTACAGGTATACAGTATGTCGTAAATCAAGTAAAGCGCATGCACCATTATGGTGTTGCGACTGTAACATAATTTTCAAAAAAATAACTTTAACGCAACAATAGCTGAAATAAAAACAGAGTTTACAAAGCGTTGTTACTCCGTTATAGCAAAAACAATCAAACAATATTATTTTATTTTGCGGAATAAGTTTTTGTAAAAGTTAAAAAATTAATCGTGACACCAAGCTGAGCGCTTAGTACAGTTAAACGGTGCTGCACAGACGTATAGGGATAATACCCTTTTGAAAAAAACTTTCTCGCAGACTCTGTTTAAATTAAAACACAAGAAAAAGTCCATTGCTAACACAGGGCTGAGGAGTTAGTTCAGGTAAACAGTGTTGCCCATCCGTACAGGCGTGATACTCGAGAAAGTTTAAAAATTAGTACAGGTTTTACAAAAAACAGTCTGTGGTTAAAACTGGGCTAACCGCTTAGTACAGTTAAACAGAGTTGAACAGGCGTATAGAAGTACCCTTTTCCAAAAAAACTTCATCGCAACTTCGGTTTAAATGAAAACACAGGGAACAGCCTGTCGTTACCCGTCCAGCTAAAACAATTGCTCAGCCATTTAATTTGCAGAAAAAGTTTCAGGAAAACAATAACAGATGCTAGCTACCTAGCTAACTGCATTTAGCATAAGAATTATCGCTTAAGAATATTGTTGTGGCCAAACTGCATTTTTATCTTTATGCTCTCACTCTTTAGCCAAGGATAGGAGCTAGCTAAATGGCTACAGTATCAACATAAAAATAAATGTTGGGTAGGATAAAAAGCTCTTATACCATACAGATTAGTAATAAGTAAGGCTCTAGCTAGCTAGCCTTCAAAATCTTCGTTCCTAGCCAAAAATCCTAAAAATGGTGCGTTCAAGATTTGTACATGGCTAAAAAACGTGACAATATATTTATCTTAGCATGTATAAACATACAGAAAACAAATATTTCCAAAGTAAAAAGCTTTTAGAACACAAAAAGGTGAAACAGATCAACAACAAACCTAACACTACTGACCACGACCACTTTCAAAACCAAAATGGCCTTCGTCGTCATGTTTGTTCGTTGGCATGTCCAGGCCGCGAAAATCTTGGATTGGTTTTTCAAAGAATCAGGCGTTTTAATTGGTACATACGTGCGAGCGGTCAAAACAAAGTAAGTTAAACTGTCAGTAAAACTGTCCTATTTGTTTTTTGTGGCTCATGAGCGGAATCGGCGATTGACATCACGGGGGCAATTATTATTAAAAATGGCGTATTAAAATTATGCATTCATTTTAATCACTTATTTTATTTTTTTAATTAAAGGTTAATAAATTGAAGTAATTAAATTATTTAAGGAAATAAATTGATTTCTGGAATTTATTTTAGTTAATAATAAGATTTACGATTAAACAACCCCCTGTTTTCTAAAAAGTCGCGGAAAGATCAAAGGAATATCGGTAACCCTTTTGAACACACAGACAGAATACGGCTATTATTATAGAGACTAGCCGGGAAACCCGGCGTCGAAACGCAGGGGTAAGCCAAAAGTAACTGTTGTTGAACGCCCTAAGAAGCGCTTAATAAGAACTGCAAACTGTGTGACAGAGTCAGGTGGAGCGCTTTTGTACAGGTATGCAGTAAGTGGTAAATCAAGTGAAGCGCATACACCATTGTGGTGTTCCGACTGTAACATATTTTTTTTTAAATAAATTTCCCGCAAAAAAAGCTAAAATAAAAAAAGCTAAAATAAAAACAGAGTTTACAAACCATTGTTACTCCGTCATAGCAAAAACAATCAGGCAATATTATTTTGTTTTGCGGAATAAGTTTTCGTGAAAGTTCCAAACTTAATCATGGCAGCGGGCCAAGGGCGCATAAATAGCCTTTTCAAAAAAACTTTACTGCAACTTCGGTTTAAGTTAAAACACAGGAAAAATCCTGTCGTTACCCCATCCAGCTAAAAAAACTGCATAATTGGTGCGCTCCAGCACAGGTATGCAGAATATGTCGTGAATCGAGTAAAGCTCACACAACATTATAGTGTTTCGGTTGTAATGTATTTTTTAAAATATATATATATATATAACTTTACTGCAATTTTAGCCGAAATAAAAACACAGTTTACAACCTGTTGTTACCCCGTCATAACAAAAAAAATTAGTCAATATTATTTTATTTTGCGGAATAAAGTTTCAGTAAATCTTAACAAATTAATCATGACACCAGACTGAGCACTTAGTACAGGTAAATGTCGTCACACATGCATTATAGCCATAATAGCCTTTTACAAAAAAAACTTATCGCAACTTCAATTTAAATAAAAAACCCTTAAAACACCCTGTTGTGAACACCGGGTTGAACGTTTATTGCAGGTAAAAAAATTTTTATCACAACGGATGAAATAAAAACACAGGAAACAGCCCGTCATTAACACCAGGCTGAGCACTTAACAGGTAAATCGTGTCATACATGAGTAATAGGCGTAATAAAATTTTCCAAAGATATTTGATCACAACGTTTTCAATAAAAACAGAGGAAACAGCCCGTCGGTAACACCAGACTGGGCGCTTAACAGGTGAATCGTGTCATACATGAGCATAGGGGCAATACCATTTTCCAAAAATCCTTATCGCTTCGGTTTTAAAAGAAATCAGTGAACAGCCTGGCGATAACCTGGTTCAGTTTAAGAAATTACTCAGCAATTTTATTTTGCAGAATAAATTTTTAAAACAGTAATAAAAGTGGTCGCTGCTAACTGCATTTAGCATAAGAATAAAGAATTGTGTTGCAGCCAAACTGCATTTGGCTACTTTCATTTTTAGCCAGAGGTAGCTAAAAGGAGCTAGCTAGGTATAGACCCAACTCCAACATAAAAATAAATAACAATATACCAAACTGAATAAAACTTTAAAGGATTGGAATAAATAAAGATAGCTATAGCTAGCTGCCTCAAAATTTACGTTTTGTAGCTAGCCAAAAACTTAAAATTGGTTTGTTTAAGATTTATACGTAGCTAGAAAACGTGATGAAATATTCACCTTAACATGTGAAAACATACAGAAACTAAATATTCCTATAGGTACAAAGTATTTAGAGAGAAAAGGATCAAACGGAGACCTACAAACCTCTCAACATCACTGTTAAACCAAAAATGACCTTCGTAAGTTAAGCATGGGTCCTCCGTCGGCATGCTGAGGCCGCGAAGAACTTGGATTGGTTATTAGTGACAATCGAGCCTCGTGATTGGTTAAAACGGGTGAGCGGTAAAAACAAAGCCGTAAAAAACGGGGTCTGCCGGGGATCCAAAATAAAGCAGCAGGGCCGCGGGGATTTTCCGTCCGCCTGCGATTGAGATCACAGGGGTTAATTATTATTATTAAATTTAGCGTATTAACCTAATGCATTTATTTTAGTCGCTTAATTTATTATTTTATTAAGGTTAATAAATTATAGTAATTAAATTAATTCAGGAAATAAATTAATTTCTGAAATTTATTTGAATCAACAATACGATTTCCAATTAAACAACCCCCTGTTTTCTAAAAACTCGCGGAAAGATCAAAGGGATATCGGTAACCCTTTTGAACAGACAGACAGACGACGGCTATTATTATAGAGATATGAAAGCGCAAGTAGTGGCAATCTTGCAACCGAAAGTGGAGGCGCCGCGCGTTGCTATCAAGGGATGCCTCGTTTTCATGTTGTCTCGAAACGAGGTTTCAGTATTCAGGAAGTGTCTATTGAGACAAAAAATATTGAGGCCCGAGGGTACTTTTGCCCACACTGCTGCCCTCCACTTTAACGACCTTCCATTCCAACTTGGGAAAGTGGAAAGCTATAATAAATTTACAAACTTAGCGAAAAAATACTTTTTTGATAGGGCAACAGCCAGACTTTTAAGTTGTTCTGATTTTTAATTTATTTATCTGTTTTATCTTAGCCTTTTCTTGATTTGTCAGGGATTTTTTCTCACTCAATTGTGTGACTATGGTAACTTTTACTATACCTATTTTTTTTGTTTACTTATTGGTCACTCTTAGTTATTTCCTATTACGGATAGTAGTTTTTTTTCGTGACTCTTAAATTTATTCCTTAATTTGCATTATCTAGACTTCCAAGCCTTCTTTAGCTTTGATCAATTATAATTTATCCTAATATCGTTCAATATGTTTTCACAACTCAAAACTTTCGTATGATTATTTGACTGCTTCCTTCGTCTATGCTCTTTTTGCTCATGTTCATTTTGTTTTTATTTCCGGTTGAATTTATATTTACGTATGCGCACAACCTCGTCCCCGGGCATCTTGTATCTTTTCTGACACCGGGACGGCGATACATGTTCGTATCGCCGTCACGGGGTCAGAAAAGATACAAGATGCCCTGGGGACGAGGTTGGTATGCGCATACATTTATTATTTACGCATTTCAGCATTAAGACTGTAAGTACTAGACCAATGGTAACCTGCGCAGACTCGTGGAAGCACGTGATTTACGTGTAAGGCCTTTATTAGGCCGCAAAAGGCCATATCACAGTTTTTAGAGGCCTGTGCATGTAGTTGACGGTGTTATAAGACCACGGCGCCATTGAAAACTACTTGGAACGTCGTAGTCCATTAAGAGTGGAAGGACAGGACCGATCGTAACCTGCGCAGGCATGTGGAAGCACGTAATTTACGTGTGAGGCTTTTATTATGCAGCAAAAGGCCATATTACAGCCTTTAGAGGCCTGTGCACGTAGTTGACGGTGCTCTAAAGCCATGGCGCCGAGGAAAACGACTTAGGACGCCGTAGTCCAAGAGAGTGGAAGGACTAGACCGATGGTAACCTGCGCAGCGCGCGTGGAAGCACGTGATTTACGTGTAATGTCCTTTTTTAGGCCGCAAAAGGCCATATTACAGTCTTTAGAGGCCTGTGCATGTAGTTGACGGTTTTAGAAGACCACGGCGCCAGGGAAAACGACTTGGGACGTCTTAGTCCATTGAGAGTGGAAGGACTAGACCGATCGTAACCTGCGCAGGCACGTGGAACCACGTGATTTACGTGTAAGGCTTTTATTAGGCCGCAAAAGGCCATATTACAGTCTTTAGAGGCCTGTGCATGTAGTTGACGGTGTTATTAGACCACGGCGCCAGGGAAAACGACTTGGGACGTCGCAGTCCATTGAGAGTGGAAGGACTAGACCGATCGTAACCTGCGCAGGCACCTGGAACCACGTTATTTACGTGAAAGGCCTTTATTAGGCGGCAAAAGGCCATATTAGAGCCTTCAGAGGCCTGTGCAAGTAGTTGACGGTGTTCTAAAGCCATGGCGCCGAGGAAAACGACTTAGGACGCCGTAGTCCAAGAGAGTGGAAGGACTAGATCGATGGTAACCTGCGCAGGGCGCGTGGAAGCACGTGATTTACGTGTAATGTCCTTTATTAGGCCGCAAAAGGCCATATTACAGTCTTTAGAGGCCTGTGCATGTAGTTGACGGTGTTATAAGACCACAGCGCCATTGAAAACGACTTGGCACGTCGTAGTCCATTAAGAGTGGAAGGACAGGACCGATCGTAACCTGCGCAGGCACGTGGAACCACTTGATTTACGTGTAAGGCTTTTATTAGGCAGCAAAAGGCCATATTACAGCCTTTAGAGGCCTGTGCATGTAGTTGACGGTGTTATAAGGCCACGGCGCCAGGGAAAACGACTTGGGATGTCGCAGTCCAGTGATAATGCAAGGACTAGACCGATCGTATCCTGCGCAGGCACGTGGAACCACGTGATTTACGTGTAAGGATTTTATTAGGCAGCAAAAGGCCATATTACAGCCTTTACAGGCCTGTGCACGTAGTAGACGGTGTTCTAACGCCATGGCGCCAAGGAAAACGACTTGGGACTTCGTAGTCTATTAAGACTGGAAGGACTAGATCAATGGTAACCTGCGCAGGCAGGGGGAAGCAAGGCCATATTACAGTCTTTAGAGGCCTGTGCATGTAGTTGACGGTGTTATTAGACCACGGCGCCAGGGAAAACGACTTGGGACGTCGCAGTCCATTGAGAGTGCAAGGACTAGACCGATCGTAACCTGCGCAGGCATGTGGAAGCACGTAATTTACGTGTGAGGCTTTTATTATGCAGCAAAAGGCCATATTACAGCCTTTAGAGGCCTGTGCACGTAGTTGACGGTGCTCTAAAGCCATGGCGCCGAGGAAAACGACTTAGGACGCCGTAGTCCAAGAGAGTGGAAGGACTAGACCGATGGTAACCTGCGCAGCGCGCGTGGAAGCACGTGATTTACGTGTAATGTCCTTTTTTAGGTCGCAAAAGGCCATATTACAGTCTCTAGAGGCCTGTGCATGTAGTTGACGGTTTTAGAAGACCACGGCGCCAGGGAAAACGACTTGGGACGTCTTAGTCCATTGAGAGTGGAAGGACTAGACCGATCGTAACCTGCGCAGGCACGTGGAACCACGTGATTTACGTGTAAGGCTTTTATTAGGCAGCAAAAGGCCATATTACAGCCTTTAGAGGCCTGTGCATATAGTTGACGGTGTTATAAGGCCACGGCGCCAGGGAAAACGACTTGGGATGTCGCAGTCCATTGATAGTGCAAGGACTAGACCGATCGTATCCTGCGCAGGAACGTGGAACCACGTGATTTACGTGTAAGGCTTTTATTAGGCAGCAAAAGGCCATATTACAGCCTTTACAGGCCTGTGCACGTAGTAGACGGTGTTCTAAGACCATGGCGCCAAGGAAAACGACTTGGGACTTCGTAGTCTATTAAGAACCACTGTAATTTATGGATGCTTGAAATATATATCGATTAATAATAATAATAATAAAAAGTGGCGAACCAACTATAAAATGGTCTATAATCAAACATTGCACAACATATAATCAAAACACAAAAAGATGCATTCCTTGTACAAGCGAAAAGTTTGAATTGATATGCTATCAGGGAGACAACCTTTTAAATAAAAAAAGTGAATTAAGTTCTAAATTTCGGCATAAAAACAAATTTAATCTTTCAGAATGTGATTCAAAAGACTTATGTGCATATATACTAAGGAGAACGGTGCATTGCACTGCACTGCTGGGTACGCATTTTATAACAAATTTTATACCGAACTTTATTGTAAACACTTGTTTTGCTGAGGATTGTCGTGTAAACGGCATGAAACTTTAAGTACAAAACAAAGTAGTTTTTCTTCTCAACAACACATACTAAGTACATTGATTTTTCGAACAACCATGAATAAGAAACACCATGAAGGACAATAGACGGATAAAATAAAAGAATAATTTTAATATATTCTTGTCCCTCTTTTTGTCGCTTGTTTTATATTTTTCTCTTTCAGATATTTTCGTAGATTTTGTAAAAATGCAGAGGGTAGAGGATACAACTCTACATAGCAACAACCATCTGTCTGAAGACAAGCAGAATCATTACAAATTGTTGTTCTGTCACCTCGGTATCATGACTTGATAACACAAGTTTTTAATTTCAGCGATGCTTTATGTGACGGGCAGCAAAAATAAGTTGTACGCTGCTGCTAGTTTTAAAAGGAGTCTATGTGGCAACCTCGTCCCCAGGGTCTTGTGGCCCCTGAGCCGTTATTACAGAGTGGCCAACAATGACCCTGGAACAGGCTGGTCACGTGACACAAAAATGCCCAGATATACTGGGCATTTTTGAAATTCCAAAGATAATGAGATGCAAATTTGGTGCTGGCCTTAAAAATTAGAGATGGCGGACGAAAAAAGACACAACGTTAAAGAAACTATTTTGTTGATGAAAGCAAAATTGCCAGAATATTACTGACGTAAAGTCTATTAATCTGGCTTAGCTTGATTATTCAATATTGGCGAAAGGCCTTTAATTTAGAAAATGTTTTGGAAGTTTGTTTCCATTAAAATTCATGAGCTCTAGCTAGCTAGCTAGCTGGGCTGTGTACTATATAGGTACCTGCCTAGAGAGCGTGACATCCTGAGACAGCTTTACTCAACCACATATTTATAAAGGACATAATAAATGGCTATTATTTTTTTGTTGTAGTGCTAAATTTATGGATTATTCTTGGATCCGGGTTAACACTTTCTGATCATTTTCAAGCAAAATGACCAACATTTGATGAATTCAGCATCAAAACTTATGGAATCTTGCATTTTTCAAGTTTATACTCTAAGTAAACTGCCTCTATTAATTAGTAGCAAAATATTTAATGTTTTATAATGAAATGACTACACAAATCAACTGCAGTGAAATTAGTTCACTACAGTTGAATATTGTAGTCAAATTTAAAATATAACAAATGTGAAGTCATTTTCTCCAAAAGTTTTTTGTTTTCTCCTTTAAAATGATCATGACCAAGACCCGAGAATAAAAACTGGGTAAATGTTTTTGTTTAAGCTTTCAAAGATAATATAGGGATAAAGTAGAATAAGATTCAGCTAACAGACAGCAGTAAAACAGAACTTTTTTGAAACAATTCAAAACAAAGTTTTTAATACAAGAAATTTTCAGATATGTTGCCATCTTCAATATCCAACTCTCATCCGGATTCGGAAGGACATCGTTGCGATCGGTGACATGCTGGACAAGATAGATGTTGTTACCGATATGAGCCATTTTTCAGAGTCAGATTGATATTACTAGTTATTTTAGTGTGTTAATTGCACTTTATGCAATAATTGCTCTAACTACCATATTTCATGTTATTTGTAATTCACACAATCCGCAGGAATGTGTGTTTGGTTTAGCCTTTCTTCGTCTCGGAATAAAAAATGAACACATTGGTGAATCATTTACGCGGACCCAGCTCTTATGCGTTCATACGTGAAGTTCTTGGCATATTCTTTTTTTTTCGCTGAACTAACTTCCCAAAACATTTTTATTTGCATTGACTAGCAAAGTATCGTTTACTGCGAGGCCATGTTTTGTTCGAAAATCGACAAAAAACTTGAAGAAAGTTGAAAAGACAAGACAGGTAAGTTGAGGTGAGAATATGCTCTATTTATATTTTTTCCGTAGCAAATAAATATTGTTTACATATATTTTGTTAAACGAGTGAAATGTTTTGGTATTTTTTTGATTTTTTGATTTTTTTGACTAGTAGCTGGCTAGCCTAGCTAGCTAGTGTTTGTGAACTATACCACACTAGCCTATAGCTCTGTTGTAGCTAGCTAGGTAGCTATAATATAGGCTAGCTAGCTACATACTGCTCCTAATTAGCAAAATAATATAGCCTAATTTAGATGACGAATGCCTAATTAAGCTAACAAATTCCAAATCATGGAATCTTAGTTTGGCGAATTACATCATTTGTTTTCCACCATTTTTAAAAGCATACGTGGCTTGAATCACCTATAGAAAATCGCCTAAATAAGTGAAAAAGAACCAATCTCTCCCATTCCTTTTCTAAATTGTGTACATAGCTACTACACTGAGCTTAGCCTTATATTTAGGAAGGTAAAATGATAGATTTTCGCAGACTCCAATATTTTTTCCTAAGAGTTTATTTAGCTAGCTATCTGCTTTATAGCTTCTAGTCATGTTTGTGTGTTTCGGTTTCCACAATTAAATCTGTTATATATTGAATGAAGTGTATTACATTCCCTGTACCAAGAATGTTTACAAAACCTTGTTTCAATCATAGAGATAGAAATAGAGACGGAGATTGAACTCATCTTGGTGCTCATTAAAATTATATTCAAATTGCTATTGTTTCGGCATCCCTTTGATATCCATGCGTGATGTGCAGTTCACAGGATTTTTACAAAAAACATTAGGTAATCCTTCAGCAGATAATTTGTTTATATACAAGAAGAAAAATGTTGCGACATGTAATAAGTGTCTCTTGATGTATTTGGAAGTATGATGTGAAGTTGAAATAACACCAGAGAATGCTGCTGATTTATTTAGCTATATTTTGAAGTAATGGAACCATACATGTGTATAGATAGCTATATTTTTAAATTGTATATATATAGCTATAAACAAGTTTTGGTTTACATCTTCTTTTTTGCGCTTACTCAGGCATTCACCGGGCGGGAAATGTCACGTGATACTTTTAATCCAATTACAGGTCCGTATGTTTCACGGTAGCCAATATGATTTGAGGGAAAACACACCGTTCACCCAGTCACCTCTTCATAAATAGGGGCTGAATTCTTCACAGATTCTTTGTTTCCTAACTTCAAACCTGTCATATTGTGTAGTTTAGGTGAGTTTTTGCTAGTTTAGCTTTACTTTAATTCAGATACTTGTAGTTTTTGTTTAATCAAAGCTTCTTTTGTGAGAGTTTGACCGTGAAACGTGTGTGTTTTCTCTCAACCAAAAATTGTACCATGTGACAATCCCACCGGAAAAATTTTGTAAAAGAAGGACCATGTAGTGTAAATTCCTTATTTATAGATTATTTTTTTATTATAACACTGAAATTGACTTTTTAACTTTTTTTAACTGGATTTCTCTAATCTGGTGATCTGTTGTTTATATTTTCTTCTTGTGCTACCATACGCAAATGGTATATATATACCTATCAATCCATTAATATAATGCTTGAGTAGTTCTTATACAGTGATGTTGAAATGATGTGACCTTTACTATAAATTTAGAAATTAACTTTTGTCGTTTTATAAACTATTTGATTATTTTACAATATGAACCTTTTAAAATTTAGCCATAATGCCCAATGCAAGAATGCATGGAATGAACAGAAGTTTTTGCTGCTCATTTATTTATAATATAACATAGAGTTATAATGAGAAAAAATGCTGTATTTATTATAGTATATTAATAATTGTTTATCTTATGAAGTCTATTTCATATTTCTGCACGTGTTCTTTTTCTTGCATCGACAGATTTTCATGACCATATTTTGGTTGATTTAAAAATTTGATTGTGTGCTCAAACCGACTGGTTTTCTTGTTATCCTTGTTTCCTTCTCACCGTTTTAACAATCTCACAACGAGAACAAAAAGACCATAAGAACAAATCTGATTTGTTCAATAAATTTCGCGCATAATCGATTTATTATTCAATTCCGTGTGGATCTAATTTCGTGATTTTTTCCAAAACAACGAAATTCAATCCAGACCAAACCTTATCCACATACCTTAAATAATCGATTAAGCGCTTATTTAAAATTTTCGGTAACAAGAGGGGCGCTTATTCGAAAGGGGTGCTTATTCAAGTAGAAGCGCTTATTTATAAAATTAAATTTTATTGTTTTATATTTTTCGCGAACATTTTTTTTATAATCATGAAGAATAACTAAATAAAATGGTGGTTCCTGTTCTTAAAACAAAAAAAACAAGATAATACAACCTCGTCCTCAGGGTGTCGTGGCCATTGAGACGTTATTACGTTATTATTATATACTAGTCGATAAAACCCGTGGAAAAATCCACTGAGGCAGGATAAAAATGAAAAAAAGAAGCGTGATTTGAATTTTGATGACGTCAGCAACCCATCCACAAAGAAAAAAATTAGAACCTTGTTTTCACGTTGCCTCTATTGTGCAGAGCTTAAACTGCTGATCAAGAAAATGTATATGATCATGTGCTCTTGATGTACGGTTAATAAGATATAAGGGTTTAAAAATTTTGCTGACGTCAGCAATGTGGCCCGTCAAAACCAAATTTTTTTTTTTTAGAAATTTGTATACCCGTTGCCTTCATCGTATAGAGACATAACATTTGAGACATAACTTTTTAGGCTACATCAAAGGAAAATGAAGATATCCACTTTGCCTGTTACAGACAGACAGACAGACAGACACACTCTCTGTATTATTATAAGAGATGTCCACATGAAGTAACAGCCGTGTACAACTACTCTCTTTTTTTCTGGTCGACTCAATGATCAGTAGAAGCAGATGTTCTCTTTCTTTAGTAGAATTCTTTATATACTTTATTTTCGGAACATTTCATGGTAATTGTATTTTTATATCATAATATATTAGCGATATTCTGGATTATGGAATCCGGGTCTGTAAATCTTTAAAGTGATAGTAAAGTAATTCACGAATCACTCGTTCAAATTACTTTAATTTCGATCAGTATCTTTATTTGTAGAATATGTGTCATTGCCATTCAGTTTCCTTTATATTTTCATTTCATTGCATATTTGACAGACCGGAATCAAAACTCACGCTGCGCTCTGTAAAGTACACGTCAACCATCTAATTTTTTTTACAGTAGATATATACGGTAGATAATAACAACAAAACAAAATCCGAACTTCTGGAAATTTTCGTATCAGGAAGAAAAATAAGCGCAGTGTGGGTTTAGCGGGTTCCGGGTTGCAATAACGCTGTAACGACTTTCGAATATTCCTGGAAACAATACAACATTACAAAACATTCGAAATCGTAATTTCCATTCGTTGTAAATAAAAAAATGCTTTCAAACTTTATCATTTTTTCTTTTAAGGTGGTTACTATAGAAATAAATGACCGAATTTCAATAATTTTGTTTTACCCGTTTTCAGACAGCAAATTCATCTTAGCATACCGTGGCAAGTAGTGCTGATGACAAATTTCGGTTTTTATTGCGCAATCCGGCACTTTTTCCAACCAATCGCAAATATAATTGCATAGCAACGCCCATAGCAACCATTTTCGCATTTTGAGACAGCTTTTTTGCCCCGCCGTCGATGTTTAATGCTTTCCAATTGCTAGATGATACTTTAGGGCCTCCTAA
The DNA here is from genome assembly GCA_030067915.1 of Hydractinia echinata. Taxonomy (NCBI): domain Eukaryota; kingdom Metazoa; phylum Cnidaria; class Hydrozoa; order Anthoathecata; family Hydractiniidae; genus Hydractinia; species Hydractinia echinata. The sequence continues at coordinate 132,268 of JASGCC010000030.1, forward strand.
GACAATATATGACAGCTCTGAATTTTAAATGTGGTGTTCCACACGCAGTCAGAAAGCTGTCTTAACGATGCACCCCCCGAAGTGAACTCGTCAGAGCTTACTCGTCATCAATTAGACTTAAGACTTAAGGGTATTTTGCGCTTTCCAGGTCAAAATATTGCTGTCGTAGTCCTTTTGTCGATCCGCAAGGAAAGATTTTCCAAAAACAACAACTTTAAACTTGTTTTTTGCCGTTTAACTTCGGAAACCAGGAGAATGAAGATTTCTCAAGACCAAAACACCCGTACTTTACAATTTCTTCTGTCGCTGCTGGTATTAGTACGGCCTAATGCTGGTACCTCTCGCTTCCCAAATGGAAATTCTGCTCTTCAGTTATTCTGCTGAGAAACTGACGGCTTCGCCCTGTTTTAGCCTTTTTGTCGGAAGACGTTTGTCCTTGGAAGACGAGTCAAGCTCCAGAATTGTCGGTGCTACCATCCATACACGTGACCCTTGCGAAACATACGCGACCGAAAAGGCGCTTGTAGGAGTGCTCGTTATTCGGCTATTTGGTTTGTCGTTGAGCGTCGAAATGTCATATTTTGCCTAGCAACCAGTAACCATGGCAACTAATCGATTAAATTTTGACTTAATTTTGGTTTACTGTCGCATACTATGATATACTTATCAAATAAATTTAGAAAAGACAGTCCTTTGCGATATAGTTTATTTCTATAGTAACCACCTTAAGCGGATTTTAAGTTTGGACACTTTTTGCAATATTTATGCTTAATTTTTACAAAATAGTACCGGTTTACTCATTTTCGGCCTATTTTCATGCCTGCGGTCAGGAAAAATGAAGAAAAAAAGGGGGAAAAATTATCGATCGGATTTGAACCGGTGCGTTCTGCGGAACGACTGATTGAGCTGTGCGCAATAGACCTTTTTAATGATAGTGCTACCATTTTTAAATTTATGACTGCGCAATGCAGTATGGGAAAATCAGGATATCTTATGTAGTTTCGGCGAAGGTTACTTACTGTAAACATTGGTAAGAAACTGTCTAACAATGGTGTATTCACAAGAAGAATTAAACAAGTGGAGTGTTGAAAACTTAAGGAGTTATTTGTTAGCTAGGGGGGGTCCTTTAAGGGGGGTACTTAAAGCTGATTTAATTAAGAAAGTGCTTGCAGCAGAATTGCTTAATCTCCCTGTATCTTCATCGTTGGAAAGAAAACAAGAAGACATTCAAAACCGACGTGTGTCTAAATTAACTGTCGCATGTATCAAAATACCCTTTCCAGAACAGATAACCACTGGATACGTGTACTATCCTGATATCACTACCAAATGCCTTCTGGAGTATGCACAGAAAAGTCTGGCTGTCAAAGCTTTTAATGAGGGAGAGAATTTAATGAATGCTGGACATGTTAAAAATGTTGAGTTCAATAACATATCTTAATGTCTGCGTTATTGTTTTGTTCGTGGAGATGTTATACCACAAACACGGGTTAATGAAACTCCTTATAAAACCTGGGTGTGTATGAACATTGATAACCATGAAGTTTTAACTGGTGAATGTGGTTGCATTGCTGGATACAGTGAAAGCTGCAAACATGTTTTTGCACTGCTCCATTTTGTTGTACATCAGGTTGCATTGGGTTTAAATAAAACATGTCGTCAATATCTTTTAAAAGACCACATCCCGAGCATCTACCAGACCAAGTTAAAGTACCACGAACTTCGTTTGATCCTCGTGCTGTGCATCAACGTACAGTTAATAATATTAATTGGGAGAAATTAGCAGCGGCTACTGATGGACAGGCTTCTGTTTTATGTTTTCGAAAGAATGTTCACCTTGAAAATGACCATACCTACAACTCTGTACCAGAAAATCTATTAAATGTGGAACCACTGACCATGGAAGACATCTGCAAAAAATCATCATCGTCATCTGAATTTTTTGCTACACTTGCAGAAAACAGGACAGAGAATCATATTAACGGAATCCGCCCCCCCCCCCCCCCCCCCTCAATAACTTTTCAAATTTGTTTGAAATTTGGTTGTTCAAATTGAATCAAACTTGGCACACTTATAGTACGTCATAAAAGGAACAAAATGGCAGCAATAAATGTTTGCTTGCGTCAGCACATTTTCTGTGACATCATCAGAAGCTTGAAATTTGTTAAAAATGCCACTATCTGCTTAAAATTTAATTACTTTTGTTCCAGAGCGAATTTTTGCATTCTGTTTGAAGTTTCTGAAAGCTAAATAAAAGTTATTTAACATATTTTCCGGTTTTTACGTGCATCGCATAAAAAATTGCCAAAAATTGCCCGGAAATCCGTTTTTGCGAAGCAATTGAGCTTCGCGAGCGAAGCGAAATTTTGGAGCACGTTTGCTACACGCGAGGTATACCAAGAGAATTATTGAGATTCTCAAAATTTCGATAGAAAAAAAATCATATAAAATCAGCGTAAAGAAATAGGACTGATATTTTTGCACATAAAGCTAGGGTATTTTTTTTTCTAATAAAACAAATAAGTTTGGACCGAGGGGTTAAAGTATAAGTTTAGTAAAAAAGGCAATAAGTACGGCTCGTACCCCCCCACCCCCGGATTTTGACCCCCCCCCCCCGTCTTTTGGTCCCGATTATACGTCCGCCGAACTTGAACACGCAGAGAGGAATATGCTGTGAACAGGAAACGGTAGTCGGCATATTAGACACGTATACTTTACAGACCTGAAATATGCCTTATTTCTTTATATTATACCTAATTATGGTAAATATAATTGATTAATTATTTTGTAATATTGCTTCTAATACTATTATAGTTGTATTTTAATAAAACATAATAGTATTGAAACTGTTTTCTTCTTTTGAAATAATTTATTGGTAGTCCTGTTTCTAATCGACTTTACTTGTGTATTTTAAGCTTTTTTGTTGCTGTGCTTTTTCTGGAGATTTGAGTTGAATTGGAAAGCTCCTGTTTAGCTACCCTTTTCAAAGGAAGATTGAAGTAATTTGTACAATTATAACGCGCCGAGCCGTGTTTTATTTTATTGTTTCTAAGAAGATGTAAGAATACAATATTATCAATTTTAATTGGTTTTATCCAAATCAAGGTAAGATAGCTAGCTAGCTCTGTTTTGTATAAAAGAATTGAAAGTAATTTGTAGAATACATATGGAGAAGCTGTATTACTACCTAACTGATAGCCAGCTATAGGAAAACCTGTAGTTAGGGCGCAGGCAAAACAAATAGCTCTGGGTGTTAGAGTAAGCTGACCAACCGTTTTTCATCACAATTTCTTATTTATTAAGACGGGGGTGCTGATAAGCCGCATACGCCTAAAAAAGTGTCGGTGTTTTCGAGCGAGTGCAGCGTTTTGAAAAAAATTTAAGTATAGCTACATTTTCCCGTAAAAATCTGCATTGACTTGAACAATGCCCTTCTTCCAACTGTCGTCCGCATGGTTATGTTACAAGGAATTGCATTTCGGGAATGCTCCGGGTGAGTTCAGGAATGTGCAGGCGGTTTCGGAGGACAACCGCCCATTTAATTCGAAAAGTCGCCCAAACTCGCCCTTATATATGCATTGGCACCCTCTTTTATTAAGTAACCTGTTACAGTAATTAAAAAAATATCCACTTTTTCTATCAAACCAACAACAATGTAATTGTCAATAGAAATTATTTGTCCGTAGGCCCTCCCTGAGAACAAGGTTTAAAACGACATTAAAACTGTCATTTAAACAGAACTCCAAGGATGCCCAAGCCGCACATGCCTCTAAAAGGCAAGGCATTTTCGAAACTGCTTGTAATTTTAGAATATTCTCAGGAATAATAGACTAAGGGAAGCTACATCACAGTTTCTTGTCCACCGCCCACATGTGTTTGTGAACCCACATAAAAAGTTCATTATTTTTAAAATTATTTGTCTAAAATTTTCCATGTTATTTACGATAAACCATTTCTCAGTCATTTTATTCATCCAACACAGAATCCTATCCATGGTGCTATTCTATAGTGATGAACTTAATAAAAGACATGATTCAGCATAGTTTTCAAAATGGTCTGATTTTTAATTATTTATGAGATGAAAAACAGCACTTTCAATTCCATTGACTTGGCCATCCCTTAAAGGCACTGGAAACTTCACTATATGAAAATGTTTTCTTTTCCTTTTAGATTGTGTACAATGGGAGTGAGTGATGTAATCTTTCAATGCGTGTGATGAAAAGAAAGCGAAACCGTTATTGTTTTTTCTGCCAAAAATTTATTTAATAAATCTTGATAAAGTTAAAAAACTGTTTTGATTTGTTTGTTTTTGTTTTAATTGTTTCCCGTGAGTTTTTGAAATTCGTTCCAGCAGATTCTGTGTCTGCTAGTGCCGGTATTTTTATGTGAAAAAATATGTTTTGTGGGTTTTCTGTTTCGTGGAACAAATGTCATAAGGTCATCTCCGAAATTGTTAACTTTAAGACCAACTTCTGCGGGTTGTGCAACTCAATGTACTGCATATCTTTTAGAATAGTACTAAAAGTATAATTTTGTATTGGCGCTCTTTAGTTTTATCATTCTGTGGGAAAAGGTGGTACAAAATTTTAACACTCAATATTCGTTTTTGTTAGTTTCGCGTCATCTAATTTGTTCGCAAATTTTGAAAAAAAATATCCCATGCACATCAAATACTTCTGCAGCCTATTCGCAAAAAACACTGTTTTTGCGCAACGAATTGTTCTGCAGAGCGTTCATTTCACTACCTCGTCCCCAGGGTTCTTCTACGTTATGATATTCAGTTTCGGAAGATGTTAGCGCCAGACAAACAAGAAGCGCTAGGGACAAAGTATTGGATAGTTTAATTTTGCTTGCAACTTGCGAAATGCTTCGCAACCTTTTTTTAAATTTCTAGTTTTTCGATTTTCGGGTAAAATCCGACAAAATCGGGAAATCGGATCAATCACGTGTCCAAATTATGCAAAATGATTCTTCTTAATAAAAAAAAGTTGTGTTGCAAGTTTCAAGTTCTAAGGATAATCCTAACAGGAGTTATTAAATTTTCCCCATTATAAGGATTTCATAGAGATTTTTAGGGGTAGTTTCGAGTAATGGCCAATATCAAAGCCTCTGAAAGGTATGGGACCTAAAAATTTGGAATGCAAGTGGCTAATAGATAAATATTGAAACTCAGTAAGTTTCATAGCCATATAACATAGCAATAAGGAGTTATTACAAAAAAACCGTCAGATTATTGGCTAAGAGGAGAATAATCAAATTTGAAAATAATTTGGAATGTTGTGAAAACAAGTATTGTCCACGATTTTCTCCAACGACAACTATCACACCTATATAAAATGGTTCTAAACTAAATTTTCCAAAGAAACAACCTAAAATCGCGAAATTAAAATGACTGCAAAAGTTTCATGCAGCTAGTGTAGGGGGTCACCTCATACAGAATTTCAAATTTTCCACGGTCAAACTCTCATAAAAATAACATACAGTTTTTTACTTGTGACGTCACAGATGTTCATCACACCTCATCCCCACAAAATCCGCTGACAATCAGCAAAAATGCGCTGACAATCAACGCATGCGCAAAACCTTCAACAACATCTGACAAAACCGACAGTGCAATCATCCGCAAGTTGAGCATAGGAAATTCCTATATTCAAATTTTTGACCACTTCACAAGAAATCTGAAATGTGTGTATATAATAAACATAATAAGTTGGTTTCAAAATGTGCTAGAGCGTCTTATTACTCAACAAATATGGATTGAGGAGGTTGAAAAAGAGCCCAGGCTATTCAAGTATGTTCCAGATCATATCAAGACGCAGGAAATGTGTAATTGGGTGGTTGGAATGGATCCCTACCAGTTCGAACATACCCCAGACCGGTTCAACACGCAGGATATGTGTAATAAAGCTGTCGAGGAGATAACCCATATGCTTACATATGTCCCGGACCGATTCAAGACACAGGACATGTGCGATAAGGCTGTTGAGGAGAATGCCTATATGTTAGAGTACATACCGGACCGATTCAAAACGCGAGATATGTGCAACAAGGCCGCTGAGAAGCAAGATCTTTAAAAGTTTTGAGGCCTTAGGTAAGTTATCTTATAACCCTGAGGGGTTATAAGATAAATGAAAGAACAATGCAATGACTGCGAACGTGTGCTTGACGAGTATGACAGGTGCTGCTGCGGACGGAGGCTCATGATAAAGGTTAAAATGCTTTGCTGGTGCTGCTACAGCTAGTATAGGGAGTCAGTTTACACACACTTTTCCAATTTTCACGGTCAAACTCTCATAAAAACTATCATACACAAAAACACCTTGTGACGTCACAGATGTTCATACACAAAAATCCGGTTGGGTGGTTGAAGAGATGCCCCATTTACTTGAACACGTGCCAGACCATTTCAAAACACAGGACATGTGCAATATGGCCGTTGAAGAGATGCCACATTTGTTTGAGATTGTACCAGACAGGTTCAAGACGGAACAAATGCACGCCATAGCCGTCGAGGAGAGCATCAGCATATTCGATATCGTGCCAGATCATATCAAGACGCAAGACATGTGCAACTGGGCGGTTGAAGGGATGCCCTATCTATTCGAGTACGTGCCAGACCACCTCAAAACGCGAGACCTGTGCAAAGCTGTTGTCTCCGATGATCCTAGTATGTTCGAATTTGTCCCCGACCGGTTCAAAACGCAAGACATGTGCAACGAGGCTGTTGAATGGTATCCCTACCAGCTCGAATATGTACCGGACCAGTTCAAGACGCAGGACATGTGCAGCAAGGCTGTTGGAGAGGATTTCGATATGTTTGAGGATGTGCCAGATCGGTTCAAGACGCAATACATGTGCAACGAGGCTGTTGAATGGTATCCCGACCTGTTCGAGTATGTGCCGGACCGGTTCAAAACGCAGGACATATGCAATTGGGGGGTTGAAGAGGATCCCTACCAGCTCGAATATGTATCGGATCAATTCAAGACACGGGAAATGTGCAACATGGCCGTTGAAGAGGATTCTAATATACTAGAATTTGTACCAGATCGGTTCAAGACGCAGGACATGTTCAACAAGGCTGTTGAAAAAGATCCTGAAATGCTGGAGTATATTCCTAGGCAGTTTAAGACGCAGGATATGTGCAGCAAGGCCGTTGAAGAGGATCCCCTCATGCTTTGGCATGTGCCGGATCAATTCAGGACGCAGGATATGTGCAACAAGGCCGTTAAAAAAAATCCTGATGTATTCGATGATGTGCCAGATCAGTTCAAAACGCAGGATATGTGCAATGAGATGTTTGAAAAACACTCCTGGCTGTTTAGGGCCGTACCCGACTGGTTCAAAACACAGGACATGTGTGGTATTAACTACATCGATTCTGGATTACTCGAGGCCTACCATCAAAGGAAATCGGGAAAGGCTAGGATTAAGGAGGAGCTTCTTCCATTAGCCTGGCATCCGGATCGATATTGGGATTGGTGTATGGCGGAGGATGAGAAGCAAGATATCTCAAATTGTGGGAGTAATCGTGATTGAATCGGGGAAATTCCCAACTTACTCAGCAATCTTTGGACTTTGTTGGAATGTATATAATAAAATGGTACTCTGTTACTGGTGCTCTGTAGAACTGTGCAACAAAGCCGGCGTCAGGTGCCCTATGAGATACAACCCTCCACAGGTGAGTACAAAACATACGACGAAATCTGGCTTTTTTCATGTCAAAGAAAATCTAGCTGCTCATATGGGCGATGGTGGTGAGTACGTGTACGAGAGCTACTTTTGTGGAAATGCGTGCTGCTTGGCTTACGTGGAGGAGCGAAAGGTGTATGATAGTGCGTACGAAATGTCGCTGTGGCTGTTGAAAAGGCGCTACAAGGGAAGGCCTACCCCAGACTGGAGACTCCTCAGAAGATTTGGGGGTGACTTGACGCAAAAGGAATTCCTGGCATTGGTTTGAAACCAAAGTTATCTTACAACCCTGTTGTAAGATAAAAAAAAAAAAAAAAAAAAAAAAATGAATATAATAAATGTGCAGCACTCAATCAAAATTTGAAGTATTTGGAACCGCGGTAGTCATGATCTTTATAACCGGTATTGGTCTCTCCCTACCACTAATGGCGTTAGCCCTAGTACAAGAATCGTCAAAGGAGATGGAGAATGAACAAGCAATTAAGGATTTGGAGGATCGTATTGATGCCCTAGAAGAATAGCTAAAATAGCAGGTTATCTTATAGCCCCTCGTGGCTATAAGATAAATGGATGAACAATACAATGACTGCGAACGTGTGCTTGATGAGTATGATAGGTGTAGCTGCGGACAGAGGCTCGTGGTAAAGGTTAGGATGCTGTGCTGGTACTGCTACCAGGAATATATAACATATAACGGGGGTAGTTGCGTATGTGCGAGGAACGATAGAAGCAATCCTCTGACGTTGTTAAAAATTCAATAAAGGATGCTAAAATTTGAGAACGAAATTGTAAAACCTCGAGAATTCTACAACTTTGCGTGTACCTTTACCAACATTAGTGATATCAATGTGGACTATCTGACAGTGTCAGACCCCATTCCTTCCAACAAAGGCAATGATCAATGGTATATCGTGGGGTATCATACGCGAGACCTCGTAGTAGCCCTGAGGGTAAAGACGCCTAAAATCTGGTCCCCGAATGGAATCACCCGGTACAATGCCAGTGCTGTACCAGCGATGAGTCTTGATTTTGAAGAGTACCCTGATTTTATCGAAAAATATCGTCAAGTTTGGAACAAGATCGAAGAGTTGATATCTCAAAAATTGACGACGGAGCCAGTCAAGAAAGATCACTACGTCAACGCGAAACTCAAATACTACAAGGATGCGATCACGACTAAATTTCATGGTATGCGAGTACCCTATGATGAACTCTGCCAAGTCAGTGCCATCCTGGCTATATGATCCGTGTATATGCAGGGCAAAAACTACTATCCACAGGTGCAAGTTGTGGAATGTAGGTACAAGGACTTTAAAGTCGAATGGTTGCTGAGTGATGATTAAATGTTTTATAACCCTACAAGGGTTACAAAACATACAAAATTAGGGTTTGTAAACAGGTGGGGGATCTAGATACTGCTTGCATACTGTACAGATTGAAGTTTTTTTAAGACGTCATCCCTACCCTCTTGTCTCCCCTTCGCAATATACTTTTGCTTCTCTTGCATAATGAAACTGGACTCGTAGTCGCTTATGGCTCCATTCTCAATTGCTTTTGAAATAAGATCAACGATGGAATTCAATTTCGACTCCGCGAGTAGCCTAATACTCTCGTGTTTTTTGGATTTCACACCAAGCCTTTTTCCAGCGTTCCGTAGACCTGCCTGTCCAACTCCTACGGCAATCGTAATCCCACCCATTGCGATACAGAGCGGGACACCAAGACCTGAGGCTAAGGCACCAATTCCAACACCCGACGTTACTATAGTAACACCCAGCAGTCCGTGGTCACAGTAACGTACCCAGGTCCCATGCATCTTGAACTTTTTTGCGAGTCTGTCCCGTTCCTTAATTTCACCTCGTAGATATTTTTCAATTTCTCCGATCTTGTCAAGTTTATATTTTTGACTTTCATCCTGCATGTCCGCACTTTCCACAGGCGCACTTGGTAAATTCGGATATAATTTGGTTACATCCATTTATTCTATGAGCAAATGCATCTTAATTCCAGTGAACGAAACATTTTTGTCGTGGTGAAATTCGTCCGTCAACATGAACTCGAGGCGATCCGTAGAACCCTTCAAGGGCATGTAAATTGGCGTATCAAAACTCCAGGTCAGCATGTCCCCCCAGGCATTTAACTCTTTTACCATCAAGTAGGGCATCACATTCATCCAACTGAGGGCAAACAAGTCTCAATCTTTGGTAAACGTCGGTCTTGTAGAAGGAATCATAGTCGCCCTTTGTGTAATACTTACCACCAGTCGGAGCAGGTAGGCCCAAGAGCTCTTGCAATGGTCTGTTAATCACCACCGTGTACCCGTCACTGACACGGAGCCTGCAGAGTCCATTTTTTAGGACAAACAGTTTGATCTTATCCTGTGCCTGACTGTTGACGATAGTTGCCAGATCCTCGATTTTATATAGACCGTTCATGATCTCGATTCGAGTAACCCTCTGATCAGGCCCCATCTTACGGATAGTGAGGTCGTTGTCGGTGTAAATGTTAAGCCACATGGGCCGGATACTTATCGATTTCAGGGCAATTCTCGTATCCTGTCCTAGGTAATCCTCAAACAGTGTGGGTTTTTCAATGTCGGTAATGTAGAGTTGCTTCATCCTTTCTTCTAAGAAAGGATGAACATGTATTCGTACAACGCCAAGGTAAAGTACAAGTCAAACAGGAGAGAATGGCCACCTGGTCTAACAAACTTGGAACACCAGGACCTGTACGTGTCTACAGAATCACATATTTCCGTGGTATTCCCCGAGTTTAGCAAGTATGCCATCAAAATTCCAACAACCTACCTCAATGACCCCGTTAGAGTTGGATGGGAGGGACAGGCATTGGATTACTGGAACATTCAGGTTAACTTCGCAACGCATTGCGCAGCCACGGCTTTAGGTATCTCCGCCAAGCATATGAAGGGCTCCGTACCACTTGTCAACTCGATATTTCAGTTTCACGTGTACTACCACATGCGTCGTATCCTGGCAAGAATGAGGGTGCCAATGCCATTTGACAATGGGTTTGCCCAGTACAAAAATCCCTACTCAACCTCTGGATACGCGCAGGTATGTATCGAATATGGTGCTAGCCCCAACTGCCTGTACAAATTCAAAGCAGTAGGTGCTTCACTAACCAACGGTTCATGGTGGCCTCAAGTTGACGGGGATTTTGCAAAATTCATCATACCAGCAAGCCAAGGCCTGACGTCAGAAGGTCTGACAAAGCTAGGCGAAAGTATTCGCGTCTACGTGGTCTTGTTGCTTGGGTCGCAGGCGGGGGCCAAGGCATCCTTACTCGGTTCTGGTGTGGACAACTATACGGCCAGGCAAACCTTGATGCAAAAATTTGAAAGTATGGTGCGACGGGAAGAAAATGTAGGGCAGGATATAAGTCAATTTCAAAAAGTACTCCAATATGCCCGAACTCCAGTTAATTTTGCCGTCATGCCCAGCGTGTACATGTTGCTTTCTGATATGAGCCTGCGTATAGGTAAAATTGAGGGTTATAACAACAACATCTTGATTGCACCTGCCAACGTAAGCGTTGGGGTCCAGGTTGATGTGAATAGTAAGCCTCCTATTGTGAAGCCTACGGAGCGGGCTATCAAGCATGCGGCAGCTATCAAGGCACCCCCTATACATACGGAGCTTACCATCAAACATGCGGCAGCTATCAAGCCACCACCTAGGCCAATGGAGCATACCATCAAACATGCGGCAGCTATCAAAGCACCCCCTAAGCATACGGAGCAGGCTGGCGCTATCACGGAAGCCCCACAGGGGGAACAACATGAGGATACCAAGGCCGCATTGATCACGACAGGGGTAGGCCTCATCATTGCCTACATCTGGCTTAAAAAATAGGTCTAATGTATTTGATGAAACATATTAGACTTTTTTCCTCTTTCCAACATATACAACAATAAACCCAACGGCAGCAGCGATCGCTAGGTACAAGTGCTTGGCCGCATATTCGATAATCTTTGCTGCTACCCTGAAAAAGAACGAGACAACCGTACCAATAATACCAGGTAATGCAGCACCTGCCTTACCTGCCAAGTATTTCCAGAATTTTCCCAATCTTTCCAGTTGCTTCTCTACAAACCCTTTTCCTGCGGCACTTCCTCCTGCACCTGTTGCGGCACTTCCTCCCGTAACTGCGAGTACGATGGTGGAAATCAGTAGACCAACAGCCGAGACGATACTCGCTATGGTCAGACCCTGCTCCTTGAAGAGTATCTTGAGCTTTTCAAGTAGGGATGTGTCATCCCCGGCGATTTTTATCAGCGTTTCCTTGATGGCCTTCAGCTTACTATGGATGCTGGACGATAATAGGCCGTGCGCTTCTTGGGTGGCCTCTGCCTTATCCTCAAGATTTTCAATCTCTTCCCTAACCTTTACTATTTCCCTCTCGAGGTTAGCTCGTTGTCCCTCGGTTGCCCCGGCCTTCTGTGCTTCGAGTTGTTTCACCCTGGCTCCTGCCTTGTTGATATCACTAGCATATAGGATCATCTTGCTTTTCAAGTTCTTTAAATTGCCTCTTACTGTTTGAAGTTCGAGGTTAAGCCCCCTTCTTTCACGTTCAGTGATACCTTTATCACCACCAAACGAAGTATCTTCGATAAGGTCTCGTCTAGAACATTCCCAACAAATTCCATCATCTCAATATCATCACCCTTCTCCCCGAGCTTCTCATCGAGGTGTTCGAACTTTTGCAGTGCCTGGGCCCTTACCTTACTACCTTTGTTGGGTGTAGTATAGTCGGTAAAACCCAGGGCTCGCACGGTTTCTGCCTTCAATTTCTTTATTATCTCTCCAGCAGCTCGCAACCCACCCTTCTCTTTTGTAATGGCCTCCGTAATATCTACATCGTTGAAAAAAAGACGATTCCCTTCTATTCTAAACTCATCGTAGGGTATCGCATTAGGCGGCCTCAGCCTCTTCCTAAGATGTTCGTACAGATCGTCGACCTTTGATTTTAGTATTTCTCCCCTCTGCCTTATTGTGGTGCCTCCCGGAGCGCCCTGCTGTTCTCCTGGCCTAGGCACTGGGGGCCTTGGTGTTGCTGGAGGATCTTCAGGTCTGTCATCTGGAAGGTCTTCCTCCGGCGTGAAATCGTGTTCATACGTTGGATTCGTCGGCATTTATTTTAAAAAAATCCCACCCAATAAATGAGTAACTTTGGATTTAAACTTAATCCTCATGCAGAACTTAAAACGCTTTTTGGCATCAAGGGTAGAAAACAACGTGTGAAAGTGAGCCACACACCTTCCACAATCAACCAAAACGAAGACCTCTATGTCGACATTCCAAACATGGGGCAAAACGATGTCATCTTCCCAGGGAGTATCAAGCTGTTGTTCGATCTGGAACTTACGGGGGCCAGTACAAAACGCACCATTGTCAGCAACGTTGGCAAGGCGTTGGTGCGAGACCTGCGTATTACTTTGAATGGTAACGAGGTACAGAATATCAGTGACTACAACACGCTCGCGGTCTACAGAGACTTGTGGTTACCCAAATTTGATCGTGAAAATAACCTGATTTTACAGGGTATAAACCCAAACGACGGTACAATCCGCGCCCTGCAGGTAAAGGCCACTGACCACGTTGGCACAGATGAAGAAAAGGCCATTGTTGCGGCGTATGGTAACACCTTTTGTATCCCATTGGGGAACATGTTTGAATTAACGAGAGACTTACCCCTCTATCAAGCGGGATTATACGACAGGCTACAGTTTGTCCTACATTTTGCCGAACATAGCAACGTTATCAAGGATGGAGGTACGGCAGCCTCGGGGTTTACCGCAGCCAAGGCAGCGGATGCCGCCTATAAGATCACCAATATAGCCTTGGAATTTGACAAGGTCAGCCATGAGGGTCTGGCGAGCGCCATGATGTCGCGGTATAGTCGTCTCGCGTTACCCTACGAGAGAATCCTGCGAAGTAAGGTGGTAACCCTAAAAAAACCGATACCAGCTACAACCTTCAAATTGACACTCCCGCTAAATCCCTCAAGGGCGTCCTGATATTGTTCGTAGACCCTTCAGATGTGAAGGCCTACGCCGGTAAAAATGAGACCTTTTACAACACCAAAATTGAGAAAATATCCATCACTGTGGAGGGGGAACCCAATGAGCTCTACTCACATGCCATGCTTCCAAAAGACCACCTCGAACAGATCGTGAACCTCTTCGGGAGTCACGATCCCAAGGTGACGATTGGGCAATTCCTAACAGAACGATACGCGCTGTTTATCGATTTCCGAACCTCCCCAGACCCTAGTCTGCATGGATCTGGAAGACCCTTACAACGACTGAGTGACGGCATCACCCTACACATGACGAAAAAGGCTGACGGAACTGGGGATATCCGCTGCAATGTGTACCTGCTCCAAGATGCCCAGCTAAACATCTTAGATGGTAGATTTCACTCTGTAGAGTACTGAAAATAAATGGCAACCTTAGCAATCATGGCAGGGGGAGCACTTATAAACGCATTGGCTTTTTCTGGTACAAACTTCCTTTTTAACAAGCTTTCAGGGCATGGCGAGGCAGAACGCAAGAGGCACGATGAAGCGATTGAAAAACTACAAATCACCCAGGCCCAATGGGTGAAGGACCGACAAACAAAAATAGATTGGTTCAATAAGCAACGGGAATTGCAAAGACGGGCTGGGAAGAGCCTTCGGGAGCTGGAAGATGACATGTACAAATACTACATCGCATCGAACGATAAGGTTCCGAAATTGTCTGATTTTTACACACCTTCCAAACAACAACAAGACGGTGAATTGACCTTTATCACAGGATCTCTGGTCATTCTGGGGTTTGTAGCATACAAGTATCTGTAGAACGTTGTTGACATGTAATAAACAACATGTCAAAAGCACCACATATCGTTACCGAGAAGGAGGCGGGAAAATTAAGCAATATTTACTATATTCCCGAACATCTCTGGACTGGACGAAAAGCTATCAAATTGCTCGCGAAGCAGAGTAGCCTATCCAAAAAGCTAGTCACTCACTGGCTGTCCAGGCAAATCTTGTGGCTCCGGCATATTCGGGGCCCGAAAAAGATTGATTACCCGCATTTTAGAATTACAAGACCCAATGAGATGCACCAATGGGATCTCTTGTACATGCCTCATGACAAACTATATGGAAATACGTACAAGTACATCCTCACGGGTATTGACGTGGCCTCGAGGTACAAGGTAGCCAGGCCTCTACGTACAAAAAAAGCCAGCGAAGTCGCGGACATGATAAAGGACATTTACAAGGCGGGACCTCTTCGCTATCCTAAAATTTTTCAGTGTGACAATGGTAGCGAATTCAAATCAGATGTAACGAAGCTGTTAGAAGGTAAAGGTGTTGAGATTAAGAGGGCTACTACCAAATATCATCACACCTTTACAGCATTTGTGGAGAGCTACAACAAAGTACTCGCGGAAAGACTCTTCAAGCCCCAGGATGCGCAAGAGCTAGTCTCTGAGGAGACTAGTAGCACATGGGTCAAGCACTTGTACGCTATAGTGAAGTCTTAACAACAGAAAAACTGCTATGATTGGGATGAAACCTAGTAGGGCGATTAAACTCGAAGAGGTATCACTTGCAAAGGGGGAAGAATATCCTGAGGAGAAGCCATTGCCTGAGGATGGTCTCTATCTCTATCTGCTACAACCTGGAGAAGAGCATGGTGATCAAAAAAGACGCGCAACTGATGCCTTTTGGAGTAAGAAAGTCTATAGACTGGATCGTATTGTAGCAGGTAGTCGTGTTTTATACTATTGGAAAGACGGGCCTGAAAGAAGCTTCGTGTCAGAAGAATTGATGCTTATTCCAGAGGATGTTCAGATACCTCCAGAGCATGTCAAGGAGTGGTAAGTTTTTTTTGTGGTCTTGCTAAACCACAAAAAAAGTTCCTATTAAGCATCCTCGTCATCATGGATCTCGCAGATAATCCCAGGGATGTAGGGTATAGAAAGGGTACCCATAGACAAGACCTTTGATAACATTAGGTTCACTATCAAGGTCAATGTTAACCAATAGTTTATCTGCTATACGAAAGTTGAGGATGTCGCCTATTCTTACCAAATAAGGAAAGTTGAGGATGTCGCCTATTCTTGCCAAATCAGTTAAATGAAAGTTGAGGATGTCGCTTATTTTTGTTAAATCAGCTAAATCCGATAGCTTTAATTCCTTATTTTTTATGACCTCGTAGCAGATAACGCCGTATTTGTTCTTTTTGCTTTTAACAATATGCAGCCCTCGACGTCTTATAGCATTCTCTAAATCCTCGTCGATCTCATACCTCGCGAATGTTGCCCATGCTTTTTCCCCTGATGCTACCCAATTTAAAAGCTCTTCATCATCAGGGTGCTCAAACCCTTTGTAGTAGGGTCCATTAAAATTTTCCAAGCATTTCGGGCAATATCCAGTAACTGACGCAGCCTCGATACAACATCGTAGTACAGGTACACGGATATTGTATTTATTTGTAAATTGTTCCTGTTGTACATATGCTTCCATATTTTGTTATTTCAATGGGTTTTTAGTATGGGGCCAAACGGGTCAATATGTATATTTTACTAAAGTGATAATTTTAATACTCACAGGAGTGGTAAAATTAGCGCCCCTCTAGTCCTCTAGTGCCGGAACACCCAGGTCATACAAGTCGTCTCGAGTAAGGTCGATAAGCCTGAAGTGACACCGGTAACGCTCCACATGCTCGTCCTCTTCAAACCTATTAAACGCGTGCATGCCGTTTGGATTATCGATGACGACAATCTCCTCCGCATTTGGATAGTTGTCTCGCATCCATCTCCTTTTGGTGGGAAGAACACGTCTTTGAACACGCGCGTAGTAGTACGGAAGATGATGATACTCGTCGTCGTCCTGCGTGGTATGCTTGCGATAGATCATGATCATGTTGTCTTTTCCAGGATCTTGAGCATGTGGCACGGCGCGTTGCTGTAATGTTTCTACCTGGTCCTGGAGCATTGCAAGTTGCTGATCCCTTTCCTCAAGCTCGTCCCCTAACACCACGAGTTGTTTGTCGCTGTCATCTAGATCATCCTCGAGAAGCGCCAGGGCCATATCCCTTTCCTCGAGGGCTTGACGCTGCTCCTTGTAATTTTTCCACTCCTTTTCGAGCTAGCCATCTGGTAAGCTCTACGGCCTTGGGTTTTCTAGAGCGGTGCACAATCTCTAATGCACCGTCAAGTGTGACGAAAGCATCATGCCGATTTTGACCGTCCATAAGTGAGGGGTTTAGAGCCCCTCCCCCCACAAGGGTAACACTTGGTGTGGTTTCGACGCCTTGAAACATGTGACGAATATCAGCAATCCCTAAAAACCTACCAAGATCAGCACGCTTGAAATGAGGCTGATTTTGTTCATCGAACAGAGTCTCAATGGCTCCGGCCGGTATTGCGTTGAAGAGAGAAAGTTGCGACGACATTTCTAATATACCAATGTTCAGCCGGAGGTTTTCACTCGAGAATTTTCCAAGTCCTGGGATGTTCCAACCTTACGTACAGGCATGCATGCTTGGACTTTACCAACTCAGCCTTTATATCATCCCAATCGGATATCATGTTCGTCTCTTCGTCTATCATCTTCATGTCCGATCTCTCATGGGGGTACCAGAGGAAGAGCTGTTTCTTCTGCCTTCTCAAATTTTTGGGTAAGGCAGTATACGATTGGGTTAGTAGCCACAAACTATGCTTGCGATGCCTACCTGAAATAGCAAGCTCAAGCAGGGATTGTCTCCGCTTGTCGAGGCTCTCGTTAGCTATCATATCGTCGACGACGAACATTGTCTCTTCACCCGCCAACAATGATGACAATTTTTTAACCCAATCGAAAAGTTCATCCTTAGGGTCTATCAGGAACACGTAGTCGTCCTTCCAAAGTGAGGCTCTCTCAAGGTAGGTGGTATTCCATTGTATAGTAGCACACAACACGACTATGTTGTAGTAGTGTTTTTTATACTCGTTTTCAAGAAGGTCCAGGACACGTTGAGTCTTGCCGCAAGACGTAGGACCCGTGAATATTGCCGTATGAGGCTCTTTAATAACGTCTATCATTTTATTAAACACCCTATTTTTTTCTGGATTTTTGGGTATATCGAAAGGCAATCGGAACAGGTCCACGCGCCGCTGTGGTTGTTGACAAGATGCCCCTTACAGGTTGGACAGTACGTGGTCTTGTATACAAGGGGTAGAGGATCAAACGATAGCTTACCCGAGAGGTACCGCAATATCTTGCGATATCTCTCGACGAGGCGCGCCTTTTCTTGAGAGACAGGGAGAGATAGAGAAATGTATGTTCTGGCGCAGTCACACATCCCGCGCACGCACATCAACAAATCCAGTACCATGCGGTACCATGCCATGCTGAGTAGGGGTAAGTCCCTATAGAGTGATGATGTCATCAAAGTATACAGAATAGGAGGTCCAAAATTTTTCTAGCGCAATTCCCTAATAATCAACGCGCATATCAAAGGGTAAGTCCCTATTATACAAAAAAGGGGGAATTCCCTAATGATACTAATAATGATCAATAATCAACGCATGCGCAGTAAAGAGGGGAATTCCCAACTTTCTCTGTAATCTTCTGATCCTGTTGAAATCTTATAATAAATGATTTGTTTCAAGACGCAAGACATGTGTAACAAAGTCGTTGAAAAAGAGCCCTGGCTACTGAGGCATGTGCCGGACAGGCTCAAGACGCGAGATATGTGTAACAAAGCCGTTGAAAAAGATCCCTACATGCTCTACTGTGTGCCGGACCGGTTCAAGACTCAGGACATGTGTAATGAGGTTGTTGAAAAGAGTCCCTTTACGATCAGACAGGTGCCGGACAGATTCAAAACGCAAGACATGTGTAACAGGGCTGTTGAAAAGGAGCCGTTAATATTTAAGTATGTGTAAAGAGGTGTTACTATTTTACAACAAGGATTGTAAAATAGCGCTATAATAAATGTACTGTCAGGGAAAATTTGATATATTTGGAGGCGCAGTAGTCATGGCCTTTATGGCAGGTAGTAGTATCTCCCTACCCATTATGGCCCTAGCACTAGTAAAAGAATCGGACAAGGAAAAGGGTAATGAATATAGGATTAGGGATATGGAGGATCGTATTGATGCCCTTTGTGAATTGGGTAAAGATTTGAGGTATCGTCTTGATGACCTAGAAGATGATCGTCCTTATAATTGTAAATAAAATGGAACAATGCAAGGACTGTAAACGTATGCTGGATGAATATGACAGATGTACATGCGGGCGCAGGTTTGAAGTAAATGCTAAATTGTTGTGCTGGCAATGCTATCAGGACTATATCACATATAACGGGGGCGGGTGTGTATGTACGATAACATGCAATCCTCTGAAGTCGTTTTGAATTACAATAAAAACAAGATGATATTTGAAGAAGAAATTGTCAACCCTAAAATTTTCTACTCATTTGCGACTACCTTTACAGACATAAATGATATCAACGTGGACTGCCTGACAGTGTCAGATCCGGTACCTGCCAATGGAGGCAAGGATCAGCGGTACATAGTAGGGTATCATACACAAGACCTCGTGGTAGCCCTGAGAATAAAAACACCCAAAATATGGTCCCTGAATGGAGTGACTCGGTATAATGCCAGTGCCGTACCATCAATGAGTCTTGATTTCGAGGAGTACCCTGATTGGGTTACTAAGTATCGTCAAATATGGAACAAGATTGAAGAGTTGATCTCCGAGCAATTGACGATGGAGCCGGTCAAAAAGGACCGTTACATCAATACTAAACTCAAATATTACAAGGACGCGATCAGAACCAAATTCCACGGTATGCCGGTACCCTATAATGAGCCCTGCCAAGCCAGTGCCATCCTGGCACTATCATCAATATATGTGCAAGGCAAAAACTACTACCCTCAGCTACATATTACGGAATGTCGATATAAGGACTTCAAAAAAGAATCACTGCCGAATGAGGAGTAAAAAACCATACATTTT
Source organism: Hydractinia echinata (assembly GCA_030067915.1). NCBI lineage: Eukaryota > Metazoa > Cnidaria > Hydrozoa > Anthoathecata > Hydractiniidae > Hydractinia > Hydractinia echinata. The sequence goes on from JASGCC010000030.1 coordinate 151,981, forward strand.
ATAGGCCCTACAAGACCTATAAAATATATATTAAATTAAGGCATATACTCAGGTGGAGGGTCTACATAGCGCTTGCATACTGCGCAGGTCGAACGTTTTTTAAAATTTCATCCCGTACCTCTTGCCTCCCTTCCTCCCTGCCTTTTGCAACTAGCTGGGCACGCTCCTGTTCATTAATGGCATTAACGATCTGCCTAACACGTTGACGTATCTGTTCCTTTAGCAGCATATACTTCTTATATTCCTGTGCTATGAGGGTGAACTCATAGTCGCTGATGACCCCATTCTCAATCGCTTTTGAGATAAGATCAATAATGGAATTCAGCTTCGTCTCCGCGAGTAACCTTATAGTCTCATGTTTTTTGGATTTCACACCCAACCTCTTCCCGGCGTTCCGCAGGCCGGCTTGCCCTATCCCCATTGCTATGCTAATACCACCCATTGCAATAGCCAATGGTATCCCTAGGCCTGAGGCCATAGCTCCTATACCAAGCCCTGACGTTATAACGTTGATACCTCGCCCAGGTCCCATGCATCTTGAACATCTTTGCGAGTCTGTTCCTCTCCTTGATCTCATCCCGCAGGTACTTTTCAATATCCCCGATCTTCCCAAGCCTATACTTTTGGCTTTCCTCCAACATATCAGCACTTTGTGCAGGTGCACTCGGCAAACTAGGGTATAGTTTGCTGATATCGCTCATCTTTATTCTATCAATAGCTGCATGGTTAGCCCAGTGAACGAAACGTTCTTCTCATGGTGAAATTCGTCCGTCAGCATGAACTCGAGGCGATCTGTAGAGCCCTTCAAGGGAAGGTATATCGGGGTGTCAAAACTCCAGGTCAGCATGTCCCCCCAAGCGTTTAGCTCCTTGGTGGGCAGTAGGGCGAGAATTTTAGACTTTTTGCCATCTAGCAGGCAGTCGTCTTCGTCCAATTGAGGGCAAACGAGTCGTAGTCGAATGTAAACGTCAGTCTTATAGTATGCATCATAGTCACCCTTCATATAGTATTTTTTACTAGGATCGTGGGGTAGGCCCAAGAGTTCATGCAGATGTCGGCCAAACACAACCGTATACCCTTCATTGACACGGAGCCTGCAGAGTCCATTTTTTAGGACAAACAGCTTGATTTTGTCCTCTCCCTGGCTATTCACGATAGCCGCCAAATCCTCGATCTTGTACAGGCCGTTCATAATGGTGATCAGAGTCTCCCTCTGATCAGGCCCTACCTTACGGATGGTAAAGTCGTTGTTGTTATAAATATTCAACCACGTAGGTCGGATACTTATCGATTTCAAGGCTATTCTACTATCCTGCCCCAGGTAGTCCTCAAATATTGTAGGTTTGTATATATCGGTGATGTAGAGTTGCTTCATCGTTTTGTTTTAAAACAAAGATGAATATCTACTCATACAACCCTAAGGCAAAGTACAGGTCCAACAAGGGAGAATGGCCCATTGCCGTAACCAACTTGGAGCATCAGGACCTGTACGTGTCTACAGACTCGCATATCTCTGTGGCATTCCTTGAGTTTGCCAAATACCCAATCAAGCCCTCAACAAATCTGCTTAATGACCCTATCATTGTGGGTTGGAAGGGCTTCGCTCTGGACTACTGGAATGTGCAGGTCAATTTCGCTACCCATTGCGCAACCACCGCATTAGGCATCTCTGCCAAACACCTAACGGGCTCCGTACCCCTTGTCAACTCGATATTTCATTTTCATGTCTATTACCACATGCGTCGTATTTTAGCAAGAATGAAGGTACCGATGCTTTATAACGATGGGTTTTCAAACTATAAAAACCCATACTCCACATCCGGATATGCATAGGTGTGTCGTGAGTATGGTGCAGATGCCAGCAGCCTGTACAAGTTCAAATCAATAGGAGCATCGTTAACCAATGGTTCCTGGTGGCCCCAGGAAGATGGTGACTGGGCCAAATTCATTACCCCTACAAGTCAGGGCCTTACATCGAGGGGCCTTACAAAGGTCAGCGAAAGCATTCGCGTCTACGTGGTCTTGTTACTTGGATCACAGGCAGGGGCCAAGGCATTTCTCCTGGGATCTGGAGCCGACAACTATTCAGCAAGGCAAATCCTATTACAGAAATTTGAGGCTATGGTACAGCGTCAAGAGAACGTAGGGCAAGATATTACAGAATTCCAGAAGGTGTTGCAATATGCCAGAACACCGGTGAATTTTGCCGTCATGCCAAGCATCTACATGCTGCCTTCTGATATGAACTTGCGCATAGGCAAGATTGTGGGGTATAATAACAACATTTTGATCGCACCTGCCAATGTCAATGTGGGGGTTCAGGTTGACGTGAATAACAAGCCTATTATGAGGCATACCACACCTCCCATACGTACTACAAAGCATGGTACACCTCATATACCTCCCAAGCATGCTACACCTCCTAGGCATACCGAGCATACCATCAGGCATGTGGCAGATATCAAACTTCCAAGGCATGCCACACCTCCTATACCTACGAAGCATACCACATCTATTACACCTCCCATACATACTCCCGATCGTACCATGCAGGCTATGCCATCTATACCTCCCAAACATGATACATCTCCTATACCTGAACAACCCCCGCAAAATCAGCATGAGGATACCAAAATCGTATTGATCACAACGGGGGTAGGAATTATCATCGCCTACATTTGGCTTAGGAAATAGTTCATATTACACCTTTCCAACATAGAACACGACAAACCCGGCGGCCGCCGCTATTGCCATATACAGATGTTTTGCTACATATTCCACAACTGTTGCCGCCACCCTCAGAAGGAAGGAGACAACCGTACCGATAATGCCAGGCAGGGCAACACCTGCTTTACCTGCAAGTTATTTGAGGAATTTTCCTAGCCTTTCCATCTGCTTCTCCACAAAACCCTTTCCTGCACCACCGGCGGCACTTCCTCCTGCACCGGCCGCGGCAGAACCTCCTGTAACGGATAATACGATGGTGCTTATCAGTAGTCCAATAGCCGAAACGATGCTAGCTATGGTCAGACCCTGTTCCTTGAAGAGTATTTTAAGCTTTTCAAACAGGGATGTGTTATCCCCGGAGATTTTCAATAGCGTATCCTTGATATGTCTCAGCTGGCTGTAAATCTCACGGTTGAGTTCTTTCACCCTTTCCAAGGCATTCCTTTCATCCTTCATACTTTTAATGTTTTTTTCAAGCTGTTCTATGGTTTCTTTAGCGTTTTCGGAAATCTCGCCGTCGACATCTTCCTGATCCTTGATCCGTTTCAGACTGTCTTCTGCATCCTTAATCTTTTTGTCATATGAAGTTATCTTATGTTCTAGACTTGTAATGTTACCCTGATAGGTTTGAAGATTAAGGTCAAGTCCAGTTAATTCGCGTTGGGTGAATTTAGTGAATGAAGTTTCATCTACAAGGGTTCCTACATCATGCACAACCTTCCTGATATTATCTATAGTTTTCATCTGAATGATCTCACCCGGGTCCTCCTCTCCACCCTCATTAACAATAACATCAACCTCTAGCGCGAGTTTCCGGACTGCTTCCATTTTATTGGGGGTACTGATATAATTTGTAAAACCCATATCTCGCACGTCCTGGGCCGTCAAACCATTTGTTTTTAATGTACTTAATGCTAGGAACCCGACCCCATTTTCTTTTGTAACCCTTATATCTCTGAAAAAAAGTTTTTTCCCTTCACGTTTGAAGTCACCATTAATTACACTTATATCCATTTTGGTTTCATCCAGAGGTCCAAGGTTCCAATTATTATTAAGATGTTCGTAAAAATCATTTACTTTTGTTTCTAGTTGATCTCTCGCGAGTTGACCAAGCGCACCTCCCTGCCCTTGCCCTCCTGACGTTGAGGCACCCGGTGTTGATGGAAGTTGATGTGTTGATGGGAGCTGTTGCGTACCATCATCATGCCCATCATCCCCACCAGCCTTCCCAATATCATCTTCATGCGTAAATACTGGATTATCAGCCATTTTATTAGAACATTTCCCCTATATAATAAAACATGAATACGTTCGGAACTATATTGGATCCATACGCAGAGACGAAGCAGCTTTTAGGTATCAAGGGCGGAAAGCAAAGGGTTCAGATAAGTCATATACCATCTACAATCAACCAGAATGAGGACCTCTATATTGATATCCCAAACATGGGGCAGAACGATGTCATTTTTCCGGGTAGGCTAAAGCTCTTATTCGACCTGACGCTGACGGGGACCAATACAAAGCGTACCATTGTCAGCAACGTTGGGAAAAGCCTCGTTAAGAATTTACGTATTACGTTGAATGGCAAAGAGGTCCAGAATATATCGGATTATAACATCCTGGCAGTGTACAGGGACCTCTGGTTACCCAAATTTTATAGGGACAACAACCTCATCCTAGAAGGCATAAACCCAAATGATGGGACCATCAGGGCCCTACAAGTCAAAGCCAGTGACCACGTTGGTACGGATGAAGAAAAGGCGATTGTTGCGGCGTATGGTAACACCTTTTGTATCCCGTTGGGTATGATGTTTGAACTGACAAGGGACTTACCCTTCTATCCGGCGGGATTCCATGATCGGCCGCAATTTTCCCTACATTTCGCGTCCTACGGTGACGTCATCAAGGATGGGGGCGCGGCCGCGGTTGGATCTACGGCTGCCAAGGCAGCTGATGCTGCCTATAAGATTACCAACATCAAGCTTGAGTTTGACAAGATTACTCATGAGGGTCTAGCAAGTGCCATAATGTCAAGGTATAGCCGCCTGGCGCTACCCTATGAAAAGATACTTCGTAGTAAAGTAGTCATAATGAAAAAGGCAGATACGAGCTACAATCTCCAAATTGACACTCCAGCTAAGTCATTGAAAGGTGTCTTGCTATTGTTCATAGACCCCGGGAAAGTTAAACCATATTCTGGTATAAACGAGGTGTTCTATAATCCAAAAATTGAGAGTATTAGTATCACTGTTGAGGGGGAACCGAATGAGCTATACTCACATGCCATGCTCCCCAAAGATCATTTGGAGCAGATTGTCAACATTTTCGGTGCCCACGACTCTAGCGTCACGATTGGCCAATTCTTCAACGAGAGATACGCTCTGTTTGTCGATTTTCGGGCCTCTCCAGATGATATTTTACATGGTAGCGGAAGACCACTACAACGCCTTAGCGATGGCATCACGCTGCATATGACCAAGAAAGCCGATGGAACTGGGGATTTTACCTGCTATGTATACCTCCTGCAAGATGCCCAAATGAATATCCTTGGGGGTAGGCTAGATGCTGTTGAGTATTAAATAAAAGATATGGCTACTATCGCTGTGATCGTCGCTGGCGCCGCTATAAACGCCCTTGCATTCAGTGGCACAAATTTTCTATTTTCTAAGCTATCAGGACATGGTGAAGCTGAACGCAAAGGACATGACGAAGCAGTGGAGAAATTGAATGAGGTCCAAGCAGAGTGGATACGGAAAAGGCAGGCCAAGCTTGATTGGTTTGCTGAGCAACGAGAACTACAAATAAAGGAAGGGAAGAGCCTTCGCGAGCTCGATGACGACCTCTATAAATACTACATTGCCTCAGAAAAGAGGGCCCCACAATTGAAAGATTTTTACACCCCTTCAAAAACTCAGCAAGATGGTGAGTTAACGTTCGTACTTGGCTCGTTGTCCCTACTAGGCTTTGTAGCTTACAAGTATCTGTAACAACGTGTGTTTTTAACATGTATAATAAAGACCATGTCAAAGGCATCACACATTGTTACAGATAAGGAGGCGGAAAAATTAAGCCAAATTTACTATACGCCAGAACATCTCTGGATCGGGCGTAAGGCTATCATATTACTCGCGAAGGAGAGCGGTCTATCAAAAAAGAAGGCCACTCACTGGCTATCCCGTCAACTCTTGTGGCTACGACACATCAAGGGCCCTAAACGTATTGATTACCCCCATTTTACCATTACAACACCCAATGAAATGCATCAATTTGATCTACTCTACATGCCACATGACAAGCTATATGGAAGCACCTACAAATACATCCTGACAGGGATTGACGTTGCTTCAAGGTATAAAGTGGCTAGACCCCTACGTACCAAAAAGGCTAGCGAGGTCGCGGACATGATCAAAGATATCTACAAGGCGGGACCTTTACACTATCCAAAAACCTTCCAGTGTGACAATGGTTCTGAGTTCAAGTCAGATGTAACGAAGTTGCTGGAGGATAAGGGTGTGGAGATCAAGCGGGCTACCACCAAATATCACCATACGTTTACGGCCTTTGTAGAGAGCTACAATGAGGTCCTCGCTGAAAGGCTCTTCAAGCCCCAAGATGCGCAGGAACTAGCCTCTGATGACACTAGGAGTATATGGGTCAAGCATCTGTATACTATCATGAAAGGTCTCAACAATACCAAGACTGCCATGATCGATATGAAGCCTAACAAAGCAATTAAGATGGATGAGGTACCTCTTGCAAAAAGTCAGCAATATCCCGAAGAGAAACCCCTACCCGAGGATGGATTATACCTGTATTTGCTACAGCCGGGGGAAGAACATGGAGATTCGAAAAGACGCGCTACTGACGCCTTTTGGAGTAGGAAAATGTATAGGTTGGACCGTATAGTAGCAGGTAGCCGTGTTTTATACTATTTAAAGGATGGACCTGAAAGGAGCTTTGTTTCAGAAGAACTCATGCTGATCCCGGAGGATGTTCGGGTGCCTCCGGAGGAGGTTAAGGATTGGTAATAGCCTGTGGGAGATGCCCCCTTGGACATACCTAATTTGGTCCCCCAAAGGTGGTTGGTTAGTAACCAATATATGATGCGAGGATAATTTTCACTACCTGTAGGAGTGAAAATTGTGTTTTGGTTGGTGTTATCCCTAGTCCTCTAGTGCCGGAACACCCAAATCGTACAGGTCATCCCGAGTAAGGTCGATAAGCCTGAAATGGTTCCTGAAACGTTCTACATGCCCCTCCTCCTCAAAACGATTAAAGGCGTGTATGCCGTTGGGGTTGTCGATGACAACAATCTCCTCCGCCCCCGAGTAGTTGTCACTGAACCACAACCTCTTGCTAATATTACGCCTCTGGACACGCGTGCAATAATAGGGAAGATGATGGTATTCGTCATCATCCTGTGCGCTGTGCTTACGGTGGATTATGATGACGTTGTCTTTACCAGGGTCCTGGGCATTGGGTATATGCCTTTGTCGAAGCCTTGCATTTTCCTGGGCCTGTGCCGCAAGTTGTCGATCCCTATCCTCGAGCTCATCCCCGAGTGCCAGGAGTTGGTTGTCCCTATCCTCAATTTCATCGCCGAGTAAGACCAGGGCCCCATCCCTGTCCTCCAGGGCCTGGCGATGCTCTTTAATTACATCTTGTAATTTTTGGACACCTGCCCGGGCTAGCCATTTAATGACCCCTGCGGCTTTTGATTTCCTAGAACGGCGAACGATCTCCAAGGCTCCGTTCAATGTGACAAAGACGTCATGCGGATTTTGGCCTTTATTTTGGGTGTATGTACTACATATACCTCCTCCTATTTCTTCTCTTGTTGATATCATTTGATTATCGAGGCTACACTGTCTAACATTTTCAATACCTAAAAACCGTCCCAGATCAGCCCTTTTGAACATAGGCTGATCCTGGCTATTTGATAGGGTCTCAATGGCTCCTGTGTTGAACATAACTTGCGACGACATCTTTCTAATATATCAACGTGGGCCAGGGGATTTCACTCGAGAATCCTCCAAGCCCTAGGATGCTCCAGTCTCACGTACAGGCAAGCATGCTTAGCTTTTCTCAGTTCAGCCTTGATCTCACCCCAATCAGATATCATGTTCGTCTCTTCATCGATTAGCCTCATGTCACTCCTCTCATGAGGAAACCATAAAAACAGGGCTTTTTTCTGCCTCCTCAGATTCTTGGGGAGAGCAGTGTAGCTCTGGGTAAGTAGCCATAAACTATGCTTGCGATGTCTACCACTGATATCCAATTCAAGTAATGGCTGTCTACGTTTATCGAGGCTTTCATCGGCTATACAGTCATCCACGACAAACAACGTCTCCTCACCCGCCAACAATGAGGACAATTTTTGAATCCATTCGAAGAGTTGATCTTTTGGGTCTATCAGGAAAACGTAAGGGTCCCTCCAGAGCGAGGACCTCTCTAAATAGGTTGTATTCCACCGTATAGTAGGGCACAGGATGACTATATTATTGAAGTGCTTCTTATACTCTTTTTCGAGCAGGTCCAGGACACGTTGTGTCTTGCCACAGCTTGTGGGCCCTGCAAGAATTGCTGTATGCGGATCTCTTACGACATCCATTTACTAATAATATAACCATTTCTGGTTATGAATTTTTGAAAATACCCCGGCACAGCTTAAACATATCAGCACACCACCGTTATTGTTCACCAAAGACCCCCGGCAGGCAGGGCAGAGCCTGGTATTTTGGGTCTTATATTCAAGGGGTAGTGGAGTATATGTTAATTTACCCTCCAGGCAACTCAGTACCTTGCGATATCTCCCGATTAGCAGTGCCTTTTCCTGGCTGACATCGGGGGGTGCTTCGATGAGTTCGGTGTACCGGGATATGATGCCGTATGCCAACAAGGTGTAAAGAAGTAGATAAATGTTTTCATCCTGCTGAATTTCCCTAATTTCCATGTCAGTAGCAAGAGGATCTACCTTATGTTCGATAACAGGGTCCTTGCATTTGGTACGCCGCCTCTCCTTCGCCTTAGCCAGGCAACCTATGCAGCTCTTCGTCCTACCATTGCCCCTAATCTTGAACATGTCCGGGGCTAGGATGTGCTTGCATTTGGAACAACATTTGGCCTTATTCATTTATTACCCTGGATCTTCATGCATACCATAGCAACATCGGAAAGCGTCGGATATCTTCCGGTTTCTATGTATTTAAATGGTACCTTATGATCAATATGAACATACTCATAGTGTTCCCAGGTCATTCCTTCGGAAAACTGGGCTTCAATATGAGCCCTACAGATAGCTATGACCTCCTTGTTTTCATATAGAGGCTGTGGGCGGAGCCTTGCGCGATCCTTTGACGCCTTGCTGGAAGCGAGGCAGGCAATGCATTGCCTTAGCATTGAACCATTACGTTTCAGTCTGAAATGATTCAATGGGAGATAGTGCTTGCATTTTGAGCAGTTTTTACCCTCATCCATTTCTATTTACCTCTTAGGGCAAATAGAAAATTTACCATGCGGTCTATTTTGGGGGTATTAGAGATTTCTTATACCATCCCTGTTTGATGGCGTATTCGTCGAATAAGATTGCCGCCGTCATATAGCCGGCAAGTTTAAGGCCGTCCTCCAAATCCATCTTGGCGCCGGGCCTGGAAACACCCAAAGCCTTTTTTGCCCCCATAGCGATCAGGATAGTGTACGATACCAACCTGACCAATTCCCAGAGGGAATCAATTACCATTGTCTCCTTCGGACCCATATTGCTGTCATCATGCTTGCTTGCCATTTATTAAGTGTCATTTTTTTTGGAAAAAATCATTGCATCTTGAAAATATCGATATTTGGTTGAGTTTTGCCTTGCTGAAGCTCCGGATGGGCCGCCGGGTTGTTAGGTTCATTCCCACCCCTGCCAAATTTATACCAGACGCCAACGGCTATCGCTAATATAGCCAGCGTACCGACCCCATAAAGGTATACATCCGTTGACTTGCTAGAACCTGCCGCAGGTTCTTGATCATCTTGTGAAAGTTCTTTGCCCACGTTCTTCTGTAGGTCGGCCTTGTTCTTACGGTTCCATTCGGCAAGTCTCTTGCCGGCTGCAACACGACCTTCATTTTTCTTAGTTATGACCCTTTCCTCTTGCTGTTTCTGAACGTCTTCACTCATTTTATTATACGGTCCGATTCTCTTCCTTGGCCTCCACCTCCACCTCCTCCTGTTTCTTTTTACCCATATGCCTCGCAGTATGGCCTGCTACCAAGAGGGGTGCTAAACACCTCCCAATGGTACAATATACAAGTATACCAAGATCTGTTATGGAGTCTCGGATTATAGGGTCCTCTTCGATATCTCGACGTAATTCACCTACATTGTCGATGTCCACGAAGTTCCCAATTATGCTGGCATAGAGGCTGATAACATGGGTAGACAGTGCCCTGGCCGTCCTTTTCCCCTTTTCATGGAGCTCACGTTGAAGGTACTCGGTATGTACCTTATCGATCGCCTCTTCTGGGGCCTTGTCAACAAACCCTTCTGTGCATTTTTTGGGCAAAAGGTGTCCCTTGCCCTTTCGTAGGGCCTCCTTCAAAGCCTGGCGCCTATCGATGGGTTTCTCTATCTGTTCATATTCTGCAGAGGCTGTGTCGAATACTTGTGCAAGATCTGACATTCTCTTTATTAGTAGTCGATATCGAAAAAGAATATAGGCGATCAGGACATAGGGTAGGATTATAGCAATTAGTAGGCACACCTCCATTTTATTCCCTGGTAGGCACCGGGCAGCGATAGCCTCTTGCAAGTGTTGTAATCTGGTCTGGCTGCACGATCCGTTTGTCATCCTCCCTGTTAAGGGCTAGCTTGTTCACCACCTGGGTGTATACCCTATGGTTCTTATTTTGGATCAAGACCAGGCTCTTGTATATATCAACGCCCTCTTCCAGGCATCGACGATAGTCATCGAAGGTGATGGATTTCTTCGTCACACATCGCTTTACACCCTTCGCTTTGCGATCACCGCCTTCTTTTGTAAGGCTCTTATAAGCATATAGCTTGGCCCTCAGGGTGATGAACTCAGTCATGATTTTTCCCGCAAGCTCGTCCTTCATGAGGCCCACGACCTTCTTGTTTTCCCCCCTGGGGAGAGGTCGTTTATCGTCCTCGCTATACGCACTTGTGTCAAAGCGTGTTTCGACGTCGTCCTTGATATCCTTGTAAAAGTCCTCGGTTCTAATATGGTAAACAAAGCTGTCTGTGTCCATGTAACAGAGCTGCAGCTTGCTACCATATTTGGGCTGCATGAAATCATAGTGGAACTCGTACATGACCATTTTTGATAGATCCAGGATTGCTTGGCCTATATATACCGGCTTGTTCATTTTAATCTCAGTCTTCCCCATCTCTACACCTAGTAGATGCTTACTGAACCGGCTCCCACCCTTGAAATTTGGCTTCATAACAAGCTTCGTATACTCGCTGGTGACCAGCTGAATGTTGCGGTGGTTCCGGATGTTTTCCATGGTCTTACCAAACACTGAGAGGTTCATGAGTTTGTAAAAGTCCTTCTCAAACTCGTTGTTAGTGTTGTGATCGATGTACCCCTTCAGCCATGTCTTCTGGTTGAATTGAATGACCCCATGGACCTTCTTCAGCTCGAGCCCATGCTTTATGGCCTCGTGAAGGGCTCTGATATGTACGACATATCTACGTTTATGTTTCAAATTAGGTACCAATTTCTCGACCTTGTGGACCGTCGTGCGTTCGGGTAGAAACGGCAGCTCGTTATGTGTGTCATGCAACCCCCCCCCCCCCCCCCCCCCCGGGTAGTCAATGTCAACCTCTAAAATGTACCCATGCTTGTTCTTTTCAACGAGCTTCTCGATTCGCTTTTCTGTAAATGCCTCGATGTTTGACATCCATTTAAAGCCATCTGTTGGGAGATCTTGACACATGGCCCATCCGTACAGGTTGTTCGCGTCGAGGTACTGGAGGTAGGAGGATTCCTCATCAGGATCATACTGATCTCCTATATACTTGTTGTTAGCCTTGGCATACCGGTGTACAGCCTGGGTTATACCTCCACGGATACCCTTCTCGAACATCAGGAGCATGTCGGGGTCCGTGAGGAGCTCTAGCCTTATCCCGGTATACTTGAGTGCTGCCTTCCATGCCAATCCAGGTGCGGAGTAGAAATGGGCAGGATCAAGCTTGTAATTCGTCAGGCACACATCCCGGAACATTTCAAATACGTCGGCTAATAACAGGACGTCTACGGTCAGGTAGATGTCATGGTAGTCCCCCATGGTCACCACATCACCCTCTGGGGTTATACAATTCCATACCTTTTTAGCATAGGTATAGTCATTGTCGCTGATACCCTTCGTATTCAGCTTGCTGTAGAATGCCTCCTTGGGAGGTAGCTCCAATTCTTCGAATTTTTGCCAATCGTCCATATACTCATACGGGTATACGCCTTTTCGAAGCATTAGCCTGAAAACATCATCCTTGTCGTTGAATCTGGCCATGGATGGTACGCTTGCCTTTACCTGATCCCCATTAAGTTGCTTGGTGGTATTCGAGTTGCAATTTTTACAGTAGAATTTTGCCATGTATTCGGCGTCTATGCTCTGGAATTCCAGACAGGTATCTGCACACTGCTGGCATTTCATACCAGCGGCGTTTGTTCCAATGAGATTGATTGCTAATTTGTCCAGGCTGGATGGCATTAATCGACAACTATCGATAAACCGAATCTCGATCTTCTTGTACACCTCCCCATCACCATATCCCATACCTCCAAGGGGTACCTTGATTTTCACATTGAAACTGATATATTTTTCGGTATTCTCCGCTATGCACCCAATGTCCTGGGTGTCGTACTTCTCGCCTAATTGCCGTATGAAGAGATGGGCATCATACCCAGACAAGTTGTGGAATATGATGGGAATATGGCTGAGTATCTTATACTTCAAATTACAGCTGTTATGCGCGGCACCTCTATATAGCCCAGTATAGTGACAATTGTCCCTGACTTTACGGTTATTTTCACAGTCATCGAAGGGCTTTAGACAGATATGGCATTTCTCAGCCTCGTCATGTTCTCTTTTTAGGACCTCTGTTAGGGGCAGCATATCCTGCTGAGGGTAGGTATAGTATAGTACTTTGACCTCGTCCTCCAGATGGTTGACGAACCTCGTCACACAGTCCTCGCCCCTGTAGACTGTTAGGGGATCTGGTACATCCCCATAGGCAAAGGTACTATATGTGCACCAGCCGGATGGTACATGCTTGCTCAGCCTTTTTGTCTTGGTCTCCCTGGCATCCTCCTCTACCGGGATTAGCAGGCTTTCAAAATCCGCATATATGGCAAAGGGTATCTTGAATTGTTGTTGGCCATCCCTGTAGAAAAACCATTTTTCAGACTCGTTTGGCATCGTAATTTTGACAGCCTCATGGTCCTTGCAGTAGCCATAGTGCTTGTCCCTCGATTCAACCGTGTTGAAGGCCTGCAAGCAGTTTAGGCAGAAGTGCATCGATTTTGTGTTCTTTGAAGTATCACTACCTAGGAGTCGCGATAGGCTTTTAACGGCCGTGTAGTGAGTCTTTTTGTCATTAGTGATAAGCAGTAGGTTCACCTGCTTGCTACGTCCGTTGTGCCCCGATCGCCGCAGGATGTTGATCTTTTTTCCTGTTATGTATAGGACGTTTACCGCAATGTCCTTATTATTCTTCTCGAACTTGTATATACTCTTGATACTTGTAGGGAACTCTATGCCCTCCCAATTGTATAGGCCTGCGTAGGGTCTCAGCTTTGTGATTCTTTGTGGATCTTTTTCAATCTCTGTATGGTGCAGGGATGCGATGACGCCCCACTTGAAACATTCCTCGTCTTCATTTTTTGGGTTGATGATGGCCTTCTTTGAACATATCCATCTAGGTGCTTCGATATACGATGAGCCCCTTGTTAGACATAGCTTATGGAAGTCTATATCAAGGTGTAGGATTCGACTAATCGTAAAGCCACTTTGGGGTAGCGCAGGATGTTCCACATGGGTCTTGATTTGAGCAAAAATCCTGTCCAGTACGTCGTCTACATCGCTACCCTGGAAGACTGAGGCCATATTACTATTGAATGCCTTTTTCACCTCGATGTATTCGTCGTTAGCCTCCTCCGAGTTTGACGGCTTCTTCCACATAATCCAGAGGGACAGCTGTATCTTTGCCGAGCCCATATCTTCCACCTGCCCTTCAACCAAAGTTTTCACGCTAGGTCTTACCATCCCTATATACCCGTCTGCGTCGGCTCCCCCTATACCCGGAATTCTGAAACTTCGGAAGGTCCTGTGGAGAGCATGCTTATGTTCCTGGGGCGTGAAATCTTGCCCTGTTTGGTCATATAGTTTTTGGATGTCTTCGAGGTAGTCTTCCTCGGCCTCTTTTTCCACCTCGTCATGAAGTTTAGGTCTTATGTTGGCTGCCATGCCATAGAGTCCCATCACCCCACGTTTAAAGGCTGCATAGGTCCTCTTGACCCCCTCCTTTATAGGTTTGGGGACAGCATCAACTAACCAGTTGTACCATCCCCGCATCTTAGTTTTCACGATCGGGCGATTTTTCGACAGCTCCTGTTTCTCGAATATATCCATGGCCTCCGGTGTTGGTGGTATAGTCACGGGCTGGACTGGCTTTCGTTGTCCAGCCCAGCAGGTGGCCTCTGTGGTACATCATCCAATAAGGAAATCAATTCAGCCTTGCGTAGCCTATAATACCTGGTTAAACCACGGGTTTTTGCAATATCACGTAATTGTTTCACGGTGTATGAATCCATTTCTTTATTGTATGAATTTTAACGTTGTCGGAAGATTTCATTCTGCTCAAAACTAACGCAGTTATTTCCCTTTTTACTGTGATCAGGGAATTCCCCCTTTTTTGTATAATAGGGACTTACCCTTTGATATGCGCGTTGATTATTAGGGAATTGCGCTAGAAAAATTTTGGACCTCCTATTTTGTATACTTTGATGACGTCATCACTCTATAGGGACTTACCCCTACTCAGCATGGCATGGTACCGCATGGTACTGGATTTGTTGATGTGCGTGCGCGGGATGTGCGACTGCGCCAGAACATACATTTCTCTCTCAGGGCAGGGTCCGTGGTAGAAGAAGGATATCTTGATCGGTGTTTTTAAAAGTTTAATGTACCGAGGTACAAGGTCGTGGGAAAACAAGGTGTATAAACGTAGGTAATTTTCGTCCTGTTGGACATTTTTAATTTTTTTATCGATTCTGGCTACATCTACCATTTATTTAGGCTTCGGTACGATGCTTTCTGGAATCCAACCCTTAGAGACAGCCATCTCGCGGCTTGCCCTCCCCGCCTCGAAGTAGGCCGTCATCTTCATGACGTCGTTCATGTCCATTTTTGCAGAGGGTCGTGCAATGCCTAAGAAGTTCTTACCTGCGAGCGCATATGCAAAGGTAAAACTGAGTCCTACGACAGTCTCATAGAGCATGTCCAAAATTTCTTTCTCCTTGGGAGTTATGTTGCTTGTTGCTCTACTCGTCATTTATTTAATGCATTTTAAAAATATCAATTTGAGGCTGAGCTTTGCCTTGAGGCTCGGGATGAATCGTGGGCTTGTGAGGTTCTCCACCATTTTTACCCCCAAATTTATACCAGACGCCTACTCCTATTGCGAGCACGGCAAGCGTACCCACGCCGTATATGTAGACTGACTGTACGGAACTGGCCCCAGAAGATATTTTGACTGTAGATTCTACAGTACCCTCTTGTTGTTTAATTTCTTCCTTCCTTTTCTTCATCAGTGCTGCCAATTTGTGCCCTTGCGCAACCCTTCCCGGATGCTTTACTGGTCTTGTGAGGACTTTCTCTTCTTGTCTCGGTTCTTCACTCATTTGTTATAAGTCTTATGGCTTATAAGAAATTTTAATGTAGGCCCTGATCCTCAAGGATCTTTCTCCTTAGCCTCCGCTCCATCCTATTTTTTGCTCATATGTCTAGCTGTATGCCCCACCACCAAGATGGGCACTAAACATCTGCCAATTGTGCAGTAAACGAGGACCCCAAGGTCTGCCATGGCGTCTCTGATGATGGGGTCCTCTTCGATATCCTTACGTAAATCGTCAACATTGTCAATGTCCACGAAATTTCCAATAAGGTTCGCGTACAGGTTAACCACGTGAGTAGTTAACGCTTTGGCCGTCTTTTCCCCCTTCTCTTGAAGTTCACGTTGAACGTACTCGATATGTACCTTCTCGTCGGCCTCATCAGGGGCCTTGTCAATACAGCCTTCTGTGCATTTTTTAGGTAAGACCTTGCCTTTGCGCAGGGCTTCCTTCAAAGCTTGACGTTTATCGATAGGTTTTTCAACATGTTCAAAAGATTCTGCGGAGTCGAATACTTGTGCAAGCTCTGTCATCTTTATTAATAGCCTTTTGTAACGAAAAAACCAAAACGCGATCTGGGCATAAGGTAAAATTACAGCGATTAGTAGACACACTTCCATTTATTCGAAGTGTGTTTGATCAACCGTGCCGGGCCACACTCTACTCGGAGATATATCGATGACCTTTCTTTTGGTTATCTACAACCCACATGGGCTGTATGTTAGTGTAGTGTAGTCTTTTCAATTGTTCTTCCTTGCTAGGATATTCTCCATCCTCCCTGTATTTTATTGGTATCTTGTGGTCAAACTGCCACCTACATCTATTCCCCCAGTTCATCTTGCCCCTAAACCGTGACTGGATGTACTTCATGAATGTAACAATATCACATCCTAGATATTCCTGGGATGTTATCTCTGTATTAGAATTAGCATATACAGATAAGCAGGGCGATCGCATATGGAGCACTGCCTTTTTTCCTTTTTGTGTGGGCATTTGGTACGCTTTCTTGAGGCCTTTTTATAATCCAAGCACATGATGCACATTTTTGTTCTTTGTTCGTTACGTTGGCTCACCTTGAAATTCTAAAGATAAAAAGTGTTGACATTTTGTGCATTTCCTGGTCCCCTCCATATTATTGTTGTTTTGTGAAGGTAGTACTTTACAAAACTTTGGACAGCTTTTAGAAAACCTCGTTATTCAAAAATGCTTACAACATGTCTGAATATGGTTAAAACATAAGCGGAGAGGTATGTATCCCGTCGTCATGTACAACTCTTTTATCGTAAAACGCCGACAGGCCGAGCTTGTTCTGTTCATACGTAACTATACCCTGCTTGTGTACCCGAAAACCTACGTTTTTGGCCATGTCTATACCACCCTTTAGCGCACTCATGTACCTAGATCAAGTCACGGCATTTTGCTTCTTTGACATGCCCTTACACGAAAATTTCGTACCTTCCTTACCTTCGACGAAATAGCACTTGGCCGTCGTGGCGATCATTCTAAACCCTATGAATTCAAGTTTGAATAACCCTCCTGTTCGACTCGAGTATTTATCGATGACGAGCCAGTTTTTCACGTCCTTTTCGTACTCGTCAACCAGTTCGGGGCGAACGACATTTCTTAACTCTTCCCCAGAGATAGCAAAATAGGCACTGTCAGTGTCCATGTAAATATACTCAAAATCTCTACGATCCACATACTTATCGAGAAAATCGTAGTAAAACTCCAACATGCGAAGTTTAGCTAGCTGATACACAGCAATACCACACTGGTAGGCCCTGTTGATGCTGCACTTGTGTTTGCCTTTTCTGAGCTCGTACGCATCTCCGATCTCTTCAAGATCCTCTAGGTACGGGCTTCGCAGGGCTGCATCAACCTCTTTTTCATTCCTGGTGAACGTAGTATCTGCGTGTCTCGCTAGGTCTTCAATCATCTTGCCGTAGAAGCTTTTCCTTTTAACTTTGCTGTATCCCCCGCAATACGCTTGTCGGGGTCTTTATCAGCTTGTCGTCGTGCATCGGCAATCTCTTCGGGAAACCATGCAAATGGCTTACCTCGAGTGTACTTGAGGAACTTGTAAAAAGCAGTCACTTTCAGCCCATGGTCAAGGTACCATTTCAGTACGGGGGTATACAGCAAGATCTTTTCAGCTCTCATCAACCCCAGAAGCTTACGCGTACCCGGAACACGCCTGCGACCCGTAGTTTTCAAGTACTCGTGCATATGCTCGGGGATTTGATTGTCGGGTATCTCCTTAACAACAAACAGCGGGGCCATTTCGCTGAATTTTTCACGCAGATCTTCAGGTACCTCGATATCAACCTGCGCAAACCCAAAGAGCAATCCATGTCGCACACCTCGCGTTAGTATCTCGATATTGTTTTCCGATGTTGGTGTAGCCACCCTGATCAGCTGTTCCTTCCCACAAGGAAAGTCTTGCATTAGGGTACTCGGGTAGAGCATGTTTGCGTCGTACCCTAGAATGGTCTTACACTCGTGGGGCTCTTTGTATACGTGAGATCTGA
Source organism: Hydractinia echinata (assembly GCA_030067915.1). NCBI lineage: Eukaryota > Metazoa > Cnidaria > Hydrozoa > Anthoathecata > Hydractiniidae > Hydractinia > Hydractinia echinata. The sequence continues at coordinate 170,137 of JASGCC010000030.1, forward strand.
TACCCGTCACATCTCTTTCATGGTACCTACAGAATACGATCGCGGGGCCACCAACCATCCCCGTCCGCAAGAGCTCGTAGGCCTCGTTCCTTGTACATTTTTCACATACTTTCCGTACCTCTTTACAACCCTTACAAGATTTGGTGTAGCAAGAGTCCTCGCACTTGTGCTTGCATGGTTCCCCTGGAGCGTATAGCTCCAACTTGGGGTTCAGCCGTAGAGATTTGTTCAAAACGTAGCGCATCGACACGCCCGGAATACTTACCGCATCCTTCAATATGTCTATCTAGTCGGTGTAATACTGCAACCTCGTCTTGTCCACGGCTTCAATGAACGGTTCCACATCGGCTAGATTGTACTCGCGCAGCCAGTCCATCATGGTGACGCAGCCTCGCTTGTAAAACTCAGCGCGGAATGTTTCGTACTCTTCGCGAGATTGCGTGTTTTTCCCACTTAGCCGGCTATAGAAGTCTTCGTGCGCGACAGGCTCAACATGGTCCAACTTGCCGTGGCTCGTTAACCACTCATATGGAAGCACGAGCTTTTGGAGCTTACATTCCAAGGACCTGCACCAGCCGTCATAGCTCAGCCCGGGAGCAAGGAAATTCTTAATGTCGATAAATTTAAACCTCGATGTTGTGAGGAACATGTAGTCGTTGTCTTTCTTCGCCACCCTGATCTTATCGCCTTGCGCGATCTCTTCGACAAAATACCGCTTGATCAGGTTGATGTCGTACTTGCCGCTGTTAAACCCAATTACAGCTACTTGGTTTACCCACCCTTTCCACACATCCTGGTTCTTTTTGGAGAGCAGTTTAAAGGTGCTATGAGGGCTTCGAAATCAAACACGATATAGTGAGGATATGGCCTGAATTCCTTCTGAAAGTACCTCTTAATTTTGGGTGGTTTCTCACATTCCCAAGCTGTGACGAGGTTGTAACCCTGTTCCTGTATCATCCTTTCCTTAGACAGGGTTGCACCGTAACGATTCCTGCCCGCGTTAGTAATCTCGGGCCGACAGGGACATCCGTGCCACTTACAGCCGTTGTATTCATAGACGGTCTTTGTGATAGGCTCGTAGCCATCAACTTTCCACTCCTTTCCTTTACCATCGCGGATAACGCGTTCGCCACCATGACCACATAAAGCATGATGGATATGCCTTCCGATTTGCTTCGATATGTATTCCAGCCATTTTGATGCATCGTAGCTAAAACCCTCATCGTAAAAGACCTTCTCCACCTTGCTCGGCATACGTTTCACCTTTCCACCTTTGCAGATAATCGTCGTCTTGACGCCCTCGCATTCATTCTTCTTATGCCGTGATAGGTTGCATACTTTGTTAAAAACGTAGCCACATACCTCACATTCTCAATGCTGGGTCAGCCTGTCTAAATCCTTGATGTAGAAACAGTGACCGTCCAGCATACCAAGATTGATAGTGTCTAAGCCTTTTTTGTACTGCTTTTGCCCATAGACGAGTCGCCATGGTGCCTTCTCAGAGTTTGTCTTCGGCTCAAAGACTCTGATGTTGATCTTGCATTGTTTGGCAACACCCTCAAGATCCACCAGCCTTGTGGGGCGCACGTCCTTACGTTTTAGCTTAGGGTCCTCGTAGTAATCTCGAGCTAACGCGAGGGCTGTTTTTGTTAGACGTTCTGTTCCCCGTACTACGTCGGCCCTCTCTCTTACGGCTAAGCACCTCCAAAAGCATAAGTTGTCCGTTCTGGCATCTTCACCATCCATAGCGTAGATGCACTTCTTATTTCGCAACCAATCCGAGAGAGGGCCGCATCCCAGAAGAGGTTAACGCGTGCTTATCACCCTGATCTGTACGTGACCAAAGACGATTTTCCCTTCATATGCTCCAGGGTCTCGGTGGTCCTAACGGGTGGTAAATAAGCCTTAGTCCAAAATTCACCATCCTCCAAATCGAGGCGCTTCATTTCACATTCTTCGATGAACGCTTCGATTTCCTCTATACTTGACAGCGACCCGGAGCTCTTAGTTTTGTGATATAAAGATACACCACCTCCACCTTTGTAAATATCACAGCCGAATCTATACACAACCTTAACACGCATTTCTATGTGTGGCGTAATTTTTCGCATAATCGGATCCTTCAGAGGTTGGTTCAAATGCTTGTTGAGCCGCCATGCCTTGATCCTATTTCCATCTTCCAACATCTGGATATCATTTTCGTCAAAAATATGCTGAATGTCTTGGATTCCTTCCGGGTCCGCGGCCTGCTTCTTCTCTCTAGGGAACATGTGTTTGAGGTCTTCAATCCCCCTATATTCGTCCTGTATGTTTCCGTGTTGAAGTAGTCTTCCTGTGCTTCCTGTTCGACCTCGTCGTGAAGCGTTGTACCTCTCGAAATTTGTTCCCTTGCCTTGTTGTAGTAAAAACCAACAGTATCCCTCACACTCTGTAGTCGATCGGCAAGAGCGTCGCGAGTTGCTGCCACTGGGGCCGACACGGTGTTATATAGTTTGCTGATTGCATTCTTGAACCAACTCATCCCTTTCTTATATACACATTTCAACAAAGTCCGAAGATTGCTGAGCATGTTGTTGAAGGTTTTGCGCATGCGTTGATTTTTTGCTGATTATTAGCGGATTTTGTGGGGACTTTTGTCGGCTGTCGGATTTTTGTCGGCTGTCGGATTTTTGTGTATGAACATCTGTGACGTCACAAGGTGATTTTGTGTATGATAGTTTTTATGAGAGTTTGACCGTGAAAATTGGAAAAGTGTGTGTAAACTGACTCCCTATACTAGCTGCTACCAAGAGTATATCACGTATAACGGGGGTAGTTGCGCGTGTGCGAAAAACGATAGACGCAATTCTCGGACCTTGTTAAAAGTTCAATAAAAGATGCTAAAATTTGAAAACGAAATTGTGAAACCTCGAGAATTCTATAACTTTGCGTGTACTCTTACCAACATCCGTGATATCAATGTGGACTATCTGACAGTGTCAGACCCCATTCCTTCCAACAAAGGCAATGATCAACGGTATATCTTGGGGTATCATACGCGAGACCTCGTAGTAGCCCTGAGGGTAAAGACGCCTAAAATCTGGTCCCCGCATGGAGTTAGCCGATACAATGCCGACGCCGTACCGACGATGAGTCTTGATTTCGAAGAGTACCCTTATTTTATCAAAAAATATCGTCAAATTTGGAACAAGATCGAAAAGAGTTGATATCTCAAAAATTGACGACGGAGCTAGTCAAGAAAGATCGCTACGTCAACGCGAAACCAAAATATACAAGGACGCGATAACAACCAAATTTCATGGTATGCGAGTACCCTATGATGAACCCTGCCAAGTCAGTGCCATCCTGGCTATAGCTTCCGTGTATATGCAGGGCAAAAACTACTACCCATTGGTGCAAGTTGTGGAATGTAGGTACAAGGACTTTAAAGTCGAATGGCTGCTAAGTGATGATTAAATGTTTTATAACCCCCACAAGGTTACAAAACATACTAAGGCCTGTAAACAGGTGGAGACTCTAGGTACTGCTTGCATACTGTACAGATTGAAGTTTTTTAAAAATTTCCTCCTTATATTCCTGTCTCCCTTTTTCAACTAGCTGAGCGCGCTCTCGTTCATTGATGGAGTCAACTATACGTTTGAAGCGTTGTCGCATCTGTTCCTTTAGCACCATGTATCGTTGTTTTTCCTTCATAATAAGAGTAAATTCGTAATCGCTGATGACCCCATTTTCTACCGCTTTTGAAATCATATCAATAACGGAATTCAATTTCGACTCTGCGAGTAGCCTGATACTCTGGTGTTTCTTGGATTTCACACCAAGCCTCTTTGAGGCGTTCCGCAGACCAGCTTGCCCGATACCTACAGCAATTCCACCCATCGCTATACAGAGTGGAGCACCAAGACCTGAAGCCAACGCTCCTATTCCAACACCCGAGGTGATAATACTAACGCTCAACAATCCATGATCACAATACCTCACCCAGGTCCCGTGCATCTTGAACTTCTTTGAGAGTCCGTCCCGCTCTCTAATCTCAATTCACAGATACTTTTCAATCTCTCCAATCTTGTCAAGTCTATATTTTTGACTTTCGTGGATAGTAGTATTGTCCTCGGGCGCACTTGGTAGTAAATTTGGATACAATTTTGTTATATCGTTCATCGTTTATTCTATCAGTAAATGCATCGTAATTCCAGTAAACGAAACATTTTTGTCGTGGTGAAATTCGTCTGTCAGCATAAACTCGAGGCGATCCGTAGAACCTTTCAGGGGAAGGTATATCGAAGTGTCAAAACTCCATGTAAGCATGTCCCCCCAAGCGTTTAACTCTTTGGTGGGAAGCAAAGCGAGAATTTTGGAGTTTTTACCGTTCAGTAGGGCATCACATTCATCCAGCTGAGGACAAACAAGTCTCAATCTTTGGTAAACGTCAGTCTTGTAGAAGGAATCATAGTCTCCCTTTGTGTAATACTTGCCACCAGCCGGAGCAGGTAGGCCCAAGAGCTCTTGCAGTGGTCTGTTAATCACCACTGTGTACCCGTCACTGACACGGAGCCTGCAGAGTCCATTTTTGAGGACAAACAGTTTGATCTTGTCCTGTGTCTGACTGTTGACGATATTTGCCAGATCCTCGATCTTGTACAAACCATTCATGATCTCGATTCGAGTAACCCTCTGATCAAGCCCTGTCTTACGGATGGTAAACTCATTGTCGGTGTAAATGTTCAGCCATATGGGTCTAATACTAATCGATTTCAAAGCAATCCTCGTGTCCTGCCCTAGGTAATCCTCAAATATTGTGGGTTTTTCAATGTCTGTAATATACAGTTGCTTCATCCTTTCTTTTAAGAAAAAGATGAAGCAACTGTATACGTACAACCCCAAGGTAAAGTATAAATCAAACAGGGGAGAATGGTCCCTTGGTATAACAAACCTGGAGCACCAGGACCTGTACGTGTCCACGGAATCACATATTTCCGTGGTATTTCCCGAGTTTACAAAGAATGCCATCAAAATTCCAACAACCTATCTCAATGATCCTGTCAGAGTTGGATGGACAGGACAAGCATTCGGCTACTGGAACATTCAGGTTAATTTTGCAACCCATTGCGCAACTACGGCATTAGGTATCTCCGCTAAGCACATGACGGGCTCTGTACCACTTGTCAACTCGATCTTTAAATTTCACGTGTATTATCACATGCGTCGCATTCTTTCCAGAATGAGGGTACCCATGCCATTTGACGATGGGTTTAGTGAGTACAAGAATCCTTATTCGACATCTGGATTCGCGCAAGTATGTCGTGAGTACGGTGCAGATCCCCACGGTCTGTATAAATTCAAATCATTAGGTGCTTCACTCACAAACGGTTCGTGGTGGCCTCAGGTTGCTGGGGACTACGCAAAATTTATTATCCCAACAAGCCAGGACCTAACGTCGGAAGGCCTGACAAAGCTAAGCGAAAGTATTCGCGTCTACGTGCTCTTGTTGCTGGGCTCACAAGCGGGGGCCAAGGCATCCCTACTCGGTTCTGGTGCGGACAACTATACAGCCACGCAAATTCTGTTGCAAAAATTTGAAAGTATGGAGCGGCGGGAAGAGAATGTAGGGCAAGACATAACGCAATTCCAAAAAGTACTCCAATATGCCCGAACTCCGGTTAATTTTGCCGTTATGCCCAGCGTATACATGTTACCCTCAGACATGAACCTGCGGATTGGAAAAATTGCGGGTTATAATAACAACATCTTAATTGCACCTGCCAACGTAAATGTTGGAGTCCGGGTTGACGTGAATAACAAGCCTATTGTGAAGCCTACGGAGCGGGCTATCAAAACACCTCCTAAGCATACCAAACCACCACCTAACCATACGGAGCAGACCATCAAACATGCGGCAGCTATCAAACCACCACCTAAGCATACAGAGCAGACCATCAAACATGCGACAGCTATCAAAGCACCCCCTAAGCATACGGAGCAGGCTGGCGCTATCAGGGAAGCCCCACAACATGGGGATACAAAGGCCGCGCTGATCACGGCGGGAGTAGGCCTCATCATTGCCTACATCTGGCTTAAAAAATAGGTCTAATGTGTTTGATGCAACATATTAGACTTTCCTCTTTCCAAAGTACAAAAGCAACGGCAGCCGAGATTGCAATGTACAGATGCTTGGCTGCGTATTCGACAATTTTTGCTGCTACTCTGAGAAAGAACGACACAACCGTGCCAATGATGCCAGGAAGGGCAGCACCTGCCTTACCTGCCAAGTATTTCAGGAATTTTCCCAATCTTTCAAGCTGCTTCTCTAAAAACCCCTTTCCTGCGGCACTTCCTCCTGCACCTGTTGCGGCGCTCCCCCCTGTAACTGCGAGTACGATGGTGGAAATCAGTAGACCAACAGCTGAGACAATACTAGCTAGTGTAAGCCCCTGCTCTTTGAAGAGGATCTTGATTTTTCAAGCAGAGACGTGTCATCTCCGGCGATTTTCATCAGCGTGTCCTTGATGGCTTTAAGCTGGCTATGTATGCCGGAGGATAGTAGGCCGTGCGCTTCTCGTGTGGCCTCTCTTTTATCCTGCAGGTTTTCTATCTTTTCCTTAACCTTTGCGATATCCCTGTCCAGGGTAGCTCGTTGTCCCTCGGTTGATCCGGCCTTCTTAACCTCGAGTTCTTTCACCTTGGCTTCTGCCTTGTTGATCTCGCTGTCGTATAGAAGCATCTTGCTTTTTAAGTTCTTTAAATTACCTCTTAGTGTCTGAAGTTCGAGGTTAAGCCCCCTTCTTTCACGTTCAGTGACACCTGCATCATCACCACCAAACGAAGTATCTTCGATAAGGCTTTCCGTCTCGTCTAGGACATTCTCAACAAATTCCATCATTTCAATATCATCACCCTTCTCCTCGACCTTCTCATCGACGTGATTAAACTTTTGCAGGAGTGTCTGGGCCCTTACTTTACTGCCTTTGTTGGGTGTCTTATAGTCGGGGAAACCCATGAGTTGCAGACGCGTCGAGCACAGATTTGTTATAATGGTCTTCGGGGAGAGGAACCCCCTACCATCCTTCCTCATAATCTTTTCGGTAATATACTCACCCTTGAAATAAAGTTTATTCGCTTTCAGTTCAAACTCATCGTCATGTTCCGCATTCGGCAGCCCCAGCTCCTCCCTAAGATGTTTGTACAGACTCTTGACTTTGTCCTTTACCGCATCTCCCCTCAGCCTTGGCAGGTTGTCTCCCGGAACACCCTGTTGTTCTCCCGGCCTTGGCGTTGCTGGAGGCCTCACCGGGTGATCTTCAGGTCTGTCATCGGGAAGGTCCTCCTCTGGCGTGAAATCTCTTTCATATCCTGGGTTTGTTGGCATTTTATTAACAAAAATCCTCCTAAATAAATGAGTAACGCATTCGGAATCAAATTGAACCCCTACGCAGAACTTAAAACGATGCTGGCTATCAAAGGAAGAAGGCAGCGCGTAAAGGTAAGTCACGTACCCTCTACAATCAACCAAAACGAAGACCTATATATCGACGTGCCAAACAAGGGACAAAATGATGTCATTTTTCCAGGTAGCATCAAACTACTGTTTGATTTGGAGCTTACGGGGACAAACACGAAACGCACCATCGTCAGTAATATAGGGAAAAGCCTGGTGCGAGATCTACGTATCACCTTGAATGGGAACGAGGTGCAAAACATTAGTGACTACAACACGCTCGCGGTGTATCGGGATCTGTGCTTACCTAAATTTGAGCGCGACAATAGTTTAATTTTAGAGGGTATCAACCCAAACGATGGGAAAATCCGTGCTCTACAGGTGAAAGCTACTAATCTAAATGGTAATGATGAAGAAAGGGCAATCGTCGCGGCCTATGGTAACACCTTCGCGATACCTCTAGGAAGGATCTTTGAATTGACTAAGGACCTACCCTTCTACCAACCTGGATTATATGATAGGCTACAGTTTGTTCTACATTTTGCTCCATATACCGAGGTCATCAAAGACGCGGGCACGGAGGCCTCAGGGTCTGGTGCAACGGTTACCGCAGCAAAGCCGGCCGACGCTACCTACAAGATAACAAACATTTCCCTCGAGTTTGACAAGGTCAATCATGAGGGTCTCGCAAGTGCTATGATGTCACGGTATAGTCGTCTTGCGCTACCTTATGAACGGATACTTAGAAGTAAGGTGGTAACCCTTAAAAAAGAGGATAGCAGTTATAACCTCCAAATTGACACTCCTGCTAAGAGCTTAAAGGGCGTTTTGTTAATATTTTTGGACCCTGCAACAGTCAAACTTTATGCAGGAAAAAACGAGATCTTGGTGAGCCCAACGAACTGTATTCGCACGCAATGCTTCCGAAGGATCACCTGGAACAGATCGTGAACCTCTTCGGCAGCCACGATTCTACGGTTACAATAGGTCAATTCTTCACGGAACGATACGCCCTGTTTATCGATTTCCGAACCTCTCCTGACCATAATCTGCATGGTTCTGGAAGGCCCTTACAACGCCTAAGTGACGGCATTACATTGCACATGACGAAGAAAGCTGATGGAACTGGGGATATACGCTGCTATGTATACTTGCTTCAGGATGCACAGCTGAATATATTAGACGGTAGATTCCACTCTGTAGAGTACTGAAATAAATGGCAACCTTGGCAATCATGGCAGGGGGAGCATTAATCAACGCACTCGCGTTCAGTGGTACCAACTTCTGTTTAGTATACTATCAGGGCATGGCACAGCAGAGCGCAAGAGGCACGATGAGGCTATTGAAAAATTGCAATCAGTCCAAGCTAAATGGGTACAAGACCGGCAAACCAAAATCGACTGGTTTAACAAGCAACGGCAATTGCAAATACAGGCTGGGAAGAGCGTGAGAGAGCTCGAAGATGACCTTTACAAGTACTACATTGCATCGAACGATAAAGTTCCGAAATTGTCAGATTTCTACACACCTTTCAAACAACAACAAGACGGTGAACTTACCTTCATTGTTGGATCCTTGACCCTTCTGGGGTTCGCAGCATACAAGTATCTATAACGTTTTTTGACATATAATAAACAACATGTCAAAAACACCACATATCGTCACGGAAGAAGAAGCGGAAAAATTAAGCAATATTTACTATACCCCGGAACATCTCTGGACTGGACGAAAAGCCATCAAATTGCTCGCGAAGCAGAGTAGCCTATCCAAAAAGCTAGTCACTCACTGGCTTTCTCGTCAACTGCTCTGGCTCCGGCATATTCGGGGTCCGAAACGTATCGATTATCCCCACTTCAGTATTACGAGACCAAACGAGATGCATCAATTCGATCTGTTATATATGCCCCATGACAAGCTATATGGAAATACGTACAAGTACATTCTCACGGGTATTGACGTGGCCTCAAGGTACAAGGTAGCGAGACCACTACGTACAAAAAAAGCCAGCGAGATCGCGGACATGCTCAAGGACATTTATAAAGCGGGACCTCTTCGCTATCCTAAAATTTTTCAATGCGACAATGGTAGCGAATTCAAGTCAGATGTAACGAAATTGTTAGAAGGCAAGGGGGTGGAGATTAAACGGGCTACTACCAAATATCACCATACATTTACGGCCTTTGTAGAGAGCTATAACAAGGTATTCGCGGAAAGACTCTTCAAGCCCCAAGATGCGCAAGAGTTGGTTTCCGAGGAGACTAGTAGCATTTGGGTGAAGCACCTATACACCATCGTGAAAAGTCTCAACAATACAAAGACTGTCATGATTGGCATGAAACCCTCGAAGGCTATGAAGCTGGATGAGGTACCGCTCGCGAGGGGTGAACAATACCCCAAAGAAAAGCCCTTGTCTGGGGATGGGTTGTACCTCTACCTTTTACAACCTGGAGAAGAGCATGGTGATGCAAAAAGACGCGCAACTGATGCCTTTTGGAGTAAAAAGACCTATAGGGTAGATCGAGCTAGTGTAGGGAGTCGTGTTTTGTACTATTTAAAAGACGGGCCTGATCGTAGTTTTGTCGCAGAAGAGTTGATGCTTATTCCTGAAGATGTTCAGATACCTCCTGAACATGTCAAGGATTGGTAAAGTATTTTCATGAGTTCATTTAGATCTAGATCTTCATAATCGTCATCTGCATTCCTTACATAAAGCAAAGGATGCATGGTGTAGAACGGGTATCCATAGACGAGACCTTTTATAATATCAGGTTCACTTTGAAGGTCAATGTCAACCAATTGTCTATCTGCTATACGAAAGTTGAGGATATCGCCTATTTTTGTCAAGTCAGCCAAATCCGATAGTTTTAATTCCTTATTTTTTACGAGCTCGTAACATATCATACCATACTTGTTCACGGTCGCATCAACGATATGCAGCCCAAGGCGTTGAATTTCAGCCTCTAAATCCTCGTCGATATTGCGTCTTGCAAATGTTGCCCATGCTTTTTTTCCCGAGGCTACTCTGTTTAAAAGCTCTTCGTCATCGGGGTCCTCAAATCCTTCGTAGTAAAACCCATTTCTAAACCTAAAATTTTCTAAACACTGAGGTCAATAACCACTCACTGACGCTGCCTTGATACAACATCGTAGTACGGGTACTTGGATATTGTACATATTTTTCAGTTGTCTTTGTTGTACGTATGCTTCCATTTTTTGTTATTTCAATGGCTTTTAGCATGGGGCCAAGCGGGTCTGAAATGTCTACCACTATTGGGGTAGGGCGCCCTAATATCATGCTAATTTTGACATTCAATAGGGGAGGGGTTTAGAGTCCCTCCCCTATTGAGGCCCCTGTCTAACATTTAACAGAGGCTCATAAAGACTCATTCCGCGAGCTCTAGGAGACGTTGGTGAGTATAATGTTCACCAAGCGTAAAATGTCTGACACGCTCCGGGTTGACTTCGATACAGCCACGTTCTCGAAGCCAGTTGTAGTGTACAATGGCATTTGCCGTCTCTGCTAGTACCACAATCTCACCATTGGGGTAGTCAACAAGTTTGTTCCGTATTTTTTGTGCTACATATCCTTGTTGACCACAGATGGCCAGGTATGGAAAGGGATCGTTGTTGTTCTTCTGGATAACGACCATGCCGTTATCCTTTTGAGGATCTTCAAGGTAAGGCACGGCGCGTTATTGTAATGTTTCTACTTGATCTTGGAGCTCCTCAAGCTCGTCCCCCAGCACCATGAGTTGCTTGTCTCTGTCGTCTAGATCATCCCCGAGGAGCACCAGGGCCATATCCCTTTCCTCGAGGGCTTGACGCTGCTCCTTAAGTTCATCCTGTAATTTTTCGACGCCTTTTCGACCTAGCCATCTGGTAAGCTCTACAGCCTTGTGTTTTTTGATCTGACAACAATCTCCAGGGCGCCATCTAATGTGACAAAGACGTCATGCGGATTTTTCCCTCCTCTTAGCATACCTGACCGGGTGTAGTCGCCGACTACACCCGATATACCCTCTATTTCCGCCCTTGATGTTATCATATGGTGATCAAGGCTATACTGCCTAACATTTGGAATACATAAAAATCTCTCGAGATCAGCACGCTTGAAGATAGGCTGATTTTGCCCATCGAACAGGGTCTCAATTGCTCCTGTTGCCATTGTGTTGAACAGAGAAATTTGCGACATTTCTAATATGAGGAAGCTCAGCCAGAGGTTTGCACCTCCAAGTGGTAATTTTACTACTCACAAGAGTAGTAAAATTAGCGCCTGCTTACGACATATCAATATCAAACATCCCTTCGAATAGTTCCCGCGTATCATCGTCAGGTAATGTGAAATGGTTGTGGTAAAAATTCTCAATACCAAGAGTATCGTCCCTGAATGGGCACCAGGCATGCACGGCATTCGGATCGTCGCATTCCGGTTTCCTCGCGGTCATATCGCGGTACATCGCTTTTAACGTATTTATTCTTGTGCTGAGTTGCTTACGCTGGCATCGGATCATGTAGTGCTTATGCCCGCCTTTTTTTCCATGCTCGTGAGGATTATTTTTATCAACCACGCATAGCACGTTGTCATATTGATATCGATGTGGAACATGTCTCTGCCGTAGTTCCGAGTTGTCTTGCTTAAGAACACTAGTTCCGAGTTGTCTTGGTTAAGAACACTAAGCTGTTCATCCCTGACATCAAGATCGTCCTCTAGGATGGCGATGGCCACGTCCCTTTCTTCGATGACCATATCTCGCTTCTTAATTTCATCTTGTAATTTTTCGACGCCTTTTCGAGCTAGCCATTTGATTAACTCTACGGTCTTGGGTTTTCTAGAACGACGCACAATCTCCAACGCACCGTCAAATGTGACCAAGACATCGTGCCAATTTTGACCTTCCCTGAGGGGTGCGGCAGCCGCACCCCTCATAATATCACGGCGAGGTATGGTTTTCACGTCTCTGTATGTTGCTTTTATATCATCGATCCTCAAAAACCTACCAAGATTAGCACGCTTGAAACGAGGCTGATTTTGTTCATCGAACAGGGTTTCGATTGCTCCTGCGGGTACTGCGTTGAAAAGGCTAAGTTGCGATGACATCTTTTGAGTTATAAGATAGAATTATATTTTTTGTACGGTCACTCGACAATCTTGTATCCTCTAGGGTGCTCCAACCTTAGGTACAGGCACGCGTGCTTGGACTTTTTCAACTCAGCCTTTATCCCCTCCCAATCGGATATCATGTTAGTCTCTTCATCGATCATCTTCATATCAGACCGTTCATGGGGGTACCAGAGGAAAAGCTGTTTCTTCTGCCTTCTCAAATTTTTCGGCAAAGCAGTATACGATTGGGTTAGTAGCCACAAACTATGCTTACGATGCCTACCTGAAATAGCCAATTCAAGCAGGGATTGTCTCCGCTTATCAAGGCTCTCGTCAGATATCATGTCGTCGACGACAAACAATGTCTCTTCGCCCGCCAGCAACGATGACAATTGTGGAACCCATTCGAAAAGCTGATCCTTGGGGTTTATCAGGAACACGTAATCATCTTTCCAAAGTGAGGCCCTCTCAAGGTAGGTGGTATTCCATTGTATCGTAGGGCACAACACGACTATGTTGTAGTAGTGATTTTTATACTCTTTTTCTAGCAGGTCCAGGACACGTTGCGTCTTGCTGCAACTTGTCGGGCCCGTAAAGATGGCTGTGTGCGGTTCCTTGACAACGTCTAACATTTTATTAAACGCCCTGTTTTTTATGTATTCTCGGGTATATCGAAAGGCAATCGGAACAAATCCACGCGCCGGCGTGGCTGTTGACAAGATACCCCTTACAGGCGGGGCAGTACGTGGTCTTGTATACGAGGGGTAGAGGATCAAACGATATCTTACCATTTAAGTACCGCAATACCTTGCGATATCTCTCAACGAGGCGCGCCTTCTCCTGAGAGACAGGGCAGGGGCCCTGATTAAAAAAGGTTATCTTGATCGGTGTTTTTAAAAGTTCAATGTACCGAGGTACAATGTCGTGGGAAAACAAGGTATAGAGGCGCAGGTAAAACTCGTCTTGTTGGGACCGTTTAATTTCCTTATCAATTCTGGCTATATCTACCATTTATTGTTTCGGAACGATGCTTGCTGGGATTCACCCCTTGGAGACAGCCATCTCGCGGCTAGCTCTCCCCGCAGCAAAATAGGCAGTCATCTTCATTACATCATTCATATCCATTTTTTCAGAGGGTCGTGCAATACCCAGGAATTTCTTACCTGCTAGTGCATAAGCGAAAGTGAAAGATAGATCTACAACAGTCTCGTAGAGCATGTCCAAAATTTCCTTTTCCCTAGGAGTAATGTTGCTTGTCATAGGTGTTGCTTGGCTTGTAGTCATTTATTTAAGGCATTTTGAAAATATCAATTTGGGGCTGAGCTTTGCCCTGTTGAGGTTCAGGGGCGGGCTTGTGAGGTTCTCCCTTACCTCCAAATTTATACCAGACCCCTACTCCTATCGCGAGTACGGCAAGCGTACCTACACCGTAGATGTAGACGTTGTCCCTCGACTTGTGCGGACTTGATGCAGGTTCCTGATCATCTGATGAAGAACTTTTGCCTACGTTCTTCTGTAAGTTTTCCTTGTTCCTGCGATTCCATTCCGCAAGTCTCTTGCCAGCAGCAACACGACCTTCGTTCTTCTTGACTATGACTTGGTTAGACTCTTCACCCATTTCTTATAAGCCATAAAGCTTAAAATAAATTTTACTGTAGGCTCTGATCCCCAAGGATCTTTCTCGTTAGTCTCCGAGCCATCATCTTTTTGGTCATATGTCGGGCCGTGTGTCCCACCACCAAGATAGGCGCTAAACATCTGCCAATTGTGCAATAGACGAGGACCCCTAGGTCCGTCATGGCGTCTCGGATTATCAGGTCTTCTTCAATGTCTTTTCGGAGATCGTCAACATTGTTAATGTCCACAAAGTTCCCAATAATGTTTGCGTACAAATTGACCACGTGGGTAGTTAACGCCTTGGCCGTCTTTTCTCCCTTCTCCTGGAGCTCTCGTTCAACGTACTCGGTATGTACCTTTTCAATCGCTTCATCAGGGGCCTTGTCAATAAAGCCCTCGTTACATTTCTTCGGTAATAGATGTCCCTTGCCTTTACGCAGGGCTTCCTTCAGGACCTGGCGTTTATCCGTGGGTTTTTCGATATGTTCAAAAGATTCTGCGGTTGTGTCGTCAAATATATTCGCTAGCTGACTCATTCTCTTTATTGTATGTTGAAATTTTAGATAGAATAGTAGTACTATCACATAGGGTAGAATTACCACAATATACAAACACACTTCCATTTATTCGAAGTGTGTTTGATCAACCACGCTAGGCTACACTCTACCCGGAGATATATCGATGACCTTAGCTTAAAACACAAGCGGGGAGGTATGTATCCCGTCGTCATGTACAACTCTTTTGTCGTAAAACGCCGAGAGACCGAGCTTATTCTGTTCGTACGTGATCATTCCCTGATTGTGTACCCGAAAACCTACGTTTTTTGCAATGTCCAAACCTTGCCCCTTTAACGCACTCATGTACCTAGACCAACTCACGGCATTTTGCTTCTTGGACATGCCCTTACACGAAAATTTTGTACCATCTTTTCCCTCCACGAAATGGCACTTGGCTGTAAGGGCAATCATCCGAAACCCGATGAATTCTGCTTTGAATAACCCTCCTGTTCGACTCGAGTATTTATCAGTGACGAGCCAGTTTTTCACGTCCTTGTCGTACTCGTCAACCAGTTCGGGGCGAACAACATCTCGCAACTCATCCCCAGAGATGGCAAAATAGGCACTGTCAGTGTCCATGTAGATGTACTCAAAGTCTCGACGATCCACATACTTGTCGAGAAAATCGTAGTAAAATTCTAACATACGAAGTTTAGCTAGTTGATACACAGCGATACCACACTGGTAGGCTCTATCGATACTGCACTTGTGTTTGCCTTTTCTGAGCTCGTAAGCATCTCCAATCTCTTCGAGATCTTCGAGGTACGGGCTTCGCAGGGTTGCATCAACCTCCTTTTCATTGCTTGTAAACGTAGTATCTGCGTGCCTCGCTAGGTCTTCAATCATCTTGCCATGGAAGCTGTTCCCCTCTAACTTTGCCGTATCTCCCGCAATACGTTTGTCGGGGTCTTTATCGGCCTGTCGTCGTGCATCGGCAATCTCTTCCGGAAACCATGCAAATGGCTTACCTCGAGTGTACTTGAGAAATTGGTGAAAAGCAGTCACTTTTAGCCCATGGTCAAGGTACCATTTCAGTACGGGGGTATACAGTAAGATCTTTTCAGCTCTCATCAACCCCAGAAGCTTACGCGTACCCGGAACACGCTTGCGACCCGTAGTTTTCAAGTACTCGTGCATATGCTCGGGGATTTGATTGTCGGGTATCTCCTTAACAAGGAACAGCGGGGCCATTACGCTGAATTTTTCACGCAGATCTTCAGGTACCTCGATATCGACCTGCGCAAAACCAAAGAGTGATCCATCTAGCACACCTCGCGTTAGTATCTCTAAGTTATGCGCTGATGTTGGTGTAGCCACCCTGATCAGCTCTTCCTTCCCACAAGGAAAGTCTTGCATCAGGGTACTTGGGTAGAGCATGTTTGCGTCGTACCCTAGAATGGTTTTACAGTCGTGGGGCTCCTTGTACACGTGAGATCTGATACCCGTCACGTCTCTTTCATGGTACCTACAGAATACAATCGCGGGGCCACCAACCATCCCTGTCCTCAAGAGCTCGTAGGCCTCATTCCTCGTACATTTTTCACATGCTTTCTGTACCTCTTTACAACCCTTACAACCTTTGGTGTAGCAAGAGTCCTCGCACCTGTGCCTGCATGGTCCCCCCGGAGCGTATAGCTCCAGCTTGGGGTTCAGCCGTAGAGATTTGTTCAAAACGTAGTGCATCGATACGCCCGGAATACTTACCGCATCCTTCAAAATATCTATCTCGTCGGTGTAATACTGCAACCTCGTCTTGTCCACGGCTTCAATGAACGGTTCCACATCGGCCAGATTGTACTCGCGCAGCCAGTCCATCATGGTGACGCAGCCTCGCTTGTAAAACTCAGCGCGGAATGTTTCCTACTCTTCGCGAGATAGCGTGTTTTTCCCACAAAGACTGCCGTCTTCGTGCGCGACAGGCCCAACATGGTCCAACTTGCCGTGGCTCGTCAACCATTCGTATGGAAACACAAGCTTTTGGAACCTACATGCCAAGGACTTGCACCAACCGTCATAGCTCATACCAGGAGCAAGGAAATTTTTAATGTCGAGAAATTTAAACCTCGAGGTTGTGAGGAACATGTAGTCGTTGTCTTTCTTCGCTACCCTGATCTTATCGCCTTGCGCAATTTCTTCGACAAAATACCGCTTGATCAGGTTGATGTCGTACTTGCCGCTGTTAAACCCAATTACTGATACTTGGTTTACCCACTCGTTCCACGCATCCTGGTTCTTTTTGGAGAGCATGTCGAAATCATCGGGTTTTGGGTACATTCTCTCGACTTCTTTTACAATGAGGGCATGCCTCTTCCCCAGATGCCCCACAAACGTTTTCATTAAAACCTTGGGATCCTCGTGCTCAATGAACGTTGGGTGGTTATTCAAACTATCGGCAATACCAAAGCTTACGGGGATATGTCTTGAAAGATATGTCAAATCGGGGGTTTGTTGGTAATTTAACGGTAGTAAGAGGACTTCGAAATCAAATACAATGTAGTGAGGATAGGGCCTAAACTCCTTCTTAAAGTACCTCTTGATTTTGGGTGGTTTCTCACATTCCCAGGCTGTGACGAGGTTGTAGCCTAAACCCTTTATCAACCTTTCCTTAGACAGGGTTGCACCGTAACGATTCTTGTCCGCGTTGGTTCTCTCAGGTCGACAGGGGCATCCGTGCCACTTACAACCGTTGTACTCATAAACGGTCTTTGCGATAGGCTCATAGCCATCAACTTTCCACTCCTTTTTACCCTCGCGGATAACGCGTTCACCACCATGACCACATAAGGCATGATGGATATGCCTTCTGGTTTGTTTGATATGTATTCCAGCCATTTTGAGGCATCGTAGCTAAAACCCTCATCGTAAAAGACCTTCTCCGCCTTGCTCGACATACGTTTCACCTTCTCCCCTTTGCAAATAATCGTCGTCTTGACGCCCCCGCATTCATTCTTCTTATGCCGTGATAGGTGGTTGCTTTTGGTAAACAGTTGTTTGCATACCTCACATTCCCATTTCTGTTGGGCCAGCACGTCTAAATCTTTGATGTAGAAACAGTGCCCGTCCAGCATACCAATATTGATGTCATCTAAATCCCTTTTGTACTGCTTTTGCCCATATACGAGTCGCCATGGTGCCTTCTCAGAGTTTGTCTTGGGCTCAAAGTCTCTGATGTTGATCTTGAATTGTTTGGCAACGCCCTCCAGATCCACCAGTCTCGTAGGGCGCACGTCTTTACGCTTTAGCTTAAGGTCCCCGTAGTACTTTCGAGCTAGCGCGAGGGCTGGTTTTGTAAGAAACTCTGTTCCTTGTACTACGTTAGCCCTCTCTCTTACAGCTAAGCATCTCCAAAAGCATAAGTTGTCCGTTCTGTCATTTGTACTATCCATACCGTAGATGCACCTCTTATTTCGCAGCCAATCTGGGAGAGGGCCGCATCCCAGAAGAGGTTCACGCGTGCTTATCACCTTGATCTGTACGTGACCAAGGACGATTTTCCCTTCATATGCTCCCAGGGTCTCGGTGGTCCTAACGGGTGGTAAATAAGCCTTAGTCCAAAATTCACCATCCTCCAAATCGAGGCGCTTCATCTCGCATTCTTCAATGAACGCTTCGATTTCCGCTATAATTGACAGCGACCTAGAGCTCTTAGTTTTGGGGTAATCAGACACGCCACCTCCACCCTTGTAAATATCACAGCCGAAACTATACACGACCCTAACGCGCATGTCTATGTATGGTGTAATTTTTTGCATGATTGCATCCGTTAGTGGTTGGTTCAAATTTTTGTTCATTCTCCATGTTTTGACACGATCTCCATCCTCCAATATTTGGATATCGTCCTCAGAGCCCTGATATTCGTCTTGTATGTCCTCCGTGTCGTAGTAGTCTTCCTGTGCTTCCTGTTCGACCTCGTCGTGAAGCGTTGTCCCTCCCGAAATTTGTTCCTTTGCCTTGTTGTAGTAGAAGGCAACGGTATCCCGCACACTCTGTAGTCGATCGGCAAGAGCGTCGCGAGTTGCTGCTACTGGTGCCGACATGGTGCTATATAGTTTGCTGATTGAATTCTTGAACCAACTCATCTCCTTTCTTATATACAGATTTTTTTGAAGTGGTGCCGGTGTTTGCTGAGCATGTTGGGAATTTCCCTACATGTTTGTCACGTTGCGCATGCGTTGATTTTTGTTGATTTTTTGCTGATTGTCAGCGGATTTTGTCGCGATGAGGTGTGATGAACATCTGTGACGTCACAAGTAAAAAACTGTATGTTATTTTTATGAGAGTTTGACCGTGGAAAATTTGAAATTCTGTATGAGGTGACCCCCTACACTAGCTCATGCAATAAGTAATAATAATTTAATAATTAATAATATGTTTATGCGTGTAAAAAACCTGATCAAAATTAACATTTTTTATAAATTTGTGGCTTTAAAAAAAGCCTTTTTGTTGATAATATGTCAAGAAGCCTTATGTCACTGCAATCAATTGGGGCCAGAACTACTTTACTAATGGGGGTTGCATATTAACAATAGCTGCAGCAATTGTCCAAATGTGATCACACATATCGATCATTGATATTGGTAATATGTTTTCCAATAATCGGAATTCTTTCAACCGTCCATTAACCCTTTCAATGTGTATTCTTGCGCGTTCTACTCTTTTACCATGATAAACTTCTGATCTTGTAAATTTTCTTTTTTGACGAACAAAATGAGGTAGAACACATGTTACTTGGTGGGGCAAAAACAGATCTTGAACATTGAAACCTTTATCAAACAGAACCATAAAACCAGGATGAAATTTTGAAGCAACATTTGTATCTTCAGTAATAAAACGATCTGTGTTAGATCCAGCATAGGCAGGAGATATGTAAGAGATTGACCCAGATTTAGTACAAAAAATCAGTTTTTTTAGTGTGTTTCGGCTTTTGTAAGTGCTGTATGTTTGGTATTGTGCTGCAACATTTTTTGAATGTTCAACATATGTTCAGTGCAGTCACCAATACCTTCACATTTGTTGAAAGTACCAGAAAAATGATGATGCTTATATGCCAGTGTTTCATCAGGTGTTGGCCAATATATTAGTTGTTCAAGTTCCAAACTAAGAAAAATGATGAATGTTGTAATAATGTTGGAGGCATGTCCAGTCGATATTCCAAATCTAAAAGCTAAGTCAGCAACAGGCGCATCAAGTCTTATCCTCGTCAACGTCATTAATATTTCATCCTCTAAGCTTAGAGAACGGCTTGGACCAGGTTTTCTTTGACAAAACAATTTGGCTGGACTATACTGATACTGTTTAGTTTTTACAGAATTGTCACCTTTGTAATATTGGAGCTTTAAATGTTTCGGTCGAACATGCTCAATAATAAATCGAAAAACTTTTGATGATGGACATCCGGTGTACAATTTTATAATTTTTTTATTGCTCTGGATGCAATCCCATGACATTCTTGTATTAATTGTATTTAATGACAATTTGCTGGAAGTTGTGGATGTGGTGGGCAACGTAGGCGATAAAATATTGGCATTACCAGTTAGTGATAACATTGGAATATATAATTCTAAAGCAGACATTGATGAGGTTGAGCAAGTGGGTGATAACAGAGTTGTCCCACTCGCTGGTGATAATAATGAAAGATCTGTTGATGAACTGGTTGGTGACATTAACAAAGAGGAATTTTTAGGAGAAGTTAGATCAAGTGTGACACCAAAGTCAATTTCATCTACATTGTCTGGTTCTGTTTTGACACCATCTGAAGCAGTTGAAGATGAAACAAATTTATCCCTTTTGCACTTGTTGTTGGGAAGAAACACTCTTTCTTTTGGTGCTTTTCTCTTTTTTGAGTTTTCATCGGTACCATAACCTTTTAAATACAATGTGGGTAAAGGGCTTGCATCTGTCGGTTTTCCATATTCAAAATGATTTGAACAGATCACATGATGTTTTTTAAACACAAAATACTTCCTATTACAAGCGGACCCCCACTTAGTATACAACTTAGGGTTTCTACAAGTGTAAAAACGTAGCTCTAAACTCCCATTAAATGCAGTGATGTGCGGCTTAATGACATATTTTTCTGGATATTTACGAGCATTGTTACATGCTCCCACAGCACAACGATCATTAATTCCCATGACGATAAGTATTCTTCAATAAAAACCACAGAACAACAGTACACATTAAAAGCGACTACCTTCGTTCAAGGTTTGTTTTGATTTGAGATACCCTGATTGTCCCATACTGCATTGCGAAGTCATAAATTTAAAAATGGTAGCACTATCAGTAAAAAGGTCTATTGGTTAAGCCCTAGAGGCTTACAACATTGTAAAATATTTTTGGACTGGATGTGGGTACTAACACCGTGGTGAATCCGGATTATGGAAGCTAACAGTTATTTAGGCTATTAAGAGTAGTGTTAGTCACAGAACACTAATTTGCGCATTTTCTCAAATTGCAGCATTATCCTCCTTAAGCGGATTTTAAGTTTGGACACTTTTTGCAATATTTATGCATAATTTTGACAAAATAGTACCGGTTTACTCATTTTCGACCTATTTTCATGCCTGCGGTCAGGAAAAATGAAGAAAAAAAAGGGAAAAAAATTATCGATCGGATTTGAACCGGTGCGTTCTGCGGAACGACTGATTGAGCTGTGCGCAATTGGTTAAGCCCTAGGGGCTTACAACATTGTAAAATATTTTTGGACTGGATGTGGGTACTAACACCGTGGTGAATCCGGATTATGGAAGCTAACAGTTATTTAGGCTATTAAGAGTAGTGTTAGTCACAGAACACTAATTTGCGCATTTTCTCAAATGGCAGCATTATCCTCCTTAAGGATACGGTAACCCCCTGAGGCACATACTCAGTATATTTAAAATATCCCCTGTGCTCGCTGTATTAACCCTAGCAAATATATATATTCTGAAAGCCGAATAAATTATCTCTAGAATGATGATAAAATATTTCCATAAAAAAAATCCAAAAAGTAGAAAAAAAATTATATACAAATATTCACCCTTCCAGTTCATTTTGTCGAACACTCCCCTCAGTAAAATTTTTGTTCGTTGAAAAAAATTTGATTGTGAAGCTCTTATTCAGCTCTAAAAAACTTTGCTTTTTTTACTCAAAACAACACGTGGTTCCAAAAATATAGCATATTTTGTGTTACAATAGCTGTTTTATGACTGATTTATCTATTTTTAAGCATGATAGCTCAATAACTTGATATTTCCTCACTTTCTGCGTTAGAAAAAGCAAAGTTTTGTAGCCAAAGATATAATTGTCGCAACAAACTTATTTTCGTACAATTTCGACAAGATGGAGGGAGTGTTCGACAAAAATATATACCGTTACGACTGAAAATTTTATTTCGAGAAAAAGCAAATCAAAGACCTTTGCTTTTACCTGCAAGAATCATGGTTACACCCACTGAAACGTTATGAATAATTAATAACTCATGAATACTTTATTTCAAATTAAAGGTAAAGTGTTTTTACAGAACTATGGGTCTAGTTATTGTTAAACAGACAACCGGATAACATAACATAACAGGATAAAAACGAAAAAAATAAAGAAATAGATTAAAAAGGGATAGATGATAAATAATAATATATTTGTATAGATTATTAAAGTGTGAATGTTTCCTATGTTATATGTAGAGATGCAATTTTTTATTCGTTCTGCATAAGTCTCTTTAATTATTATACAGATTAAATATATTTAAGGAATTTTAAACTGTGAGCACACTATTGAAAACACTAAAAGATAAAAAAGATTTTTTCTCATTTTATCCCTCTTAACAATAAAAATTTTTGATTCTTTTTCAAAAAATATCAGGAAAATATGCCAAAGAATCAAAATTAAAAAATTTTTTTTTAAAAAAAAAATGACCCTGAAGGGGGTTACCGTATCCTTAAAGGAAAACTAACGAAAAACTTGCGTATATGTTTTTTTTGGAATACACACGTTCTTACATCCCGAAAACAACATGGCATTATAATTTTTAATTTTTTAATTTTTTTATGTCCAAATTTTGTCCCTCAGAAACGATAATTACATTAACAATCGCCGCCATTATCGAACAAAAGCCAATTGGTTCGTTCACATTTTGTTAATTTGTGACGTCACGCGGCGTACATAGCTCAGCAGGACTTGTGAGGATGCACTCACTACTTGGTCTTCCAAGAGAGATTATAATTTATCGCGAGGTTCGAGCGATATAAAGAAGAAAAGCTAAAATCCAGTAGCACAACATCATCGTAGAAAAAATAATTTTCAAGAATTTAACAACATGCGAAAGTAGGTCAACAAAAAGAAACTTCGAGACTATTTTTTTTTGCTATCACAAAATCACTTCCAGTACACTTTATTGCGCATAATCATTTTTATAATAAACTAGTCGATAAGGCCAGTGGAAAAATCCACTCAGGCAGAAGAACAATGGAAAAATAGATTGTGTAAAGTGTTTTGCTGACGTCAACAGTGCTTATAAAAAAAAATTGGCGAAATTTAGTTTATTCGTTGCGTGTAAGGTGTAGATGTTAAAACGCTGATCAGTTGATGTGTTTATGGACCTCTTTTAGATGGCATCTTTTAACTATGGCGAATACATCGTCAACGAATCTTTTCCAAACCTTTGGAGGTCTGTCTGTTGTGATTAATGCTGTTGTCTCATGTGCTCGCATGTATATTTCTGCAACTACTGATGATGCAGGGCCTCCCATGGCAACTAGGTCTGTTTGAGTGTAGTAGTTCTTATTAAACAGATGCCATGTTTTTGTTAAAAAAAAAAGTTTAACAAAACGCAGAAAATTCAGTGTAAGAGACTATTGGTCGAATTGAATTTCCCTGTTTACAAATTTTTGGTTGTCCGTAAAATCGCGGTGGTGGTCCGTCACATGGTTTCAGTCGATAACACTGCTTATCGTCGATGTATTCTTTTCTCTTTAACTCCATTAAGATGTTCCTGGCTTCTCGTTTGATGACTTCCGTAGGAGCTTTCTTGAGAAGTTTGTAAGGCCCGTTGCTGATGTGTTCGTTGCACTTGTTGATGTACTCAGGTGTATTCATGATAACCGTTCTTCCCTTGTCAGCCAGCAGGATTATGATATCTTTGTCGTTCTTTAAATTCTTCAATGACAGTCTTTCAGATTTTTGTACATAGTCCTTTGGTGTTTTGCTTTTCTGTAGCGTGAGGCATACTTTAACTCTCACTGTATCTGCCTCTTCTTTTGGTAGATCTATAATTGCCTCTTCCACTCTCGCAACTATTTCTTTCTTTGGGATTGAAACTGGTGTCATACAGAAATTCTTTCCTTTCATAAGTTGTCTGTTGGAAAGATTTACAATTCATGTTCTCTTGTCTACACCCGCGTAGTGGCATCATCCTTGCATCTGTTATTGATTTTGTTTAACTTTTTAAGGTGCTTGTCTTCAACCGATCTCATTTCTTTCTCATTCACGGTATCGCGAATATTCTTAACCTGTTTATATTGGTCGATGGAGGGTCTTGATTTGATGGTGTTGTCAAGATCAAGTATTTGGTGATGTAGGGCGTTGCGTGTTACATGATTGAGGTGGATTCTTTTATGCAACAAATGTTTTTACAAAAGTTTTCAGATGGTATACAAAAGTTTCCGAACAATCTGTTATGTTAAAGAGCAGAATTCTCCTAAAGTATCCTATTAAGGGATACTTTAGGGGAATTAATTTCTGTAAGAACTAATTTTTGAAACACTTTTAAATTTTTACAAGAACTATTTTTTTGCAAAGTTAGAAAGTTTAAAATATCTTGTTTAAAATACTTCCTTAATTTGGATACATTAACAAGTATGAGTCTATGTACTGAAAGGCATAAAGCTAAAAGTTGGCTATAAAAAATACTTCTCTTTCGAAACCATTTTTGCTAAAAATAAAATTGAAATAAAGACTTGAAACTTGGTATGAAATGTTTTTAGGCTGGTTTGAAAAAAAATGTGAGACACAAAATATTTTCACTATTATCATAGTTCCTGAGTTCCTGTTTTAACCATTTTCAGGGACACCGATAAACTGCTTAAGTGAATTTCTCCACGGCCTTATCGACTAGTCTATATAATACTACGGATCCTCCGTGTGTCTGTCTGTGACTTTTGTAAACTGGCTTATATTCTTCGCAATTTTCTCTGATAAAGTCTATAAAACATTGCCTATAAAATTGTTCTTTAATTTACCAAACTTTAACGTTAAAATAATATTAACGTCAAAGGAACTTTTATTTATTAACATTAGTGAGGACATTACGTTGCACTTAAAACTTAAAGGCTTAATAACTTGGAAACAAGGTCGTGACGTCAGTGATTTTTTACTGCGTGGGTAACTAGGGACCACCTGGGACCAATTTGGGTAAGTTTCCAAAACCGGTGTCCCCGAATCGGGTTAATGACGTCATTAAAAACCTTTAAACCACGGATCCTTGCTGACTTAACTTTTCTTTAAATGTACATGTTCATGTATGAATTTAAATGTACATACATTATTTTGATCCGAGTTTCAAGGTCTTCACAATAGATGCTACGCGTGTTAACAAAATTCTAAAAAAAAAAAAACTTTATATATAAGAACTTGACAGTGCTGACGTCTTCAACAATTAAATAACGGCTCTTTGTCATTTTTCCTCTGCCTAAGTGGATTTTTCCACGGGTTTTATCGACTAGTCTCTTATAATAATACGAAGTTTCCGTCGTCTGTCTGTGACTTTTGCAAAGTTGATTATATTTTTTACAATTTTCTTTAACAAATTCTTTAAAACATTGCCTATAAAATTGGTTTGTAATTCACCAACCGTTGACGTTAAAACAATAATAACGTCAAAGGAAAGTATATTAAGATTAGTGAAGCTGTTGCATTGCACTTTTAAGTTTAAGGCTAAATAACTTGGAAACCAGTGGAAATAACTGACGTCATCTCCTGCGTGGGTAACTAGGGACTACCAGTGACCAAATTAGAACCAAATTCCTAAAGCTGGGTAAACTCACCCGTTTCGGAACAAACGGGATAATGACGTCATCAAAAACCCTTTAAATTCCAATATCTCTGTAGCATTTCTTCAAAAGCACATGATCCTATGCATTTTCTTGATCAGCGTTTAAAGCTTTACACGATAGTGGCAACGGCTAAACAAATTTCTAAAAAGAAATCTTTGCACATTTGTGAGACTTTGCTGACGTCATCTAAATTCAGGTGATTGATCAAATCATTGTTCTCCTGCCTAAGTGGATTTTTCCACAGGCCTCATCGACTAGTTTAATATATTAATATAGTCAGGAAGGCTAAAATTTACGCATTGATTAATAACTTTTTCATTAAAGTCCAGTCATTTGTTCTTATCGCTGTAGAATCGGCGTTTCTACACGACTAAGCTACCATCTTTAATATTCCGAATCAATCTCTCACTCTAAGCCACTCAATATGAACGACCTGCCGACTTCCATTGTATTGAGCTTAAAACTTTGATCAAATTAATGTATAAGATCATGTGCTGTTGACGAACGTTTTCGGAGATATAATAGTTTAAACATTTTGGTGACGTCAGCAGAAATCCACCTTGTCTTGTACAGACAGAAACACAGAAGTATCCTATAAATATAGGGCGACTAGTCGATAGCTATATTTCTTTATAACAAAAAAGCCCAAAAAAGCTTTCTATCTGGCGTTGATTAATTTTTTTCGTGCTAATTTTTGACCTCAGAGTTAATCATATTGAGTATTTAGCGCGAGGACGTTTCCATTACAAGTAAAACAAGATGCAGGCGCTGCATAAACTATCTCGCTATTAAAAATGCACAACTATGAAACATCCACAATGCGACCCAATTCTACAATTTCTGCTAACAAAAATACAGCCTATCATCCATGGTTAAAAGTCGCGCGATTGAAACGTTTATGGTCTTAAACGGCATTTAGGTGACAAAAAATCAAAATTTTGATGTCACCATCATGTTCAGCATACTTTTTTTGTTATCTGTGCCAAATTTTGTCGAAAATAAAGTAGTTTTAATTTCGGACCAATTTTGGCTTAAAATGACATTTAGGTGACAAAAAATCAAAATTTTAATGTCACCATCATGTTCGGCATACTTTTTTTGTTAACTTTGCCAAATTTTGTCTAAAATAAAGTAGTTTTAATTTTTGGACCAATTTTGGCCTAAAATGACATTTAGGTGACAAAAATCAAAATTATGATGTCACTATTATGTTCAGCATACCTTTTTTGTTAACTGTGCCAAATTTTGTCGAAAACAAATACCAATTTTGGCCTGAAACGTCATTTAGATGACTTCCAAGTACTTAGAGAGTTTAGGTACGAAGTTTAAATCTGTGACGTTGCAATTGACCATTTGGGACATTTAGTTAGTTACGAGTTGGAAACCTATCCTCGCAGGCGAGATGGTAAAAAGAAAAAAAAAAAGTAAAAATAGTTACCAAGATGAGATTCGAACACACGACTACTCCCGTGTCGGTGCTCAGAGAGCCAAAAATTTCCATTTTGGGACGGACAGCTGTATTTGAATACTCCTCGCAGGCGAGATAGTAATAAAATTAGCGCTGATTTAATTCATTTCGTTGATGAAATACGTCCAACAACATCGAGGAGGACTTTATATTATGGATTTTCATGAGGCAAATTGAGAGGAGAAGGAAAAACTAAAAAAGAAAACGGGCGAGATTTTAGGACCGTGAATTTCTTGTAAAACGAGGACTATATGGAGAATATAACTATCTTCTAGAAGAATTAATATATAATCTTTCAAATATAAACTTTTTTGTCCGCTGTTGTGAAAAAAATATTTGTAGAAATGGCTTTTGGACATATAACATGCTCAATCCTTTTTTATACAAAGTGTGTTCGAGCTAAATCGCGCTGAAATATCAAAAAAAATTGATATTTATCCCGCGCGCTTTTCGGAGTTAAAACAGGTGCGCAATTAGTCATCAAAGTTTCCATTAGGCGTAAAAAATTAACTCCAATATTAGCGCACCTGAACGCGAATTAACGCCAGATGGAAACCAAGCTTAATAAGTTTTCATGGTACTTTTTTTGTATTTGTAGCGATTTGAGGGCTTCTCATGCCCGTATTTTGCAAAATTTCCGGTGTTACGCCTCGGAGCCTGTTAGGAGGGCGTACAGCGCCCCTTAAACCCCCAGCTGCTTTAGAGCCCGATTACTAATAAAACTCATGCGGAGTTTATTTGTAACAAGGCTATACAAATCTTTAGATCTGCCCCTGTACTCGTAGCTATGAAAACAGTTTTAAAGAGTACTTTAAAACGTTGAAAAGAGGACTGTATTTTATGAATAAAAAATGAAGACTACATATTACACGGCCACATGGTCTTTACATGTGGGGTCGGCGGTCGGTGTAATCCGCCAAACAAATGTCTGAAGACTTTACCAAACATATATTCTTGTTTATCTGTTTATCTCTTTGATCCTTGTTACCATATTCAGGCCGGGGACATCGTATTGCCACAAAACTTGGAACAAATGTTTGTTAGCACATTGGGGAACAATTGAAATAAAAAAGGTTAAAATAACGTCATCATATATTTCCGAATCCGAAAACAGGCCAAAACGGTGAAACGTGAACTTTGGAATAAGGGAAACTGTTTCAAACGTTTCAAAAGTGTAAAATTAGTTAAGAAAAGCTAAAAAAAAGGCTAAATAATGACCAACTTTTTCCCCGACCACCTGTTAACCGTTGAGTCACCATGACAACAGAGGTGACGTCACACCAAAAATTTTCGACTATCCTGAAGCTAACTAAAAGTAATGAAAAATCACCAACTGTTTTATCTTTTTTAATCAACGAAAATCAGTATGCTTTTGAAGTCATTTGAACATGGACGTTAATTTTATGGTGACGACAGTACGTCGAAATACTTTAAAATGCAAACGTGAAAACGATGAATTTATTAAATCCTTGTGACTTAGGCTATGGTCTTATTTTTGATACACGGTTTGCATATTGAAGGTGATTTGGATGCACTTTTAAGTATTTTACACGTTCCAATATACATTGCAAGTAAAAGAAGTAGATATTGATAGAAAAAAGACATTTATTTTGTACAATTCTGAACTGTTCCGATCTATAAGGTATACTATAAATCATAGTCTTGTGGATGATACAGTTCCGTAAGCAATCGATACAAATATGAAGGTACGTTTCCACCAACGTCCGATATAAATAAATCAACTAGTCCTGCATTTATGGAGTCCCCCAGAGGGTTAAAAACACGAACTTTTGACGCTGTTTTACCCTCAGGGAACATTGCGATATTTTCTGGAGACAGAAAACCGGTAAAATTTTCCTGATTTTGCCCACATAGATACGCTGGCGAAAGCTTAAAAAGTCCAGTACAAACTATAAATGGAACTGAATGGTATTTGGCAGCCAAAGCTATAGCTTCAGTTCCGTTTGCCGCCATAACACCACCATCAGCCATTACAAGATGGGAACCTACAATGACTTTATTAACTCTTGACATTATTGCAAACACTGCTGAGTCAGCAATCACTGTTGTAGATAATTTACTTTCAGCCAAACTTACGGCTAGTTTTTGACCACCAAAAAACGGAGCACTCTCTGCAACAACCACGGTAAATTTTCGTTTCCGTGCAGCGTTTTTTAAAAACTTCTCTACTGTTCGAGAATAACCTAGAGTCATAATGATTTCGTTAGAATGAATGTATTCCAGTGCTTGCCCTGCAATATTTTCTCGACAGGTTTCCAATTCACTAATCAACTCGTTAATAGCGTCGATAACTACCGATTTCAAGCCATGAGTAGTTTGAGTTAAATCATCTTCTTCCTTCTTGTTTATCATTAGGATGTTTTGCAGTGACTCTGCACCACTGTTATCTAAAGTTCAATATTTAAAAAAACTTACATTAGTCAGGTAAATGCAGCAGGTACAATCGCTTATTAAAGTTTAAAGACTTTTGCGGCTTCCCAGAACTTTTACCTAACTCGCTAAAGTATAAGGATGCGAAGTTTTTTAATAAGATTTTTTGTAGTGTAACTATAATTCTGATTGTGCGGATAAACTTTGGGGAATGTGATTAAATCACGCTCCGAGGAAAAAAGATTTATTAAAACATGCTCCTGCGGCCATGGTAAAATCATTTTTTCGGCTTCATCTTCAGGACCATTGAAATGAAGCAATTGAAAGCCAAATATATATATATATTTTTCCAATCCTAAGTACCTATAATCTGAGCCTCATTTAGGAAACGTTGCTTCTTATAAAAGAACGTGTAATTTTCCCAATCCTTAAAATTGCCTGACCACTTTACGTATTTTATATACAAACAACAGTGTGTTAAATTTTAAATAAATTTATTTTACTGTAAATGATTTTGGGTCTTGTTCTTGATTTTGACTTTAAAAATTGGGAGAAATAGGAACGTTAAAGATAATATATATGTGATTGTAACAGCAAAGCAAAAAATGACTTACCTGCTTTTTTTTCTGGGAATGTCCACGTATAACCTTGTATTTATTCAAAGAAAATTATATTAACCTAACAAAATATTTCGAAACTTTGGAGCTAGAAATTTAATCCTTAAACTTCGCTTATCATAAATATATTCCACATGAAAGTAAGATTAAGTTGGTAATATTTGTGATTGCTGATTAAATAAAGCATTGTAATTAATTTTATTTCCACTGCCTCGCGTTTCTTTACAGAATGGTGCACAAGCTCGTCTCAGATCACGTGACTATGTCTATTTTTTTTTGTTGAGGGATTAACATCAGCATGTCGAGATCTTCATCACTATATAATGGCATATTATCTTTAAAAGTTCCTACTACAACCAAGAAGTTAAGAGATTCCATGTCCTTAGAGTTAAGTCCGCACAAATATTTAGGAGGTAGGGGCAGGGGAAGTAGGGAAACATCTGGATTAAACTCCCAGTATCTCAAAAATGACTAATTTTGCAAGAATGTAAACTTTTGGAAGATTTGGAATGCCTCAGTTTCACAAGTTTAAAATCTGTGCTCTTCAAGCTAATTCTTCATCTAAAATTAATTTTTCGATGGCAATGACTTGTTTATACCTATTTGTCACTCACAAGTTTCTAATTCTAAATATAATATACATTTTACCTTCATTGCCAATAGTTTCAGCATATTCTTCACGAACAATCTTCAATATTCTCCGAATAATATTCTGCACCAAACATTCAAATTCAAGAGTCAGTGTAAGATACTTCCCCACCTTCCGAATCAACTCAATTAATTCTTTTGCATTCGACCATTTCGTGCTTCCAACAAGTTTTCTCATAACAAGAACTGTACGCATAGCCACATCAAAGGAGCCCATTTTGCTTTCCCTAATATCATTCATAAATGAATTAACTTCATCCTTAAAACCGAAGTCCAAATGCACCGACATTTTTTTTGCGTCTAAATCAAAAGTCTACAATTACTAAAAACTAAAGTAAAGACACTATACATTTAATGAAAAATCACATAAAAAGAACTAATACAAAAAACATAACATAAAATAAAAAAAGGTTATACCGTTTTCATTTTAGCACACTCTAGATTTTGGAGTAAATGCACAGTAAGCTGTATAATTCTTAAAATACAAAATGTTTATGTATGAAAAAAATAAAAAAATAAACGTTCAATCAACCGAAGGAAAATTTTTCGAACACAATGAAAACATTCTTAAAGTTCTATTCTAAAAGTTCTGAAATTAGCCGTTGGTGAAGTGGTTGTGTTTTTTGTGAAAATAAACAAGCAATTGTTGAAATTAACCAGAAATACACGAAAAAAAGTGTGGAGACATCACATTAAACTTATTTTTTTGAAGAGATAATTGATGATGATTCAGGACTGGTGTTCAGTGGATTTCTTTTATCCTCATTTGAAGAACTTAAGAAGTGAGACATTTGGAAATGGTGAGTTTCTTAGCTACTTTGTAGCTTTTTAGGGAGTCTCTATTTTTATGACCACTACATATGTTGGTTTGACAAAACTTACTGGAGGTATTGCTTCCACATTTCGTAGCATATATACTTCGTTTTCAGCATAGAGATTATTATATCCCTATGTTTTCAGAGACTGTTGATCGCTACAAAAAAACAGTGCCCACTCACGTGATCCATATAAGCCAATTACAATGTCAGATATAAAAAAGACATTACACTGCCAGGTACTAAAATACATTAGCAACCCAATTCTGTTGGAATTAAAACTTGGAAAACCAAAATAGTGTATGCTACTTGAGCTGTAAAACTGCAAATAGGTTTACAGGCCTATACTTCATGAATCTAACTAAGTTACTAAATAAACTTTTAGGACACAAAAAGAAATTAAACAAACAGGCTAGGGGAAGCCACTTGCAGCTTAATGGGGCGACTACCAATATTTGTTTAAAAATTTTTTTTTGGAGAAAGCAATTTTAAAAAATAGATGCTTAAGAGTATATATACACGCTGTTTTTCATTAAAACGTCAAAATTAATAAGTTAGAAAAACAGGATAGAGGTAGCCACTAAGTTTGCGGACATTTCAATATTCTTCTCTATTTTTTATATCTTATTGTTCTAAACAATAGACCTATTGTTTTTAAACGGAAATACCTGATATTCTTATAAACCACATTCTTATCAAAAAGTGTGTATTGATACATTATAACCAAAATAAATAAGAAGGCTAGGGCGATTGACAAGTGTTTTTTTTTGTATATAACGTTGCAATCGTATGTAAAATGATTTAGCTCAAAGGGACTTTGTGCTGCCATCTTTTTTAACATCATACATTTATGTTAAAAATTGATCTATTCTCCTTATTTATTGTGGCGCCGTAGATTAGTGGTTATAGCTCTCGTACTCTGTGCGGGAGACTGGGGTTCGATTCCTCTTGACGGCGATTCAACATGGCCGAGTGAATGTTACCATAGCCCCGGGTTAACCCAAGCCATGTGAGGGAAATTGGGAAGATGGCACACTGTGTGGGCCGTTGGATGTTGCCGGGAGTTGTCTAGTAGAGCGCGGGCCCTAATTGGGTCTGCGTAGCTCAAAATGAGCATTAAAAACTCTAGGACTCTCCATCTAAGCCATGGCCCCTCCTGGAAATAATAGACAGGGTATATCCCTCGATATTTGTGAGGCTAGCCATGTAAAATATGCACATCTATCTATCTATCTATCTATATATCTTCTGAAGAAATAATCAGTCTCTTAGCATGAAAATTTAGTATGTTAGCAGCAACCATACTTGTTTCAAAATATTTTACAAAAAAATTATTTCATGCATGTTTTGGAACTTCATATAATTTTGCTACAAAACAAGACCAGAGAGCCTTAAAACATCTCAAGAAAAGCTGCAAAACTCTCAAATGAGCCTCTTCTTTTTAGCAATTTTTGTAGGCTTAGCTACTAAAAATGGGGGTTCAAAGTCCAATTTGCCCCACCACAATAAAAATTTAAACATGGTAACCTAATTCTGAAATCGCGGATGTTGTCTTCAGTATTTCCTTGAAGAGAAAAACTTTATGGGCTTGCGAAGTATTAATCAACATGCCAAAAAATTGTTCCAGTCAGCCATCGCGAGCATTATGTTTTTTATGTCTGCTAAAAAGTGAAAGTTATTTTACATAAAGAGTACATACTATTATCAACAAATTTCAGGTTAAAAAACTTAAATTACCAGTGCAATGTTGTTTTCAAACACGAAAATGAGGCTTATCTAATATGCTTCTGCCTACGTTTAAAATATCGAGACCGAAAACATGGAGAATAAATCAATATAAAAAGGGTTGCGGAGCAGGAACAAGTCCCCTCTGTTCGCAAGCGAACAATTATACTGGACGGTGCAAACAAAAAGAAGAATTTTTTACATCAGTTTACAGATCTATAGGGTTTCTTTTTACAGTAGGGGTAAAGGTACTGTTCTGTACAAGTTAATTGTGAATCTTAAACGCATTTGTTTTTTCAGCAAGTGAAAATGGCATACACATTGCAAAAATTTTTTGCAATTTGCTAAGTTTTCCCAATATAGTAATTGCTTCTTTCCATTTTCCGTGTTTAGATATAGATATAATATGTTTAGATTCAGGTATAAGAATTTGAGTATTAACTATTATTCTGGGTGCTTTTTTCAGTTAATTAACAACTTGTTTTTCCGTGAGATACGGCATGCACATGTTAAACCAGGGGTAAAATTAAATTATTCTAACCATAACGACTCCATACGGCTTTTAAAATAAACAACAAATAAACACCTGTGTGGCAATTTTTTTCAAATTTAGTAAATTTTAGCGTAACGCCACGCTTTGGGGGAGAGAATGCATTAGCCAAGAAAGTAACCCATTATTTTAGTGCTGGAACTCACATAGTCACTCACACAAGCGTATTATAATATAGGATTTTGCGCTGAAAAGCCACTTCGGTCTCAGTACACAGAATCAAAACAGATATATACAACTGATCAAAAAATATTTCCTTCGAAATACGCTACTAGGTAAAATACTTTTAAATTTGGAGGTCATAAGCGGAACTGGACTAAAGGTCATAAGTGGACAACTGACTAACTTTTTAAAAAAGTTCCTTGGTAAGAAATATTTTTTTGCTATAGCTTAAATGGCAAATGGACTTCGCTTGCGTTCAGGTCGCTTTGCTTGTTGGCTTAGCTCTGCAAATAAAGAAGAAATTTAATTTGTAACTCTGTACATTTAAAAATTAGCACCTGGCTACGAGCAGGACACTTCCAAATAAACTAGAAATTAAAAAAAAGGTTGCGAAGCATTACGCAAGTTGCAAGCAAAATTGAAACTAGCTAATAGTTGTCCCTAGTGCTTTTTGTTTCCCTTTGATATAATACGGTGAGGTGCTAACATCTTACTGCAGCTGATATCTGGGAATACACTAAAACTGAATATCATAGACGTAGAAAACCCTGGGGACGAGGGTGTAAAATAAACTCACCACGGAACAACAACTCGTTGCGCAAAGGTAGTGATTTTTTGGCAAAAATACAATATATATATGCGGAATATTTCTTTTCAGAAGGTACGAGAAATTTAGATCGCGCGAAACTAAACAAAAACGATTACTGAGAAATTTCGTAAAACCTCTTTCCACAGAATTATAAAATTAAATATTGATAATAATCACAATATTGTCAGTGTTGGTCGACTTAAATCCAACATTGATGAAGCTTTTAGCGCCAAAAATCCATGCGAAGTTATACTTTTATAAAGTTAAAACCCTTATTCTGAAAGAAATGCAATACATCGAGTTGTACAATCCGTAGTGTGCGAAAATGTCACGAATTAAGAGGATGCGCGTCATAAGGTACACTCTTTCAACCGGAAAATAATACTCGGAACGCAGATAATAATAGAGACTTTCGCGTTAACGATTTCGGAGATGAGAAGGCGAACGAAGCAGCTTGTGGGTTTTTTTCACGTAAAAATAACTGCACTAGTTATGAAAACCGATTTCTTGAAGCCACGGAATCTGCTGCAATGAATTTCGAAAACTCACGGGAAACAATAAACAAAAACAAACAATCTACAGAAACGAAAACAATTTATTAACTTTATCAAGATTTATAAAACAGCTTCAAATTTTTGACAGAAAAACAATAACAACGCGGTGTGAGGTTTCGCTTTCTTCTTTACGTATTGAAAGATAACATCTCTCGCTCTCATTGCACGCAATCTAAAAAGAAACAGAAAACATTTTTATATAGCATAGTATATTATATATATAGTAAAGTCTCTAAATACATTAAAATCCAGTGCCTTTGAGGGACGATATTCAGAGCTAAATTTCTAAACTACAAATATATATCATTTTTTCGGACAGAGTGCTCAAAAAGTGTTTACTAGATACAATATGCTTGATATAATTAATAAAGGCATGCAACTCTGTTTACTTTGAGGGTTGGTAGTTCAGTCGGTAGAGCGTTCACTTCATATTCATATGGGTTCAATCCCACATAACAGTTGTTGCTTATTGAACAGAAATTTAAAAGGTTTCTGTAGCTCAAATGGAAGCTTTTTAACACTCCAGAACCGTCTATTTTTCCCTCCTGGAAAAAAAATGACAGGGTAAATTTATTGGAATTAATGAGGCTAACCACATAAAATATAGATCACTACTTTTTGTGGCCAAGACAAAATTGAAAGCACGGTTTTTCATTTGGAAAGTACAAATTGTATTTAAATATTTGCCCAAGCTTGCCCTCATACTTTGGCTTTTTTGGCCAGTTGACACGCATTCTAATCTACCATACTGAACACAAAAGTTACGAAAAACACAAAATTTGATTAAGGTCTATTATGTGGTTCCACATTCTTAAAGGGTCATTCAAGAGTAGTTTTTACGTATCATAACTTAGCTATATACCACATTATTGTAAGCTCATGAAACACAATGCAAAAACATAGGGTTGTAAAGAAAATGATGAAGCCCTAAATATCTTTATATATGTCCAACCTTAATCTCCCAAAAACAATAATTACATTAACGGTCGCCACAATTATCGAACAAAAGTCCACTTGGTCATTCGTGACTTCACACGTTGTACATAGCTCACTTCTTGAAAAATTTATTGCGAGATTCGAGTGTTGAAGAATTTAACATGCGAAAGTAGGTAAACAAAGTAGAACTTCCAGGTAAAGGCACCGTTTGATAAAATAGTTCATATTTAGAACATACATCAGTAAAAAGAGGCTAGTACAAAAGTTTTTAACCACAAATGAGCAAATATATAGCTATATATACCTTAAAGAATGAAGAGGTATATTTTCCCCTGTTAGTTTTGGATTGGTGACTTAAATTTATTTCCACGATGCAACAAAAAAAAGAAGCAACTTGAGTTTTAGGAAATATTTAAAAATTGTATAATAAAATTTAAAAAGAAAGAGTTTTGTTTTAATACTTTATGGATTGAATTTTCTTCTTCTGACTGTATGTAGCTAGAGGTAGCTAGCTAAAGATGCGATTGAAGGATGACAGCAAAAAATATTTTCCATGGTGGTCACAGGCACCAAAAAGTAATTTAGTTAGCTAGCTAGCTACATCAAACCAAGGAAAAAACGTAAAAATAACTTTCAAATCATCCATACCTTCGCAACTCACTTTTCTTCTGCTGTATGAAAAGGATACCACAAACATGCCAATTCAAGCTGATAATTTGGTACTTTAAAATCTCCTTTTTAATGAAGCCATAAATATAACACGTTTTTGCGCATTATAAACGTTCAAATTAATATAGTGTGCCTTCAAAAAAAGGTACAAGCTATAAACTCGAAATATTAGAGGAAAAGCAGGCCAGCAAAGCCAATTATTATCAGGACTTGGTATAAACTATGTATTTGTGTTAGGTCTGTAAAATACACGATAATTCAAATTAGCCGATAGCCGTTTTCTGATTGCTTGAGTGTACTTCCCAGTCTTTCGCTTCCGGCAAACGGAAAATCGGGAAATAACGGGGGATGGGGGGGTACGAAAGACGGGGGGTAGGGGGGTACAAAGCCTATTTATTAGCATTTTTAGCTAACTTTTATTACAGCTTCTCGGTCCAAACTTATTTGTTCTAGTAGAGAAAAAAATAACCTACTCTTTTGTGAAAAAATATCAGTCATATTTCCTTACGCTGATTTTATATGATTTTTTTTCTATCGAAATTTTGAGAATCTCGATAATTCTCTTGGTATACCTCGCGTGTAGCAAACGTGCTCCACAATTTCGCTTCGCAAATAAATGGCATACCCCGGCCCCTGCGCATAGCAAATTTTGGACCCAGTAAAGTTTGCATAAATTCTTCCAAAAGCATATTATACGAAATTTTGCGGGGAAAAACTTTTCTACAAAATTAGATTTTTCGCGGGAAAAACCTTTGCGAAATTTCACGCTTTATACATTTTAGAGGTTATACGGTCCCAGAAGCGTAATACGCGATTGCTTTTTTTTATCTAGTTTCGACTTACTTTGAAGAACTTTTATAATTGCGATTCGGCGAAACTACGTTTTGCGGCTTACGACTGACCCCACTTTTTACGGGAATAAACATTGATTGTCATGCCTGTTAGGAACAGAACTCATGGTTTACAAAAACCAAGATATATTTTTTTGCAGGAATAAACATTGTGATGTCTGTTGGGAAAAGAACTCATGTTTTCAAAAACCAAAATATATATACAAGATAAATCTAAGCATTTTACATTGTTACAGTGTTGTATTACATATATATATCTACTGCACAAATCAAGGCAATATAATAATCAATAGCTTCATGAGCTGTATCTGGCTTAAGTTTGGAGAAACCCTCCATTGAAAGAACTGTTTCCGCAAATTCAATAAATTCAGGCTTATTATCGTGATCTGGTATAGATAATTCGCTAAACTCTTCAAGCTCATTAAGATCCAAAGTTTTTTACCACTACTGTTACCGCTGGCATGACTTGTGTTAGTTACACAAGACAACGAAGACCTTGTGGCTGATGGTGTCATCGTAGTTGCTGTCAGGGACGAGCAGGACATTGGATTTTCAAGCCCCTCTTTAACAATTTCTCGTACTACAGACTTCATGTTCATGCTTGCTGGACGACGGTTGAAAAAATATAAGTCACATGGCGAGGGGACTGGTGCCGTGTAATAAACCTCACAAAAGGTTAAAACTGCGGACCAATGATGCAAAATTGCGGGCCAGATTTTAGAATTGAAGTTGTAAAGAGCCACATGCAGAGAAGTGTTAAGTGCAGAAGAGTGAAGTGTCAAAATACTGAAGAGAAGTGTCAAAATACAGAAGTGAACTATTTTGTTATATAGAAGAGAATTGTTTTTGATTTGGAAGAGAAGTGAGCCATAGGGGCCATCGTATATATGATCATATGTTTTTGGAGGAGATGTAAGGTTTTAAAAATGTTTTTTTATAAATTTGTATACCTGCTGCCTTCATCGTATAGATCTTAAAACGCTGATCAAGAAAATGTATAGGATGATGTATCTTTGACAAACGGTTGCAGAGATATTGTGGTTTAAATGTTTTTGATGACGTCATATCAACCCGTCCATTCCGAAACGGATTCGACGACCCAGGTTTGGGAAAAGTATCCAAATTGGTCCCAGGTGGTCCCTAGTTACACACGCGGTGAAAAATGACTGACGTCACAACCTCGTTTCCAAGTTATTTGGCCTCAAAGTTTTAAGTGCACTGTAATGGCTTCATTAATTTAATATAGGATATTGACGTTAAAGTTGTGTTATTGACGTCGCGCCGTAACGTCAGAATATTTAACATTTGAGACATAAGTTTTTCGGCTACATCAAAGGAAAATAAACACATCCACTTTGCCTGTTACAGACACACAGACACACTTAGCGTATTATT
Source organism: Hydractinia echinata (assembly GCA_030067915.1). NCBI lineage: Eukaryota > Metazoa > Cnidaria > Hydrozoa > Anthoathecata > Hydractiniidae > Hydractinia > Hydractinia echinata. The sequence continues at coordinate 209,244 of JASGCC010000030.1, forward strand.
ATATTACTAGTCGATAAGGCCCGTGGAAAAATCCACTTAGGACAATGGAAAAAATAGGTTGTTTTAGATTTTTGCTGACGTCAGCAGTGCATATACAAAAAAAATTTGGCGAAATTTAGTTGATTTGTTTCCTGTAATGTGCAGAGATTGAAACGCTGATGAGACAAATGTACATTATCATGTGCTATTGACGAACGGTTAAGAAGATATAAATGTTTAAAAGCTTTGCTGACGTCAGCAAAGTACCTAATTAAAGTACCAAAAAATTTTCTTTTGAAATTCATAAACTCGTCACCTTTATCGTATAGATCTTGAAACGCTGAGCAAGAAAATGTATAGGATCATGTACTTTTGACAAACGGTTGCAGAGATATTAGGGTTTGAAGGTTTTTTGATAACGTCATCAACCCGTCCATTCCGAAACGGATTCGGGGACCCGGGTTTGGGAAACTTACCCAAATTGGTCCCAGGTGGTCCCTAGTTACCCACGCGGTAAAAAATCATTGACGTCACCACCTCGTTTCCAAGTTATTTGGCCTCAAAGTTTTAGGTGCACTATAATGGCTTCATTAATTTAATATAAGATATTGACGTTAAAGTAGTGTTATTGACGTCGCGCCGTAACGTCAGAAATTTTAACATTTGAGACATAACTTTTTCGGCTACGTCAAAGGAAAATAAGCATATCTACTTTGCCTATTACAGACAGACAGACAGACACACTCTCCGTATTATTATAAGAGACTAGTCGACAAAGCCCGTGGAAAAATCCACTTAGGCAAAAGGCCAATGAAAAAATAGGTTGCTTTAGATGTTTTGCTGACGTCAGCAGTGCATATACAAAAAAAAATGTTCTTAAAATCTTACACCAAATGTCAAATGTCAAATCGCATTAAATCCTCCACACAAATCTTACACAAAATAAAAAAGAACAGCTTGTAAGGTGCAAAATCTAGTTGATAAAAAGTTACAACAACGACACTCACAACATCAACACTCACAACACCCACAAAACCGACAGTAAGAACACCGACAGTTATAACACCGACAGTCACAACACGGATAATAACAATGTTAGAAATAACGCATCTCAAATATGTACATATTATAAGTCATTATGTTGAAAACCCTCAGTATTTTATTCTGAAATGTCAAAAAGGAGGCCTACAAGAGGACAAGAGTTAGCACAAATCAACAAAAATAAATTCTTTACACATTTTAAATATTGTCTTTCCCTTAAAAGCTTATACAAAAATATGAAAAAGCCATAGTTTGGAAAACATTAAGTTTAAATCTAGAAAAATCAGTAACTTCGGTTGCATACCATCCTCTGCCGCAAAAATTTACACAAAATGTAAAAATCAACCAGTTAAGAACACAAAAAATTTATTTTTTAGTATGATGATCCATACTGCCCTTTACCAACAATTTTAAACCTAAATGTAAAAAAATCAATAAGCAAAGAATAAACTTGAATCAACAAACATTGTATACGGTTCATACACAAAAGTTTACACAAAATGTAAAACAGATCGGTTTTTGAGAAACACATCTAAATCAACAAAAATAAGTTCATTCAGCATGTCGTATATTGCCATTACCCATTAATCTTCCACAAAAAGGTTATGAAACACATCAAAATTTAAAAAAATCAGTCATTTCAGTGCACACAGTCCTCGCGTTTAGATTACAAAATATAAAAAACAAAAACAGTTTCAGTCAGAACATTAAGTAATTTTTTTATCATCAGCAAACATTTATCCCTACAAAATTTTGTAAAATTCTCAAGAAAAACAAAAACGTGAAACCATGGAATTTTCTTCCAGCAAAAATTACATCACATACAGTTAGTTCTCCCAAACAATAGTTTATAATACGAAATATAAAGACAAAGTTGTTTATATAGTCTGAAGATGTACTTAATGTACGAAAAGCTTAACAAATAAATACTTTTTAACTTTCAAACTCGTTTTATTTTTTTCTTAATTAGTAAACTATGGCTGTTATTTTTACCGATAAAGACATCAGCTTTACAACAGCTTACAGTGAATTCTACAAAGATTTGTTCTTTCAGTATATATATTGCATGTGGTCTATTTTCACAAAATTTTACACAAAATTTCAAAAAACAGCATTTTGCAACACGAACAATATGAACTGACAACCATACCATCCTCTCATAAATTTTTTTAACCCAAAGTCATAAACCCACGTATATAAATTTCCATTCAAATGTCAAAAACCCCTGTAAAAAAACCTGGCATTTTACATGCAGGCTGACAAAAGTTTAACAGGATGAGGAAACAAAACAATAAAAAATAACTTAACACACACACACTTTAAATTCTATAAAATTCGTTCCACTGGTCATATTGTGGTCCCCTTGTAAAGTTTACAGGAAATGTGAAAAGATTATTCTCTATGGGCATAAAAATGTGTCACAGTATCCTAAAAGTTCAAGAAAGATTTTGTAGCTAGCTTGTTACATCATAATTCGTGTTCAAAAATGAAGAGAAGTTTGACTACTAAGGTAGCTATAAATACCTAAAAAAAGAGGAATAACAACAAAACTCATAGATTAGAGCTAGCTATGGGATGGAGCCTTGAAGCTAACATTAGCTAGCTAGCTAACAAAACAGTACCTAAGACACCCAGTTAAATATACTTAAGCTGGGGAGACTTAGCTAAGTCTATAGCTAGCTATTTATGCTTAGTAAAACACATATAAAGGAAAACAATAGCAATGTAAAAATTATGACATTTGCAGTGTGGGTTCGCCCATATACGGCCATCGCCCAATTACGGCCAGAGATATAAATTATGTATAACTTCATTTATTTATTACAATGTTATGTTAATTTCTTGTTTGAAACACTTAAGAACCTTTTAGCTTCGAAAAAACCAAAGTTCATCAATTCGATCACTTAATTTGTCAAGAAATGTTGGTTCGAAGCTTGTCGCTGACTGCGCACATTAAAAATGGCTGACAAAATATTTTTTCGAAAATTCTTGGAACTCTCATAAAACGTTGTGAATAGGTAAAATTCAATCAACTCTGTCTAAATTACATACTTGGTGCTGTCCTTTAACCACCTCGTTAACAGTTCCTTATCCAGACTAGAGGATTGGAAATAATAGACCCAGGAAATTTCCACGTTAAAAAAAATATGGCGCCCTAATACGGCCACATACATTTTAAGTGGATTTTAATGCTTTAAACAATGTAAAGTTTCAGTTTAATGATAAATATTGTAATAAACAACCTGTTGTTATTGTTTGCTTTGACATTGTTCCTTTTCCTATCTTTAATCGTGACAAAACAACCACATGGTTGTTCTCGCGATAAAAATGGGCCCTGGGTGGGTCACAAACTGAGCTAGCATGGTTTAGGGGACTGGAAATGAATGTGAAGCATTTTGGGAGTGTTATCAGTTGGCATATAAGAATGTTTAACTCCCTCTATTGCAGATTATACTATAATGACTAGATTTGAGTGTCTATTAAGAAAATTAATTGGTGGCCGGTTTAGGGCGATTTTGGCTAAGTTGTTGTTTTCTCTGTTTACCCAGGGTCTGTTTGTGCCGTACACGTGACAAATGGCCATAATGGTGCACGAACATACCTGTACTTATCAGGACCAGACGATAGTTGTTTATCATAGCTGTTAACAAGTTTCGAAGGTAGATGTAAACACTGGCCGTATATGGGCGAACCCACAGCCAGAATTTAGAGACTTTATGCGGGAAAATTTTAGTTTTTCTTTTCATCGAAACAAACGAACAAGCAAACAATAGTTCAACAAACCAAAACTTTCTATTTCGCTGGCACATTTGTTTGGTAGCCAGCTAACAGATTTATGCAGCATTGTGAATTTTAGGACAAATACATTAGTTACGCACCAGGGAACACATTAATTATGCAAAAAAAAGTAAACAAATGCTAGCTTTTTTATAAAAAACGCGGTAAAACATAAAACTTAAAGAATTTGAAGCTCCAATGGATTTTTTTTGAGAATGCGATTCTCCTTGACAATTTTAAGTGTGCTACATATAAAAACGGAACGTCTAAAAATATCAAAGTTCTTACTTTTTCTCAATTCCAATTCACTTGAAACTCTAGCATTCATTTTGTACTTCTAACTTTACTTTACTACTTCTAGCTCCACTCTTCACTTCCGAAGTAACTTATTGTGGCTTCCAATTCACTTTTCTACTTCTACTTCTACTTCTTCACTTGGTCTCTTTTTTATTTTTTATATATGCTTTTTTGAACTACTTTACTTTTTGCACTTTTTTGAAGACGAAGGGACCGTTCTTTTGTTGTTGTTTTGTGTGTCGATGTTAGCCCTGTTCCAAATTATATGCTTTTTTAATCCACTCCACTTCTTCACTTTGACTCTCCTTGCTCTTAATATCTGCATTTTTTTATGACTAAGGGATCGTCGAAAATAAGATATTTTTTATCCGCTTCTTTAGTTCGCCTTTTGTCGAGAACTTTGTCGAGAAATTTTTATGTTTGTTTGTTTTTACGCCAAGGGAACTTTCTATTCGAATGCCGTCCCGTTCGAAAGTACGAATTTGAGCGAATCATGTTGTTTATTTTGTATCACGTGGTTTCTAACGGTTGCGAGACAAATGTAAACAAAACAAAAAAACTCAAACAACTCGCGCATTCGGGTGATAAAAAATATCGTCTTTGTAACAGTCACAGACAGACAGACAAGACAGACAGACGGAACTGGCGTATTATTATAGAGACTAGTCGGTAGCCCGTGGAAAAATCCACGGTTTCGCCTGTTTCTTTTTATATCGCATGGCGTGCGTCTCGCTACTTGCGGTACCATTTTGCGTGACAGACAGACGCATACAGGTATTATAATGTAGATTATATATTAGTTAGGCAACTTTTCTATTAATTTAAAGGCATTTTTTTAGCATTTAAGTACCAGGTCAAAAGCGAAGTCACGTTACCGTAGAAATCAACACTGAAAATCCCAATATCAAAAATATACTGGAAAGTATTCGCAGTTTCTAAAACTTCAGATAAATTTAATGCAAACATGCTCTGTATGCGTCATTTGTTCACAGCGCGAATTTTGTCAGAACCAGCAACATTGGGAAGATATTCCACTTAGGCAGAAGGACAATGAAAAAATAGGATGTTTTAGATTTCTTGCTGATGTCAGCAGTGTAGATACAAAAAAAAATTTGCAAAATTTAGTTTATTCGCTGCATGTAATGAGTGGAGGTTAAGACGCTGATCAAAATAATGTATAGGATCATATTTTTTCGACGATCGCCTGAGGAGATATAAGGGATTAAAAATTTTGCTTACGTCAGCAACGTCTCCATAAAGTACAATTTGTATATCCGTTGCCGTTATCATATAGAGCTTGTTGAAACGCTGATCAAGAAAATGTATACATAAATGTACATAATCCTTATGTACTTTTGACAAACGGTTGCAGAGATATTTGGGGTTTAAAGTTTTTTTGATGACGTCATCAACCCGTTTTTCATGCTAACTGTAAAAAAACACATTAGTAAGGTAACAATTTTGATGGATTCTACTTTTTGTATAATGTCAGGGTTAAAATTTCTTATTTTAAAAATTTAAAGATTTATTTAAGGGTTTAAATTAATACATTAAGGAAGGGTTTCTAAGAAATAAGTTTGAGAAGGATATTGAGGAAATTATTTGGCAGTTGAAAGCTTTTAATATAACCTCGACTGAATTCACCTTGTGGTTTATACAAAACAACTTATATTTCGCAGCATTTTAATATCGCAAATTTTTTCCTATTTATATTTTTAACAAAATCTGTTAACGGTTTTTTAAATGGTTAAGTAAACTATTTTCCTTTAAAAAAATTATAATTTCTATTAAATATCTTATTTTAACTATTATATAGATATAAATATATATATTATATTACCAACCAACCAGCCAGCCAGCCAGCCAGCCAGCCAGCCAGCCAGCCAGCCAGCCAGCCAGCCAGACAGACAGACAGACAGACAGACAGACAGACAGACAGACAGACAGACAGACAGACAGTTTTTTGTATCTTTTATTTGTTTTTTTAAAATATTTTTTTTGATTTTTTTAAACGCTTTGGGGGGTACCCAATTGTACCCCTCATAGTCCTTGCCACCGTTTTTCTTCCAGCATTTGAATGCGCGTTTTGTTTTAGACCCAGGGTGACTTTTCCTGTAAACCAGGAAGGTTTTGAAAGTAAAATCAGATTCTAAAATGCGAGGAAAATGGTAAAAACAATTACTTTTATTAATAATTGTAGTTATTAAATACACATCACTTTTTATAACATACTTACTGTCACCACTGGGTCCATCTTCCCCATCTTTGTTACCCTTCTTGTTACAACTCTTCTCACTCTTTTCGCTATTATCTTTGTTAGCTGATACCAAATGTATAAATATGTAAATAAATTAAAAACGAAACAATATATATATAACTTAAAAACAAAGATAAAAACACGACATAGAAACGGTGTCAATAATAACAAGACGTATGATATACGTAAACAACCTCGCGAATAAAGTTAACAAAAAGTTGTCTATCAGAATGAGATTTCTGTTACGAAGTTAGACACGACATATTTTGCTATTCAGATAGGCAATAATATTTGGAACACACTATGCAGTTATTTTTCAAAATTAATTTGTGAGATCTTCTTGAACGGAAAATTCCTCGAAATTTTAATTTTCAATGGGTCAGTCTGGGGTAAACTGAGTGACAGAAAGAAGAAAGACCACAAGCCCCACCTAAAATTTACGAAATTCAGTAATTCAGTAGACCCCCCCCCAAAAAAAAAAAAAAGAACGGGGAATAGAGAGTCACTTAATGAGAAAAGGCAAAATAAAAAAATATATATATACGAGTAAATCTTAATTGTTCAAAAAAGGAAATAGCTGTAGTTAAAAAAATATATTACCAGAACAGCAAACTTCGTTAAAAAGAATCATGTGCGCTTATGGCGCGGAGACAAATAACAAGAACGGAATCGGAAAATTTACGTTCTTTCGGAGTGTTTCCGAAATCATATTTCTCTATGTTGGCGTGTCATTAGCGTAGTGAAAAGAATTCCGTTCTCGTCATTATTTACAATATAATTTGCTTTTTGCTTACATTTTAACCAAATTTTGTAAAATCGATGTATTTAATAAATTGATATGGTGGAGCGTCTTCGTTTCTCTCTTACGTAATGTTCTGGAAATTTTATTTTTCGCAGACTACTTTCCAGGCATTTGGAGAGACCTTAATTCTGCCTACATTCACTTTTGTAAACTTTGGTGGAAACACCTTTACTTTATAATGCTTTTGAACACTTATCTTATCTTTTTAAAAAATAAAATTTATAACAGCAAAGAAAAAAAAAAGAAAAAATAGTTACCAAGATGAGATTCGAACACACGACTACTCCCGTTTCGGTGCTCAGAGAGGCAAAAATTTCCATTCTTGTGGGATACATTTGCGTTTTAATACAAGCTCACGAGCTTGTAATTATTTACCGTTCTCTTGTAAACTGTTTTCTTTAGGCTCTGGTAAAATCAAAGAGGATAAAAATTAATGCATACAGTATTACGCATTGCTTTATAAAAAAAAAACATTATTTTTAAAAAACATGAAGCTGTTAATATTGGCGCTGTTTATTGACGAAATTTTTGGGAAAATTAAAATATAAAATTGACACAAAAATTCTGTAAATTTTCACAAATCAACCTTAAAATTAAAAAATTATCTACAATCGTGGACAAAAATATTGAGACTAAGGCAGTTTTTTACTCATTATCCAAATATGGACAAAAGAGTCAAATAGTCAATACTCTGCAGCCGACAGGCTGCAAAGTCGCTACTTTTGCACACAAGTAGGCCAGGCAGAGAGCGTTGAAAAGTTGCTAGTCACATTCTTTAGCACGTCCGCACACCGAAATAATTCACGTCGGGGACCACGAAGGCCCCAAAATTCGTGATTAATGGCCTTGCTGACGTCAGCAACAATTAGCACATTTTAAGAATTTCGTATTTACCAAATAACCTAAGATCCGAAGTCCTAAGTAAGTCCACTCTGAAATTTGACAAGTGAACTTTGACAAGTTCAAGATGTGGGAATCTAATATAGAATGAGCCTACGCAATTACTTGTGGTGGCGAACTTCGAAATTCGTTGTCTTGTCCCAACATATTGTGACCACGATTGTAGATTGAAGCCAAAAAGTATGTTTTCTATAAGAATTACGTGCCTTCCAAACAAAATAGGGTAAGAAGAAGATACCTTGAGAATTTAACAGTAGTCTCTCAATGTACATCGTCTCATCTGAATCCATTATTATTATTAGTATTAGTAGTATTATTTATCTATGACACCTATAAGTAGAAGTTAAGAATATAGAGTTTTTTCATAATAAACAAAAAGCAAAGCAATAGACATTCTGGTTAAAAATAAACATAAAGAATAAAACAAACTAAATAGAAAAATATGAACGAAAAATAGTAGCTATCAGGATAAGATAAGAGTTATATATGATATTTATTAAAATAATGGGACCAACAAACAACGCACTTCCGCTTACGTAGGAATTTTTTATTTTTTTGGAAAAAGCTAAAACCATGTTTTATCTTTTTTTGCACAAACTAAAACTACATTTAGTTTGACAAAAAGGTTAATTCTTATATTTTTATAGTGACATGTTTTGTATGAAACAGTGGAAACTTTTAGACTATTTTTTAGCTTGTAACTGACGGTTAAATCACTTTAACATGCCAATGCCCTGACTTTTAGTTTGTGAATTATTTCTTTTAGGATAGAAATAATTCACGTAACGAAGCACGCCACGGGAAGGCAAGCCATGGGACTTTGTGCTTCACCTAAAAAGAAAAAAACGCAAGTGTTAGAAAAGCATAAATAGATAATATAACAAAAAATCAAGGAAGCTGAAGAAGAAATACTTACAATCCCAAAACTGAAAAGTAAAAATATGAAAACTTGGTAAAACTCCTCAATCTATTTAGTCAAGGCAAAAAAAATTAATTATAAACTTCCAAGTCAATAATAGAACTATGAAATAAAAAAAATCTACTACTCTTAAATTCAATAACGCCGAAAAAAATACATGTAGTATTTTTGTGAGTCTTAAAAAAAGTTAAACATTAAAATATTTATAAAAAATACTATAGATTTGGTCATGTGTTGCGAACATTGTATCAGAAGAGTATAAGCTTCGTGTTTACAATGCATAAAAACGCATAAAAATCACATTTTAAGTCACTTAATAACTTAGAGAAGACTAAATTATTGAAAAGAGAAAATTAGGTAGAATTGGTGGGAATTAATTTTATGGATAACAGGGGCGAAAATTGTAGGATTAGATATTTTTTTTCAATAAAATTTTCAAAAATTAGCAAATACTAAAAACATGCCAAACATCATTTCTTTCAAAAAAGTATATCGTAATTAAAGGAGCAACATATGGCCAAGTAAATGACACTTCAAAAGAATGTTTATACTGCATTGACATGTCATTGTAATTAAAAAACACTAATACATCTGTTCTCCTGTCCCTGTACAGTAGGACTGACAGACGCACATATAGTGTACAATAGCACGACACACCTATAACGTCCACGTCAGCAAGGTTGTACATAACATGTGGACATATAGACGATAAAAGTGTGCTGAAAAATGTAATATATACATGCTCTGATCCAAATGGTAAGAAAAATATTCTCAATTCAGAATTTGGCTATAAACCACATTTGGAGTATACCATTTCCCATCAATGCATCCTTGTTTGAAGGTTGGGACAATGCTAACTTTAACATCTTTAAATGCTCTTGCTCTAGAAAAAGCAACATATAACTGGCCATGAGAAAAACATGGCCTGCGCAACAATATACCAACCTTTTCAAAAGTTTGACCTTGTGCCTTGTTTATTGTCATAGCATAAGAGAACCTTAGTGGAAGCTGTCTACGACGCAAAACAAAAGGCATACCTGTATCCGAAGGTGCAAGTTGCAGCCTTGGAATAAGTACTCGATCACCAATGGCATTCCCAGTAAGTACTTCAACATCGACACAGTTGTCGTGAAGATGTCTTACAATTAGGCGTGTGCCATTACATAAACCTTTATTTATGTTTATGTTTCTTAATAACATAACAATAGCACCAGATTTTAATTTAAGACAATGAGGAGGCATACCTGAGGGTGTGATACTATTTAAAAATTCCACCGGATATTGATTCCGTTCCTCCTCATCATCACAAACAACATCATCTGCACTGAAATAAATTTTTTCTTCACCCGGCAATAACGCCAGCACCTGATCATTAATGAGAAGTGAATCATCATTTGTAGGTGTTAGTATTACAGATGATGCGATATTTTCTGGGTGAAAATCCCTAAACAAATATCAACAATACATTGATTTTGTTGTAACACACAATTGGGTGGCACCTCAATTGCACCTTGGAATGGTGGTTGTTCTTGAACAGGTAAAACACCTTTCCCAAGTTGCAGAAGCCATGCAGCAAATTCTTGTTCTCCTGGCCTCGTTCTCATGTTGCGAGTTAATCTAAATTCTGTTACCAAATGCCATAGTGGAGAACTTTTTAAGCACATGTCAACAATCTCAGTTGGTTTTCCTTTTTCTGACAACAGGCAATAAATCACCTGAAAATGTACGTGCTCTCTGTTCAGCGCGGACGTTGAATTCAGTCTTTTCACGTTGACAACACAACGAAGTAACTGAAGGTCAGTTTTCTATATGTAAACAGTTTGGAAAATTCACCAAATTAAACAAGCACAGTGCAGTTTGATTAGAATTATTTTCCCCTATAGGTTCCCCACCCTGGCAAGAGTTCATGTGAGATCGGCCCGGCCCCCGAATATCCTACTTCCAAGCATGGTATTTAACCGTATATCATAAAACACCACCATAGGGAGGGTGTGGTGGGGACATGAACTCTTTCCAGGGTGGGGAACATATAGGGGAAAATAATTCTAATCAAACTGCACTGTGCTTGTTTAATTTGGTGAATTATTTTCCCTACTCGGTTCTGGCACCCTGGCAAGAATCCATATGAGACTTCAAAGCTAGGTTAAATACCAGTAAAGGGTATATTAAAACAACAATATACAAGACTCACAAATGGTGAAATCATAACACAAAATATATGTACACCACAAAAAATTAAACCACCACTCTATATCATACACATAAATAAAGTTTAATCAAATTTTGGATTCCATCAAAATATGCTGTCCAAAATTGGTCGTAACAGGCTTATTGTAAAACTTTGCAAAAGTGCTACCATTGGACCAACCAGCCGCTTTTCCAATATCTAAAAGAGACAAACCAGTTTGTTTTGATTTTGATGTAGAAGCAGCACGAGTTGAGTGTGCCTTAAAAACATTTGTGTCCAGCCCCGCAGCTTGCAACATTTTACAGGTCCACCTTGCAATAGTTGCAGATGTTACAGCTTTGTGGGGTGAAACATAACTTATGAAAAGCCTTTTCTCATTGTTGCGTAGACCATTAGTTCTAGCAAGGTATTCTGTAAGGTTTTGCACAACACAGATTTTCCTGTTAGTGGGATATGCAAGAATTTCCAATGGTTTCTGGTGATTTGTCGGTCTACTTTGTTTAAGTAAACTGTGAATAAAGAAAACACATTTTTCATTTTCCTGATGCAAACTATCTAAAGATAAAACATTGAGTGTCTGTGATCGTTGACCACTAAGAACACACATCAAGACAACTAAACGTTGCGTTAATAATTGTAAAGATAACTCTTCTGGTGGTGGCAAAGAGTCAAGGTACCTCAACACGACATCCACATCAAAAGTGATTGTATATCGAGGAAGAGTTCGTCGTTCCTTGAAAATGCCACGCAATAAACGTTTGATTATAGGTTGGTTGCCAAACGTTATCCCATGGTCAGGTTTGAGTATAGATGATAGAGCAGATCTGGCTGTATTCAAAGCAGAGTATTCTAACTTGGTGGAGTAAAATAACTCAGCTAAAAAATCTGCACCTGCAACCGTAGGAGCTGAGGTTGGATCAAGGTTTTTGGTGCTGCAATATTCAAGCCATTTCTTGATATAAGGTGCATATTGCTTCCTTGTTCCAGAAGTTCATGATTTAATAAGCAAAGACTTTACCTTGTCAGAAACATCAAATTGCACAATCAGGTTCGAATCAACACTGCAAGAAGCCCAAGGTTCTTGTGTAGTGGATGAAGTAACGACGGTTGATTTGGAAGAAATAGCTGCTCCCTAGAAGGTAAAATTACATAAGGATTTGTAACAGCAACCTGGAGAAGTAATGGATACCATAATTGGTTTGGCCAATTTGGTACAACAATCAAGCCTTCAATTTTGTCCTGAATTGCTTTTTGAACAACTGCACCTACACAGGCGAAAGGCGGAAAGCAATAGACTTTTTGACCATGCCAATTAATAGTGAAAGCATTTACATGTGTAGCACAAGGGTCTGGTCTATATGAACCAAATGTAGCCAGTTGAGTATTGATTCTACTGGCAAATAAATCAATATCAGGGAAAAATTGAAAGTGTGAAACAATGTCCAGAAAGATCTTTTCACTCAATTTCCATTCTGTTTTAATTACATGCTTCCTAGATTCTACATCAGCTTCTACATTAAGAATCCCTGGAATGTGTGAGATAGTAAGCCAATTGTCATGTCTAATGGCCCAATCCCAAATATGCTTGACAGCAATGTCACAAGGGATAGAACGACAACTACCCATGTTGGTTATGCAATGTACAGTTGTTGTATTATCACACAATACTTTGATGTGGGTGTTGAAAACTGAGTCACATAATGACCTCAGTCCAAAATGAATAGCTTTCAGCTCTAATACATTTATATGCTGCTCAGACTCAACTTCTGAGAATAAGCCACCAGTTTGTGAGTTAGAACATACTGCACCCCACCCAAGCTTAGAAGCATCAGTGGAAATAGTCATGGTGGGGTTACCAAATGAGATAGGACTGTATGATGAGGTAATATTGTCACACCACCACTGTATATCTGCTATTGCATTAGCAGACAAAGTAGTGTATGAATCAAAATTGCCATAGTTTTTTCTTAATGAGTCTATCTTCAGACGTTCTAAATCTCTATAATGAAGTTTTCCAAATAACACAGCATGAAAACTAGAGCTGAAGATACCAAGAAGCTTGGCAATTTCCCTTAGACTAACTTTGTGAGTAGCAGACAGAAGTTTTTGACAATATTCCTTGGTTCTTTTCTTTTTTGAGTCAGTTAAATACACTCTCATATTGACTGAATCGATGATTGAACCAAGGTATTCTAAGGTTTGAGTGGGGAGAAAATGTGATTTATCAGGATGTACATAAAATCCCAATTCTCCTAATAAAGATACAATTCTCTTTATGTTTACAAAGCAGCCATTGTCAGACTTGTGCATGGTAATAAGGTCATCAATATAACCTGAAACCAAGCACTGGGATGATCTTAAGACAGCAAGAGGTGGTTTAAGAAGCTTCGTAAATTTTCGTGGTCCAGAACACAAACCATTAGGGAGACAAGTGAACTGGTATAACACACCATCATAATAAAACTTTAAGAATTTTTTATATTCGTCATCTATATGAACAGAGTAATAAGCATCTTTGATATCAATTTTTGCCATAAAGCAGTTTTTTGTAACTAATTTCAAAACTGAAGAAATTGTGTCCATTTTAAAATGTATATATGGCTTATAACTATTAAGCTTTTTTAAATTCAAAATGAGTCTGAATGAACCACCAGGCTTGGGAATGAGAAAAATAGGAGATATAAACTCCCCAGCTACATGATAACTTTGTTTGATTACTCCTTTTTTAAGTAACCTGGTGATCTCTGATTTGATAAATTTGTTTTCATCAGCAGAGAAAGAACAGTTCATGCTTTCAGCATTACTAGGTTCTGGTGGTTCCTCAAATTCTATTTTTAGACCAGAAACGGTTGACAACACCTCATGGTCTGATGTCAATTCTTTCCATGCAGGCAAACATCTAGAAATAGCACCTGCCTGAAAATTTTTAACATTTTCAGCTAACTTAGTTTTAAGGTTTGATATATAGGTACTTACATTGAGGGCAGCAGTTATTTCCTGCTTCTGTTGAAGGGCTTCCGATGACTTTGTTGTGGTTTCTTGCCCTTCTCTAAAAAATTCTGGTTATCTTTCCTGAATATTGTCGTTGAGCTAGGGATTTTACTAAACCTTCCAACATAAGGATATGATTGTTATTTCCTGCTATTGTTGTAGCTATATGTACTCATACCCTTTTGTAAATCATCCCCAAGCAGAAATTCATTGCATGGTCTACTCGGGTTACATAGATCCCGGTATTGAGGGTTCAAAGAGGTGCGAACATTTTGTTTTCTTTTATTATTTAGGTCTGTATTGACTGACCCGAGTAATGTTATTGCATCAAGACAATTCATGACAACATCCTTCGAATTCAAGGGCTTTTTCCCTTCATCAGACTGTAAAATTTTTTCAACCACCTCTATAATGGCTGATGTTGCACTCAACAGTGTTTGCTGTGTGTTGTACAAATTTCTCTCATTACGTGTTTGAAATTCTGAAAAACTTTTGAGATTAAAAATGCATTTGTTCATCTTTGGCACAGCCATTTTAGTACAGTTTTCAGGCAGCAAGTGCCTTTTCCCTACCTTCTTTTTTACTTCTGGAATAAGACATTTTTCCAGGAAATGAGCCGTAACTCTAGTGGCAACATTTTCTTTGATTTTTTCACCAAGGTCTAATGATTGTGGCATTTCATTATCCACTTGTAAGAGGATGTCTTCAGCAACATCCAAATCACGGTAGCTTTTGCCACCATGTTTATTTGGAGTAAATAAATCTGACATATTATCTCCAGGGATAGTGTTCTCAAGGGAATGCCTTGGTAAGTTATTTTCATCATTGTTGTCATTATCATGCTCAGAAGAAGTATCTTCTGGTATATTATCCTCGTCATCAACAAAACGGTATTTGTCAGCATGGACAGACTGGGCATCTTCAGATGGAGGCAGTGGTCTCCTCCTTTGTCCATGCAGTAAAGGAGAGAACTCTTTTCTTATTGCACTGAGTACATCTGCAATAATTGCTTGTCTCATATCGTTGTCTGTGCCTTCGACATTTGTTGTATTAAGAGAAGTAACTGTAGTATCATTTGCATTGGAATTTTCAGTCATGCTTTCAGCTGTATACAGGGACTAAAACTGTCAAAACTTTCAAAATACAATCAGTTGTAAATAAATGATGTTATCAGAAATCTACAAAAAATAAACCACAGTAAACTGTGGTGCAGAAATCCAAGATAAAAGTCAATATAAAACTTATCTTATCTGTTTTTCTTTTTTCGCGTGCTGCTTGTTTATCGTAGGATTTCGGAAGAACAGGTCAGAGGATATTCGGGGGGCCGGGCCGATCTCATATGGATTCTTGCCAGGGTGCCCGAACCGAGTGGGGAAAATAATTGTATTAAAGTATACTCAAGATTGGATTTTAGTTTTGACATATTATTTTACATCTGGAAGAAAATGTTACAGATATTTCCAAGAAATTTGAGGTGTTTTGTTTTGGTTTTTGTGTTTTTTTATTCAAAATGGTGCTTTGTTTATATTTCTTAGAAATGGCTGAAAATGAGAAAGCAGATTCTAGGAAAAGGTTTGTATTATACTTATTTTTTTGAACTACTAGATAGTTGAAAGATGTCAGTCGATTATCTAAAAGTGTTGATTTTTTCTCTCAATTTAGTAACAAGATGTGTTGGACGGAAGAACATGACATCCTGTTCTTGCGAGAGTTATTGGTTCCTAACCCGTTTAAAAACAAGCCAGATTCAAGAGAACGAGGTAGTAGCTGGGACTTGATTGCTGGAATTTTAAACTCCATTGA
The DNA here is from genome assembly GCA_030067915.1 of Hydractinia echinata. Classification (NCBI taxonomy): domain Eukaryota; kingdom Metazoa; phylum Cnidaria; class Hydrozoa; order Anthoathecata; family Hydractiniidae; genus Hydractinia; species Hydractinia echinata. Next base: position 225,199 of record JASGCC010000030.1, read on the forward strand.
ACGATCAATATTTAAAGTTAACCAAAGGTCCCTACGTGACCACTTGAATAAACTGTTGAAGGATTATGCCAGAAAGAAGTTAATGGAGGAAAAATCATCTAGTATTGCTCCTGATGTGACTGAGCTGGATACGCTACTTGAAGAAGTGACAACTTTAAAAAATGACAGTGAGTTTCAAGCAAAACAAGTAGTTGATGCGCAAAAGAAAACTGTAGAGGAAGACTTGAAGTCTGCTCAAGACATTCGCCAAAAATCTATGGAACGTTGGAGTGAGACCAGGAAGCGTTCCCCTGAGACCAGTCCAGATGAAACACCTAAGAGGAAGCGGAAAAGTGGATCCGAAACAGTTACTTATTTGAGAGAAAAATCTGAAGCTGAATTAGAGGTACGAAAATCTGAAATTGAGTTGAGGCGAGAGGAACTTCAGTTGCAAAGGGAAAGAGAGCGTAGTAATAATACAAGAAATGAACAGTTTATGCTGCAAAGTCAACAGCAAAATCAGACGATTTTAATGCTTATTGCAAAAATTGCTGAGAAACTTTCATGAACATATATATATTTCAAGAAAGTAGATTTTTACAGTTTTACAGTTGTACGGTATATTATAAATAAAACATTATGTTCATATTATATTTTGTGTGTGTTCATGAGGAAATGAATGAAGAATGTTCAGTTGAATTTAGTGTTTTTTCTAATCATAATATGCTATATGTTTTCAAACAAAGTGCTCTTCTAGAATTGGTGTTTCCAAATCGAAAATATTCTCAGTTATGTTGCTGTACAAACTTGTGTGAGCATTTGTTAACAACGCACTAACTCTGTAGAATTTACCAGTAGGACTGAGCCCAACTTTCATTTTTTTTTTTAAATCGTTAAATTTGAATTGATTCAAAACATCTCCAAACACCCACTCGACTGATACACGCACTCTACTCATACTTGTGTTATATGCTTTTTCTTGTGCTGTTAGATTTGCTCCGCCGAAAGGGGCCTGTAAATGCCTGCGAAGAGGATATGCAGGGTCTGCATAAACACACAGAACATTTCCATTCTGATCAAAAGAAAATTGGTTGAGCTGATTCATAAGGCCAGAGAGAGCTAACATTGCACTGTCGTGCCTTCACCTTCGATTGGCCCATACAAGTGTGCTATCATCCCATTAGGCGTGGATACTGATTGGTATTTCAAACCATGATATCGTTTGTGACCACTATAAAGCGCTCTCTGGTATCGTTCAGGTCGACAGCAAGCTTTCAAAGTGCCGTCTATGAATCCCCATACATAATCCAACGCTGCCCCTTTCTCATGAACAGCATCTGCATAGGCTCTCAGGTTATGAGGACTCAGCCAAGCTTGGTTTAATGTATCAAGTAAATGTCCCCAAGTATTGTTCACATAATCTAACACATGATTAAATATCATACACAACTGGGAGCCTGGTCTTCCGAATCTTGGTATCAAGTCTACAAACCTACTTGGATAACACAAACGACGCAGGAGAATGCACAGTGCTTCAGTTCCATTAGCTATGATATCGTTATAGTTGTGGCAAGTTATTTCGTCCGGAATTTGCAAGGCATTTTTTAAACGGATTATGTCTGTTTTTCGAAATCGAAATTCTGTATATTCTGCATCTGGAAAACTGTCGAGATCAAATAAGTTGTAGTCATAATGTCTGTAATCTCGGTTAACCGAACGATTTACATCGTATAAAAGCAAAAATTCTTCTTCGGATATGATATAGTTATCAAAAGCCAAAAGCAGTTGATCTCTAACTTCTTTTAAACCAGGCATTTTGATCAAGTACTTTCGTTCTCTATGTTGTTTATTTTTCATCCCCCATTATGCTTTGTCGCGTAGGGATTTTCGCGCGTAACTTCAATAAATGGAGGTCATGGTTTAAGACGACGCGTCAAAAAAATTTGGTCGTGCTGCGTCTTCGTGGTAGCTGCGTTGTCTTAGCGTAAACTCCCTAGTAAATGCAGCAGTTCCAACTTGAAAACCTCTACCTAAAAGTTCAGAAATAAGGTAATTATAAGTAAAGGTTTTACCGCTGCCACCAGCACCTTCTAAATAAAACAATCGGTTATTTTGGACCGTATTGTTAGCAACATTTACAACCGCTTCTATAACTGCATCAGCTAGTGCTGTCTGTTCTTCAGTAAGTTGATCCCTTAGTTGAGAAGCTCTTTTAGCCTCCATAGCTATGTCAATGTTTTCAGCTGGAGGTATTTCATCTAAACTTGGAAGATTAAAATCAGTAAGAGATTTACCAAATTGTCTCAGTACAGAATGAACATCTGAAGCACCCTGTACTCAGCTTGATCCTCGTTCATTTGGCGAAGGTAATCCTCACACATAGAACCCTTGTACCTTGTCCTATAAGTAGCTCACTATTGTCTCGCTCCTTACGTCTTTTATCCTTAACAAAAAAGATAAAGAAAAAATGCTAAGCTAAGTGTAAATCTAGGTAAATCTAAAGAATAGGTTACTTACTAACAACTGATTTTTTAAAACTTCTTTTTCTACCCCACGATCTTAGCAAATCCACTTCAACTAAATTTTCCTTTTCTTTCTTCTCTACTTAAAATTTACTTAAACAAAAAAAAGGACATGTTACAACACATAAAATAAACGGCGTGGCTAAAGAACCGGTACCGGCTCTTTAACTAAAGAACCGGTAAATTTTAAGGTCACGTGATTCATCTGGACCACCATGCTATACGGCGTGCATTCCCTCATGCGCGCTCTTTCCAAAATGGCTCTCATTGCGGAAGGTCAGTTGTACTCTTTGTTGGAAGAACTACAACAAAAAATTAGCTTGTATAAGCAGAGAAATTTTACTGAATTGTGGATAAGGGATTGTAGAACCATAAAAGCAGCACAGGGAAGGGTTAAAAAAGAATTAAATCCTGATTTGAAATATTACGAGTTAAAGTATGCATGTGTTAACGGAGGAAGGTCGTTCAAATCTCGTGGGTCAGGATTGCGAACTTCATCGTGAGTAATTTTTTATTTATGCTTTTTTGTGAGAAGATTCTCCTAAATTGTCAGCTCTTTTATTTTGTAATGTTTTCCATAGAACTATGCAACAAGGATGCCCCTTTACCATAGCTGTAAGAGTGTCTAAGGATGGAAAACACTTGCAAGTAAATTCATTTATAGAGGATCACAACCATCCTGTCAGTGAGGTAAATATGCCTTATTCAATGCACATCTACCTATTCAAATTGTTAGATTTTTCTTGGTTAACCTTTGCCTTTAACAATTAGAAGATGTCCATCTGTCCATCTGCAGTAAAAGGTCTTTTGTATAATTTCCTCAAGTTTAAATGAAAAGAACAAGAGGTATATTTCCCTGTTTTTAATCAGTTTGGTAGCGAGCTAAGAGGGTTCCTTTCATACTCATGCTGCCATTACATAACATTGGATGTTTTGAGGTGGGGTTTATGACCGTGACAAATAACGCACCACAGAATTTAATAATTAGGGCTGTTATTGCGCTAAATGTTTTTGAATAAGTTTTTGCAGTAATGCAATTCTCACAGTTCGTTAGGAATTGTGTGAAACTCCTGTGGTCTAAAGGTAAGATTCTTGTGGAGAATTTCATAAGAGATCCAGGTTCAAATCCTGGCAGGAGTTAATAGGGCCAAAGGTAATGCCTCTCTTTGGTCACGCTACTTTGTTTTTTGCAGATACAGTGTGCAAAAGCGGTATTTGGAAATATGGCATGACAAGTGAATAAATATATATTTAAGTTTTTATAATTCTAATTTTAGAATGTTCTCTTCCCATTGCATTTTTTGATCAAATATTACTCCAATATCCACTTTTATTTCATAAGTTACTGATTACTTGTCTTCTTTAAAAAAACTTTTAACCAGCACTCTAAGTATCTCTGAAAAAAAACGGTGCTTTAAGTCTATTGTATTGCACGAAAAAAACCGGCACTCTAAATATTTCTGAAAAAAAACGGTGCTTTAAGTCTAATGAGTCTCACGAAAAAACCCGGCACGCTAAGGTAACCTTGTCTCCTACAAAAAAAACCGACACTCTAAGTCTACTGTCTCTTACGGAAAAACCCGGCACTCTAATATTTCTACAAAAAAACCGGCACTCTAAGGTAACCTTGTCTCCTACAAAAGACCCGGCACTATAAGTTTAATGAGTCTTACGAAAAAACCCGGCACTCTAATATTTCTACAAAAAAACCAGCACTCTAAAGTAACCTTGTCTCCTACAAAAAACCCGGCACTCTAAGTCTAATGAGTATCTTACAAAAAACCCGGCACTCTAAGTCTAATGTGTATCTTACAAAAAAACCGGCACTCTAACTTTTACGAAAAAAAACGGTTCTCTAAGTATCACTGCAAAAAAACCGGCACTCTAACTTTTACGAAAAAAAACGGTTCTCTAAGTATCACTGCAAAAAACCCGGCACTTTGAGCTTCAGAACGCTTTCAGCTTAAAGCACCGGTAGCTCTTATACGCCATTCACGTTGATTATTTAGCAAAAAAACTGCATTGTTGAGATCCATAAGGTGTAATACTTCATTCAGTTAACAAATATCATGTCAATTTCTTAAATATCGTTGCGCACATGCCATTTTTAAATTTACCGTTTCTTTAAGTGGCTTATAAGTTGCAGCTACAATCCTCATCATTCTAATTTGAAATCTCATCTCTCATCTCTTCAAGGTGATTTAAATTGGTATATTTCTAAGTACGATCATTTTCTCATTCTGGGCGACTTTAATGCAGAAGTTAAAGTCGGCGCTATGAAGGACTTTTGTAACCATTTTAACTTAAAGAGTCTGATAACTGTTCCAACATGCTTTAAGAATCCGTCAAAACCAACATGCATTGATTTATGCCTGACTAATTCGCCAAGAAATTTTCAAAATTCCTGCGTCGTCGAAAGTGGACTGTCTGATTTTCACAAAATGACAGTTGTGGTAAATAAGTCATCTTTTCATAAATTAGCACCTAAAGTAACCCTTTATCGTCATTACAAAAGGTTTTGCAATGCTAAATTCATAACAGACTTAACTAAACATCTTTCACAAGAGGTTTTTCATGACTATAATCCGGAAAGATTCTTGAAAATCTGTGAGCATACTTTAAATGTCCACGCTCCTAAAAAACAGAAGTTTCTGCGTGGAAATAATTCTCCGTTTATGAATAAAGAGCTCTCAAAAGCAATAATGGAACGATCTAGACTTAGAAATAAATATCTCAATGATCGAAGAGAGGAGAGTAGAAAAAAATACAATAAGCAACGAAATTTTTGTGTTGGTTTTTTGAGGAAAACTAAAAGAGATTACTACAGTAATCTTAAAACTAATGATATATGTGATAATAAAAAGTTTTGGCAAACCGTAAAGCCTCTGCTTTCAGATAAAGTCAAAATCTGTGACAAAATTATTCTTCAGGAAGGTGACAACATTATTAATGATGATCATGAGGTTTCAGAGGTGATGAATGAATTTTTTGCTAACATTGTTCCAAACTTTAATATTGCTCAGTATGAGCCTGTGGATTCGTTCTCTAGTAACATTACTGATCCTGTTTAAAAAGCAGTAGAAAAATACAAAAATCATCCAAGTATTGTTGCAATTAAAACAAGAAGGGAAAATATTAATTTCTCTTTTTCTTTCCAGAAAATTGAACGGAGTGAGATTTTACACATTATTTCTGAGTTAGATCCAAAAAAGGCTATTCAATCAAATGACATTCCCACAAAAGTGATAAAAGAAAATTGTGAAATTTTCGCTGATTTCCTACTTTCTTCTCTTAACAAATGTTTATCTGAGGGTGGTTTTCCTTCATTTCTAAAAGAGGCTGATGTTATACCCATATTTAAAAAAGGTTTAAGGACATCAAAGGAAAATTATAGACCAATTAGCATCTTAAAAAATATGTCAAAGATTTTTGAGAGGCCAATATTTAAACAAATCGACCAGTATTTTAAAGATATTCTCTCACCTTATCAATGTGGGTTCCGAAAAGGATTTAGTGCCCAACACTGTCTTCTGGCCATGCTGGAAAAATGGAAAAAATGCAATGATGAGAATAAAATAATTGGCGCACTTCTAACTGATCTATCTAAAGCGTTCGACTGTCTTCCACACGACCTACTAATTGCAAAACTCAATGCATATGGTTTTGACGAAGTTGCTCTCAAAGTTATATATAAATATTTGTATGAAAGGAGACAACGGACAAAAATTGGTAGTTCATTCAGCTGTTGGAGAGACATAATCTTCGGCGTACTTCAGGGCTCTATACTGGGACCTCTTTTGTTCAGCGTATACTTATGTGATCTTTTTTTCATGATAACTGAGGTTGAGTTTGCAAGTTTCGCTGATGATACTACACCTTATACAGTAGGTGAATCCCTAAATGATGTTATAAAATCTCTGGAAAAAGCCAGCTCAGATATTTTTAAGTGGTTTGAACTTAATCAAATGAAAGCAAATCCGGAAAAATGCGATCTAATTTTTAACGTCAATGAAAAAATACAGTTTGAATTAAAAAATAATATCATTGAAAGCAGCCCATCAGTTAAGTTACTAGGGGTAAAGATTGATAATAAGCTTAACTTTGAGGAACATGTCAGGTCAATATGTAAAACTGCTCGTCAAAAGCTACACGCCCTCGCGAGAGTTTCACCCTATATGAACATTAACAAGAAAAAGATGATATTTAATGCTTTCTTTTTCTCTATTGTCCTCTCACGTGGATGTACCACAGTCGAAACATTAACAATATGATTAATAGAGTGCATGAAAAATCTTTGAGAATAATTTACTCAGATTATAAATCATCTTTCCAAGAGCTACTTGATAAAGATGGCAGTGTCTCAATTCATGAAAGAAATTTGCAAAAAGGGTTTACGGTAGTGAATGGTTTTGCTCCTCAAATATTTTCAAATCTATTCACCATCAAACATGACGTAGGATATAATACTCGATCAAATGACTATTTCTTCATACCGAGGAGAAAGAGTATTAGAAATGGCAATGAAACAATATCAGTGCTGGGGCCAAGAATTTGGAATGCACTACCAGATAAATTAAAATCAAAAAAATCTTTACTAAGCTTACAGGCGGCTATTAAAAAGTTTAAAATAGATTTTTTCCCTTGCAGGCTAGATAAAAACTATATTTCAGGAGTAGGCTTTATCTAGCTTTTCAATTTCGCTAAGTTTGAAAAAAACCTTTTAGTTATTAAAGTATTTTGTATTTATTTTTTTGGATGTTAAAACATTTTTTTGTTGTAACTGGTGATTTTTATTATATTTTAGTTGACTTTGATTAGCACTCAATAAGAGTTATTTTACCTTTGTAAATTATGTCAACTTTAAATAAATTGTTAGTAGTAGTAGTAGTAGTTCAGCGATTTTGAGCTTAAAGAACCGGTACCGGTGCACTAGCCAGGTTCTAAAATAAATGGTTTTTCCGATATTTGTATATAGCAAGCAACCTACTTCGTTTGTTCGTCTCCGGAACTTAAAAAAAACTTTTTACGTTTGTTTTGTACGGTGGCCCACAAGTGTCACGGCACAAATCTACCCCCCACGGCACAAAAAAACTCCACGGCCCAAAAAAAAATAACCACGGCGCACAAAGAAATAATATCCACAACTTATAAAAATACACCACGGCACAAAGAAAAGTCACGGCACAAAATACAGAAAAAACCTCTGCGGTGAAGATCCAGTAAAGTTTGTTGTGAAAAATGGTAGAACAGCTGCGATATGATTTAAAAAAGTTTGGCTGGGCTGTGTGATTTTACTCTTTCTTTGTTTGGTTATTTATGTTATGTGGTTGCAGAGTGTTTTGATATTTGGTAAAGATAGTTACAAAATATATATCGAGCTCACTTCTGTTTTATTCACGAGGAATATATATTTACTTACTTACAGGGCTTTTTTAGCTCTAGCTAGCAGCTAGCTAAGCTAGTTTCCAACAAAATGTTATCCATTTTACTTTACCATGTTTAACTAACTTTAGGGTTTAGCTGTATTATGATGTACAACTATGTCACGATATACTTTTTTTTTTAAACTGGCAAGTGCAAACAGCAGCTACAAATTTTCTACTATAAGAATCATCAATCATGAATTAGAAGTTCTCTTCTTTTTTTGTAGATATTATATTTATACAAAATTACTTTTTTAGATAAATTAGCAAGTTAGCAGTGAACGTATATATCTAAATCAATTATTTATTCATTATTTTAAAAAACAATGTTTTGTATCGATTGTGGCAAATCTAAAGTTAAAAAAGCAAGGTTTTGTTACAACTGTGGAAAAGGTAGCTGTTTATTCAATTTCCAATTATTAACAGCATGTCATTGGCATTATATTGGTATTAAATGCTGAATGAATATGTATCTTTTTAGATTTTCGATCAGAACCTCAGCAAGAGATATAAATGTAACAGGTATGTATACTATGGATATAAATGATGATATCTAGCTAGTGTTTTTTATTACGGATGTGATAGCTACTGTTTCTTATTATGCACAATTATTTTGAAATATTTAGGTTTATTTCTTTTACAATTACAGTAATAGGCAATTAGGGTATCTGGAGTAAAATTTTATTCTAAAAACTGTTTTATTTTTTTAGTTGAAAATGCTGAGCAGAAGCCGAGGCAGACAATTAATTCATTTCAAAAGTATCGAAGTGAAAAAGGGAGCCAATGGAAAAAGTTTGTTTCTCAAAAAAGTACCACCCGACATAAAGTAGAAAATCAAGCAGAAGAAGTTGTTATATTTATTGGTATGTTAAGATTAAAAGATTCTGAATTAAAAGTTATCAGAGGCAAAAGATTGTCTTTACGTGTCTGCAAAAATGACAGTCCTGCTGCAATCCGAATCAAAGCAGAGAAAAAATGGAAAGGATACTACCCCAATTTATACAATAAAGATGATTTCTATAATCTCACTTATGAATGTGGAAGAGTGATAGAAACCTTACCTGGCAGCACAGAGCCATTTACATTATATCGATATAAAGAGGAGTTGGGAAAGGACTACAAGAGGATCACGCTGTTTCTGTGCAGTGAAAATGATATTAAAATCAAAGCCAGAATTAATGCGATAAATGATGAAAGCAGTGATAACGACGATAACAATGAGAATGAGAATATGTTTGGAAAACTGTTGTCTCCCTTAGAAAATCTGGAATCTATTTCACTACCAGTAAATAACAATCGTGAAAACTTTTTTCAAATGGAGGAACCCGAATTATCGGCAAAGAAAAAACATGTCTCCTCATCTACGGTCAGTCCGCTCCAAGTAAAATTCTTAAAATTTCCCTAGATGAAGATGACTATGGTGATGAGGAAGTAAAAAAGTTTTTTAATGTTAAGCCCAGTGAAAATATTACTGAGAACAGCAATATGGATGCACCTACTGTACATGAACTACCCGAACTCACTGTGGAGGAAATCAGTGTGCTATCAAGCTATACCAAAAAATTTGAAGAGTTATTGAAAGAAAAACCAAACAGTTTAATTTTAATCCAGCGTAACAGAAACAAATTTTGGAACATCTTGTTTCGAAATGATATGGATTTTTCCACTCATGCTGTCAGAGTTATGTTTGCTGGTGAATGTGCTGTAGACAGTGGTGGGCCATTCAGGGAATTCCTACAGTTGTCAATAAAATACTTTCCTGAAGCTCCATCAATGATATTTGGTTCTCCCATGGAGTGTTTTTTTACAGCTGATGCAAGTTGTTGCTTCCAGAAGAAGTATTTTTTGTTGGGTCAGCTCAGTTCAGTTTCAATTTTAACAATCAGTAGGGGACCTGAATGCCTCCATCCTGTTCTTGTAGAAAGTTTGTTTGGCAGAGATACAGAGAAAGACGTATCAATAGATGACAATTTCTTTCAAGAGTATTTAAAAGAAATTGATTCTGGTAATTATGATGTTTTATATAATACAAATATTAATCCTAATGATATGGACGCAAGAAAATTGTATGGATTGCACTATGCAATACTTAGTAGGTATGTTGCTATAAATGATTTCAAGAATGGCATCAACAGTATTTCTGAAAGTATTCTTGATAATTATGCTTTAATTGCTGTAGTTCTCAATAAAAACACAAACTTGGAGTAGAAAATTTATTTCAATTTTGTAAGAATAAACTGAGGATAATTTGGCGGAATCAGGTGAGGATGCTAGACTGGAGAGAAGATATTGTGTCAAGCTCACGTGCGTGTTCCCAATAAATTCGCTCTTCTCCACTACATCCGGAGCTCTTATCCTAGTAGTGTTCTCTGGCTTAACTAATCTCTCAATCACATCCGGAGCTCCTCTCCTGTGATTCCATTTCCTCTATCATACCTCACAAGAACCTACTCTTTATGAGCTCTAGCTTCTTATGCATTTCACACCTGCTATTAACCTCTTGGTGCCCCACCTCTGACTGTCAACGCCGCATCCCCCTGCTGTTATTTCCCCTGTAATCTGTCCTGCTCGCGTGGCGCACCATCGTTCATCTCCTCGCACCTGTACTTAATTCGCCATACTCTTCCAGGGGTACACGCACATCTCTACACTTTGTGGCTGCCCACGGCAGCCCAACATCCCCACCAGTTATATTTAACACATTGACATGATTGAGTAAAGTTGCCAATTGCTTCCACCACTGGACTAAAACCTTGTTGGTCGTACTAAGCCAAACTGCGCCAATTCAAGGAAACCGTGTAGGTAAAGCAATTGGACATCTCTTTACGCTCGACGACGTTATGTAGCCTCGATGAACCAGTTCGATTGTAGATAATCCGTTATCGTTCCAACATAGTGTGGCGACGATGCAGGTGTGTCATATAAAGAGAAAAATAAAATAAAATTAACCAAATATATGGGTGGGTTGGATGGGAAAATTATTTCAGTTAAGCAAGTTAATGCTACTACTGGTGAGAAACTAAATCAGAGTAACTCTCTCCTATTTATAGGGGGCCCCTGGATTGTCGATTGGCTAACTTAGAACCACCTAATATGGACAGACTATACCCAAACCTTTAGTCCCCTACTCTAAAGTATCAACAACAAGAAAGTTGCTTCAAGTTATGACACATAGCTTTGATTTGGTTAATTGAGACAAAGATGCCTTGGGTGCGCAAGACAACCTTGTGTACCCTTAATGATGCATCTGCATAGCAACTATCAAGTATTGGGAACTGCAATTAAAGGGGAATTAAGCCCAAATATTTTTTCTTCGGAAATATCTTTTACAAACCCTACATATTTTGATGGTATATAAAAAAAATTGAAATCTTTTGAATTTACATCACTTTTCTAGCATAAAAGTTGACAACAGTAATCGCCATGTTAAAATCAAAACAATATCTGAGATGGAGATCTATGACGTATTTTACGCTCATTTCAATTTTTTGATCTCTTCGTCTTTTTTAAAGTTGTTTACACAATGTGAACAAACGTAACGATTCAAAAAATAACTCTTGCCGTTGTACTTTATTTCGCTTTTTCGTTGTTGTTATTGTTTGTTAAAAAATGCTAGTCCCGTTATATGTCAACAAATTCTTTGAAACCAGTATATTTTCCATTTGGATCAGGAAATTCCATACAGCGAAATCAAAGTTTATGTTATAGTGTAAACCAGGATAAAAGATAAAATATTCAAAATAAAATATTCATTCATCAAAACTTCTTTGAAACAAATTGTCATTTGAGGCACATGGCCTCTCCTCCTTTTTTAATTGATATTTAAGGAATGGCATTATTTTTAATTTAATTAAATAATCTGCGATGGTGTGTATTTTCATAGCGCGTGGACCTGCTGTAAGATTATAAACCGAAAAGTGAGAAAATAAGAAGATAGAAAGAATGTTTTATTTTTGTGTGGCTATGAGAAATATGGTCTTTGAAATATTTACGAGAAACATATTTTTTGAAGAAAGACTTACTTATTAGTATATAAGGAGAGTTCGCAACATACACCAATGCAAATTTTCAAGTCTGCTTAAATTTAATTCGTCTTCTTCTTCGCTATCACTAGATTCATAAGTCACTTTTTCAAGTTCTGCTTTAGAGTATTCAGGCTTATTCATGTAACATCCTGTTACTGACGTTTCACTAGAGTCACTTGAAAATTCTAGAAATAGGAGAGAGTCAGAGCAGGAGTTTAAATTTTCCATATCTCGCTGCTTGCCTCAGCGCAAGCTATGCTTCTTCAGCGTAAGATACGTCACGGTATAACAGTCTCCAGAATCAGCCGTGGCCTCAGAAAATTTAAATGGCGCTTACCGTTCGCTTATAGATGGGGTAAGTTTTATATTAAAATCAATCCAAATAATATTTATTTTTCAAAATTTTGACCAGAATTTGGGAAACGAACATAATGTTAACCGAAATAATGCTATTTAAGTTTGAGGCTTAATTCCCCTTTAACATGAGCCAAACTGTGTTTAGCTCCATATATTTGCAAGATATTTTCGTTACAATAATACATCTCTCAAAGCGCTTGATGTTTTAAATCTCTTTTCTTATAAAAACGATTGTGTCCTTGGTTCGAATGGCAGACTTCAGGAAGATGATGCAATGATAGAATTTGAGTTCATCATTACAGATCTCGAAAAGGGAAAATGTGGTAACATAACTCTCAAAGATTTTTTGATATTTGTATCATGTTACGATCGCATACCTGCTTTTGGGTTTTCAAAAAACATTGACATTTATTTTGTCAACAGAGACCAGCTAGCGACATCATCAACATGTGATATGAGCTTTACAGTACCGACGATTCACACAAAAAATAACATTTTAAAAGCTTTGGAGGAAGGAAAGTCGTTAAACGCCATTTAGAGATTGTTAAGACATTTTGTTTTAGCTTTTTTATTCATAGTTTGTTCACATTACTTTTGCTGATGTTTTTTCACACATCTTGATATTTTTCTTCATTATATTTAAAAACACGTTAGGTAAAGACTGTTGTGTTAGGTATTATACGACGCTGTCTTGCGTTAAATTTTTGTTATATTTTTATATATATTCTATTTTTTAATATACTTAAAAACCAAAAACCAAAATTTAAAAACCACCTTAACATTGTCGAACAAATTTTTGGATTTGCAAATTGTTCTTAATGATTTTGTTATTATCAAAGGTATATAAAATATTTGTGTTTGTACTGACTTTTACAAGTAAACTTAAAATGTTTTATTATATCGCGTCATTTTCTGTTTGTCCATTCAGTGAAATTTCCAGTAGTCTTACAAAAGCTGATGATGCTTCTCTCCAATCTATTGGCATGGCAATGTTAGTTTCAGCCCTAACGTAATCGAAATACTCTGTATACACGTTATGTTCCTCTTTTTTTACTATGTGGCTCCATACGTATTGAATATCCCTGTTGTTGACAGAAACCTTTTGATCTTGTCCTCCAAATCTTTCTGGCAAAAAAATATGGAATCAGGACGCCCAGCTACACCCTCATGTTTTGATTTACGTATGTAATGAGTATTCCAGTGCTCAACTATATTATCTAAATCATTTTGAATTATTCCACCAAAGCAGTAGTACAACAATTGTTTATCCAGTTCACGCGTAAGATCAATAACATCTTGCGATTCTAAATCTTTGAAAAAGTTTCGCCACCAAGAGGATCTGTTTTTGCTAAAATAAGACCACCATGATTCTATCCTTTGATTTTTTGTAGACGGTACATAGCGATGAGCGTCAGGGTTGTCATGAAAAAAAGCTTGGATAGCAGCCGTTATTCCATTTTCAGTTCCTAAGTCAGTGATTAACTCCATTGGACAACCATCTGTTTCTGTTACTGCATCTACAATCGTGGACAAAAATATTGAGACTAAGGCAGTTTTTTACTCATTATACAAATATGGACAAAACAGTCAAATAGTCAATACTCTGCAGCCGGCAGGCTGCAAAGTCGCTACTTTTGCACACAAGTAGGCCAGGCAGAGAGGGTTGAAAATTTGCTAGTCACATTCTTTAGCACGCCCGCACACCGAAATAATTCACGTGTGAATCTAATATAGAATGAGCCTACGCAATTACTTGTGGTGGCGAACTTCGAAATTCGTTGTCTTGTCCCAACATATTGTGACCACGATTGTAGGTACATGGAAGCTATACGATCTGGTGATTTGTTTGATCTAGTCACGCGTAACCACATAATCTTACGCCGAAATCCATCAATACATCCATGTATTGGAAATCCCCAAGGTTTAAGTTTATCATACCCATCAATATGCCATGCATAGTTAGGTCCTGGATTTCTGTAAAGCCTTCTGCGCAGTTTCCGAGCCTGTCTCACTTCGACACCAACAGGATCCAATTCTTTTAACAAAGATTGTACTATATTTCTGGGTATTTGAAAACCTTCGATGCGCAATGTGTGCCAAATTGTTCGGTAACCACCGCATGATCCTGGACCATCTATAATTTCTTCAATACGTTTTTTCACTTTTGCATGCACATCGTTACTTACGGAACCGCGTCGTCGGGATAAGCCATATAACTTTAACCTTCTTAACAGTGTACTCCTGCTAATGTTCAATCCAAAGCGAGACAAATGAACTAAGATTTCTTCGTATTCAAAACCACTGTTGAAATAGTACTTAATAAAGCTTTCCTCGTCTATTTCTATGTTTTCATCGTCAGAAGATTCGTCTTAAATAAAAAAGGGACATTGTTATACAAACACTGATTATGAGTAAGAATTATCTGTCTAAACAATAATATTGTAGTCTGTATACCTTCACTCATGTTACCACGTCTTTTAACCCTATTTGGTCCGGGGTTTTTCGAACATACTATGACCGGGGGGGGGGGCGGATTCCGCCCCCCCCTCAATAACTTTTCTTAGGGTTGTTCAAATTGAATCAAACTTGGCGCACTTATAGTACGTCATAAAAGGAACAAAATTGGCGGCAATAAATTTTTGCTTGCGTCAGCACATTTTCTGTGACGTCATCAGAAGCTTGAAATTTGTTAAAAATGCCACTATCTGTTTAAAATTTAATTACTTTTGTTCTATAGCGAATTTTTACATTCTGTTTGAAGTTTCTGAAAGCTAAATAAAAGTTGCTTAACATATTTTCCGGTTTTTACATGGATCGGATAAAAAATTGCCAAAAATTGCTCGAAAATCCGGTTTTTCCCGATTTTCGGGTAAAACCCGAGAAAATCGGGAGATCGGATTAGTCACGTGTCTAAATTATGCGAAATGATTCTTCTTGATGAAACAAAGTTGTGTTGAAAGTTTCAAGTTCTAAGGATAATCCCAACAGGAGTTATTATATTTGCCCCATTATAAGGATTTCATAGAAATTTTTAGGGGTAGTTTCGAGTAATGGCCAATATCAAAGCTTCTGAAAGGTATGGGACCTAAAAATTTGGCATGCAGGTGTCTAATAGATAAATATTGAAACTCTGTAAGTATCATAGCCATATAACAAAGCAATAAGGAGTTATTAAAAAAAAACTGTCAGGGGGGGCGGATATTTTTAGCTATTTTGCTCTATCAATAAAATTCTGGATAAATAATTGAATAAGAACAAATTTGTGCTCTCCTTCAGAGGGATTTTTTCTTTGTACCGTGACTTTTTTTTGTGCCGTGGCTTTTATTTTTTTATTTTGATCACGTGATTTTAAAACGTAAACAAATAAAACTCGCGGGTTTTCTCGACAAAGAAGACATATTATTTTCGGCAACATCAATAATTTTTTTCGGCGACATCAAAGAAAAATAAGCATATCAACTTTGCCTGTCACAGAGACACGGAACTGGCGTATTATTATAGAGATAAACACACTTACACACACACTTACACACTTACATTTTAGATGGAAAAGGAACTAGAATTTGTTTGCTGTAACTATTAACTTCTCTTTTTAAAGCTTACCTCCCACTTCAAAACAACTAAATATAACTCGTATAGCATTAGTATTTTTTGTCTGAGTTACATTTGTAAGAGATATAGCTACAAGCTATTCTAAGCAAATCCAAACGCCATCTTGTTGTATCAATGTGGGTGAAATCAGAAATAAAGTTCCGGGAAACACGGCAACAGCTGTGACCCTGTGGCTGTGCCCTTTTGTACAAGTAATGCACGATCGCGGTACCATTACGGCCAATCAAATCTCAGCTTCCCGTATTCATGGATCGGGGCGTTTCAGGTTCTCAGATCTCCTCTCGGCTTCTCAGATCTGTTTTCAGCTTCTCAGATTAGCATCTAA
Source organism: Hydractinia echinata (assembly GCA_030067915.1). NCBI lineage: Eukaryota > Metazoa > Cnidaria > Hydrozoa > Anthoathecata > Hydractiniidae > Hydractinia > Hydractinia echinata. Next base: position 241,442 of record JASGCC010000030.1, read on the forward strand.
GTTTCTTAGATCTAGTTTAACAGATAACAGATCGACTTCTTGTTTTCTTTTATTGTCTTACTAAAATCTAAGTTTTGTCTTTAATTTTATTCGGATATCAGCTAACCAAATTTTTCGTTTTTTCATTCACACAGTTTTTAAATTGTTGTTAACAATGGCGGCTATGGAAGGTCTAGTTGACCGGGAAGAGGTACAAAACATGGTCAGGAGGGGAATGAGCCACAAAAGTGTCTCAGAATATTATCGTAGTCGTTTTCCTGAGCACCGAGGTATTGATGAACGCGTAGTGTTTGTCGCTTTTGCAAAAAGAACAACCTAACAAGATTAACTTCCAATGACCTGGACAAAGAATTCACTAGAATGATCGACTTTTATGGACACTGTTATGGAAGATCTATGATGCAAGGAAGCATTCGCGCTATGTTAGGAGTAACATTTGGTGCTGTTTCTCAACGGCGGACTGCTCCAGGTGCATTCGAAGCTAGAACACATGACATTTTGGAGAGAACTAATCCGATCCCTTATTACGCTCCAGGTGCATGCGAAGCTAGAACACATGAGCAAAGTAGAATCTAGTTCAACTTTTTCTTTGCGTTGTGTACTGAAACGACAGGCATAAATTTTTTTAGCCGATCAGATTATGTTATTATGTGAGAATTGCGCAAAGTGTGTTTACATTGTGTATTGAAATGTGCGCAATATTTTAAAGTGGAAATTACTTGCAGAGACTTTTCTGTTCTGTTCTGTTTCTGTCCGTTCCGTTTTCGCGCCTAAAAACACGTGTTGCCTTTATCCAACCTCGTCCCCAGGGCATCTTGTATCTTTTCTAACAGGCGCTGGGAACGAGGTTTCCCTTTATCAATTTTTTTATTGGCTTAAAATAATTGTAGTTGGTCACACATTCTTGCTGCAAATGCAAATTTCAACTTAAGTGTGTGAATTTTGGAACATTTTGCTTTCAACAGTTTAAACAAGTGATTTGCCGCGTAAGCAGGATGTAATAGACGCCTAATTCAGAGGTGTAGTTTATTTATACTGTAACAGCATATTTAAAAGTTTTCACTGACTGATTAGTCATGTTTTTTCTAAAATATCAAGATTGTACAACATGCAAACTGTAGCAAATATATCTATGAGACAGCGTAGTTCACTTTTGTGTAGCTAATTTTATTTCACAAAGTCTTGGGCCAGGTGACAAGTAGGTAGCTGTATTTTAATAACAAACCATAGCTATATCTTATCTTCTTAACACTAAACCATACGAATTAATCTTTCACAAACTAAACGATAAATTAATTTTTAATATGTTAGGTTTTCCATTTGCTGCGCCCTAAAGCAACCAACCTCACGAACTAGACGAGCTTGTCTGGTAGTTAATACGGCCGGTAATCGAGCAAACACCGAATATTTGGGGGTAATGAAACACGACCAGTGCTATCTATCAGGGGGGATCGGTGCCCCCCCCCCCCTTGATCCCCCTACTCCTTCCTCAGTGGATTTTCCACTGCCTTACCTAGGGTCTATAATAGGAAGACTGTGGCTGCCCATCTGTGACAGACAAAGTATATGCGTTTTATTTCCTTTGATGTCGCCGAGAAAAACATGTCTCAAATGTTAAATTTTCTGACTTTACGACACAACGTTAATAACATTAATGTACGGTGAATGTCATAATTTAAATTAATGAAGCCATTACAATGCACTTAAAACTTTGAGGCCAAACAACATGGAAACGGGGTGGTGACGGCAGTCATTTTTTAACGTGTGGTTAATTAGGGACAACCTGGGACTAAATTGAGTAAGTTTCCACATCTGGGTCCCCGAATCCGTTTCGGAATGAACAAATCATGACCTCATCAAATAACCTTTAAACCTCAATATCTCTGCAACCGTTTGTCATAAGTACGCGATCCTATACATTTTCTTGTTACAAGCTCTACACAATAAAGCCAAATTTTTTTTTAAATTTTTGTACATTGGTTTGTCTTTTCTGACGTCAGCAAAATTTTGAAACAATTATATCTCCTTAAGGTGGTTCCCCTAGAAAAAATTTCTAAATTTCAAGAATTGTCATTTAGCTGTTTTCTGACAGCAAATTCATCTTAGAATACCGTGGAAAGTAGTGCTTATGACAAATTCAGGTTTTTATTGCGCATTCTGCCACCTTTTCCAAACAACCGCAAATATAAGTGCATAGCAACGCCCATAGCAACCATTTTCGCATTTTTAGACAGCTTTCTTGCCCCTCCGTCGATGTTTAATTCCTTGCAATAGCTAGATGATACTTTAGGGCCTCCTAAGACAATATATGACAGTTCAGGTCGAAATAGTGCTGGCGTACACCTTTTGTCGATCCACAAGTCAAGAATGTCCATAAAATAATCTTTAAACAAGTTTTTTGCCGTTTAAGTTCGGAATCCACGCGAAACAAGAATTCTCAAGATCGAAGCACCCACGCTGTACAATTTCTTCTGTGGATGCAGGCATTAGTACCACCTAGTGTTTAAACGAAACCGATTTTCAAATCGAAGTTCTGTCTTTCAGTTATTTTGTCGAGATATTGCCTGTTTCGCCCTATTTTAGCGTTTCTGTCGTCCAAATTTATTTTAGAGCATAACATTTTATATGAAAAACAATTTGGATTTCAACATGCACATGCTACTGAACATGCAATTGTCCAACTTGTTGACCAAATACTCCAGTCATTTAATGAAAATAAATATACAATAGGTGTATTCATAGATTTATCAAAAGCGTTTGACACCGTAGATCACGAAATTCTAATAAAAAAACTTGAATCTTATGGTATCAGAAACATATCACTCAATTGGTTTCGTAGTTATATCTCTCAAAGAAAACAGTTTATAAGCTATGAAAAAGGTAAAACTGACTATGAACACATACTTTGTGGAGTACCTCAAGGCTCGATATTAGGCCCACTTTTATTTTTAATATACGTAAACGATTTGAAACGAGCTACAAAATTGCTCGATCCAATAATGTTTGCAAATGACACGAATTTATTTTACTCTCATAGCAACATAAAGGATTTGTTCGATTATGTAAATACGGAACTTATCGATATAAATGAGTGGTTCCGTGCAAACAAATTGCCTTAAAATATAAAAAAAACGAAATATACTTTTTTTCACAAATTTAGTAGAAGAGATCACATTCCTTTAAAACTTCCAAAATTAGCAATAAACAATGTAGAAATTGAAAGGGAAACAGAAAGTAAGTTCCTTGGAGTAATCCTAGATCAAAATATTACTTGGAATAAACATATTGAATTGGTAGAAAACAAAATCTCGAAAAATATTGGTATTCTTTGTAGAGCTAAATCTATTTTGAACCAGATGTGTTTAAAAAACATATACTTCTCACTAATTCACTCGTACATCACGGTAGTTCACGGCCGGACATTCAGTCTGCGCATGCGCAAACTTTGTTTACGTTATTTTGAAATTCAATATGGGCCTTGACCGCGTGAGATTTTACTCTTTTTAATCCTGATCGATTTCGATAAGTAAGCAAATTAAATGCACGCGAAAAATTGCTGACTCAGGCTTTGATTCACAACGCGGGACACTTCTTTCAAAAAATTTTGTTGTGGTGACCAGAAACGACCGGATGCAGATTTCTTGAGCAGTTGAAATCAAGGTATCATAATACCTGGAAAATCACATCAAAGCGAAAAATGCACTATATCTTTCTCCAGCCGGTTATGCCAACTTATTGAATGGCTTTATAGTGAAGCGGAGAGGTTAAGGAACTCAAATCCAGCTGCCTGAGTTATGGCCACTTTTTTGTGGATGTAGTGAAACATCAGAAATGATCCTTTTTGACGCTCAAAATGGATACCATTTATCGCACGTGCAAGGTATGTAACTGTAAGTTTCTTTTGCATACATTATTTCAGTGTGCATAGGTGTAGCAGCCTATTAATAGCTCAATTCCTCCTCCTCCCAGACCCCCCTTGGTGCTTTTCCAGCTGCAAACTTTAGAGAAAATCCAGCTGACGGTCCGACGCATTCTTGTGAGGACTTCAGGGCATAAACATGACATATTTTCATTGGTAACCCAATTAAGAATTGTTTTTTAATGCAGGTTGGCAAAAAGTTGATGTTTGCCTAGGCTGCCCTTAAAACTGTTTGTTTTCTGTAACTTAACTGACTTTAAAGATCATTTCACCAACCTTGCAAATTTTACTGAAAAATGGCTTAAAAATTTTATTGATGTTGGATTAAAATGGCTCTGGTGAAGCGATGTTTCAAGTTGCTGAGACCAACATGCAAAATAAAGTCCCAAACGTTTAAATATACTTTCAGCAAAAACATCCACATCTGGTGTATAGTTTGTGCTTTTTTATTTACAGTGAAATACACAAGAAGGATGATGAAAAGACACGAGCGAACATACAGAAAAGTCATAATTGATGTCGATGTTTTGCTTTTTACTTTTGATGGACTTAACTTGATACTTGACGAGCATAAACATTCAGTGCTAAATTATGTGATGCAGCTTACAGTTTACTTTGGCTCAAACGATGTATATATTAAGTACTTTTGAAGCAAATATAAAAAGTTCATGCCTGCAGTTTTTCAGTTGTATAACCACTTTCCGTGTGATGTAGTTGTTTTGATTTCATTTTAAGAACAATGGGCATGCGCGCACTTTTGTGTAGATAAAAAAGCAGGACTCGCACAGGGTAATATGGTTATTATTAATGAAGATTAAAGATTTTTTGGGTAGCATAAGATTTAAAAGGAACTGGAATTAAATTTTAACTATATTCTATTAATTCTTCTTAAAAAATTTAACTAATTTTGAGCGAATATTTCTCATTTGGATGGACTTCTTTGATTACTGTGGTCTGTTGTTTATATTTTCTGCCTACAGAAATGTGCAAAAAACCGCAAACTTTTTAACTTTTGTAAACATTGACAAGTCATCTATAAAGTTATAGATTATATAAAAATGTTTGGATGGCTTAGTTTGAGATTTGTCTATGTAATCACCACAATTTTAGAAAAAGATGTTATTGGAAATAAAATAATTTTGTTGTTGTTGCATAGATCATGTTGAAATCACAACTTTACTACTGTATATAACCGGTTAATTTTTTAGTGCTTTAGCATCCCGTCCCAATACGACCACAGATTTATAAAATTTTAAATATATTGGTCGGTGTTGACATAAGCATTTATGTCAAGCCATATTTGTGCAACATTTAATCTGTGGTTTAGAAATGTGCTTGTGTTTTGTGATGCAGATTTTGCAACAAAAAATTATCACTCGGTTCTAGGGCGAAAAGAGTAACATATACAACACAATATTTGGATGGCAAGAATACAAGAAAGCTATAGATTTTGATTTCAAAATATAAATATTTTTCTATTTCCTTACAGTCACTCAGGAAAAATTCTTCTCCCAATGGTACACTCAAAACAACAACGTTTTCGATTTTGTAAAAGTGCACCATCCTGATTCACGTTGTTTTTATAAAGAACACTCAACTTTAAAGAAAGTTCTTAACTTTCTTAGTTTAAAGCCCTAAAATGTTCTTAAATTGTTCTTAATTTTCCTTTCATTTCGCCATTTTTTGAAGTTTAAAGGAGATTCTTGGTATTTACGAAGCCTTAAATGTTTTTAGCATGTTCTAATGTTTTGTACCTCTAAAGCCATATGTTCTTACATGGTTTATTCTTATAAAAAAACGTGTCAGCAGTCTAAATGTTAGAAAATTTAGCTGCTTAATCAGGTCGGTTGTATTAGTTAATATTTTTGTAATTGATTTCCTTCGTACGTTGTTGTGCTAGACTTAAGCCATTAATAGTTTCAGTTGCAAAAGCTGTATAGTATCAACTTCCAAGTAAAAATAACTTTTAGGGTTGATTTATATATATATACTATAATTGTTAAAAAAACCAATTTTTTTATCCTTGTGTTTATTCCTCTTTTCTTTTCGTGGTATTCCGATGGGATTTGTACACATTTCGGCATGGATTTGTTGTGGATCAGCCATTATGAATTGGGCTAGCTACTGCGCAAAAAGGTAAAATTGAGTAGTGTTACAAAAATGCCTGTAACTTTGTGTAAAAAAGTGGCCATTAGCAGAAACTTTCAGGAATGGTTGTTGATGGTTAGCTTTAACTATTTCAATTAATCTTTTGCCTGGTAAAACCGGCAGGGTTCGGATATTTCATGGCTAAATCTGAGAATTAGCTAGCTTTACTTATCGCAAGAGTAGGAGCCTTTTTTAATGATTTTTTTTTTGGTATTTCAAGTTATGTCAACAGTATATTCAATGTTCTTTACATTTGAATATGAAAATGTGTTATAATTGATGTTTTTCCTACTATTTCAGGGCATTTAACTCATGTGGTCGATTCCCGTAGCGAGCCAAAATATCACAGTTTGTTTATCGTAAATCCACGCATGCGCAGACTGGATGTCCGCACTCGCAGTGGGATTGAATGAACGTGACATAAACTATGCAAACATTGCATGGGCAAGTACACACAGGACCAAATTAAAACCAATTTTGAGCAAACAAAAACAAGCAACTAGGATAATTTACCACCAGGATCATGGCACTCACTCAAGGCATTTAATGAAAGATTTAAAGGCGCTTAACGTTTATCAAATAAATATCTATCAACACTTAATCTTCATGTTTAAAGTTAAAAATAAGTTAGCACCACAAACATTCCACAATAGTGTTGAGCTAATAAATCACAATTTTCCGACTAGATTTCGTGAAAATAATCTAAGGCAGCCAAAAATTGTTACGCAGCGAACTAGTTTTGCTATATCTAAAAGAGGACCACGTCTATGGAATAACGTTTTAGACAGAGATTTAAAAAAGTTAACATCATTATGTGTTTTTAAGCAGTGTGAAAAATTTTATTGCGAAATTTGAAAACGAAGTTACTTTCTTTTAAACAACAACAAGACGTATGATATACGTAAACAATCTCGCGAATAAAGTTTACAAAAAGCTGTTTATCAGATTGTGATTTCTGTTACGAAGTTAGACACGACATATTTTGCTATTCACATAGGCAATAATATTTGTTAACTATGCAGTTATTTTTCAAAATTAATTTTTGAGATCTTCTTGAACGGAAAATTCCTCGAAAGTGAAGCCCAGAAGAGGAACGCAGAAAGTTGATGGTCGATAAAAGTCTTCGTTTCTCTCTTACGTAATGTTACGGAAATTTTATTTTTCGCAGACTACTTTCCAGGCATTTGGGGAGACCTTAATTCTGCCTACATTCATTTTTGTAAACTTTGGTGGAAACACTTTTACTTTACCAGTTAGTTAAATAATGCTTTTGAACACTTATCTTATGTTTTTAAAAAAATAAAATTTATAACAGCAAATAAAAAAAAAGTAAAAACAGTTACCAAGATGGGATTCGAACACACGACTACTCCCGTTTCGGTGCTCAGAGAGGCAAAAATTTCCATTCTTGTGGGACACTTTGCGTTTTAATACAAGCTCACGAGCTTGTAACAAGGAATAATAACTCTCTACTCTAACGAAACTTATGGTGGGGCTTGGTGATAAGGCAAAATTGCTTTCTCCAAGCTCCAGTCAGTCTTTTAATTTTTCTCGTATGGTTTAAATCTTTAATGTACTAGCTGATGTATGTATATATTTTCTATTTACTTTTAAACGATACGAACTTGTATATATAAACGAACTTGTAACTCTCTTTGACGAAAAGAATACACACTACTACTACTACTACTACTACAAAAAAACCGCATCAGTTCTCTGGAAGACGAGTCAGCCTTGCGAAAATGCGCTTTGCTCAATCCATACACGTGACCCTTGAGGAACAAAAGCGGCCAAAAAGGCGCTTGCAATAACGCATTTTATTCAGTTATTTGGTTAGGCGTCGAGCAGCGAAATGTCATATTTTGCCTATACTTCTCCTAGCAACGGGTAACCATGGCAACCAATCAATGAAATTTTTGACTTAATTTTGTCGTACCGTCACATACTATGATATCCTCATCAAGTATCTTCAGAAAAGACAATCCTCTGCGATATAGTTTTTTTCTAGGGGTACCACCTTAAAGCCGGTTTCCGGTGTTCATATTTTTTGCACTATTTAGGCATAATATGGACAAAATTTCCCGGTTTTCTCATTTTTGTGTTAATTTCATGACTGTGATAAGGAAAAGTCGAGAAGAAAAGTAAAAAAATTTCATCGATCGGACTTGAACCCGTGCGTTCTCTACGGAACCACTGTTTCCGTTTTGGGCAATTGGTTAAGCCCTAGGGGCTTACACTATTGTAGAAAGTTTTTTGGACAGGATGTGGGTACTCACTCCCAGGCGAATCCGGATTATCGAAGCGATCAGTTATTTAGGTTATGAAAGTAGTGCTAGTCATAGAACACTGATTTGCGCATTCTCCCAAATTGCTCCGCTTTTCTGCTTAAGGTGGTTCCCCTAGAAAAAATTTCTAAATTTCAAGAATTGTTATTTAGCTGTTTTCTCACAGCAAATTCATCTTAAAATACCGTGGCAAGTAGTGCTTATGACAAATTTAGGTTTTTATTGCGCATTCTGCCACTTTTTCCAACCAACCGCAAATATAAGTGGATAGCAACGCCCATAGCAACCATTTTCGCATTTTTAGACAGCTTTCTTGCCCCTCCGTCGATGTTTAATTCCTTGCATGCAATAGCTGGATGATAATTTAGGGCCTCCTAGGACAATATATGACAGTTCTGAATATTAGATGTGGTGTTCCACAAGCATTCAGAAAGCTGTCTTAACGACGCACCCTCCGAAGTGAACTCGTCAGAGTTTCCTCGAAGACTTAAAACTTAGGTATTTGGTGCTTTTCAGGTCGAAATAGTGCTGGCGCAACCTCGATCCCAGGGCCTGTAGCGTTTTTTTTATATGAGGATGAAACGCGTACGAGGCCCTGGTACAACAGACTGAAATTGGCCCAAAATTAAGCATGCAGAAAAAAGTAATGTATGCGTGACGTTTCGATCAAAGATGGTGTTTTAGTGGCGTGAATTTGTAAAGTGTTTTGCTGCGTTTTTGTAGCTAGAGGTTCCTAGCCATACACCATACAATTTCAGAATAGATACAACCCTTAGTGACTTTCTAGTCATTTTGTGGTGTATCATACATGGAGTAAAAACTACAGCACTTATAAATATTATAGAATAATTTGCACCAGCTGCAAAAATAACAGATGAAAAAGGATGGACCACTTAATGTTGGAGAAAATTCAGAGATCTTTAGAGGGCCGAAGTTTTCCTGACCACAAGTCAAATGCTTAGAGTCAATAGTATGAGGACAAGGACGTCATTGGAGTTTTATCAAAAGCATATGAAAAATCTTTAATTTTTTAAGTGTTAGCTAGCTAGCTAGCTAGCTACCAAATGCAATTATTAAAGATCAAGTGAATTTTCTTGAAGATGTAGGAATGACTTGATACATTTTACGTGGTTTAATCTTTGAGAAGAATGCTGTACAGATATTGTTTGAGGATCTCTGTCTTAACAATAAAATAGAAGATGTGTTGTCATTATTTGTATAGACGTTATTTTCGATCTTGTTGAACCATTTTATAACATCTTCTGTACTTTTCCATTGATTTACCTGTAAAGCTTTCACCAATTTCTTGTTTATAGTTTCAAGGATTTCTTTGCTCATACGTCCAAGTTCGTTTTTCGCCGGATTAATTAACCGTACAGTTGGGTTATTTTCAAAATTCTCTTTGTGATCTTTTAGAGTAATAAAACAGTTATTTTTAGAATTTACTTGTAATCTATCTATAACATTGTCGCCTTTTAAAATAACTTTACCTTTGTTTATAACCTGCTTGTGAATATTACTGTTTGTTTTTTTATAAGCTGATGTAATAGAATTTGTAATTAATTTATTATAGTCTTCCTTGGAAAGTTTATACATGTTTGACGTTTTATCTGCTGATGTTATTGTTTTATTTGACTTACGGATTTTCTTCAAATCATTGTTTAGTTTATCTTGGAAGTTGTTACGTACGTACTGGAACTTGACGTTTCTGATCATTTCTATTAAATCGTTTTCAAAAGGTATCAATTCTTTAACTTGTGGCGGGCATTTTAAAGTTTTTAGTCCATATGTATTAGTTTTTATGCTGTCGTCTACTTCAGATTTCTTTGTTTCCAAAAATATAGCTTTCCAACGCATTCGTTTTATAAACAATTCGACTTTTTCCGTGAGTTGCAGTAAGTAACTTCTTTTTGATGGTATTGGTATATTTTTAGTCGAGTAATTGAGGTTGATTTTCTCCATTTCTTGGGATAATAAAACAAAGTGCTCAACAATTAAGGATAATACTTATACTTACTTATACTTAAGAATATCTATAACAACCGGATAACAGGAAAAACAGTGACTAGAATGAAACATATTATATTTGGAATAAGAACCTTCACAATAATCTGTCAATCCAAACAGAAAAAATGTATACCGCAGAAAAAAGTTGGCAAGGAAGAAATATTGCAGATTAAGGTTATAAAACATAACATATTAAGAAAACAAGTATATATATTCATTAAAAACATAACATCTAGCAATTGTTTTATTGTGCAATTTCACACACCACAAACAAAGACCATGTAAAACCAAATTCTTCTTGAAGTTGCAAAAGAAGATCTGAACGTTTGCATTATTATAGCAACCTCTGCTCTTGGTATAGGAGTTTATGCACCATTATCAAACAAATCTACCATATAAGTCCAACAAGTACCATTGAATATATATATATATGCAGCAATTTGAACGGTCTGGTCGATGAGGACAAGAAGCATTGGCAAGATTATATTATACTGGACATAATATCAGCACTAGGTGTTTGAAACAAAATAATATTAATGAGTTTTTGGTGATGATATAACGCTCTTTACAATGTAATTTTTCTGAAAGCTTATTTGTGCAATCCGGCAGAAAATCTTAAATTGTCCAATACTTCCGAAAATTTTACTAAACTGTTTTAAGTTTGTTTCAGTCAGCAGCCTACATACTTCAACACACCCACCATAAACTTTATGTGTTGCGATATTTTCTTTCTCATTGCCTAAAAACAATAATATGTTATATAGTTGTGATTTCTTGTATATATTTATTTTTATTTATACAGCTAGCTATACTTTATTTTTCAATACTTTAGCTAGTATTTTGTCCCAAGAGTTTGTTAAAAGATATCTCTTGACACGTGTGGCATTTTAAGAAAAATTGGTTGTCATTGTTGTGTTTGTGCATCTTTAAGCCAACAGCATCTAGCCAGTTAGTCAGCATACACACTACAGAGTTGCATCTGTACGAAGTTTTTATTTACTTTTTAGCATATGAAAACAAAAATAAAATTTTCAGTTTTTTTAAAATGAAGTATTGTGTCCCAACAAAAGGTGAGAGTACCTGTTACTTTCGTTCGCAGGACAGGATGTTCGTCGCACTATTCCATTTGAGTTGTCAGCTGCCTTTCAGTGAGGAAACAAAAGAAATGTTTAAAAATTTTTAACAGCTTTGATAAATTTGTAAACGATGCAAGGAAGTTAAAAATAACGTGAATATAAATATTTTCTTCATAAACAAGTAACCAGAAAAATCTTCGTAATGCTCACCGCCATATTTGTTGTTGATAAAAAAATGCAGTGCTTGCAAAAAAACGTCTGCATTAATTATCTTTTTAACATAATTTAAAAGGCCGTGCACGCAATCTCATTGGTTGATTAAGTCTGTTGTACCAAGGCCTCGTACGCGTTTCATCCTCATATCAAAAAAACGCTACAGGCCCTGGAATCGAGGCCGGTGCTGGCGTACATCTTTTGTCGATCCACAAGTCAAGAAGGTCCATAAAATAATCTTTAAACAAGTTTTTTGCCGTTTAAGTTCGGAATCCACGCGAAACAAGAATTCTCAAGATCGAAGCACCCACGCTGTACAATTTCTTCTGTGGATGCATGGTACGAGCAAAAACATTTTTTGGCAGGGAAGTTAGTGTTTCCTAACGAATACTCTAATAAGAATTTAACGTTGACCAAGAATTTTATTCTGCGTATACGAAATAATTAGTGAAATCGTTTAAAATAACTAGTTATTAAATTTTTGTAAATTTTGGTGTATTTATGTCTTTTGCTAGAAATCCAAAAGGTGAGGAAATATTCATTACGGAGCAGCGCCAGTGAGGCAAAACAAGGTATGGCATCCTTTCTAAGCCTTACAAAGTGAGGTTATGGCTAAGTTATGGATTATGTGATTGATTCTATTCTTGTCACTCATGTTTTATGTATGATGAAAAATAATGAATCCTTTTCCAGTGGGTTATATTTCATACTGTGAATCAGATGATGCCTGACCTTTCACAGATTCAGTTTTTTCCATTTAGACCAGCTTTCCAATAGTATTGACTTTGGCTTTTTTTATAGAACCCACAGTAGAAGCTATCAAAAATTTGGATGTACTTTCGCGTAAGTACTTACAATGTTTTCTTCTGCAAATGTTTATAAAAGTTATTTTTAAATATAATTCCATTTGGCTAATGAGCTGTAAAATTGAGCAAATAAATGAATGAAGCAATTATTTAGGATGATTACTCGGAACTGGGAGGGAAAGGTGCTAATTTTATCATTTACTGCTATAATAATAACTTTCTCCCAGCCGTACTACGACATTTGAAACTTTTTGAGAATAAAATCTTAAAAAATAAATGCATATAAAAACCAACTGTCACCTAGCATTGTAATGTACATTATCCTAAATTATATCCTAATTAGGCCGAAAAAGCAACAAATGGAGTGACTCGCTGCATGAAAAATTCATGCAACGTTTTGGCACGTATGTTAGAAGAGCCAACAAGAAACCAATGCCAAGTAAGTGTTTTGATCTTTTAACATTCACATATATTTCCTTCTCTGAAAAACAACATAGGAAATATCTTGTAACCCTTGTAATCAGGCCAGGGGAGGGCAAAGATGCCCTACCTGGCATACTTTCGTTAATAACTGTGGAACCATAAATGGTATTACCCTGAAACTCCTAGTAGCTGAGTTTTTATCCTTTTGGATCAGAAAAATGAAAAAGAAAATTCCAATAATTTACAGCAGGTGGTGTGCCACGCCTATATTGAAAGGCACTGTTCCAGTTATTTTTAGCATTTTGGTATATGGACTTAAACTGTTAACATTTGGGCTTATATATCTAAAGTTGTTCAAATAACTTGCGCCCTTTGCTTTTACCGCATTTTGACGCCCGTATGCGTTATTTTATTATTTCAGGAACGCCCACTTACGCCTTTTTTTAGTTGTCGCTAAAACTTAAATACCTGCATTGCTTGTCAAAAATTTTTAAATAAAAATTATGTTACTAAGAGCTGTAAATGAAAAAGTAAACATCAATCAATCTGAAAGAAAAAAAAAACAGTAATATTTGTTATGTTGGCGCCTCAAAGGGTCTTAAACTGACCTAAAATAGCTAAAATGTTTATTTAATATTTGAAATTAACATTATTTACAATATTTACAAAGCAATAAAAATTTATAAATCAAAAAAGTGCTGACGGCAGCAAAAGAAATTGCCGACACTCCACATTCGAGGCATGATTTTCAATTGCCATGTGACAGACATCATCCGCACCAAGTTTTCTAAGTTATAAGCTTATACAAGGGAAGTTATGGGGGTAGGGCATTTTTTCCGCCCTCCCCTCCCTTCCCCGGGACTACGCTCGCCCCCCTATACCCCAGCCTGAATAGGGTTGACGCAGAATTTTCCTAAGAATTAATAACTTAATATTAATTAATATATTTCAGATCTCAAAAAAATTATAATATACTGGTAAATTTTAGATTGAAAAAGTAAAAATTTAAGAACACATAGCCAAATAGTAAAATCTTCAGATTAGTATGGTAGCTAAATACTTTTAACTAAAAGATTTTTAATATCTGTGCAGTCGACTACACTTCAGGGCAGGATTTCGATAAAAAATTAGCAAATTGATCGTTATTTTGGGTAAACAGACATCAGCTAAAGTAAAATCAATCGAGCGCAACTCAGCATACAACTTATATACTACTAACAGCAGAACAACTTTATAACATCAGCAAGAAACTTTCATGAAACCAAAAATTCCCCGAAGCGCAGCGGTCTCTGTTATAGGGCCCGTAATGCTTAACTATTCTTATTGTTTTATTGTTAGAAATCATAATCGCTTAGTTCCCAGGACGTTTTTATTGAAAAAATGCAATAGACTTTTTCTGAGTTTTCTAATTATACCAAACAATAAACTTAATTAAAGAGGTTGGTACTAAAACGTACTGTCATCCCTAAGTTCCTATATGAAAAGGTAGAACAAATAACTTAAATTCCCAAATATTTCTGTTCGTTAAGTGCTTACATTGCGAGCTGAAAGTTACGGTCAAACCCTTTATATAGACGAGCTTTCTAAAAATACCCTCGTTTTCAAAATAATTATTTTCTTCAAACTTAATTGAAGTACAACCAGAACATTTCGTTGATCTAAAAACTTCAGTTTTCTCATTATAATTTTATAATCTATCTGAATTTACTTATTTAAAGAGCATAGAACCGTTACAAAATTTCAGATGACGTCACAGTTATTATAATTTATGAAATTTGGGAAAGGTGTATTGCAATGATATTTGTTGCATTGCTTTCTTTTCTTGATTGAAATAGTTTTTGTTTTCTTTCAGGTCGAGAAGAAATGGAAGAATTTTTAAAAGAGAATTCTTGCGATTTTGATGGATTCGTTTTAAGGACAAAAATAAACAACGAGCGGAGAAAGTTTGATTTAGTCAGAGAACAGAGATTGAAGTTTCAGTGATAGATTGATATAGTTTCGTACCTTATTTATTTTGATTTAAATAGATACTTTGAGAAATGCGTTTTTTATCTGGTATTATATTTAACCTTGCGTGAACAAAAAAATCATATTCTCACTGGTAACCGCCTGGGTTTAGATTTTTAACTAATTGATTGATTTTTTCGTAATCCCTGCCCCACATGTTTCAGACCTTTCACGAACCTTTCACGAGCTTTCCGCATTTTATAATATTTCAATTGCTGTGACTTCCTAAAGAAATGGTGACAATGTTTTAATTTGAAATACGGAGATTTGACAATTAAATTTGTTTGGTCAGTATGTGATAACATTCATTTCTGTCCGAAACAACAATTTAAAACTTTCAGCTGCTTAAAAACATTAAAATACCTTGCAAATTGGGATGAAAAGAGCTTAACGGGTGGGAGCGGGCGAAAACCGGAATCTTGTAGTCCTACCCTGGTATAAAACATGTACGTTATTACTGAATGTGCATCAAATTTTATGATTCGACAAAGCGTCTATAAACCAGCTAAAAACATATTTCATTATTTAGTCAATAAAGACTCATAAGATTTTTTTGTGGATAATTTTTCTCTTTTTTACGAATGTTTTGTTCTTTTATTAGACTTAAAACTAAGCTCAGGGTTTATCCTTAAAAAGGGACGTTTAACGCGAGAGAGTATGGTAAACTTTTTATCTTTCATAATTTCAACTTATCCAAAGATTTTCGTTTTCTTTCGTTTATTTCCATTTTTATTTCCATATTTCTTTATTAACACGAGTGTAAGAATATTTTAGAAGATAAAGTGACTTATACCAAATGTTGTTTTTTATCTCTATTCACCCAGATGTAATTACGTGCAACAATAGTCTATGTCTCAATAGCTACTTCCCGGGTCACAGTGACGCAGTGGAAAATTCAAAAATGTCCCTTACATATTTTGGTGCAGTTCATTAAAAATATAGACATATCACGAGTGAATTGGGAAAAGTTTGTGATGATAAGCCATTAATCACGTCGTTTCGTGTTTCATAAGCATTTTGTAATTTAATTTACATAAAACGGAAGTCAATAAGAAAAAGTGTTTACTATATCTTTGAATACCAAAGGTACTTTGATGACTTTGTACAATGACAGGACTTATGAAGAAGAAAAACTTACCAGTTGAAAATAAAATTCTCAGTGTTTTATCGAGCTCAAATTTTAACTCGAATTAGCAATACGAATTGTACTTCTAAAATCCAAAACCACAAAAACAAAAACGCTACGAATACCATTTATGAATCTCTCTAATTAAGCATTTTTTTTATTCCATTTCGAGTTGTCAAGCAAATTATTTATTCGCCATGTTTAATTCCATAACATCGAGATATACATGATGATTCTCAATCTCAAATTCCGCAACAACACAAACGAGTGTTTGTTTCGCGATTCTTTTAAATGGACACTTTGATTGGTATTTTTTGTGAATTATATATTTAAAAAACACACGTGAGAGTTAGATTTTTGCCGCAATTTTTGAAACACTTTAATTAAAGAATCTACAAATACTCCTAGATTTTAATTTTTTATCATTATAAGAATATGAAGTAAAAACTTTGTATCTCAGAGGTGATAACTTGTCTAATTCGTATAAATAAACAAGATTTATATATAATTCACAAAAGGGGACCGGTCACCTTTATGTCACTTTGTATATAAAGTCCCCTTTAAAGGAAAGTTGTGCTTTGAAAAAAACAAATTCCTTAAAGGGGACACATAGTTCAACACATGATATATTCGACTTTAAAAGCACTATAGGGCAGTTCAGAATATAATACAGAGATCAAAAATGCCTTTGGAAGGCAAAATATGAAGTCACAATGTTCATCCAATACAAATGATGGCAAAACATCTTCTATTTTATCGTTAAGACAGAGATCTCAAACAACATCTGTACAGCATTCTCCTCAAAATTTAAATCACGTAAAATGTAGCAAGTCATTTCTACTTCTTCAAGAAATAATTAGTCTCACGGTATGAAAATTTAGTATGTTATTGCCAGTAACCCCATACTTAAAACATATGTAAAGGAATTGTAACTTTTCTTTTCAAAATATTTCACAAAAAAATTATTTCACTTTTCTTCATGGTCTTCTTAATTTATAACGGTTTACTTCCTTTTTTTAATTCTCAATAAGAGAGTTGTAACAAAAGAGAGATTTATTTAAGCAGTAGTTAACTGAAACTGTGAAGTCGTGTACTGAAAATTTTTCATCTTTTTTTCTGATGACATCTGGTAGCTAGCTAACAGTTGAAAAATTAAAGATTTTCCATATCCTTTTGATAACACTCCAATGACATCCTGTCCTCGTACTATTGACTCTAAGCATTTGACGTGTTAAGGTCAGGAAAATTTCGGCTCTTTAAAAGATCTCTGAATTTTCTCCCAACATTGCCAAATGGTCCATCCTTTTATCTGTTATTTTTGCAGCTGGTGTAAATTATTCTTTAATATTTATAAATGCTGTAGTTTTTACTATATGTATCATACAACACAAGATGACTAGAAAGCTACCAGGGGTTGTATTTATTCTGGAATTTTACGGTGTAGCTATAGGTAGCTCTCTAGCTATGAAAAATCCAGTAAAAGACTTTTACAATTTTACAAACTCCTGCCACTAAAACTCCATTTTTAATCGTCACGCATACATTACTTTTCTCTGCATGCTTAATTTTGGGCGAATTTCAGTCTACCAGGGCCTCGTACGCGTTTCATCTTCATATCAAAAAACGCTACAGGCCCTGGGTTCGAGGTTGAAAGCTGTAATATAGGGGTTAATTAACGAGGTTGGGGTAATTACGCTGAAAACTTTTAGACAAATTGCCTTTAAGTTAGCCAAGGCGAAGTTTCTTATAAAAACATGTTTTCGTTTCCTATAAAAAATACACGTCAAGTAAAAGTCGAATAAATGTAGAAAAAAATCAACACACTGTGTGAAAATATACAAGATTTTATTAACGAAGCTTTTCGTAAAAACATTTCAAGCATAAAATTAACACGTGTGCTGCACAGACAGTTTCTAATATTCTTCCTCCACACCATACACACAGACGATCTAAAAAAATAAATCACGTACAGAAATAAAAGTAAACATCAGGCTGTATGCACTTACGTTTTGTGAAGATTTGAGATGAAAAATGTGTTTAAAAAACTTTTTGTTTTTCTAGACAAAATGACAACGCAGTTAATGATTGTATGGATATATCCCTCAATCGAGTTTTTGTGCTCTATAAATGAAAGTGATGAATGTATTTAACACTACCCCCTACAATTCAAAGAATATCAATTATCCTCACAATAGCTATATACATATCATATAATCATTATTATTACCTGTTTGTTGTAGATAATTATGTTTTTTCTAGCCCTGTCCGGGATTTAAACCTGGATCTCTCATTTGCATGAGTGTCATAGCCATTAGACCAACAGGGCATAAATATAATATGAAAAACTTTACAGGTGCATATTATATATGCTCGTGGATTTACAGCACACATAACATACTTAACTTTTTTTGTGGGTATCAAAATTCAATTTTTGTTATACTAAATAGCTGGGGGACAAGGCGTTGCAATGTCTGGTTAAGTCAGAAGTAACTGTGTTACCAAGCATTAAACGTCTGACGGAGCGATTAATACGAATTGTAAATTGTGCCACACATTCATGTAAAGCCCATTAGTACAAGTATGCAGTATATACATCGTAAATCGTGTGAAGCACACACAGCATTAAGGTGTTTTGGGCGTAATATATTTTTCAAAAAAAAACTTTCCTGCAACTTTAGCTAAAATAAAAACACAATTTACAAATTGTGCCCGTCATAGCGAAAACAGTCACCCAACCTTTTTTATTTTTGGCAAAATATTTCCGAGGAAACTCAAAAAATGAATTTTAATCCAGGGTGAGCAGCTAATATACATGTAAACAATGTTGCGCATTGATATAGGTTTAATACTTTAAGTTCAGAAACTTTCGCGGTTTTTGGGCCCTTTCGCGAAATTTTTCAAAATGCCCCAACCGCGAAATATCTGAAAAAAACATGGCATCAAAAAGTGGAAAGAGATTTTGGTTCTGTTTAAAAAAGTGGCCGCGCGTAAAGACATCCGTATCACTTTCTCCACTTATATTTAATTTTCTTCTATTTTATTCGCCATTGTTTTTGGAGACCAGACAAAACAAAACAGAAAGAAGAAATCACAGCATTGCCTCGTGGTTATTAATTATGATAATTAATGCTTATACGCTCTTTCTTTTTTATTAGCATGACCGGGATTATTGCATATTATAAGCCAAAAAACCCAACGGGGGAGAATGCTCATTGTGATAGTTGAAGATAGTTGAAGCACTTATGGAGATAATTAAATTTAGAGCATGAAAGAGGAAATTCTGAAAATTTAGGTATTCTAATTGTCTAGACCTGATACTTTCTCCATAAGGAAGCGACTAACTGTTTGAACAAAGGAAAATAATCAAAAAGTAAGACAGCTAGCGAGGCGAAGCTGTCTTCAGAAACAACAACAAGAAGTGGTCAGTGTTGCAAAGAAGTCTGATTTCAGTAAGTTAAAACGTTTAAATAATAAAGAATAACACAGAAACCTCGATTGATTTATCTGATTATCATGTTCGGAACTTCGTTGATACATTTATAAAAGCATTACGATGGAAACACAGCTACGGATACTCTCCCTCATTCATTATTTTTTCTGTAATGGCATGAATCCAGCAACCATGTGATCGATTTTGCCGTGCGATTATTATTGCATGATTCGTGCAATGAAATGCAATGGCGGTTCTGTAGGCGAAGAGAAATTGGGGTGAGTTTGTTATTTCTATGAAACATTTGAACATGTTCTGGTTGTCAGTTTTCAATAAAATTTTCAGGATAATGTTTTCTTATGTATATCTTTCAATTTTTACAATAAAATAGGCACCTCTAAAAAATTTGCCTACAGGGTGATTACGCGCCTTTAAAGTACCCTTTAAAAACTTTAGAACAACTCTTGTTAAATAGAAACACAGGTAACAGCTTGTTGTTAACACTGGACTGAGTGTTTAGTACAGGTATACGGTGTCGCACATATGTCCAGTGGCGTATCCAGAGGTTAGTTTGGGCACACCACAAGAGCGAAGCGCAAGAGTTTGAAATTCGGCTGAAGTCCCCCGGAAATTTTGACGAGTTTTTGGCTAAAATCACATTCTTGTGAGCGAATTAAAACATGTATTACTGACTTTCAGATCCTAAACAATGTCACTAATTTAACGTGTTTAACATCGGATGGATACTACAAGGTTTATATGACAGACACGTAGTTAGAGTCAGTATCGATGCTACATGCTAACACTCCAAGCTCTGCCGTATTTTGTTGGATTGCGATCGAACTGGCGGCCCCATTTAGTACTTTGCCACAGGAAGCCTGACATCCCGAGGGGCCAGCGCAATGCTAAACCAGTCTGCCTAATCCAACTCCAGGGAGTGCGCACCTATGCAAGCTAATAAAATTGCCAGAACACGGGAAAGCTTCGACCACTGAGAAACACAGTTTCTCCTTTCAGACGAACTACATTATTCCTTTGTCTCTTATATATAAAATAAGTTGCAATAATTTTAAGACATTAGCATGCCGAAAAGAGTTTATTCATGCTTAATGTGATTTCCTATACGCCGTTTAAATGATAACAGTAAAGGTTTTTTCTTTTATGGAAAAAATAAGAAAACCTATTTTTCAACCACTTTTCAATAATTTGGGCACTTAGTTTGGGCGCCCAAACCGGTATACCGGCGTCTAAAACCCTCTGAATACGCCACTGATGTCTCTATAATAATAGCCGTATTCTGTGTGTTCAAAATGGTTGCGCGCAGCTTTTTCGGAAAAATAGAGCAGAGCCCGATTTTTACGAACCTCTGCTTTTCGGTTGGACGCAGCTTAATTTCGGAATAATTTCGGAATCACGCCAAAACCGGGTAAACAACGGAAACATGCTACGGAGCTCATTTAAGTTTGGAAGTGATGGTGTCAGGTTTGCAGATCTGTTTGACCTTTTTGTCTTTTATAAGCTATTTAATGTTGTAGTATTTGTTTTCTCATGTTAAGCCACATATATTTTTACGTTTTTTTAACCACGTAAAAATCTTAAATCACCAATTTTAAGATTTTGGCAAGGAACGTAGATTTTGAACCAGCTTGGCTAGCTAGCTAGCTATACTTTAGCTTTACTTATTCCTATTCTTTTGAAGTTTTTATTCGTTTGGTATATTATTATCCCTTTGTATTTGGTGTTGTGGCTATCTAGCTAGCCCTTTTTAGCTACCTCTAACTGAAAAATGAAAGTAGCCAAATACATAGCTATAGGCATAATACCCAAAAAACTATCTTGAACTTGAAAACTTGCCATCAACATTAGCCAGTTTGATAGCTAGGATAATTTTCTTTCAAACGTCGATGCTTTTAAAAATACTTTGAAGGTAAGAAAACAATTACCTTTACTCTTCGGATTGCAAATTGGAATGAAGCAGCATGGTCACAGAGCATGGGAAAAACTGACGGATGGTTCCACTTTCGCAGTTAAATTGTTTTGAAATTCCTAATTTTTTTCAGCGTGAAATTGGCCAATGAAATCGAATTCGCCGGACAAATAAATCGGCGATCGTACACTTTTGCAACTCCCTGGCCCCTGACTTGCAACTCCCCAACTTTGCGACTCGAAAATTTCCTAAACTCAATGGCTAAATTCAGGAACTATGATAGTAGTAAAAATTTTTTGGCTTTATTTCATCAAACTGGTCTCAAAACATATAATACTAAGTTTCAAGTCATTATTTCAATTTTGACTGAAGTTATAGGACTTTTACTTAAAGCTTACCTCCCACTTTAAAAAAAGTAATCGAAAATCAACTCAAAATTTTGTACTAATTACGAAAAAAAAATTCTTTTATACTTATTTTGATTTGTTCGCAAGATATTCGTCGTTAAAGTTGTAAAATATTAGCTGGATAAGAAGCTTCGTGCCAGTCGCCATCTTGTGTCCCGATTGTAAATAAATGCCTTTGCGGGAGGGAAAGAAAGAAAGAAAGAAAAAGAAAGAAAGAAAGAAAGAAAGAAAGAAAGAAAGAAAGAAAGAAAGAAAGAAAGAAAGAAAGAAAGAAAGAAAGAAAGAAAGAAAGAAAGAAAGAAAGAAAGAAAGAAAGAAAGAAAGAAAGAAAGAAAGAAAGAAAGAAAGAAAGAAAGAAAGAAAGAGTCAGCAACATTCAACTTCCGGTTAAAAGTATTTCATGTTACGGGAATAAATAATGTTACTGCCGATCATGTGTCACGTCTACACTACCCCACACATTTTCTTGCTTTTGCGGAACGCCTTGTTCGCTACTATAATAAGTCCTTGTTTGAGCTTTCGGCCCTTAATCACATGTCATTGTTCAGCTACTTTTTGTTACTGGGTAAGTTTTCCATTACTGTTTAGGCTTGGACCAGTTTACCTTAGGATTGATGTCAGATGTTCTCTTTTTCCGTCAGGCTACCTATGCTGTATCCACAAAAAGTAGTTACCGTACGCATTATGCCACCTACAGGAAGTTTTGCGATCTCATGTCGATGTCACTAGTACCCGCCTCAAATAGTTTTTGATTTCCGCCAGCAAAGGCGGAATCTTTAAAATCGCCTGAGGAGATAGATAGGTAGATAGAGAGATAGAGAGATAGATAGAGACAGCGCAGCTAGGCTGGACGCCCGAAACTTATCCAGGCTAAAGCCTAAATCCTCGTTTTGACAGATTTTTTTCTGAGAACGAGGCTAAAATGAGTTTTAAGCCAATAAGAATCCTAACAGTGCAACAAATTGTTTTATTATCCAATGTTTTATTATCCAATGAACAATACTTATATGCTATCGAAAGTTAAAGCTCGTGCAGTTTAGCATAATGAAGATCGTCTTATAATGCGCCATCTTTGATGTTATTAACGTTAATAGTTACGTCATTTCCTTCTGTACAATTTCGCAAGCACGTAGACTAAAGCTATATTCAGCAGAACTAATTAATTATTCATGAATTTTAATTCAAAGTGAAATTGTTGAATATTTTTGGTGAAAGATAATGTATTATAGCTATAAAATCGTGACAAGTGTGTTATAAAAGAAAAAATAAGAATATGTAGTCTGAAAATAACCTTTCGTTACTGATTATGTAAAAAAAAATTTGCTGCCACCTTTAAAGATATTTTCCAAGCTGTTTTTCAGAGAAAAAGAGAAAATAGATAAATTTTCAGCCTTGCCGTTGTTCTTATTTTGTTTTTATTGTTCTTCAATTTTCAGGTTTATTATTTTTCTTTTAAAATTGTTCTTATAGAGAAATGAAGTTTATGTAAGTTAAGTTAGCTATGATTTACAGTTACAATAATAATCAAAAATTGAATTTTAAAATTTTAGAATATTCAATGATTTTGTTCCCCCATATTACTCAGTCCTCTTCAAAGTTCAGTACTTTTTCAGATTATTGCTAATGGCGGAAATCTTTAAGCCGCAGGGCTTTTTGTTTGTGTTTATATGCAGCCTATCTTGCCAGGTTCTTGTTACCACAATCTGTCTGTCAGTATATCAATTTTGTTGGGCTCTTGCATCGTGAGATGGGTTTTCCAAATCCACTTTCCCACAACTGGGTTTTATCAACAGTCCTCAAGGGTATTAAGCGTACACTTGGTACACCTCTACAGCCCAAGTTGCTTATTTTGCCTGATTTGCTTATTCGTATGCGGTCTCGTCTTAATTTAAATTGCAGTCGCCATGCCTCCTTTTGGGCTATTTGCCTTGTGGCCTTTTTTGGGTTGTTTCGTAAGGCACATTTACTTTCACATTCTGATGCCTTGTTTGATCCTAAGCGACAATTTACTAGGTCAGACTTTGTGTATTCTAGTAGAGGTATTACATTAACGGTTCGATGGAGCAAAACCATTCAACTTGGTCAGCGTACAGTTGCTGTTCCATTGGTGGCTATCCCAGGCTCCTCATTATGTCCTGTTACAGCTGTCCAACATGCATTTTCTTTTACCACGGCAGCCTTACCTAATAGCCAGGCTTTTTGCTGGAGAGGCTCCTCTACCCCTAAGCTCTGCGTTTTTACATATAAGTCATTTATGTCTTGTATGAAGCAGGTACTTTTAGAGTTAGGCATTCCTGCTTCTCAGTATAGGACCCACTCATTCCGTCGTGGTGGTGCTACCTTTGCATTAGAACCTATTCACTTTGGATTGGCACTTTCACTATTGCCTAGACTTATGCTATTCAATCGTTTTTAGTCCTTTTTATGCAGTTTTTGGTTTAGTCTTCGATACAGTCCTCAGCATTGTTGCATTTTATCATTCAGCAGATTATACTCTTACTATATAACATAGATGTTTTTACGTATTATATAGCCTTTACTTTGTTTTATGAGCCTTTGTTCTTGTATTTTTCCAAGCTTGTAAGAGACTGTTTATTTTCATTTATATGTTTGTAGTTTGTATATATTATAGTCATTTTTGTAGAAGAACTGACACTATGCATATATGACTTCTTATTGGTTGAGTTTAAATGGGCATCTAACCAGAAAATGTACATATGTTGCATTACATGTTTTTTTCTATGCATTTATTGACATCTCTAATTTTTAGTTTTTTTAGAAGAATACCTTATAAGAATATTTTTAAGCCTAAAAATGTAAGTACCCGAGCCTGTTCTCAAATTTTCATATGCTTATAAAAAAACATGTAGTGTATTTCTATTTTGTTTACATACATTGTTTTATATTTATTGTTTTTAGGCTATACATTTTGTTTATAAAAAATTTCAAACATATTTGTGCTTTGTTTTTAATTCCCTTTGTGCTCAATTTTAGTTATCAAAATGAAATGTGTTTACTGCCAAGAAAATATTTACTCTCAACAGTCATATTGTCATAATTGTGGTTCTAAGCTGCCCGAAAACGCTTTGGGCAGCTTTCTAATAAGTTACTTTATCAATGGTTACAGCTACAACGAAACTTTACAATTCTTAAAACAACATCACAATCTTCAGTTCTGCTTACGTACGTTAAAAAAAACTGCCATTTGTCGAAGATCTTTTTTAACATTTGTGTGCAGGATGATCTTTCTGAACTCGACGTGGGCTGTGCTTCCAGGTTTCATCCACTTGACCTTTCTTGTCATCTTTTCATGTGCACACTTTTTAAAATGAACGGCCCCTTTCGTGAAAAGGAATAAAAGTTAAATTGCGCAATATAAAGGAGCTACAGAATGACCATCCCGTCCGAAACTTACCAGGCCAATGATGTTTATCGATGACGTGGTAAATAATTGAGTGAAATCTTTCCACAAGACTCGTTTCACCCGATTGTGTTTCTAGCGCTTACATTTTTTGGCATTCCTAGCCAGCTTGACATAGAATTTGGACCCTTTTCCGCGGAGGAGATTGAGTTTATTAATTTTTTGTAATAAAAATATATATCTTGTTTTATTTCGCGTTGGAGGGTGTTTTAGTGGGTGATGTAATAATTTCATTGTCTCGATTTCTCAGAATACAAGATTAATTTAAAACAGTTCTTTTATTTATTTATTTTTATTTATGTTATTATTATTAACTGTCTTTCAGGCACTTCCATATTTTACAATGGCTATTCGTCTTATTAAAAAAATAATAATATTTAAATAAATAAATAAGTTATTCTATAAAAAAAGACACTGTAAACTGTAGACAAGATTAGCAGAGTTCAAAGTGGCGAAGGATTGAAAGACATCGATATATTAGATTCTGACGGAGAATTAAGACCAGAACATATGAAAATGAAAATTATACACCAAAATATATAATATAAAAATATACATATATTAAATATATTTATTAATCGACGGGCTTAAGAAATAAACAAAAACAATCGAGCAAATGAACAAAAATTGAGACTAAGTAGAGCAGAAGGAATCAATCAAAGCATAAAGTATTGCTCATGGATTGGTCTCAATCGGTCAGTAGATGTTAAGTTAGGATATTGAGAAGTTGTCGATTTTTAAAAAAAAAAAACTAGGTATGTTGCATAATAAAAATCGCAAGACTATGGTCTAATAAATATTTTCAAAAAAGTACGAAATTTTTTGTGATCAGGTTCTTCCCTGATAGCTTTGGGAAGATCATTTAGAAGGCGACTTGCCTTACCAAGAAACAATTTCTCCGACACATTGATTTCATACTCAGAAATAACTTCGTCAACATTACGAGTTCCACGTCCAGCAATTCACAACTTGAAACCTTTCAAATACGATGGAAACTCATCCTGGTGAATCGATTTGTGGGCAAGTTTTAAAATCTCAAAGTGTATTTGTTGCTGGATCGGTAGCCAACCATGTTGTATTACATCCTCGAGCGTGGAATATCTCAGCGTTACAAAAGACGCAATTCTGCATAATAGTTTATCAAGTTTTTTCAGCTGGAATAGTGACAGGTTCCAAAACAATGAACAGCAATAGTGAATTTTCGAAATTAGAAGGGCTTCTGCCAGTTGCTTCCGCAAACGAAATGTTGCTGTGCGACGAAGATTTTAGAAGGAGAGAACGTCAACCATATCAAGCTCGAAATAAAAACAGCTTTAACCCGCTACTTGTTAAATTTACTTAATATTTATAAATGTTTGAATAATTGAAGATAGTATAAGCAGCAAAATGGCACGCTGTTCTTGAAGCCACTTTCATATTACGTCATAAGGTTTTAGAGGACTGGAGCGAAAATAAACTGTCTAATCGAAGCAAACGCTTTGCGCTGCTGTAATGGCGGACGAAGAGCAACAAGAATTTGGGTTTGTTATGTGGTAACTTAACAAATGTTAAAAAGGTATTACTTTTTGCACTTTACTCGTAAAATTAAGTGGCTACAATAAATTTTGTTTAGGACGCAGGAATCCCTTTAAAGATCTTGGTTTTCAGCGTAGGGGAAGCTGTTCTGCTGAACATGCCAATAAGGTAGTAAATGCCATTGTAACAGAACTGCGTTGTCCATCGTCCACTATAGGATACAGATCAATGTGGCAGCATTTAAAGAGGAATCGAGGAGTAATAACAACGCGAGATTCTGTTATGACTACCTTGAGTCTTAGATCCTGATGGCGTATCCCTTCGTGCAGCAAACAAACTGAAACGGAGGAAGTATACCAACGGTGGACCAAATGGATGCTGGCATGTTGATGGGTACGATAAACTCAAGCCGTTTGGGTTTCCCATCCATGGTTGTATTGACGGCTACAGCAGGAAGATCATATGGTTTCAGTTGGTCAAGTCGAATAATAACCCAAATGTTGTTGGGAAGTTGTTTTTAGATGCCATTAAAACCTTTTCCATAATTCCAAGAGTTGTGCGAACTGGTTGTGGTACTGAGGATGTTGTTGTTGCCGCTGCGCAATCTTTTTTCCGAAGAAGTCATTTGGACGCACAGGCAGATGAAAAGTCCCACATCTATGGATCCTCGCATTCCAACCAGAGAATCGAGGCCTGGTGGTCCCAATTCCGGCGTGCAAAAGGGAATTACATGATACGGTGTTTTAAAGATATGATGGATGAAGGATTATACAATCCAGATGACCTTATTGAAAAAGAGTGTGCATGGTTCTGTTTCTCGGATATTATCAGGAAAGAGCTTCTCGAATTTCAAAACCAATGGAACTGACACTATTTACGGAAGTCAAAGAGCAGCGATGCCCATGGAAGGCCCGATACTCTTTTCTACTTTCTGACAATTGGATTTTCTGATCAATCCTTCCCAATAGACCTTGCCGATCTAAACATCATTACAAATTACATCAATGAAAGCCCCAACCTCGATCTCAGGGCCTGTAGCGTTTTTGATATAAGGATGAAACGCGTACGAGGCTCTGGTACAACAGACTTACTCAACCAAGAGATTGCGTGTATATACGGCTTTTTTAAATTATGTTGAATAGATAATTAATGCAGAAGTCTTTTTTGCAAGAACTGCATTTTTTTATCAACAACAAATATGGCGATGAGCATTACGAAAATTTTTATGGTAACTTGTTTATGAAGAAAATATTTATTAATGCTGACAACTCAACTGGAATTGTGCGATGAACGAAGGTAACAGGTACTTCTCACCTTTTTTTGGGACACAATACTTATATTAAAAACTGCAAATTTTATTTTTGTTTTCATATGTTAAAAAGTAAAGAAAATGATGCAACTGTAGTGTGTATGCTGACTAACTGACTAAATGTTGTTGGCTTGAAGATACACAAAACACTTACAACAATGACAAGAGTTTTTCTTAAAATGCCACACGTGTCAAGAGATATCTTTTAAAAAACTTTTGGAACAAAGTATATACTAGCTAGAGTATTGAAAAATAAATTAGGAAGAAAAGTATAGCTAGCTGTATAAATAAAAAGAAATATATACAAAAAATCACAACTAATATATTTTTGTTTTTAGGCAATGAGACAGAAAATATCACACCACATAAAGTTTATCGTGGGTGTGCTAAAGTATGTAGGCTGTGTGTTAAAACTAATTTAAAACGATTTAGTCGAATTTTCGGAAGTTTTGGAACATCGAAACAACTTAAAGAAAAAGACATTGTGGGTATCGCAATTTTGCAAACTGATAATATTAATGATATAATTTGTCGTTAACGTAAAAGACAATTCAAAATTTTTTTTGCCAGAATGCACAAATAAGCTTTTGAAAAAATTGCAATGTGAAGAGCGTTATATCATCACCTAAAGGTCATTAATGTTATTTTGTTTCAAACACCTAGTGCTGATATTATGTCCAGTATAATATAATCTTGCCAATGCTTGTTGCCCTCATCGACCAGGCTGTCCAAATTGCTGCATATATATATGGTCTTCAATGGTACTTGGTGGACTTATATGGTAGATTTGTCTGATATATGGTGCATGAACTCCTATACCAAGTGCAGAGGTTGCTATAATAACGCAAACGTTTAAATCTTCTTTTGCAACTTCAAGAAGAATTTGGTTCTACATGGCCTTTATTTGTGGTGTGTTGCACAATTAAACATTTGCTAATTTTTAATGTACATCAACCTCGATTCCAGGGCCTGAGGGTTTTTTTGATATGAGAATGAAACGCGTACGAGGCCCTGGTACAACAGACTGAAATTCGCCCAAAATTAAGCATGCAGAGAAAAGTAATGTATGCGTGACGTTTTCGATCAAAGATGGAGTTTTAGTGGCAGGAGTTTGTAAAAGTCTTTTACTGGATTTTTTATAGCTAGAGAGCTACCTATAGCTACTACACCGTAAAATTCCAGAATAAATACAACCCTTGGTGGCTTTCTAGTCATCTTGTGGTGTATGATACATATAGTAAAAACTACAGCACTTATAAATATTAAAGAATAATTTACACCAGCTGCAAAAATAACAGATAAAAGGATGGACCACTTGGCAATGTTGGGATAAAATTCAGAGATCTTTTAGAGAGCCGAAATTTTCCTAACCTTAACACGTCAAATGCTTAGAGTCAATAGTACGAGGACAGGATGTCATTGGAGTGTTATCAAAAGGATATGGAAAATCTTTAATTTTTCAACTGTTAGCTAGCTACCAGATGTCATCAGAAAAAAAGATGAGAAAATTTCAATACAAGACTTCACAGTTTCAGTTAACTATTGTTTAAATAAATCTCTTTTTTGTTACAACTCTCTTATTGAGAATTAAAAAAAGGAAGTAAACCGTTATGAATTAAGAAGACCATGAAGAAAAGTGAAATGATTTTTGTGTGAAATATTTTGAAAAGAAAAGTTACAATTCCTTTACATATGTTTTAAGTATAGGGTTACTGGCAATAACATACTAAATTTTCATACCCTAAGACTAATTATTTCTCAAAGAAGTAGAAATGACTTGCTATATTTTACGTGATTTAAATTTTGAGGGGAATGCTGTACAGATGTTGTTTGAGATCTCTGTCTTAACGATAAAATAGAAGATGTTTTGCCATCATTTGTATTGGATGAACATTGTGACTTCATATTTTGACTTCCAAAGGCAATTTTGATCGAAAGAGAAAGAAATTTAATGAAAATAGCTTGTGTTATTGATGAAGCTTACTGCTTTGACACCTGTTTTGTACTTTATATATATATAGCTATATGACCAATACTTATACTTAAGAATCTCTGTATAACAACCGGATAACAAAAAATGTAATATATAAAATATATATAGCTAGCTCAAAGCTACACACTTGTCACACAGCTACCAGAACAGGAAAAACAGTGACTAGAATGAAACATATTATACCCGGAATAAGAACCTTAACAATAATATCTGTCAATCCAAATAGAAAAAATGTATATATACCTATGCAGAAAAAAGAGAAAAGTTGGCAAGGAAGGAATATTGTGGATTACGGTTTTGTGGATATTTACAACTTATAACAAATGTTTTAAACAAACAAGTATATACAGCAATTGTGTAATTGTGCAATTTCATGCACCTTAAACAAAAATCATGTAAAACCAAATTCTTCTTGAAGTGGCAAAAGAAGATCTTAACGTTTGCGCTATTATAGCAACCTCTGCTTTTGGTATGGGAGTTTATGCACCATATATCAAACAAATCTACCATATAAGTCCAACAAGTACCATTGAAGACTATATTTATATATGTAAAAAATGAAATTGGTATTGTATCGAAACACATCTTGGAGAAAATCAACAAAAAGTTGTTGGAACGATACAATTTTAACCAATGGCGCAATACATCGTCGGCAATTGAATGGTTCAAGAGCATCGAAAACAAAAAGACATGCCGCTTCATAAAATTTGACATCGTGGAGTTTTATCCCTCGATATCTGAGACATTGCTAGAGAAGGCAATATTATTTGCTCGACCTGTTGCTGATATCTCATCAAAAGAGCTAAACGCCATCAAACTCGCAAGAAAATCCTTACTGTTCGAAAACAACAAAACCACGTGGGTTAAAAAAGGTGATAATCCCACATTCGACGTAACAATGGGTAGCTTCGACGGCGCCGAGATCTGCGAACTAGTAGGAATTTACCTTCTAAACAAACTCACTGAAATCATCAACATCAGCAGCATAGGTTTATATCGGGATGATGGACTGGCCGTAATTAAAAACGCTACTGGCCCAAAAATGGATAAAATCCGAAAAGATGTTATTGACGCTTTTAAGCAAGAGAACCTGTCTATTACAACCGAGACAAACTTAACAGCAACGGATTTCCTCGATGTTTCGTTCGACCTATCCACAGGCAAATACTTCCCATACAGAAAACCTAACAACCCACCGCTTTACGTCAACAAGCATTCTAACCATCCTACCAACATTCTGTCAGAGCTCCCTGTGATGATTAACCAACGGCTAATAGATCTTTCTTGCGATAAAGGTGAATACGAAAAAAGCGAAACCAATTTACCAAACAGCATTAAAAAACAGTGGCTTTGACGCAAAGCTTGAATACAGCGCTCGAAATAACCCCAGGACGAACAGAAACCGTGGCAGAAAAATTATATGGTACAACCCTCCGTATAATATGGACGTAAGCACAAATGTGGGCAAGAAATTTTTACACCTTGTACAGAGACATTTTCCAAAAAAACACCAACTTCACAAGATTTTTAACACCAACACCTTAAAACTCAGTTATTCATGCACTCCCAACATGCAGAACATCATTACGCAACACAACTCGACACTGCTGAACAGTAAAGTTGAACAAGAACATCGCTTATGCAACTGTCGATCAAAGCCGACGTGCCCGCTTAACGGCAAGTGCCTTACACAATGTATTGTATATAAAGCCGAAGTAAAAACGAACACGAGCACATCTGTCTATTTTGGTGCCAGTGAGGGCGAGTTTAAAACGCGTTATAGGAACCATGTAAAATCCTTCAAACACAAGAAATACCAGAATGAAACCGAGTTGTCAAAGTTTATATGGCATTTAAAGGACACTTCTACTCCTTTTGACCTGACATGGACCATCGCTACAAGGGCATTCCCTTACAGATGTGGAACGAGAAGATGCGACCTTTGTCTCTCTGAAAAACTGTGCATTATCCGTGCTGAACCCAAAGGACTCCTTAACAAACGCACTGAGTTACTTTCAAGATGTCGTCATAGGAATAAATTTATTATAGGAAATTTAAAATAGGCTACATATTTGTATTCCCTATTGTATTATGAGGCTGTATATAAGAACATGTGTTTAGTGTAACCAATAGTTGTAACCTGATGATTGTTAAAAACATGAAACTCAGAGTTGTTACACAGTTGTAATTTGTTGCTTGTTCTCCCACTTTATATATATATATATATATATATATATATATATATATATATATATATATATATATATATATATATATATATATATATATATATATATATATATATATATATATATATATATATATATATATATATATATATATATATATATATATATATATATATATATATATATATATATATATATATATATATATATATATATATATATATATATATATATATATATATATATATATATATATATATATTTATATATATATATATATATATATATATATATATACCGAAGTTGTCTGGATTCTAACGAATCCTTTTGCCGACGACGTGGCTCAGTGGATAAGAGCCCGTGGTGCATTAAATGCTACGATCCCGGGTTCGAGTCCCTGGGCTGCCGAGGCAAAAGAATTCGTGTAAATCCGTCATCTTCATTCTGGTATCCTATATATATATATATATATATATATATATATATATAGAGTAACAATGTGTTCCAGGATGTGTGAATGTGTATTTTACGTTAATGAAAAACACATCTGCGACGATATTTCGAATGTATTTCACATCTTTATCAAGTCAGTAAAAAATATTTGACAAGTTCACGTTTATATAGGCTACGGGAATTACAATGAAAATTAATTACGCAAGGGTATATTCAAACTAAAGGGTGACACCTTTAGTTTGAATATACCCTTCTTAAAGTTGTTTCGAAGTCCAATAATCCGAAAATTTGACTAAACTGTTTTAAGTTTGTTTCTCAGCACACAGCCTGCATACTTCAGCACACCCACCATAAACTTTGTGTTGTGATATTTTCTTTCTCATTGCCTAAAAACAATAATATATTAGTTGTGATTTTTTGTATATATTTCTTTTTATTTATACAGCTAGCTATATACTTTATTTCCTAATTCATTTCCATTTATTTTTCAATACTTTAGCTAGTATATTTGTCCCCAAAGTTTGTTAAAAGATATCTCTTGACACGTGTGGCTTTTTAAGAAAAATTAGTTGTCATTGTCGTAATTGTTTGTGCATCTTCAAGCCAACAGCATCTATAGCCAGTTAGTAAGCATCCACACTACAGTTGCATTTGTATGAAGTTTTTTTTTACTTTTTATCATATGAAAACAAAAATTAAATTCTCATTTTTTAAAAATATAAGTATTGTGTCTCAACAAAAGGTGAGAGTACCTGTTACTTTCGTTCGCAGGACAGGATGTTCATCGCACCATTCCATTTGAGTTGTCAGCTGCCTTTTTCACCATCAGTGAGAAAACAAAAGTAATGTTTTTGATTTTAATTTGTTATTTAATTTTGATTTGTTTTAAAATTTTGAACAGCTTCGATAAATTTTTAAACGATGCAAGGAAAGTCAAAAATAACGTGAATATAAATATTTTCTTCATAAACAAGTAACCATAAAAATCTTCGTAATGCTCATCGCTCGCCATATTTGTTGTTAATAAAGAAAATGCAGTGCTTGCAAAAAAAACTTCTGAATTAATTATCTTTTTAACATAATTTAAAAAACCCGTACACGAAATCTCATTGGTTGAGTAAGTCTGTTGTACCAGGGCCTCGTACGCGTTTCATCCTCATATCAAAAAAACGCTACAGGCCCTGGGATCGAGGTTGAATGTACATGTGTTTGTTTAATACATTTTTTATAAGTTGTAAATATATCCAAAAACCTTAATCCACAATATATAATAGTGAGGTGTGCTATTTTCAATGCCTTCCTCGCCAACTTTTCTCTTTTTTCTGCATAGGTATACATTTTTTCTGTTTCGATTGACAGATATTATTGTTAGGGTTCTCATTCCAAGTATGATATGATGTTTCATTTTAATCACTTTTTTTCCTGTTCCGGTAGCTGTGTGACAAGATATTCTTGCCTTTGTTAATTTATATATAGCTATTTATATAGCATTTTACAGTTAACATTACTTTATCAGAGAAATTATTCTTGTATATAATATATACATGTGTCCAAGCATTAAGCCTCATCAATAACACAAGCTTTGACATTTTTTGATAAATTTCTGATTTTATTAAAATACTTTCTCTCCCACACAAAATTGCCTCTGGATGGCAAAATGTGAAGTCACAATGACCATCCAATACAAATGATGGCAAACCATCATTCATTTTATCGTTAAGACAAAGATCCTTAAACAACATATGTACAGGATTCTCCTCAAAATTGAAATCACGTAAAATGTAGCAAGTCATTCCTACTTCTTCGAGAAAATTCACTTGATTTTTAATAATTGCATTTAAACAAGTGACTACAATGATGACAATAACCTCTTCACAGTTTAAGTTGTCGCTCATTTTCTGTATTAAAAAAAGGAAGTAAACAGAGTGAATTTAATAAGGCTTTGACCATGGACATTATGAATATTTCTCATTTTCTGAAGAAATAATTAGTCTCACGACATGAACATTTAGTATGTTATTGCCAATATTCCTACTTAAAACATGTGTGAAGAAATTGTAACCTTGTTTTTCAAAATATTTCACAAAAAATTATTTCACTTTTCTTCATGGTCAGATTTATCTAAACAATGGTTACTGAAACTGTGAACTCATGTATTAAAAAAAATTTCGTCTTTGTTTCTGATGCCATCTGGTAGCTAACAGTTGAAAATTAAAGATTTTCCATATCCTTTTGAGAACACTCCAATGACGTCCTGTCCTCGTACTATTGACTCTACTAAGGATTTGGCTTGTTAGATGAATGGACATCCTTTCATCTGTTATTTTTGCAGCTGATGTAAATTATTCTATATAAGTGCTGTAGTTTTTACTATATGTATCATACACCACAAAATGACTAAGGGTTGTAAACGCTCTCACAAACTCCCGCCACTAAAACACCATCTTTGATACAAAACGTCACGCATACATTACTTTTCTCTGCATGCTTAATTTTGGGCGAATTTCAAGTCTGTTGTACCAGGGCCTCGTACGCGTTTCATCCTCATATCAAAAACGCTACAGGTCCTGGGATCGAGGTTGTGAAAGCCTGTGTGAAGAAGTTGATAACGAATACACCAACTATTTCGAATACGTTTGTCACCAGTTATCATTACCTCGTAAACATGATAACTTCGAACAATTGGTTGAGTGTGTAATGATATTTAAAAACAAAACAAGAAACCGCGGTCGGTTTAAAATCACACATACAGAAAAAAGCCCAAATCGTTTTTAAAATCGAACAAGTTGTAAGCAAGAACTTGTAATGAAAGAAAAAAAGTCAAACAACTCGAATCCAGAATGTGATGTCCCCCTCTAAAAACCGCCACTACAAAACGATGAACCTGGGATCGAGGTTGTTGCGCGTCCACCATGATCGCATATCAATCGTTCGCGTGAAACCAATAAATAATCACGGCCCAAGCATTGGATATTACCCAAATTCATTTAAATCATGGATCATAGTTAAACCTGAAAAACTGAAAGAAGCTGAAAGAATATTCTCTAATACGAATATCCACATCACCATTAACGGGAAACGACATCTTGGAGCTGTAATTGGCAGTGATATATACAAAGAAGAATACGTGAATGATCTGGTGCGTGTCTGGGTATCAGAGATAACCATGCTCTCAGAAATTGCAAAAATCTACCCGCAGTCTGCTTACTGCGCGTTCACAGCAGGTTATGTCCATAAATTCACATACGTCAGGAGAACTATTAGTAATGTGGACCGGCTTTTGCAACCCATTAAAGATGTAATCAGACATAAGTTAATACCTGCATTATGTGAAAATAGAGAATGTATTGATGACGAAAAAAAGTTAATATCACTTCCTATAAGACTTGGTGGTTTAGGCATTCCCATATTAACTGATATCGCAGATTTCGAACATCAAAGTTCAGAGCGTAAAACAGTGGACTTACAAAATGCAATTGTAAATCAGGAAAATAATCATTTCAATATATTTAACGATAGAAATGCTAATCACACTACGAAACATGATTATCACAAGAATTTGATCGAAAATCTTAGATCGAGAATGAACGGCATTCAACTGAAGTCCAATGATATAGCATGTAGTGATGGCAAGTCAGCATGGTTATCTGCATTACCAATGAAAAATCAGAACTTCGCACTCAACAAAAGAGAATTTTATGATGCGATTTATTTACGTTATGGTTGGAACAATAATAATAATAATAATAACGGTTATATTTCAGCTCCATAATTGTACAAAATGGCTCTTCTCCTGAAATAATATATGATATTCGTATGTGCATAAAGGTTAATATATAAAAAAAAAAAAAAAAAAAAAAAAAAAAAGAAGCCAGTTCATAATATAGTATGTTTCACAAAAGTATTAGGAAGAGAATTATAGAAGAGATCAAGTAGTAGTAAGATGGATAATTATGTGAAACATACTAGCTATATGTTCTAAAACGAGTTGTTGAAAATGCGAAACAAAAACAAAACTGGAGGATTAGGAATGAGAAAATATAGAGAAAATAGTGACATGTCACGAATACCTTCAATATGTGTGTGGTTCAACTTTGCATTGAACATGCGTTACAATGCAAAGTTGGTGGTTTCATCAGTTTGAGGCACAACGAGTTACGTGATCTGGTGGCAGAAATGTTGTCAGAAGTTTGTAAAGATGTAGCTGTGGAACCGATTATCTCAAGCACAAATGAGACGTCAATAGAGTTACGAGCTGATGTAAGCGCGCGAGGATTTTGGCAGCCATTGCAAAGGGAATTGTTTGATGTGCGGGTATTTCACCCTTTCGCCCCAAGTTATGTAAGCCAAAATATGAACACGCTGTTCCAATCAATGGAAAAGGAAAAGAAAAGAAAGTATAACAAAGCTGTTCTAGAACACGATTACGTATCGTTTACACCGCTAGTATTTTCGAGCAATGGTGGGATGTCTAGGGAGACATCAACATTTATGTCTAAAATTTTAGAACTGATATCCATCAAAAGGAACCGAAATAAAAGCGAGGTAGCCGGTTACGTCAAAAGGAGATTATCATTTAGCATCATTCGAAGTGCTACCATATGCATAAGAGGATCCAGATGTCGAAAGTTTGCACCTGTTCCTATGAATGAATGTGACATTAGAATCAGTAACGTCTCAAGCAAAATTTAATAATATTCTATTTTCCAATCCTACACATAAACGTTTTCCCTGCTAGTTTTCAGCAACTCCTTGTTGGAATTTAGTTTAAGCAAGGAGGTTTAAAGAGAGAAGGAGATACATCTCAGCAACGTCCATTTAAATTCTATTCAAATTTCTTTTGTTTACGTGCTCCTTTGAACCCATCCGTTGCGCCGCTTTTGCTGTATTTTTACATGCCGAGTGTGAGACGAGTGTTTTAACGACAAAGCAGAACTTTCAAAAAACATATTAAAAGCTATACCGAACGTAAATAAAACACATGGCTCTGTTGAGCTATAAGAATTAATGCTGGTGAAGTTTATTATCCCCACTTGCAAAACGATTCAGCTGGTATTTGGAGCTTATATTGTGTAAATTGTTGCCCTGAGATATGGTGTAATTTTATATCTTGTAGATGTTTCTGTATGTTCCCTCCTAGCACAGCGTCAGTTAAAAGATTGATAAAACTTTTAAAAAATATTACTGCAGGAGGGGTTGCATATTAGTACATATTTTTTTCTTCAAAGTTATTGAATTTTCGGTATAGAATCGGTGTTCGGTGACTATTGTTTCTTTCATAGAACAAAAGAAAATATTAATCATTCGTTACTATCTCTAATTATGCGTTTTTCGTTGGGCAATGATTTACTTTTATTTCTTCGCGTTTTTATTTTCTAATATTGTTTTTTTATCTTTATGTTACCATAATTTCCCTCATATTCGGCTGATTTTACTTATTTTCTGCATGTACCACCAGAAATGTTTAAAAACTGATTTTAAACGATCAAAATACAAAGCAAACGAGTTTTTACCGCTAGAAAAAATAATTTATAATTATGCAGAAATAACAATGAGCAACGGTTACTTTTATAATTTACGCGCGAGATTTCAAAAAATTTTGTTTACAAAACTGAATTTGAAAACAATACAGCAACCTGCAAATCGGCAACGGATGGTTTCAATAGAAACTGCTGAGATGTATCTCCTTCTCTTTTTAAACCTCCTTGGTTGAAGTGGACCATGTGTTCAAGATCTTTATAATGTAATAGTAAAAAAAAAATATTTTAGTTTGCACCATAGCTATGGTTAAGGATACTGCAGTCAATAACAACCATAGCTACACTGTTTTAATATTTATATTTTAATTTTACTCTGATTTTATTACTTTAAAAAAAAAAATTATGTTGCCGCAGAAGTTGCCAGATAACCAGCGGCTGCAACGAATCAAACTTGGCTTCCCGTTTTATCATTTAGCAAAGATGTCTGGAAGTGCGTGTGGTTCTGGTGGAAAGTGCAAAGGTAATTTTTTTTCTCTTTTTTAGTGGTCAATACAGCAAGGCCTCTAGCTGTAGATCTTAGAGCCTGTTCCTAAACCAGGTGAAAATCTCTTTGTTATAAGAAGTTGCGTTGAATGTTTTTGTTTTATGTCAAGAAAAGTTTAGCTAACTACACGTCACACGTTTTTTATCAAAACTCGCTCTTATTTGGCCAACTAAATTGGTATATTTTGGAGGGAAAATACACCATGGTCAAACAATTAATAATTTGAATCCCATAATAACTTCAGGCGAGTGTGTGCTGTTTACCTAGCTAGCTAAATCCATCAGGTTAAACTGAAAGTTGTCGAATTTCTGCTACTTTTCAATGTTTTGGATCAAATAATCTAGGAAATAAATGTCTTGGCGAGTTGGTATGGATAAAGGTGTTCCTCAAGGGGTATACAGAACCAAATCAAACTCAATACCCTAGCTACATTGTAAAACGCTGACCGAAGACCTCCGTTTTTTATTTCTCAAGTCAGTTTCTCATATTAATTGCAGATACTGCAATTGCAGGATCCCGTATTTAGCGGTTTTACTTGACTGCCAAATCTAATGTCATCCTGACTTTAAGATCTTAGGTAAAAAAAATATGTACATATATATATCTTTTAACAAGTCATAAAAAATAATGAGTCACAACAAAAAAAATGACAAGATTTGGGATTGATAGCTCAGTTGTTCGACTCATAAGAGTTGTGGGTTCGATCCACGCATATGCTCATATCAAGCAAATTGCTTATCAATTTCATTTTATGCTTTCTGATTCTTATTTAGCTGAAACAAGTATCACTGGTTATGTGGTAGTCGTATCACCAGTTAAAATAGCCAAGTCGGGAAAACCATATTTTAAAATGGAGATTCAAACTGCTAGCAAAGTCGATGATGCACTGTGTTTTTCACCTTCCAAAAGGCGACTATTTAATGAACTTTGCGAAGAGAAACGTGGCTGTACTATCAACAATTGCAAATCAGGAAAAGATGTCATTTTTATCAATGATCACTCAACAGTTGAAGAAAAAGAGCTTGGTTTTTCGAAAGATTTTGGTGTTGTTGAGTATATGAATATTGATCAAGTC
The DNA here is from genome assembly GCA_030067915.1 of Hydractinia echinata. Taxonomy (NCBI): domain Eukaryota; kingdom Metazoa; phylum Cnidaria; class Hydrozoa; order Anthoathecata; family Hydractiniidae; genus Hydractinia; species Hydractinia echinata. The sequence goes on from JASGCC010000030.1 coordinate 281,195, forward strand.
ATAAACCAGGTGTCATTGGATTCAAAGGTTAATGTTAAAGGTGTTGTTTTGTTACACGAAACCCGGATAGTCTGTGTGCAAGGGGAGGATATATTGACATCAGAGAGGGCCATTTGATGGATGAGAGATCTCAGATAAAACTAACATTATGGCGGGAGTATTGCTGTATGTTGCAAAACAGATCGACCTTGAAGAACCTCATGAAAATGAAGTATTCAGGTGAAATACGTCTCCAAACATTGCACAACACAACATTTTCATTAAGTCCAGACCAAATTGAGAATTATGAAGTTATGCCAATATCTGAGGACCAAGTTTTGTTTGATGCTAAAATTAAGAGTGCAGTAAGTCTGTTGACCTCCTGGAGATGGAAGATTGCTTAATAAAGTGTGCCAACTGTTCTAAATTTATGTTAAAGTCATCCCTGAAACGAAAGAAGGTGCATTCCAATTGCAATTGTGCTTTCCGGATAAAGACATACATGCGATGGATCAAAACCAAGTGATTTTACTGCTTATTACCAACAAATTCGATATCAATTACAAGGGTGAATCGATGTATGTTACTCGAATTGCATTGGTTAAAAACTAAATAACTGGCCATTTTGCACATATGTACAATTTTTGGTATTAGTTTATGTTTCTGACAATTTTGTTCTATTCATGCAAATTTTGTTAATGTCTCCAGTGACTTTGCCTTTGTTTTGTCATAGGAATTGACGTCTTGTTTAATTTCGCTATTTGTATAATGTTCTTTTATTATATTTCTTATTGGTGAACCAATAAACATAGTACATATGCTGTCATATAAGTTAGCTTGGCAATATGGCTTTGCCTATAGTTGTACCACAAAAACTTGTTACCATTTTGTGACTCCAATCACGTACTTTCGTTTTGTCATATAAACTGACAGTTTAGCCGTTTGTATAATTGTTCTTTTGCTTTTTATTGGTGAACCAGTTCATATATAATTCGTGGATACTTTTTATTTGCGTAGTTGCGCCATAAAAACTCTTCTACCATTTTGCTCGTTGCCGTATATTTTATTGGTTTTTTTTGTTCGTGTAATTTGTGAAATTTTGTTGAACTCAGCAGAAAAGATTGTGTTGTTTGACTCGACCCTGCGCTTCATCCCTGAGAACAGAGCCGTAGAATAAATGTTGAAGAACTTTGTACATAAATTAATACCCCCTGTGTACCATTAATACTTTCAATGAAGCTCTTCAAGCTGCTTTTGTATAAGAAGTTTTCGCGTAAAGTAAAAGCGCTGAATTTATTTTTGCGAATGGTTAAAGGAGAGGCGAACTGCGCTGCAGTACGGCTGCTGAATAAAGTTCATGATGCTAGTGTTGATTTTGAAGACCAGACCGACTGGCTTGTTCTGCTCCATTAGAAAGCCCTTAATTATTTGTAAAATTTACATGTAGCAGCTACAAAAAACTTCCTGAACGAAGACTAAGCATACAGAATATTTTGATATTTGAAATATTCGTACAGTAATAAAAAATTGATGTTTTTCACATATAAACGGTGAATCTTCACATAAGAACTTACAGAGCGACACACAATAGACCCCAAATAAATCAGCCTTAAACCATCGTTAATAGAAACTAAAGCTATAAATACCAGTTTTGTTTATATCTTTGTGCGTGCTGAATTATTTATAATTGAGTATTTACACGCCAAACGGGCTATATTTCGAAGTTAGTAGCATGTTCATGAAAAAATTGTTGCTGGTCATAACGGATATTTCTTAAGTTCCAAGAAGTTTAAACAAACGTTAATAAATACTATTACTACTAAAAGTACGTATACGCGTACACGAGCAGCTTAAATTTGTGATGAATACAATTATGTAAAAATGATGCTGGAAAGATATACAGATACTTAGTTGTGAAATAAATTATTTATTGTCATAGTTTTCTTTGTGGAACTTGAGAGTACTCCTTTTTAATTGCTACAATCCACTGCATTTTTCAAATGTGGAAATTTAAGGAAAAACGTTTGCGGGTACGGATATCCAAAAACTCATTTCTAGTAAGTTTTGCGGATCAGGGGTTAATTTCATGACACGGTATCGCAGCTCTTCCTGTCTCACATTTACGTCTTACCTTAAAGGAACAAATTTTAGCGCTTGTCAAAAAATTATAAATTTGGCGGATATTCTTTCCAAATCAACATCGTCACCCTAGTCAGAATCATCTTCGTCCTCACAAACATTAAATTTTCTTGCCGCCAAATTTTTTTCCCTTAAGGCATGTTCGTCACCACGAAAATAAAAGTTCATGCCTTGAATAATGAATGTCCGCAATAATTTTTCCTGACGTCAGTTAGACATAGTCTTTAGTGTATATTATTTTTTGCTTGAAATGCACATGCATCTTTAAGAACCGAAACCCGCAAAAAACAATGTCGCTGGGGCGTAAATGGGCTCCACTTCAAGAAACCGTTAACCGCAATTATAGAACTTTAAGCAAGAAAATTAGCATTATCGTATGTATTATGCAATGTAAATTTTGCGAGAATATACTTTCGCGACTTTAACCCTATTCGGTCGCTTTTTTATTTTTAACTCAAGCTCAAATTTTATTGCACACACAGATATACAAAAACAAAGGTTTTTTTGTTTAAAACATAAATAATCCAAAAATGGTTTGAAAATGGTTCGAAAAGTCCACATGTGATCTGTTTTGTCGATTCAAATCATGTATCACTGCGTTAATAGTTTAGAAAGAATTGGTATACGACTTTACCAACAGCAAAGTATTGCTACCTTAAAAGAAAAAAATGTTTGGGGAATAAGTTTTTGAGGAAATTTTTTTGGTGATTTTGGACCAAAATTAGTTCCATAAGGTCGCACTTTTTAGAGCTCATCAAAATTCTGCTGCTGTTCAAAAAACGATTTTTAATTGATATATACATCTATTTATTGTTATCATTCTGCTTGGAAAATATTTAAAATGCCAAACTAGCTAACCGTGAAGATTAATTCAGTATTCTCATAAGAGCATCCAATCACAAAAATATATCAGCAAAAAGATATTCTTTGCAACTAAATTTTTCGTTTACTGGCATAATTTTAGGTTGAATCTTATCTGACCTATTTCTGAGGTTAGAATAGCTTTTAAAATTTTCTGAAGTTTAATTTTTACTGAAGTTATGGGACGCTATAATATACTATATACTCGGTTTAGACTTTTGTTAATTTTTTATGTTCACTGCTTTGTAATTAGTATTAAAACTTTTGAGATAATACCTTAACCCTATTCGGTCCGGGGGGGGGGGGGGCTGACGGGTTTTTTTTAATAACTCCTTATTGCTATGTTATATGGCTATGAAACTTACTGAGTTTCAATATGTATCTATTAGACACCTGCATGCCAAATTTTTAGGTCCCATACCTTTCAGAGGCTTTGATATTGGCCATTACTCGAAACTACCCCTAAAAATCTCTATGAAATCCTTATAATGGGGAAAATTTAATAACTCCTGTTAGGATTAACCTTCGAACTTGAAACTTGCAACACAACTTTGTTTTATTAAGAAGAATCATTTTGCATAAGTTGGACACGTGATTAATCCGATTTCCCGATTTTGTCGGATTTACCCGAAAATCGGAAAAAAAACGGATTTTCGGGCAATTTTTGGCAATTTTTTATGCGATCCACGTAAAAACCGGAAAATATGTTACGTAACATTTATTTAGCTTTCTGAAACTTCAAACAGAATGCAAAAATTCGCTCTGGAACAAAAGTAATTAAATTTTAAACAGGTAGTGGCATTTTTAACAAATTTCAAGCTTCTGATGACGTCACAGAAAATGTGCTGACGCAAGCAAAAATTTATTGCTACCATTTTGTTCCTTTTATGACGTACTATAAGTGTGCCAAGTTTGATTCAATTTGAACAACCCTATGAAAAGTTATTGAGGGGGGGGGGCGGATTTCGCCCCCGGTCATAGTATGTTCGAAAAACCCCGGACCGAATAGGGTTAAGAGAAATCTTTTCAGTCTTCGATCAACTGTTAATCTTATTAACGAGCGCCCCGGGTAGAGAAAAATCACGTGAAAAAAAAACTTTTCTATTTCCCTATAAAACTGTAAATACATTTTTCAGTTAAAAAAAAATCTATGCTAAATAAAATAATACTGACATTTTTTTAAATTTCTCACATGAATGTTACATATATTTTATGTTAGCTGCAGAAGGAAAAATATCTATATACTATAGAAACTTTAAATCATGAAGTAAAAATATATACATATTGAAACATAAAAACAATTTAAAATAACCTCCGAAGTCATCCAAATATCGTTTAATATCACCTAATATCATTAAACGTGGAAAGACATGACAATCCTGATAGCAATTTACAATGTAATTTACTAAAAATTCTTTCATGAGATTTCGATGCATTCGTCCAGCAGGATTTAATGATGTATCAAAAGAAAACATGCGATGGCATGGTTCGTGCAGTTTATGACTCGCTGCGATTATGCACTGCTTGTGTGTTAATATGCTTAAATTCGCTTGTTGCGACTTAATATAGATTCAATACGTTCACATGCAACATATATCGTGGGTAAAAATGTATGATACCCATCTAGATTTCGACGGAGAAAATAATTTGCTGCATCTCCAGTCTCCAGGTTGGGCAATGATTTATAAATAATAATGGCATGTCAACAGATTTATTTGTGTTTCGCAACGATGAATCCTAAAGAAAAAAATGAATACTAAATATACATTATAATTTTTACCCAGACATAAATTTTCTCATAATTTTTTTTGGAAAAACTAAACATAATCTAATGCCACAAGCGATGCTACGATATATGTTACGTGTATCATGGCAACAGTTCATTCCTTTGAAATGAAATTTTAAATCCACAGATATGGCTTATATCAGGTACACTTTTTTTATAAACATTGTCGAATTTAAACAATCGCCCGAAAATTGCCACAATTTTAAACAATTGCTAAACAATTTGCATGGGGCAAATAAATGGTCAAAATTTAAACAAGTTGCTTAGCAATTAATTAGTCAAATAATAATCTCCATGGTGAGAATTTAAAGCTTACCTCCCACTTTAAATCAACTTAATCTCAAAACACTCATATAACATTAGTTTTTAAGAAAAAGTGTCTCTTTTGTCCTGACTTACATTTATAAGTGAGTACGAAGATGAAACAAATAAGGCTAAGCAAGCTACTTCCATGCAAATCCGATCGCCATCTTGAATAAGAGCTCCCGCGCAAAGCGGCAAACATCAAAGTAATTTTGACGTCATTACGTTGATCGCCGGCAAATTGATCGAAAATTTAATAGGGGACTAATAGGGGATTTTTTGTATATAGCCGGTAATTCGGTAAAATTTTGATTTTTGACTTTGGATTTGTTGCTCCGTCCGAAATTAAGTCGCTGGAAATATAAACGGGGGTATAGCGGTTCTTAAACCGCATCGCTAGACACTTTCGTATGGGTAGCACAACCCCTAATCAACCTATTGACGTCAAAATCGGATTAAATCCGAAATAAATTTAAACGAAGCAAAATTAAATATGGCGGAGGAGATGTGACCGAGGAGGGGAAAAACGCAAACTTTAAAGCTGAAATTTCGGGTTTTTGCAACGAGTATTTGCGAAACGAATACTTTTTTGTTCAATACTAATATGTTATGAACATTTTAAGATTAACTTATATGGGAGTGGGAGGTAAGCTTTAAGTCTTAAATATAGTTTTCCAGAGATAAAACCCTTGCAACTTTAACTTACAGTGGCACTTTGAATGAATATTTTGCAAATTTTAACTCTTAACTTCTGACTCATTTTAAAATACTTTGGAAATAAACAATTCGCCCTGTATAATCTTACCCAAGTAAACAATGACTAAACAATTTTTGGGGCGAAGTGCAATAAATAGTTTATAAAAAGTGACTTCAAACTAAAACATCTCACATTTACCTTTTAAACTACACCAAGAATCATCATCATCACACAATTGACCATGCATGTGTTTCATTTAATAGTATTCTTCTTAAACTTTGGTCCAGTTTCATAGCTGATTTACTCCGTAAATTCCTTGTTTTAGTTCATAACGTCTTTGAACTTGTATTTTGTGTCTTTAAGCTTCAAGCTCATTATATTACAAATAATCGATGAAAGTTAAAACTAAAATATATACAAACATAACAAAACAACATGAAGCAAAAGATAAAATATATTACTACATCGGAGCAGAATCAAAGGTATGCAAGGGCAGGTGGAATCATAAACTTTGTTCTTTGTTACGAATACACAACATGAATCAAAAAATGTTTTGTGGCCTTTGTTTCAGCTCCTTCCCAACAACAACCCCGCCCCTCCCACCCTACCTAATTCAATTAATTGTCTAACTAATTTATTACATTACCTGCAATGTGTTTTTGACCAGATATAAAAAACAAAACTAAACTTTTTTAAGCCTTACACATCAAAAAAACAAACTAGATAAATATAGTTTTTCATAAAGTGTGTTTGAATCTAAATTTAATGGCATCATGATCAGAAAAGTAAACACATTTAAAAAAATGAGTAAGTTCAAAATCTTTGAACAATTCTTTTTTGACATATATATGGTCAAGTGTTGCTCCACCAAGATGAGTTGGTTCTTGTACTATCTGCTGAAAATTCTGCAATATCTGTGACAACACATTTGGACGTGTGTGATCTTGAGCATTAATATTAAAATCACCCATGACAATTTGAATCGATGAAAACTGAACAGTATCAGATAACGTTTCATATAATTCAGACAAATAAGATGTATTTTTTCTATATAATAACACTAACTTAAAAGGATTTAGTGAGAAAGAAGGTTTTTTAAATTCTATAATTGAGATACCAATGCTTTGGTAGAGATTAACTATTTCAACATTAAAATCGTGGCAAACTGAAATACATTGAAACTTATCAATGGATTTGTTGTGCAACATATGAAAATTACCTAAAATATCAGAAATACCGTCTGTACTTTGTTCTGGCAAAAGTTGAGTTTCAGTGAAACACAATATATCCGAAAAAATTGATCATGAAAAATATCTAAATCATGTCTGTTAAGAGACCTTGTATTTAATAACGTAATTGTCAATTCAGTTTCTGAATTATCATCTTGATGTAATGGTTGGAGTGTAGCTTCTCTTCTCATGCGGTCATATTCACATGATGCTTTAGCATCAGCTTTAATAGCAGATGACTTGTATTCACCTGTTAAAAATAGTCCATTCAAGGAAGTAATTCTACTTAAGGCTACATACATTTGACCATTGAAAAACTAATAACTGACAATGAAACACTAATAACTGCCTGATTTAGACTTAAACCTTGTACTTTATGTACTGTACATGCCCAAGCTAACATCAAAGGAAACTGTGTTCGCTTTATAATTGGAGAACTATCTTTATTAGCCCTTATTATAATATTGGCCTCTGCCTTTTCAATAGGAACCCATTTGTGTTGCCTTTCCAAAGGATTGTTTTGCATTTTCTTTAGGAACATGTTCAAAAATAAGGGGGGGGTTTGTGACATTTTTTCGAACCATACTTCAAAACATCATCCTGGTAAGAAAAATGGCCTGACATATAATATGAAATATTCCTGGTTAACCTGGATAAATAATGAAGCTGTCTTAAAAAACTGAACTTTTAAAGGATGACATCAGCTACTTTAAAAAGCATTTCAAATAAGTGAAAAATTCAGGCTTACACCTTGCTAGGCTTACATTGTTTGTAAGCCGTCATTTCTTTGCAGTGTGTTGTGGGAATTCCAAACTTTGTGAAATTGGTCTATATAGGTGTAATTTTAACTTCGTGAAATTTTTAGGCTTACATGTTAGGTTAAATGTAAAAAAATCAGGTTTACATTTTGGATTGTCTATTTTTAGGAAAATATGAGATCATTGCATTACCTTAACTTATATGATATATGAAGTTAGATTCCTCCTTTCACATGTAATCACTAAATTCTATATAAATAGGTGAAGGATTATGGCTTACAAGTTCAAAACCACAGTAGTGAATGTTGAATGTTATATATACTTCATGTTCCAGGTGTTGCCGCTTTTAGGATTTGGTCATGCTATGTACCTGGTAGTTTTGCATATTATTACTCAAATTTAAGTAAAAGACAATGTTGTGTGTGTCCTGTACTTTTTTAAATAAGATTATGTTTTGGGTGAGAATATCGGGTTTACAGCATGAAACATACTGCCTCTGTCTATATAATATATATCTATATCTGTGTTAGTAAAAGTCAATCAATTTTTTTAGTGAAAACTGTATTTGTTTCATTATTTGTATCCTTGAACAACAATACACTGAGAATCCAGGTGAAAAAAATAGGCTTACTGATGGTATATTTAAACAATGAAGAAGACATTACATTGCAATACAAATAGCTATCCATTAATTTACATTAAAAATATTTTATGTATTTATTCTTGTATCTTCTTGAGCCAGAGAGTTAAGTGAATAGAGGAAGTAGAAATGATTGTATTGCTAGTTTACAAGCCAGTTGTGATAGAAGCCATTGCATTGCAGTTTAGTAGAATGTTGATAGAATTGTAATAGAATGTCATGTAAAAGAATGTTTTTCTGTAATCTTTCAGAGTAGAAAAAAGTGTTAACTTGAACTAGAAGTTAGAATATTGTACATAGCAAATTTACAGATTTACAGATTATAAAATGGGAAAGACTGACAAAAAGTATGAGTGTACTAAGTGTGAAAAACAGTTTAGTCAAAGACAAAGTCTCAGTAGACACAAACAGTCCATCTGTGGTACTGTTAAATTTTCTTGCAGCAAGTGTAAAAAAGTTTTGAAAAGAAAAGATTCCCTCAACCAGCATATGAGACTATGTAAAGGCAAGAAAGAGCTTAAATGTCAAGTATGTGACAAGGAATTTACTTACACATGGTTCTTGCAAAGACATATAAAGCAAAGTCATACAGAAAAAAAAGTTTCAAGTGTTTACAGTGCAATTTAGTATATAAAAGAGAGGATCACCTCAAGAAACATGAAATGAAATGTTTAAAGGAGTCTATGAATAATGTATCTAGTGTCAGTTCTGGAGAACTAATAGATGTAGTGAATAAAGAACATTTCGATAATCTTGTATCACTCAGTTTGCTTTATAACTACTTTGGAGAAGATAAAAAAGACCCTCTTCCAACTATGGTATCACTGGAAGAACTGTTGCTCAACAAGGTGAATTTTTAGTGAATTTTTAGTTTTAGAAAAAGTTTTAGTGTTGAAAGTGTGGGTTTTATTTTAAAATATAAAGTGCTCAAATATTATGTTTCCCTTGTAGCCATTTGACTTGGACATTGATTTCAATATTTCGACTCCAAATTCCACTGTATTGGAAAGTCCTTCAAAAATCTGTACTCCTTCATTCAAACTAAAGACACCTAGATTTCGTACAAAGGTAAAAATTTGCACCTGCCATGTTTCTCTTCACATATTAGAAAATTATTACAGTAAGAATAAAACATTTGCATGTCTTAATAAAGAACCAAGGGTTTTGTATTTAGAAAACTCCAAACACTTCAATTTCCATGACTCCACCGAAAACACCACTTCTTCCTGAAATAATGTCACCAAACACACGACAAAGAAAATCCAGATGTGCACTAAAAGTAACCCAATTAATCAAAACCTTCAATTTCCAGAAGGATGATCAAATTGATATTCTCAACTTGTGTGCCCAGCAGTTGGAATTAAAAAATAAGGTGGATTATGTGAAGCCGACCAAGGGTGGCAGGAAAATGGTGTCTTTTGAAACAAGGCAAGCAATTTGGGACTACTGGCATGCTAAAAGTACACCATCAACACTTACATCACGTCCAGCTAAGTTAAAAATGGGTCACAAAGCTAAGATTCAGTCTGGTTTAAAGTTTGTTGACGTCGTAAACATCATTAAGCAAAGAGGAAAAGAATATTATCAGGGAAATTGGAGAATCATCAATATCACATTTCGCGAGTTATACCAGCTTGAATATCATCAAATTTTATATAAATATTGTTAACAAAACCGTCAGTGTGAAATGATATATGCTTAATTGTTCCAATTTGTCCATTAATTAAATTATTATTATTAGCAACATTTTCAGGCAAATCATCAATTGCTAGTATTGAGTACAAACGATTTTCATTCAATCTCAACATTTGACAATTACGTTCTTCACATGGTTTATTCTCTGCAAAGATATGAAGAGCGTCATTTGGATAAGTTATATTGCTTTGTGTAACAAATCAAGATTTTAGTAGCTTCTCATCTTCTGCTTCAATTGAGCCAGACCGAACTTTGTTTAAGAGATCAATTAGTGCAGAATCACCTCTTTGGCGCATAATTTCATGAAGTTCAACCATCTTAAAAAGATTCCACAAATGTGCTAAATTTTGCCACAAATCATTGTACTCAGAATATACTGTCCTTTGTTGTACTGGAGGCAGTTGATAGAAGTCACCTACTGTTATAACAGTTATATCAGCAAATGGAACATCATCAGAACACCCAAATATTTCATTTAACCGTAAGTAAATATACAAAAGTAGCAAATTGGAGACCATTGATATTTCATCAATGATAATTACTCGCAATTCACACAGATTATTTCGTAACGCAGACCTCTTTTTATCATTGAGTCTAGGCAAATTCTTTCCAAATCTACCAACTGGAATGCCAAGAGCAGAATGGATAGTAGTTCCATTAATATTAACAGCAGCTACACCTGTGGGAGCAAGCAATAATACCTTTGGTTTGTCCAAAGTTTTGGAGTTGTATAAGAATATTTTAGTTAAAGCATGATAAACAGTTTTAATCAAATGTGATTTTCCTGTTCCAGCGCCTCCAGTTAACACGTACAATGGAGAAATATCAATAACTTGAGCAGCTAACAGATTTTTAACAAATCTTTTTGCCCAATTATAAATTACTTCAAAGCATTGCCGTTGACTTTTGTTAAGTGATCTAATTTTTGTATTCAACTCATCATCAGTAATAATGGTCGGCGCACAACTAGCAGAAACACAAACCTCATCTAACACTACAGCATCCTCAGCCGGATCTTCTGATTCAGAATCATGAGAGTCTTCCATCAATACACCTTTATGATAATTCAATTGTACATGCGTTCCTACGGCTCTCCATCGTTTTACAATATCGGAAAAAAGGAGGTAAAAAGCGTGTTTTTATGCGAGTTTGTTAGAGACGAAAGCGTGTTTTCTCCAGTTTTTTAACTTCCGTCGTATCAATTTCTTTCAAATTTTCAGGAAACGTCAATAATTATAAGATACAACTTATGTGTACTTTTCATTAAAAACAAAACGCGGCAAGAAAAGTTATCACGAAAAAACGTGCTTTCTCCGTAATAAACTCTTATAAAAGTGTGATTTTTACCTCCTCCGATCGCAAAATAAGCTGCGATGGAGTGTTAGTTTTTTCCGAATTAAGTGTATTGTGACACTTCATCATTTTCTTGATCAGCAAATTGATCCTGATTCGAAGATAAATTATTAATGCTTTCTCAACCAAATCTGCACAAGGTTCGAAAACTTGTTTGTTTCTATTAATAATATCAACTAGTAGATTAGGCCCGTGGAAAAATCCACTTAGGCAGAAAAACAATTGAAAAGTTCTGTCATTTAAATTTTGATGACATCAGCAAATGTTTCAGTATATTGAATACTGCCTTTTACCAAAAAAAATAATCTGAAAATGCATAAAAGAAAGTAAGTCATAATTTAACAAAAACGTTCTTAAAACCTAACACAAAATATCAAATGTCAAATCGCATGAAATCCTCCCAACAAAACTTCAGACAAAATATAAAAAAAAAAACGTCGTGCAAGGTGTAAAATCTAGTTGGTAGAAAGTGACAACATTGACAGTCACAACCCAGACAGTTGCGACAACAATAATAATAATGTCAGAAATAACACATCTCAAATATGTATACATCTTATTATGTGATTATGTTGAAAACTTTCAATATTTTAATCCGAAGTGTCGAAAAGAAAGGCTTGCAACAGTAAGCACAGATCAGGCCCGGTCAGGAGACGCGTGCGATCGCACGCGCACACGCCCACACACGCGCAAAAAAATTTACGCGAGCGATTTATCGCTCACGTAAGAGACTATTTATCAGAATTTTCTAGAGATCCTACGAGATATTTTTCTCACATCTTAAGAGAATCTACGAAATAAGCGCCACCAAAAACACAAAGCTTATGAAGAACGATCGTGTTATTATGAAGAACATAAGGTAAAGAGAACATTAAGGTCGGCCCCTTTCCTTCATGCTGACACTCTTATGCTCGGCTGGTGCATTACACTGAGACTCGAACGAAAGACGGAAGACCATTTGGAACTATGCCACAAGTCAGTCCGACCTTCATCGTCACAGAGAATACTGCGAGAAGAGTGCGCACCCATGCAAGTTAAATATAACCAGAACATGGGAGAGGTTAGGTGCCCTGTACCTTAATACAGCTTTCGGACGAATGTTCTCGTGATGTAATACCAAAGAAAAAACATTTTTAATAAAGTTTTAAAAATATATCAAATCTGCCAACTCATCATCACGTTCAACTTTGCACTTGTGGTTTACGTTTTACAAAATTCATTTTTTTGGGTTTCGTTTTAAGGCTGGCATTCCTGCATCTGCAAAAAGAAAAAAAATTGTAACGGTGACCTAAAAAAAATAATTCCAACCCGCGCTATGTTACTGACACATTCAGGCGACGGCAAACACAAATATTTTAAATTCAGCCTTATCACTAACTAAAATAATTCAGGCTACAGAAATACTGTGATGCTATTTGATTCGTACTAATAATAAAAAAATGTATATTGTATTAAAAAGAAGTCCAGAAGTTCTTTCTCCCACACGACACAGCAGGCAATAAGTCAGCCCTGCCCTCGGTTTTGTGAGGAGAGATGTTCTGCGAAGACTCTAACAATTGAGTCTCCTGTACAGTTTTGCTTCATGTTAAACTGTGCCCGTGACAAGCATTTTCGAAGCATGTCACCGGCGACTTCTGCGATATACAACCAAATGATGCCCTAACCTAATAGGTTCATTTAGAAACATTAAAAGCCAGTTGGCAGTGAACTATTAACCTAACGAAGTTCGCCATCCATCAGTACACTGAATATATGAGACGCCTAGCCCTAATAAAAGGTTAATGACGAAAGATATTGCCAACTGAACAATTTCACTACAAAAAAATATTGCCGACACAATGCCGACGCAAATCAGTTGAAATGAATCCCACGTTGTTTTATTGCCGACGTAAAAAAAATCTAATTTTAAAGGCTCTCAAGCGAGTATGTTTGTTGATATTTTTGATTTCATGTTTTTTTTTACAGATCAAACATGTGCATGTCGTAACTGTTTGTTTTATTGACCACTCACGCAAACTAATTTGCACGAGCTTTTGTGATCGCACGTGGATCGCTCATGCAGATTAATTTACGTGAGCGATTTAGCGCTCGCGGGGCTAAATTTTCCCGACCGGGCCTGACAGATCTATGAAAATAAGTTGTTTACGCATTTTAAACATTGTCTTTTCCCTAAATGCTTATACAACAATACAACCTGAACAATATCAAAAAACCAAACTTAAACAAACACAAAACACTAAAAAACAAAATGTTAAACTTTGAAAAATCATTTATTCGGTTGCATACCATCCTGTCCCGCAAAAATATGCACAAAATGTAAAAATTAATTGGTTAACAATGTCTAATGATCCATACTGACTTTACCAAACATTTTAAACTGAAATGTCAAAAAAGCAATGAGCAAGGAGTAAATTTCAAATCAACAAAAATTATTATTTTGAAAACATTGAAAAGTGTACAATAAATGTAGAACACAAAGGTTTCTGAGGAGCAAATCAAAATATGAACAAAAATCAGTTCAATTGGCATGTTCTATATTGTCTTCACCCATAAAATCTTCCACAAAAAGGATATGAAACGCATCAAATTCAACTCAGAAAAAGCAGTCATTTCAGTGCATACAAAAATACAACTTGGAAAGTGTAGAATATCAAATTATTTTTTTAGTATATATACTTGCATACGGTCCTCCCTCACAACAGTTAAACAGTTTCAGTCTGAACATTCAGTAATTTTTTATCATCACCAAATATTTATTCCTGCAATATTTTGTGAAGTTCTTAATAAAAACAAAAACGTGAAACCGTGGACTTTTCTTCCAGCAAAACTGACATTACTTACAGTTAGTTTAAAGTTTAAAAAAAGTTTATAACACAAAATATAAAAAATATCAACTTACACAACAGCTCACAGTCTAATTGTACAAAAATTTGTTCTTTCAGTATTTTGCATGTGCTCTTTTTCCACAAAAGTTTACACAGAATTTAAAAAACAGCAGTTTGCAACACAAACTATATATATAAACAGCAACCATACTATTCTCTGCTGAGAAATTTTAACCACAAATGTCAAAAACCCAGGTAAATTTCCCCAATTTTTTTTTAAAAAACTGCGATTTGGAACACATCAAATTTAAATAGAGAAGGATCAGTCATTTCGTTATGTTGTACAGAGTCCTCGCCAGTAAGAATTTATACAAAATATAGAAAACACAGCTTGCAATGTGTAAAATCTAATTCTTCTTCTGTGTATGGTCCTTCCTCAAAAAATAACATAAATATATAAAAAAAAGTTTCAGTTATAACATCTAAAACAACAAAAATCAGTTCTATCAGTATATGTCATGCCATTGTCTTACACAAAATGTTCACCTTAAAGTTTCACAAGGCACAGCCTGTAAATTAAAAACAACTAAGATCAGGTATTTTGGTCTATTTCATACCATCCTGTCCCAAAGAATTTATATAAAATGTGAAAATTGAGTGGTAAAACAGAAATTTGCAAAATTCCAATTTTTTTATATGCATATTGTATATGCCTTCTGCAACAATAAGTTAATCCAAAATGTCAAAAAGAAGAAAACAATAGCTTACAAAGAGTATAA
The DNA here is from genome assembly GCA_030067915.1 of Hydractinia echinata. Lineage (NCBI taxonomy): Eukaryota > Metazoa > Cnidaria > Hydrozoa > Anthoathecata > Hydractiniidae > Hydractinia > Hydractinia echinata. Next base: position 296,239 of record JASGCC010000030.1, read on the forward strand.
AACCAAAATCAACAAAGTAGCTAACTCTTTTGGTGTATATGCACAAAAGTTTACACTAAATGTAAAAAACGGTTGTGTTTAGTAATTCTACGTCAACAAACGTCAGTTCTTTTAGCATGCTGATTTATGTCTTTGCCCACAAACTCTTACATGAATATGTCAAAACCATAAATTGGAAGAAATTAAATTTACATTTTAAAAATAAGTATTCTGTACTTTATTTTTAGAAATCTTTGCAGGAAAAGAACTTCGCAAGTCAAAAAAAGAATCAGGAAAATGTTTAAAATTTTCAGGGTTAATAACGTTTGATGGATTTTGTGGGAATTTTACATTTTGTATATATAATGTCAGTTGAATTTCTCATTTTAATATAAAAACTGGAATGGCTTGCAAGGTGTAAAGTAAAATTCTACAAAAACTAATTCTTTCGGTATATTGCATGATCCTAACACATAACATTTCAAAAAACACAGAACAGTTTGTATATATTATATACATTATGTATATATATATATAAATGAAAAGTTACCCCAGCCTTTCATGTACATTTTTTACATTTAGGGTAAAAAATGTGAATCCTTCCGTTGCCTTTCCCAAAAAAATAAAAAAAATAAATATAAATAATCAACAACCCATGTAAATACTGCAACAAAATCAAAAAATGTGAAAAAGCTACGTAAAGTTTCCCCATAATGTCAAAAACCTCTGTCAAATAAGAATTATATAAAAAAAAACACAAGTTTTTTCGGTGTTGTACTCCCTCAAAAAAGTTAAAACTTTTCTTAAATAAGACAAATTGTCATAAACAAAAACATTTTAGTCAGAACATCTAGAACAACAAAAATCACTACACTTAAGGTACCAGAATTACTACATTTTAAATAAAAATAGTTTCGTCATATTGCATGTAACCGATGTATATATAAGTTTAGTTACACAAAATGTGAAAAATACATTATTTGCATATATATATACACAAAATGTGAAAAATACATTATATATTTGCTTAAAAACAGTCCTTAAACTATTCTTAAATATTATGTAATACTTTTTTAAAAGTTGTTGTGGCTTGTTAATTTAAGCTTAAAATGTCAAGTGAAATAAGTTACAGCCACATTCTTAGCAAAGACCACTAAGATAACTACGGTAGCTCTTACATGTAAAAAGCAACATAAAACTCACAAGTTAGCTAGGTACTTGGAATGTTAAGTTTGAAGCTAACATAAGCTAGCTATAGCAGCTAATAGCTGGTCAGTTGAATATAAACTGGAGACTTAGCTAGGTATAAAGAACATGGCTACATATTTATAAATTCCGAGCTAGCTAGCTATTAAGGTTGTTGTTGGTGTGGTTGGCTTTATGATGCTAGCTAACAAACATGTCTCGCATCAATAATATCATCAAAACTAAAAAAAACATAAACAAACCTTTGAAACCTTGCTATACTTCATTTACATACCATGCCCTTTTTCAAATGTTTTTGTAGATTTATTTTGAAGGCAAGAGAAGACAAATGCTTAAAAAGGACAGCCATCTTTTTTGCAAACACAATTTCCGTTACTTTGTGCTAGAACTTCATTTAACAAACCACACAAAACTCGCAGCCTTTCACGACAAAGAAAAGACATATATTTTACGGCAACATCAAAGATTTTTTTCGGCAACATCAAAGGCAAATGAAGAGATCCACTTTGAATGTGCCTTCATCGTATAGATCTTGAAACGCTGATCAAGAAAATGTATAGGATCGTGTACTTTTGACAAACGGATGCAGAGATATTAGGGTTTAAAGGTTTTTTGATGACGTCATTAACCCGTCCATTCCGAAACGGATTCGGTGACCCAGGTTTGGAAAACTTACCCAAATTGGTCCCAGGTAGTCCCTAGTTACCCACGCAGGAGATGACGTCAGTTATTTCCACCCGTTTCCAAGTTATTTAGCCTTAAATTTAAAAGTGCAATGCAATGGCTTCACTAATCTTAATATACTTTCCTTTGACGTCAATATTGCTCTAACGTCAAAGTTTGCTAATTTACAGAACAAATTTATAGGCGATGTTTTATAGACTTTATCAAAGAAATTTTATCCACTTTGCAAAAGTCACAGACAGACAGAACTGGCGTATTATTATAGAGATTTACTTTTTTCAAGATAAAGGGATCATTCTTTTGTGCTTTTTTTCTGGTGGCGAGAGGACACCATTTTTGGAAAGTTAGCCGTTAAATTTATTTCAGCAAATCAAATTGAGTCGTTTTCATCACGTGATGTAAACAAAGTTAACTCGCTAGCAAAACGGACATACTTTTTTCGGCAACATCAAAGATTTTTTTTCGGCGACATCAAAGAAAAATAAGCATATCAACTTTGCCTGTTACAGAGACACAGAACTGGCGTATTATTATATAGACTAGTCGATAAGGCCCGTGGAAAAATCCACTTAGGCAAAAGGCCAATGAAAAAATAGGTTGCTTTAGATGTTTTGCTGACGTCAGCAGTGCATATACAAAAAAAAATGTTCTTACAATCTTACACAAAATGTGAAATCTTACACAAAATAAAAAAAGAACAGCTTGCAAGGTGTAAAATCTAGTTGATAAGAAGTTACAACAACGACACTCACAACATCGACACTCACAACACCAATACTCACAAAACCGACAGTAAGAACACCGACAGTTACAACACCGACAGTCACAACACAGATAATAACAATGTCAGAAATAACGCATCTCAAATATGTACATCTTATAAGTGATTATGTTGAAAACCCTCAGTATTTTATTCTGAAATGTCAAAAAGGAGGCCTGCAAGAGTTAGCACAAATCAACAAATATAAGTTATTTTACACATTTTAAATATTGTCTTTCCCTTAAAAGCTTATACAAAAATATGAAAAAGCCATAGTTTCGAAAACATCAAATTTAAATCTAGAAAAATCAGTCATTTCGGTTGGATACCGTCCTCTCCCACAAAAATTTACACAAAATGTAAAAATCAACCAGTTAAGAACACAAAAATTTTCCTTTTTAGTTCCGTACTGCCCTTTACCAACAATTTTAAACCTAAATAAATGTCAAAAAATCAATGAGCAAAGAATAAACTTGAATCAACAAAGATCATTATTTTGGAAACATTGTATATATACGGTTCGTAAACAAAAGTTTACACAAAATGTAAATCAGATCGGTTTTTGAGAAACACATCTAAATCAACAAAAATAAGTTCATTCAGCATGTCGTATATTGCCATTACCCATTAATCTTCTACAAAAACGTTATGAAACACATCAAAATTTAAAAAAATCAGTCATTTCAGTCCATACAGTCCTCGCGTTTAGATTACAAAATATAAAAAACAAAAACAGTTTCAGTCAGAACATTAAGTATATAATTTTTTTATCATCAGCAAACATTTATCCCTACAAAATTTTGTAAAATTCTCAAGAAAAACAAAAACGTGAAACCATGGAATTTTCTTCCAGCAAAAATTACATCACATACAGTTAGTTCTCCCAAACAATAGTTTATAATACGAAATATAAAGACAAAGTTGTTTATATAGTCTGAAGATGTACTTAGTGTACGAAAAGCTTAACAATTAATTAGTAAACTATGGCTGTTATTTTTACCGATAAAGACATAAGCTTTACAACAGCTTACAGTGAAGTCTGATTCTACAAAGAATTGTTCTTTCAGTATATATATTGCATGTGGTCTATTTCCACAAAAGTTTACACAAAATTTCAAAAAACAGCAATTTGCAACACAAACAATATGAACTGACAACCATACCATCCTCTCATAAATTTTTTTAACCCAAAGTCATAAACCCACAGATATAAATTTCCAATCAAATGTCAAAAACCCCTGTAAAAAACCCTGGCATTTTACATGTAGGCTGACAAAAGTTTAACAGGATGAGGAAACAAAACAATAAAAAATAACTTAACACACACACTTTAAATTCTATAAAATTCGTTCCACTTGTCATATTGCATGTGGTCCCCCTTGTAAAGTGCACAGGTAATGTGAAAAAAATTATAGATGAATTCCAGCGTGACGTCATTTGTTTACTTTTTAGCGGTAAGCTCCTTGGCTCTGGCTTTTGCGTGGCAGGAAAAAAGATGCTAGGATTTGGTGAAGAAAGGTCTTTTACTGTGGATTTCTTCTAACGGGGACATCGTTGGGGTTATAAACTATTATCGAGTGTAGGTTATGCCTTCTGATTTATTTGAATTCATTAAAAGTCATAAGAATGCCTTCGTTTGAAGAAATGAACTGATAATTACTTTGCTTCACCTAGCACCCCAATCTTTTTACCTGCCACGCAAATGCCAAAGCCGAAAGAGCTTACCACTGAAAATGTAAACAACGGAATTCATCATACTCTATGGGCATAAAAATACATCCTACTATCCTGCAAAAGTTCAAGTCTTTGAAAGATTTTGTAGGTAGCTAGCTAGCTTGTTACATCATAATTCGTGCTCATAAAAGAAGAGAAATTTGGAAACTATAGTAGTTAGCTATAGATAATTAAAAAAGAGGAATAACAACAGAAGTCATAGGTTAGAGCTAGCCATATGGGATGGGGAGCTGGACTTGGAGGTTAACATTAGCTAGCTAACAGTGTAGCTAAGACACCCAGTTAAATATACTTAAACTGGGAACACTTACCTAAAACTAAAGCTAGCTATTTATGCTTAGTAAAACACATATAAAGAGAAGCAATAGTAATGTAAAATTAATAACATTACAGTTCAACAAACCAAAGTTTTCCGTTTTTTAGTCAGCCAACAGCTTTATGTAGCATTTTGAATTTTAGGACAATACATTAGTTACGCGCCAGGGCACATGAATTATGCAACAAAACGTAAACAAATATGGCTACATACGCGGTAAAATATGAAACTGTGGCTTTTCCTGGGAAATGCGAGTCTGCTTGCTCCACCGACATAAAAACCAAGCGTCTAAAAATATCAAATTTCTTGCTATTTGTGATTTCAAATCCACTTTAAACTCTAGCCTTTGTTTTCTACTTCTAACTTTACTTTACATCTAGCTCCACTTCTCACTTCACTTTTCTACTTTTTCACTTGTTCTCTTTTCTTTTTAAATATATATATAGATATGCTTTTTTAAACCACTTTTTTTCCTTTTTTTCAAAGTAAAGGGATCGTTCTTCTGTGCTTTTTTTTGGTGGCCTTTATTTTCTACTTCTAAATTTACTTTACTTCTAGCTCCACGTAGCTCCACTTTCACTTCCAACTTCACTTTTCTACTTCTTCACTTGGACTTTTTTCTTTTTAAATATGCTTTTTTGAACCACTTATTTTACTTTTTTCAAGATAGTTCTTTTGTGGGTTTTTTGGTGGCGAGAGGACACCATTTTTCGAAAGTTAGCCGTTAAATTTATTTCAGCAAATCAAATTGAGTCGTTTTCATCACGTGATGTAAACAAAGTAAACCCGCTAGCAAAATGGACATAATTTTTTTCGGCGACTTCAAAGAGAATTTCGGCAACATCAAAGGAAAATAAACATATCCACTTTGCCTGTCACAGACACACGGAACTGGCGTATTATTATATAGATCGATTAGGCCCGTGGAAAAATCCACTCAGGCAGAAGAACAATGAAAAATTAGAAGAATTTAGGAATTTTGATGACATCAGCAGTGTCCTGTTCATCTACATAAAAATTGAATGCGTTTTTGATAGTTGGAAAGGCCTGTGGAAAAATGACAAAAAAGCAGTAAAAATAAGGATAACTTACGAAAACGATAATGTTACGAAAAAGAAAACTTGGGATTTTGTTTTCCATAAACCTGAAAAATAATAAATTATGATGATAATACTTTCCTATATTTGTTTCCTGTAAAAAGATAATTCAATGGTTACATACAGATATAATATTAATATGTTGGTAAGTAAGTAAATTAGGCAAAAGGCCATTGAAAAAATAGGGTGCTTTAGATGTTTTGCTGACGTCAGCAGTGCATATACAAAAAAAAATGTTCTTAAAATCTTACACAAAATGTGAAATCTTACACAAAATAAAAAAAGAACAGCTTGCAAGGTGTAAAATCTAGTTGATAAGAAGTTACAACAACGACACTCACAACATCGACACTCACAACACCAATACTCACAAAACCGACAGTAAGAACACCGACAGTTACAACACCGACAGTCACAACACAGATAATAACAATGTCAGAAATAACGCATCTCAAATATGTACATCTTATAAGTGATTATGTTGAAAACCCTCAGTATTTTATTCTGAAATGTCAAAAAGGAGGCCTGCAAGAGTTAGCACAAATCAACAAATATAAGTTATTTTACACATTTTAAATATTGTCTTTCCCTTAAAAGCTTATACAAAAATATGAAAAAGCCATAGTTTGGAAAACATCAAATTTAAATCTAGAAAAATCAGTCACTTCGGTTGCATACCATCCTCTCTCGCAAAAATTTACACAACATGTAAAAATCAACCAGTTAAGAACATAAAAATTTTCTTTTATAGTATGATGATCCATACTGCCCTTTACCAACAATTTTAAACCTAAATGTCACAAAATCAATAAGCAAAGAATCAACTTGAATCAACAAAAATAAGTTCATTCAGCATGTCGTATATTGCCATTAATCTTCCACAAAAAGGTTATGAAACACATCAAAATTAAAAAAAATCAGTCATTTCAGTGCACACAGTCCTCGCGTTTAGATTACAAAATATAAAAAACAAAAACAGTTTCAGTCAGAACATTAAGTAATTTTTTTATCATCAGCAAACAATTATCCCTACAAAATTTTGTAAAATTCTCAAGAAAAACAAAAACGTGAAACCATGGAATTTTCTTCCAGCAAAAATTACATCACATACAGTTAGTTCTCCCAAACAATAGTTTATAATACGAAATATAAAGACAAAGTTGTTTATATAGTCTGAAGATGTACTTAATGTACGAAAAGCTTAACAAATAAATACTTTTTAACTTTCAAACTCGTTTTATTGTTTTCTTAATTAGTAAACTATGGCTGTTATTTTTACCGATAAAGACATCAGCTTTACAACAGCTTACAGTGAAGTCTGATTCTACAAAGATTTGTTCTTTCAGTATATATATTGCATGTGGTCTATTTCCACAAAAGTTTACACAAAATTTCAAAAAACAGCATTTTGCAACACGAACAATATGAACTGACACCATACCATCCTCTCATAATTTTTTTAACCAAAAGTCATAAACCCATGTATATATATAAATTTCCAATCAAATGTCAAAAACTCTGTAAAAAAAACCTGGCATTTTACATGTAGGCTGACAAAAGTTTAACAGGATGAGGAAACACAACAATAAAAAATAACTTAACACACACACTTTAAATTCTATAAAATTCGTTCCACTTGTCATATTGTGGTCCCCTTGTAAAGTTTACAGGAAATGTGAAAAAATTATTCTCTATGGGCATAAAAATGTGTCACAGTATCCTAAAAGTTCAAGAAAGATTTTGTAGCTAGCTTGTTACATCATAATTCGTGTTCAAAAAAGAAGAAGAATTTTGACTACTAAGGTAGCTATAAATACCTAAAAAAGAGGAATAACAACAAAACTCATAGATTAGAGCTAGCTATGGGATGGAGCCTTGAAGCTAACATTAGCTAGCTATTTATGCTTAATAAAACATATATAAAGGAAAACAATAGCAATGTAAAAATTATGACATTTGGCAGTTAGTTCAACAAACCAAAACTTTCTATTTCGCTGGCACATTTGTTTGGTAGCCAGCTAACAGCTTTATGCAGCATTTTGAATTTTAGGACAAATACATTAGTTACGCACCAGGGGATAGTACATTAATTATGCAAAAAAAAGTAAACAAATGCTTTTTATAAAAAACGCGGTAAAACATAAAACTTAAAGAATTTGAAGCTTTTAAGTGACTTTTCCTGGCAAATGCGAGTCTGCCTGACACGTAACTCTAGCGACATAAAAACATAACGTCTAAAAATATCAAAGTTCTTACTATATGTGAATCCAAATCGACTTTAAACCCAAGCTTTTATTTTCTACTTCTAACTTTTCTTTACTACTTCTAGCTGCACTCTTCACTTTCGAAGCGACTACTCGTGGCTTCTAACTTTACTTTTGTACTTCTACTTCTCCACTTTGACTTTTCTTGCTTTTAATATCTGCACTTTTTTGTGACTAAGGGATCGTCGAAAATAAGACATTTTTTAACCGCTTCTTCAGTTCGCCTTTTGTGTCGAGAACTTTGTCGAGAAATTTTTATGTTTGTTTGTTTTTACGCTAACGGAACTTTTTATTCGAATGCCGTCCCGTTCGAAAGTACGTATTTGAACGAATCATACTGCTTATTTTCTATCACGTGGTTTCTAACGGTTGCGAGACAAATGTAAACAAAACAAAAAAACTCGAAAAACTCGCGCATTCGGGTGGTAAAAAATATCGTGTTTGCAAAAGTGACAGACAGACACACGGAACTGGCTTATTATTATAAGAGACTAGTCGATAAGGCCCGTGGAAAAATCCACTTAGGCAGGATAACAGAGAAAAAACAACCGTTATTTAAATTTTGATGACGTCAGCAGGAGACATGTCAGAACACAAAATTTTTTTTTCAGAAATGTGTATGCCTGTTGCCTTCATCGTATAGATCTTGAACGCTGGTCAAGAAAATGTATAGGATCGTGTATTTTTTGACAAACGGATGCAGAGATATTAGGGTTTGAAGGTTTTTTTATGACGTCATCAACCCGCCATGTCCGAAACGGATTCGGGTGACCCAGGTTTGGGAAACTTACCCAATTTGGTCCCAGGTAGTCCCTAGTTACCACGCAGGAGATGACGTCAGTTATTTCCACCCGTTTCCAAGTTATTTAGCCTTAAATTTAAAAGTGCAATGCAATGGCTTCACTAATCTTAATACTTTTCCTTTGACGTCAATATTGCTCTAAACGTCAAAGTTTGCTAATTTAACAGAATAAATTATAGGCGATGTTTTATAGACTTTATCAAAGAATATTTTATCCACTTTGCAAAAGTCACAGACAGAAGCTCCGTATTATTATAGAGACTAGTCGATTAGGCCCGTGGAAAAATCCACTCAGGCAGAAGAACAATGAAAAATTAGAAGATTTTTAGGAATTTTGATGACGTCAGCAGTGTCCTGTTCATCTACATTAAAAATTGAATGCGTTTTTGATAGTTGGAAAGGCCTGTGGAAAAATGACAAAAAAGCAGTAAAAATAAGGATAACTTACGAAAACGATAATGTTACGAAAAAGAAAACTTGGGATTTTGTTTTCCATAAACCTCCATAAACCTAAAAAATAATAAATTATAATTCAATGGTTACATACAGACCGTATAATATTAATATATTGGTAAGTAAGTTACCTGCAGTTGATGCTTCTTGAGTCTTTTCAATACCAAAATATGTGATGCAATTTTCACATGGCATGCCCTGACTTTTAGTTCATGAATTATCTCCTTAAAAAGAAAATAATCCAACCTAACGAAGCGCGCCACGGGAAGTCATGGGGCTTTGCGCTTCAACCTAAAAAAGAAAAAGAAAAGTACTTAAAGTACGTAGTGTACACACGGAACTGGCTTATTATTATAAGAGATAGTCGATAAGGCCCGTGGAAAAATCCACTTAGGCAAAAGGCCAATGAAAAAATAGGTTGCTTTAGATGTTTTGCTGACGTCAGCAGTGCATATACAAAAAAAAATGTTCTTAAAATCTTACACCAAATGTCAAATGTCAAATCGCATTAAATCCTCCACACAAATTTTACAACAAAATAAAAAAAGAACAGCTTGCAAGGTGTAAAATATAAGTTGATAAAAGTTACAACAACGACACTCACAACATCGACACTCACAACACCAATACTCACAAAACCGACAGTAAGAACACCGACAGTTACAACACCGACAGTCACAACACGGATAATAACAATCTCAGAAATAACGCATCTCAAATATGTACATCTTATAAGTGATTATGTTGAAAAACCTCAGTATTTTATTCTAAAATGTCAAAAAGGAGGCCTGCAAGAGTTAGCACAAATCAACAAATATAAGTTATTTTACACATTTTAAATATTGTCTTTCCCTTAAAAAGCTTATACAAAAATATGAAAAAGCCGTAGTTTGGAAAACATCAAATTTAAATGTAGAAAAATCAGTCACTTTGGTTGCATACCATCCTCTCCCGCAAAGTTACACAAAATGTAAAAATCAACCAGTTAAGAACACAAAAATTTTCTTTCTTAGTATGATGATCCATACTGCCCTTTACCAACAATTTTTAAACCTAAATGTCAAAAAATCAATAAGCAAAGAATAAACTTGAATCAACAAACATTGTATATATACGGTTCATAAACAAAGGTTTACATACAATGTAAAACAGATCGGTTTTTGAGAAACACATCTAAATCAACAAAAATAAGTTCATTCAGCATGTCGTATATTGCCATTCAACCATAATCTTCCACAAAAAGGTTATGAAAACACACTCAAAATTTAAAAAAATCAGTGATTTCAGTGCAATACAGTCCACGCGTTTAGATTACAAAATATAAAAAACAAAAACAGTTCTCACGTCAGCAAACATTAAGTATATAAATTTTTTATCATCAGAAACATTTATCCTAAACAATCTTTCGTAAAATTCTCAAGAAAAACACAAAACGTGAACCAATCGGAATTTTCTTCCAGCAAAAATTAACATCACATCACAGTTAAGTTCTCCCAAACAATAATTTAATAATACAAATATAAAGACAAAGTTGTCTTACTATACCGTCTGAAAGATGTACTTGTGTAACGAAAAGCTTTAACAAATCACAATACTTTTTACTTTTCAAACTCGTTTTATTTTTTTCTTAAAATTGGTAAACTAATGGCTGTTATTTTTTACCCGATACAAGAACATCAGCTTTACAACCAGCTTACCAGTGAAGTCTGATTCTACCACAAGATTGTTCTTTCCAGTATATACTATCTGCATGTGGTCTATTTTCGTCACAACAAGTTTACACAAAATTTCAAAAAAAACAGCATTTTGCAACACGAACAATATACAACTGAAACATACATCCCTCAATTATGTACATCTTATAAGTGATTATGTTGAAAACCCTCAGTATTTTATTCTGAAATGTCAAAAAGGAGGCCTGCAAGAGTTAGCACAAATCAACAAATATAAGTTTTTTACACATTTTAAATATTGTCTTTCCCTTAAAAGCTTATACAAAAATATGAAAAAGCCATAGTTTGGAAAACATCAAATTTAAATCTAGAAAAATCAGTCACTTTGGTTGCATACCATCCTCTCCCGCAAAGTTACACAAAATGTAAAAATCAACCAGTTAAGAACACAAAAATTTTCTTTTTAGTATGATGATCCATACTGCCCTTTACCAACAATTTTAAACCTAAATGTCAAAAAATCAATAAGCAAAGAATAAACTTGAATCAACAAACATTGTATATATACGGTTCATAAACAAAGGTTTACATACAATGTAAAACAGATCGGTTTTTGAGAAACACATCTAAATCAACAAAAATAAGTTCATTCAGCATGTCGTATATTGCCATTAACCTAGGCTAGCCTAAAGACAATACCTAAGGCACCGTTAAATATATTTAGAGCTGGGGATAGCTTAGCTACGTCTATAGGCTAGCTATTTATGCCTGTACTCAGCTACAACACATATAAAGGAAAACAATAGCAACCTGTAAAAAATTATGACATTGCAGTTAGTTCAACAAACCAAGAACTTCCATTTCGCTGGCACATTTGTTTGGTAGCCAGCTAACAGCTTTATGCAGCATTTTGAATTTTAGGACATTAATTATGCAAAACCATTGTAAACAAATGCTGGCTTTTTTATAAAAAACCGCGGTTAAAATATAAATTTGAAGCTCCAATGGATTTTTTTTGAGAATGCCGATTCTTTTTGACAATTTTAAGTGTGTTACGAAAAACGGAACGTCTAAAAATATAAAAGTTCTTACTTTTCTCAATTCCAATTCACTTGAAACTCTAGCATTCATTTTGTACTTCTAACTTTACTTACTACTTCCTAGCTCCACTCTTCACTTCGAAGTAACTTCTTGTCTTGTGGCTTTCAACTTTATTTTTCTACTTCTACTTCTTTACTTAGAATTTACTTCTAACTTTACTTTACTACTTCCTAGCTCCGCTCTTCACTTTATTTTTCTACTTCTAATTCTTTACTTAGAGTTTTCTTTCTCTGAATAACTTTTTTCAAGACGAAGGGACCTTTCTTTTGTGTTTTTTTCCGTGTCGAGGGACACCATTTTTGGAAAGTTAGCCGTTAAATTTATTTCAGCAAATCAAATTGAGTCGTTTTCATCACGTGACGTAAACAAAGTAAACCCGCTAACAAAATAGACATATTTTTTTCGGTAACATCAAAGATTTTTACGGCGATATCAAAGGAAAATGACGATGTCAACTTTGCCTGTCACAGAGACACGGAACTGGCGTATTATTATATAGACTAGTCGATAAGGCCCGTGGAAAAATCCACTGACGCAGGATAAAAATTTTGATGACGTCAGCAACCCATCCTTTAAAAAAAATTTAGAATTTTGTTTTTACGTTGCCTCTATTGCGGAGAGCTTAAAGCGCTGATCAAGAAAATGTATATGATCATGTGCTTTTGATGAGCGGTTATAATGAGATATAAGGGTTGAAAAATTTTGCTGACGTCAGCAATGGCCCCGTCCAAACCGAAAATTTTTTTTTAGAAATTTGTATACCTGTTGTCTTCATCGTATAGATCTTGAAACGCTGATCAAGAAAATGTATAGGATTATGTACTTTTTACAAACGGTTGCGGAGATATTAAGGTTTGAAGATTTTTTGATGACGTCATCAACCCGTCCATTCCGAAACGGATTTGGTGACCCAGGTTTGGGAAACTTACCCAAATTGGTCCTAGGTGGTCCCTAGTTATCCACGCGGTGAAAAATCATTGACGTCACCACCTCGTTTCCAAGTTATTTAGCCTCAAAGTTTTTGGTGCACTGTAATGGCTTCATTAAGTTAATATAGGATATTGACGTAAAAGTAGTGTTATTGACGTCGCGCCGTAACGTCATAAAATTTAACATATTAGACATGCATTTTTCGGCTACATCAAAGGAAAATAAGCATATCAACTTTGCCTGTTACAGACACACAGACACACTTAGCGTATTATTATAGAGATAACACCAGCTTGATTGAACTTGTCCAAATATGTTCAGGAAGTCGAACACTTGAGATCTTTTTCATTACGGAATGGATAAAACATGAAAAGCAAATGATATGCATACTTATGCACATCATTTTATGTCCGGATACTTATGTCTATTTGGTACGAAATAACGCAATACTGCTTTGATTTTACGACATTTTAGTTTCTCTTTTGAGTTCATTAGAGGAATTATATTTGGGTAATTACAGCTGGTATTCTGTATTTCAAACAATTCATCCTGTAAAACAGTTGGCTGATTATCATTACAACATTATCTTTTGAAGGCAAGTAATAATGTGCTATAAATTCTGCGTAGCAAAAGCTATCCACAGTATTATATTTTCCGCCTAAAATGTAGCATTTGGTCTATCAGTGTAACGATCTAGCATGTTACGTTTAAAAATATCAACACTGTCTTCAGGTAACTCGTCAATTTCTTCCTTACTGCGACATATTCTAAAGCGATTCTCTGGAAGATTACTGTTAGCAAAAAATTACACCTGGAAAGGTTTTTCTAAGCCACAACTCAGGCATTAAAATATAAACAGCTTACTGAACTGAACATTCTCTTTTATTAGCATAGGGTCTGGCAATTGCTCTCATTCTCTTGCAGACAGCACTATTTGAACTAAAAGCTTCTTTTGCAGCCTGTTTCATAGCCTCGGATGTCTCATCTTCAGATTTTGAGAAATATGCACACATGTATGTAACAGCCTTGTAATGATTAAAAACAGGCTGCAAATCTATATTGGCTCTCCAAGCTGCTAAACTTTCATCAAAATAATTGTTAACAAAGCAAGAATTTGGTGGACGCTTCAGATGAATTTGGAAGTCTCTGTCATCAGAGGTAGAAAGTGTCCCATAATAGTCATCTTCACAAATCCCCAATTCTTCAAGAATCTCGTTTATTGTTGGGACTTGTTCAAAATTATCATCTGATGGATTTAAGATGTTTCTTTTTCGAGGATCCAGATTTTTGTCAATGTATTCCTTAACAACGCCAAGCAACGACTTGTGCTTTTCTAGAATCTTTGTTTTTTGATCTAATGTTGTATCCTTGGGTAGTGGAAAAGCAATAACAGTACGGTCGGTGAAAAAACGGCCAAAATGGTACCTACAACTTTGATTTTTATACTTTAATGTCAGAAATTTTCGCGGGAAGAAATTTTCGCGAATTTTGCGAATGGACCCTAAATTCGCGAAATTAAATGCCCGCGAAAAAAATCTTTTTGGGTCATTCGCGAAAATAAATTCCCGCGAAAAAAATCCATTTTGCGATGATTCGCGAAATTTCGCGAAATTTTTCAAAAGTCTGAAGAAATCTTAAAAATTGTATTTTCAGTTCTTTTTGCGCCTAATATTTGCATGTGTTGTATTTTGCAGGTTTTAGGAATAAAACAGTACAATTGATGCTACTACTCCCTAACTTTTATACGAAAGAAAAGCTTCTCATTGTTTGTAATACTGATCTTGTATTTAAAAATCCTCTCCTTTTAACATTCAATTATTTTTTCAACTATCAACTCGCGAAAATTGATTCCCGCGAAATAATTTTTTTTGGTCAATTCGCGAAAATTAATACAAAAAATTTCGCGAATGGGGCGACTCGCGAAAATTTCTTCCCGCGAAAATTTCTGACATTAAAGTACTTTCTGCATGACTTAGAATGTGAATGAATTTGATATGTAGTTACTAGTTTATGAAGTTGTGGATCTGCTTCATTATCTGGAACATATGCCCAAATGAATAAACAAACGCAACATATTCATCAACATTTGCTTCACTTAATACAGGGGCATTTAAAACCCATAAAAACGAATGAATATGAGGACTTCCATGAACTTGAAATTCAACACGAATTGCATAATATTTAACGTTACCAAGAGTCCCATCAACCACTATTTCTTTGAAAAATGACTCAACTCTGTATTGGAAATGTCTAGCAAGCAACACTGGATTAAAATTTAAATAATTACATCGCTCAAAATAGGTCATTTTATCAATATTTTCCTCTGGAATATTTTCGCCTTTAAGTTTAGAAATTATTAAAATAAGTTTATTCCACCTTAAATATGCACAACTTAATGTCATGAAAAACGTGGGCAACCCGAGCTGCTTAACCATAGCCAGGACTTCAGAGAGAAACCGTTTCCAATAAGCTGGAGTCCCTTTAACTGTACTCATAAAATTGAAACCTTCCTTTGCAAGCCTATCAATAAGAAAATAACACCTGAGCAATAAATCGCTCTCCCAAGGTTACAATAATTTAGACTGGGTGAGCAATCTGAATAAATAGAATAAGTTTATAAACACATATTTTATTACAAAATCTTTTTTATCTATCTTATCTTACTATTTTTTACCTTTTTTTATATATATTTTGGTTATTTTTCCACAAATAATAAGAAAGAAAGCATTGATTTCCATGTGAGATGAATTGATATTGCTCAGCCAGAAAAACGTTTTGTGGAATTGGGGGAGCAATTAATGGCTCAGCTAGTTTCTCATTTCTCAGAATTGGGCGAGCTTGCGTGAGCAAGAGCAATGGCTCCCCCTTATTGATAGGCCTGCTTTGCAATAAATGATTTCACTGTATCTGAAAAGTTATTGGAGAGCATGCCGGCTGTTAAATGATTAGAAGTAATCTTTTTCAGTGCTAATATAGCATAGCTAATATCGGCTGTTTAGATTTAAGTGTAACATGACTGAAACAGCATAAAAAATGTAATAAGAGTCAGAAGCAAATTTTTGTTGATAGTTTAGCAAACGTTGATTAAAATACTTTACTGGACTTAACGCAACGCTGCGGTCAGCCCTGTATCCAAATTTTCCAGTAGGAAAGAGAAATGGGTGAGATAATTCCTCACATTTTTCATCCATTAAAACTGACAGAGGTGTCATAGTTTCTCCTGGCGCAATTACTGCCTCTTCTGGTTGTGGAACATTAGAAAGTAACATAGTCTCTGATGTCCCAACTCTAAACTGGTCTAGTGGATTATCAGAATCTTCAACAATATTTCCAGCAGTTTTGGGAATATGATTTTCGAACTGTATTTCAATAGGTATCTCCACAGGTTCGGCTAGAGATAACATATCAGCTGGTATTTGACCTATATCAATGGTTACATCTTGGTACAAAGGGTTATTCATTTTTAAATATTGTAGCACTGCCCGAACTTTTTCTGGGGAAACCGCTTCAAAGTAGACATGGCCTCTATAAGTTAACTTGCGCTTTAATTTTAACATTACAATGCTATTACTATCAGCTCCTTGAGGTAACGTTCGTGCTAAATCAGCAGTGTCTATTGGAACATTGCAAATACTACCTTTGAGTTTTGGCATTTGTCCTTTAGGCATAATTGTGACCTTTTTAAATAGAATTCTTCTGGATATTAAAACTTTTTCAAGTCTGTTTAAATTTGCTAAATCACGAGGAAAATGATAAATATCAAGTTTATTCCAAACAGCTTGTGCAGGAATTTCAGACTTTTTTAACTTATTATGACAAGTGCGACAAATGTATGATTTTCCATCAGGACTTGCAACTATTCTATAAAAGTCAAATATGTCTATATCATATTTGCCAACTTCAAAATTTATTACTGATCTATAATAAAGACAACGATTGCAGACTATAAAATATAAAACGGTCCTTCTTTAATCATTTCATTGAATTTAGTGATCCTGTCTTTTGAACTTCGATTAGGTTTATTAACATAGCTGTTGTGCATCCTCTTCAGTATACTTTTGTGCTTACTAGTACCAACAATACTGGCATAACTCAGACACTTTTTCATTTTTAACTCTTCATGCTCGTGTGTTCCTAAAATACTAGCACGCTTTTCACATTTTGCTTTTTTAATTTGATCATGTTCAGGCGTGCCAAAAATTTCTGCACGTTTTTCGCATTTTGCTTTTTTAATTTTCTCATGTTCTGGCGTTCCAACAATTTCTGCACGTTTTTGACATTTTGCTTTTTTAATTCGCTCATGCTCAGGTGTTCCAGAAAGTTCTACATATTTCAAGCGCATTTCACATTTTTTGTTGCTGTAATTGGCACTGTTAAAATGTGTATCAAATGAAATTTTATTTTGAATCCTTCTTCGACTTTTCCTAATTGAAGATAAAATTTCAGTGCAATTTCCGGAATCTGTAATTTTGATATATTGTATTTCAACCTGCATATTAGCAAAATTATCAGCAAACTGTTGAAAATATTGGCACTTAATGTGCTTCTGCACATCAAGAAGTGACTTAAAGGATAAAAGAACTGAACTTCCATCTGCAACTATTGAGCCATCCCTATCCCGACTATGAGAGTCAAACAAAAAAATTGAAAGTTTTGTCCAAATCAATGAAAAGCTTATTTCGTTAGCCATAAATATTAGACCATTTCCAATATCACTGGTTGTGTCGTGATTAACAAAAATATCATTTTGTCCCATCAATCCGTAAATATGTAATAACTTTTCAATTTCAATGTTTCTTCTTTCAATTAGTATACTTGAAGGCATTTCATCCATAAATAGCGGACGGAATTTACCTAACCTTTTAAATAATTCATCTCCTTTCTCTAATACATAGTCTAAATCAAACGATTTCCAAACTGAAACCTTTTTAATTGCTGAAAAACAGATTGAAAAAAGTGCATTACAGACACATTGCATGCCACTACTTTCACCAAATTTAGGATCACCCTGATGAAAAGAGCCTAGAACAACCTTTGGCCGAAACGGAGGACCTGGTCCAGGATTTATTTCAACATCACCAGCCAAAATTAGCAAAAGTAACAAAAATACAGCAGTAATCTTTGGACTATATATCTTAAAAATGAAGTATATAATAAAGCATCATGGCTAGCCTGAAATTGTGCTAGCTAGCTAGCTAGCTATATCAACTCTTAAGTCTACTACAAACTGCTTAATTAAAAATGACCAATGAGATTAACTAATATCAGTCGTGTGCCAATAGTTTTAACCAAGTTTTAACCAATAGTTTTAACCAATAGTTTTAACCAATAGTTTTAACCAATAATTTTAACCAATATGTTACCAACTTTTCACGAGACAGAAAGAGGGGGAGGGAAAAGCAAGAGAAATGGAGAGGGAAAATGGTTCTTTAGCACAACTGAAAGTCTAAAAAATAAAGTATGGAGCAGCTAGCTCGCTGGCATAGAAAAAAACAAAACCACACTTTCAACTTCTAGCTACCTGTTGACTCGCGATATAAATATCTAAACACGGCGTGGTGCTGCAACACACCGGGGGTGATAAACATTGCAAATTGAACTAAACTTTGCAAATTTAACTTTCAACGTTTAAAAATATAATATTTATTATTTTTATAGTTATAGTTCGACTAAAAGTTGACAATTCTACAATTTTGGAAAAATTGCATGAAAAATATCTGTGAAAATAAATGCTTAATGTACCCCTGTTATGTATCACGGCACTATCTTAGATCTAGTGACATACGCAATTTACGACAACTCGAATCCAGTGTGATGAAAATGTCCTGAAGACCGCCGCCGCGAAGAAGAAAGGGTATATCACACTACTCCGTACGTGTGATTTTGTGATTTTAAAAAGAACAACAACTCTTTTGGTGAAATATTTCCTAACGACGTTTCGGCCGTACGACGGCCATTATCAAGTACAAAGTTCAAACACCACAAAATTCGATATATATACAACGTATGACGTTTGTCCGTAGGGACAACGTTATGCATTAGTATCGGAAAATAAATACAAAGGCATTGATGCAATGTTTCTATTGAGTATAGGTTTGTCCCTACGGATTAACAAGCTCTCTTTAAATTCTAAATCAAAATTAGTATATTAAGCTGGAAGGATAGCCGTTTCTTAACAGTATATGTCTCAGATCACGCATTTCCAAACGGAATCTTGAAAAATCCGACACAATGTTAAATATTCTGAAAATCAGAGTCAAAACCAAACCAGTTTTATATTCATCAGGCAAAAAGCCAAGAAAATTGCTATAAACGCCACTAAATGTGGGCCTTCTGTAAATAGACGTAACAAACCCAGCGGTCTCACGAATAACAGAAACGTCAAGAAACGGAAGACGATTGTTAACTTCACTTTCTGACGTAAAAGATATGTTAATGTGTTGACTGTTAAGATAAGCCTTAAAAAGAGGCAAGTGATCAGGAGATTAGAAAAGAACAAACAAGTCATCAACATATCTTCTATAATATACAGGTTTGAATTCTGAATGCTGTAAGCCCCCCATGGCTGGTCCGGGGAAACTTTCGCTATTTTGAGCCTCTACGCACTATAAACGGCCTAAGTAATGTCCAAATTATTGGCTTTGTTACAGACTTTTTTTACTCTAAAGTTTCGAATGGAAAGGTAAAAACACAAACCATCTTGTGAAGAGTTGCAAAAAAGTGTAGGAGAAATAAAAACAACGTTTTAAATTCATATATTTTAAGACTGTTTCGCCCAATATCAGGGCTCGTCAGCATGCCTAGGAAACACCTAATAACGTAATATTAGCTATTCCAGACATGGACAGTCTGCTCCAATCAACCGAGTGCTATCAGCTTAAAGAAAAGGAATTCATATAAAAATAGAAAGTTATTAAAGCCCCTGACAGGGGGCTCCTAGAACAGGTACTATCAGCCGGAGCAAGCTGAACCTGCAGAAAGATAAGGACACAACATAAACAAGAGGAAAGGGAAAATTTATTTCATTATATAAATAGTTACTATTTTTTTCAATAAGGAGTGGGTAAGATTTAATTATTTATTTATTCATTTATTTATTATTTTGTTCTAGATTGTATAGTGGAAAAATTTAAATTAATTCAAGTCTTCTTTTATCTTTAGCAAATTTATTAAAAACTTTATCAACATCTGGCACTATTTCATTATGAATATACATAAGCGCTAGTCCGTTGAGGCGTTCAGATACCATAGTAGTGCGAGTATAATTTTTAAGTTTTCTCATAGCAGAGAAAGAGCGTTCACATTCACATGTGGTGACAGGTGTTAAAAGTCTTCTTTAGTATGGACTAAAAGCCCCAATATATTATACTGTTCTAAATAAATATAACACAACTTAAATATATGAATATAAATTTAACACAACTAGGGTATATATCATCGCCCTTCTTTAGATTTGATTGCTTTTATTTGGTCCGAAAAGGCTCACCTAATTGCTTTCGTTTGGTGTCCGAAATCTTAATTACACGGTATCGGTTTATGAAAGCTTTAATAATTATAAGAAAATACAGGCCGAATCACACTTCGAATACCGTAAATATGGGTCAAAGTCGTCAGTTTTTTGTAAACTAATCAGAATACGTTATTTCGGCCGGCAAGCCAATTAATTTGCATGAAAATTCTTCGGATGTCAGTCGCTTTTTGCTGTATCCATCAACTCAGTCACGGAAGAGGAAGGTCCGTAAAATAAAGCTCAACGGTCGCAGGGCCTGCGGGATCACAGTACCCTATTATTTTTTACGATTGTTAGTAAAAATTATGTCAGTCGCGTGACGGCGCTGACATACACCGGATCCGCCCCTGAAGAGTTAGAAGCTTTGGTATCCTTGTCGAATACACTTGACATCATTGTACAGAAGTCTGACAAAATAAATTCGGTTGTACTTGTTGACAAAGTGATTTATGTTCGGAAAATTGTTGGTATTTTGAGCGACGTTACCAAGTTCAGGAAGATTAATTGTGAACAGGACACAGAACTTAACTTCATCATTAAGCAAGAAAAACTTGTTGTGGATGTTTTAAAAAAGTTGTTAGACAATGGATCCTTAACTAAAGTTTTGTATGTTAAATTGAAACCAACTGGTTCACGATTGGGAATATTATATGGTCTTTGTAAAGTACATAAAACCAATGTTGATGGTAGCCCACCTTTTAGACCTATTTTATCTACTATAAATACACCCACGTATAAGTTAGCTAAATTTCTTGTTCCTCTCTTGGCCCGTTTAACGGTCAATGAGTACACTATTTCTCATTCCTTTTCATTTGCTAATGAAATCAGAAACCAGGATTCTAAACTATTTATGGCTTAATGGGATAAATTTTCGTGGGGATTAAATTTCCGCGAAAATATGTCCCTTCGAAAATTTTGAAACATGCCACCCGCGAAAATTTGTCCCCGCGAAAATTTTGAAAAATTGCTCGATCCGCGAAATTTTAAATTTTTGTTTTTCTTTGTTTTCAAAGTCCCTGAGGCTTCCTTTTTTGTAGGCCTAATTTTTCAACCGAGTACTGAAGATGAAAAGATAAGAGAAAACTGACAAAAGTTTCGAATCAGTTGACCCTTTCAAGGATATCGATCCTTTGCTCCCAGCTTCTAATGCAGATGATCAACCGAATTTGAGTTCTCTTTCCAGCCGTACGGATGAACAATTGAAAGTTCCTTACATCCCCCACGAAGTGAAATAGTAGTAGTGGATGTAACGGATGAAGAATCAGCTTTTTTGAATTCAGTCGTTTCGTTTTTTATCTAGTTGTGTTTATTCTACCCATAGTTGATATATTCTACCTGACATTATAGTTGTGTTGAAAGAGCTTTGAACTAAAATGCAAAATTACACTTTGTCTCGGTCGGTGTAGAAATGACAGGTGTAACGAGGGTCGATGACACAGTGCCATTCGGCCCCGAACCCTTTTGACAACTTATTTTTTCAAAAATTGCTATTATGACCTCATCCGCGAAATTAAGTTCCCGCGAAAAATTAAAACATCCCTCATCCGCGAAAATAAGTCCCCGCGAAATGCTAAAATTTCGCGGAAGAGCTCAACCGCGAAATTTAATTAAAATTAATTAAAATTAATTAATTTATCCCATTAAAGTAGCTTAGACGTTGATTCGCTTTTCACTAACATTCCCTTACATGAAACCATCAATATTTGTGTTGAAACTTTATTTGAGGACACTGAGAAAGTTAATAATTTGAGTAAAGGTGGTTTTAGACAACTTTTATTGTTATCTACTGAGAATTCTTTTTCTATTTTTCAAGGTCAATTATACAAACAAGTCGACGGTGTTGCCATATGGGTTCACCTCTTGGTCCCAGTCTTGCCAATGCTGTCTCATCTCATCATGAAAAGACTTGGTTGGAATTCAAACCTGTATATTATAGAAGATATGTTCGTTGATGACTTGTTTGTTCCTTTCTCATCTCCTGATCACTTGCCTCTTTTTAAGGCTTATCTCAACAGTCAACACATTAACATATCTTTTATGTCAGAAAAAAGAGTTTATTTTTAGTGAAAAAGAGTTTATTTTTATGCACTTCTCGGCCACCGTACAATCAAGATGAAACCATTGCCATTTACATGTGACAGCGTCACAACCAATCCATACTTCCTGATCATTATACTCACTGTGACAATAACAAAATAAAGTTTCAGCTGATGAACAAGTGTAAGATACAGGGTGAATTGTTTCTATGGGAAAATGGACACTTCACCTCAACCGTTACCTTCTCATTGTGGCATTGACAAGTGAACAGATCATCTGCAGAGGCACCAATATATGGGCAATCTGACAAC
Source organism: Hydractinia echinata (assembly GCA_030067915.1). Classification (NCBI taxonomy): domain Eukaryota; kingdom Metazoa; phylum Cnidaria; class Hydrozoa; order Anthoathecata; family Hydractiniidae; genus Hydractinia; species Hydractinia echinata. The sequence continues at coordinate 319,096 of JASGCC010000030.1, forward strand.
AAAAGCAAACCACAATCATCCACTTTAAAATTGCTATGAATGTCTGACACAGATAAAACAAACTCATCCAAAGCTACCTTCTCGTTTTCTATTCCCCATTTTAATGATGGAATAGTAGTGTTACATATCTTGGACAAATACGTTTATTAAAGACTTTGATGGGTTTCTAGGATTGGTATGCAAGATGTCATAAGCTTTAGAAGCTGTTATTCGACATGTTTTTACATCATGCCACACTTGTGATTATGCTTGTCTTTTTGTCTGATTATATATATATTCAATACTTTCTCTTGACAATTCCAATCCATGGAGAACATCAGGTACAAGTCCTGTTAAATCTTTATCAATATTATTTGATGAAAAAATAGTTCGTAATGACATGGGCAACATAGCTCGGTTAGGTGGAATATATTTTGGCACAAACAGAGAAAAATAATCCGAAAAACAATGTAACACAACTGGCGGCTTCTCTAATAATGACAACTTTTGTAATAGCAAATTTTGTTCTTCTTCTGTTGGCTGTTCTTGAGCTTTTCCAGTAAACAATTTACTAGGCACACTATTTTTATTACCAGTGGGGTTGCTGTAAAACTCAATATCTGCAGTAGCTGCCCCTTCAATTTTTTGACAAAGTCATTATTCCATTTACATGCTTCCTCAGTGCATGTACGCTTGTTGTACCCAAGTCGAACAGCAGCTTCCAACTTAAACAGTAAATGCACCAACATGAGAACGCGACTCACTAAGGCCAGCCATACAAGAGCAATGTGCTGTTAAAACATTTGTTGTTTTACAACACACAGCTACCCATGGTGTATGACAGTTATCATTAAGGCGTTGCGATGGCATTACATTTGACTTAAAAATAAAAATCGAACGATCAGGAACAGAGTAAAACAGAACATCTCGTACCCCAGCCACTGGTGAATTGGTTATGTGCCTCTACACTTTTCCTGCTCTTCATGGATTCTCGAGTGTAAATACCTGGAGAGTTAACTAAATAGTCATAAATTTCAGGCCACTCAACATCAGGCCATTCAGTTGGATCATTAACCCAAGCATCAGCCAGTACGGGATCTTTCCCCGATCGGGTGAGTGTCCCCCGATTGAGTAAACCACCCGATCGAGTGAGTCGGCACCGGCAGCAATTATTCACGACAACCCGATCAAGTGAGTCATAACTGGCGGTCAATTTTTAGCTAGCTAAAAATACATAAACAAACCAAAGGGGCTTGAGAGAGACTTAGTTCTCGCCTAGCACCTAGCAAGCTTAAGGTCTAGAGATAGCTAGCTAGCTATGCTAAAGATATCAATATTTCTCTGCTATACTTTGTGTCACATATGATAAAAAATATGCACATTTTTCTCTATATAGCTTGCTATACTGGCTTCTTACTAAACTAACTCCAACCGCATGTCTATTAGACAACTAAAATGAGCTTCAGAGCCTTAACATGTGCGACCTGGACTGAAAATATGCACCATATAGTCAATCCAACTTAAGAAGTTATCAATAGCCAGGGGCGGATCCAGAGTTTTTCAAGACTTAGTCAAAACATTGCTGCGCAGCAGGAATGTTTGGACTAAGGCTTGAGTTTACCAGCTGGGGGTCTTGCTGTAAGCCCCCCAAGTGGGGTATGGGGCGAAGCTCTAGAAACTTTCGCTAATTTGAGCTTTGCGGGTACAAAAATCGCCGGAAATTGTCTTCCGATTCATCTAGTTATCATTAAAATTGACGAAAAGAAACGCTAAGCGATAAGAAAATCTCCTAAGAACATTCTTTATAAGAAACAACTCTGTATTATATGTCATATTTTGGATAGATAAAAGCACTAATGTCACTAAAAACTGTGCTAACATGTAGAACTTAAACTGTTTATCAATCAAAAACAACAACAGAGATTAACAGGGATTAACTACAATAAAATGAGACAATTGTGAATATATTTCAATATTTATAAATTCTTGCTGTTTCTGCTAATATCAGGCTTCATCATCATGACTAGGTGAATCAAATGATCACACCAGTCATGGACAGCAAAATAAAACACAAACATAACATAAACAATAAGAATATGGAAAGATCAGTATAATGAAGATGAAATGTACATACATGTGATATGATACATACACACCTCAACCCATGTATTTGTTCAGATACACAGGAACGATATATAATGAAGTCATAGAGTTCACTTGCAGGCTGAAATAGAAAAGTGCAACTTTCGTTTAAGAAGGTTGCAACCTGGAACAAGGGGAACGTAATGATTTGGTTTGGAGTGTACACCAGACTTACAATACTTTCATAACAAAATAAAATTTTTAACTGATCTCCATCAGGTAAAATAGATGGGTGGATACACTGCGTAAAGAGAGTTCGAAACCGTAACAAGCTGATCTGTGGGTAAAACGTATTAATTTTTTTTCTTATTATTGTTGACAAGGCAATTATTGACAGAAAAGGCTTAATGTCTTACGGGTACAGTTGTTGATTGCTTCTGCTTTCACTGCCTCCTCAGGAGAAAGAATCATGTCACAAACAATATGGGACAGGAAAAATCTGAATAAACTTTTTTCAGATATAAAAATATTTTCCTTTTGGTTTTTAAAAGCATATTGAAAACAAGGATGCTTGGAATAAAAGGAAGGATGATGCAAGAAAAGTTCTACGGATGTCAAGATTCTCAAAACATCAACAAGGGAATTATCACCTACCAATACCAACGATGCTAAGCTGTATAATAGACAGTCTCCTGATGGATTGGATCTAAAAATAATATAGTTTACCATGACCTTCCACTCAACAAACGTTGTGTCCTCATAGCCATTCGAAGAGTTGTTTATTTTCATCACCGAACTTACTCATCCAGATGTCAAGTTCTTGCTTCTAATAACAACACAAATATTAATTGAGAAAGAACTCCTTCACAATACAATGACGGAAAATCTGTTCAATGAGCTCATATTACAAAAACAATTATAGCCAGCTAGCTATACTGAAAACCTTTAAGAGAATGTAAGGTGTTGGAGAGTAAAAAACATACTTCTCACCTTAAAGCAATAATTCCTTTATCTTCACACCTCGCCTTTCAGCAGATGGAATGTAGCTATACTAGCTAGCTATATATCTGCACCTGAATTCGAATGCAGACTTTTACCAACCAAGGGATAAATATCTCCAGAAAACAAAAATGTCCGAGAATGAACACTTTCTAAAAGTTATTTTTACATTTCACAACATTAGCACACTTTAAATCAGCAAGAACCCACACCAACATGTCTGCAGTAGCCATGATAGTACGGAAATAATCCAAGCCAAACGGCGTGAGTCTTTGACTGATCTTGACGAATGGGAGTTAAAACTATAGCCTAACAGGTTAAAAGTAACCACGCAGTACGGAACCTAAATTTTCTACGCCGGCTACAGGCCACATATTGTTGGACTACACATAGAGTGGGAAAATTACGTCACGATTTTGACGTCACATGCCCCTTAAGTGAGATGGGGAAGGTTGCGGGCCATAGCTATTTGATTTTTGACTGACTGGGTGACTTATGGCAAGCCCTATTCACATTTATTCGATATACCTTGTATATCAACAGTACCTTCGAGAAACCCGGTTTATCGATCGAAAAACCTGGTTTATCGGACGAGTTTCCATGTTTCTCGCGAGAAACCTGGTATCTCGCTCGAAAAACCAGGTTTTTCGATCAAGCTGCCCTGTAAATGTGCACTCAGTTTATGGCTAATAGATATAATTTAAATAAAAGCATTCCGCGATGGCGAGAAACAAGGTTTCTCGCTCAAGAAACTTAGTTTATCACTAGAAATTAAAAAAAGGTTGCGAAGCATTCTCGCAAGTTGCAAGCAAAATTTGTTCATCAAGAACCAGAGGCGGCAATGTTCGCGGGCATATGGGCCTTGAAGCTGTTAGCACCCTCCCCCTCCCCCTCCCTGCTGTAGTCAGGATGGGACAAAATATAGGATCATTTGACACTCAGTTTTGCGAAAACGGCGTACTGATTCTCTAGCGTAATTTTTATTTTGCCGAAATACAATTTTGCTATACTAGAATTTAATTTCGGGGAGCCATCCACATTCGGGAAAATTGCAAGAACTAATTGAGCAATTTAAATAACCTGCTCTGGTATATTTTTTAGGAATTTCTAGGAAATGTGACAGGACTACGCGCTTTTTTGTAAGAACAACTGTATAAGGACAGAACCCAAATATTTTCCGATGAATAGGAACAAAACTGTTTTTACAACTAACAACCTGAGTCAGAATTTTGTTAGAAAATAAGAACAAACCAGAATCTGAATTTTCTTGCACTTCTTTTTAAACTACCGTAAAGTTTCATAAGTGAGAACAAAGTAGGACTTAATTCGGAAGTTGTGTAGGCATTAAAACAACGCAAGAACAAATCAGACGAAAACGGGTGCAGAAAATAATAAAACAAAATTTATCTTCTAGAAATTTTAATTGCGTGGGTTTTGAACATTTCTGAAAGTAATCTAACAATACAAAACATTTAAAATTAACTTCCATTTTTTGTAAATAAAAAATGTGATTTTGAATCCAATCTTTTAAATCTAAAAATTTACAAAATAATAATGACAACATAATATAGGGATTAATTTGTTTGTTTAATCACGTCTCGCACGTAGTTAGATTACATTCTTGTCTATACATTAAACATCCAGCCTTCCGAGGTTTGGCTTAGCACCATTTAGAATTATGGAAGGTTCACTCATCAAACTGTCTAAGTTAGCTATATACCACCAAAAAACACATTTTTCATATCAGAGATGCACGCAACTGTATCTTTACCATCACGTGGAACTGCTTATCGACGGGGTACCACGTGATGATAAAAATATAGTTGCGTACATCTCTGGTATGAAAATGTGTTGTTTGGTGAACTTATCCTAATTTCTAAAGGGCACTGGGCCAATTGATTTGTATTATAAATCAAATCTTGTCTAAATTGGAAAATTTGAACGATAAACGGGCACGTGATGATGCTTACCAAATTCTTGAGCAGTCCCCTGTTGATATTAGAACCTTCTTAACTTACACAACGGTCTCATATTTCGTAACCATGTCAATACCCTATGCAGGCCCAGCACTTGGAAGAAACGCCAGATAATTGGAAATTTTTCGTGGCATCTGAAACAGGTTACTGTCCACTTGTATGGGCATTTTCAAGTAGGTCTTTATTATTTAAGAGTGAACTTTACGTTTTGAGAATATAAATTTAGTTTTTGGTAAGATACGCATCATTTAGTTTTGTGAAGTAAAAACCCTGCGGTAGACCGCTCGGCCATCCATTCATTAGACAAATCGTTACTCCAGTAAGAATTTGGTTCACCATCAAGTTCAACTGAGACCTTCATCATTGATATCTAAATTAGAAATCGGTTTTTTGATTTGATTTGTTCTTCTCTCTTTTCTTGATTTTTTTACAAATAACCACAACATATTTTTGAGGTTGATATTACCTCCGATAAAGTGAGCATACATTTTATTTGAAATATGTGAACAGAACTTTATGTACAAATTTGAGGTAGTTAGCATATTTTGCACTGTAAGTTTTGAAATCTGTCTGTGAAATCTATGCAAAAGTATAGGGAAAATGCAAACTTTAACAAAACGAGAAATTGATTAAAGTACTTTTTACGGCTGTGGATAATAACATACAGTGTGATTTTAATGCCTATCTTAGCTTCTTGTTTTTATATTACGTTTATGTTTCGTTGGTTAATGTTATAGAGATATCGCTTTTAATATCATAAGAGCAATTAACTCTGCCACTTCAAATACTAGCGACTCAAAACATCATCGACGCTGGGTGTTTTTGTTCGGTAGCATAAAGTCACTTCACACGCGGGCCTTGATTATATTAACAATTCTTTTAAATATTCTTTTAAAAAGTAGCGATTTGTCTGATGGTATATAGCCAACCTTGACATTCAACACAAGACAAATGACTTCTTACAGACAACTTATACTGTAGTATGAAATTTCATTACGCTTAAGATTGCGAAAAGCACAAACCCAATAGGAAAGTTAGTCTGCCAAATGTCTTGACAAAACAATAGCAACTATTACTGACTAGCGACGAGTTTAGACATATTCAAGACCCGTTTTTCAGCAGCGGTGCATGGTCGAATAACATGTTGGGTACTTCTTTTAAAATAAAGCGACTTGTTTGATGGTATATAACCAACCATCCAGCACAAGACAAATGACTACTTTAAGGGAAGAAACGTTCACAGTATAAAACATTCGCAGTAATTTAGCCTTGTTTTCCGCGAAAGTTTCTTCCGTCAAAACACGCTATAAAGTTGATCAAAGCGCGAAAGTTTATTTCCGCGAAATATTTTAATTTTTAAAAACGTTAAAGTTGACTAGACAATTTTTGTTCTCTTTTGTTTATACACGTCAATAATATACGTAATAGCGTCATTCTAAAACTGCTATGTCATCATTATTTTCTGTTTTTCGATCGTTTTTTTAATCTAAATATATATACGAAACCCTCATATAAGCAAAAGTTTATTCCAAAAAAAACCTAAACGCAAACCTGAAATTTTGCGGTGATTTTGGTACTGCGAAACTTTTTTTGCGCGAAAGTCTCTTTCCTTAAAGTATTATATCCTACAACCCCAGACATAAATTAGTGGAAAGAAGGACGAAATTTCGAAGTTCGTAATTACAAGCAATTGAGAGAGCCGTTTCTATGTAAATAACAGGCACTCTAAATTTGTAAAGAGTCCTTGTCAAACTCTTAAACGGTACTAATTTTTGCTGCCGTCGGCACGCCCCAATTTCCCGATATTTTGGGCCTTTCTGGACGTGGAATGAATTATTTCATAAGACAGACATTGCGAAAAGTGCAGCTAGCGCATTTTCGACGTTCGTTACTGGGCTCCACACCCCTGTCAAAGTAAAACGTTTGCAACCTACCAGCTGCATAGTACTGGTGAAGTAATGCTGTTTAGCCATTTCGAGAAACAGCCAAAAAACGGCCATTTCCACAAATATTGTGTCCAGGGTTGTAGCTTGATATCCTCTAAGATTGCGGATAGCATATAGTAAATTGAAATATTTTCGAGTGTATTAATTTTCGTGCAAAACGTTTTGGGCGTAATTTCTGCACTAACGAACGTTTTTATATATGCCATACATTAATTTGATCAGCGTTCCAAGATTTGCAGAATACAATACAAGCAGAAGCTAAACATTTTTTTAAAAAAATTGTATATTTCCCCAGCAGAGCAAATCACTACTTTATGCTGAAGCCAACAACTAGTACATACAAAAATAGTAATTTTTTTGTCCATCGAGTTTCATCACCCCGACTTGGAAATAATATTGGTATAAAGAAGCTTTTATTATAAAAAAATTATTATTGATTGTACCCTGGTGTATGTTTATTGCATTCAAAATTTTATATAGCACAAATAAAAATTAATAAATAGGATAAATGGACAAATAGTAAAAAGTGGACAAATAGTAAAAAATGACATAGCCCAAGGATAACAAAAAACAAATGCTAAATTTTAAATAAATGGAATATAATAAAATTATAACAAGGTTATGAAAATACAAATTTTTCAAGTACAGTATTTTCTTACACAGTAACAGGTATTTTTTCATATTGATTTAAAAATAACTCCTTTAGTCATTTGTATCTACTCCATATGATAATGACATGCATTGCTCTTTTTAGTTCATACAATACGACAACTCCCAAAATATCTAAAAAAAATACTTGTTTATAGTATGCTAGGGTCCTCACTGAGACAAAATATGGAAAGTTTCTAACAAGGTTTTCCAGAATTTAAAAAGTGTTTCAGAGTTAGCCAATTTTTCTCAATTACTTTGGTACTCTAATACTCTAGCACCATAGCATCCTTTCAGGAAAGATCCTGATTCATGAAATTTTTGTGCCAGTTTAAATTCCAGAGAACTTCAATTCAGGAATTTAGGGCAGCAGCACATTTCATCTCCACAGACTTTCCAGGTAATAAGAATGGCTTATTAACTGCTTACCGTAAAATATAGATAAAAAAACACACTGCGGTTTATCTTTTTTTATTGTTTTGTTTTTTGATTTCCTGGCAGTGTTACTTGTTTAGCTACATATAGCTATCATTATTGCTGCTACAAAATTAAAAGTTATATGGTGCAGTATATATATGTAAAGCCTGTCGTTAAGGCTTTTTAGCCAATAAGCACTTATGGATTTCTTGTATATATATATAGAGAGAGAGATTTCTTTGAATGTTTACATTTTTCACAGTAAGCCCTTCTGGCTTTAGAAATTGCCTGGTAGGCAAAAAGATGTACATGCTAGGTGAAAGGAGGTCTTGTTCAGTCTATTCCTTTGGACAAAGGTATTGTTAAGACTTTAAATGAATATATAGGTATATTAAGCAGAATGTAGAGCAATCTACACTAATAGTTTAAAGCCTCAACAATGTTTCCGTAAGAAGAAATGGTCTGATAGGACATTTCTTAAGCAAGCTTCCACATCTTTTTACCTGCCATGCGGTTGTTAGAGCCAAAATGGCTCACCCACAGAAAAATGTAAACATTCAAAAAGGTCTATTAACCAGTTAAAAATAGTTATCAGTTAATAAGGTGTCATAAACTGATTGTGCGATTAAATATGTCTAAAAAATGCCAAAAAGCAAGACTACACTGTCCTTAAATGAATTTCTAAACATGCCTGTCTTAAAGCTCACCAAGCTCTTTTTTTTATTGATTTCCAGTAGTAAAACGGATTCTGAGAACAACAAAATGATGAGTAACTCGTTTAACTGTAAGCAGAGATATTTTTGGTGCCTAGCCATATAATTTGGTGTAGGTAACTAGGTAACTGTTATTAAGTAGTAAAAGATCACTTACTGGGGTAAGATCACTTTTTTTTTTACTTCGTCATCATTAAGTGTGCTAGCTAGCCCCAACATAAGTTTGATTTAAGCAAAATTATGTTGGGGCATACCCTATGGCTGTTTCTTAGAACGGCAACATAATACTACCAATAGTTATCTTACACTGCCTGCCTCTAGCTAGGATCCTCTCTCTCTCTCTCTCTAGCTTCAATATCACTGTCTCGTAGTGGTAAATGAAAGTATAAACAAAACCTGCTTTTGCAGGGTTTTTTTTAGCAAAAAGTCATCGCTGCTGCCGCATTGGGCAACGACTTCATTTAGCACCGGGCTAACTGGTCCCGACACACGACGTACAACATAATTAGCACCCCTTCATACTTTATCGACATAAAAAGTCCGACAGACGTTCATTGAGGGTACTCCAACCAAATGGACCCGACAGATGAACCGTCATTATCCGACATCCTCTCTATCGCTACATAACAAATACATATTTTTTCTGTCGATGGCCATAACCAACGTAATATCGCATAATACTGCATAATACCTTCATAATCCATAACACATACATATTTTTCTGTCGATAGGCCATAACCAACGAAATATCGCATAATACTGCATAATACCTTCATCATACTCTCTATCGCTACATAACAAATATATACATATTTTTTCTGTCGATGGCCATAACCAACGTAATATCGCATAATACTGCATAATACCTTCATAATACTCTCTAACGCTACATAACAAATACATAATTTTTCTGTCGATGGCCATAACCGACGTAATATCGCATAATACTGCATAATACCTTCATAATCTATAACAGATACATATTTTTTTTGTCGATGGCCATAACCAACGTAATATCGCATAATACTGCATAATACCTTCATAATACTCTCTATCGTTCCATAACAAATTCACATTTTTTCTGTCAATAATTCATAACCAACGTAATGTCGCATAATACTACATAATACCTTCATAATCCATAACAAATACATATTTTTTCTGTCGATGGCCATAACCAACGTAATATCGCATAATACTGCATATTACCTTTATAATACTCTCTATCGTTCCATAAAAAATTCATACTTTTTCTGTCAATAATCCATAATCAACGTAATGTCGCATAATACTGCATAATACCTTCATAATCCATAACAAATACATATTTTTTCTGTCGATGGCCATAACCAACGTAATATCGCATAATACTGCATAATACCTTCATAATACTCTCTATCGTTCCATAACAAATACATATTTTTTCTGTTAATAAGCCATAACCAACGTAATGTCGCATAATACTGCATAATATCTTCATAATGCATAACAAATACATATTTTCTCTGTCGATGGCCATAACCAACGTAATATCGCATAATACTGCATAATACCTTCATAATACTCTCTCTCGTTCCATAACAAATTCATATTATTCTGTCAATAATCCATAACCAACGTAATATCGCATAATACTGCATAATACCTTCATAATACTCTCTAGCATTACATAACAAATACATTTTTTTTTTGTAGATAGGCCATAACCAACGTAATAGCGCATAATATTGCATATTACCCTTATAATACTCTCTATCGCTACATAACAAATACATTTTTTTTGTAGATAGGCCATAACCAACGTAATATGCCACATTATTCCGCACAACTGTAATAATACTCTTTGTCGCCTTAACCAATATAAACAGGCGAAAGTCCTAATGCTCGCCAAGCTGAGGAAAACGTTGTTGTATAAAGTAGACAAGATTTAATGTTGGTTACATATCCATGCACAAACAGAAACGATATTTTGCACAATATACTGTCGCAAAGAGACTTATAGAAAGTCGTAATATCAGCCAATCTGAGGGAACACGTTGTACTATAGAATAGACAAGCATTAACATGGCATAAACATCCCTACACAAATAAAAATCATAATTTGGATAAATAGCGTTCCGCGAAAAGACATATTCAAGTCCAATATCAGCTAATCTAAGGAAACACGCTGTTCTATAAAATAGAGAAGGTTTAAGGTTGGAAACACATCCATACACAAACAGAAACGAGATTTTTCTCAAATACCCTTTTGCAAAAGGACATATTACCGGCCCTATTGCAGGCTAAACAAAAAGACGCTTTTGTACTATATATTGAACAGGCGGTAGTTTTCTATGCTCATCGATAACCAATAGAAAAGATATTTTGGACTTAATACCCTCCCGCAAAATCACATATCAGAAATCATATAGAATGCCAATCTGAGGCAAGACATTATACTATACATTTAACAGGCCGTTGTGTTATGTACTTATCCATACAGCAGTAGAAACAAGTATCCTCCATGGAAATGACGTATCAAAAGTCCTAAAGTAGACCAATCAATGCAAAGACATTACATAGTGAAAAAAACAACCATTGAGGTTGGGTATACATCCATTTACCAATAGAAATGATATTATGGCAAAATACTCTTCTGCGAAATGACACATCAAAAGTCCTACAACAGATCAACAAAGGGAAGACCTTACACTATAAACCAAACTAACATTGATGTTGGATAACAATCTATACACAAATAGACACTATGTCTTGGACAAATACCCTCCCGCGAAAGGGCATATTAAAAGTCCTGAAGCACGCCAATCAAGAGAAAACTTTATACTTTAAACTAAACAAACACTGATGTTGGATACACGTCAATACACAAAGAGACACTATATTTTGGACAAATACCTTACCGCGATATAAAAAAATGAACGTTCTAAAGCAGACTAATCAATATGTAGACTTTACACTGTAATTAAACAAATATTGAGGTTGGATACACATCCATACACCAATAGAAATGATATTTGGGCTAATTACCCTCCAAGAAAATGACACATCAAAAGTCCTAAAGCAGACCAATCAAAGGAAAGACTTTTCACTATAAACCAAACCAACACTGATGTTGGATAACAATCCATTCACAAATAGACACTATACTTTGGACGAATACCCTTCCGCGAAAAGATATATAAAAGTCCTAAAGCACGCCAATCAAGAGAAGACTTTACACCTTAAATTAAACATTCAGTGAGGTTGGGTGCACATCCATGCACCAATAGAAACCATATTCTGGACAAATACCCCCTCGCAAATGACACAGTAAAAGTCTTAAAGCTATTAGATTTGAGGGAAGATGCACTAAAAAGGCGGTATTGTTCTATACCTATGCATATGCAATAGAGACGACATTTTGGAGTGATAGCTTGGATAACACTATTTAAAAAATGACCTAATAGATCTATTCAAATAAAGCCTCACTAAACCAGTAAGTGAATGGGATATTCCACAATACATGGCTAAAAAACAACCTGGATGAAAGTAAAGGTCGAAATCCTAGCAGAAAAATTAAAAGCAAGTCTGTAAATGTGAGACACATCCATACGTCATTTGAGGTAACACTTTTAGAAGTTGAGGGATGCGCAAAATAAAATCTGAGATATTTTAAAAGACCAATCAAAGAGAAAATTTTATACTGTACCCTACACAAACACTAATGCTGGAAATACATCCATACACAATTAGAAACAATATTATGGAGAAATACCCTCCCTGGAAATGAAGCATCAACAGTCCTAAAGCAGAACAATCAATGCGAAGGCTTTACACTATAAACCAATCTGAGGGAACACGTTGCACTATAGAATAGACAAGCATTGAGGTAGGATACAAATCCATCCACTAATAGAACAGATATTTTGACAAAATACCCTCCCGCGAAAGCTAATTAGTAAGAAGCCTTTACACTATACATTGAACAGGCTGTAATGTCCTGTACTCATCCATACACCAGTAGAAACGTTATTTTGGACAAGTATTCCCCCGCGAAAGGACATATTATAAGTCCTAAAGCATGCCAATCAAGAAAAGACTTTATAATATAAACAAACACTTGTGTTGGATACACATCCAAACCGCATTCTGGACAAATACCATCTCGTGAAATGACATAATAAAAGTCTCAAAGTATGCCGATCTTAGGGAAGTCGTCAAACAATACATTGAACAGACAGCAGTGTGCTATACCCATTTATACTTCATTAGAAGCGATTTTATGTTCATTCGAACTGACATTATTAGATGTCCTAAAGCATGCCAATCTGAGGGAAGACGATATACTATACATTAAACAAGTGGTATTGTTCTATACTCATCCATACACCAAGAGATACGATATTCTGGACAAATACCTTCCTGCGTAATGACACATCAAAGGTCCGAAACCAGACCAATCAAAGGCAAGATTTTACACTACACAATATAAAATCTTAGATCCTTTAAAAGAGCAAATCAATTCAAAGGAAAACCATCTTCTGGTCAGTAATAAAGCAGAAATGCTGGACCCATCCATAAGTCAATGAAAAGGAAATTTTGCGAGAATTTTTTAGCTCCATTGAAATATTAGATGCCCTAGCAGAACAAGACAAATAAAATATATGTACGATACAGTAGACAAGCAGAGGTGGAAAATACCCTTGCATACATCACTAGAAAGATACTTTTAAGAAATATCGCGCGCGAAGAAGATAACGTTCTAGTAGACCATTCGAAGTAAATCTTTACTTTTGCAAAAAGGCAAATCGGAGACCCATTCATACATCACTAAAGAGATATTCTGCGAAAGTAACTTCCCTTGTATTAGGTTATAACTTATAAAACTTGGTACGGATGATGTCAGAATTGGACAAATTCTATGAGAAAGTTTAATTAAAGTTCTTATACTTCAAGTCAGTTTTGCTTTTCTCCGCTATTTCTTGTATTTATTACTCATGGTCTCAAGATTTGGAAAAAAAAAGTTTGAAAAATTTAGAGAGTGCGCGAATAAAGTGTTAGTGGAGTGGCCTTTTGTGCAGTTGAAAAATACGTTAGGAGATGTCTACTCTAGGAATTTTACGATATATTTTATTGTACGAGATGGCTTTACGAAGTTTTAAAATCTTTTGTTTAAAATTCATTTTAAATTTCTTTTTTCAGTGTCCTTTATTCAAGTTATTATGCTGTGTAAAGTTTCTACATTAGACATTGTGGTAGAATGAACCGGACATCATCTTTTAAGATTTGCTTTCCCGCTCATTCTCAAACAGAAAGAATAAGGAAATGCTCAGAACTTTTTTGGAGTGGAATCAAACCTTTTGACACAAAATTAATTGTTGGGAAAATTTTTTTAACCATGACAAATATCTTTATTTCTGTAAGGGTGTGACATCTTTTTGTTCGATTGGGTAGCTATGTCCATGCGCATCGTATCTTTAGAGAAAGTAAATGTAAATATTGTTTTCTTTGTTATGTTATTTAAAAAAAGAAAGAAAACAGCAGATCATACAAGCGTTTTTACTTACATCAAGCCAACGCAACGGAAGCCAACGCACGTAAAACGGCTACACCTTGGACTTCAGAAAAGCTCTGTTATTTCTCTCTTTCAACTGCGGCATATTGGTATGCGTCACTGCATAAAAAGTCGCATTATTTAGGAGAGAGCCTTCAGGTTCTCTGTTTGGATAACATCAATTTTCATGCAGCGATAGAGATACTTATTTGCAGAAAATAAAAAATTATTACTTAGCAAAAAAGTGGGGGGGGGAGGGAGGGCTGAAGCCCCAGCCTAGTGGCGCCGCCCCTGAAACTAGCGAGCTGAGCGCAAGCAATACCCATTTGACATTTAAGTATGCGTAAAAAATAGCCAACGCAGCTTCCATCTTTGGTCGAAGATTTTAAAGCAAAAAAGATCTGTCAGTTTAATATTGTTCTTTTTATTCATCACCTCTAAAACGCATTTTAAACATCTTTGATTTCCTAAAGAAATTTCTAGAGAAGCGCGGGCAAGTTTGATTGTGCGCTAAGAGCAAAAAGTGTTAATGAAATAAACGATATACCATAAAGGACACGGTTTTCTTTTTTCCTTAGTTTCTGCTGTTTCTTTTTTGTAAAAAAGTCGGTAACTGGAAGACAAAAAATTTATATAAAAAAATGTTTGTACCAAAAGTAATTTAGCTAACTTTCAAAAGGTTTTTAGGGAAGCATTGAAATTGTATCGATGTAACTTGCCAGCTAAATTGAGTTAAAAGTTATCTTATGTATCAGTATATTCCATCAAAATTAGCCACACGTTTTCACAATTCGTTGAAAATAATGCTTCTTAAAAGATTTTATCACTATGAAATATAGTCTCGGGGTAAGCAAATAATAACTTGCTTTGAAATAAAACTTTCAAGTCAAGCGTTCAAAAACATTAACAACAGATATCGCCCTCGCCTGTGTAACGAGGACTTGATCAAGTTGCTTTATTAGCTGCATTATGCTCTTGTTTAGCCGTCAAGTAAGCGCTAACCGCTTTGCCATAGGCAACAAACTCTGGCGACGAGGACGATGTACTGCTATAAATAACAGTTCACAACGTTCTTTATAATTTAAAGTGGAAAAAGAAATATTAAAAACATTAAAAATATGGTTTGTTTTGTTTTGTTTTAATATTACCTTTAAATTTAACGCAGGCAGACAGGGTGGTTTGGGGTTGTTTAAAATAATAACTCGGCAAACGATGTTTATCCGTTAAGTTACGATCGTTCAAAACTTTTTCTATTCATTAAATTTAGAAGTTGGTACGTTGCGAATTAAAATCAAGAATGACATACCTTATCAGAGAAATTACCAAAGGAACAAAATTAACGACTACGAAATTAACACGAAAGAAATTAAAACAAGGAAAACATACATATATTATTTCTAATGAAATATTTTTTATAGTGTTTACATATTTTAAATTTTAGTTCACACCATAATTATTCCAAAGTTAAGTTTGGTTCTCACAATAGAGATAACTCAGTTCCGTAACTACAATTTTAATATTGGAGGGCCTTTTACAAAATATGATAAAAACACTAGAAATTTTAGGGGTGTTGGCACTTTTTAAAAGATTTACATCATATTTGGACTTTTTAAAATGTGCTGCCAGCCCCCTTAAAATATTCAGCGATTTTTATAATAATGATGATCCGTATGATGCCGTTCCAACCTTTGAGATGATTGGTCTGAGAGGTAAATCGTCAACGTCGTCTGTTTTAAGCTTTTGTACTTTGGCGGTACCATACAGTTTGCCAGGGGCTGAGCCAGTGGGATATACGCTCGCGATGGAGAGCGGTCATGCACCAGTGACAACGGACGATTTTACGATTCCTTTTAAAACCAAACAACTCAGCAATTATTACAAACTAGTCGTTAACCCGTCCGTCCTTTATATATCGCATTTCGTGTTTTCGTAACAGGACGCGTCTTTAGTGGCAGACAGACAGACGACGGCTATTGTTAAAGAGAAGAAGGACAACAGAAGCATTCCTTCACTTCTGACAGAATTTAAATGCTTCTAACCGGATTTTTAACTATCTCCACAACAGATTGTGCGTTTTTAACAGCTTTTGTAATTAAGATGCATCGAACCCGTCGATGATAATTTCTGCTTCGTTGCTTAAATGGTGGTAAAGTTGAACGATCCAGGAAGCGTGCAATGGTTTTAAATCTAACAACTTTGAGGAAATCTTTACATCCGCAGGATCAATGCCTTGTTTCAACTGAATTGCCAATTGATTTGAAAACTTTTCATTGTACAAACTTTGTGGTATTTGTTTTCACCTGTATATTAGCTGATTGAAGTTTTAATAAGAAATAACAAAAATCCAAAATAGACAAAATTTTCGTCGAACAAAATTTTTTCGCGGACTAAAATGACGAAAATTTAAGAAGGTGTCCGGCGAAAAATTTTGTCGGACGAAAATTTTGTCCGATAAGGTAAAAACACAGAAAACAGCCCGTCATTACCCCGTCCAGCTAAAAAAATAGCTTAGCAATTTTATTTTGCGGAATAAGTCATCATAACAGTAATAAAAGGTGTAGCTACCTACCTGCATTTAGCATAAGAATTATTAATTAAGAATTTTGTTGTAGCTAGCTAAACTGTATCGCACATGCTTTTAGGCTTATACGCTTTTCAAAAAACCTACATTGCATCTTTGGTTTACAGACCACACTAAGTACTCTAAGGGTTAAAAAGAGATTTTCCACTCGTTTGCCTTGTTTCGTTGAATTTAGGGACTTAAAACAAATTTTTAGAAGAAAAAGTTCCGAATCGAATACTAGACCATGATATCATTCGTAATGCACACTCTGTTTGTCTTGTTTCGTTGAATTTAGAGACTGAAAACAAATTTTTCGAAGAAAAAGATCCGAATCGAATACTAGACCATATTATCATTCGTAATGCGCACTTTGTTTAGACCAAAAAATTTTCGTTGATGTTCTTAACTTAAAATATAAGTTAGTTTATTTAGATTTTGACCTGAGCTGTGGCATACGGAAATTTAATACATACAGTTTATATTTTTACTCAATGGTGTTTTAATTAGAATTTAGGAAAAAATAATTTTTTGAGGAAACTAAATTTATTCACTTCGTATTCAACTGAGGAAGGCGAGTAAAACAAAGACAGAAGTTCGTAGAGAAGCGTATATTTTAAATTCTACGTAAAATTGCCAAATACTTGCCGTTGATTTAATCAGTTTTCGTTCTCCAGACACGCAATTCTGTGTCGTTTTCTGAAACTATATTCTTTCGATTTGTTCCATTGGTGAATGAAAAATTGCAGATAGAACATGAAATGTGCTTGGCTCATCAATCTAACTGAACTTTTTATCTGATGGACGTAATGACGCTCGCGAAACCAAGAATGGAATTTAAGTAAAATGCAGTGGTACACTTATGAGTGTACCCGTGAAAAACATCATGAAAAAGCGCGTGTGTTGGTAGAATCCTGATTTTCTGTTCTTGACGTATTCGCTTAAAATGCACGCATGATCATAGAACATATCTAATGGGGCCTCTTCTAGATGTATGTAAAAAGAAGCAGATGCATCTTTTCGGCCTTCACTACTAGGTATGACGTGAAATCCACAGCAGTGGCCATGTAATGGGTAGAACCAAAAGAACACAAACTTCATGTCTTGCTTGCTCACTTGTAGAAATGACTTTTGACAAACTTCAATAGGGACGTCGTCGTATTTGCTTGAGTTGCTGGAGTCGGCAGAAAATTTCCTAACTTGCCGAATTTGTTTGCCATAATTTGAAGAATAAAAAACAAAGGCCAAACTCAGCTGGATTGTAAGAACCTTCAAATGGAAATAACTGCTCTGGTTGTATTTTAAAGGAATGAATTGTTTTCACAAAAGATGCAGGGTACAAAGGTAAATTAATCACATCGTTGCGTGGAAGACGATTTAGAGAGTGTTCTGAAGACTTAATAATTACATCTGTAACCTTTTGATAGAATTGTTGCTGGTAACAAAATTCCAGTACAGACGAGCGAGTCCCCCTACCTACTTGACAGGCAAATCCAAAATCTATAATAATATATACTGCACGGAATAAGAGTATCAACACAAGAATCGTTAGAAAACTGTTTAAAAAGGGACGCTATTGCTTTTTTTTCATTTATGTTGGTATTATCAGATATCATGCGGCAGTAAAGATCGACGGACATCGATGGCAAATGTGTGCGTGATTGCTCCTAATGGAAACATAATGCATCGTCACCTATTCGATTTTTTTCTGAGATCTCCCCGAAAATATTTTTTCGTACGTACAATAAGCTACGAAGAGGACGATATAATTCCCTATTATTGTCACTTTTTGATGTTATAAAGCAACGGCCAAGCCTTCTAAAAGGAGTAGAAATAACTTCGTCTGCTTGCGGGATTTCTATTCGTTCTACAAATGCATTCTTGAACCCCATTCCATTCTTCCTACCGTCACATGAAAGCACGACAGGCTTCCCATCACATTCTACGCATGTTTTCCGGAAATCAATATCCATGTGAGACGCCCAACCCAACCACTATGCTATGAATAATGGAACCGACATGAATTTTTCATTTAGAACACGATGACAATATCGAGCTTCCATTATTTTTATAACACCGCCGAAAGTAATTTTTTCGTTATTCACGGGCTCTGTAAACTCCCAACCTATTTCATAACCAGCGCAAATTTTAGAGGATCAACAATACAAACAGCATATTTACCTTAACATGTAAAAATATATAAAAAAAACAAAAAGCTTTCAGAAGACAAAAACAGACTTACCAACGTCAACGTTACGCAACTTTCAAAATGGCCGTAATAACACTGCTCTCTGCTTTACACATCCCTTTGTCGTCGCCGCAAAATCTCGGATTGGTTTTTCAAAAAAATCAGGCGTTGCAATTGACTGCTACACGCGGGAGAATAAAACAAAGTCGGTAAATATATATCGCATTTGGTATTTTGTGCAGACATAAGAATTTCGTAACAGGACGCGCTTTTCGCGGACAAACAGGCAAAATACCGCTTTTATTAAAAAGACTAGTCGATAAAACCCGTGGAAAATTCAACTTAGGCAGAGGAAAGGTCAGCACTGTCAAGTTCATATACATATAAAAAATATTTTTAGAATTTTTGTCACCCGCGTAGCATCTAATGTGAAGAGCTTGAAACTCAGATCAAAATAATGTATATGAACATGTACATGTTAGGAGAAAAGTTAAGGAGATATATTATACCTTTAAATATTTTGACGTCAGCAAGGCCCCGTCAAACACTATTTCCTTTTTCAGTAATTTGCTTACACGTTGCCTCTACTGTATAATGTTCGAAACGCCTATTGGTTTTTCGGTCAGTTGCTCATAAAGTTGATCTTGTTAACTCACCATATGATTTTTTAACAAGAGCTCTAACAAATATATCACCTGCAACATGTGTTTTTACTGAAACTATTTTCCTGCTAGTCAACATAGGATAAGCTTAATGTTGCTGACCTAAACTACCTTTTTTTTTTTTTAGAAAAGTAATCTTTAAATATAGATGCCGTGACTATTGGATACAATTCCTCTTTGGGACACAAGGGAGCTGAAATGGGAGGGATAAGATTGGGATCTAATGTTGTACCAAAACTAAAATTTCTTTCTCGTTTAACTCTCAATTTTTCCGCCAGTGATGGGTATAATTTGAATTGTGCTCTTGTATTGTACTTTCTGTGGACAGGCGACGTTCCATACACAAACTTTGTTTTCCATTATTACAAAAACAATTTGTATAAATGTTAAACAGCAAATAACTATAATATAATGACTTGGAAGTGTGTACCAACGCTTTGAGATAAGTTGTGGGAAGCAAGCTTTAAATGATTTACAGAGATCGATGTTAATTTTTTTTTTAATTGTATAAAACTTTTTTTAATTTTGCAGCAATGGTATATTAATTGTTTTGTGGTTGTCGTTGTTGTTTCAGGTGAGTGAATAATATGATTCCAGACAGATATAAAAGTAACCTATTTTTTTTTTTTTTTTTTACAATATAATCACCTCCCTGTTTTAAATAGAATAAGAAATCCTACACATCGCCTTATGGAAAAATCCATTTAGGCAGAAGAAAAATAGAGAAGATTTGACATTTGAATATTTGATGACGTCAGCAGTGACGCGTTCATATAAATAAAAATTATTTTTAGAAATTTGTTAATTCGTCGCATTTTGTGTAGAGTTTAAAACTCTGATGAAAATATTGTATAGGGTTATATGACGAATGGTTAAGGTGATAACCCTTTAAAATTTTGCTTCAAACACTGATCAAGATCATGTATAGGATCAGTTTTGACAAACGGTTGAAGATATATTGGTGTGGCAGGGTATTTCTTCATAATATCGTTTCTATGGAAACGAAATTATTCATAATAATGTCATACAGTGAATGATATCATGTACGATGTGTGTCATTAGTGAGAGAGTATTTCTCAAGAATATGGTTTCTATTGGTGCATGGGTGTACACCCAACCTCAATGCTTGTATAGTTTAAAGTGAAAAGTCTTACCTTTGGTCTGCTTTAGGACTTTTGATGTGTCATTTCGCAGGAGAGTATTTAGCCCAATTATTATTTCTATTGGTGTATGGATGTGTATCCAACTTCAATGCTTGTTCAATTACATTGAAGAGACTTCCTATTGATTGGTTTGGTTTAGAACTTTTGATGTGTCATTTCACGGGAGGGTATTTGTCACAAATATCGTCTCTATTGTTTACCGATAGGTATAGAACAATACCGCCTGTTTAGTGCATAGCTTCTTGTGTCATTTGCAAAGGAGTACTTTTCCAGAATATGGTTTCTATTGGTGTATGGATGTGTATCCAACATCAATGTTTGGTCACAGCGTAAAGTCTTTATATTGATTTGTCTGCTTTAGAACTTTTGATGCTTCATTTCGCAGGAGGGTATTTGTCCAAAGTATAGTGTCTCTTTGTGTATGGATATGCATCCAACATCAGTGTTGGTTTGGTTTACATTGTGAAGTCTTCCCCTTGATTGGTCTGCTGTAGGACTTTTGATGTGTCGTTTCGCGGGAAAGTATTTAGCCATAATATTATTTCTATTGGTGTAGGGATGTGTACCCAACCTCAATGGTTGTTTATTTTACAGTGTAAGTCATAGTGTTTATTTTAGACCGTGCAGAAATGTAAATTTGAGAATTCCAAAAATTAGTTTTTTTGGTGTTACAGGCTCAGTTTTTAAAATTTCTAATTGAAATTTTAAATGAGACAAATTTTATACTTATGCCTTTTTGGAACATCCTTGTTCCATGTAAATATAAGAATTTGTAAAATTTTACATCTTGCTCGAAAATATTGTCATTTTTCTTTTCACCTAAGTTTTGACTTTTAATTTGGAATTCTTCCATATCTGTTTTCCTAATGACACGTTATATTACTGACATGCCTTCTACAGAATTTCAGCCTAAGAGCCTTTGCGGATAAAAAGTTATGACCTGTGGAATTTTTACTACAAACAACAATGGAATAATTTCATCCTAAAAGGCTCTAATCTTTAATGTGCTACAGCTTCTCTACGGCACTAGCTTCTTGAGTCGGACAAAAATCATTGGAATATTTTTTATTTTTTTATGCATCTAAGAGATTTATTTGGTTTAAGAACTAATCAAGTTATACTATTGAAATACTGCCCCGAAAAAAAGAGATAGAATTTACACTTTCGCACGGTCTGAAATAAACACACACGTAAAGTCTTTGCATTTATAGGCCTGCTTTAGGACTTTTGATACGTCATTTTCAGGGAGGATACTTGTTTCTACTGCTGTATGGATAAGTACATAACAGTAAAGCCTGGTAAATGTATAGTATAATGCCTTGCCTCAGATTGGCATTTTTTAGGACTTGTGATATGTAATTTCGCGGGGGGTATTAGTCCAAAATATCTTTTCTATTGGTTATCGATGGGCATAGAACACTACCGCCTGTTCAATATATTGTAAAAAAACGTCTCTTTGTTTAGCCTGCAATAGGGCCGTTAATATGTCTTTTTGCAAAAGGCTATTTGAGCGAAATATCGTTTCTGTTTGTGTATGGATGTGTATCCAACCTCAAACTTTGTCTACTTTATAAAAACAGTTTTCCGTAAATGGCAGTTATGCTAAATATTGTGGCATATTACGTTGGTTATGGCCAACCTCGATCCCAGGGCCTGTAGCGTTTTTTGATATGAGGATGAAACGCGTACGAGGCCCTGGTACAACAGACTGAAATTCGCCCAAAATTAAGCATGCAGAGAAAAGTAATGTATGCGTGACGTTTTCGATTAAAGATGGAGTTTTAGTGGCAGGAGTTTGTAAAATTGTAAAAGTCTTTTACTGCATTTTTTATAGCTAGATAGCTACCTATAGCTACACCGTAAAATTCCAGAATAAATACAACCCTTGGTAGCTTTCTAGTCATCTTGTGGTGTATGATACATATAGTAAAAACTACAGCACTTGTAAATATTAAAGAATAATTTACACCAGCTGCAAAATGTTGGGAGAAAATTCAGAGATCTTTTAGAGAGCCGAAATTTTCCTGACCTTAACACGTCAAATGCTTGGAGTCAATAGTACGAGGACAGGATGTCATTGGAGTGTCATCAAAAGGATATGAAAAAAACTTTAATTTTTCAACTGTTAGCTACCAGATGTCATCAGAAAAAAAGATGAAAAATTTTCAATACACGACTTCACAGTTTCAGTTAACTATTGTTTAAATAAATCTCTCTTTTGTTACAACTCTCTTATTGAGAATTAAAAAAGGAAGTAAACCGTTATAAATTAAGAAGACCATGAAGAAAAGTGTAATAATTTTTTTGTGAAATATTTTGAAAAGAAAAGTTACAATTCCTTTACATATATATATGTTTTAAGTATAGGGTTACTGGCAATAACATACTAAATTTTCATACCGTGAGACTAATTATTTCTCGAAGAAGTAGAAATTACTTGCTACATTTTAATGATTTAAATTTTGAGGAGAATGCTGCACAGATGTTGTTTGAGATTTCTGTCTTAACGATAAAATAGAAGATGTTTTGCCATCATTTGTATTTGATGAACATTGTGACTTCATATTTTGCCTTCCAAAGGCAATTTTGATCAAAAGAGAAAGAAATTTAATGAAAATAGAAATTTATCAGAAAATGTCAAAGCTTGTGTTATTGATGAAGCTTACTGCGTTGACACCTGTTTTGTACTTTATATATATATAGCTATATGACCAATACTTATACTTAAGAATCTCTGTGTATAACAACTGGATAACAAAAAATGTGATATATAAAATAGATATAGCTAGCTAGCTCAAAGCTACATACTTGTCACACAGCTACTACCGGAACAGGAAAAACAGTGACTAGAATGAAACATATTATACCCGGATTAAGAACCTTAACAATAATATCTGTCGATCCAAATAGAAAAAATGTATATATACCTCTGCAGAAAAAAGAGAAAAGTTGGCAAGGAAGGAATATTGCGGATTGGGGTTTTGTGGATATATTTACAACTTATAATAAATGTTTTAAACAAACAAGTACAGCAATTGTGTAATTGTGCAATTTCATCCACCTCAAACAAAGATCATGTAAAACCAAATTCTTCTTGAAGTTGCAAAAAAAGATCTGAACGTTTACGTTATTATAGCAACCTCTGCTTTTGGTATGGGAGTTTACGCACCATATATCAAACAAATCTACCATATAAGTCCAACAAGTACCATTGAAGACTATATATATACATATGCAACAAATTTGGACAGGCTGGTCGATGAGGGCAAGAAGCATTGGCAAGATTATATTATACTGGACATAATATCAGCACTAGGTGTTTGAAACAAAATAACATTAATGAGCTTTAGATGATGATATAACGCTCTTCACACTGCAATTTTTCTAAAAGCTTATTTGTGCAATCTGGCAGAAAATCTTGAATGTCTTTCACATTTACGACAGTATTAGTTTGCATAATTACGATACCCACAATATCTTTTATTTTTTCTTAAAGTTGTTTCAAAGTCCAATACTTCCGAAAATTTGACTAAAACCGTTTTAAGTTTGTTTCAGCACACAGCCTGCATACTTCAGCACACCCACCATAAACTTTGTGTTGTGATATTTTCTTTCTTATTGCCTAAAAACAATAATATATTAGTTGTGACGTTTTGTATATATTTCTTTTTATTTATAGCTAGCTATACTTTATTTCCTAAATTATTTTCATTTATTTTTCAATACTTTAGCTAGTATATTTGTCCCCAAAGTTTCTTAAAAGATATCTCTTGACATGTGCGGCTTTTTAAGAAAAATTGGTTGTCATTGTTGTAATTGTTTGTGCATCTTCAAGCCAACAGCATCTATAGCCAGTTACTCAGCATCCATACTACAGTTGCATCTGTACGAAGTTTTTCTTTACTAAAATTAAATTTTCCTTTTTTAAAAATATAAGTATTGTGTCTCAACAAAAGGTGAGAGTACCTGTTACTTTCGTTTGCAGGACAGGATGTTCATCACACCATTCCATTTGAGTTTTGTCAGCTGCCTTTTCCACCATCAGTGAGAAAACAAAAGTAATGTTTTTGATTTTAATTTGTTATTTAATTTTGATTTGTTTCAAAATTTAAACGATGCAAGGAAAGTCAAAAATAACGTGAATATAAATATTTTCTTCATAAACAAGTAACCATAAAAATCTTCGTAATGCTCATCGCTCGCCATATTTGTTGTTAATAAAAAAAATGCTGTGCTTGCAAAAAAAACTTCTGAATTAATTATCTTTTTAACATAATTTAAAAAAGCCGTACACGCAATCTCATTGGTTGAGTGAGTCTGTTGTACCAGGGCCTCGTACGCGTTTCATCCTCATATCAAAAAACGCTACGGGCCCTGGGATCGAGGTTGGGTTATGGCCGATTGACAGAAAAAATATGTACTTTATGTAGCGATAGAGAGTATTATAAAGGCATTATGCAGTATTATGCGATATTACGTTGGATATGGCCATCGACAGAAAAATTATGTATTTGTTATGGATTATGAAGGTATTATGCAATATTATGTGCTGTTACGTTGGTTATGGCCCTTGGCAGAAAAAATATGTATTTGTTATGTAGCGATAGAGACTATTATCAGGGTGTATTATGCAGTATTATGCGCTATTACGTTGGTTATGGCCATTGACAGAAAAAATATGTATTTGTTATGAAGCGATAGAGAGTATTATGAAGGTATTATGCAGTATTATGCGATATTACGTTGGTTATGGCCATCGGCAGAGAAAAATATGTATTTGTTATGAAGCGATAGAGAGTATTATGAAGGTATTATGCAGTATTATGCGATATTACGTTGGTTATGGCCTATCGACAGAAAAAATATGTATTTGTTATGTAGCGATAGAGAGGATGTCGGATAATGAGGGTTCATCTGTCGGGTCCATTTGGTTGGAGTACCCTCAATGAACGTCTGTCGGACTTTTTATGTCGATAAAGTATGAAGGGGTGCTAATTATGTTGTACGTCGTGTGTCGGGACCAGTTAGCCCGGTGCTAAATGAAGTCATTGCCCTGCATTGAACAAGATGTCAATGGTGTACTTTGCGGAACATAACTTAGTCGAAATAGATATGCACCACTACACTGGATTATTATCCATCCACTGGTGTATTTTTTAGAAACCTTGAATGTCGACCGAAATACCAAGTTTTTCCAAAATTTACTTTGAGATACCAGGTTTATCGAATCGAAAAACCTAGTATCTCGATCACGGGAACGAAAAACCTGGTTTTTCTTACCGTTAAACCTAGTTTTTCGATTGATATACTAGGTATATCGAATACTTGTGAATTTGGCTTGCCATAGTGACTGATTAGTTAAAATGAATCAGTCAAAATCTGTAAGCTATAATTTGCAACCCTCTCAGTCTATATGGTAGCGACGTCACAACTTTGACGTCCAACATCGCCATAGGCGAAATGGAGAGGGCTGTGAGCTGTGGCTTTTCGCCGTAAAATAAATAGAATCTGAACGGATTTTTTAACGCGCTCCGTCTGCAACACCTGGATATCATTGCTTGGCTAACATTTTTCGTCAAATTTACACTTAGTCACGCGACTTATCTGACTAACCCTGGATCCGCGCCTGATAGCATCAGAACGGCACGGTGAATTTTTTTTTTTAATTGATGAATCATCTCTCGGACTCATCTTTGATAAGTAGGTATACGGTGGGTTTTTTAGTTTTTTAGCTGACGAAGATCATATTTTTGAATGTTTTTTTAGCTGACGAAGAATATATTTTTGAATATTTTTTTGTACAACTTGAGTAATTAAAATGTTTGTTTTTTAAAAATTTTGGTGTCATGCCTTATTACTTTTAGGGAATTTATATATGGGGACATTTAAACAACAGATAATAATATACAAGATTTATTCCTTTTTTTATCAAGACTGTTACATTAATCGTCGTTCAGGATATCTAACATTTTAAGTCTTTTTGGATATTTTATTGCCAGCATATCGATTATGTCATCTAAATTTATTTTCATCTCGTTGTGGATATTTAGCAACACCAAGCCATTAAATCGACCCTGAAGAAAAGTTTCAAAATTATAATTAAATGTACTTAATGTGGTGTTTCACAATCAAAACAGATAACTCAATAACTTAATTGGCAAGATATATACACGACAAGATTAAAAATGTCACATTCTCCTTAATACGCAACGTCATATTGTAGAAACAAACCTGGGTTATCGAGTTTCTTGAATATGTCTTTACTCGTCGTAGCGTTGATATAGATCTCTCACAGGAACATGTCGTTACTGGCACTACGGCAAGGCAAGAATGAAGATATTTGGGTACAACATAAAAATATGTGCAGCTAATGCATTATTAATTATTTCTAAGAAATAAAGCTGAATGTTTACTTGCAATGTATAGAACTTTCTCTTTTAAAAACACAAGCAATAAATTACTTCTTACCTCTTAAACGTTTTGTCTTTTTTCATGGTGGTTGGAGGTATATACAAAGTAATTTGGCTCAAATAACCCAAATGGCATTTTTCTCACCTCACCCATAATGGTTATACATTCGCTCGTATATTCTGTACTTGTTCTTGAGGTAATCAACCCATTATTAAAACTTCCATGGATGTCACCTTATATCATGAGGGTATACGGTTTTAATAACTGTTGCAAGAGCAAGCATATTCATTAAAGAGCAGAATCTTGTATTTTTAGGATTATAAATGGCTTCCTTGATGACACATGACTTCCTATCTAAGTTTTTATTTCCTGTAAATTCATCAGCAACATCATGAGGAAATATTGACGCAAAAAGTTCTCTTTCATTACAAGGAAAGTTCTCCATAATCTTTTTGTTAACATTTTGTGAAGCATAGAAGTTTGAATGTAAACGCAGCTCAATCGAAACAGCAGCTTGAAGTAGATAGCAAAGGCTCTCATTTCCAACAATTAATATGGAAACAGAATTTTATAAACAATTGCCGTTTCCAGTAGATCTAAATAAAAAAAAATAATTTATTATTTATAGACGATAGTTAGCTACAAAGCTTTCTGCAAAAACAAAATGTTAAAATGAAAAAATAAAACAAACAAATAAACTATAATAACTAAGTTTATATATATATTATTGATTAGACGTATTTATTGAAGATAAAGTTCAAATATATAAACAAAACACACTGTTTTTAAAAATTCTGCTGAAAATTTTACTTGCTGGTATTTGAACTTATCATGTGAGTAGCTAGGCAGCTAGTAACTATTTCTGTATTTAAAATTCATATTAAAAAATACACAGGCAAACAAATAAATTTTTTACCTTAAACATCAACAAATATAGACTCTGTAGGAAATTTTGCCAAGTGAGCATTCAGTAGCTAGTGTCTGTGAGATTCAGTCCAACTTTTTCTTCCCAACTCTTGCATCCAAATCTGATACTTCCCCAATACATGTCGAAATATGGTGCTTTACATCTCGCTCCAAATCTTCGAATAACTTCAGTTGTTTATCTGATATCGACTCCGCCACTTCAACACTCTTCAAGACATAAATCAAGTAAAAAAACACCGACCTGTTTCACAGTGGTCGTAAAAGAGAAAGTTTGCAGATCACTAACCTGAATATGTGTCCTGGATCGTCATGCCGTATAATTTTCATTTTACACCAGTTGGCTATGGCACTCCAAAGTCACATTAATACAGTTATCTTAAGATAACAAGTGCTATCTTAAGATAACTCTATTAATGTGATTTTGGAATGCGTGAATATTCACATTAATGCCCTGATTGTAAGATAACTCGAGTTATCTTAAGATAACAACTTATCAGAGAAATATTGTAAGATTTCTTGATCATGGTAACATTAACGACTTTTCTACCTTTGATGTTAGCGCAATCTTAAGTTAACTAAAGTTATCTTAAGATTGCGAGAAAACTGGAGATTACTCAAGAACTACATGAAACAAAAACGCGTTTTAAACTACAGTATCTACGTTACTTGGCGGAACAAATCCAATTCGTTTGATTGACTGCTTTCGGCGCCTGACTAATTTGTACGTTTACTTATCGATTTCCACTTGTTTGTTTTTCGCCAGACCTCTATCCTAACCAAATAAATTTTGAGGCACAAATAGAATGACTATTTTGAAAATTTATACATTACAAAATTTCGGAAAAAATGTTACTGAAATGCCTTGTATCTTCTAAAATTATGTCCTTTTGTATTTAAATTTTACTTAATTCTTGCTTAATACGCGAGTAGACACTCTTTTTACTTGAAAATCTTTACACGCAAAATCTCAACGCACATGGTAAAGTTTCCCGCTTAAAATGTAAAACTAACTGGGAACGCTTTAGATAACACGAGTTATCTTAAGTTAGGAAAAATATCGTTAAATTGTATTAATAACACCTCTAATCTCAAGGTAACTACAAACTAAAGATATAATTATCACACAATCAGGACATTAATGTGAATATTCACGCATTCCAAAATCACATTAATAGAGCTATCTTAAGATAGCACTTGTTATCGTTATCTTAAGATAACTGTATTAATGTGACTTTGGAATGCCATAGTTGGCTACACCAGAGAAATACACCAGGATATTTATTGCCCCAGAAGAATGCGCAGCTTACACCCCAGTTGAACTGGTGAAAATAGTGAAGCCGGTACCGATACACCAATCAACCCCGTAGCTCTCAACCGCGCATAAAGGAAACTGGGCTCTAGTTTAGAGGGGACAGACAAGAAGCGCCGGCGTTATTTCAAGAGGGTTTCAAGAGCAGAAAGACATATTTATTTTATAATACATAGCAAACTTATATTTTTAAACAGTTTTTATTAAAACTACAATGGGGCCAGTCAATTGCGCTGTTGTTGAATGCACTAACAACTCAAGGATGTTAGAAAAGTGGAAGAATAGTGAATGTGAAACTCACCATGGTGTGCTGAAAAAAGAATGTGGCTGTGAGCAACCCTTCAAATTATATTGCTTTCCTGGGCCTGTCAGATATTTGGAAAAAAGACAGAAGTGGATAAAACTTATTAAAAGAGTTAACCCAGATAAAAGTCAGTGGCAGCCAAAAAGCAGTGATCGCATTTGTAGTATTCATTTTGTTGACAATGTGCCAAGTGTGGAAAACCCTAATCCTACACTAAATATGGGTTATGAAATGCGTCAGAGTACTTCAAGAAGAACACTGTTTAAAAACCCATTACCGTCAGCAAAAAAGAAATCCAAGAAAATTGATGATCGAGAAACCCTTGGTGTAACTGAAGCAAATCCTTTCTTGTCACCGCCACGTTCTCCTGATCAACAATTGACTGTTGACATTTTTACACCACCTACGCAAGATCATCAGTACTGCCTGTCCGAAGGCACTAAGCAATGCCTTGTCTGTAAAGATAAGAAGAGCTTGATATTGTCGTTGACGAGAAAAATTGGGACATTATCACGTGAAAACAAAAGACTGAAAAAAGAAGCCCTATTGCAAAAAAATCAAAATACTCCATTTAGCTCACAAAAGATTAAAACTGACACCAAAATGAACTTTTATACTGGAATAATGACAATTGCAGCTTTTAATGCTATTTTTGCACTTCTGAAGCCTTACATTTCGTGTATGGTTTATTGGAAGGGATGTTCAAAAGCACTTGCAGACACCTCTACCAATTACAATGCTGCATCACGTTGATGATATTGTCCGTACATGTGCTGCATTTTGTAACTTGAAATCCATGTTAATTCAAAAAGCTAAAAAAAAGGACAGTTAATTTATTATATTTGATTAGGTATATTTATGTATATAGCTATAGCTGTTTTTTGTATAAATTTAATATTTTCACGCATTTGTAAAAAAAAAAGTCTTGATCGTCTAATGTAAGACACCTACATTGTAGGAAATCCAGGTTCAAGTCCTGGTCAAGATGATTTTACGTTAGAATATAGCAGCAGAAACTGTATTTCAGACATAAAACATTTTAACAATGTTATGTATTTTTACATATTTGCAAAATATTATACCATTTTATCTCTAAATTACATCCATAATACCTTGACCAGGACTTGAACCTGGATTTCCTACAATGTAGGTGTCTTACATTAGACGATCAAGGCTTTACGCAATTTTTTTCTAAAATATATACACAAAAAATACAAATACATCAGTTAGTTTTAAACATTAAACTTAAAATCTATAAATTTTTCATAAAATAGCTTTACCATCTCAATTAAATTTTTACAAAAATCTTCATCATACAAAATGTCATCAATAACAAAGCCATGCGAAGTCCAAACCATAAAAAAACATTTTTTCAAATTTGTTGCATACATTTGCAATTGACACTGCGTGTAATATTTGTGTGATTTTTTTAACACCTTCTTTCCATTCCTTTCAACCAGAAAATCAAGTACCACATCTGTTGGGGACTTGTGGCTTATTGAAAAGGGGCACTTTATTTCCAGACAGCTAGGCGAACAGCAGCAACAAGTCACCAACCCATCAGGACTAGCACCAACAAACTTCACGTCACCATCAATAAATAAGCCACAAGACCGCACTTCTACATTTTTATGCTCTTTCTTTATTTCTTCTTTAAATGCGGCTAACGCAACAGGCTCCATTTCTCTTCCATATTTGGGTCCATTGGGTCAGGTATAACACCATCTTCAACTAATAATTTGCTCACATACTCTTCGTTTAACTGCTCTTCTACCTGCGCTGCAGTTTTTACCAGCTTTACATTATTCTCACTAGCAGAAAATACCCTTGCCACCAACTCACATTTCCTTCCAGACACCTTTAAACCCCGCATTCTTAAATATTTTTTTAATTCTTCAACTTTCATCTTGCTTATCATATCAAACTCCATTGTAAATGAGCGTGTTTACTTCTTCTTGTCCCTCCTATACTAGTTACTAGTCTTTTCCTCCGACGCGGTTTCATAATGGTAGCCGGATGGGGTTGATTGGTGTATTAGGATATCAAAAATTTCGCAGGATGAAACAGCCGCATTCGGCTAAATTGACACAAAAACAGGACCACAAAACCCAAACGGCGGGGGGCGGGGCCCCAAAAATCAGTTTTATACGCGACAGACGCTGGGCGGCCGTTATTCTAGTTCATTTTAATAATGGGCGTAAAAATCAGAGAGCAAAAGGCTCACAGAGATACACCTTAATTTTTTGAGGTGAATTTTTGCTGGTGTATTTACACCAGTACACCATAGCTAAATCCGCCCCTGGCTTCTGCCGGTAAATCTTGTGTATTATAAGAAGCCATAAATAACAACTAATAATTAAATCATATAAAAACGACAGTATTGCAAAAAATGCTGACAACAATGTCTTAATCTATCTAAACGCCCTTTCTTTCCTCCTGCAGACTGCAGTACAGTGCTGCGTTTGTTTTCACTGCAGCAGTTTCGCGCATGACTATTGCGCTTTCCGATGTCACGAAATATTCCGGTTTTATACCTAACACGGAACGGAGAATATATCGGAATTAATTGTCTTTAAGCTTAAAACATGTTCTCGTTGTGTTCCACCCAAAGTAGGGCGGCTGCCCAAAGTCGGGCATTTTTTAATCATATCCCAAGAAGGGTGAAACTGTGCAAAGTGAAACACATTCTTTTATCAGTTAAAAAACTGCATACTTGCGTCTTAAGTAAAACTTTATTAAACTACTTTATAAGCTTTACTA
This sequence comes from Hydractinia echinata, assembly GCA_030067915.1. Taxonomy (NCBI): domain Eukaryota; kingdom Metazoa; phylum Cnidaria; class Hydrozoa; order Anthoathecata; family Hydractiniidae; genus Hydractinia; species Hydractinia echinata. The sequence continues at coordinate 351,673 of JASGCC010000030.1, forward strand.
TTTTTAACGAAAGATGCCTGAACTTAATTTAATGAAAAAATCGCTCTTATGAACACATATTTAACCAAAATTTAAACTTTTAATCGACTTAGGTCAAGAATAACAACCACCCAAAGTAGGGCATTTTATTATTGACGATGTTTAACCGTCTTGGGCAGGAATCAAAACTACTAGTTTTTAAATTGTGCAGGAAAGTAGATACAGATATTGGATAGCCAGGATTTTTCGGTGCTTTTGAGTGGTTTCTTCAAAAAAATTAATGCAAAACAATTTATGCTCAAAGTAAGTCAAGACTTGGAAAATGCACATCTTTAATTGGCTCTAAAGCGTTGCGTATAAAGGTTACTAGTTTCACAAAAGGTTGTTATTCTTTTAGTTGTAGGTTGAGGCTATTGTTTAAAATAAGTTTGTTTTCTTAAAATTATCTTTCAACGTATTATTTTCCTGATCGTAGTGATAAAACAACGCCTTCTTTGACTAGCCTCTTTTTGCAATACAGTAGTTTTCTTATACATATGGTCAAAAATTTCTCTTTATTTTATTGTAAATAATTTCTTTATTTCTTGCCAATAAAACAGTTAAGAAAATGCCCTCTTTTTTTTCACACGGCTGTTTCAGCGGGCAATATTTCGGAAACTCAGACTGCGCATGTCTAAACATTTTTTTGAATTAGGACTGGGGCGAGATCCGTTAAAATGTAAACATATTTTAGGCTAGCTAACCTATATTTGGATACAGCTTTATACCCATTAAACACACTGAAACCTTAAAACTGAGATTTGATAATAAAAATTTATTCATTTATCACTAAAATTTTGAAAAAATTATTAAGTTTCATATGTTTATCAGCTACCACAACAAGCTTAGATTTTATGTCTTTTTTTTAATGAAAACAGATACCCTCTCAATCCTGTTAAATTTTTGTAAACACGAAGTTATCCTGGCAATAAATTTGGTTAAAACAGGTAGTTGAGGCTTACGTGAAACCTATAAGACATTAATTTGAAGTGTATCAGTACTTTAGAAAAAATTATGGTCTGTGACAAAACACGTTTTTTTTTTAATTTTTTTTGTTAAATTCAACATGGCCACTATAGAATTTCACCTAGCCTTGATAGCAAAAACGTTCTACATGTTCAAAGAACTTCAGAAAATTAGTTTTTTTTTGCATAAAAAGAGGTGGGGAACAAAATTTTGTCCCACACCTAGCTATTTCTTGGATACCTGTTTTTAGTATGTTGACCGACCTTCACAATACCCGAGACAAACTAGGCTGTTAGCTACTGATATGTACCTCTTGTGTACAAGGAAAGTTTTTAAACCAAATTTTATTTATATATAAGTAAAAAATTATCAATTTTACAAAATCCTAAGTGAGAATGTTTTAACCTTGGCCGACATGTAAGTGATTTTGTCGCTAGCAGGGTAATGTCGATTTGAAATTAACTTTTTAAAAAGAATGCTCAGCCGAAGTAAACATATGTTTTAACATTTTCCGGCAAACCAAGAAAATTCTTCCAAATATACTAAGCTTAGGCATTTTAATCCTATTGTAAAAACAAATTTTATTTCTTTATTTCAGGCTAGTATACCGGAAATAAAGCACTGTGAGTACAGAATCAACAGGATTCTGTACTCACAGTGCTTTAGTAAAATGGGCGGTTTTTTAGACATTTTATTTTAGGGGGCATTTTTATTACTATTAAAGCAAATTTTCAGGAAGCCGAAAAGCACCAAGTTTTGTGGTTTTACTTTTGCTAAAGAAAAAACGCATTGTGAGCCATAAACTATTGCGAATAAAGAAATATAAAAAATCTTTCGCGCACAAACGCCTAATTAAACAACCAATCTATATTTATGCCTGTCTTCAATAAACACCCACTCCCCCAACGTTGAGGCTCTAATAAACAGATCATTTCTTTATTCAAAGAGGTGCATTTAAATTTATTTTATGTGATTTTATGATAAAAGTAAAGGTTTGTGTTAAAGAGGAATATTTGTATTAATGTAACGCCTGTCTCCAGTAAACGCTACCTAGAAATTCTGAAAATTGAATAAACGCCCCACGCATTTATAGTACGTTATATTTTTTAACATTTGTCAAGAAATTGAAATGACCCCTAGACTTAAGTTACCTTTTTACATAGAAAAAAACCTGCATGTTGTTGACATATTGTCTTAGCAGAATTTTGAATGTAAAATATTTTACAAAACATTTGGAGAATGAGAACTTTAAAAGTTTAAACCTGTGAAATCTGAGAGCAATCAAAATAGTTTACACCACATAATACATTACATAACAGCCTCAAACTGGAATAATGTGTGGCAAATGCATGTTGTTAAGTCTTAATTTGTCTCAAAAGCATCCTTTTATTCACAAAATTTTATATTGCAGCAATCATTTTTGTCAGCAACATATTATGGCTATAAAATCAAACTAATGAGAGGCATTTATTGCATTTTTTGCTAAAATGGCTGCTTTTTTGCAGCTGTGCCAGACCACCTCATACATAATTTGTTTGGGCACTAAAATTTTAAATCAACAAAAAAACTTTTTCGCAAGAATATAATTGCCAGGCAAAAAATAGTTGCCTGGCAGATGCCAGCTTGTAAGAATTTCTGACATTAATGAGTACCAAGGAAACAATTTTTTTACACGAAAAATACATATAATACTTATAAATATTCACAACTGATGATCGCATAGCATGAAACTTGAAGTTTTGTGAATATTTTATCCATGTATATAGTATATACATATATTTTGAAATATATCTAATCCGCTTTGCAAACACACGTATATATACTATATATACTTTATTAATGCATTTATGGGAACTGAAAAACAAAAGAATACTGCTATTTGCTAAACATGTGAGTATTATGTAATAAAAGATAATTTATATATATATATACATATGTAATAAAAGATAATTTATATATATATACATATGTAATAAAAGATAATTTATATATATATATACATATTTTCACTAGAATTATCAAAATTCCACGGCAACAGGTTGTTCCATCTCGTATGCAAATGTTCTAACCTATTGAAAAAGCAAGTGAAATAAAAGGATAAAAAACTAACAAAAACACCCAAACAAATTTAATAATGTAATGGAACACACAATAAGACAAAAAGGCAAGAATTGAACACTTTTTAAATATTTTAATATAAACAATATCAACTGTATATATTTTTTTCTCAAAAAAATATCACAAGCAAACTCCTTGACTTTTACATCTAGTTATACAACATTTAAAATTTAGTCTAGGAACTTTCTTTAGCCAGACATGATGGTGCCAATACACCGTACATACTAAAAAGGGTAACACCCTAGAACAAGCTAGAACAACCTGGAACGATCTAGAACAAGCTAGAACAACCTGAGAACAAGCTAGAACAACCTGAGAACAAGCTAGAACAAGCTAGAACAACCTAAGAACAACCTAGAACAATCTAAGAAATATAACAACCAAAAATATAAGACTATCTCTGTATCGATTCTGTAAATAAATCTGGGTTTCTAACAAGAAGAATTAACGGAAAGGCAGACATTGCCCCATTTTTTAAAATTTTTTTTGAACGCACGCACCGTGGGCTTGGCCAGATGCGCTTTAGGGGCCTTAAACAAAAGCGTGCGTAGCGCGTGTAGTAAGAAAAACAGAAAAACAAAGGAATTGGAATATTTTACAATAAAGTTAATTTTATCTTCTTATAATAATAATAAGACGAATCTCTCTTTTCACCGCACTCCCATAGGTTTAGATATAAAAACAAAAAGCGTTTTGTGTTATCTTGTGTTTTAAAAAGTTTAACTAGATAGTTGGTAGATCACTTTATTTTATTTTGATTTATTTCCAGTTAAGCAAAGTTATTTATGCGTGTATAGTTTGCGTCGCATTCATCACATTGAAAGGTGCTTACATTTTCTGTGATGACCTTTTCAGGGAATTCCGTATTAATTCCATCACTTTGCTTTTCGGCAGGTGAATCTGAAAACATGAGTAAAAAGGTTAGAAAAAAAGGAAAATATTTATCATTTAAAACATTTATCTTTATCGTATTTTTTACTTACCCGATCTTTCATCATGGGTAATTATAACTTCATCTTGAAGTGCTTGAAGCTTCTTTTCTCTTCTGTGCTTGTATCTTTTAGTTTGCTCTAAAATAATAAAAACGTGCCTTGCCTAAAAACTCTTATTTTCTCGCAAGGACGCTACTTTCTAGACGTATTACAAATACGAAAGGTAGTTGGGAAGTGCATACATAACGTACTAGAAACTTCTTTTTCAACATCTGAAAATATTTTATCTAGCTCAGTGTTGCATTCATCTTCCGAAGAACTGTCAACTAAAAAAAAGTGTAATACTGTATGGAAACAGTTTGGCGATTACTTTTTAACATTGAGGATACTTTACTCATCTTTACTCACTCACCGATTATTGAGTACTTTGCTTTGTTTATATTTTGCTTCAAGCAACCTTGTGAAAAATATTTTTAAAAGACTAAAACATTTTGTGACAGTGTCTATGAAGTAAAAAATTACATTTTAGAGACCTTACCTAATTCTTCCCTAGTTTCCCTTATAATGGCTTTGTATAAAAGCTTCTCCCCCCGATAACGTTCGAACTTGATTCTTCTACAAACAAGAAAACACTCATTGAAAAAAAGGTAAAACATTTGGCGAGACAACTTTCATAAAGAAAATACAGTTTTTCTCACCTGTTTTTTCTGTTTCCATAACTAATTCTTCCACAAACTAACTACCTTTAAGGTGGTTCACCACCAAATAATGTCTAAATTTCAAGAATTGTCTTTTACCTGTTTTCTGACAGCAAATTCACCTTAGAATACCGTGGCAAGTAGTTCTTATGACAAATTTCGGTTTTTATTGCGCAATCTGGCACTTTCTCCAACCAACCGCAAATATAAGTGCATAGCAACGCCCATAGCAACCATTTTCGCATTTTTAGACAGCTTTCTTGCCCCTCCGTCGATGTTTAATGCTTTGCAAAAGCTGGATGATACTTTAGGGCCTCCTAAGAGATTATATGACAGTTATGAATATTAAATGTGGTGTTCCACACGCAGTCAGAAAGCTGTCTTAACGATCCACCCTCCGAAGTGAACTCGTCATCAATTAGACTTAAGACTTAAGGTCTTAGGTATTTTGGTGCTTTTCAGGTCGAAATAGTGCTGCCGTACACCTTTTGTCGATCCACAAGTCTAGAATGTTCATAAAATAATCTTTAAACACGTTTTTTGCCGTTTAAGTTCGGAATCCACGCGAAGCAAGAATTCTCAAGATCGAAGCACACATGCTTTACAATTTCTTCTGTGGATGCAGACATTAATATTACCTAGGGCTTAACTGAAACCGATTTTCAAATCGAAGTTTTGTCTTTCAGTTATCTTGTCCAGTTTCGACCTGTTTTAGCCTTTTTTCCGTCCAAGAAATACCGCATCAGTTGTCTGGGCGACGAGTCAGCCTTACGAAAATCCGTTTCACTCAATCCCTACACGTGACCCTTGAGAAACATACGCGACCAAAAAGGCGCTTCAAATAGCGCATGTTATTCAGTTATTTGGTTTAGCGTCGAGCAGCAAAATGTCATATTTTGCTCCTATTTTACCTAGCAACGGGTAACCATGGCAACCAATCAACTAAATTTTAGACTTAATTTTGTCGTACTGTCGCCTACTATGATATCCTCATCAATTAACTTTAGAAAAGACAATACTCTGCGATATAGGTTATTTGGTGGTGAGCCACCTTAAGTGGATAAATTTTAGCGAGGACTAAATTCGCCAAATTAAATACCCGCCAAAATTTTGATAACTGACTATTCGCCAAATTAAATACTCGCCAAATTTAACATAATATACCGTTCGCCAAATTAAATCCCCGCCAAATAAAAAAAAAATACGGTTTTTTTTACTTAAAAAAAGAAAAATATTTTTTCCCCCAAAAAAACGTACTTTTTGTATATTTACAACAAGTTTTATAATACAAGTAGCTATAAAGAGGATTGTTACAGGTAAATCTTGTGTTTACATTATACGTTTATTCTTATTTTTTATAAAACATTTCAAGACATAAAAACTCATTTCTTTGTGTCATTCCCCAATATAAATCCCCGCCAAAATAAACATTTTTTTTGTATTCGCCAAATTAAATCCTCGCCAACTTTTATAAAATTAATCATTCGCCAAATTAAATCCCCGTCAAATATTCCATTTTGGTCATTCGCCAAATTAAATACTCGCCAAAATTTATCCACTTAAGGTACAACAAATAGTTTAGCCGAGAACAAGCACCCAGCACAAAATAAATAAACTCAATCTCCTTGATGATATGATTTTCCCGCGCGCACGTGGGGTTTGTTTTGATGTTTAAGCCTATAACTTTGAATCCTTGATTCCATATTTGGTGTTTGATATTAAACTTACCACGGAGTGTAATGATATCTTCATCTGAGAGGTTGTTTAAAAAATGGGGCAATGACTGCCTTTCCGTTAATTCTAACAAGAATATTTCCGCCATTTTTCCCGCTCGCCAAGTTATGGGGGATTCCCTTTAGTTTAGTACAACAAAAGCACTCTAACCGTCCCGGTATTTTTACCCCTAAAGTCCAATATCATCAGCATTTAGCTAGAACAATATAGCTAGTTATTGCATTTCTTTATTATATTGAATTTTACCATTTTATGTGAACCCCCGGTCTTATGACGATACAGTTCGTTGCATCAAGGAAATCGACTTCTTTTTTCTGTCTCGCCACATTCGAAATGTTTGAAATAAAATTACCTTAAAAATAGAAAGCAGCATGTTTCTTATGATAATGACAAACTTTCAGAAGCTTTGAATATAATTTGTGGAGTACCACAGGGTTCAATTCTTGGACCACTTTTGTTTATAATATATATCAACGATCTCTATAAAGCCTCATCAAAACTTTTTAACGTCATGTTTGCAGACGATACAAACTTATTTAAATCAGGTAAAAACGTTCAAGATCTTTTTGTAGAAATGAATCTTGAACTCCAAAAAATTTCATTATGGTTTAAAGCAAATAAGTTATCATTAAATGTTTCTAAAACTAAATACTCAATCTTTCATTCACAATATCAGAAGAAAAAAATTCCTTCTACCCTTCCAAAACTTCAAATTGATAATACAGAGATTAAGAGAGACAAAGTTACAAAATTTTTAGGGATATATATTGATGAAAATTTAACATGGAAACATCATATTGATACAATATGTAGCAAAATTTCCAGGAGCATAGGTATCCTATATAAATCAAGAAACTTATTGCCAAAGTATCTGCTTAAACAATTATACTTTTCCTTCGTCCATAGTCACTTATCATATGGTAATATAGCCTGGGCAAGTACCAATAAAACTAAGCTATTAAAACTTTACAGAAAACAAAAACATGCAATCCGAGTTATTACTTTTGAAGATCGTCTAACACCTTCTAAGCCACTGTTTGAAGAATTGAAAATCCAAACCCTAATGGAAATTAATATTTATCAAAACCTTTGTTTTATGTTTAAATGTAAAATAGGCCTATCTCCTCGTATATTTCATAACTTGTATACAGAAAAGTTATCAGGAAAATACAATACAAGATCAAAACAACTCAAAGAACCAATAATAAAAACAAAGTATGAAGAATTTTGCATCAGCTATCGTGCACCACACTTATGGAACAAAATTACACCTCTAATTTTAGAAAGTACAGAAATATATTCTTTAAACGTTTTTAAGAGTAAAGTTAAAGCAAATATCAAAACCTTACACGAAATTGATTCATATTTTTAAAAATATCTTGAAAAATATAATAAGAAAAAATATCTTATTATTCCACTAAATCAAAAGCTTTAATTTAGAGAATTAACCAGTTTTCTACATCGGTTCTCGGTGACAAGACTCACAAGAAGTCTTCTTCGAGTTACCCGAACTTTCTCTACACTTACACGAAACTATAGAAAACGACACGCGATTTATATAGTATATTGATGTTATTCACGATTATTTTTTATTTTGTTTTAAACTAGATTCTTGTAAATGTAGTTAAAGTAGAAAATAAACTATCTATCTACAGTAGACTCCCGGTTATTCGAAGCCTCAAGGGGGATAAGAATTTACTTCGAATAACCGGGAGTTCGAATAACTGAAAAATTCGTTTTCCCGCCAGATTTTCAACTTAACCTTAATGGGATGGACTTTTCTTAAGTAATTGAGGCATTGTGGTTCAGTTGAGCGTGTAAACACAAAGAATTTTTACTTTTTGAAGAAAGAATAAATTTGAACAAATTGTTAACAGGTTTTAAAATATGAAAGTTATAAATCAGGTTCGTTGAATTGCTTTGCAAAATCCAATGCTTTTTCTCGAATGATTTGACCACTAATCGGCACAGTTCTTTCACGAGCGTTAACGAACCACTTGTAAACTGCTTTATCAATGTTATCGTATTTTCCGGAAGAAAGCTTTTGTCTTTTAACTCCATACTGGCCTGATTCATACTTGGTAAAAATGTCACTTTTATTCTTAACCCAGTATGAAAGTGTGTTAGGTGGGACACCATACTTTTTAGCAATAGACTTTTTAGTTGTTCCTTCTTTTTCAAGCTCTTTCAAAGCAAGATATTTTTCTTTGATCGTCAGAACAGTTTTCTTCCTTGACGTTGTCTGAGCGGTTGCCATCTTTAATGTGGATTTGAAGAGCCTTTAAAAAGTTTGTTTACATCCACCCACTTGTTTTTTAATCGAGCTTTCGAAACGTTCGAAAATTAGATGAAACGTTTGAAAATCAAAGGAAACGTTCGAATTTTGAATGATCCTTTTAAAACGTTCGAATGTTATAAAACGAAACGAAACAACACAACAACAAAGCAGTCACACCACAATTAGGACGAAGAAGTGAAAATTACAATGGATCTTGTTTCAATGATAATCAACGAAACACAGCCGATAGAAATCATTCTTATCAAGTATTATGAGAGTAACTCAACCGTTATGGGATATCATGAGTATCAAAAGAAATGGAACGCTGTTATTGGTGAAGTCCTAGAAGCTAAAATGGAACCAACAAACGACATAGACAAATATGCAGTGGCGGTCTGCAAAAAAGGAGATATTGTTGGTCATTTGCCTAAAGGAAAAACAGGAAAATTTGCCAAAACGATATTTTACTTTCTGAAGTCAGAGATGTTGTGTACTTGCAAAGTAAAAGTGACAGGGAAAAGAACTAACTTTGGAGATGATAAGGGATTGAGGATCCCCTGTTTGCTTCAATTCTCTGGACCGAAGGAGAGTATTGAACTTTTGAAGAAATTGCTTGAAGAGTGTAAATAGCCATGAATATTGAAACCTGATTTTTTGAAGAAAAAAAGTGTTTTAATCGCAGAAAATCAATGTTCTCACTCGACGATCTCCCAATAAGAAAAATTCGAATAACTGAGGGTGACTTAGCCTATAATTGGCCCCAAGGGGAATAAAAATCACTTCGAATAACCGAATTATTCGAATAACTGAAGTTCGAATAACCGAGAGTGTTTTTGCCTGAGTTGGGTAAGCAGATCCAAGGGGAACGCCATCTCACTTCGAATAACCGAATTATTCGAATAAGTGCAGGTTCGAATAACCGGGAGTCTACTGTATCTATAATGGAAAGAAGGAAAAATATTATATTTTTTTCTTCATTCAAATCAGTTTTCAGAACACAGAGCGTTTACGCTATTCCGCACAGAATTCTCATTTCATTCGCTGCCTGTTCTCCGGTTGTTCTCTTCGTTTACTGTGAGCTCTCTGATTGTTCTGTGAAACTGGTGGTTATACCTGGTTTTGTCTGTGGGTAAAAAAACCTTCAAAAACGCCTGTCGTTTAAAAACAACAACAATGAATGGAAACCAGGTCACCCATTTTGTAGCGAGATGTCGGAAACACACATTCGATACCCCTTTCATTACTAAGCATCCAAGAAGGTTTTTTAAAACAGTTTTAGATGGCGTCTTCTGATGATGAAGATTTGAAGCACGTATCATCAACCAAAAGCAAATCTCTGGCCACGTTGCTATTACGACTATTCCTCGTCATTAGTGACCCTGTCATTCCAGGCTATTAATCGCTGCCTTCTGGCTCCTCGAAACGTAGGAGATTGTTTAAATTTTTTGTCGAAGAGCTATGTACAGGAGCCAAACTTTAAAGGTAGATAATTAACTTTGTTGTCTACCTCGACGGTCCAACTGACGTATCTTTTCGTTATTCATTCAGCAGATGTTACAATCACGGCGCTTCTTAGGCTTGAATTTTTTTTTGTACACGCTTATAACCTCAATCGCTCACAAAACACGCAAAGGGGATTACCCGAATTTAACTCTATCAGCATGATCTTTTAGCATGTTTTCAGATAAGTCTCGCTTGTCCTTAGTTTATTCCAGGTTGTTCTTAGGTTGTTCTAGCTTGTTATAGCTTGTTCCAGGTTGTTCTTAGGTTGCTCTAGCTTGTTCTAGCTTGTTCTTAGGTTGTTCCAGATTGTTCCAGGTTGTTCTAGCTTGTTCTAGGGCGTTACCCTTTTTAGTATGTACGGCCAATACACCCTTTACGATAATTCGGGAAAACTAACACTCCATCACAGCTTATTTTGCGATCGGAGGAGGTAAACATCACACTTTTATAAGAGTTTATTAAGCAGAAAACACGTTCTTTCGTGATAACATTTCTTGCCGTGTTTTGTTTTTAATGAAAAGTACACATAAGTTGTATCTTATTATTATTAACGTTTCCTGAAAAGTTGAAAGAAATTGATACGACGGAAGTTAAAAAAATGGAGAAAACATGCTTTCGTCTCTAACAAACTCTCATAAAAACACGATTTTTACCTCCTTTTTTCCGATATTGTAAAACGATGGAGAGCTGTAGGAACGCATGTACAATTGAATTATCGTAAAGGTGTATTGCAGCATCTAGCTAGCAAGCTATGTCTAGCTAAAGGTTTGAACAAAATCACAAAAAGAATAAAAAGAACCTATAATAAATTGTGGCTGAAAAATTGTTTGAACTCTGCGTATGAATACTACCTAGCTTGTGAATGTTGGAGCAATAGGTTGTCCTACTTACTAGGTATATATTAAGGTATATAACTATCTATTCCATCCATGCCATGTTTGTCCATTTTTGCACTTTTGTATATATTACCCATTCAGCCCAGCAGCTACACACATGATTATCTAAAAGAGGCATTGCGTACGGTATTACAAACAAATATTTTGCAGAAAAATTTAGGCTAAAAACTTTACATTAAAAGTAAAATTATATATATCATTATGGTGCCTTTAGGTTTAAATACCCAGCATATTTGACCCTACCAGTAAATAACAATACTAATAAATTAGGAATTAAGTCCATTACATGCCAAAAAAGAAAGCAATTTTTTACACTTTCAGCACATTTTTTACCAAAAGTACTGATACAAACTTAATTTTTTCTTTACCTGTTAGATTGTTCTTTTAGCTTTCTAAAAAGGTATGCCGCACTAGCTACATAACTTCACACTGCCCACAAATTCAAAATGATTTAGTGTAACTTTCATTTTCCCAATTTCGATCAAAAATGTATGGCTAAATTAGACCAAATTTGCCCCAGTTTCTATGGTTGCTCATATGTAGCAATATTCAACGACTCATATATGCACTATAAATATTGATATATGTGATGTGTCTTTCGCTTAAGGTCATATATATGATATGTAACTGATCATATATATGATAAACCGACAACTGATCATATATGATGTAACTGATCATATATATGATCTTCATTTCGTTTACTCGGGGTTTAATTTACACAAATCTAGCTTTCCGGTCTGCAGTTTTCACATCGCCGGACAAGTGGAGACTCATACGGAGAAGAAGCTCGGCATGTAGCATGAGAAGAAGAAGAAGTATTTATTTTTACCTAATAATAGCTTACATAAGAAGTCAAATAAATATTATTTTACAAAATTAGGCTAATTAGGTGGAAAATAAAGTTAGTTTGTTGTAGCTAATTTTGTGTACACTCTTATTTTTAGAGTTATTGTTTCTATTAGAGAGCAAAATACCTGGTACCTCTCCCTCTCTCCTGTCAGAAAAGAGCTTAGCTAGCTTCAGCCTCACTCACAACCTTTGTTTCTGAAAGCTGCCTCTCTATGGCTTGCGCCAGCCCTTTTTCACCACTACAGTCAGTAATTCAGAGGTAAGTAGCAATTCTCAGGGCTAGCTATCCTCTTCCCAGCTATTTAAAAAATTTAATGAACCGACGATATTGCCCTCTTCTCCCCAAAACGGGGAAGGCAGCAATAAATGAAACCCATGTTAATTTGATGTAATGTAAAATAATGTTATGTTCATTTTTAGATTAAAATATTCATTACTCAATAATGGATGGAACAGAAATGAGTTATCATTGCTGATACAAAACATTGAAAATGATAATAATATTGATTGTGAACTTTCAAAGGAAAACGTTTGTACTGCTATTACTGGTTTAATAACTCTCAACGATCTAGTAACAACTGAAATCATCACAACTTTGATAGCACAGTTCAGGCTTGTGTATTACGAATTGATAGACGGTCTTATAATGTGTCACGTGGTCGGGACCAGACTATTACAGGGCCTGGAAGACCTATAAATATTGCATAAGTGAAGACACTCTTGTTCATTTTCGTGAGTTAGGATATTCTTGGAAACAAATTTCTGCTATGCTACTTGTTTCAAGGTGGACGGTGTACAGGAGGGTGCAGGAAATGGGAACCAAAGAAGTCACAGGCTATACAAATCTTTCAGATGATGAATTAGATGTTATTATTGATAAGTACAAGAAAAGTCATGGTCTTACAGTTGGTTGTTCTCTGGTCATGGGTCATCTAAGAAGTATAAATATTAGAGTTCAACAAAGGAGAGTAACGAAATCTCTGGTTAGGTTAGACCCTGTGAATGCTCGGATAAGATGGGCTTAACTGATAAAAAGGCGTAAATACAATCTTCCAGGTCCAAATAGTTTATGGCACCTTGATGGGCACCATAGCCTTGTTCGATGGGGTTTCGTAATACATGGTTCCATTGATGGGTTTTCTAGATATATAACTTTCCTGGAATGCTCAACTAATAATAAGAAAGAAACCGTGCTGAAATTATTTGAGGAAGCGATAGACTCAGTTGGTGTACCATCTCGTGTACGTACCGACAAAGGTGGGGAGAACGTGTTGGTATGGGATAAAATGGAATGTTTACGTGGACCTAATCGAGGTAGCTACCTAGCTGCTTCATCAGTACATAACCAGCGCATTGAGCGACTTTGGCGTGATGTGTGGAACTGTGTAGCTTTTACTATACATTCCAATCTATAACTTCCGAAGTACTGTTGCAAAGAGAATTTTTGAACTTTGACCTATTTGGTTTACACTTGTTGAAGATGTTGGTTACATTGTGTAATTAATTTTACTTGCCGGTTTAACTACTGATTCTTGTCTCAATTTTACATTTTTGTATCATAATGCAGCACGAGTGAGTTGTTTCAGAGTGAATTATGTATTGATTTGATCCATAGAACTTTTTGTCCTCATTCTTTTTACTTTTGTAGGTGCTTCAAGCCGACGATGTAGGAGAGATTGATCAAGATGAGTCTATAAGTGTGCTTGATGAATGTGGACTAAACTACACATTAACGGTAAATATTTTCTATTGTATATACGACTGTTGAATGAATTATGATTTATGCTAAACAAAAACCTAGTTCTCAATAAAAATGTATGTCTCGTCGTAGAACTTTTTTTATAAACTATTTTCCTGTTTAGTTTAAAAGATACATAGGTTACCTCTTGCCTCCTAATCTAAATCAAAGATTAATTGTGAGTGACAGGCTGAAATCACATATTTCACTTTTATTTTTTCTATAGAATGACAACAAAATGTTGGTAACACAAGCCCTCGTTATTCATGATGTGATTGGTCGGAGGAAGGTGGCTCCTGACCAGTTGAGTGACGGCTTGAAAGCTTTGGATTTCTTAAATGCCATGCAGAGTTATCCAAAATTGTTCGAAGAGTTGTTTGTTTTTGGTTTCCAGGGACGTTATTAAAACGTTGAAATTTGATTCCAATTTGAAGGAAGAAGGAACAAAGACAAAAAATTACTTTCTGAATTTCATTGAAAATAGTGGAAAACTTGGCGACATTTTAATTTTTATTACTGGATCGCCGGTGCTGCCTGGCTTTGGACTTGGAAAGATACGTGTGTGCATTGAGAGTTCAATATCGATCTTATCAATCGTTTGCACTAATACAATTACATTGCCTGATAATTTTCAGGATCAGGACACTTTTAATGCAGCACTTGAAGATGTAATGGTTGACGAAAAGAAATTTAACTGCATTAAACAGACCCGTTTTTTAAGAAAATGTTCTTTGTATGACTTGAATCCTAGTAATCAATAAGAATGTGATTATACGTTTTGTCTGAGATCATGTGAGAAGTATCGTATCGTGTATTCATACGCCAAAAGAATGTCTCGCGAATTTTACTCAATCGCAGCATACATTTTCTTTGTTAACAATTTTTTTTGTTAGTTATATTTTATTTTGTTTAAAAATGGTTCTGTAAATCTGATCCCACAAACAATCCAGACAGTTTTTGTTTCATATTTTTTATCAAATAAAACAAGTCCTTGAAACATTTTTTTATTCAGATATCTATATAAGTCTCAACCTGAAGTCGAACTGTCTTCTACACAACAAAACTGGTTCTTCTGTGTTCATTTGCTGTATTTTGTATTTTGTTAGTGATGCAGTACTAGTTTTGTTTGTTCAATACTCATCATACAACATGCAGTGTCTCATAATTTCGTCCTTTTTTGGCCACCATTTTTGAATTATTTGCCTTTCGCACGTTTGAAGAACGCAGTTAATAGGTCAATCAAATTTTATCCGTATAGCCTTCACGAATTTGCGATATTTTAAGCATGGAAATTCGGATTGATGTATTAGGCAGTTATCTGGCGCAGTGGCTGCTGTACTTGCACGGATTCCGTAGCTCAAATGCGAGTGCGCTAGAAGCCCCTTCGCAGTAACCTTATTGATAGCAGTACCTTATTGATAGCAGTAACAATTAGGAAGGTCATCCCAGGTAAATAAATATGTTCAGAGTGCGCGGTGAAGGAGCATCGACTTTTATGATTAACACTAAATCTTAGGACAATATTCCCAATGCTCAAAGTTGGTTTACAAAACTAAAAAAGGATGGGACGGACGAAAATTTGACAAAAGCGCGCGAAAATGAAGGTTCCAAAATACAATAAGCGTGGTGTGTGTGTGTTCTAACTAACTTTGGTCGGAATGCCGTAAAAACACAGACCATATTCGCCTGCATGCCTCAACAATTTCGTTGACCACATATCATTATTTCGTTGACCATATTTTGAAAGCAACCACTGTGTGCATATATATCACAATGAACATGACATATATTCTTAGAACTGTTGATATACATGAGCTTGTATGAGCCTTTATATATACTATTTATCATATATTTTATATACTATATATCATACACACATCATATATATCATTCACACACATCATATATATCATTCACACACATCATATATATGATACACACATCATATATATCATTTACGCATCATATATATCATCATGTAATCATATATGTCATCATGTAATCGTCGTATATGTCATCATATAATTGTATATATGAGTCGTTGAATATTGCTACACATGAGCAACCATAAGTTTCTTTTAGCTCGTCTATGTTGTGATGCACACCATCGCTCCCGCCAACGGCTTCAATAATTTTGAAAAACTAAAGCAAATCCGCTGAAATTGATTTAATGTGTGCAAAAACGATATGGAAAGTGTATCTACTTATTTATCGAAACTGTTTTTATTCTCGGCCGCCATTTTGCGCCCGCAACGTGCTCAAGCAACCAGCGCATGCGTAGTCTTACTTATACCAATTAGACATATCATTCTGCTATTATGAATCTTAACGCGGTTTGGGGCATGGTCTCTAATTAGTTTGGTCAGAAAAGTAAACACTACCGCCGGTGAAGTTGTGCAGTTGATTCTTCTTCTTTGCAGAAATATATTTGTGACTTTTAAATATGGGAGGTTCAAACTGTGCAGTTAATGGATGTTGTAACAGCAATGCCAGGATTTATAAGTGGAGAGCTGAATCATGTTCTGTTCACGAGGGAAAAACTAAAAAGGAGTGTGGATGTTGGTTAAATCCTCCCTATAGGTTATACTGTTTCCCTAGTGTGTTAAGAAATTATGAAAAACGAAAGAAGTGGATCATTGCTTTACGAAGGGTAAATAGAGATAAATCAGAATGGAAACCTTGTGCCAGTGACCGAGTATGTTCTGAACATTTTGTTGATGGAGAACCAACTGTTACTCACCCAAACCCATCACTTAAAATGGGCTATGAACTTCCACCAAAAAAGTAAAGAAATTTAAAAATTTAAATTTAAAGAAATTTGTGTAAACTGTAAACCGACCATGTCAATTCTTTTAAGCAAGGAATACTAAGGCATTTTTCAATACCTAAACATCCGATTTGAGCTAAAGAAACCTTTGCAATTTTTATCCAACTAGTCTTATTCTCAAATGAGTAAGCTACCGACCCCCAAAGCATACCGTATATATAAATGACCAATTAAGACTCTTCTTTCAGGTAAGCCCCATATAAAAATATATCACGTGACTTGAATGAATAAGCCCCCACTCTGAAATAAGCCTCCACTTGTTCTCTTAAGACGGAAAAAATTTATCTGTTGACCATGTCTGAATGCTCAAAGACTAAAGAAATCGCTAACTTAAGAATACATGTTGAACGTGCAATAAATCGTATAAAATTTTATCGTATTTTAAAGAATGTTTTACCTATTACCATGCTACACCATGTGGATGATATTGTGAAAACCTGTGCTGCTCTCTGTAATTTGAAGCCTCTGTTGATCAAACCGAAATCAAAGAAGAAGAAAACAACATAACCAACTGGTTCAAATTTTTTGAAAAAAACAGCTATTTTTATAGCTACAAATATAATAAAATACATTATTTTGGCATAAAACATGCATAAAGCATGTGTTTCATTTCTTTGTTTTAGATACTTTGTTTTATATTAAGCCTATACATAATATAGCAAACAACTCCTGCCAGGATTTGAACCTGGGATCCTTAGGAAAATTTCAAAAGGATTATACCAACTACAAGAGTGTAAAAAAGTAAAAGGTGACGTATATTACTTACAGAAAATTTTGTTGATAGTGCTACCTATTTTTTGCAAAAAATAAAGAATTTGTAGCTATAAAAATAGCTGTTTTTGTATGTGCTTTATTTGAACTTTGCCCATGAGTTAAAAATTCAATTTTCTTTATATTTTCTGGTGTCATATTGGAGAGGTTTTTGTTGAATTCTGCAATACTACCTGACATTAATATGATATCATCAATACTCATTAGGTCATGTGGTTTGGGAATATTTGCTGTTATCACCTCTCTCATAAAGTCGACTTTTGGCTTTGGAACTGCTGTTTGGATAGTGTTCTCTGGGTCTATCTTTTTAACAGCCTCCGCTATGTCAGACAGTGTTGGTAATTTTAACTCTGTGTCTTGAACAGGGTTAAACATTTTTTTAGATGTGGAAACCAAAGATCTTTTCTTTTTTCCTCTTTGGCCAAAATCCTCTCTATTGAAATTTAAATTCTTGATTTTAGCAGGAACAACTTCTTTATGACAGGGAAGCCATCCATTTGATGTGCTGGTGCAAGCTGGATTGGTTAGCCCCAATCTCACTGCAGTTCATTCCAACCATACAAGTACAATAGCACGACCGTATCTTACCATCTTTTTTCTCTAAAACTAGCCATAACTTGTGATAAGTGTCCCGGATACTTTGACATTTCCTACACTCTGTTTTCAACACACAAAACTTGCTGTTTACATCTATTGGATGGTAAAGTAAAGGCTTAAGCCACCCTGAGTTGTAGTAACTATATGCCTTTGAGTTTTTATAGTCGTTTAAATCTTTACTTCCCAGCTCTGACGGAAAAAACAACAAATAATTAAATATGTCAAGATATAAAACCATTGGCCACAACTTAACACCATCTTGCTCATTTATCCAACCATCAGTGATGAGATAAGGATCAGGAATTTCAATTTGATCCAATCTTAATTTGCGCTTATATTCTTCCTGCAAATTTTGTTCAACTTCAGCAGCACACAACACTGGTTGCACGTTGTTTTCAACAGCAGAAAATACACGAGCAACAAGCTCTTCTTTCCATCCAGTAACTTTTAATGCTCGCAGTCTTAAATACTTTTTAAGCTCTTCCACATTCATACGAGATATCATATCATAATTCATTTTGCAGCAATTAAGTAAGATAATAAAAACAATTAAGGCGATGAGCTAGAAATGTGATGTTTATACTTCGTTTTCTCAAGTTAAAATGACCCGCGCTAATTTTTCTAACCAAGGTAATTAGAGTCCAAACTTCCAATTCCGAGCGCGGTCCAGTCGTGTCGAATTGGTGTATCACCATGTAGGGCAAACATTTTAAAGTCGGGCGGCTAAAAGCAGACAAATGTTTTCGCCCGACTTTGTATAAGGCCCGACTTTGTGTGGGACAGTTGCACCATCGTAATTTTAAACATTGCAAAATACACGTTACCTACTTACTTTCTTTTTATTAGACTGCTAAATTATTATTTTACTTTAATTGAATGTTTGAATGTTATAGATAACAATGTAAGATAGCTGACACTCCTAGCACTCGTAGCTAGCTTTTAGAATCTTGATCAAGATTCAATTGAAGAAAAGTTGAACTGGTGGAGGTTCGTATTCTTCAGAGTAGCCATTGTAATTTAAGGGAAAACAGGCTAAATTTGTCGTATGCAAGTTTAGCTTTACTTTAATTAAGATACTTGTAGTTCGTGTTTAATTAGTGGCCCCCAGTGGAAACAATCCACTAACTGTAGGTTTTTGTGATTTTCTGGGCTATAGTGTATCATCATCATCATCATTCTCGGCTTAACGTCCGTTTTCCATGCTAGCATGGGTTGGACGGGGTATATTAATGACCCTCTTCCAATCTGATCTAGACTGTGTTAGATCTAAACTCAACTTCCTCTGTATCAAGTCTGTCCTTATAACCTCCTGCCAAGTCTTTCTCGGTCTGCCTCTGGGCTTTGCCCCAGGAACTATCAAGTCTCTACACTTTCTTACCCAATTATCCTCCTCCATTCTTTCCAAGTGCCCCAGCCAATTCAATCTTCTTATCTGGATAACATCTTTAATTCTACGGAGACTTAGCCTGCTTCTTAGCTCATCTGAACTCTTTCTGTCTTTCAGACTGGCGTTACACATCCACCTAACCATTCTCATATCATTCCTTTCTAAACGGTCAAGATCTTCCTGCTTCACTGCCCATGTCTCACTACCGTACAACATAACACTTCTTACACAGGCCTCATACAACCTACCTTTTACCTCAATTGACAGGACTCTGCTAGTCAACAAAGGAAGTAACTCTCTGAACTTTTTCCAAGCAGAACCTATCCTGCAAGTAACACTTCTTCCAACACCCCCTTCACTGCCCAACATATCACCTAAGTAACAGAAGTTCTCAACTATCTCTAACGAGCCACTGTTGCACATCATTAAAGCTGGAAATACTTCATTCTCTATAATCTCACCTTTGCAACGCTTGCATACAAACTGAATGTCAGCTCTTAACCTTCCACTAATACTACTGCACTTCTTATGTACCCAATGCTTGCAAGTCTGACAAAAAATTGAGTTACTACCAACCCCTTTCCTGCAAACTCCACAAGGCCACTTTCCAACTACAAGGTCACACTTGGCTGCAATGCTACTAATCATGACTTTAGACTTTGCTGTGTTTACCTTTAGCCCTTTCTCTTCTAGTCCTTTCTTCCACTTCTCAAACTTTTCAACTAATTCTTCCATCGACTCTGCTATGAGAACCAAATCATCTGCATACAATAACTCCCATGGACAACCTGTTCTGAACTCCATCGACAGCGCTTCTAAGACTAGAACAAACAACAAAGGACTAAGTACAGAACCCTGATGTACACCAACATTTACACTAAATTCATCACTAAGTGAATCGTTAATCCTGACACGACTTCTAGCATTGCTGTACATAGACTGCATAGCCACTTTAAATATTTATTATTATTATTATTATTAGCTTCTTGTGTGAGAATTTGGCCGTGAAACATCCATGTTTTCCCGCAACTGGAAGTTATACCACATGACATTCTAACCAACAGAATGAAAATTATATATTACGTTATTCGTTTACTTTTCAGTGGAAGCTCTTTGGCTCTGGCATTTGCTTGGCAGGAAAAAAGATGCTAGAATTTGGTGAAGAGAGATTTTTTCTGTGGATTTCTTTTCACAGAAACATCGTTCGAGGTTTTACACTGTTATCAAGTGTAAATCGATGCCTTCTGATTCATTTGAATTGTCCTAACAATGCCTTTGTGTGACGAAGTGGACAGATAATAACTTTGCTTCACCTAGTGCCCCATCTTTCTACCTGCCACGCCATAGCTGAAAGAGTTTACGGCTGAAAATCTAAACAAAGAAATTCATCTATTAAGTATTGGGTGGTGAATGCTACTATTAGTTAGTTTTAACTAAGCTGACTTGAAGTAATATTTTCTTCAGAATACATTAGCATGTTTTTGGAGACCTTAATTCTAATATCCTTTTAGAACTACAATTCCTGATACATTGTGTCATGGTGGTATATTATGCAGGGTATTAATCCTATTTAAAAGGGGTCATAGGATATCAAAATATGTCAAGTAGAGCTAAGCCAACATGTAGTGATTGGTAGCTCAGTTGGTAGAGTGCTCAACTCGCGTATAAAAGGTTCTATCCCCACATAAAATGTTCTATGCCCACATAAGGCTGTTGTCAAGTTCTGTAAATTATATCACAAGTTTCGTATCATTGAAATTTGTAATATGGTGGACGTAGTCTTAAAGGGATCCCGAGGTACTTTTACAAGTTGGACTCACCTGAAAAATTTGCATGAGAAATTCTAAATGATATATATATTCAGTTTTTGTTAAAATTGAACATTAATGTACGATGTATATATGCTTTTAAAAAGTCTTATCATGGAGGTGCAGAGCAGTTCAGAACCAAAAGGCCTGGGGACAAGGTTAGCATACTCTAAATTTGAAACTGGTTACCCCACATTTTTGTATCTAAACGTTCTTAGGATGAAACCAGCAGCGTTGATGTTTGCGCTACATATTGGTAAAATATCATAAGAAAACAAACTTTAATTAGACAGTAATTTCTGTCTCTTCCTGTATCTTGGGATGAATTAAAGTAGTGTTCTTTTCTATTGATTTTTTAATATTTTTTAATATATATATATTATCCATCTACTAAGTAACTTTGGCAACCTCGTCCCCAAGGATTGTTGAGAACAAGGTTGGCAATACTCATTTGAGCATCATACCCTGCCCAGGTCGACAGGTTATAGATCACAGGGTGGCCACAAGTCATGGAATTTCTGGAAATCATGGAAAAGTCATGGAATTTTATTTGGTCTGGAAAAAGTCATGGAAAACAGGATTTTCATGAAAAAGTCATGGAAAAGTCATGGAACTTTTTTTCCTTGACAACCTAAGTTTTTGACTGGCTAAATATTTTTGCAGTTTATATTTTGTAGCATAAATTTCAAGAAAACTTAATTTCAATTTTTTGAACAGTTTCATTGTCAAGCTTTGTTGCAATATAACATAGTTGCTCCTCCTCATTATCACCAGTCAATATGGTACAGAACCAACAGAAAGCTACAAGTCAGTTTATATCTCTGGTTGAAAAGCTTCATCAGGTTGATCATGTGTTGCCTTCTGTGGCAGATTCGGCAAAAGAAGAGCTTGAGAAATTCTTGTCATCGCTCGACACACCTACTAAGGAAGAGTTTGTGCAATTTGATTTCAGCAAATCAAGAGTGGATGAATTCCTAAGGCCGTATTTCAAAGATCAAAAAGCGTTATGGGCCATCTGTAAAGTGATCTTCACATTATCACACAGTCAATCTGCTGTTGAACGGGGATTTAGTATCAATAAAGAACTGTTGATTGAGAATCTTCAAGAGAAATCTATTGTTAGCCAAAGAGTTGTATATGACCACCTACAATCATCCAATGTGGATTTGCATGAGTATCAATTGAGTAATGGTCTGTTGAAAAGTTGTAAAGCTGCCAGACAAAGATACGGAACACATCTGGAAGACCAAAAAAGAAAAGTCAACGAAGACAAGAAATCAAACAAAAGAAAATCAATAACAGACGAAATCAACAATGTTAAAAACCATAAGAAAAGGTTAATCTCATCCATCAATGCACTGAACACGGATATTGAAAAACTCTGCTACAAAGCTGAGGAATCTGAGAACATGGACTTTTTAGTTAAAGCAAATGCTTTTAGAAGGAAGGTCACCGAAAAGAAAGCTAACAAAGCCGAACTAGATAAAGCTGTGGAGAAGCTAACTAAGGATCTTCAGAAAGAAAAGTAACGTCACAGACTCTATATAGGATATTAGTTGATATTTGTTGTTTTTCTAGTCTATTTTTTTCTAAAGTTCTGATTTTATATGAATATTCTGTATGAATATATATGTTCTTTATATTTTGACACGATTTTGTTGTTTTTCATCATGTAGAAAAAAGTACTTGTACTTTTTTCAGCAAAGTTGTTCTCTAAATAATGAAATTTATGGTTTGTTTGATAATTGATTAATTAATTTAGGGGTTTAATTTTTCTTAACGGTTTTGGTCATGGAAAAGTCAGGGAAAAGTCATGGAAAAGTCATGGAATTTCTTTTACCAAATTCTGTGGCCACCCTGGATCAGTAATTTTTACAACCTGTTTGTTGAAATAAATTCTTTTCAAACTGAAATAAAAGAAATCATGCACAAACCTGCTGCTAATATATTATTTTTTTCGTTTTATTGCTTAACGGCTAGTATATCATGTTGAATTATTTTAACTTTGTTGCGAAGTCAAAGTAATTATTTTTTACTATGAAAGTCATTAATTATAGCGAATGAGAGTCATAAATTTGAGCGGTACATAAATATGACGTAACAGGGTCGTGTGTCACAAAAAAAAGACTGGAGCTAGTCTGAAATTTTTAACGAACAGGAAGATCGAAGCGGCCGTCAAGGTGGCAAGAAAAACAAATATTTAAAAAACGATATCTGGGGTTACCAGACCATTTCGTGAGAGCCCACACACGCGCAAGTTTGTTTAGGTGTGCGATTAATCGCGCGTGCAAATTTTTGTTTTCTTTATGTCTGCGATAGCTTTCTGAAATTATCGAAATTACGAAAAAAGCGAAATATGAAGTCAGAGAATGATTTAAAAGGGCTAACTTAAATCTTTTTCATGTACGTAGAAAACTGCGTAGTTAAAATGCATATTTTTATAAATTTGCTAATTCTTTTAATTTCAAGAGATCTAACGAAGTTAAAATAGAAAAATAAATAAATTAATAACAAGAAAGCAAGAGATGCCATTAATAATAATTGATCTAAATTTATTTTCACATCCTTTATACCTAAAGTTTTCTTGGTGTAAAAGAAACAAAATAATGAATTATTACAGATCGTCTGTAACAACGATGTACAGAAGATTCTTTTCTAATGTTTTCATAATTTTATTATCCATTTTCATCTTACCAATCATAGTGTGCATAATAAAATGAGTGGCAGTAATGGGGAGGACAAAGTTTCATGTATCTTATTACTTGTATTTTTTAATTTTTTTTCACATTTTTGTGGGCACTGTTGTTTGAAAGTAGCGAATATAAAAAAGAAAAGAAAAAATGAATATCATTTAACATTTTTTACTGTTTTTAACAGCATTTATCAATTTAGTCCTGGGCACTAGCTTGTGAAATACATGTCAATAACACCTTAAATGATACCTGCCATACTGCTCTATTACCAGAAGCAAATCATTTCAATATGCTCAATGTGATTGCAAAGATATAAATAGATTAGAATAACACCCAACACAAAAGAAAAATTAATCTCCAGAATTGTGTTTTAGAGAGAGTGAGGAAATCGTTATTGAGAGAAAAATATAAAGCACCTAAGTAAAGTAAGGTCATATAAGTATTGCGTTCTTGTAAAAAACTTTGTTCAGATTAAATTTTAAATGGTGTGTTATTTGTGTTATTTGTTAAAGGAATACGGCAAATATTTATATGTTTTGTTCAGTAGCGTTTTTGTGATTTTATAATTAATAAAGTTTCAAATTAACTAAAACAAAATATTTTATTTATATTATTTTAGTAAGGAATTTTATGATCCATCCTTAGCATTGAAATGTTAAATATCGTTATTAGCCACGCTTCAACTTGTAATTTAATTTACATTAAATATTGTTTGTCCAACAAGTAGTTACAGAGTTTAATTAATGACTTTACTCACAATTTTTCGTACCATGGGTTTAAATTCCTGGCTGTCAACTTTGTTGGAACTTGCTCTTCGCATGTTCCCCATGCCAAAACAATAACCCCTGGGTGGTGCAAGGGGTAAAGGAATTTTGTTCTTATACTTTTGCTTCTTCAAATTTTAATTTTTTAAGATTGCACGCGCACTGCATGCTCGGAATTATTGAGGCGTGCAATTCATTGCATGCCTACCTAAAATCTTACGAAATGGCCTGGGTTATCATCATCATCATCATTCTCAGCTTAACGTCCGTTTTCCATGCTAGCATGGGTTGGACGGGGTATATTAATGACCCTCTTCCAATCTGATCTAGACTGTGTTAGATCTAAACTCAACTTCCTCTGTATCAAGTCTGTCCTTATAACCTCCTGCCAAGTCTTTCTCGGTCTGCCTCTGGGCTTTGCCCCAGGAACTATCAAGCCTCTACACTTTCTTACCCAATTATCCCCCTCCATTCTTTCCAAGTGCCCCAATTCAATCTTCTTATCTGGATAACATCTTTAATTCTACAGATACTTAGCCTGCTTCTTAGCTCATCTGAACTCTTTCTGTCTCTCAGACTGGCGTTACACATCCACCTAACCATTCTCATATCATTCCTTTCTAAACGGTCAAGATCTTCCTGCTTCACTGCCCATGTCTCACTACCGTACAACATAACACTTCTTACACAGGCCTCACACAACCTACCTTTTACCTCAATTGACAAGACTCTGCTAGTCAACAAAGGAAGTAACTCTCTGAAGTTTTTCCAAGCAGAACCTATCCTGCAAGTAACACTTCTTCCAACACCCATAACCATTACATGAACTTTTAACAAAAAGTGAATATGTCATTAGGAATTTCTTATGAAAATCTTTCAGGTAAGTTCAACTTGTAAAAGTACCTTGGGATCCCTTTAAGGCTAAGGATATTATGTTAAAACCATGCAGTGTTGCCAGTGAACAGAAAAGTTGGCAAGAAAAGTGAAATCACATTATTATATTTATTATATTTATATGTTTGCATAATACGGAAGGTATATGCTAGCTACATCTAATTTTGTGAAAAATAACCATTGTTCTTTTTTTTAAGTTATTAAAAAGAATAACTTGGAAAGAATGGAGGAGGATAATTGGGTAAGAAAGTGTAGAGACTTGATAGTTCCTGGGGCAAAGCCCAGAGGCAGACCGAGAAAGACTTGGCAGGAGGTTATAAGGACAGACTTGATACAGAGGAAGTTGAGTTTAGATCTAACACAGTCTAGATCAGATTGGAAGAGGGTCATTAATATACCCCGTCCAACCCATGCTAGCATGGAAAACGGACGTTAAGCCGAGAATGATGATGATGATGATGATTTGCTACCATTCCAAAAAGTCAGGGATTACTGAAAACTAGGCTATGATTATAGATGAGTTACGGATGTTGACAAAGTTCCATATGTACACGCATTCTGACAGGCAAGAAAAGAAGGACAACATATAGGCCAAATCGAATATTTACTCTAATTTATAAATTTTAAATGTAAGATTGAAAATGCGTTGGAATTGTTTTTTCTCAACTTTGTCAAAGTTGGAAAAATATAGTTAATCTTGTTAAATAATAATATGGTATGAATATTTACAATAATGTCTGACCTCTGATGTCATACACTCTAGAGATCAATATGTTTTTTGTTATTCCTTATCACTATCGCTGATGTCGTTATTATCTTCCTCGCTGCTGCTCTGAGTAGACTCACCGTTATAAATAGATACAAGTGTTGCTATTAATTGCAAATACAGAAAAAAGGTATTTAAAAGTATTCTTTCGTTCAAAATAAACATGTGCGCAGGGAAGAACTCTTTCGATAGAAATTATCTTTTACTATTCAAAAGGTTGCATGAAAATATAATTGCGTATGATAACAATTATCACGGGAGAAATAAAGATATCTTTATTATTCAAACTGTTGTTTATAAAAATAGATAGCACCTGTTCATAGTTGCGCATTTCAATGATTGCATAATATTTAAAAGAGCAGAAAAAATTCTGTTCATCATTTGTAAAACAATTTTCATTCCGTCGTAAAGTAACAACAATTCCAAACATGTCTTCCGAGGAGAGAAAAATTCCAAGAATCAACACGCTTAATAAGTGGAAGAAAGATAATTCATGGTTAAAGTTTATGTCCACGGGAATATATGATGTACAGTACTGGAAAAAGGTTGTTTAACATCGCGCTTTGCGTATCGCGACGGTATTCTCGATCCGCGATAGACGTTTTTTTACTTTCAAATTGTATCGAGAGGGCTTCGCGATGCATCCGTCTCGATATCATTCTCGAAGCTATCGAGGCCATTAACACTTTTTCATAATAGAACTATTTTAAAAATAAGAGTGTATTCAACAATGATCGCGGATGTTTAAATATAATTATACTTCCTTTGTGTTATACTTTTTTAACTTATGCATAACAATCTAGGGTATACAGCTAGCGTTAATCTTTCTTTTTTAGATCACATTTTAAAAATTTAAGAACTAAGAACGGCGATAGAAAAGCTTCGTTAGATCGCATTTTAAAAATTTAAGAACGAAGAATGGCGATAGAAAAGTTTTTTTAGATCGAAGTTAAAAAGTTTATAAACGAAATGCGGTGATAGAAATGTTTTTTTAGATTGAATTTTAAAAGTTTTTATAAACGAAAAGCGACGATAGAAATGTTTTTTTAGATCGAACTTTAAAAGTTTAAGAACGAAATGCGGCGATAGAAATGCTTTTTAGATCGAAGTTAAAAAGTTTATAAACGTAATGCGGTGATAGAAATGTTTCTTAAGATCGCATTTTAAAAGTTTATAAACGAAAAGCGGCGATAGAAATGTTTTTTAAGATCGCATTTTAAAAGTTTATAAACGAAAAGCGGCGATAGAAATGTTTTTTTAGATCGAATTTTAAAAGTTTAAGAACGAAATGCGGCGATAGAAATGCTTTTTTAGATCGAAGTTAAAAAGTTTATAAACGAAAAGCGGCGATAGAAATGTTTTTTTAGATCGAATTTTAAAAGTTTATAAACGAAAAGCAGCGATAGAAATGCTTTCTTGGATCGCGTTTTAAAAGTTTAGGAACAAAAAGCGGCGATATAAATGCTGTTTTAGATCGCGTTTTAAAAGTTTAAGAACGAAGAACGGCGATAAAAAATCTTCGTTAGATCGCATTTTAAAAATTTAAGAACGAAGAACGGCAATAGAAAAGTTTTTTTAGATCGCATTTTAAAAGTTTAAGAACGAAAAGCGGCGACAAAAAAAGCTTCGTTAGAGATCGCATTTTCAAAGTTTAAGAACGAAAAGCAGCGTTAGAAAAAAAATACGTTGAAAAAGTAATGTGCTAGAATTACTTTAATAAATACGAAAGTTAAAAATTTTTTTATAATATACACCTATTTAAAATTAAAAAAAAGATAAAGCAGAGATGTGTTTGAAATAAAAAAAACTTTCTCTCTATTCTCATTAAAAAAAACTTTCTCTTTATTCTCATTATCACCTACCATCGCGACGGATTTTGTCACGATACTAGATTCTCGATAGATCGCGACAATTTATTTTAATTGTTTCTTATTATTATAAACGCGGTACATCGCGTATCAAGGGAGTCCGCGCACGTTGCGCGCTCGATATGTTAAACAACCTTTTTCCAGTAATGTACCTTATGTTGAGAATGGAATGAGTCCATCAAGTCATCAAAGAATTATTCTCACATATTTATTTCTGGTTTACAGAACTATCGTATATCAACAGTATATCAACGCTTCCGTCATCACAGCATAAGTTGGCAGTGGGGTCATTCTAGCTAATATCAGGGTCTGGAATAAAGGTCCTCAAAATTGTTTCAAATTTACACCATTTGATCACTTCCATGAGTTAAGCACATTCTGAAAATTTCAGCTTGATATCTTTTTTCTATTAGTTTTTATGGCTATATAAAGGTAACAAGGTAGCGAGAGTGGAAAATTCCCTAAAATGCTGCCGGGAGCAATTTTAGGGTGTCTAAAATCAGTTTTCGGGTTAGTTAATTTAACCTGTCTTTTAGATGTTCCTGTAAAACACAAAAAGTTGTATCAAAATAATGCAGAACCAACTTTTACATCATTTACGTTTGACAACTAGGACAAATTAAAAATGCTAGAAATTGCAAAAAAAAATTCCTCCATAGGGAAATTTAAAAAAAAATGCATTTTCAGGCTTGTTTATTTGAAAATCTATTTAAAAGTTAGAAAAATTCGACTTTTTTTAAGATTTTCTCTTTTTTTGCTTTGAGTGTCACTTCACACTCGAAGAAAAAGGTCTGTGAGAAGATGCTGGGGAAGTGTATCGAAAAAAGATCACTCAATACCTTCCTAAAGACTCTCCAATCGCACGAGGCTTTAAAAAAATGTTGGAGACAGAGCGCAATAGTTTGGTTAAACTCCTTGAAACAGCGTACTTTATTGCTATCAATGGAGAACTGTTCACTCAAGCATTTTTCCAGCCAAATGAGAGTTGTAAATAATGACAGGAAAAATGGCTTAAACGAAAGCCATTTTTTCAGTCATTCAATTCTTCTCTAACTTAAGTGGAAGTACCAACTCTTCAACAGTTCCATGATAATTACTGTTCATCTGCCATTGACCTTTGGTATAATGACAAAAAAGCAAGAAAAACATAAAAAGTATTGAAAAAGAAAAAAATGCCAAGCCAAAACATCAAAAGTTGGATTTGAAACAATCTTAAGACGGTAATTCAAATTCAAATTTCCGGAGAAATGCCAGAACCCTTGTGAAGGAGAACCATGTGAACTTCTGAAGAGGAGAGTCGATTGGCAAGATGCATTGGATCATTATGCAAGACTCGATTCAGTTCTTCTCGGGCCAAGATTCGAAACCTATAGTTTGCGAATATGTAACAATACTTGGAATTTTCAATCCGATCAGAACTTTATGCTTCGAAACAATCTAAGCAGCAAAAGTGAAAATATAATTTAGTGCTGTTAAACAAGCAGTAACTGGCAATCCGTTAATCTGTTTATTAAGACTACTTATATGTAGAGAAAGTATGTAGATAAAATAATCCATCACTAGCTGCCTGCAATGCTGCAGGTAAAACTCCATATCCTCTCGTTATTTTCACTGAAAAGAACTTCCAATTCACTTCGTCGTCCACAAATTTCGTCCTTATTCGTCTCATTATAAATCATCTCATAAATTTTATTCGTCTTGACTTTTTCATACGAGACAGTTTTTTGTGATAGAATTGTATTTATAATCAGTATTTTTACACATTTGCCAAACAGGTGGCTAAATTCAAAACAAAATATTTTCTCTTTATTGTAATGGCTACGTGTCGATGATTACACACCCTATCAAAACTAATTAACAAGAAAAAGTTGAAAATCAAAATAGCATAATGCTACAAGACGAACATAACACAAATAAAAACCAAGTATGTTGTTGTGGAAAAGCGAAACAAATCTCGAAAAAATATACTGTTGTTACAAATGTTATTTTCGATGTGCACACAGCTAATGTAGATTCTTTATAATTGAGAAATATATTGCTTTTTTTCTCTTGCTTAAAGTTTGTGCGAAACCATTGGCTTAAAAACATCACAAAACAAAGAGTTCCCGATATTGGCCACGTGATCGAAAAACATTAGAATTAACCTATCAAAAATCCCAGAAATCTAACCTAAAGACATAAAGGGAAGCGTAAAGGAAAAAGGTTTATCCAGTTGATTTTTTTTTTACTTTAGTTTATAAAAAAACTGATCCAAATTTTAATCCATGGGCAATAGGTTGCACAACTGAACGTCTAAACAAGCAGCTCTCCAATTTTTTTTCTCTTTAACGCAATATTTTTGTCTGAAAATAACCTTTATTAGGAAAGATAATCATTTACGTAATTTAATAGAGGAATGAGGTTTTTTGAATATTTGTGAATCTTGTTGTTGGTAACAATTTATTTAAAGATTTTGCATCGTCAAGCTTTTAATTTACGAATAAAAAAATAAGTACAATTATAATTGTTTTTTCTTATGACCACTGTCAAATCACAAGATAAATTGGGCAATATATATTTTTTTGTTTTCAAGAAATAAAAATTTACCGCATTGTAAAATTTCTTTAACGTAATCTTCATCTTCATCATCATCGGACAAAGAATCGTCCGTGAATAACCAATCTATAGATCGTTGTCGCTATCTGAAATATCTGAATACATAGCTAAAACTACTTCAAAAACCACCAGCTTACATAAACTTTTGTGTTTAAGAAACCCTGTCGTCTTAATTCGTCCCCTTGATGTAAACCACAGGGTCTTAATTCGTCTCAATTCGTCCCCTTGAATTAACCGCAGCGTCTGTTTCCGTCTCAATTCGTCTCCTTGATTTACCGCACGTCTGAATTCGTCTTAATTCGTCTCAAAATATTTCGTTCCACGATTTTTAAATTGTCTCAATTTCAATTATATATAAGAACAAAACGAGACAATTTTTTGTTAACTTTTTCATCTTATATCGTCTCATTAATGGGACGAAATTTGTGGACTATCCCTTACCATTATGCACATAAAACTCTAGACTCTCTCATTATTTTCACTGGGAAGAACTTGCCTCAGAAAATTAACTGCCGCTTACAATGTATGGAGTATCAGAAAACGGATTGATGTATACAGACCCATTTTATGAGTGGCTCAAAGAATTTACTGTGCAGGTCTAAAAACGACTGCTTTTATTAATTTACAATGGCCACTTTTTTGCACTTTTTTATCAAATTGATTGAAAATGCTAACCAGGAATATATATATCTTGTACAATTCCACTTATGTCACAGATAAATTACAGCCTCTGGATGTGAGGGTATCCAAGTTTTTATGGGATGAAATAATTATTGTATCATCTGCATATAGATGGTGGTAATTTGAATTGATGACAGAAATTAAGTCATCAATATACAAAAGAAAAAGCAGGGGGAAGTAGGACTCAATCCAGTCATAGCTTTTTTAACAAAATTTTATGATCGGCAGTGTCAAAAGCTTTTTTAAGGTCCATGAGCACATCACAAACAAAGTTTTGTTGGTCGAGCTCAGTAAGAATAAAATCAGGGATATCGACTACTGCAGTTTCTGTGGAAAAGAGTTTTCGAAATTTGTACTGTCTGTCACTTAGAAAGTTGTGCTCAGAAATAAAATGAGAAATTTGCTCATGCACTAACTTTTTAATAATTTTCATAGGAATTGCTGGAATGAAGATAGGCAGATAATTTGTAGGATCTGTTTTATTGCCACTTTTAAAAGTAGGCGAGACCCTTTTAGTCTTCCAACATTTAGGTACATAACCAGTAAATAAAGATTTGTTGAAAAGACTTGATAAATAAATACGTAAAACTGGCGAACCTGCCTTTAGCAGTCGTAAACCAATTCCGTCCAACCCTGTTAGCTTTATTAAGTTTTAGTGATCTAATTATTTTTTCAACACTTGGTCTCAATAGGAGCCCACTGAAAATTGTGTCTGTTAACAGGTGGAATAACATTAGTAGTGCCAGAAGCTGCTTGGCTTAAGTTTTGATAAAGCCATTAATTTGAATTGGAGAGTGAGCTGGCTGTCAAAAACATCATTGCAGCAAGCCCAGGGGCGGATCTAGGGTTAGGCAGCCTAGGCATTTGCCTAAGCCTAATTTTATGACAGATAAAAATTCCATAGTAGATAGAATAATCTATAAAAAAACAGAAATAGTTTTGGCATCTGCTGATTTTGACTTCATGACGATGCAGCGTTTTATCGATTTTTTCATTGATATTTTACTCAAATAGCAAGCGAACCCGGGGCGATCTTAGGCAAAATGTCCGCGGGTTTTAAAGTTCCGAATAAATGAAAATCACAGATGGAAGAAAAAACGCCTAAATCGTCCGCGGGTTTTCAAGTTCCAATGAATGAAATTCTGAAATGGGAAGAAAAAACGTCTAAAACATCCGTGGGTTTTTAAGATAGAACGCCTAAAACGTCCGTGGGTTTTTAAGTTAAAACGACCATGGGTTATGGTTACATTGACGACAAGTGGATGTTTCTTTTTCAACATGGTTTACCTGGGTCAGGTCCAATTGCAGGGAGCATTTCAAATGGCTAGAATAAATCAAAGCAACTGTATGCTAGCTAAGTTAAATAAAGAAGTTTTGAATTTGGCAACCCTTTCAGATATTGAAAGGATTGGAAATGCTGGAGGGAAGTATTTTCGCCACGTGTGCCATGTTGTTGTCTCAAACCAAACCTTCATCCTGCCTCTTCAAGAGACAATAAATTCATTGCTTTAAAGTAAGTAATACTTGAAATATTTTAGTTTTTGCTGCTGCTGTATTTTAGGCCCTTTTGTGTCAAGAACCATTCCTAAAAGTGGTAAACCACCAGATGTTCTTACAAAACGTGTGATTTAAATCTCCTTGACCTCGATCAAATGGATTGTTTATTTATAAAATCCCAGTGCTAAACGAGATAACTGAGGCAATTTATGTAAACACTGTCTTGGTGGTCAAAAGATGTTTTGATGTGTATGTTAAGTTTGGTATAGAGTATTGCTAGCTAGATGCATGTGTATTAGTTGGAATTTTGTTAGTTTTTTTGTTTATTGTCTTAACGTCACAGGCTTCGTGTAGCCGTTTATGCAACTGTGTATCTTTGTGTCTGGGTGGGAGAGGAAAAATTCTTGTAAGATATATAACTAAGGGACAGCTCTTTCATAAACGCAAAAGGGTATGCTAAATGTTAATAGATGTGTAGATTCCCTTTCCCTGCCCTAAACATCAAAGGTAATATTTTAATGTTGTCAGTCCCTGAAATCATAAGAACTTGGACATGTGCTCCTGTTAAGCAGGTAGATGACAACAAGTTCAAAATACTTTCTGTTCTCTAAGAAATCGATGTATACAGTATGAGATATACTTTAATGTCAAAGGATTCTACCTCGTCCCAACGCCAAATTTACGTTTAACCTATACTTTTCAATTGTGAGTGTCCCTAAAAATTTTGACTTTGTTGGAACTTTTAAACAGTCGATTTTATATACAACATCCCACTGCTCACTTGTAAGAACACGAGGAGATCTTATCCTTTCCTATGCTGCTTTTAATTGCGATAAAATTGCTAAAAACAAAAGAATGAAGCAATACCTAATCTAAGAATAGTTCAAGTTTGTTGTATAATATTCCTTATTCTCTTGTTGAACAATACAACGTATAAAATTTTGTTTTAAGACAAGATATTTTGATGTCAGCCTGGTACCTATGATGAATATTCTTCTGTCAACGAAAACCACCATCAAGTAAAGAACATAGGAGATTCGTTATGAATCCTTATAATATTGAAAAACTGTAAACAATGGATAAATATATCTGGTATAAAGTTGTGCTTCATAAGAGGAACTAAGAAGGTGAAAAAAATTCAATCAAAATAACTTGTACTGATAGAAATGATTTTCACGTAAAACAATACAGATCACAACAAGAATTGCATGTTAAAGAAAGTTCTGTTACAGACTGCAAACTAATGAAAATGTCATGTTAACTTATGCATATGAGTAAGATTTGTATATAATGTCGCTTTTTATATGAGAATCTTCAGAATTGACTTACTTACTAAAACTTTCTTAAAGATTTTACAGTATTAAAATATTTTTCAAACATAGTTGACAGGGACATGTGAGGGTAAATAATATACAGACGTGTTGAATGTTTTGATGTTATTGTTTCTGATTTCTAACTTTTTCTGGCTTAATAAATTGGTGCAAAACTACACCAGTAACCTTCTTAATATTAAACTGTATTAACTTCATAAAGGGGTGATTACTATATACTTTTTGTACATGTTTATTATGTGTTGCTATCTTACACTGGAAAGCTTTCATACTTTTATATGCTGCTTCTCTTTTTACATTTGCAGTTTGTTAACACAGGCTGTAATTTTCCAAACAATATTTCTACGTTGCACTACTGTTGACTATGTATTCCTAAAATTGTCTTGTAATGTAATTTTTTGTTGTATTGTTAGCTATTAGACTTACTGCATATTTTGAAATAAAGTAACTCCCCAACTTATCAAATTTGTAACTCGGCGATTACTTGTACTCGTATTAAATGCGTAGAAGGTAAAAAAGATTCTTAGATGATGATACTTAATACCAGTGTTATATGTCATTCAAAGGAACTATGGCAACGCTAGCCCTGTTTCGAGTCTAATTTACTAAATGGACGCATTTTCCATTCGCATGTTTCAACGAGGATACAAGTGTTAAACTTACGGAGGTTAATTTTATTTATTGGGCTATAAAGAAACTTTTGTTTCTAATCTAGGAAAGATTTTTGGAAGATTTTATTACTTTGCCAAAAAATCTATCAAATTTTGCCTAACCAGAAAAAAATCCTAGATCCGCCCCTGCAGCCAGATAGAAAAGAAACTCCTATCTAGTCGACTCATTTCGTTGTTGTTGGGTGAGCTACCTTTGAAAGAAGGCTTTGTCTTAGTCAAAAATACAACAAACACAAAAATCAGTTTTAGCATAAATGTGGGGTTTCCTAGTACCTGAGTAAAGTTATTTTTAAATCGTAGGGAGATCATTCTACAATATTATGTGCTCTTCTAAAACTATATTTGAAGGATCTGAGGCAAGCCCATTTTCTTACGATGTTACAAAGAAGGAGCAGACCTAAACAACAGCTAAGTGTGATTTCCTCAACAATAGCTAAGCGCGAAATATGAAAGTTGTTATGACCCAGTCAACCAACAATTATACTATTATGTTTTCCTTTTCGATTTAAAAAACAGAGAAGCTAAATGTAACCATAACAAGCTTAAAAATTTATTAGAAAGACAACCCCTGTCGGAAATATGCATAGCGGTACACAGTGGGAGAGGTTAGGAGTGATACTAAAATGGTCATAACATGAACCGTCATCATCAAAGCAAAGCAGTTAAATGTTATGCATCTGTTTACAAGAAAACTATTGAAGAACATCCAAAATATTTTAACATACTATAAGTAAGCAGCAATAAAGTTTGGCCACAGAATATTTGTTTTGTTGTTTCATTGGAAACTACTTATTTGGAAAAAAACCGACTCTTCTTTTATTTTGAATTATTTTAATCTCAACAGTATAACTGCTTTGCATTTTTTGTGGAAACCATGGTAAAATGACTGTTTTTAGTAACCCAGGACATTAAAAGACATAACCATCATGGATTTGTGAGAAAAGGACCTGGGCAGCAATTAGCCTCCATTGCTACTGCGTAATATTTAGCCTCTGTGACTATAGGTTTTCTAATCTTTCAAAAAAATTACTTCGATAACATCAAATTGATGCTAAAATAATTTTATTTTCTCTATATTCTTTTTTTTCAAGATATGTATAAACAAACAGCTCAGTTTTCACCGCCACCAATATTTTTTGAGAAAATGACCACCTTTAAATATAATTTTCATTATATGGTTTTTCAGACTCCTTGGTCCTTGTCAAAATAGTATTTCTTTCGTTTAACCAGCCAAACAGCTGACAATAACTTTTTTTGAAGGTTTAAGTGGACCTTGGTGGTTCCGAATTTGCAAAAATTGGAGTAGTAGCTCAGAATTAATAAACTGCTATATCTTTCGATAAAAAGGTTCAAACTTGATGAACTTGCCAAATATGATCCAATTACAATAACATTTTCAAAATACTAATTATTTTTGCTGACGTCATTTTAAAAAATGCTGATGTCAGTGCTTTTTGCAAAAATAAATTATCACCTATATGGTTCATATGGAAGCTATCACTGACCTCTTTTTGCTGTAAAAACATTTAAGTTAGTTTAGGGTTAAAGGCGCGTAATCACCCTTATCAAAAAAAATTAACATATACATTTTATTTATTTATTTCAAAGTTCAGACGGAGTTATGAATTTCCTGAAAATTTGAGGATGTAAAACGTACTAGAAATGGAAATAATGGTACTTTAATATCTTGAATTTATTGTTGTTTTTTTCCAGCCGCCATATTTAACGATCTTGTTGATCTCTTATTCTTTTCTAATAAGCGGGCCGTCGCAAAATGTTCGTGTGAAACCGTAGGTAAACAAACAGCCTTAACTTTAAATGAGCTGTGAGATGGAGTTCGATAAAATCGCCAATATGGTAGGCTCCGTTCACCATGCTGTTCTTTTTGGCTTGTTTTTTCTTTGCAAAACATGGCATCAAAAAGTGAAAAGAAATTTTGGTTCTGTTTAAAAAAGTGGCCGCACGTAAAAACATCCGTATCACTTTCTCCACTTAAATTTAATTTTCTTCTATTATATTCGTTGGAGACCAGACAAAACAAAACATACAGAAAGAAGAATTACAGCATTGCCTCGTGGTTATTAATTATGATAATTAATGCTTATTACGCTCTTTCCTTTTCTATTAGCTTGACCGGGATTACTGCATATTATAAGCCAAAAAACCCAACGGGGGAGAATGCTCATTGTGATAGTTGAAGATAGGTGAAGCACTATGGAGATAATTAAATTTAGAGCATGAAAGGGGAAATTCTGAAAATTTAGGTATTCTAATTGTCTATATCTGATACTGTCTCCATAAGGAAACAACTAACTGTTTGGACAAAGGAAAATAATCAAAAAGTAAGACAGGCTAGCGAGGCGAAGCTGTCTTCAGAAACAACAACAAGAAGTGGTCAGTGTTGCAAAGAAGTCTGATTTCAGTAAGTTAAAACGTTTAAATAATAAAGAATAACACAGAAACTTCGATTGATTTATCATGTTCGGAACTTTGTGGATACATTTATAAAAGCATTACGATGGAAACACAGCTACGGATACTCTCTCTCATTCATTATTTTTTCTGTAATGGCATGAATCCAGCAACCATGTGATCGATTTTGCCGTGCGTTTATTATCGCATGATTCGTGCAATGAAATGCAATGGCGGTTCTGTAGGCGAAGAGAAATTGGGGTGAGTTTGTTATTTGAACATGTTCTGGTTGTCAGTTTTCAATAAAATTTTCAGGATAATGTTTTCTTATGTATATCTTTCAATTTTTACAATAAAATAGGCACCTCTAAAAAAAGTTGCCTACAGGGTGATTACACGCCTTTAAGGGTTGACGAGCAAAACAAGTAGCATTGAAGTTTTTTGTGAGGTTTCTGA
Source organism: Hydractinia echinata (assembly GCA_030067915.1). NCBI lineage: Eukaryota > Metazoa > Cnidaria > Hydrozoa > Anthoathecata > Hydractiniidae > Hydractinia > Hydractinia echinata. The sequence goes on from JASGCC010000030.1 coordinate 389,424, forward strand.
ACATCAGTGCTGCTGGAACAACAAAAATTCAAGCAGTAGCGTATAAAAGAGAAAGTGCTGTTTACTTGGGTACTTGAAATTTACCAAAACTTGGCAAAATTGATATACTTGCAATCAGTTTTTTAAAATACCTATAAATATTTTTTACTTCCTCAAAAAATTGATAATGTCAGTGTTTTTTGCAAAAAATAACAGCTATAGGGTTCATGAGAGAGCTATTATTGACCTCAATTTGCTCCAACAATATGTTTACTCATTTGCTTATTTCTTCCAGTTACTACTTGTTCTTACTAATCTTCCGAACCTTGATAGTTTATTTAATAATTGTATCTACTTAGGCCTTGTTAATCACACCTGTGATTTTTTTTTGAATATAATATAACACTATTATTATATAGCTATTGCATTGTCTATATGATTTTGCTCACTTCCCAGGCAAAAATCTTCAAAGAGCTGAAAGACTATCGATTTATCCACATTATGTTACAAGCCACTACGATTTTCAGAGGTGGAAAAGTCAGAGTACAATGTATGCAAAATCATTGATGTTTTGAAAAATGAATACCGCAATCCATCCAGTCCTAACCTAGATGTTGACTAATTGTATAATTTGAGTTCAGGAGTTACAAAATAATATGGAGTTGAAATATTATTATTTCAACTCCACTTTAGAGATCTGCTGCAAAAGAGTTTTTGTCAAAGCAAATTCTGACGTTCGAGAAGAAGTTTCATGATCCAATACCGAGAGTGAACAAGATTCTAACATTCCAAGAAAACAATCTGAAAATCAATAAGCAGGGTTCAGAGAAAGTTGTGCAAGCTAACCATGATTTTCTTAGCCGCCTTCTATATTTGTCAGCAACGTTTAAAAAGCCTATCAACTTCCAACATGCCTTCATGTATTCACTCTACTCATACCCTCTCAGTATGGCATTTCCAGATGGATCAAAGAGAAAAACATCAAAAAGCAAGTTGCTTCACAAGATCTTACCATGAAATCAAGATACACATCTGACAGAATTTGACGTTGAGAAATCACAGTGTGGATACATCATTGATATGATAGCTCAAATAAAGGTTTGCCTTGTTTCAGCACCAGAAACATTTGGAGAGCTTGTAATGAAGTTCATACAATGTCTTCCACAGGGCTATTGTAGATATGATATAGTAGCTGATACTTATTGTGAAACAAGTATCAAGTCAACAGATCGTAGAAAACTAGGAAATTCAACAGACGTACTAGTTGGCTCCTTCAAAAGCAAAGTACGAAGAGATTGCGCAAGTTTATGCTCAATGACGAAAACAAAACATCATTGATAAAATGGGTTCAAGTTTATTATAGAGGAAAAACAAAAAGTCTTCTTGTGTTTACTACAAACAGAAACAATTTTCTTGTCAGGGGATGATGAAAGCTTCACTGTGACAAATGATTCCATTGAAGAAAACACAAAATTAAAAAGCAACCAAGAGGCAGTCCTCAGAAAAAGTTATTGCCAGCTGTTTGGCTTGTCAACCAAAGATATTCTTATTTGGGAAGGTGTTTAAAAAACAATGAGTTTTTAAAACGTAAAATATTTTAATATGGATGAAGAAATAGACAACGAAGGAAGGTTGATTGTAACATTATTTATATTTATCTACTTTATTATCTGTGGTCGACAAAAAAGGATTATGATGTTTTTGTAGAATATTAAAATGGAATCAATGTTTGGTACAATTTGTAACTTCTGCATATATTTTGTTTAAAAAAGTTACAAAATCTGCTGCATAAAGTAGACAAAGAATCCTTTTCACAACTTACGATAAAAGGGTGATACAATTCTATTTTTGATCATACCACTCTTTCATGTTTGATCAGTTAAAAAATCTAAATCACGTTACGTGATTGGTTGACAATTTTTATTGTTACCTCAAATGTGATTTGACATTTAAAACTCATCCACAGCAAAAACTTCTCTATTTACAACTTTCAGTGTGCACTGTAAGTTTATTGTAAAACTAATAATAATTTTTTTTAGGGAGAAGGCTTTTAATTAGGCTTAAAATTGCAATCAAATGCTATGCTTAGCAAAAAAAAAAAAAAAAAATGGATGACATGCCCTTATTGAGTACTACTTTAAGGTCAAACTTTCGCGGGAAGAAAGTTTCGCGGTATTTGGGCCTTTTCGCGAAAGTTTTTTCCTGCGAAATGTTTCACAATGCCTCAACAGAGAAAGTTTTTTCCTGCAAAATTTTCCAAAAAAGCTCAATCGCAAAAGTTTTTTCCCGTGAAATTTTTCAATAAAATTTTTTAGTACAAGGGGGTATGGAAATTGCGTGTAAAGCAACTGTATCTATCCCTGGATCATGTGTCAATTTGCTTTTGATGGAACGATACAAGCAATTGATTTAGCAAACTTACACTGAACCTAAAATTGAACAAATTCTAGAAAGTTATCTGCATGCTGCAACAGACAAAAGTCTACAGTTGTTACTCCGCGAAACTTTCTTCCCGCGAAAGTTTCTGACCTTAAAGTAGCGTTTCTTTTTTATAAAACATGAGCCTCAGGTTTTGCCTACATTGTTTCAAGCTAGCAATTGCTTGTGGGTCAATTGTTCAGGAACACAGAGCCTGAGTGGCAACAAGTCCCATTTTTGCATATCTAAGCACACATTAGTAAGGCAGTTGGTTGAAAAAGCAAAGTTAATTAAACCAAATGACCATGTCAATCACTTTGTTGCAGTACCAAACGTTGCTACCAACAATAGTCAGCCCACCCATCTTGTGAAGTGGGTAAAAGATGACAGGAATTGTAAAGTCTGTAGTGGTCCAGGAAAGAAAAAAAGGACAAGTTTTGTTTGTGGCACATATAATATATACTTGCACCCTAAGGAATGTTTTGTTGCCTTTTATTCTAAGGATTAGGTATAATAAAAGTAGATTATTTGAAATTTATTGTTGTTTTGTCGTTTTTTGTTATTTAACAAAAAACAACAAAACAAAATATACATGTTTTAAAACAGGTATATTTTATACCCTTCTATATTTTTGGGGGGAAAGCCACATAAGAACCTATACATTATTCAAAAGGTAATACTTTAAAGTTTTAGAATATCATAAAATAAATGTAGTAAAATGGAATTAAATATTTTTTAAGTCACGCAAACTTAAAAATTCCTAATTTTTTCCCAAATTTTTAATTTTTTTGATTTGGTTTTGAGTATTAAAAGTATTAAAAATTGTCCAGAAAATAAATTTCCAGAATTTTTTTGATTTTTTATTATTTATAAAGATGTTTAAAGTTTAAAGTCTTTATTTTCTATACAGAGTATAAAAAAAATTTAAATTTGTGTCTCATATTCGGGGCAAGATCAAAGATGATGATAAGAAATAGATTTCCTTATTTTATCCCACCAAAATATTACTTTTGTGATATGTTTTTTCTAAAACTTGCAGGAAACTTAGCATAAAAGTTACGTCTGCAATAAAGTGTTTTTAAAAACATTTACACTCACATGGTCTACCATATCCCTAATTAAAAAAGACTAGTATTCAACCTTATAAATCATTTTTTTTATCTTTGTATTTTAGTCAAATTAGTATAATGTCTTTACAAAATCCAGATGCTGAATCAGACCGCAATGTAGAGATATGGAAAATAAAAAAATTGATAAAAAGCTTGCAAGCTGCGAGAGGGTAAGCTTTTCAGGAAACCTTTTTTATTGTTCACAGTATATGCTTTAACCTTAGCCTGGTGAACCTTTTTTGAGGTTCCTCATTGCTGGTGAGGGGGTTGCACCCTCTACCAATAAGCCTCACTTTGAATATGTTTTCATAGTTCTAGTACATGACATCAACACCTGAGTTATTGAACCCTCTGCTCTCGGTGACAATATGTTTTTATAGTTTTTTAGGGATCATCTCCACTATCGTTTCAAATATAATCGTTTTAATTTGTACAATGTTTTTTAATCGACCTCCATACGAATTTGAAACGATTTGAAAGGATTAATTTGTATCCTATTTGTATCAATATAAATATAAATTTGCTTTAAAATCGTTTCATTAAATTAATCCTTTCATAATCGTATTGTATAAATTTGTTTCAAATCCATTTTAAAACTGTTTTCAAGTGCTTCGTTTGTTGGATGTAAATTCTTTCAAAATTGTTTTTAATTCAACATAATCTTGTAGTTTTTTACATAACTTGAAGTTTCATAATTGTGAAAGGTGCTGATATTTCTACTTGTATTTCTTCACTTATATTTTTCACAGGTAAGATTTATTAGGCATAAACTCTCAGATCGTAAAAGCTTTATTCACAATTTTTAACTAAATATCACGATGCTTAGGCTCCATAAGTAAACGTTTTCCCCTAAATTAACAAAATAAGGCCCGTGTTATTATTGTTCAATCGATTGTGCAATCAATATCACTATGCAACTGATACAACCTTACTCTTTTGTGAGAAACATGAACAACTTTTTTTTCAAACCTACTGTAAGTAATTAATTTTTTGTGTTGCCAGATTAAAATAGCTATAAGTAAAAAGAACATGTTTTCGAAACAATGGTATTTATGGTGGCAGTTGAATCAATGCAAAGGTGCATAATATATATCACAAAGAAATCCTAAAACTTGAGAAGAACTAATGATTGTTTGGCATTCCTTTTTAGGTTTATTTTTAATATGAAATTTTGTTGATTTTTCCTGGAAAATTGATTTCAAATAAATGCATTCTAAGAAAGAAAACATCCAGGAGCATATTTTTATAATATTCCCAGGTAACTTAATTATTTTTTTTCTGTAAGAACAAACGGTATAAGAATATTTTAGGTTTTGCATGTTTCATACCTAAAAATCTTAATCAAAATATCAAGGAACCTCTTTTTAAGTTATAATAAATTTGCCCCTTTAAGGATACGGTAACCCCCTTCAGGGTCATTTTTTTTTTTTAAATTATTTTTTTTAATTTTGATTCTTGATCAAAAATATTTATTGTTAAGAGGGATAAAATGAGAAAAAATATTTTTTATCTTTTAGTGTTTTCAACAGTGTGCTCAAAGTTTAAAATTCCTCAAATATATTTAATCTGTATAATAATTAAAGAGAGTTTTGCAGAACGAATGAAAAATTGCATCTCTACATATAACATAGGAAACATTCACACTTTAATAATCTATACAAATAATTATTATTTATCATCTATACCTTCATAATTTATTTCCTTATTTTTTTCGTTTTTATCCTGGTATGTTATGTTATCCTGTTGTCTGTTTAACAATAACTAGACCCATAGTTCTACGAAAACACTTTACCTTTAATTTTAAATAAAATATTCATGAGTTATTAATTATTCATAACGTTTAAGTGGGCGTAACCATGATTCTTGCAGGTAAAAGCAAAGGTCTTTGATTTGCTTTTTCTCGAAATAAAATTTTTAGTCGTAACGGTATATATTTTTGTCGAACACTCCCCTCCATCTTGTCGAAATTGTACGAAAACAAGTTTGTTGCGACAATTATATCTTTGGCTACAAAACTTTGCTTTTTCTAACGCAGAAAGTGAGGAAATATCAAGTTATTGATCTATCATGCTTAAAAATAGATAAATCAGTCATAAAACAGCTATCATAACACAAAATATGCAATATTTTTGGAACCACGTGTTGTTTTGAGTAAAAAAAGTATAAAGCCCGTCGCTAAGGCTTTTTATCCAATCAGCGCTACGGATTTCCCGTATTAACCGGTTGAAAATAGCTATCAGTTAATAAAGCACGGTATAACTTTTAACCTCTTAGAAACCATAATGGTAGCTATAAATGTAAACAAATAACATTGCCAGAGAATCGTGAAAACATAGCTACATACAAGTCTTGAAATTTTACTTTAACTATATTTTTACAAAACAGCTTTTTTTAAAGCTACAAAAAACAACAACATGATCGATTCAAGTATCATTGAAGAACTGGAAAGTAATTTCGATTTTGGAATTGAGTTTATGCCATCCCAATCCTTGACGTCAGTTTCTACAATCGACGATGAAATCAGCGATTTTTTGGTTGCCAGTAAATCTAAGAGAACGACATATCAAGATTTAGCAGCTTCTCGACGATTGATTAATTAATTTTAAATCCATGTTCGATGGTGCACACATAAATAACTGCGTTTTTAATATAAACATTCATCAGCACAATGAGCAGCAAGCAAAAAGACGTCGAATTTGTGTGATAGACTCTTCTTCTGACGAAGAATAAACTTTGGTTCAAAAAACGTTTAAAAAAGTTTTATATATAGTTATTCGAATGTTTTGTTTTCTCTTTGTACATGTATTTAAAAAATTGAAACAATGAAATTCTAATCGAACGTTTTCTTTTTTTAACAAAACTTGGTTTTTACAACCTTGTCACAAGTAAATCTTTAGAAAATAATCCTGGTTTCTACAAACATTTGGAAAATAGCATCAGTTAATAAATACAATATAAACTGTTTTTGTCTATCTATTCCGAGAAATATTACCCTCGGTCAGCGTATCGACCTCAGCTACGAGTTGGTAATGCAAAAAACCCTAAACATAAACAGGGAGAGAGGGGGCTTTTACATCAAGGAAGATATTTCAAGACATTCAAAATAAAACTGATATAAACAATCTAAACCCTACTATAGAACATTGGGTTGAGTTCAAAGAAAAAACTAAAACAGTTCTTTCCTCTTTGGCTTTCTTTATTAACCTAGCTCTGTAGAGTCAGAGAAACGACATTGCTGTGAAAAATTAGATATGTTGTTGAGTCAAGTTTATATTAAATAGGAAGGTGTTTAATTTACGTGAATATTAACCTGATGAGAAAAACTATTGATACTGTTATGGTGTATACAAATATAATACAACTGTACAATCTCATGCAACACATAACCTCACCCACAAGACAAGGAAAGTTGTTAATAGACCATGTCTCCTCCAACATTCTCCATAAATTGTTGAATCAAGGTGTTATACCAATGGATGAAATTAGCCACCATGATCTTACATATCATTTTGAACATCAAGAAGCGAAAGTTTGAAAAGTGCCACAAATAGATTTGAAATCAAAAAAATTTCAATTTTGAGCTTTAAAAATCAGATTTTAATGTACTGCACCGGAGTCTTGCTTATGTATTTGATGATCCTGATGATCAAGTTAATAAATAACCTGATTACCGGTTGTAAATTTCGGATGGGTCGTCGATTTGGTATTAAAAAGTAGCAGTTGTTGGCGCTCTGCTGGAAAAGTTCGTAATGTAGAGGGTAGCGTCCTACAAAAGTGGATGAATTTTGACATTTTCATGTATTGTTTAAGATACCAATACATTGTTGGTTTATGTTGTGTACGTGTATAATGATATGTGTCTTTATCGTGTTTTGTTTCTTTCAATGATTACTTTGACATTTAAGCAAGCTTTCCCTCAACAAATGTCATTAACTATCTTGATTTCTAAAAGTAAAACAGAAGATAGAAACACTTAAAGTTCTGTTAAAATATAAAAGATTTTTATGAAAGCATTCTAACAAATAGAGACAATTGAAAAAAAATCAGCTAAAGTTTATCCTTGCCTTGATAAATATCTTCGACTTTTACATTTTCATCTTCTGGATAACTTTTAACCAATCTAAATCTTCAATGTTGTCATAACGATTTTTTTCTACTTTTTAGAAATAACTACAAAAATATGAAGGAATGGTAAAAGATACTGAAGCTTAACGTAAATGATGCTGTCTTAAGAAAAAGATCATTTTACAGTGTCGAGTTTTATTGCATTTTTATTGTTTTAATTAACTTTCAAAGAAAAACAAAATTCGTTTTAGAATGCGTTTCAGAATTTGTTTCAGAAATTAGTTTTTAAATCATTTGAGAAGTTTGTTTCTAAATTATTTCCAATTCGTTTCCTATTTATTTAATTTTTTTAACTTATAAATTTTAGTTTATTTTTAATCGTTTCTAGTAGTTTCATAAAATAAAAATATGTTTTGTGAAACAATCTGCAATGATTTGAAGTAATGACAAGACGATTGCTATGCGATCTTAATAATTGAAACGATCATGGAGATGGTCTCTTACATGAAGATAGTGCGTTACATGACAACAACACATCAGTCTTACGTAGATTGAACCCTTAGTCTGACTGTCAATATGTTTTCATAGATCTGTACAATGGCATTAAAGCTAACAGGTGTTTAAAGACAACGATTTCTTGGGCATTTTTACACTGTGATCTGTACTAAACGGTTTATTTGTATTTTTTTATTAGAAATGGAACCAGTATGATTTCGTTAATCATTCCTCCAAAAGATCAGGTCTCCAGAATTGCTAAAATGCTTGCTGATGAATTTGGTACTGCATCTAATATAAAAAGCAGAGTTAACCGGTGAGGAATTTTAACAAAGAAATGGATTTTCTTTGTATCTGCAAGTACAAGTAAATTTTTTATTTTTTTTAGATTGTCTGTCCTTGGTGCAATTACATCTGTTCAACAAAGACTGAAATTATATAACAAAGGTTGGGAATCAATTAATAATTCATCATACATGTCATTGTTTTGAATGGTATTACCAAAGACAGCTTTATATTTATGTTTGTATAAAAAAATTAATTAGATAGGGGGAGGAGGATTGTAATATGAAAATACCAAATCAGAGATAAAAATATAACATGTTATATACCAATGTTTACCCCTGTCCAAAGTCATGTCTGTTTTTGGAACCTGTCCTTATCTAAAAATGATGCGAAAGCATTTATTTATATAAAATAGCATTTGACGTAAGTAAATAGGATAAGCGTAAATAAATAAATGAATAAATAAATGAATAAATAAATAAATAAATAAACGTCATAAATAAACGTAAATAATGGAAAATCATTTGAATTAGAAAGTAATATTACATCTTTTTCTCATTCACCAAATGCAGACCTCTAGGTTTCCATATCTGCAAAATTAAAGTATACGTTAACATTTCTTCCATTAACCATAGGGGATTTCTTAGGGTTTTTTAAAACAAAAATTTTCTTAAACAAGATTCCTTTAAAAACAAACATATTTATGTACCTGTTTCTGTTTCACAAAAACACAGAATAACATAAAAGCGAGATTTATAATGAGCAATTTTTAGATGCTTAGTTGTTTACATGCAGTTTTGATAAAATGTTGACTTTTGCAGCTTTTACCTGTTCTATAAAATTAAATGTGACAAGAAGTAAAAAGCATTATTGATTTTAAATTGTATATCTTCTACCTACGTTTCGGGATAATGGGATTACATTATTCTACTGTTTCTAAGTTAATTTAAAACAAGACTATAATATACCTGAGATAGCTCGCAAAACAACAGTTGAAATGAATTTTGCTTTACTTTAATAGCATACGAGCTAGCCAAGGATCTTAAACCATTTATTTTCACAACAAGCATATGGGAAAACAATTAAAACCCTGCTCGGACATGCCTCGAGCTCGAAGGGAGACTAATTGTCAGACTACATATGAACAAATGTTATTTTTTGAAAAAGGAACATTGCGAAAAATTTAAGTGCATATTCATATTCTTCACCAAAACACAACAAAGCAGGTCACAAAAAAATTAAGTGTCTGATCGGCATCGGGCACCAATCGTGTGCATGTGCAAAATACTTTTAAGTAGAGTAAAAAGCACTGGGAAGGAATTAGTTGACAATTTGTGTGTTCCTGTAAGGAAAACATCAAGAGACCTAGTGACGAACTTAGTTGTATCATCCCACATGTTTGCGCAGAAGCAGAGTTTTTACTGCAGCTATGATGTGTTGACAAAAACGTAAAATCAAAAAAACTTTGTTGATAAATAAATTATACTTCAACAAATGTGCTTGTTTATATTATGCCAGCTTTGGGTTCAGCATGATTTGCCTGTACAGTGCACCAAATTTTATTTCAATCGGAGCACTCTCGCATTATAAAAAAAGGATATTTTTCGCATTATAAAAAAAGGATATTTTTGCATGTGACGCATCTTGATTGTTTGTTTGTGAGAACTTCCCTACACATCTAATACACATTTGTTCACGGGAAATTCCCTTCATGAAAATATAGGCTTTATTAATCAACTAAAATGTTTGCTCCACACGTAGAAATAATAGTTAATATGATTTAGTTTATATTTTTGTCGTCATGTAACATATACATGAGAGATAGTGACATCAAAAAACCCCGAAACGGACAAAGATAGTCAGCTAGTAACTAGCCCTGCGAGCTAGTAATTAAAACCTCATAGTGTGCCAACTACCCAGTGGCAGTCCTAATTACTCTAATCAATTTAAAAAAAGCAAAACTAGCTAATAGGTAGGGAAAACTGCAATTGTGGCTAGCCAGCTGTCAGCTACATGTGTAAGCTACATGTGTAATAAATAAAGCAATTTTATCAACATTGGTGGTTTGTAACGGTATTTGAAACAATATTTCATTAAGGTATGAGTAAGAGAAAAAAAGTGTGATGTTTTAAAATAGCTTCTATTACGTGAAAGTTATAATACTGATACATTTTCTGAAGATTTAAAAAATTGCCTAAAAATTATTTAGAACAAAATAAAATTTAATACGCTATAAAAACAACCCCTCTTTTACTAATGCATCCCCATTTACAAAACTGTTAGTCTTTAAAGATTGATGATTGCTGTTTTGTAATCACAAAACAGTGATCTAAAAACCATTTTATAATTAGGCTGGACTCAAAAATATATATGTTTGCCGTCACCCGGGTGAGGGTTTCAGCACTGACCCGGTCGGTCGGTTGGTCGGTCGGTCGGGATTTTATTTTATTTTTATTTTCAAAGCATGTCTCTCTGCGATATATTTTTCTTACATTTTAAGAGAATGTACTAAATAAGCGCCACCAAAAACACAAAGTTTATGAAGCCCGCGATCAAGAACGGTCAGTGTTATTACGAAGAACTTAAGATATAGAGAACATTAAAGTCGGCCCCTTTCCTTCATGCTAACACTCTCACTCTTATGCTCGACTGGTGCATTACACTGAGACTCAAACGAAAGACGGAAGACCATTTGAAACCATGCCATAAGTCAGTCCGACCTTCATCGTCACAGAGAATACTGCGAGAAGAGTGCGCACCCATGCAAGTTAAATACAACTAGAACATGGGAGAGGTTAGGTGTCCTGTACCTTAATATGGCGTCATGGCGTTCAACGTTGTTTCAACTTTGCACTCATGATTAATACGTTTTACAAAATTCATTTTCTGCATTTCCTGCATCTTTACAAGCTTGACATAATGGTAGCACCACTCGAAATAACAAAACTAGCGACGGATCTCGTTCACCCCCATTCTTTCCACAATAACAACACTTTTCTTGCCTACCGATATTGGATGCATAATACGAAAATTCGATAGGCTTGGCATTTTTTGCATAAAAAGAAACAAAATAATGAATTATTATAGATCGTCTGTAACAACAATGTACGGAAGATTCTTTTCTCATGTTTTTATCATTTTATTATCCATTTTCATCTTACCAATCATAGTGTGCATAATAAAATGAGTGGCAGTAATGGGGAGGACAAAGCTTCATGTGTCTTATTATTTGAATGTTTTGATTTTTTTTCAGATTTTTTGTGACCACCTGTTGTTTGAAAGCAGCAAATATAAAAAAGAAAACAAAGAATGAATATCATTCAAACTAAATTTTTTACTGTTTTTAACAGCATTTATCAATTTAGTCCTTGGCACTACCTTGTGAAATACATGTCAATAACACCTTAAAATGATACCTGCCATACTGCTCTATTACCAGAAGCAAATCATTTTAATATGCTCAATGTGATTGCAAAGATATAAATAGATTAGAATAACACCCAACACAAAAGAAAAATTAATCTCCAGAATTGTGTTTTAGAGAGAGTGAGGAAATCGTTATTGAGAGAAAAATATAAAGCACCTAAGTAAAGTAAGGTCATATAAGTATTGCGTTCTTGTAAAAAACTTTGTTCAGATTAAATTTTAAATGGTGTGTTATTTGTGTTATTTGTTAAAGGAATACGGCAAATATTTATATGTTTTGTTCAGTAGCGTTTTTGTGATTTTATAATTAATAAAGTTCAAAATTAACTAAAACAAAATATTTTATTTATATTATTTTAGTAAGGAATTTTATGATCCATCCTTAGCATTGAAATGTTAAATATTGTTATTAGCCACGCTTCAACTTGTAATTTAATTTACATTAAATATTGTTTGTCCAACAAGTAGTTACAGAGTTTAATTAATGACTTTACTTACAATTTTTCGTACCATGGGTTTAAATTCCTGGCTGTCAACTTTGTTGGAACTTGCTCTTCGCATGTTCCCCATGCCAAAACAATAACCCCTGGGTGGTGCAAGGGGTAAAGGAATTTTTTTAAGATCGCACGGGCAAAATTATTGAGGCGTGCGATTCATTGCATGCCTACCTAAAATCTTACGAAATGGCCTGTATATATGTTTAAGAAGGTAAATACAGAAAGAAAAAAATCTTTTGTAACTGTGATGTCAAAACAATTTTCCACCCGGCGCTGTATTATTGACCCGGTCGGGTGACGGCAAACACAAATATTTTTAAGTCCAGCCTTATAGTGGAATTATTTTCCGTTTTGCAGATATTTCAAGATATTTTTTTATTGAATTACAACCCTTAATTCACTGAAAAATGCATCGTAAATTGAGATTCCGTTCACACTTAAATTGAAAATCCTTTTTAGAGATAACACCTGTCTTTAAAAGCCTAAGTTTTGTAAATGGAGTACTAACACAAAAAATGGACACTGCGAAAAAGAACTTTAGAGATTTTTCAATATGTAATAAATATATCAATATATTTTTCAATATCATTATTTACGTATCGCTAATTGGTTGCTACGGGTGTTTTTAATATCTTCTGTATAACGCGCGTGTCTGCTCATATATGGACTTAAAATATTATATACACAAGGAAAGAGATAGGCAAAATAAAAATAAACAAAAAGAAAAAGGAAAAAAGTCTTACAAAATCTGATGGAGTGGAGATTAAAAAAAATGATATAATGTCTGATTGTGGGTATGCAATTTTTTTATTGTTGTTCAGTAACAAGTTCATCCCCAGGGCTTGTTAGTTTTCTTTTATATTTAGACAGAACTGCTCATATATAAAAAAACCTAACAAGGTAAATAAAATTACAAATGTTGTAATATTTTTAGCTTTGTCGGTGTAGTCTTTGCTGATGATTTGTTAGAATTAGTTTGCTCAAGAAGAAAAAGAGAAAAATGCAACAAACAAATCTGCTATTTCCATTACTCTTTGTGGGCAAGATGCTTATACAAGAAGGAGATGACCCAAGTGAGTCACAATATGCATATCCGCAGTGTATACTGGAATTTTAACGAAAAGTGGCATCAGGTGACATCATAAGGAAAGTACAGGATGAAGCATATAAATAGACGATGAAAGATTCCTTTATTACAACAGACTTTATAGGACATAATATATATGCACAATATTAAAAAGTATTTATTTATGTTCATTAGGGTGAAAAAATTGGGGTTGATAATAAACAACTTTTTTGGAACTTCATAAACTTTTCTTTTTCTCCTTCCCACTTTTGTCTCCTTGTGGACAGAACTATCTCCACTTTCAGTGCGTTCCTTGTCAGTTTGTTGCCATTACTTGAGCAATGACGAATGTGCAGCTAATTTCGGAAGTTTAGGTGTAGAGTATATTTCAATCCTGAATTGTAAATACAAACGCTTAAGTTTAATACAAAAGACATCTCCATCGGTGATCCATTATATTGAACTATGGGAAACATGTTTTAAAAACACTGTTAAAGCACTCCTTAGCATTTTACGTGGTGGTATTCTTGCACTCTGCTTGATTTCGCATCAGTTTGATGTCTGGCACATGACAAAGAACATTAAAAGGAAAAAGAAACTTCTAAACAGTGCTAAAAAACAGTTGTGACCTGAACGACTGGATTAAATCTGTAGTCAACCACTTCTGGTGGGCCTGTTCATCTTGTAATGGAGATGCAGTGTTGTTGAAGGAAAAAATGACAGAGCCTACTTGACCATATCTGTGGTGTACATCATTGGAATGGCAATACTGTGTATCACAAGTGTTCTCATGAACACCTTGGTCTGTTTCCTGTGTTCTTATTTAAACCGAAAATTGTGATTAAGCTTTTTAAAAAAGTGTATTACGCCTATACGCATGTGTGACGGCGTTTACCAGTACTAAGCGCTCAGCCTGGTGTTAACTACTGGCTGTTTCCTGTGTTTCTACTTAACCTTTGTGATGAAGTTTTTTTGGAAAAGGCTGTTACGCCTCTGTGACACGGTTTATCTTACTAAGTGGTAAGCCTAGTGTCATGATTAATTTTTGAACTTTCTCTGAAACATATTCCACAAAATTTGCTGTTATAAGTTTTTATGTCAGCAAATGTTGCTGTAAAGTTATTTTTTGTAAAAAATATTACACCTGGAATACTATAATATTGTGGTGCTTTACTCGATTTACGACATACTGAATATCTGTACTATAGCGTTTCACCTGGATGTGTGGATGTGTGTCTTCTTAAGCACTCCTATGGTCGTTCAATTCCAGGTCACACAGTTACTTGTGGTTTAACCCGGCGTTTCGACGCTGGGTCCCTCGGCTATTCACTATGAATACCAACAGCGACAAGGTAAGGTCGCAATTTGAAGAAGATTAAGGCAAGTCAATTAAAGAAAACATAATATCTGTTCTTAAAAGTATTTTTTTAGAATGCGTACAAATAGCTATGCTTTCCTTCTCTATAAGTTTGTTTACTGCTAAATATTATTTTTAAAGACGCACCTGCGGTGTGAACAAAGAAATATTTTAAAATGCTCCATTTGATACTATTTTGGTTACCTGGGGAAAGAAAAGAAGGGAAGATGATTGGCTCATATTGAAAATGTTAATCAAATACGAAAAGGAAACATTGCAGGGAGAGAAACAGGTCTACGTACACAACACATGAACTAACTGAAAAATTAACTAACTGACTTTATGTGATATCTTTTTAACTTATTAAAAGGACAGAAAATTAAACAAAAACAAAAGTTAAAATCAGACCCAGAACAATCAGGAAACATAGATTCAGACAATTGGCATTTGCACTAACTTGAAAAAGCAATGGTGCGAAGCTATCATCTATTGGATAATGACTAAACACCTCTAAGTCAAAATCCATGCTAGAAAGCAATTACTTTTTCCCCAATTAAGTTGAATTGAGGAAAAAGTCTAGAATTTGTGTTTATTCAAACTGAACCTTGCAGTATGCTCTTCACAGGATCAACTTTCTGAACACATTTACGTCATAAACCCTGCTCATGCATTTTTTTTTAGAGAGAAAAGAGAAAACACGATTTTTTGAATTTTGACTTTTGATTGGTTCTATAAAATATAATTTTTGTGTTAAATTCCCCTTTAAGTTTTAGTTTTAAATTTGCTAGCAAACAGTAAAGTAAAAATATATTCACATCGTTCTAAAAACATAACTATAACTTAGGTAGCTAACATATAGCCACTAAAAAAAAATACGCACTTAAGATCTACAATATTTTAAAAATTTTTTCACACCACCACTACCAATACCCTCTTTAGAACTTTGTTAACAACGGTTTTGTAAAACTGCCAGTTAAAAGCTGTAAAAATCAACATTTTGTTGATAAAGCCTTCAAACTTGCATGTAAACGACTAGCATCCCGAAATTTGCTTATAACTATACTTGTTTTCATGTTATTCTCAATTTTCGGATGCTACTATGTGTTATTTTTTAGCATCAGAAGAACTTGAGAAGCTTACTTATAGGGAATCTTTAATTAATTTTAGTGTATTCTTTTGGTTCGCAGGACATAAAGTTTCTGGCTTTATAGTAATCCATGCAGATGACATTTTATGGCCAGAAACCAAATCTTTTAAAATAAAGTTTATAACATAACTTTGTAAAGCTTTTCAAGTTGCCATCACTGCTTCCAAGATTTTTAAATATGTAGGCCTTTATTCCAGGTTTATATAAGTGTTGCGTAGGTTATACCCTATCTTAATGATCTTTCTGGTATGAAAATGTTGGCAGTGAAAGATCTTTTTGAGGGTGAAACGTCGCAGAAAATAACAAATCTTCCACATGCTTCATAATAACATTCAAACAAGTGTTGTTTTCATGATATTAAAATTAAATCACTAATAAACATCTTAATTCGTTCTATCCAAAGCCTGAAGAGCAAAATCACAATAACCATTTTAAAACGGCATGTAATGTACGAAAGCCTTTTATTATTATTTTTCTTGTTGGAGATAATTTTTTCGGCCATTATCTTAATTAAGAAAATAGTACCTAAACTTACTTCATTTAGACAATTTAATTTTTTTTACCTCCATTACAATTTCCACGCTCTCTGTATAACACAATCGTGGAGAACATTTTTTTTTTGTGTTGAATGCTATTCTAATATATCTTTGCAATCACATTGAGCATATTAAAATGATTTGTTTCCAGAATTTGAATTTAATTTAATAATTTAATACACTGGTGGCTGCAAAAAAGACACAAAAGATTATTTTGCGGCCTCTTGGGTGAAAGTCTTCGAACGTCACTCGCTCAATTAGAAAGAAAGTTGTTTTCAAAGATAGCATTATTCACATGTATGTCAGAACCTTGTTATCAGGACTTTTATTTATTGTTGTTGAAATTGTTAGAAAAAGATAATATTAGATTTGGGTGATATTATTAATTTGTTTTCCTTTTTTATCTTAGCTACTTTTAAAAAACTGGTAACTTAATAAACCACATGCAACTAATCCTTTCCCTGCAATTTATTTTATTATGATTACTTGTAATTGCTGAGGTAAAAATAGATAATAAAATCACAAAAACACCAGAAACGAATTTTTCATGTGCCGTTGTTACAGACGATCCCTGATAGTTATTATGTTTATTTTTAGATGAAATGATTATCAAGGGCTTGCTTTATTTATTTATTTCTGTTTATTCTTTTTGTATTTTATTTTTACTTAAAATAACTATTGTGATCTCTTTAAATTAAAAAAATCAGCTAATTTATAAAAATAAGGGAATTCCACGAAGAAAACAATCCGCATGCTACAAATTACACACTTAAGTCCATATTAGAGAATTTGCTGTGTGCAAATTTATTTGATTTTTAATTCACTTAGAGCCCCTAAGTGGTGTTAAATATATTACCAAAACACATTGCTTCGTCGTAGGAAGTAACCTATAGCAAGTATTTAGTGCAGGATAACATTAAAACACTGAACGAAGAGAGAGGTTGCGTCGTGCCACATATTCACTGCAATAGCCTACCATTTTGTTTACGGTGTCAATCCGACCCTCAACCAGGCCCCAGACTTTTCACCAACGGTTATCTTTTCTCCGTAGCGATTGTAAAACCAGGGGTCATTTATTTCCGTTTGCTGTCAAAGCCATTTTTTGCTTGTGTTTTTAACAAATAAAGATTTGAAAGTTTTCTTTACTGAAAGACTTTACATTTTCAAATAAACAAATGAGAACGTGCAGAAGATATATTTACAGTAGCATGTGTTTACATTGTATTAAACATAACAGGTCCCTCAAATGTTTGTGGCAGAAATTTAGTTGCAAATGGGCCATGCTGAGACATTCTTTGCATACGATTATTGTGTAACATTTTTCTCTTGAGAAAAGAAAAAAAAGATTCTTATGCGACCTTTTTTAAACAGTTAAAAATTTGAAAATAATATACTTTCTATGAATACATGTAAACAAAAAAAAATATTAGAATTATACTCAAGAATAATAATGGAAGTTGTAAAACCACAAGATTAAGGATTAATGCTCAATGTTTAAATTCTTCATTGAAGAAGATAAATGTTCTGAAATAGCTTTGTAGGTGAACTTCGCAAATTTGCAAGAGGATGTCTACTTTTTGCTCGTGCAATATTTCACACGTTTGGATAGCATTTGCTGGTGGGCGCGAACGCATCTTTTGAATTCTCTGAAAAATCTACGCAATTTTCTACGTACTTGAAAATGTTTATTGCTAATTTTATATGTAAAAGTACATATTTCTAATTTGGGGCTTTTATTAATTTATTAATTTCATGTTTTTTATAATAAAGTAAATTATATTTCGAACTTCTTTTGATAATATGATGGCTGCACATTTTGTTTTTAAGCAGCCAAGTTACTAAAAAGCTACTCCACAATTAAGCAAGGTGCTTAGAAACTCACACATTCCCTGAACACTTTTCCTTTGGCAACTTCTTTGGTTCGAATGCAGCAAATTTGTGTGTGATGAGTTTACTACTGATCCAAAGAATCAAAGTAGGGTTTTACAATGACGGTACCTTGTCCGTAGAAACATAAGTGCTAAGCAACCTAAGCCAACCTAAGTATGAGTAATTATAACAACAAGAATGTAAACCTTAGTTATTTTTTTTAGTTCCCCCAAATGGACTAGTTGTATATTGTGGGACAATCGTCACAAGCGAGGGCAAAGAAAAAAAAGTTAATATTGATTTCGAACCTTTTAAGCCCATAAATACATCCCTGTATTTATGTGACAATAAATTTCACACTGAGGTACGCCTATGTTTCTTTTACTTTTATTATCCATTAGACATAAAGTCTTTTATTTTAAATTGTCTATCTAAAAGCGTTTATCCGATAAATCCAAAAAATGTAATTTCTTTCTGCATTGATTTGGAATAAAAGCCAATAACTAAAGGTGATTTTTAAATTTTGTATTCATATGTAGGCATTAACAGCACTTCTAGAAGATGACAACAAATTTGGTTTTATTGTTATGGATGGTAATGGTTCATTATTTGGAACTTTGTGTGGAAATACGAGAGATGTACTTCATAAATTTAGTGTTGATCTTCCAAAAAAACATGGTTAGTATATATCTAAAGTTTAATGCGGTCCTGTATCATCTAATCAAGTTTTTCCATGTTTGACATAAATTTTTGGTAAATGATTTAGGTCGTGGTGGTCAATCAGCTCTTCGTTTTGCTCGCCTTAGAATGGAAAAACGTCATAATTACGTCCGTAAAGTTGCGGAAACTGCTGTACAGATGTTTATAACTAATGATAAAGTAAGGTGTTGTGTTAACATGGGTAATATACTTTTTTTCGCAATAGACCATTTCCATATCCATTTTCGTTCCGCGGAATATACATACCAAAATACCGAATAACATGAAAATGAGATTAGTTATGATCAAATTTTAGTTTGCAGCAAGTAGTGCAGATATGGTTTGTTTACCTGCTATATTTGCAAAATTAATTTGTCATACAGAAGGTTTTAACATTTGGTGATAATATGGGATAATAGCATGTATCTGCACACATTGGACTGTTCTAATGGTTCATTTATTATTCTTGGTGTTAAATGAGGTAGGTATTAGCTAGCTGGCTTTGAATATGATGATATAAGTAGCTAGTTGGCTGGCTGACTTGTTCCAAACAAACGTGAAATTTCACGCTGTTTACCAAAATTGGTGATGTTGCTGGTATATATCCTGTGTCTCCAGTTATTGAGTGTACCTTATTTTTTAAGCAACATCTGTGAAAATAACATTAGCTAGTCTTACTGACAGTGGTTTTAAAATAGTACTTGAGTTGACCTTGTGGGTGCCTTACCCGGTTTATTTTTTCCAGGTGAGGGTAATTTTGGAATTATTTATAACTCACATTTACACATTTGTAAATTGAGAATTAGGATACTAATTTTATGACTTGGTGGGGAAAGATGGACTTTAAACTTTCCTTGGAATGTTCTTGCTTATTTGTGTCGTATTTTAAGCCTCTATCCTAGATTGTGTTTGGTAAAAAAAATTATTTAAAATTCCAAATATAAGGTTGACAAAAGGGATGATATCCTAATTCTTAAATTTTGTATTCAGATAGTTACCATCTTGGTATTTTTTCAGGCAAATGAAATTGTCCAGTGATTTTGCTCGGTCAAAAACAAATTTGTCCTTGAGAGGATCACTTCACAAAACAATTTAAAAATTGTTCCTTGAAAAAAACACAAAATGTTTACTGACGTACTGCCTAGAAAAAAAGAAATTTCTGTAAAATGTTGTCCACAAAATGCTTGTCATGTCGAACTTTAACTTTAATCAGTGAAAACAATGTTGAAATTTTTTTGTAAGATCTAAAACAAAATTTTTAAATGGCACCCTATTTTTTTAGGTTTTTATCCAAAAAAAGGAAAATAAAATAATATACAACTTTTTCTTATAAGAATGTCTGGATTTCAGCTGTAAACGTGCTTAATCTTTGGAAAAATCTCAGTCTCAATGTTACTTACATTATATATTGTTTTCTTGCTTACATGAAATCTTGGAAATTAATCTTGCAGAATTGTTCAAATTGTTTATTCACAGAAAATAATCTCCATGGAATTCTTCCATAATGTCGATTTGTGAAAATATAAATTCGCTCATAAAGAATTTTGGGATGCTAGTTGTTTACATGCAAGTTTGAAGAATGTATCAACAAAATGTTGACCTTTACAGCTTTTAACTGGCAGTTTCACAAAATCGTAGTTAACTAATAAAAATAACTAATGAAGTTAGTAAACTGTATATTGAGTTTTAGTTCTACATTTACTGGGAAAACAGTAAAATAAAAATGCATTCACAGCATTCTAAGAACATGGCTAGGTTTTAAGGTTTAGCTAGCTAACATAATGCCAAAAGATACGCTCTTAAAATCTGCAATATTTTATCTTTTTTGTCACACTACCACTACAAATACCCTCTTTATAACTGTGTTAACTACGATTTTGTGAAACTGCCAGTTAAAAGCTGTAAAGGTCAACATTTTGTTGATACATTCTTCAAACTTGCATGTAAACAACTAGCATCCCAAAATTCGCTCATAACAAATCTCGTTTTCATGTTATTCTGCATTTTCGCATGCATATTTCGTGGAATCAAATGGATATGGAAATAGGTCTATTGTGTGTATGCCGATAGCAATAACATGAAAACATTTTAGGTCAATTGCACTGGTCTTGTTATAGCTGGGTCGGCTGACTTCAAATCAGAACTCAGTCAGTCAGATATGTTTGATCAGGTAAGAAGCAACTTTTTTTATTCTACATGAGAATTAGTGTCCCTTGTAGTAAGTCATTGAATTGTGATAGTGAAATTAGTTTATGTGCTTATTTTTATCACGTAGAGATTACAAGCAAAAATACTAAAAGTAGTTGACGTTTCATATGGCGGTGAAAATGGATTTAATCAGGTGAATTAAGTTTTTATTAAATAACACCTTTGCTTGCTTAATTTTTTTTGTAGCACACTTTATGTGCAGAAAATTTTGAATATTTTGAGTCGGTTTGTGAGACTTTATGCTTATGGATAATCCAAAATGCCTTATTTGCCCAAGTTTATTCTCACATAATAATTCACATTTGTTCATTCACAAAAGTTTATGACCTAAGTTCGAGAGTTTTCTAACACGTTTTTGAATTAAAAATTATATGTTATCTTTTCACACTCCTGGAAATTTTTTATTTTCTTCATCTGTGAAAGTTGATGCATCACACATTGCATTATTTCATTGATGTGCAACACAGTATGGTTTAATTAAAGTGTGCGATCTTATCAGACAATTTTGTTTTGTGGTCCTGTTTAGTCGGGCCTCGGATTGTTTATGTGGAAAAACGTTGTTGAAAATTGTTTTCATGGGGTACTACAAAATATGTTTTACAAGATTGTTAGTGAAAGATTTTATAATTACATAGTTTTTAGTATATATATATATTCTTAGCGTATTCCTGAAGTTTATTTTTCTTGGCATATAGATATTTTTTTAAAAGCGAAAAGTGCATTGTAAAACAAAAAAATGGATACACTTATTTGCACTTGCAACACAATGATTTGATAATGGTTAATGATATATATAAATATATTAGTTTTTTGGGAGATTTTTGCAAGGGCAAAAACCAAAAGGTATGTTGTAAACCATTTGTATTGAAATATAGTAATGGTATTTTCTTCAATTTAAAAATTGCTGATTACATCACACACCATATACTGACGTCAGCAAAAGTCATTATACTTATTCTTTATTTTTTTGTACTACAACTGTGAAAAGTTTTATGTCACAGGTATCATTCTGTCATAACATTGAACTATGGACACTTTATGCCCCCTCTTGTACCTACAAGAAATGAAGAATTAACTTTCCTGGCCATACTTGGCTAAGTTAAAAGCTTGTATAAGCGTCCAACCAAAAGTCAAAGCATTATTGTGCCAAGAGCTCTTACCAGTCACCATTGTCTTATTTACACACAGATAGTTCCAGATTGAAGACTTTCATCTGGAACTATCTGTGTGTAAATAAGACAATTTCTAGACTATCTTCCTTTCTGTCTGTGGTGACTGGTAAGAGCTCTTGGCACAATAATGAATGTGAATAGGTAATTTAATTAATAATAGAAAGATGCAGAAGCATTAATTGTCTTGCTGTTAGAAACGTGCAACACCTAAAATCTCTTAAATACCCTAAGCGAATGGACACCCTCCTACAATTGCAAGTGCTTACAAAATATGACAAAAAATTAAGCATATCTTTATCTCGCAACAGGACTGATAAATTATGTTTACATAGTTTCTGCAATTTGAAATGAACAGCCTCTCTGACATTCAAAAAAGAAAAGCCTTGATTATTAGTAACTCTTTATTTCATCCTTTTATTGTTTTGTCCTGAATTTGACCTTGAATCTATATTATAATAGCCATATACGTCTGTCTGTCTGTCTGTCTGTCACACAAAATCGTAGTGGTCTTGCTAAATCCCTGAAAAACCAGGGGTTTGAAATATTTCATTTTGTTATATGTTAGTATATTATTTGTGTTTTTTTCCCCATTAATTAGAAGAATAGTTATGGTTAACATTTTTTAAAAAATAAATGTGTTTTCAAAAACAAAAAACAATATCTAAAAATTGTAAAATTTGACTAACGCCATTTTATTTATGAATTCTGTACGCTTGAAAGTTCTAGCGATATCTTCATGCTTGGTGGACAATCTAATGTAATGGTGGCCATTTTAAAGGTTTGTAGGTCATTTTTTGACCTTTTGATTTTCTAAAAACTTTGGATTGTGCTTTTTATATGTTTTGCATGTTGGGATAAAATTGTTATCACGTTTTCTAGCTTTGTGTAAATCTTAAACAAACGAATTTTAAGATTTTGGCTGCAAACGTAGATTTTGAGGGAGCATGGCTAAGTTCAGCTTTGGCAAGCTAGCTGGCCTAATTAATTGCTAATCTTTTGAGGTGTTGATTCAGTTAGGTATAAGAGCTTCTTATCCTAGCCAAAATTATTTATTTTATGTTTGGATTTGTGGCTATGCAATATTTTATTCTTTCACACATTTTATAGCGACATATTTCTAGCGTTTTCAATTTATATAAAGGCTTGTTCTCAATGTAAGCTTTTAATTTTAGCATAATGTTTAGTTTATTAAATGCGAAATTTTTTGTTTTAGCAACCCCTAAATTTAAAACAAAAAACAGAAATGTAAAATACCTTTTCTAAATATGTTTAACTTTTAATGTGTTTTTTTATTTACCAGAAAAAATTATAATAATAAATGAAAACTGTAAAAATAATATTCAATAAAAAACATTAGTTCAAATGCATAAATAAATATTAATTTTGGACTAAAAAAAAGGCATATATTTAATTTTCCACAGTGATTTAATTTAACCACAAAAATTTGTCAACTGAATTTCCGTTTATAGCATTTAATGGTTACAATGATTAATGCATTGCCATAGGAGGCAACATAACTACACTCTAGCAAAAGCAAATTCTATTTCGTTGTATTCTCAATTTCTCTTTTAGCGCGTGTGATCGCACAAGTAATTGCCAACGTGACCTTATCTAATTTTAAAAATGTTGGCAATTACATTTTTTCAAAAATGCCAGTTGCTCAATTTTTATTTAAAAATTTGTGAAAAAATTATTTTTTACTTTCTTTTATATTAAATAATCAAAATCTACATAAAAAGTTGCAAAGCAATGTTGCTATGGGAATGCTGAACTGATTGAGAAATATTATGCAATAAAAAAATAAAACAAGGGGAGTTTAGGACGTTTTAGTGAAAAACAAAAATGTAGATTTAAGGCTACCTGGATATAAATTTAAATTTTATGTTTATATTTTCTTATAGACAATTTAATTTGCTTTTGTATTTGATAAATAATAATTTTGGAAATAATTTTACTCAGAACTTTTGAGAAATAATGAATATGCTGAATATGTGTCTGAACCATTACAGTATCCTTAAAGACAAATAATTCCGATATATATCACAAGCAAATCTCAGTATAGGTTATGGGAAATAGCAAAGCACGGTTTCTTTTTTACGTGGTGTCATTCGTAAAGAGTGAGCCAATGACACAAATGTTTCCCACAAAGAATGTACACATAAAATTTGGTACTTATACAGAAATACCACCGGGTATGTTTTAAAAAGAGAACAGCCTCAACCTTTTTTTATGTTGTTCTTAGGTAGCTTAGCTACCCTATAGCTACATTTAGGAATAAACTAGAATTTATTAGTTAATACTAAGTAAAATGGGTCAAGTTTGAATATTAAACTTTTTCGCTATAGCTAGCTAGACTAAGTATAAAAGGATAAGACTGAGATTTTTAGCTGGGTCGAAAGTCAAAACTTAAGAGGAAAATTACATCATAGTTTTATAGCCTTATATTACACATATTTGAGAACACCTGCAGGAAATTTCATTATTCCTCAAGTTACCCCATATGGAAAAGTTGGAAGATTTCTTTATTAAAGAACATTAGAAAAATTTTCATGAGGATTACTTTCTCAATATCTAAAATTAAAAAATTTTCAAGATAAACTTTTACTATTTTGTGATTTATAATTTTTCAAATTTCTCACTAAGGATTTTTTAGATTTAAAACTAATATCCCACAGTGTGTAAAATTTTCGTTCTTACCCTATTGTCATATAAGCTATGCAACAACTTTTTTGCAGGAAAATAAAAACACATAAAGAGTAAAAGTTTTTTATCAAAATAATATTTTGATAAAAAACTTTTACTCTTCATGTGTTTCAAAGTTTAGCTAGAATGCTTATGCACTCTTTCTTCATTTTTGTTGCTTACTGTTTCAAGATATGAATAATTTATTAGAAATCAGCCGCGTTTCGTAAAGTTATGACGCAATTCAGCATTCAGCATAATTCTGTATAAACAAAAAAATTAAATTCTTTTCCTTGTTTCAAATTTCATGAGGATGTTCTTGTAAACATTTTTTTTATGTTTCTCTACTTTTTAGGCTAGAAAGTACACGGATTTCATTATATCGAGACAAAATTAGCATATAATTATTCTCAAGATACTAAAACACATTTTTCTTATAAACACCAAATTCTATAAATATAAAATGAGGCTGAAGTCTCAAGTTGTGTTCAGAACAAAATAAGAACTAATCAGGCTGATAATAGCCAGGAGACCCAGTATACTTTTCTTAACAATAGCCAGCCTCAGGTCAGATTTTAATGACACTTCATCTTACGATATGTCGAACGGGTTTTTGACAAGATCGTTATCGATGAAATAAAACATTTGTAGCTATGTTTTAGAACAAGCATAAACATGAATGGAACCATTACACGTTGTTGTAAATAAAAAATTTTTATAACAACGTAATATAATCGCACGCTGGCTAACACTGACGACAATGTCGTAAGTTGGAAAGAAAATAAATTAATAATAAAATTTCTGATCTATTTACTTTTTAAACAATCATAGAAACTCGTTGAACGCGAAGTCAAAGTTATTGTTTCATGTTCGAATTTTGTTTAACGGAATTCGAAAGTGGGGCAGCGTTATAACGCTGTTAAAATAAAACATAATGGGGGTAATGTTATTAGCGCGTTATAACGCTGGTTGTTTTAACGCCTCTTAACGCTTTAAAAATGAAGATCAAAGTCTTAAATTAACGCTGAAGTGGAAGCGTTATAACAGTGTTTTAACAGCGTTATAATAATGAAACGGTCGAAAATCGCAAACCATGTCTCATTTATAAAATAATTTTAAACCAATTAGTCCCTGTATTTTGGTGTCAGTGGTATAAAAAACTATGATTTTTGTTAAGTAAAGTCCTATAACTTCAGTAAAAATTGAAATAATGACTTGAAACTTAGTGTTATATATGTTTTTATAGCAGTTTGATGAAATGAACCCAAAAAAAATTTTCACTACTATTATAGTTTCTGAGTTCCTGAATTTAGCCATTCTCAGAGACGCCGATAAACTGTTTTTTACAGCATATCAATTTTGACAAGCTACATGTACAGAAAACAAACAAAGTGATTCTCAAGATTAAAATAAGTCAGACAGATAAAATTTGTCCTAGGTTTAGGACCAAATCCCTTATCCAGCCCAGAGAAAGTGGGAATGTGCTTCTAAAGCACAGTGCCAAATATTCAATATAAATTTTATGCCGTGTAAATACAAAGGTGTTAGAAAGTTATTTTTGTGTCCACCTGAATCTGCAACACGGTTACTTGCACTAATCGCTCAACGTGATGCCACTCACAATTAATTTTTGAATATCCACAGGAACTTATTCTGCAAAATGAAAAATGCTAAACAACTGTATTTGCTTTGCAGAATTAACAATAGGCTTCATCATAAGTCCTGTGAATGTTGTACACCTTTAATGCTGTATTGCTATAAGCACTCCACTGGATTTGTGACACATTAGGTGTGACACAGTTTACCCTGTACTAAGTCTTAACCTGGACTGAGACTTCAGATCTTCCCATTACAAGTTAATATCACTTCTTGCTATAGTTTCCAAATTTTGTTATTTCATAAAAGAAACATGAAAATCTACAAACATTTATGAAAAGTAGGTTTCTGTTCGATAATAGAAACCTGAACATTAGGTTAACCTGAACATTAGGTTTCTATTTGTCGTGACAACATATTTAACCAACATACAATGCCTTGCATACCTAACTAGCTATATACTCAAATCTTAACTGTTCACTGTTATGGGAGGTCCAAAATAGCTAGCAATCTTTATTTAAATTGACAGAATACTTTAAAAATCTTTTATGTAGTTAGCTACATAAACATAATGTATATAGCTACTTGTACTTAACTATTTAATAACATGTGCCCCTGGAGTGCTGCCATGGTACTAGGTAGCTTAAAATCACAAAATAATTATTATCCGGATGTGGTCATCCGTCATCATCAGACACCAGAAAGGGGTTTCTGTTCTTCAATTCTCATTGTGGGGTGCCTCAAATTCTTGTAAATCCAATTAAAAAAAAATTGTTCAAAACTTCCTCTTCTTTCCCTCGCACTACTTATGGCATTTCTTTGCATTGTCTTTAGTTCCAAGTCATGATTCCTTAGCTTCAAACTGCGAAGTTCAGTTGTGTCACCTTCACAAGTTTTAGCGCTAGCCAATACGATGGACAACGTCGAGGAACCCTGGGTAATTTTGAAAAATTGTGGTTCTGACTTATGATTTTCAGATTTTTGCTACTGATATCAGCATATTTTAGCCCTCGAGTGCCACCCTCCGTATATATAGGAAAAAATTGTCTTTAAAGCAGCTAAATGGGACCAATAGCGATTTTCTTTTGGGAAAAATATTTTTTTGAGGACACAATTTCTGCTGACAGAATGTATTAAATGTATTAAAATAGGAACCCAACTATTAAATCTGTATAAAAATAACTTTCTGAGGAAAATATTGGATACTAGTTATTAACTTGTAGAAAATTCCATAGGGGATCGGCTGTTATACATATTTCCTGCATTGTTATTTCATGCATGCTCACCCACCTGTCAGCGTGAAGTACCAAAATAAAATGATTATATAGATCTAATTATAATAGCGTTTTGAATTACAAAACCCTTGGTTTTAAATTGGGTCACATACAGATAGCAAGTATGATACTAGTTGTTAGCACATAGAAGAATCCACAAGTCTGACAGTTTGCAGGATGTTAACCCATGGTACATATTTCCTGCCTCAATATTTCTTAATTTTTTTCTGTCTATGAGCACGAAGGTATAAAATTACTCTGTGAAGCGCCCTAAGTAAAGCTGCAGTGCCATTTGTATAATAATAACATGGTTTATGGGGACTATTTGGGATTAATAAGCTCGAGTTTCATTTGTAATATTGACAAAATTGCCCGAAGGTAGTAAGGGCAATTTGTCAACATTACAAATGTTGCGAGGGCTTATTAACCCAAAATAGCCTGAGAAAGCATGTTAATCCGTGTTAATTGGATGATTAAAAACTATTTTTTGTAAAGATTTTTTATTGGCTTGCTTTGAGAGAAAAAAATTTGGAAATTTCTTGTCATCAAACATAAAATGTTGCAAAGGACGAAAAAAAAAAGGAAGAAATTACTTATGATGAAATGCTTTATTATTAAAGAACTCAACTTCGGATTTAGCAAAAACACAACTCGTATCAAAACAAATAATTTTATGTCAATATTAAGTTATTGAGACTGGGAGCTTTTGCTACTATAAATAACATATATCTTCTCTGGGGTTTAGGAGATTTTAATAAAATTTTAAATAAAACATAAGGTTCTAAACAATAAAATGAAATCAACAATTAGTTATGTTGTGAAAAATAGCCAATCGTATAACATTCGAAAATCGTGCGCTTTTCTTGTGATAAAAACAAAACAAATCATGAAGTAAAATAAAACCGGTCAATTAGAAACAGGTCTGTTTCAACTTTAAAATAGACTGGTTTGATATTTGAAATTGACCAATAACGGATAAATAACATGTTGATCACTAAAGTGGCTTCTGTGACAGATTTTAGTCATAATTATGAATAGAATGTTCCTGTCAAAACAGTTTAACAATACGGATTTTCGAACTTTTC
Organism: Hydractinia echinata; assembly: GCA_030067915.1. Lineage (NCBI taxonomy): Eukaryota > Metazoa > Cnidaria > Hydrozoa > Anthoathecata > Hydractiniidae > Hydractinia > Hydractinia echinata. The sequence goes on from JASGCC010000030.1 coordinate 418,389, forward strand.
TGAGGATTGGATTATTATTATTTTTCTGATGTTTTAAATCCAGGTAGCTAGGTCCAATAAAGTTTCGCTTGATTTATTATTATTCTTAAATATTTAATTATTTTCTCCATCAGGCTATTGAGTTGTCTGCAGAAGTCCTCTCAAATGTCAAATTTATACAAGAAAAAAAATTGATTGGTAATATATCTTATTTCACAACAATGTCTCTTCAGCTTTTTCCATGTTCTTTTTGCTTAAGATAATAATAATTCCCATAGGACGATATTTCGATGAAATATCTCAAGATACTGGAAAATTCTGCTTTGGAGTTGATGACACAATGAAAGTATGACTATTGTTGTAACAACAAGAATACAATGAAATGCTTAAATTTTACAATTGTTCATTGTCCTTTTTAAGGCTTTGGAAATGGGAGCTGTGGAAACTCTGATAGTCTGGGAAAATCTAGACTGCCAGAGGATAGTACTAAAAAACCATAACTCTGAAGGTAAACAATGACTGCTTGTTACAGATTTCTTGTATTTTCGTTAATTTTTTGTTTTTGAGCACTCAATTTCTAACTTTCAATAATTAAAAGGCTTATTTCGGAATTTTGTGAGCTTAAATTAATTTTAATTAGCTCTATTGTTTTAGAGGATAAAATACTAATGTTAAATACAGAACAAGAGAAGGACAGAACGCACTTTCTTGACAAAGAGGTAATATCTCATTACACAAGTATCAATTGAACACAGAAGTGTATTAAACTTCTTAAACTCTTATTTTTGTGTCTTTCAGACCAATGTCGAAATGGAAGTTCTAGATAAAATGTCATTAATTGAATGGTTGGCCAATAATTATAAAACCTTTGGTAAGTCTTTTGCATTAAAACTGCTGATCTCACACATAAGCATACTATGCTGTATTTGCTAATGAAATTTTTAGGCGCCCACTTAGAAATAGTGACAGACAAGTCGCAGGAAGGTTCTCAATTCTGTCGAGGATTTGGTGGAATTGGAGGTATTTAGTTTATATTTGTAAAGATTTTGTTAAAATAAAAATACTGTAAGTGACTGTATATGCCTTGTAAGTTTATGTAAAAGATCGATTACCTTATAGTCAGAAATTTTCGCGACATTTTAATTTCGCGATAAAAATTTTGGGAAAATTTCGCGATTTTTATTTTCGCGATTCGTTGCCTTGAATTTTTTTCGCGACATTTAATTTTCGCGAATTTCATAGAGTTACGTCACTAGAGATAAAATAATTAAAACTGAAGAGGTTTCATAGGTGTAAGAGTTAGACAGGAAAGTTTAAAAAAAGAGGAAATTTCATAAAAAAGGAGATCGATGATTTATAACACAAAATGCCATTTAGGTTAACAGGCAAACCGCCTTCTAAAATTGTGTTTAAAAGTGCATTTCTTCCTTAATTTTCCCGGGTTTTATCAAACTGGGTATCACCAAAATTATTTTGTTGCGAAAATTTTACGTCTGCTACCCTGTGGAGTCTAAAAAATGAAGAAAAAAAGAAAATATTTCGCGGTTTTTATTTTCGCGATTTCGTCAATTAAATTTTTTTCGCGGCATTTTAATTTCGCGAAAATGCCCAAAAATCGCGAAAATCGCGAAAATTAGTTGTCGCGAAAATTTCTGACTATAAGGTAGGCCTTTAAATACTTCAAAAATGTTGGAGAAAACTCTTGATAAACAGAGACATTTGGTGTTCACAAATGACGGAAGTAAATAATTTAAAGTGAAATTTTAAAATACTATGTATGGTTACATCCTTCGTTATGTTATTTGTTTGTTTAAGGATATTTTCACTTCTACAAGTTTAACAGATCTCTACTCATGATACATCAACTCGAATAATTCTCACAGTTAAAATACTGATCTCTAAGAACATTTATATTTTGGCTTCGTACCAAACAAAAGTTTAAAGGCAATAAACGATTATATAAGGGCTAAGCAGGAAATGAGTCGGCTGGGTTTTTTTCTGGGAAATGTCCACAACATCCTTTACTAGACAATCCTTGTTATCCGCAGCAACGGCAACCACATAGGACTTTGCTCCTAATGAAAACAAAATGTTAGAGTGTAAGCATAGTGCAGAAGTATTTACAAGAAAAATGAAAACTACTTTGAATCTAAGAGGACAGAAAAGGACAATAGGTCGAATCAATGCTAATGCAGGTACTATCAATGCTAATGCTAAGACAATCACAATATTAACTTCGAATATTATAACTTATAAAGTTTGGACCAAAAACTTTCGGACACTATCTCAACGATTTTGGACAAGTTTAATTTTTCCACAGAATTAATTTTATGATGGAATCAAAACAAAACTCCAATATTTATCAAATATCTACCTGTATAACACCTCTAAAATAAAACATCTAATAGAATTTCTGTTTTGAGCTCGACCGCAACAGCAATGGCTTCTTTGATCTTATGCTAAGACCATTGAAAAAATTGGGGTTCGATTTATGGTCAAGATTTTTTAAAAAGTGAATTTCGACTACACCATTTTAAGTACGACTGCGCATACCCTTTGTGATCTGTTCCCTTGATCACTACAACGTAAAGTTTTAGAGACGATGACATGCTTAATGGACGGTCTAATGTAATGGTTACCATTTTGAGGGAGGTTTGTTTGTGTTTTTGTTTTCTGAAAGCTTCATATTTGTTTTAATATTTGTTTTTTACATATTTTTACATGTTAACATTGGCAAACCAGATCAAGCATATTTTTCTGTTGGGGAATTCAAAAGAAACTATGCCTAATCATGTTATTAAGCGCATCGCTATAGAACAGCACCTTGGAAAGGAAAAGGATTCTGTATTGGCCGAAGAACATGATAAAAATGGCTTATCATAAATGAGCAAACTTTTTCATACTCAGACACATGCGGTAGTGAGAAGAAAATGTGATGTAATTTCCTTTGGCCTAATATTCCTGAGATTTTTTCAAAGTGAAACAGTTTTGAAAATGGCCGCACTTTTTAGAGGGCATTTGCTGCTTTTTATAGGCACTCTTGGAGCTCTGTTTGAATGACGGTTTTGCACGCCGTTTTTAACTAGTTCTTAGGCAATTAGGATCAGCCTAAGCACCAAGACTCTTGTAATCTAGGGATTTTTGTTGCGCCATTACTGTTTGCCGGGATCGAGAGGGATGTTCAAGACAAAATAAACCAGTTCAAACAACATGTTCTAGTTTTCGTATTTGTAATGCACGACTAGCATTGTTTACAATAATTAACCAGCGTATAACTCACAAAACAACGTATTCTGCGTGTTTTCAGGCTTAACGTTTTGGTTGATTATCTCAAGTATATGTTGATCAAGGTGGATGCAAGTTTTAGCCAATCTGGCCATAAAACATCCAATTTGATACGGTTAAATATTCACAAAGATACTTTAGCTGATTTAAACTAAACAGAAAATCTCTCTGATGAGGAAGCGAATGTGCCGATAAGAGCAAAAATCTCAATATCCCTGATTCGGAGGACTGAATCCTGGATTAGGGTGATGTTATGGTTGGATCAGGGGATCCCCAGGGATTTGTTTGCTAAAAGAGGTGGCCAAGTTCCTTGGCAAATAGAATATGTAACAAGCGTATATAACAAATTTGATCGAAGATAGTTCTCATTGTATTCTTGCCAACATGGTAAAAATGCTAAATGAAGTATTTTGTTTCCATTCATATACTTTTTTGTGAAGAGCTCGTGTCACTCTGCTTCTGCAACCATAAACTTTACAAATAAACATTTCGAAAGCATTAATCAAATCCGCTGAGAAATCCCAAGTACTCCCAATATCTTTGAATGCAGTAAGGAAGCTGGCTTTGCTCTGTATGACTTTCCAACATTTGGTCTTGCTAGTTCCAAATAACGCTGATATGTAGTCATTCCCAGTCATTGCATAAAATCTGATAAGTGCCTCCTTCTTTTGTGTGACGTCATAATCTGTAAAAATGATACACTTGCGATATTTTCCAACACCAAAATTATAGTAAACCCGATGGAACAGAGCAATTGCCAACACCATGATGTCTGTGTCACCCGATGGTGACCTCAAAAGCACAATGGACGATTGAAAATTGACCAAAGCATCAACGGTGTGTAAAATCACCTTAGTGTCACTCCCTCAAAAATTTGGATAAATAATATAGTGCGACATGTGAATGTGTGATTCCTAGCACTTTTTATCTTGTGATAAAATGATTTTCGACGCTTTTGTAATGTTCAGGCATTCGATTCGATTGTCTATTATGTAATCAAATATCATATTCATCAAGTGACTTTTATTCTCACAGCTATACATGAAAGAAGAAAATTCCCTTGGTATTTTAGTTTTGGCAGATTTCATTGTAAATTTGATGATTTACCACGCTTGTTTCCTTCAGCATTTTTGATGCTTGTTGTTTGATATGTATCAGAAACAACATCAATACGCAAGTACCTTTTTGAAATCGAATGCAGAAATGTGATGGCCAACTTTCCGTAGGTTACTGGTAGTTCTTTGGCAATATTCTTATCTAAGTGAAAGTCAACAAGAAGCCGAGCGGCTTGGACCTCTAGGCGATTTCTGCGTAATACTTTCAAAACCTTTCAATTTCGATTCTTACTCAATTTTTTCATGCTTTTTGTGTCATGAAGCAGTTTTAAGCACGGGTAATTACAAATGTTTATTTATAATTACCCTTGATTAATTAAAATGATTTCCTGTCACAAAAAGCACGAAAAAATTGAGCAAATTCATATTTTTATGAAATTGTAATAAGGTCTAACAGGTTGGATGATTTTGCGTACCTTATGAGCAGTAGAAAACAAGTAATCATTAGTGTCATGCTCAGAGCTTGTCCTCTGTTTACGCTTAAAGTGGGAGTATAAATCGTGGGCTTGAGGTTGCAACTACAGCTTTATCAAATTAGAAATAATCGGGTCATTATACGAGATTTGTTACAAGTTATCGTTTTTTCAAGAAAAAATATACATAAAATATATACAGAGCTGTTAAAGAAACAAGAGAAAAGAGATAACATAATACAAACAAATAGACTAAGTGTCTTCAGTATCGCAGCAGTGTGATGCCAAAAGAGAGGAAACACTCGGTAAAGTAAGTTGTACCTTCAGGTCTCCAGTGGAATCAATAAAAAGAAGTTGTAAAATATAAATAAAACAAACTAACCTCGCAACCGCACGCACACACAGCGAGAAACATAGAAAGAGAAAGGTTGAAGAGATGCACGCGCATTGTTCAATCGAAATGTCCATTTGTACGCATGACGTCACACATGTAAAAAAGGTTGAAGAGATGCACGCGCATTGTTCAATCGAAATGTCCATTTGTACGCATGACGTCACACATGTAAACTTTCCCACAGCTGTGGCTACCATTATACTCGGATAGGACTGAAAGGCTATTTTAAACCTCTATGGCGTCAACGCCTAGAGGAATTATATAAATCAGTGTATCTGTTATGCTATTCTCATGCCCAAAGTCATGAGAATACTGGGATAGCAATTCTACCAGTTTGCTATTTTGGGTAACTCTTTGCCCACCATCAGGATTTGACAGTGATAATGGAACGGTTGTGAGTATGCAAGAGCAAATTCAAGATCTACATTTCTCATACTTTGTGCAGAGGGCCAACAATTTTCCGATGACATTTCTGTTCTCTTTGATTACATCTGCTTTTCCACCATGTACTTTGATACCTTGTGATATATCTTTGAATGTTGAAAGTTTCGTCTTCTTGATCGGATTGTGAAAATTTTTTAAACCCTATGATTTTGCCCAAGGAAAAGCTTTCTTACAAATATAAAAATCACTATATTTTTTCAAAAATATACCAACGACGCAATTTGTTGAGAAGATATCAAGCCTTCCTGCGAGTCTAAAAAGCATCTACACGTTTTTTTATAAGAAAAATGTCATAAGAACAAGAGCATCATATTTTGCTGAAAAGTAAGAATAAAATAAGAACTTTAAGCTAGGAATAATTGATTGTTGTTTGCGATGGTTTTTTTCTCACATATAATGTGTTAAATAGTCTAAGAAACGCGCCCAGTCTTTATTAAACGCCCGTATCCAATAAACCACCCTCATGTCATCAATTTCATGACAGAAAAACATGATATTGACCATGCACTTTGACATCTTGTGATTGATTACAAGGAGATGTGATTTTTTAAGTATTAAGACGGTTAATCATTGCAATGTTATCATAAAAAATCGTGTGATAATGAAGAACCTGAGAAAAATGAAACAAAATTATAAATCGTAATGTTTTGATTATTAAACAGTTACGCCATTAGTTTAAATAGTGAGTATCAAGTTTTAGTGGCATTTTAGTTGATAATTTACCTTATCTCGCCTGCAAAACACATGTATTTTTTCCAATGGTGGCTGTCGTGTTTTTGTGTGTTTGGTCCTTAGAATGAACCAACCACTGACGTGAAACGCATAAGTAAGCATAATAATTTTTTACCAGGCCTTTTTCCGCGCATGTTTTTTTCCGAAAGAAACCAGCCTTGCTTCGACATGGGAACTAAAAAAGTTTTGTTTTTATAAGTTTCCATATATTACTGACAAAAAAGGTATTCCATTTCTTTATTGGTATATTAATATTAGTTAATATAAAAGTTTTCAGTATTTTGAAGATTTTTTTTCTTTATACGAATCTTTCAACAAAAAAGGTGTACAAATTATCATTAAAAATATCAAAAGCGTTTTTTAGTGGCCCTCCTTTAAATTCCCATACTTCTTCATCTTCGCATTCTTGATTTGGTGTAATGAAAAACACGACTTCATCTGCATCAGACAGCAATTTTTCGATAGTTTGATCATCGTTATCAACCATTGGATCAAAGGTGAAAAACGGATCTAGTGATTCGGCACCCCTTTCCCTTTCGATGGCTTCTGTGATTGAAGCTGCTTTTCAGCCATTTGAAATGGTTCCACGGCCTTCTTCTAATGTCGTATAATCATAAAGCACCTTGATCCACTTAGCTTGTAGAGGTTTCAGGATTGACGGCTTCAACTCCACATCTATTTCTGCAATCGACTTTCCTTAGCCGTGTGGCGATTGAGGAGCTGTACCATTCTTTAAACTTCCTCTTCATAAAGGCTGTCAGGTCTAATGGCTGAAAGAGATTTGTCATATTGGTAGGTACAATTGTCAACTTGATGTTGTTTTCAACTTTTGCATGACCGGTTCGGTCATTTGGCCTGAAAATCATTTGGCCTACCTGTTTCTGTCCCTTACACAAGTACTTTGCAGTAAAAATAATTACGAGGCAAATTCTTGTGCTATCTTGTTTTAGTACTCACTTATGTTGAATTAAAATTTCATTACCTTGATATTCTCTTTCATGAATAAAACATTTCCAAATGTATGCATACGTTCTGGTATTGCTCGTGATTCCAGATGAATTTGTAACAGCAGCTCCCACGTCCAAGGTTATGTTAACATATGGCATGTTGACATGCTTTGATAAGCCTGTCAGGTAATCGAGGTATTTTGATTGTTCTATAGTTTGTAACCTGACAATTAAAGATGAAATACTTTAAACTAAGAAAGTGTTCGCGGAAGAAACGTTTGCGGTTGAGAGAATCTTGCAGATTTTGTAGGATTAAAGTTTTGAGGTTTTGATTAAATCCGTAAGAACAGCAAAAGTTTTTTCCGCCAATACGTTCTTCTTTTAAAGTATGATGTTATATAGGTATATAAATATATTGCGAAATCGTGTTGACTGGCAAGATGAAGATATTTAAAACGAATGCTCCTACATCTGGCCTCATCCTTAATGAGGGACAAGATCAAATAGGAAAATGAAGAAGATTCGTACCTTCGAATTTATTGGTGGAAAGTATATTTCAACAGTTTTTCTTGGTAATTTACGAATATTGGTCATAAAAACACGAATATCGGAATAATCGGATCGTAACTTGTGCAGTGCCGTGAAATTATTCAAGCGAAATAGTATGCTATGAAGCTATTTTCGTCTTGATGAAAGCAAACTGGAACAATCTCAATATTTCGAATTGATGGTTCAATCAAGTTGTCAATCTTCTTCAGCTTCGACGTAGGTTCCTCGTTGTTTATTTTGCGTGATTTTTTTCTTGGCACATAGCATTGATAGGTTGTTGAGTCCTTCCTTCTTAGAAAGTCATCAAGTTGTGATATTGATAGCACTACCACCATACTGCTTATCGGTTTCTAGATCGAAGTTATCAACCAAGAAATAACTTAAACAACTTCATCTGAATTGGAAGGGTGTAATGGTAGGAGTGACATGCTTTGGATAACTCAAGCAATGTCCATATTTATTCAAGGTCTCTATGACACACTTTTGACAAGTTAGATTATCAATACCCATTCCAAGAAGGAAATGCTTGTAAAACCATGTACAACATCTTGACTGAACGAATCTATCAAACGTGAGACATTCACGTTCTCATTACGATTGTTTTGATTGAGAACACACTGAAAGAAATGTCTCAAGTTTTGGTGGTTCCATGTTCTCAGCAGAATGCTGCTCAACAGTAGGAGGCCGATGTATTTCTGAAAGTTTCTGTGTAAACTCAGAAATTTAATCACTCAAATAACAAGCTGCTTTCTTGATTGTTTCTCTGCTAATGTTGGGATTTTCTACGCAAAAATCTTTACGGGCAATACAATCTGTACTGGTTTTTCCACTTCCCTGTGTTGATAAAAACGTATGGACACGTTGATTTAATTAACTTTGATATCGTGTTTTCTTACTGTTTAAACCATATATGCATTGAATTTTTTTAATAGGAACAATTTTTTGATTTCCGCCAGCGAAGGCGGAATCTTTGAAATCGCCTGAGGAGACAGACAGACAGACAGACAGACAGACAGACAGACAGACAGACAGACAGACAGACAGACAGACAGACAGACAGACAGACAGACAGATAGGCTGGACGCTGCTAAGTTTGTGTTCCAGGCTAAAACCTCGAAAAAATTCCTATTTTCTCGAAAGCCAATGAAGATGCTTCATTTTAATCTTTGCCAATTTAAAGACCAATCTGAACAGAGTTTGTGTACTCTTCGTGTGGCCAGAACATTCTGTGTACGGCCATGACTAAAAGTGCTTACATTTTGTTGTTCGCCCCTTGCTGGTTTGGTTGGTCGTAGTAGCTTTATTGATGTAGCTGGGGAGCTAAACACTATTCTTTAAATTTGTGTATATTATCAGGTAAGAATTATTTTATATATAAGTGAGAAAAGTGTGCTGGCTAGCTAGCTTTCTCAATTTTTGTTGCCGACTTGTATCTCCTTTTGATTGGTGCTGAAATACCCCTTTTTACAGTCGTGAAGTTACTCAGCTAGCTAGCTAGGTACATAAAATAGTGCTTTGATTAGAGTGCCTTTTTTTCTTAAAGAGCCAGCAGCAAAAAACCTTTGTCCTGCTTTGCGTAATATTTCCATGGCTGGACACTCAACTCCTGTTCTTATGGGAAAAAGGGGCTACTTCTATCAGATAAAAAGATACATATTCGCACAGGAATTTTTTATAATTTTTGCAGAAAAGTTGTCGAAACGTCACAAAAGTTTATTGTTGCTTGCACTGAACAGTCAGGGTGAACTGATGATTAGCCTGTAACAGAATATATAGTTAGCCGATGCAGGATAATTAGACGCTACATTTAGTATAATTAGCCGTTAAAGCTTCTTTGTGTTCTTTGCAGCTAACTGCGTCTTTTCCATGTTTTTTCTTGAAATCAAAATAGTGTTGTTGTTTAATAATACGACATACTACTGGCTACAATTTTTTCTTGTTCCTTTTTTTGGTTTTAATTGAAGCACAACTTTATGTGGATCTATATAAATATAGATGGCTATGGGAAAATCGATAACGAAGAAAAGTGGAAATTTTATTAAAAAAAATATCTGGAGAAAAAAAAACGCGTTTGGGTGTCAACACCCATTTTCAAGAATAACCAATAATTACAAGTTGAAAAATTATATAGTATAACCTTAAATGAAGCGTAAGAATATATTAATTGCAAAAATTATGTTTTGTCAAATAACAATAGCGGCATAGAACGTATGTTTTTATTTAAAATGGGTATATCACGCATAATGAGCAGGCTCTCTTTTAATTCGAAGTCAAAAGATTTTCCCGTGAGCCAAAATAGTGAAATCATCGAACGATTATTGTCGATTTTCACATTCTTACGCTTCATTTAAGCTTATCGTATAAGTAGTTGTATGAGCGGCTAATTATACTGTACGCACTGTATATATAATTATTCTGCATAGATAAATAGATGATCTGTATATTTTATATGGCTAGCCTCACAAATATCGACGGATATAAATGGGGAGTCCTAGAGTATTTAATGCTCATTTTGAGCTACGCAGACTCAATTAGGGTCCGCGCTCTACTAGACAACTCCCTGCAACATCCAACAGCCCTTGCAGTGTGCATTCTCCCCAATTTCCCTCACACGGCTTGATTCAACTCAAGCCATGTGAGAGAAATTGCGCCAAGGGGAATCGAATTCTGTTCTCCCGCACAAAATGCCAGAGTTATAACCACTAAGCTACTGTGCCATTGAAAATGACTAACTATTCTGTTACTGTTCTTCTTGAGTGCCTAATTTGATTGAAAATCTTTCTTGAACTCACCCAAAGTATCACAAAATATTTTTCTAAGATTTTTTAGAAAAGACTTGATTTTTAAAAATCTCACGAAAAGGGCCATTTATTAAATCCACAAAGTTATTAATTGTGTGTTTACCCTTTTTTGTTTCAACTTGTTGAATTCAATTTGTCAATTTAAAATTTCAGAAGTTATAGATATGTTCAACTTTTTGGATTTGTCAAACAAAACAATGACCAATCAGTTTCCTCAAAATGAAAAATTGCAACTAATCCGACTCCACGAAAGAAATTCAAATTTGAGAATTCAAATCAAAAAAGAATAATAAACAATAAAATTTGTTGAATTTAATAAATAGATTTCAACAAAATCACATCACATGGCATTGATTTGTATCTTTTTAATAAATTCCCTTTTCAAATCAAAGAGGCAAAGAAAGAGAGGTTAAAGAGACAATAATTAAACAACCTGGTTTTAATGCAGTTTATGGTAAAATTGTATTCTTGTTTCTCATTTTGAAAACGTACTTTCTTTTTCAGATCAGCTGTTATCAAACCATGCACCATCAGCATTTTCAAAAAATTTTCAACAAGAGAGTAAATTTTGAAGGCCTAAGTATTGAAATATTATAATGCTAATATGTATTTATTTCTGAATTAACAATGAACTACTTCATCATTCAAATTGAGCTCGTTCAGAAGTTATTATTTATTCGAATCGTCAAGTTTATACATAACAAGATTTGTATTCTGGAATTTCCAGAATTTTCCTGATCAGTTTTAAAAATATCCAGTTAAGGTGTGAGTAAGGGAATGAAGTGCTATGTATTAAAAATCGTGAAACTAAAATTGAATGGTGGTCAATGCATTGACATAGTTATATTCCAAAAGCATATAAAATTATCTAGACAATGATCTAAATATTTTTTGAAAAAAATAATCTTGATCATAAAAAAACGCTTTAAAAAAATGACCCCTTGTTTAGAAAATTTGTTCCATTTACAAAACTAGAAGATTTTCATACATTTTGTTTACAATTTTGTATTCGCTATACATTTATCTCGGGAGCATTTTTGAATTATGCTTTGAATGTTTTTATTTTTAGAGATATTTCCCATCAAAGTTTAGTGCGAAATTATTCACGGCCTTTCATCACAAAAAGTATAATAACTCGAGTTAGGTTTACATTCACACCTTAATTCAAAAAAGCACCCGAGATGTATCATTCCTTTACAAAAAAATCACCCTCCTCCTCAAAGCTTTTATTGTTTTGTAAATGGAGTTTAAAACGTATGCTATACTCTCTGAAAAAATGAACTCTGTGAATAAGAGTTTTAAAGATTTTTTTAAAGTTCATTATTTTCTGTATAATTCATTCGTTGCCATAGTAACGAATGTATTTTTAACACTTTCTGTATGATGTCCACATGTCTACTTACTTCCACACTTTGATCATAATGAAACAAGATGGGTAAGATAACAAATAATAAGAAGAAAGGACAAAGATAAAAGGAAAAAGAAATAAAAAAAATATAACAAAGTTCCACATAAAAATAACGATTGCTTTTTTTATAATCTTTTGTTCCGGTAATTACATTATCATAAAAGTTCGCTCGTCTGAAAGTGAGTAAAAATTATTCCTAAGATGATGAATTAATGAACATTCAGAAATGTGTTTTTCTGAGTATAATAAGTTATGTGTGCTGTGAATGTAAAGTAGGTTTTTTGGAATAAAGACATTCTTTCAGATTGTTTTATAATTTTTTTCTTTTCTATCAAAAAGCTCGTATTCGATTCTATACTAATGTGTCACACCTTAAAGTTTTAACTGTTATTTTAGAATACTTCATATAGCTATGTAAAAATGTTATTTTTTATTTATCGAGTTGTATTTTAACATTGCAGGTTAGTTACAATAATAATTGAGAATACTCGATGATTTGTTTACCCCATAATTTCCGTTCTCAAGGTCTACTTCAAATTTTAAAATCTTTCAGCCTAATGGCGGAAATCTTCAAGCCGCAGGGCTTCTTGTCTGTTTTTGATTTCCTCTTTGACGAAATCAATAATTTCTTCAAAGTTTTCTTTATCATACGATCCTTTTGTTTTTTTTATCCATTTGTACGTAGATGTTTGCTATCTATAAAATTTCTGCATCAGTGACTATGATAACGAAATTCCTTAGCTATAAGGTCCTTATCCTTTATTCTGCTACACAGTGTAACATCTTTTTGTTGAAAAAAATTCTTTTATTGTGTTTTCTGCATCCTTTGTTTGAATGGTTAGCGGTTCCACTTTCTTGCCATTGTGCTATTACACGAAGGTTTCCACAGAACTGACACTCTTTTGGAATCGCTGTTTTGAAGGACTCATAAGCCTGACGGACTGTCTTTTAGTTTCAGTTGTATGTTTCACAGCACAGCTACACAGCTAGCTAGCTAGCTAGCTAGCTAGCAATAGCTGTTGAATTACAGGATCAGCCTCTGACTAAACACGTGGAGAATTGTTTCACCAAATTTTAAAAAAAATGTAAACTGGATTGTTTGTTTGTGGTATACAACATAGCTAGCTAGCTATACATCTCTTATAATAATAAGCCAGTTCTGTCTGTGTGTCTGTAACAGGCAAAGTTGATATGCTTATTTTCCTTTGATGTAGCCGAAAAATGCATGTCTAATATGTTAAATTTTCTGACGTTACGGCGCGACGTCAATAACACTACTTTAACGTCAATATCCTATATTAAATTAATGAAGCCATTACAGTGCACCTAAAACTTTGAGGCCAAATAACTTGGAAACGAGGTGGTGACGTCAATGATTTTTCACCACGTAGGTAACTAGGGACTACCTAGGACCAATTTGGGTAATTTTCCCAAACCTGGGTCCCCAAATCCGTTTCGAAATGGACGAGTTGATGACGTCATCAAAAAACCTTTAAACCCCAATATCTCTGCAACCGTTTGTCAAAAGTACATGATCCTATACATTTTCTTGATCAGCGTTTCAAGATCTATACGATAAAGGCGGGTTTATGAATTTCGAAAGAAAAATTTTTGGTACTTTTATTAGGTACTTTGCTGACGTCAGCAATATTTTTAAACCTTTATATCTTCTTAACCGTTCGTCAATAGCACATGATAATATACATTTTTCTCATCAGCGTTTCTATCTCTACACATTACAGGAAACGAATAAACTAAATTTTGCCAATTTTTTTTTTGTATATGCACTGCTGACGTCAGCAAAAATCTAAAACAACCTATTTTCCCATTGTCCTTCTGCCTAAGTGGATTTCTCCACGGGCCTTATCGACTAGTCTATATATTAATACGCCTTGTGTGTGTGTGCGCACGGTGAGGCCAAGGACAAAAATATACGGGTCACTTTTTTATTTCTCATGCATTGTGTCCCCAAAGCGTGGCGTTACGCTAAAATTTACTAAGTTAAAAAAAACGCAAATCAGGGGGTTACTATTTAAAAATTTAATTCTTTTTCTTATTACTTTAAAAAATAAACTCTGTTTTTTTATTTGATTAAAACTATTTTTATTTATTTTTGTAAACCTTTGTATTTGTTTTTTTGTTTTAAAAGCCCCACGGGGTCGTTATAGATAGAATAATTTAATTTTACCCCCAGTTTACAATGTGCGCGCCGTATCTCACGGAAACAATTTGTTTATCAACTGAAAAAGGAAACCGAAGCGAAGAAGGTTGATGTCTGTGTTTTCAAACTAATCCTGAAAAAAAGTTATTTCAAACAAGGCATGCCAATACTTACTCATCATAAGGTTAGCTTAAAGCTCATTTTTGTGTTCTGGGACCGAGGTTGCTTCCTTTTATAGAAAATCTATCGAATTCGAATATGAATGTAATTCGAATCTGAAATGTAAAAACACACACTGTTGTTGTCGAACGAAGTTGGTGTTGTTAGTTAGAAATATTTCTAACGAACGATGATTTAACATCACAGAGAGAACTGATTGGAAATGTATTAGGCAATTTTAGCTATAAATTTTCAATTCGTTCTCTTTGGGATGAAGCGAAATTTAGTAATCGAAGGAAAAATTTAATTGAACTTTTATCCAGAGAACCCTAGCTGGGCGACCTACTGAGAAAGCGAAAGAAAAGCAGGTGTGTTGTTTAAATTATTTGATAGAGAAATTAATTTGAGTGTATAACGATTTTTTAGCCGTTTCTTTCAGAGCTAAATTTTTCCATAAATATTCAATTTGGTGTTGCTCAAGAGCCGGAAAATATTTTTTTTAAGCACTTATTTTGTAAGAATATACTCTGAAAAATGGGTCAGAAGTTTAGAATATCCTAAGAATATGTCTAAGCTTGATAGTTTGTTTTAAATATGAACATTTGTATAACGCACAAAATTGATTAGAAGTTTACTTTTTTTATTGTAGCTATATATATCAAACGAACTGAACTTTTTTCTGTCCAAGCAATGGGTCGTTACATGTAGTAGAAATTGCCATTAGCCATAGTAACTTATAGCATGCTTTATTTTATTAAGGCATTATATATTTACAGGCCATAGTCATATGCTAAGAACATATTAAGAATAAGGAGGATAGCATTTGTCAAAAAAGTTAAGAATATCGAGGCTGAAACGAAAACACACTATTCTTATAAAAACAGCATGTATATCCTACAGAAGAATTTACATAAACTGTAAAAAGTAATTTTTCCGTTGTTACTGTTTTTAACACTACAGACTGTGTGATTCAGTGTTGATGTCGTTATAAAAAACAAACCTAAACTTAAATCAATGTTTACATCTGTTTGTTACCTTACGATCGTTTGAAATATATTCGATTCTTAAATTCGAAAACGCTGCATTGTTATCTTCTTTGATTTTATGCGTGATTTTCTTGATTATAACTTTGGTTCTGTTAAAGCAAACTGTTCTTTTAATATTTTGGATTGAAATATTTCGGTAGATATACAATATACCAAATGATTCAAGTTTTTCTATTTCTCTTTTATGTGTTTTCAACTATTAATTTCTTACAGTTTGAGTATAACTTTGGAAGGTTTGCCGTATACAATAGACTGAATAGCTGATTTTGTATGACTTAACGAAAAATGTTGGATTTTTTTTTAATGTTTGGTATCCTTTTTTTCCCTGGTCTACTTCTGGAATGGCAAAGCAAGTACATAGTTTTAGCGTATTTCGCTTTTTACGTAACGGTTGTTAAGGTAAGGGGACACGAGGGACATTTTCATGCGGGTGCTATGCAACATGTCCCATAGCATGCGCATGAAAATGTTTCTCGTGACGCCACTTCTCATTTGCTGCAGAATAGTGTTATGAAAAACTTTGATTTGAAAAATAGGCATCATTCAACTCTTCTGTTTCCTCGGATGTAAATTGTGATTTTTTCTTTTCTTTTGTAAGATCAGTTATGATAAGCTCCATCTGCTCATAAAACTTCCATTTCCTTAATGGAACTTCGCTTTATTTTTGTAATAAACATCACTGCTATCCCATAACGCAGGATTTGCTTTATAAAAATTGATCAAAATTGTCTTTTCCTCATCACACAGCTTTTTCTTTTCCTCCGACATTTTTGCTTTCTCTCCTATCTTCTCTCTTCACTTGATGTTCGACCTCTCAAGAAAAACAATGTTTACAGTTTCTTGCATTTTCATTGGTCAATTACACTATGCCTCAAATGATTTTGTAACATATTTGTTGCATGATATGGGGACACGAGGCACAAATGTGCTGCAACAATAATATTTGTCCCGGGACATGTTGCAGAAGGTGGGTACACGAGCAACATTTGCAATGCAACAAAATATTCATCAAATTTTGTCCCTGGAGCACTGGCACAAAATAGATTCAGATCTATTTTGTCCCCGAAGTTGTGGAGCAAAATTTTTGCTCCATGCAACATTTTTTTGCTCCATTGCAGTAAAAAGCAGATATGGGACACGAGCAATTATTTTCATGCGCGTGCAATGGAGCAGTGTTGCATAGCACGCGCATGAAAATGTTCCTCGTACCCCCTTAGCTTTAGACGCCTTTGATTTTTTTGGACATTTTCCATTTTTATTTCATAATTTTTTTTATTATTTTTTTTGTTGCACATGCTTATATTTTTAGACGTTTTGCTTCAGCGGTTATAAACATAGAATAATGCAGATTGTGAGCAACCTCGATCCCAGGACTTTTTTCTCTTTTTGCCATCCCGTTATAAAAGAGACAAGGAGCCCGGGGTCGAGGTTGAAATGTGAGTTTTGAAAATTCAAATTACTGTGTTGTATGTTTTTGTTTGGTATCCCTTACATCGGTTTAACCCTATTCGGCCGGGGGGGGGGGGGGATTCCGCCCCCCCTGACGGTTTTTTTTTAATAACTCCTTATTGCTTTGTTATATGGCTATGATACTTACTGAGTTTTAATATTTATCTATTAGACACCTGCATGCCAAATTTTTAGGTCCCATACCTTTCAGAGGCTTTGATATTGGCCATTACTCGAAACTACCCCTAAAAATCTCTATGAAATCCTTATAATAGGGAAAATATAATAACTCCTGTTAGGATTATCCGTAGAACTTGAAACTTTCAACACAACTTTGTTTCATCAAGAAGAATTAGACACGTGACTAATCTGATTTCCCGATTTTGTCGGGTTTTACCCGAAAATCGGGAAAAACCGGATTTTCGGGCAATTTTTGGCAATTTTTTATGCGATCCATGTAAAAACCGGAAGATATGTTAAGTAACCTTAATTTAGCTTTCAGAAACTTCAAACAGAATGTAAAAATTCGCTCTAGAACAAAAGTAATTAAATTTTAAGCAGATAGTGGCATTTTTAACAAATTTCAAGCTTCTGATGACGTCACAGAAAATGTGCTGACGCAAGCAAAAATTTATTGCCGCCATTTTGTTCCTTTTATGACGTACTATAAGTGTGCCAAGTTTGACTCAATTTGAACAATCCTATAAAAAGTTATTGAGGGGATTCCGCCCCCCCCCCCCCCCCCCCCGGTCATAGTATGTTCGAAAAACCCCGGACCGAATAGGGTTAATGAGAGATTCAGTGGATTCTTCCACGGGAATTCGGCTAGTAGATCATTAATACGATGTTTATTGTTGAAAATGTGTTTTGTTTTGACGGTTAACTAGCTGCCAAAACTAGTTTTTATAGTATTTATATCTGCTTAAAGAATAAAACAACCGTTATTTAGCAGTCATTGTTTTATGTATTTTTAAAGAATTTGTTTAAGTCAAAGAACATGTTCTTTTCGATCTCATGTAACAACGTTATAAAAACAGCTATTCTTATAGTTACAAAATTATAAAAGACATGGCCCTTCTGATTAGGAATTTCGCCCAATCTCATAACATACGATGGCCCATATGACTCAGTTTTCTTTTTAATAAAAACACTTATCTTCTTAGTCAAAACACTTCTCTTCTTTCCTCCGAAATCTTGTCTTCCATAAACTCCAAAATTCCCAGACTAAATTCTTGTCCAGAATATTGATTGAGCTGGATTTTGATAGTTTTTTAATATGACAGACTTAACAGATTTAATTGGTTAGTTTATTTCTTTTTCACGTTTTCTGGACGGAAAGCACGGAAAAAGTTGAACTTATTTCAACTTTTTCCGGAGCGGTTCAGAACAGGAAATTTTCTGTTCGCGTGATGTAGACATTGCAAATACGCATGCTCAGATACTTTTCTGTTTCGTTCCGTTCCTGTCCGCGGAAAATTTTCTGTAAGTGGAAAGTAGCCTTAGTTTCTATACAGACACTCGCAGTTTGATTTAATAGAATGAAAAGGGCTGGTTTCTCGTTTTTCTTACCTCAAAGCTTATACAGATAGTTAACTTCTCTTTAATTGTTTTTAAAAATTTAAAGCAATAAAAAGATGTCGTCGAAAAATAAAATCTGGTTCAAAAACAAAGTAATTTGTATAAAAATAGAAGAGAAAAATGATGGGTCTGTGTTTTATCGAGGTTTGCAAGAAATGCGGGGCGATTGGATTGGAAATCAAACAATTTCGCCTCGCAGAGCGCGCCGAAATTGAACAAGGTTTTAACTATGATGAGGAAAATACAAGATGCAAGTAGGTCCTTTAGCGAGTATGTTTTTTTTTAAATAATTGATGTGTTTAAATTGAACAATTGCTTGGCAAATAATTGGTCAAATAACAAACAATTGCCATAGTATGAATTTAGGAATTTAAGTATAGTTTGTTTGAAATTAAACCATTTCAACTTTAACTAACAGTGGCGCAACCTAAGAATTTGATATTAAACAGTCATTAAACAGACCAAATATATTTACATAACTCTAAACTAAAAGTAAAACCTGAAATAAACAGTTCGCTCCGTATAATCATACTCAGGTGAACAATAAACTAAATTTTTGGTCGTTTTCTCTAAGTAGCTGAACAATGTTTGGGACGAAGTGAAAATCAAGAAGTATAACCGAAAGAAAATCATTTTTATGCTAATTTCTTTAGATTAGTCTAAAAACATCTCATAACAAGTTCCGAGTAAATAACCCATTTCTTAATGAAGTTACACCAATTGAATTTACGTAGCAACCCTTCATGGTTGTCATACTGCGCGGTAAATCTATTTTTAGAGTACTTTTTCCTCAAGTTTTATTTTACTGTTATAAGTTCTTTAAATCCTAGTCGTAAATTTTCTTAATTTGTATCGTCTTTCTGTTTATGTACACTTTTCATTTTTTAATTGAATTTGATATAAAAGTGCGAGATAGTAAGATATGACCGTAAGATTCTAGATTTTACAATAAGAGGGGCTGTCCACGAGTGCTTCACACTCCGTAGCATCACATTACAAATGCGATGCATCTCCATTTTTGTGTTGTTCCTGATTATATTGAAAATCTATGTATCTACTTTATTATCACTGTTGAATCTACTAGCTACTAGAGATCATGCACCTTGATTCCGGCGTCAGTGAATTTGAGGCTGACCCTCGGTTGACATTACGTTATTGTAGCATGGTCCGCAGCTTCAGTGGTTATATGTGTTTTTGAGCGTTTTTTGCTATAGACTAGACTTCAGATACTTTCACATTTTACTGATTTGAGAAATATCTTTCCCTTCCAGAAGATTTTACTGTTTTATAGACTCACTGTTTCTTCTCGGGTTTTGTTCCCCACTACTCCCACGGAATCCCCACTGCTGACATCAGCACCTAAGACAATTGTCGCCATATATCATCGCATATTAACTTAATGTTACAGTATGTTCTTATAATTTTGTACAACAAAATGTCACCATTACTACTTTATTTTTTAAAACTTATTAATTCTCCGTTAATGTCCGTTATATATATATGTGATACTTTCGGATTCCATTATTTGGTTCTCATTTAAGCTGTTGTAGTTGCGCAAGTACAGTAACCGGTAAACAACTGCCTAAGATATCAATCTTTATTCTCATGCTGAACGCTAAGCAGAAAGGATCAATTTAGCTACACTATTACTGGCATTACTCAGTCGGGGATTGAACCCGCGACCTTTCCCCCAAAACCAAAAGTTCTAACAGACTACCAGTCGGTTAATGGGAGTGTATTGGGGAATTTTCATACACGATTTTTTTTATAAGCAACTGAACTCGATTTAAAAAATTATCAAGCAACTTCAGTTCTGTACAGTTGTGAGTATAAGCAACTCTTTGAATTAAAAAACATCAAAACACTTAAAAGAATAACTAAAACTCGCATAAAAATAAAACTGCAATGACTTCAAACATTTTTGATGTTCTTTTTAATTAATCTGTTGTTTTTTAGATTCAAAAGAGTGGCTTCTTTTCGTATTTTCCCTTTCTTATAGAAACACTGAAGAGCCAATGTCTGTAAGAGTGGGGCAGTTGGAAATAGTTTGAAAAATTAATTTTTCTGATTTTTGGATATGTTATAGTGGACCATGCTCGAAACCAAATTTCAAAATTTTAGATTCCAATTTTTCATAATGGCGGATTTACAGCCACTTGAATTTTTACCAAATTTTAGTGTTTTTGGCAAAATGCTGTTTCCTTCATTTTTCAGGCTTTATATTTCCATGTGAGATGTATTCTGAAGGCCCCATTGGAGTGATCTTGAAAGTAGACCTGGTGGAGAGTAATTTCTATGATTTTCATTATTTTTTAAAAATGGTGGCCAGAGCTGTGGGCACCCAAACTCACGCAAAAGTGATTTTGATACTCACTTTAAGGCTCGATTACTCGGTCTATAAACTTTTATATATGGTAAATCTTACTATTATTGAAAGTACATAAGCTGGACTGTATGTCAACTTCAAATTGAGCATTTATTAAAAAGGAGTTTGGGCACTAATGCGGTTTTAAAATGTTAATTTTGCATTTTGCGTCCTCTTTGCCTCGCTATACCAGCCAATGCCCAAACTACAACTAAAAAAAAATTTCATATTTTGAAAGTCCAAGTGCTAAATTGATATTATGAAAGAGGAAAATGACGGGGGAAAGAATGCTATAAAACATTCTATTTTTGAATATCGTAAAAAAGAAATTCAAATAAAAATATTTTTTATTTGTTGTAATAAAAATTGAGATTTGCAAGCTTGAATATTGGCGATATCAAACGGATAATCATGAAAATAAAAAAGTCAACGTCAATGGCTTACGTTTTCAAACAATATTGTATGGAAAACAACATTGCTTTAAATTGAACAATAAAACAGATATTTAATCGATGCAATGGGATATCGAAATTAATCAGTCTCACTCTGACAATATTCAACTCGGCCAAGGCCTCGTCGAACAACACAAGCACGACTGAATAAATTTTGACATCCAATTCCACTTCATCCAATATCTGTTTAATATTAACCCTGGATGTTTATTTTGAGAGGAAATATTTATTTAGGTATGGGACGATCATTTATGGTATAGTGTTGAGAAGTTCACCTAATAGTTTCTCTTGTCTTCCAAATTTGTAACAATGCTACTCTTTTTATTTTAGGCCTTCTAAGATATAAAGTTGATTTTCAATCCATGGAGTACGATGGATTGGATGATTTAGACTTCTATGACGACGATGAAGATATTTTTTAAGCAGTTGTTATTTTGTAATAATGTTAACCGCATTAAAGAAATAAACACGTTAGAAAAATGAAAATCAGTTGCTGATTGAAATACTTTCCCTCTGATACTATTTTCAAGATAAAATATTCCCGAAGAGGATTAATTTAGGCAAAGTCGCTTTATTGAAATAGATTACCTTAAGGGAACAAGTTTTGGAAATTTTACGGAAGTTGTATATCGGTCAAAAAGATTCTTAAAAACCAAGAATTTTTATGTCCTTAAACGTATCCATAACCACAAGTGAATGTTGCTCTTGCGGTAATCCGCTTTCCTGTTTCCTGTCTTTCCTGTCAGGACATTTTTCAAGCCCTTAAATCTGAAAGTGTACTTGCCAGGGGATATGTCAGACAAAGGTGTTTGATTTCAATGCCAGGAAGTTTGTAATATTATGAGGTAATATTTCAGCTGATATTTCTCTTAGAAAATTAAACTTTTCTTCCGCAAGAAATTGAGGACAAGGTTCTGTCTTACCATTAGTACCTGGCAGTGTAATATCTTCTTTATATCCCACGTTTTTATTGGCTTATATCGATAACGTGAGCGGGCGCTATTTTTATGTAGCGACCGGGTAAAATCTAAACAAACAAAAAACGCTATAAAATGTCCAATAAAAATCGAAGTTTTAAACTAATTGATTTAAGATTTTGGAAGTACGATGTGCTCGACCAGCAGTCTCTGAGAAGTAAGGTACCAAATATGGAAGTAATACCTTGAAGAAGTTTTGTGAAAGTATAGGCCATAAACATATAGACTTCCTCCAAATGTCTCGCATCTTGAATTATTCAAAACAAGGATAAAATAATCCATTAAACTAGATGTTTTAGGCTGTGACTTCATGGATTGAACGCAGTGAGGTTCATGCAAACAACTGATTAGTAAGTTCTACAGCCCCACCAAACTCGTATAGGATGTCAGGATTATTTGACCTAACAACACCTTTGGCTGTGTTTATAATCTGTCTTTTCTTGATAACACCGCCAGCTTCACGTGTTCCGATTGCGATGTTTTTGACTTTTTTGGTAAGACTTTAATCCAGATTAGCATTATCACCCGCCTTGCAAGTTTTAATAAATTTATATTTTGGGTGCTTTGCCAAAAACTTCTTAGTGGCTGATGCAGTTCCAAATATAATAATGCATGATTCCCAACCTCCATTCTCCACATTTTCCACCAATGGAAAAGCAAAAAAATCAACATAGCGTTTATACCATGCAGTTTTAAATGCATTTGGACAATCTTCTATGCACTCGCGTTCATGAAAACAAAGGAAGACATTTGCATCATTTACTTAACATACGATAATTTTGAACACAGAATAGAATAAAATCCTGTCGGTTAATGAACTTCAACCATTGAAGAAGTTGAAATCTTGAGCTGTGTTACAGAAAAACGATTAGACTGACTAATTAGCGCGTGACTTACCTTAAGGGCATAATTTTTGCGATCAGAAAATATTGCGACATGTGCAGCAGAGCTGTTGAAGATGACCCCTCGACACTCGGGTATGTTCCGGATCAGTTCAAGACTCAGGACATGTGTAGCAAAGCTGTTAAAGATGACCCCTGGACGTTCTGGCATGTCCCAGATAAGTTCAAGACTGAGGACATATGCAGCAGCTGTTGAACTAGAACCCTCGATGCTCGAGTATGTCCGGGATCATCTCAAGACTCAGGACATGTGTAGCAGAGCCGTTGAGAGAATATTATGGACAGTCAAGTATGTCCCTGATCAGTTCAAGACCGAGGACATGTATAGCAGAGCTGTCGAACTAGACCCTTGGATGCTCGAGTATGTCCCGGACTGATTTGTTACAACCAAAATTCTGGAGGGGATCGTATATGCCAACTTAACTGCTAATCTCATCAAACAGACCAATGCCTATCACCAGCGAAAAGCACAGGAGGCTAGAATTAAGAACGAGCTGCTCCCATTAGCCTGGCATCCCGACAGAGCCCTAGACTGGTGCATTTCAAAGGACGAGAAAAAGGGTCTTGAAAAATCGTGGAAAACTGTATAATGAATGAGTACCAAGCAACCGAAATCAGCACTCGAATGGTTTGAAACTACAGCAATCATGATATTTATGGCTGGTATTGGAGTCACTATGCCACTCCTGACCTTGGCTCTCATGGAAAAAAGTGAAAAAGAGAAGCATAACTCTTGCCGTATTACGATCCTATCCAATAGGATTGAAGAACTAAAGCATAGGACTCGAGAGTTAGAAGGGGAATGGTAATGACACTATGCAGGATCTTATGCTTCTCAAGAAACATAACATAAAATGATGGAACAATATGCGATGAGTATGATCAGCTTATGGTGGTTGAGGTTTGTGTAACTATAAATGAATTGGCTTAGAAATGCAATCAGCAGAATCTGCTGTGCTGTATCATCCCAATGACCTCAAGACCGATGGAACAGCATTGTTGAAGGAGATCCCGAGATACTCAAGTATGTCCCGGATCAGTTCAAGACCGAAGGCATGTGTAGCAAAGCTGTTGAGAGAATACCCTCGATGATTGAGTATGTCCCGGATCATCTCAAGACTTTAAAGTTGTGTAGCAGGGCCATTGAGGGAATAATATGCAAAAAAAGTGAAAGATAAGAATGGTAGGTCGATTACCTGTTAGATACGGTTAACAAGCGGGTTCATGGGTTAGAAGAGGAATGCTAATGACACTATACAGGATCTTATGTTTCTCAGGGAACATAAGATAAAGCGATGAAACAATGTGATGTCTGTGAACGCCTACATGAGTATGATAGATGCAATTGTGGATGGAGACTTGTGGTGGAATGTAAAAT
Organism: Hydractinia echinata; assembly: GCA_030067915.1. NCBI lineage: Eukaryota > Metazoa > Cnidaria > Hydrozoa > Anthoathecata > Hydractiniidae > Hydractinia > Hydractinia echinata. The sequence goes on from JASGCC010000030.1 coordinate 442,923, forward strand.
GTTGTGTTGGTGTTGCTATCAGGAGCACGTCACGTATAATGGAGGAAGTTGTGTATGTCATCATGTAGGTCTGTCCATTACTCGATGCTAGTTGAACCCTGAAAAACACCAAATAAAAGGATGTTGAGATTTGGAGACAAGACAGTCCAAGCAAAAGATTTTTACAGTGGCGTAACGCCACATTATGTGAATATCGAAAACCTGGTCCTAAGCGACTCCATCCCTGCAAACAAGGGCAAGAACGAGAGATATGTGATTGGATATCTTGATCAAGACAAGAAACAACCTACGCTATCTTCGTTGTTGACAAAGACCCCTAAAAATGTGTACTCACAGGGCGTCTCTCGATACAGCGAAAAATTCTCCATTAACCATGTCGTTTGATCTTGGCGACTACCCTGAATGGTTGGCTAAGACGGTACGACGAGATGTTGAATAAGATAGAGTTTTGGAAGGGCATTACTACACCAACATAAGTGTGAAGAAAGATCGGTACATTAACCCTAAACTAAAGGAATGGCAGGGTGAAATTAGAAGCAACTTCCATAAGAAAAAGATACCCGAGGGGCGTTGCGAATGTACGGCCATCATCAAACTGGGGAGCATTTATAGACAAGGCCACAACTACTATGCACAGACCTACTTCGAAGAGTGTAAATATAAGGAGGTGGCTAGGTATGGCGCTTGTTATCTTAGCGACTGTGAAGATGATGATGAAAGCTTCACTGAGTTTTAATGAGGGCAAGCGGGACCGACAACAGTAGAGGCTTCTGTAGTTAGCACTAGCTACAAAATCAAACATGAACATCCTGAAAAAGGAAGCAACGATTTAAAGTATCAAAGGAAGATCCAAGATGTCAAGAGCAGAATTGGAGAATCTCGACATCGTGGCCGAAGAGTTGTTTCAGAAATCGCGACGCATAGTACATGACGGTGACTTGCTCATAGATCAAGACACAGGAGAGGTGATTGGTTGTCCTGGAGGAACATGGTTCTTTGAGGTCAGAAACTTTCGTGGGAAGAAAGTTTCGCGGTTTCGCGGTTTTTGGGCCTTTTCGCGAAAGTTTTTCCCGCGAAATGTTTCACAATGCCTCAACCGCGAAAGTTTTTTCCCGCAAAATTTTTCAATAAAAATTTTTAGTACAAGGAAGTATGGAAATCGCGTGTAAAGCATCCTGTAGTTGTGTGGGAATGTATTGCTACAAAACTTATGAACCATAGCAGGGAGGCCTGTCTAGATAGCGCTGGCATGTTGCACATCTTGTAGTTTTTTTAGAACCTCATCTTTCCCTTGTTGTCTGCCTTTTGCGACTAGCTCTGCACGCTCCCGTTCATCAATGTTGTTCACGATACGCTTCACTCTCTGACGAATATGCTACTTTAACACCATATAGCGCTCTTTTTCCTGCATGATCAAGCTGAACTCATAGCCGCTTACTACAGCATTCTTGACTGCCTTAGAAATGAGACCAACGACAGAATTCAGCTTTGACTCAGCAAGTAGTCTTATTTATACTTTCATGTTTCTGAGCCTTTAACTCTAACCTTTTTGAAGCATGTCGAAGCCCTATTTGTCCGAGGCTCATAGCTAAGGTAACCCCCCATCGCAATGCACAGCGGAGCCCCAAGGCCTGATGCTAATGCACCAAGGCCACAGCCAGTAGTGATAAAGGTAACCCCTAACAAGCCCTGATCACAATAGCGATTCCATCTCCCATGCATCTTGAACTTTTTCGCGAGTCCATCACTCTCTTTGATCTCCTTGCGAAGAAACGGTTCGATCTCTTTGATCTTCCGGAATTTGTATACCTGACTTTCATCCTGCATAGTGTGGTCCTCCGGCACGGTTGGTGGCAATGTCGGATATAACTTCATACTATCCATCTTTATTACTAGCGCAGTCTGTGACTTCTATAAGGACCTGCATAGTGATCTCTACAAAAGATACATTTTTATCGTGATGAAACTCGTCAATGAGCATAAACTCAAGCCTGTCTGTTGACCCTTTCAGAGGCAGACAGACAGCGGTGTCAAAATTCCAGGTTAGCATGTCTCCCCAAGTTGCTTCCTTGATAGGGAGTATGGCTAGAATCTTAGACTTTTTACCATTAAGAAGATAATCGTCTTTATCCAACTTAGGGCAGACAAGTCGCAGTCAAGTGTAAACGTCGGTCTTGTAGAATCCATCGTAGTCGCCCTTCGTGAAATACTTCCCAACGTCAGCCAGACCCATAAGCTCCCGCAGAGGTTTGTGAATGACCACCGTGAATCCCTCATTTACACGGAGCCTGCATCAGCTTGCTTGTTGATAATACTAGCTATATCCTCGATCCTGTACAAACCATTCATGAGCTCGATCCTGGTAACCTTTTGGTCAGGCCCTACCTTTCTAATGGTGAAATCGTTGTTACTGTAAATGTTCATCCACGTCGGTCGTATACTGATCGACTTTAAAGCGATCCTCGTACACTGCCCAAGATAAAATTGTGGGTTTGTCGATATCTGTGATGTAGAGTTGTTTGCTATTGCGTGTCATCTTTCTTCTAGAAGAAAAGATAAACATTTACCCATATAACCCAAAGGCTAAGTAAAAATCGAGCCAAGGAAAGTGGCCTCTGGGTATCGCACTTGAACATCAGGATCTGTACATATCAACATACGATCATATCCCTGTGGCATTCGCAGAGTTTACGAAGTATCTCATCAAAGTTCCAACGACTTACCTTAACGACCCCGTTCGAGTTGCATGGGCTGGTCAAGCATTGGATTACTTTTTATTGGATTACGGCGCTAGGGACCTCTTTACCACTTATCAACAGCATCTATTATCACATGCGACGTATACTTAGACGAGGAAGGATGAAAGTGCCCATGCCGTTTGACGATGGGTTTAGCCGGTACAGGAATCCTTACTCAACATCTGGATTTGCACAAGGGTGTTCTGAATATGGTGCTGATCCCAACGGTATGTATAAATTCAAAGCAGTAGGGGCTTCACTTACCAACGGGGAGTGGTGGCCAAGTTGCTGGTGACTACGCCAATTTCATCATGTCAACAAGCCAGGATCTTACCTCGCAAGGATTGACCAAACACGGTCTTGATACTTGGCTCACAAGCACAAGCAAAAGCGTCCTTGATCGGTTTCGGTGCAGACAACTATACGGCCAGGCAAATCCTATTACAAACTTTGAAAGTATGGTACTGAGGGAAGAAGATGTAGGAGAAGATATAACAACTTTCCAGAAGGTGTTAGAGTACGCTCCAACCTCAGTAATTTTTGTTGTCCTGCCCAGCGTTAAATGTTGCCTTCAGATATGAATCTTCGTATCAGTAAAATTCAGGGCTACAACAACAACGCCTTGATTGCACCGGCTAGTGCAGATCCTAGCATCCAAGTTGATGTAAATATGGCAAAGCCTGAGGCGAAGCCAGTTGCGAAGAAGGCACTACAGATACAGGCTGCGCAAAAGCCTACGCAGCAACGCGGAACAAAGCCCACGCAGCAACGCGGAACACAGTTTCAAATGCAAGACGATGACAAGGATGTATTGATCACAACAGGAGTGGGACTTATTCTAGCTTATATATGGCTCAAGTAAGATGCTAAATGTAATTTTTTGTGTCTACCTCCGAGGCACACATAAAAGAAGAGGAAATGCACACCATTGTTGGGGTTGATGAGGGTGAGTACTGCTCATCCTAGCGATGGATTCGATAGCGAAGTCTTTACCTCTCTGTCCAACGTATGCAAGAGCGAGTGCGATAGCACATGCAATAGCAATGTACAAGTGTTGCGCTACAAATTCAACAATCTTTGCCGCTACTCTGAAGAAGAAGAAGGAGACAACTGTACCAATGATTCCAGGAAGAGCTGCGCCTGCTTTGCCTGCTAAGTATTTCAAAAACTTGGAAAGTCAGCCTTTTAGAAAGCCTTTAAAGAAAGCCTTTTTCTGATCCTGCAATTTTTCTAGATCCTCCCGGGTCTTAGCAATGTTGCGTTCCAAATCTCTTGTTGCTGTTCGGATACTCCAGGCTGCACCTTCTTTGCCTCTAGTCTCTTTATCTTGGCTTCTGCTTTTCCGATCTCGCTATCGTAGAAGATCATCTTACTTTTTAACTGCTTCAGGTTGCCTCGCAATGTTAGAAGTTCAAGGTTTAACCTTTTTCGTTCTCGCTCAGTAAAGTTGTCTCCGTTGAAGAAAGTCTCCGATAAGAGACTCTCTGTATCATCTAGAACGTTCTCAAGGAGTGGCATCATCTCTATGTCGTCGTGGTTCTGTGCATCCTCAAGATCATTTAAGAGTTTTTGGGCCATGGCTTTCCTTATTTGGCGTAGTATACTCCGTGAAACCTATGGCTCGCAAACGTGTTGTTCCTAGCTTCTGTTTTATGACACTAACTGATCAAAACTCGCCGTTCTTTTTCATTATCTCTATCCCTTCATAGAGGAGCTGATTCCCTAGTAGTTAGAAGTCGTCATTATGTCTTGCATTTGGTAGCCTTAGTTCCTCCCCAAGTTGTTCGTAGAGATCATCGATTATTTGACCTTTTAGTTCTTCTCTAGGGCTTACTGTACTCCGTGAACCCGCCTGCATCCGGTGCTCTTCCGGGGTTAGCGTAGAGCTAGTACCAGGCTGCGCAGGGAGGTCCTTGGGTCTGCTGAAGGATCCCCCGTCTCTGTAGGCTCATCTGGAATGTTTTCCTCGGGTGTAAAGTCTTTATGCTCATAAACGGGGTTTATCGGCATTTATTACTAGCGCCAATCTGTGACTTTGCTTAAAGGTCACCTATAACATCTCATGTATAACATCTCATGCATAACATCTCGTGTATAATATCTCATGCATAACATCTTGTGTATAATATCTCATGTATAAATAAAACAGCAATGAGTAACATATTTGGAAAGAAGCTTGATCCTTACCAAGAGATTAAGACGATGTTTGCGATGAAAGGGAAGAGGCAGCGTGTGAGGTGACCTACACTCCTTCCACAATCCATCAAAACGAGGACCTTTATGAGACATGCCCAATATGGATGATAACGAGGTCATCTTCCCCGGAAGTCTGAGACTGCTGTTCGATCTGGAGCTAACTGGTACGAACACGAAGCGTACCATTGTGAGTAATATAGGGAAAAGTCTTGTGCAGAATCTTCGTATCACGCTGAACGGCAATGAGGTGCAGAGCATAAACGATTACAACGTGCTCGCAGTCTATAGAGACCTTTGGCTTTCCAAAGTTGAACGTTAGAATAATCTGATCCTCGAGGGTATAAATCCCAACGACGGTACCATCAGAGCGCTTTAAGTGAATGCGAGTGATCATGTTGGAACTGACGGGTAAAGTCGATCGTCGCAGCTTATGGAAAGACTTTTTGTATCCCTCTTGGCAAAATGTTCGAACTGACTAGAGACCTACCCTTCTTTCCAAAAGGTTTACATGATCGACTAAAATTTGTTTTCCATTTTGCATCGTATAGAGAGGTGACCAAAGATGCTGGCACACCCGCTTCAGGAAGTACTGCAGCAAAAGCGGCAGATGCTACCTACAAGATTACCACCATAGGCTATAGTTTGACAAGGTAACTTATGAAGGTCTTGCAAGTGCCTTGGTGTCAAGATACAGTCGCTTAGCACTACCTTTCGAGAGAGTACCCAGGAGCAAGGTGATTACGATGAAAAAGTAGGATACTAGCTATAACTTACAAATCGACACGCCTGCCAAGAGCTTGAAAGCTGTTCTCCGACTCTTCGTCGACCCTCGAAGGTCAAGGCGTATAGCGGCGTTAACGAGGTATTCTACAACCCTAAGATTGAGAAAATCCTAACCAATTTTACTCCTCTGTGATGCTACCAAAGGATCACCACGAACAGATGACAGATGGTATATCTCTTCAGCAGTCACGACTCAACAGTCACGATAGGGCAATTTATGACTGAAAGGTATGGGCTTTTGTAGACTTCCAATCATCTCCCGGCCATATGCTTCATGGGAGTGGAAGACCAATGCAGAAACTGCCAGACGGTATTACCATGGAGATGACTAAAAAGGCGGATGTTACGGGCAATATCCGCTGTTATGTATACATTCTGAGCGACGCACACCTGATCATCTTCGACGAACGGCTTTGCGATCTCGAGTACTGAAACAGCGAATGACTTTGACCGGATCATAACGAAAAACGTTCTGTAGGAGATCACTCCTACAGAAAGTCCCTTCGCTAGCGTCAGCATTACCAATAAATGACTCTACATATCGTAAAGGACTCTCATACAGCTATCTTTTCAGGACCGACATCTTGCGGTAAAACACAACGTGTTCTTAATCTCCTAGAAGGTGAGCACAAGCGGCATTTCCATAACATAGTCATATTATGTCCCACAATACGATGGAACTCCACTTACCTCGAGAGAGCCTCACTTTGGCAAGATGACTACCTATTTTTGATCAATCCCAAGGATCAGACTCTTTCGGCGAAGAGACGCTTTTTATAGTTGACGATATGATAGCAGACGAATCTCTCGATAAGCGAAGACAGTCTCTGCTTGAACTAGCCATCTATGGAAGGCATGGAAAGCATAGTCTTTGGTTCTTAACACTGTCTTATACTGCTTAGCTGGAGAAAAATCAGCTATTCTTGTGATATCCGCATGAGCGCTCTGATATGAAACTCATCGATGAAGAAACCAACATGATTAGTGACTGGGAGAAAATAAAGACTCAGCTCAAAAAAGTCAAAACATGCGTGCGTATACGTGAGACTGGAGCATCCCACAGGCTATAGAATTCTCTACAAGATCCAGTGACCGGCATGCAAAAATTAAAAGGATTGTTTCGCAAAGCAGCATTGACTTAGAACTAGAGACATTACTCAAAGCTCTTCCAGCACGTTTCCGAAAGACTCGCCGACAAATTGGGCGCACAGGAGGTAATCTTGACGAGAGTGGATGGAATACGCTACATCAGATCCTGACCTTCGAGGTAGAATACGAGCACTTATCGACGCATTTGAAAAAACTCTAGGCTTGTAGAAATGTTTTGTACAAGTGACCCATACAAAACCTGGTTGGACCTGAGGATATAACAAAAAAGATGTGTTCTCAACTTACTCTGTTCAACGCCGTACCTGCTGGTGTCATCGAGACTCTATTCGATGAGCACTTGCAGCCTCGTTTCAATCGTGCCGATCTCGGGAGATTCTTGGGAATTCGTGACATAAAAGGAACATACGGAGACGTGAAAACAACGCCCCGGCGTGAGCTACCGAGGGTGCGGCAAACCGACAATGGTCTGGTATAAACTGGTATGTACGGAGGCGGGCAAAACCCGCATGACGTGTTTATGACACTGGATGGCGCCATAGAAATCATAGGTCGCTCGAGAAAACTGAAGGTTGTAGAGTTGATGCGATGGCTTGCAGGAAAAGGAGTAGAAAAACTTTCAAGCCATTGAAGAAAAAGACACAACGATCGCCATCCTTAGACGAAGACACGTTCTACATCGGATCCTCATTGACACTGTGCTATGTGTAGTGGATAAGAATGATCCTCATGAGAAAGGGAAATCCAGCAGACATAATCAGTGCATGATGCGATGCCAGCGAAAAAAGCTCACAACGAGACCCCTTTACATTTCGAGTTTCGTGACATCTAACTTGAATTCAGATCCGTTATCAGATTGGAAGACCTTGGGGTAGCACAGAGATCCCGCTTTGTAGATATCTTTGATCATATCCGCAACATCTACAGCTTTCTTCGTGCGTAAAGGCCTTGCAACTTTATATCTCGAGGCAACATCGATCCCTGTCAGGATATACTTGTACGTATTGCCATAGAGCTTATTGTGTGGCATGTAGAGCAGATCAAATTGATGCATTTGGTTCAGCATTGTTATGGTGAAGTGAGGGTAGTCAATCTTTTTCGGGGCGCGAATGTGTCGAAGCCAGAGTAGCTGTCGAGAGAGCCAATGTATGACTTTATTTCGTGAGCAGCTTGATGGTCTTTTGCCCAGTCCAGAGATGCTCTGGTTTATAGTAGATGCTGCTCAGTTTCTCAGCCTCTTGCTTAGATACAGTGTGTAGAACTCTAGTAGTACTCATTTATTACTACTGGAGCGTGTTATTTTGCGATTGCGTAAGCTGACATTTACGCAAATTTGTAAGGCCAAGGCCAAGGATCCAACTACGAATGTCAGTTCGCCATTCTTCTGCATAAAAATCTGAAAGCTTTGGAGCCTTATCGATAGTGGCAATGTAGTACTTTCTCATACCCTCCTCCAGCTCGGAAAGATTTACACCTGCCTCTCTTTGACGCTCCTGTTCCTCAGAAAACTGGTCAAGTTTTGCTTGACGGTCCTTAATCCACTGCGCTTGAGCAACTTGTAGCTCCTCGACAGCTTTGTCATGTCTCTTCCGCTCTTCTTGACCATGCCCTGAAAGTTTACTGAATAGGAAATTCGTTCCTGAGAACGCGAGAGCATTTATTGCTGCCCTTGCCACAAGAACTCCGATAGTTGCCATTTATTGGTAGCAGATATACCCTCTACTTCTTGGGGACGATTGAAGCTGGAATCTACCCCTTTTTCACAGCAATTTCCCGAGTTGCTCTACCTGCACCAAAGTATCCTGTCATTTTCAAAACATCGTTCATGTCTATCTTTGCAGAAGGTCTTGTGATCCTCAGAATCTTCTTTCCTGCTAGGGCATATCCAAAGGTAAAACAAAGGTCTATTATGGTTTCATAGAGCATATCTATTATTTCCCTTTCGTAGGGTGTAACAGTCGTAATTTATTATATACTTTTACATCATCCGAAATATACTTAAATCGTCGTTAGGTTGCTTACTGTTGACGCACCGAGGAGCCGGGTTTGGTTTTCCCGTCGGCAGTTGCTCAGGAGAATTTGCAGCTTCTCCATTCACCGTCGCGTTTTTGCGCATATACCAAACACCGACGACTATCGCGATAGCTGCCGCTACTGCTGCCGCTGCCGCTCCTGTAGAACAGAACATTGCGCTGCTGGAACTTGACTTAGGTTCTTGATCACTTGATGAAGTACTTTTGCTCTGGTTCTTGCGTAAGTTTTCCTTGTTCTTACGGTTCCATTTGACCAGGTTCTTGCCAGCAGCAACTCGAGCTTCGTTTTTCTTGGTGATAACTTGCATTGGTTCTTGTTTGTCCTCGCTCATTTATTGCTAAGCGAAGTCTGCGATTTTATGGAGGTAAACCCTCTATAAAATCCACGTATTTTCCTGTAATCCTTCAACTACTTTTGACAGACAATTCTCCATCTTGTTGCATCACATGCGTGTCCTCTAATTGATTGGGCTTCGCGCGTTGCCCATCTTCCTTTCTCTTGGACAACTGAGTGTGGTTCAAGGTGTGCGCAGCCACTAGCAGGGGGCTAGAAATTTACCAAAAGCGGTGTGGACGAGGATTCCTAGATCTTCCATACTATCCTTAATAATCGAATCCTGCTCTATATCTTGCTTGAGTGCTTCAGCACTATCGAGCTGAACGACATTTCCTACGACTTTTGCATACCCAGTGATGGCATGTCCGTAATTCTGAAAAATCGCCTATAGCTCCCTCCTAGGTTTTGATTTAGTTTAATTGTTGAATTTTAGGTTGTAACTAAAGCTGGTCTGGTCAACCAAAAATGAAATGCACCAAAGGAGCTGGTAATCTACACTTGACCGCTGCTATTGAAATAGCTGGAATAACATTTAACAAAATGCTAAAATTTGAAAACGTTTTAAACTTGCAAGACGACCTGTTATATACAGTTGATAAACTATTGGATAGGGTTCCTGATCTAGAGAAATCTTAAACATTTCCTGCGTTGTTGACCCATAGAATAAAGTGATGAAACAGCAGTGCGATGATTGTGAAAGCATACTTGATGAGTATGATAGATGCAAGTGTGGTTGGAGACGGTGGTGGATGAGTAAAAGGCTTTGCTGGTGCTGCTATCAGGAATACATCACGTATAATGGAGGCAGTTGTGTATGCCATGATCTAGATCTGTTCATTACCCGATGCTAGTTGGACCTCGAAAATGACCAAATAAAAGAAGGATGCTGAAATTTAGAGACAAGACCGTCAAATCAAAAGACTTTTACAGTAGTGTACCGCTATACAATATCGACTTTATCCCTGTAAACAAGAAGAAGAACTCGAAATGGGAGGACAAGATACCTCCGCTGTTTATAAAGACTCCTAGAAATATCTACTCTCATGGTGTTTTCAGCAACATAAGTGTAAAGAAAGATCGGTACATCAATATTGAACTGAAAGAGTTTGAGGGAAAATCAGAACCAACCTCCACAAGGGGACTGGGTACAAGGATGATGATTACGTTAACGAGGGTGGTGAAGGTGGAGCCCATTTATTACAAATTGAGGTGGTGTCAGATGTTTTAGGTCGGCGTTAAATTAGGGCCAGCGTGAACAAGGCCAACAAGGTACTTGATTTATATTTTCGTTATCCTACTATAGAAATCATGTGAAACACAAATTTTACGACAGTCCTTAATCGAGTTGATAAGTTGTTTTCCATTCTTGGAATTTCGGAAATAGTTCGTACCGATAATGGACCTTAGCGCTTAGACCAGGCCTAACACTCTTTTCTAAAATCACAGCTTATGTTAAAATAAAAACACAGGTAACAACCCTTCGTTACCCTGTCCAGCTTAAAAAATTACCCAGCAGTTTTATTTTGCGTAATAAGTTTTCATGACAGTAAAAAAATTTGTAGCTGCATTTAGCATTAGGATTATTGATTAAGAATTTTGTTGTAGCCAAACTGCATTTGGCTACTTTCACTTTTTTAAGTTAAAGAGCTATCTAAATAAAAATAAATAATAATGATATGCCAAAATCTTAAAATTGGTTTGTTTGATTTTTACACAGCTGGAGAACGTAATTAAATATTTATCTTGACATGGGAAAACATACAGAAAGTAAATAATCCCATATACGTATTTAGAAGAGAAAAATGCCAAAAGGAGACCTACGAACCTCACATCATTTTCAAACTACAATGACTTCGTTTTTTCGAGTTCTGCCAGATTTTAAAATTAAGGTGCGTTCCATAAAAAACAAAGTCCGTAAAAATCGGGTTCTCCGGAGTTTTGCCGAAATAAAGCTGCGGTGCTACTCTTTTGAACACACAGAATACGGCCATTATTAAAGAGACTAGCCGAGGGACCCGACGTCGAAACGCCGAGTTAGGCCACAAGTAACTGTGTGACCTAGCGTTAGACGCTCAGTGGAGCGCTTAATAAAAGCCGTAAACTGTGCCGCACATTCAGGTAGAGCGCTTTAGCACAGGTATGCAGTATGTCGAAAATTGAGTTATGCACACGTAACATTATAGTATTTTTTGTGTAATATGCTTTTCAAAAAATAACTTTTCTGAAACTTTAACTGAACTAAAAATTTAGTTCAGAGTTTACAACCCTTGTTACTTCGCCATAGCTAAAACTTTCGGTTATTATTTATTTTGCGGACTAAGTTTCCGTGACAGTTCAAAAATTAATCGTGACACCGGACTGAGTGCTTAGTACAGGTAAACCGTGTCGCACATGGGTATACTTTAGGGAAAGAAACTTTCGCAAACAGAAACTTTCGCGAATCAATAATTTTTAAGATTTTAGGAAGAATCAATTTTCCTAAATTACGAGAAATTTCCTTAGAAATTTGCAATATTAGTGTGGAATCCGTTTAAAGCGGACACCATCAGTGCAAAAAAAATTGTCCGCTTTATAGAGATTTCGCCGAAAATTTAGTTTGGGACAAAATTTTGACCAAAAAGATTTTTCATGCTATTTTTTATGAGGATTGTAAATAAGAGACTCATTACTTGGCAAATAAGTATTTTTTGACAGAGAATGGACTAACACATGGTTACAAGCTTTGACTAAAATATGCTTTGATTAAGGACTGCATTCGATTCTTTAGTTGAAGGTCCCCAATCATAAAAAAAGTTTTTGAGAACATAAATAAAAAAGTTAATAAATGTGTAAAATAGAAAAAAATGATAAATAATTTTTTGTTGTCATTTTAGTTTTACAGTGTTCGCGTTATAGAAAGCGTTTATAGTGAAAAATTTCATTTGGGGAAGAAAAAATTGTCTGCCTTATTGAATGTCCGCTTTATGATTGTCTCCTTTATGGAGATTTTTCTATAAGAGTTTAACCAAAATCCATCAGTTCCAAGTACCACTGTCCGTCTTATAGAGATGTCCGCTTTAGACGGTGTCCGCTGTAAGGGGATGCCACTGCAACAGGAAAATTGAAACTGATCAATCGTGGGCTAGTTAAAACATCTTTTTAGATCTGTAAAGTCATAAATAAACTTTCGCGAATTGAAAAAAATGTTTGTTTACATCTCACGCGCTGGCCAATGAGATCAAGTCACGTGACAAATATTCCCGTATAACAAACACTTGCGGCAAGTACAATAATATTTCAGATGCAAGTAAGGGTATATTTCTCCTTTGAAAATACTATACTTTACATTAATATTAAAGTTTTTCATGCCATTTTAGAAACAAACTACAAATTTAACAATGTTTTATGGCACTAAATATCAGCTTGAAATAATATTAAAGCAAAATCCCAGGACTTGGGGAGACGTCGAAGAAGGCACGTTTAGAGGATATTTTTGCTTCAAACCTCCAATGTTGCACACTTAGATACCACTTGCTGGACCCGAAATAGTTGAAAATTGAATCAAGAAGACCCGAAAGAGTATTTTTTAACTGAGGCCATCACCTATGTGCAATTTTCCAGAATTTATCAGCCAAATGACACAGCAACTTTTACGAAAATGGAGCTTTCATGCTAATTTCGTAAGATTGACTTAAATTTTTAGTTCTCCTCAAGTTTGTTCCAATCTAAGCATTATAATACCTGCCTTATGTATGCAAAAACGGCAATTTTCGATCCCTTTAAAATGTGCAAAATTGCAAAAGTTTGAATTTTGAAACCTCTATCCTTGGCGCTTATGCTCCGTGTAGATGGGGTTTTATGTGGTAAAGTTACGGAAAAATAAAAGATCTGTGGTCACTCTTACCACAAAAATCAATTTAAAGTTAAAAAACAAAGTCAGGGACCCCGTTACCAAGAAACAAACATAGGCAATTTTGACCCCCTAAAATTCCGGGGCCGCGCCTTAACCGACCTGAGTAATTGTGAGAAGCAACGTAAAATATATAATTTATATGTCCTGTCGAGGAAGAATAACAATAAATTTTGCCTAATGATTGTATATAACTGCCAAGAACGAGATAGGGACTCATTTTAAGGAAATTCGTAACATAACTAACATAACTGTTAAATTAATTGCCATAAATACTTTATGACGTTTCGCTTTTTCGATCATTTATAGTAAACTGTCTTTTAAGTATTCGTAGTATCAAATTCTCAATCTATAGCGTTTTCTAAGCAGTAGTTCGTAGCAAGAAATATGTTTTGAGAAAAAGTGCCAAATATATTTTAAAACGACAAACATTTCCTCAGATATACCAAATCAGTAAAAACATTTTTATCAGAAATTAAACAATATTTTACTGTTGTATTGTTTATATATTGTTCTGTTGAAAATGTTAATCTTTTCATTTATTTACTGTTCATGTTTACACGCTTGTCAGCATTTCGTTACACTCATCTTGAAAATCTTCATCGTGTATGTCTTCGTGCTGGCGGAACATAGTCATGCTTCTGGATGTCATTTTTACGTCATCTGGCTTAGAAGAACATCGCCGATTAAACAGAAATGAACACGACGAACCTCGACGGACAGATGTGGAGTACGTTAAACTTTCTTTTATTGGCAGTTTTAAAAGAGATTTTCTTATCGTTTTACGACGGATTAAAGTTTCTCTAATATTTCGTACAAGTGAAGCAATATCTTTTCGAAACTGTTTTGTTAAAATAGCATAAAGAAAAGGATTTGCACATGCGTTGAGAGGAAATATAAAAACTGTCAAGACTTTGGACATCCATAAATCTGACAAAATGGAACTGCCAAAAACAGCTGACATCGCTGTTACGCTGATGGGAAACCAACATAAAAAATCTGTAGCAACTAATATGGCCATCCGCCTTGCCACACGTGTGTCACTAGAGTTCCAAGCATTTGATCCTCGAATAAATAAATAAATTTTAACATAGCATGCTAGGATTATAACAAAAGCCAAAGTGTTAAAAAGTAATAAAAACACTAAATAAACCTTAGATGATAATTCGTCCTGTTCGAATGGTAAACAGACACTGTATTTGCTGTAGTCACTGAATTTCGTTTCGCTGAATAAATTAAGAGGTAAAGCTGCCACACATGCTGAAAACAGCCAGCCTACTGACATAACAATGGCAGATTGGTTTTTTGACATTCTTCGCTCTACATGCATTGAGTTTTTGATGGTGGTAAATCTTTCAATAGTGATTGCAGTTAATGTGTACACAGAAAGTTCGCTTGCAAATACTGCAAGAAAGCCGGCAATTTGGCAACTACTGCTGAACTGCCATTGGAGTGCATGTGAACGAAAATCACCAAGAGTCATAAGGTCAACTAATGCTAAAAAACCCAAATAAATCCCCAAACAAAGGTCTGCAAATGCTAAATTTATGATCAGATATCTTGGTACATCCAGTTTCCCACAATTAACTATTAACACAACAAGTACAGTAATATTACCAAACACTGCCAGTAAAAACACAACCCATACACAAACACGAAGCCATTGTTTTCCCATCAAGTCTTCGCACGGATAAAATTCATTTGGGCTTGGAACACAGAAGGCATCCACATCGAAATTTTTAATAGCATTATAATTCCTATTTTCTCCTTCCTCTGGTTTGTTAAAATAAAGTTTTGTTCCGTTATTTAACCATCTTAAGTGGGGTTCTATGTTGTCTATTCCTACAGCGTTATCATTTGTGTTAACGTAAAACCTGTTGGACAAATTTTTACCATTGTTATATTTCTTCCATTTTGAGTTACTAGTTAAAATGCTTGCAGACACTTCGTGATTGATTTGCTGCACTTTTTTCATAAAGAAACAGCAGTGATAATTATACACCAAGGTCAGTCTCCGAGCATGAGGCATCTCTTCTTGAGTAGGAAACATTTCAAGTTTCTTGTTTCCGACAACATTAATTTCATAAATTGATTCTAAATATTTTCGAGGAAAATGCGTTAAGTCGTTGTATGACAAATTCAAAGTTCTTAAATTTTTTGTGTGTTTGAAAGTGTTTTCCTGAATACCACGAAGCATATTTCGATCTAGCAACAAAGAAGTCAAGAAAGACGAATTAAAGGCAGTTTCGCTTAATTGGCTAATATGATTCTCAGACAGCGAAACGTGTTCTAATTTTTTCAGTTTTTTGAACTGTTCACCGATTGTTTGAATTCTGTTTCCATAGAGATCAATATCCTTAAGATTGTTACACATAGAAAAATCAGGCAAGTACTTGATATCATTCATAGCTAAATCAAAGTGGCGTAGTTCTTGTAAATTTTTGCAAATGTGTGATGGTATCTTTTTTATTGAACAATGCCTTAAGCTGAGTTTTCGAAGTTTATGTGTACCATTAAGGTTTGGGAATTCTGTAATGCGAAAATGTGATAAATCTAACTCCACCAACGAGGGTAGGTTACTGAAAGCATCACGGTCTATACAGTCTATTTCGTTTTGTTGCTGTATAATTTCCAAATTTTCGATATTTTTTAACCCACTAAACGAATTTTTCGGAATGTGTGTGATGTTATTTAGTACAAAATCAATCGTATTCAAGGATTCGCATTTGCTCAAAGCGGGGAATCTTTCTAAACTGCAATAACCAACCGATATGGAGAGTAATTGTTTATTTTTGTGACAAAATTCTTCTGGTATCGTCAATTTTTTTATGTTTGCCACGCTGATCCTTCTGATATTATGAGTTCCGTCCAAGTTAGGAAAAGCATTTATTTTAACATTGTAGTAGTGAAGTTTCAGCTCATCAAGTGATCTCATATGACGGAAAGTGCTTAAGCTGACTGCGATGTCTTTCTCTTGGTCCTCTATTTTTAATGTGTTTCTTTCATCGAAGATTTTGATATTTTTCAAAGAAAACATATCACGAAATGTATCATCTTCTAGGTGAGTGATTTTATTTTTACTTATGTCTAAAAATGATAGTTTCTTCAACCTTTTAATAGCTCGTGATGGAACTAACTTTAATTCATTTCCATGCAAGAAAAGTTTATCTAACTTGTTTTCCAACCCCCTAAAAGCATTGTAGTCGATTGTATGAATGTTGTTATTACTCAATCTGAGATATTTTAACCTGCGTAACTTCTTGAAACAGTTTGGCGGCAAATTGTTAATCTTATTTCCATCTAAAACCAAACGTCTTAAGTGACTTAAATATGGCAACTGTAGAATTGCACTTATATTGTTAAAATCAAGGTACAATTCCCTCAAACCTGTAAATCTTTTGAAACTATCTGGTTCCAAATTTTCCAATGTAATGTGGTTGTGTGACAAGCTAAGTTTTTTGAAATTGTAGAACGTTTTAAAGTTTGACGGTGTAATGGTTTTTATGTTATTGTAAGTTAAGTCAACCTCACTTATTCCATCACTGTGATTATCGATCACTGAATAAGGTACATGATTGTAATTTTGTCTCGAGCAATCTAAAATGTTACCTGATTTCCTACACAACTGTATTTCATCCACTGCTAAACACACAAGAAACAGCCCAAGTAAAAAGTAACTCATTGCGATATACGACAGCGTCTTTACACAAATTTTCGTACGAGATTAAGCTTTAAATTTTTTACACAACTGTTCAAAACTCTGACATTACAAGACAAAAGGAATTTTCTTCTCTGTTTTCTTAGTACACAAAAATATCATTGGTCAATATAATAAAACGTAAAGTTGTAAAACAAAAGGAAAAGCTTAAAATAGCATAGGTAAATAACTTGTTGTTTAATGTTATGACTTTTCTTTTCTCAAATAACATATCAAAGTAACAAAGAAAAACACTCCGTCTAACTGTATCACGTGATATTTGCAAAATTATTAATGTGTAGAAAACGCAAAGACAAAAATCTCTGATTTTGTAAAGGAATAAAGCGAGGAAAACGCTCCTGTTAAAACGTGGAACGACTAAGTATCAAGAATTAACCAGAAGTAGGTACTAACCACTAGGTAACGAGAGGTAATCAGAAGTAGGTACTAACCACTAAGTAACGAGAGATTATCAGAATTGGCCACTAATTAACAAGAAGTAACCAGAGGTAGTCACTAAGTGACAAGAAGTAACTGAAATTAGCCCCTGAGTAACGAGTAGTAACCAAAAATTCCCATTGAGTAACGAGAAGTAATCAAAAGTGACTACTAAGTAACGAGAGATAGTAAGAAGTGACTACTAAGTAACGAAAAGTAATCAGAAGTGGTCACTGGGTAACGAGAGGTAATCAGAGGTGGCCAAGAAACGAGATGTAATTAGAAGTGACTACTAAGTAACGAAAAGTAATCAGAAGTGGTCACTGGGTAACGAGAGGTAATCAGAGGTGGCCAAGAAACGAGATGTAATTAGAAGTGACTACTAAGTAACGAGAAGTAATCAGAAGTGGTCACTGGGTAACGAGAGGTAATCAGAGGTGGCTAAGAAACGAGAGGTAATTAGAAGTGACTACTATGTAACGAGAGGTAATCAGAGGTGGCCACTGGGTAACGAGAGGTAATCAGAAGTGACCACTAAGTAACAAGAGGTAATCAGAAGTGACCACTAAGTAACGAGAGGTAATCAGAAGTGGTCACTGGGTAACGAGAGGTAATCAGAGGTGGCTAAGAAACGAAAGGTAATTAGAAGTGACTACTATGTAACGAGAGGTAATCAGAGGTGGCCACTGGGTAACGAGAGGTAATCAGAAGTGGTCATTTGGTAAATAAATTTTGAGAGAAGGGAAAAAAGATTAATACATTTTTAAATACTCATGTCTTTTTATTGTAACAAGACGTATGGTATACGTAAACAATCTCGCGAATAAAGTTTACTAAAAGCTGTCTATCAGATTGTGATTTCTGTTACGAAGTTAGACACGACATATTTTGCTATTCAGATAGGCAATAATATTTATTACGCACTACGCAGTTATTTTTTAAAATTGATTTGTGAGATCTTGAACGGAAAATTCATCGAAAGTGCATCCCAGAAGAGGAACGCAGAAAGTTAATGGTCGATGAAAGGCTAGTTAGTGTTAGTGAATTTAACCTAGCCTTTCCATGCGTAGACCCTATCAAGGTAGGTTTCCATGGCGTTGCGCAGCAGTGCAGAGAGTCTATGGGATAAACCAACCTCGTTTCCAGGACATTTTGTCTCTTTTTGGTATTGGAACGGCGAGACGAATTTCGTCGCCGGCCCGATGGCATAAAGACAAATAACCTTCGGATCGAGGTTGTAGGGTAGGCTACTGTGGTCTGACATTAAGCAACAAACAACGAAATAGCATTGGGTAGATCAGTTTGTTCGTCCGTCGCCACCCGCATATGAAAGCGTAGATAAAAATTCGCTAACAGGATGGTATGTGTTCTTTCAATAACGGAGACATTCCCTGTCCTGCGTGATAAGATATTATAAGGTATACAACTCATTGACTTTGACTTGAACTTAACTTTCTAACATTGGAACCCTTATTGTAAAGTAAGCCATATTCATAATCATTTTCTCTGCGTCCCCCTTCCCTGATTGCGCACCAACTTAGTTTTGCAGCGGAATACTCTGTATTCAGTTGCCAATTTCATCCCCAGCGTTTTTACGGGAAGCATTTCGTGGAGATTTAATTTTGCGGATGGAAGAGTTACAAATTTTTCACGGATTTCGCGGATAAATCCGGCTGAGACAACTTTTTCTCCGTTCATGAACTTCGTCCTGTATTTACATAAGAAAATCGCTACTTTTCCTGAGAACAACAAGTTTAATCGGTCGTACAAAAATTCAGAAATTTCGTGGAAGTTAATCCCCGCGTTAATCCCCGCGAAGTTTAATCCCCCCTCAAAGTACGCCCCTCGACCAGCGTAATTATTTTCGTGGAAACGCGGGAGCAGGGAAAACTTGCTAGGCGCTATGTTAGTTGTGTGTGAAGTATCAACTTCTAATCTATCAGGGAAAACTTAGACAAGCTTTTAGAGATGGACTTAACCAAGCTATAAAAAAAGAATGGGAATGAGGTTGACGGTAGCCCGCATATCCCAAGTGATCTTGCCCTGCGGTATGTTAACAAGAAAGGTGGCAGGCGCTAGAAACTTTTTATTTTTTTCTACCCTCATTGTTCTCCTTATAATAAAATTTCTTATCAACCATAGGGGTATTTAAGAAGCATATTTTTAGATTTTCTAATTTCAGCTAATATGGCTATAATTAATAATTATTCCATACAAAAGTATATATAACTATAATGAAATTATGAGGAGTATGGCTCATTCTTGACCCCAGAGCTCTTTGAGATAAACTCGAAACTTTCGAGTTTATCTCAAAGAGCTCTGGGGACGAGAATGGAGTATTGCTATGCCTAAAAGACGTATAGCATGCATTAAATTACAATGCTCATTGATCATTGATGTGCCAAATATCTTGTTACTTTCTCTGCAAGGTTTTCCACAGGATGTAGTGTAAAAAATACCATGTTAACCCTATGATTGCAATGTTATCATTTTAAATTTCAAACTCAGCACGCACAAACACTTCAAGTTTCGTGTTCCTGGAGTAACCAAAAAGAGTTAAAAATAAACCAAATACAAAGTATAACAAATATAACGAAAGTATACTACGCTGTTTGAACTTTTTCGAACTATAAAGCTACCTAGCTAATATATATATATATAGAACCTTCTCAGTTTGTAGTGTTGTACTGTACTAATGATAGATTTCAATATATTTGTATTTCTAGTTGATGTTGATAATAACTGTGTGATTAATGAAATATTTCAATTTTCAATGGGTCAGTCTGGGGCAAACTGATTGACAGGAAGAAGAAAGACCACAAGCCCCGCCTAAACTTGCGAAATTCAGTAATTCAGTAGACTCCAAAGAAAGAATGTGGTATAAATCTTAATTGTTCGAAAAAGGAAATAGCTGTAGTTAGAAAAAAATATTACCAGATATGTCACAAACAGCAAACTTCATGAAAGCCGGTTTCCGGTGTTGATATTTGTTGCACTATTTAGGCATAATATGGACAGGATGTGGGTACTCACTCCCAGGCGAATCCTGATTATCGAAGCGAACAGTTATTTAGGTTATGAAATTAGTGCTAGTCATAGAACACTGATTTGCGCATTTTCCCAAATTGCAGCGCTTTTCTGCTTAAAGCCGGTTTCCGGTGTTGATATTTGTTGCACTATTTAGGCATAATATGGACAAAATTTTTCCGGTTTTCTAATTTTGGGTTATTTTCATGGCTGTGATCAGGAAAAGTCGAGAAGAAAAGAAAAAAATATTTCATCAACCGGACTTGAACCCGTGCGTTCTACGGAACCACTGTTTCCGTTTTGGGCAATTGGTTAAGCCCTAGGGGCTTACACTATTGCAACCTCGATCCCAGGGCCCGTAGCGTTTTTTGATATGAGGATGAAACGCGTACGAGGCCCTGGTACAACAGACTCACTCAACCAATGAGATTGCGTGTACGGCTTTTTTAAATTATGTTAAAAAGATAATTAATTCAGAAGTTTTTTTTGCAAGCACAGCATTTTTTTTATTAACAACAAATATGGCGAGCGATGAGCATTACGAAGATTTTTATGGTTACTTGTTTATGAAGAAAATATTTATATTCACGTTATTTTTGACTTTCCTTGCATCGTTTAAATTTTGAAACAAATCAAAATTAAATAACAAATTAAAATCAAAAACATTACTTTTGTTTTCTCACTGATGGTGGAAAAGGCAGCTGACAAAACTCAAATGGAATGGTGTGATGAACATCCTGTCCTGCGAACGAAAGTAACAGGTACTCTCACCTTTTGTTGAGACACAATACTTATATTTTTAAAAAAGGAAAATTTAATTTTAGTAAAGAAAAACTTCGTACAGATGCAACTGTAGTATGGATGCTGAGTAACTGGCTATAGATGCTGTTGGCTTGAAGATGCACAAACAATTACAACAATGACAACCAATTTTTCTTAAAAAGCCGCACATGTCAAGAGATATCTTTTAAGAAACTTTGGGGACAAATATACTAGCTAAAGTATTGAAAAATAAATGAAAATAATTTAGGAAATAAAGTATAGCTAGCTATAAATAAAAAGAAATATATACAAAACGTCACAACTAATATATTATTGTTTTTAGGCAATAAGAAAGAAAATATCACAACACAAAGTTTATGGTGGGTGTGCTGAAGTATGCAGGCTGTGTGCTGAAACAAACTTAAAACGGTTTTAGTCAAATTTTCGGAAGTATTGGACTTTGAAACAACTTTAAGAAAAAATAAAAGATATTGTGGGTATCGTAATTATGCAAACTAATACTGTCGTAAATGTGAAAGACATTCAAGATTTTCTGCCAGATTGCACAAATAAGCTTTTAGAAAAATTGCAGTGTGAAGAGCGTTATATCATCATCTAAAGCTCATTAATGTTATTTTGTTTCAAACACCTAGTGCTGATATTATGTCCAGTATAATATAATCTTGCCAATGCTTCTTGCCCTCATCGACCAGCCTGTCCAAATTTGTTGCATATGTATATATATAGTCTTCAATGGTACTTGTTGGACTTATATGGTAGATTTGTTTGATATATGGTGCGTAAACTCCCATACCAAAAGCAGAGGTTGCTATAATAACGTAAACGTTCAGATCTTTTTTTGCAACTTCAAGAAGAATTTGGTTTTACATGATCTTTGTTTGAGGTGGATGAAATTGCACAATTACACAATTGCTGTACTTGTTTGTTTAAAACATTTATTATAAGTTGTAAATATATCCACAAAACCCCAATCCGCAATATTCCTTCCTTGCCAACTTTTCTCTTTTTTCTGCAGAGGTATATATACATTTTTTCTATTTGGATCGACAGATATTATTGTTAAGGTTCTTAATCCGGGTATAATATGTTTCATTCTAGTCACTGTTTTTCCTGTTCCGGTAGTAGCTGTGTGACAAGTGTGTAGCTTTGAGCTAGCTAGCTATATCTATTTTATATATCACATTTTTTGTTATCCAGTTGTTATACACAGAGATTCTTAAGTATAAGTATTGGTCATATAGCTATATATATATAAAGTACAAAACAGGTGTCAACGCAGTAAGCTTCATCAATAACACAAGCTTTGACATTTTCTGATAAATTTCTATTTTCATTAAATTTCTTTCTCTTTTGATCAAAATTGCCTTTGGAAGGCAAAATATGAAGTCACAATGTTCATCAAATACAAATGATGGCAAAACATCTTCTATTTTATCGTTAAGACAGAAATCTCAAACAACATCTGTGCAGCATTCTCCTCAAAATTTAAATCATTAAAATGTAGCAAGTAATTTCTACTTCTTCGAGAAATAATTAGTCTCACGGTATGAAAATTTAGTATGTTATTGCCAGTAACCCTATACTTAAAACATATATATATGTAAAGGAATTGTAACTTTTCTTTTCAAAATATTTCACAAAAAAATTATTTCACTTTTCTTCATGGTCTTCTTAATTTATAACGGTTTACTTCCTTTTTTAATTCTCAATAAGAGAGTTGTAACAAAAGAGAGATTTATTTAAACAATAGTTAACTGAAACTGTGAAGTCGTGTATTGAAAATTTTTCATCTTTTTTTCTGATGACATCTGGTAGCTAACAGTTGAAAAATTAAAGTTTTTTTCATATCCTTTTGATGACACTCCAATGACATCCTGTCCTCGTACTATTGACTCTAAGCATTTGACGTGTTAAGGTCAGGAAAATTTCGGCTCTCTAAAAGATCTCTGAATTTTCTCCCAACATTTTGCAGCTGGTGTAAATTATTCTTTAATATTTACAAGTGCTGTAGTTTTTACTATATGTATCATACACCACAAGATGACTAGAAAGCTACCAAGGGTTGTATTTATTCTGGAATTTTACGGTGTAGCTATAGGTAGCTATCTAGCTATAAAAAATGCAGTAAAAGACTTTTACAATTTTACAAACTCCTGCCACTAAAACTCCATCTTTAATCGAAAACGTCACGCATACATTACTTTTCTCTGCATGCTTAATTTTGGGCGAATTTCAGTCTGTTGTACCAGGGCCTCGTACGCGTTTCATCCTCATATCAAAAAACGCTACAGGCCCTGGGATCGAGGTTGACACTATTGTACAAAATTTTTTGGACAGGATGTGGGTACTCACTCCCAGGCGAATCCGGATTATCGAAGCGAACAGTTATTTAGGTTATGAAAGTAGTGCTAGTCATAGAACACTGATTTGCGCATTTTCCCAAATTGCAGCGCTTTTCTGCTTAAAGCCGGTTTCCGGTGTTGATATTTGTTGCACGATTTAGGCATAATATGGACAAAATTTTCCCGGTTTTCTCATTTTGGGTTATTTTCATGGCTGTGATCAGGAAAAGTCGAGAAGAAAAGAAAAAAATATTACATCGATCGGACTTGAACCCGTGCGTTCTACGGAACCACTGTTTCCGTTTTGGGCAATAGACCTTTTCATCGATAGCGACACCATTTTGAATTTCCCGCATTTGCAATGCATCTCCGGACGACCGGGGTATCTGGAGTTAGTGTCAACAAAGAATTTGTTGGATTGCGTTGGATTGTATTTGTTTTAATCATGTTTTTTACTGAAAAAGAATTAATAAAATGGAATGTAGAGGCACTTAAGAAATATTTGTCTTCCCGAGGCATATCTTTATCTGGGGGAGGGAGTAGAAAAGCTGATTTAATTAAGAAAGTCCTAGCTGCTCAGTTACTTGAACTTCCAGTTTTACCGTCCTTGGAGGAGAAAAGCAGAGAGATACAGGATCGAAGAGCTGCAAAATTATGTGTTGATTGTATCCAAATTCCTTTTCCTAAGGAGGTAAAATTAGGCTGGATGAATTCCTTCTTATACTTTCCAGACATCACCACAAGCTGTCTCAGGGACTATGCAAAAAAAAGTATTTCAGAAAAAGGTTGCAAAGAAGGCCACAATCTGATGTTTGCAGGTCATGTTAGGAATGTTGAATTTAACAATATTTCAAGTTGTTTAAAGTATTGTTTCATTCGAGGTAATGTAGTGCCACAAACAAGAGTTAGTGAAACACCCTATAATGTTTGGGTGTGCATAAACTATGACAGTCGTAAAATTGTGACTGGAGAGTGTGGCTGTGTTGCAGGATACAGTGAGTCGTGCAAGCATATTTTCGCACTGTTACATTTTGTCGAAAATAAAGTATCACTGGGACGTAACAAAACTTGCACTTCTAAAAGACAAAAAGTGGCAAGAAACTGTTACCAAAAAGGGTAAAGTTCATCAGCCTGTACCCTTAAACTTAGTTAATTTCAAAAGACCTCATCCAGAAAACAACGATCTTCCTATAAAATGTCCGAGAAATATGTTTGATCCTCGTCCACCTCAAGAGCGACATTCAACTATTAACTGGAACGAACTTGTATCAGCATCAGAAGGTAAAGCTTCTGTTCTGTGCTTCAAAGACAGTACTATTGTTTGTGAGCACAGTTATAATGAAGTAACACCAGTGGCAAGCAAACCATTAAATATGAAGGAACTGGTGGTGGGTCAATCGACATCTGATGATTTCTAAAAATCATTGAAGGAAAACCGTACTGAAGTATATACAGATATTAGAAATTAAAGTTTCAACTAGAGGACAAAGTTCGAACAAATCATGGTTTGATTATCGCTACGGTGTTATCACAGCTTCAGTAGCACATGCTGTTCTCGCTAAATATAACCGTTTAAACCCTAACACCTCTGCAATAAATAATTTGGTTGCTAAGATATTTTGCTATACACCAGTTGCAAAGTCTGCATCACTTTCATGGGGTATTGAACACGAAGTTTATGCTAGGAAGAGATATACACGACAACAAAAGAGTTTGCATAAAGGTTTTTCTTGCAAAGATGCTGGCCTGAGAGTACATCACGAAAAATTTATGCTTGGGGCTAGTGCTGATGGTCTTATTTCCTGTACTTGCTGTGATGGTTTTGGAGTTTTGGAAATCAAATGTCCTTATAGTGCTCGAGATAAAAGTATATATGCGTGATTATACTACATCGCATAACTCTTGCATTAATGCCATGTCTGCTACATCTGGAGTTGTCTATACCTTAAAACTTAGTCATCCTTATTTCACACAAATTCAGCATCAAATGTACGTAACTGGAGCAACTTATGCTGACTTTGTTGTTTATTTACCACAAGAATCATGCACAATTACAGTGGAAAAAAACAATTGATTGGAACATTTTTTTAGCACATTATATACTTCCAGAGATGTTTAGTGGGAAAATAGCCACCAAATATATACGCAAAGATGTTTTAAATGAAATTGTTGATTATGTTTCAATAACTTACAGTAATCAGATACAAAATGAATTAGATCAGCTGCTCTCCTCCCAATCCTGATTAAAAATTTGCTTCAAACAAATTTTCTGTGCCCATGCCTCAATAAAACGGGTTTTTTAAAGCCACACATTTAAAAAAAAACATTAATTGGTAAAAAATACAGGTATATATAGTATATATATATATATGTCTGTTTTTTTATGTAATCTGCATAATGTAAACATACAGCAATAGGATTAGCCTTTCAAAGGGTGGCACTTATGCTTAAGTATGCCTTACATACTGTAAGGGAAGAAAGTGTTTACGGAAAAAACTTTTGCGTTTTTTTGAAAATTTGCAAAAAAATTTCCCCCACAAAATGTTGTTTCGCAGAACCGCAAAAGTTTCTTTCTGCAAACACTTTCTTCCCTAAAAGTATATATATTAAAAGCCCTGTGATGCTTTTAAATTTATTAATTACATAAAAAAACATTTGAAACACACTGTATAATAATGGTACTGGTATGGTTTGCCGTAAAAGCAAAGGAATTTCAACTTTATGCCATCTATGCCATAAATAACATTTTTTTTAAATGTGTGGCTTTAAAAAAAGCCGTTTATGATAGTGTTTGTAAAGCCTAACATTTCTCTGCAAATTGAAGGGAGTACTTGAATATTATTTTACCAAAGGTGGTTGCATATTTAATATTGCCCCAGCTATTGTCCAAATGTGGTCACATAGATCAGTCATTGATATTGGTAAAGTATTACTAAGCATTCTAAATTCCTTTAATCTTCCCATCACTCTTTCTATGTGGATCCTTGCTCTAGCAACACGTTTACCATGATATACCTCTGATCGAGTAAACTGTCTTTTTTGATGAACAAATGGGGGCAAAACACAGGTTACCTGACGTGATAAGAACAAAACTAGCTAGGGAAGATGACGGTGATGTCAAATCAACGCTGACACTAAAATCAAAAGCACTCACAGTATCAGGTGTTATAATTTCTTCTTTTACTTCTTCACTGGCTGGTCCTATAGATGCTTCATTTTTTGTAGGTGTCGATATTTTGCCTAACTTTCGCTTTTTGGATGCACAAGGTAATGCCTGCCTGTCCTTTGGTTGTTTTCTTTTCCTAGCAGGCTCTTCACCATATCCTTTCAAATATAGTGTAGGGTGTTGGCTAACATCAGTGGCTCTTCCATAATCAAAATGGTTTGAGCATATAACACTGTGTTTCTTAAAAATAAAATGCTTCCTATTACATGCAAACCCCCATTTAGAATAAAACTTTGGATCAGGACATTTCCAGAAATTTAGCTCAAGACTCCCATCGTATGCAGAGATATGTGGCTTAATTACATATTTATTCTTATATTTTCGAGCATTATTACAAGCACCAACAGCACAGCGATCATTATTTCCCATTTCACAAAAATCCAAGCATAAACAAGCTCCAAAATGGCTCTATTCTTGTAATGTTTTGATTCCTCAGATACCCCGGTCGTCCGGAGATGCATTGCGAAAGCGGGAAATTCAAAATGGTGTCGCTATCGATGAAAAGGTCTATTGGTTAAGCCCTAGGGGCTGACACTATTGTACAAAGTTTTTTGGACAGGATGTGGGTACTCACTCCCAGGCGAATCCGGATTATCGAAGGGAACAGTTATTTAGGTTATGAAAGTAGTGCTAGTCATAGAACACTGATTTGCGCATTTTCCCAAATTGCAGCGCTTTTCTGCTTAAAGCCGGTTTCCAGTGTTGATATTTGTTGCACTATTTAGGCATAATATGGACAAAATTTTCCCGGTTTTCTCATTTTTGGGTTATTTTCATGGCTGTGATCAGGAAAAGTCGAGAAGAAAAGAAAAAATATTTCATCGATCGGACTTGAACCCGTGCGTTCTACGGAACCACTGTTTCCGTTTTGGGCAATTGGTTAAGCCCTAGGCACGGCTGTTTCAGCGGGCAATATTTCGGAAACTCAGACTGCGCATGTCTAAACATTTTTTTGAATTAGGACTGGAGCGAGATCCGTTAAAATGTAAACATATTTTAGGCTAGCTAACCTTTATTTGGATACAGCTTTATACCCATTAAACACACTGAAACCTTAAAACTAAGATTTGATAATAAAAATTTATTCATTTATCAATAAAATTTTGAAAAAATTATTAAGTTTCATTTGTTTATTAGCTACCACAACAAGCTTAGATTTTATGTCTCTTTTTTAATGAAAACAGATACCCTCTCAATCCTGTTAAATTCCTGTAAATACGAAGTTATCCTGGCAATAAATTGGGTTAAAAGAGGTAGTTGAGGCTTACGTGAAACCTATAAGACATTAATTTAAAGTGTATCAGTACTTTAGAAAAAATTATGGTCTGTGACAAAACACGTTTTTTTTTTAATTTTTTTTGTTAAATTTCACCTAGCCTTGATAGCAAAAACGTTCTACATGTTCAAAGAACTTCAGAAAATTAGTTTTTTTTGCATAAAAGATGTTGGGGAACAAAATTTTGTCCCACACTTAGCTATTTCTTGGATACCTGTTTTTAGTATGTCGACCGACCTTCACAATACCCGAGACAAACCGGGTTGTTAGCTACTGATATGTACCTCTTGTGTACAAGGAAAGTTTTTAAACCAAATTTTATTTATATATAAGTAAAAATTATCAATTTTACAAAATCCAAAGTGGGAATGTTTTAACCTTGGACGACATGTAAGTGATTTTGTCGCTAGCAGGGTAATGTCGATTTGAAATTAACTTTTTAAAAAGAATGCTCAGCCGAAGCAAACATATGTTTTAACATTTTCCGGCAAACCAAGAAAATTCGTCAAAATATACTAAGCTTAGGCATTTTAATCCTATTGTAACAACAAATTTTATTCCCTTTATTTCAGGCTAGTATACAGGAAATAAAGCACAGTGAGTACAGAATCAACAGGATTCTGTACTCACATTGCTATAGTAAAATGGGCAGTTTTTTAGACATTTTATTTTAGGGGGCATTTTTATTACTATGAAAGCAAACTTTCAGGAAGCCAAAAAGGACCAAGTTTTGTGGTTTTACTTTTGCTAAAGAAAAAACGCATTGTGAGGCATAAACTGTTGCGAATAAAGAAATGTCAAAAAACTTTCGGGCACCAACTTATAAGTTTGAAAAGATAGAAAACGGTAAATGCCTAATTAAACAACCAATCTATATTTATGCCTGTCTTCAATAAACACCCACTCCCCCAACGTTGAGGCTCTAATAAAAAGACCATTTCTTATTCAAAAAGGTGCATTTAAATTTATTTTATGTGAATTTATGATAAAAATATAGGTTTGTGTTAAAGAGGAATATTTGTATTAATGTAACGCCTGTCTCCAGTAAACGCTGACTAGAAATTCTGAAAATTGAATAAACGCCCCACGCATTTATTAGAGAATTTTATAGTGCGTTATATTTTTTAACAATTGTCAAGGAACTCAAATGACCCCTAGACTTAAGTTACCTTTTTACATAGAAAAAAATCTGCATGTTGTTGAAATATTGTCTTAGCGGAATTTTGAATGTAAAATATTTTTCAAAACATTTGGAGAATGAGAACTTCTAAAAGCTTAAACCTGTGACAATCTGAGAGCAATCAAAATAGTTTACACCACATAATACATTACATAACAGCCTCAAACTGGAATAATGTGTGGCAAATGCATGTTGTTAAGTCTTAATTTGTCTCAAAAGCATCCTTTTATTCACAAAAATTTATGTTGCAGCAATCATTTTTGTCTGCAACATATTATGGCTATAAAATAAAACTAATGGGAGGCATTTATTGAATTTTTTGCTAAAATGGCTGCTTTTTTGCAGCTGTGCCAGACCACCTTACACATAATTTTTTTGGGCACTAAAATTTTAAATCAACAAATAAAACTTTTTCGCAAGAATATAATTGCCAGGCAAAAAATAGTTTTGTAAACGAGATGCCAGCTTGTAAGAATTTCTGACATTAATGAGTACCCATGAGTACAATTTTTTTACACGAAAAATACATATAATACTTATAAATATTCACAAGTGATGATCATAGCATAGCATGAAACTTGAAGTTTTGTAAATATTTTACACGAAAAATACATATAATACTTATAAATATTCACAAGTGATGATCATAGCATAGCATGAAACTTGAAGTTTTGTAAATATTTTATCCATTTATATATATGTATATATATATATATATTTTGAAATATATCTCCGCTTTTCAAACACACATATATACTATAAATATACTACAAATACAATACTAGGGGACTCTTTATTAATGCATTTATGGGAACTGAAAAACAAAAGAAAACTGCTATTTGCTAAACATGTGAGTATTATGTAATAAAAGATAATTTATATATTTATACATATTTTCACTAGAACTATCAAAATTCCACGGCAACAGGTTGTTCCATCTCGTATGTAAATGTTCTAACCTATAAAGCAAGTGAAATAAAAGGATAAAAAACTAACAAAAAACACCCAAACAAATTTAATAATGTAATGGAACACACAGTAAGACAAAAGGGCAAGAATTGATTACTTTTTAAATATTTTAATATAAACAATATCAATCGTTCGTATATATTTTTTCTCAAAAAAATATCCTTGACTTTTACATCTAGTTATACATTTAAAAGTTAGTCTAGGAACTTTCTTTAGCCAGACATGGTGGTCCCAATTGTAGCATCTAGCTAGCAAGCTATGCAGAGCTAGCTAAAGGTTTGAACAAAATCATAAAAAGAATAAAAAGAACCTATATTTGTGGCTGAAAAATTGTTTGAACTCTGCGTATGAATACTACCCAGCTTGTTGGAGCAATAGGTTGTCCTACTTACTAGGTATATATTAAGGTATATATAGCTATCTATTTCATCCATGTTTGTCCATTTTTGCACTTTTGTATATATTACCCATTCAGCCCAGCAGCTACACACATGATTATCTAAAAGAGGCATTGCGTACGGTATTACAAACAAATATTTTGCAGAAAAATTTAGGCTAAAAACGAGCAATTTTTTACATTAAAAGTAAAGTTATATCATTATGGTGCCTTTAGGTTTAAATACCCAGCATATTTGACCCTACCAGTAAAAAACAATACTAATAAATTAGGAATTAAGTCCATTACATGCCAAAAAAGAAAGCAATTTTTTACACTTTTTTTTACACTGTACTGATACAAACTTAATTTTGTCTTTACCTGTTAGATTGTTCTTTTAGCTTTCTAAAAAGGTATGCCGCACTAGCTACATAACTTCACCCTGCCCACAAATTCAAAATGATTTAGTGTAACTTTCATTTTCCCAATTTCGATCAAAAATGTATGGCTAAATTAGACCAAATTTGCCCCAGTTTCTTCTAGCTCGTCTATCTTGTGATGCACACCATCGCCCGCCAATGGCTTCAATAATTTGAAAAACTAAAGCAAATCCGGTGAAATTGATTTAATGTGTGCAAAAACGATATGGAAAGTGTATCTACTTATTTATCGAAACTATTTTTATTCTCGGCCGCCATTTTGCGCCCGCAACGTGCTCAAGCAACCAGCGCATGCGCAGTTTTACTTTCCGCGCTGAAACAGCCGTGTAGGGGCTTACACTATTGTACAAAGTTTTTTGGACAAGATGTGGGTACTCACTCCCAGGCGAATCCGGATTATCGAAGCGAACAGTTATTTAGGTTATGAAAGTAGTGCTAGTCATAGAACACTGATTTGCGCATTTTCCCAAATTGCAGCGCTTTTCTGCTTAAAGCCGGTTTCCGGTGTTGATATTTGTTGCACTATTTAGGCATAATATGGACAAAATTTTCCCGGTTTTCTCATTTTTGGGTTATTTTCATGGCTGTGATCAGGAAAAGTCGAGAAGAAAAGAAAAAAATATTTCATCGATCGGACTTGAACCCGTGCGTTCTACGGAACCACTGTTTCCGTTTTGGGCAATTGGTTAAGTCCTAGGGGCTTACACTATTGTACAAAGTTTTTTGGACAGGATGTGGGTACTCACTCCCAGGCGAATCCGGATTATCGAAGCAAACAGTTATTTAGGTTATGAAAGTAGTGCTAGTCATAGAAACTGATTTGCGCATTTTCCCAAATTGCAGCGCTTTTCTGCTTAAAGCCGGTTTCCGGTGTTGATATTTGTCAAGCTCGACCCCAGCACCTTTTACCGTTGCGTCGAAAAGGCGCTGGCACAGGCTGGTCACGTGGGCATCAAATGAACCAGATTCTGGGTCATTTTTAATTTATGCAAATTCTCCATATTTACGATTTTGGCGATAGGCTGGGAAGATGGGAAGATGTGGTATATACGTGTTTTGAAGCGGCTGAATAACCCTAACAATGTTTCGAGTATTTAGGAAAAGGACACCACGTTATAGCTGTTTTGCCTACTGGGTTTGGTAAATCGTTAATTTATCAACTTTTACACGACTTTGTTCCAGAACGAAAGGCATGCAATATTGCACTTGTTGTCTCTTCTTTAACATCAATTATTCAAGATCAGCTAGTAAATTTAACTAACGTAGGCATTGAATGTGGTTTCTTATAACTCGAAGACCAAGCTAATAGCCAGAGGTACGAACCCTTGTTTGAAGAAGATTTGAATGATGCATCAAATTCTATTTTCAAAATTTCAAAAAGCATTGTTGCAGGCAAATGTAAAATTTTATTTGCACATCCAGAGTCACTGTTATCAGATCAGAAAAGGAAAATATTACGATCAAAAATTTATCAGGAAAATGTTGTGGCTTGTGCATTGTGTAGAATTATGGTGAGTATAGCTAGCGAGCTAGCTAGCTTTCTTTGTATAACATATATATAACGTATCAACAATCTAGCTACATACATAGCTATTATATATAAAAATAATATGCCTTAAATATAGCAACTAAATAAATATAAACAAACTAATTTATATTATATATCCATTTGACAAAGTTTCACAAACAAAATATATGTATAGCTCTATAATAATTGAATAATATAAATTTATCACATCTGTTGCTATAAGCTAAAAAATTGATGAATTGTATGAAACTGTATGTTATATCTAGGGGTGAAGAATTTCGTACAGAATTTCAAAACTTATCAGTTTTACAAGCATTCTTTCCTCACAGTATCATGTTAGCTTTGACTGCAACTGCTTCACAAATGAAATTACATAATTTAAAAAAAGCTTTGAAAATAGAAAATTGCAAAGTAGCTACTGCAAATCCAAATCGTAAAAGCATTTTTTTGAAAAAAGTAATAAGAATGAGTAATTGCAAAGGTTTAGCAGGATATGAGGATATATTACTACCTATCGCAACAGAGTTAAAGCACAAAAAACAAAACTACCCTATGACAATTATTTATTTAAAGTTAAAATATTGTGCCTATGCATACAATTACGGCACTTGACATAAAATTACCTCCAATTAATTTCAACAACGTATCCCTCGACGAAGGAGATAAACAATAGCCAACTTCGTTGAGTCTTTTTTGTAACTAAAACAAATTTGCAATAAAAATATAGAATAAAAAGCATAATAATTTAATTAAAGAACTGATTAACAATTTTTATAACTAACCAACGGATGTTTATTTGAGAGGAATTTAACCATGAAGTTTTTTTGTATTATTTGTGACATTTTTTAACTGATTTTTAAGATTTGTACGACTTATGTTATTTAATCAATAAACATGTATTTTTTACCTGTTTGCTGTAGCCACCTTCAATAACAAGTACTGTATTTATTCTTTGCATTAAGGACAATTCATGCCATCTGTGCTGCACTAAAATTGAGTAAATAAAACACAATTTTATCTGTAGATCATGCTCAATATGTTTTCTGCCTGCTACAGCTGTCAATATGTTTATTAAAAATGGATTATATTGTGTGACTTCTGACCATAATTTGCCTTCTTTAAAATACATCATTTCATCACAATTTTTTTCAAACAAGACAGAGCCACAAAAAATATCGTATATTTCAAAAAAATTCTTACTTTAGCTAAGACATCTTAAAGAAATAGGGAGGAAATGAGATTAAAAAGGAAAAATAATGCTTTTAAAGGATTTAAAACCACCACCAACAACGACGCCACATCTTCGGTGCCATATTTCTTTATGTCTCACTTTTGGGATTTTTTGTTGACGCCAGCTAAAAGTGTTGCATAATTAGGGTAATGCCGTGGGCCAATCAGATGCGATACGGTGACAAGCCTGGTCCAGGGCTATTTCGCTAGAATTATCAGAAAGCGCAGCGCCGTTGAGAAGCAAATAGTCCTGGGGACGAGGTTGGATATTTGTTGCACTATTTAGGCATAATATGCACAAAATTTTCCCGGTTTTCTCATTTTTGGGTTATATTCATGGCAGTAATCAGGAAAAGTCGAGAAGAAAAGAAAAAAATATTTCATCGATCGGACTTGAACCCGTGCGTTCTACAGAACCACTGTTTCCGTTTTGGGCAATTGGTTAAGCCCTAGGGGCTTACACTATTGTAATACAAAGTTTTTTGGACAGGATGTGGGTACTCACTACCAGGCGAATCCGGATTATCGAAGGGAACAGTTATTTAGGTTATGAAAGTAGTGCTAGTCATAGAACACTGATTTGCGCATTTTCCCAAGTCGCAGCGGTTTTCTGCTTATAAAGCCGGTTTCCGGTGTTGATATTTGTTGCACTATTTAGGCATAATATGGACAAAATTTTCCCGGTTTTCTCATTTTTGGGTTATTTACATGGCTGTGATCAGGAAAAGTCGAGAAGAAAAGAAAAAAATGTTTCATCGATCGGACTTGAACCCGTGCGTTCTACGGAACCACTGTTTCCGTTTTGGGCAATTGGTTAAGCCCTAGGGGCTTACACTATTGTACAAAGTTTTTTGGACAGGATGTGGGTACTCACTCCCAGGCGAATCCGGATTATCGAAGCGAACAGTTATTTAGGTTATGAAAGTAGTGCTAGTCATAGAAACTGATTTGCGCATTTTCCCAAATTGCAGCGCTTTTCTTTTAAGGTGGTTCCCCTAGAAAAAATGTCTAAATTTCAAGAATTGTCTTTTACCTGTTTTCTGACAGCAAATTCATCTTAGAATACTGTGGCAAGTAGTGCTTGTGACAAATTTAGGGTTTTATTGCGCATTCTGGCACTTTTTCCAACCAACCGCAAATATAAGTGCATAGCAGCGCCCATAGCAACCATTTTCCCATTTTTAGACAGCTTTCTTGCCTCTCCGTCGATGTTTAATTCCTTGCAATAGCTAGATGATACTTTAGGGCCTCCTAAGACAATATATGACAGTTCTGAATATTAAATGTGGTGTTCCACAAGCATTCAGAAAGCTGTCTTCACGACGCACCCTCCGAAGTGAACTCGTCAGAGTTTAGTCGTCATCAATTAGACTTAAGACTTAGGTATTTGGTGCTTTTCAGGTCGAAATAGTGCTGGCGTACACCTTTTGTCGATCCACAAGTCAAGAATGTCCATAAAATACTCTTTAAACAAGTTTTTTGCCGTTTAAGTTCGGAATCCACGCGAAACAAGAATTCTCAAGATCGAAGCACCCACGCTTTTCAATTTCTTCTGTGGATGCAGGCATTAGTACCACCTAGTGTTTAAACGAAACCGATTTCAAATCGAAGTTTTGTCTTTTAGTTATTTTGTCGAGATATTGCCTGTTTCGCCCTGTTTTAGCTTTTCTGTCGTCCAAAAAATACCGCATGAGTTCTCTGGAAGACGAGTCAGCCTTGCGAAAATGCGCTTCGCTCAATCCATACACGTGACCCTTGAGGAACAAAAGCGGCCAAAAAGGCGCTTGAAATAACGCATTTCATTCAGTTATTTGGTTAGGCGTCGAGCAGCAAAATGTCATATTTTGCCTATACTTCTCCTAGCAACGGGTAACCATGGCAACCAATCAATGAAATTTTTGACTTAATTTTGTCGTACCGTCACATACTATGATATCCTCATCAAGCATCCTCAGAAAAGACAATCCTCTGCGATATAGTTTCTTTCTAGGGGTACCACCTTAAGAAGAATCCTGCGCACATTTATGGCGCGGAGGCAAATAACAAGCAGGGAATCGGAAAATTCACGTTCTTTATGTTGGCGTGTCATTAGCGTGGCGAAGAGAATTCTGTTCTCATCATTATTTACAATATAATTTGCCTTTTTGCTTACATTTTAACCAAACTTTGCAAAATCGTTGTTTAAAAGTTTTTAAAATGATCTGTCGGTTTTGTGAAAGCTAATCCGCCCGTGCGTTAGCCGAGAAGGAAGATATTTAAAAAAAGATAAAAATGTACTTATTGCTTATATATTTAGGTTCAAATCTTAAATATCTTAAGTTTCATAAAGTTTTTAGTCACATGTAGAAATCTTAAACCAATGTCGCAGGTAAAAAAATCATTTACGGATATCGCTACACTATGGTGACCCATCGGTATCAACGTGCAAAAAAGCAACAAAATGAATAAATGATAAAAAAATCGTTCTTAAAAGTTTTTTTTGTTTTTAATTATTATTTTAATTTTATTATTTTCTTTAATTATTTTTTAATTATATATAAAGTAAAAACAAAATTGTTGTATTGTTTCTTTTTCTTTTCTTTTTCTTTTTCTTTAAAATGAAAACCGTCGACGTGGCCCATGAGTATCAAAATCAAGATAACCGGAATTTCCCCTTCATCGCTGGTCTGCTTTGTAACTTATGCAGGGCTTGTTTAATTGAGATAACATGGCTGATTGGCACGAAGATAATTCTTTGCATGAGGAACTGAAATGTTACGTGGAACAGAATATGAAACGGTCAGAAATAGTTGACTTTGTTCGAAAGAAGTATCCACAATACTGCTGGAGTGTTCCAACCTTAGCCGGGCGGTTGAAATTTTTTCAAATAAAGTATGTCGACAATGCAACGCCTTTAACAACTGTTAGGGAAGCCGTTCAATGTGAGTTGCAAGGTCCTGGCAAATTACTTGGATATCGCGCCATGAATCATAAACTCAGAACGGAACACCATATTTGTGTACCTAGGAATCTTGTAGCAGATGTGTTATTCGATTTAGATCCTGATGGAGTGGGGTCCAGAAATGTGAAAAAAAGAAAAAAAACTCTGAAAAGACCGTTTATTTCTGATGGGCCAGGATGGACTTTTTCTCTTAATGGGCATGACAAAATGATGGGATATCAGAATTCCACATTTCCTCTCGCCGTGTATGGTTGTCTAGACACGTTTTCCAGAAAAATAATTTTTCTTAAAGTATGGACGTCGAACTCTGACCCAAATTTGATTGGAAAATTCTGCACTGAGTATCTTCTAGAAACAAAGAAATTGCCTATGCATTTACGCATGGATCGTGGAAGCGAGACTGGAGTAATGGCATCGATACATGCATACTGGAGGACAGCACTAAGTGTATTGAGTATGGGAAATTAACCTCTAACAAAATAGAAAGATGGTGGAAGGATTTGCATGAACGGTTGGAAAAATACTTAAAGGAGCAGTGTAGGGTCTTACTATTATCCCATTTGTATGACCCGAGTTGCACATTCGATCGTAAAATGCTATCCTATATTTTCATTCCTGTAGTTCAAAGAGAATGCGATACATTTTGTCGTATGTGGAACTCTCGTCGCATAAGGCATCAATCAGGATTAGAATTACCAACTGAAATACCTAATCACATGTTTTCCTTCCCAGAAAAATATAACGCTGAGGACAAACATATCAACATAAATGAGGAGTCTTTGGAGGAAGTAGGTGAAGTGGCACATTTGGACAGTCTACCAAATCACTATCTTACTGAAGAAGAAGATGAAACTTTTACTGATGTACTTCCTTATCCGCTAGGTTTAAAATGTAATGAATTAGTCACAGCTTTTAAGTTTTTGAAATCACAGCTTTCAATATCGAAAGGTGGAACTGCTTAATTTTTAGTAACTGCACAAATATATCAAATTACATCATTCTTTGTAACATAATTGTTTATCATCAAAACATATTTTTTTATTCTAATTGGTTGAATTTTTTAATATTATTTTTTATCGATTTAATTTTTTATCTTTTTATATTACTTTTCTTTTTAGTTTGACATATCCATCATATTTTTTACGTTGATACCGATGGGCCATCATACTACACCACACGCAATAATATTTAATAAATTGATATGCTAAAACGTCTTCGTTTTTTTGTCATGAATGTTAAGTACAACGAAGTATTGTTGAAGTATTATTTTTCGCAGATTAGTTGTGTTACGGTGGTAAGATATGTTAAGAAAACATATTTCGTAGAGAAGAGAGTGACCAACCAAAAGAGTGCTAATGCAGTTATTCTTTAGGGCTATATTCGGCGTACGACGCCAGGCCTCAGCTAATCACTATAATTATTACACGCTTAAGCTTCTCCTATATGTTGATATACGAATTAACTTGAGTATACGTCCCGTGTTTTAAGAGGCCTGCACAAGTTTTTTCCATGCACCTAATATTTCTCGAATAACATTTTTTCTCAATTTAGAAAATCACACACCTAACCCAATGTGAACAGAAATAAAATCTTATACTCTCGCTGCCAAGAGCAAAGAAATTGAATTAATATTTCTCTTCTCGCCTACATCTCGCCTACATTTCCTCTTGATAAACTCTTTCACTTTACCAGTTAAATAATGCTATTGAACACTTATCTTTTTAAAAAATAAAATTTAGAACAGCAAAGAAAGGGAAAAAAAGTAAAAATAGTTACCAAGATGGGAATCGAACACACGACTACTCCCGTTCGGAGCTCAGAGAGGAAAAAATTTCCATTCTCGTGGGACACTTCCACATCTTCTTTTTAAAACAAGTTCACAAGCTTGTAACAAGCTCACGAGCTTGTAATAAGTGGCTATCACGAAAGAATATAAGGGGGGATCACAGCGACAGTCTGGCAATCATTTTGGTCGGCGTTTTATCAGGTCGGCGGGAGTTTCGGCGGACGTTTCGATGACCCGACGATCGGTTTTCAGCGCTGCTACGAGACGTCGGCGGTCATTTTGGCCGTTGTTTTCATGATCCGGCGGTGCCTCACGAAAAAATACGAAACTTACGTACAAATGCTTATTTGTTTTTTCCTATTGTTATAAATAGGTATTATATTAATAGGCTACTTCCGTCTCTCTGTCTTTATGTAACAGGCAAAGTGGATATGTTCATTTTACTTTGAAGTAGCCGAAAACAATATGTCTTATTTGTTAAATGTCCAGACGTTACGGCACGACGTTAATGTATTTAGACTGACGTCAATAACACAATTATGATTAGTGCAGCATTGCATTGCACTTTAAAGAGGAAGTAAGCTCTAATTAAGATTTCGGATTACATCCGAGATCTTATTAAAACGGGCGGTCTTCTTCTTCTTCTTCTTCTTCTTCTTCTTCGACCGATTTTTTAACCGATTGCCATAACGTCACGACTTTTAAAGTCCGACCTGACCCCGCGACCTAGCGCTACGCCGGCTGTGTGCGTATCTTGATATTCGTGAAATTGGAAAAGAATGAAGACTGCGTTACGAATTTGATCAGAAATATTGTTATAGACTGTTATTTTAATATTATTTGATGAGCTATTCTAGATACTCCTTCAAATTTTCCTTTCCAGTTATTTTTTAACGAGGCGGATTTTGTTCAACTAAACCGAGCTCTAGGGGTGTTAAGGTACGAGTCGTTCCTTTCGAGGGACCGAGTTCAAGGACACCATATTGATTATACTCCAGCTTGTTCACCAAGCTGCGAATCTAAATGTTTTGAAGCGAAGAGAAATATTTGGTTGGGTTAGTATAATTATTTAACTGCCTAAATTTAAGTTCTATCAACGTTTAAGATATTCTCTTCGTTGTGTCTATGTTAAGATGAAAATATCATCACGTTTTCTAGCCATGAGTAAATCTGAAACAAACCAATTTCAAGATTTTAGCTACAAACGTAGATTTCAAGGCAGCATCCTGCTGAAGCCAGCTAGCTGGAGCTAGCCTTATTTATTCTTATTATTTTAAAGTTTGGTATATTATTATTTATTTTTATGTTGGGGTTGTGGCTCTCTAGGTACCTCTGAGATAGCAGACGTTTGCGTATTACGCTCACTATATCGATATATTATATATGGAGAATTACGCGAAATCGTTATACTATATACATATAGAGAATTACGCAAACTATGTTCGCGTATCGGGTAAAATAATACGCGAACAAATGCTCGCGTAAATGGCAAATATATCCTATGTATAATTACGCCAACAATATTTTGCAAACAATTTCTCAAAAGTATAATATAAAATAATAAGCTGACTGATTTCGCCTATTCCTTCTTATATATAATAAATGATACATATCAAATACGAACGATGATTAGTTCGCCACCAGTTTTAAACCCTTGTGTATTTAATTGTATATAATTTATTTTTATTGCTATATAAGATATTTTAATTGTTAATACTGTATTGTAAGCGATACTGAAGAAGTCAGTCGATGAACTGACGAAAATTTTAAATAATAAAATCTTTTTACTTTTTACTTAATTCTAATTCTTGATGTAGTCATTTATCTTATATATATATATATATATATATGTCAAATATATATATATATATGTCAAAATGAACTTCTTTATTTATGCGAATATTAAAAATGTAAGGAAAGTTATAGGATCCGTTTGAAGGCTTGCGTGTTTATAAACATAACTATTCTTTTTTCTAGAACGACATGTTATGGAAGAATTTTTGTGCGCACACAAAGTCACATTTGGGGAGCTAGTATAGGGAGTCAGTACAACCACACACCTTTCCAAAATCCACGGTCAAACTCTTTTATAACATAACACACACACATGCGCACACAC
This sequence comes from Hydractinia echinata, assembly GCA_030067915.1. Classification (NCBI taxonomy): domain Eukaryota; kingdom Metazoa; phylum Cnidaria; class Hydrozoa; order Anthoathecata; family Hydractiniidae; genus Hydractinia; species Hydractinia echinata. The sequence continues at coordinate 483,364 of JASGCC010000030.1, forward strand.
AAGTTCTTATATGCGCACATCGCGCACATCACACATCACACACATGCGCACACATATCATCATAAGTTCTTATACAATCGTTCTGTCACAGATATTTATCACACACACACAAAATCAGCAAAAAATCAATAAAAATCGAACGCATGCGCAAAAACAACACGTGACAAAAAAAAGCATGCGCAAGTTGAGTAAGGGAAATTCCCAACCTGCTTAGAAATCACCGGACTGTTGTTTGTGTATATAACAAATGAATACGCGCACAGTGAAAGAATTACGAGACATTGCCAAAGGTCGCGGGCTACGTGGTTACTATAGGCTACGCAAGGCAGAGCTGGTTGCTTTGCTAGAGGAGGAGCCACAGGGGCCACCTACGGGGGCTGGACAACGAAAAACAGTCAGGCCTGTAGCAATAATACCAACACCAGGGGGCATGGATGTATTTGAAAAACAGGAGGCGAAAAAAATTCGTTCGATCGTGAAAACCAAGATGCGAGGATGGTACAACGAGCTAGTGGACGCTGTTCCCAAACCGATAAAGGAGGGGTTCAAGAGAACCTACGCGGTCTTCAAACGTAAAGTTATGAATCTCTATGATGGTGCGACTAACATCATCGCGAGATCTACGCTTCTCGACGAGGTCGAACAGGAGGCACGGGAAGACTACACGGAGGATATCCGTGATGAATATCAGGGCTCTGGGGATGATATCCAGATCTTGAAGGATGGAAAAACGATCAAGACATGGAGGTTCAACAACCATTTAAACCAATCCCTAAAGGACGCTATTATGCGAAAAATTACGTCACACCTAGAAATGCGCGTTAAGATTGTGTATAGTTTTGGTTGTGATATTTACAAAGGTGGTGGTGATGTGTCTAATTACAACAAAACTAAGAGCTCTAGGTCTCTGTCAAGCATAGCGGAAATCGAAGAGTTCATCGAAGAATCTGAACTGAAGTGCCTCGATTTGGAGGATGGCGAGTTTTGGACTAAGGCTTATTTACCGCCCGTTAGAACCACCGATACACCGGGAGCCTATGAAGGGAAAATCGTCTTTGATCACGTACAGATCAAGGTGATAAGCACGCGTGAACCTCTTCTGGGATGCGGCCCTCTATCGAAATGGTTGCGAGATAAGAAGTCTATATATGCCCTGGATGGTGAAGATGTTAGAACGGACAACTTATGCTTTTGGAGATGTCTTGCTGTAAGAGAGAGGGCCGACGTAGTACGGGGAACAGAACGTTTAACAAAACCAGCCCTCGCGTTAGCCAGGGATTACTACGAGGACCCTAAGCTCAAGCGTAGGGACGTGCGCCCCACAAGGCTCATGGATCTTGAGGGAGTTGCGAAAAAATTCAAGATCAACATCAGAGTATTTGAGCCTAAGACAAACTCTGGAAAAGCACCATGGCGACTTGTATATGGTCAAAAACAGCACAAAAAAGGTTTAGATATTATAAATCTTGGTATGTTGGACGGCCACTGTTTCTACATCAAGGATTTAGACAGGCTGACCCAACACTGGGAGTGTGAGGTATGCGGCTACGTGTTTAACAAAGCCTGCAACCTATCACGGCATAAGAGGGATGAATGTGAGGGCGTCAGAACGACAATCATTTGCAAAGGGGGGGAGGTGAAACGTATGCCGAGCAAGGCGGAGAAGGTCTTTTATAGTGAGGGGTTTAGCTACGATGCATCAAAATGGTTGGAATACATATCAAAGCAAACCGGAAGGCATATCCATCATGCCCTTTGTGGTCATGGTGGTGAACGCGTTATCCGCGAGGGTAAAAAGGAGTGGAAAGTTGATGGCTATGAGCCTATCACAAAGACCGTCTATGAATACAACGGTTGTAAATGGCACGGTTGTCCCTGTCAGTCTGAGAGAACCAAAGCGGACAAGACTCGGTACGGTGCAACTCTGTCCAAGGAAAGGATGATAAAGGAACAGGGTTACAACCTCGTCACAGCTTGGGAATGTGAGAAACCACCCAAAATCAAGAGGTACTTTACGAAAGAATTCAGGCCTTACCCCCACTACATTGTCTTTGATTTTGAAGCCCTCCTCCAACGTTTGAATTACCGGCAAACATCCGATCTCACATATCTTTCAAGACATATCCCCGTAAGCGTCGGTGTTGCCGATAGTTTAAATACCCACCCAACGTTCATTGAGCACAAGGATCCCAAAGTGTTGGTTAAGCTGTTTGTGGGGCAGCTGGAAAAGAGGCACGCCCTCATTGTAAAAGAAGTCGAGAGAAAGCATCCAAGGCCCGACGATTTCGAGATGCTTTCCAAAAAGAACCAGGATGCATGGAACGAGTGGGTAAAACAAGTAGTTGTAATTGGTTTTAACAGTGGCAAATATGACATCAATCTTATCAAGCGATACTTTGTTAAAGAAATCGCGCAGGGTGATAAGATCCGGGTAGCCAAGAAAGACAACATCTACATGTCACCACCCCGAGTTTTAAATTTTTAGACGTAAAGAACTTCCTCGCCCCGGGCATGAGCTATGACGGTTGGTGCAAGTCTTTAGCATGTAGGCTTGAGAAGCTCGTGTTTCCATACGAGTGGTTGACTAGCCACGACAAGTTGGACCATGTTGGGCCTGTCGCGCACGAGGACTTCTATAGCCGGCTAAGTGGGAAAAACCCGCTATCTCCTGAAGAGTACGAAACATTCCGCGCCGAGTTTTACAAGCGGGGCTGTGTCACCATGATGGACTGGCTGCGCGAGTACAACCTAGCCGATGTGGAACCATTCATTGAAGCTGTCAACAAGACGAGGCGTCAGTATTATGCCGACGAGATAGACATTTTGAAGGACGCGGTAAGTATCCCGGGTGTCTCGATGCGCTACGTTTTGAATAAATCTCTACGGCTGAACCCCAAGCTGGAGCTATACGCTCCAGGGGAACCATGCAGGCACAGGTGCGAGGACTCTTGCTACACCAAAGGTTGTAAGGGCTGTAAAGAGGTACAGAAAGCATGTACAAAATGTACAAGGAATAAGGCCTACGAGCTCCTACGTACAGGTATGGTTGGTGGCCCTGCGACAGTATTCTGTAGGTATCACGAAAGAGATGTGACAGATATCAGATCTCACGTGTACAAGGAGCCCCACAAGTGTAAGACCATTCTAGGGTATGATGCAAATATGCTCTACCCAAGTACCTTAATGCAAGACTTCCCCTGTGGGAAAGAGGAGCTGATCAAGGTGGCTACACCAACATCAGAAAAAAATATCGAGAAACTAACGCGAGGTGTGCGAGATGAAACCCTCTTTGGGTTTGCGCAGGTCGATATCGAGGTACCTGAAGATCTGCGTGAAAAATTTAGCGGAATGACCCCGCTATTTGTCGTCAAGGAGATACCTGATGAAACCATCCCTGAGCATATGCATGAGTACTTGAAAACTACAGGACGCAAGCGTGTCCCGGGCACGCGTAAGCTTTTGGGATTACTAAAAACTAAAAAAATCCTACTATATACCCCCGTACTGAAATGGTACCTTGACCATGGGCTAAAAGTGACTGCTTTTCACCAATTTCTCAAGTACACTCGAGGTAAGCCATTTGCATGGTTTCCATAAGAGATTGCCGATGCACGACGACAAGCCGATAAAGACCCCGACAAGCGTATTGCGGGGAATACAGCAAAGTTAAAAGGGAACAGCTTCTACGGCAAGATGATTGAAGACCTAGCGAGACACGCAGATACTACGTTCACCAGGAATGAAAAAGAGGTTGATGCAGCCCTGCGAAGCCCGTACCTAGAGGATCTTGAAGAGATTGGAGATGCTTGCGAGCTTAGAAAAGGCAAACACAAGTGTAGTATCGCCAGACCCTATCAATGCGGTATTGCAGTGTACCAACTAGCCAAGCTCCGTATGCTTGAGTTTTACTATGATTTTATCGACAAGTAAGTGGATCGTCGAGATTTTGAGTATATTTACATGGATACTGACAGTGCCTATTTTGCTATCTCTGGGGAACAGTTGCGAGATGTCGTTCGCCCCGAACTGCTTGACGAGTACGACAAGGACGTGAAAAACTGGCTCGTCACAGATAAATACTCGAGTCGAACAGGAGGGGTATTTAAACTAGAATTCACAGGGTTTCGGATGTGTGCCACGACGACCAAGTGCTATTTCATCGAAGGCAAAGAAGGTACGAAATTTTCATGTAAGGGCATGTCAAAGAAGCAAAATGCTGTGACCTGGAGCAGGTACATGAGTGCGCTGTGGGGTGGTATAGACATTGCCAAAAACGTAGGTTTTCGGGTGCACAACCAGGGTATGATCACGTACGAACAAAACAAGCTCGGCCTGTCGGCTTTTTATGACAAGAGGGTTGTACATGACGACGGGATACATACCTCTCCGCTTACACTTTAATTACATTTTTGAATAACTAAATGGAAGTGTGTTTGTATATCGCTGTAATTTTACCCTATGTGATAATACTACTATTCTATCTAAAATTTCAACATACAATAAAGAGAATGACAGAGCTCGCGAATATATTTAACGACACAACCGCGGAATCTTTTGAACATGTCGAAAAACCCACGGATAAACGCCAAGCTTTGAAGGAAGCCCTGCGCAAAGGCAGGGGGCATCTCTTAGGTAAGAAATGTACAGAAAGCTTTATTGACAAGGCCCCTGATGGAGCCATCGAGAAGGTACATGCCGACTATGTATAACGTGAGCTCCAAGAGAAGGGGGAAAAGACGACCAAGGCGTTAACTACTCACGTGGTTAACCTGTACGCGAACCTTATTCGAAATTTCGTGGACATCGATAGCGTTGATGATTTACGTAAGGATATCGAAGAGGATCCGATAATCCGGGACGCCATGGCAGATTTGGGCGTCCTCGTCTATTGCACAATTGGCAGGTGTTTAGCGCCCATCTTGGTTTTGGGACATACAGCTAGACATATATCCAAAAACGATGAGGAGGAGACTAGCGAGAAAGATCCTTGAGGATCAGGGCCTACATTAAAATTTCTTAATGAGTGAAGAACCGAGACAAGAAGAGAAAGTCCTCACAAGACCAGTAAAGCATCCGAGAAGGGTTGCCCAGGGGCACAAGTTGGCGGCACTGATGAAGAAGAGGAAGAAAGAAATGAAACAACAAGAGGGTACTGTAGAACCTACAGTCAAAACCTCTTCTAGGGCCGGTTCCGTACAGTCAGTCTACATCTACGGTGTAGGTACGCTTGCCTTGCTCGCGATAGGAGTAGGCGTCTATTATAAATTTGGAAGCAAAAATGAAACTCACAAGCCCGCGATTCGTTCTGAGCCTCAACAAGGCAAGCCTCAAATTGACATTTTTAAAATGCATTAATAAATGACTACAGGTAAAGCTCATATGACAAGCAACATTACTCCCAAAGAGAAGGAAATTTTGGACATGCTCTACGAAACTGTCGTAGATCTCAGTTTTACCTTCGCCTATGCCCTTGGGGGAAAGAAATTCCTAGGAATCACGAGACCCTCTGCCAAAATGGACATGAACGACGTCCTCAAGATGACGGCTTATTTTGCCGCGGGAAGAGCTTCTCTTCCCTCTTTGGGTTTGCGCAGGTCGATATCGAGGTACCTGAAGATCTGCGTGAAAAATTTAGCGGAATGACCCCGCTATTTGTCGTCAAGGAGATACCTGATGAAACCATCCCTGAGCATATGCATGAGTACTTGAAAACTACAGGACGCAAGCGTGTCCCGGGCACGCGTAAGCTTTTGGGATTACTAAAAACTAAAAAAATCCTACTATATACCCCCGTACTGAAATGGTACCTTGACCATGGGCTAAAAGTGACTGCTTTTCACCAATTTCTCAAGTACACTCGAGGTAAGCCATTTGCATGGTTTCCATAAGAGATTGCCGATGCACGACGACAAGCCGATAAAGACCCCGACAAGCGTATTGCGGGGAATACAGCAAAGTTAAAAGGGAACAGCTTCTACGGCAAGATGATTGAAGACCTAGCGAGACACGCAGATACTACGTTCACCAGGAATGAAAAAGAGGTTGATGCAGCCCTGCGAAGCCCGTACCTAGAGGATCTTGAAGAGATTGGAGATGCTTGCGAGCTTAGAAAAGGCAAACACAAGTGTAGTATCGCCAGACCCTATCAATGCGGTATTGCAGTGTACCAACTAGCCAAGCTCCGTATGCTTGAGTTTTACTATGATTTTATCGACAAGTAAGTGGATCGTCGAGATTTTGAGTATATTTACATGGATACTGACAGTGCCTATTTTGCTATCTCTGGGGAACAGTTGCGAGATGTCGTTCGCCCCGAACTGCTTGACGAGTACGACAAGGACGTGAAAAACTGGCTCGTCACAGATAAATACTCGAGTCGAACAGGAGGGGTATTTAAACTAGAATTCACAGGGTTTCGGATGTGTGCCACGACGACCAAGTGCTATTTCATCGAAGGCAAAGAAGGTACGAAATTTTCATGTAAGGGCATGTCAAAGAAGCAAAATGCTGTGACCTGGAGCAGGTACATGAGTGCGCTGTGGGGTGGTATAGACATTGCCAAAAACGTAGGTTTTCGGGTGCACAACCAGGGTATGATCACGTACGAACAAAACAAGCTCGGCCTGTCGGCTTTTTATGACAAGAGGGTTGTACATGACGACGGGATACATACCTCTCCGCTTACACTTTAATTACATTTTTGAATAACTAAATGGAAGTGTGTTTGTATATCGCTGTAATTTTACCCTATGTGATAATACTACTATTCTATCTAAAATTTCAACATACAATAAAGAGAATGACAGAGCTCGCGAATATATTTAACGACACAACCGCGGAATCTTTTGAACATGTCGAAAAACCCACGGATAAACGCCAAGCTTTGAAGGAAGCCCTGCGCAAAGGCAGGGGGCATCTCTTAGGTAAGAAATGTACAGAAGGCTTTTTTGACAAGGCCCCTGATGGAGCCATCGAGAAGGTACATGCCGACTATGTATAACGTGAGCTCCAAGAGAAGGGGGAAAAGACGACCAAGGCGTTAACTACTCACGTGGTTAACCTGTACGCGAACCTTATTCGAAATTTCGTGGACATCGATAGCGTTGATGATTTACGTAAGGATATCGAAGAGGATCCGATAATCCGGGACGCCATGGCAGATTTGGGCGTCCTCGTCTATTGCACAATTGGCAGGTGTTTAGCGCCCATCTTGGTTTTGGGACATACAGCTAGACATATATCCAAAAACGATGAGGAGGAGACTAGCGAGAAAGATCCTTGAGGATCAGGGCCTACATTAAAATTTCTTAATGAGTGAAGAACCGAGACAAGAAGAGAAAGTCCTCACAAGACCAGTAAAGCATCCGAGAAGGGTTGCCCAGGGGCACAAGTTGGCGGCACTGATGAAGAAGAGGAAGAAAGAAATGAAACAACAAGAGGGTACTGTAGAACCTACAGTCAAAACCTCTTCTAGGGCCGGTTCCGTACAGTCAGTCTACATCTACGGTGTAGGTACGCTTGCCTTGCTCGCGATAGGAGTAGGCGTCTATTATAAATTTGGAAGCAAAAATGAAACTCACAAGCCCGCGATTCGTTCTGAGCCTCAACAAGGCAAGCCTCAAATTGACATTTTTAAAATGCATTAATAAATGACTACAGGTAAAGCTCATATGACAAGCAACATTACTCCCAAAGAGAAGGAAATTTTGGACATGCTCTACGAAACTGTCGTAGATCTCAGTTTTACCTTCGCCTATGCCCTTGGGGGAAAGAAATTCCTAGGAATCACGAGACCCTCTGCCAAAATGGACATGAACGACGTCCTCAAGATGACGGCTTATTTTGCCGCGGGAAGAGCTTCTCGCGAAATGGCTGTAAGCAAGGGGTGGATCCCGGCAAGTATTGTACCGAAACAATAAATGATGATAGATGTAGCCAGAATTGATGGAGAGATTAAAAAGTCTCAGCAAGACGAAAATTACCTGCGCCTCTATACGTTATTTTCCCACGACATTGTACCTCGGTACATTAAACTGTTGAAAACACCAATCAAGATACCCTTTTTTAACCATGGACCCTGCCCTGTCTCTCAGGAGAAGGTGCGCCTTGTTGAGAGATATCGCAAGGTATTGCGGTACCTAAATGGTAAGATAGTGTTTGATCCTCTACCCCTCGTCTACAAAACCACCTACTGCCCGCCTGTAAGGGGCATCTTGTCAACAACCACACCGGCGCGTGGATTTGTATCAATTGCCTTTCGATATACCCAAAAATCCAGAAAAAAACAGGGCGTTTAATATAAATGCTAGATGTTGTCCTTGAACCACACACCTGCATTTTTAGTGGTCCGACAGGGTGCGGCAAGACGCAACGTGTCCTGGACCTGTTAGAAAACGAGTATAAAAATCACTACTACAACATAGTCATACTATGTCCGACTATACAGTGGAATAGCACCTACCTTGAGAGGGCCTCACTTTGGAAAGATGATTACGTGTTCCTGATAAACCCCAAGGATCAACTCTTTGAATGGATTCAGAAATTGTCATCGTTGCTAGCAGGTGAGGAGGGAATGCCTCGACAAGCGGAGGCATTCCCTGCTTGAGCTTGCCATCAGCGGTAGGCACCGCAAGCATAGTCTGTGGCTATTAACCCAATCGTATACTGCTTTGCCAAAAATTTGAGAAGACAGAAGAAACAGCTTTTCCTCTGGTACCCCCATGAACGGTCTGATATGAAAATGATTGACGAAGAGACGAACATGATATCCGATTGGGACGAAATCAAGACTAAATTGAAGAAGTCCGAACATGCATGCCTGTACGTGAGGTTGGAGCACCCTAGGACTTGGAAAATTCTCGAGTAAAAACCTCTGGCTGAACATTGGTATATTAAAATGTCGTCGCAACTTACCCTGTTTAACGCAGGAGTCATCGAGACTCTGTTCAATGAACAAAATCAGCCTCATTTTAAACGTGCTGACCTGGGGAGGTTTTTAGGAATTGAAAAAATTGCAGAGCCCTATCGGGATATTACTACCCTTCCACGTCATGAGATAGGGTTGGTTTCAAACCAACCACTAAAAGGAGACCAAAATTGGTATGATGCCTTCGTTACATTAGACGATGCATTGGAGATTGTGCGTCGTTCCAGAAAACCCAAGGCGGCACAGCTTACCAGATGGCTAACTCGAAAAGGTGTCGAAAAATTGCAGGATGAACTTAAGGAGCAGCGTCAAGCCCTCGAAGAAAGGGATATGGCCCTGGCGATCCTCGGGGATGATCTAGACGACAGAGGCAAGCAACTTGTGGTGCTGGGGGACGAACTTGAGGAGCTCCAAGATCAAGTAGAAACATTACAGTAACGTGCCGTGCCTTACCTTGAAGACCCTCAAAAAGATAACGGCATGATCATTATCCAAAAGAACAACAACGATCCTTTTCCATATGTGGCGATCTGCGGTCAACAAGGGTACGTGGCACAAAAAATACGGAACAAACTTGTTGACTACCCCAACGGTGAGATTGTGGTGCTAGCAGAAACACCAAATGCCATCGTACACTACAACTGGCTTCGAGAGCGTGGGTGTATCGAAGTCAACCCGGAGCGTGTTAGACATTTTAGGCTTGGTGAACATTATACTCACCAACGTCTCTTAGAGCTCGCGGAATAGGCGACGGTTTTTCCAAAGTGTAGCTCTACACTTTTGAAAAATAGACATTTTAGACCCGTTTGGCCTCATGCTTAAAGCCATTGAAATATCAAATAATGGAAGAAGTAACAAATATGGAAGAATATGTACAACAAAAACAAAGACAACTGAAAAATATGTACTATATACAAGTACCCGTACTCCGATGTTGTATTGAGGCAGCATCAGTGACCGGTTATTGCCCCCAATGCCTAGAAAATTTTAGGTTTCGAGATGGAGAATACTACGAGGGGTTTGAGTATACAACTGATAAAGAGCTTTTAGACAGGGTAGCATCAGGGAAAAAAGCATAGGCAACATTCGCAAGAATGCTATAAAACGCCTAGGGCTGCATATCGTTAAAAAGGCCGAGAACAAGTATGGTATGATCTGCTACGAGGTTATCAAAAATAAGGAATTAAAGCTGTCGGATTTAGCTGACTTGGGGAAAATAGGCGATATCCTCAACTTGCCTATGGCAGATAGACGATTGGTTGACATTGACCTTGATATCGAACCCAATGTTATCAAAGGTATCGTTTATGGGTATCCGTTCTACACCTTACATCCCTTGGATTATTTAAGGGATCCGAATGAAGATGACGAAGATGATGATGATGAAGAGGATGACGAAGAGGATGAAGATCTAGATGAACTCATGAAAAAATATTACCACTCCTTGATATGCTCCGGCGGTACCTGAACATCTTCAGGAATAAGCATTAATTCTTCTGACACGAAGCTACGATCAGGACCGTCTTTTAAATAGTACAACACACGGCTACCCGCTGCGATACGATCCAGCCTGTACAATTTCTTGCTCCAAAAAGCATCAGTTGCGCGTCTTTTCACGTCACCATGCTCTTCTCCAGGTTGTAGGAGATAGAGATACAACTCGTCCTCGGGCAATGGCTTTTCTTCGGGGTATTGATGCCCCTTTGCAAGTGGTACCTCTTCGAGTTTAATCGCCCTGTTAGGCTTCATCTCAATCATGGCAGTCTTGGTATTATTGAGATTTTTCACTATTGTATACAATTGTTTCACCCAAATGGTACTAGTCTCCTCGGAGACCAACTCTTGCGCATCTTGGGGCTTAAAGAGTCTTTCCGCGAGTACCTTGTTGTACGACTCTACAAATGCCGTGAACGTATGGTGGTATTTGGTGGTAACCCGTTTAATCTCAACACCTTTACCTTCTAACAGCTTCGTTACATCTGACTTGAACTCACTACCATTGTCACACTGAAAAATTTTAGGGTATCGTAAAGGTCCCGCTTTATAAATGTCCTTGATCATGTCCGCGACTTCGCTGGCTTTTTTAGTACGTAGAGGACTCGCTACCTTGTACCTTGAAGCCACGTCAATGCCCGTGAGAATATACTTGTAGGTTCTACCGTATAGTTTGTCATGGGGCATGTACAAGAGATCGAATTGGTGCATCTCACTGGGGCTTGTAATTGTAAAATGAGGATAATCGATACGTCTCGGACCCCGAATATGCCGGAGCCAGAGTAGTTGCCTAGAAAGCCAGTGAGTGACCAGCTTTTTTGATAGGCTACTCTGCTTCGCGAGCAATTTAACAGCTTTTCGTCCATTCCAGAGATGTTCCGGGGTGTAGTAAATTTTACTTAATTTTTCCGCTTCTTCTTCGGTAACGATATGTGGTGCTTTTGACATGTTGTTTATTACATGTCAAAAACGTTCTATAGATACTTGTATGCTACAAACCACAAAAGAGTCAAGGAGCCAACAATGAAGGTGAGTTCACCATCCTGTTGTTGTTTAGAAGGTATATAAAAATCTGACAATTTCGGAACCTTATCGTTCGATGCGATGTAGTACTTGTACATGTCATCTTCCAGCTCCCTCAGGCTCTTCCCAGCCTGTATTTGCATTTCCCGTTGTTTGTTAAACCAGTCGATTTTGGTCTGCCGGTCTTGTACCCATTGCGCTTGACTGGTTTGCAGTTTTTCCATCGCCTCATCATGTCTCTTGCGCTCTGCCTCGCCATGCCCTGAAAGCTTACTAAACAGGAAATTTGATCCGCTGAATGCCAACGCGTTAATCGCGGCACCTGCAACAAGAACACGGATAGTTGCCATTTATTCTGGGTGTTTGCTCTTCTTACAATCCTTACAGCGATACCTCCGCCTTTCATGGGGGCAAATCTGACTTCCCTTACAATCCTTGCACTGGGCCCTCACCCTTTCATGGGGGCAAATCTGACTTCCCTTGCAATCCTTGCAATAGCCCCTCACCATTTCATGGGGGCAAATCTGACTTCTCTTGCAATCTTTGCACTGATCCCTCCGCCTTTCATGGTGGCAAATCTGACTTCCCTTGCAATCTTTGCACTAGGATCTTATCCTTAGATGTTTACAAATCTGACTTCCTTTACAATCCTTACAGCGATACCTCAGCCTTTCATGGTGGCAAATCTGACTTCCTTTACAATCTTTGCACTGGGCCCTCCGCCTTTCATGGTGGCAAATCTGACTTCCTTTACAATCTTTGCACTGGGATCTTATCCTTTCATGGTGGCAAATCTGACTACCCTTACAGTCTTTGCAACAGGCCCTCTGTTTTTCATGGGGGCAAATCTGACTTCCCTTACAATCCTTGCAATAGGCCCTCACCCTTTCATGGTGGCAAATCTGACTTCCCTTACAGTCTTTGCATTGATCCCTCCGCCTTTCATAGGGGTACTTGTTTTTGGCACGCCGCTGTTTCTTTTTATCCAGGCAACATATGCAACTTTTTGTCGGTTTTTCATTTTTCATCACCTTAAATGCATCTAGGGTTAAAACGTGTTTACAATTTGAGCAGCTCTTGGTTCCTTCCATATTGTTTTGTATTCGCCTTTACAACAAACACAAATTTCGGTCGCTAATACTCCACACTGTGAAACCTACCATCTAGGATGTTTAGCTGGGCATCTTGGAGCAGGTACACATAGCAGCGGATATCCCCGCTGCCGTCAGCCTTTTTCGACATGTGTAGCGTAATCCCATCACTCAGGCGTTGTAAGGGTCTTCCGGAACCATGCAGACTATGGTCGGGGGAAGTTCGAAAATCGATAAACAGGGCGTATCGTTCCGTAAAGAATTGCCCTACGGTTACTTCCGAGTCGTGACCTCCAAAAAGGTTCACGATCTGTTCCAGGTGATCTTTCGGAAGCATGGCGTGTGAATACAACTCGTTGGGTTCACCCTCAACAGTGATTGAAATTTTCTCAATCTTCGGGTTATAAAAGACCTCGTTTTTACCAGAGTAGGCCTTCACATCTGAAGGGTCTACGAAGAGTAACAATACACCCTTGAGAGACTTGGCAGGAGTGTCGATTTGAAGGTTGTAGCTGGTGTCGGCTTTTTTAAGGGTCACCACCTTGCTCCGGAGTATCCGTTCGTAGGGTAACGCGAGACGACTATACCGCGACATCATGGCACTCGCGAGACACTCGTGGTTGACCTTGTCAAATTCCAGGGCTATATTACCTATTTTATATGCGGCATCCGCTGCCTTGGCAGCCGTAGATCCTGAGGCCGCAGTACCTCCGTCTTTGATAACATCGCTATGTGAGGCAAAATGTAGGACAAACTGCAATCTGTCATACAGCCCGGCCTGATAGTACGGCAAGTCTCTCGTCAGTTCGAACATCTTGCCAAGGGGGATACAAAATGTATTACCATAAGCCACGGTAATGGCCTTCTCCTCGTCGGTACCCACGTGATCGCTAGTCTTCACCTGGAGAGCCCTGATGGTACCGTCATTAGGGTTAATACCCTCTAAAATTAGGTTGTTTTCCCGATCAAATTTGGGCAGCCAGAGGTCTCTGTAGACCGCGAGCGTGTTGTAATCACTGATATTTTGAATTTCGTTGCCATTCAAGGTGATACGTAGATCTCGCACCAGGCTTTTGCCTATATTACTGACAAGGGTACGCTTCGTGTTCGTCCCTGTAAGTTCCACATCAAACAGTAGCTTAATGCTACCTGGAAAAATGACATCATTCTGCCCCATGTTTGGCACGTCCACATATAGGTCTTCGTTTTGGTTGATTGTGGAAGGTACGTGACTTACCTTGACGCGCTGCCTCTTCCCTTTGATAGCCAGCATCGTTTTAAACTTGTACAGGCCGTTGGGGTTAGCACCATATTCGCGACATACCTGCGCGTATCCGGAGGTTGAGTAGGGATTTTTGTACTGGTCAAACCCATCGTCATAAGGCATGGGTACCTTCATTCTTGCCAAAATGCGACGCATGTGGTAATGCACGTGAAATTTAAAGATCGAGTTGACAAGTGGTACGGAGCCTGTCATGTGCTTAGCAGAGATACCTAAAGCCGTGGTTGCGCAATGGGTTGCGAAGTTAACCTGAATGTTCCAGTAATCCAATGCTTGTCCCTCCCATCCGACTCTAACAGGATCATTCAGCAAATTTGTTGGAATTTTGATGGCATACTTGTTAAGCTCGGGGAATACCACGGAAATGTGGGATTCGGTAGACACGTACAGATCCTGGTGCTCCAAGTTTGTTATACCAAGGGGCCATTCTCCCTTGTTTGACTTGTACTTTGCCTTTGGGTTGTACGAATACATGTTCATCCTTTCTTAGAAGAAAGGATGAAGCAACTCTACATTACCGACATTGAAAAAGCCACAATGTTTGAGGATTACCTGGGACAGGACACGAGAATTGCCTTAAAATCGATAAGTATCCGGCCTACATGGCTCAGCATTTACACCGACAACGACCTCACTATTCGTAAGGTGGGGCCTGATCAGAGGGTTACTCGAATCAGGATCATGAACGGCCTATATAAAATCGAGGATCTGGCAACTATCGTCAACAGCCAGACACAGGAAAAAATCAAGCTGTTTGTCCTGAAAAATGGACTCTGCAGGCTCCGTGTCAGTGACGGGTACACAGTGGTGATTAACAGACCACTGCAAGAGCTCTTGGGCCTACCTGCTCCGGCCGGTGGAAAATAATACATAAAGGGCGACTATGATTCGTTCTACAAAACTGGCGTCTATATTCGGTTACGACTTGTTTGCCCTCAGTTGGACGAAAATGATACCCTACTAGATGGTAAAAAGTCAAAAATTCTCGCCTTGCTCCCCACCAAAGAGTTAAACGCCTGGGGGGGACATGCTGACCTGGAGTTTTGACACTCCAATTTACCTTCCTTTGAAGGGTTCGACAGATCTTCTCGAGTTCATGTTGACGGACGAATTTCACCACGACAAAAATGTTTCGTTCACTGGAATTACAATGTGCCTGCTCATAGAATAAATGAATGATATAGCCAAATTGTATCCGAATTTACCAAGTGCTCCTGAGGACGATACTATGCAGGATGAAAGTCAAAAATATAGACTTGACAAGATTGGAGATATTGAGAAGTATCTGCGAAGTGAAATTAAAGAGCGGGACAGACTCTCAAAAAAGTTCAAGATGCACGGGACCTGGGTGAGGTATTGTGATCATGGACTACTGAGAGTTAGTATTTTCACGTCGGGGGTCGGAATCGGAGCGTTGGCCTCGGGCCTTGGGGCTCCACTCTGTATAGCGATGGGTGGAATAACGATTGCTGTAGGTATCGGGCAAGCTGGTCTGAGGAACGCCTCAAAGAGGCTTGGTGTGAAATCGAAAAAACATGAGAGTATCAGGCTACTCGCGGAATCAAAGCTGAATTCCTTCATTGATCTAATATCAAAAGCGGTAGAAAATGGGGTCATCAGCGACTACGAGTTTAGTCTCATTATGCAGGAAAAACAAAAGTATATGCTGCTAAAGGAATAGATGCGACAACGCTTCAAACATATCGTTGACTCCATCAATGAACGAGAGCGCGCCCGGCTAGTTGCGAAGGGAAGACAGGAAGGTAAGGATGAAATTTAAAAAAAACTTCAATCTGTGCAGTATGCAAGCACTACCTAGATTCTCCACCTGTTTACAGGCCTTAGTATATTTTATAACCTTTGGGTTATAAAACATTTAATCATCACTCAGCAACCATTCAACTTTAAAGTCCTTATACCTACATTCCACAACATGTACCTGTGGGTAGTAGTTTTTGCCCTGAATATACACGGATGATATCGCCAGCACACCACTGAGTTTGCAAGGCTCATTATAGGGTACTGGTTGATCATGGAAGTTAGTCGTGATCGCGTCCTTGTAGTATTTTAGTTTCGCGTTGATATACCGCTCTTTTTTCAACGGCTCCGTTGTTAGGGTTTGAGGTATCAACTCTTGGATTTTGTTCCAGATTTGACGATACTTTTCGATCCAATCCGGGTACTCTTCAAAATCAAGACTCATCGCCGGTACTGCGCTGGCGTTGTATCGGCTGACTCCATTAGGGGACCAGACTTCAGGCGTTTTTATCCTCAGAGCTACTATGAGGTCTCGTGTACGATACCCCACAATATACCGTTGATCCTTACCTCCATTGGTAGGAACGGGATCTGACACCGTCATATAGTCCACGTTGATATCATTGATGTCAGTGAAAGTATACGCAAAACTATAGAAATTTCTTGGGTTGACAATTTCGTTCTCAAATTTCAGCATCCTTTATTGAATTTTAAACAAGGTCCGAGAATTGCTTCTATCGTTTCTCACACATGCGCAACTACCCCCGTTATATGTTATATATTCGTGGTAGCAATACCAACACAGCATTTTAGTCTTTATCATCAGCCTCCGTCCGAAGCTACACCTGTCGTACTCGTCAAGCACGCGCTCGCAATCATTGCAGTATTGTTCCATTTATCTTATACCCTGAGGGGGTATAAGATAACCTGTTATTTATGATAGTTTGACTCTCTATGCTAGCTATTCTAAATCACGCACACGATCCTCCAAATTTTTAATTGATCGTTCATTCTCCATCGACTCTTGCACTAATACCAAGGTCATAAGTGGTAGAGAGAGACCAACCCCAACCATAAATATCATGCCTACTACATTTCCAAACATCTCGAATTTTGATTGACACATTTATTTATTTATAGGCTCCACAACTCGAGGCCTGCCTTTTCGTCCTCTGAAAAGCACCAGTCTATGACCCTATCCGGATGCCAGGCCAATGGAAGCAGCTCCTCCTTAATCCTGGCCTTTTCGGCTTTTCTCTGGCGATAGGCATCGAGTACGTCAAGCTCATCTTCGGAGGCTCTGATGCACATGCCCTCCGTCTTGAATTGATCCGGCACGTGCCTGAACAAACAGGGGTGTTTTTCAAACACCTCGTTGCACATGTATTGCGTCTTGAACTGGTCCGGCACGTACTCGAACAGGTCGGGATACCATTCAACAGCCTTGTTGTACATGTCCTGCGTCTTGAACCGATCTGGTACAAATTCTAGCATATTAGAATCCTCTTCAACAGCTCTGATGCACATGCCCTCCGTCTTGAATTGATCCGGGACATATTCGAGCTGGTAGTGATCCTCTTCAACCACCCAATTGCATATGTCCTGCGTTTTGAACCGGTCCGGCACATACTCGAACAGGTCGGGATACCATTCAACAAACCTCGTTGCACATGTGTCGCGTCTTGAATTGATCCGGCACATGCTCGAACAGGTCGGGATACCATTCAACAGCCTTGTTGCACATGTCTCGCGTCTTGAACCGATCAGGTACAAATTCTAGCATATTAGAATCTTCTTCAACAGCCTTGTTGCACATGCCCTGCGTCTTGAACTGGTCCGGTACAAGTATTAGCACCAGGGGATACTTTTCAACAGCCTTGTTGCATATGTCTTGCATATTGAAATGGTCCCGAATTTTTTTAAACATCTTCTCTTTACGTATATAATTCAACCTTAAAGAGTGGACAGGATGTTGGGAATTTACCCTACATGTTGGTCACGTGTTGTTGCTGCTCATGTGTTGATTTTTTGCTGATTGTCAGCGGATTTTGCATTATTCTTATCTTATAACCCTGAAGGGTTGTAAGATAACTTACTCAGGCCTTATCGCACATATCTCGCGTCTTGAACCGGTTGGGGACATACTCGAACAGTTTGGGATACCATTCAACAGCTTTGTTACACATGTCTCGCGTCTGGAATTGATCCGGCACATACTCGAGAACGCGGGGATTTTTTTCAACAGCTTTGTTACACATGTCTCGCGTCTTGAACCGGCCTGGTACAAATTCTAGCATATTAGAATTCTCTTCAACAGCTCTGTCGCACATGCATCGCGTCTTGAACTGATCCGGGACATATTCGAGCTGGTAGGGATCCTCCTGAACAGCTTCATAGCATAGGCATACGTCTTGCGTTTTGAACCAGTCCGGGACAAATTCGAACATACTAGGATCATCGGAGACAACAGCTTCGCACATGTCTCGCGTTTTGAAGTGGTCTGGCACGTACTCGAATAGATAGGGCATCCCTTCAACCGCCCAGTTGCACATGTCTTGCGTCTTGATATGATCTGGCACAATATCGAATATGCTGATGCTCTCCCCGACGGCTATGGCGTGCATTTGTTCCGTCTTGAACCTGTCTGGTACAATCTCAAACAAATGTGGCATCTCTTCAACGGCTATATTGCACATGTCCTGCGTTTTGAAATGGTCTGGCACGTGTTCAAGTAAATGAGGCATCTCATCTTCTCTTTACGTACATAATTCAACCTTTTAAGGTGGACAGGAAGTTGAGTTAGGAATTTACCTTACTCAACATGTTGGTCACGTTGCGCATGCGTTCGATTTTTATTGATTTTTTGCTGATTTTGTGTGTGTGTGATAAATAGCTGTGACAGAACGATTGTATAAGAACTTATGATGATATGTGTGCGCATGTGTGTGATGTGTGATGTGCGCGATGTGCGCATATAAGAACTTGTGTGTGCGCATGTGTGTGTGTTATGTTTTAAAAGAGTTTGACCGTGGATTTTGGAAAGGTGTGTGGTTATACTGATTCCCTATACTAGCTTGGGGTCAATGTCGTTCGGACTAAAATAAACAACGAAAGGAAAAAGTTTGACGTGATGACTAAAAAGACCTTGCGTGGTTTAGGATTAACCAACTAATTTTACTTTTTCCTTAGTTGCTTTATTTATTATATTTCTTAGTTGCTTTTGTTGAAAATACGGTATCGTATTTTGTTTTTTAGTTTTTACCCACACAGGAACAGTATATTTCCTACAGTCTGCAAAGGCCTGTTTTGCTCTACGGGAGATAATACCGTAGAGCAAAATGCCAAAGTCTTTCCCCAATCTTTTAATGCTGTTTTATATAGTAATTTTGTTACGTTGACTGTTTTTGCAGAAAAGAAAGACAAAATACAAAATTGATTCATTTTTCTTTAATAGCCAGGGTACTCGGCTCGCCATAAAAAATGCAATAAAAGAGATAGAGAAATGTTCCTTCTGGCGCAATGCACATCTCGCGCACGCGCACGTCACAGCAAATCCAACAAATCCCTGATAATCCAGTACCCTGCGGTACCATGCAGTGCTTATCCATGCATAACGGAAGTAAAGTCCCTATCATACAGTGTTGAGTAGGGGTAATTCCCTAATGAGTGATGAGGTCATGAAATCATACAAATAGGAGAAAAAATTCTAGCGCACTATGTAGGGGGGAATTCCCTGAATACTGCTGACGTCATCAAAAATCAACGCATGCGCAATAAAAATGTCATCTTCGGACCAGCGTTGAAATCTATATATAAATGAGCTGGTTTAAAACACAGGACATGTACAACGAGGCCGTTGAAAAGTATCCGGATCAATTTAAGTATGTACCCGATGAATTCAAGGCTCAAGAAATGTACAACTGGGTGGTTGAAGAGGACCCTACCATCTCAAGTATGTACCAGATGAATTCAAAACGCAGAACATGTGCAACAAGGCCGTTGAAAAGTATCCCCGCATGCTCAGGCATGTCCCGGATCAGTTCAAGACTCAAGACATGTGCAACAGCCTCGTTGCAAGGTATTCCCACCTATCCAAGTATGTGCCGGATCGGTTCAAGACGCAAGACATATGTAATATATTTACCGGCGAGGTACATGCCATGATGTTCAAAACGCGAAACATGTGTAATGAGGCTGTTGAAAGGGAGCCCCTGATGCTCAAGTATGTGGCGGATCGGTTCAAAACACAGGACATGTGCAACAAGGTCGTTGAAGGGAATGCCTGGCTGTTGGAGCACGTACCATACCACTTCAGGACACAAGACATGTGCAATGGGGCTGTTGAAAGGTATCCCCCTGCACACAGACATGCACCAGATCAATTCAAGACACAGTACATGTGTAATGGGGCTGTTGAGGATGATCCCCACGTGCTCGAGGATGTGCCGGATCAATTCAAGACGCAGGACATGTGAAATGGGGCTGTTGAAAGGTATCCCGAAATGCTCAAGCATGTCCCTAAAAGGTTCAATATGTAGGTGAAATTCATATGTCATCTTACAACCCCTCGGGGCTATAGGATGAAATCAAAAATACTACTAATAAATGTGCATTAACTGTCAGAGAAAATTTGATATTTTTGGAATCGTCGTCATCATGACCTTCGCGACCGGCATCGGTCTCTTCCTACCACTAATGGCCCTAACCCTGGTACAAGAAGCAGAGAAGAAGGAGAAGGAACAAAGAATTAAATACCTATGGGATCGCTTTAATGAAATAAATGAATGAAGAACAATGTAAGGACCGTGAACGTATGCTGGATGAATATGATAGGTGTAGATGCGGGCGAAGGCTCATGGTAAATGGTAAACTTTTATGCTGGTACTGTTATCAGGAATATATCACATATAACGGGGGCGGGTGTGTATGTACGATGACATGCAACCCTCTGACATCGTTTGAATTACAATAAAACAAGATGCTACAATTTGAGAATGAGCTTGTCAGCCCTAAAATTTTCTACTCATTTGCCGCTACTTTTACAGACATCAATGATATCAACGTGGACTGCCTGACAGTGTCAGATCCAGTACCAGCCAACGGGGGCAAGGATCAGCGGTACATCATAGGGTACAGTACAATAGACCTCGTGGTAGCACTCAGGGTAAAGACACCTAAAATCTGGTCCCCGAATGGAGTGACCCGGTACAATGCCAATGCCGTACCAGCGATGAGTCTTGATTTTGAAGAGTACCCCGACTGGGTTGAGAAGTATCGCCAAATCTTGCAAAAATCGAAGAGTTGATATCTGAGCAATTGACGACAGGGCCTGTGAAAAAGGACCGTTACGTGAACGCCAAGCTCAAATATTACAAGGATGCGATCACAACCAAATTCCACGGCTTGCCGGTACCCTATGATGAGCCCTGCCAAGCCAGTGCAATCATGGCCATTTCATCGGTGTACATGCAGGGTAAAAACCACTACCCACAGGTACATGCCGTGGAATGTCAGTACAAGGACTTCAAAACAAATGGCTGCTGAATGAGGATTAGAAAACCATATATTTTATAGGCCATATAGTGCCTATAAAATATATATAATTAATTAAGGCTTATACTCAGGTGGGTATTCTAGGTAGTGCTTACATACTGTACAGACCTGACGTTTTTTAAAATCTCATCATGTGCCTCCTGCCTCCCTTTCGCAACCAGCTGAGCCCGCTCCTCTTCATTGAGGGCGTTCACAATACGGTTAAAACGTTGCCGCATCTGTTCCTTTAGCAACATATACCTTTGCTTCTCATTCACGATATATTAAACTCATATTTATCAATCACCCCATTTTCAACCGCCTTTGAGATTAGATCAATAATAGAGTTCAGCTTTGATTCCGCCAATAGTCTTATATTCTCATGCTTCTTGGACTTGACGCCCATTTTTTTCCCAGCAGTCCTAAGACCTGCCTGTCCTACCCCTACAGCCACAGTCAGCCCGCCCATTGCCACCGCCAGCGGTATACCCATTCCTGACAGCATTGTTCCTATACCAATGCTTGAGGTTATAACACTGATACCTAGCAGACCATGATCGCAGTATCGAATCCAGGTCCCATGCATCTTAAACTTTTTTGTGAGCCTATCCCGCTCCTTAATCTCACTTCGAAAATACTTCTCAATTTCACCAATTTCATCAAGTCTATAGTTTTGGCTTTCATCCTGCATGTCAGCGCCCTGCGCAGGCGCACTTGGTAGGTTTGGGTACAGCTTCGTTATATCAGCCATTTATTCTACCAGCAAATGCATCGTTAGCCCAGTGAAGGCCACGTTTTTGTCATGATGGAATTCATCCGTTAGCATGAATTCGAGGCGATCCGTGGAGCCCTTCAAGGGCATGTAAATTGGGGTATCAAAACTCCATGTCAGCATATCCCCCCAGGAATTTAGCTCTTTAATAGGTAATAAGGCTAGAATTTTAGACTTCTTGCCATCCAACAAACAATCATCCTCATCCAACTGTGGGCAAATGAGCTTTAGCCTGATATAGATATCGGTTTTATAGGGTGCAGTGTAGTCACCCTTCTGATAATATTTTTTAGCCGGGTCATATGCAAAACCCAACAGTTCATGTAGCTGTCGATTAAAAACAACCGTATACCCATCACTGACACGAAGGGTACATAGCCCATTTTTCAGTATAAATAACTTCATCTTATCCTGTGATTGATCGTTGACAATTTGGACCACATCCTCAATCCTATACAGGCCGGCCATTATACGTATTCTAGTTTCCCTCTGATCAGGTCCGACTTTACGAATTGTAAAGTCATTATTATTAAAAATATTCAGCCACTCACCCCGTATACTTATCGATTTCAAGGCAATTCTGGTGTCCTGTCCCAAGTAGTCTTCAAATATCGTGGGCTTGTATATATCGGTAATGTAAAGTTGCCTCATCTTTGTTTTAAAACAAAGATGAACATATATTCATACAACCCCAGGGCAAAGTACAATTCCAACAGGGGAGAATGGCCACTTGTCGTAACCAATTTGGAGCATCAGGACCTGTACGTATCTACGGACTCGCATATCTCTGTGGCATTCCCTGAATTTACCAAATACCCCATAAGGATTACGACTAATCTGCTTAATGACCCTGTCATTGTGGGTTGGAAGGGACAAGCGTTGGATTACTGGAACGTGCAGGTAAATTTCGCTACCCATTGCGCAACCACCGCATTAGGCATATCTACTAAGCACCTAACGGGCTCCGTACCCCCTGTCAACGCCATCTTTAAATTCCATGTCTACTACCACATGCGTCGCATCCTAGCAAGGATGAAAGTACCCATGCCATATGACGATGGTTTTTCACAGTACAAAAATCCATACTCCACATCTGGGTATGCGCAAGTATGCCGCGAATATGGTGCCAATCCAAATAACATGTACAAATTCGGATCAGTAATTGCCTCGCTCACTAATGGCAGATGGTGGCCTCAATTTGACGGTGACTGGGCCAAATTTATCATCCCAACAAGTCAAGGCCTGACATCGAAAGGCCTAACCAAACTAAGTGAGAGTATCCGCGTCTACGTGGTCTTATTGCTTGGGTCTCAAGCAGGTGCCAAAGCATCCCTACTAGGCTCGGGTGCAGACAACTACACCGCGAGGCAGATTTTGATGCAGAAATTTGAAGCCATGGTGCAGAGGGAGGAAAATGTAGGGCATGATATCACGGAATTCCAGAAGGTGTTACAGTATGCCAGGACGCCAGTGAATTTCGCCGTCATGCCCAGCGTATACATGCTGCCCTCCGACATGAACTTGCGGATAGGTAATATTGTGGGGTATAACAACAACATCCTAATAGCACCCGCAAATGTCAATATTGGTACCCAGGTTGATGTGAATAACAAACCTATTGCGAGGCATATTACCAAAACACCTATACATACTACGCCCTCTAGGCATACTATCAAAACACCTATACATACTACACCCCCCAAGCATATTACCAAAACACCTATACATACCACACCCCTTAGGCATACCGAGCATACCATCAGACATGTGGCAGATATCAAACTACCCCCCAAACATGTTACGCCTCCTATACATACCACTGAACAACCCCCACAAAACCAGCATGAGGATACCAAGGCTGCATTAATCACGACAGGGGTGGGGATCATCATTGCCTATATATGGCTTAAAAAATAACTAATATTATACCCCCCTAACATAGAACACGGCAAACCCGGCAGCGGCCGCGATGGCCATGTACAGATGCTTGGCTGCGTATTCAACAACGGTTGCCGCTACCCTCAAAAAGAACGAGACTATGGTACCCATAATCCCCGGCAATGCAACACCTGCCTTACCTGCTAGGTATTTCAGGAACTTTCCGAGCCTTTCAAGCTGCTTCTCTACAAACCCCTTCCCTGCGGCACTTCCTCCTGCAGCACCCGCTGCGGCAGCCCCTCCCGTAGCCGCAAGTACGATGGTGCTTATTAATAGACCAATAGCGGAGACTATGCTCGCTATGGCTATACCCTGCTCTCTGAAGAGGATCCTTAGCTTCTCCAGCAGGGACGTGTCATCTCCAGCAATTTTCATCAACGTTTCCTTGATGATCCTCAGCTGGCTGTAAATTTCTGAGGAAAGTTGGCTACGTGCATTCTGCGTGGCCTTTTTTTTATCATTCAATTTTTCGATCTCATCATTAAGATTTTCTATATCTATATCAATGTTAACCTTTTGCCCCTCGGTTGCCCTGGCCTTCTTCCTCTCAAGTTTTTTCAATTTATCCTTTGCATCGTCAATCCCAATGTTTGAATTGACGAGGGATCTCCCGTTTTATCCGGCAGAGGTACATGACAGATTGCAGTTCGTTCTACATTTCGCACAGCACAGCGACGTCATCAAAGATACAGGGACAGCAGCCGTGGGATCTACGGCTGCCAAGGCAGCAGATTCTGCGTACAAGATCACTAATATCAAGCTAGAGTTTGACAAGGTCACCCATGAAGGCCTAGCAAGTGCCATGATGTCAAGGTATAACCGCCTAGCGCTGCCCTACGAAAGGATACTAAGAAGCAAGGTGGTGACCATGAAAAAGGCTGATACAAGCTACAACCTCCAAATCGATACCCCTGCCAAGAGTCTCAAAGGTGTCTTGTTAATCTTTATAGACCCTGGGAAAGTGAAGGCTTACGCTGGTATCAACGAGGTCTTTTATAATCCAAAAAATTGAAAAGATATCCATCACGGCGGAAGGTGAACCCAACGAACTGTATAGCCATGCCATGCTTCCCAAGGATCACCTGGAGCAGATTGCCAACCTCTTTGGTAGTCACGACTCGAATGTGACAATTGGCCAATTCTTCAATGAACGGTATGCGTTGTTTATCGATTTCAGGGCATCTCCCGACCATACCCTACATGGTAGCGGGAGACCCCTACAGAGGCTTAGTGACGGCATTACTCTCCATATGACCAAAAAAGCCGACGGAACTGGGGATATACGCTGTTATGTGTACTTGCTTCAGGATGCTCAGTTAAACATTCTGGGTGGGCGATTCCACTCGGTGGAGTACTAGTGACCACAACTCGTATTTGTTCCCTGAGGACAAATACGAGTTAATATGGAAGAAAACAAGAGCTGCTCAAATTGTAAAAAAGTGTTGGCCCTAGATGCATTTAGGGTGCTGAAAAATGGTCAATTGACAAAAATGTGCATAAATTGCCTCGATATGAAGAGGGCGTCGTGGGAACGTACAAGGTGCCCCCATGGTAGGCGGGGATCAATATGTAAAGAATGCGGGGGAAGTGAGATTTGCCTTCATCAAAGGCAGAGATCCACCTGTAAGGAATGCAA
The DNA here is from genome assembly GCA_030067915.1 of Hydractinia echinata. Classification (NCBI taxonomy): domain Eukaryota; kingdom Metazoa; phylum Cnidaria; class Hydrozoa; order Anthoathecata; family Hydractiniidae; genus Hydractinia; species Hydractinia echinata. Next base: position 508,816 of record JASGCC010000030.1, read on the forward strand.
GGGTAGTCAGATTTGCCCCCATGAGAAATTGAGGTATCGCTGCAAGGAATGCAAGAATAGCAAATACTTGGAGGGAACCAGGAGCTGCCCAAATTGTAAAAGGAGTCTTTTACCAGATGCATTCAGGGTGGTGAAAAATGGTCAAACTACAAGGACATGCATCAAATGCCTTGATGTTAGCAAAGCGTCAAAGAAACGCAATAGGTGCCCCCATGAAAAACGGAGGGGCGAATGTAAGGAATGTAAGGGCAGTCAAATCTGCGAACATGAAAGGATAAGATCCCGGTGTAAGGAGTGCAAGGGTAGTCAAATCTGCCAGCATGAAAAACGGAGGCATCGCTGCAAGGAATGCAAGAAGGGCAAACAATAAATGGCGACAATAGCTGTACTGGTAGCAGGTGCGTTGATCAACGCCCTAGCATTTTCAGGATCAAATTATTTATTCAGCAAACTTTCGGGGCACGGGGAAGTGGAACGGAAAAGGCATGACGAGGCCGCTGAAAAGCTCAATGCAGCCCAGGCCCAATAGATCAGGGATAGACAAGCCAAGCTCGATTGGTTTGCGAAGGAAAGGGAGATGCAAATAAAGGCAGGGAAGAGCTTGAGACAATTGGATGACGACATGTACAGGTATTATATAGCCTCAAGCGAGAAGGCCCCACAATTGAAAGATTTTTACACGCCTTCAAAGGAGCAACAGGATGGGGAATTGAGCTTCATCCTTGGATCACTGTCCCTGCTAGGCTTCGTGGCATACAAGTATTTGTAAGAACGTTTTTAACATGTATAATAAACATGTCAAAAGCATCACATATCGTTACCGATGAGGAGGCGGAGAAATTAGGCCAAATATACTATACCCCTGAACATCTGTGGACCGGCCGCAAAGGTATCAAATCGCTCGCGAAGGAGAGCGGCCTATCAAAAAGGAAGGCTACCCACTGGCTGTCCCGTCAACTCTTATGGCTCCGGCACATCAAGGGGACAAAACGTATTGATTATCCACACTTCACCATTACAACACCCAATGAAATGCATCAGTTTGATTTGTTGTATATGCCACATGACAAGCTATATGGAAGCACCTACAAATACATCCTGACGGGCATTGACGCGGCCTCGAGATACAAGGTAGCCAGACCTCTAAGAACGAAAAAAGCCAGCGAGGTCGCGGATATGTTGAAGGACATCTATAAGGCAGGACCTTTACGATACCCCAAAACCTTTCAGTGTGATAACGGTAGTGAGTTCAAATGAGATGTAACGAGGCTACTGGAAGGCAAGGGTGTCGAGATTAAGCGGGCTACTACCAAATACCACCATACCTTCACGGCCTTTGTGGAGAGCTATAACAAGGTACTCGCGGAAAGGCTCTTTAAGCCTCAGGATGCACAGGAGTTGGTCTCTGGGGAGCCTAGTACCATTTGGGTCAAGCACCTGTACACTATCGTCAAAAGTCTAAACGGCAGCAAAACTGCCATTATTGGTATAAAACCTAACAAGGCTATTAAACTCGATGATGTCCCACTTGCGAAAAGTCAAGAATATCTCGAAGAAAAGCCCTTACCTGAGGATGGTTTGTACTTGTATCTGCTACAACCAGGAGAGGAGCATGATGACTATAAAAGACGCGCCACTTACGCCTTTTACAGCAAACATACTTACAGGTTGGATCGTATAGTATCAGGTAGTCGCCTTTTGTACTATTTGAAGGACGGCCCTGATCGTAGCTTCGTGTCAGAGGAATTGATGCTAATTCCTGAGGATGTTCGGGTACCTCCGGGACATATCAAGGATTGGTAAAGAGTAATTTCAGGAGTACCTCCAAAGGTTCATCTTCCAACTCTTTACTCGGATCTCTTATATACATCAAAGGAAGCTCGGTATAGAATGGGTACCCATAAACTATACCTTTGATGACATCAGGCTCAATATCCAGATCGATATCAACCAAGCGTCTATCTGGTATAGGAAAATTGAGTATATTACCTATTGTTTCTATGTCGGCCAAATCTGATAGCTTCAGCCCATAATCTTTTATAACCTCGTAGCATAGTGCTCCATACCTATTCTCCTTAACTGAAACGATATGAATTCCTAGGGTTTGAATATCATCCTCGAGTTCCTCATCGATCTCGCTTCTTGCAAATGTACCCCACGCTTTCTTGCCTGACGCTAGCCTGTGCAAAATGTCGTCATCGGTAGGGTACTCAAAACCTTCGTATTATTTCCCATTTCGATACCTGAAATTTTCAAGGCAGATAGGGCAATAACCTGTCACTGATCCTGCCCTTATGCAGCATCGTAGTACAGGTATGCTGATATCGTAATCCTTTTGATTTTGCTGTACATAGAATTCCATCTTTTGATATATTTCAATACCTTTTAACATATACCAAAACTGGTCAATATAGGAGGGGTTGGGAACCCACCACTAAATGAGGCTTTTTCCCTCTTCCAGGGGCCCATGGGAGATGCCCCACTTTTGCATATAATTTTAACTACTCTGTAAGTAGTTAAAATTATCGTCTGCCTAGTCCCATAGTGCCGGAACACCCAAATCGTACAGGTCATCCCGAGTAAGGTCGATAAGCCTGAAATGGTTTCTATAACGCTCCACATGCTCCTCCTCTTCAAACCGATTAAAGGCTTGTATACCATTGGGGTTGTCGATGACAACAATCTCCTCCGCGCCTGGGTAGTTGTCATTGAACCACAACCTCTTCTTGCTAATATTGCGCCTCTGGACACGCGTGCTATAATAGGGAAGATGATGGTATTCGTCATCATCTTGTGCGCTGTGCTTACGGTGGATAATGATGACGTTGTCTTTTCCAGGGTCCTGTGCATTAGGTACATGTCTTTCTCTAAGCCTTGCATTTTCCCGGGCCTGTGCCTCGAGTTCATCCCCCAGTACCATGAGTTGGTTGTCCCTATCCTCCAGATCATCCCCGAGTATAGCGACGGCAATATCTCTGTCCTCGATGGCCTGACGCTGCTTCTCAAGCTCGTCTTGTAGTTTTTTCACACCTGTCCTGGCTAACCACTTGATTAGCCCCATGGCCTTGGGCTTTTTTGACCTACGAACAATCTCTAATGCGGCGTCCAGTGTGACAAATACATCATGTGGATTTTTACCTCTTCCAAAGGGGAGGGTGCCACCCTCCCCTCCCTTCAACCCCACAATTTCTTGTCTTGTTATAGTTCCCTCAACATATTTAAAATTGCTCTTTATATCAGCAATACCCAAAAACCTACCAATGTCGGCACGTTTAAACATAGGTTGATTCTGATTGTTGGACAGTGTCTCGATGGCTCCTGCGTTGAACGAAAGCTGTGACGACATCTTTCTATATACCAATGCTTGGCCAGAGGTTTTCATTCTAGAATCCTCCAAGTCCTAGGGTGTTCCAACCTCACATACAAGCAGGCATGCTTTGATTTTTTCAGTTCAGCCTTGATATCATCCCAGTCCGAAATCATGTTGGTTTCCTCGTCTATCATCTTCATGTCACTCCTTTCGTTAGGGTACCATAAAAACAGGGCCTTCTTCTGCCTCCGAAGGTTCTTGGGTAAGGCTGTATAAGACTGCGTTAGGAGCCATAAGCTATGCTTTCGATGCCTACCTGAAATAGCCAGCTCAAGCAACGGCTGCCTTTTCTTGTCGAGACTCTCGTCAGATACCATATCGTCGACTATGAAGAGACTCTCCTCGCCTGCCAGCAGCGACGACAATTTCGCTATCCATTCAAACAGCTCATTTCCAGGCTCTATCAGGAACACATAATTATCCTTCCAAAGTGAGGCTCTTTCCAAATAGGTGGTATTCCATCGTCGGGTAGGACAAAGTATCACTATGTTGTGATAGTGTTTTTTATATTCATTTTCCAGTAAATTAAGGACACGTTGTGTTTTTCCGCATGACGTCGGGCCTGTAAAGATAGCCGTATGGGAACTTTTAATAACATCTAGCATCATTTATTGTTTTTCAAACCTATTCCGTAATGTATCGATTGCCCTTTGACATGTTCTCACTCGCCCACATGGGTTGAGTATTGATATAGTGCAATCTTCTACCAACCTCGGCAAGCGACGGAGCATTTCCATTTTCTTGATATTGAATCGGTACCTTGTGATCAATATGCCACTCTCCATAATTTTCCCATGTCATTCCCCCATAAAATTGAGCCTCAATATGGGCCCTCAGCGTCGCGATATCGCAACCTAGATACTCCCGAGAACTAAGCTCCTTGTTTCCCTGTAAAGCCTTGTGTGTTCGGCTGCGTACGACATGGGTGATATGTCCAGGAGGGTCGCAAATTTGACAGGTGGATCTCCTTTTTTCATGCTTGCAAATACCTCTGCCCCCACAGTCCTTACACGTTGATCTTCGCCTACCATGCTCGCCGCAGATGCTTCCACCTCTGCATTCCCGGCACCTTGATCTTATCCTTCCATGTTCACAGAAGCTTCCACCTCCGCAGTCCTTGCACTTGGATCTTATCCTACCATGTTCACTGCAGATACCACCACCCCCGCAGTCCTTACACTGCGATCTTATCCTTTCATGTTTGCAAATAAGACCCCCCTTACACTCCTTACAGCAAGCCCTCATCCTTTGATGGGGGCACCTTGTACGTTCACGTGACGCCTTGTTAGCATCGAGGCATTTGATGCACATTTTTGTTTGACCATTACGTTTGATCCTGAAATTTCCCAAAGATAAAAAGTGCTTACATCTCGAGCATTTCTTAGTCTCCTCCATATTGATTTGTGTTTGCCTTTAGTGACAAACACAAATTTTACCGGTCGTCCAACATTTACTAATAATATAACCACTTTTGATTATGGATTTTTGAATATACTCCGGCACAGCTTAAACATATCAACACACCGCCGTGATTGTTCACCAAGGACACCCGGCAGGCAGGTCAGAGCTTGGTATTTTGGGTCTTATATTCAAGAGGTAGTGGGGAATATCTTAATTTGCCTACAAGGCACCGCAGTACCTTACGATATCTCTCAATTAACAGTGCCTCTTCCTGGCTGACATCGGTTGGCGCTACGATGAGTTTGGTGTACCGGGGTATGATACCATATGTCAACAGGGTATACAAAAGTAGATAATTCTCATCCTGCTCAAGCCCTTGAATCTCCCTATCAATAGTAAGTGGATCTACCTCGTATTCGATCACAGGGTCCTTACATTTTGTACGCCGCCGCCCCTTCGCTTTATCCAGGCAGCATATGCAACTTTTTGTCCTACTATTACCCCTAATCTTGAACATATCCAGGGTTAAGACTTTTTTGCACTTCGAACAACATTTTTTCCATTTACTATCCAGAGACTCGCCTTGTGCAATGCCCTGGCAACATCAGCAACCGTTGGAGACCTGCCTGTTTCCATATATCTAAAAGGAATCTTGTGGTGAATGTGCAAATATTCATAGTTTTCCCATGTCATTCCCTCAGAAAACTGGGCCTCAATGTGACCTCTACAGATAGTCATTAGCTCATACAGAGGCTGGTTACCGAGGTGGCACTTTGTACGAGGTTTGCGTGATGTCTTGCTAATATTGAGGCAATTTATGCACTGTTGATTTAGCTGACCACAAGGCTTGATCCTGAAATTATCAAGGGAAAGATTTCTTTTACATTTTGTACACTTTTTACCCTCCTCCATATAGAAAATTTTACCGGGCGGTCTATTTTGGTTTTGGGACTATGCTTGCGGGCAACCAGCCTTTCTTGACGGCCATTTCGCGACTCGCCCGTCCCGCCGCGAAGTAGGCAGTCATCTTGAGGACGTCATTCATGTCCATTTTGGCAGATGGGCGTGAAATACCCAGGATTTTCTTGCCCCCAAGGGCATAAGCGAAGGTAAAACTAAGGCCCACAACGGTCTCATATAGCATATCCAGGATCTCCTTCTCTTTTGGGGTAACGTTGCTTGTCATTTATATTAAAGCATTTTAAAGAATTCGGGATGAGCCTTACCCTTTTGTTCAGGTTCGGGGGCAGGTTTGTGGGTTTCTCCGCCATTTTTGCCACCCCTGCCAAATTTGTACCATACGCCAACTCTTATCGCAAGCACGGCAAGCGTACCTACACCATAAAGGTATACATTATCCATGGACTTGTGAGGACCTGCAACAGGTTCTTGATCATCTTGTGAAGTACCTTTGCCCACGTTCTTCTGTAGGTCGGCCTTGTTCTTTCGGTTCCATTCAGCAAGTCTCTTGCCAGCAGCAACACGACCCTCATTTTTCTTGGTTATGACCCTCTCCTCTTGTTTCCCTTCTTGTTCACTCATTTGTTATAAGTCCTAAAACTTATAACAAATTACTTCTTTTTCACATCAAGATGGATAGTAAGGCCTTGGTCCTCAAGGATATCCATGGTCTCTTTTATCCCTTTGAGTATAGCTTCGGGGGTGTTTAAATCTCTCTCGAGGTATCTCAAAAACTCCCTAAACGTCATGGGTTCTTTCTTTGGTGGAGCTATTCCAAGCTTCCTCTCCCTCATCAGCGCCGCTAGACTGTGCCCCTGAGCAACTCTTCCCGGGTGCTTTTTGTGTACCTCAACAATTTTTTCCGTGGTCTCGGGTTGCTGTTGATTGATGATAATGCTACACGCGCTGCTCATCTTTGTTATCTTTAGTCACCGCTTCCTCCTCCTTCTTCTTGCTCATATGCCTCGCAGTATGCCCCGCTACAAGTAGTGGGGCTAAACACCTACCGATGGTACAGTATACGAGGATACCTAGATCTGTCATGGAATCCTTAATGATGGGGTCTTCTTCAATATCTCGACGCAATTCATCTACATTGTCGATGTCCACGAAGTTCCCAATCATGCTAGCATATAAACTGATCACGTGGGTAGACAGTGCCCTAGCTGTTTTCTCGCCCTTCTCTTGAAGCTCACGTTGAAGGTACTCGGTATGTACTTTATCGATGGCCTCTTCGGGGGCCTTGTCAACAAACCCTTCGGTGCATTTTTTGGGTAAAAGATGTCCCTTGCCTTTCCTCAGGGCCTCCTTCAGGGCCTGGCGTTTATCGATGGGTTTCTCTATCTGTTCATATTCTGCAGAGGCCGTGTCGAATACTTGTGCGATATCAGACATCCTCTTTATTAGTAGTCGATATCGAAAAAGTACATAAGCAATCATGGCATATGGTAGGATTATAGCGATTAGTATGAACACCTCCATTTTATTCCCTTTCGGGCACCAGGCGGCGATGGCCACGGGCTAGCGTGGTAACCTGATCGGGTTGCACTATCCTTTTGTCGTCTGCCCTGTTTAGTGCTAGCTTCGATACCTCCTGGGTGTATACCTTATGGTTCTTATTTTGGATCAAGACTTGGCTCTTGTATATATCAACGCCCTCTTCCAGACATCACCGATAGTCGTCGAAGGTTATGGATTTCTTCGTCACACATCTTTTAACACCCTTGGCTTTGCGATCACCGCCCTCTTTTGTAAGGCTTTCATAGGCGTATGCCTTGGCCCTCAGGGTGATGAACTCGGTCATAATGTTACCACCTAATTCGTCCTTCATCAGGCCCACGACCTTCTTATTTTTGCCGATGGGTAGTGGCCTGTTATCGTCCTCGCTATACGCACTTGTGTCAAAGCGTGTTTCGACGTCGTCCTTTATATCCTTGTAAAAATCATGTGTCTTGATATGATATACGAAGCTGTCCGTATCCATATAGCAAAGCTGTAATTTAGAACCATATTTGGGCTGCATATAGTCATAATGGAACTCATACATGACTATTTTGGATAAATCTAATATGGCCTGAGCTATATAAACCGGCTTATTCATCTTGACCTCTGTTTTACCCATTTCTACACCTAGGAGGTGCTTGCTAAACCGGCTTACGCCTTTGAAATTCGGCCTCATCACAAGCTTCGTGTACTTCTCCTCATTGGTGACCAGCTGGATGTTACGGTGGTTTCTAATATTCTCCATGGTCTTGCCAAACACCGAGAGGTTCATAAGCTTGTAGAAGTCCTTCTCGAACTCGTTCTTCGCGTTTGTTCTCAAATCAGTGTTGTGATCAATATAGCCCTTCAGCCACGCCTTCTGGTTAAACCGGATCACTCTGCGTACTTTCTTCAATTCAAGACCATGTTTTATGGCCTCGTGAAGGGCTCTGATGTGCACCACATACTTTCGCTTATCTTCCAAATTTGGTACCAATTTTTCAACCTTGTGGATCATCATGCGTTCGGGTAGGAACGGCAACTCGTTATGCTTGTCGTGTAGTCTCTCCGGGTAGTCGATATCAACTTCTAAAATGTACCCATGCTTATTATCTCTAATGAGCTTCTCGATCCGCTTTTCGGTAAAGGCCTCGACGTTTGATACCCATTTGAAGCCATCCGTGGGCAGATCTTGACGCATCGCCCAGCCGTACAGGTTGTTAGCATCCAGATATTGGATGTATGATGATTCAACTTCCGGATCGTACTGGCCCCCCATGTACTTATTATTAGCCTTGGCATAACGGTGTACGGCCTGGACTATACCTCCATGGATACCCCTCTCAAACATCAGAAGCATGTCGGGGTCTGTGAGAAGCTCCAGCTTTATACCTGTATACTTGAGTGCTGCCTTCCATGCCAAGCCGGGTGCGCTGTAGAAGTGTGCAGGATCAAGCCTGTAATTCGTCAAGCACACATCCCGAAACGTCTCGAAGACGTCGGCTAATAGCAGGACGTCTATGGTCAGGTAGATGTCATGGTAGTCCCCCATGGTAACGTTATCACCCTCTGGGGTAATGACATTCCATACCTTTTTAGCATATTCATGGTCCCTGTCGCTGATACCCTTCAGATTCAGTTTGCTGTAGAACGCCTCCTTTGGAGGTAGCTCCAACTCTTCGAATCGCTGCCATCCATCCATGTATTCATACGGATACACGCCTTTTCGAAGCATCAGCCTGAAGGTATCATCTTTATCGATGAACCTTGCCATGGATGGTACGTTTGCCTTTACCTGCTCCCTGTCTAATTGCTTCGTGGTATTTGAGTCGCAATTTTTACACCAGAATTTTGCCATGTATTCGGCGTCTATACTCTGTAATTCAAGGCATGTATCTGCACACTGGCGGCATTTCATACCGGTGGCGTTTGTACCAATGAGGTTGCTTGCCAATTTGTCTAACGAGGATGCCATAAATCGACAGGAATCTATGAACCTAATCTCGATCTTCTTATACGTCTCGCCATCACCATATCCCATACCTCCAAGCGGTACCTTGATTTTCACGTTGAAACTGATATATTTCTCAGCATTCTCAGCGATGCACCCAATGTCCTGCGTGTCGTACTTCTCGCCCAGTTCTCGGATAAACAGGTGTGCGTCGTACCCCGAGAGATTGTGGAATATGATGGGAATATGGCTGGGTATCTTATACTTCAAATTACAGCTGTTATGCGCGGCACCTCTATACAACCCAGTATAGTGACAATGGTCCCTGACCTTACGGTTATTTTCACAGTCATCGAAGGGCTTTAGACAGATATGGCATTTCGATGCCTCGTCATGTTCTCTTTTTAGGACCTCCGTTAGAGGCAGCATGTCCTGCTGAGGGTAGGTATAGTATAGTCTTTTGACCTCGTCCTCCAGATGGTTGACGAACCTCGTCACACAGTCCTCACCCCTGTAGACTGTTAGGGGATCTGGTACATCCCCATAGGCAAAGGTACTATACGTGCACCACCCGGATGGTACATGCTTGCTCAGCCTTTTCGTTTTGGTATCCCTGGCATCTTCTACCGGGATGAGTAGACTCTCGAAGTCCGCATAGATAGCAAAGGGTACCTTAAATTGCATCTGGCCATCCCTATAGTATAGCCATTTTTCAGACTCTGTTGGCATTGTGATCTTGACTGCCTCGTGGTCTTTGCAATACCTATAATGCTTATCCCTCGATTCGGCTGTGGGAAAGCCCTGTAGGCAGTTTAGGCAGAAGTGCATTGCATTCCTATTTTTCGAGATCTCCTTGCCCAGTAGCCGTGATAGGCTTTTGACGGCCGTATAATGACTCTTTTTATCATCGGCGATAAGCAATAGGGTCACCACCTTGGTACGTCCGTTGTGCACCGATCGACGTAGGATGTTGATCCTCTTTCCCGTTACATATAGGACATTTACCGCAATGTCAGGGTTATTCGCCTCAAATTTGTATATGCTCTTGGTGCTGGTCGGAAACTCTATACCCTCCCAGTTATAAAGGTCTATGTAGGGTTTCAGCTTGCCGATTCTTTGTGGGTCTTTTTCAATCTCCTCATGATGTAAGGATGCTATTATACTCCATTTAAAGCACTCCTCATTCTCATTTTTTGGATTAATAATTGCCTTCTTTGAGGCTATCCATTTAGGTAGTTCGATGTACGATGAACCTCTTGTTAGCCTCAATTTGTGGAAGTCTACATCGAGATGCAGGATTCGACTGATCGCAAAGCCACTTCTTTATTGTATAGAGTTTTTTGTTTTGTCAGACGATTTCATTCTGCTCGACCTAGCGTGTCTTTATTGCGCATGCGTTGATTTTTGATGACGTCAGCAGTATTCAGGGAATTCCCCCCTACATAGTGCGCTAGACTTTTACTCCTATTTGTATGATTTCATGACGTCATCGCTCACTAGGGAATTACCCCTACTCAACACTGTATGATAGGGACTTTACTTCCGTTATGCATGGATAAGCACTGCATGGTACCGCAGGGTACTGGATTATCAGGGATTTGTTGGATTTGCTGTGACGTGCGCGTGCGCGAGATGTGCATTGCGCCAGAAGGAACATTTCTCTATCTCTATAAACAATTTATCGCGTACTCAAAATTGTTCTACAAAAACCACGAAATATTTTCATCTAAAACGTTGGAAAAGGAGCAAAAACATTTCGGTTACGGTGTTTGTATACTTGCAGACTCAAGAGGATATAATTGCGATGTTTCATCATTCCCCAAACAGGCGATCGTACAGCATGACTTAATTCTTACTGATGCATTTGGGGCTTCGTTTTAATAACCATTTAATCGAAAGCCTTGATCACGCTAGTGTGACGCTAAACAGTTATCTACGAAAAGAAATGTGAATTTTTTTATAGCGAATTGGCAATCCCAAGTAGCGATTTATGGTGGCCCACAAACATGAAAGCTGAGGGTTACATGTTATGATGGTTACATGTTTGTGGGCCACCATAACAGTACCAATAGGAATTAAGGAGGCTAACCCGGGTAAACAATAATAATATTATTACAGAACACAACAACCGTTTCTTTTCATGTGTGACTTCGAAATAACTAAAAGTCAGATAAAAATAATGAATGCGATGGCCAGGATTTAAACCTGGGTATCCTACAAAAGTAGGTGTCTTAACAGCTAGACGACCAGAGCTACACATGACAATCAGCGTGCATAATACAAAGTCCAGAATTAAGAAATAAAATACGACGTGATTTATTTACATTTATTATAATTTCAAATGTTAAAAGTAAAATACGACACTCCGCATTTTCTTTCTTTTTTAGGACTTCGCTGAGGAAGTATGCATATAGGTGTAAAACCTTAGCGACGTATATCCGATAAGTGTGGCAAGTTTGGTAAGGACGTCTTCCCTTACAGCTTAAACTTATTGTGTATTTCAGCCTTAGGATTTTCACTAACCAAATCACTTGGATGAACATTTGTATATAAAATTTTCTCTCATAAGTCATGGGTGGCCAACACATGATGTGATCGTCCTCGTTGAACAAACCTTCTTTATATGGATCAGTCAAAGCATGCTATGACATCATCAACGAATGATGAGGTAAAATTTCATCAACTTTTACCGCCATATGCGGGTTTCATAACATACACGTCCAGATATCTTAAGGCCTCTCAGTCTTCAATACTTCTTCAATTCGTCTACTTCATTTTATTATAAGGACGAAACCCATATTTATATTGTCTGCTTTCTTTAACTATAATCGCTACGATTTCATAAACTATAGCCCAATCTTTTTTCCACGTTAACAAGAATACAGGATTCCGATTACGGAACGCGTATAATCGTTAAATTGAAGATGGCAAGCCAAAAGTATCAAAACTAAATTATAATTTGCCGCAAGTTTTCATTATGTTGTGGAAAATGTTTAACTTGCCGTTAGAAACTTAATTTGCCGTGAATATATTTCAATATATTGTGACATTTGCGGGCTACCTTAGAGATAGGTTTGTTTAAATCCAATGATAAAATTACGAGCAAGTCGGAAAAGGTAAAATGCAAAAAAAGAGATGAAAACTCGTCTTTGTTTAAAAAACTTTGGTGTTTACGTTTGTGAATACAATATGTTTGAATTACAAATAATCACTAAAATTTTCACACTCATATCATTGTCAGATCAGAATGTAATTTCTTCTTAGAGGGTTAACTATGGCTGTTCCGAGCAGTGTCTAATAACTACTGATGTCAATAGATAAAATGAAAAATGTGAAAAATGAGTATTTATTTTAGAACTTGTTGAAAAATCATTCTTTCGCTGAAGTTTAAGCGTTTTCAAACAAACAGGCCTAGGTATACCGCCGTCCATCCATGGTTGTGAATATTTCATCAACGTTTTTGTATTTACACTAAAATTAATAAAAATTTTCTGAAAATATACAACTTTGCATAAAAATGATGTTTAAAGGGGACAAAAAAATTGTGCTAAAAAATGTTGTATAGGTGGACTTGTTAATGTCCCCCTAATGTGCAATTTAAACATACAAAATTACGGGGGACACGAAAATCGTCGGTGTGAATATATATGAACATACGTTTGTGGTGTCTTATATCACGGGCATACCTATCTTGCAACATTAAAATTTCATCGTGAATAAAAATACATTTCGAGATATAAAATGTCCCCCAATATGCATATTATGCTTTGTCCGCCTAATATATATATATATATATATATATATATATATATATATATATATATATATATATATATATATATATATATATATATATATATATATTATATATATATATATATATATATATATATATATATATATATATATATATATATATATATATATATATATATATATATATATATATATATATATATATATATAATCCTAGATTGACCTTATGGCGACATACCCAAAAATATTACCTTAGGGTGACACCTAAAAATAACTATTTTTTTGGAAAAATTATCTATTGACGACAAAGATCTGCTGCTATGCTTCTTTTGTACAGGTATTAACATACCATCGTAAAAACCTCCTAAAAATTATAAAAGATATATAATTCTTGGTCGCCTTACCGTTTTTCTGTCGCCTTAGCGAAAATAGTATCATTGGATCGACCTTATGGCGACAATATATGTCGCCCTAAAGTCGTTTTTGTGACATCTTCCAAAAATTACAACAAAGCTGACTGTACGTCGAAATACAGTCAAATATGCCTACAGCAGACGCACCTGGTAACAACGCCACCCACGATGGCTCTAAAGGCTTTTGTAAAATATGAAGAGCGAGTGGGAAATGTCTTATGCGAGATGATGGATATTAGCTCCGTGCGCAAAAATTTAGCTTAAAGGCTCGTTTCCATTTGACTGCATTTTCTGCTATAGCGCAAAATTATTTATTATTATTGACGCATGCGCATTTTGAAAAAATTACTGCTTGTTAAGAGATTTTTTGTGCTCGAGAGCAGCTCTTGAGCTCAGCGCGAAAGTTGAATTCATTCTACTTTTGGCGACGTTGTTTTCTCTCTAACACAAATAGCCAATAATATTTGAGTATTTTACACTATTTCGTAATTTGCCAGTCGTCAGCAAAGTTTAAAAAACATAAACAATAATAAATCTAAAAAAATGGCGGACGACGAAGAAACATGTGTTTCTCCAGACGAAAATGAACTTGAAATGAATATGCTCTATCATAAAATTTTGCAGCAACAACCAAAGAAGTCTAACGAAGAAACTACTGTTGATGTTGCGGCAATAAGACCCCAAGAGGATTATAATATTGAAAGTTTTATCCTGAATATAGAATCATATCCATGTTCATGGAATACTACCACTAGGTCTTATCATGACCAGAACATGCGTATTACTGATTGGGAACAGTTGTCCAAACGGTTTGGAAAACCAAATCGGTTTGCTGTCTCTTTATTTTTAGCTAACCAGCTCTAACTATAAAGCAAATTTGCACCCCACTCTGTTAAAAAAAACTTGCGCAGACTCATATTTTACGAACGAACAAGCATCGGGAATCGTACTAAATTGACGGGCAACTTGCAAATACTAAGGAAAAAATTCAATACTACAAGTGCTAAAGTAAACACTGTATAAATGTGAAAATATTTGAAAGATAAAACAAAATAAATTTCTAAATATATTTATGAAGCCCATCTCAAAAATTTTTTAAAATATGTCCCTTTCATCACTGTTGCTTATTTCATTTAAAAGGCGGGAATACTACAAAAAAAAAATGAAATAAACATCTGTGAAATAAACAACAAATTAAGTTGTACTTTTTATTCACAACACAATAAATTTAACTACAAATATTTCTGAACCAAAATCAAACTACAAGTTCCTCGAAATAGCAACAAATTTCTCAAAATTACAACAATTTCCCTGTGTTTTTAGTGTTTTCTTAGGAAAATAAATCAGTAAAAGTTCAGTCTTTTCTTATAAGTTTTTATAAAATTGTTCTTATAAAAAATAAGTTTAGATTTCCCTAAATATCATTCTAAAGGCCTTGAAAAAGTATTTGTGATCGAACAGCAAAAGGTCTTATATCAAAATTGCATACAACCCGTTCGAACGTCTCTCTTAAAAAAGTTTTCTTATCCACATTTTCTTCCTCTTGGAACATTAGAGATACCTTATGGGACAAAATTTTCGTCACCTCCAGAAATTTTTGTCACTTTTGTCCGACAAAACATTTTGTCCGATAAGGTAGTTTTAGTTTATAATCTTTTGTTAACAGCAGCAGCCACTTTTTTTTAAATTTCGCGCGTGAAAAAATTGAAGCAAGATGGAAATTAATTTCTGTTTGAGCTTTTTGCGCTAGAGCATAAAATGCAGTGGAATGGAAACGAGCCTTCGTCAGGTTCTTTCCATAAATTTTATTATCAGTGCACGCAAGCCAATTTACTGATTATAATATTTAAAAAAAAAAACGATGGTGTAGATGGGGCCTAATAGGGTCATGTAAATGATAGACTCATAAAAGGAATCAGGTCTACTTCTTGGCAGCAACGAATAATTGACTGGGGATAAGTAGAATCTGATTTCAGCGAAGGGCAAACTCTGTTAATTTAAATGAAACAGTAACGAATGATGTCAGCTATCGCAGAAACAATCGTGTCTAAAGGACCTGTATTAGACATTTCTTTCACAAAATCTCTGTTTTGTTGACATTCGTTCCTTGATTAATACAAGTAAGAAATTCGGAAAAGGCATTATCACATCACTTTGGAGGCCATTATGATTAAGTAACAGGTGTAGTTAAAAGAACAAATCATCAATGTATTTATACATATCGGGAATGAAGGACCAAAATCAGTTTCTTGAAATTCTGCGGAATAAAATCTGCAATCTTCTCAAATTAAATCAATCTTGCTTGCATTTCATTTTTCTCGCATCCACACACAAATAAACAGAACGCGCTCGCATAAGATATTTCCAACTTGCAGTCAATATTTTTCTCGCGCGCACCAAATGTTTCTTTCGCTCTTCGTATTTTCCAACGAGCCTTCAGGGCTATCGTAGCTATTTTTCTAAGAGCTAGTGAGGGCAAGTAATCTTTACATAGCCAACACTACTGATAGCGGACACATTTTCTCAGGATGTCTTAGCAATTTAGTGAATAGTTTTATTTCACTGAGAGATGAGATAAAAGCAGCAACAAAATTACCATAGTTCTAATCTTACTCGAGAAGCATTGAACAAACGAAATACCAGCAGTAACATCCCTAACTTTTTGTAAACTGCTGCTATGGAGTCTCAAAGTGAGGTAGACGAGATTGGTCATATTGAGCTTTTTTTATCTAGCCTGCGTTGAGTAACGTTTGATTAACAGACCAACCTCGATCCCAGGGCCTGTAGCGTTTTTTGATATGAGGATGAAACGCGTACGAGGCCCTGGTACAACAGACTGAAATTCGCCCAAAATTAAGCATGCAGAGAAAAGTAATGTATGCGTGACGTTTTCGATTAAAGATGGAGTTTTAGTGGCAGGAGTTTGTAAAATTGTAAAAGTCTTTTACTGCATTTTTTATAGCTAGATAGCTACCTATAGCTACACCGTAAAATTCCAGAATAAATACAACCCTTGGTAGCTTTCTAGTCATCTTGTGGTGTATGATACATATAGTAAAAACTACAGCACTTGTAAATATTAAAGAATAATTTACACCAGCTGCAAAATGTTGGGAGAAAATTCAGAGATCTTTTAGAGAGCCGAAATTTTCCTGACCTTAACACGTCAAATGCTTAGAGTCAATAGTACGAGGACAGGATGTCATTGGAGTGTCAAAAGGATATGAAAAAAACTTTAATTTTTCAACTGTTAGCTAGCTAGCTACCAGATGTCATCAGAAAAAAAGATGAAAAATTTTCAATACACGACTTCACAGTTTCAGTTAACTATTGTTTAAATAAATCTCTCTTTTGTTGCAACTCTCTTATTGAGAATTAAAAAAGGAAGTAAACCGTTATAAATTAAGAAGACCATGAAGAAAAGTGAAATAATTTTTTTGTTAAATATTTTGAAAAGAAAAGTTACAATTCCTTTACATATATATATGTTTTAAGTATAGGGTTACTGGCAAGAACATACTAAATTTTCATACCGTGAGACTAATTATTTCTCGAAGAAGTAGAAATTACTTGCTACATTTTAATGATTTAAATTTTAAGAAAAATGCTGCACAGATGTTGTTTGAGATTTCTGTCTTAACGATAAAATAGAAGATGTTTTGCCATCATTTGTATTTGATGAACATTGTGACTTCATATTTTGCCTTCCAAAGGCAATTTTGATCAAAAGAGAAAGAAATTTAATGAAAATAGAAATTTATCAGAAAATGTCAAAGCTTGTGTTATTGATGAAGCTTACTGCGTTGACACCTGTTTTGTACTTTATATATATATAGCTATATGACCAATACTTATACTTAAGAATCTCTGTGTATAACAACTGGATAACAAAAAATGTGATATATAAAATAGATATAGCTAGCTAGCTCAAAGCTACACACTTGTCACACAGCTACTACCGGAACAGGAAAAACAGTGACTAGAATGAAACATATTATACCCGGATTAAGAACCTTAACAATAATATCTGTCGATCCAAATAGAAAAAATGTATATATACCTCTGCAGAAAAAAGAGAAAAGTTGGCAAGGAAGGAATATTGCGGATTGGGGTTTTGTGGATATATTTACAACTTATAATAAATGTTTTAAACAAACAAGTACAGCAATTGTGTAATTGTGCAATTTCATCCACCTCAAACAAAGATCATGTAAAACCAAATTCTTCTTGAAGTTGCAAAAAAAGATCTGAACGTTTACGTTATTATAGCAACCTCTGCTTTTGGTATGGGAGTTTATGCACCATATATCAAACAAATCTACCATATAAGTCCAACAAGTACCATTGAAGACTATATATATACATATGCAACAAATTTGGACAGGCTGGTCGATGAGGGCAAGAAGAATTGGCAAGATTATATTATACTGGACATAATATCAGCACTAGGTGTTTGAAACAAAATAACATTAATGAGCTTTAGATGATGATATAACGCTCTTCACACTGCAATTTTTCTAAAAGCTTATTTGTGCAATCTGGCAGAAAATCTTGAATTGTCTTACACATTTACGACAGTATTAGTTTGCATAATTACGATACCCACAATATCTTTTATTTTTTCTTAAAGTTGTTTCAAAGTCCAATACTTCCGAAAATTTGACTAAAACCGTTTTAAGTTTGTTTCAGCACACAGCCTGCATACTTCAGCACACCCACCATAAACTTTGTGTTGTGATATTTTCTTTCTTATTGCCTAAAAACAATAATATATTAGTTGTGACGTTTTGTATATATTTCTTTTTATTTATAGCTAGCTATACTTTATTTCCTAAATTATTTTCATTTATTTTTCAATACTTTAGCTAGTATATTTGTCCCCAAAGTTTCTTAAAAGATATCTCTTGACATGTGCGGCTTTTTAAGAAAAATTGGTTGTCATTGTTGTAATTGTTTGTGCATCTTCAAGCCAACAGCATCTATAGCCAGTTACTCAGCATCCATACTACAGTTGCATCTGTATGAAGTTTTTATTTACTAAAATTAAATTTTCCTTTTTTAAAAATATAAGTATTGTGTCTCAACAAAAGGTGAGAGTACCTGTTACTTTCGTTCGCAGGACAGGATGTTCATCACACCATTCCATTTGAGTTTTGTCAGCTGCCTTTTCCACCATCAGTGAGAAAACAAAAGTAATGTTTTTGATTTTAATTTGTTATTTAATTTAATTTTGATTTGTTTCAAAATTTAAACGATGCAAGGAAAGTCAAAAATAACGTGAAGATATTTTCTTCATAAACAAGTAACCATAAAAATCTTCGTAATGCTCATCGCTCGCCATATTTGTTGTTAATAAAAAAAATGCTGTGCTTGCAAAAAAAACTTCTGAATTAATTATCTTTTTAACATAATTTAAAAAAGCCGTACACGCAATCTCATTGGTTGAGTGAGTCTGTTGTACCAGGGCCTCGTACGCGTTTCATCCTCATATCAAAAAACGCTACGGGCCCTGGGATCGAGGTTGATTAACCGACGTCCAAATTCAGTTTACGTTAATTGCCGTGGGTCAATTGCCCAGGAAACAAGGTTCGCTATTTAAAATTTCTACCCTGCAAGTACAGAATCGCAATTTGTGTGCTTTGTCCAAGCTGTAAGATGATGTGCTTGTCCAAGCTGTGAAGATAGTGTGCAGTTTGTTCGCTTACACATTTAGGTAGGATATATACAACGTTAATCTGTGTGCGCACAAGTGTATTTCATTTTTAACATTTAATTACAACGTTTTAGTGTAACTTAGAAATGCGACAAAGCCTACACATACCTAAGGTCAAGCTTAACGGCTTAAGGTATAATTTCTGAAATCAGAGAAGATAAAAAAGGTAAAAATTACAACAAAGTACCGTTAAAGAGGATGTGCTGTCAAAAATTACATTTTCATAAGCAATGGTCATAAAAGAAAAGAAGACAATTGCCATAATTCTTTTAAAGTGAAACCTTTCTTTTTCTGAAAATAATCTGTGTTAACCACATGTTAAGATACCTTTGTATACTGACCCCTTTACATTTTTACGAATGCTGGGCTCAGTTTCATTTATGACATTATACAGTTCAAAAGGCAAAGTTTAGTGTTGGGGATTAAGTGTAATCACATGAAGAAGTGTTTTTTCTATACATTTTTATTATTTAATATGCTAAACTAAGGAAAAAATAAGGAGAAAGAGATAAAAAAGCTGACAACAAAAGACGAAGATAATAATGTAAGAAAATTCGGGTATATAGTATATATTTAGACTCCCAGTGGAAAAAAAAACGCTCAATAAAAAAGTCAGGCTTAAAGTTCGCATTTGCAAATTATTTCCCTAACTACAGCCCATGCTGCCATCTTTAATTTGAGCAAACAGAAATAGGTTAGACTCAAGCTGTGGTGATAAATCTAAAAAAATCTGCAAACTTTCTCCCCTCCAAAATGGTCAGAATGTTTGCACCTGCTGGTTGAAAGTTCACTTTTTTCTGAGCAAGGTCTTTTTATTCTCTTACTTTTCTTTTAGGTTATGTTATCCAACAAGCAAATAGATGACATTCGTAGAAAATGGTGGATGGGAATGGAAAACAAAGAAAACATACGCCCTCATTCTTCAACCTTGTACTTATATTAAATTTAAATGGAAATATTTTTGACATGGCATGCTACAATTTGTTTTTAATTTCTCTCCGGTTTTACTTTGAACAAGTCCATTATGATGTTATACAGTGGGAAAACATCAATATCTCTTGCCCGGTGTTCTGGTACCTCCTCCAGAACAGTTCCTGATCCATTATGCAGTTTAAGACAGTCAATTTTCAATGATGAACATTGTCTCTCAGTGGCATCAGTAACCCAATGTACAGCATTTGTCTTCTTCCTTTACCATAAATGACAGCATACCATTGTTGGACCTCGTCACTTTCCTTTTTTTTAAAGGCTTCCTCACAATTTTAATAGCCTTTCCTCACATGAATCTTCGTCAGTTTCTTCTTCCATTAGAAAGAGAATAAATCGATAGCATATACAATTGTTTGATACATTTTTAATCTCTTTGTGATGTTATATCATCGTACGTTTTTTCTGTCTTTAAAATATATTTGTAACTATTACCACTAACTTCGTTCGACAACAACAGTTTGTTTTTTACATTTTAGATTCGAATTACATTCATATTCGAATGCGATAGTTCTTTTAAAACAGGTAATACAAAAAATCTCTGTATCGATTTAGAATGCATTGATGGAGGAGAAATTTTCCAACACTTAAAAAGTACGGTGCTTTGGCAGAAAGCAAGTGCAAGGCTTCGTTCATGGAGTTTTTACAAGCAGTATATTTTCTTCATAACAACAACATTGTGCATCGAGACAAAGCCAGAAAACGTGTTGTTAACATTTAAGGATATCGAAACAGCACATGTCAATTAATGTGAAAAGTTTATCATTTCTTGAACATGATAGTTTAGTAGGCAACATTTCCGGACATCCTTCCATCCTCGAGCAAAGTAAAATAATGTTGAGCATGTATTTATATAATTGCAGAGGATCGAAATTTATAAGAATTAACCAATCAGGAAAGAGCTGACAAGTACATTTAATTACGGCAATTAATATTTTCCGGATCTAGATGGAGATAACTACTTCTTCTGTAGGGCTGGTAACCAATATCTCAGGAAGTTAATGTCTTTCACAACGAAATAACACCTAACGATCTTCGACTTAACTGCAGAGTAATGAAAGAAATAAGAAAATCTTTACAGCGTGCAGGACGCCAGTTGTTGCAAGAAAAGAATCCACCTAAATCACGTAACGCCCTACATCACCAAATACTTGAACTTGACAACACCATCAAATCAAGACTCTCCGTCGACCAATATAAGCAGGTTAAGAAGACACCTTAAGAAGTTCAAAAAATCAATGAGAGATGCAATGATGATACGCATGCGGGTGTAAGACAAATGACAGTAACTCTGTCCAACAGACAACTAACGACAGAAGAAACAAACCGTCTATTAAAAGGAATGTGAGAACAACGGTTATCATGAATATCTAACTACATCAACAACGGGCCTTACAAACTTCTCAAGAAAGATCCTACAGAAGTCATCAAATGAAAAAGGGGGCACATCTTAATGGAGTTAAAGAGGAATACATCGACAATAAACAGTATTACCGACTGAAATCTTGTGACGGACCACCACCGCGAAAAAAGTTTATACAGCCTATCAAAATTTGCTGCTTCCAGCCTCAGCAAATTTACAGCAAGTGACCATAGCAAAAACTCCTAAAATTCTCGGAATACATAAAAAAAATAAAGGTAGCAGACAACGAATGCATGGTATCATTTGATGTCACATCACTCTACACAAATGTTCCATAAAAGGCACCTGGAATATCATTAAAGACCTTATCGAAAACGATACTGCATTCGGTAAAAGACAAAGATTCCAGTACAGGATTTTCTGCGTTTGGCTGAATAATAAGAACTTCTACACTCAAAGAGACAGAGTTGCCATGGGAGGCCCTGCCATCATCAGTAGTTGTAGAAATATACATGCAAGCACAAGAGATTCACTGTCAAGCTTGAACAAGATGGAAGTATGACTTTCCTGGACAGTTTGGTCAAACGCAAGAATGGTTCCATGTCAATTCCAGTGTATCGTAAACCAACACACACTGACAAGTATCTTAACTTCGAATCAAACCATCAGAAATCTTGCAAAGAAAGTGTCATACTGAATCGTGCCAATAGTGCAGTCAGTGACAAAAAGGAGAGGAAAGAAAAAATTCGACATGTAAAGAACACATTAACACATCAGGTACCAGCGAGATTCTTCGTCGAGTTTTAGGGCAACACAATATCAAATGCGTTCTTAACTCTAAAGCAACCCTACGAAGCATTTTGTCTAAACCAAAAGACAAAATAAACCTGGAAGAACAAAGCAATGTTGTTTACGAAATCCCGTGTAAAGATTGTGATGTAGTGTATATATGCCAAACAAAAAGAAAGTTAAGCAACGAGTTTAAGAACATTTGCGCGCAGTGAGAAATGGAGATGTAAAGAAAATCAAACTTGCGGACCACGGCTGGAAGCAGAAGTTATCAGTTTAATTGAGATGAGAAGAAAAATCATTCACAGAGAATCCAGAACAACAGCTAGGAACATAAAAGAAACCATCAACAGTGTATAACGTAACAAACACATAAACAGTATCCTACATCAACTTCCTGAAATTTGGTTACAAGCCCTACAGAAGAAGTAGTTATCTCCATCTAGGTCCGAAAAATGTTAATTACTGTAACTAACTTTAATTATCAGCTTGTTCCTGATTGGTTAATTTTTATGAATTTTGATCCTCTGCAATTATATAAATACGTGCTCAACATCATTTTACTTTGCCCGATGATTGGAGAAGGATCTCCTGAAACGTCGCCTACTAAACTATCATGTTCAAGAAATGATCAACTTTGCACAGTAATATGAATACTGAACAGACAAACCAAAATAATATCTTCAATAAGCACATGTCAAATTAACAGACATCGGTCACAGTACTAGGATCACTTTCGAACAGTCCGTATACTTCTGTTTTAAAGGGCCAAAACAAGCAACATCAAGTAGTCATAACTTTTCAGTTACATGCGGTGGAAACTTCACTAACGTTATATCCTCTTCGATGGCTTTTTCTACCACTGGCAGAGAAACATGAGATGTCCATCGAATATTAACAGCAGTGGCCGTTCCTTAATCTCACTAGCAAATTTCGTAAACCACTCATTGAATAGTTCTGTTGTTACCCAGCCATTGGTACACATGCCATACCAGATGTTTGGTAAGGCTCAATCTCCTCTCCTCTCCTTACTGTCCTGCATGATGCATCCCTCTAACTTTTATGAAGTGCATTTGCAATATCTTCCTCTGTCCAGGTCTTTTTCGTTAACCTCACATACTTCTTACGCATGACGACTAAGTCTAAAAAAAAATTCAGGCCTATCAATAAAGGGGGCCATTGCTCTTGCAAAGGCTCACCCGATTCTGGGAAATGAGAAACTAGCTGAGCCAATAATTGCTCCTCCAATTCCACAAAAATTTTTTCTGGCTGAGTAATATCAATTCACCTCACATGGAAATCAATGTTATCTTATTATTTGCAGAAAAATAATACAAGATTTTGTAATAAAATATTCGTTTATAACTTATTTTATTCATTCAGATTGCTTGCCCAGTCTAAATTATTGTAACCTTTGGGAGAGCGATTTATTGCTCAGGTGTTATTTCTTATTGATAGACTTGCAAATTCCTTACACAATGTATATATATTCAAAAAGCATTTGCAGATGCAGAATGCTAAATTTCACTCCCCACTTACCGAATAGAGCAACTGATAAAAAACAAAGTTTCGCTTCTTTGGTGCCACAATAGATAAATAACAAAATCGACACCAAATGTTTGATTTTATTTTAACTAAAGAGAAAGATCCACAATCATTAGCACAAATAAACGAAGTTCATCCACGCTGTCTTCTTCAGAATGTACAACATTCTTTTTGTTTGAAATGTAAAATATGCGTTCTATTCCCAGTTGTAAAAAATTCCTACAATACATAATGACTTGCTTTCCAGTCTATAGTGTGATTACATAACCATGATAAAAAAATAGAGCATGCGAACTTTTTTCCTGACACCCTAAAAATAGTTGGTGAGAAAGTTCGCACCAAATTAGTAAAACACTAGTGGCACTTTCTTCAGAAAATTACTATCAGACTAAAGTCTATTGATTGAAGCAACAAATGAGATTGACACGAGAAAAAGATGGCGCAGCCACTCTGTGGTCGATCACAAAAATTGCTACAGACAGGTAAGAACTTTTTATGGCTGTAAATATGATCTATACCTTTTAAAATGCTGAATATATTTTGACTGTGGACGTTATGTTACGTATTTTTTATTTTTCTTCTTTTCCATGTTAGCAATTTGATTTCCCAGCACTGAATGTTTTTCTGACATCGAAAGAAGTCTGTTAAGAACATGTGCTTTCGTAAAACGGGGTAATAAAAATCTATTATTTTAAATGAAAGTTTAGGCTAAACTAATGGGTTCTCCACAAAATACTGCAGGCAGACAGTGCAGTGGTTAGTACTGGATTACTAAGACAAACAATACAAAAGTTTCAGATTCGGTTACACCTTGTGTTCCTAAAAGGAAAGTTTTTCCTTTTGGTTTTTGGCAGTAGCAAATGATACAGAAAAAAATATGTGCGAAGGAGAGTTGAATGATTTTAAGATGATACTTCATGCTACGCAAAATTTTGTGTCAATTCTTGTGCTCGTAGCATGTTTTTATCAATGCAAAGTGCAATATTTAATGGAAATATATAGAGTTATGGTTTTAAACACACAAAAAAAAAAGCTAGAGAAAAGTAGGTTCTTCTAGAAAGCTGTGTAGCCTGTGTTGTGAATCTTTTCACGCGATGCAATGTTTTGAACTGTGAAATTTCATACATGGTTGGAAAGTAGTTTTTTTTTCTGACACATTTTTTTTAAAAACGAAGCATTTTTCAAAAAAGTTTGTGTCAACCTTTCAGAACTACAAGTTTAATAAAGAAAATTTTTTTCTATTTTTATAAGTATCAAATACATGGAAATATAAATACAATTGATTTTTTTTGACCAAAATTCCCCTTTAAATTTACAAGGGTGAAAACAATTATTTTACAGTCTGTGTTTTAAATTTATTGTGTATGGTATAACCTTTTAATTTTTTTCAAATAGAATTGTTTCATATACATACATACAAAATCACTAATGAAATAGACTTCACATTTATATTTGAAATTGCTTCAAAATCCCCTTACAATATGAGTACATAAACGTGTATATACATAAAAAGGAAGAAATATACACAGACAATTACCAAGGTGTGCAATCAATCAAGATAGATTTGCTGTAGGGGTCTAAATTGACATAGTCGTCTAGATAGGTTGGAAAATCATTATTATACTGCCCAACCCATGCTAGCAGCCTTCTGAATTAGGAATAAAGCATGGCGATAAAAATCCAGCATATTATAATTTATGACAGCATTCCGCGGCAAAAAAATGCGTCGTAAATCATATCACAACCACAATTGTCAAAGTTACTTTACCATTGTGACCATATTTTTATATAACTCAACTTCAAAATAGTATTATTATGCTAAAAGAACAAAGTAGTATAAAGTAACGAGATAACGTGGAAAAAGAAATAAAACCAAAAATTACTTGCAGCATAGAACACAACAGAGTTTGCGCAAAAATAGCTTGCTAAATTGATCTTGCGACCTATTGTAATTTAAACTATCGATCGCGTGGGGTCATGTTATTAGTTAACACAACATACTTATCTACTTGTGCCTTTATAAAAGAGGCAGAGGCACCCATTAGAGTTTGATGAATGATAATTTTGGTATATTTATATTATATTGTATACGTATTAGCCTTCATTTAATTACTTATATTTGATTGAACATTGTACAGTATTAATAATTAACTAGTCCGATAAGGCCCGTGAAAATCCACTACGGCAGAAGGACAATGGAAAAAAGATGTTGGTAGTTTTTTAATGACGTCAGCAATCCATCCACAAATAAAAAATTAGAACATTGTTTTCACGTTGCCTCGTATTGTGTAAGCTTAAACTGCTGATCAAGAAAATGTATATGATCAAGTGCTTTTGATGAGCGGTTAATGAGATATAAGGGTTTAAACGGGAGAACTCAAAATAAAACTATGTCAAACCAACCGACACTCGAACGCTGTTACATTACAATTCTTACCATCCATACAACACTAAACGGAGTATAGTCTACTCCCAAGCACTGCGCTATCGTATGATAACAAAGACAACCAACTACTTTGTAGGGAATTAAATCAACTGAAAGGCAACCTACTTCTACGTGGATATAAATTCAATATGGTCAACCAAATTTTTCAATAGTATCAAGGATGAACCAGGAGAGTTCTTGATAACAAGATACGCAAACAAGATTACCCAACAGTGTCCACGTGAATAATAATAAAAGTAAAAGTGAACAAGATAGTAACGCAGAAACAATTAACACCGTCTGCAATAACGACGTTTTGCCCTTTGTGGTACCTTACCACAAGGGTTTACTGCCCCTTAAAAATATTCTGAACAAACATTGGTCAATTATTACAAACGACCGGGAACTACATAAAATATTCCAACAAAACCTTTTATTTCATTCAAAAACACAAAAACATTCAGGACCACCTAATCCGGACAAAAATGACAAAAGGGCGACAAGAGAACTCTGACGGCTGAAATTTTTTTGTAATTTTAGTTAATTTATTTAATCAAAAATATACGTATTGATAATATACACTGTGTTTTTTTCAAAACGTTCTTGCAAATATATTTCATATCCTCACACGGAAGAAACCAATTTAAACCCCATTCCAATGTCTTACTACTTTAATATTTAAAGGTGGATCGAAGAGACTGGTAACTAGTTTTCAACAAATCGTAAAATGATACCATTTAATTATGTGTAACACAACTGGCTACCTACTTTCACACTGC
Organism: Hydractinia echinata; assembly: GCA_030067915.1. Lineage (NCBI taxonomy): Eukaryota > Metazoa > Cnidaria > Hydrozoa > Anthoathecata > Hydractiniidae > Hydractinia > Hydractinia echinata. Next base: position 535,750 of record JASGCC010000030.1, read on the forward strand.
GATTTACTATCAAGCTACATAACAACGAACTTGTCTCTCTTTCTTTAAGAAAGTTGTTCTATTACTGGAAACTAACTTGTTCCGCCCATTTTACAAAGACCGAGTAACGGACAAAGGTACCGTTAATTCCGAAACAGAAAATACAACAACGTTGACATCGGCTACCCATATACCCACTAACTGCTTCAAAAGAAGGTTTTTAAATTTATTCAATTCTCTCAAAAAGAAGAGATCTTCGTATCAGCATAGCAACTCACTGTACTCATAATATAAGATCATATTTCATATTTCGTTGATTCGAACAAATTAAATAATGGTCTGTTAACACGGCAACGCAACAGCATATAGCAGCACGTCAATTGTATGCCTAAGTCAACTTCGACACTTGACACCTCACCTACTTCTCAAACCGATTAAAATTCACATTACCATAGCAACAATATGCCACTTGCATTGTACCTAAAAATCTCAGACTATAACACAGCCGCAGAACGGTCCTGTTGGTACTGCTCTTTTAACAAAATGTAACGCATGTGTACCTTTAACCTGTGCAACTCTCAAATTAGGCGTAACTTGCAATTTATTTATAAAAGAAACCTAAGTACAAAGTTGCAACAAACCTTCTAAATTGATCTAATAACCTATATCGCTATGGCAACAGCTATAATCCACATTGCGCTTTTTTGAAAAAATACGAACAACAGTCGATAACGGCCCGTTTAAATATAATATATATAAGCAGCACATGACTTCTAACCGACCTTATTCACTCGAGTAGCTCGTATCACATCATGAAAACAGTCACGTATCACATCATGAAACAAAACGATCCTTTGGGTCGTTGCTCCGACGGGGCCGAAAACTCCGATGACGGTAGAAATCAACTGACATTATTCTCATTATTCAGTTAGTTAGTTTTAACATAATCAATAACCAAAGAGCCTACTGTAACACTAGTTCGCTCGTAACAGAACAATTGGTTTTTAAAAAATATGCTAGAGAACTAGAAATTGTGTTGCAACCGATTACAATTCAACAACTCAATGGATTGTTCAACACACGATATGGAAAACGAGAGGGAATACACTGACTTCTATAAAAACAACGAACTTGATTGGTTTACATTATATTTATTTAATCGTTCACAGCAAGTTCTTTTAGATAATGTGAAATCATAAGTCGAACATTTTCAATGTGGTGTCCCACAAAGGTCTATTTTGGGGCCCTTGCTATTCCTAATTTTCTTTAACAAGATCATTCACGTAATTAAAAATGTTTTAAACAAAGAACTAACGAACGTTGCAAAGTATTTACATGATAACGATTTAATAATTAACTTAAAGAAAGAAAAAACCGAACCAGTGTTAATCGGAACAAGTAAAAGGTTGTTAAAAGCCGTACAAAAAGCTTTCAAATTAGTTTATAACTTGGTGGAGATGCACCAAACATTTAGCTATAAATACCTGGGCTCCATTGTCGATTCTAAACTTTCATTAAATTAAAATTATAGTAGTGTGTATAACAAAGAATTGGATAGACTTCGGTTGTTGTCTGCCCTAAAACGGCAGTTGGATACCGATATAGCAACCACAATTTACAACACTATGGTCGTACCTCCTTTAACCTTTAACAGCATTATCACTTTGAATTTAAACGACACTCAATTAAAAAAGCTCGCTTCACTTGATAATCGAGCAAGGTGCATCACAAATACATAAGATCTTAGTACAATCCATAACAAGATATTGAGAAACAGTTGCTGTATTGTACGTAAATGTATTGACGGTGAAACTTGTTATAACTTTATCAACTACATCGAAAAGGTGAATCCTACGAAAAATACGAGAAAGAATCAATGCATTTTGAAACTTCCACGATTTAAACTAGATCTTGCAAAGACGGTTTTTATTTTATGGGCAAGTGTTTAGAACAAATTACCATTACGTTTGAGGACAGAGAAATCATATGAAAATTTTAAGAAATTATTGAAACCTCAGTTTTTAACATATTATTTTAACACCACTAATGCCTCGGTACTATTTTTATTTATATATATACGATTTAACTTTTTTAACAATCTATTTCTTTAGCCCCAGGACACATTTGTAAAACAGATCGTCATCAGAAATGTAAATATCATGTAAAAATATTGATATTATTTAAAACTGAATATTAACAGAATTAATATTATCCTTTCAACATCTACCAAAAGGCGACATTGCAATTTCAAGAAATATGAAATTGAGAATACAAAAAAACTGAATATTAACAGAACTTTAATATTATGCTTTCAACATCTACTTAAAGTCGACATTTCAAATTTCAAGAAAAAGAACTGCAAACAAAAAACAGAATGTTAACAGAATTTAATATATATGCTTTTCAAAATCTACTAAAGGCGACATTTCAAATTTCAGAAAGAAAACAGTAGGACATAAAAGAAACCATTCAACAGTGTATAATCGTAACAAAACACATAAACAGTATCCTACATCAAACTTCCTGAAAAATTTGGTTACAAGCCCAATCAGAAGAAGTTTAGTTATCTCCTCTAAGGTCCGAAAAATGTTAATTACTGTAACTAACTTTAATTATCAGCTTGTTCCTGATTGTTAATTTTTATGAATTTTGATCCTCTGCAATTATATAAATACGTGCTCAACATCATTTTACTGTTGCCCGATGATTGGAGAAGGGATCTCCTGAAACGTCGCCACTAAACTATCATGTTCAAGAAATGATCAACTTTTGCACAGTAATATGAATTAGCTGAACAGACAAACCAAAATAATATCTTCAATAAGCACATTTGTCAAATTAACAAATCGTCACAGTACTAGGATCACTTCGCAGTCCGTATTACTTCTGTTTTAAAGGGGCCAAAAACAAAGCAACATCAGCTAGTTCTTAAACTTTTCAGTTACATGCGGTTGGAAACTTTCCACTAACGTTTATATCCTCTTCGATGGCTTTTTCTACCAACTGGCAGAAGAAACATGAGAAGTCCATCGAATATTACAGCAGTGGGACCGTTCCTTAATTTCTCACTAGCAAATTTCGTAAACACTCATTGAATAGTTCTGTTGTTACCCAGCATTGGTACACATGCATACCAGCATGTTTGGTAAGGTCAATTACTCTCTCTCTCCTTACGCCTGCAGGTGCAATTCCCTCTAACCTTTTAATGAAGTGCATTTGCAATCATCTTCCTCTGACCAGTCTTCGTAACCTCACATACTTCTTACGCATGTACGACTAAGTCTAAAAAAAAAATTAAGGCCTATCAATAAAGGGGGCCATTGCTCTTGCAAAGGCTCACCCGATTCTGGGAAATGAGAACTAGGCTGAGCCAATTAATGCTCCTCCAAAATTCCACAAAATTTTTTCTTGGCTGAGTAATATCAATCCACTCACATGGAAATCAATGTTATCTATTATTATTGCAGAAATAATACAAGATTTTGTAAGTTTAAATATTTCGTTATATAACTTATTTTATTCATTCCAGATTGCTTGCCCAGTCTAAAATTATTGTAACCTTTGCGAGGAGCGATTTATGCTCAGGTGTATATTATTCTTATGATAGACATTGCAAATTTCCTTACACAATGTTAATATTCAAAAAGGCCTTGCAGATGCAGAATGCTAAATTTTCACTCCCCACTTCCGGAATAGAGCAACTGATTAAAAAAAAACAAGTTTTCGCGTTCTTTGGTGCCACCAATAGATAAAATAACAAATCGACACAATAGTTTGATTTTATTTATAACTTAAAGAGAAAGATCCACAATCATTAAGCACAAATAACGATTTCATTCCACCTGTCTTCTCAAGAATGTACAACATTCTTTTTGTTAATTGAAATGCTAAAATATGCGTTCTATTCCAGTTGTAAAAATTTCCTACAATACATAATGACTTGCTTTTCCAGTCTATAGCTGTGATTGACATAAACCATGATAAAAATGAGCAGTGTGCGAACTTTTCCTGACACCTAAAATAGTTGGTGAGGAAAGTTCGCACCAAATATAGTAAAACACTAGTTGGCAACTTTCTCAGAAAATTACTATCAGACTAAAGTCTATTGAATTGAAGCAACAAATGAGATTGACACGAGAAAAGATGGCGCAGCCACTCTTGTGGCGATCAACAAATTTTGCTACAGACAGGTAAGAACTTTTTTTATGCTGTAAATATGACATACCTTTTAAAATGCTGAATATATTTGACTGTGGACGTTATGTTTACCGTATTTTTTATTTTTCTTTCTTTTTCCATGTTAGGGCATTTGAGATTTCCCAGCACTGAATGTTTTTCTGACATTTTCGAAAGAAGTCTGTAAGAACATGTGCTTTTCGTTAAAACCGGGGGTAATTAAAAATCTTTATTAATTTTAAAATTGAAAGTTTTAGGCTAAACTAATGGGTTTCTCCACAAAATACTGCGCAGACAGTGCAGTGGTTTAGTTACTGGAATTACTAGACAAACAATACAAAAGTTTTCAGATTCGGTATACACCTTGTGCTTCCTAAAAAGGAAAGTTTTTCTTTTGGTTTTTTGGCAGGTAGCAAAATGGATAACAGAAAAATATGTGCGAAGGTGAGAGTTGAATGATTTTAAGATGATACTCATGCTACGCAAAATTTTGTGTCAATCTTGTCTTCGTAGGCATGTTTTTCAATGCAAAGCTGCAATATTTAATGGAAATATTATAGAGTTATGGTTTTTAAACACACAAAAAAAAAGCTAGAAAAAGTAGTTCTTCTAGAAAGCGTGTAGCTGTGTTGTGAATTCTTTCACGCGATGCAATGTTTTGAACTGTGAAATTTCATACATGAGTTGGAAGTAGTTTTTTTTCTGAACATTTTTTAAAACGAAGGCATTTTCAAAAAGTCTTGTGTCAACCTTCAAGAACTACAAGTTTAATAAGAAAATTTTTTCTATTTTTATAAGTATCAAAATACATGGAAATTATAAAATACAATATTTTTTTTGACCAACAATTTCCCTTTTTAAATTACAAGGGTAAAACAATTATTTTACAGTCGTGTTTTAAATTATCTGTGTATGGGATAACTTTTTATTTTTTCAAATAGAATTGTTTCATATACATGACATACAACAATCACTAATGAAATAGACTTCACATTTATATTTGAAATTGCTTCCAAAATCCCCTTACAATATGAGTACATAAAACGTGTATATTACATAAAAGGAAGAAATATCCACACAGACAATTACCAGTGTGCAAATCAAATCAAGATAGATTTGCTGTAGGGGTCTAAATTTGAGCATAGTCGTCTAGATAAGGTTGGAAACTCATTATTATTACTGGCCCAAACCCATGCTAGCAGCCTTCTGAATTAGAATAAAGCATTGGCGATAAAAAAATCGCAGCATATTTATAATTATGACAGCATTCCGCGGCAAAAACTTGCCGTCGTAATCAATTCACAACCACAATTGTCAAAAGTTTACTTTAGCCATTGTGGGACCATATTTCTATAATAAACTACTTCAAGTTATATGCTAAAAGACAAAGTAGTTATAAGTAACGAAGATAGTGGAAAAGAAATAAAAACGCAAAATTCTTGCAAGCATAAGAACACAAACAGAGTTTGCGCAAAAATAGCTTGCTAAAATTGATCTTGCGACCTATTGTAATTTAAACTATCGAGTACCGCGTGGGGTCATTGTTTTTAGTTAGCCAACATACTTATCACTTGTGCCTTTATAAAAGAGGCAGAGGCAACACCATTAGGAGTTGATGGAATGATATTTTGGGCCTATATTATAATATTATATTGTATACGTATTTAAGCCTCATTAATTAACTTATATTTTGATTGAACATATGGTACGTATTAATAATTAACTAGTCGATAAAGGGCCCGTGAAAATCACTACGCAGAAGGACAATGGAAAAAATAGATTGTTGTTAGTTTTTTATTGACGTCAGCAATCCTCCACAAATAAAAAAATTAGAACATTGTTTTCACGGTTTGCTCTATTGTAGAGCTTAAAAACTGCTGATCAAAGAAAATGTATGATGATCAAGTGCTTTTGATGAGCGGTAATGAGATATAAGGGTTTAAACGGGAGAACTCAAAATAAACTATTCAACCAACCGACACTCGAACGCTGTTACATCAATTCTTTACCATCCATACCAACACTAAACGGAGTATAGTCTCTACTCCCAAGCACTGGCTATCGTATGGATAACATAAGACAACCAACTACTTTGTAGGGAATTAAATCAACTGAAGGCAACCTACTTCTACGTGGAATAATAAATTCAATATTGGTAAACCATAATTTTCACGATAGTAATCAAGGCATGAACCCAGGCGAGATGTCTTGATAACAAGATACGCAAACCAAAATTTACCAACCAGTGTCCACGTGAATAATAATAAAAGTAAAAAGTGAACAAGTAGTAAGCCAGAAACAATTAACACCCCGTCTTGCAATAACGACGATTTTGCCCTTTGTGCGACCGTTACCACAAGGGTTTACTGCCCCTTAAAATTTCTGAACAAACATTGGTCAATTTATTACAAACGACGGGAACTGAACATAAAATATTTCCAACAAAAAACCTTTTTTCATCAAAAACACAAAAAATTTCAGGACCACCTAACCGGCAAAATGAAAAAAGCGGCGACAAGAGAACTCTAGACGCTGAAATTTTTGTAATTTTTTAGCTAATTTATTTAATCAAAAATATACGTATGGTAAATCTTACCTGTTGTTTTTTCAAAACTTCCTGCAAATATATTTCATATCCTCACACGGGAAGAAACAATTTAACCCCATTCCAATGTCTTACTACTTTAATATTTTAAAGGTGAGATCGAAGATTGTTGTTTTTAATTTCTCTCCGGTTTTACTTTGAACAAGTCCATTATGATGTTATACAGTGGGAAAACATCAATATCTCTTGCCCGGTGTTCTGGTACCTCCTCCAGAACAGTTCCTGATCCATTATGCAGTTTAAGACAGTCAATTTTCAATGATGAACATTGTCTCTCAGTGGCATCAGTAACCCAATGTACAGCATTTGTCTTCTTCCTTTACCATAAATGACAGCATACCATTGTTGGACCTCGTCACTTTCCTTTTTTTTAAAGGCTTCCTCACAATTTTAATAGCCTTTCCTCACATGAATCTTCGTCAGTTTCTTCTTCCATTAGAAAGAGAATAAATCGATAGCATATACAATTGTTTGATACATTTTTAATCTCTTTGTGATGTTATATCATCGTACGTTTTTTCTGTCTTTAAAATATATTTGTAACTATTACCACTAACTTCGTTCGACAACAACAGTTTGTTTTTTACATTTTAGATTCGAATTACATTCATATTCGAATGCGATAGTTCTTTTAAAACAGGTAATACAAAAAATCTCTGTATCGATTTAGAATGCATTGATGGAGGAGAAATTTTCCAACACTTAAAAAGTACGGTGCTTTGGCAGAAAGCAAGTGCAAGGCTTCGTTCATGGAGTTTTTACAAGCGGTATATTTTCTTCATAACAACAACATTGTGCATCGAGACAAAGCCAGAAAACGTGTTGTTAACATTTAAGGATATCGAAACAGCACATGTCAATTAATGTGAAAAGTTTATCATTTCTTGAACATGATAGTTTAGTAGGCAACATTTCCGGACATCCTTCCATCCTCGAGCAAAGTAAAATAATGTTGAGCATGTATTTATATAATTGCAGAGGATCGAAATTTATAAGAATTAACCAATCAGGAAAGAGCTGACAAGTACATTTAATTACGGCAATTAATATTTTCCGGATCTAGATGGAGATAACTACTTCTTCTGTAGGGCTGGTAACCATATCTCAGGAAGTTAATGTCTTTCACAACGAAATAACACCTAACGATCTTCGACTTAACTGCAGAGTAATGAAAGAAATAAGAAAATCTTACAGCGTGCAGGACGCCAGTTGTTGCAAGAAAGAATCCACCTAAATCACGTAACGCCCTACATCACCAAATACTTGAACTTGACAACACCATCAAATCAAGACTCTCCGTCGACCAATATAAGCAGGTTAAGAAGACACCTTAAGAAGTTCAAAAAATCAATGAGAGATGCAATGATGATACGCATGCGGGTGTAGACAAATGACAGTAACTCTGTCCAACAGACAACTAACGACAGAAGAAACAAACCGTCTATTAAAAGGAATGTGAGAACAACGGTTATCATGAATATCTAACTACATCAACAACGGGCCTTACAAACTTCTCAAGAAAGATCCTACAGAAGTCATCAAACGAAAAAGGGGGCACATCTTAATGGAGTTAAAGAGGAATACATCGACAATAAACAGTATTACCGACTGAAATCTTGTGACGGACCACCACCGCGAAAAACGTTTATACAGCCTATCAAAATTTGCTGCTTCCAGCCTCAGCAAATTTACAGCAAGTGACCATAGCAAAAACTCCTAAAAATTCTCGGAATACATAAAAAAAATAAAGGTAGCAGACAACGAATGCATGGTATCATTTGATGTCACATCACTCTACACAAATGTTCCCATAAAAGGCACCTGGAATATCATTAAAGACCTTATCGAAAACGATACTGCATTCGGTAAAAAGACAAAGATTCCAGTACAGGATTTTCTGCGTTTGGCTGAATAATAAGAACTTCTACACTCAAAGAGACAGAGTTGCCATGGGAGGCCCTGCATCATCAGTAGTTGTAGAAATATACATGCAAGCACAAGAGATTCACTGTCAAGCTTGAACAAGATGGAAGTATGACTTTCCTGGACAGTTTGGTCAAACGCAAGAATGGTTCCATGTCAATTCCAGTGTATCGTAAACCAACACACACTGACAAGTATCTTAACTTCGAATCAAACCATCAGAAATCTTGCAAAGAAAGTGTCATACTGAATCGTGCCAATAGTGCAGTCAGTGACAAAAAGGAGAGGAAAGAAAAAATTCGACATGTAAAGAACACATTAACACATCAGGTACCAGCGAGATTCTTCGTCGAGTTTTAGGGCAACACAATATCAAATGCGTTCTTAACTCTAAAGCAACCCTACGAAGCACTTTGTCTAAACCAAAAGACAAAATAAACCTGGAAGAACAAAGCAATGTTGTTTACGAAATCCCGTGTAAAGATTGTGATGTAGTGTATATATGCCAAACAAAAAGAAAGTTAAGCAACGAGTTTAAGAACATTTGCGCGCAGTGAGAAACGGAGATGTAAAGAAAATCAAACTTGCGGACCACGGCTGGAGCAGAAGTTATCAGTTTAATTGAGATGAGAAGAAAATCATTCACAGAGAATCCAGAACAACAGCTAGGAACATAAAAGAAACCATCAACAGTGTATAACGTAACAAACACATAAACAGTATCCTACATCAACTTCCTGAAATTTGGTTACAAGCCCTACAGAAGAAGTAGTTATCTCCATCTAGGTCCGAAAAATGTTAATTACTGTAACTAACTTTAATTATCAGCTTGTTCCTGATTGGTTAATTTTTATGAATTTTGATCCTCTGCAATTATATAAATACGTGCTCAACATCATTTTACTTTGCCCGATGATTGGAGAAGGATCTCCTGAAACGTCGCCTACTAAACTATCATGTTCAAGAAATGATCAACTTTGCACAGTAATATGAATACTGAACAGACAAACCAAAATAATATCTTCAATAAGCACATGTCAAATTAACAGACATCGGTCACAGTACTAGGATCACTTTCGAACAGTCCGTATACTTCTGTTTTAAAGGGCCAAAACAAGCAACATCAAGTGGTCATAACTTTTCAGTTACATGCGGTGGAAACTTCACTAACGTTATATCCTCTTCGATGGCTTTTTCTACCACTGGCAGAGAAACATGAGATGTCCATCGAATATTAACAGCAGTGGCCGTTCCTTAATCTCACTAGCAAATTTCGTAAACCACTCATTGAATATCTCTGTTGTTACCCAGCCATTGGTACACATGCCATACCAGATGTTTGGTAAGGCTCAATCTCCTCTCCTCTCCTTACTGTCCTGCATGATGCATCCCTCTAACTTTTATGAAGTGCATTTGCAATATCTTCCTCTGTCCAGGTCTTTTTCGTTAACCTCACATACTTCTTACGCATGACGACTAAGTCTAAAAAAAAATTCAGGCCTATCAATAAAGGGGCCATTGCTCTTGCAAAGGCTCACCCGATTCTGGGAAATGAGAAACTAGCTGAGCCAATAATTGCTCCTCCAATTCCACAAAAAGTTTTTCTGGCTGAGTAATATCAATTCACCTCACATGGAAATCAATGTTATCTTATTATTTGCAGAAAAATAATACAAGATTTTGTAATAAAATATTCGTTTATAAACTTATTTTATTCATTCAGATTGCTTGCCCAGTCTAAATTATTGTAACCTTTGGGAGAGCGATTTATTGCTCAGGTGTTATTTTCTTATTGATAGACTTGCAAATTCCTTACACAATGTATATATATTCAAAAAGCATTTGCAGATGCAGAATGCTAAATTTCACTCCCCACTTACCGAATAGAGCAACTGATAAAAAAACAAAGTTTCGCTTCTTTGGTGCCACAATAGATAAATAACAAAATCGACACCAAATGTTTGATTTTATTTTAACTAAAGAGAAAGATCCACAATCATTAGCACAAATAAACGAAGTTCATCCACGCTGTCTTCTTCAGAATGTACAACATTCTTTTTGTTTGAAATGTAAAATATGCGTTCTATTCCCAGTTGTAAAAAATTCCTACAATACATAATGACTTGCTTTCCAGTCTATAGTGTGATTACATAACCATGAATAAAAAAATAGAGCATGCGAACTTTTTTCCTGACACCCTAAAAATAGTTGGTGAGAAAGTTCGCACCAAATTAGTAAAACACTAGTGGCACTTTCTTCAGAAAATTACTATCAGACTAAAGTCTATTGATTGAAGCAACAAATGAGATTGACACGAGAAAAAGATGGCGCAGCCACTCTGTGGTCGATCAGAAAGTTGCTACAGACAGGTAAGAACTTTTTATGGCTGTAAATATGATCTATACCTTTTAAAATGCTGAATATATTTTGACTGTGGACGTTATGTTACGTATTTTTTATTTTGCTTCTTTTCCATGTTAGCATTTGATTTCCCAGCACTGAATGTTTTTCTGACATCGAAAGAAGTCTGTTAAGAACATGTGCTTTCGTAAAACGGGGTAAAAAAATCTATTATTTTGAATGAAAGTTTTAGGCTAAACTAATGGGTTCTCCACAAAATACTGCAGGCAGACAGTGCAGTGGTTAGTACTGGATTACTAAGACAAACAATACAAAAGTTTCAGATTCGGTTACACCTTGTGTTCCTAAAAGGAAAGTTTTTCTTTTGGTTTTTGGCAGTAGCAAATGATACAGAAAAAAATATGTGCGAAGGAGAGTTGAATGATTTTAAGATGATACTCATGCTACGCAAAATTTTGTGTCAATTCTTGTGCTCGTAGGCATGTTTTTATCAATGCAAAGTGCAATATTTAATGGAAATATATAGAGTTATGGTTTTAAACACACAAAAAAAAAGCTAGAGAAAAGTAGGTTCTTCTAGAAAGCTGTGTAGCCTGTGTTGTGAATCTTTCACGCGATGCAATGTTTTGAACTGTGAAATTTCATACATGAGTTGGAAAGTAGTTTTTTTTCTGACACATTTTTTTTAAAAACGAAGCATTTTCAAAAAGTTTGTGTCAACCTTTCAGAACTACAAGTTTAATAAAGAAAATTTTTTTCTATTTTTATAAGTATCAAATACATGGAAATATAAAATACAATTATTTTTTTTGACCAAAATTCCCCTTTAAATTTACAAGGGTGAAAACAATTATTTTACAGTCTGTGTTTTAAATTTATTGTGTATGGGTATAACCTTTTTATTTTTTTCAAATAGAATTGTTTCATATACATACATACAAAATCACTAATGAAATAGACTTCACATTTATATTTGAAATTGCTTCAAAATCCCCTTACAATATGAGTACATAAACGTGTATATACATAAAAAGGAAGAAATATCACACAGACAATTACCAAGGTGTGCAATCAATCAAGATAGATTTGCTGTAGGGGTCTAAATTGACATAGTCGTCTAGATTAGGTTGGAAAATCATTATTATACTGCCCAACCCATGCTAGCAGCCTTCTGAATTAGGAATAAAGCATGGCGATAAAAATCCAGCATATTTATAATTTATGACAGCATTCCGCGGCAAAAAAATGCCGTCGTAAATCATATTCACAACCACAATTGTCAAAGTTACTTTAGCCATTGTGGACCATATTTTCTATAATAACTAACTTCAAAATAGTATTATATGCTAAAAGAACAAAGTAGTATAAAGTAACGAGATAACGTGGAAAAAGAAATAAAAACCAAAAATTACTTGCAAGCATAAGAACACAACAGAGTTTGCGCAAAATAGCTTGCTAAAATTGATCTTGCGACCTATTGTAATTTAAACTATCGATCGCGTGGGGTCATTGTTTATTAGTTACACAACATACTTATCTTACCTTGTGCCTTTATAAAAGAGGCAGAGGCAACACCATTAGAGTTTGATTGAATGATAATTTTGGTATATTTAGTATATTATATTGTATACGTATTTAGCCTCATTTAATTACTTATATTTGATTGAAACATTGGTACAGTATTAATAATTAACTAGTCGATAAGGCCCGTGGAAAAATCCACTACGGCAGAAGGACAATGAAAAAATAGATTGGTTGTAGTTTTTTTAATGACGTCAGCAATCCATCCACAAATAAAAAATTAGAAACATTGTTTTCACGTTGCCTCTATTGTGTAGAGCTAAAACTGCTGATCAAGAAAATGTATATGATCAAGTGCTTTTTGATGAGCGGTTAATGAGATATAAGGGTTTAAAACGGGAGAACTCAAAATAAAACTATGTCAAACCAACCGACACTCGAACGCTGTTACATTACAATTCTTACCATCCATACAACACTAAACGGAGTATAGTCTACTCCAAGCACTGCGCTATCGTATGATAACAAAGACAACCAACTACTTTGGAGGGAATTAAATCAACTGAAAGGCAACCTACTTCTACGTGGATATAAATTCAATATGGTCAACCAAATTTTTCAGATAGTATCAAGGATGAACCAGGAGGATGTTCTTGATAACAAGATACGCAAACAAATTACCAACAGTGTCCACGTGAATAATAATAAAAGTAAAAGTGAACAAGATAGTAACGCAGAAACAATTAACACCGTCTGCAATAACGACGTTTTGCCCTTTGTGGTACCTACCACAAGGGTTTACTGCCCCTTAAAAATATTCTGAACAAACATTGGTCAATTATTACAAACGACCGGGAACTACATAAAATATTTCCAACAAAACCTTTTATTTCATTCAAAAAACACAAAAACATTCAGGACCACCTAATCCGGACAAAAATGAAAAAGGGCGACAAGAGAACTCTGACGGCTGAAATTTTTTTGTAATTTTAGCTTAATTTATTTAATCAAAAATATACGTATTGATAATATACACTGTGTTTTTCAAAACGTTCTTGCAAATATATTTCATATCCTCACACGGAAGAAACCAATTTAAACCCCATTCCAATGTCTTACTACCTTTAATATTTAAAGGTGGATCGAAGAGACTGGTAACTAGTTTTCAACAAATCGTAAAATGATTACCATTTAATTATGTGTAACACAACTGGCTACCTACTTTCACACTGCGATTTACTATCAAGCTACATAACAACGAACTTGTCTCTCTTTCTTTAAGAAAGTTGTTCTATTACTGGAAACTAACTTGTTCCGCCATTTTACAAAGACGAGTAACGGACAAAGGTACCGTTAATTCCGAAACAGAAAATACAACAACGTTGACATCGGCTACCATATACCCACTAACTGCTTCAAAAGAAGGTTTTTAAATTTATTCAATTCTCTCAAAAAGAAGAGATCTTCGTATCAGCATAGCAACTCACTGTACTCATAATATAAGATCATATTTCATATTTCGTTGATTCGAACAAAATTAAATAATGGTCTGTTAACACGGCAACGCAACAGCATATAGAGGCACGTAATTGTATGCCTAAGTCAACTTCGACACTTGACACCTCACCTACTTCTCAAACCGATTAAAATTCACATTACCATAGCAACAATATGCACTTGCATTGTACCTAAAAATCTCAGACTATAACACACCGCAGAACGGTCTGTTGGTACTGCTCTTTAACAAAATGTAACGCATGTGTACCTTTAACCTTGTGCAACTCTCAAATTAGGCGTAACTTGCAATTTATTTATAAAAGAAACCTAAGTACAAAGTTGCAACAAACCTTCTAAATTGATTATAACCTATATCGCTATGGCAACAGCTATAATCCACATTGCGCTTTTTTGAAAAATACGAACAACAGTCGATAACGGCCCGTTTAAATATAAATATATATAAAGCAGCACATGACTTCTAACCGACCTTTATTCACTCGAGTAGCTCGTATCACATCATGAAACAGTCACGTATCACATCATGAAACAAAACGATCCTTTGGGTCGTGCTCCGACGGGGCCGAAAACTCCGATGACGGTAGAAATCAACTGACATTATTCTCATTATTCAGTTAGTTAGTTTTAAATAATCAATGAACCAAAGAGCCTACTGTAACACTATGTTCGCTCGTAACAGAACAATTGGTTTTTAAAAATATGCTAGAGAACTAGAAATTGTGTTGCAACCGAATTACAATTCAACAACTCAATGGATTGTTCAACACACGATATGGAAAACGAGAGGGAATACACTGACTTCTATAAAAACAACGAACTTGATTGGTTTACATTATATTTATTTAATCGTTCACAGCAAGTTCTTTTAGATAATGTGAAATCATAAGTCGAACATTTTCAATGTGGTGTCCCACAAAGGTCTATTTTGGGGCCCTTGCTATTCCTAATTTTCTTTAACAAGATCATTCACGTAATTAAAAATGTTTTAAAGAACTAACGAACGTTGCAAAGTATTTACATGATAACGATTTAATAATTAACTTAAAGAAAGAAAAACCCGAACCAGTGTTAATCGGAACAAGTAAAAGGTTGTTAAAAGCCGTACAAAAAGCTTTCAAATTAGTTTATAACTTGGTGGAGATGCACCAAACATTTAGCTATAAATACCTGGGCTCCATTGTCGATTCTAAACTTTCATTAAATTAAAATTATAGTAGTGTGTATAACAAAGAATTGGATAGACTTCGGTTGTTGTCTGCCCTAAAACGGCAGTTGGATACCGATATAGCAACCACAATTTACAACACTATGATCGTACCTCCTTTAACCTTTAACAGCATTATCACTTTGAATTTAAACGACACTCAATTAAAAAAGCTCGCTTCACTTGATAATCGAGCAAGGTGCATCACAAATACATAAGATCTTAGTACAATCCATAACAAGATATTGAGAAACAGTTGCTGTATTGTACGTAAATGTATTGACGGTGAAACTTGTTATAACTTTATCAACTACATCGAAAAGGTGAATCCTACGAAAAATACGAGAAAGAATCAATGCATTTTGAAACTTCCACGATTTAAACTAGATCTTGCAAAGACGGTTTTTATTTTATGGGACAAGTGTTTAGAACAAATTACCATTACGTTTGAGGACAGAGAAATCATATGAAAATTTTAAGAAATTATTGAAACCTCAGTTTTTAACATATTATTTTAACACCACTAATGCCTCGGTACTATTTTTATTTACATATATACGATTTAACTTTTTTAACAATCTATTTCTTTAGCCCCAGGACACATTTGTAAAACAGATCGTCATCAGAAATGTAAATATCATGTAAAAATATTGATATTTATTTTAAAACTGAATATTAACAGAATTTAATATTATCCTTTCAACATCTACCAAAAGGCGACATTTCAAATTTCAAGAAATATGAAATTGAGAATACAAAAAACTGAATATTCACAGAACTTAATATTATGGTTTCAAAATCTACTTTAAGGCAACATGTCAAGTTTTAAGAAATATGGAATTGTCAATACAAAAAAACTGAATATTAACAGAATTTAATATATATGCTTTCAACATCTACTTAAAGTCGACATTTCAAATTTCAAGAAAGAAGAACTAGCAAAAACAAAAACAGAATGTTAACAGAATTTAACACATATATATTATGTTTCAAAATCTACCTAAAGGCGACATTTCAAATTTCAAGAAATACCAAAATGTGAATACAAAAACAGCATATTAACAGAATTTAACACCTATATATTATCTTCCAAAACCTACCTAAAGGCGACATTTCAAATTTCAAGAAATACCAAAATGTGAATACAAAAACTTAATATTAACAGAAATTAACAGATATTATGGTTTCAAAATCTACCTAAAGGCGACATTTTAAATTTCAAAAAATTCGAAATTACGAATACAAAAACTGAATATTAACAGAAATTAACACATATATATTATGTTTCAAAATCTACCTAAAGGCGACATTTCAAATTTCAAGAAATACCAAATTGTGAATACAAAAACTGAATATTAACACATATTAACACATATATATTATGTTTCAAAATCTACCTAAAGGCAACATTGCAAATTTCAAGAAATACCAAAATGTGAATACAAAAACTTAATATTAACAGAATTTAACAGATATTATGGTTTCAAAATCTACATAAAGGCGACATTTCAAATTTCAAGAAATTCGAAATTACGAATACAAAAACTGAATATTAACAGAGATTAACACATATATATTATGTTTCAAAATCTACCTAAAGGCAACATTTCAAATTTCAAGAAATACCAAATTGTGAATACAAAAACTGAATATTAACAGAAATTAACACAGTATATATTATGTTTCAAAATCTACCTAAAGGCGACATTTCAAATTTCAAGAAATACCAAATTGTGAATACAAAAACTGAATATTAACAGAAATTAACACATATATATTATGTTTCAAAATCTACCTAAAGGCGACATTGCAAATCTCAAGAAATGCCAAAATGTGAATACAAAAACTGAATATTAACAGAATTTAACACATATATATTATCTTCCAAAACCTACCTAAAGGCGACATTTCAAATTTCAAGATTTACCAAAATGTGAATACAAAAACTTAATATTAACAGAATTTAACAGATATTATGGTTTCAAAATCTACCTAAAGGCGACATTTCAAATTTCAAGAAATTCGAAATTACGAATACAAAAACTGAATATTAACAGAATTTAACAGATATTATGGTTTCAAAATCTACCTAAAGGCGACATTTCAAATTTCAAGTAATTCGAAATTAGGAATACAAAAACTGAATATTAACAGAAATTAACACATATATATTATGTTTCAAAATCTACCTAAAGGCAACATTTCAAATTTCAAGAAATACCAAATTGCGAATACAAAAACCGAATATTAACAGAAATTAACACATATATATTATGTTTCAAAATCTACCTAAAGGCGACATTTCAAATTTCAAGAAATACCAAATTGTGAATACAAAAACTGAATATTAACAGAAATTAACACATATATATTATGTTTCAAAATCTACCTAAAGGCAACATTTCAAATTTCAAGAAATACCAAAATGTGAATACAAAAACTGCATATTAACAGAATTTAACACATATATATTATCTTCCAAAACCTACCTAAAGGCGACATTTCAAATTTCAAGAAATACCAAAATGTGAATACAAAAACTTAATATTAACAGAATTTAACAGATATTATGGTTTCAAAATCTACCTAAAGGCGACATTTCAAATTTCAAGAAATTCGAAATTACGAATACAAAAACTGAATATTAACAGAGATTAACACATATATATTATGTTTCAAAATCTACCTAAAGGCAACATTTCAAATTTCAAAAAATACCAAATTGTGAATACAAATACTGAATATTAACAGAAATTAACACATATATATTATGTTTCAAAATCTACCTAAAGGCGACATTGCAAATTTCAAGAAATGCCAAAATTTGAATACAAAAACTGAATATTAACAGAATTTAACAGATATTATGGTTTCAAAATCTACCTAAAGGCGACATTTCAAATTTCAAGAAATTCGAAATTACGAATACAAAAACTGAATATTAACAGAAATTAACACATATATATTATGTTTCAAAATCTACCTAAAGGCGACATTTCAAATTTCAAGAAATACCAAATTGTGAATACAAAAACTGAATATTAACAGAAATTAACACATATATATTATGTTTCAAAATCTACCTAAAGGCAACATTTCAAATTTCAAGAAATACCAAAATGTGAATACAAAAACTGCATATTAACAGAATTTAACACATATATTATCTTCCAAAACCTACCTAAAGGCGACATTTCAAATTTCAGGAAATACCAAAATGTGAATACAAAAACCGAATATTAACAGAGATTAACACATATATATTATGTTTCAAAATCTACCTAAAGGCAACATTTCAAATTTCAAGAAATACCAAATTGTGAATACAAAAACCGAATATTAACAGAAATTAACACATATATATTATGTTTCAAAATCTACCTAAAGGCGACATTTCAAATTTCAAGAAATACCAAATTGTGAATACAAAAACTGAATATTAACAGAAATTAACACATATATATTATGTTTCAAAATCTACCTAAAGGCAACATTTCAAATTTTAAGAAATACCAAAATGTGAATACAAAAACTGCATATTAACAGAATTTAACACATATATATTATCTTCCAAAACCTACCTAAAGGCGACATTTCAAATTTCAAGAAATACCAAAATGTGAATACAAAAACTTAATATTAACAGAATTTAACAGATATTATGGTTTCAAAATCTACCTAAAGGCGACATTTCAAATTTCAAGAAATTCGAAATTACGAATACAAAAACTGAATATTAACAGAGATTAACACATATATATTATGTTTCAAAATCTACCTAAAGGCAACATTTCAAATTTCAAAAAATACCAAATTGTGAATACAAAAACTGAATATTAACAGAAATTAACACATATATATTATGATTCAAAATCTACCTAAAGGCGACATTTCAAATTTCAAGAAATACCAAATTGTGAATACAAAAACTGAATATTAACAGAAATTAACACATATATATTATGTTTCAAAATCTACCTAAAGGCAACATTGCAAATTTCAAGAAATGCCAAAATGTGAATACAAAAACTGAATATTAACAGAACTTATTACATATGGTTTTAAAATCTACTTAAAGGCGACATTTCAAACTTCAAGAAACACCAAATTGTGAATACAAAAACGGCATATTAACAGAATTTAATAAATATTATGGTTTCAAAATCTACCTAAAGGCAACATTTCAAATTTCAAGAAATTCGAAATTACGAATACAAAGACTGAATATTAACAGAATTTAACACATTTATATTATGTTTCAAAATCTACCTAAAGGCGACATTTCAAATTTCAAGAAATACAAAAATGTGAATACAAAAACTGAATATTAACAGAATTTAATAAATATATATTATGATTTCAAAATCTACTTAAAGGCGACATTTCAAATTTCAAGAAATACCAAAATGTGAATACAAAAACTGCATATTAACAGAATTTAATAAATATCATGGTTTCAAAATCTACCTAAAGGCAACATTTCAAATTTCAAGAAATTCGAAATTACGAATACAAAAACTGAATGTTAACAGAATTTAACACATATATATTATGTTTCAAAATCTACCTAAAGGCGACATTTCAAATTTCAAGAAATACAAAAATGTGAATACAAAAACTGAATATTAACAGAATTTAATAAATATATATTATGATTTCAAAATCTACTTAAAGGCGACATTTCAAATTTCAAGAAATACCAAATTGTGAATACAAAGATTGAATATTAACAGAATTTAACACATTTATATTATGTTTCAAAATCTACCTAAAGGCGACATTTCAAATTTCAAGAAATACCAAATTGTGAATACAAAAACTTAATATTAACAGAATTTAACACTATATATTATCAGGCCCGGTCAGGAGACGCGTGCGATCGCACGCGCACACGCCCACACACGCGCAAAAAAATTTACGCGAGCGATTTATCGCTCACGTAAGAGACTATTTATCAGAATTTTCTAGAGATCCTACGAGATATTTTTCTCACATCTTAAGAGAATCTACGAAATAAGCGCCACCAAAAACACAAAGCTTTTGAAGAACGATCGTGTTATTATGAAGAACATAAGGTAAAGAGAACATTAAGGTCGGCCTCTTTCCTTCATGCTGACACTCTTATGCTCGGCTGGTGCATTACACTGAGACTCGAACGAAAGACGGAAGACCATTTGGAACTATGCCACAAGTCAGTCCGACCTTCATCGTCACAGAGAATACTGCGAGAAGAGTGCGCACCCATGCAAGTTAATATAACCAGAACATGGGAGAGGTTAGGTGCCCTGTACCTTAATACAGCTTTCGGACGAATGTTCTCGTGATGTAATACCAAAGAAAAAACATTTTTAATAAAGTTTTAAAAATATATCAAATCTGCCAACTCATCATCACGTTCAACTTTGCACTTGTGGTTTACGTTTTACAAAATTCATTTTTTTGGGTTTCCGTTTAAGGCTGGCATTCCTGCATCTGCAAAAAGAAAAAAAATTGTAACGGTGACCTAAAAAAAAATAATTTCAACCCGCGCTATGTTACTGACACATTCAGGCGACGGCAAACACAAATATTTTAAATTCAGCCTTATCACTAACTAAAATAATTCAGGCAACAGAAATACTGTGATGCTATTTGATTCGTACTAATAATAAAAAAAATGTATATTGTATTAAAAAGAAGTCCAGAAGTTCTTTCTCCCACACGACACAGCAGGCAATAAGTCAGCCCTGCCCTCGGTTTTGTGAGGAGAGATGTTCTGCGAAGACTCTAACAATTGAGTCTCCTGTACAGTTTTGCTTCATGTTAAACTGTGCCCGTGACAAGCATTTTCAAAGCATGTCACCGGCGACTTCTGCGATATACAACCTAATGATGCCCAAACCTAATAGGTTCATTTAGAAACATTAAAAGCCAGTTGGCAGTGAACTATTAACCTAACGAAGTTCGCCATCCATCAGTACACTGAATATATGAGACGCCTAGCCCTAATAAAAGGTTAATGACGAAAGATATTGCCAACTGAACAATTTCACTACAAAAAAATATTGCCGACACAATGCCGACGCAAATCAGTTGAAATGAATCCCACGTTGTTTTATTGCCGACGTAAAAAAAATCTAATTTTAAAGGCTCTCAAGCGAGTATGTTTGTTGATATTTTTGATCAGCGACACTGGATTATTAATGTTTTTTTTTACAAATCAAACATGTGCATGTCGTAACTGTTTGTTTTATTGACCACTCACGCAAACTAATTTGCACGAGCTTTTGTGATCGCACGTGGATCGCTCATGCAGATTAATTTACGTGAGCGATTTAGCACTTGCGGGGGTAAATTTTCCCGACCGGGCCTGTATTATGGTTCCAAAATCTACCTAAAGGCGACATTTCAAATTTCAAGAAATACCAAAATGTGAATACAAAACCTGAATATTAACTGTTAATATTCAGGTTTTGTATTCACATTTTGGTATTTCTTGAAATTTGAAATGTCGCCTTTAGGTAGATTTTGCGTGTGTTAACAATGCGTGTGTTAACAATGATAGTATATGGAAAACTTTTCCATATACTATCATTGTTAACACACGCAATTACAGATAACATTAAAACAATAGACACATGAAATTATTTTATGTAAACATGACTTCATTACGCAACGTCGTAAAATGCGTGTACATGTAACATTACATTCAGGTGGTACTGTACGGATTTTCGAATAGTATACATATATAGCATAGCATACACATACTTTAAAAATCTAAATGCGACATTGGAAATTCAGGAAATATGAGATTGTAAACTGCAGAAAAACAGAATTTAATATATGTGTTCAAAATCTAAGCCGACACATTACGAAATATGGAACTGAGAATGCCAACAACTATATAAATCAAAACAGAATTTTAGAAATATGTCTTTGCAATCTCAATAAAAAAATTTAAAAAAAAATTAAAAAACTAGTCAGCAGTCCGTTGATAAATCCACTGGTTTGTCGCTCCTTTTTTACCGCATTTTGTGTGTCTCTCTATTGCGGTTACCATTTTTCAGGACAGACAGACAAGGGTATAATAATATAGTTTCAAAATACTTTTTTCAGAAACTGTTAAGTCATTTCCCTTTCGTTTTAAGTTGTTTCACTAAAATATATTTTAAGAATCTTTGTTGGAAACAATCTCTAGCTATACAAATTTGACACATTTTTTTTATATCAAAGTTATTTCACTTCATTTCACGTTATTTGAATAAAAATTGTTTTAACTTTGTTTCCCAATTGTTCAATACACTCCTATGTTTGTTGGAGTTTAAATTGTTTTAAAACCGTTTCCAACGTAACATATTAGGCCACCCTCAAAAATATAATTGGTTAGCGTCACCTGACCCACTCACTTTGAAAGGTGAAAGTCGAGTCGGGGAGTCGGTAAATTTGTAAAAAATAAACCACACAATCCACGAACAATCTTCTACACGCAACAAAATCCACCATTTACCTTTTCAGCGGTCCTCCGAATTACTGTTGTTACGTCTGAATGCTATTTCGATAGGGGACTGCGCTGCACTATTCAGTGCTATATTTTCCTGCTTCGCATTTATACGGCAATACAAGCAAAAACCATGGGAACGACGTTGATTGTCAAAAATGGAACTTGAAACGGAGGCTAAAAATTCAGCCGGAATACATTTAAAACAAATAACAAAATTTGGCTGCGAAATATAGTATTTTTGTAATTTTTCGGGAAAAATTTTTATTCGACCGACTCACTTTTGTAATTAGAAATGACGCTAACCAAACATATTTTTCGACCGGTGGCCTTATTATTAGGGAGTGTTCACATATTACGTAATCAAGTAGGGGGAAGGGGGGGTCATCGAAATTGCTTACGCTTGATTATGGGGGAGGGAGGAGGGGTCAAGTGGTTTGATGACATAAGCAAATCAAAA
The DNA here is from genome assembly GCA_030067915.1 of Hydractinia echinata. Classification (NCBI taxonomy): domain Eukaryota; kingdom Metazoa; phylum Cnidaria; class Hydrozoa; order Anthoathecata; family Hydractiniidae; genus Hydractinia; species Hydractinia echinata. The sequence goes on from JASGCC010000030.1 coordinate 558,974, forward strand.
AAAATTAACAGCATATTTTATCATGAGTGTGAAAAATATCAACTATCTAAAGCGTTTGTATTCGCCGGGGGGGGGGGGGTTAAGTAGATGATGACGTAATTTTGGGAGAAGGTCAACCAAATGATTCTGACTGATTACATGGAGGAGGGGGGAGTAGAAAATTGGCAAAAAATTGATTACGTATAATATGTGAACGCTCCCTTATCATTGTGATTAATATTCATTTTTAAATGTTATGAAGTTAGGTAAATACTTCTGTTTGTAAGTTAAGCCTAAAAGACCACCATTAGCTAGCTAATTGAGCTATAAAATTTCCATAGTGTATGGAAACTTTAGAACACACTAGAATGACCATTGTGGTCCATCACAGAAATGATTGTTTAGTGTAGCTAGCTGCACCCCTCAAAATCAGCCAGACCACATAAAATAAAAATCACTACTGTACCTAGTTTGTTAGCTAAGTAAAAGTAGCAGCCAGCAAGCTAGCATATTAAACAGGCAAGGCTAGGAGCATCTAGCTACACCATCCAAATAATTCAACCTAGCTATAAGGTATAGTTATAGCTAGCTAGCTAAACTAAACGTTCTTGTAGCTGTGAAATAAATATAACTACTACTAAATACGAAATAGATATTACTACTAATGAATGAAAGACATAAACGACACAAAAACAAGATTTAGAAGGTACTGCTCCTAAAAAAACAAACGTAACACTCACATGAACTCACGGCGGACAAAACAAAATTTCAATATGGCCCCCGCGATTGAGAAAAAAACGGAGCTAAGGTTATGTATATCTTTTTTATTCGCTATTTTCTCCCTAGCCTTCCATCTAAAATTAAAGTACTCTTGGGATAGTAGGGCCTGGGAAAGATGTGGTAAAAAAACAAAGAAGATGCTTTAATATACATCCGAGATAGCAAGCACAAGGGGGTTAAAAATCAATGTCGCCCTTCAGTAACTTTTTTTGACAGGCGACAAATTTAACGATATATACCCCCGATTTTCAATACCCTGTAATTGACAGGGCCTTTATCACAGGCACCCAAAAACTCTACCAGGTAGTGTTCAGCCTAATGGGAACAAAGTGTGAAAATCCCTAAAAAAATATCCTCTGGCAAATTTATGAAAATTGCATGTAAACGTTAGGGTGACGGAAAATTGTCACCTTAACACAACTGTCGCCTAAGGGGGCATTTTCTGCGCACGCATTGTCACCTTAAGGTCAATCTAGTGATATATATATATATATATATATATATATATATATATATATATATATATATATATATATATATATATATATATATATATATATATATATATATATATATATATATATATATATATATATATATATATATATATATATATATATATATATATATATATATATATATATATGTAAACACAATTTAATAAGGGAATAACCAACAAATCAATAAGAATGACAAAAGTTATTAATACGTAATATTTCGTTGGTATATCAACCAACTTTTTCAAACGAATACTTTACAATTTGGTAAAATCTAGAATATATACTATTAAAAACGTTGCCTTGGTAACATAAAAAGGCAAGTAATTAAAAACAATAAAATATATTATCACCAACTAGATGGTTTCTACAGCGTTCACTTATTAAGAGGATGGTTTCTCTCTGTCCGTACGTTTTTTCCGGTTCCAATCGTGGGTTCCGTTTAGACCGCAATGCTGCGTCACCAACGTTCCTATCCAAAACTTTTCCTTTTCCAACAATAACGAATCAATTTCACCCTTCGTAATATTTTCAACATTATTAACCACGTCAATAATAATAAAACGAATGTTCCGCAACGCGTCGTTGGTACACTCTTCCGTAAAATGTCGTACTATTCTACAGGATGGCACCTTCTTTTTTATATGCGATTTGTAATTTGCCAGTCTTGATTTCCAAGATACAGTTGAACCAACTCCTTGCTTACCGCAATTTTTACAGAATGCAACATACACAACGTTACTTGTGGTGCAAGTGCTGCTCCGTCTAATTCTAAATGTATTCCTTGTTGCAAATGATGTTATACAAGATGTTTCATCAACATAATTTTTGCAAGAATCGCAATTTTTGTTGCACTTTATATAACCAGATGACGTATTTGCGGTAAGATCAGGTTTCATATTGTATGGATCGCTACGTAGTAAAAGATCTCTCAGGTTTCGTTCCCTTTTATTCGCCACTAGTATTGAGCCTTTGGGAAAAAGTTTGTTAAGCTCAGGTTGTTGTTGTAGAAGTGGTAAATTGCGGTTGATTATTGAGCTAACGTCTGGTCCCCTTGGATTGAAACAGGCGGTGAAAATGACTGGATTTTTTTCAGAACGTTTCGTCATCTTTTTTCTTGCTTCAGTTCGTGTCATTTGTGAAACCATTTGAAATGAATGATCCACACATTTACTCTTGTAGCCCCTTTGTTTGAGATACGATGTATATTCCTTAGCCTTTTTCTGATAATTTTCGTCACTACTACATATTCGTCGAAGTCTCAATGCCACACCTTTAGGAATGCCTTTAATAGATGATTTATTATGGCATGATGTAGCATGAAGATACAAGTGTGAATCAGTAGGTTTGCTATAAACAGTGGTAGAAATAAGATTATTACTCAACTTTAATTGTAGATCCAAGAAACACAAGTCATTACGCCCTATTTCCATGGTAAATTTTAAATCTTCATTCAATGAATTTAAAAACGTAAAAAATTCATTTAATCTTTCTGTTGAGCCACACCAGAGTGACAAACAGTCATCACGATACCGACCATAGTATAACATTTCAGGATAAGTAGATTTCATGGATTCAAAAACTGCATCATCAATAGGCGAAATGGCCAAATCAGCATATGAACAGGAGTTTGGGGCACCTGTTGCTGTTCCATTTGTTTGTAGTAAGTTATCACTGGCAAATAATGAGTTGTTGTTAAAAAGGCATATATTGAGTCTTTCAATGATGCATGAGGTTGACGGCGTTTTACTTGCTCGTTTATCCAAGGCTGCTTTAACTGCTTTTATTCCATTCGCATTATCAATACTTGGGTACATGTTAAACTTATATTTATATTTCTTTCTTATATTATATTTCTTAGCTTGTCCGCGAAATTAAATCCACGCGAAATTTTATCGACTTAAGGTAGGTAAATAATTTTGTGTTGTTAACTGGTTAATTTTTCCAATCTGTGTATATTTTTGTGGGAGTGGATGCTATGCAACCGAATAAATAATTTTTGCAAATTTTAATTTCTAAAACCAGGTCTTTTTGATATTTTTGTATAAGCATTTAGCGGTGTAGAATACACCCTTTTACGGTCTCAGTTCCGGTCCGCTTTTTACACACTTGTTTCTACGCAACGGAAGAATTTCGAGCAAAACTTAAGGACAGTTGCGGTTAGTAGGTGAGAGAAGTAGGTCGAAAAGTAAACATTGATAAAAAAAAGTTAAAAAAGGATATTATAACCACAAAAAAACAAACAGTATTTTTAAATACTAAACCCACATATTATTTTGATAAACTCTTTCGTGATTAAAGAAGATGGATGGCGAAATTCCAAGCTGTATCAGTGCCAGTGGAACAGACAATTCTGAAGTTCCAGAACTTGGAGAACTCAGTCTTGAGGATTTCAAGCTGTGGAGTTCTAAGGCATTAAAAGCCTTTCTTTCACTTCGAAATAAAATCTGTTGCTGGTTCAATCGAAGTTTTGACAGCTCGGTGAGTAAGCATTTAATAACTTAAACTTCAGAGCCAGCCTGTGGCTGTGTCCAGTGCAGTGGCTTCTGTGTTGCTTGCAGAGCTAGGGCTTTTTTGTGATTATGGATATCAACTTTATGCTTTACTTGTTTTATTTTTAGCGCTTTCGCAGCTTATGAAGAACGTGTACCAGTCGACCAAGAGAGGGAGCATATTGAGAGAACTTTACTCCAGGAATATGTAAATAAACTTTTAGTTGAGGGAGAAAACATTCCAGATCCTTCAGATTTGAAAGAAGGTTGGATAAAAGAGGAAAATGGAATTTCACAATGGCCACCATTATACCTCTGTGACTGTGGGTTATTCAAAAAACATACAAACATGGCAAATGAAACATGGAATAAATACAGAAATACATGCCAAAGAAAAATACAAATCCATCACAAAAAAATTGCACAAATGTTGCAGAATAGATGACCCAGGAATGACTATTTCCGATAGCTATCCATTTATTTCAGCAAGTCCGGATCTTGAAATTGTTTGCGATTGTCATGGACCTGGCTTAGTAGAAATTAAATGCCCAGCTAGCCTTATTGGAACTATTCCATCATGTGATAACTATGAACATTTAGAAGAGATTGATGGAAATTTAGCACTGAAAAAATCTAGTCCATATTATTATCAAGTTCAAGGACAAATGGGTGTAACTGAAAAAAGATACTGCGATTTTTTCGTATTCACATTCCAAGGTCATGTTACAGTTCGTGTTATGATGAAGCATTTTGGCAAAACGTGCTGAAAAATCTGGTTTGGTTTTGGAAAAAGTTTACTGCACCAGAAATTTTATCGCAAAAATTGAAAAAAACGATTTAATGTTATTCATGAAGAGCGAGATTTGGTACATATTGTGCGAGTGATTCCGAATGTTGATTGTGAGATATCAAATGACAATATGATACCAGATTTACTTTCCCAGGATAGCTTTGATTTGATAGTGGATTAGTTTATATATATGTTGTATTTGTAAATCGTTTAGTGATTCAAATTATTCAGAAAGGTTTTTGCGAATAAATTTTTTCTCAAAAACATTTTATATATACAATATATACCTTGAGGAAAAAATATTGCATTAATTTCATTTTTGCAGAAGACAAGTTAAATTCCAAAAATTTTTGTATGACAAAAATTTTATTCTTCAATGTATATATTGTATATTGCTCAGTCAGTATATATGGGATCTTTGAAATTGCACAATGCAGAGCACACAATTAAAATATCATCTACATGACCCAACATTGATATCGGTAGTTCGGTCGCCAAAATGCGAAATGTTTTTAATCGTCTGATAACCTGGTCAACCAGAATTCGTACTTTTGCGATTGAACTTGTTTTGCTAACTTCAGCGGGAGTCATTTGCGATGCTCCTCTACGTCCAGGTGGTACTAGAAAATATAAACATCTTGCAGCACATTCGTCGAATAAGTTAAAACCTTTGTCTGCCATAATAGAACTATATTTCGGAATTTTGTCCAAGAATTCACTGTCCAGTGTTATTTGCTTATCGCTAATTCTTCCTGTGTATGCTTTTTATATGAATGTTATAGCTGAATTGGGTGCAACACATACAAGAAATTTCAGTGTATTATGATGCTTGTAATCTGACCATGTTGCACTTTGTAATTCTAGGTCTCTTGGTGTCTCTATAAAAATTTCGGAACAGTCTATAATACCATTTAAGTTTTTAAATTGGTGAAAGCGTCTGGGAGATGACAAAAAAAGTGTGCCAGGATCTGGAATATAAACAAATGACTTCAAATATTCAGCCATGCCTCTCAACCAACAATGAAAAATGTTCACACACAAACTTTCAGAAATTTCAAACCGCTGTGATAAATCGAGTGTTAACAGACCAAGTCTCAATTTCATCAGACACAATAAAAATTCATCGCATGAAGTCAATTTTCTATCTGGACCCATTTTTTTAGGGGTGACTTTGAACTGTCTTGTACCTTCAAGATCATTCTTAGTTCTATAACGCCTTCTGACTAACGGTGCAATTTTTTCATGAAGCTTGTAGAATAACCCCAAGTTAGCAATGTTCGTGTAAAAGTTACAATTTTTATCTGTCAATATTGTCTCACAGTGTGTTTTTTTTATCATTGGCTTTTAATATTTTAATTTCCTCTTGTAATTTTCTAATGTGTTGTAGAAGAGTGTGCAATAATGATACTAACATCACTATTAAAACTAAAATGCTTATTTCCTCTTTTTCTTCCCTGGGTACATATTCAAAAAACATGTCTTCAACTTCATCATTAACTACCAGTGAATTCTCAATTACGTCAAAGTTCGATGATGTGGACAAATCACTTGAAAAAAGTTTTTTTTGATTTTGTTTACTACTACTGCTACTAGAGTCTCTAGCTTTCCTCTTTCCGATTGGAGGTGATAAAAGGGTGGCTCTTTTGCTTGAATCGTAACCCATATTTTTAGTTGGATTGGGATTTAAAATCGTTGGTTTGCCATCCATAAAATGGAGAGAGCAAATACGACTATCTTTGCTGGGTTGCCATAACTTTTTACCACTGTAATCAGTTCTGTTCACTAACTTGATCCAGGCATCTCTTTTGTCTGGTTGTTTTCTTTCGGTTGGAAATGGATATAACCTAAAATGAAAATACATATGCAAATTATTATATTGAAGCTAGCCTATATTATATTTATATTAAGAGTCTTCAGGTTGGCTAAGAAAAAACATATAAAAATCGCCTTAACCAGAATAATACTTACATAAAAGGTTCCTCACATGAACATGATGATGAAGATCTTAAGCAGTTATGTATTTCACATTCCACTGTCCTCCATTTTCTCAACATTCTAATGCTATTTGAGCAGTCTTTCACAACACATGTATACGCCATATTTTTGTTTTGCTCGAAATTTTTCCGTTCGGTATAAAAAAGTGTATAAAAAGCGGAACGGAACTGAGACCGTAAAACCGTGTATTATACAGAAGGACGAACCGATAAATAATAGTGGACTGTAAGTTGGTGAGTTTTTATGAGAAGAACGTGCTTGTCAATATGTATAGTCGGTGTTGTAACTGTCAGTGTTGTGACTGCTGATGTTGTAACTTTCTATGAACTAAAATTTTACACCTTGCAAGCTGTTGTTTTTATATTTGTGTAAGGTTTAGATGGGAGCAAAGTGCAAAATTTGACTTTTAACAACTTCTTTTGTTAAATTAGGACTTATATATATATATACTCCTTGCAAACGTCTTTTTTTCATTTTCAGTCCAATTTTTTTTTTTGCAAAGGGCAGTATTCAATATACTGAAATATTTGCTGATGTCATCAAAATTCGAATGACAAATCTTTCCTATTGTTCTTTTACCTAAGTGGATATTTTCACGGGCCTTATCGACTAGTATATAATAATACGAAAACTGTATCTGTATGTCTGTAACAGGCAAAGTAGATGCGTTCATTTATTTGTTAAATAAAAATAGTGAAACCATCACATTGCGCTTTAAAGTTTAAAGGGAACCCGAGGTATAAAATGATGTTAGACTTATATTGTAGAGCAAACCGACGTGCAGATCCCAAGTCATGGGGCCGTCCGAAAAAAATTGAAGGCCTTGGAAGAGCAAACAAGTGTCATTTTAGTAAAGTTAATTAATAAAGTTTGAATGCACATCCCTTCCCAGGTCTAAAATTACTAATGACAGAAAGTGTCAAAATTTGCTATTACTTTAAATTTGACATCATAATTTATGCAGCATAATTAAATCTGAAATTCTTTAATTGTGAATATCTTGAGAACGAAAAGAGCTTTTTAAAAAATTTAAAAAGACTTGTTAACAAGATCATCTTATACCTTGGGTTCCCTTTAAGGCTAAATATCTTCAAATTCCTGTGTATCACTGTAACTGTTGGTCAAAAGTATATGAACCTATACATTTTCTTGATCAGCGTTTCAAGATCTATGCAATGAATGCAACGTGTATACATATTTCTAAAAAAAATGTTTGGTATTTTGGCGGTTCATGTGTGATGTCAACAAAAATTTTAACCCTTATTATCTCCTTAACTGTTTTTTTGAAACCACAAATGATCCTATACACTACTTGATTAGCTACTACAATACAGGTAGCAAGTAAATTTTTATAAATTTTTTTAAATCAATGCTGACGTCATCAAAATTTAAATCAAGTATCTTTTTCATTGTTTTTCGGCTTAAGTGGATTTTTCCACGGACTTAATGACTATTCACCTATATTAATTGGCTACTACCGTGTTTCTGTCTGTAAGTAACAGGCAAAGTAGATGTGTTTATTTTCCTTTGAAGTCGCCAAAAAATTCATGTCTTTTAATGTTAATCAACAAATTAAATGTCACGACTCCAATAACATTAATTTAACGCAATCTCGTCCCCAGGGATTTTTGTCTAATTGACGTCAAGGTCGACGGCGAAGAAACTCGTGAATAAAAGTAAATGATCGAACCAGCACCCTGCTTGCTGGCATTCTTCTTTGCGAAAATTGAATAACCGCCCACTTCTGGATAAGCGCCCTTTTCAAATAAACCCTTATTCGAGTATGAAATGAGAACAAACCAGGGCCGTTATTTTACATTTTTAATATTTCTTATCTCTTTTACACAGGCAAAATTCATCTCAAAACGCTTACGTTTTTCTTTTTTGGGGGATGAGTTTGTTGTTTAAATTCTTATGATTTCTTTTTTTTCTATTTCTTTACTATTATATTTAGTTATTCTTCAAGTTTATAAAAAAAAAGTGTTCGCAAAAAATATAAAACAATAAAATTCCATTTTTTAAATAAGCGCCCCTACTCAAATAACCTTTTTGAATATACGCCTCTCTTGAAATTTTAAATAAGCGCCCAGGGCGCTTTTTCGATCATTCACTTTAAACCTTTGGAAATGGATGCACATCTTGGTTTGCATATACTGAAACGTCATAAAGTATTTATGGCAATTAATTTAACAGTTATGTTAGTTATGTTACGAATTTCCTTAAAATGAGTCCCTATCTCGTTCTTGGCAGTTATATACAATCATTAGGCAAAATTTATTGTTATTCTCGCCAACATGGCCGTCAAAAATCTGTGATATTGCAAATTCTTTATTAATGCACTCGTGTCTCGTTTATCAGGAAGTTTATACTTCCTAGTCTTTGGTACACGAATTTCAATTTAATTATTAGAGTCTGGATTTTATCATGATCCATAGAAATAGAAGTTTTTAGTAAAGACTGGACCGCGAAGATTTAAGTTGTGATGGCTCCAACGTATATTGATGTTTTAAAGCTGTTTTAAATAATTATGTTTTTCAGTTTTGCCTGAAACCAAAGCAAATCATATGTTTTGAGGCTTTGTTACTTTAGGGGAAGAAAGTTTCGCGAACAGAAACTTTGGCGAATGGGAAAATTCGCGAAATTTTTGCCTTTTGCAAACAAAACTTTCACGAATCAATAATTTCCAAGATTTTAGGAAGAATCAATTTTCCTAAATTACGAGAAATTTACTTGGAAATTTTCAAAAGGTACTATCATATTAACAGGAAAATTGAAACTGGTCAATCGTGGGCTAGTTAAAACAACTTTTTAGATCAGTAAAGTCATAAATACAACGTGTCAACTTAATATGAGTTTTTTTTTTCCGGTAACATAAACTTTCGCGAATTGAAAGAAAATAACCTTTTTTCGCGTACATAATCTTTCGCGAATGAGCCACATCAGAAATTTTCGCGAACATAAAATTTCGCGAATTAGGCTAAAATTCGCGAGATTCGCGAAAGTTTCTGTTCGCAAAAGTTTCTTCCCCTAAAGTAAAGGGTAATGATGTCGTGGCCGTTTTGCCTACTTGATTTGAAAAATCAATTATTTTTTATTTATTGCTGATTTCTTCCCAGTTGAAAATGAGAAGAATATTGTTTTGGTCAACAGCCCTTACTTCCATTATAAATGATCAGGTGAAATACTTGAATGGAATTGGTTTTTCTCCTACTGTGTTGAACTCGGAACGGAGAAAGTTTGAGGTAGATGAGAGCTTGTTTGGAAGTGATGATGCAGTGGAGGACGATGATGATGATACAAATATTACAATTGATTGTGATATTAAAAACGGAAATATTAAGGTTTTATTTGCCCAGCCAGAATCCTTTTTATCTGACCAAGGCCGTTAAATGTTAAAGAGTGAAATTTAACAACAAAATGTGGTAGCTTGCGTGATTGATGAAACACATTGTGTTGAAATGTGGTAAGTAAAGCTAACTAGCTGTCTATTCAAGGATATAAATTATAAAATTATAAAAAACTTTGTGGAAGGTGGGTTTTGGAATTCACGCCACATTGCAGCTTTGAAAGAGAAACAATACACCAACCTATCTGTTGATGTGTGATTCCCAGCTAATAGGGATTTCGCACCAGGTAATAGGGATTTCGCACCAGGTAATAGGGATTTCGCACCAGCTAATAGGGATTTCGCACCAACGAAATGGACTCGTGTCAGCTGATAACCACTAAAACATTATTTCTCATATGTTCGCAGGATCTCGACACAATGTGCATACTTTGCTTCATTTACATCAATGATTGGCATTGAAATTGTTGTTGACTTTTAGGACATTTTGTCACTAAATGTTTAATATGATCTGGGATTAAACTTAGAAAAAACTCAACTAGAATTTTTCCAACCAGAACCTTTGTTGTCTGTCTGTAACATTCCCATTCTACTATATTGAGAGCAAATTTCTTTCTATTCATATATCTGATATCTCCAATTGGTTATTTGTTTTGAAGTTGGTCAAAAGTAATTCTGTTGCAAAAAGATGGTAATATTTGTTGTTGACACCCTTGTCTCCATTAGTACTTTCAGATCCCAGATATCTCCGCTTCCTCTAAATGTTTTTTTGTTTTTCACTAAATCAATTGCCTTTTCCATACAGTGGCTTCCAATCACGTTTAACAGATTTCCTTTTATCTTGCGTGACAGGCATACTCCTAAATTGTTTAATTTTTCTTGTAACTAACATATAAGTACCCAACATGACTTTATAATAGTTATTGAGTATGTTTACATATATGCAAAAACATGTTTTAATGAAAAGTTTTAGATTTTTCACCTTTATGTAAAAAAACATTATGTAACCTTTCTTATCCATGAATTTTGATACATTTTTGCTGCATCCTCCCTCAATGACCCAAACGACTCTCTGATATAAACTAAGCTCATCTCACCGCATTTGCATCAGTTTGGAATATGAATGAAACAAAATTTGTTTGTAGTTTTAAGTACAATATCCTCTTGCCCACACACAGCACTAAGAACATCAACAAGTAATAGATGATTTTCATTAATCTCAGCCCAGTTTTTCAATGCTAAAATTTTGCGTCTCTTCATACCCTTTTTTTGTATTATCGACGGATTTTTTCTTGCGACATGTTTTTTACAGGAACTTTTTAAATCATTAATATAATTATTTCTCAAATATGTAGATATAGTTGGACAGTGTTAAGATTGTATTTGCTACTACCATATTATTATTTAATTTAAGTGCTGTGTCCAGTTTCAATTTTTGCATTGCTGGTTTTTATTGTCTTCAGGACAAACAATACTGTGTGGTTTCAATTGTCTGGTAGAAACTTCAGTACTCCTTGTTTTCAGCAAAGTTAAGTTTCCTTTTAGATTTTCCTTTTTCATTCTTTTTCTCACTTTTATTATTTTGATTTTTCTCGTTATGCTGACACAAAATGTGTCTGTCAAACGTGGCATACGTTTGACAGACACATTTTGTCGTAACTGAGTTTCTGTTGAACATTTTTCTGAAACTGACATATTTTTCGAGAAAGGTGATACAACACTGACATATAACAGTTGGATACTTTGAATAAAAAAGAAAACTTTTTTATTTAACAATATAGATGTATATATATATAATACAGTGGAATCTCTCTAAAGCGGACATGGTCTAAAGCGGACACCTCTATATAACGGACACTATTCCTTTTAACGGACTGATTTCAGGTCAAACTCTCACAAGAAAATCTCTATAAGACGGACAGTTATAAGGCGGACACTTTATAAAACGGACACTTTTTTCGCACCAAATGACATTTTCCCTTGAAAAAGCTCTGTGTAAAGCGGACACATGAAAAAAAACCATTTGTTAAATTTCGATTTTCATCTTTATTTCGTACATTTTTTAACTTTTTTATTTACAATCTCTAAAATCTTTTTAATTTTTTTTCCCGCCCAATCAACGCCTTTATCGACATCAACAAGTAAGTGAGTAAGTAAGTAAGTAAGTTATAAGTAAGTATGTAAGTGAGTAAGTATGTAAATAAGTAAGTAAGTAAGTAAGTTAGTAAGTAAGTAAGTAAGTAATAATTTATTCGGAATAAGTAATTTACAAGACTTATTCATTTGTAAGGATAACAGAAGAAATAAAAATACAATATAAATAAATGATAACATGATAATGATATCCACACAACTATTAAATTAACCAGGAGACCACACTATAGCTAGAAAAAACTGAGGCCACCTCAACCTCGTCCCCAGGGCATCTTGTATCTTTTCTGACCCCGGGACGGCGATACGAACATGGCCCTGGAGGATGCTGGTCCGATATGAAACCTGATTGGCGCGCATATATCACATAATTATTGCGTCATAAAAAACATTTTGGCGAGGCGGCGAGTCTGTGACGAACAGGAGGAAGCTGTTCGTATTAAAATGCGGAGGAGCTGTATCAGTATCATGTTTTTTCAAGTGAAAAATTTAATAAAAAGCATTACTAAGCAATGAGAGTAATAAAATAAGCATGCATAAAGTAATAACTGCTTACAAGGAAATCTTTGCATCTGACAACTTTATGTTCTGGGGTTATAAATTTTGGTAATTTCATGGTATTGTATATAATGTATTGTTTTTAAATTTTATATTTCAAAAGGTCCACATCAGTTTTTTAAACTGCCAGTTGTAACTAACCCTCTTTAACAAATATATTATTAGTATCTATCTAGTCTATCTATATCTATCTATCTATCTATCTATCTATCTATATCTATCTATCTATCTATCTATCTATCTATCTATCTATCTATCTATCTATCATTTATCTATCGTTATCTATCTATCTATCTATCTATCTATCTATCTATCTATCTTTATCTATCTATCTATCTATCTTTATCTATCTATCGTATCTATCTATCTATCTATCTATCTATCTATCTATCTATCTATCTATCTATCTATCTATCTATCTATCTATCTATCTATCTATCTATCTATCTATCTATCTATCTATCTATCTATCTATCTATCTATCTATCTATCTATCTATCTATCTATCTATCTATCTATCTATCTATCTATCTATCTATCTATCTATCTATCTATCTATCTATCTATCTATCTATCTATCTATCTATCTATCTATCTATCTATCTATCTATCTATCTATCTATCTATCTATCTATCTATCTATCTATCTATCTATCTATCTATCTATCTATCTATCTATCTATCTATCTATCTATCTATCTATCTATCTATCTATCTATCTATCTATCTATCTATCTATCTATCTATCTATCTATCTATCTATCTATCTATCTATCTATCTATCTATCTATCTATCTATCTATCTATCTATCTATCTATCTATCTATCTATCTATCTATCTATCTATCTATCTATCTATCTATCTATCTATCTATCTATCTATCTATCTATCTATCTATCTATCTATCTATCTATCTATCTATCTATCTATCTATCTATCTATCTATCTATCTATCTATCTATCTATCTATCTATCTATCTATCTATCTATCTATCTATCTATCTATCTATCTATCTATCTATCTATCTATCTATCTATCTATCTATCTATCTATCTATCTATCTATCTATCTATCTATCTATCTATCTATCTATCTATCTATCTATCTATCTATCTATCTATCTATCTATCTATCTATCTATCTATCTATCTATCTATCTATCTATCTATCTATCTATCTATCTATCTATCTATCTATCTATCTATCTATCTATCTATCTATCTATCTATCTATCTATCTATCTATCTATCTATCTATCTATCTATCTATCTATCTATCTATCTATCTATCTATCTATCTATCTATCTATCTATCTATCTATCTATCTATCTATCTATCTATCTATCTATCTATCTATCTATCTATCTATCTATCTATCTATCTATCTATTATCTATCTATCTATCTATCTATCTATCTATCTATCTATCTATCTATCTATCTATCTATCTATCTATCTATCTATCTATATATCTATCTATCTATCTATCTATCTATTTAACCTAGCAAACTATCAAGATAAGAACAAAAGAAAGGAACTCAACTTGTTTCAAAGTGGCCAGGTTTAATTTGCCAGCTTTATGCAAAGAATGACCTTACATAAAATTACTAGCTGAGAGACCTAGTGCCGCCCATGTCCTTTGTAGACAAAATAATTTTGTACAAATATTGAAAATGTTTTTTTTAACAAAATATATGTATCATTACGTTTTAAAATTATATCAGGTTGTTATTACTGGGCATGTTTTATTACTTTATATGTTTGGTTACCATAAAAAATATAAAAAGCCAGTAGGTTAACCGTCGGAGCCATTTTATTATTGGCTGCACATTTACCCGGCCTAATTCAAGAAAATTCAAAGTGCAATAACTTCGGTAAAAAAAGAAAGTTATTGACTTGAAACTTGTTATGGGAGTACTTTTAGACCAATCCGATAAAAGATAATTTTACACGAGCATAAAAAAATTACACAGCCATTTTGAGGAAGAGAAAAGGTAGGAAGATCTTCTTAAACTGATTCCTGCTAGGCTTTTTTTAACACGCTATGAAGAAATTTCAGAAAATCGAACTCAATCAAATTTTAAGTCACACTTTGATTGAGCGCTCAATCTGTCATATGTTTAAATCCAGGATGTACTAAAGATAGTGGTAGATATTGAACAGCTCACCACTGTGATATATTATCTCAAGACTTTTAAATACTAATTACAAAGCAGTGAACATAAAAAAATAACAAAAAGTCTAAACCGAGTATATAGTTTATATATAGCGTCCCATAACTTCAGTAAAAATTAAAATATTGACTTGAGATTTGGTATGATATGGTTTTAGATTGGTTTTGATGAAATTAAGCCAAAAAATAGTTCTATTATCATCATACTATCTGAGTTTCAGAATTTAGCCCTTTTCGGAGACGCCGATAAGCCGTTTTTTGACAGCATATCAATTTTGACTAAGATACAGGTTCAGAAAATTTTAAAAGCTATTCTAACCTCAGAAATAGGTCAGATAAGATTCAACCTAAAACTATGCCAGTAAACGAAAAATTTAGTTGCAAAGAATATCTTTTTGTGATATATTTTTGTGATTGGATGCTCTTAGAGAATACTGAATTAATCTTCACGGTTAGCTAGTTTGGCATTTTAAATATTTTCCAAGCAGAATGATAACAATAAATAGATGTATATATCAATTAAAAATCGTTTTTTGAACAGCAGCAAGAATTTTGATGACTCTAAAAGTGCGACCCATTCGAAAATTATGTAGCCATATTTGCACCTTAGAGAAACCAACGAAGTGCTATGGTCAGGTGGGCAAATCATTTAACCCAATTTCCAAGTTTTCCCCTAGCTACAAGTTTTTGCGCAACCCAGTGCTTGCTAGCCAATCAATTCAGTAACATACACATAACTAAATTGCTTGAATTTCTTCAAGTAAACAGCAGCCTAAATAACATGATTGTATATTTATACATTTAGAAAACAATCAAGGCAATAATATTCGAGCAGTTTGTGTGTTGCGTATCAGAGGAATCAAAACAAACTCGCCGCACGTATCTGTGACGTAAAACGCCGAGCTCGCTTAGCTCTGCAAGGTTATATATAAACTTTGGTTAATTGAGGACCAAATCTCATTAAATATTACACACAGAAAAACTGTGTATTTGGAGGGTCACGTGACGAGGCCTCCTCCAGGGCCATGTTCGTATCGCCGTCCCGGGGTCAGAAAAGATTACAAGATGCCCTGGGGACGAGGTTGAGGCCACCTTTGATTATAGAACTATGATCGGTGACAATTTAGGGATATATGAAATGGGGTATCAACTGAATAACCAAAATACAAAATGAAAAACCAAAACAACAATAAACAAAACAATAACTGAAAACAATTGGACACACATTTACGAACACAGAACCAGCACATTGACACACAACACACGCACACATGAGCCTAGTGTAATGACAAAAGTTTAAAGACAATTATTCTGATATATATCACAACCAAATCTCGGTATAAGTTACGGGAAATAGCAAAGCACGGTTTTCTTTGTTACGTGGTGTCATTCGTAAAGAGTGAGCCAATGACATAAATTTTTAGAATTTACGTACAGGGCACTTTGGTTACACTCATAAGCGCAAGAAATGCACACATAAATTTGGTACTTATTACAAAAATACCACCGGGTTTTGTTTACAAAAGAGAACAGCCTCGACGTTGTTTGATGTTGTTCTTACAGGTATCTTAGCTACCCTATAGCTAGAATTTAGGATTAAACTAGCATTTATTACTTAATACTCAGTAAAATAGGTCAAGTTTGAATATTAAACTTTTTCGCTATAGCTAGCTAGACTAAGTATGAAAGGATAAGGCTGAGCTTTTTAGCTGGGTTAAAAGTCAAAACTTAAGAGGGAAATTACATCACAGTTTTTAAAATTATATTACACATATTTGAGAACACCTGCGGGAAAATTCATTGTTCATCAAGTTACCCCATATGGGTAATAAAAATTTTTTAAGATAAACTTTTGCGATTTTGTCATTTATTAGTTTTCAAATTTCTCGCTGGAAATTTTTAAGGTTTAAAACACATGTCTCACAGTAACTTTTTCGTCCTTATCCTAATGTCATATACATAAGCTATGCAACAACTTTTGCAGGAAAATAAAAACACATAAAGAGAAAAAGTTTGTTATTAAAATATTATAAATTAATTTCAAACCGATTAGTCCCTGCAGCCATTTTGGTGTCAGAGGTATGAAAAACTATGCTAAAACTATACTAAGTAAAAGTCCTATTACTTCAGTAAAAATTGAATAATGACTTTGAAAACTTAGTATTATATGTTTTTTAGACCAGTTTGATGAAATGAACCCAAAATTTTTTTTACTACTATCATAGTTTCCGAGTTCCTGAATTTAGCCATTTTTGGAGACGCCGATAAACTGTTTTTGACAGCATATCAATTTTGACAAGCCATGTGTACGGAAAACATT
Organism: Hydractinia echinata; assembly: GCA_030067915.1. NCBI lineage: Eukaryota > Metazoa > Cnidaria > Hydrozoa > Anthoathecata > Hydractiniidae > Hydractinia > Hydractinia echinata. The sequence goes on from JASGCC010000030.1 coordinate 576,057, forward strand.
CAAAGTGATTCTCAGGATTAAAAATAATTCAAACAGGTAAAAATGTGTCCCAGGTTTAGGACCAAATACCTTATCCAGCTCAGAGAAAGTGAGAATGTGCTTCTAAAACACAGTGCCAAATACATAATCTAAATTTTATGCCGTCTAAATACAAAGTGGTTAGAAAGTTATTTTTTTGTCCACCTGGATCTGCAACACGTTTACTTGCACTAATCGCTCAGCCTGGTGCCACTCACAATTAATTTTTTGAATATCCACAGGAACTTATTATGCAAAATGAAAAATGCTAAACAACTGTATTTGCTTTGCAGAAGTAACAATAGGCTTCAGCATAAGTCCTGTGAATGTTGGTTTATGAAAAATATATTATACCTTTAATGCTATAAGCGCTCCACTGGATTTGTAACACATTACACTAAGTGTCCTCCGTGTGACACAGTTTACCCTTTACTAAGTCTTAACCTGGACAGAGACTTTAGGTCTTCCCGCTCCAAGCGAATATTACTTCTGGCTATACTTTCCCAAATTTTGTTATTTCATAAAAGAAACCTGAAAATATACAAAAATTTAATTTTGAAAAATAGGTTCTCGTTCGATAAAAGAAACCTGAAACATTTGCAGAAATTTATTAATGAAATATAGGTTTCTGTTTGTCGTGACAACATATTTAACTAACATGCAATGCCTTGCATACTAACTAGCTATATACTCAAGTCTTGACTGTTCACTGTTATGGGAGGTCCAAATAGCTAGCTAGCTATCTTTATTTAAAATGACAGAATGCCTTGAAAAATCTTTTGTGTAGCTTCCTACATAAAAATAATATATTTAGCTCTTGTACTTTATCACTTAATTATTTAATAACAAATGTGCCCCTGGAGTTCTGGCATGGTACTAGCTAGGTAGCTTAAAATCACAAAATAAATATTATCCAAATGTCACCATCCTTCATCATCAGACATCAGAAAGGCGTTTCTGTTCTGTACTTCTCCTTGTGGGGTACCTCAAATTCTTGTAAATCCAATGAAAAAAAATTACTTAAGACTTCCTCTTCTTTCCCTTGCACTACTCATGGCATTTCTTTGCATGTCTTCAGTTCCCAGCCACGATTCCTTAGCTTCCAACCGCGTCTCGTTCACAAGTTTCAGCGCTAGCCAATATGATGGACAACGTCGAGGAACCCTGGGTAATTTTGAAAAAATGTGATTTTGCCTTATGATTTTCAGATTTTTGCTGCTGATATCAGCATATTTTAGCCCTCGAGTGCCACACCTCCGTATATATAGGAGTTAATTCAACCTCTTCCCCAGGGCATCTTGTATCTTTTCTGACCCCGGGACGGTGATACCATCATGGCCCTGGAGGAGGCCTCGTCACGTGACCCTCCAATACACAGTTTTTTGTGTGTAATATTTAATGAGATTTGTCTCAATTAACCAAAGTTTTATATATAACCTTGCAGAGCTAAGCGAGCTCGGCGTTTTACGTCACATATACGTGCGGCGAGTTTGTTTTGATTCCTCTCATACGCAACACAAACTGCTCGCAAATTGCCCTTGATTGTTTTCTAAATGTATAAATATACAATCATGTTATTTAGGCTGCTATTACTTGAAGAATTCAAGCAATTTAGTTATGTGTATTTTACTGAATTGGTTGGCTAGCAAGCACTGGGTTGCAAAACTTGTAGCTAGGGGAAACTTGGAAATTGGTAAATGATTTGCCCACCTGACCATAGCACTTAGTTGGTTCTCTAAGGTGCAAAAATGGCTACATAATTTTCAAATGGTCGTGTCATTCTAGGTGCCTGACTGAAAGTAGCTAGGCAGAAATTTAACTTCATATTAACATTTACATTTTTTATTCATTTTGGCTGAACTTTAGAATTCTCATTTACTGTAAGTTCATATCTGTGTCTGCATTACTGCTTTTATATGATACCAAGATTTTTTTTTTGCACAAAATTTATTTTTAAACAATAGTTAACTGAAACTGAATTCGTATATGGTGGACTCACTGCTTGCAGTTATATTGGGTGAAAAAGGCTTCAAAAAGGTATTTACTTTAGAAGTCTTTTTTTGCTTTTACATTTTGTGGCCTTAACATTTCCAAAAAATCCACCCATTACTGATAGATTCTGCTTTTTCTTTTCCTAATGACATGTTTTTAAAACGCCTTACAGCTTTTTTATTTTTAACTCAACAAGCTCAAATTTTATTGCACACACAGATATACAAAAACAAAGGTTTTTTTGTTTAAAACATAAATAATCCAAAAATGGTTTGAAAATTGAAATCGAAAAGTCCACATGTGATCTGTTTTGTCGATTCAAATCATGTATCACTGCGTTAATAGTTTAGAAAGAATTGGTATACGACTTTACCAACAGCAAAGTATTGCTACCTTAAAAGAAAAAAATGTTTGGGGAATAAGTTTTTGAGGAAATTTTTTTGGTGATTTTGGACCAAAATTAGTTCCATAAGGTCGCACTTTTTAGAGCTCATCAAAATTCTGCTGCTGTTCAAAAAACGATTTTTAATTGATATATACATCTATTTATTGTTATCATTCTGCTTGGAAAATATTTAAAATGCCAAACTAGCTAACCGTGAAGATTAATTCAGTATTCTCATAAGAGCATCCAATCACAAAAAGATATCAGCAAAAAGATATTCTTTGCAACTAAATTTTTCGTTTACTGGCATAATTTTAGGTTGAATCTTATCTGACCTATTTCTGAGGTTAGAATAGCTTTTAAAATTTTCTGAACCTGTATCTTAGTCAAAATTGATATGCTGTCAAAAATAGGCTTATAGGCATCTCTGAAAAGGGCTAAATTCTGAAACTCAGAAAGTATGATGATAATAGAACTATTTTTTGGCTCAATTTCATGAAACCAATCTAAAACCATATCATACCAAATCTCAAGTCAATATTTTAATTTTTACTGAAGTTATGGGACGCTATAATATACTATATACTCGGTTTAGACTTTTGTTAATTTTTTATGTTCACTGCTTTGTAATTAGTATTAAAACTCTTGAGATAATACCTTAACCCTATTCGGTCGTTTTTTTTAATAACTCCTTATTGCTATGTTATATGGCTATGAAACTTCCTGAGTTTCAATATTTATCTATTAGACACCTGCATGCCAAATTTTTAGGTCCCATACCTTTCAGAGGCTTTAATATTAGCCATTACTCGAAACTACCCCTAAAAATCTCTATGAAATCCTTATAATGGGAAAAATTAAAAACTCCTGTTATGATTATCCTTAGAACTTGAAACTTGTAACACAACTTTGTTTTATTAAGAAGAATCATTTTGCATAATTTAGACACGTGATTAATCCGATTTCCCGATTTTGTCGGATTTTACCCGAAAATCGGAAAAAAACGGATTTTCGGACAATTTTTGGCACTTTTTTATGCGATCCACGTAAAAACCGGAAAATATGTTAAATGCCCTTTATTTAGCTTTCAGAAACTTCAAACAGAATGCAAAAATTCACTCTGGAACAAAAGTAATTAAATTTTAAGCAGATAGTGGCATTTTTAACAAATTTCATTGTGCGCTTCAACAGTGCAGTGTTGGTAAAAATAGAGTTAATTACCGGTTCTCGCGGACTGATTGACTGAGTGTAGCAATGGAACACTGCAGAAAAAGTTTTCCCTAAAAGACAGACAGGAAAACAGCAAACGTAATCTATTTAGGGTATACTCTAGTGGGCCGGTTTTCATATAAAAACACTGCCAAAAACAAAACAAACATCGATTTGGTTATTTCCATTCACTTTTCGTACGTTTGACAATAATATCATTTTTCCATTCATCCTTTTTTCAAGCTTTGTCCAATGGTGCAAGCAGTTTCTTTGAGTGACTTTCGAAATTTCACTTGTAGTTACATATATTCTGGTCTGGGAAATACAAAATCGCCACCTAATCCCATTTCATATTATATAATATAGTCGGTAGCCCGTGGAAAAATACACGGTTTCGCCTGTTTCTTTTTATATCGCATGGCGTGCGTCTCGCTACTTGTGGTACCATTTTGCGTGACAGACAGACGCATACGGGTATTATAATATAGACTAGTTGTTAACCCGTGGAAAAATCCACGGGGTCGCCCGTCCTTTATATATCGCATTTCGTGTTTCCGTAACAGGACGCGTCTTTCGCGGACACACAGACAGACGGAATACGGCTATTATTAAAGAGATAGTCGTTAACCCGTGGAAAAATCCACGGGGTCGCCCGTCCTTTATATATCGCATTTCGTGTTTCCGTAACACGACGTGTTTCTCGCGCACAAACAGACAGACGGAATACGGCTATTATTAAAGAGATTTCCAGCTTCTGATGACGTCACAGAAAATGTGCTGACGCAAGCAAAAATTTATTGCTGCCATTTTGTTCCTTTTATGACTAACTATAAGTGTGCCAAGTTTGATTCAATTTGAACAACCCTATGAAAAGTTATTGAGGGGCACCCCCCCCCGGTCATAGTATGTTCGAAAAACCCCGGACCGAATAGAGTTAAAAATTTCGCGAGCACTAATTTTCGCGAGGTCAAAAAAAGTACATTTCGTGAGGATTAATTTTCGCGAATCGGTCGTTTCCAAATATTTCGCGTGGACAAATTTTCGCGAATCAACCATTCTCTAATTTTTCGCGAGGATTTATTTTCGCGAATCACAAATTTTTAGGAAATAATTTCTTTAGAGTGTGGGGTTAACGTCTATACCTATATCCATGTCCAGTGACATCTTCTACGACTTTCCATATATGGTATGTCTGAAAAAATCTAAACGTGAAGCATCAGGGCCTTTACACGACCTCAATGTAATTAATGACGTTTGACGTTCGACCAATACTTGAAACAAACACAAGTAAAATAAAAGCTTGGGAAAATGGCTTCATCAAACAAGACATTAGTTTTCTTTGCAGAAAAGATGAAGAAAAAAATGTTGTTCTCAAAATTTTCACGAGGATTAATTTTCGCGAATTGGGCTTCTTCAAACTTTTCGCGAGTACTTATTTTCGCGAATTTGGTCGAAATTCGCGAAAATTAATCCTTGCAAAAATTAATCCACTTAATATATCACAGTGGTGAGCTGTTCAATATCTACCACTATCTTCAGTACATCCTGGATTTAACCATATGCCAGATTGAGCGCTCAATCAAAGTGTGACTTAAAATTTGATTGAGTTCGATTTTCTGAAATTTCTTCGTAGCGTGTTAAAAAAGGCCTAGCAAGAATCAGTTTAAGAAAATCTTCCTACCTTTTCTCTTCCTCAAAATGGCTGCGTAATTTTTTTATGCCTCGTGTAAAATTATCTTTTATCGGATTGGTCTAAAAGTACTCCATAACAAGTTTCAAGTCATTAACTTTCTTTTTTTACCGAAGTTATTGCACTTTGAATTTTCTTGAATTAGGTCGGGTAAATGTGCAGTCAATGATAAAATGGCTCCGACGGTTAACTTACTGGCTTTTTATATTTTTTATGGTAACCAAAGCATATAAAGTAATAAAACATGCCCACTGATAACAACCTGATATAATTTAAAACGTAATGATACATATATTTTGTAAAAAAAACATTTTCAATATTTTGTGCAAAATTATTTTGTCTATAAAGGACATGGGCTGCACTAGGTCTCTCAGCTAGTAATTTTATGTAACGTCATTCTTTGCATAAAGCTGCAAATTAAACCTGGCCAGAAACAAGTTGAGTTTCTTTCTTTTGTTCTTATCTTGATAGTTTGCTAGGTATAGTGTGCTAGCCTAACTACTTTTCTAGTTTTATTAAACTTTCCCAGCTATTGAAATATTTCCATGTAAGCAGTATTACTTTGTGATGTCTTATTTTATACTCTCATTGCTTAGTAATGCTTTTTATTAAATTTTTCACTTTAAAAAAAACAGGATACTGATACAGCTCCTCCGCCATTTTAATACGAACAGCTTCCTCCTGTTCGTCACAGACTCGCCGCCTCGCCAAAATGTTTTGTATGACGCAATAATTATGTGACATATCCGCGCCAATCAGGTTTCATATCGGACCAGCCTCCTTGGCCATGTTCGTATCGCCGTCCCGGGGTCAGAAAAGATACAAGATGCCCTGGGGACGAGGTTGGAGTTAATTATCTTTAACTTATTTCAAAAAAAATTGTGAAATCATATTAATGAAAAAATATTTCCTTCTATATATATTATATAAATATATACAAAAATAAAAAAGATACAGATATAATACAAAATAATAAATAATTCAAAATGTTGACGTATTGAACAAGAACATGTTTTGAATAAGAAATTCAAACTCTCTTTTGCTCTTTTGTAAACAATTAATAAACTTATTATTTTATTTTATTACTGTAAACAACACGCTCTGAGTCTGAAAGTTCCCATGAAAACATGCACATGCAAACAAAAAAAGAACCCCCTCCCCCCTCCCGCTGCTATCATTGTGGCTATCTACATACATATATATTGCAGTTACTTTTAAATTATTCCATTTTCTTCGCTAATTGCTAATTTGATTCCTTGCTGATAGATACACATGGTCATTTCATAATTTGCTTCTCTTTGTTATATTTATTTACAGGTCAGCCTGATTTTCACAGCATCATGATCTGAAAAATAAACACATTTTACTACAGTTTCAATTTCTGCATGGTCAAATACATTATTATTAATATAAACATGATCAAGAAGAGAACCGTCAATATGAGTTGGCTCTTGCACAACCATAGTATACCTTATTCCATGAAATTAACGAGTCATGAAATTAACGCGGTTTTTCAAAATTCGCGTTAATTTCAATGACCGTTAATTAAATGCCGTGTTAATTTAAAGACTATTAATTTCATGACCCGTTAATTAAAATACTGTTAATTTCGTGACTTTTTATAATATATAAAACCTCAAAAAACATAAAAATACAATTTTTTTTTACATATTTTATACTATTTCCTCCTCATCGGACGATAGCTCAACAATGCTCTCTTTTTCAGCGATCTTTTTTAAAATAGCTTTGGTATCATCTTTATACTCCGATCCAAGTGGGAAATTAACAGAAAGCACTTTTGCTTCCAAAATTTTTAAATTTTCAACATTGTCTTTCCAAACAACGAAAACTTTGATTTCGATTTCCAAACCGCCTTGTAGTAGAGGAGACCGCTTCACTACCATGGATTCCAATGTTGCCGTAATTTTTGCTTCGTGTGGTATCGCATACCAAATATATCTGCTGATCTCCCGGGGAATATGGCCAACGACACACACTGCTAAATGATCCGGTAGATTTGTATATCCAGCTACTGCATAGTTATCAAATTTATTGTTTTTTTCTTTCTTGAACTCGATCATTTGTTTAACATATGGTTTCCAAATTGTTCTGTACACATGAAAACCCCTTAATCCAGTAAAAAATGTAATCGAATCGTCTTGACAAACAGCCATCTCTACTAAAATTGTTTTGTTAAGAGTTTTCTTACTTTTTTACTTCTGCCTTTTGTTTTTATTATAATGGAGTTCGATTTCTATTGTTATAGAGTTTTCTTACTTTTTTACTTCCGCCTTATTATAATGGAGTTCGATTTTTACTGTTATAGAGTTTGTTGCATTGCACATGTTCTTTTAGTTTTGTGTCTTGACAAACGAACAACGCGACATGTCGATTTTAAAATACTTTACCAGTAGTAGCAAGTCGAACTCGAAAAATCAAACAGAATGTAACATAATTCTTCCATCCAAAGACACTTCCACGGGTTTATCAGATACACAATATGATAGTGTTATTGAAGTTTTCAATGAAATGCAATCTCGTAACAAAAAACCACGTGTGACATACAAAGAAGAGGACAAGCAGAAAGTTGCTAAATACGCTGGTTCACATGGTGTAGCTAATGCTATCAGGTTTTTCAAAAAAAATTCCCTAACTTGTCTGGAAGTACTTTGCGTCCTTGGCTTAAAAAATATAAACAAGAAATTAAAACAAAACTAGTAGAATGTGCAGTCATCTCCTCAAGAAGAGGCAGACCACTTCTTCTGCCGAATGAACTAGACACAAAGTTGTGTCTATGTATTAAGAATATGAGAACGGCAGGAGGCACTATTAATACGCATGTTGTTTGTGGAATTTTAATGGGCCTTATTAAAGCTGATCTTGCAAAGTATGGTTCATATTTGGAGTTTGTGATTACAAGAGGTTGGCTCCAATCGCTTTACAAAAGAATAAACTTTTCCCGTCGCATGATTACTACCTCCAGACCGATTGTAACAACCTCGTTATGAGAAGAAGTGAGAAGGCAATTTCACTTTGAAATTGCTTCAGCAGTAATTAAGTATGACATTCCCGATCAACTCATTTTAAACATTGACCAAACACCGTCAAAGTATGTGCCGACAGAGAATGTTACTATGGCAGAAAAAGGTTCTAAACATGTCTCCAGAAAAGGTGGCAATGACAAGCGTGGAATTACTGCCACTTTATCGCAAACGCTAGATGGAAAGATTTTGCCATTCCAACTAATTTACACTGGGAAAACAGTTCGCTCACTCCCAACAGTTGAATTACCAAGAGGTTATTGTTTGAGCTTTAATCCAAAACATTGGAGCAACGAAGAAGAAACAGTTCGTCTGCTAAAAGAAGTAATCGATCCCTATCTTTGTAAAGTGAAAGAGGAACTTGGACTGCCAAATGATCAGAAAGCACTTATAATTTGGGATGCTTTCAGAGCCCAATCAACTGAAAGAGCATCCAACGAGCTTCAGCTTCTTAATATTGTTCAAGTCATGGTGCCAAAAAATATGACTCACCTCCTCCAACCGCTTGATTTAACAACAAATGCATCAATGAAAAAAATTGGAGAAGAAATCATTCAGCGAATATTTTACAAACGTTATTACCAAGGAAATGCTTCTAAACCCCGATCGTGACGTGACAACCACTGAAGCTGATCTTCGCTTGTCAACTTTAAAACGAGAACATGCGAAACTCATGAAGAGCATCTACGAGTTTTTCCAAACTGAAAAAGGCCGTAACATCATCACTGCTGGTTGGAGGGCTGCTGGGATAACAGAAACAATAAAAGCGCCAGAGAAGCAGACAGCCATATATCAACATGGACCCATTTTTGTAAAATTACAAGTTCATATCATACGAAGAAAGTTACTTACTGTTAAAAAATGTTTTTCCTGCTTAAATTTTTTTTCTTTTCTTTCTCAAATTCGCGTTAATTAAATGCATTTTTGAAAACAAACTTGCTCAACCGCGTTAATTAAATGCCTTTTTCAAAATAATTTTATTGAACCGCGTTAATTTCATGACCGTTAATTTAATTCGCGTTAATTTCTTGACTCGTTAATTTCATGGAATAAGGTAGTTACTTAATACTTCTGCAAGTCGATGTGAGCCTGGATTGAAATAATCAACATTAAAATCTCCTAACAAAATATGAGAATCCTGTGCATTGAAACGCTCACATAGGTCATCACGAAAAATGATAAAGATGAAGAATTTGACCAGTACAAAACTCCTACAGAAATAAGTTCCTCTGCAAACGAACTTTTCCTAACTTGTACTAAAGAGAAACCAGGAGTATCATTCTGGTAAATAAAAGGAAAACAATCTCTGTAACACACTGCAATACTTTTTAATTTGTCTACATCAGAATTAGGAGTAACATCAAACATAGGAAGTTGACCTGATATTTCTGTCATGTCATGGTCAGGTAACAGTTGGGTTTCAGTTAGACATAATATGTCCGATTCTTTCAATTCCTCATCATGCTGAATGTCAATAGCATGTCTCGATAAAGATCTGACATTCAACAAAGTGATCACCAAGGAGCTTTTCTCTAAAGGCTAAAATACTAATGGTGGTAATATACTTTTCAACCCCAACCTTTCATATTCATCAGATGCATGTTTATCTGCCTTGATTGCCTTTTGCTTAAATTCACCTGTTAAATACAATCCAGCTAAAGATGTGACACGACTCATAGCAACATACATTTTGGCCTGGGTTGAATTGAGTTTGTCTGAATAAATCAAAACTAATAACAGCCTTGGGTAAACTTAAACCTTGAACTTTATGGACAGTGCAAGCCCAAGAAAGCATCAGTGGAAACTGAGTTCTTTTGATAACCAGTGATGAGAGGTTTCTTTTTACCACGTGAATATCAGTATCAGTCCTTCCAATTGGTACAACTTGGTGCAACCTTGCATAGTGTTCTTTTGATATTCTGAAAACACCAGTTTGAGCATTGTCAAATTTCACATATATTTTGTGAACATAATTATCATGATACAATATGTGAAAAACAGTCCCTATACACCCGTTGATTAATCCATCATCAATATCTAGATTTGTAGTTAGCATGACCCGGGCACCAATTTTAGAACCAATTGTCTCGCAAGACCACCAGTATCAGTTTGTTTCCTATTCAAAGCTTCATCAATAATATGAGATGGTACCAACCTCGATCCCAGGGCTCTTTTCTCTCTTTTTGATATAAGGACGGCGAGACAGAAATAGCCCTGGCACTGGCCGGTCTTAAACACCGCAAAATAAATAAAAACGTTGCCATGTGGATTCTTTAGACCATGAGCCTCTCTCTAGAATATCCTTTATAGAGAGACCTGACAGCTCTGCTTTTGATGTAGAAGCTGACCTGGTTGAATGAGCAGAAAACTTATTAGTGTCAATCCCCGCCCCTCTTAGCACGGTTTGTACTCATGTGTATAAAAACTATTTCATGTATACCTCTTTACTGCAACGATTAAAGTGACACTGTTTAATCGTTGAAATAAACTCAATTCATGCCAGCGTATATTCATAAGGATGGAATATATCAGTGTGTACTTGAGTTGAACATTTTTCGGTGTATCCTTTGCAACACAAGAATTTCCATTAACAGCATTAAAAACATCCACAAGAGTACTGTGTTTTTCGACTAGTTCAGCCCATAGATTATCAGCTGAGAACTCTGCTAAAGCTTGGTATGAATTATTTAACAGCATTGACCCCTCACCATTTCTTTTGCACATATTCTTACAGGAAATTTCAATATTTTTCATCACTTTTTTTGGTTCCTCGTCATCAACTAAATGCATATCACCTGTCATATCCATGCTTCCTATCACAGGTACTGCATCAAACAACTTTTTCCGTGGTCTTTCTGTTTTGTGCTCATCATACTTTTTTTCTGGATCAAATCTTGTTAACATTTTATGGCCAGGGGAATTGTGCATTCTCTTTACTGAAATTTGTTGTCTCAAAGCCACCTGTGCTTTCTGGCATGCTTGACGATAACTCCACATTTTTTCCACAAAACGTTCACATTTGCAACATATGGTTCTCAGTAAATTGTCCCCTACATCTATGTAGATTCCACATGTGCGGGATATTTTATGTTGCAAATTTTTGTCTGTGCCACTTTTTTTAAAAATGTTATTTAATCTCTTAGTTTCATTTATTTCCTGACATAATCTGCACAACTCATTTTTAACATTGCGTCTGTAAATCTTTTTAGGTGTTCCTGTGCTGCATCTATAAAAAAAGACAGTATTTTTACATTCTATTGTATATATATATATATATTTTAATGTTTATAATGGAACTAAACAGTCTTGTTTTTACTTGATATCAGCTATAAACACCACTATTTGCATGTGCTTAAATTTTTTGGAAAAAAAATATAAAATATCACCTCTCCTGCATCATGCACATACACAGAAAAAAATAATGGCTTATTATATATATATTAACCGAAAAAATTTATATTAGAGAAATGTTACCTGCTTATGTCCACTGAGATGGTGCCTCCAGCATTTATATTTTTCTTCATTTGATGTAAAAGGAAAAATTTTTACATGAGTTCTCAGACAATAAAAATTTAGCTAAAACTACTAGCTAGCTGTATATAATATTTAACTACTTTTGATTATACTTTTATTTGTATATCAACGTATTAAGACTTCTTTCAAAAAATTAATGTTGTTACCTTATATTGCTAAAAACATAAATAATTCATTAGCACCACTTGCAAGCTATTGACGATAAATAAAAAGACAGGTGCCTTTTGTTTCAAGTGAGAACTTTTCAAATTCTTCACCTGCCTTCTCAACAAAGATCTTTTAAAAAAAATACCAAAAATACGTTTTTAAAAAAGTTCACCAAATTCATTTGCTGGCTATAGTAAAGCTTCACAACAAACAAACGCTTCCTTATGCACCGCCATCTTGTTTTGCATTGCGCATTCGCACCTCAAAATGATTAAATGTTACTCGCCGCAAATTTTGGGACGGCCTTTGTAAGACCACCAGCCAGTGCCAGGGCTATTTCTGTCTCGCCGTCCTTATATCAAAAGAGAGAAAAGAGTCCTGGGATCGAGGTTGGCGTGGAGCCTATTAAAATGTATTACGATTGATTGTTTCACAGTCATTTGCCACACAGAAAACTGGAATAATCTACGTTAGTTTGCTGCCGCCTAACTGGACAGTATTGACTCCCACCCTCGTCCCCAGGGTTTTTTGACTTGTTGATATGAAAGATGACGTCGAAAAATACCCTGGTATCGTTGACTGGATTTTGAAATATGATTGGCTTTTACATTTTCGCATAATTATGATGATTTTTTCCTTAGTCAGCACTTTTTCAGGTTAATAATAATGGTGCATGAAGCCGTGATCAATCAGTTTTGTAAACAAAACTTTATAAAGCTAGCAAAATTTTTGAAAAACGTTTTGGTGTTACTTTGTTAGATTTTTTAAAACATAACTAACTCAGTCTTGGTGCTGCGCTGTACATTAAGAAAGAATAGTAGACTGCTGAAATAATAAAAGAACAGCCCTGTCTATTAAGCAAGTGTTTGTAGCTTTAATATGCTTAGCACGCAGTAGGTGATAAAAAACCTACTGCAGACGTGCTGATAACAGCTATCTCTATGTATTTTAGCTTGGTACTTTGTTTACATTAAGCTATTAGCTAGCCCAACTTTTTCAATGTTTGCAATTTACGCTAGGATTAAAGACTTTATTCCCCCGTAAAATTCCATAACAACATATTTGTTTGAAATAATAATAATAATAATAATAAATATTTAAAGTGGCTAGCCCAGAAAATCACAAAAACCTATAGTTAGTGGATTGTTTCCACTGGGGGCCACTAGGGTGTTTTAGCAACGCGACGCGAACGGCAAGACGACGCCATTTTTTGTCGTTGTGGCTCACCGTTAGCGTCCTCTCTCAAACTGATTTAGCAAACAAACTTTACGCGGCAAAATTCAAAATGGCTACAAGCAGAAGTTTGAAATCGGCAAGAGATGCTCTTGTTCTCTGTTATGCTGCAAATTTACTCGATGATATAGAATTTGCAGTTCTGTATGATATGAACGAATCAAGAGAAATCTTTCCGTACTGGAAATTTCAAGAATTTGATTTGGATACGTTAGACGAGGCAGAATGCCGAACAGAATTGCGATTCTCATCACAACATATATACGAACTTGCTAGATTACTAGGAATTCCAGCTAGGATAGTGACCCCGCAGAGAATAACATGTAGTGGAATAGAAGCGCTATGCATCATGCTAAAACGATTAGCATACCCATGCAGATATAGTGATATGGTACCTTTTTTTGGAAGAGATCAAACTGAATTATGCATAATATTCAATTATGTTCTCAACTTTCTGTATAATAATCATCATCATAGATTAGAATCATGGAACCAGTGGTTTTTACAACCAAGAATGTTACAGCTTTATGCCCAGACCATCCATGACAAAGGTGCTCCCTTGCATAACTGTTTTGGTTATATAGATGGCACAGTTATACCTATATGCCGACCTAAATTGAACCAAAGAGTTGTATACAATGGACATAAAAGGTTGCATGCGCTCAAATTTCAAAGTATAGCTCTTCCTAATGGTCTCATTGGAAACTTGGCTGGCCCGTTTGAGGGAAGGAGACACGATAGTACAATGCTATATGAATCAAGTCTTCTTCAAAACCTTCAGAGAGTAGCATTCCACAATGGACAACCGCTATGTGTTTATGGAGACCCAGCTTATCCCTTGAACGTTCATTTGCAAGCTCCTTTTCAAACAGCAAATATAACTCCAGATCAACAAATGTATAACAAAGCCATGAGCAAAGTGAGGATAAGTGTTGAATGGCTTTTCGGAGATGTACGAAATTATTTCAAATTTGTAGATTATAAAAAGGGCTTGAAGCTTGGACTCTCGCCAATTGGTAAATTTTACATTGTCAGTGCCCTTTTGCAGAATGCACATACATGCTTATATGGAAACATTGTGTCAGAATATTTTGATTTACGACTGCCAACCCTGCAGGAATACTTTCAATGAAAAATATTGTTCTTTCTTATAGCTTATATATATCATGAATAAAAAAATCTATAATATAAAACATGTATGTCATGTACAAAGATGTGTAAAATATGTTTAGTAATAACAGAATATGATGCATGAAAAGAAAAAAATTCTGCATGCTGATATGTGTAAATAATAGGCTGTGTGTGTAAGACTATTTTAGGAATCATATAAACAAAATGAATCAACATAAAAATATCTATATACAGTAAAACAAGTCTCTTGAATCACATTACATATCCTTCCTCACCAATGCTTGAATCAAAGCTAATGTTTGGTTTTGTTGTTGGGCCTGAAACTGCTCAGACTGGCTCTGCGATTGCTTAGCGAATACTTCCAACACATCATTATTATGCCGCTGCTGATGCAACAACATTTGCTGGAATTCGTTTCTTGCATTAGTATTTGACTCGATTTCACGTGTGTTCAGTTCTCGATCACTTTCGATTTTTTCTTTTAAAAACGATAATGTATCAATATTAGATCTTCTGGTCTTCTTTTCCTTTGCAGGTTCATCTTCATTTTTTCGCTTTTTGGTCTCCTTAAAAGTTTCCATAGCAGTTGAACGTATGTCAAGAGCCTTCTGTTTCTCTTGGTTTTCTATTTCATTTTTTGCAGATTTTTCTTCCTCTTTTCTCATCTCAGAGTCTGCACTCATATCCATCAAGTCTTGTAACAGTATTTCACTTTCAGTGGGTTCAGAACCACCAATACCAGTTGCTTTTTTTTCTGCATTATTTTGTGAAGAAAATTTCTTCATAAGATTTGTTATTCTATCTGTGACAGCACGTGCGGTGACCATAAAACCATCAATTGCATTAAGATTTGTGGCAACAGCCTGCCAACCATTCGATCTCTCTCTAGAACCAGAATTATGTGTGAATAAACCACTGGCCGCAACCTCATCATAAGTACATCTTTAGCTTCAGTCCACCGCATGAAATCTCTATATGTAAAAATACATGAGAAATGATTGAAGAAAGTGAAAGCAAAAAAGCTAAGCTACAAAAGCCTTCTTTTTTTGTGTAAACTCCAAAACATACAAGAAGCAATATTTTCATAGCTAGTCCTAGCTGGGTTATCTATATCTTGACAAAAGTCTATATTAACCCTCCTTCATAGAAAATGCCCTCAGGAAACTCAGGAATAAACATTATCAAGAACTTTCACTTTCCACAACGTTTTCCAGCAACAAATTTGACTTTCGTTTTCATCCTTCGATGAAAAAAAATTGTAAACATTCTTAAAGTTTCTCAACAAACATACAGAAAACTTGTTTGTACATTCAGTACATATATTGACTACATACTAATTGAAATAAAGTCAATATACAATTTTTTACTTACTTTTCTTGCCTGGTGAAGAATTTTCCGCAGCCATTTTATCCACGTTTCACCAGAACGCCAAAACAACACTTTTGAGGTCGTGAACGCGACTCCACGATAGAGGACGCACAGATTTTTGTAGATTCCAGTCCCTTTTTGCTCAGGTGATTCCCCCGATCGAAGTCCGCGTCCTCTTGCTAAAACAGCCTACTAGACCAAAAAAGAAACAAAAAATGATAAACCTTAGACTGCCTCAGCTCAATCAAACATAGTAACATTTATAATCTGTGAAAATTGAAAAGAAAAAGAATAAAAAACAAAAATTAAAAAGTTAAAAAGTGATCTCCATTAGAATTTGCCAAATACATTAGAGATGGAAGTCTTAAACGAAAGCAGACTTCCATCACAGGTCACTTGGTCTGGAAGATTATTCCACACTTTTGCAGCTCTAAATGGGAAGGCTTTTTTGCCAAATTCCGTGTTGACCAAGGGAAGTGTGAACCTGTTTTTTGAAGCTCCTCTTGTTTGATGATTATGACAGTTTTTTGTTGTAATCAGGAGCAATGTGATTCATGGCTTTGAAAACTAATATGGCATCGTTTTTAATGAGTAAATTATTCATTGAATATTCCCTCTCTTTCCCAAGAAAGGTACGGACACATTTTAATCGTTTTTCTAGTTTTCCCAATCTACCTTGGGTGGCACAAGCCCATGCCGAGGAGCAGTAGTTGAAATATGGCATGACAAGTGCATTAATTAAAAGGTTTTTTGTGTGAGGTGTTAAACAGGATGCAATGGTTCTAATTTTAGAATATTTAATTAGTATTTTTCTATTTATGTCATTAATGTGCTCTTCCCATTGCATTTTTTGATCAAATGTTACCCCAAGATATTTAACTTTTTCACTCCTCTTCAATGGAATACCCATATAGTTGATAGTTTTGTTCTCAACTTTTTTTAACTGGCTGTGGTTGCTGAAAAAGATTGTTTCAGTTTTGTCCGTATTAATAGTCATTTTGTTATTATTCAGCCAGAGGTCGACTTGCAAAAGTTCTAACTCGACCTGGGAGACAAGGGTATCAGATGCACAAGAATAAATCCTACAAATATATATATTTCTGGGGACCCAATTTGCAAAACTTTATCAAATATTTACTTAAATTAATGAATTTATTCAAGAAAAAGAATATAATAAAACTTAGAGAGAAGGGGGAATCTAGTGTCTCTGAGAAAGCTATGAATTTCAATAATACCTTAACCGTATTTATGCAGGGGCAGGCAAAATCAACCCGCTCAACCTACAAGCTCAAAAAGTCGCTGTAAAAATTGGCCCATTCGAACTGAAATTTGGCGAGTGTAGTATTTCGAACCAACAAGAAAGAACTGACAACAAATAGTGGTCATGTTCTGCCCAGATTGCGAAAAAGGCCCGTTTACAACCGGGACAGCCGGATTATGTACGCATGGTCCGATTATGTTTTTTTTGCACTGGTTATGTCGTGGTGACCGGATTATGAACGTTGATAATGGCTGGCCAGGCAGGCTGTGATTGGCATTTTCTTCAAACTTTTGTGAATTAAACATTCTCTGGAAGATAGAACACCCCTAAAAACTAGACATGGCGAAAGAAAAAAGTCTCGACGTAATTCTTAGTATAAACTACTCTTGTAGTAAATACATTTCAACATAATATACTTTGAAGTAACTAAATTTCACGGAACCTAAATTATTCTTTTTGAGGGAATTAAGTTTGGTGAAAAGTTATTAAACTTGCGAATCCCCAAATTTAGTATTTGCCACGAAATTTCGTTTCATTTGAGAACAACAACAACTTTGCCACCAGGGCTATTTGCTTGTCAGAAGTGATGACGAATGATATAAAAGCGGTCGGCCCCGATTATATTTGTTCTATAAGTCTCGAATAATATTTGACTGTCATACATAAGCCGGCCTTCCCCGATTATGTGCGTTCTATAATAAGTGAGAAATAATATAAAAATATCGTATATAAGCCGGTCGGCCCCGATTACGTTCGTTCTATAAGTCTCGAATAATATTTGACTGTCATACATAAGCCGGCCTTCCCCGATTATGTGCGTTCTATAATAAGTGAGAAATAATATTACACTGTCGTATATAAACTGGCCTGCCCTGATTATGTTCCTTTTATAAGTGCCAAGTAATATTTTTTGAGTAATAAGCCGGCCTGTCCTGATTATGTTGCCCTGATTATGTATTTTCTGCCCTGTTCTTAACCGGGGCAAGCTGCCGTACTTAATCAGGCCAATGTTCATTATCCGGGCAGAACAGTCACAGCGACGCCATCTTATTTAACTAAAAAACATTCCTCAAAAGAACAAAACAAAACAACTTTACGGCAACCGAAAATGTCCGTTTCAATGTCCAAGTATATAACATTTCTCCCCTCTAAGTTCTTTTAGGTCGAGCAGTCATAATCCTCTAGGTGTGCAGGTTTCCGCCTGACTCGTTTTGGTGTCTCGAAATCCCCAGGCATAGCTTCAACTTCTGGTGTGCACGGCGCCGCAGCATGAGTTTCAACGACTTCCGGTTGTCTGGACGGTTGTTGCGGTGGTACTATTTCATCGCGTAATGCACTTGTTTGGGTCTGCTCGGGTTGTGTTTCTGGTTGTGGTGTCGGCACAGGATCTAAGATATTCTCGCCGCTGTCGCTCCTATTCCTGATTTGATCAATGTGTCGTCGGTGTATTTTACCGCCTGCATGTATGTGGTAGGAGAGGGGTCCTGATTTTGCTTCGATTACTCCTGGCAACCATTTCGGATCTGTACGGTTATAATTCTTCATCCACACCTCATCTCCGACTGAAAAGGACCGGGAGGGAGCATTTCCAGTGAGAATATTTCCTTGTTTTGCACTCAATCGCCTCTGGAGATTTGGTTTGATGAGACTCAACTTTGTAGTCAACTTTCGGTTCATTAAAAGTTCCGCTGGAGACACGTACGCAAAAAGGAATCTGTTCACTCTTGTTTGTATGGAATCGACAGATGGAGAACTACTCATCTTCTTCATTGTACTTTTGAAGGATTGAACTGTTCGTTCTGCACTACCATTTGTTGACGGATGGTATGGAGTGCTTGTGACGTGCCGAATGCCATTGTTCTTCATGAATATGTCAAACTCGCTGCTTGTAAAACTCGAGCCGTTATCAGTTACACACATCTGGGGTAGACCATGGGTGGCGAAGGCGATCCTCAGACATTCGATTGTTGCCTTTGACCCGTAGTTGTTGGGACTCAATGGATAGGCCTCAATCCATTTGGAAAATGTGTCGACTAGAACCAGAAATACCTTTCCGAGAAAAGGTCCAGCAAAGTCTAAATGAAGCCGCGTCCATGGTTGGGTGACGTTATCCCAAGGGTGTAACGGTGCTTTTGGCGGCATGTTTTGGTGTTCTTGGCAAGGTTGACATCCTTTAACCCTTTCCTCGATATCCCGATCCATGTTGGGCCACCAAATGTAGCTGCGGGCCAACGCCTTCATTCGACAGATCCCTGGATGCGCAACGTGCAATTCTTCCAAAATGTTGGATTGCAGAGCTGCTGGCACTACTACTCGGTTGCCCCACAACACACATCCATCCTCGACTGACAGTTCGTTCTGACGAATTTTGTAGGGTTTCCACTGATCCAGGGCCGTCATGTGTTCTGGCCATCCATTGCATACAAAGTCAAGCACCCTTCCAAGCACAGGATCTCTTCTGGTGTTTTTCTGCACTTCATGTGCTGTAACAGGAGAATGTACAAGTTCGGTGAGCATCACTTCACTTTTTGCTCCTGAGGATTCCTCTGAAGGCAGGGGAAGACGACTCATGCAATCCGCGTTTGCATTTAACTCTCCGCGACGATATCTCAATTCATAATTATATCCCGACAACAGCAAAGCCCACCTCTGAATTCTAGAAGATGCAAGGCTGGGAACAGCTTTATCAGCGCCGATTAAACCCAACAGTTGTTTGTGATCCGTGAAGATGGTAAACTTGCGCCCATATAAGTATTGATGAAATTTCCGGACCGCAAAAACTACTGCCAAACCTTCTTTCTCCAGTTGAGAGTAGTTGCGTTCAGCAGGAGATAGTGTTCGGGAAGCATATGCTATGGGCCTTTCGGTATCGTCTGACAATCCATGGGAGAGCACTGCACCCACTCCATACGGCGAAGCATCGCAAGATAGCAGCAATGGTTTCTCTGGATCATAATGTACGAGCAAACCGGAAGAGCACAGTAGTTCTTTTGCTTTGTTGAAGCTTTTGGTTTGCTCGCTGTTCCATTTCCACGTTGAGCCCTTTCGTAACAGCTGATGCAATGGTTCAAGCAATCCGACCAAGTTCAGTAGGTGTCGGTGATAGAAATTTAACATACCCAGGAAGGATTTCAATTCGGTGACATTGGTTAGAGTGGGTAATTTTAGAATCGGATCTAATTTTGACTTGACCGGAGCGACACCTCTACTGTTGATCATGAATCCTAAGTATATCACCTCGTTCACCATGAAAGAACACTTTTCTTTCTTTAATCTTAGTCCGCAATTTTTGATTACTGTAAGTGTGTCTCTTAGATTTGCCAACAAGTCCAATTGACTTGTTCCTGCAATCAAGATATCGTCTACTCTAACCGTAAGGCGCGGTATGTGTCCTAATCTCTTCTCCATCTCCCGTTGGAACATGCCTGATGCCGAGTGTACGCCATACTGCAATCTGGTCGGTTGATATAATCCCTTGTGCGTATTTACGGTTAAGTATTCCCTTGACCATTTGTCCAGCTTCAATTGTTGATATGCATGACTGAGGTCTAGCTTGCAAAACAGTTTTCCCCCGTTCAGCGTAGCCAGCAGATCTTCAGTTTTCGGCACAGGATAGCTGTCAAGGTCAGCGACCTGGTTGACTGTCAATTTGTAGTCTCCACAAATTCTTACTGTCCCGTCGTCCTTTGGAACCGGAACGATGGGTGCGGCCCACTTTGAATATGCGACATGTTGATAAACCCCATTTTTGACGAGTCTGTCTAGTTCCTGTTCTACTTTATCTTTGAGAGCATAAGGGACGGTGCGAGCTTTGAAGAATCTGGGCTTCGCCTCCGGGGAAACTGGAATATGCACAAGGGTGTCCTTCAATGTTCCTAATTCGGGCTTAAATACCTCCTCGAATTCTGATAACAATGCATCTAGGTTTCCGTCAGTGTTCATTGTGTGTACTTTTTTGGTGTCGAACAACGATTGCCAGTCCAGAACAATGTCGTGCAGCCAATTTCTTCCCATGAGGGTTGGGCCATCGTTCGGTGTGACTACGATGGGGAGTACTTTCTTTTGTCTTTTGTAGTTTACTGACACGTTAACAACACCGACTGGTTTGATAACTTCCCCAGTATACGTACGCAATGTGGCCTCGACTGGTTGGATTTCGATTTTCTTCCCCAATGTTGTTTCCAGGACGCTTCTGCTCATTAACGAAACTGATGCTCCAGTGTCTAACTCCATCTGGATACCGTGGTTGTTTATCGCCAGATCGATCATGATAGGGTTTTCTCTTGGTAATCCCACTTTGTACATGCTGTAGAATGGGTGTTCGTTTTCAGGATGTCTCTCCTCCTGTTGCTTGCATTTCCTCAGTCAGTTGCCATATCTTCTTTCCGCTCCGCTGACTACCGGCTCTAGCTTTCTTTCGACACTTTCTTGTGCGGTGTGTCCCTTGTTCCTGCAAAAGAAACACTCTTTGTCTCTAAACGAACATGATTCTGGACGGTGATCTCCCCCACAGCGAAAACAGTCTTGCCGGGGGGCTTTATCGGGTTCCTCATTGGATACTTTTTGGACCACGCCCATGCTGTTCGCATTCCGTTGAAAACTTTGGATTTCAGTTGCTTGGGCGATCGCAGATTCCATAGACAAGGCAATGTTTGTCGCCCTGTCTAACGTCAATCCTTCGCCCTCACTGAGGAGTTTCTGTTGGTTACGATCATGAATTACTCCACATACTAGACGGTCACGTAGCATGTCTGGTAATGTTACCCCATAATTACAACGCTCCGTGAGTCGCCGTAGTTCGGCCAGGTAGTTTGAAATGGATTCATCGGGGAGGCGGTTTCTGGAATTAAATTTGAATCTCTCAGCAATGGGGTTAGGTTTAGGGCTTTGATGCTTTCTCATGAGTCCTACAAGTTCATCGTAGGTTTTGTTGCCAGGTTTATCTGACTGGATGAGCCGTCTAAACAGTTTATAACAGGAAGCCCCGCAGGAGCTCAGCAATATAGCTCTTTTCTGCGCAGCATCAGTAATGCCATTTGCCACAAAAAAGAAATCCAGCTGCTCAACGTAACTGCTCCAGTCTTCCTTGGTAGCATCAAACTCAGATAATTTGCCAAAATTAGCCATTTTTCTCGTCGCCAATGTTGTATTTCGAACCAACAAGAAAGAACTGACAACAAATAATAGTGGTCACAGAGACGCCATCTTATTTAACTAAAAAACATTCCTCAAAAGAACAAAACAAAACAACTTTACGGCAACCGAAAAAGTCCGTTTCAATGTCCAAGTATATAACAGCGAGTTTTATATTGACAGAGTATAGCTTTCTGTGATATAAGAAAATAGGAAACTGGGTTGCACCAATCAAGCATTTTACATATTTTTATTTAGACCCTATCTGACAATTTCAATAATAAGAATTGCTCATTATGTTTTTTACACATGTATCTTTGTCAAAATTGATATACTGTCAAAAATTGTTTATCGGTGTCCCTGAAAACGGCTAAATTCAGAAACTCAGGAACTATGATAATAGTGGAAATATTTTTTGACTCAAATTTATCAAACAAAAATGTTATAGCAAGATTCAATTTTATTTTTAGCAAAGAGTATGGTTTCGAACAAGAAGTATTTTTTATAGCCCACTTCACTGGGCATCCTAACAGCTATTTTCCACCTTAAGAAAATTTTCCATGGAACGAAAAGGACAGAAACAGAACAGAAAATGTTCTACTTGTAATACACCTTTTCACAGTTTAAGGTGTGAGTAAGGGAAAAAATCGCATTTTTTTCAAAAAAAAATTTTTTACGCATTCGTATAGAATCGAATACGAGCTTTTTGATCGAAAAGAAAAAAAATATAAAACAATCTGAAAGAATGTCTTTATTCCAAAAAACCTACCTTACATTCATAGCACACATAACTTATTGTACTCACAAAAACACATTTCTGAATGTTCATAAAAATGTCATCTTGAGAATAATTTTTACTCACTTTCAGACGAGCGAACTTTTATGATAATGCAATTACCGTCATAAAAGATTATAAAAAAAGCAATCGTTATTTTTATGTGGAACTTTGTTATATTTTTTTTCATTTTTTTACTTTTATCTGTGTCCTTTCTTCTTATTATTTGTTATCTTACCCATGTTGTTTCGTTATGATCAAAGTGTGGAAGTAGGTAGACATGTGCGCATCATACAGAAAGTGTTAAAAATACATTCGTTACTATGGCGACGAATGAATTATACAGAAAATAATGAACTTTTAAAAAATCTTTAAAACTCTTTTTCACAGAGTTAATTTTTTCAGAGAGTATGCCATACGTTTTAATCTCCATTTACAAAACAATAAAAGCTTTGAGGAAGAGGGTGACTTTGTTTTGTAAAGGAATGATACATCTCGGGTGCTTTTTTGAATTAAGGTGTGAATGTAAACCTAACTCGAGTTATGATGCTTTTTGTGATGAAACGAAGGGAATAATTTAGTACTTAACTTTGATGGGAAATATCTTTAAAAGTAAAAACATTCAAAGCATAATTCAAAAATGCTCCCGAGATATATGTATAGTGAATACAAAATTGCAAACAGAATGTATGAAAATCTTTTAGTTTTGTAAATGGAGCAAATTTTCTAAACAAGGGGGTCATTTTTTAAGGCGTTTTTTTTATGATCTAAAATTATTTTTTTCAAATAATATTTAGATCATTGTCTAGATAATTTTATATGCTTTTGGAATATAACTAAGTCAATGCATTGAATTAAGATCTTTGATATCGATTAAAAATGAAGATCTTTGATATAATTTTGTTACCGACAAAAACGTATTAAATATTTCAACATGCACCGGGAGTTCGTTAAGACATAGGCTACGATTGTTATCAAGTTTACAAAAAATTGTGTTTCCTAACTGGAGTATATGATCAAGATCGTTTTTTTTCCAAATAGTAACTCGCCTAAACTTGGACCAACAGACACTTATTAAAGCATTACATGTACATTGTATGCCAGCAGAATCCCCGAAACGTTCGTCCGCTTGGTTAAACGACCCAAGGATTACTTTATCAACAGGCCCAGGATTAGATTCCACATCACCATCTGACAGGAGTTTATCTTTATTCAAAAAAAAAGTTGACCAACGAAACATTACACATTTCGATGCTGAAACAACTATAGCTGTGCGAGACTCTTGGAAATAAAACAGCCTGTGATCAAACAGGAGAATAACTTCACGCACGCATACCACAGAACTGAAATGTGAAAACCAACCAATTTTCGCACTGGGAAGCTCGCGAGAAATCATGACTGAGATTAAAATTAAAATTTATTTCGTAAACGAATAATACTATGCGAACTTTAGGGATTATAGAAAAATAAAATTATATAGATTGGGTTATTTAATTTCAGTCGTTCAATTTCAAGTATTTAAGTTTCCAACTATGTTTCCAACTATTTATATTTCCAACTATGTTTCCAACTACTAACTATT
This sequence comes from Hydractinia echinata, assembly GCA_030067915.1. NCBI lineage: Eukaryota > Metazoa > Cnidaria > Hydrozoa > Anthoathecata > Hydractiniidae > Hydractinia > Hydractinia echinata. The sequence goes on from JASGCC010000030.1 coordinate 600,556, forward strand.
CGATTTTCCAACTAAGAGTTTTTAATTATTATATTTTTTTTGTTTTTGATTTTTAGTGTTCTTCTAAAAGACGGAGCACCAACAATACCTAAAAAAAGGAAAATTACATTAGCTAAAAAATTAAATGACAGCTATACTGAAAAAATATTTATAAGAAAACTAAAGAATTTATTACCTTCAAGACTGCTTGAATGCCAAAATAGCACGGACACAAAAACAAATTGCTTCTTGTATCGAATTGGCACAATACTAAAAACAAAAATTAAAACAATAGGAAATGTAATGCATTTTTTAATAACAAAATTTGATATTGTGTATTATGTTTAACCATTTAATGAAAAATACCTTAAAAGTATAATTAAAATATGCATAATATATCAAAAGTGCACATGTAATATTGTGGGTCATATTGCATTTTGTGAAATTTTTCACCCCCTATAGCATTTTATAATGACCCCCCCCCCTATTGAGATTTTAAGCTTTTAAAATTTCCCAGAAAACAAAAATTGTTTAGTTCCAGACAGAACTTTTTTTTAGAACAAAAATTAAAAACAAATATTAAACAAATTTTCTTTCGTTGAATATGTATAAATCAAATTGTCACTAATTGAATTTTCTATTACACCATAGTTCTTCTCTGGATGATTTCTGAGTGCAAAAAAATATCCACCCTCCATTTTATTTTTACCATAAAATTTTGGCCATAAAACAAAAAACTGTACATGCGCATGCATTCTCAAATCAAAACAAACTTAATGTGATATCTTCTAAGGGGTGCCTTTCATAATCATATTGCCATGCATAACATTCGTGTTAAAAAGTTCTCCCCCTTTTGGACAGAATTCTAAATTTCAGTGAAAAAAATTTGACACGAAATTTATAAAGTGGAAAAATTTTCGGACAAACTTTAATCAAATTTCAACCTAATAATTAGGGGATATGAAACAAAAAGGAAGCTAACATACATTTGTTGACAATGTATATGTTTCTAAAAAGTATATAATCAATCAAGACCAAAAAATGAGTCTTCAGGACATTTGTTATTGACAAAACTGTTGTTATTTGTGTACACAAAACAGCTTTTCTAATTCAATCTAAAATGCCATGCACCTGCTTCAAGTCTGCAAACTTGTGTTTTATGTCAACAATTTGTTATCACGTCGGCATTCGCAATTGCTTAGTGCCGACATGAATTATAAAGGCTGCAAAATGTGTAAATAAGACAATAGTTTGCTCATTATAGAATCTCTAAGCTTTGGACAAATTTTTGAACAAAAAAAAGATCCAAAAGTTTTTCTGTCCAAAAATTTCGGTTCATAATGGTTATAGCACAACACTATTGTTGGAACTATATGGGAACTTAATAGGTAGAAAAAACACAATTTATGTCAGCATTTTTTTGTCTAGTGCTGGGTGGGCCAAACATGTCTTTTTCAGTGGCAGGATTTTTCATTAATGCCATGACATCGAGCCTTGTAATTTAATGTTTCAGCACTAAACTTGATGAAAAACGTAATGGCAGAATACTGCCAACGATACTATGAACAAACTTTGTTGAAAGTTTGTTGCCTTAGAGTTTTTGAAGTGGTTATATTTAATAAGATTTGCTCAAAAATATTAATGAAGTTACACAACTCTGGTTACTTTGAGATTTGTCAAAAAGTCGCTTAAACTCGCCCTTATATAATAACGAGGGTGTCGATAAGCCGCATACGTCGTAAAAAGTGTGTTTTCGAGCGAGTTCGGTGTTGTGAAAAAAATTCAAGTATTCGCCTGGAAAAACCTGCATAGGCCCGAACAATGCCCCCCAAAAAAAGAAAACAGACACTAATATGATTCAAAAGACCATAAAAATTAAAATAAACTTACTATGTTTAGTAAATGTCTATGTAAAGTTTATTTTATAAATAACTTATATATAAACTTTATTAACTCCTTTTTCTTCAAGCGCCTTCTTCCCAACTATCGTCCGCATGGTATGTTACAAGGAATTGCATTTCGGGAATGCTCTGGGCGAGTTCGGAAAAGTGCGGGCTGTTTCGGGGGACAACCGTCAATTTTATTCGAAAAGTCGCCCGAACTCGCCCTTATATATGCAGGCGTTTGTGGCTTATCGGCACCCTCTTATATAATGCGGGTATTTGCGGCAATCGGAACCCTTGTCTTCCACCCTCCCCCCCAAACACAACGTTATGTGTGACATGTCTATGCAAGGCTCCCCTAACAGTGCGAAAAGCAAAAAATATCTTTGGAGCATTAAAAGCATAGCTCTAGCTTTGATAGTTTGTGTTTTTTAGGAGAGATAAATCGCGTAAACAGAATCATAGCCTTATTTGCAGTTATCCTTAACTAACAAAACATGATAGCTAGCTACCTACCATCAAGAATCATCAAATTTTAGCTTTGTTACAAACTAACTGGCTAGCTAGCTAGCTAGCCATAAATGACATAGCTGAAAAGAGGTTTGAAGGGTAGGTAGGTAGCTATAGCTGGCCAGCTAGAGGTTTCACTTTATTACTTTGACAATAAAAACAATCCAACATTTAGCTACCTAATACAGGCAAATTTAGCATAAAACTGGACTGTATACCAAACCAAGAAAGACTTCAGCAAACCTTTTAGGAGCAGATTACACAATAAGAATTCGTAACGTAACGTAACAGCACAAACGGTTGTCAAAATGGCAGACAACGAAACGCATTTTCTTGAACCAATGGAACCAATGGCACTAACATTTTAAGGACACAAGCATTAAAAAACAATTTGAATTAAACTAATTTAAATTCTTTTGAAAAGTTTACATAAATAAGACGAGCTAAGAAACAGACTAGAAATTAAGTTGAAAAGGTTAAAAAAAATATCGAGAAATTAAAATAACACGATAATGTGACAGGTTTGTAGTTTATCCATTGTTGCAAAAAGTGCTTGACGGATGAGTACAATGTGGAAACCAAACAATTTCCTCGCAGAGCGCGGAAATTGAATAACCTGATTAGCTAAATAATTATCTACCTGTCTTTTTCGTACACAACGTACATGTATATACTCATACTTGTATTCAGATTAAGGAAGTATGTTAAACTTAAACAAGAGTAGAACTTGCTAACTTTGCAAAGAATTAGTATCCCTTAATGGTTCTGCTGTTTTACATAACAGAACGTGTAAGGCAAGCTTTTATTATATCTGAAGCTGTCTACATATAGCTATCCTGAAATTAGTCTGCCCTTCTCTTCACTTCCTTGTTTTTTTCATAGGATTCAAAACGCCACAAAAATAAAAACTTTCCATAAACTGGATTTGAAATCTAACAGTTCCGCTCTCGTTGAGTACAGACGTTTTTTAAGAGCTCTGTATCTTTTAGTAGTATAATAATTATTTTTTCAAAACATTTATAAATAATTAGTTTTAAATTTAAGAATTTATTAGAGTAAATCATGGAATTAACTCAAGTTATTGAAGTAATGACAAAATCAGAAGATACAATTATGAAATTTTTGAATTCTCACGTGGAAAGACTTGAGAAAAAAATTGAATATCTCATTGTTGAAAACGTAACCTTAAAGGGTGAAGTTTTAAATGTAAACAAGGAGAACGATCGTATGAAAAGCGAAATGAAAAGTCTAACTGAAGCCATGACCTTTCATAGTCAAACTTTTGACGAAAAAGTTGTGGAGATGAAGGAGGCTATGAAGAAAGTGAAAAACAGTGAAAATAACTATGCAGCAGAAAGAGCTCAAAAATTCGAAGAAAAAGTGATTAATTTAGAAGACAGGAGTAGAAGGAATAATCTGAGGTTTAACGGTATCGTAGAGAGTGAAAGCGAAACATGGATTGAGTCGGAAGGAAAGATTAGAAAAGTCATCAAAGAAAAATTAGGAATCGAAAAAGAGGTTGTCATTGAGAGAGCTCACCGAACTGGCAAGTTTTACAAACCAAAAGGTGAAAGTACTGGCAGAACAATAGTAGCGAAATTCCTGAATTACAAGGACAAAGACATGATTTTAACCACATTTATCGAAAAAGAACTTTGGAAAGAGAAAATTTACATAAATGAAGACTTCTCTTTTGAAACTCTCAAATTGAGAAAAAAAGCATTGGAAGAAATGAAAGAGATAAGAAAAGATGGTGGGTATGCTAAGATCAACTATAATCGTTTAGTTAGAGAAAAATCGGGTGAGCAATTTTTAAATGAAGAAGAAAATTTTCAGTCTTAGTTTCTTAGAGTTAGTTATTATTTTATTTTCTTAATGGATTTAAAATGCATCCAAACAACTCTGAAACACTTTTCTTTAATCCTTTTGATATAAGTGATGATTTATTTAATGATAAAAATGATCCAGATGAAAACCTATTTAAAGAACTGCAAATTTCTTACTTAAACACTCCCTATCTTTATGATCATGAAATTGATAACTATCTCTCAGAAACAATTAAGACGGAGAACCTTTCCCTTCTTCATTTAAATATTCGAAGCATCAACTCAAACTTTGAATCATTTAGGGAATCTCTTGAATCGTGTAATTTTGTTTTCAATGTTATTTGCTTGAGCGAAACTTGGTCCAACGATAAGGAGTTTCGAAACAACTCACTTTTTCATTTGAAAGGTTACGAAGCCGTACATTATGAAAGACAGGTTTCTAAACGAGGAGGTGGTCTATTAATATACATTAAATCAGATTTGATGTACAAAATACGTCATGATCTAAATATATCGGATTGTAACAGAGAGTTTTTATCAATAGAAATTATTACGAAAGAAACTAAAAATTTTATTATCACATGTTGCTATAAACCACCTACTGGAAGCACTTGCGAATTTTATGAACACATTGAAAAAATATTCAACAAGGCGGAAGGTGAAAAGAAAGGTTTATTTATATTGGGCGATTATAATTTGAATGCTCTTAATTATACAGAAAACAATGATGTTATAAATTTTTATGATGGAGCCTTTCAACACTCTATTATCCCTTTGATTAACCGGCCGACAAGAATTACAAAAAATTCATCCACCCTTATTGATAACATTCTAACAAATAATTTTTTTGATATGTCACTAAAAAAAGGAATAATTAAAACTGAGATATCAGACCATTTTGGAATTTTTGTTGCCATCAATATCTCAAATAAAAAGTATCGTAATAAAAAAATTGAAATTAGAAAAAGAAATTTTACAACTGAACAAAAAGAAGTTTTTAAACAAGAGCTTGCTTTGAATGACTGGTCTTTTATGAAAGATATAGAAGATGTAAACTTACTGTATAAATGTTTCTACAACTCTATTTTTAAATTCTATGACAAAAACTTTCCGATTCAAACAAAATCAGTGAAAATAAAAACACTACAGACACCTTGGATAAGTAAAGGAATAAGAAAATCATCTAAAAAGAAACAACGACTTTATATAAAGTTTTTAAAAACCAAAACTCACATAGCAGAACAGGAATATAAAGATTATAAGAACCTGTTTGAAAAAATTAAAAAAAAAGCAAAAAGGAATTTTTATTCAACACAAATAAAAAAACATAACAACAATTCTAAGAAAACTTGGGAAGTAATGAAAGAAATAATTGGAAAAACTAAAATTAAAGGAAACACGTTTCCTAAATTATTACATACAGAAAACGGACCAGAAGATAGTCAATCTAAGATGGCTGAAGAATTCAATACATTCTTTACTAATATTGGACCTAAATTAGCTAGTAAGATTCCAGATGTTTCTAATTCTATTGAAGATTATCTAACAAGAACTGAAAATAAAATTGGTGATAGTGACTTAACATTTGAAGAATTTGAAACGGCGTTTAAGTCTACTCAAAAAAACAAAGCAACTGGAACAGACGGCCTCAATTGTAACTTAATGATAGAGGTCTACAAAGAAATCAAAGATCCACTTTTTTATATTTTTAGTAAATGTATAAATAAGAGTATTTTTCCTGACGATCTCAAAATAGCCAAAGTTATACCCATTTTTAAAGCAGGTGATTCAACTGGAGTAGGAAATTACCGACCTATATCTGTTCTTCCAATTTTTTCAAAAATTTTAGAGCACATTATATATAATAGAATTTATTCTCATCTCAATAAACATAATCTTCTTTTTTCTAGACAATTTGGTTTTCAAAAAAATACCTCAACTGAGCATGCCATTTTGCAATTAGCTGATGATATCATAAAAGGTTTTTCTAAAGGAGAAGTAACACTAGGAATTTTTATTGATTTGTCTAAAGCTTTCGATACAGTAAATCATGAGATCTTATTACGAAAACTAGAATATTACGGAATTACAAACAAAACTCACAAACTGTTAAAAAATTACCTTAAAAATAGAAAGCAGCATATTTCTTATGATAATGACAAACTTTCAGAAGCTTTGAATATAATTTGTGGAGTACCACAGGGTTCAATTCTTGGACCACTTTTGTTTATAATATATATCAACGATCTCTATAAAGCCTCATCAAAACTTTTTAACGTCATGTTTGCAGACGATACAAACTTATTTAAATCAGGTAAAAACGTTCAAGATCTTTTTGTAGAAATGAATCTTGAACTCCAAAAAATTTCATTATGGTTTAAAGCAAATAAGTTATCATTAAATGTTTCTAAAACTAAATACTCAATCTTTCATTCACAATATCAGAAGAAAAAAATTCCTTCTACCCTTCCAAAACTTCAAATTGATAATACAGAGATTAAGAGAGACAAAGTTACAAAATTTTTAGGGATATATATTGATGAAAATTTAACATGGAAACATCATATTGATACAATATGTAGCAAAATTTCCAGGAGCATAGGTATCCTATATAAATCAAGAAACTTATTGCCAAAGTATCTGCTTAAACAATTATACTTTTCCTTCGTCCATAGTCACTTATCATATGGTAATATAGCCTGGGCAAGTACCAATAAAACTAAGCTATTAAAACTTTACAGAAAACAAAAACATGCAATCCGAGTTATTACTTTTGAAGATCGTCTAACACCTTCTAAGCCACTGTTTGAAGAATTGAAAATCCAAACCCTAATGGAAATTAATATTTATCAAAACCTTTGTTTTATGTTTAAATGTAAAATAGGCCTATCTCCTCGTATATTTCATAACTTGTATACAGAAAAGTTATCAGGAAAATACAATACAAGATCAAAACAACTCAAAGAACCAATAATAAAAACAAAGTATGAAGAATTTTGCATCAGCTATCGTGCACCACACTTATGGAACAAAATTACACCTCTAATTTTAGAAAGTACAGAAATATATTCTTTAAACGTTTTTAAGAGTAAAGTTAAAGCAAATATCAAAACCTTACACGAAATTGATTCATATTTTTAAAAATATCTTGAAAAATATAATAAGAAAAAATATCTTATTATTCCACTAAATCAAAAGCTTTAATTTAGAGAATTAACCAGTTTTCTACATCGGTTCTCGGTGACAAGACTCACATGAAGTCTTCTTCGAGTTACCCGAACTTTCTCTACACTTACACGAAACTATAGAAAACGACACGCGATTTATATAGTATATTGATGTTATTCACGATTATTTTTTATTTTGTTTTAAACTAGATTCTTGTAAATGTAGTTAAAGTAGAAAATAAACTATCTATCCATCCATCCATCCAACAAGAAGCCCTGGGGGCTCTAAGAATTTCCGCTCGCTACCAAAATATTTGATGACAACCTGCTAATTCGTTGTGTTATCGTGCCAAACATTCGAAGAAGTTTGGTGCATGAAGCTCTGAAGATAAAGCACACAAGTGACATTATATCTTACAACAAACGCAAACAAAACGAAATGTGTCATAATAAACTCACATTTTGAAAGAAATTGCTAACAAAAAATACAGCATATCATTCATGGTTGAAACGTTTATGGTCTTAAACGGCATTTAGTTGACAAAAAATCAAAATTTTGATGTCACCATCATGTTCAGCATACTTTTTTTATTAACTGTGTCAATTTTTGTCGAAAATAAAGTAGTTTTAATTTTTGGACAAATTTTGGCCTAAAATGACATTTAGGTGACAAAAAATCAAACTTTTGTATCACCATCATTTTCAGCATACTTTATTTGTTAACTGTGCCAAATTTATGGCCAAAAATGAAGTGGTTTTAAATTTTGGACTAATTTTGACCTAAAATGGCATTTAGGTGACAAAAATCAAAATTTTGATGTCACCATTATGTTCAGCATACGTTTTTTGTTAACTTTGCCAATTTTTGTTGAAAATGAAGTAGTTTTAATTTTTGGACCAATTTTGGCCTAAAATGACGTTTAAAGTGGCAAAAAATCAAAATTTTGATGTCACCATCATGTTCAGCATACTTTTTTTGTTAACTGTGCCAAATTTTCTCGAAAATAAAGTAGTTTTAAATTTTGGACCAATTTTGGCCTAAAATGACTTTTAAGGTGGCAATAAATCAAAATTTTAATGTCACCATCATGTTCAGCATACTTTTTTTGTGATCTGTGCCAAATTTTGTCGAAAATAAAGTAGTTTTAATTTTTGGACCAATTTTGGCCTAAAATGACATTTAAGGTGGCAGAAAATCAAAATTTTGATGTCACCATCATGTTCAGCATGCCTTTATTGTTAACTGTGCCAAATTTTGTCGAAAATAAAGTAGTTTTAATTTTTGGACCAATTTTGGCCTAAAATGACATTTAAGGTGGCAGAAAATCAAAATTTTGATGTCACCATCATGTTCAGCATGCCTTTATTGTTAACTGTGCCAAATTTTGTCGAAAATAAAGTAGTTTTAATTTTTGGACCAATTTTGGCCTAAAATGACATTTAGGTAACAAAAATCAAAATTTTGATGTCACCATCATGTTCAGTATACTTTATTTGTTAACTGTGCCAAATTTTGTTGAAAATAAAGTAGTTTTAATGTTTAGACCAATTTTGGCCTAAAATGACATTTAGGTGACAAAAATCAAAATTATAATGTCAACATTATGTTCAGCATACTTTTTTTGTTAACTGTACCAAATTTTGTCGAAAACAAATACCAATTTTGGCCTGAAACGTCATTTAGATGACTTCCAAGTACTTAGGGAGTTTGGGTACGAAGTTTAAATCTTTGAGGTTGCAATTGACCATTTGGGACAGGGTTAGTTAGTTAGTTAGTCAGTTAGCAGTTGGAAACCAATACTATCCTCCTCTCAGAGGAACGTGAAATCCCAGGGTCGATTTTTTCTCAAAAAATGCTCCAAAAGAAAAAAACGACGGTTTTAAAGAATTTCCTACGCCTCGGGCGCGGAAATTCAACAATAAACTATCTAAGTTCAGCAACAAAAATCTTTATTCAGGAAAGCTAGCTAAACTATATTAAGGTCAACCTCGTCCCCAGGGCATCTTGCATCTTTTCTGACCCTGGGACGGCGATACGAACATGGCCCTGGAGGAGGCTTCGTCACGTGACCCTCCAATACACAGTTTTTCTGTGTGTAATATTTAATGAGATTTGTCTCAATTAACCAAAGTTTTATATATAACCTTGCAGAGCTAAGCGAGCTCGGCGTTTTACGTCACAGATACGTGCGGCGAGTTTGTTTTGATTCCTCTCATACGCAACACACAAACTGCTCGCATATTGCCCTTGATTGTTTTCTAAATGTATAAATATACAATCATGTTATTTAGGCTGCTGTTTACTTGAAGAAATTCAAGCAATTTAGTTATGTGTATGTTACTGAATTGGTTGGCTAGCAAGCACTGGGTTGCAAAACTTGTAGCTAGGGGAAACTTGGAAATTGGTAAATGATTTGCCCACCTGACCATAGCACTTCGTTGGTGCTCAAGGTGCATGACTGAAAGTAGCTAGGCAGAAATTTAACTTCGTATTAACATTTACATTTTTTATTCATTTTGGCTGAACTTTAGAATTCTCATTTAACTGTAAGTTCATATCTGTGTCTGCATTACTGCTTTTATATGATGACCAAGATTTTGCTGTACGAATCCCAAAGTTGCTTTTTTTATTATTTTTTTGCACAAAATTTATTTAAACAATAGTTAACTGAAACTGAATTCGTATATGGTGGACTCATTGCTTAAAGTTATACTGGGTGAAAAAGGCTTCAAAAAAGTATTTACTTTTTAGAAGTCTTTTTTGCTTTTACATTTTGTGGCCTTAACTTTTCCAAAATGCCACCCATTACTGATAAATTCTGCTTTTTCTTTTCCTAATGACATGTTTTTAAAACGCCTTACAGCTTTTTTAATTTTTAATCAACAAGCTCACATTTATTGCATACACAGATATACAAAAACAAGGTTTTTTTTGTTTTAAACAAATAATTCAAAATTTTTATCAAAAGCATTATGCTGGTTTGAAAATTGAAATCGACAAGTCCACATGTGATCTGTTTTGAAGAATTGTCAAGAATTGTTACAGTATACGACTTTACCAACAGCAAAGTATTGTACCTTAAAAGAAAAAAATGTTTGGGGAATAATTTTTTGGGGAAATTATTTTGGGGATTTTGGACCAAAATTAGTTCCATAAAGTTGCACTTTTTAGAGCTCATCAAAATTCTGCTGCTGTTCAAAAAACGATTTTTCATTGATATATACATCTATTTATTGTTATCATTCTGCTTGGAAAATATTTAAAATGGTGCCAAACTAGCTAACCGTGAAGATTAATCCAGTATTCTCATAAGAGCATCCAATCACAAAAATATATCAGCAAAAAGATATTCTTTGCAACTAAATTTTTCGTTTACTGGCATAATTTGAGGTTGAATCTTTTCTGACCTATTTCTGAGGTTAGAATAGCTTTTAAAATTTTCTGAACCTGTGTCTTAGTCAAAATTGATATGCTGTCAAAAACGGCTTATCAGCGTCTCTGAAAAGGGCTAAATTCTGAAACTCAGAAAGTATGATGATAATAGAACTATTTTTTGGCTCAATTTCATGATACCAATCTAAAACCATATCATACCAAATCTCAAGTCAATATTTTAATTTTTACTGAAGTTATGGGACGCTATATATAAACTATATACTCGGTTTAGACTTTTTGTTATTTTTTTATGTTCACTGCTTTGTAATTAGTATTAAAACTCTTGAGATAATATATCACAGTGGTGAGCTGTTCAATATCTACCACTATCTTCAGTACATCCTGGATTTAAACATATGACAGATTGAGCGCTCAATCAAAGTGTGACTTAAAATTTGATTGAGTTCGATTTTCTGAAATTTCTTCATAGCGTGTTAAAAAAGGCCTAGCAAGAATCAGTTTAAGAAAATCTTCCTACCTTTTCTCTTCCTCAAAATGGCTGTGTAATTTTTTTATGTCTCGTGTAAAATTATCTTTTATCGGCTTGGTCTAAAAGTACTCCATAACAAGTTTCAAGTCAATAACTTTATTTTTTTACAGAAATTATAGCACTTTGAATTTTCTTGAATTAGGCCGGGTAAATGTGCAGTCAATGATAAAATGGCTCCGACGGTTAACCTACTGGCTTTTTATATTTTTTATGGTAACCAAAGCATATAAAGTAATAAAACATGCCCACTAATAACAACCTGATATAATTTAAAACGTAATGATACATATATTTTGTAAATAAAAACATTTTCGATATTTTGTGCAAAATTATTTTGTCTATAAAGGACATGGGCAGCACTAGGTCTCTCAGCTAGTAATTTTATGTACCGTCATTTTTTGCATAAAGCTGCAAATTAAACCTGGCCACTTGGAAACAAGTTGAGTTTCTTTCTTTTGTTCTTATTATCTTGATAGTTTGGCTAGGTATTGTGTGCTAGCTAGGTAGCTACTTTTCTAGTTTTATTAAACTTTCCCAGCTATTGAAATATTTCCATGTAAGCAGTATTACTTTATGATGTCTTATTTTATACTCTCATTGCTTAGTAATGCTTTTTATTAAATTTTTCACTTTAAAAAAACATGATACTGATACAGCTCCTCCGCCATTTTAATACGAACAGCTTCCTCCTCAGGAGGTTTGTCACAGACTCGCCGCCTCGCCAAAATGTTTTGTATGACGCAATAATTATGTGACATATCCGCGCCAATCAGGTTTCATATCGGACCAGCCTCCTCCAGGGCCATGTTCGTATCGCCGTCCCAGGGTCAGAAAAGATACAAGATGCCCTGGGGACGAGGTTGTATTAAGGTATTATGTAACCTGCTAATAAGACAGCACACCTTTTTTTAAAGTTGAAAGACGCTTATTGCAGTTACCAAGATAATTTTTCTTGTATATTTTAGTCGTAAGACAATACAATATGTTGGTACGTTTTCTGTTGCTGGAATATAAAATTCTCCCCGCTAAAGTTCCGCCATTGTTAGTCGCATAAATTAACGTATGACGCGTTCGCGTAATTGGCCAAAAATCACTCAACGATACCAGGGTATTTTTCGTCGTCTTCTCTCATATCAAAAAGACAAAAAACTCTGGGGACGAGGGTGTATTGACTCCCAACTTGCAACCTATTTCACCAACCTCGAAGAACAAAACGCACATTCTCAAGAACATTGATTGTACGCCAATGATGATACATACAACTGCATAAACTAAACCGCCACAATGACATTTTTACGAAAACTCTATTTTCTAATCGTTAATAAAACAACTGTAGTCAATAATTGCTTTTTATCGTTTGTGCATTGTTACATGGTTAGATATTACGACCACCTGCTTGTAAGTGTATTGACCCGTTCTCTTTTGCTCACGAGCACCTTCGCGCAAGTTTTGGATAGTCTTTTTTATTATTGTTTTTTTTTTTACCGCTTTGGGCTACTTAAACTAATGACCCTCGCTTTGCCCTAAAAGTAACGCGTTGGTTTGTTCTATCCTATACAGGGTGACCACTCCTCCTTAAATAACCTTGGAAGAAAAAATCTCCTGAAAAGTAAAACTTAATTGAAATTTTAGCTATTCTCCTTAATTACTCCTTATTTCTTAATTTTTCTGATCGTAACTTTTTTGGAAATGTGTTCATGGATTGTTCATCACCAGTGAAATAAGACATATTTCTCTGTTACCTGAAATCCTATAATTTATATGTATATTTGTATAATATGTATAATTTTCTTATCATAAAACATAGTATGTAACATTAAAGATAGAGAACTAAAATTGGTTTTCTCCTTAATTATCCTTATTTTTTTATTCTCGTTCGCAGCAAAATATCCTTAAAAAATGTCAATTTGTCTCCTTAATTCTCCTTAATATCCTTACTTTTGTTCTCATTTTATTAGTGGTCACCCTGCTATATCTCACGCACTACATGAAACATTTTGCAAGTTCTATATAATACCATGGGATAATACCTATTTATTTGAAATGACGGAACAACATTGTAAAAGTTCTGTACAAAACGGGCTACTGGCGAACTCGAAAGGTATAGGGAACAAAATTACACGCGAACAAGAATCTGAAATCTTTTAGCCTGCAAGGGCTTTTCATTGGATTTCAAATTGACCTTCATTGTGCTTATTGCAGCAGTTAAACGTTGAAATAACTTGTATCTTGGTGCATCAATAAAACACATGAGAAACATTCGTGAGGAGGACTTGAAAATCGCCATTTTTGAAGCTTGTCAAAGGTGGAAAGTGTTGCTTACTGATTAACGAAATACAAACAAATTAGAAGAGGCTTCACAGAGGTTGTAATAAGAATGATTCAGTAGTGTTTCATGCATCTTTTTGTTAAGTTTTATGCTTGGAGCGTCAGGATTTCGCCAGATATTATTAATTTGGTAGCACTAAAAAATTTAAACTTTTTATATTTTTTTGCATAATTAACCATATCAAATTTAAAGGGACATAATCGCGTACATTGCTAAGTATTTCTTATATCTAACTCTTATATTTTGTTTAGTTGTATGGTTATATTTATTCTGTGTTTAGTTCTATCATAAATATTTACAATAGCAAGAAGAATGTCGCAGCAAAATCATACTTTATTGTTACAAAGGTTATGTCGATTATGTGCACAGGAAATTATTTTGGGGAGAATCTATGTAAATGCCAAACCATGTTTAGAGTTTCAAGACGTTATAAGAACTTGCCATGCCTTAAATGTTTGTGAGGAAGATAAAAGTACATATCCGAAGAATCTGTGTAGTAATTGTGTAAGACGTTAAGAAGGTTTAATAAACAAAAGGCATGATTCCTAATTTGTCACATTTTGTTCCTCATGACGATCAAAACTGTAAAATTTGTGCTCTAAATGAATCGAAAAGCTGTAAAAGTTTACATCTAAAATTGTTCAATGAGATAACGATGAAAAGAATTTTTCAAAGGATTTTTGACTTTAAAAGTCAAAAAGAATATTTTGCCAAAAAATTTTTCTGACAATGTTTTGCAGGATAACTGTTGGATATGTTTTGTGAGCGACAAAATGGTTTCTAGCTCTGTGTTAGAAAACATTGGATTTCTAAAAAAATTAGGAGATCATTTCATCCAACACTTTTCTTCATTGTGGGATGAGGTAGAAATATGCAATGGTCATAGTGACTTTAAAGATGTTGTTGATGCAAGGTATGACTGTAAAATTCCTTTTCCAACAATCACTAGAAATGAAAAGTTTGCGCAATTAGAAACATCAAACATGATTGATTTGAACAGAAATAATTTTTGTGTCATTCAAAGTGTCAATTGCGACTTGTTATCAACTGGTGGTTTTTATGTGTACCTTGCAAGGAGTTGTTGCCTCGTTTACGAAAATAAGGATGATGGTAACTGAGAATAAAGAGGGTCTGACATCACCCTTATCCTCTGCAGCTAGAGGAAAAATATACGAGTTGTAAAAAAGACAGAATAGAAAATATTAAAAAAATTATAATTAATAATATTAAAAAAAAATTAAAAACGTGAGAGCAAACATATTAATGGCGACAACAAATTGTAAATGTTTTGTTTTGTGGTCCATTCAAAACAAATTGACTCAAAACAGGTGTGCATGGGAGAAGTTTGTAGGAAAAAAACTAACAGTTCTGGTCTGGTTACTGGTTACTAAAAGCATACAAGAAATGTTACTAGTAATGAGACACTTATACAGAGTTTTTTTACAAGCATATGAAAATTTGAAAACAGGCTTTGGTATATTTAACAAACTATTTTCTGGGGAAGAAAATTCCTCAACAAAAGTTTTTCAACTTAAGATTCACGAAGATTTAGAATATCTGTTCAACTGAACCTCGAAATTATGCTGATTTTTAAGTAACTGAGCCTGAATATGCTTAAGTGTTATGATTATAAGACATGCATAACACAGCTACACGATAACTAATCACGCAACGATAACGTCTTCAATCTTCATCATTAAATCCAGCAATGCTATCAATCAACTGTTTTACCATAACAGTTATTTGATTATCTTCCATAAATTGCGCGCTGATAATAGCATTCGATATCGCTATTGTGTCAATGATATTTTTCGCGCTTATCCACACTCGCCCATTCATGCCAATCACAATTTCAAAGCAAAAATGTTTGCCTAGCAAGCTAAGGACTCTACTTTCTGGCATTTTTAGCAGTTGCCGACTTAAACCGAATGGAACCGCAAACATATATCCATCATTAATAGGACCAAGATTGTTACTTTTACCATGTTCATCCACACATGATAATTCTGGTTCCATGTCTTTATTTGCAACTGTAAGTTTTGCGAAGACAAGATCGTCAATCTTTAAGTTAGGCTTATGCCTTTTCGTTGCACCTTCAAATGCGAGATTGTTTAAGCTTGCTAAATGACTGCAGCCAATGTCTACTTTGTAACTATCAATCCCTCTACTTGTTATTATACCAATTATCGTGTCATTTTTTGTTGCTACGTATCGCTTTTGGTTAGTTTCAATCCAAATACAACATCTTGATTCACTTACTTTCAAAATTCCAGCTTTGAATGCAACAATATTTGCTCCTTCTTGCCTAATACCTCCTCCAAATCTAGTTTTTGCACCAAATAAAGATTCAGCATTTGTTGAGGGTAGAATAACATCACCAGGTAAAAAAACGGCTCCAATTTTTTTATGCAGTTCTTCCATCATACCGAAAAAATTTAAATAGTTTAAATAAACCTAAAAAACAATGCATAAATCACAATGAAACACGTTAATCTGAAATTCGAGTCGCAAATTTCATCCTTAGTGGAATAAAAAATCATACATCATTAGCAGAATGAAACTTAATGAACTGCTTCTGTCGCTTGATAAGTCAGGATGGATAAATATAAAATATGATTGTTACACATTGTTTTTAAAAAAATACATGTCATAAATTATTTACAAAATACCATTACCCCGACCTTTTCAGAAAAAATATTTAAAAAAATCGCCACCCATAAACTTTCCTTGGAAAAACTAATATCAAGAAAAAGCTTGGAAGCTATAGCAAGTATGACAGTGACTAAGTACATAACGTGTTACAATCAAATACAAATATAATTTTTTTTCTAATTCTTTAACAGGTGCTGAGATGAAACAACACATTAACTTTAGAATCATTTAAGAATCATTCCAGGTTAAATGTGGAATTGCTGCTCAGACATATAAAACAAAAAGAAATGACAAGCAATTTTTTTTCAAAGATACAATTATTTCTTCCATAATTCTACTATTAATATACGTGATAGCCAGAGAAGACTACCATTAATAATACACAACGTGACAAAAACATAAATTAAAAAAGGAGGAAAGTATTTAGCAAAAACAATAAAAATAAAACAAGCGGACTTTTATACCTGGAAGCGATTTATACAGACTACCTTATTCGTAAAAATTTCAGCGGGATAAAATTTAGCGAATTTGGTTTGAAAATTCTTTTTTTTTTTTCACTCAAGAAAACAACCACGTTCAGTTTTATTTCTAGTTTTCAGGAAGAAATTTTGAAAAATTATGTCTGTATATGTCCGCCTTATCACATCCATACCAAGTTTAAAGAATATTCGCCTCAGTCAAAATAAATCCACTTCAAATTTATTAAATAAAATAAAAGTGCATTACCTACTTGATACAAACAACATAATGACAGTAAAACCTCACTGAAATGATTGACAAATAAAAACATAAGTGACACCACAAGATTTATCAAATACAAATCAACAGAAACGATATAACTTAATAAAAATACAAAATATATCAAACACAATTTATTAATATAAGAAGTTTATTTCTATTCTTCGGAAAATAGTATATAGTTAAACAATCCTAATACATTTCAGACTCTATACATTAAATGCACGTTCGCGATAATCACCAAATAACAGCAGTATAAACAATTGTGCAGTATAAACAATTGTGCAGCATACAGTGCATTTATTTTCATTAATCATAAAAACGTAAAATAACTAGATGTACAATTTTCTTTTTCAAATTGCAAAGGTTAGGTTAAGTTTACTTGAAAGGATCTTCGTTTGACATGTTACTTGACATCATAAATTGCTGTTGATTGAGTCCATAAATTTGGTTCATTTGCGATTGACCAGTCATCATTTGATAACCATACACAGAAGGCTATAAAAGTTATATATAATCAAATAACATGGTATTATTACAACAATAAGGCATTTTTCAAGTTGTTGGGACTATAGCCTAGCGTCGATAGGAATGAATTTTTAGCTATACTTAATCCTGTTCATGCCAGGGGGAGGGCAAAAATGCACTACGTGTCGTACTTTCGTTATTAGAAACCTTACGCAAAGTGGACGGCAGCTTAGACGACAGCAATGAGGGGAATGGCACGAGAACGGCAGTCGTCGTCCTAAAGTATATACCTGTAGAGAGAAAGTGAAATGCTCGCAAACTAACGTAAACAAACTTTTAGGTATGCTACGAATAAAGTGATGGTGCCTTTTTTAGGAGAAGTAAGAGATTTCTTGCTTATGAAAATAACACATGATTGACAATAAAGAATCTTTACATTAAAGCACAAGTAAAGTCCAAGAAATATATTTTTTAACACTGCAGTACAAGAAGCCAAAACTCAATTACACACGAAGAAATGTATTTCTTCGAAATCAATATATTTATCAAACTTAATTTCAAGAAATCATAAAGCATGTATGTCGACAAATTAAAATTTTTGCAAAGAAATCTTGAAATGACAACGAAAAAAACCACGTTTTCTTCACAACGTGAAAACAGTTTAGTCTCACGACCAATTTAGTTAAATGACGGCGTTCAAAACGGGTCCTCTTGACTTAAGGTCGCTAATAACTTTAGAACGGTTAACCCAATGACCCCAAAACTTTTGATAGCTGATTCTTTATCATTTTGGAAAGGAAAGAGAAAAACAAATCAAAAATATATCAAGCATATTTGAGGTTCGTGTTGCAAATAGTTTATAACACTTTACGGCCCTTGCTACAAACACCCATTTACGCCCTAGATCGTTAATGTTCTCCCGCAGCTATGTTCATTTACGCTCTACGAATTTTCAAATTCTTTTTTGAGGTTTTTGTGGGTTTGACGCCCTGTGAAATAAGTATTATGAGCCAAACAGTAAAAGAAAATCAATAATGCACCAAAAAACGCTTTAACTAATTAACACGGAGTATAAAACTTGTCTTTTTGTGTAATTGTAGTTGATGGATTATTATACATCATTTAAAGTAGAAAATAATAATTCATTTGGATATTTTTAAGCAAATATCGCGAAAAATACATGCCAAACAATAAAATGCTGATGTCAGAAATATTATTGCTGACAGTCAATATAGGAGTCATGATTGTGGGTTGATAGCAACTTTTCACTTTTGAATGTCTTAAGCTATATTGATGAAACTTAATAATATAGTACAAATTAAAAGAAATTTATTTGTGGGGATAAAAATTTGCTTAAGTCTTTTCTGAAAACACGTGTTTTCGCTGCTGACTATTATCAATCGATTGGATTGGTTTGCACGTAAATTGTCTTTGCTGAATCGTTCCTATGTTAATACCCTTCTTAATTTTACCTTTTTAGACAATACGGATGAAAGCAATACTCAAAAGTCAGGATTGTTTTTCTAGGACCACAATCATACACCCCATTCTTCCAAAATAAATAGGGTTATGTGTATCCAGGCTATTTTTACATATAAATAAATCTACATATAAATTAATATTAATATAAACCTGTTGCATGGCATAACCATATTGTGCAGTTTGCGAAATTGGTGGCATCGTTTGAGGGCATCTCAGTCCACCACTTATAGGCATTGACTGTGCAAAACCTGCTGCAGGTAGCGTTGACCTTGCTATACCAGTCATTTGAAAATTCTGGCCACCCGTTCTTATCGCAGGCTGCTGGTTGGTCCACTGATGACCTTTCATAGTATTAGCTTTCAAAGTTGCAGGATTTACATTTAAACCATCTGTAAAGTAAACGAGAAAATTCATAATTTTCAACGCAAAAAAAAACAACAAACGAAAAGCAAAAAACAAATAAATAAGAATTCAAATGGAAAAAAAATTCATAGTTGGCAAGAAATCTTTTTTTCAGACGAACTTTATTTGAAAACGAATACGAATGACTAGTAAATATATATGCTACCGAAAATCAGATTCCAGTAGTGTATTTATTTATGAATATTCAAATAATTATATTAGCAGTAATTAGTAAGGTAATTACCTAAGGACATTGCCATGCGTTCTATCCCTTTGTTAAGATCACCCGTCAGTCTGTCATCCGGTGCATTATTTGATGCAACTACATTAGTGCTCGAGTTTTCTTCTGGAATTAATATATCCATCAGGTTGGGCGAACTGGTGGACTGATTACTTGCAAAGGCCTGATTAAAATCAATATACTGGATTCCCATGCCTGACGAGTTTTGATGGTATGAAAGTTGATCTAAGAAATGTATTTAAGTATTATCTCTTTATCAATTTGCAATTATAAAAGAAAATCAAAAATTTATTTGATTTTTCATGCTCAAGTTTCTCACCAAAAGATTGTGTGTTGCTTAATCCGGTGGATGCAATTAAGGGTGGAGCAGAAAGTAACAGGAGGTCATCCGAAGGTCGATCCACTTGTCTAGGTTTTTGTGGTTGTGTATAAAGCTGTTCTGTCGAAACAAAATGCTGTGTTTGCTGTACTGGCAGGCTAACAGGATTCTTTTGCGGAGCACTTAAGGCTGCAGGAAGGACTCTTTCTTGTTGAAATTTTTGTGCATCCTCTCTTTTTTTATTACTTTCATACATTTTAAGCATCCTTTTTTGTTCTAGCAAATAGTCATCTTGCGGAGTCGGGGTGAAGTTGTTTTGTGATTGATCACCAACATTAAAAGCAGCCAAAGTCACTTGACTATAAAAAACAACAATTTCCTTTTAAGCAAATAATAAAGAACTGATTATTACTGCAATCTCAAACTGTCAATACATAGTAATCATAATTTGAAATGGTCAACGGCTACAATTCGTTGTAACACCCGCCCGTTACCGGAGGAGTGGATTGGTTTAGTTGTTTTTTGCGCGTTTTTGTTTTCCGTAGAATAAAAAAATCAATTTTTCGTCTGTTGGTGAATCTAAAAATCCAAAATGACAATTCCATATCGATACGGCTTTTTGAAACTCTGAAGCATTTTTCCCGTAAGATTGCTGGAGTATATTCTAAGTTATTAGTTCCGTATACATGTATTGACATTCTTCAAGTCTGTTTTTTAAATATAAAGCTATAAATTACTTTCTCTGAAAGTTTGTTTAAGCGACGTAATTTTTTGAGCACATTTCTTGATCGCCTCATATAATTATCGCGTTCGTCTACGCAATAGTTCAAGAATTAGTAGATCCAGCCTTATATAATTTATTAAATAAAGCATTTCCTGAAGATGTTCAGGATCAGAAACCTTTTTATGAGAATTAACCATATTATACTGGGATGGGGCCACAAAGTGCCTGCGGCCTGTTTGGCTGGGCATAACTTTTGTTGAGCACGTGATTACGTGCTGAAATTTAGTGACTTTCCCTAACTTTTATAAGGGCTTAGGAAATTTTTTACTTTGTAGGGGGGGGGGGGGGGGGGAGGTATTTTATTACATGTAAGTTAGTCAAAAGGTGGTAAACAAGGGGTTGCTAAAGACGTACTTGGGTACTGAGGTAAAATACATATGAGGTTTGAAGAATATGTTAACCCAGTAAAATGATATTATTTTAGATCCAAATGAAGTCATTATATTGTTCTCCTCATCTCGAACATCTTTAAATTCAATATTCTATATATGTACCAAGTTTAATGACATGAGCGTTAATAATTCAACGGAACTTTTTACCTGTATCGTTGAAATAGTAAACTTTCTTGCAAATATGACGTCATCTTTAACAGCAATGACGTCATTAAAACCAATTTGTTTTAATGTCTACTGAGAATCAAGGGCCTTTTGTCACCCCCCCCCCCCTCCCAAGGGTTACACAGGTCGAAAAATCCCAGGTATAATAGGGTTAAATAAGGCGCATTTGAATTCGCAAATTCTGGAAAAACTGCCGAACATTAATTTTCCATTTACCTTTTTAAGATAACTCTACTCGAACGAGTGTTAAAAACCCGAAAGCTCTGTTGTTAGTATTGACGTCTTGTAAATTATGTTTCAAAAAACTTTACAACAGAAAAGATACTTACTTTGTAGGAGGAATTCCAGCTTTTCCCTTCTCTAACGACTGATAATGCTGTTCTAAAGCTGCGAGTAAACTATTTGGAGCTTTTGTCAGATCAGGAATTTCTCCTTTATTTATACCTGCATCCTCAGCAATTTTTAAAAACTCAGATACTCTTTCCATACGTGCTAAAAATCTCTTATATATTTCAAGTCCTACTTTGCAATCAGATTTCTTCATTTCGAAGTATTTCTCTAAATCGGTAAAATGCACATTAAAAACCCGATACGATTAACAACTTTTAAAGGGCTATGTCATACCGCAAGTCAAGGTGTTTAACTTAAACTGGTGTATGTAATAAAAAAATCTGTGCAATATAGCAAAATACAATCGACAAAACGTAATGCATAAATTTCAGCCTGCTTTAATAAATGACACATAGAGAAATAATTTTACTTAAAAACTACCTAAAATTACAAGACTACGTCAAACAGAATGTTAGCATCTTATGGAAAAAAAAAATCATATGCCTTGGTGATTTGATTGTTAACTTTCAACTTCATATATTTCCACTAAAACACGAACACTGACTTACCAAGTAAATTTATTATACCATCATTATAACAAGCGAATAATTTTATCAGGTCCTAAAAATAGAGAAATAAAATATGTAACCTAGGTATGGCTAACCTGCTAAAAAAATCCTTATAGTAATAAGTCTCTTAAATATGATACGAAAAAAAGGTGCAAACAAACACACAAAATGTTAATAATTCTAATGATTTTTACTTGTGGTTTATACTGAATCTGCATCATTAAGAGTATGTGCTGATCAAGCAAAGTGGTGTCGAAAATCATGTTGAAAGAACTAATTTTTGTTCATTTTGAATTTACTCCTTGCAAATTGTTTTCTTTTGACAATAAGATTAAAATATTGTGAAATTCTCAACAAAAATAAAAACGTGAAACCGTGGAGTTTTCGTCCGTCAAAACCGACATCACATACAGATATCCCCCACAAAATTTTATAACCAACAAAATATAAAAAAAAAAACAGTCAAGTCTAATTCTACAAAAATTCATTCGTTTGGTATATTGCATGCGGTTTATGTCCACAAAAGTTTCCACAAAATTTTAAAAAACAGCAATTTGCAACACGAACAATATAAATGAACAACAATACCATCCTCCCCTGAAAAATTTTACTCGTAATAAACCTACGTAAATTTCCAATCAAATGTCAAAAACCTACTTTGCAAAAATATCAACAACCCCTGTAAAAATAACCCGGTATTTTACATGCAGGCTCACAAAAGTTTAATTATTATTATTATTGAAATTATTTACCCAGGATGACCTCTTCAGTTCCTATTAGTACTGCTATCAACGAGGGTCCTGCGAAGGGGGTCCTAGTGCATTTAAAGCTTCCATTTGAGCTACGAAAGTCGTGCAAGCACAGCAATTGCTCAACAAGACAACCGCCTAAGATATCAATCCTATTCTCATGCTGAGCGCTAAGCAGAAAGGATAGATTCACACTTTTAGAGTCTCTGGCATGACTCGGTCGGGGTTTGAACTCAAGACCTCCCGCACTGGAAGCGAACGCTCTACCACAAGGCTGCCAGTCGTTGTCAATAGGATGTTAAAAACAAAACAATAAAAAATAACCACACTTAACACACACATTTTAAATTTTACAAAAATTGTTCCTCTTGTCATATTGCATGTGGCCTCTTTGTTAAGTTTGCAGAAAATGTGAGAAAAATTATACTCTAAACACATATAACGAGAAACAATAGTAATGTAAAAATTATAACATTTGCAGTGAGTTAAACAAATCAAAATTTTCTGTTTGGCTAGCAAATTTGTTTGGTAGCCATCTAACAGCTTAGTGCAACATTTTTGAGTTACAGGATAAATTCATTAGTTATGCACCAGGGGATACATTAATTATGCAAAAAAAATGCAAACAAATATGCTAGCTCTTTTATTAACGCACGCAGTAAAATATAAAACTTTAAGTGGCTTTTTTTGGAAATAATGTGCTTCTGCTTGACAACTTGACAACATAAAAAGTAACACGTAGTTCTAGCTACATAAAAACTGAAATCTAAAAATATCAAAGTTCTTACTTTTTCTGAATTCCAATCCTATGTAAATTCTAATCTACTTCAAACTCTAGCCTTCGTTATTTCTAGCTCCACTCTTCCCATCCGAAGTAACTTCTCGTAGATTCTAACTCTACATCTAACCTTTTAAAATTATACTTTATAACCCACATTCTTGTCTTGGACTTTTCTTTCCTTTTTAAATATGCTTTTTTAATCCACTTTTTTAGTTTTACTTTTTGCACTTTTTTTCAAGACGAAGGACCGTTACATTTGTTTTTTGTGTCCAGGGTATCCTGTTCGAAAGTCAGGCATTAAAATTTTTCCAGCAAATCAAAATGTTTCATTTTTATCACGTGACGTAAACAAAGTAAACCTGCAGTCTTTTCTGGCAAAATGAAAAATGAACACATCCACTAGGCGAGGACAGTATTGGTTTCCAACTCCTGACTGGCTGGCTGGCTGACTGACTGATTTTACGCAATTTTTTTTTTTTTAGAAAAACTGCCTTTGGGTGGATTCGAACTCACAACCTTTGGGTTCACGTTACGACGCCTTAACCAACTGAGCTATTACGCCTTTACTAAAAATATTTAATTTGACGGCATTTATATAATCATTTGTGAAACAGTTCAACGGCTGGCGAATTAACGTAAAATGATTTATTGATGCGAAATACAAAAGTTTTTTAGAATTGTTTTTGTGAAATGATTCCTCTCAACGAAATACTCTCGAGTGCCAGGGGGGGGGGGGGGTCTTAATAGTTTGGGGGTTGGAAAATACCAGAATTTTAATAACCGGGGGGGACGGGGGGTGGATAAATGTATTCGTTTCTCGTAAATTTAACCTCCAGCATGCGGATATATTAAAAATATAACACACTTACAGTTAAAATGTAAAAACAAAACAGAAAAACCATGTTTAAGGTTTATTTGGCACTCGAGACTAAAGTTGTGTTGTGACTTTCAAGTTCTAAGAATAATCCTAATGATTTTCCCCATTATAAGGATTTCATAAGAATTTTTAAGCAGTATTTTCGAGAAATGGTCAAAGGCTCTCAGAGGTATGGGACCTGAAAATTTCACATGCAGGTGTCTAATAGATAAATATAAAGGGTCAGTAAGTATCATAGCCATGCATCATGGCTCGCGCCGGTACCAGCTGTAAATCAACTTTTAGGTTTTGTGAAATGACCCAATGATAAATTAAAAATATATTGTTGCAGTGATGTGTAATTGACAGACATGCGAGATAGTTTATGCAGCCGCTGCATCTTGTTAAATATTTAGAACTGTAATATACTATCCTAGGACGCCTTAATGTATGACACATTAAGGCGTCCTAGGATAGTATATTACAGTTCATTGAAAGGGAAAACAAACCAAAAATGGTGGAAAACTCCTGATAAGTGACCAGAGCAGTAGCTATGGGAAGGTTGGTCAAGAATAGAGCAATATTTAACTATCCGAATTTGAATATGAAAAAATCCACTTAGGCGAAAAACAAATAAAAAAGATCAGCAATGACCCGTCGATGCACAAAGAAATTTTTTCACAATAATTTTTAGCCGTTACCTGTGTTGTGTAGAGTTTGCAATGCTGGTCAAAATATAAGATATAAGAGTTTAAAAATATTGCTGACGTCAGCAAAGACCCACCAATGCACAAAATGTTTTTATAGAAATTTAACAACCTGTTGCCTCATTGTGTAGAGCTTGAAATCATGATCAAATAAATGTATAGGATAACGTGTTCTGGACGAACGGTTGAAGAGATATATGGGGATTTCAAGGCTTTTTGATCTTAATATACTTTCCTTTGATGTCTATATTGTTTTAACGTCAAAGTTTAGTAAATTATAGAACAATTCTATAGGGATGTTTTATAGATTTTGTTAAAGAAAATTATGAAAAATATAAACGACCTTGCAAAAGTCAGACAGACAGACGGAAGCTTCGTATTATTATAAAAGATTAGTCGATAAGGACCGTGGAAAAATCCGCTTACACAGGGTGACAATGGAAAAGGGAACCGTCACTTGAATTTCGATGACGTCAGCAAAGTCTCACAAATGTAAAAATTTTGTTAAAGAATTTGTTTAGCCATTGCCTGTATCGTTTAGAGCTTCAAACACTGATTAAGAAAATGTATATGATCATGTACTTTTGACGAATGGTTACAGAGATCTTGACGTTTAAAGGTTCTTTGATGACGTTATCAACCTGTTCATTAAGAAACAGATTTGGGGACCTAGGTTTGAGAAACTTACCCAATTTGGTCCCAGGTTGTCCCTAGTTACTCACACGGTGAAAAATGACTGACATCACCAACTCAATTCCAAGTTATTAGTTTTATTGCTGTCACGACGTTGAATTTGTCCATTAACCTTTTTCGGCTACATCAAAGGAAAATGAACACATCCCCTTTGCCTGTTACAGACACTACGCGAAAGGTGACGTCAGTTATTTCCGGCTGTTTCCAAGACATAAGACCTTAAATATAAAAGTGCAATGCAATGGCTTCGCTAATTAAAAGAAGGTTTTGAAGTCAGTCTAAATATACTAACGTTGTGCTGTAACGTCTAGGCAGTTAATACATACTTTTTTTCGTAGACTTTAAATAAAATTTCGGCGACAACAAAGGAAAATAAACACATCCACTATGTCTGTCACAGACACTTATATAAGACTAGTCGATAAGGCCCGTGGAATTATCTACTTAGGCAGAAGAACAATAAAAATAAAAAAATCCGTCATTTGAATGTTGATGACGTTAGCAATGACCCGTCCATACACAAAAATGTTTCAGAAATTTATTTGACGGTGCTTCCAATGTGGAGAGCTTGAAACGCTAATCAAGATAATATATATGATCGTGTAATTTCAACCAACGATTAAGAAGATATAAGGGTTTAAAAATTTGGCTGACATCCAGCAAAAACCTGCAAAAGCACAAAAATGTTTTATCTCCTCAGGCGTTCGTCGAAACATATGATCCTGTACGTTATTTTGATCAGCGTTTCGACCTCTACACATCACAGGCAACGAATAAACTAAATTTCGCCAATTTCTTTTATATCTGCACTGCTGATGTCAGCAAAAAATCAAAAGAACCCTATGTTCTATTGTCCTTCTGCCTAAGCGGATTTCTCCACGGGCCTTATCGACTAGTCTCTATAATAATACGGAGCTTCCGTCTGTCTGTGTGTGACGTTTACAAAGTGGATTATGTAATTCACAATTTTCTTTAATAAAGTCTATAAAACAACGCCTATAAAATTGTTCTGTAATTTACCAACCTTTGACGTTATTATTTTAACGTCAAAACAAAAAAAAGGTTCTTTTACGTTTTTTTAAATATTGTCTTTTACCTAAAAGCTTATACAAAAATAACATATAGCCATAGTTTGGAACACATCAAATTTAAATCTAGAAAAATTAGTCATTCCGGTTGTATACCATACTCTCCCATAAGAATTTACACAAAATGTAAAAATCAACCGATTAACAACACAAAATAATTTTTTTTTGGTATGATGATCCATACTGCCCTTTACCAAACATTTTAAATCGAAATGTCAAAAAAGTGGTGAGCAAGGAGTAAATTTCAGATTAACAAAGATTATTATTTTGAAGTCCTTCCTCACAAAATGTAAAACAGAACGGTTTATGAGGAACAAAACCAAATCAACAAAAATCTGTTCATTCGGCATGCTGTATATTGTCTTTGCCCATAAAATCTTACACAAAAGTCAGTCATTTCAGTATATTGCATACAGTCCTCAGCCATTAGATTTTATACAAAATGTAAAAAATATATACAACTTGAAAGGGGTGTAAAATCTTATTGTATATATAAAAAAAATTTTTTACTATTATATATATATTTGCATATGGTCCTCCCTTACAAAAGTTAAACATAAAATGTAAAAAAACAAAAAACAGTTTCAGTCATAACATTCAGTAATTTTTAATCATGACCAAAAATATTATTTTCCGCAAAATCAATCAAACTTTGTCAAACCGCAATATTTTATGCCCATAAAAAATTGTGACAATAAAGTACAGAAATGACTAATTTTTCTACATATTTATAAATTTTAATATGTTCCAAACTCTGGTTTTTAACATTGGTTTTGAAAATAATGGTGAAAGAACTGATTTTTGTTGATTTTGAATTTACTCCTTGCAAGTTGATCTCCTGTGACATTTTTAGATTAAAATAACAAAAACGTGAAACTGTGGAATTTTCTTCCAGCAAAACTGACATCGCATATACAGTTCTCCCCAACAAAACATTAAATACACAAAATATTATTATATTATTATTATTCCGAATATTTATACAGGATATAGCCACTTCAGTGTTGGAAACACTGTTATTAATGTGGGGTCCTGTGTTCTGAATGTATACATTAGGTATACATCGGCTAGCCTACCCAATTTCCCTCACATGGCATGGGTTGACCCGTAGCTGTGGTAAAGACACTTGCTAAACATGCCTGCGCTGTGGACCGAACCACGGACCTTGTGATTACGAAGCGAACGCCATAACCACAAGGCCACGCGCCACATATATAAAAATAAATCAGCTTACACAACAGCTTACAGTGAAGTATATTTCTACAAAAAAACGTTTTTGCAGTATATTGCATTTGTATGTTGCAGTATATATATGTCCATTTCCACAACAGTTTACACAAAATTAAAAACAACAGCAGTTTGCAACACAAACAATATAAATGGACAACCATACCACCCTCTCCTGCAAAACTTTAACCAAAAACGTAAAAAACCTAAATTTTCCCCCCAAAATGTAAACAACCCTTATTTATTATTATTATTACTTAGTATTTTGCATGCAGGAAAACATTTAACAGGAAATGTCAAAAACAAAACAAAAAAATTAACCAAACTTAACTCACAAACACACATGATGTTGCATGTAGCCCCCTTCAATGAAAGTTTACACAAAATGCGAGAAAAAATATACTCTATGAGCATCACAAAAATGTTTGCACACTAATCCTAAAAATTTCAGTGAGTCTTTGTGGCTTGTTAGCAACATCTTCCAAAATTTTTGCTGAAACAGATCCCTAAGTAAGAGTACTAAGGTAGCTAAAGATAGCTTAATAAGAGGAATAACAACATAACTCATAGAGGTTAGCTAAGACAGCCAGTTAAATATAGTTAAACTGGGGAGCTAGCTATTTATGCTTAGTTAACCACATTTAAAGAGATAGTAGCTAGCTATGGCTATATAAATTAAGATTATAACTTATCTGATACAACAGAATATGACTGTGACAATTATAAGATAAGTTCAACAACCCAGAGTTTTCCGTTTGGCCAGCAAATTTGTTTAGTAGCTAACAGCTCAGTGTTGCATTTTGAATTTTATGAAAAACATTAGTTACGCACAAGGGGATACACTAATTATGCAAAAGATGTAAACAAATATGCTAGCCATGTTTTAAAACTTTAATAATTTGAGAAGTGGCTTTTTATGGGAGTGTGAGTCTGCATGACATTTTGAAGTGTAGCTTACATAAAAACAGAACGCCTTAAAAATATTAAAGTTCTTACTTTCTCTGAATTATAACCCACTTCAAGACGTTTCCAAAAAAGTTCTTAAAATCTTACAAAAAATGTCAAATATCAAATCGCATGAAATACTCCCAAAAAAACCTTACACAAAATAAAAAAAACAACAGCTTGCAAGGTGTTAAATCTAGTTGATAGAAAAATTCAACATCAACAGTGAGAACACCGACTACAACAGCACCAACAATTACAACACCAACAATAATAATAAAGTCAGAAATAATACATCTCAAATATTTACATCTTCTTAAGTGATTACATTGAAAACCTTCAATATTTTAATCTGAATTGTCAAAAAAGAACACTTGCAAGAGCAAGCACAAATCAATACACCTGTTTAACATTATGCGATTACGTAATCCCGGCCGGGAGTCTCGGTACCATTTGGGGGTGCCGCTAAGATTCAGTACACTTGAGAAAACGAAGTATAAACATCGTGCTATAGCTATCAAATTATTTACCAACTTTTTAAAACATTTAAAACAAACATGGATTACGATTTAATATCAAAAATGTGTGTCGAAGAGTTGAAGAACTACTTGAGAGTTAGAAATTTAAGGATAAGTGGAAGAAAGGAAGAACTAATTGCTCGAGTGTTTTCAGCAGCTGAGAACTTCGTCCAGCCTGTGAAAACTGCTCAAGAAGTAGAGAGTAATTTAAAAGAGGAGTATCAGAAGAAGCTGAAAATAAAGGATAGAACACTTCCAGATCCTTTTAAAATACCTCACAGTTGGATGGATGAGCAAGAAGGAATAAAGTTTTGGCCCATGGTGTTGTATCCTGACATCTTTAGCTACCTTATGTTTTATCCATCAGAACTAGGTAGTTCAGATTTAAATGACTACAAAAACTCAAAGGCATATAGCTATTATAAATCTGGATGGCTTCAACCTCTCGCCTATCATGATTTAACGGGAAGTAATTTTTGCATTTTTAAAGGTACATGCAGAAAGTCGCAAGCGATTAACGATCCTTTCCATAAACTATGGTTAATTCTGGAAAAAAGTGGTAAGATAATGTCGTGCCATTGTACATGCATGGCTGGAATGAGCCAGACATGTAATCATGTTGCGGCTGCTTTATATCGCATTGAAGCTGCTGTCAGAATTGGACTTACAAATACAGCTTGTACAAGCAGCGCTAACGAGTGGCTTCCTAACAGAAAGCAAGTAGCTCCAACTAAAAGACTTGAATTTTAGCAGAGATAACTTTTCAGACAGAGGAAAGAGAAAGCGCCCTTTAGTATCGACACCTAAAAAGAACTTTGATCCTCTTCAACATTGTGGCGAGAAATTACTTTCTCTTAACGAAATAGCAGACGAATTAAAAGAAATTATTCTTGATAGTATTTTATTAACTGCTGTACCAAAACCAGAAATTGACTTTGATAGAGAGTGTTTAAGTATTTCTGATGTAACTCAACCATCAGATGTATACAGTATAAGTGACATACTTGCAATGTCAAAAACAAAAACTGAATTTGAATGCAATCTAGTGGCATACGTAACACCCGAGAAAGTTATTGATATTGAAAAATTAACCCAAGGACAAAGTGAGAATACTGGTTGGTATAATTTTAGAAAGCATGTAATCTCTGCCTCAAAAGGCCATGAAGTTTTAACAAAAATGAAAAAAGTTAAATCAGGAGGTGGAGGATTCGTTATTATCTGGGCATTAAACCAGAAAGTTTCAGGCATGTCATTTATTAGCCCTAATATACCAGCACTAAAATATGGTCGTAAATGCTGTTAATGCATTTAAAGACAACTTCTTACAAGGGCATAAAAATGTGAAGGTTTTAGAGTGTGGCTTGTATTTAGATAAAAACACACCTTACATTGGTGCAAGTCCAGACAGAATAATAGCATGTGATTGTTGTCTGCCAGCATGTTTAGAAGTAAAATGTCCTTTTTCAATTAATTACACGACTCCAAAGGATTTAAACGTAAAAATACCCTACTTGACGCACATGGAAGAAAAAACAGTATTGAACAAAAACCACAAATATTACACACGTGTTATGCAAATGGGAGTAACTGGCTTTTCCCAATGTCATTTTGTGGTTTGGACACCTCATGGGATGGTGCACGACATTATAAACTTTGAGCCTGAAGTTTGGAATTCTACGAGAAAAACTTTTATAGAATATTACGACACATTTTATTTAAAATCCATATTTTCAGGATGATTTATTTTATGCTTAAGCTATCGAAAATTATTTTTGTATATATTTGTCTGTTTAGAAATAAAAGTTTGAAGAGCATATTTATCTTTCTTTGATTTGAACGTGCTTTACAAATACATTTCAACCAATTTTTTTAAATGCCATCTGTAGTCTGATGTTTCCGCGTTACAATGACCATCAGGCCATTTCTTGAATAAAACTATGCCAGAGCTACAAAAAGCACCTGCTAAAAAAATTACGAGTGCTATGGTGTGCGAAACTTGTAAGCAAAATTTACAAGTGCGATGTGAATATTTGCAAGCGTGATTCACACTTAACTATTTTTTGTTTACCGCAACGTTAATGTTATTTAAGCTGTATAGAAATGAATTTTCACAAGTGCAAGGTTGAAACAACGTTGAACGCGATGATGTGTTGGCAGATTCGCTATATGTTTTTGGCATTAAATATATTGCTAGACATTTTTGATTTCTCTTTCCCCTTTTAAAAAGATTTTTTAAACTTTATTCAACATGTTTTTTCTTTGGTATTTCTTTTCGAAAACATTCGTCCGAAAGCTGTATTAAGGTACAGGACACCTAACCTCTCCCATGTCCTGGTTATATTTAACTTGCATGGGTGCGCACTCTTCTCGCAGTATTCTCTGTGACGATGAAGGTCGGACTGACTTGTGGCATGGTTCCAAATGGTCTTCCGTCTTTCATTCGAGTCTCAGTGTAATGCACCAGCCGAGCATAAGAGTGTCAGCATGAAGGAAAGGGGCCGACTTTAATGTTCTCTATACTTTTTAAACAAATCAATCACGAAGAAATGAATGTTATGTAATCAGCGTAATAGCCTTTTTCATCGCTCTATAATATTTTAGAAAAAGAAAAAATTCACGAGTGCGATAAAAAGCACTCATAAATCTTTTTACGAGTGTGCGGGCGAGTGCGCGTGCGATCGCACTCGTCTCAAGGAATGGCCTGGACCATGTGTCTTCTAATCAAAATATTCCCTTAAGAAAAGTATTTGGCATAGGCTACCTCTCATTTAGGCATTAAGTACATACAGTATTTTTTTATATTTCTTCAACGCTCCGTGAGGTATTCTGATAAATTTTTGTGTGGCCTCGATTTTCCGACACTTACGGCCGTTAACTTTAACTATTTCAAGCAGGTAGGCGAGCCCAAAATAAAACAATGAGTGCGCGTGTAAACAAATGGAGATACGAGTAGATAACAATAATTAAAAAAACAGAATAACTCAGACAACTTTTTATGGTAAAAATATTTACAAAATATAAGCAAAAAGTGTGAAAAAGGAAAATTTACAAAAGTGTTCCAGTAGTTTTTTCTGGTTTCTTTTTAATTAATACAGGCTTTAGGTTACATAATGCAGCACAGCATTTAACTATATGATCTGCATGCTGTAACATTGTAACAGGCAACACTCCCTTGAGTATGCAGTAAAACTTAATTCTGTTAATTGCTCGCTCAACATGAATCCTTAAATTTGCTACCTTTAGTTTTTTTACATTCAGCACTTGTCATCTGACTTTTTACACGTGCACCTGGTGGAACAACTAATTTGCAAAAACGTAACATTAATTCTTCTCTGATTTGAAATCCACGATCTGCCATAACTTCATCATCCCTTTCTAACAAATCGTAAAATCCAGAGTCATTGGTAATAAATTTATCAGACGCGCGCCCACCATAACAATCTGATAAAAAAGTTATATATCCAGAAGGGCTTATACCAACAAGAAATTTTAAAGTATTGTGATGTTTATAGTCTGACCAAGTAGATGCTTGATTTGTTAAGGATTTTGGTCTGTCAATGAACACCTCAGCACAATCAATTATAACCCGACATTTGGAATAACCTGCTTTGGGAAATGTTTTAGGCAAGTTATCACGAATGGCTTCTCTTGGCAGCCAGACAACAAGTGCATCACCCAAAACTCTACTTATAATTCTAATCCAAGTTACGAATACTGTGGAACATGTTGATGGTGATATTCCAAAACGATCTGCAAGGTCCTCTGTCAGTAAGCCCAAACGAAGTTTCATTAAAACTAACAAAAACTCATCACGCTGTGTTAACTTTTTCACATGTTTAGTTTTACGCTTTATTTTAGTACTTAAACATGTTCGTTTTGACCCCCTCCAATAATTTACTTGCTGTAAGTAAGGCTTTAATAACAATAACAGAGTGTTAAATAACATGATAGAAGATAGACCAGTGTAATAATTCATTTTGGAATCACTTTTAATGATCCTCCAAGTCATTGTTGTATTTTTAACAATTTCAAAGGCTTTGCTTCTATACTTCTTTACTTGTACAGTTAAGGAGTTCACTTTACTGACCAAAGATTTAATCATTTCGCTCTTGTCTTTGCATGATTCACATGTAGGCGGTGAAGAAATAGTGTAAGAGTGGTCTGGTATTGTCGGTGAAAAAAATCCTGATGCGTCAGAAATATTTGAGCAACAAGGTTCCTCTTCTTGGGCTTCATTGCTGGGAACATCTTCTGAAACAAGAGATGACTTTTCCAGAGAATGTCGAAATAGTTCTCTCCTAGGTTTTTTAATAACAGGAGTGTCGTACCCCAATTCTAGTGTTGGATCTGGATACTTTTGGGAAGGTGTTCCATCGACAAAATGAACAGAGCATACCCTGTCACTTTGTTTTGGTACCCAATCACTTTTATCTGGGTTAATTCTTCTCATAGCTTTTATCCAACGCTGTCTCTGTTCGTTATTTCTAAGGACGCTTGGAAAACAATACAAACTAAACGGTCGTTGACATGAACATTCTTCATGGTTAACTTCATGAATTTCACATCATTCCTTCTTCTATTTTCGCAGCTTCTTAGTGCTATTAAAACAGCCAATAACAGCACAGTTTATACTTGGCATGATAAATAATTCTTGAAATAAAAGATTTTGTGCAGATAGATAAATGTAAGCGTGTTGTTTATACTTCGTTTTCATCAAGTTTAACTAAGAAGAACACAAGGAAAATTTTATCAGGCACCCCTTCTTAGAACCCAGTTCCCTTCCCTAGCGCGGAATAATAATGGCGCGCGTAATGTTAAATAGGTGTATTAAAATAACTTTTTTAAAATTATTTCGAGGTCTGATATATACAAAAAGCCATAGTTTGGAAAACAATTAAATTTAAAAATAAATTTAAATCTGAAAAAAATCATTTATTCGGTTGCATAAGATCCTCCCCCACAAAAATAAAATTAACCGGTTAACAACACATTTTTTAATTTTTGGAATGATGATCCGTACTTCCCTTTACCAACAATTTTAAACCGAAATGTCAAAGAGCAACGAGCAAGGATTTTGAATCAACAAAGATCATTATTTTGGAAACATTGTATACGGTCCGTCCTCACAAAAGTTCGCACAAAATGTAAAACAGATTGGTTTTTAAGGAGCACATCCAAATCAACAAAAATCAGTTCATTCAGCATGTTGTATATTGCTTTTACCCAAAAATCTTCCACAAAAAGGTTATAAAACACATCAAATTATAGAAAAATCACACATTTCAGTGCCTACAGTCCTCACCCATTAGATTACAAATTATAAAAAACAAAAACAGTTTCCGTCAGAACATTTAGTAATTTTTATCATCAACAAACATTTATTCCTACAAAATTTTGTAAAATTCTTAACACAAACAAAAACGTGAAACCATGGAATTTTTGAAAATGACATCACATACAGTTAGTTCTCCTCAACAAAAGTTTATAATACGAAATATAAAAAGACAACAGCTTACACAACAGCTTACAGTGAAGTCCAATTCTACAAAAATTTGTTCTTACAGTATATTGCATGTGATCTATTTCCACAAAAGTTACACAAAATTTCAAAAAAAAGCAGTTTGCAACACGGACAATATAAACGGACAAAAATACGATCCTCTCTTTGAAATTTTAAACCAAAAATAAATTCCCCCTTAAAAACATCAACAACCTTTGTAAAAATATTAACAACACTGGCTGGCTCACAAAAGTTTAACTGGATGTTAAAAACAAAATAGTAAAAATAACCCCAATTAACTCACACACTTTAAATTTTACAAAAATCGTCCCTCTTGTCATATTGCATGTGGCTCCTTGTAATGTTTACAGAA
The DNA here is from genome assembly GCA_030067915.1 of Hydractinia echinata. Lineage (NCBI taxonomy): Eukaryota > Metazoa > Cnidaria > Hydrozoa > Anthoathecata > Hydractiniidae > Hydractinia > Hydractinia echinata. The sequence goes on from JASGCC010000030.1 coordinate 636,155, forward strand.
AACGTGAGAAAAATGATACTCTATGCTGGACATAAAAATGTCCTCACACTATCCTAAAAGTTCAAAAGTCTTTGAAAGATTTTGTGGCTTGTTACATCATAATTTGTGCTCAAAAACGATCCCTAAGTTTGACTATAGCTAAAAAAAGAGGAATAACAACATAACTCATAGGTTAGCTAGCTAATGGAGCTTCAAGCTAACATTAGCTACAGTAGCTAGGTCACCCAGTTAAATATAGTTAAACTGGGAAGACGTATATAGCTAGGTAGCTATTTATGCTTAGTGAAACACATATAAAGAGAAACAAATGTAATGTAAAAATTATGACATTTGCAGAGTTCAACAAAATTTCCTCTTTCGCTAGCAATTTGCTTGGTATCAAGCTAACAGCTTAGTGTAGCATTTTGAATTTTAGGTTAAATACATTAGTTACGCACCAGGGGACACATTAATTATGCAAAAAAATGTAAAAAAATATGCTAGCTTTTTTATTTTTTTAAAAACGCGGTAAAATATAAAACTTTAAGAATTTGAAGCTTTAATAGATTTTTTGTGAGAATGCGATTCTCCTTGACAATTTTAAGTGTCCTACATAAAAAAGTAACACGTAGCTCTAGCGACTTAAAAACGAAACGTCTAAAAATATGAAAGTTCTTACTTTTTCCGAATTCCAATCCACTTGAAACTCTAGCATTCATTTTCCACTTCTAACTTTACCTTACTACTTCTAGCTTCAATCTTTACTTACGAAGTCACTTCTTGTGGCTTTCAACATCACTTTTCTACTTCTACTTCTACTTCTTCACTTGGACTTTTTCCTTTTTCATATATGCTTTTTTGAACCACTTTACCTTCTTTTTTCACTTTTTTCAAGATAAGGAACCGTTCTTTTTTGTTTTTTGTTTCGAGGGTAACCCTGTTCCGAAGTCAGCTGTTTCAGCAAATCAAGTTGCATCATTTTGATCACGTGATGTAAACAAAGTAAACCCGCTGGCAAAATGGACATACCTTTTTCGGCGACTTCAAAGAAAAATGAACACATTCACTTTGCTTGTTAGAGACAGACACACACACTCTCTGTATTATTATAGGGATAAGCTTTAACGTCAATAGGCCAAATACCTTGCAAACGAAGTAGCGACGTTAGTCATTTTTTACTACATGGGTAACTATGGACAACCTGGGACCAAATTTTGTAAGTTTACCAAACCTGGGTCCTGAATTCGCTTCTGAATTGACAGGTTGATGACGTCATAAAAAAACCTTCAAACTCGAAATCTCTTCAACCGTACGTTGTGGGTACATGATCCCTATACATTTTCTTGATCAGCGTTTCAAGCTTTATATATGATGAAGGCAAATATTTTTAAACCCTTACATCTCCTTAACCGTTCAATAACGTTTCAAGTACTATACATTAAAGGAAACGGTTAAACAAATTTCTCAAAAACAATTTTGTTAATAAACTGCTGACATCATAAAAAGTTCTAAAATAACCTATATTTTTCTCTCTGTTCTTCTGCCTAAGTGGATTTTACCACAGGCTCTGTCGATCAGTAACTCAAATAATAAAATTGCAGGCGACTCAAAGCTATTTTGAATTTGTTGAAAGTAAAATTAGACAGCTCTATTATGTTGACACTTAGCTAGTTAATAATAGGAGTACACTACAATACAAAGCAATTGTTGTTGTTTTTCTGAGACCAATGGAACTAAAAATAATTCGCTTTACCGAAAAGCATTGCTACTCAGAGAGTTAATACAATGGTATCATCAAGGTTACAACTGCTTTATTTAGCAACCTAAGCTACATAGAGATAAACGTTCTTTTGTAACATTTATTCATTATATTCCACACTCAGTAACCTTGTTTACTTTATCTTTTAATGTTTTTAATTTCTATTCACTGTAAGCACAAAAATGATTCTTCAAAGTCTTTTCAGATGACATGTTGAATTGGAAAGAACTGCCAGAATTGTCGCTCACTAAGGTTGACCGAACCTGTCAAACAGTACAGCTACTATGAAACAATAGCAAAAAGGAATAGTATTTCCATGGGTATCCCCTAATATCTGCCTTTTTACTATTGTTAATATAGATGACTTTTTTTGAGATTTATCTTGACGTCACAAATTTTATTGTTTTGGGTTCAAAAGTCCACAATCCAATTGTTGCTAAAATGGATTGATCTATTGGGAGAGGAGGCACAAAAACACAGGAATCAAGAGCAAAAATTAAGAGATGATATAATGAGAGATATAGTAAGAGAAGTAAGGTTCACAACAAAACAAGCTGCATTAAAATATCTTGAAGTCTTGTTATGTTACAGATTTATATAAATATAATGTAAAAATGTGAATATGAATTAAAATTAAAGTCCTCCTGTGAACCAGAACTTGTAACTCTGGCTGTAAATAACGTGCTGTTTTTAGATCAAATACTAGTTTTAACGTATTTTCGCATTGGCATATATTTTTTTAGGCTATAGCTCTAAATGACCAAAGCCTAAATCCGCCCCTGATTGAAAATGAGATTTTAGCACTGAAAAGGTCCTAGTCCTTGGCTTTTATAGATTGATGTCTTAGAATATGGACTTAAAGCTATTTGTTGGGGAAAGTTTGTTTTGTAGGAAACAAAGTAGAATATCACTTTCTGTACAATATTGTTATATAATAACACGAATATAGATTTGAAACAGTTAATTGAATAAATTTTCCCCCTTGATATTGTTAATAATCTTAGATCTTACTTTGAACAAAGCCATAAATGCTGCTGTTATCACACCATTAGTCAAGTCATTGGAAGCAATCTAAAAAGGAAAACAAATATTTCATAAAATTGTCGCATTTGAATAACAAGCTTCTGGAATTAATCTTACATTAGCTCATCTCATAACATTAATCTCAAGTAATTTTTAACTCTGACCTCTGACAGAGCTGCACATACCTCTGTGGCAATGAGTGAATCTAATTGAACTTGAATGGCTGGCAACGCTTTTATTAACTAAAAATGCAAATGAGTATGCCAACTTATGATTTTAATGGGAGTGTAAAAATTCATTTTTAAAAAGAGTAAGAAAAACAATCTTTCTGCACTGAACGTCTTGTCTTTCCCTCAAAAGTAAAAATGTTAGAAAAATTCCTCACAAAATAATGAAATACAGTTTGTTTTTCCAGTTCTCTAAACTAGTGTCCTGCAAAAAAGTGCCTTCTCTAAAAGTAACACTTCCAATAAGCGACCATTTTATGTTAATAGACGCTTAAATTTGTATTACAGATAAATTAAACTTGCTTATTATTAATTATTAATAAATTTCCGTATCAAATCAAAAACATTGTGTAAAAAATTCAAAGCGTTAACAGAAAAATTCATACCTTGTGTGCTTCCATATTGCGTAAAACGCCTGCTTCTTTTCTATGAAATAAAGTTTATTTTTATATGATCACATTAAACATATTAAAATTACTGACTTTTGAAGGGGCATAGTTACACAAAATTATAGCAGTCAGCTAACCCCCTTGCAACACGACAAAAATCATAACCCATTGCTCTGTATGCATAAGCTTTTTCTGCTAAATAAGCAGAGTATCTTCTAATCGCATGTGACATATCGTATCCTGAAAACAAAAATACACTATTTAACACTACAAAAAATTATATGGAAGAATAATGCTTGACGAATACTGTTTTTTTTAACATATGCAGACTTCACTTTATGTTAAAAAGCTCAACCAGGGTAACTACAGCCTTTCTAATTCACGTCAGCACAAAGCAAATGCCAAAGTGAATGCCGAGGTGATTTGAAAAAAACAAGTTCACGTCCGCCAAATTTTGCAGAGGCGAATTTTTTCTTCGCATATGACATTTCTTTCGAAATTTATAGAATAATTCAATTGCCTTGAATCTAACATAAATATATACTGTTTATATCGGTGATAGAGAGTATTCCTTAAATGCAAGAATTAATAAAAATCATAAAAGTGGTTGCAGAGCATTTTGCTTATTTACCCTAAATAGAATTAAAGGCGCGTAATCACCTTGTTGGCAAATCTTTTTGAGGTCCCTATTTTTTTGTAAAAACTGAACATCAGAACATGTTCAAATGTTTAACTGGAATAGCAAACTCACCCTACTTTTTCTCTGCCTACAGAGCCACCATTGCAATTCATTTAACAATTCACACAATCATAAACGCACGGCAAAATCGACCACATGCTAGATACAGTGCATCAGTGCTCTGTGCATCAGGGCTCTGTCTTAAGCCCTTTGTTGTTCGCAATTGTTATGGAAGCAATTTCGCGTGAATTCCGACAAGGTTGTCCATGGGAATTGCTATATGCTGACGACTTGGTTCTATCTGCAAACTCACTTCTTGAATCTAATCTAATCTTGAATCTAAAGGCTTGAAAGTCAACATTGGAAAAACGACCAAGATGTGCCTACTCAAGTGGACAAATCTAAGTACCCTTGTGGAGTTTGTAAAAAAGGTATTGGCAGAAACTCTATATTTTGTACACACTGTGACCATTGGATTCATCGTCGTTGTACCAACATCCCTGTTTTAAAAGAAGACCCAACTTTCAAATGTAAAGGATGCAGTGGTGAGACTGTTCCTTTACTGCTACAGATGACAGATATAACAATTGGAAATGAAAGATTTGATGTGGTAAAATCATTTTGCTACCTTGGAGATGTTATGGATCAGACTGGTGGGTGCTTCTCTGCCACTACTGCTAGGATAAGGGGTGCCTGGAAACACTTTCCTGAGCTATTACCAATACTAACAAATAGAAGCATATTACTGAGAAGTAGAGGCCATGCCTACCAGATGTGTGTCAGAAGTGTGCTATTGTATGCCTCAGAAACTTGGCCGGTGAAGACAGAAGATGCCCACCGTCTCGAACGAAATGAAAACATGATGGCAAGATGGGTATGCTCTTCTAAGCTGAGTGAGAAAAAATCGATGTGCCAGCTGAGAAATACACTAGGCATCACAAACATCAATGATGCTCTTCGCTACAATAGGCTTAGATGGTTCGACCACCTAGAACGCATGGGAGATGATATGTGGCCTAAGCAAATAATTGAATACTAGATACCTGGGACAAACAGTAAAGGTGGTGAAAAGAAAAAATGGATACATTGCATAAAAAGACCTTGCCTGTTTAAATTTGGAAAAGGGAGCAGCTCAAGATAGAGAAAGGTGGATAAAATCTGATAAATCCAAGAAAACAGCATGCTGTCCAACCCTCATGCATGGGGAACCAAGGACGTTAAACCGGATAGTGAGTGAGTGATGTCATCACCCAAAATTTAATCAATGAGGGAGAACATCTGTAGCAGCATTTTCATCGTAATGCTTTTTATAAATATATCAACAAATTTCCAACTATGATAAAACGATCAAAGTTTCTGTGTTATTCCCTATGATTAAACGTTTTAACTTACTTAATCAGGCTTCTTTGCAACACACAGCTATACTTCTTGATGTTGTTTACGAAGACAGCTTCGCCTCGCTTTTGCCTTACTTTTTGATGGTGGTCCTTTGTTGAAACAGTTAATTGCTTTCTTATGGAGAAAGTATTGTCTGTACATTTTGTTTTCAGAATTTCCCTTTTTACGCTTTAAAATTATTTATCCCAATAATTACTATCTTTAAAGTTTTACTTTGGGCCCTCCCCCCCTCTTTGGGGGGAGAGTGCCCAAATGTATGGCCAGGGTTATGCAATAACCTTGGCCATACATTTTTTATAAATGGAAGATTGTGTGATAAACAAATTGTTACAATTAGTGGTCATATAGCAAAGAGATAAACCTACAAATTCTTTTTGTTGTTTTGTTTTGTCCGTGATCTATTGATTTCCAAAAGGAATTTAGCAAACTCGGCTGCAGTGCTCATAATTAATATTGCGACTGGAAAACAACAACAAGAAACTTAAGAAATTAAAGTACAATTATTTCCAGTTCCAGTAACTTTTAGATCTTCTAATTTTCAGGATAGTCATAACTCGTCCTACACTTTATAAAACAAATCAAGAAAATGTACATGTTAATCTTTTCCATAAGGGTAATTACGCGCCTTTAAAGTAGTTTACATGTGAACAAACTGACTTGGAGGAAAAAGGCTCAAATTTAAAAAGTAATTTGCCGACGTCAGACACCAAAATAAAAGTTCATGTCACCGTTTTTGCCGAAGTGAATTGTGGATTGCCCAGGCAAATCATAAAAGCGAAAATTCAAGACAGCATTTTTGCTGACCTGAAATGGGTAAATACCAATGCGAAACAGTATAATGAAGGTTCCCGTTGGCAAAAAATTGCAAACACGAAAAATTTGAATTAGAAAGGCTGAACTACACCACAAATACAAATATGGTCACAAACTAAATTACATTATAGAAAAAAAAATTCATTTAAAAATCAAACGACTTTTTGTAACAATAAACAATTTACACAGCTTGAAATTTATTACAACTTTATTTACCTTGTACCCCTCCTTTGTCCAAAAAATTATGCAGCATCCATGTGGTGGAACGAGAAGCAACATATTGAATAAAGCGCTGCACAATAAAAAGAATCACAACATAAAATAACAGGGATAGTTCTATATTCACTGCAAACTAATAGTATTGGACAAAAATAATATTATCATACACAGGTACATTTTTATTTACTTTTTATCCACCAACTTAAAGAAAAATAAGTAAATGAAGATGTACAAGTGTCCTAAATATATTTTAAAAATAATTAATTTTAACTTCACAGTCAAACCTGCGTGAACAGCCACTTCTCTATAACAACCACCTGCTTACAACTACCAAAAGTGCCTGTCTACATATGCCTAAAGCGATCACATTCCTAATGCGACCAACGGTTACAAAATTTGGCTCCATAGTACAACCTGCATATAACGGCCACTAAAATAAGATTGCTCACTGCTGAAGTACTGAAGTAAGTAGTGGTAATTCTATTGTTGGGAACTCCATATATTCTGCACAATGTTCAATAAAGCCAACGAACTTGCTACTACATGCTACATGATTACATTATTTGTTACTCATAAGCCGATCTTGTAACATGAAAGTTTTATCAAAACTTTATTTATTTTGAACAGTACGCTCTATTTAATTGTAAAAAGAATATTTACATGTTTAGCTAAAATAATATACTCAAAATAGTTTTTTTCAGAATTTTCAGATTTAATGTCGGAAAGTACTTTAATTTTTCTTATTAACTTCTTAAATCATTAACCAGCAATCGAAACGATCCAGTGCTAATTAAATTAGTGATGGATCAATTCTTTTCTACATTGATTTTAAACCAATCCTTTTAATTTCACTAAATTTTAAACAACTCAAGTTTTTTTTAAAGCTGTCTTCATTCATTATTTTTGATTTTTGATTTATTATTCTTCAACTTCAAATGTTTTGTTGACAAAATGTTTAGGTTTTTGAGACATTCTTTATGAGAGCTATGGTGAATAAAAATGAGTTAATTAAAAAAACGAAAAACACTGACTTTAAAGGAAAAAGTTGATGTTATCTTCTGGTTTGGAAACCCTTGAATTAGCAAACAAGTTCAAAGTTGGAAAAACGCGAATACAAACCATATTAAAAAATAAAGATGAAATACTTAGAAGTTACCAAAATAATACACCAGCTCAGCAAAAGCGCTAAAACAGTAAAAATACCACTTACGAAGAAATTAATAATTGACGTGGGAGTGGTGCTAAAGATGTTATTAGTATAACAAATGTAGACAGTCAATTTGAACAACACCTTATGTCGAAGAAAGCTACTGTCAGGCAGTCAACAATAACTGAATTTTTTAATAGTTAATGAGTATGCAGTATTGTTATTGTAATGTTAGGTTTTGTTGCTAGATTTTTTAGGACTATTTTTTGGTAGATACCATAAATTTAGCATCTTTAATGATGACATCCATTTGTATGCAGTGGGGATTTTCGGTAGGAAAAAACAAAAAACATTATTTGATCCTAGTTTTTGTGGCGTTAGGTGACTCCAACTTAATTAGTTGTTCTATGGGCGAAGTCCATAGTAGCTTACGGTCGGTCGGTCGGCCAAATAAAAATAATTTTATCGAGAATGTATGGTCGGAACAACAACAACAAAAAATAATAAAAAATAACAATGGAGGAGGGTGTTACGACAACCATTTTTTTCTATGTATTTTCGCATAACGCACACATTTTATATTTTTTAGTTGCGAAGGAAAAATAATAATAATTTGTCTCACTAAAAGAAATATAACTAGTTCTCAAGGTGAGAAGATAAAAATACTTGCATGCTCAAAAACTTGTTTTTAAAAGTTATGCAGCAAGAATTTTTCTTGTGTTGTTTTGAAAGTTATACAGCAAGAATTATTCTTGTGCTGTTTTGAAAGTATACAGCAAGAATTATTCTTGAGCTGTTTTAAAAGCTGTACAGAATATACTTGTATTGTTTTAAAAGTTATACAGCAAGTTATACTTTGGCTGTTTCGAAATTTATACAGCAAGTTATTCTTCTCCCACTTAAAATAATAAAACAAACAATTTTAGTGTTCTTTAATGTTTTTTGCGCAGTTTTATAGATGAGTTGCGAATGTGTACAAAGTTCCGTATATGCGCGCGCATCCTAACAGGCAAGAAAAGAAGGACCACATAGCCAAATTGACTTTTTATGCTAATTTATAGATTTTTAGGAATATAGGGTTAAAAATGCATTGGAATTATTTTTCTCAACTGTTATCCTGTCTTTTTAAGAGCAGACTTTACTAATTGTAGCGTTAGTTCTTTTTTTACACTTAATATTTTTGATCGTTGCAGTCTGTTGTTTATATTTTTTGCCTGTGCACATGCGTGCGCATGTCCATTGTTCTCGATGCAAAATCAAAACATTACGTAACGCCGCAACTCATCTATAGGAAAATCTAAATTCTTTTTACGGACTATGGTTTAGTTGACAATATTTAAAGTCTTTCGCAGCGTTAAAATCATTTATTTAAAATTTATAACGGAGGAGGGTGTTATGACAAGCGTATTCTACATTATTTTTACTAAATGGTATCGACTAAAAGTCTATTACAGTTTAGCTAGCGTAATTTTAAACATATATAATATATAATAATCATAACGAAGGAGGGTGTTACGACAATAATAATCTGTCTTGTTTTTCACTTGTATTATAACTATTTTAGCGAAGTTTTGTTATAAATCACATAAAAATTTAAACCACGTATTTTTGTGATTACAAAATTAGCGCATCGCGCATTTTAGTTTTATCGCAACAAATTACCATGAACAAAAAATCAACTTCAAGTGGCCTTACCAATGGTGGTCCTAAAGTAATGTTATTGATTCACCTTGTTTAGTATAATTGTAGATTGACAATCAACCAACAAAAAAAATATATTTTCACGAGATGGGATGAGAAAATGTTTGGTTTTTTTCATTTTTTTTTTCTTTAAAATTTTTTTGCTTGTTATTATTATTTTTTTGATTTCGTGAAAATTAGGGTCGGTCGGGCCCGTAGAACAACTAATTAAGTTGGAGTCGCCTTAGATAAGTTGCAGATTAAAAATGTTAATAAAACATAAAGCATTGATGTATTTCTTGTCACTGGAGTGGCCCTGCCTATGTTCCTACTACAAGCTTTGTAACTGTCTGATGGTAGAGATAACAAATTGTCTGATAAGAGATAACACATTATCTAATGGTGCTAGTGATCTTAATACATAGACAAAACAATGTAACATATATTACATATAACATTCTTTTAAACTGGAGTGACCCCGCCCAAGAAAACATGCGTATTCTCTACCCATATTGTGTTCCATATTGCCATCAGGCAATTACGTTAAGTGTAAAAGCTTGTAGAAGGAACATGGGCGGGGTGTTTCTTTTGCTGGCACCCTTGTGCCAGCAAGAATAAACAAGTGCAATTTATTTCATTTTGACCAGTAATTTTGACACAAACCCATATACCTACCTATATAGACAGATGGCCATTATAGACAGGTTCTCTCTATAACGGCCACCTGTCTTAAACAGCCAGTATTTTTGGTTCCCTTAAGTGACCGTTATAGACAGGTTTTACTGTATGTTGTCAAAGTCAGCAGAAGCTTTTCTTCTGAAATATCTTACTTCGTTTGCATTTGACATTAAGTGGTGAAATGTAACAAGAGATTTGAAAACAACAACCCAACTGGAATTGTTGCATCTTTCGAACAGTGAATCAGCTATGTCAGGAATGCTCACATTGTCAATTTCTAATGCGTTTTGAAGGTCTAAAAAAAGTAAAAAGATATTCAATATTAATACATTCCTTTCTAATTTATCCTTTTAACACAGCTTTTCACTACCGATAACATTACCATATTTAAAAAACAAATTAGTGTAAATATGATACATATCATTTTCATTTTAGCAACAGGGATTTATGCACTTGGTCTCCAAAAAGTTTGCCAACATTTTTTTACTTCTTCAACATCCTTCTCACTGTAACCTAACTGCAGGCTTAGTCACGCATGCCCCCGATTTCAGGATTTCTTGTTTAAATGAATCCAGGGTATTGGAAAAATAAGGATATACAGTACTGGAATCAGGACACCTAACATCGTGAGCGCGTATCATGCGCGACACGAACGATCCGCGATCCTATCGAGACCATCGCGATAGAAAAAATGTTACCGAAGAACTTCGCGGTAGTCGCGATGTATAAAAAAATAACGATGCTATCGCGATTGTCACTATTAATCGTGATTGTCGCGATGGATCGTGAATATTAAACAATAGATGGGTATAATCTTGTGTCTTTTTTTTTTTACATTTAAAAATTCTTTTGCATCTTGTAATATATTTTTATTGGAAATTGGATTTTAGAAATAAGGCGACCATAACGTAATTAGTTGTTCTACGGGCGAAGTCGATAGTAGGTTACGGTCAGCGAAATAAAAATAATTTTATCGAGAATGTATGGTCGGAACAACAACAAAAAAATTAAAAAATAACAACAGAGGAGAGTGTTACGACAACCATTTTTTTCTATGTATTTTCGCATAACGCACGCAGTTTATATTTTTTAGTTGAGAAGAAAAAATAATAAAAATTTGTCTCACTAAAAAAATGGAACTAGCACTCAAGGTAAAAAGATAACAACATAATAATTATCACGGATTGTCTGTAACAGCGATGTACGGAACATTCTTTTCTAATTTTTATAGAATTTTGTTATCCATTTATATCTCAGCAATCACAGTGTGTATGATAAAATAAATTGCAGCAGTGGGGAGGAGATAGTTGCATGTGTCTTATTTATTGTATTTTTAATTGTATTTTTCATATTTTCTGGTCATATATTATGGTCACCTGTTGCTTGAAGGTAGCGAAGATAAAAAAGAAAATTATCATCTATACATTTAATTTTACATTTTTCAATATTTTTAACAGAAATTAATAATGAAGTCCTGGGCACTAGGTTGTGAAATACATGTCAATAACACCTAAAAATGATACCTGCTATACTGCTCTATTACCAGAAGCAAATCATTTCAATGTGCTCAATGTGATTGCAAAGATATAAATAGATTAGAATTACATTCAACACAAAAGAAAAAATTATCTCCAGAATTGTGTTTTAGAGAGAATACGGTAAAAGTCTTGCACTATTAGATTTTAGCAAGCGTAATTTTAGCAAGCGTAATTTTAAACATATATAATAATCATAACAAAGGAGGGTGTTACGACAATAATAATATTTTTTTCACGATGGGATAAGAAAATGTTTGTTTGTTTTTAATTTTTTTTTTCTTAAAAACTTTTTTGCTTGATATTGTTTTTTTGTTTTCGTGAAAATTAGGGCCGCTCGGGCCCGTAGAACAACTAATTAGGTTGGATTCGTTTAAACAAGAAAGAAGCTTACGACGACGAAACTATTTTTGATTTAAAAAAACAACAAAAAATAATTATTTATATTCAATGGCGTTATTCTCTCATGACATTAATTAAGTGATTATTATAATGTTTAAAGATGTATCATGACGGTCGCGATGTGGATCGTGAAAATCACGATGCATCGTGAAAGTCGACCCCACGATGGATCGCGACTTTCGCGATGCTAACAAATTTTACTATCGCGACAGCATCGCGAATCGTGCGTGACGCGCATGATACGCGGTCCACGATGTTAGGTGTCCTGATTCCAGTACTGTACAAAGTAGCAATTGAATAGCGTGTACACTCAAAAGATTTAAGAGGAGGAGTTGGTATTTGTGTTAAAAACGGCTTAGATTATATTAGAAGATTAGAACTAAAAACCTCTGATGTGGAATGTATTTGGTTAAAGTTTTTTTCAAATTATACAAAGTCATTTATTGTTGGTATATGCTTTATCGAGCACAGAATAGTTCAAATCACCTCAGTAAAAGCTTGAACAATAGTTTTCATTTTCAACAGTAACGAAAACAAAACTCATAGTCAAAACACCGCGTTAAGCCACAAATAACTGTGTTACCCAGTGTTGAACGCCCAGCAGAGCGTTTGATAAGAAACGTAAACTGTGTCGCACATTTAGATGGAGCAGTTTATTATATATGTCGTAAATCGAGTGAAGCGCACACAACTTTATGGTGTTTCTGGTATAATATATTTTTTTTAAATAAGTTTTCACAACTTTAGCTGAAATAAAAATACAGTTTACAACTCGTTGCTACCCTGTTATAGCAAAAACAGTTGGCCAACCTTTTTTTATTTTTCGGAGAATGTTCCCGGTGAAAGTTCAAAAATAAATGTACTAAACGCTCATCTTGGAGTAACCAAGATGAGCGTTTAGTACAGGAAACAATGTTGCACATCCATATAGGTGTAAAACCCTTTTCCGAAAATAACTTTAACACAAGTTCGGATAAATAGAAACACAGAAATCAGCCTGTCGTTAACACTGGACAGAGCGCTTAGTACAGGTAAATAGTTAAAAAAATTCAGGAAACAGCCTGTCGTTACGCTATCCAGTTAAAAAATCACTCGGCAATTTTTTTGGGGAAATAGGTTCTTATAACAGTAATAAAGGTTAGCTACCTAATTGCATTTAACAAAGTAACATACCAAACTGAATAAAATCTTCAAAAAAATAGGAATAAATAACGCTAGCTATACCTAGCTGGCTCATGCAGGATGCTGCCTCAAAATCTATGTTTGTAGCCTAAATCTTACAAATGGTGGTTTAAGATTTGTATGTGGCTAAAAAATGTGACAATATGTTTACCTTACATGTGAAAACATACATAAAACAAATATTACAAAAATTAAAAGCTTTTAGAAGACAAAAAGGTCAAACAGCGACCTACAAACCTAGCACTAAACACACCACCACTTTCAAAATCAAAATGGCCTTTGTGGCTCGCTTTACACCTTCCTTTGTTTGCATGTTGAGGCCACAAAAATATTGGATTGGTTTTCAAAAAATTTGGGAGTCATGATTGGGTGGTACTCTATCAAAACAAAGTCGGTAAAAATGTATAGCATTTTGTATTTCATGCAGATATAAAAATTTGATGCGGCCGTGATACGACACGTCTCTTGCAGACATACAGACAAAATTCGGCTATTGAGATGGTCTTATACAAACAATCAAGGGACCAACAAGTTACGGAAAGTACTGAATCGCTTATTGTCGCCATTTTAACAACAAAAACCAAAAACCTGATGTAAATTAAAATTGTAAGTGATCATTATGGTGTTGGATGCAAAATATTGGATTGTGTTGGATGCGAAATATTCATAATGCCCATGGTCAAAGCCTTATTAAATTCACTCTGTTTACTTCCTTTTTTCAATACAGAAAATGAGCAAACAACTTAAACCGTGAAAAGGTGTATTAAAGGGAACCCTGGTATGAAATGATGTTGGACTTATATTATAAAGCTTAAATAGTTGGTTAACAAGTCTTTTTAAATTTTTTAAAGAATTTCAGATTGAATTACGCTATATAAATAAATTATTTTCTGTCATCAGTAATTTTAGACCTGTTAAGGAATGTGCATTCAAACTTTATCATTGTATGGATATTATAACGGTGAATTGATTAACATAATTTTTTTGCCAAAATGACACTCGTTTGCTTGTCCCAGGCCTTTTAATTTGTTGTTGTAACTGGATAATAGCAAGCTATCATATATTACCCAAAATTAGCAGGATGCAAAATAAGAAGAGGGTGCAGATAAGCCGCAAACGCCCACATATATAAGGGCGAGTTCGGGCGACTTTTCGAATTAAATTGGCGGTTGTCCTCCGAAACCGCCCGCACTTTCCCGATCTCGCCCGAAGCATTCCCGAAATGCAATTCCTTGTAACATACCATGCGGACGACGACAGTTGGAAGAAGGCGCTTGAAGAGAAAGGAGTTAATAAAGTTTATATATATATAAGTTATTTATCAAGTAAATCTTATCAAAACCATCAAAAACAGTTCTTTTAAGAACTTCGCTACCACATAGTATATATAAGTTTATTTTAATTTTTAGTTTTTTGAATCATGTGGTGAATCTTTGAGTGTTTTTGTTTGGGTCATTGCAGGGTTTTTCGGGCGAATATATACTTGATTTTTTTTCAAAACGCCGAACTCGCCCGCACTTTTTACGGCATATGCGGCTTATCGGCACCCTTGTAAAATAAGGAGTGTCGAAAGATCCCTCATATGAGAGAAACATAGGATCATATAAGGGGTAATGCTTCATTTAAAGGATCCCTCATTTACTAGGTCTTCCTTGACTTGACTGAGCTTATAATTAGCCTTAGCTTACTTAGCTTTACTTACAGCTCATGTGTTTTTTCTTTGGACCAATCACTTCATGGCTCGTAGCTTTAGATACTGCCTTTCCTAGATTAGAACCTGTTATGGTGTGCTTTGCAGACTCGACTCTGTCCTTAACGTTCATATTGCGTTCATATAAAAGTTCGAAAAATCCAAGAAGAATCCCTTCGCCTTTTTTCTTTTCGTTTCGGAGTGCCTAATACTGTACACGACCGTACCTTGATATTATTGCGAAGCAATTAAGCTTCGCGAGCGAAGCGAAATTGTGGAGTACGTTTGCTAAAGGCTAGTTTCCATTCAGCGTTTTTTTATCACTATACTAGTTATTTAAACCCGTGTGCTTCTTATCACAAAAATGTTTGTTAGCAATTTCATTAAGAAGACTGAAAAAACGTTTTAAAAGAAAACTCCTGGAGGAATCCACTCAAGACCATTTAAAATTTATTTATGTTTTATATCACAAAGTGCTTTGTTGTCAATTTCAATAAAAAAGTACGAACAATGAATTAAATAAATTAACAATAATAACAACGTTAATTGCCTGTGACTTATCTGCACAATAATTTATAACAAAGCACAATTTATATTAGCATGCAATGAAATTCTTAACTAATGTAATCGTTTTGTTTTATCACATGATTTGTTCTAGCCAATTACAATTGTAAGCAAAACGTTTTTAAAATACGGAACGTTCTTATAGGGGATATATTATAGACGCTTTTAAAGAAAATTGTAAAAAATATAATCCACTTTGCCTGTTACAAACAGACAGATACAGTCTCTGTATTATTATAGAGACTAGTCGATAAGGCCCGTGGAGAAATCCACTTAGGCAGAAGGACAATGGGAAAATAGGTTGTTTTAGATTTTTGCTGACGTCAGCAGTGCATATACAAAAAAAAATTGGCGAAATTTAGTTTATTCGTTTCCTGTAATGTGTAGATTTTGAAACGCTGATGAGAAAAATGTATATCATGTGCTATTGACGAACGCTTAAGAAGATATAAAGGTTTAAAAATTTTGCTGACGTCAGCAAAGTACCTAATAAAAGTACAAAAATTTTTCTTTCGAAATTCATAAACCCGTTGCCTTTATCGTATAGATCTTGAAACGCTGATCAAGAAAATGTATAGGATCATGTACTTTTGACAAACGGTTGCAGAGATATTGGGGTTTAAAGGTTTTTTGATGACGTCATCAACCTGTCCATTCCGAAACGGATTTGGGGACCCAGGTTTGGGAAAATTACCCAAATTGGTCCTAGGTGGTCCCTAGTTACCGACGTGGTGAAAAATCATTGACGTCACCACCTCGTTTCCAAGTTATTTGGCCTCAAATTTTTAGGTGCACTGTAATGGCTTCATTAATTTAATATAGGATATTGACGTTAAAGTAGTGTTATTGACGTCGCACCGTAACGTCAGAAAATTTAACATATTAGACATGCATTTTTCGGCTACATCAAAGGAAAATAAGCATATCAACTTTGCCTGTTACAGACACACAGACACACTTAGCGTATTATTATAGAGACTAGTCTATAAAGCCCGTAGTGGAGAAATCCACTTAGGCAAAAGGTCAATAAAAAGAAAGTTGTTTTAGATGTTTTGCTGCCGTCAGCAGTGCAGTGCAGATAAAAAAATTCGCGAAATTTGTTTATTCTTTGTCTGTAATGTGTAGAGGTTGAAATGCTGGTTAAAATAATGTACAGGATCATATGTTCTCGACGAACGCCTAAGGAGATATCAGGGATTAAAAATTTTGCTGACGTCAGCAAAGACCCGTCAAAACCTTTTTTAGAAATTTGTATACCTGTTGCCTTCATCGTATAGATCTTGAAACGCTGATCAAGAAAATGTATAGGATCATGCATCTTTGACAAGTGGTTGCAGAGATATTAGGGTTTGAAGGTTTTGTGATGACGTCATCAACCCGCCCATTCCGAAACGGATTTGGGGACCCAGGTTTGGGAAAATTACCCAAATTGGTCCTAGGTGGTCCCTAGTTACCCACGCGGTGAAAAATCATTGACGTCACCACCACCTCGTTTCCAAGTTATTTGGCCTCAAAGTTTTAAGTGCACTGTAATGGCTTCATTAATTTAATATAGGATATTGACGTTAAAGTAGTGTTATTGACGTTGCGCCGTAACGTCAGAAAGTTTAAAATTTGAGACATAACTTTTTCGGCAACATCAAAGGAAAATGAACACATCCACTTTGCCTGTCACAGGCAGACAGACAGACCAGACACACTTAGCGCTGACACTTAGCGCTCATATTAGTAAATTAACTAGTTGATAAAACCCGTGGAAAAATCCACTTAGGCAGGATAACAGAGAAAAACAACCGTCATTTAAATTTTGCTGACGTCAGCAGAGACCTGTCAGAACACAAAAAATTTTTCTTCAGAAATTTGTATGCCTGTTGCCTTCATCGTATAGATCTGGAAACGCTGATCAAGAAAATGTATAGGATCGTGTACTTTTGACAAACGGATGCAGAGATATTAGGTTTTAAAGGTGTTTTGATGACGTCATTAACTCGTCCATTCCGAAACGGATTCGGTGACCCAGGTTTGGAAAACATACCCAAATTGGTCCCAGGTAGTCCCTAGTTACCCACGCAGGAGATGACGTCAGTTATTTCCACCCGTTGCCAAGTTATTTAGCCTTAAATTTAAAAGTGCAATGCAATGGCTTCACTAATCTTAATATACTTTCCTTTGACGTCAATATTGCTTTAACGTCAAAGTTTGGTAATTTACAGAACAAATTTATAGGCGATGTTTTATAGACTTTATCAAAGAAATTTTATCCACTTTGCAAAAGTGACAGACAGACAGACAGAACTGGCCTTTTATTATATAGACTAGTCGATAAAGCCCGTGGAGTAATCCACTTAGGCAGAAGGACAATGGAAAAATAGGTTGTTTTAGATTTTTTGCTGACGTCAGCAGTGCAAATACACAATAAATAAATTGAGAAACTTGCTTTCATGTTTCCTCCATTGTGTAGAGCTTACACTGCTGATCAAGAAAATGTATATAATCGTGTGGTTTTGATGAGCGATTAATGAAATATAAGGGTTTAAAAATTTTGCTCACGTCAGCAATGGCCCGTCAAAACCCAAAAAATTTTTTTTAGAAATTTGTATACACTTTGCCTTCATCGTATAGATCTTGAAACGCTGATCAAGAAAATGTATAGGATCATGTACTTTTGACAAACGATTGCAGAGATATTAGGGTTTAAAGGTTTTTTGATGACGTCATCAACCCGTCCATTCCGAAACGGATTCGGGGACCCAGGTTTGGGAAAATTACCCAAATTGGTCGTAGGTGGTCCCTAGTTACCCACGCGGTGAAAAATCATTGACGTCACCACCTCGTTTCCAAGTTATTTGGCCTCAAAGTTTTAAGTGCACTGTAATGGCTTCATTAATTTAATATAAGATATTGACGTTAAAAGATATTGACAAAAAAACTCGAAAAACTCGCGCATTCGGGTTGTAAAAAATATCGTCTTTGTAAAAGTCACACACAGACAGACAGACAGACAGAAGCTCCGTATTATTATAGAGATCAGGTGTGTAGCGCACAGGAAGATTTTAAACAAACAGAAAAACCTCTCCAAAATTTAACATTGCTGACCTGACATTGCGAAATATCCAACCTTAAAGGGATTCCTGCCTTAAAAATGATTTTTTTATATGTTGTGGAGAATAAAAAGTTGTTTATCAACAACCTCGTTCCCAGCGCCTGTTGTCTCTCTTTTATAACCGGGGCGGCGAGACGAGACGAACACGCCGTCCCGATGCCAGAAAAGATACAAGATGCCCTGGGGACGAGGTTGGTTTATCAATATTTTTGGAATTTTAAAAAAATCCTTTTTCGTTCTCAAGATATTAAACTTCAAAGATTTCCAGCTGACGTTATGACATCATCATTGATGATTTAATAAGGTAGTAAGCATAAATTATTACTTGCAAATTTACTTAATATCAAAACTTTTAAGCAGTGTGGACTTATGATCTTGATCATATCTTGGCATGTGCAAAGTTTTGTAGTTTAAGAATGGCCTCATCTTTAAGTATATGCATAGTCATAAGAAAAAATGATAGTCTGGCGTCTTTGGGCCGTACTATTGTTAAGGCGGTGATACACGATCCAATTAATCGAATTCGATTTGTCGAAATTATATTGAGCATTAAAATAAAGTCGAAACTTGACATGTGATAAAGGCGATGATACACGATCCAATTAATCGAATTAGATTTGTCGAAATTATATTGAGCATTAAAAGAACTTGACAGGTGATACCCGACAACAGATTTTTGATATTTTTCTTTCTATAAAATGTCTTCAGAGAGCGAAGACTAAGTTGAACTCGCTGCTGTTGCAGTTATTGTTTCAGAAACTACGAAGTTAAGAAAATGTGGAAAGCGTCGTATGTGGACGAAAAAATGGTTGCAGAAAAGACCTAACTTAGGAGTGTGCGATACTCTATTGAATGAATTTCGGTTAGAGCAAGAAGAAGATTATTTTAATTTTCTTCGGATGTCTTCTGCTAGTTTTGACTATATACTTAGGATTATAGGAAATAGAAAATGTTGTTCCTGCTTCGAATTATCCCTGTGACATTTGTGAAAAAGTATGGAAGAGTCAACGTGATTTGACTTACGCACAAAAAAACGAAGCACAACACTGCTTCTACCGAGAGCAGTTACATCCTTTATACTTCAAAAAGTTCATAAATGCAAGTGCATGCAAGCTATCCAAGGATGAATGTTATTCAGAAAAGACCCGCAAGGAATTTGAAGGATACATTGTTTCTCTTGACGAATCTAATGAATATTATGATGCAATTCGCAATACAATTTCTGAGTTCAAGGGAAATGCTGAAAAGTTTTAGCCAAAGTTTTATAAGTATTTCGGATGGAGTCATTTTCAAAAACGTTTCTAGGAAGAAGTTCAGTTCTCCTTGCCTGTGAGGTAGCTAATCATGTGCCGGAAAAAGGTCACTGACGTACAAAAAGATCCTGAATTAAACGGTTATTTTTATAGGATGAAATAGCATTAACAGATGATTATTTTTTATTTCGAATAGCAACAGCAGAATCCCGAGGTTTGGTTAAAGTGGATGATGATGGGTGGCTCTTTTGTGGCAGATTTAAGGTTGGAATAACTCCAGGATTTAAGGTTGCCATTTTATCATGACGATAATATTCTTCTTCTTTAAAATGGCGTTGACAAATACGTAAATTGCATTTATCAATTTGAGAACGAAGAGAAGAATCAATTACGCGATCTCTGGTGATAACTGCGATCAGTTTTTCTCTCCATTTTGTGTCGAATTCATTTTTTCCAGCAGTAACTTTAAACAATAAAATACCCTTATACTCTGGTCGACGTGAGACTGAACAGCCGTGGATTGAACAGTTAGCACCAGGCATGATCACTACTAAGCCTTTTATCAATAATTTCCAAGAATAAACACCAATAAAAATAAACCAAAGTCTTGGTTACATCTGATTTCCCCTTACACACATGCAGGGATTAGCGCCATTTTGAAAGTTGATGCATTCGAGAGAATGGGCCCGAGTTTTTAAAACGCGACAAAAAGATACAACAATGGTCTATTGTTAGACACCAGACTATCTTTTTTTCTTATGACTATGGTATATGTAGAAATGTGATGTCAGCATTTTTTAAAACTTACTTATGACATCATAAGATCCCGAATTTTGAATATTTAAAATTTTGAATAATTTGAGAACGAAAAAAGATTTTAAAAAAATTCCAAAGGGCTTGATAAACAACTTTTTATTCTCCACAACATATAAAAAATAATTTTTGAGGCAGGAATCTCTTTAAAGAATAGCCAAGAGGAAGGGGGGGTTAAAAAAAAAGGAAAATAAAAACTGTTTTTATAAAAGTACTAAGTTAAAGTTTTTAACTCTAAATTAAAATTTCTATTATTTTTTGTTTGTTTAGAAGTTGCCACCATCATTAGTCTTCGTTAAAAATATATATATTTTTACTCATCAACCAAATAATATCAAATGATTGATTAAAGAAATAAAGTTTGATGTTGTTGGGAATTGTAATGTCATTTCACTTTGCTGTTATGCATATCAGAGGCAACGACTAAACAAATTTTCTATATAAATTTGTGTTTATGCACTGCTGACATCATCTAGACTCCTCCTAAACAACCTATATTATTTCCATTCTTTTTCTGCCTAAGTGGATTTTCCACGACTTTATTGAATATGTATATAATAATATAGAGACTGTGTGAGTGTATGTGTGTCTGTGTGTGTGTATACACAAGCAGTTTTCAGGAAAAATTTCCGTTAAAAAATCTGCAAAATTTAAACCAGCATTAATTATACTCTAATAGGTAGGATGCAACAAACAACAAATATTAAGTGCTATAGGTCTGCTTTAAGGCGTGCTTCATTTGTCATTGGCATTTGTGCGTATGCACCTTTGCCACTAATTATAATTTTAGGTAGTCTTAGACTTATTAATTTATGTTTCTATTGCTTTTTCACATATTTCTAGCATGCATAAAAACGTTTAAAGTGACTTTAGTTTATTGGAAATTGCCAAATAATATTGGATTTACCACCAATTTGAAACACATTTTTTTCTCTTATGAAGAAAAGATTCTTAAGAAAAGAAAGCATTGTGGAATTAAAATAAAAATTCAAGCCAATAGAAGTCCATTTTTTTGCTTGTCTCAACCCTGAAAGAAACATATCTACCTGGCGTAGAAATGTTTCCTAACAAACAAGTCTGACAAGCCCCAACAACGTCTTCTTGGTTTTAGACGTTATACATTTTTACTGTTAAAAGTTAAAATAATTATGTACAATAAAGAACGTATTTTTAAGCCAAAATGTTTTTGGGGTAAACACACTGCGCATTATGTCTCCCCCATAAACTTTTAACGTCAGCTTTTCAACAGACATTCAAAAAAAAAAAAAAAATCCATAAGCATAGTTATTATTAAAACTGTGTTTTAAAATTCTTATAAAGAGTTTGAGCATTTTGTTGTTTGTATTTTGACAGCATGTTTTATTCGATATTGGACCATCAACGGCAAGCAAAAATCCGAAATCTTTTAGCCTGCTTTTTATTATTTTTTATGTTACATTTTCGTTATTTTTAGTTTTGCCGTGATTTTGAGTTGTTTTTGCCGCGAGTTATTTTAACTTGCCGTGAGTTTCTATTTTTTCCCGCGAGTTAATTTAATATACTGTGGGCTAAAATTGAAAAAAAATTGAATCCGCTCGGTGGATGAGAAGTTTGTATGACTCATAATCAAGAGGACTGTATTTGTTCGACTTTCTTTATAACTAAGATTACTTACATATTTTGAAAATGTATATACCGAAGTCACGTGATTAAGCCCACATTGCTTGGCCTAGTCAAACAGGCCGAAAGCATTTTATAGGAGATAAAAGATAAAGTTATATCCAACATTGTAAAAGGTATATTTGCATATTGTAATAATACAAAACAACATCATTTCATAAAATGTATCTATATACAATTTTTTGAAAACGTAGTTGGTGTAAACAACATTTGAACATTGGAAGGAACGTATTTTTATCGCTGTTTAAGGATTGATAAAATGATCTACAATATGTAGCTAACAAAATATATAGCAGAATGGCAGTTTTTGGATATTTTTTAAAATTGGCAAAAACTTTAGATTTTAGAATCTATGAGGTTTATTTTTGAAATTATGGGAGAATTTAGGAGTGGCCTGATTTTATGCTATTAGCTAGTTGTGGATCTGCGCAAAAACATAAAAATGCAACACTAAACATAAAGTAAAACCGGCCATTTAAATAAGAACATCAAATAGATTAATCATAATATTGTCAGTATCTTTAAAAAATTCAGGCTCAGATCTTTAAACAGAACTAATAAACGTAACATATTATGTCCAAAACAGACGCTCCTTGGTTCTTTGCGTGGAAACACCATACCCAAAATTACTTGTAACGTATCTACTAAGTCTATGACAGAAATCACGTTGAAAGTCTTTCGCTGTTTCAATCATTGATGAAACTAATAAACGCAAGCCTTCAAGTATGCTTTCACGTGTACCTTTTCTCTTCAATACTCGTCTATAGTTTGCCATCACTGCCATTGTTAAAACATTGCATTTTATTCTACTAAAATTAAAATGAAATTACTTTAAAAAGCATTAAAAAACACACGCCATGTGAAAAAAATCATAATGTGAAGCAGGATTAAGTTGTCGCGCCCTTTTTGATTATAAATAGTTAAACCTTGGAATACTGAAAATACACACTCATTTTATTGATTGTAGAGAGACTGCAAGATAACACAAAAACGTTAGCATAAAAGGTTTAACAAAACATTGGATCGAATAGATAGGATATCATCACTAACATTGGGCAAGCGACGCACTTCTGTAATAGCGAGAATATATTAGGTTTGCTGAAGAAACTCTACGAAACAACACAGCATTTGCGTTTTTTATACGATCTAATTGTACATATATTTCACGGGGAAAAAAGGATCACCCAGTCATCTATAGAATAATCAATTTCACAAAAAAAGTTAACCATTTTATTTTTCAAGTGAGCCAGTAATAATCAAACAATATTTTAGAAAATGTTTAAATCCGGAATTCATAGAAGCAAAACTTTACATTAACTCTCCTTGGTTATCGTATTCATTGTATTTAACCCAATCCATAGCAATTGGTGCCGAGATCATACTATCTGTTAGGCCAAATGCATCTGTTAACGCGAGGGATTGGGGTGCAATTTCTTTGCAAAGATTTGCGAAGAGTGCGTCGAATTGTTTGGCTGTATCAATAGAAATGATGTCATTTATGATGTACCAATCTAAATGACGTCGTATGATAGATACGGCATACAAGCGATGTATATTCAACAAAATTTCAGTCAAGCAAGGATCAGCGGATTGTCGTATTATCTCACAGCGTTCGATAACTAAACGTTCACCATACGAACGGGACGCGGCTTGTATTAGATCACTACTTTCGTGCATCCACGTCTCGAATAGCTTGCTTTTGCCTGCTTTCATCATAACATCTCTAAGTTGCATAAATAAAAGATCTTCACGCTTAGCCAGAAGATAATGCAAATAATTGATTGAATATAATTCAACAGGCGGAGGTTTAATATCGGAGGGAAAAAACATTGACAGACGCTCCTTAGCAACTTTCTGCATGAGAACGGCATTGTCGCCTTCAGCAGTTATACAAGCATGTGATAAATTTATAAAGACGCCAAGACGATTTACAGATAAATATCCTTGTCCACCTGTACGTTCACGACATATCGATGCTAGGTTCTCAAGATTCCATCCGCATAATGGTTTAATGACACAACACATTGTCACAATCTCGGCATGTTCTGAACCATCGTGAGATTGATTAGCCCATCTTTCTTTCACATAATTCAAAGTCAAGTTTAAACAATAAGTTTCAGCTAGTAAAGGCATTAACGCATTTTGCTGAAGCTGATACGAAAGAATACATGCATCTGATTTTCCTTCTGGACCAACAGTCAGTCTTGTCGCGGAATATCTAAACTTAATAATAAATTTATGACAGTTTTGTTACTATCGTTTTACACGATCTCGTTCATTCCCACACTAACGTATACACAAATATACAGTACAAAGATTTTAATGTACTAACTCACCGAAGAGCAATAGTTAAAGCAGTTTTCGAAGCACCTTGGGCCATACTGGCAATACACAGCCGACCAGATAGGAGCTGATCAGCTACGGTTAAGAATCGAGCGCGGGAACTTTTTATGTCGGTACGAAACACGCCATCTTCCCCCACGTCAGAGTATTTGTTTAGTAAATTTTCTCGGGGCACACGAACGTTGTCAAATGACAATTTAGCGTTGTCTACGCCGTTTAAACCAATCTTGGATCCCATATCCTCCACGGTTACACCAGGTAAAGTTTTTAAATTTGTATCCCGTATCGGAACAAGAATACCATGAATGCCATGTTCTTCATCTAAGGAAATAAAAGCTTTTAAATTTATTAGGAGGACTTGAAAATGAAAAAAAAGAAAGAAAGAATTGTTAACTTTCAAGCTATATAATTGTAGTGTCATTGTAAATAACCGTACCGTCCACATTTAATTGCGCGAAGACTACACAATGTTTTGCATGAATTGCTCCATTGGTGATCCAATATTTCTGTGCTAACGGAGTGGGAGTGTTAATAATGAACTCATCTTTACTTTTATCATATACTGCTGTTGTTTCCATTTCAACTGCATTATTACCATACCTTTGATAAAAGCAACCCGATAAGTATGTTTTTAAGCAACTGGTTGAAGATTCATTACAAGAAAAGAAGCATGAGTGATCAAGAACATAGAATAGAAGATGAAATAATGTGCCAACACAGTATTAATTAAAAAAGCATTCTAAACTATTTTAAAATATTACTAAGTATTTTTTTTCATTAAAAAAAAAAAGGAGTTGATACAAACCCAAGTTCAGTCAAACCAAAACATCCAACATCATCAAGAGAGTCGATTTTTTTAAGAAGTTTGGAATGATGACGTTCTGTACCAAGCTTCAAAACAGTTCCACCAAATAGGTTGAACTGAACTGTCATCTTAGTAGCCATAGCTGGATCAATAATACTTGCGATTTCATGAGCAGCAAAAATTTTTAAGGGGTTATCCTTGAAATCTAGCACAGAAATGTAGCCAGCATCACATATTTTCTTTAAACGTTGGAGCGCGACCTGAAAAATTTACTGAAAATTAGTCTATTTGCACAAAGACAATGAGTTTAACCACGTAAGAGTATTTTTACACTTTATACTTTAAGGATACTGTAATGGTTCAGACAAATATTCAGTATATTCATTACAAAAAAGTAATAAAAAAATAATTTTTTCACGAATTTTTAAATAAAAAATACGCGCTTTTTTGAAAAGATGTGGCAAAGCATTGTTGCTATGGTAATGCTTAAAAGAATTGAGAAATATTACGCAATAAAAAAAGTGAAAAACAAAAATGTAGGTTTATGGTTACCTGAAAAAAAATATTTAAATTTCATATTTATATTTATATTATCGTGGTAGGCCATTAATGCTGGGAAAAGTGGATAAAAAAGTGAAAAGCTTTTTAGTGGCCTTGCGTCATAAATGTGGCGTCGTTAACACTGTAGTTGCAATAGCAGCAGCCAAGGCGCTAATCTCAAAAAAATAATAAAGAAAATCTAAAGCTGATTGATTTGGATAGAACATTTTGGGCGAACGTCTGTTCACACGAACGGGGTTTAAGAAAAGAGCGGCAACTACTGGTAGACCTGAGATTACTGCAGGAGCTCGCAAGAAATCTACATTAATCTTTTATCATGAAATTGTTTCAAAGATCGAAAAACATAAAATACCTCATTCATTGGTCATGAATATCGATCAAACACCTTCAAAGTTAGCACTCGCTTCAAGACACACATTGGCCGAAAAAATTTCCAAACACGTTAGCATCACTGGCTCTTCCTATAAACAAGCCATAACAGCAACATTTGGTATAACATTGTCGAATGAATTTCTTTCCATGCAATTAATTTATGGTGGCAAAACACAACAGAGTTTGCCGAAATTCAAATTTCCATAGTCTTTTAGTCTAAGTGCTAACCCGAAGCATTTCAGCAACACCGAAGAATCATTAAAGTTGCTTGACGATATTATCATACCATGTATGTCAAACGTGAAAGATCAAACCTTGGGCTTGGAGAAAACCAATGCGCTTTGTTGGTGTTAGATGTCTTTAAAGGTCAATTGATAGAGCCTATTAAACAAAAGATGGATGATAACCATATTCTTTTTGTGAGAGTTCCTGCAAATATGACAAATATTTTTCAACCTCTAGACCTGACAGTGAATAGTTCCTGAAGTCTCTCATGAAGAGTAAATTCACCGAATGGTACAGTAAAGAAATCGACAAACAGCTGGAGAAAAATATTCCAATGGAAAATATCGAAGTAAAGTTGAAAGCATCAGTTTGGAAGCCACTACACGCAAGTTGGCTAGTAGAAGCATATAATTATCCAACATCTGCACCTGGTAGAAATATTATTGCAAATGGTTGGAAATCTGCTGGTATATGAAAAGCCGTATCTGATGGTCTAAATGGTTTAAGAAACCTCGATCCTTTTCATCTATCAATCTACTTTTGGAGCAATCAAATGATTCAATCGATCCGTCAAATGATAATCTAAATGTTGAAAACGCTGAATACTTTGCCACACAATACGATGAAACCTTGAGCGATGAAGATGAAGAAACTGGTGAAGACGTACGAAATATTTAGGATTAACTTAAGCCTTTTATAATATCGCCTTTTCATGATCAGCCTTGGTGGCAAAAAATCAAAACATTGCATGAAAACGAGGTTAGTTAGATAAAGTTCAGGACGCCAAGTTGTTTACTAGCTGTTCTGATATTAGTTATTAACAAATGTTGGCTTTATAATTTTCAACTGCCATATTGAAAGAATCGTAGTGGATAAAGGATATAGAGGGTAGTGTGACGAAAATTATGAATATTTATTGATATTAGGTGTGTATTTATGGCAACTTTAATAACAAACATCTTGTTTCTTACTGTTCTAAAAAGTTTATATTCTATACTGTAAGGTCTAAAATGTTTACCTAGTTTGCTAAAACTTCATAGAACTTATATAATTATAATTTATATATATTATAATTATATATATTAAATTATTTTCCTAAAAAAAGTTACCCAGGTTTTCATCCTAGCCAGATATTATAGGTAGGATGTTATAGCTAGCTATGCACACAGGGATGATGTGCTGCCTAGCTCCCCTGCTAATATGCTTTAACCTTTCCATTTAGTATACATTTATAATAAACATATTTTGGCTCAACCCAGTGTACTCAGTAATCACAAATTGTTTGTTTCAGTTTGTCTGTTCAGATTCATATTAGTACATATTGTAGGTTTATCATTCCTTGAATATATTCAAGAAATGATAAACCTACAATACTCAAATTGTTTATTTCGGTTCTGGTATAAATCATTTTTTTTCAGAAGGCGAAGACAACACTGAACATGCTTTCTGTTCTTACAAAAATGTTTTTGTCACAGGTCACACATTTACATAAATAAAAATATTTAGTAGGTGTAGTTTAGCTCTCTTCTCTAAGAAAATAGATTCAAGGTTTTTAAAATTGTTCTTATTCTCTTTGGAATTAACTTGACAGAGCAAGATTAGGCCTCTATCAACTATTTTGAAAATGACAGTGTTAAACTTGTAAGGTTATGGTGTCTGGGTTATCCTCAAAAAATAAAACGAAACCATTTATTAGTTGTAAGGCCGTCTGTATATATTTAGAAGAAGTTTCTCTTTCCATAATGTATTGTTTAAACCAACATAATGATTTAAGTATGGGGGGTTGCTTAGCTTCTTTGGATTCAGCTCAATTTTTGTTATTGCTGTTCCATTTCCTTTCCTGCTTTCCATATTTATTTCTTAAACTTTGAAAGCTTTTTCCGCAATGTCACTTAACTTTGGAATTATTGATTTACCATCTTTAACTAGATAAGTTATTATTATTATTATATCTATCTATATAACAATACGCTAAGTGTGTCTGTCTGTCTGTCTATCTGTGACAGGCAAAGTGGATCTCTTCATTTTCCTTTGATGTTGCCGAAAAAAATCTTTGATGTTGCCGTAAAATATATGTCTTCTTTGTCGTGAAAAGCTGCGAGTTTTGTGTGGTTTGTTAAATGAAGTTCTAGCACAAAGTAACGGAAATTGTGTTTGCAAAAAAGATGGCTATTCTTTTTAAGCATTTGTCTTCTCTTGACTTCAAAATAAATCTACAAAAACATTTGAAAAAGGGCATGGTATGTAAATGAAGTATAACAAGGTTTCAAAGGTTTGTTTATGTTTTTTTTAGTTTTGATGATATTATTGATGCGAGACATGTTTGTTAGCTAGCATCATAAAGCCAACCACACCAACAACAACCTAATAGCTAGCTAGCTCGGAATTTATAAATATGTAGCCATGTTCTTTATACCTAGCTAAGTCTCCAGTTTATATTCAACTGACCAGCTATTAGCTGCTGTAGCTAGCTTATGTTAGCTTCAGTTTTATGTTGCTTTTTACATGTAAGCTAGCTACCGTAGTTATCTTAGTGGTCTTTGCTAAGAATGTGACTGTAACTTATTTCACTTGACATTTTAAGCTTAAATTAACAAGCCACAACAACTTTAAGGACTGTTTTTATGGTGAAACTTTACGTAGCTTTCTCACATTTTTTGATTTTGTTGCAGTATTTACATGGGTTGTTGATTATTTATTTTTTATTTTAATTTTTTTGGGAAAGGCAGCGGAAGGATTCACATTTTTTACCCTAAATGTAAAAAATGTACATGGGGGGCTGGGGTAACTTTTCATTTATATATATACATAGTGTATATAATATATACAAACTGTTGTGTGTTTTTTGAAATGTTGTGTGTTAGGATCATGCAATATAGCGAAAGAACTAATTTTTGTAGAATTTGACTTTGCAACTTGCAAGCTATTCCTGTTTTTATATTAAAACGAGAAATTCAACTGACAATATATATACAAAACGTAAAATTGCCACAAAATTCATAAAATGTTATTAACCCTGAAAATTTTAAACATTTTCCTGATTCTATTTTTGGTTTGCGAAGTTCTTTTCCTGCAAAAATTTCTAAGAATAAAGTACAGAAATTACTTATTTTTAAGATGTATAAATTTAATTTCTTCTAATTTATGGTTTTGACATTTTCATGTAATATATAGTTTGTGGGCAAAGACTGATGTTTGTTGATTTAGAATTATTAAACACAACCGTTTTTTACATATAAACTTTTGTGCATATGGCCATATTCAATACACCAAAAGGGCTACTTTGTTGATTTCGGTTTTGTATATATATACTCTTTGTAATTTATTTTTTTCTTCTTTTTGACATTTTGGATTATATAAATTATTGTTGCAGAATATTGTATTTAAAAAAATGGAATTTTGCAAAGTTCTGTTTTACTACTCAATTTTCACATTATATATATATATATTCTTTGGGACAGGATGGTATGAAATAGACCATGATATTGGTTGTTTTTAATTTACAGGCTGTGCCTTATGAAACTTTAAGGTTAACATTTTGTCAGACAATGGCATAACATATACTGATAGAACTGATTTTTGTTGTTTTAGACGTTATAACTTAAACTTAGATTTTGCACATTGCAAGGTTTTTTTTAATATTTTGTATAAATTCTTACCGGGCAGGACTCTGTACAACATACCGAAATGACTGATCCCTCTCTATTTATAAATTTGATGCGTTCCAAATCGCAGTTTTTTGAAATTTTGGGTAATATTTAATGAGTACAAGATGCAAAATATCAAAAATACTGATTTTTGTTAAATCAGAAGTATTTCCTACAACCATTCTTTTTTTACACTTTTGTGGAGAAAAAGTGTATGCAATATCATCAGCATAACTGATTTTGTTGCAAACTGTTTTTCTTTTTCACATTTTGGATTGAAATATTGTTATAGAGGGCATATATCAATAGACATATATACCAAAATAATTAAATTCTGCAAACTTTGTTTTGTCGTTCACCTCTCATCTTTTATATTTTGATTAAACTTTTGAGGAAAACCATAGGAATTATTTAGAATTTGTATTTTGTGTTGCAAATTTAGTGCAAAAATGGACATAAAATGAACTGTTAAATTGATTGTTGTTGTTTTAACATGAATTGACACAAACTTTGTTTTTGCATTTCTAATTTGACTAATTAGCCTAAAAAATTTGCCAATTGGTTTTACACTCTGTTATTTTTATATATATTTTATGTGAACATTTGTGACAGAATACTATGTGAGATTTGAAATTTTGTGTAAGGCTTATTGATGGTAAAACAGCATGCAAGTTGCTAAAAGGACTGATTTTTATTAACTTTGGGTTTAAACACCGTTCTTTTTTTTAATTTTTTTTTTAACAGTTTGTCTAAAGTTTACTAAACATATATTTTTATATATGCAATATATAACAAAAAGTTTTGTTGCATTATAATTTATCCTTGCAATCCATTTCTTTAAACCTAAATAAAAATTTCTGCCAGAGGCACAATTTATTGTTTATTTTCACATTTTGTGTCAACATTTGGCAGCGTTTGTAATAAACTGATTTAAACATTGACAAAGATTTGTGTTTGACATTGATCAGCTTTTTTTGTATGTGACATTTTGAATGATTTAAATTTTATGGGTGAGATGTAGTTTGAAATGCTTTGGTAAACTTCTTTCCGAATAATTTTTGCATTGACAGAGGGTCAGAGCAAGTAATTTTAGTAGATTTAGATTTTAAATGTCACATTATAATGCAGTTGTTCAATTTTTTGGTCATTTATATAATAATGCAGATTGTAAGATTCGCACTGCTGTATTGTTTGTTTTTTGATGGACATATATCTGTTACATGAATTAAATGGGAAATCAGTGGATTCTTCCACGGGAAACAGCCATATGATTATATACATTTTCTTAATCAGCGCTTTAAGCTGTACACAATAGAGGCAACGTGAAAAAAAGGTTCTTATTTTTTTTTGTGGATGGGTTGCTGACGTCATCAAAATTTCAAATGACGCTTTTTTTCTTTTTTTTTATCCTGCCTCAGTGGATTTTTCCACGGGCCTTATCGACTAGTATAATAATACGCCAGTATCGTGTCTCTGTGACAGGCAAAGTGGATGTGTTGTTATTTCTAAAGAAACAGCCGCGGTAACATGTCACTTTTGCTAAACTTTTATTTTTATTCCGTCTTTTGTGTGCTTTTTCAAATTGATTTAAAATTTTTGTTTAAAAAAAGTCATGGTTCATTTATTTTATTGTTCTCATAACCTTTGTGTACTGATGTAAACTTTATTACACAAAAGTCACGGGTAATTAATTTTTATTATTCCCTTAAGCACGTGTCTATTGTCTACTGTTACATGAAAAACATATTGGTTTTATTTATTCCCGCTTGAATGGAATTAACAACAAAACGTTTTGACGAAAAGAACAATGAATTTCGCTGTTTGGCTAAAACAAATCATGTGATAAAATAAGTGATTTCATTAGTTAGGAATTTTATTGCATGCGAATTTAAATTTACCGTGACGAGTGCTTTGTTATAAATTGTTATACGAGTAAAGTCACAGGCAATTAACGTTGTTATTATAGTTGTCAATTTCGTTCAAAAGTTTTAATTGTTTGCGTCTTTAAAATGAAACTGACAACAAATGATTTTGTGATCAGAAACATAGAATAAATTTTAAATGTTTTTGAGTGGATATCTCCACGAGATTTCGTTTAAAACGAACGAATAAAATAAATGCAAGTGGATTATTCCACGGGTTTAAATAACTAGTCTCTATAATAATACGCCAGTTCTGTCTGTCTGTGACTGTTACAAAGACGATATTTTTTACCACCCGAATGCGCGAGTTTTTCGAGTTTTTTTGTTTTGTTTACATTTGTCTCGCAACCGTTAGAAACCACGTGATAGAAAATAAGCAGTATGATTCGCTCAAATACGTACTTTCGAACAGGACGGCATTCGAATAGAAAGTTTCCTTGGCGTAAAAACAAACAAACATAAAAATCTCTCGACAAAGTTCTCGACAAAGGGCGAACTAAAGAAGCGGATAAAATATGTCTTATCCCTTAGTCATAAAAAAGTGCAGAAAAGAGCAAGGAAAGTCAAAGTGAAGAAGTGGAGTGGATTAAAAAAGCATATAATTTGGAACAGGGTTAACATCGACACACAAAACAACAACAAAAGAACGGTCCCATCGTCTTCAAAAAAGTGCAAAAAGTAAAGTATATAGTTCAAAAAAGCATATATAAAAAAGAAAAAAGAGACCAAGTGAAGAAGTAGAAGTAGAAGTAGAAAAGTGAAGTTGGAAGCCACAATAAGTTACTTCGGAAGTGAAGAGTGGAGCTAGAAGTAGTAAAGTAAAGTTAGAAGTACAAAATGAATGCTAGAGTTTCAAGTGAATTGGAATTGAGAAAAAGTAAGAACTTTGATATTTTTAGACGTTCCGTTTTTATATGTAGCACACTTAAAATTGTCAAGGAGAATCACATTCTCAAAAAAAATCCATTGGAGCTTCAAATTCTTTAAGTTTTATATTTTACCGCGTTTTTTATAAAAAAGCTAGCATTTGTTTACATTTTGTTGCATAATTAATGTGCGCAACTAATGTATTTGTCCTGAAATTCAAAATGCTGCATAAAGCTGTTAGCTGGCTACCAAACAAATGTGCCAGCGAAATAGAAAGTTTTGGTTTGTTGAACCAAGGAGGTTTAAAGAGAGAAGGAGATACATCTCAACAACGTCCATTTAAAATCTATTCAAATTTCTTTTGTTTACATGCTCCTTTGAACCCACCGTTGCGCCGCTTTTGCTGTATTTTTATATGCCGAGAGTGAGACGAGTGTTTTAACGACAAAGCAGAACTTTCAAAAAACATATTAAAAACTATACCGAACATAAATAAAACACATGGCTCTGTCGAGCTATAAGAATTATAGCCCGGCCTACCTGACTTTTTTTTCTTCTAATTCTTCTTCTGCAGTTTTTAAGTGAGGGAAGAAAAAAGAGTCAGGTGAACCCTGATTTCAATTTTTGACAGTTAAAAAAAACGAACTTTGAATTTTCGAAATTTTCCCGCATAATTTCGTAATTACTCATAATTATGCGAATTTAAATGTTACTTTAAAAATGGTAGGGGTAATAGAAGCAGTGATCAGAAAACGAAGAAGCTTTTACCCTAAAAAGGCCTTCCAGCGCTTGAAATGAAATTTTATACCAAATGCAATGTTATTCACATGTTTAACGAACCAAAGCTTCGAGAGCAAGCATATGAATACACCGCAACATGATACGATTATACAGATTTACCTCAATGACTGTGCTTGTGTCAACTTTTTCTCTCTTTTTTTGAGAAATCTCCTCTGTATCTTTCCTTTTCAAAACACATTTTTAACTGCGCTACTTCGTCCGCTCTGTTTGTTGAGCACTTTGTTTTTAACGCTGTGGACATGCTATAGGTGTATTTCTTTGAAGAAACTCTTGTCGTTTTTTCATAGTACATGTGAGCATGTGAGGTCACAAAGAAGAAAGCTTGTGGAAAAGCCTGGTGTTTATCATCAGTACTTTTTCTTATTTCAGTTGTACACTACGTCCTGCTCAATTAGCGAGAGCCATTTACAGGAGGTAGGGTGTTTATGAACATTTTATAAGCAATAAAATGGAATTATGAAGTACGGAATATGACATAAGAATTAAAGAAATGACAATAAGCAGAATTATTTATTAAAAAGCAAAAACAAACCACCCTAACAGCTAATGATCATGGAAACCAACCCCAACAGCTGCCGTCTATTCATATGTAAATTAGACGGCACCGGTTGAACAACTTATTACTTAATTCTCGACAACTTAAACAAATAAAGTTAACTAACGTTGGGGTTTAGGTTGATTAAAAAGCTTTCGTTTTGCTTTCCTTTTGTCGGTGAGGCTCGTTGAACGTGCCTCACCGACAACTTATTTATATTTTTTTTTCACGCCGACAATTAAAATTTTAGCCAATCAGCGACGTGAATTCAGATTGTGAATTCAAATTCAAGGAGGGTCCACCTGACGCTCTCCTGTTTGACTTGTACTTTGGATTTTTTCTACTTTTCGCGGCCCTGTACCGTGTAGTCCCCGTAATGCCGAGAGCGTCAGGAACCCGGGCTATAAGAATTAATGCTGGTGAAGTTTATTATCCCTACTTGCAAAACGATTCAGCTAGTATTTGGAGCTTATATTGTGTAAATTGTTGCCCTGAGATATGATATAATTTTATATCTTGTAGATATTTCTGTATGTTCCCTCCTAGCACAGCGTCAGTTAAAAGATTGGTAAAACTTTTAAAAAATATTACTGCAGGAGGGGTTGCATATTAGTACATATATTTTTTTCTTCAAAGTTATTGAATTTTCGGTATACAATCGGTGTTCGGTGACTATTGTTTCTTTCATAGAACAAAAGAAAATATTAATCATTCGTTACTATCTCTAATTATGCGTTTTTTGTTGGGTAATGATTTACTTTTATTTCTTCGCGTTTTTATTTTCTAATATTGTTTTTTATCTTTATGTTACCACAATTTCCCTCATATTCGGCAGATTTTACTTATTTTCTGCATATACCACCAGAAATGTTTAAAAACTGATTTTAAACGATCAAAATACAAAACAAACGAGTTTTTACCGCTAGAAAAATAATTTATAATTTATGCAGAAATAACAATGAGGAACGGTTACTTTTATAATTTACGCGCGAGATTTCAAAATATTTTGTTTACAAAACTGAATTTGAAAACAATACAGCAACCTGCAAATCGCCAACGGATGGTTTCAATAGAAACTACTGAGATGTATCTCCTTCTCTTTTTAAACCTCCTTGGTTGAACTAACTGCAAATGTCATAATTTTTACATTGCTATTGTTTTCCTTTATATGTGTTTTACTAAGCATAAATAGCTAGCTATACACGTAGCTAAGTCTCCCCAGCTTAAGTATATTTAACTGGGTGTCTTAGGTACTGTTTTGTTAGCTAGCTAGCTAATGTTAGCTTCAAGGCTCCATCCCATAGCTAGCTCTAATCTATGAGTTTTGTTGTTATTCCTCTTTTTTTAGGTATTTATAGCTACCTTAGTAGTCAAACTTCTCTTCTTTTTTGAACACGAATTATGATGTAACAAGCTAGCTACAAAATCTTTCTTGAACTTTTAGGATACTGTGACACATTTTTATGTCCATAGAGAATAATATTTTCACATTTACTGTAAATTTACAAGGGGACCACAATATGACAAGTGGAACGAATTTTATAGAATTTAAAGTGTGTGTGTTAAGTTATTTTTTATTGTTTTGTTTCCTCATCCTGTTAAACTTTTGTCAGCCTACATGTAAAATGCCAGGTTTTTTTACAGGGGTTTTTGACATTTGATTGGAAATTTATATACGTGGGTTTATGACTTTGGGTTAAAAAATGAGAGGATGGTATGGTTGTCAGTTCATATTGTTCGTGTTGCAAAATGCTGTTTTTTGAAATTTTGTGTAAACTTTTGTGGAAATAGACCACATGCAATATATATACTGAAAGAACAAATCTTTGTAGAATCAGACTTCACTGTAAGCTGTTGTAAAGCTGATGTCTTTATCGGTAAAAATAACAGCCATAGTTTACTAATTAAGAAAAAAATAAAACGAGTTTGAAAGTTAAAAAGTATTTATTTGTTAAGCTTTTCGTACACTAAGTACATCTTCAGACTATATAAACAACTTTGTCTTTATATTTCGTATTATAAACTATTGTTTGGGAGAACTAACTGTATGTGATGTAATTTTTGCTGGAAGAAAATTCCATGGTTTCACGTTTCTGTTTTCTTGAGAATTTTACAAAATTTTGTAGGGATAAATGTTTGCTGATGACAAAAAAATTACTTAATGTTCTGACTGAAACTGTTTTTGTTTTTTATATTTTGTAATCTAAACGCGAGGACTGTATGCACTGAAATGACTGTTTTTTTTTAAATTTTGATGTGTGTCATAACCTTTTTGTGGAAGATTAATGGGTAATGGCAATATACGACATGCTGAATGAACTTATTTTTGTTGATTTAGATGTGTTTCTCAAAAACCGAACTGTTTTACATTTTGTGTAAACTTTTGTTTATGAACCGTATACAATGTTTGTTGATTCAAGTTTATTCTTTGCTTATTGATTTTTTGACATTTAGGTTTAAAATTGTTGGTAAAGGGCAGTATGGATCATCATACTAAAATGATTTTTACATTTTGTGTAAATTTTTGCGGAGAAGATGGTATGCAACCGAAGTGACTGATTTTTCTAGATTTAAATTTGATGTTTTCCAAACTATGGCTTTTTCATATTTTTGTATAAGCTTTTAAGGGAAAGACAATATTTAAAATGTATAAAGAACTTATTTTTGTTGATTTGTGCTAACTTTTGCAGGCCTCCTTTTTGACATTTTAGAATAAAATACTGAGGGTTTTCAACATAATCACTTATAAGATGTACATATTTGAGATGCGTTATTTCTAACATTGTTATTAACCGTGTTGTGACTGTCGGTGTTCTTACTGTCGGTTTTGTGGGTGTTGTGAGTGTTGATGTTGTGAGTGTCGTTGTTGTAACTTTTTATCAACTAGATTTTGCACATTGCAAGCTGTTCTTTTTTATTTTGTGTAAGATTTGTGTGGAGGATTTAATGCGATTTGACATTTGACATTTGCTCTAAGATTTTAAGAACATTTTTTTTTTGTATATGCACTGCTGACGTCAGCAAAAAATCTAAAACAACCTATTTTTCCATTGTCCTTCTGCCTAAGTGGATTTCTCAACGGGCCTTATCTCTATAATAAAACGTCAGTTCCGTGTGTCTGTCTGTCACTTTTGCAAACACGATATTTTTTACCACCCGAATGCGCGAGTTTTTCGAGTTTTTTTGTTTTGTTTACATTTGTCTCGCAACCGTTAGAAACCACGTGATAGAAAATAAGCAGTATGATTCGCTGAAATACATACTTTCGAACGGGACAGCATTCGAATAGAAAGTTTCCTTGGCGTAAAAACAAACAAACAAAAAAATTGTTTTTAAAGTTCTCGCGACAAAAGACGAACTTAAAAAACTTAAAAAAGCGAATAAAAATTAGTATCGTTAGAAGAGAAAGAAAAAGGCGAACTAACAAAAAAAAACCCGCATTAAATCGTGAGAAAATAAAAAGAACAACAAAGAATACAGTTTAAAAGGGGGGATTTACAGGTAAAGTTTTAAATACTCTCTCCTCTTTCACTATTGTGTTAATATAAATGGGCTAGCTAATACATCTTTGTTTTCAAATATAAAAATATAAAAATGTTGATGGTATTTTTTAAAATACAGAGAACAAATCATATTTTAACAAATATAGCTACAGCACATCAGCTAGCTTTCAAGTTAACTATGAGTTTTACTTTTACTACGTTAAGAAATATCCTATTCAGGCGAAAATGTAGGTGCGCATAAATCAAAGTGAAATAAAAAGAGAAGGGAAATGTTTCTTATACTTTCGTTTTCTGATTTGTTTATAACAACAAAGCTAGCATAATTGTATCTCCAGGTGCGTACCTAATCTGCGTGTTTAATTATTTAAAATGCTGCACAAATGTGGTGAGCACATGGATTGTTGTTTACAGTGTTGTATAAAAAGTTTAGTTAAAAGCTAAAGATTTCAGTCATAGTTAGTTAGTTAAGAAAAAGAAAGGAAAGAAGTAGCCATAGTTGTAGAAAGACAGCAAAATATCAGTTTATCTACATTTTTTAGCAGTCTAACTAGCTTCTTTACATCACTACTCACGTCATCCTTATCTGTTTGCTTGCCACAAGACTGTTACAAATGTGTGAAAAAGAAGCCTGCCTGAAAAAGAAGCCTCTCTATCCTATATATTATATTAAGGCAGGTTGTGTTTTTATGTATATGTTTTTAAGACTAGCTACCTAAGTTAAAAGAGTTTCTCTTTCTAATTATGGTTTTTAGTATAGATACAAGACCAAAACAAAGAAATAAGGTTATCAGAATCTATATAACTTGGAACATAGAAACTGTGAGTAAGAAATTCTTTATTTTATGGTTCTTAAATTTGAACAAGTTAGCTTCATTAATAATTATACATATAGATCATTTTTTTTTCTCATTTTAGGAATTGTGGTATATACCTATAATTTGTTTTATTTAGTTTTAATCAGGATATATATATAATGTCTAATGAGTCTGGAATTAATGACAGCAGTAATACTGTTCGTGGTTTTAGGCTGTTTAATAATTTAGGTAGGTTTGTGTTGCAACAGCATGACAATAATCAAGGTTTGGTAGGTGCCATCTTGAGGCAAAGACCACATATTTCCCAAAATTTTGAATTGCCACAAGAAATGCAAAGAAATGCAGTACCACGTTTATCTGATAATGATGATGTTTCCTTAGCTAGACGCAGGCAAAATGCTCAATGTGTTGCCTCTTTACGTCGATTGGAATCGACTGATCAGGCCAATAATAGGCGGCATAATGATGCTGTTAGACATGCGGCTAGGCGCAATGCAGAATCAGCTCAGCAAACTCGCAACAGACAAGTTATGGATGCTCAACGGCACGTTGTTGCTAGACAATTAGAATCTAATGAGCAGGCTGCCAATAGACGTGCTGAAAATGCTCATAGACAAGCCATGGCTCGAGAAATGCATAATGACGAGCACGTTATTAATAGGAGGCAAGTTGATGTCCAAACACATGCTGCTGTTCGTGCTCGCCGAATGCGCCGTATTATAATATTGCACGTCAAAATGTATTGCCTAATTTATATTTTTTAGGTGCTATGGACAAAAAATGTGAGTATTGTCAAGCTTTAAAGTTTAAAAATGAAAATTGTTTTAAATGTTGTCACACTGGTAAAGTTGCATTAGATAATTTGTCTCCTTACCCTCAGCAGCTTAGGGAATTATTAACAAATACAGATACTGTTCAGGCAAAAAACTTTCAGGCAAATATACGTAAGTATAATAGTGCAGTTGCATTTGCTTCTTTTGGAGCAAAGATTCGCCCCCCACCTGACCACCATGCTTTCGTATCTGTGGTCAAATATGGCATCGTGTTGGGGGCCTTCACCCCCCTGAAGGACAAACCCCTGTTTTTAACCAACTTTATATTTATGAAGCAGGTAGGGCACTCAACGAGAGAATGGCACGACAAGAAAATAATGGCTGTCGTGAAGATGTGATGCAAACTGTTCAAGATGTCATGGACAGGGTAAGCCCGTTTGCTGCTGCCTATAGGTACATGGCTGAAGTTGAAGCTGAAGAATTAAATCAGGCAGCAGCACAAAACCGTGCTCCATCTGAAGTATGTATATACATGAGAGTTGGCAATGACCGAAGGCGCTACAACTTGCCACATCATGATGAAGTTGTGGCAGTATTTATTGGCCAAGATGGAGCACCTCCTGGAAACAGGGATGTTGTTATCTATCCGCGTGGAGGTGATTTACAGAATATTTCCACAATGTCTGAAAACTTGGAGCCAATGGTGTATCCTTTTTTTTTTTCCAAGGGGTGAACCAGGTTGGCATAATAGGATACCTCATGTTGCTGTACGTGCAACCGGTACTCGCAACACTACTACAATGTTGCAGTATTATACTTACCGTTTAGCTGCTCGGGAGTATTTCAGCCCGATTCATTATGGTAAAGTTGAAGGTAATAATTTAAATTACATTCGGGCAAATCAAACCAACCTTCGTGTTGATAGTTATGAAGGTTTAGCTGACCATTTGAATGCACGAGCTGAAGAGCGAGGCCTTCAACCAGGTCGTATTGTTGTTCTTCCTTCAAGTTTTCAAGGAAGTCCACGTGCCATGGCTCAAAACTATCAAGATGCTATGGCTGTTATTGGTAAGTTTGGAAAACCTGATTTTTTTCTGACTTTTACGTGCAATCCAAAATGGCGTGAAATTACAGAAAATCTGTTTGCAGGCCAACGTGCACACGATCGGCCTGATTTAGTTTCTCGAGTTTTTAAATTGAAACTAAATGAACTCCTTAAAGATGTTACTGAAATGCGAGTTCTAGGTAAGACTATAGCACATGTGTATGTTATAGAATTCAAAAGAGGGGTTTGCCTCATTGTCATTTGTTAATTCATTTAGATCCCAATGACAAACTAAGGGATGCAGAGGGATGCAGATGACATAGACAGTGTTATTTCAGCAGAAATTCCTAATCAACAGGAACACCCTGAGCTGTTTGAAATTGTACGATCGTGTATGATTCATGGACCATGTGGACATCTGAATCCTAATTCCAGATGTATGGAAGATGGTGTTTGCACCAAAAGTTTTCCAAAGAACTTTTTAGCATCTACGGTAGCTGAAGTCAACGGATATCCATTATATAGACGTCGTAATAATGGTATACATATCAATGTCAATAA
Organism: Hydractinia echinata; assembly: GCA_030067915.1. Lineage (NCBI taxonomy): Eukaryota > Metazoa > Cnidaria > Hydrozoa > Anthoathecata > Hydractiniidae > Hydractinia > Hydractinia echinata. Next base: position 677,122 of record JASGCC010000030.1, read on the forward strand.
TGTTGACATAGATAATCTTTGGATTGTTCCATATAATCCATGGCTTTCCAAGAAATACAATGCACATATAAACTTGGAGGCTTGCATGTCTGTTAAATCTGTTAAATACCTCTATAAATATATTTATAAAGGTCATGATTGTGCCAACATTGAGATCAACGAACGTATTGATCATGATGAGGTGCAGACATTTTTAGATGCGCGGTATGTCAGTGCACCAGAAGCAATATGGCGTCTTTTTGAATTTAACATGCACCAACAATCTCATGTTGTCCATAGATTGCCAGTGCACTTGCCAAATAACCATATTGTTTATTTTCAGCAAGGACAGGCTGAAGAGGCTCTGGACAGAGCTGCAGATCAGGCTACAAAATTAACAGCTTGGTTTGTGTTAAATGCAGAGAATCATGATGCTCGCCAATATATGTATCCAGATATTCCTCTTCATTTTGTTTTCAATAAGAACAAAGTTTGGAAACCAAGACAACGCGGTCATGGTAAAATTGTGTCCAGAATGTATAGTGTAAATCCTCGCGCAGGTGAGCTTTTTTATTTACGTATGTTGCTATTGCATACACCTGGTGCAACTTCTTTTGAAGATTTACGAACTGTCAATGGCAATGTTGCTGAGACATTTCGTTACGCCTGTTTATTGCGTGGACTCCTGCAAGATGATACTGAATGGAACAATACTTTGCAGGAAGCTGTTAACTTTCAGATGCCTCGACAATTGAGGCAACTGTTTGCAGTGATACTTACTCACTGTGAACCTTCTGATCCTTTTACTTTGTGGACAAGGTACAAGGATGCAATGTATGAAGATTATATTCGCCAAATGAATGAGGAACAGGCTGAGTACAGGCTGCTTCAAGATATTAATTCTGTACTTAGGCAATTTGGTAAATCTCTTACTGATTATAATCTTCCTCATTTAGACGAATTACCCCCAGCTGAAAGCATTGATGTAGCTATGGAGGCTGAAAGAGCTTCTCAACTAAGGGCTCAACTTACTGACGAACAGACTGCACTGGCTAATGCAGTCATAGAAGCTGTTGTAAATGTTGCTAACAATGCAGCCCAAAATAACCGTCTGTTTTATTTAGAAGGTGCTGGTGGTAGTGGTAAAACCTTTACGTATAATTACCTTATTTCTGAACTTACAGGTAGAGGTTTCCAAGTTGGAACTGCTGCATTTACTGGCATAGCAGCAACACTTTTGAAAAAGGGTACCACCATTCATAGACTATTCCGGTTACCTGTTTCCATTGTAGAGAACAGTACATGCAGCATAACACCGGTTTCTGCTTATGCTGCAGAATTACGACAAAAGTTGTTCTTTTAGGTGGTGATTTTTGACAGTTACCGCCTGTTGTCAGAAAGGGAAAACCAACTGAAATTGTGGACATGTGTTTAAAAAGTTCTCCATTATGGCACTTAGTTAAAGAAACAAGGCCAGGAGAACAACAATTTGCTGCATGGCTTCTGCAACTTGGAAAAGGTGTTTTACCTGTTCGGGAGCAAGAACCTTTCCCAGGTGCAATTGAAGTACCATCCCAATGTGTGATACAAAATGAATTTATTGTTGATACTTTGTTTAGGGATCTTTCACCGGAAATTATGGCATCATCTGTGGTACTAACACCCACAAATGATGATTCACTTATCATTAATGATAAGGTGTTGGCGCTGTTGCCTGGTGAAGAAAAAGTTTATTTTAGTGCAGATGATGTTGTGTGTGATGATGAGGAGGAACGGAATCAATATCCGGTAGAATTTTTAACTAGTATCACACCTTCAGGTATGCCTCCTCATTGCCTTAAATTGAAAACTGGTGCCATTGTTATGTTATTAAGAAACATAAACATAAATAAAGGTTTATGTAATGGCACTCGCCTTATTGTAAGATATCTTCACGACAACTGTGTTGATGCAGAAGTTCTCACTGGAAATGCTATTGGAGACAGGGTACTTATTCCAAGGGTACAATTGGCACCTTCGGATACAGGTATGCCTTTTGTTTTACGTCGCAGACAACTTCCACTGAGGTTGTCTTATGCTATGACAATAAGCAAAGCACAAGGTCAAACCTTTGAAAAGGTTGGTGTATTGTTGCGCAGGCCATGTTTTTCTCATGGACAATTGTATGTTGCTTTTTCTAGAGCAAGAGCATTTGATGATGTTAGAGTAAGTGTTGTTCCCTCATCCAAGCAAGGATTTTTTAATGGGAAATGTTATACTCAAAATATTGTTTACCGTCAAATTCTTACATAATTCATACAATAATGTAGTAGACAAGGATGCAACTATTAAATGCTTAGCAGAAATTCAATATTTTGCACTTTATATCTATTTGCCATGTTGTACAAAGTGAAAAGAGGTTGACGTGTTAGAGTAATTATACTGACATGCCCTTTTGTGCAACATGAGTAGCGTGCACTGTAGATGGGGGTAGATGTTCCTATTCGGTGCACCCTTGCCTTGTAGATTTATAAGGCACATCAGAAAAAAATTATCAGGGTTTGGTAGGGTCTTAGAGTCAGATGGGGAGGTGTTTAACAAGAAAAGTCTTGAGGAAGTAACGTCTTATTCACATTTAATAGTCAGGAAGTTCTGGGGAAAGTGCTACAGCCCTGAAAAAGCTGATGATACTACTCTTTTCCAGATATTTATTTGGCTTTTAAAATTTTCATCATGCCGAAAATATGTTGTGAATCCTAAAAGTACACTAAAGATGCATTTTTTTAAATGTTGTGTTAGACATGCATCTTTTTTTCTTTTAGGTGAAGTGCAAAGTCCTATGGCTTACCTTCACGTGGTGCACTTCGTTAAATGATTAGCATATTAGGGGGAATAATTAAAAGTTGATTGCAACATAAATTATTGGTTAAAAAAATTATTGTGTGAGATAAGTCATTTCTAATCTACTCTTTTACATATATTTTGCTACATAAGTTATTGGGTTATTGAAGTTTGAGTTGTGAAATTTTTTGTGCAGAATTTATATAAATTTTGTGACAACAAAGTTAACTTAAAGGCACCATTCTCTACAATTTTCTAATGATTTCCTTCTTGCAGAAAGGTTAGGATTTCATATTTCGCAAATAATTTTTACTGCAATTTGAGGCAAAAATAATAATTAATGTTGCAATCATTTTTCAACTACAAAAAATTATTGCCTTAACACCTGCTTGAAATTTTTGTTTTTCACTGCCTGATAGGTACTTAAATTCATATTTCTAAGGTTTAAGATATGGGGCAGACTCTTCATATTGTATCATCTTTATTTTGGAGTATGAGTTGTTTATATTTAGAAAAGTTTGTTATTTTCATCCAAATTTAATTTTAAACAACTGTAATTAATTTAAAAGAAAATTTGTTTATTCTGGCTGCATATACCTATAGAAAGTCCCAAACAATAAAAAATACTTAAAATCTAATTAATTTGTTTAAAAAAAATTACACTCAGCGCTATTGATGCATTTTTGCAATTTTAGCATGAAATAAGGCTATTGTCTTATTATAGCTAAAACGTTACAGAGGTTTCTCAGAACCCAAATAGGGTTAAGGTGTTTATTTCTCAAACTGAAATTCAGAGGGTAAAAACAAAAAAACGCATTAACTTTCCTTTGTTATGTTAAAAAAAATATTGAATTCAACATTTCTTTTCAATAATTTAGGCAACACTTACATTTACACGAATATTTTATGTCAAATAGTAGTTGCATTACATAATGCTAATCATGAACTGAAAGCCAAGGCACATCTTCAAACGGATTTACACTTTTACGTCCTGTTGGTACTATTTATCCAGCACGTACATGTTGTAATTCCTATGTCATGGATAGTACTATGGCTACTAAACCACTATTATGGTAACATTTACATTTATTGTTAATATTCTCTTTCAGTTATAAATAATAATGGAAGAAGGTTTGTTATTAAGCACGCCTGAGGAGGAAATGTGAGGTATTTGATAAGACCTTATTTATACAAACATATCATTTTGTTATAGCCTTATTATTATAGAGATCATTATTATTTAGAGTATAATAAAAGCCAGCACAAACATTTCATACACTAACACACCCATGGACATATAACCAAACAGGAAGTACACATTTTTATTGTGATAAGTAGTTCTTATTGTTAATAGTTTGTTATTTTCTTTAGAAGTTGAGCAAGTTGAAAGGAAAGAGGGTATGTCTAATCTTTTATTTTTTAATATTTGCTAATAATAATTCGATTAAAAGTTCCCATTTTTGTTAACACTTTTTTTTCTTTAGAAAGTACACCAGAATCAAGTACGCACAGTATATTGTATTTTATTATTTTATTATTTTTTTCTTTTTAATATTTTTTTTCGTCTGATTACCATAACAGAAACATTATTTCTTCTAGACAATAAAGGAAAAGAATTAAAAAATTCAGAAGGTGCGAGTTGTTACATATTAATAGTGTTTATATCGGGCTTTTTTGTTATAATATAGATGTCCTATTTTGTCTTTTTTTAGCCTTGACATATCCAGCTTATCTAAAATATAGAGATGCACATCCTGACCCCCTGTCCAAAAATTCTTTCAATTGGTGGAAAGCACACGGGGGTCAGGATTTACCTAATTTTATGTGGAAGAAGGAAAATAATCGCCGACGCAGAAAACACAGACACCAACGCACACCCACTCCACACAATCAATACAACAATTGCAATTTTACATACAACAAATAATACATCATTTATTCTTATATTAATTTAAATTATTTATTTTCGTGTGTGTTTTCTTTTTTAGTCATTTGTTTGTTCTGTACATAGTTTATTTAACAAGGTTATTTTCCTTCTTCTATTCACATTTTGGTGATCGTAAAGGTAATATTTAGCTTCCTGGATCATAAAAGTTTTTTCTTTCCATCAGCAAATATCTCTGGAATTTCTGTGAATCAAATTATCTTCTTTTCCGGTAAACCTGAAATTTTAGTCTGCTAAAGGTTGGATTATTATCTAAATGATATATATATAAAGTTTAATTTAATATAAGCTGTAATTGATTTGTTTTATTACAATTAGTTTAGTTATTTCACCATTCATTGGTAATACCAGAATTTGTCACATTGCTTGAATTTGAGTTTAATTCTGGATTTACGTTTTTCTTATAAGAAAGACCTTTGTGATCAAGTCATATGATTTATTTTTTTAATCCTCACCTTTGTCATGTCATATATATTGCCTGAGTTAAAAGGCCGTTTTTTTAAGAATCGTGTTATTTTGACAATGTTTTGTAGGTAAATTTAATTAAAATACTTTTCACTTTTTTAGGTTGAAGCGCAAAGCCCCATGACTTACCTTCCCGTGGTGCGCTTCGTTAAGTGGATTATTGTCTTTTTATGGAGATAATTCATGAACTAAAAGTCAGGGCATGTCATGCTATATCACTGCATCGCACATTTATTGGTATTGGAAATGCTACAGCGAGGTAATTTACTTCTATCATTTTAATGTATGTTCTTTATTTAAAAGACCGTATATTGAAAACTAAAAACATAAAACAAAAATAGGCACGCACTTTTACCATAATTTTAGCAGCTACTTTAGGTTTATAAAGAACGAAATTCTTTTTTTGTAACTTATCCTTATTCTGTTTCGCTTTTTTTTATTTGTGTTATCGCTCATAACTATAAATTCCAAGTAAACTTATCAACGAGTCATTTAATTTTTCAAACTGATTATAAATTTCTGAAAAATTTACATCTTTGTGGATGTTTGCAAATTGGGCTGATCACATTATCATAAAAACTAGAGCACATTGACATTCTTTGTATGTGACGTCATCAAAACTCCTAAAACAACCTATATGTTTTCCTTTGTCTTCTGCCTAAGTGGATTTTTCCATTGTTACCCTGCCTGAGTGGATTTTTCCACGGGGCCTATCGACTAGTCGTCTCTATAATAATACGCCAGTTCCATGTGTCTGTCTGTCACTTTTGCAAAGTCGATTATATTTTTCATAATTTTCTTCAATAAAGTCTATAAAACATCACCTATAAAATTGTTCTGTAATTTACCAAACTTTGACGTTAAAATAATATGAACGTCAAAGGAAAGTATATTAACATTAATGAAGCCATTACAGTGCACTTAAAACTTTGAGGCCAAATAACTTGGAAACGAGGTGGTGACGTCAATGATTTTTCACCGCGTGGGTAACTAGGGACCACCTGGGACCAATTTGGGTAAGTTTCCCAAACCTGGGTCCCCGAATCTGTTTCGGAATGAACGGGTTGATGACGTCATCAAAAAACCTTCAAACCCTAATATCTCTGCAACCGTTTGTCAAAAGTACATGATCCTATACATTTTCTTGATCAGCGTTTCAAGATCTATGCGATGAAGGCAACATGTATACAAATTTCCAAAAAAAATATTTTAGGTTTTGACGGGCCATTGCTGACGTCAGCAAAATTTTTAAACCCTTATATCTCATTAACCGCTCATCGAATGCACATGATCATATACATTTTCTTGATCAGCGCTTTAAGCTCTACACAATAGAGGCAACATGAAAACAAGCTTCTGAATTATTTTTTTGTGGATGGGTTGCTGACGTCATCAAAATTCAAATAACGCTTCTTTTTCATTTTTATCCTGCTTCAGTGGATTTTTCCACGGGCTTTATCGACTAGTCTATATAATAATACGCCAGTTCCGTGTCTCTGTGACAGGCAAAGTTGATATGCTTATTTTTCTTTGATGTCGCCGAAAAAAATCTTTTATGTTGCCGAAAAAAATATGTCTTCTTTGTAGAGAAAAGCCGCGAGTTTTGTTTGTTTACGTTTTAAAATCACGTGATCAAAATAAAAAATTTAATTGGATGAACCAAACCACGTGATCAAAATAAAGCAATTTTATTTGCTGAAAATTCCAAGTTTCCCCTGACGATCAAAACAAACGTAAAAAGTTTTTTCAAGTTCAGGAGACGCACGAACGAAGTAGGTTGCTTGCTATATACAAATATCGGAAAAACCATTTATTTTATGTCCTCTTTTTTTGTTTAAGTAAATTTTAAGTAGAGAAGAAAGAAAAGGAAAAGTTGAAGTTGAAGTGGGTTTTCTGAGATCGTGTGGTAGCTATAGACTTACTTAGCTAGAAAAAGAAGTTTAAAAAAATCAGTTGTTAGTAAGTAACCTATTCTTTAGATTTACCTAGATTTACAGTTAGCTTAGCATTTTTTCTTTATCTTTTTTTGTTAAGAATAAAAGACGTAACGAGCGAGATAGTAGTGAGCTACTTATAGGACAGTGCTACAAAGTAAGAAATTTCAAATTTATCTTTGTAAAACCTAAGGATTATCATACTTTTTGCATGAGAAATCGTTCTTTTCACTAAACAAAACTTTTTTTTCCGTTATTTTACATTACATCCCTTGGCTTGGGTTGCAGTGTTTTTTACATTCTTCAGGTGTTTTTTATAACAAACTTCTTGCATTCCAGCCTTCATGTTTCTCATAAATTTTACAGAAACTATTCCAAAATTCTGTTGACTCTAGGCCCAATTTTATACCTTAAAAATGTTTCTTATAAAGGAAAAGCATGTAGCCATATTAAGATCTGAGGAGAAAAAGGAGACCAATATTGACTTGCATTTATTTAATAAGCAAGACAAAACCCTGATAAACAAAATAAAATGTTCTTGCCCAATGTTTGGTTTGGTTGCTTGCAGAGTTACATCTTTCTTTTGATTATGCCTTCATTTATTTAAAGTTTATTCCCGAGTTTATTCCCGAGTTTATTCCTGACTTATTTCTTATTTCTTTTTTAGAATTTGTGGTTCCTACTACCTAGCTAGCTAGGTTGTGTATTTTTCTCTATAATGTCTAACCCATTAAAGAGCAGTAACAGTAACAACCCTGTACGTGGTTTTAGGCTTTTTAATAATGCTGGCAGGTTTGTGTTGCACAAACTGAAAATAGTCAAAGGTTAGTAGGTCTCATTATGGGCCAGCAGATGCCAGATATTCCTCAACATGTTGAACTGCCACTTGAAGTTCAGGTAAATGTCATATCATGTGCATCAATTATTAATGATGTGTCTTTAGCTAGGCGTAGAATTGCACAACGTGTCGCATCTGTGGGTATTGCTGAAAGTAATGAGCAGTCTGCCAATAGACGTGCTCAGGATGCTGAAGTAGAAAATGGTGAGCAGGCTTCCAATAGACGACGTCGAAATGCTGAGAGGCAAGCTGACGAGGGTGCTGATAAGCCGCATACACCGTAAAAGGTGAGGGCGTTTTCGGGCGAGTGCGGCGTTTTGAAAAAATTCAATTATTCGCCCAACAAAACCCGCATAGATTCGAACAATGCCCCAAAAAAGCCCTTCTTCCAACACTACTACAATGTTGCAGTATTATACTTACCGTTTAGCTGATCGGGAATATTTTTTATTTTATTTTTATTATTTCATTTTTTTATTTATTTTATTTCATTTATTCATTTATTTTATTTCAACCCGATTCATTGTGGTAAATACATTTAGTTCACTTCAACATTCACTGGTATTGGGGGCTCACAAGCTACCGGAATTGGTCATATTGCCCAAAACTTACCTTATTAACTCTCTTTAGTACAAGTGTTTTTATAAGAAAGACACTACATACTTTTATTTTCACAATATTTTGTTATTAGATTCAAATAACAAGCCTTTTACTTCTTTTTTAGGTTGAAGCGCAAAGCCCCGTGACTTGCCTTCCCGTGGCGCGCTTCGTTAAGTGGATTATTTTCTTTTTAAGGAAATATTTCATGAACTAAAAGTCAGGGCATGCCATGTTCAGATTGCATCACAGATTTTTGGTATTGAAAATACTCAAGAAGCATCAAGTGCAGGTAACTTACTTACCATTATTTCAATATTATACGGTCTATATGTAACCAGTGAATTATCTTTTTACAGGAAACAAAAATAGGAAAGTATTATCATCATAAAATTGTTTTCTTCGCCATAGTAAGATTATTATAAAAAGAACATACAAAATTTACTATAAAAATACACGGAGCTTTTCGTAAATAAATTAGTATAAGTTTTATTTACGAAAAGCTCCGTGTATTTTTATTGTAAATTTTGTATGTTCTTTTATCTCCTTAATCTCCTTAACCGCTGTTCTTTTATCTCCTTAACCGCTGACCAAAACCTCGCGAACCTATACATAAATTTAATCAGCGTTTCAAGCTCCACACAATACAGGTAAAACACATGATCATACACATTTTCTTGATCAGCGCTTTAGGCTCTACACAATGGAGCCAACGTGAAAACAAGTTTTTAATTTTTTTTTCTTGTGGACGGGTTGCTGACATCAAAATTCAAATGATGCTTCTTTTCCATTGTTACCCTGTAGTGGATTTTTCCACGGGCTTTATCGACTAGTTATTATGATTATTATTAGAGAAAGAATGAGAAAAGTTTTTTACCATTTGGTCAATTTGCCTCCTTTACATCCTCCCAAGGAAGATGTTTTTTGTTTTTGACGTTGAAGAATTAGCTTATCATATAATGCAGGATATTTTCTTACTGCTTCAGCTAAAATTTGTTCGTTTTCTGTTCCAATCTCGATAACGATATGTTCTCAACGATACGTTTAGATTTGTGAAAGTGAAAACTTCTTGTGCACCTTGCGCCTCACGTTCACATTACAAAAAGAAGGTGCAATAATGCAGCAAGACAGGCGCAACGACGCATGATATCAAAACGTTTTAACATTGTTGCGTCGTTGCGCTTCCTTTGCTGATTTTTGCATCACTTGGTCCATTTGCGTTAAAACAGTGCGCAAGAATAGCGCAGCGCAACGCAACGCAGCGCAGACGGAAGCAAGTGTAAAGTGTTTTGGGCGGCAAAAAATTCTCGAAATTTTTGTATTTTACCTTCGGAAACGAAAAAAAATAATGCAATGTGCAACGCGTAAACTTTTCTGAATAAGAGGAATATAAAAAAAATTCCCGCATAAACATTTGCGAGAGGGATAATATAACGTACCTAATATATTAATACATCAGGTCTGTCTGTTCTGTCCGCTGTCTGTCTGTGACAGGCAAAGTGGATGTGTTTATTTCTCATTCAAGTAGCCGAAAAAAATATGTCTTATTTGTTAGGTTTTTGTCGTTACGACATAACGCCAATGCATTAGACTGACTTTAAGACATGAAATAGGTTTAGTGAAGCCATTGCAAATTTGAGGCCTAATATCTTGGAAATAAAAAAAAATAAAAAAATTAGACACAAAAATTTGTAATGATTGCTTTTAAATCAAAAATATAGACAATTCTCAAAATTACTAAAACTTCCCAACTTTTTTATGAAAAGAAGAAGTTCACAAAGCCACAAAGCCACAATGACAAACTCGACCTGTTAAGTCCGTTCTTTCATGTAGATATTACCTTTCCGTAAAGTTTCTGCTTTGAAAACAGTAAACTCCACTTTTACAACGCAGACATAAATAAGATGTAAAAGTCCACAACAAAAAAATTACACAATAATAACCTAGATACCAGATGGTTTTTCCCACAGTCTAAACCACCTTAAACAGGGCCACCAAAACACCTGGTGGAGTGACTGGCTTTAGCACAAATCAGTAAGCATTGAACCGCTTGCATCTCAACGCATCATATATAGCTGCAATACGAAACTGTTTAATAATTTGTTAGGGCAGCACTCTCAAAAGCATCTTTATCATGACTTGAGACCTAGTCGTATTCAGAGAGATAAAACAGACGTAGCAAATTGATTGCTACTCTGACATAGCTTGATTAATTCCTTTTAGAAGAATGATTATTGTGTATTTAAAATGAAATGATAGCAACTTAAAAGGTTTCTAAAGATTTGCTAACATCCATATAAAAAGCAGAAGAATTAATGGAAGATTTTATCCAAAGCCGTTTGCTTCGAGATGCGAAAATGAGCGTGCTCGATCCAATTAGGAAGCTCCGTCTTTGAACATTCTCTACGATGATAAAGACCATCAGTGTTAAGTGTAAAGACATGGAAATTCCTCTAAAGGCGACTAGGAGCCTACTTGGCCGAATTGCCATCATTATGGAGAACAGAAAGATCGATTTAAAATAAATTTTTAAGTATCCACTTGGTCTTTTTCCCTGGGGCTCCAGCTGGACAGAATGGTGAATTGAGGAGAAACAACAAATCAACATATCATAAAAAATGCTAAACGAATGAGACGATCTACAGGAAAGATAGAGATCAGAAAATTGTACCGTGAAGTACCATCAATCAATGGAATCAATTTTTACCAATGGACTCAAATGAAGCAGCTTTAGTAAGATTCACTGTGTCACAATGCAGGAATCATTAACCCTTCTCTTTTGTGGATCCTGGAACATCTTTCCTCACCGTTGATGATCAATGCATGGAACGCATGACGGAAGAAGTATACCTCATCTCAAATGCTATTAAAAAGAAGCAGACACGAGGATGTTCTTTTACCTTCTCCAAGGTTGCAGAAGGACAAATAACATCATAATTCACAAGTCAGACACATATATGTTGTTTTTGCAGTTCTGAGCATGCGCACAAATCAATCTTCATCAAAACAAGCATCAGGAAAAAGCAAGAATCGTCAGTCTTGACGCAGTAAAGCGATCTACAGAAGAAAAATTTCTTTCACATGGTTGACTTTGCACAGGCATTGGTTTTCTTCGCGCTTTTACAGACTGCGATACTATCAGTGCGTTTGCAGGTAAAGGAAAACTTAATGCTGGGGAGACAGTGTGTGAAGACAAAGCCATTATAAATTTGTTCAACTAATGGGACAAGACAGAGAGTCCATACACTGTGATATGATCGAAATTCTACGCTTTGTTTGCCAGCTTTATGGCTATAATATTGATGATGTCAACCTTCTGCGATACAAGATATACTGTGCTAAGAGGGGAAGCATTATTGAGCGTATTTCACCATGTTTGTTAGCATGGTATCAGCATACACTATGTGCTTCGTATCAGAGTTACATATGAAAGCTGCTTCTGGCGTCCCCGCCTCAGAGATATGTGGATGGAAAGTACAGAATGAAGAAATATCAATACTTTGAATGACATGTAAACATGCAACAGACGAGGTAAGACTAATTTTTTTTTAAGACGGGGCTCGGCAATATGGTTAATTTCGTCTGTTCTAAAATAATAGGTCCAAATTAACAGTAAAACTTAGACATGCTTTTGGATATTTGGTTATAACAAAACAAAACATGTAGCGATATAACTGAAGTTAGTGCATTTTTGTCCAGGTCCCGCAAGATCATGCCCATATGGTGATGGTGATTTGAAATGTAGAGATGCGCAAGTTGACAACGTTGGAGAATTTAAAAAAAATGAAGAAGATTAGCATGTAACAGATTGGGATAACGACGATTCCAATCTTGAAATTTAACAGCATAGACAGCTTGAATATTTTTTCATTATATTTTCAACCTTTTAACAACCTTTGGTTAAGATTAGTTTCTTTGCTTCCTTTCACAAATTCAAAAAACTTATTTACATGATATTTGAAGAAAAAGTTTTAAATGGCAATAATTAAATTGTGAGAAAATTTTTATTCCCTTTACCAGAGACCTAAAAAAAGGTGAATCCAAAGGCCTAAAATAAGTGGGGTCGTCACACACAAAGACAAGACAACGATATGATTGGTGAAGCCATTACACTGTACTTTTCAGTTTGAGGTTAAATAACTTGGAAATGGATGGAAATAACAGAAAGCATCACCTGCGTGTGGAACTAGGGGCCATCTTGGGCCAATTGTTTAAGGTCACTCCAACCCGTTTCGGAGCAGCTGGATTGAAAACCTCATCAAAAAACTTTTAAACCCCAATATCTTTTCAACCATTCGTCAAAAGCACACAATCCCTATTTTGATCAGAGTTTTGACGATAGATGCAACGAGTGAATAAATTTCAAAAGGGTGTTTTTTTTATGCACTGCTGACGTCATCAAAATTCCTCAAGAAGCCTATCTTTTCTATTGTTCTTGTGTCTAAGTGTATTTCATGGGCTTATGACTAGTTAGTCTATTAAAACCTGTGTGTCTGTGCGTCTGTGACTTTTGCGAAGCAGAATATATTTTTTTAAATTTTCTTTAACAAGACTATAAAACATTAACATTATAAAACAGTTTTATAGAAACATGTTCTGTAATACACGAAACTATCACTTGAAAAAGTAGAGACGCCAAGGGGTGGATTACTAAGATTAGCGAAGCTTGTGCATTGCACTTGTATGTTTGAGCAAGCTTGGTTTGAGGTAACAAATAGAAATAACTGACGTCGTTCCCTGCGTTATTTTGGAATAACGTCATGATAAAGCATTTAAACCTTAATATATCCTGAACCGTTAGTAGCAAACACTTGACCCTTTACATTATTTTGATTACCGTCTCTAGATGTGCACAATAGAAGTAGCGGCTAGCAGTGTTTTTTAAAAAAAATTTGGGTTTTGATGTGTTTTTGCTGACGTCATCAAAATATCAAGAATCTGATATGTTCTTATCACCTTAACAAAACAACATGATCCAATAACTTATATTTTGATCAGCATTTCAAGCAGTACAAAATGGTGGCAATGGGCTAGCAAATTTCTCAAACACAATTTTTCCATATTAAAAACATCTTCCTTGTTGCAAGGATTCGGCAAATTATAAATTGACCTTTTAGACTAACAACATAAGAACAAAGGAAAACAAAAATATTGAAAGTGAATACAAAAGTCGTTACGATAATAAAAAAATACACTCAAAAACAAAACAATTAAGCAATTCAAACTGAAGTAATAAGGGTACATTCAAATCGAATCGAATCAATATTCGCATGGAATAAATTTAATGAAACCTATTAATTACAAGTAAATTAAAACAGGCGACAGTCATAACTGAGGTTTTACGCTTAGGTCAATCAGTTCAGCAGAAAAGTAAGAAAATTCAACCTCATTTGGCTCGTTTAAAAATGAACTCCGGGCAGCAGGATTGTTAATCCTATAAATCAAGTGGTCGAACTTGACCCCCTTACTGCACTAGGGTAACAAGTGGGATGGTCAACCATTGCCATGCTTCTTTTATGGTCTCAATAATGAGAAGGGAGTACCATTGGTCAGCTGGGGTATGTTCCACCCGCTAGGGCAATAAATGGATGCACAAGAGAAGGCTAACATCTACTAAAAAAGGATGTAAGCTAAGCCATTTTTTTATTTGTGATGCTTGTACCTCAACAATGACTGGGTTGTCGCACTTCAGCAAGGTGTGATCTGTCCTTGATAAAAATCCAGTAATGGTCTGCCTTATGTGCCAAAATGGTTTATAGTTGCAAATAAATTTAACATTATCGGAACCCACATCAGATGTTTTTATCTATATAATAAAAATGTACAATATAATAAAGATCGTGAAGTCACAAGAGTAATGCCATTGAGATTGGGATGTAACGTGTACGATAAATTGCGATGTTTAAGATGTTCAAAAAATTTGTAATGGTGACAGCATTGTGGATCATGAGCGCATGACACGCGGTACACAATGTTAAATGTCCTGATTGCAGTACTGTATTTATTAAACAAGCATAAGACCTGGAAATTAGCTAACCAGTTGTTGTTTATGATGGGTGTCAATTAAGGATTCAGACTTTAACACGGTGGCTAGGGGTAAAATATTTTAGGGCTATTATAACGGTTGCGAAAGCAGTATTATCATTTTTTAGTGACAAGAAAGAGGAACCACTGGAGACATGGCTAAAATATATTTCTATGACAGGTAGCTTTTGACGTAATTCTCCTATCCAGTCCACTGTCCCTGCATTTGCAACTGCATAGCTCGACCTAATTCCACTTCCCTGTCAATGTTCTTTTCTGTCTGGGAAATTTAGACGAGCATAGCATTAACATTAATAGCTTAATTCAAATAAATGTAGCAAATACAATGTGCTTATAACTTTAAGGTCAAATAACCTGGAAACGGGGTGGTGACGGCAGATGTTACTATCACACGGGTTATTAGGTACCCCTGATAATTAAATTGGTCAAATTCCTGAAAGCCGTGCTAGTTTATCCGACTTAAAACCGATGGGTTAATGTTATCAAAAACTATCTAAACCGCAATATCTCTTTGACCATCAAAATCAAAGTCCTACAAATTTTTTGATCAGCGTTTCAAGCTCTTAACAACAGATGCAACTCATCGATGGGTCACTAAACAACGGATATTTTCTAATAATCTCCCACCTAAGTGGATTTTTCCACAAGCTGATCCACTAGTTCTATGTACTTCAAGGGAAGAAAGTCATCATCATCATCATTCTCGGCTTAACGTCCGTTTTCCATGCTAGCATGGGTTGGACGGGGTATATTAATAACCCTCTTCCAATCTGATCTAGACTGTGATAGATCTAAACTCAACTTCCTCTGTATCAAGTCTGTCCTTATAACCTCCTGCCAAGTCTTTCTCGGTCTGCCTCTGGGCTTTGCCCCAGGAACTATCAAGTCTCTACACTTTCTTACCCAATTATCCTCCTCCATTCTTTCCAAGTGCCCCAGCCAATTCAATCTTCTTATCTGGATAACATCTTTAATTCTACGGATACTTAGCCTGCTTCTTAGCTCATCTGAACTCTTTCTGTCTCTCAGACTGGCGTTACACATCCACCTAACCATTCTCATATCATTCCTTTCTAAACGGTCAAGATCTTCCTGCTTCACTGCCCATGTCTCACTACCGTACAACATAACACTTCTTACACAGGCCTCATACAACCTACCTTTTACCTCAATTGACAAGACTCTGCTAGTCAACAAAGGAAGTAACTCTCTGAACTTTTTCCAAGCAGAACCTATCCTGCAAGTAACACTTCTTCCAACACCCCCTTCACTGCCCAACATATCACCTATAAGTAACAGAAGTTCACAACTATCTCTAACGAGCCACTGTTGTACATCATTAAAGCTGGAAATACTTCATTCTCTATAATCTCACCTTTGCAACGCTTGCATACAAACTGAATGTCAGCTCTTAACCTTCCACCAATACTACTGCACTTCTTATGTACATTGGGTACATAAGAAGTGCTTGCAAGTCTGACAAAAAATTGAGTTACTACCAACCCCTTTCCTGCAAACTCCACAAGGCCACTTTCCAACTACAAGGTCACACTTGGCTGCAATGCTACTAATCATGACTTTAGACTTTGCTGTGTTCAACCTTAGCCCTTTCTCTTCTAGTCCTTTCTTCCACTTCTCAAACTTTTCAACTAATTCTTCCATCAACTCTGCTATGAGAACCAAATCATCTGCATACAATAACTCCCATGGACAACCTGTTCTGAACTCCATCGACAGCGCTTCTAAGACTAGAACAAACAACAAAGGACTAAGTACAGAACCCGGATGTACACCAACATTTACACTAAATTCATCACTAAGTGAATCGTTAATCCTGACACGACTTCTAGCATTGCTGTACATAGACTGTACCATCGTAACTAGCCACTCATCCACACCTAATTTTCTCATAGCCCACCAAATAACTTTACGTGGCACTCTATCAAAAGCTTTCTCTAAATCTACAAAGGCAAAATAGAGATTCTTTCTCTTTCCTAAATACTTTTCCTGCAGCTGTTTGAGTAAAAATATTGCATCTGTAGTGCCACGCTCTGGAACAAAACCAAATTGCATCTTATCTATATCAATTCTTTCTCTAAGTAACTTATCAATCACTCTTTCAATAACTTTCATTACTTGATCAACCAACTTCAAACCTCTATAGTTACCTCTTTCTAATGCATCACCCTTGCCCTTGAAACAATTCACTATTACACTCGACTGCCACTCACTCGGAATAGCACCATCCTTTATAATCTGATTAGCAAGACTTGTAATAAGCTCAACTCCAATATATCCAGATGCTTTTACTATCTCTGCAACAATACCTGATACTCCTGCAGCCTTGCCAATCTTCAATTTCCTAATAGCCTCCCCACTACCCATCCTGTCTTGATCTGCATAGCTGGCCCTTCTACAACATCATCATCATCGGAAGAAAGTGTTTGTGGATAAAACTTTGCCGGTTCAGCTTTACCCCAAAATTTATGCATTTATAAGAAATTAGAATATTTTGTAGGAAAAAGACTTTGCGGCTGTGCAAATATTTTTATCTATTTCTGATTAATATTTACACATTTTGTCTTATAGCAGCAAAATTCCTAGATACCATTTCTAATTGCCAAATGTTGCAGTATAAAACTTTTGAGGTTTAAGATCAATTTTACTTTTGCGGGGAAAAAACACTGTGAAAACTATGAAAGTTTCTTCAGCAAACACTTTCTTCTATTAAAGTGCTAATAATCTACCTTGGCTGTCCGTGACTTTTGCAAAGAGGATGGTATTACATCTCATTTGCTCATTTAACATTACATAATCACGTAAATAAAGGAGACTGAGGTCAATACATTTAATAAGATTACTGAAGCCATTGCATTGCAGGTTCAAGTTTAAGGCCTAATAACTTGAAAGCGGGTGGAAATAACTAACGTCAACACTACAAAGGCTTTTTAATTTATAACGAGCTCCTTTCAGCTATTCGATCCTCAGATCGGAATTTTAACAATGTTGGCAGATCATTTCAATTAATGATTTTTCCTAGATTCAAGACAGAAGTTATTCTTATTGATTGAAATGAGTTGTCAACAATATTTAAATTTGTTTTCAAAATAAATTTTCAACATTTTTCACTACTCTTTATTAGTCTCAGTTTTAAGTTTACAAGCTTTTTACAGGTTTTATTTTCATGGTCTTGTAATTTTTTGTTTAAGAAACAGGTCATACATTGATAGCAGCAATTCATTTTGTTGAAGTATATTCATGTATATATTGTAATATGTATATGAAACCTGTTTGTATAAATATTACTTTATAATAATAATAATTTCCTTAGAATACACTACCCTGTCTGTTCATGACTTTTGCAAAGAGGATGTTATTACAAACAGCTTTGATAACTACAAACATTTTCTTCCTTTAAAGTAGAAACCTTTCCTAAATACCACTTGAGACCAAAATTGAAGCAATTCCTCAAAGCTGAGACAGCCAACCTACCCGTTTTGGGATCAGGGGGTTGATAACGTTACCAAAAACCCTTTAAACCACAATAGCCCGAGTTAAAATTGCTTAAGTACCGCCTGGAATAGGACAAATTTCTGTTGGTGCCAAAAGGTAGCCTAGGCATAGGGCTATGAAAAAAATGTATGGTAAACAGTGTCTTCCTCTTCTTTCTTCTTCTTTTTCTTCTGCCTATTGTATTTTGTCTTCAATCCCAACAAATGTTTTTTTTCCTTTTCGGAAGAAAGGGGATACATAATTATTGCCTGACTCTTTCTTTAAATTCTTGTAACAAGGAAACCACAAGAATGACTATGTTTGTGTACCCAGAATGTGATGTGATCATAACTGCGAAATCACGTACTTTAGTATTAGTTTATTTGTGGTTACTGATAAGGTTATGCCCCAGAATGTGATCTGATCATAACTGCGAAATCATGTACTTTAGTATTAGTTTATTTGTGGTTACTGATAAGGTTATGCCCCAGAATGTGATCTGATCATAACTGCGAAATCACGTACTTTAGTATTAGTTTATTTGTGGTTACTGATAAGGTTATGCTGTAATTTTGATGCAGCAGTTTTTACCTGATAGAAGTATTTGATTTGACCTAAAGTATTACGGTGAATCTCCACGAGACGATTTTCACAACAATTTTTATTATGATTGCCGAAAAAAACTAAAGTATAGTGTAGAATGACAAAAAGTTAATTTCTAGACGATTTTTTCTAATTTATGATGGCTGATTTTACGTTACTCATTTGACCTTGAAGAATAACTAATATTAATATTTGTTTGATTTGTACTAAGATGCTGAACTATTTCGGACAACACAAAACACGACCATCTTTAAATTATTCTTAAAGCACTCTGATTTATAATTTTTGTTTTCCTGCTTTTTTGATAAGAATCAGCAATAATCTCCACCCTCTTGTATCGATTTTGCAATACTTGTTACAAGATCTACAAATATGAAATAGAAGGAATGTTCCCACTAGCGCCATAAGATCTATAATGAGAACTAAATTTATGTGCTCTCGATCATACATCACAGCTGTTGATTGGATATAATAATCTTCTTCAGTAATTTGCTTTTTTCAGTATTTCTTATATAACCATCTGCATTTTACAAGCTTGGTGCGATTTAAGGTAGTTGGTTTTCAAGTGTTTTCTTGAAATCAATAAGCTATATCCTTGTCTAAGTAAAGTTAAAATAAATTTTGACAGGATATCCCTTTCACTTTTTTGGTGTGAATGTCCAGTTGTAATTCTTTTTTTCTCTTTTCCTTTAAACAAATATTTACAAATCGCTATGTTGTTTGCGCCCTTCACTAGTTGATCTAAATGGGGTTGATATACTCTTCAGCAGGCACATTCATGAATTCAGTGATCCGGTTGTTTTGATTTGGTAATTTGAGATGGTGTACTTGGCTTGTTTGATCATTTACAATCCCTCCCTTGTCTTTAAGAGCTTTTGCATTTCCTGCTTGTTTTCTTGCACAGCAACGTAAATCAGCGTTACACTCTCATTAAATCAAAATATTACAATCTAGTATTACCTATTTCACTATGATAAATTGTGTCTTTGAAAGCTTCATTGTCCTTTGAAACTTCTGTATAACTGTCAATGGTTTCATCTGTTATTCCCTCGTCATTGTCAGCAGATTTTGTGTAGCTCATCCCTTAGCTCTACTTGTTTTTCATATTCAAAGCGGTTTAATCAACGATTATTGTTAACATCACAAAGTTTTTTCATATCAAAATAACTACATCAAGTAACTGTTTCCTCCTTCCCTATTCGTACTCTCGGTTTTCGTTTAGTAAACTTTTTGAGGTTGCCAATACCTTTCCAATATTTTAGAGTTTAAGTTATATCCTATTAGACACAATTTGGCCAAATATGAAGCTGCCATCTTGTTCAGAACACAAAATATTGGCCATTTTTCGAAACCACTTATCGAATTCCCTTTATTAACCCTTAAAATGAGAAATAAGCTAAAATCTGATTAAATACAGATAGAAACTTCAAACTTGGAACATATCTTAGTTTATTGAAAGGAACACTTCTGTAAAGTTTCAAATTTTCCCGATTTTGACACATTTCTCCGATTTTGTCATAAAAAATAACTAAATGCCAACTTTGCGGGTAATTTTCAGTATCTAGAAGTACTGAAGAAACGAGACATTTTATTTACCTCCTAGAAACTGAAAACAGAACATTTATAACGGCTATGATGCTCCTTCAATTGCTTTTTTTATAAAACATACAATTTTTTCAAATTTTTGGCTTTTTCAAACTTTATGATAACGTCAAATCAAAAGTGCTGACATCAGCAAAAATTGTGAAATGCCATTTTGTTCCTTTTATGATGGCCTATAACTGGACCAAGTTTGTTGGACATTGTGTAAGGCATTGAAAAGTTCTGAACAGCCCAAAAAAGCCAATAATTTTTTTTAATTCTATGCATAATATAAGTATTCTATACATTTTCTCATTTTCTTTCTTTTCTATGCATTGGATGTAATTGCTAAACAAATTTTTATTTTAAATATGCAAGGGTCCACGTTGGTATCTTGGTTTGCTTTTGCCCAACGAAATATATTATTCTATAATATACTTTTGGTTAATATTTTTGAAGGCTCAAGACACTTCGGGGATTAATTTTCAAGAGAACTAATTTTTGCAAAGTTACAGTAGTACGTCCTAATTAAATTTTGCAAATTTTGCAAAAAAAGAATTTGATGACATTTTTCTCTCAATTTATACAATTGAGAGAAAATACTCAATTTAAGGGTTTTTATATGTAGACATTTTTTAGTTAAAAATCCTGGCATCATCGTTTCCTATAGTTATTTGTGATAAACTAGCTCACTGTTCAAGGAAGAAGAAAAAATGAAATATACATGAAGAAATATGAATGAAAGGATGAAACGAATACAAGCTGAAAATAAAAATGATTTGAAAAACATATTAAAATGAAAAGCATATGTATCACGGAGACTATAGTGGAAAGTTTAAAATTCCTGTCATTTTACTCTAACATTTCCAAAAAAAATCTCAAATTCTGAAATTCCTGACAGTGTGGACACCCTGATTACATATAGTGCTAAATAAATCAGAAAATAAATGAATTTCTAGAATATATACATAGTGAGTTTTCCAATATTTTCTGGAGAAATCAATTTTCACAAAATTGACTAAACCTCTTGAAATTTGGGAAAAAATTCCCATGAAAATCAATTCCCTCAAGGTAGATCGTTACAAAAAAAATCTGAATCCAATACATTTTCCCAGAAAAAACTTTGGGATTAAGGATTGCACAATAATATTTCACACAAAATCCACAAAATTGTGCTCTTTTATTTTTTTTCCATTTCTATGTTGAAATCCCACACGTATTCAGAGTATATATGTATTTGGTCTTGTTGAAATGCATGGTTGTGTGACTCATTGAATAAATAAACTTCCTGTCAAATCTTAAGTAGTTCTCTTGTTTCGCTAAGTGTTAGGGTTAGGTGTTTCTGGTTACTGGAGTCGAAAAGAAATTTCTGACTTTTTTACGATATACAGGGAAAATGTCACATATATACCTAAAGAATTTTTAAATTAAATTTCCACACCAATCAAGCTGACTAACCTCTCTTTCTTCTATCAAAGCTGTATCATACTTTGGTGTAAATATTGGATCGCTCAAAAATTTTCTAAGTTCTTTCCTCATCTCATGGTTATCGTGATCAAGTAACTCAGTCATTTTTTCCACATTAAAATTAGCACGTGGCCATTTTAACCGAAGCATATCTGGCTCTTGCATGGGTTTTATAGCACTCATGATACATCTTTGTCCAACATTTTTTAAAAAAATTCTCGACTTAAAGGTGTGAGCAATTTTTACAGCCAACATTTGAAATTATTTGAAGCCTAAATCATAGAAAATACCTGAAAACATGTAATGATTAAAAAAATTAATTAAGGGAAGTTTCGAGGGGCTATACTTCCAGAATAATCAGAAAAAGCAGAGATAGAATTTAAGCCAATTGTTTTCAATCTTAATAAAGTATACATTCCTCAAAAAAGCTTACAAAGCTTTACGTACACCTTACAGTAATCCACATTCTGAGGAATGACGTGTAATAAGAAGACCAATCAAAAGGTCAAGGTGCAAGTAGTCATTCACAATTTACAACCACACAGACGTCCAAACAACGTGTTTATGAATAATTGTTGTGTACGACAAATTTCCTACTTTTATAATGATACCTCCTTGACTTTTTAGCGAAAAAATAAACTACGCCCTGTAAAGTATGTGAATATCAGTAGAACAGAAAGTGTTTTGAGAAGAAAGCATGTCAACACACAACCATAAAATGCTTTACAAAATTTTTTTTTGAGAAGTATACTTAAGGGATCCCGAGGTATTTTTACAAGTTGGACTTATACGTGAAAGATTTTTATGAGAAATTCCCAATGACACCTTGATACTTATCGAATAACTTCCAGAAGAGAAGGTAATTAATCATTTTTATTTTTAGAACACAAAAAAACATTGAATATAATGTTCTTGGAGGTCCAACTTGTGGATCAAACTATATAATTTTTGAAGTGCTTAATGGTCATGCACTTCAACCTTTCTCTTTGAGCGATATGATGCCATGGACAGAGATACCACTCGCAATGGTCCAGTGATTATTTGGTGAATTGGAATGATTATCCAGATCTGTTTCATCAAGGGGATTCTGTTTGAAAATGTAGCATGAACTGTCCTCTGTACATCTTGACGCCACTGTCGTAATGCTCTTCCTACGAACATTGATTTTCTTTGTCTTGGATCAATGTAAACTATAGCATAGTAAATTTGGCGTGTTTGTAATTAAAATACCAATTAAATTCCTTGTATATACGTTTAAACTGACTAACAACTTTAACAACCAACTGCACCTGAATGTTTTTTGAATGAATCTGATACATTCATGTTCAATTTCGAACTCAAAAAAAGGCGCCATTTGAAACTATTTATATAACAAACCCTATTGGTAGGACGTTGCGTAAGGGCAGGGTTCGAATTAGCAGTTCGCAATTCGCAATTTGCAAATCGAAATGCCATTTTTGCGAATCACTTTACGAAGAAAATGATAAAATTGCGAATCGAATATTTTTAAGTGGCGATAGAAATGCTTTTTTAGATCGCATTTTAAAAGTTTAAGAACGAAGAACGGCGATAGAAAAGCTTTTTTAGATCGCATTTTAAAAACCTGAATGAAGAACGGCGATAGAAATGCTTTTTTAGATTGAATTTTTAAAATTTAAGAACTAAGAACGGCGATAGAAATGCTTTTTTAGATCGCATTTTAAAAGCTTAAGAACGAAGAACGGCGATAGAAAAGCTTTTTTAGATCGTATTTTAAAAGTTTAAGAACGAAGAACGGCGATAGAAATGCTTTTTTAGATTGCGTTTTTAAAATTTAAGAACGAAAAGCGGCAATAAAAATGCTTTTTTAGATCACGTTTTAAAAACTTAAGAACGAAGAACGGCGATAGAAATGCTGTTTTAGATCGCATTTTAAAAGTTTAAGGCGTGAGTATACGAAAAAATGGGTTTTTTTTTAAAAAAAAAAATTTTTCAGTGATTAGATAGAAAAAGATCTGGGCTTTTAAATGGTGCAAAAATATTTAAAAAAAAATGTATTTAAGATAGATTATTATCCCCAAAATTTTTTTTCCATAAATTACTTTTTTGTTATGCGATAAAGATCAAATATTTGTTCACACGTAATCATCTTGGGTATTAATTTTTACTACTCAATTATGTTCAAGGTTATAATGATAGCCGACTCAAAGAGGAAAATGATTTTCGTATGTAGTTAAAAGATTCTTTTGAAGTTTTTCTCCTATTTCCCATAAGGATATTTTCTTTTTCTTTTTTGTCTTCCGAAGTTGAATATAATTTACTGTGAAAAACATGGCAAAACCAGTTTATAAGTTAACAGCAAATAAAAATGTCCTATCGTCATAAAGCTTTTATATCATCAAAAAAAGAAGAAAATCCAAAACAAAAATATTAGACTCGCCAGCTAAAAGAAGATTAAAGCAAAATGTTTCTACTGCCGATCGCCAAGCTAGCAATAGTCGAAAAAAAATTGTAGACGCTGTGTCATCCAGCGATAGCGATGAGAGCGATGACGAATACACAAACTTTCCGCCATGCAACTGGATCGTTGATTTAAATCTATTGACAGATTGTTTATTGTCTAGAGTTTGTTTTTGTTTTACCCATACTCAACTGTGTATAATTGTGAATGTGAGCGAACACGTGCAGCATAAACAGAAGATGTGAAAAAAACCTGTTAACAAATAGTCGTTACCATAGTGATCAATTATTATGCAGAAGTATAAGATTTCTGTAAGAAACTTAAAAGCTCTTTTTCACAGTGTTAAATTTTTAAGAGAGCTTACGTTTTAAATCTCTTTTACAAAACTATAAAGGATGTGGGGTGGAGAGCACGCTTAGCGTGGAGGGGAATGTTTGATCTAAAAACGCTTTTTTTTTTATTTCTTGAGAATGAGCAGAACGCGAGTTATGATGAGTTTTCTGACAATTAGAGGTTAAAAATTGTGGAAAAAATTTTAATACAAAATAACTCCAAAAGTAAAAAACATTAAGAAAAAATTAAAAAAGCGTTTTTAGATCAATGTCTTGTGATCACAAAAAAGCAAACAGCAAACTTGAGAAATTAGTAGTTTTGTAAAAGAGATCGCATTTGTAGGAGAGGGGTCATTTTTTTTTCGTGTCTATTAAACCTTCAAATTTTATTTTTCTTAATAATTTTTATACCATTATATAGGAAATCATATAGGCTTTCTAAAAATATATACATTAATATATCAAAATAAAATTTTGGTGAATTAAAAGCATTTTAAAATATCACACCTTTTTTTGTATACTCACGCCTTAAGAACGAAAAGCGGCAATAAAAATGCTTTTTTAGATCGCATTTTAAAAACTTAAGAACGAAGAACAGCGATAGAAAAATGGTAATTGATCTAAGGTGTTCCCAGGCCACATCTAGATGGTGGTTTACTTCAGTACAGAGTGCCGAAATTTTTGCGAACCGACTTTACTTTTCTAATTCGAACCCTGAAGGGTGCGCAATAAATTGTGACCACCAAGCAGATTGTGTCGTGAATTATTGCGCAGTAGTTTTCTCAATTCGGCTACGGGTTTACATAAAAATAACTATTTACATGGGTAATCAAGACTACTTTGCGTCTTTTCAACAAAAAAACATTTTGAAGATGGCGGCTGATGAAGCTAATTGGCAAAGTTTCGTGGGACCACGTTTAAGTATTTATTTACCCACTTCTTCATTTCAAGTACTAAAAATTGTTTTTCTGAAAGTGTGCCGGCTTGTCAAGTGTGGAAATGGCATTATTTTCGAAGCCAGTATTATTTTCACTTCGTTTTATATCATAAACAGCTTTTATAGGTACATTGGTGAATATCTTCCTCTGCACAACGATTTGCGGTGTGCAACGATTAGATGCACTGACTATATTTTTTATTTTTTAAAACAAAACAATTGTTCGCAAAAAACTTTCGTTTGACTTTGCGCCAACAAGGCATCTGTTCTTGCTATCATAGTCAGTAATAATTAAAGCAGGTAAGGGGCCATCGACAATCGATTTTCAAATCTTTTAGCAGCATTTGACCGTTGAAGGGGGGGAAGCTAACGCCGTTAAAAAGATATGAAAATCTCTAAGATGTTGATGTTCATTCTTCTTTCTTTTAGAATAAGAGAAGTAGTTGAACTATCACGTTTCGTGCTGCGCAACGAAGTATCCGTCGTTCATAACCAATCAAGCCTTTTTCACAAGCTATTGGGATTGTCTCAATTTTCAGCAAACCGAGTCGGTTGTTATAAATTGAACCCCTGTAACCCACTGTCCCCGGTATTTATCCGTCAAATTTTGGATTTAGTTAAAATGAGAACCAACAAACCGGGAACGAGTTTGGTTTTTGGTACATTTAGATAAGTGCTGAGCGAGATCAATGTTTGATAATCGAGACCAAACATCGCATAAAGATAGTCGTGGAAGGAAGACGATACGGCTGTTTTCATAGGAAAGTTGGTTTTCGTTTTCTTTTATTTCTGGACAATATTTTTCAAAATTTGGCTGTTAAGAGGGAGGGGGAGGGGGTAGAAAGTTTAACGGTCAAATGCCGCTAAAAGATATGAAAATCGATTGTCGATGGCCCCTAATAAATCCAATGTAATAGGGTGCCACAAAAAAAGACTGGAGCTAGTTTTTAACAAAGAAGATGGAGGTCGAGCGAGAAGAAAAAAAAATATTTAAAAAGGTATAACTGGAGTCACATGAAGTTTTAACAAAAATTGGAAACATCATTTAGAATTTCTCATGCAAATCTTTCAGATGAGTCCAACTTAAGTACCTTGGGAATCCCCCTAAATAAACTTTTTTACACTTTAAGTGTACGAATTAACGAAGTATATATACTTCATGTGTACTTTTCCTGCATAATGAAAAATAACTGAATGTAAAGTGTAGTTCATTCAAACTTCTTAAGAAATAAAGTATACTTCAATGTATATAGTCAGATGAGGTAATCATATTCCGCACTTGTAACTTTTCCGCACTTATAAAATCGCGTTTTTCTCTCGCTGGGACGCTTTTCACATCTTGTATTATACATGCTATTAAAATATATAAGTGTCGTCATCTTTTTCCCAGGGATTTGAAAGAAAATAACGGTTAAAACAGCAGAAAATCAGTGCACAAAGTTCATGTGGGAGAATTAACGGAAAGGCAGTCATTGCCCCATTTTTTTTTTAATTTTTTTTTGGACGCACGCACCGTGGGCTTGGCCAGATGCGCTTTAGGGGCCTTAAACAAATGCGTGCGTAGCGCGTAGTAAGAAATACAGAGAAAAAAGGAATTGGAACATTTTACAATAAAGTTAATTTTTTCTTCTTATAATAATAAGACGAATCTCTCTTTTCACCGCACTCCCATAGGTTTAGATATAAAAACAACAAAGCAATTTTGTGTTATCTTGTGTTTTAAAAAGTTTAACTAGATAGTTGGTAGATCACTTTATTTTATTTTGATTTATTTCCAGTTAAGCAACAAAATGATGATGATCTAAAAAACATTTAAAAAAATTAAAAATAGTGTAAGGTCCCTAGAAATAACTAGAAATAACAGATAAATGTCATCAGCAACGGAAGTTGACTGCCAAATCGGCTTGTTCCGCCGTAAACGAAGCGCATTTGCAATGATACCATTGCGGACATCGTGTACATTGCACCCAGTCAATTTTCGTTGTCTTTGGGTTTTTTTAGACATGCCTGAAATCAAGAAGAAGAATCATAAAAGTTCGAACTCATTACGACAATTGATTGCTTGTGTACTCATAAATATGAATATAAATGCACTTACCCGACACATTGAATGTTCTTTCTGAATATTCTTCCATGTACGTGCAGATGGAATACAATTTCCGACAATCGTCTTATATATATGTCTTCTAAAGCCCATTGGATCGCATTTGTCGGTTAGCTTGCCACCTTAACGAAAGTCATAAAATTTTATTAACAAAACTTTCGAAGGTATTTAAATTATACGTCTTCATTTCTTAATTTCGCTTAGACAAGTCAGTACTAAATAATATTTTTGACATAAACATCCTATAAATGAAACACTTACCTGACATTATCTTTGACGCGTAGAAGCAGCAGTATACACCACAGCTGCGTGCATCTTTCTGCATCACATGTTCTTCTGTTTTGATGGATATGTTGGTTAAGTTTTTCCAAAATTTCTTTTGGAGAATTTTCATTGCCACTGATACCGCATCGCTATGGGATTTTAGATTAGGATTGTAGTCGGTTGTCATGGGGTCGAGTACAATGATCGATCCACTTTTCACATCCACAACTGTCAAAATCCAATGTGTGCCGCCGTCGTTGTATGGTATAAGCACGTACTTGATATTATCTAAGTCGATTTTTGAAAATAAGCCTCTGATGGACTTGAAGCGATCTATAGCAAGTACCTCTGCCGGATCAAGATATATCATGTCGGTGTTTTTACAGCGTAGGTGAAACAAATAAGCTGTAATGATCTCATCTTGTAGCCAACCAGGTCTAAAACCACGTTCGACATTCTTGAGTTCGCGCAGTTCAGATTCAGTGAATGTGACCTCCAAAGACAACAATGAAAAAAACGTAATTGTGACACAATCAAACTTCAGCAATGGTAATCGCATATCGTCAAACCCCGACACCCTGGGCATCACATTAGGGTTAGGGGAATTATTACATTTTCTGTGATGACCTTTTCAGGGAATTCCGTATTAATTCCATCACTTTGCTTTTCGGCAGGTGAATCTGAAAACATGAGTAAAAAGGTTAGAAAAAAAGGAAAATATTTATCATTTAAAACATTTATCTTTATCGTACTTTTTACTTACCCGATCTTTCATCATGGGTAATTATAACTTCATCTTGAAGTGCTTGAAGCTTCTTTTCTCTTCTGCGCTTGTATCTTTTAGTTTGCTCTAAAATAATAAAAACGTGCCTTGCCTAAAAACTCAGAATTTTTTTACTTATTTTCTCGCAAGGACGCTACTTTCTAGACGTATTACAAATACGAAAGGTAGTTGGGAAGTGCATACATAACTTACTAGAAACTTCTTTTTCAACATCTGAAAATATTTTATTTAGCTCTGTGTTGCATTCATCTTCCGAAGAACTGTCAACTAAAAAAAGTGTATAATACTGTATATTGGAAACAGTTTGGCGATTACTTTTTAACATTGAGGATACTTTACTCATCTTACTCACTCACCGATTATTGAGTACTTTGCTTTGTTTATATTTTGCTTCAAGCAACCTTGTGAAAAATATTTTTAAAAGACTAAAACATTTTGTGACAGTGTCTATGAAGTAAAAAATTACATTTTAGAGACCTTACCTAATTCTTCCCTAGTTTCCCTTATAATGGCTTTGTATAAAAGCTTCTCCCCGATAACGTTCGAACTTGATTCTTCTACAAACAAGAAAACACTCATTGAAAAAAAGGTAAAACATTTGGCGAGACAACTTTCATAAAGAAAATACAGTTTTTCTCACCTGTTTTTTCTGTTTCCATAACTAATTCTTCCACAAACTATCTACAACAAATAGTTTAGCCGAGAACAAGCACCCAGCACAAAGTAAATAAACGTTTTATATATAATTTTTAATATTTCAAAAAATGGACTAGCTTCAAATATGTACTAACTCAATTTCCTTGATGATATGATTTTCCCGCGCGCACGTGGGGTTTGTTTTGATGTTTAAGCCTATGACTTTGAATCCTTGATTCCATATTTGGTGTTCTGATATTAAACTTACAACGGAGTGTAACGATATCTTCATCTGAGAGGTTATTTAAAAAATGGGGCAATGACTGCCTTTCCGTTAATTCTCCATCCATCCGCCATATTGAGTTTCTTGTTATTGTGCGTAACTTTTCGATCATGCGCTCTACGAACTCGCTATTGTTTAAGTAAATGTGTTAAATAACAGGACCGACCCTAAGCCACTCAGAACAATTTAGCCCCATAAATAATCTCTAAACGGAGCGTATTTATAGGTTGCGAACGATAAGCGCGGCATTTTTAGATACATATTGTAATCATTCCGCACAAAATCTTAGTTATGAGTTATACTGAAATCGTTGCTCGTATCTCAAATACTTGTGATTACAGCTTTGTGTTTGCAACGCTAACCCTGACTATACAGAAGTTCGCGTTACACATGATGCAACTATTCCGCACCTGCTATTTTACAAGCATTTCATTGGTAAATATAAATAAGAGTTCGAATATCATGCTATAAATTTTCGTAACTCTACGATCTCATTCTTTTTCGGCATAGAACTAGAGAAGAGTAAACTATTGCTTAGCTGTTCGAAGCACTTTTACGTAGTAGGTATATTCAGAAGCTACATTTTAATGAACATTATTAGAAATAAGGAAAACGTATAATATTTCTTACAACTTTAATCTTTTTAAGACAAAAAAAAAACGTCATGGGAAAGTTAATAAAAGAGCGCGAAAATTTAAGAAAGTACAAGTTAAGGTCCGTAACACTTGGAAAGAACAAGATATCCAAGACGCTCTTCACGAGTTAGATTCTGTTCCTGGAAAGACGATACGTGCTGTTGCGGCTCAATATGGCCTTGAGGAATCGACACTCCGTTTTCGTTTACGAAAACGACAAGCAAACGAAGATTTGGGCAAAGGTGGTCGAAGGTAAAATCAATGTCTTTTGGTAGGGCTAATAGACCTTTTCATCGATAGCGACACCATTTTGAATTTCCCGCTTTCGCAATGCATCTCCGGACGACCGGGGTATCTGAGAGATCAAAACATTACAAGATTGTAGCCATTTTGGAGCTTGTTTATGCTTGGATTTTTGTGAAATTGGAATTAACGATCGCTGTGCTGTTGGAGCTTGTAATAATGCTCGAAAATATAAGAAAAAATATGTAATAAGCCACATATCTCTGCATACGATGGGAGTCTTGAGCTAAAATTCTGGAAATGTCCTGATCCAAAGTTTTATTCTAAATGGGGGTTTGCATGTAATAGGAAGCATTTTATTTTTAAGAAACACAGTGTTATTTGCTCAAACAATTTTGATTATGGAAGACCCACTGATGTTAGCCAACACCCTACACTATATTTGAAAGGATATGGTGAAGAGTCTGCTAGGAAAAGAAAACAACCAAAGGACAGGCAGGCATTACCTTGTGCATCCAAAAAGCGAAAATTAGGTAAAATATCGACACCTACAAAAATTGAACCATCCATAGGACCAGCCAGTGAAGAAGTAAAAGAAGAAATTATAACACCTGATACTGTCAGTGCTTTTGATTTTAGTGTCAGCGTTGATTTGACATCACCGTCATCTTCCCTAGCTAGTTTTGTTCTTATCACGTCAGGTAACCTGTGTTTTGCCCCCATTTGTTCATCAAAAAAGACAGTTTACTCGATCAGAGGTATATCATGGTAAACGTGTTGCTAGAGCAAGGATCCACATAGAAAGAGTGATGGGAAGATTAAAGGAATTTAGAATGCTTAGTAATACTTTACCAATATATGACTGATCTATGTGACCACATTTGGACAATAGCTGGGGCAATATTAAATATGCAACCACCTTTGGTAAAATAATATTCAAGTACTCCCTTCAATTTGCAGAGAAATGTTAGGCTTTACAAACACCATCATAAATGGCTTTTTTTAAAGCCACACATTTAAAAAAAATGTTATTTATGGCATAGATGGCATAAAGCTGAAATTCCTTTGCTTTTACGGCAAACCATACCAGTACCATTATTATACAGTGTGTTTCAAATGTTTTTTTATGTAATTAATAAATTTAAAAGCATCACAGGGCTTTTAATATATATACTTTTAGGGAAGAAAGTGTTTGCAGAAAGAAACTTTTGCGGTTCCTGCGAAACAACATTTTGTGGGGGAAAATTTTCTTCCGTAAACACATTAAAAAGTTTCTTCCGTAAACACTTTCTTCCCTTACAGTATGCAAGGCATACTTAAGCATAAGTGCCACCCTTTGAAAGGCTAATCCTATTGCTGTATGTTTACATTATGCAGATTACATAAAATCAGACATATATATATATATATATATATACTATACCTGTATTTTTTACCAATTAATGTTTTTTTTTAAATGTGTGGCTTTAAAAAACCCGTTTTATTGAGGCATGGGCACAGAAAATTTGTTTGAGGCAAAATTTTAATCAGGATTGGGAGGAGAGCAACTGATCTAATTCATTTTGTATCTGATTACTGTCACTTATTGAAACATAATCAACAATTTCATTTAAAACATCTTTGCGTATATATTTGGTGGCTATTTTCCCACGAGTTTGGTAAATGTTCTAGTCGTAAGTTGGTGAGTTGGTGAGGCGTGAGTCGGTGAGCTGGTGAGTTGCAAAATTTTCCGAATGCCGACATCCGGAAAAATATGCATATGCTCTCTTTGTCGCTCTCCACCGTAGAGTTTAAATTTTAAGAAGTAATTATATCATCATCACATTATATCTTCAGACGTGATCAACGAAAGGTGTTCAGTGGCAATTATGTCAAAGCGACGAGTTCGAAAAAGTGGTGAAAAAGTGGCGAAAAGTTGTAAAAAAAAATTTTTCTGTTTTTTTCCTCTCATTAAAAATTTATACTGAGTTTCCTTCAATCAAATACGGCGTTCTTTTATCTCTTCCCTTTATGGTTTCGAATAGCAAGAAACGTATCAGTGATCACCTTTTACCCCCTTGAATTTAAACATAGTGAAGATTTTCTTCAATATGGGCAATTTTCCAGGGGGAGATTAACAGATACTTCTATTAGGAGAAGACTGGATCGAATTTTTTACCAACTTTGGCGGACTCCAGTTGGAGGATTTTTTAAGCCTTGTTAGGCTTGAGTTGCATGAGCGAAAGTAATATCCTAGGCTCATAGACCTTATAAATTTATTTAGGGGTTGTGAATGATCAATTAAAAAAGTGGATGTGGTGGGTATAAATTTTAATCCTTTGATAAGGATATTCTCCTCCAAATGTGATAATTTGTAAGAGGATAAATTTGTAGTTAGTCGTTTTAGGAAATTATTTTGATTAATTTTATTTTTTGTTTTTTTCTTACTATTTCTATTTGTGCTTAGTCACATGGCCGAGTATTTCTTGCGTTCCTTATGGTCAAAGTGGATGTCAAGCAGTAGTTCTGTGTTGTATATTGTTATGTGTTGGTGGACGGGTAGGAGTGGGATTACGTCTATTGTTGAAATGGCTCTGCTGTTATCTGGTACTTATGAGAGGTCTGTGGTGTGGCATATGGAATCTTTCTTGGCTATGATGTGTAGTATGTGGATAGTTGTTAGTATTTTGTTGCTCAGTTAGTTTAATCTTTTTTGTCATGTCAGGTCGAGGTCTGGTTGTGGTAGCTGGTCGTTTTGGAGTTTGTTGTCCTGTGTTTTTTGTTACGTATGGTTTCTGTCTTGGAGAGGATGGTGGTCGTTTAAGTTGTTGTGAGGAATTTATAGTTACATAATTTTCTTTTAGTTTTTCAGTTATATGTGGGCTAGATAGGCTGTTTGTCAATGTGTCTATTTTCTGTCTAAGAAAGAAATATATAGAGGTAACCCTTCCGTTATAAACAGACCCTTCAAAATGACCGACCGCTTACGCCAGGTCGGGTTGTTTTGATTCTATCACGGATCAATTTCACTACACGAGCAGAAAGCGGTATAAGAAACAAGGCCTGTGCGTCTGATGAAGCCCTTGTTTCTTAGGTCATCCTTTTACCCACACAACATCCTTTCTCTACATACGAAACTTCGAATCCTCCACTGGAGAGTAGGGACACCCAATCAAAAAACACGTTTCAAGAAAATGAATCACACGAGGTACCTTTCGGTTTAAATAAATCGCCTCCTACAATTCCGTAACTTCTCAAACAAGCCTTAATTTAAGTCATTATACAACAATTTTAGGTACTTCTTATCTCAGATAGAGAGGAGGATGTTGTTGTTATTAGTTCAGAAAAAAAATCCGCCTCTCTCCAGAAAAAAAGGATCAAGCTAGATGAAGAAGAGTGAGCTTTTTTTTCTTTTTTTTTTTCTTTTACACACTCTGCAGAATATATTTGAGCATAAAAATCTTCGCAGCTAATAAATACTAACAATATTCCAGTCCAACGAATTTTAGCGATTCCAAGATTTTTTAATGGTTTTTTCTCTCTAACTATGCAGATCATCCCATTCGAAATCATCGCACGTCAGAAAGTTGTTTGATACCGAATCTTCTGAACGATAAAAAAAAAATTTTCCGGAAAAATAACCACATGAAAAACGGCAGCCGTATATTTTTTTAACTCACCAACTCGCGACTCGCGAACTCACTAACTCACCGACTCGAAGATTACCTATACTCTTTTCCCACTAAACATCTCTGGAAGTATATAATGTGCTAAAAAAATGTTCCAATCGATTGTGTTTTTCCACTGTAATTGTGCATGATTCTTGTGGTAAATAAACAACAAAGTCAGCATAAGTTGCTCCAGTTACATACATTTGATGCTGAATTTGTGTGAAATAAGGATGGCTAGGTTTTAAGGTATAGACAACTCCAGATGTAGCAGACATGGCATTAATGCAAGAGTTATGCGATGTAGTATAATCACGCATATATATATATTTTTATCTCGAGCACTATAAGGACATTTGATTTCCAAAACTCCAAAACCATCACAGCAAGTACAGGAAATAAGACCATCAGCACTAGCCCCAAGCATAAATTTTTCGTGATGTATTCTCAGGCCAGCATCTTTGCAGGAAAAACCTTTATGCAAACTCTTTTGTTGTCATGTATATCTCTTCCTAGCATAAACTTCGTGTTCATTACCCCATGAAAGTGATGCAGACTTTGCAACTGGTGTATAGCCCAATATCTTAGCAACCAAATTATTTATTGCAGAAGTGTTAGGGTTTAAACGGTTATATTTAGTGAGAACAGCATGTGCTACTGAAGCTGTGATAACACCGTAGCGATAATCAAACCATGATTTGTTCGAACTTTGTCCTCTAGTTGAAACTTCAATTTCTAATATCTGTATATACTTCAGTACGGTTTTCCTTCAATGATTTTTAGAAATCATCAGATGTCGATTGACCCACCACCAGTTCCTTCATATTTAATGGTTTGCTTGCCACTGGTGTTACTTCATTATAACTGTGCTCACAAACAATATTACTGTCTTTGAAGCACAGAACAGAAGCTTTACCTTCTGATGCTGATACAAGTTCGTTCCAGTTAATAGTTGAATGTCGCTCTTGAGGTGGACGAGGATCAAACATATTTCTCAGACATTTTATAGGAAGATCGTTGTTTTCTGGATGAGGTCTTTTGAAATTAACTAAGTTTAAGGGTACAGGCTGATGAACTTTACCCTTTTTGGTAACAGTTTCTTGCCACTTTTGTTTTTTAGAAGTGCAAGTTTTGTTACGTCCCAGTGATACTTTATTTTCGACAAAATGTAACAGTGCGAAAATATGCTTGCACGACTCACTGTATCCTGCAACACAGCCACACTCTCCAGTCACAATTTCACGACTATAGTTTATGCACACCCAAACATTATAGGGTGTTTCACTAACTCTTGTTTGTGGCACTACATTACCTCGAATGAAACAATACTTTAAACAACTTGAAATATTGTTAAATTCAACATTCCTAACATGACCTGCAAACATCAGATTGTGGCCTTCTTTGCAACCTTTTTCTGAAATACTTTTTTTTGCATAGTCCCTGAGACAGCTTTGTGGTGATGTCTGGAAAGTATAAGAAGGAATTCATCCAGCCTAATTTTACCTCCTCAGGAAAAGGAATTTGGATACAATCAACACATAATTTTGCAGCTCTTCGATCTTGTATCTCTCTGCTTTTCTCCTCCAAGGACGGTAAAACTGGAAGTTCAAGTAACTGAGCAGCTAGGACTTTCTTAATTAAATCAGCTTTTCTACTCCCTCCCCCAGATAAAGATATGCCTCGGGAAGACAAATATTTCTTAAGTGCCTCTACATTCCATTTTATTAATTCTTTTTCAGTAAAAACCATGATTAAAACAAATACAATCCAACGCAATCCAACAAATTCTTCTGTTGACACTAACTCCAGATACCCCGGTCGTCCGGAGATGCATTGCGAAAGCGGGAAATTCAAAATGGTGTCGCTATCGATGAAAAGGTCTAATAGACCTTTTCATCGATAGCGATAAAAAACAAGATAATAATGAAAAGTATGACGTCAATTTTGTAGGTGCGTTTTCAACACAGAGATAGAAGCTCAATTAGCTGAGTGCATTGCCGTGATTTGCAACCTAGGGTTTAGTCCCACATTACACGAAGTAATTGTGAGTGCAACGTTATTGAGGTTGTTTATACGAATCTTGCTTTGCCAAATAAATAACAACCTAATGTTGTGTTTAAGATGTTGTCCATGATTACATTATTGGTAACAATATAAAATGTCCGCAGTTCAAGAACAGACGGCCAGGCTTAGTTTGAATGAAGAACTTTATGAAGCGAAATAGCTTAAGCCACAAAAAAGCGGAAATGATTGGCAGCGCAAGGAAGGCGAACACGTCCAATCCCTTCATTATTTATGATTTTTACAGTCAACTTGAAGAGGTATATACCGTCTGCTGCATGACCTATTAACATTGCTCTTCAAGTTTGAAATTACATTGTATATAAGCCGTTTCCTTGGGTTTCCAGTATTATATGTTTTCTTACCTTTCCGTATTAGATATTAAGAACACATCCAGATCTCGATGCTAGCCGTATTTGGAACTGCGACGAGTCCGGTTTCCCTACTGATCCATCGCAAGGAAAAGTAGTATCGGTTAAAGTACGTAGTGGACTCTTCTTTTAAAATAAATTCTGACTTTTTATTGTATAAAATAATTAATTGTTTTAATTCTAGGGTCAACGAGCTACAAAACTTCGCTTCGGAGCCGGTCGCGAAAATATTACTGTACTCGCGGTGTGCAGTGCTTCAGGAGTCGTCCTGGATCCAATGATTGTCTTTAAGGACAAAAACATGCAACAATCTTGGTTCGGAGATAAAGCCCTTCCAAATACACACTACGGGAAATCCGAAAACGGTATGCAATGGTATTACAGTGCTGTCTCGATATCACGAACCTAAAGGAAAGGGCAAAAAGGCTCGTAAAATGGCGAGTATCGAAGGGTATTATAAGAGTTTCTTAAGGAGGAGGGGCAGAATTTAGTTCGCTATATCTGAAGTTCATTATATCACAGGTTTGTAATATCGAAAGTTCTTACCCCAACCGAATGCAAAATAATAGATTTTTTTCTGCTAGGGTGGATGGAAACAGACACATTCGCGGAATGGTTCAACTACTTTGTAAATTTTGTAACGGACAGATCATTGCTCCTTTTGTACGATGGCCATTTAACACATGTGTCCATCCAAGTAATCCGACGGCCTACGAGGAAAATATCGTACTGTTGAAATTTCTTCCGCACGTTACCGACGTAATGCAACCCTTGGATGTTTCTTGTTTCGGGCCACTTAAACGCTTATGGGAAAATCATCAGCGCATCAATGAGCACGGGATAAAAAATTCGTTAACGAAGTCGGAGTTTGTCAACGAACTTTGCGGTATTTGGACGACTGGGATGAAGCCAGAAAATGCCATCAGTGGTTTTGCGACAACAGGTTACAATATTTCAAATTTCATTACTTTAATCTCTGGTTTAGATCTCGCCTTTAAAACAAACTTCCATTTCTACAATACTGTATTTTGATTATTATACACTTAGGTATTTATCCTGTCGATCCTGAAAAGTACCCAAAGGATCGTTTAGACCCAAGACTTCTGCGAAAGTACGAAGTCTGGAAGCAGTCTGGAGAGCCTTTGGACTGGGGAAAACTGTTAAATGAGTAAGTCCATTTTCATCTTTCTGTTACTGTTAATGTATCGGTGTTCTTTATTGTATTCTTTATTGTTCTCCTTAGGGAACCAGATTCGCAAGACACGTTGGCAGAACCATCATCAACACCTGCACAAATTACGTTATTCCCCTACGTCTCAACACCTGTGCAAGTATCAACACCATCACACACACCAACGCCATCTCATGCTACAGCTGTAGAACGAACGCCAACACAGCTGGCAACGTTGCCAGGTTCTTCTTCTTCTGTATTGCGGAATCAAACCAACGGAAGTTATGATTATTTAATAGCCGAAATAGGACCGTACCCGTTTGCAGCGCCGTCTGGATTTATTTGGAAGCCAAAATGGGAACTTGCCCCTGCTGAAGTAATGACCACTGTTAATTATTTATGTATTTTTAACACGTGACTCTTAAAGCCACGTGTGACGAATGTGATATAGATGTATACTTTTTAGATGCTTCGGCAGTACAGAAAATATTTTGTTGATATAAGACACGTTTTCATGAGTTCTTTTCACGAGATATTACATGGTCAAACCGAGCCGGACAGTTTGATATCATTTATACGTTATTTATTAAATTTTTTATTATATTAAAAAAGGAAAGAAGACGTGGTTGTGTGTGTTAGAAGAAACAGAGTATTATTTATTTTGAACGTATTATAAACAAACATGTTGCCTTTGGAAAAGAAGTTAAGAATAAGAAACACGTTAGTAAAAGTTATCGAAAATTACTTACGAGAAGAAATAAAACCTTGTTATGAACATTATCAAGAAGAAAAACTTACGTTATTGCAAACGTTGAACACTACCATAGAGAGCAAACTTGGAAAAATTTTAAGTATTACGGAAGAGATTTCCGAAATTATTGAAGAGGAAGATCAATTAATAAAAGATGCTCAAGAAAGTAGTGACTTTGAAGTACGGGTAAGAAATGAACTGCTAATACTTGATCGTTTCCTAAAATCAAAACAAGATAGAAGTGACACAGTCAGTACGAGGTCAGTTAGTGCTTCAAGCTCTATTAAACTGCCAAAAATTGAAATCAAAAAATTTAATTGGTTTTCATTTATTGATTCTTTTGAAGCAGCAGTTGACAAAAACGATCACTTGTCTAATGTTGAAAAAATAAATTATTTGTTAGGATTTGTTGTTAAAGATGCTGCATCTACGATAAGCGGTTTAAAACTAAGTAATGATAATTATGAGATTGCTTTAAATTTGTTAAAAGATCGCTTCGGAGATCCGCAAATGATAATTTCAGGACATATGAATAAACTATTAAACTTGGAGCCTGTTATGGCTATTTCTGACGTTCGTAATTTACGCCAATTGTTCGATATAACCGAGGCGCAAGTGCGTAGTTTACAATCTTTAGGAGTTGAATCTCAAAACTTTGGCTCAATGCTTATACCTGTGTTATTGCAAAAACTGCCAGAAGAATTGCGTCTGATTATTAGTCGCCAACTTGGAAAAAACGCATGGAAAGTAAGCGAGGTTATGCAAGCTTTTAAAACTGAATTAGAAGCGCGAGAAAAAGTTTTAACCGGTCAGGAGGAAAGCCCTTGTTTTTCTGGTGCTTCCCTTTATGTTGGAAATCGACGGAATTTCGATGCGAAAGAAAGAAAATGTGTTTTTTGTGAAAACCCAGGGCACAAACCGCAATTTTGCTCTATTGTTTCCAAACCGACTGCGCGCTCTTCCATTTTAAAAAGGAAAGGATTATGCTTTTTATGTCTACAGTCAGGTCATGTAGCAAGACACTGCACAGTTAGATGGAAATGTTTTAAATGTAAGGGACGTCATCATGTGTCTATTTGCAATAAGGGTAATCGAGACCAGGATAGCAATGATCAGAATGGAGGTGAGGGAACTTCAAATAACGTGGCGAATACTGAATGTGATTTTAACGCAGTTTTGTTACAAACTGCGTCTGCGGAAATTTTTTCTGATGATAAAAACTGTCACAGGTTTAGAATTTTATTTGATAGAGTGGCAGTCAAATGTCATACATTTCTCCGCAAGCGGCGGAAATATTGAAATTGAAAACAATCGACAAAAAACAAATGTGTCTTAAAACGTTTGGAGGAGCTAAACAAAACAAAACTTTGGACATGGTTAGATTTACCGTTAAAACGAAAAATGACGAAGAAAATATTACGGTAAACGCTTTCGTATCCGAAATATGCTATCCTTTGACAAACCAAAACATCGAGGGTGCAAAATCTAACTACCCTTTTCTGTGTCGTCTCGATTTAGCAGACAGTAATCCAAAAAATCAACCATTAAGTGTGGATATTTTGATTGGCGGGGATTATTATGAAACGTAGCACCAAAGGTGGGCCCACAGCAATTTCATCAAAACTGGGATATATTTTAAGTGGCGGAGTCATGGGTACTAAATTGGATACTTCAGTGAACATTGTTAATACTCATGTTTTAAAAGTGCAAAATGAGTTGAGTGAAAATAAAACACTTGAAGACTTGGTTATGGCTGCCCTTTTGTAGCAATATTCAATCTTTTTTTATTTGTTTCAATTCAATCTTTTTTGGGTGAAAAAACTATTCCATCCTAAAAACCATTCAATCTTTCAAAAACTATTCAATCGTCAAAAACTAATCAATCTTAAAAAACCATTCAATCTTTTAAAAACTATTCAATCCTTGCAAATTTATATTCAATCTTTTAAAAACCATTCAATCTTTTTAAAAGTATTCAATCCTTGCAAATTTATATTCAATCTTCCCGGGGCGAGCGCAGTATACCCATGTGCTTACAAAAATAAAAATGGTATCCAAACTGTATGCTTCAACATAATTGGCATTTGATTCAAAAGTATGGATGAAGATTTTGGCTCTTCTTTAGAGAAGACCCTACATCATGTGTTGGAATGGGTTCTAAGAATTGACGATTTTGACGAGGAAGAAATTCTTTCGCAATTGCTCAATATCGAACAAATATTGATACTCCTGAACCACATTTCAACACAAACTGCTGATTTAGCAATATCTGATGAAGATCGTTCGGAACTAATGAAAATTTCAGATGTCTTTAACAATTTGAGAACCAATCTAGTGAAACTACAAATCAATAAGTCAAGTAATGCAACAGCTTTCACAATCTTAGAAGTTTCTACTCAAGGAAATGGCAGACCAGACCGTCCAAAAATATTAATCAGACTTGATGTATTGGAGGAGCTCAGGGGACTTGGTTTCAGTTGGGAAAAGATTTCGAAGATATTAAACGTGTCTAGGTGGAGAGTAAATGAAAATAATCTTCAAAATTTACAATGTTTTACTGAAATGAGTGACGAAGAAGTCGACTCCATTGTTAGAGAATATATTGATCGTCACGGACCAACGACAGGAGAACCTTTTATGTCTGTTTTTTTCAGGTCAAAAGGAATTATAATTCAAAGACGAAGAGTACGAGAGAGTTTAAACCGTGTTGATCCTAAAAACACAATAACTAGGTGGGGTTCTCTTAAGGCGGTCATATTTCGTACCATGGCCAAATTCGTTGTGGCATCTTGACGGTCATCATTCCTTAATTAGATGGAAATTTGTCATTCACGGTTGCATTGATGGGAAATCAAGAAAAATCATGTTTCTTCACTGCAGCTCAAATAATTTAGCTGACACTGTCAAAACATTGTTTTTAAATGCAATCAGAGAAAATGGGAATTTGTGGCCATCTCGAATCCGAGTGGATTATGGAGTTGAAAATGTTTTAGTTTGTGATGAAATGGTTAATCACCGCGGCCCAGATCGAAATAGTTTCATAGCTGGCCCGTCTACACGCAACCAAAGGATTGAAAGATTATGGAGAGACGTATTTCGTTGTGTTTCTGCAGCATTTTATTACACATTTTACGCTATGGAACAGACTGGGGTATTAGATTTAGATAACGAACTTCATCTCTTTGTACTGCATCATGTTTTTCTCAAAAGAATCAATTCTAGTCTTTCAGAATTTAAAGCACTTTATAATGATCACCGTTTGTCGACCGAAAAAAATTGGACACCAAATCAAATTTGGCATAACGGAATGCTTAACCCAAATAATCCTCTTTCTTTTCCAGACGGGCTTGATGAAAATATTGGCGACGCAGAATACTTTGGAGAAGACCCGACTGCTCCTTTTCCTTATTCAACAGAAAACAATGTCACTATTGAACCACTAAATATAGACAATCAAAGAGAGCTGGCTGAACTTATCGACAACAAGTTAGATGTAAATAGACCATCTTCAGAAATGGATGTATACATTGAAACATTGGAATTTTTAAAAGAACAGTTTAACGATCTTGAACTATAAGTACATTGATTATTTACATAAAACATACTTGAAAACAAAATATCTAACAAGAAAATAAAAACTACAGTAAAATATAAACGATCAAAATATGAAAGACAGTGAATCCAGCGAAAGAAAACTAGTAATTTGAGACGCAAATATTTTGTGTTTTGTTTTATATAATGTATTAATATTTTTGATATAATAGTTGAGTTTCAATACTTCAACCAGATGTATAAAAACAGTTAGTATTGCAGTTCTTTTACAAAATCTCTCATTTTTAAGCTTCTAACTAAATATGCACTAGACGCGTTTCAGGAAATTACGAGTAATTGCGAGTGTGACATGTGGTGGTTAGGTTACTTAATAAAGAAATAAGTACTAGAAAGGCTATTAAAAGGATTCTTCACCTTTAAAAA
This sequence comes from Hydractinia echinata, assembly GCA_030067915.1. Classification (NCBI taxonomy): domain Eukaryota; kingdom Metazoa; phylum Cnidaria; class Hydrozoa; order Anthoathecata; family Hydractiniidae; genus Hydractinia; species Hydractinia echinata. Next base: position 719,522 of record JASGCC010000030.1, read on the forward strand.
ATATGATAAAAAAACGATATGATAAAAAAACGAAACAGTTTTGTTGCTAAATAAAATGAGGAAACTGAATAATTGTCAGCTTTTAAAAAGTAAAATGTATCGCAAAAATTATCATGCACGTTATTGATATATACCATATTTTCATAGACATCCTGTATAATCATGTTCGAAAACATTATTGTCTATTTTTTACCAAAAAATCTCACAAACTGAAAGTCATTGGGACCAACTAAAGGAAACTCTTTGTTGAGCGAGTCTTTAATTTTTGACCTGATAATTTCTTCTCTATCATTCTCGTCAACCATTACTATCCCATTTGCGACAACACTGTCCGACTTCATTGTTCCATTCTGCTCTTCTTCATCTTTTGAAAGAAGAGCAAACTCAATAGGTTTAGTTTTGCTTTTAACTGATCTCCTAACACTAATGCTGGTAGTAGCTTTATTGGTCCTGTTGTTTCTGTTGTTAATGCTGTATGGTCCTGTTGCCCGCAGTCTCTCGTTTCTGCTGAGACGATTAAAAACTCCACTGGAAGAACTTTGCTGCAACATAGCAGTTGCCCGCCTAACAGTTGAATGGATACTAGATTCTTCTTTCTTTTGCGTTTCACTCTCGTTTCGAAGAAGTTGACTAGCTTCTTCGAGCAGCTGAGCAATCCTTATGTTGTTGTTTTCCGACGCCATCTTGGATTTCATAAAAACGTGAGATTGATTTAAGGCTTTCGTTACATTACACGCAGTATGATTTCAGTCACTCGGTCTATTTAAATAATTTTTCATAATTTTTATACATTTTCATAAAACTATAAACAAATTTTTGTCGGATTTGATTAGTTTCCTGTATATTTGTAAATATGTATTTATTTATTTTTTTTATATCAGGAAGCTATTTGTACATAGTTATTTCTCCGACGTTAAATAAATTAAGAAAGAAAGAAAGAAAGCAGAGGGAAGATTTAAACAATATGGCTGGGTGTACACGCTACTTCCAGTAGACCGCGCTCGCCCCAGGAAGATTGAATATAAATTTGCAAGGATTGAATACTTAATAAAAAGATTGAATGGCTTTTAAAGATTGAATAGTTTTTTAGGATTGAATAGTTTTTTAGGATTGAATAGTTTTTAGGATTGAATTGAATATAAATATTTACATTTTTCACCCAAAAAAGATTGCATTAAAACAAATAAAAAAAGATTGAATATTGCTACAAAAGGGCAGCCATACTTGGTTCAAGGATTTTGGAACATCGAGACTTTGGGAATTAAAAAATCAGAAGAAAACGAGATTTCGGATCATGGTATTGAAGCAGGTGTGACATTTAAAAAAGATCGTTATGAGGTCAAGCTACCCATAAAAGATCACGATCTGCTTGAAGATAACTATGATCTTTCAAAACAAAGATTAAAAAACATGATTAAAATTTTCAAAAACAAAAGCGAATTGTTGAAACAATACGATAACATTATTCGAGAACAAGAAAGTTGTCAAATAATTGAAAGGGCACCAGATGAACACGTTGTAAAACACACCCATTTTTTGCCGCATAAGCCAGTGATACGGGAAGAAAAACCAACTACGAAGGTGCGCATGATTTTTGATGGGAGTGCAAAAAAGAATGGTCCTTCTTTAAACGATTGTATGGAACCTGGCCCCTCCATAGCCACGCCTTTGTTCGATGTTTTAGCCAGATTTCGAGCCAACAACATAGCTTTTATTGCTGATATAGAAAAAGCTTTTCTACAAATATCCTTGTTTCCAGGCCATCGAGACTATGTAAGATTTTTGTGGTTTAAGAACATTGATACTATAGACTTTGACAATTTTGATAATAACGTTTTAGAGGAATGGCGAATTTGTAGAGTTTTATTTGGTTTAACAGCCTCGCCATTTTTGCTGAACGCAACGCTTTCGAAACATATTAAAAATTATGATGACATTGATCCTGAATTTACCGAACGACTTTTAAATTCTTTACATGTCGATGATTTAAATGGCGGCTCTAAAAATGTTGACGATGGGTTTACGTTTTATTATAAAGTTAAAGATCGTTTAGCAGAAGCAAGTTTTAATATGCGTAAATTTCAGTCCAGTGCTCCAAAACTTGAAGCTCTCGTTAACGAACGTTACAAAGGGCCTCTTGAGGTAAACCATGAAGGCAACACAACAAAAGTTTTGGGATTACAGTGGCTTAAAGATAGTAATAAAATTGGGTTTAATTTTGAGGAGATAAAGCAGAAATTTCATGCGAAGCCCGATACAACGAAACGCAACGTATTACAAGCAATAGCGTCAATTTTTGATCCACTTGGCTTGATAAATCCTATTATCGTTAAAATGAAAACCTTTTTTCAAGATTTATGTATTAAGAATGTAAAGTGGGATTCTCCTTTATCGGAAGAACACTTAAAGATATGGTCAGGTATTGTGCAAGAGTTACACGAAGTCCCCTCTATTCAAATTGATAGAAATTATTGTTATAATGATGAGAACGATCCGTATAAGTCTGTCCAATTACATGGTTTTAGTGACGCGTCTAAAGCAGCATACGGATGTTGTGTTTATATTCGATTTGAAAAAGAATCCGGTAAGATTAAAACTGCTTTGGTATCGAGTAAATCGCGTGTTGCTCCAATTAAGTCACAAACCATACCTCGCTTAGAATTATTGGGAGCTTTAATGTTAGCAAGACTGTTGGATACAGTCTCCCGTGCTTTAAACAATGTTTATCCAATCGAACGTATATTTGCGTGGATTGATTCTAGTGTTGTGTATTCTTGGATTAAAAACAGTGATAAAATTTATAAACCTTTCGTACAAAATAGATTGACTGAGATAAGAAGATTATTTGATGTAAATTGCTTGAAATTAGTTGGCACTAATGATAATCCTGCCGATATTAGTTCCAGAGGTTCTTCGCCATTAAAGCTCTCCACTGGGAGTCTCTGGTTTGAGGATCCAGGTTTTCTAACTTTACAAGAAAACGAGTGGCCGCGTCTGCAAGTTGGAGACAAGTTCTTGCCGGAGTCTTCCTGTGAAGAGAAAATTTCATTGAATGTTAATACAGAGTTCACGTGTTTAAAAAGTGACTCTGATGTAGTTAATGATCCTTGTTTATCTGAGATCATTAAAGTTGATAATTATAATAGTTTTAAAAAATTGGTGCGCGTTACGGCGTATGTATTACGATTTATAAGAAGATGTAAAGAAGAAAAGAAGAGAAATGAAAAGAAGACTACTAACACATTATTACTAACAAAAAGGGAGTGGCCCGAAGATTTGTCAGTGGAAGAGATTAAGTTTGCGAAATTCAAGTGGTTAAAACTGTTTCAGTGCAAGGTCCAGAATAACAAGAATTTTGAAGTAGAAAAAGTGAAACTTGGTCTTTTTAAGGATGACGATGGAGTTCTGCGATGTAAAGGTCGTGTACAAAATTCACCTTTACCATACGACACTCGGGCATCCAGTATTTTTACCTACACAATGTGAGCTGTTGCCTCTTATTGTTTCGGATTCACATCGTGCTGTTGGTCATAATGGACCACGTGACACTCTTTGCCACGTGCGTAAACAATTTTGGATACCGCGTCTCAGACAAGTTGTTAGAAATTTATTACGTAACTGTACATTGTGTAAAAGATTTGAAAGTAAAGCGTTTACTTACTCAAGTACTTCTGCGTTACCCGATTTTCGTTTGTCGTTGAACTTTGCCCTCACAAATATTGGAATCGATTATGCAGGTCCGTTGTATATACGAGATATTTATTCACGTTCTGATGTACATAAAGCGTGGATTTGTTTGATTACTTGTGCTAGCAGTAGAGCTGTTTATTTGGATATTAGTACTGATTTGTCTGCTTCAGCTTGTGTTAATGTTTTAAAACGTTTTGTAAATAAAAATGGAGCTCCGCAAGTTATCAACTCAGACAATGGTTCTAACTTTATTAGTAAAGAAGTTCAACATTTTGCATCATCACATGGCATTAAGTGGTGTTTTAATATTGAAGCTGCCCCCTGGCAGGGTGGATATTTCGAAAGGCTAATTCAGTCTCTTAAACGTTGTTTGAAAAAAGTACTTTTTAAAACTTTAGTTGATTATGAAGAGATGTTGACTATTTTGTCAGCAATTGAACGCATACTTAATAACCGTCCTTTGACGTTTATTTACGACGATGTTAACGAAAGTCCATTAACTCCGAATCAATTAATATACGGAAAAAACGTTAGTATCGATTATGAAGAATACAATGGCGAAAAAAGTGACGATTTGACAGTTCGCGCGAAGTACATAAAAACTGTGCTCGATAATTTTTGGAAACGTTGGTTAAATGAATACGTTGTCGATTTACGCGAATTTCACAAACAGAAGAAGAAAAAGCTACAGTCCTCTTACGAAATTGAAGTAAACGATGTTGTTCTTATACACGATGATGTTAAAACTAGAGCAAAATGGAAGATGGGTCGAGTAACGGAATTGTTGAAAAGCAATGACGGTCGTATACGTGCAGCAAAGGTATTAGTCGCAACTAACAACAATCGTAAAACGATAATTACACGCACTTTGAACAAACTTTATCCTGTTGAACAGTCTGATCGCGACTACGAGAATGACAAGGAAGATAACGACGAAATTAAAATTGACTTTATAAACGAAGATGACATCATCGTTTTTGGTGGGGAGTGTTAATTATTTATGTATTTTTAACACGTGACTCTTAAAGCCACGTGTGACGAATGTGATCTAGATGTATACTTTTTAGATGCTTCGGCAGTACAGAAAATATTTTGTTGATATAAGACACGTTTTCATGAGTTCCTTTTCACGAGATATTACAACCACCCCAACCAGCAGCGTTAAAAGCTTTCAAGAAGCGTTCCTTGATAAGGTAAGGCCGCCAAAAAGCAAAGACCAGCCTAAAAGACGGGGAAAGGTAAATTTGTTGTTGCTTTAGTTTTCTTTGGCGTCACTCACCTTCTGTTGCCCTACGTTGCTTAATATTTTTTTGAATCTAAAAAAAGAATGACATGGCCTCGTAAAAACATTCACTTTTAACAATTTAGGTGATTACGCAAAAGGAATTTCTAGAGGAGATGGAGCGAAAAGAGCAAGAACGGAAGGAAAAAGAAAGCAAACCGAAGGGAAGGAGGGGAAGAAAGAAGGTGGAGAAAAAGGTCGAAGAGGAAGAGGAGGAGATTACTGTCCCTGACTATGGTTCAAAGGAATTTCAGGATGAAGAAGAGGAAGAAGAAGAAGAGGAAGAAGAAGAAGAAGAAGAAGAGGAAGAAGAAGGTATCTTAAATACTTATAGTTGAAGGGGATGATATGCCACAAAGATGTTAAAAATTTACTCTACTTACTTTTAGACGACGACGAAGAAGAAGTGGCGGAAGGAGTCCCTTCTATGGAAGCGTGCTGGAAAATCCTTACCAATAAGGAAGAAATTGTTGGGAAGTGGTTTTGTTGTATTTACACTTCAAAGAAGTCTGATAATCTATTTATTGGAAAGGCAAAAAGACCCTTTTTTTAATGATCAGGGAGGTCTAATCACTGCCCTGGAATTGGACTGCCTTGAGCAGAAATTGGGAGTGACGGATTGTATCTTTCGGGAATCTAAGAACGCCGACATTGATGTCTTTCCGGCAAAAAATATAATTTGTGGTCCTTTCGACGCCAAATTTTTATCGCACGGGCGTTGGGAGATACCTCAATATTTAGCAGTGCGGAAAGCCTTCGAAAGTGCGAAGAAAATTGACCGGCAGAAGATTTACGATGCGTTTGTGTGCAAGACATTGAAAACCGACGAGGTTACTTTTAATGTTGAATGAAGCACCTAAAACACTGTTGTTTTCTTCTGTCTCGGTGGTTTTCACGGTTGTTTTGATCATTTATATTGTGCGGACTTTGAAAAAACGTATTTTCTATCTATATATAGAAACGTAAATGTTCCTGCGTAATGACACCGTTGCGTCTGTTTAAATAGATATGCGGAATGATTAAAATAAACGCGCGGAATAGCATATATTCTAAAAAAAAATTTAATTTTAACGTCAATATCCTTTTTTTTACAATTATCTAATATACATGATATCTTAATTAAATATTATGGCATTTGTAAATACATGTAAAAATGTTTAAATTTAAACTTTCGCTTGAAATTGTTTATTTGGAAAGAGGTTGAATCGAAGATTCAATTTCAATGTCATTTGAAAAGCTCTTCACGATTGATCTAGATCCTCTCAAGCACATCGACATACTGCGTATTAAAGCGAAATTATTTTTTTTTCGAATCCAACTCGTTACGACAGATTGCTGTAAATTACGTTTACGAGAAAAGAATACCTTGCATTCATGTCCCATCCCACCAGTAACTGTAAATACCAAAGGCGTAACACTTCCTTGATCTACTTGCATTATGCGTTCATTGTATTGACGTTTTTTCTCTCTCTCGTTGTTGGCATAACATTGCTTAAGACTTTGGTTAGAGTACCTCTTGGCGCTTGGGTTAAACACCCTTACATCGAAAAATGCCATTTGGCCCCTTATCCAAAATCCTCTCGCAGAGACGTCTAAACGAACTTCGTTATTACATTTAGCTGATTTAGCTGATAACGATTCCCCACTCATTTCCAGTAGTGTTGGTTCCACTCCTACATCATTACAAACTTCCTTTAATAACTATGTAGTGATATCCCGTACTTCATTGTGGCGTAAGCTGACAAAACCACCCTTTTTACAAGACATTGAATGTTGAATTGTAAAATTGCAACCACACGCACACATTGCAAGCAAACCAGGAATTGCCCAACCATACCTTAAACGGATGTTATTCAAGACATAATTTGACTCGCTAACTGGAATGACAGTTAGCCAAGCATAACTACCAGATTCACAAGCTAACTCGTTGGATCTAAGTTGAGCATCACTCAATGCAGCTCGTAAGTCATCAAGCATTTTTTTGTGAAACATTTCCTTGCGCATTCGAATTCCTGATTTTATTTTTCGTACATTGTCCTTGTTGGTTACAAAATTGCTGCACTGGTTGATGACATTTTCAGTGAGTTTAGCAGTAACTTCTCTGCAGTCATTATACACCACTGTGGAGATTTCAGTTAAAATGTTTATTCCCAATCCTCCGAATCTTAAGGGTAGGGATAAAAGCTTGCGTTCAGAAGCCGAACAAACATGTCCACCAGTGATTGCTGGAATAAACTCTGTGCTCAACACCTCTTCGATTGGTTCAAGATAGTTTTCTACGTTCTCTATCGTCCGCAGCGTGTAGTTAAATTTGTGCTGGAAGCCATTGATATAAGCAGAATATGCTGCTTGTGGGTGAATTTCTGCAACTTTTGATAGTAGTTTTAGTTGAGTTATCCAAGAAGATACAATCACTTTAACATATTTTTCCTTGTAACATACATCTCATAAAGCAGCCCCAAGATGTCTTGCTCCAACTGTTGTAATCTCAATTTCACTTCCTTCAAATATATTCTTGGCTTCATCCAAAACCGATTCTTTAACAATCAGATAAGACTTTGGTTTAGGGTAATACCCATATTTTGGACCATTTAGATTAAGTTTGTCCCACCATAACTTTAATGATATCAGCTCTCCTGCACCTGTTAAATCATCTGCAAACGCTACAGATTTTACATTTCCATGAAACTCAAGCAATTCATTAATCAATGGTGTCAAGCCTATTGCATATGTCCCCATAGCAGTCGGATCACCTTGTGTCGTTCCTTCTTGAGATTTCTATTCTCTTCCACCAATAACAAACAATCTTGCAGGAACAACATAACAATTATAAACAAACGTGGAGATTGATGGACATAAATACTCAATGTTATGAAGTAAAGCTTCCCTGTTGATCGAGTTGAAGGCGTTAATAGCATCAACCAATAACACAGCTTCTGTTTCAGAATTCTTGAAGATGTCGTGCATTGCATGTATTGCCGCTTCACAGCCGGCATCTTGTCCTCCGCACAACTGAAGGGAGCCTACAGAGATAATTACGTCTTCTTTAACCACTTCCATCACCACCTTCCCAGCTATTCTTCGTAATACCTCGCCTACACCAATAGTTCTCAACCCCGGATTTTTATCGAGGGGTATTAGTCTGCTGGCAATTAAAGCTTCGAGCGACGTGGTGTTGTTAATCTGATTAACTTCCACCTTTTGAACACAAATCTTTTTAATAGTTTCAGCAAAAGCTCTTCTTAAATCAACATTTACTGTGCCATATTGATTAGATGCAAGTATCTTGCGCCACCCATCAGCATCTAATCCTGATGGTCCAGAGCCTCCTTTAGTTCGTAAGGCAGCCTTTTTTACCATTTCCTCATCAATGACATCGTAAATCACTGGATGCACTCTTGGTTTTTCTCCGTGTATTAATATATCTGCATCTGCTTTTTTTGGTTTCGGATGCTTTTGGTGAATCAATTTCAGGGTTTTGTCGTCGAGCGGAAGAATACCATTTTGCATGTTGTTTGTAAGCGTTTTCAATGCTCCGTTGATATTTCCTTTCTCCATCTGCTTCAGGAACTGTTTTGAAATAACTTCTATGGACGCTGGTAGTGATGCACTTTTTAGGCGCTTTTGAATTGTTTCTCCTTCAAAAACTAGTTCGTTGAAATCGCCACTTTCCCACAATATTAATCTTCTTTTAAGTGCCGCTGTATGATCCTAGGACTTTGATGTTTTACAAGGCTTCTGCAGTAAAAGACCTGGCATAATGTGTATTGCTTTAAACGCAATATTTTTCATTGGCGAATCATATAACCATGCATTCATAAGTCTTGTTACTTCTGTAATATATTTCTTTCCAGCAGCACCGGTTGGTAACATAAAAATGTCTTTTTTTCCAGTATACAATTTTTTCATACGCAGCATCTATTTGTTTTGAGACAATTAAATCATCTCTCCCTCCCCATTTAAAACGCGTTGTATTATGGTCTACGTTTGTAATTCCGCTATCGAGATTTGATGTTATAGGCTGACTGGAAATCGTATCAGTTTTAGCAGCTTTCTTTAAACATGTTCGTAGATGTTGATTCAGTCCTCGATAAGTATGAAATGTTCTTACGTTACATGACGTGCAGGTGAAAATGTTTAACGTAACTTCATCGTTACGAATTTCACGCGTGTTTTCGTTATTCGATGTATCGTTATTTACATTCATATTAACTTGATTTGACATTTCTCCAATGATTCGTAATCTATCGTTCACTTTATGTAATTAAACTTACATGACAGATACGTTACGCATTGAATTTTTTATCATAACCGTTGCAAAAATGCTCCGCCATCTTAGGAAGCCATTACAACTCACTAAATTCGGCATTTTTTTTAACCATTCCGCATTTTACCGAGAGTGCTACACCTTTTTCGAAATGAAAATTCGTTCTGCAAAATATACCACAAAAAATACCGGGAAAAAAATTTTGAGTAAAACTTTAAATTGCTATATGTAAACAAACGAAAGTGAATGTCAAAAAAAAGTAATTTACTTGAGCTTGAGATCAAATCGTTGGACGATTTTAAATTATATAGTACGAATGCACTTAAACAGTACTTGGCTATTAGAAAGAAACCTTTAAATGGTTCATTCGATACTTTGGTAGCAAGGTATGTGGTACCTACAAGCTAGCTAGCTGTATCCTCGTTTCTTTTCTTGTGCTAGCTTTTTTTGTTTTATGACTACACTTTTCACTTCTCTTCTTTCAGGGCATTTTCTGCTTATGAAGAAGGTGTCCCTGTTGATTCTGAAGTGGAACATCGAGAACGTTTGTTACTGAAAGAGTATACAGAAAAGTTTCAGTCTCTCTCTTTGGAAGATCCCTTGACAATAAAACTGGGTTGGGTAGGAGAAAATGAAGGATTAGCTTATTGGCCAAAGTTACATTTCATGGACATATCTAGGTATTTCCTAACTGTCATTTCACGAGATAATTTGTGGCAAAGGTTAGAGTGCGAATACAAAGAAGGAAAGGCTTACAGATATTATTCCAATGGGTTTGTGGGTGAGATATTTATCAGCATGCTGCAACCAGAGTGCAAATATTGTATCATTAAAACAAAGTGTCTACCATCACAAAGAGTTAATTCAAAACAATATGAAGTTTGGTGTATTAAAATTTAATTTTTCCTGCACTTGATTTATATTTTTTCTAAAAAATATGTGCAAGAATGAAATTGCTCTTTGAAAACATTTCCATTTTTTTTAACTTTTCACAGGTAGCTGTAACCATGTTGCAGGGATGTTGTTCAGAGTGGAAGCAGCTGTACTTATTGGGGTAACACACCCAACATGCACAATGGAATTAGCAAAGTGGAATGTACCATCCAACAAAAAAGCAATTAAACCTGGTAAAAACTGTCCAAATTTTTAATTAAGCAGGATTCTTATGACAAAAGATTAGCTGGGGATAGTATGGAGGCAGTGGCTACCAAAGCTAAGCGGAAACAAATTATACACCATTGTCAGAAGAAGGAAAAATATATTTCTCAAATAAAAAAAGAGTCCGTTCAGATATATACAATGTTTTTAAAACAACTTCGCCCAATTGCTGCCTTGTTAAAGTGATGGAAGACAAGTCAATGCTTATCAGAGATACAAATATAATCAAATTTCCAGAGACACTTTGTAAAAGAGCTGAAAATTTCAGACAATCAAAATCTTTTTCAATAAGTGATAACGATACAGTAGTAAACAAGTTTAGCGACACTTTAAAATTAACGGATGAAGAAATAAAAACTTTATCGGATAACACCGTAAATCAAAGTCTTTCTGATGAATGGTTAAAACAGAGAAATGGTAGGATAACGGCTTCAAAATTTAAGCGAGTTTTTACCAGAATGGAAACTTTGTTAAAATATCCAAATCAAGCTGCAAGTAATTTAATTGTAGAAGTTATGGGTTATAAAATTCAACATCAAACATGGCAAATGAAGCATGGTATAGCTATGGAGTATCATGCAAAGAAACACTATGAAAAGCTACTAAAAAATAAACATCAAAACTTATCAACAAAAGATTGTGGTATAAAGGTCTTAAAATCACATCCATGGATAAGTGTTTCTCCTGATTTAGAAGTACGTTGCAGTTGTCATGGTTACGGTTTAGTTGAGATTAAGTGCCCAGCATCTTTAATTGGAAAAATCCCAGATGCAGAAAATTATAATCACTTATATGAATGCAATGGAAGGGCTTATTTAAAAGAAACAAGTGAATATTATTTTCAAATACAAGGTCAAATGGCTGTTACAGGTGCAAAATATTCAGATTTTTTCGTTTACACATCTGTGGGTTACCATTTGGAACGAATAGCTTTTGATCAAATGTTTTGGCACAATCTGCTTTCAAAACTTGATTTATTTTGGAAAAAATATATTGCACCCGAACTGATTTACCAAGACATTGCAAGTAAAGACACAGACAGAACTATGGAAATGATTTCAGTACCCAAGTTCCCTGAAAAAATAAACAGAGAGTTAAACACAGCACTTGTAAATAACATTATGATGACAAAAGATATCCCTATATCAAGAAAAAGTTCTTAGTATATATATATATGATATGTATGTGATATTATATATATGTGTATATACAATAATGTTCAATGTCTAATCCTTCATAATGGCTGATTTTGCATTTGATAAGCCACAACATACAACTATAATGTCCTTCAAATGAGGCAAAAGTGTAATTGGTACTTCATGTGCTAAAATTCTAAAGGTTTTTACCCTTCGAATAACCTGTTCCACTAGTATTCTTAATTTCGCAATATCGCTGGTTTTTCTTACTTCGGAAGGAGTCATTTGTGATGTCCCACGTTTTCCAGGTGGCACAGTAAAATATATACTACGGGCGGCACATTCATTGGCAATATTAAATCCCTTGTCGGCCATAACACGAGAGTAGGGTGGCACAATGTCTAAAAATTCACTGTCCAGCGTAAGGGCTTTGTCAGAAATTCGTCCAGTATAAGCTCGGATACGAAATTTATAAATGAACTTGGAGTAACCGAAATGAGAAACTTCATCGTATTATGATGTTTATAATCAGACCATGTAGCACTTTGTAGCTCCAGATCCTTTGGGGTCTCTATAAAAACCTCAGAGCAATCAATAATTGCAACAAGATCATTAAATGTTTTGAAACGTTTAGGCATATTTTCTCGGATTCTTTCTTGATCTGGCATATAAACCATACAGCTAAAAAATTCAGACATAGCTCTAATCCAACAGGCAAATATTTTAGAAGTTGTTGCCACTGAAATTTTGAATCGAACTGCTAAGTCTTCAAACAATAATCCTAGCCTCAACTTCATCAAAACCAACAAAAATTCATCCTTGGAACATAATTTACGTGTTCGACCAAATTTCTTTAACTGATTTTTTTCACTTTTTGTATGATGAAATCTTTGACATACATGAGGCTTTATTGCATCATGAAAATATTCAAATGTTTCTCGGTTGTTTATGTTTGTATAAAAGTTACACTTTTTATCAGATGTTATTATTTCTTTATAAATGGATACACTTTTACGAACGAAGATATGGTTATGGTATTTTTCAGTTCTTTTTCGTAACTTTGTTTGGTTAAGCAAATGTGATAATTTTGCAGATTTAGTCTTTAACTTTATGTTGTTATTTTTATGTTCTCTGTTTTCCATCTCTACATTTACATCTTTTAAGAAACATCATTATGAGAGCTATAAAACTTGCTATTATCATTGTTACGTGAACAAGGTGCTAATGCTGTTATCCACATTATTTTTATCATCAAGGTTGGTAATATTCACATCTTCGGTTATTTGTAGGCAGTTATCAGCATCACCATACGCTTTTGTATTTTTTCGTGGCTTTCTCTGTGAAGGGGATTTAAATAAAAGTGATTTTTTTTTTCGAGAATCATAACCCATATTTTCAGTAGGATGGGGATTGCACTCAGCGGGCTTGCCATCAAGAAAGACCAAGAAAGTGTTCACTACAAACTCTTGCATCTTTACTGGGCTCAAACAACTTATCTTTGGAACCAGGGGCAAGTCGGTTAAGTAGCTGTATCCACATTTTTCTCTTTTCAGGATTCTTTTTTGTTGTTGGAAATGGATAAAGTCAAAATGGTGGTTCACAGGAACATTAGATAGATAGATAGATGTGCATATTTTACATGGCTAGCCTCACAAATATCGAGGGATATACCCTGTCTATTATTTCCAGGAGGGGCCATGGCTTTGATGGGGAGTCCTGGAGTATTTAATGCTCTCTTTGAGCTACGCAAACTCAATTAGGGTCAGCGCTCGGCCAGACAACTCCCTGCAACATCCAACGGCCCACACAGTGTGCCATTTTCCCAATTTCCCTCACATGGCTTGGGTTAACCCGGGGCTATGGTAATATTCAATTTTTTTTACATTGTGATCCTCACAAACAGCTTCCTTCCATTTCTTTAATTTATAAGCGCCATTTGCACAGTTAAACACAGCACAATGATAAGCCATAAGTATTTTAAAGACAATTATAGCACGAAAATTAAAGCGTCTGGCACTGAAAAACTTGAGACTTCCTTTGCAAAACTTTTCGTACAGACTATTTTACTCGAAATTTTCGTGCGCATGGTAGCACCGATTCAACCCGCTTAAAACCCAGACTTTTGAAAAAGGTGTCCGCGCAACATAAAGGCCTATATCACGGGCTGACACGATAGTAATGAGATAAATTTGATGATGCTGTTACAAGAATTCAATAAGGAATTCATACAATACGATCATACAATACGATGAATCTTATCTTAAGTAGAAAAAACGCCGCGGAAGAAATTAGAAAATTTCAAAAAAGTGCGGAATGTTTACCTCATCTGACTATACTTCCTGAAATAAAAAATTAAGAAGTATATATATCCACTGAGAAATTTTGAAATCGACAAAGTCACACAAAATTTAATTATGGAGTATATATACTTAAAACATATTTCGTATTTACGAAAAAATATAAACCTGAGATAAAATCCAAAAAAAAGTATATATACTTTCAGTATACTTCTAGTTTTACGTTGAGAAAAGTGAATTTTCATGAAACTTGTTAAACAAATACCAATTTTTCAGGAAAATTAAAAAGTAGTGCGAGTTATTATGTCCAATTAACGATTGATTATTGATTACAAGTGTGTGTTTGACATATTATTTTCTTCTACCAGCTTTCGGCTGTATACTGCAGCCATGATCACGTATGAGAAATTACTGTTAAACTTATATCTCTGGCCATGACGGAGGGTAGTAAACGAAAAAAGAACGCGTATATTTATATTAACATAAATGTCTGTCTTCTGTGTATTAACGAAGTCCGTAGATACTTTACAGTACAGCTAGCACGCCATTATAGCGCATTTTCATATCGGCACATAACGGCATGGTTAAGGTACCCAATACCAAACATAAACATAACGGTAGACTAATAGTGAAAAATTTAAGACCAATAAACTTGTTGAATACCATCAGAAAACTGTTCTCCCTTACAACCCTCAACAGAATCCAGCCCAAAGTTGAGCAATACCTTTCACAATCACAATCAGCGTACAGACCTAACAGATCAACAGGAGACATCATATGGGCCCACAGATTTCTAACAGCAAATGCACAGCTCTACCAAGATCTTGAAATACATATAATTGGAATAGACATGTCCTCCGCCTTCGATACCATCAACAGAAATGAACTAATGAAAGAATTGAAAACCTTCCTTGATGAAGATGAATGTAGAATGAGCCGACTACTACTCAGTAATACAAGCATCAATGTGCAGTTTGCAAATAGTCCTCCAGAAGACATCAGCACAAACGTAGGATCACCACAAGGAGATGCAATTAGTGGAGCATTTTTTAACATTCATACACAAAGATTACAAGCCTACTAAGAGAATTAATATATGCAGATGACACTGATTTTCCAACAGAAGATAAAGCAGAAAAGGATTACCTCAAAAGCATTGTTAAAGACACACTTGCAAAGCATGATCTAAAAGTAAACGAAGATAAAACGGAAGAAACTGAGATAAAGAGAAATAAAGATAAAATTGATGAAACCTGGAGAACAGTGAAGAAACTGGGAAGTCTACTTGGATGCTATGAAGACATGAAGCGAAGAATACAACTGTCATATGCAGCATTCAATTCAATAAAACAAGTATGGTTAAAACAGAACATACACTGGGAGAAGAAATTAACAATCTATAAATCAATAGTAAAACCAGTATTAACTTACAATTTCGGAACATGGGGATTGACAAAGAAAGAGCAGAACGAAATTGATGTAGTACATAGAAGACAACTTAGAAATATTATAAAAGATAAAAAGATCAAGAATCAAAAATTATACGATAAATGCAAAGAAGAACCCATAAGTAAAACTATGAAACATACCAAATGGAGACTACTTGGACATATCCTTAGACTACCAGAGACTACACCTGCACAACAAGCTATGAAATACTACTTCGAAATTCCCAAAGATGCAAAGAAATTTCCAGGAAACAAACGAATTACTTTACCAACTCCTATAGATCAAGATATCAAAACAACTCTCAAAAATAACCCAACACTCCCTGTTAAGCAATTTACAACAACTGATGACCTTCGCACACTAAAACAGATTGCACAAGATAGAAAACGATGGAGTGATATATCTAAAGTCATTTGCCTCGCCTAAGATAAATAAAACACTGTTTTTATAAATCGAAAAGGCATAGAAGAAGAAGAAGAAGAAGAAGACTAATAGTCATAAACTCAACACTCCAACTTGACTGTTAGTTAGTGTGATTGTTCAGGAACCAAATAAATAACTTGCAAATTTCTGTAACATTGCTTTTCGCGGTGGTTTGGTGAATATATCAGCAAAGTTTTCATTGGACGGTATATACTGCAGTGTTGCAGGATTGCGTTGAAAATATTCTCGGACGAAATGATAACGGATATCAATGTGCTTCGCTTTCATATGTTTGACTGGGTTTTTGACTAATGCGATAGCTCCTTGGTTATCATTCATAACTTTTGTAGTTGCGATATCATACGGTAAAATATATTTCAATAGTTGAACAAGATAGCTAGCTTCTTGGCATGCAGTAGATAAAGACATATATTCTGCCTCCATGTTGAAAGAGCTACTGACTGTTGCTTTTTCGACTTCCAGCTAACGATTGGTCCTGAATCACCAAGACTAACACAATATCCGGTTATACTATGTCTATCATCAAGTGATGAAGCCCAATCGGCATCACAATAAACATACAATTTCAGATCGTTCGGTATCTTACGAAATGTCAATTGATAATCAACGGTTTTCTTGATATAACGGCATACATGCATGATTCAACATGATCAGATCACCTCGGTCAGGTTTCGACAAATGTTGGGATAACTTGGTCACAACATAACTCAAGTCAGGGCGTGTACATGTCATCGCATACACTAAACTTCCTACCATTTGACGATACTTCTTGTGATCGATTTTATCATCTGCGTGATCGGTATTGTAGGTGTCAGGTTTCATTTCACATGGTGTACTTCTTGGCTTGTTTTGATCGAATCCAAATTTCTGTAGAATGGAATTCAAATAAAGTGACTGTGTCATAGTAATACTATCATTGAATTGTTCAAACTGGATCCCAAGAAATGTTGATAATTTGCCAAGATCTTTCATTTTAAACCTTGCATTTAAGCTTTCTTTCACTTCATTTAAAGTGGTAAGAGAACTTGCTGTTAGAATAATGTCATCCACCCATACTAACAGCACAATAATTTCAGTTTCACTTTGTCTGATAAATACACATGGATCTACATTAGACTGAACAAATTTCAAATCTAGCAAGAAATCATGCAACACATTGTGCCAATTACGACCACTTTGTTTTAAACCATAAAGTGATTTGTTCAATTTCCATACTTCCTCATAACCGGCAGGTTGATTGATATAAACATCACATTCGATTGGTGCATGTAAATAAGCACTATTCACATCCATTTGGTGTAACAACCAATTGTGGTGTGCAGCAAGTTGTATCAAGATTCGTAATGACTCCATTCTGGCGGTAGGTGAAAATGTTTCACTCATTGCTTCATCATAATTAGTCGGTACATAAGTAACAAAAATCAACATAATTAACACCATCATTTTGTTCGTCATCATCAGTCGTAACATACTCATTTAAATATGTTGGTGGTTGACGCTTTCTGCATGGATAACGGTTTGTATCCTGTGATGGCTGTGGTTGGGTTATTTCATTGACCGGTGTTTTCGATTGTGGTGTAGGTAGTTGATCTTCTTGTGGATAGTTGAAGATGTCGTCAACAGCATATTCATCGGTTTGCGGTTTGATATCAAATTTGTCGGTGAATTTGACTAAGCGGTGTTTCATCACGGATCTCGACTCTGGATAATAAACCAGATATGACGGGCTATCTCGATCGTGGCCAACAAAATAGCCTTTCTTACTCCGTGGATCAAGCTTTTTGGTGTCATGGACGTATGAATAACAAACAGTGCCAAATATGTGTAATTTTGCCACATTTGGCTTGACTCCGGTAATCATCCCATACGGGTTATCATTAATACGTTTCACAAAACAGCGGTTTCTAATATATGTTGCAATCATTATGGCATATGTCCATAGATATTTTGGCAATCCTGATTCAATAAGTAAAGCTCTACCCATTTCGAATAATGTGCGCCAGTTTCTTTCAGCTGTACCATTTTGATGTGGTGAGTACGGTGCTGAGAACTCATGTTTGATTGTGTGTTTACGTAGAAGATCCCGGAATTCATGTGAGATATATTCTCCACCATTGTCACTTCTCATACGTTTAATATCGCCAGATGGAAACATATCTTCAAAAAAGTTAAGTGTTTTCACCTTCCCATAGGGTGCAACATCAGCTAAAAACTTTTCGGTAGCTTTCACGGCATCTGATTTTTCTTTCAGAAAATACGTAAATAAACATCCTGAATAATCATCAATAAATATAATGGCATATCAATAACCATCTTTGGCAGCAGGGTCGATCGGTCCGGCTAGATCGGTATGGACTAATTCCAATAGTTTGGTTGCTCGGACATCGGCTTCTCGGTTTCGTGAGTTCATCTGTTTTGCAAGGGTACATGTCTCACATTCAAATTTTGATTTGTCGGTAATATTCATTCCTTGGACGGCATGTTCTAGCTTTGTGACATCTTCGACATTACAATGTCCTAAAATTTTGTGCCACATCTGTAAACTTTCACAACATTTCTCGGTAACAGAATTTTTGCAAAGGTAATATAATCTTCCATGTTGCTGAATCGGAAATTTCGTACCATCTTTTGCAATCAATTCAGCAGAATCTGACGTAAAATTGAATCTGGCACCAGTTTTTGTTGCAGCTTGGACAGAAAAAATACACTGTGGGTATGTCGGTATGTATAAAGTGTTTTTGAGTTCAGCTTTAACTACTTCATTTTTATCATTACGAATTGAAACAACTACTGTTCCTCTCTTCCTGGCAATATTATTTGAACATGTGCCATCAGCTAATTCAATGAAATGTTCATCAGGTTTGAATGTTGGGTCGACATAGATAAAGTTTTCATCTTTGTTAACAATATGTGTGGTTGCACCACAATCGACTAATAAGGCATCACCATCGGTTTGAAGGTACGCTTCACCTTCACTGATTTTGAATGCAAAACTATGTTTTGATTCATCTCCGACCTTTTTAGCATGTTTACGGCATACTTTGTCAGTGTGAGTTGATGACTTGCATCGGCTACACCATTTTTTGTCTCTTGAATTTCCCTTACGACAATCAGAAGCCTTATGACCAGGTATACCACATGTATAGCATTTGAAACGTGTATCTTTTGTCCTCATGATTTTATTATCACTCTCACTGGCACTGGGTTCGCTGGACCGTATCTTTTCGGTTGCCTCAAAATTTCTAAGCGACTGTTTGAATTTTTGAAAATTCTGTACGGATTCGTTGGATTGGGTAACAACAGCTACAAATGATTTATATTCGTCTGACAATCCTTTCAGTACCATGGCGACTAATAAGGAATCGCTTTATCTGCTCTCCAGCAGATTTCAGGGCGGTGCAAGCGGTTTCAGCTCTCAAATAATAATCTGTCACTGATTCCTGAGTGGACTTCTTCAATGTTGTTAATTGGGTATATAATGTTATTATTCGCGGTTTGCCACTTCCAGCATAATGTTGAAATGCTTCTCTTCCTTTGTCTCTGGCATCTCTCATGATTAAAGATAACGATCTTTCATCGAGGAATTGTATGAGTTCTGCAACGGCTTCTTCATTTTTATCTTCGCTGACAGTGTCTGTACCGGTAAATACTTTCTTCATCTTTTTGAGTCTCATGTATCCTAGTATTTTGGTTTCCCATAGTTCAAATTTTCTCTCATCTCCATCGAAAGTGAGGTTTTGCCATTGGTTGCTGGGCCCATAACCTGTTAAACTTATATCTCTGGCCATGACGGAGGGTAGTAAACGAAATAAGAACGCACATATTTATATTAACATAAATGTCTGTCTTTACAGTACAGCTAGCACGCCATTATAGCGCATTTTGTTAAACTTAACAATTACAATTCTGTTCTCTCTATATATAGACAAGTTTCAAAATCATTAAGAAAAACAAAAACTATATAAAAATCGTGAACGTGTGCAAAAAAAAGAATTAATTAAATAAATATAATGGAGAGCTCATTACGTTCTTGTTAAGAGGTGGCTTCTCCCTTTGAATCACAAGACTCTCCTTTATTTCGAGTATATAGTTGTGTGCCTCTTTAACAACAATAGAGAAGTCATTAAAATTAGCGAGGCGATCACACTCCATCATATGGTCTCCTACGGCAGTGTCTTGTTGCTTAGCAACATGTTTTCCGGTCAGCGGTGAGATACCTATATGTTCGGACACCCACACCCTAAAGGCCGATATACACGGAAGAATAGAATCCCCAGCACTTTCATCATGCATAGCCTTGGCTGTTCTCATAATTAGCTTTCGTGAAACACGCAATGAATTCGCTCTTCTTTCATGTATCCATTCGAGTAAGTCTTCTTCTAAATCGATATTTTTTATTTTACATCCTCCTCCTTCTAACCTCATTCTTTTGGCACCGTATCATTTTTTATTAGAATTGAAGATAATCACGTAGACGCAATCGTAAATGGTAAAAGGTTTAGAGAGGTTGGTTTAAGTGTGCCTGCGCAATTCAAATGTTACACATCAAGTAAAACTCAAGCAAAAATTCTTTATGACGAACTGTTGAAAAGGAAAAAGCAATATTCGTTTTTATCTTTATCTGTAGAAGGATTTGTAAACAGAAAACAAGTTAAACTATTATAAACTCCGTTTTCATTGTTTGGTTTATTTTTCTAATAAAACGCCGCATCCTTGATGCGGCGTTTTAATAGAGGGCGGCGTTAATTAGAGGGCGGCGTTTATTTCAACTACCTAGCTAGAAGTGCGGCGTTTAATAGAGGGCGGCGTCAATCATAGGGCGGCGTTTGTTAGAGGAAATACGGTTATTCTTCCATTATTTCCCCGTGTATCTTGTAGAAGAATAAAAATTCTTGAATATTTTTTCGTTATTCTTCGAATAAAAAACAAGCTGAATATAATCAAATCAGTTTGATTATATATATTCAGCGAAAAAAGAATATTCAAACAATGAGTTGTGTACAGCATTAGCATACTTCTATTGAAATATGACGTCATTGACACTTTTTCTTTCGAAACTGCGCTTTTACCCACATGAAATGAAAAGCTATGAAAGAAACTTCAGTTATTGTTGAGTAAAGCCGTAACAAACACAGCGTTTTTTAAAAAATGACGAGCAATGGTAATCCAAACTCTTTTCAAAATTATTTACGTGGAATAAATATGAACTAAATAGTTGTTTTATGGATCCGAAATTGATACATTAGCCTTTCATGCGACTTGCCAGTGGCCAAGAAACGAAGAGTAATTAGTAGTAGTTGCCCAAGAAAATTGATATCTTTTGTTAGGAGCTCCTAGAAGAGAGCGGGAAACAAGTCGAATTAAACTTGGATGATGGATTAGAAAATATCCAACAGAAAATTGCTAATGTATTTGGCCCATTTTGAGCCGTACGTGGTATGCCATAGAGGCAACGCTTAGTGCGTCACAGCAGGAACAGCCTGCAGATAATATTTTTAACGAATTGTCTCAGTCGATAGAACAAACTGTTCTAATGCTTGGACAGACATTCAATGCTGCCACATACCATCGACGCCTAAACGTCCTTACCGCAATTAAGGCCAAAGCAACGTTGAAGGACAAAGCGAAACTGTTGAAAAATTCTGATAGCGAAAAAATTTTTGGCAGAAAATTTCAACAGAATGTCATCGACACTGCTAAGACACAAAGAAAAAATCGAAAGAAGTGTACAACTCAAAACGACATACAGCCTCATCATCATCTTCGTATGCCGGTGGAAATAATTATAACAAACGGCCCTTTCGAGGCGGGCTCCCCGTTGGAAAAGAAACAATGGGGGCGGTTTATGTCCACAGCCCTGCGGACTCTGATGGAACACTGGTAGAAAAAAACCAGTTACCAAGTGGCCGGGCGCCTAAATATTTTGCAGCCAACTGGAAAATGTTAACCAAAGACCCCAACATTTTAGAATACGTTATGGGATTGCAGATTCCTTTCATGGAAGAACCAAAACAAGACACTATCCCTTCAGAGTTCAGAATGAACCAGAAGGAGGCCACTCTCGGAACAGAGGAATTGGAGAGCATGCTGGTGAAGGGAGCCATTCAGTGAGTACCTCATGTGAAAGGGGAATTTCTAAGCAATGTGTTTTTAGTACCCAAAAAGGATGGGGGAAACAGACCTGTAATAAATCTGAAAAACTTGAACAATTTTGTTCCCTACCAACATTTCAAAATGGAGGGGCTTCATCTAAGAAGATCCCAATTTCTATATTGCGAAAAATCAATATCAGGGTCATCATTTATCTCGACGACATGTTGCTTTTGAGTCAAACAAAAGAAAATTTATTTATGGCAAGGGATACTCTGATTTTTCTCCTTCAAAATTTTGGATTTGTAATCAATATACCAAAATCAGTGATGGATCCAGTTCAAAAGTTAAAGTTCTTGGGTGTAAAATGGACTCAGTGAAAATGACTAGGAACTTACCCCAGGAAAAAGTGACAAAAATAGAGAAAAAATGCCAGAAAGTGTTGAAAAATCCCGCGATGACTGTCTGGGAACTGACCAGCCTGGTGGGAAAACTGACCTCCACCTCGCCGGCAGTTGTTCCGGCAAATTTCCAAGTCATCTCATAGATATCTTCAAAAATTTTTGATAAATGCCTTACAAACCAAGAAAAAATACCAAGCAAGGGTTAAGTTGGATCAAAATTCCCTTCTGGAAATACAGTGGTGGCTAAAAAATCTAACATTAAACCAGGGAAAATCTTTATTGAAATCACTTCAAGGGGTTGTAATCCAAACGGATGCATCAAAAAAAGAGCTGGGGTGCAGTCTGTCGGGGACGGAATATAGCGGGACAGTGGTCTCTACAAGAATCCGGTCTCCACTTCAACATTCTAGAGCTAAAAGCAGTATATCTAGCCACATTAGCTTTTGCCAAGATGATGTCTTTAGCCTTAGCTTACTTAGTGAATATGGGAGGTACCCAGAATGTCCAGTTAATTCAACTAGCAAAGGATATGTGGACTTTCTTATTGTCCAAAGGGGTCACAATTACGGCAGAACATCTTCCGGGGAAATTGAATGTCAAAGCCGATTGGATGTCCAGAAATTTTCGGGACTTCAGCGAATGGCTTCTAGCTCCATGGGTCTTTCAAATCCTATGCAAAAGGTGGGGAACACCAGATGTCGACCTGTTTGCGTCGAGACTGTTTCATCAGGTGCCATCTTACATGTCCTGGAAACCGGATCCGGGATGCTAGGCAGTGGATGCACTACAACAACGTTGGGAAAATCATTACCCTTATGCATTTCCTCCGTTTTCGCTAATAGGGAGGGTGTTAGCGAAGGCCAGGCAGGACAAAGTATGCATGATTTTAGGTAGACCAGAATGGCAGACACAACCTTGGTATGGTCTACTGCTAAACATGGTAGTAGCAAATCCCTTGTCGCGGGGGAGAGCCACCCACTTATGGAAAATCAAACATTAAGACTGGTGGCATGGAAAATTGCAGGAAAATTCTGGCAAGTGAGGGAATATCAGGAAAAGCTACAGAACTTATTGCATGTGCCAGAACAAGAGGCACACTCTCTTATTATAAATCGTCCTGGAGAAAGTGGACTAGTTGGTGTGGTCAACAACAGGTTGATCCTGTTCGATGTTCTTTAACCTATATCTTAAATTTTTTAGCGGAGATATATGAACAAGGCTTTCAGTATAGCACTATCAGTCTCAATTTTTCATACTCCTATTTATGGTTTTGATGTTGGAAAACACCTTCGGGTGTGTGAATTAACCACAGGTGTTGCTAAACTGAGACCCTAACAACCTGATTTTGTTTTTATATGGGATGTTCAACAAGTGTTGGATTACATAGATAAGCTACCAGAGAATAAGCTTTTAGCTGATAGATTGTTGGTGTTAAAGACCACCATGCTGTTAGCATTATGTTCAGGAGTCAAACAAAACTTTAACCTTGACTTGGTGGTGAGGGCTACTTGGGTTTTCTACCATAACGTCAGCGGTTTGCAGTAAAACATTGTTGTTAACACGTGAGACACTTCAGTTTCAGAATGGAAATCACCATCAACGAGCTGCGCACGGCACGGCTGTTGAATATAAGTTTTTGATGGCAGTGTTGATTTTAAAGACCATACCGACTGGCTCGATCTGCTCCATAATAATCAATTTAAATATTGCAGCCATCATAACAAAAAAAGTCTAGAAACAAAGACTAAGAATGCTTTTATATTAAAAATATTCGTAGAGTTATAAAAACTTTGTAGAACGACAACACACTAGACCCAAAATGTAAGTCTGTCAAAAAAACCAGTTCTGTTTACAGTTTACTTTGTGAGTAAGTAAAGATAAAGAAAGTATAGATAAACCTCGTCCCCAGGGCATCTTGTATCTTTTCTGACATCGGGACGGCGATACGAACATGTCTTGCCGTCCCGGTTATAGAAAAGAGACAACAGGCGCTGGTAACGAGGTTGAGTATAGATTCGTGAATACAGATAAAGCCACCATATTCTGCGTTCGATTTGTTGTTGAATGTTTCCGGTACTGTATATCTATTCAAATCTGGCGCCATCTCATCATAATAAACTTCATCGTTTGAAGCTCGTAGTATGTTGTGGAAAAGAGACTCAAAACATGAAAAAAATATTGTTGTTGGTCATCACAGATATTTCTTAAATTCTAAGAAGTTTAAACGAAGGTTATAAAATGCTGCGACTACTATAGTACGTAAAATATTCTTGGTTATCTCAAGTCAAAGATCTTATTTTTGATATTTATTGGTAAGTACATCTAAAACCTACTTATTTTTACCCCATACATCTATGAAAATTCTGTAAAAATGTTGTTAGAAAGATATATAGATACTTAGTTATGAAATATGGTTATTTATTTGTTATCAAAGTAGTTATCTTAGTAAATTTTAGGATTTAGAAATCTATAATTGTTTTTCTCTCGTTTAAAATTTATTTTCTGGCTGCCACAAAATAATTTTTTGTTCGCCTCTCCTTTAACGCATATGTTGAAGACTCGTGTCCTTTTTGTTTATCTTGTCACTGCTCAATAATTCTGTGTCGCACATAAATTTTATGATCTAATGTGACGTTCAATTTATCCTCCACGCTGAAGTGTTTTCACAATGTGTAAATGAAAGATCGGATGATCATACCGAAATTATGGGTGGACGCTAACGGGGGTAAAAATATTACATAATTATAAACTTTATCTTTCGGTTCAGCAATCGTTATACTAAATACGACAGTTTTTTAAGGAAGGTTAGCGTCGATTAAACGATGTTGATAAGTTGAGTACATTTACCACGTTGACGGGTCGGTCCAGTCAAAAAGTTAATGTTTCAAAATCTGCTTGAGTGAGCGCTGCAAAAGATGTGTATAGACATTTTTTTTAAATGCAACTGTCTATTAATATTTTTATTGGATGTTAATATATTTCTGATAAAGCAAAAGTTCGTAAAACTTTATTTGGCGGTTTATGTGGTGATATGCACAAATAAGAAGGTTAAAAAAATGAAAAAATAATGGAAGAAAATCTGAAAACCTGGAAGTTTAACATAAATCAGGGGCGGATACAGGATTTTTTTCTCCTTAGGCGAAATATTAAGCGGAGCAAAACATACTCGTATCTTTTACGAAGCGAAACATGCGCGTACTGCTGGGGATGTAGGAGGCGCAATTGCCAATTTACCTATTTTTGCACTGAAAATTTCTTAGCCATGACCTTTATAGGTCTGTTTTTTAAGTTATTCAGTTTTAACACAATTCTGTAAAACAGTAGATGTTTTTGTCAAATTAGAATAAAATCTCTAAAATCCAGGATTAAAAACAAACTGTTTTATATTAACAAGCAAGCAACATTTTTTCTGCTTATCAAGCATTGTGATGGTTAACCTTAATACTTCAGTTTGTAAGTAATATGAATTGATAGGGCATAGAGCTTATCATAAATAAAGTCTTTTTTTTAAATGGCACCCTATTTTTTTAGGTTTTTATCCAAAACAAAAGGAAAATAAAATAATATACTTTTTCTTATAAGAAAGTCTGGATTTCAGCTGAACGTGCTTAATTTTTGTCAAAATCTCAGTCTCAATGTTCTTAAAAACCAGGTCCTTATGTATTTTGTTTTCTTGCTTACATGAAATCTTGAAAACTAATCTTGCAGAATTGTTCAAATTGTTTATTTACTGAAAGTAATCTCGATGAAATTTTTCCAAGTGTCGATTTGTGAAAATATAAAACCAAAAATTTTGTTTTTGACCTAACAAAAAATTTCACATTGTTTTCACTTATTAAAGTTAAAGTTCGACATGAAAGCATTTTGTGGACAAAATTTTACAGTTTTTTTTTTCTAGGCAGCACGTCAGTAACCATTTCGTGCTTTTTTCAAACAACAATTTTTAAATTGTTTTGTCAAATGATCCTCTCAAGGAAATTTTTTTTTTGACCGAGCAAAATCACTGGACAATTTCATTTGCCTGAAAAAACACCAAGATGGTAACTCTCTGAATAAAAAAATTAAAAATTAGTATATATCATCCCTTGTGTCAACTTATTTTTTGGAACTTTAAACAATTTTTTTATTAAATACAATTTACGATAGAGGCAAGAACATTCCAAGAAAAATTTAAAGTCCAACTTTCCCCACCAAGTTAAATTAGCATCCTAATTCTGAAATCACAAATGTGTAAAATGTGAGTTATAAATACTTCCAAAACTACCCTCACTTGGAAAAAATAATAATCGAGGCACCCACAAAGTCAACTCAACTACTATTTTAAAACCACAGATGTTGTTTAAAAATAAGGTACACTCAATAACTGGAGACACAGGATATATACCAGCAACATCACCAATTTTGGTAAACAGCTTGAAATTTTACGTTTTTCTGGAACAAGTCAGCAGCCAGCCAACTAGCTACTTATATCATTTTCAAAGCTAGCTAATACCTAGCTCATTTAACACCAATAATAATAAATAAAAGCATTAGAACGGCCCAATGATACATGCTATTATCCCATATTATGACCAAATGTTAACAATCTGTACGACAAGTAAACAAACCATATCTGCACTATAGTGAAGGTCACTATGTTACAAATTAGAGCTTCGTGTGCAGAGACTTGTTAGAAGTAATTTTTCGATTGGAATCTATTATTTGGTTGATTTGAATACAAAAAACACTAGGTGTCATTTTTTTCCATATTTGGGTGTGGCCTCAATAATAAATAATACCATTTGAATGTTTTAGCATGTACAGTTTCAAAAATAACCCTCTTACACTTGTTTGAAGAATGCTGATGGTGGCTACGTTGATCACAGCTGATCTGGAAAGAAAAAATTCTCAAAAAGGAACGAGAATACCATTTCAGCACAAGCTTTAAACTGGTGCTTTAAATACTTGAATTAGGCGTCAATTTGAAGGAGGTACGAAATCAAAATGAAATTTAAAGCACAAGTTATATAAGATAGATAGATAGATAGATAGATAGATTTTTCGTGTATAATGAGCGTTTACATTTTTAGTTAAAAATAATTTACTAAGAAATTGCACACAGACCTCATAAATAGTTATAACAGTTACTATAGCTATGTTTTAAATATAAATATAAATATAACTGTTTCGTTTTTCAGGTAATATATACAGTTAAAAAAGAGTTGTTTACAGTTCAGAAATGTTATGTGATCAAATAAACTTCACTGGAGGTTCACTAGTGAGGGTTGTGGAAGTTGTTTGTGTCTGGTGGAAGTGTCTTTTTTTACTACTTTGACCTCCGTACCGTACGGACGTGTTTCAGAGTGGCGCGAAAAATCTAGGTGTGTCTAGACTCTTTCTTAAACTGAGCTAATATATTATATACTATCAACATGGCAAAAGGAAACAACAAAAAAAACAAATCTGCTTCACCACCTCCAACATCGCCTTTGTCTCCATCGAATTTCATAAATGAAGGATACCAAAGTGGAGCGATCACACTCGAACATTTTACTTATGAAATGAGCCTACTGCGCGATGAACTTAAATTATCCAAAGACGAAATAATCTCAAATCTTATCCAGGAAAACCAAAATCTCAAGATAGACATGGATTCTCTTAAAAATGATCTAACTGAAAAATATAAGTTATTGGAATTTCTTGAGAAGGACGTTGCACAGGTGCAACAGTACCAACGAAGAAATAATATCGAAATTGCGGGAATATCTGAAGAGGTGCCCCAACACGAGCTAGAAAAATATATAGCAAAGGAACTAGATGTTACAATCACTGAAGATGAAATTGAGGCCTGTCACAGGAACAATAAAGGGAAAAAAGCTAAACCTAATACTCCGCGCAATGTCATCACAAGGTTTGTCAACCGGAAGAAATGTGAAAATCTACTGTCGAAGAAAAAGGGCGTAAGTTCAATTGACACCAAAAAGTTGGGCCTTGGCGGTAATAGGATCTACATTAATAACAATCTGTGCCCCTACTACAGGTTCATCTGGGGGCAAATAAAAAACCTTCACAGTCATGGCATCATTAATAGATTCTGGACTTTCAACGGAGTAGTTAATTACTCCTTAACGGAAAATAGTGCGGGGACAAAAGTCCTCCACATGAATGACCTAAAATCGAAATTCCCTGATGTTGATTTTGCCTAGTTTTTGATTATCTTGTAATCCCTTATACGCTTGTGTACTTTTTATAATAAGGTTCAATCATAGTCCGGGTTTTTTATTTTATATTTCTACTGACTATGGTTATATCGCGTTTTCGCTGTAGAGCTAGACGGCCTACACGGTCTATTCATGATGGTAGACAAGCTGTGTTGTTGTTTTTGTTTACAATTCGCATTCAAAGTTACGAAGAGTCTGCCCACGTTTCGTTGCACATCTTCATGTCAAGTAAGTTCTTTTGAAACATTTGTAATAAACTAATTAGGACCAATTCTAAAGCTATCTTATGCGATTTTTGCCAAAATTGGAGCCATCCTTCATGTAACCTTTTAAATTCTCATGATTTTGAAAAATTGACCACTG
Organism: Hydractinia echinata; assembly: GCA_030067915.1. Classification (NCBI taxonomy): domain Eukaryota; kingdom Metazoa; phylum Cnidaria; class Hydrozoa; order Anthoathecata; family Hydractiniidae; genus Hydractinia; species Hydractinia echinata. The sequence continues at coordinate 748,302 of JASGCC010000030.1, forward strand.
ATAACGAGGCTTGGTCATGTCTAAAATGTAATTCTGAAACCCTTCCCTTTGGCTCTGACCACCAGCCTGAAGATTTTTCTGAAATCCCTATTGACCCTATAGTCGAGTTGTTTGATGAATATATAGATTGTAAATATTATGATTGTGATTCATTTCGTAATAGCTTTTCTTCTTTCAATCCTAATAATTTAAATTCTAATCTTCAACCTAATTTTTCTATTTTTCACATGAACTCTTGCTCTCTCCACAAACACTTTGAAGAAATTAATTCTCTTCTTTGTTCTCTTGACTTCAATTTTAGTATTCTAGGCTTTAGTGAAACAAGATTTAATTTATCTAATTATTCCTTTCCTCAATTTGATAACTATACTTTTTTTCACACTCCAACTAGTAGTAACGCCGGTGGCACAGCTTTATATGTTTTATCTTCCCTAACATCAGCTCCCCGTAATGACCTATGTATGCTCGAACCAAATTTTGTCGAATCAACTTTTATTGAAGTACATAATCCCAATGATAAAGAAACTAACTACATTATTGGCTCTGTTTATAAACATCCATCTTTAAGTACTCACGATTTTATTAACTTATATTTAAATCCTCTCTTTGCTAAACTTTCTAAAGAAAAAAAATCTCTGATTTTGATGGGTGATTTCAACATAAACTTGATTAACTACAATAATGATAATAATGTTAACGATTTTATTGATACTCTTCACTCTAATTTATTAATCCCTTATATTAACCTGCCAACTAGGATAACCTTGAATTCGAAAACTTTAATTGACAATATTCTTATGTCTCCTAACTCTAATAAAATTGTATCTGGTAATTTAACTTCTTCAATTTCTGATCATCTGGGGTAGATGATCAGAAATTGAAGAAGTTAAATTTTTAAATTTGCCATAATTTTTAAAGAAAATCCTAACATTAAAATTAACACCCCTGAAACATTTTATTATGACTGGAATAGATCTGACATTGAAATTTTTAAAAATGATTTTGTAAATTTTGATTGGGACAACCATTTGCTTTTATCTGTAAATAATGTAAATAATTCTTTTAAACTTTTCTTTGATAAAATTAATGAACTAATAAATTTACACGTTCCTCAAAAAAAATTAAGGTATAAGACAATCAATTTACAAGAGGAATTCTTTTTTTAAAAAATTTATTAATTCTACTAATGAGAACATTAAAACAAGAAACAATAACTTATATAAATATTACAGAAACCAAATTGTTAATCTTATTCGTGTTAGTTAAAAAAATTATTATAACAGTTACTTTATAAATAACATTAACAACTCTAAAAAAGTATGGGATGGTATTAAAGAAATTTTACATAAAAATCATAATTCTTCGAATGTTAAAACTTCTCTTTTGATAAACAACAAAGTTACTTCTGATCCTAAAATTGTTTCATCTTTGTTTAACCAGTATTTTTCTTCTATAACTGATAAGATTCGAAGTAACATTCATAATTTCTCTAACATTGACCATAAATTTTTCCTTAAAAATCCAAACCGTAACTCCTTCTTTTTTTCTCCTATAACACAAAGCGAAATAATTAAGATTATCAATGGCTTAAACATTAACAAAGCAAATAGACCCAATAGCATTAATAACAAAATCCTAATTCCTTTGAGTACTGAGTTCTCAGCAATCTTAACTAAACTTTTTAATCTATCAGTCAGTAATGGAGCTTTTCCAGAGATATTAAAACTAGTTACTGTTACCCCAATTTTCAAAAACAAAGGTTCACCCCTAAACCCCTGCAACTATCGACCTATCTCTCTTTTATCCAATATTAATAAAAATTTTGAGAAAGTAGTTTATCAAAGACTCATCTCTTTCCTAACTATTAATAATTGCCTAATTGATAGACAGTTTGGTTTTAGAACCAAACATTCTACCATTCATGCCCTTATTAGTCTTACTGAAAACATCAATAAAAACCTTGATCAAGGCAATTTTTCTTGTGGCATTTTTATAGATTTTCAAAAGGCCTTTGATACAGTCGACCACCAAATCCTTTTAGATAAACTTAATCACTACGTTGTAAGGGGCTTAAGTAACTCTTGGTTCGAATCGTATCTCTCTAAACGTTTGCAATCGGTCAAAATTTTAAAACTTCTTCGTCAATTGAGTTAAAATATGGTGTATACCTCAGGGTTCAATTCTTGGACCCTTATTGTTTTTAATCTACATTAACGATTTAACTAATTCTATTATCTACTCAGAATTATTCCATTTTGCTGACGATACTAGTCTTCTCTATTCCAGTCATGATCTAAAAAAAATTAAAAAACATGTTAACATTGATCTGAAATTCCTTTTCAAGTGGTTAAATTCCAATAAAATCTCTCTTAACATCGCTAAAACTGAAGCCATTCTTTTTAAACATCCTAACAAATGCATCAACTATAACTTAAAGTTAAAACTAAATGGGAAAGTACTTCAATTTGTTGACACTGTTAGATATTTAGGTGTTCTACTAGATCACCATCTAACATGGATCCCTCACACTAATTTTATAGCTTCTAAATTAAATAAGGCTAATGGTATGCTGTCTATACTTAGACACTATCTACCTAAATCTACACTAATTGATTGCTATCATGCACTTTTTGCGTCTCATGCTACTTTTTCTTGTCAAATCTGGGGTCAATCAATATCAAACACTCATCGTATTATCAAACTACAAAAAGCTGCCCTCCGTGTTATTACTTTTTCTGATTTTAGACAATCTTCTATACCCCTTTTATCTGATTTTATAATTTTATCTAACATTTTATTAGTCTTTAATATCCTCAATTCTCTAACCCCTAATGACGTTTGTAACCTTTTCAATTTAAAAATCATTCAATCGACATATCAAACCAGAAACTCTTCCATTAAACTTCTTAACAGACCTGTGGTCAGAACTTCTAAATTTGGTATCACTCTATACTCTATCAGTGTATTCTCTGCTGGAATAGGTTCCAGCAACATTTTTCTAGACATGACTTGGCCTCTTTAAGCTCTGGTCAAATTAAATCGAAATGTAAACTCTTCTTTCTAGAAAGCTACAAGATTGGTCCTGATTAGTCATTTTATATAAAAAATTTTCTCAAACTTAAACTGAGCTCAATCTGAGTTAATATCTACTATTTGTCATCATATATATATATATTTATATCAGTTTTTATATGTAGGTTTTTTCTCACTGGTGGCCTCACCCGATTAGCTAATACAGCTATTTGACGGTCTCCATATTTAAAAACTGTAACTATATATTATCTGTATCTATATCACTGAAATAAAAAATTCAATTCAATTGTTATAAGCTCGACACAGGGAAAACCATAGAATTAGCAGGGCTAGAAAGCCTATGGAAACCGATGGGATTTTCAATAAATCAAATAAATAAAGCTAAATACCCTTCAATATTTTCATCAACTGATATATACATATTTATTTTATCACTCAGAGCAAAAGAAAGCAATCGTACTGGGATTTTCTTAAGTGTGCTTGAATTTTCAGGAGAATTGCTATTGCTAGCTACCTTGAATGCTATTGTTTTGTGTTTGAAGACTTTTAATATCTCATTGGAACAGCTAACATTTTAAAAAATGAAAAAAAAACAAGAATTTAGCCATAAATGCATTTTCTCAGGTCCATTTCGTAGTAGTAAAAAGTAAAATAACTCTGGTAAATGGAAAGATATTGATTTAAAATTTACTATGGGGTGTTTTTAGACCTGTCTGATAATATTAGCACAAGTAATTTTTCATTAATTTAGGCATTTAAAAAGAGGGCGATAAAACGTTTTCTTTTTCATTATTATTATTATTATTATTATTATCATTATTGAAATTATTTACCCAGGATAGCCTCTTCAGTTCCTATTGGTACTGCTTTAAAGCTCCCATTTGAGCTACGAAGGTCGTGCAAGCACAGCAATCGCTCAACTAGACAACCGCCTAAGATATCAATCCTATTCTCATGCTGAGCGCTAAGCAGAAAGGACAGATTCACACTTTTATCGTCTCTGGCATGACTCGGCCGGGGTTTGAAACCAAGACCTCCCGCACTGGAAGCGAACGCTCTACCACAAGGCTACCAGTCAGTCAGAAAGAAAATTAAAAATTCTGAAACAGTAATAGGTAAACAATTCAAATGCTTCAGAGGTTAAGAAGTGCCTTTTGTTCAAAATTTTGCCCAAACTTACGAACTGTATGCAGCTAATCAAAACCCTTGGAAAACTTTTAACCCTACTGAAGATTAAACCCCTACACTATTAAGAGCTGGCTAAGTTGGCTAGTCATTACTTTTATGCCTTTTTACGCCCAAATTTTTTAGCAACTAGCCGGTTAGCCACTTAGTAGAGCTACGTGTGCTACTAGTCTAGTAAACTAAACTCATCTTTTCAGCGATAGCGCGCTAAAAAAAGCAGGGTTAAAAAAGCAGGACAGACATCGAAGCAAGCGCGAGAGCAGAAAAGAGAGACAGATATCCTGTCTACGTGTGCTACACGTGTAGCACACTTGATGGTCACACTGCACCATAAACAAGCACGTAGCTATCCTCCTGTCCTTGTCTATAGCTGAAGCTATAATGAACAGAAAGAAACTAAAGAACCAGCTATGGCATTCAAAAATAACATTAATGCAGTTATCTTTCAGACACCTGCAGTAGTAGTAGAAGGGAATGAATATAAACAGGTTTTGACCTTTCGATCGTCAAACCCCCGCCTCCACCCCCTCCACCCCCACCCCCACCCCCAGCCCTACCCCTCCAAAAATCGGTAAATCCGACGGCATCCGAAACCAATCCGAAACCGACAATTCTAGCGCATGCGCACACGCCGATAGTAATATTTCTGACATCAACAAAAATCGACGCATGCGCAGTTGAGTAACGGTATCCCTTACTCGACCGCGCTATTTGAGGCCCGGTCTCTAAAAAAGATGGACTACTTCAAGAACGCCATCAGCAAACTAAACAGCGATCTCTCATTGTCAAAAGCAGCAACCGACGACGCTATTACAGATGTATTGAGGAGCGCGACACCAGAGATCGCGTCCAAGTTCGTTGAGGAAATGCCGTGGCTGCTCGGGGGTGTTCCGGGCCATCTCCTATCTCGGGAAATGTGCCTTATTGCGGTTGACAAGGATCCCTGGCAGCTCGCTGCTTGCTACTTTAGTGACTCTGATGACGACGATATCGACGGCTTCACTGTCTTGTGAGTATGCGTCGTTATGTGATTGTTCTCCAACCACATAAACAAACATGAAGGTTCCAGAACTCAAAAAAGAAGCGAGAGCACTGGGCATTAGGGGCTACTCAACTCTGAACAAGGCCCTTCTTCTAGAGGCGATCCACAAGACCAAGTACAAGGACGTCTCAATTCAAACAGACGGGCCCTATTGCAAGCCTTGTACCAGGATTAGCTGGCAGAAAAATCTCGAACAATACTCGAGAGAGCTCGCTGAAAAGCAGCGACGTGTTATACATGATGGTGAACTGGTGATCGACTATGATACCGGAGAGGTGCTCGATATTATGTAGGTGATCTAGTGTGTGTTGAACAACACACTAGATCTAGTGTCTACGAATACGCAGGTGGAGACTCTAAGTATTTGTGACATACTGTGCAGATTGCAGTTTTTTAACAGTTCATCCTTCGCCTCCTCTCGCCCCTTTGCGACAAGCTGCATACGTTCCCGATCATTGATTGAATTTACGATCTTTCTCGTTCGTTGCCGTATTTGCTCTTTGAGTATCATATACTTCTGCTTTTCCTGCAGAATCAGGCTGAACTCATACTCATCAACTCGCCCGTTCTCCACAGACTTGCTGATCAGATCGACAACGGAGTTGAGCTTGGTCTCTGCCAGTAGTCTGATACTCTCGTGCTTCTTCGACTTGACATCTAACCTCTTTCCCGCATTCCTTAAACCCGCTTGCCCCAACCCCACAGCGATCGTGATGCCTCCCATCGCCACAGCCAGTGGTACACCAATCCCTGACAGCATACTACCAATACCAACACCCGAGGTGATGACACCCACAGCTAGCAGACCATGATCCGTGAATCTAACCCATGTACCATGCATTTTAAACTTTTTAGCGAGCTTGTCCCGCTCTTTTGATTCGTTTCGTAGGAACTGCTCGACCTCTTCGATCTTCTGGAGTCTGTACACTTGGCTTTCGTCAGGCTCGTTAGGAGAACTCGGTATGTTCGGATAAAGCTTTGCAATATCACTCATATTTATTCTATGAGCAAATGCATCGTTAGCCCGGTGAAGGCCACATTCTTGTCTTTATGAAATTCGTCTGTCAGCATGAACTCCAAGCGATCTGTGGAGCCCTTCAAGGGAAGGTATATCGGAGTGTCAAAACTCCAGGTTAACATGTCCCCCCAAGCGTTTAGCTCCTTGGTGGGCAGCAGGGCGAGAATCTTAGACTTTTCACCCTCCAGCAGGCAGTCATCTTCATCCAACTGAGGGCAAACGAGTCGTAGCCGAATGTAAACGTCGGTCTTGTAGAACGCGTCATAGTCACCCGTCGTATAGTACTTTTTTTGGGGTCGTAGGGTAGACCCAAGAGTTCATGCAAATGTCGACCAAACACAACTGTATAACCTTTATCGACACGGAGTCTGCAGAGTCCATTTTTGAGGACAAAGAGTTTGATCTTGTCCTCTGCCTGGCTATTCACAATGGCCGCCAGATCCTCGATCTGTTCATAATGGTGATCCCTTGGAGCACGTCCGTGGATCCTTCCCTACGGATGGCGAAGTTGTCGTTGCTGTAGATGTTTAACCACGTAGGTCTAATACTGATGGATTTCAGAGCGATCCTCGTGTCCTCCCCAAGATGAGGCTTGAATATCGTGGGGTTCACAATGTCTGTGATATAGAGTTGCTTCATCTTTGTTCTAAGAAGAAAAGATGAACATTTACTCGTACAACCTGAGGGCAAAGTACAGCGCCAACAGAGGTGAATGGCCTCCCGGTGCACAGGACCTAGAGCACCAAGACCTGTACGTGTCTACTGACTCGCACATCGAATTGGCCTTCCCCGAGTTTACTAAATACCCCATCAAGCCTTCAACAAATCTGTTGAATGACCCTGTCATTGTGAGTTGGAAGGGACAAGCGTTGGACTATTGGAACGTGCAGGTGAATTTCGCCTGCCACTGCGCGACGACAGCCTTGGGGATCTCTGCAAAGCACCTGATAGGCTCCGTGCCCCTCGTTAACTGCATCTTCAAGTTCCATGTATATTACCACATGCGCCGCATCCTCGCGAGACTGAAAGTACCCATGCCCTACGACGACGGTTTTTCACGCTATAAGAACCCTTATTCAACCTCAGGGTATGCGCAAGTCTGCAGAGAGTATGGTGCTGACCCTAACGCTCTGTACAAATTCAAAGCAGTAGGTGCCTCGCTCACCAATGGTAGATGGTGGCCCCAGGTAGATGGGGATTGGGCCAAATTCATCATCCCTACAAGTCAAGGTCTGACATCGGAGGGCCTGACCAAGATAAGTGAGAGCATAAGGGTTTACGTGGTCTTGTTACTTCGATCGCAGGCAGGTGCCAAAGCATCACTACTGGGCTCGGGCGCAGACAACTACACCGCGAGACAGATTTTAATGCAGAAGTTTGAAGCCATGGTGCAACGCCAAGAGAATGTGGGCCACGACATCACGGAGTTCCAGAAGGTACTTCAATATGCCAGAACACCTGTGAATTTTGCCGTTATGCCAAGCGTATACATGCTGCCATCAGACATGAATCTGCGTATGGGCAAGATTGTAGGGTACAACAACAACATCTTGATCGCACCTGCCAATGTCAATGCAGGAGTAGTGGTAGACCTAAACAAAAAGGCTGTTGTCAGACACGTAGCAACACCAACCTTCACCACACCTCCCCAAGGGCAACTGAGCGGTTCCCCCGTACCGGGGGAACCTGTGAAAAGCTCGATCGAATCCAAGAAAACCACACCTCACCGTGCCTCAAAGGAGGGTGCGTCTGACGCACCCCTAGCAGGTATGCAAGGAGGCGGGAAAAATCCACACGAGAATAACAAGGCTGCCCTGGTTACGGCAGGAGTAGGGTTAATCCTTGCCCTTAGATGGCTGAAATAGGTATTCCTATGGAGCTGCCAAGGCGATCTAGTGTGTTGATAACATACTAGAGTCCTTCACGATCTACGAGTCTTTCTCTTAGCCCCAACGTAGGCCACAACGAAAGCGACGACAGCGGCGATGGCCATGTACAAGTTCTGGGCCGCGAAGGAGACAATTTTCGCAGGCACTCTAAAGAAGAACGAGACCACGCTGCCAATGATCCCTGGTAAAGCGGCACTCGCCTTTGCAGCCAGGTACTTCAAGAATTTCCCGAGTCTTTCCAGCTGCTTCTCTACAAAACCCTTCCCGCTTGCGGCACCTCCTGCAGCAGCAGCTCCACCTGCGGCACCTCCCGTAACGGCGAGCACGATGGTGGAAATCAGTAGACCGACAGCCGAGGCAATACTCGCTATGGTCAAGCCTTGTTCCCAGAAAAGGGTTTTAAGCTTCTCCAGCAAAGACGTATCATCCCCGGCGATTTTCATCAACTCAGCCCTGATATTTTTCAGGTGCTTAAAGATTTCAGAGGAAAGTAGACCATGTTTATCCAGCACAGCCTTTTTATCCTTCTTCAATTTATCAATATCCTTCTCAAGACTGGCTATATCATTAGCCCTTTTCACCCCAGCCTTCTGCTTCTTGAGTTCTTTCAACCTGCCCTCTTTTTTGATTATATCACTATCATATGAAATAATTTCAGCCTTCAACTTTTTAATATTATCCTGCAGGTTTTCAATTTCTGGCTTTATTTTCTTCATGTGGGGGACCTCGGTGGCATCGCCGTCGATGCCTGCAAATGAGGTATCTACAAAACCCTCTACATCGTAGGCGAAATTTTGAATACCTTCCAATCTTTCCTCTGTCGTTTCCATCTCGAATATCTTGCCCTCCTCCTCCTCCTTATCCGGAACCTTATTTAATACAAGGACATCAACTTCATTCATAAGGTTCCGGGCCATTGCCCCACTACCCTTGTTAGGTGTTCCTGTGGTATAGTCGGTAAAACCCATGGCTATCATACGCTTCTTGCCTAAAATTTTCTTGAGCCCTCCAATAGTTGGAAATTGACCATTTTGCAATGTGAGTTGTTTTTCAGGCAATTTTTCATCGGCACTCACAATCTCTTTGATAAAAAGTTGTCCATCTCTTTCAAAAAAAGATCATGATGATTGGCCCCGAGATCTGGCATAAGTGCCAGTTCATCCCTAATTTTCGTGTATAGTGTATCAACCCTTGCTTTAAAAAGCCTCATCTCCTGCGATTCCGTAGCTATGGTGTCCCCATACTGTTGCCGTCCTGACGTTGAGGCCCCTGGTGTTGCTGGCGTAGTGCCGGACCTGGAAATATCCTCAGGTCGAAGGATCTCGCTACTGAACTCCGGGGGCTCGTCTGGAATGTTCTCCTCTAACGTGAAATCGTATGCTGGGTTTATTGGCATTTTATTGAACCCGCAAGACCCTACTAATAAACATGTACGGAACTAAGCTTGATCCGTACGCAGAAGTCAAAACTATGCTAGGTATGAAAGGCAAGAAGCAGCGTGTCAAAGTCTCCCACGTCCCCAGTACGATCAATCAAAATGAAGACTTGTATGTTGACGTACCAAACATGGGGCAGAACGATGTCATTTTCCCCGGCTCCCTCAAGCTTCTTTTCAACCTGGAGCTTACGGGGGCTAACACGAAGCGTACTCTGGTCAGCAACATCGGCAAGGCCTTGGTGCAAAACTTACGCATCACGTTGAACGGCAGAGAGATCCAGAACATTACCGACTACAGCTTGCTGGCGGTCTACAGGGACCTCTGGCTCCCCAAATTTGATCGCGAGAACAACCTGGTACTAGAGGGCATCAACCCCAACGATGGCACTATCAGAGCTCTGCAAGTGAAAGCTACGGACCATGTCGGTACTGTCGAGGAAAAAGCGATCGTGGCGGCGTACGGGAACACTTTTTGCATCCCGCTGGGGAAGATGTTCGAGCTCACCAGAGACTTACCTTTCTACCAGGCAGGACTACTCGACAGACTCCAATTCGTCCTCCACTTTGCACCGCATAGCGCCGTGATAAAGGATGCCGGCACGGCAGCTTCGGGCTCCACAGCAGCCGTGCCAGCCGACGCCCAGTACAAGATTACCAACATTGCACTAGAGTTTGACAAAGTACACCACGAAGGACTGGCAAGTGCTATGATGTCGCGATATTCGAGACTCGCCTTGCCATACGAGCGCATTCTCCACAGCAAAGTTGTTATGATGAAAAAATCTGACACCAGCTACAATCTCCAAATCGATACACCCTCCAAGAGTCTCAAGGGGGTGCTACTGCTGTTCGTTGACCCCGCGCAAGTGAAGGCCTACGCCGGCTTAAACGAGACATTCTACAACCCCAAGATCGAGAAGATATCGATCACTGTCGAAGGCGAGCCTAACGAACTGTACAGCCACGCCATGCTACCGAAGGACCATCTTGAACAAGTCGTGAACTTGTTTGGTAGCCATGACTCGGAGGTGACGATAGGTCAGTTTTTCACTGAAAGATACGCTCTGTTTATCGACTTCCGCAGCACCCAAGATAATAGCCTGCACGGTTCTGGAAGACCATTGCAGAGGCTAAGTGACGGCATAACCCTACACATGACGAAGAAAGCGGACGGCACAAGCGGTGACATACGCTGTTCTGTGTACTTGCTGCAAGACGCGCAGCTGAACATCTTAGACGGGCGTTATCTCGGTGTGGAATACTAAAGATAAATGACCACAACTAGTGTTTTTACCTATTAGTGTAAACACGAGTAAAATATGGAAAGCTACTGCAGAAGCAAGATCTGTTCAAAGTGTAAAAGGAGTCTTTCGCCAGACGCATTCAAGGCGATGAAAAATGGTAAACTGACAAAACAGTGTATAAAATGCCTCAATGCCTGCAAGGCTTCAAGGGAGCGTACAAAATGTCCCCATCAAAGGATGAGATCCCGCTGCAAGGAGTGCAAGGGCAGTCAAATATGCAAACATGACAGGCGAAGATCCCAGTGCAAGGACTGCAAGGGCAGTCAAATCTGTGAACATGAAAGGCTGAGATCCCATTGCAAAGACTGCAAGGGTAGTCAAATATGCAAACATGACAGGCAAAGGGCCCAGTGCAAGGACTGCAAGGGCAGTCAAATATGCAAACATGACAGGCGAAGATCCCATTGCAAAGACTGCAAGGGTAGTCAAATCTGCGAACATGAAAGGCTAAGATACCGGTGCAAAGACTGCAAGGGTAGTCAAATCTGCGAACATGAAAGGCTAAGATACCGTTGTAAGGAGTGCAAGAAAGCCAAACAATAAATGGCAACACTCGCGATAATGGCAGGAGGTGCGGCGATAAACGCCCTGGCATTCAGCGGAAGCAATTTTCTGTTCAGTAAACTGTCGGGCCACGGTGAGGAAGAGAGGAAACGGCACGATAAAGCTCTTGAGCAACTGCAAGCTGCTCAAGCACAGTGGGTAAAAGACAGACAGGGGAAGATTGACTGGAACAACAAGCAGCGAGAGTTAAAAAGACAAGCTGGCGAGAGTTTGAAGGAAGCTAACGAGAGTATGCGAGAGTACTATATTGCGACGATGGAAAAAGCTCCGAAACTATCTGACTACTATACACCTTCCAAGCAACAACAAGACGGTGAGCTGACGTTCATCGTAGGATCCCTAGCACTTCTCGGCTTCGTGGTGTACAAGTATCTGTAAAACGTTTTTGACATGTATAATAAAGACATGTCAAAATCACTAGTTACCGAGGAAGAAGCTGAAAGGCTAAGCCAAATTTACTATACCCCGGAGCATCTCTGGACCGGCCGAAAGGCTATCAAATTGCTTGCCGCGCAGAGTAGTCTTGCCCAAAAGAGGGTTACCCATTGGCTGACTCGTCAACTCCTGTGGCTCCGGCATATTCGAGGACCTAAACGTATCGACTACCCCTATTTCACCATCACGAAGCCCAATGAAATGCACCAGTTTGACCTGCTCTACATGCCCCATGACAAATCTAAAGGCAACGTGTACAAGTATATCCTCACGGGTATCGATGTAGCCTCGCGCTACAAGGTAGCTAGGCCTTTGAAAACCAAGAAAGCCAGTGAAGTCGCTGCTATGATCAGGGATATTTACGCGAAGCCCGGACCTCTCCGCTACCCAAAGACCTTCCAGTGTGACAACGGCTCGGAGTTCAAGTCAGACGTGACAAAACTGCTAGAAAGCAAAGGGGTCGAACTCAAGCGGGCAACCACCAAGTACCACCATACTTTCACGGCCTTCGTGGAGGCCTACAACAAGGTGCTCGCAGAGAGACTGTTCAAGCCCCAGGATGCTCAAGAGTTGGTATCCGACGAACAAAGTACCACATGGGTCAAACACTTGTACAGTATCGTCAAAAGTCTCAATAACACCAAAACTGTTATGATCGGCATGAAGCCCTCTAAAGCGATCAAGATGGATGAGGTACCGCTTGTATCAAATCAAGATTACCCAGAGGAAAAGCCTCTACCCGATGACGGTCTTTACTTGTATCTGCTGCAACCTGGAGAAGAGCACGGTGATGCTAAAAGATGCGCGACCGACGCATGGTGGAGCAAGAAAACGTATAGACTCGACCGTATCGTGGCTGGCACCCGTCTGTTGTACTATCTGGCAGATACTCCTGTGGAGCCGTCAGGAGCTACTGCAAAAGCACCTGATCGAAGCTTTGTGTCAGAGGAGTTGATGCTGATCCCAGAGGATGTTGAAGTACCTCCGGAGCATGTCAAAGAGTGGTAAATTTTATCAAGTCAGTTGCCAGCTCTTGCGAGAGCCGTCGGGCGAACTTGTGAGCGTAGTTAAGGTGAGCCAACAGGTTCACCTTAATACTTACCCTCCCTATACAAAAAAAAATGTTCGGGTATCCCTGGAGGAGGTTAGGGCTTGGTAAAGAGTAATTTCAAGAGCACCTCTAAAGGTTCATCCTCCAGCTCTTTACTCGGATCTCTTACATACAGTAAAGGGGGCAAGGTATAGAACGGGTACCCATAAACGATACCCTTGATGACATCGGGCTCGCTATCAAGGTTAATGTCAAATAAGCGTCTATCTTCTATAGGAAACTTGAGTATGTCGCCAATTTTCTCCAAGTCAGCCAGATCCGAGAGCCTCAAGTCCTTATCCTTGATGACCTCGTAGCATAGCATGCCCCACTTGTTTACCTCAGCGGAAACAATATGCAGACCCAGGTCTTCAATATCAACCTCGAGTCCCTCATCTTCCTCCTCACAGGGAATTGTTGCCCACGGCTTTTCACCCGAGGCTACTCTGTCTAGAAGCTCGTCATCATCCGGATATTCAAACCCCTCGTAGTACTCACCATTTCGAAATCTAAAATTTTCCAGGCAAGTAGAGCAATAGCCAACGCTAGATCCTGCCTTGATGCAGCATCGCAGCACAGGCACCCGAATGTCGTAAAGGTTTCTAAGTTGTCGGCTCTGTACATAGTCTTCCATCTTTTTTCTTTGACATTTCGGTACCTTTTAACATACAGCTGAAGTGGTCAAGCAGCATTATCAGGCGTGTTTTTGTGGCTTGTGAGAGCTACAAAAACTGTGCGTCTAAGCCATGTCAATGTCTAACAACTCACGCGTATCATCGTCGGGCAGGGTAAAGTGGTTTTTGTAACACGTTGTCATATTGATGTCTCTGCCGCAGCTCACCAATTTCTTCCTCTCTCTCCAGAAGGTCGTCCTCTAGGTTGGAGATGGTTACGTCCCTTTGTTCGAGGTCATATTCAAGGAGCGCCAAGCTCTGACGCTGCTCTTTGATTAGCTTGCGCTGCTCCCCAATCCTCTTTAGTAATTTTTCGAGACAAGACATTTTATCTTACGGTTTTGGGCTCTGGGGATCGTGTTGAGAGGGACGGTGCTGTCAGTAAAACGTATCTGATGAAGGGGGTTAATATTTACCCCCTTATGCAGACCATCTAAAGCTTCGCCAAGCCGCATCGCCTGGCGGCTCCACAGGAGTATTTTCACTCCACTAATTTCCAAGCCCTAGGGTGCTCCAGCGTAACGTATAGGCAAGCGTGCTTGGATTTGCTAAGAGCAGTCTTGATCCTCTCCCAGTCGTTGATCATGTTTGTTTCCTCGTCGATAAGCTTCATGTCGCTCCTTTGGAGACGGCCATCTCTCTTGAGGCTCTTCCCGCGGAGAAGTACGCTACCATCTTGAGGGCGTCGCTAGTGTCCATCTTGGTGCTGGGGCTCGTGATGCCCAGGAACTTCTTCCTGACCATCGCGTAGGCAAAAGTAAAGCCTAGGTCCACGACAGTTTCATAGAGCATGTCAATGATCTCCTTCTCTTTTGGGGTTACGTTTGAACTCATTTATTAGGGGCCTAAGGCATTTTGAAAATGTCAATATCAGGCTGTCGCTCGGGCTCTTGCTTTTGCGTGGGCTGAGGCGCACGTGGCCCCTGATTTTCGACAGCTGAAGTAGCCGCTACAGGCTTCTTACGGAAAACATAGAACCCAGCTCCTACACATGCGAGTACGACAGCGAGACCTCCAGCACCATAGAGATAGCCAGCGCCCGGGGACTTGTGAGGAACTGCGGCGGGTTCCTGACCCTCTTGGGAAGTACTTTTGCCCACGTTCTTCTGCAGGTTGGCCTTGTTATTGCGGTTCCATTCGGCAAGTCTCTTGCCAGCAGCAACACGACCCTCGTTCTTCTTGGTTATGACTTGGTTAGATTCCTCGCTCATTTCTTATAAGTCCAAGACGTATAAGAATCACTTCTTTTTTACATTAAGATGGAAGGCCAGACCCTGATCCTCAAGGATCTCCATGGTCTCCTTTAGCCCTGTGAGTATAGCCTCTGGGGTGTTTAAATCTCTCTCGAAGTATCTCAAGAACTCCCTAAACGTCATGGGTTCTTTCTTTGGCGGAGCTCTTCCAAGCTTCCTCTCCCTCATCAGCGCCGCTAGTCTGTGCCCCTGGGCAACTCTCCCAGGATGCTTTTTGTGTACTTCAACAATTTTTTCGACGGGCTCGGTTTGTTGTTTTTGTTGGTTGATGATAATACAAGCGCTGCTCATCTTTCTCTCTTGTTCATCATCATCTCGCTCTTCGCCCGCCCCGGCCACGGGCTTCACAGAGAGCTCTTGTAAGTCGTGAGACTTACAAAAATCACTTCTTTCTAGCTGGCTTTCAAACGTATCTGCCTGCGTATCTTAGCGCGTTCTTATATGGTTTCACCTCTAAAATACAGACGTGAGGTGGAAAGCGATCTGCAACAGGGGTCAAAATTTCTGAACCATGCGCGCCCAAATCCCCGGCTAGACTGCACCAGTCCGAATACCGTAGGGTAGGGAGTTTGGTTAAATATAGAGCCAGGGTGCTGACTCGTTCGTACAGTTCACGATTGTTCCTGCGTATTTCTGATAGACTGTTCCCCATCTTTATCTTGCTGTTCACCATCTTGCTCTTCACTGCTCTTGGACACTGATAGTTGACAGTGATTAACAGTATGCGCAGCTACTAACAGCGGTGCCAAAAACTTGCCAAATGCATAGTAGACGAGGACCCCCAAGTCTGCCATGGAGTCCTTGATGATAGGGTCCTCTTCGATATCAGCCCTTAGACCCTCCGCGCTGTCGAGCTGCACCACACGCCCTACGGCTTTGGTGTACAGACTGATTGCCTGCGACGACAACGCTTTGGCTGTCTTCTCACCTTTCTCCTGGAGTTCACGTTGAACAAAGTCATTGTGGATCTTCTCGAGTACCTCTGGTGAGGCCTTGTCAACAAAGCCTTCGGTACATTTTTTCGGTAGGAGATGCTTTTGCCCTTTGCGTATAGCATCTTTCAAAGCCTGACGCTTGTCGATAGGTTTGTCGCGTTGCTCTGGCGCTCCCGATGGTGTGTCGACACCATCAAATATCTCTGCAATATCTGCAACCATGTTTATTAAACGACGGTATCTAAAGAAGATGAGTATGATCAAGACATACGGTAGGACCAAGGCTAGACATATTGCACATTGCATTTGTTTAATGTGCTGGATCAAGCACACTAAACTATAGTCTACATGGAGATATGGCGACGGCCTTTCGTTTGGTTATCCGCGACCCACATAGGCTGCATGTTGGTATAGTGAAGCCTCTCGAGTTGCACCTCTTCGCTGGGGTATTCTCCATTCTCCCTATACTTTACTGGCACCTTGTGATCAAACTGCCACTGCCTTCGGTTTCCCCAGTTCATCCCATCTCTGAATTGGGCCTGAATGTGCTTCATGAAGGTGACAATATCACAGCCTAGATATTCTTTAGATGATATCTCTGTATCATTATTTAGGGCCCTATGAATCCTAGCTAGAATACGGTTATACTGATACCCGGGGTGATCACATATGGGGCAATACCGTTTTTGTTTTTATGTGGGCACTTTGTAAGCTCTTTCGAGGCCTTCTGACCATCTAAGCATTTGCTGCACATTTTCGTTCGTTGTCCATTGCGTTGGATATTGAAGTTGCCCAGTGGTTGGGTTCGCTTACATTTCGTGCATTTTTTACCATCCTCCATCTTGTTTTTGTTTTGTAAAGTACTACTTCACAAAACTCTGGACGGGAAAACCTCGCTATTCACAACATAAGCGGGGAGGTATGTACCCCGTCATCGTGCACGGCTCGCTTATCGTAGAAAGCCGAGAGTCCCAGCTTGTTTTGTTCGTACGTGACTATCTCCTGGTTGCGCACCCGGAAACCTACATTTTTCGCCGTGTCTAGGGCACCCTTTAACGTGCCCATGTACCTATGCCACGTTACCGCATTCTGCCTCTTGGACATGCCTTTACACGAAAACTTCGTGCCCTCTTGACCCTCGACAAAGTAGCACTTGGCCGTCAAAGCAATCATACGGGACCCTATGAATTCCGGTTTGAACAACCCTCCCGTTCGACTCGAGTGCTTGTCGGTGACGAGCCATTTCGAACACACCTCGTCGTACTGCTCGAGGAATTCGGGGCGAACGACATCTCGTAGCTCTTCTCCAGAGATGGCGAAATACGCCGAGTCCGTATCCGTGTACACATACTCAAAGTCTCGACGGTCTACGTACTTGTCGAGGAAGTCGTAGTAGAACTCGAGCATGCGCAGCTTGGCCAGCTGATAGACGGCGATACCGCACTGATAGGCTCGATCGATGATGACCCCGTGCCTACCCTTTCTGATCTCGTACGCGTCGCCAATCTCTTCAAGGTCTTCGAGGTACGGGGATCTCATCGCTGCATCGACCTCCTTTTCGTCTCTGGTAAACGTGGTGTTGGCGTGCCTCGCCAGATCTTCGATCATTTTCCCGTAGAATGAGTTCCCCTTCAACTTGGCCGTATCTCCCGCGATGCGCTTGTCGGGGTCTTTATCTGCTTGTCGTCGTGCCTCGGCAATCTCTTCCGGGAACCACGCAAATGGCTTACCTCTAGAGTACTTGAGGAACTGGTAAAAAGCGGTGACTTTCAGCCCGTGCTCGAGGTACCATAGTAGCACGGGAGTGTACAACAGTATCTTTTCGGCTTTCATCACCCCTAGGAGCTTGCACGTTCCGGGAACACGTTTGCGCCCCGTCTTGGTCAAGTACTCGTGCATGTGCTCGGGGATTTGGGTGTCAGGTATCTCCTTGACCACAAATAGCGGGGACATCTCGCTAAACTTGTCGTACATCTCTGAGGGTACATCTATATCGACTTGTGCAAAGCCGAAGAGTGAGCCGTCTAGAACGCCCCGTATTAGGTCCTCGAGATTGGCTGTCGGTTCACCAATCTTTATCAGCTTTTCCTTCCCACAGGGGAAATCTTGCAGCAGGGTACTCGGGTAGAGCATATTGGCGTCGTAACCGAGAATGGTCTTACATTTGCGGGGTTCGTCGTAGACGTGGGACCTTATGGCTGTCACATCCCTCTCGTGGTACCTGCAAAAGACGATCGCGGGGCCACCAACCATCCCCGTCCGCAAGAGCTCGTAGGCCTCGTTTCTCGTGCACTCGCAGCAGGCTTTTTGGGCTTCGCTGCAGGCTTTGCACCGGCTGTTGAAGCAGTCTTCTTTGCATCTGTGCTTGCAGGGCTCCCCCGGTGCGTAGAGTTCTAGCTCGGGGTGTAAACGTAGGGACTTGTTCAAGACATAGCGCATCGACACACCTGGAATACTAACAGCATCCTTCAAAATGTCAATCTCATCCTCGTAGTATTGCAGCCTCGTCTTGTCGACTGCTTCAACGAAGGGTTCTACGTCGGCCAAGTTGTACTGACGCAGCCAGTCCATCATAGTGACACAGCCTCGCTTGTAGAACTCTCCGCGGAACTGCTCGTACTCTTCGGGGGAGAGTGTGTTTTTCCCAACAAGACTACTATAGAAGTCCTCGTGCCCGACGGGCCCTACGTGGTTCAGCTTATCGTAGCTCGACAGCCATTCGTAAGGGAACACGAGCTTTTCGAGCCCACATTCCAGAGACTTGCACCATCCGGCGTAACTCATCCCGGGGGCGAGAAAGTTCTTGATGTCGAGAAATTTGAACCTCGAGGTCGTGAGGAACATGTAGTCGTTGTCTTTTTTGGCCACGTTGATTTTCTCGTCGTTTTCGACAATTCGCTCGACAAAGTACCGCTTGATCAGGTTGATGTCGTACTTTCCGCTGTTAAAACCGATCACCGCCACTTGGTTCACCCACTCGTTCCAAGCTTCTTGCTTCTTATCAGGGAGCATCTCAAAGTCCTCGGGCTTCGGTACACACCTCTCGACTTCTTCAACGATGAGGGCTTGCCTTTTCTCTAGATCCTCAACGAACCGCTTAACCAAGACCTTGGGATCCTTGTGCATGATGAACGTTGGATCTTCACTTAGACTATCGTGAATGGCGACACTCACAGGGATATGCTCCGAGAGGTATGTTAGGTCTGCTGTTTGCCGCTGGTGTAAAGGTGATAGAAGTGCCTCAAAGTCAAACACGATATAGTGGGGGAATGGTCGAAAGTCTTTCTTGAAGAGCCTCTTGATTTTTGGAGGGCTCTCACATTCCCAGACGCTGACGAGGTCGTACCCGAGTTCTCGGATAGACTCTTCCTTATCCAGAGTCGCGGAGTACCGATTCTTATCTGCTTTGGTTCTCTCGGGTTGACAGGGACATCCATGCCACTTGCAGCCGTGGTATTCGTAGACAACTTGGGCCTGAGGCTCGTAGCCGTCTACCTTGTAGAACTCATTGGCCCTTTCCCCATAGCGAATCACTCGCTCTCCGCCATGCCCACAGAGCGCGTGGTGTATATGATTTCCGGTTTGCTCCGACATTGCCTCTAACCATTGACACGCCGCGTAACTAAAACCCTCGTCGTAAAAGACTTTCTCCGACTTGCACGGCATGCGCTTGACCTTCTCGCCTTTGCAAATGATCGTCGTCTTGACGCCCTCGCACTCGTTCTTTTTATGCCGCGTGAGGTTGTTGCTTTGTGTAAAGATCTGACCGCAGGCCTCGCATTCCCAGCTCTGGGTCAAAACATCCATATTCTTGATGTAGAAACAGTGACCATCCAGCATGCCGAGGTTGATCGTGTCTAACCTCTCTTTGTACTGATTCTGCCTGTAAACTAGCCGCCATGGGGCATTGGCGGAGTTCTTCTTAGGCTCAAAGACTCTGATGTTGATCTTGAAGTGTTTGGCGATACCCTCAAAGTCTACGAGCTTCGTTGCACGTATATCTTCCCGCTTTAGCTTGGGGTCCTCGTAGTACTCGCGTGCTAGTTTGAGGGCTGGCCTTGTTAGGAACTCTGTTCCCCTTTTTACGTCGACCCTCTCCCTTACAGCCAAGCATCGCCAAAAGCACAGGTTGTCCGTTCTGGCATCTTCACCGTCCATAGCGTAGATGCACCTTTTACCTCGCAGCCAATCCGGCAAAGGTCCGCATCCGAGTAAGGGCTCCCTCGTGGAGATGATCTTGACCCGCACGTGCTTAAAGACTATCTTACCTTCGTACGCTCCGGGGGTCTCGATGGTTCTGTCAGGTGGTAGGTAGGCCTTGGTCCAGAACTCTGTATCCTCCAGATCGAGCCGCTTCATCTCGCATTCTGCCATGAAGGCCTCGATTTCCGCCATGCTTGATAGTGACTTGGCGCTCTTGGTCTTGTGGTAGGCCGATACGTCGCCACCACCTCGGTAGATGTCACAGCTGAAACTGTAGACTACCTTGACGCGCATGTCTACGTGGGGTGTGATTTTTCGCATGATAGCCTCTGTCAGCGGTTGGTTAAGGTTCTTGTTGAACTGCCACGTCTTGATGCGGTTTCCGTCTTCCAAAAATTGAGTGTCATTCTCGTCAAATATGTGCTGGATATCCTCGATTCCCTCATGGTTCGCGGCTTGTTTCTCCTCCCCTCCGAACATGTGTTTGAGGTCGGCGATTCCCTGATATTCGTCTTCGATGGTTATCTGTTGGACCTCCCTTGACGATCGAAAGGTCAAAACCTGTTTATATTCATTCCCTTCTACTACTGCAGTTATCTTAACCCTATTCGGTCCGGGGTTTTTCGAACATATTAGGCTTGTTCAAATTTAATCAAACTTGGCACACTTATAGTACGTCACAAAAGGAACAAAATGGCGGCCATAAATTTTTGCTTGTGTCAGCACATTTTCTGTGACGTCATCAAAAGCTTGAAATTTGTTCAAAATGCCACCATCTGCTTAAAATTGAATTACTTTAGTTCTAGATCGAATTTTTACATTCTGTTTAAAGTTTCTGAAAGCTACATAAAAGTTATTTAACATATTTCCCGGTTTTTATGTGGATGGCATGAAAAGTTGCCAAAAATCCGTTTTTTTTTTCGATTTTCGGGTAAAATCCGAAAAAACGGATTAATCACGTGTCCAAAACATGGGAAATGATTATCCTTGATGAAACAAAGTTGTGTTGTAAGTGTCAAGTTCTAAGGATAATCCTAACAAGAGTTATTATATTTTCCCCGTTATAAGGGTTTCATAGAGATTTTTAGGGGTAGTTTCGAGTAATAGCCAATATCAAAGCCTCTGAAAGGCATGGGACCTAAAAATTTGGCATGCAGATGTCTAATAGATAAATATTGAAACTCAGTAAGAATCGTAGCCATGCAGCATAGCGTTAAGGAGTTATTAAGAAAAAACCGTCATGGGAAAAGCGAAAAGCACTCCTCTGTCGTCGAAAAGTGCTTCTCGCTGAGTTTACCAGATTGGACGGAACCGGATGAAAGCCTATAGGTGTATTAAACAGGACGAAATGTTAAATCGGTACCGTAACACTCGGCAAAATCGTCCAGACTCGGCAAAGCACTTAGAAGGAGAGATAACAACAAAACTTAGGGGGAAGTGAAAACGGAACCCCATTTGTAAAGATTCAAGAAAGCGCGTTGTGCGTCAAAATTTCTCCTTAGGCGAGCGCCGAGTAATAATTAAGTTATTCTAATCAAAATTTCTGTATTTCCTTTTTAACATTTACTGGATGTAGTAAATTACCTAGTCTGCGATTTAGCAGACTTTTCTGGAAAAATAACTGGACACTCTACAAATTTTTAACTCACCAAATCGGGAACTTGCAACTCGTAACCTACTTAACTCACGACTGGAATATATCCTGGACCCCTGTTATGAGCTATGTTTTCCTGTCTTAAGGTTCAAACTGAACTACCTATTCCAAGCTCTACATGGTTATCTTTGGAGATTTAAACACAAAATGGTGTTTGTGAAGAACATAAATTTTCTTAAGAAAAAATAAAATTAGATAATCATTATAAAAGTACGATATAAAAATATGCACGTGAGATTTTTTCATTCATAATATAAACTTAAATAGGCTTCTCTTTGTTTCAATTTCTTTATATCTTTATCCGATTTTAACTAAAAAAAGAAGAAAATAATGCTATAAAATAATTATGTAACAGTAAGAGGTTTATACTTTCAAAATGAAAAGAAAAACAAAATGAAAACGAGACTAGTTAGACGTGTGGATACACAGAATAAACAAGTCTGGTGGTAAAACAGTGTTGGTGGGTCAGAGGCGGATTTAGGATTTTTTTTAATGGTGCAAAATAGCTTCAAAGAAGCTAAATCATCTGTTCGGACGATCGGCACAACTGGATTTGTGGAGCGTTGTAAGCGCCTCAACGGGCAGTTACCTGTAAGCACACATATCATGAACAATAGAAAAATAATATAATAAATATATAAATTATTTATGTTGATGTATGGTGTTGATGTATTAAACACTTGGTAGGAGTAGGTAAAACAACACTTAGAATCACAGAAATGAGCACTTAAAGCTGAAGTGGGATTGAATGGAGGGTGATACTTTAAAAGACGTTAATCTAATATATGTCCCTATAACCCTAACCCTAACCCTAACCTCCATTACTCTTTTTACGTATTCCACAATTTGTCCCATCACGTTTATGTCATCCTTTTCGTTTAGCAATGCTCGCACGCTCCGTATTTCGTTATCTTTTACCATTATACATTCAAACAAGTGTTCCGTCGTGTCGTTTTCGTTTTAATACAATACACACACAGTTCTCTTGCTCTCTGCCGTAGTTCCCTGACACTTCCAACATATTTAATCGCACTGCCATTATAGTTTGTTTCGACTGTTGTTAATTCCTCAACAAACTTCTTCCTTTCATATTCATCGCCCAATATAAATTTTAGTTTCTTTTTCTATTTCACTGGATATCACATTTACCATCCTTTCCTTAATTATCTTCTTCCATTATATCCATTATATATTTTTTTTCTTCCATTATATCCATTATATCCATCACTTCCATATCCACGTCTGCTGTTAGTTATTCCTCAAGTTCTCCTCTATTATCTTCTTATCATCTCTTTTCATCTGATGTTACTATTTCTTGCAATAACAAATTTTTTCTTTCTTCAATCATCTGTTTAATTGACCAGTATCCAGTCTCCATTAGTACTCCAAGATTTGGTTACCTTTCTTCATTCCTAGTGCACGTTTTAAAACTGTTGCATGCATCTTTTCCAGCTCATCTATTTCCTTCTTCTTACAGTTGGTCTATGCTTCAGTACAATACAATATTGCAGGCTTTCAGACCAATTCTGTCAACATTCCCATAGTATAGCATTGTGTTTACCATCCGACCTTTCCTTTTAGTTGTTTTATTTGCGTACTAAAGTCACCTTATTCTTCTGTTCTGTCAATTTTCCCATTTTTTATTTCTTCTTTTATATCCTCTTCTTTTTTCTGTCCTCGCCCGTCAATTACCATATACTTCGTTTTTTGCACGTTAAATGTAAGTTTTTTCAGGTCCTCCAGCATTCTCATATTTCTTATCGTTGATTCCTCTTTCCTTTTACTTTCTGCACCCATTATATCGTCTACAAATATGTGGTCCCCTATTTATAGGTTACGTAAAAAACATAGCATATTATACTCCTATCGTGTTGATTGTGTTAGTCGATACATCACAAATCTTTGGCCCGTATATTGTTCCCTGCCTCACAATGTTTCCAGCATAATTTCATCAGTGGCTCCTGCTGGTGTATCTACTATCACTTTAGCCTTCTGTTTCATATGCATAATCAACATACTGTCTAACACATTCATCCCACCTTTAACCAGCTCTTTTATTTAGCCACAACTTATCAAAACATTTTCAGCACTTCTAAACACAACGTACGTTCCTTGTCTCATAGATTTGTTCCTTATAATTATTGCTTGCAATTTCATGTGATCGATCGTTAATCGCCCTGCAATTAATCCACATTGAAATTCACTTAACCCATTTCTGAATGCTGCGTCATTTCGCTTCGCTATTACTTTCATGCTTCAAATCACTTTCTTTTTCCCATAGCTCATCCACTTTTGATGAATTTAATTATCTGTGGAACTGTTTATATCCTTCTTTGTCATTATCTGTTTTTGTTCTTTCTTCTGCTTTAATTCTTGTATCCAATCTACTTTACACATTATGGTATTGTGGTCTGAATTTACCTTTGTCATGACTTCATTCTTCTTTGCTTCTCTATATAAACCATAGTTTCTCTCTTAATCTATTGCCATATACTCTATCGCACTTAAATCTTCTTTCTTTACAATCATGTATTCGATCACTGACTTCATATCATTTCTTGTCCACACTCCTTGATATTTGTTCGATGCTATTAAACTTCCTTGTTAGTTCGATTAACATTCGTCCTGCTATTGTTACAATTACATCAATTACATTACCAACGTTACAATTAAAATTACCCAGTATAAATTATTTTTGATACTTTTTTTCTGCAATCTCTATTTGTTCTTATACTTTTTTTTAGTTGATTTTTCTTTGTACGTGATTCTTGAGGTGTGTAAATTAGTCCTATACGAATAATAACTTTCCCATTGTTGAGTACAACCCATACTGACTCTTTATTTCCTCTGTATCTTGCACATTCCACCACAATATTTCTGAGTTATGTTCCATTTTTTCCCGTTCTTATTTAAGTGGCTTTCTACTATTCCAATGATAACCGGCTACTCCTCACATACTACTCTTTTTTTAATACATTTGTTTAATCCTCTGATATTACTATACATTATTTTACATTCTATCACTTTATTTTCGATTTTCATTGATCTTCGTTTCTTCATAGTTGATTTGCTGTTTGGGCTACTTCCTGATGTTTTTTGCATTTGGTAGTTTACGTAATTTTGTAATTGACTTGGGTAGTAAGTCTCTCTTGCTGTTGAATTGTGCTCATTAAAACATTCAACTTTCGACCTGCTGTTAATTTTTCTCATATCTTTTCTCAATATATGCTCTTTTTGGTCTTCTGTCTGAGTTGTTGTCTTTTCTGTTTCTCTCTCACCTTTGTTTCTTGCATTTTTTTTATTTCCAGTCTTCTTTAAACACTTATATTCTTTTGTTACATTACATATTCTGTGTTGGTATCTACATCTTTCTCCAAAACTACACCTTCCTTTTATAAACCAACTACAATGCTTTTCTGAATTGTTTTGCACTAAAAACCACACATGCACTTGCCGTTTTTGGTATACCAATGACATATTCCCTGTTTTTCTTTCTCTTTTTGTGTTGTCTTCTAGACTCACCTTCTGTTCATCCTTATCCCCTTTTTCTGATACCATGGTCATCGCTAATTCTTTGTTTACAACTTTTACTGAGTTTAAATAATCTTCCAGTTGTCTACTTGGCTTTATGAGATAATTTATACACTTGATTTACCTAAAAAACCTTCCTTGCTTGCTTCACTTCACCGCCCCCATTTGGTAAAGGTCTCGTAGGTACCATTACGCAAGTTACGATGGGATACTTTAAGACAGCGTTATCGTCTGTTATAAAAGTCTTTTTTTTTCATAATTGCACGCATGTACTACAAACGAAAAATTATCCAAGAATTTTTTATTGCACCAATATCCAAATAACTTGCAGAAAATGTCCATTATTCAACAACGCCAAGATATTATTTACACTATCTCTGTAAAAGCGTAGAAAGAAAAAAATCATTGAGTCATCGATATAGATGAAAAAGTAGGTATATCTAAAATAAATTCTAACCAAGCATGTTTGGTACCATTGGAAAGCTTATTTCATTTAGATTAACATACTAAAAGCCTCCCTTTGTAGGTTTTGGGCAAAACTTTTTGTGATTTGTTAAGTGTAACATGGTAAATATGAAAATTATCCCATTTAAAGCAACTTTTGCTCAATGTCATTATGTCATTATGTCGTTTTATTGTGATTGTTCTTATTGTTAGCTAATTTCTACACATTATCAAAGATTAATCACCACTTGTGACTAACGTGAAATAACATGAATTAATTTTTGAACATAATTTCTTACTTTATGTTAGTTCACAGTGGAAACATGTTTAATTTGTGTTATTTCAAACTCACCTTCTTCTTCATGAAATAACGTGAACTTGAAATCAAAATTTTTGATACCAAGTTCACGTTTGTTTTATGAAATAAGGAAACGTCAAAGGAAAAGCGATATCTTAATGCAAGTGAGTTGCGAAACACACAGTGTGAGGTACATACGCTTCAAAAAAATGCTTTTGGTTTATAAAAAAACATTTTATATTATAAATATATTTGGTTTTCTTTTATTGGTTCAAATACGCTATTTGAAACATGATTTCTACCTTACTTCCGGACAGCTTTAGAAAAGTCCATGATACTTTTCTTATAGTTTACGCTTTTGACGCTATTCCACGCTCTTCTCGCACTGGAGGCAAGAAGATTTGTCTCGCATATGTTTTGTCTAGGATCACAAAAATTTATTTTGTGCTTAGAAACGCACGAAACAACGATGTACGATGGTCAAAAATACTTGTGGGTGTTTCCATGGGGTAACAACTATTTTAATTTAAATCTAATTTCCATCTGCTCAACATCAGTAACATATCTTTTTCAAAAATGTCATGCACGTGTTGGTTCTCTTTCTGTGCAAGAAGGTTTTTCTCCAATGGAAACTATGAATAATCAATTAGATAAAGCGATATAAAAAACTATATCAAGCTTAACTAACACAACGAATCTTTATTTTTAGCATTTAAAAATATGTATCAACAAAAGGATTTAAAAAAACCATGTCTTTTTAGATTAACATAACATATGTTAGTGAAAGAGTGTATTAAGAGTATTTGGTAAGGGTTATATGTATGGTTATATGTAATGGAATGTGGTACAGATAGGTAACTATTGATGACAATATTGTTGATTTGGATATTACTGAGCCTGGTGAAGATTCTACACCGTATATTGTAGATAATGTTATATGTGAAACGCAGCAACCCAGATTCAAGTAAAGAAGTGCTACAGGACGTTGGAAAAGAAAGAAATGCCCTGGTCACTCTTGCAGCAAAATTTGGAAATGATATTTTATTGCAACATTTAAAAATCAACAGGTCATTTGTGGCAATGACAATGTGTACTCTCTAAAGCGCTTATAAACGAAACTAACGGAGAAATACGGTAAAAGTTAATGGTCAATTTTTTTCGTGAAAATAATAAAAATTGGAATTGAAACTAATGATTGTTACGGTGGTTGTTTTCGTGAAATGGTACAATACTTAGTCAATGATAAGTGGTTCTTAGAGCAAATAGAAAATCTTGCGGAATCAACAGAGGAGATACCAGATGTTGAACATGGTATACATTGGTTACCAAGATACCTTAAACAATCTCTCAAGGGATTGTTAAAGTCAATATTAAAACAAGTCAGTATTGGACACGCAATTGTACATTCTACTCGTCCACGGTCATGTCTTTCTCCTTGGTTATTTAGCCTTCTCGTAGAATTTGGATACATGTTTGGCTCAAAGTGGTTATTAGTTGGCCTGAATAAACTCGGATTTTGTTTAGGAACAAAAAACATTTCCAACTATGTAAACGATAATATGAAAGGTGCCTTCACACTTTGGATGGCACATGCACTTTTCATGCAATGGGTATCATAGCATCGGCCAGACGCGGTGAAAATAAAAATGCATGTAATCATTATGTTGAGAGACGAAAGCGTAGGCTTGTTAAAGATGTTATTATTAGCAAAGGAATTAAAGTCTTGCCCTATGTTACAGAAAATGTAACAGGACTCTCTCGGAATTTTATTTCAAAAGCATTCTTGAGCTGCAATAGCCAAAAACATTACCATCAGATATCAACACAAACTTTTTATGGCATAGTTTATATTTCTGTACACATCACAATATCTTTCGATGTCGCTATCAAAAAAAAGAACACATCAGTTTTAATGGTACCAGTCATCAATATAGAATATACTCTGAATGCGTTAATCCTCTAAAGAACTCAAGGACTGTGAGTTTAAAGACTGTAGATGTTCAGACGGTTAAGTAGCGTAAGGTGTTTACATGCAGCTTATATTTATACATTGTAATTAAAATAAAGGGGCGGTGCCGGTTCTCCTAAGTATTAAAAATTGCTGAATTCTCTGTATTGCGTATTTTGTGATGGTACTGCATCACGAAACTTGAAATGGGTAAAATTATTTGCAATGTTATAACGTCATAATTTGGAACAAATTTTTGACCTGTGTGACCTGTGGAAAACACCAGCCGTACCTGTACTAAGTGCCCTACCCAGATGTGTGACACGATTTACCTTGTACTAAGTATTCAACTTATTGCGAGAACTTGCCATATAATATTACCTCTTACTAGATGTCGTTTTTTTTTATAAAAGAAACCTGAAAATCCGCAGAAATTTATTTATAAAAAAAAATAGGTTTCTGTTCGATGAAAGAAAAATCTACAGAAGTTTATTTATGAAAACTAGGTTCACTATGACAACATTTTTGGCCAGCATAAAATACCCTGCATACATAGCTAGCTATATACTCAAGTTTTGACTGTTTACTATCATTGTAAAATACTCAAAAAAGGTCCATATAGCTGGCTAGGTACCTTAATCTAAAAATGACAAAATCCTAATTAGGTACATAAACATAACGATGTATATAGGTACTTATACTTTGAACCATTATTTAAAAACAAATGTGCCTCTGTAGCGCTGGCATGTGTGGCTCAAAATCTCAAAGAAAAATTATATCAAGTCATTATACTAACTATCCCCTATCATCAGATATCAGAAGGGTTTTTCTGTTCTGAATTCTCATTGTGGGGTGCCTAAAAAGTCCTGTAGACTGAAGTAAAAAAATTGTTCAAAACTTCCCCTCCTTTCACTTGTACAACTCATGGCATTTCTTCTCCAGTTCTAAGTAATGATTTCTTACCTTCCAACCGCGAAGTTCTGTTGTGTCACTTTAACAAGTTTCAGCGGTAGCCAATACTATGAAAAACGTCGCGGAGCCCTAGGTAATTTCAAAAAAATGTGGTTCTGCCTTATGATTTTCAGATTTTTGCTGTTGATATCAGCATATTATAGCCCTCGAACACTCCCCGTATATATAGGAAAAATGTATTTAATCAAAACGTTATTGCTGCTGCAGGATGTTGGCGAATTAAGATACGCAAAATACATGCATCTTATTACAACTGCTTTAGCCTTACAACCAGTAAGATTGTCAGCAACTACAAATGCTGCACGATACCACAAGTATGTCAATGGAAATACCTTGACTTAGATATCCCATATCCGACGAAATGGGGATGGAAGATTAGGAATGCTAATCTGATAGCAATACCAACTGATATACCACCAACTTCCGATATATTTTGAAATGTATACGATGCAACTGTAAGGCGAATTCTCGTAAGCCATGTGGTACACGAATTTGCACTTGTCAAAAGAATGGTACCAAATGCTATTTGATATTTTTGATTGAGATACAAAAAAAAAAATTATGAGCAACTTATTAAGCTGTTCTCAATTTTGCATAAATACTCAGCGATGACAAAATCTAACTTACTTATGTTTTGTTTCATTCTTTTTTAAGCATTCCAAAGTGGTAGATTATCGACTTTCTTACAACAAAAATGCAAATAATTAACGTTTTTCCTTCAATTGTACAACTTTCATTTCTAATCATCCATGATGAATCAAAGTCAGCTATTGTTTTTATATTACATATTATCTTGTTTAAATATTACTGAATGTCGAGTCTATTGTATACAGGATGTGAATCGTTATCATTAAATCTTGTTGCTAGTTTAGTATCATTCGATGATAGTCAAAATGTTGAAAAATTTATGAAAAACACTATTTCTTCAACAATGGGAACTATTTTTGCCCAAAACCTACAACGAGGTGAAACAAGCTTTCTAACGGTACCAAACATAGATATAATGCTATATCGTCCCGACTAATTGATGAAGCTGGTGTAGAAACAGAATAAACAAGTTTGGTGGGTAAACAAGTCTGGTAGGGAAAAATGTCTGGTGGGTAAACAAGCATGGCGGGTGAACAAGTCTAATAGGTAAACAAGTCCGATAGGTAAACAAGTCTGATAGGTAAACAAGTCTGGTAGGTAAACAAGTCTGGTGGGTAAACAAGTCTGATAGGTAAACAAGTCTAATAGGTAAACAAGTCCGATAGGTAAACAAGTCTGATAGGTAAACAAGTCTGATAGGTAAACAAGTCTGATAGGTAAATAAGTCTGATAGGTAAACAAGTCTGATAGGTAAACAAGTCTGATAGGTAAACAAGTCTGATAGGTAAACAAGTCTGGTAGGTAAACAAGTCTGGTAGGTAAACAAGTCTGATAGGTAAACAAGTCTGATAGGTAAACAAGTCTGATAGGTAAACAAGTCTGATAGGTAAACAAGTCTGATAGGTAAACAAGTCTGATAGGTAAACAAGTCTGATAGGTAAACAAGTCTGATAGGTAAACAAGTCTGATAGGTACACAAGTCTGATAGGATAGGTCATGCTTCATGAGTACACACTTACTCGTAGTTTAGCATTGGTTCCTTGATGAGAATGAATATCCGCGCAATCACGAACTTTAATGAACTTGCTCAGTAATCTAAAAAATACATGAATCCCCTTATTTTATAAACTCAACATTTTGGGCACAAGATATTCTTAAACGACGATATAATAGTATTTTTTTCTCTGTAGGGCATGTTTATGACACAGGATTAGATGAAGGAGTTACCTGTATAGAATAACATACGTTTGGAGTTATAAACTTTTTTAATGCGATTTTAGGAAGTTTACCACACAAACGCTAACAGTGAATAAGTTATTTATTTTAAATACAAGATTAAATAAGGATATTATTTTGCTATGGCGTATATTTTTAGTCTTTCCAGACAAGGTGGTGTTTCATAAATTTTCACGTCCATACCTTTGGTCTTTTTCTGACTGCTCCAAATCTTTATAACACAATCGACAAAGCGTATTTTTGTTGTTGTTGATGTAGAAGTCACCAACAGGTGGAATCGAACATGTGCAACACTGCAAAGATCGAGTAAAACAAGATATTCAACATTAGATATAATGATGGTAATAATATCATTAATACGCCGCATTTCATGTGATAGAAATTATGTCGATCCGAGTTTTTCAATGTCTTAGTTTCATTGCAACACACTAACAATATAAGTTTTTTTTCTCCGAAAGAGTACATTTCATTTGTTTTGGTTAGCTTTCGAACAATATAATTTAAAAAATGAACAAAAAGCATCGTTATTCATCAATGATTAGGTGAACTTGATCGACCTGTTCCAGCAAAGATTTTTTCGAAGAATCTCATCTGTCGTCAAGGTTTACATTTAGAGAAAAAGAAATCGTACCTTTTCGTCGAGGAACGCGCTTATTTAAGTGATATAGAATTACAATATGTAAAGGAATTTTGGTTTGCGTTTCGGAATTTTAAAACAATACTCCACAGCTCCTAAAACCGAATTGTAGGAAAAATCTCGTGTTTTTACGAAAATGTAAAATTGCCTAGATTGGTTGCGTGAAAAAAGTGCTTTGCT
Organism: Hydractinia echinata; assembly: GCA_030067915.1. Lineage (NCBI taxonomy): Eukaryota > Metazoa > Cnidaria > Hydrozoa > Anthoathecata > Hydractiniidae > Hydractinia > Hydractinia echinata. The sequence continues at coordinate 779,853 of JASGCC010000030.1, forward strand.
GCTATAATTATTAATTTCATTTCGCGAATCATTAGCAATGAGAAATACGAGCTTTGCAGAAAAACAAAAATATCTTAATGGTACTGATTAATGTTCACATTTTACACGGACTTTGGCAAAGAAGATGAAGAAATTAAATAAAGAAGAAATTATTAAGGCAAAAAGGAAGACGGGTCTACCAGAAAACGGAGTGTAGAAATTGATTTAGAACAAAGGTAAGCAGATCAACAAACGCAATAACCAATAAGTGAAAGGAGTGAGCTAATTTGCGGGTGTGCTTATATGTGGATGGATTTATACGCCAACATTTACGGTTCATCTGAAAAGTCCTGAGATTTTTTTGTATTTTTTTAGTGTAAAACTAAAGTAAACACCTGGGTTAAAAGAACTTGAATAACAGGGTGTAAGGGTTTTGAGTCTAGTGATTCTTACTAAGGAAAAACGGTTCAACTTAAAGACTGTTATTCGTATCATTTCTCACAGGTTCTTCGCAAAAAAAAATAAAAACAGAAGTAAAAAAAAAGTAAAAAAGTGCTTAACGAAAGGTTGTTTAGCCTACTTTTTCCTATGATAAGGGTTTGAGAAATGGTTAATTTTTAAGCACATGTCATGGGCTTTAGACATACGCATCCTGATTTTTAGATCATTTTATGGATATTTTAACTTTTATTAAATTTGAATAGAACAACAAATAAACACTCACAGTTTCATTTTCGCCATCAATACAAATAGTTTTGATGGACGCTCGTAATGTTTGAGGGCCGCCAAATGATCCATGAAATTGAACTTTTCTGTTTCTTCCAACTCCATGTTCATATGTACCAGGTCTGAATAGGAAAAAACAGCGCCACAAATTAGAGAAAAGAAACTTAAACGCTAATAAAAAGTGGACTTATACGAATTATATCAAGTGTGATTATACCTTGTTCTCATTTAAATTCTGTTATTTGTTATGTCATGTTGAAGCTGGTCTTGATTTGAAGATTAATTATGAATTGAAGATTAATTTCCTCCGAATTTGGCTCTCTATTATAATTTTTTCAGTTTATAAACAAATTAAATTGGAATCAGCAACAGTGTGTCTCCCAAACCTTTTTGACAATTTCAAGGTTTTCAATTGGTTTTGTGTCATCTTTGGGGTGTTTTTTAAGGTTTATAATAGTATAATTAGTATAATTTTCGCTCTAATTCAAGATTTCCTCTAAACAGACACAAGAACAATAGCTACGTATTTAAAAAGGTAATGAAAAACTCCTGAAACATAAACCTATTGGAAGTTAATTATTTATAAAGGTGATAACGCAACACCTTGCTTCGAGGCACTGCTTTGTCACAACTGGATAAAAATGTTTTTGGGAAATATTTGTATTTCATTTTTTTTTTTAGTGAATAATGGATATTCAAGGTTTTCAAGGTCACCTAGTTTGATTTAAAGGTTGTGAAGGTCTGGCAAACACCATGAGCTAGCTTAAAACGGGAATAAAATAATAAGCATGACATCGCATATTAGTGGATTCGGTTCAGATTTATTCACAGAGTGGGTGAGTAAGATAGTTAGAAATCAATGGATAAAAGGGACAAAAAAGAATAAAAACTAACAATACAACTACAAGATAACTTGAATCAGTCATGCTATACTACTTACCCGGGCATAGTTTCGTGTTTTAACTTTGGAAATCTTGTTGAACCACATTGAAAGGGTTTAACTGCTGGGGAGAACTCTTTTGGTTTGCTGATTATTCCTTGATAGGCTGGTGGACCAGGAACTTCAGCCTAGAAGGTAACATCATTTTTATTTTTTAAGACATTTTTATTTATGCCAACCATGCATTAAACATTTTATTTTGATAAAATGACATGCTAACATTGCAGATTCTAAGCGTTGTGTTAACAAGAAAAAACACTATATTTCTTACATCATTCTGTTAAGGCCGGGATACACATATATAATCTATATAATAATACGAAGCTTCCGTGTGTCTGTCTGTGACTCTTGCAAAGACGATGTTTTTTACCACCTAAAGGCCAAGTTTTTTTGTTTTGTTTTTACATGACGTGATAGAAAATAAGCAACATCATCGCTCAAATTCGTACTTTCGAACGGGACGGCATTCGAATAGAAAGTTTCTTTGGTGTAAAAACAAACAAACAAAAAAATTGTTTATAAAGTTCTCGACAGATAAAGAAAAACACAAAACACAGTTCATGTTAAGCGTGAAGAAGGAATTTACAGGTAAAATTTTAAATACTTAATCTCCTCTTTAACTGTTGTGTTAATAAATAGGCTAGCTAAGACATCTTCGTTTTCAAATATAAAAATGTTAATGGTATTTTTAAAAAATGCAGAGAACCAATGCAGCTACTTGCTTACTGAACATATTCTTAAAATAAATGTTCACAGCTAACTATGAGTTTTACTTTTACTACATTAAGAAATATCCTATTCACGCAAAAATGTAGGTGCGCATAAATCAAAGTAGTCGGTGAAATAAACTTCGCGCAAAGAGAACGGAAATATCTCTTATACTTTCGTTTTCCGGTTTGTTTATATACAACAAAGCTAGCATAATTGTTTACAAATTTTGCATAAATTAAAGTATCTTCAGGTGCGTAACTAATCTGTGTGTTTAATTATTCAAAATGCTGCACAAAGATGTGAGCACAAACAATTTTGTAGTTGTTCAAGCAAATTATATTATTTACATGTAACTATGGATTGTTGTTTACAGTGTTGTATAAAAGTTTAGTTAAAAGCTAAAGATTTACTCTCACACAATCTTTAGCTAGCTAAACCAGTCTTAGTTAGTTAAGGGAAAGAAAGAAAAGAAGTAGCCATAGTTGTAGATAAAGAAATCAAAATATTAGTTTATCTACATTTTTTAGCAGTCTAACTAGCTTCCATACATCACTTCTCACGGGCATCCTTATCTGTTTTCCTGCCACAAGACTGCTGAAAATGTGAGAAAATTAAGCCTGTCTAGCTAAAGTATCCTTTATATATAGCTAGCCTTATTGAGACAGATTGTGTTTTATGTATATGTTGTTAACACTAGCTACACATATATAATCTTATATAATAATACTAGTTAATGAAGCCCGTGGAAAAATCCACATAGGCAGGATAACAATGGAAAAAAACCAACATTTAAAATTTGATGACGTCAGCAATGACCCATCCATATACAAAAAAAAATTTAGAAACTTGTTTACACGTTACTTTTATTGTTTAGAGCTGGACATTTTGATGAAGAAAATGTATAGGATCATGTGCTTTTGACGAACGGTTCAGGAGATATAAAGGTTTAAAAATTTTGCTGACGTCAGCAAAGTCCCCAAAAGTACAAAAAAGATTTCTTTAGAAATTCGTAAGCCCGTTGTCTTCATTGTATAGATCTTGAAATGCTGGTCAAGAAATGTATAGGATCATGTACTTTTGACAAACCGTTACGGAAATATTGTGGTTTAAAGGTTTTTTGATGACATATGTCATAAACCTGTCCATTCCGAAACGAATTCGGGAACCCGGGTTTGGGAAACTCACCCAATTTGGTCCCAGGTAGTCCCTAATTACCTACGCGGTGAAAAATGACTGACGTCACCACCTTGTTTCCAAGTTATTTGGCCTCAAAGTTTTAAGTGCATTTACAGTGAGGAGTTGAACGTCCTCCACCATACCTTAGGTTAAAGGGCGATTGTCAAAGTCCCATGAAAGTCACATAGTGATGGTGTCACTTTCAAAAAACACCCAGTCCGGTCTGTGAACGGTTGTTAGAAGAGCATCGGGCTGTAAAACAATGCCAAAACTCTTTATTAATGGCCGTGAGAAAAGTTGATCAGACAAACTGCGTAAACGGGACTGGAATTCTAAGGAGTGAAGGTGTCGCGCACGGTAGAACAGATGTCAGGTGTGAGCATCGTCAGATTGTTACCCAACTATCACATCACAGTTGAGGGTTGCTAGTGTAAATGTTGGTACACTAAGAGGTAGAGCAAGTGAGGTAGTTGAGATGTGAGAACGTAGGTCTGTTGATATGTGCTGTGTTCAGGAAGTCAGGTGGAGAGGAGCTTCAATGAGATTTGTCTGTCTGTCTGTCTGTCTGTCTGTCTGTCTGTCTGTCTGTCTGTCTGTCTGTCTGTCTGTCTGTCTGTCTGTCTGTCTGTCTGTCTGTCTGTCTGTCTGTCTGTCTGTCTGTCTGTCTGTCTGTCTGTCTGTCTGTCTGTCTGTCTGTAAGGTAATAGAATTGTCACTTTTATCTCAGTTTATGCTCCACAGTGTGGACCCAGTGAGAAAGATAAAGATAAGTTTTATGATGAGTTAATAGTAGTCACGTAAAGGTTTGGAGACAGTGAACTTTGTCGTGGTGGCCGGCGACTTAATAGTCATGTTGGGAAGTCATCTGAAGGTTATAAAAGTGTGCATTGAGGCTACAGATTTAGGAGCAGAAATAAGGAATGGGAGAGATTGCTTGAGTTTGGAATGGCAACGGACATGGTGGTTTGCAACACATCATTCAGTAAGAGACAGAGTAGGCTGATAACATATGAGTCGGGTGGTTGTCAGACACAGATAGATTACTTTCTGGTTAGGAAGTCAGACAAGAAGGTGGTGAAGGATGTTAAAGTTATATTGGGGGAAGAGTGTGTTTCCCAGCATAGGTTGCTGGTTTGTGATATCATCTTGAAGACTGTTAAAGAAGCCAAGGTAAAGTACAGGCCTCTTCGTAAAGTCTGGAAGCTGAAAGAAGAGATTGTAGCAAGACAATTTAGTGCACAAGTTCAGCAGTTGGCCCACAATGGTCAATGTGATAGTGAAAATGTGGAAAGTACTTGGACTACTTTGAAGAATTGTCTTCCAGAAGCTTCTGATGATGCCTGTGGGTGGACGAAAGGACCAGCTAGACATAGACAGACCTGGTGGTGGAATAATGACGTTGACCAGTGTATAAAGGAAAAGAGGAAACTTTGGAAAGAGAGGAAGTCAGGTGGCAGTAAGAATATTTACTTAGAAGCTAAGCGTCTTGCTCGTACAGCCTTGTATAAGGCAAAATCAAAAGCAGAGAGAAACAGATTTGCAGATGTGTTAAGGAATAAAGACCAGCGCAATGAGGTGTTCAAGATAGCAGAGCAAATGAAGAAGACTAATAGAAATGTTATAGGTGACAAGTGTATATGTAACGATGAAGGTGTCTTGAGTAGCACAGATGAGGAGAAAAAGCTAGCTTGGAAGAGTCATTATCAGAGGTTGCTTAACACGCCAGCTATGCAGATCAGACAGAACGAGTAGTGGAGGCTATTAGGAAAATAAAGATTGGCAAGGCTACAGGAGTATCAGGTGTTGTTGCAGAGATGGTTAAAGCGTCTGAATATACTAGAGTTGAGCTTATTACAAGTCTTGCTAATCAAATTATAAAGGATGGTGTTATCCCAAGTGACTGGCAGTCGAGTGTAATAGTGAATTGTTTCAAGGGCAAGGGTGATGCATTAGAAAGAGGTAACCATAGAGGGTTGAAGTTGGTTGATAAGTAACGAAAGTTATTGAAAGAGTGATTGATAAGTTACTAAGAGAAAAAATTGATATAGATAAGATGCAATTTGGTTTTGTTCCAGGGCGTGGCACTAAAGAAGCAATATTTTTACTCAAACAGCTTCAGGAAAAGTATTTAGGAAAGAGAAAGAATTTCTATTTTGCCTTTGTAGCTTTGGAGAAAGCTTTTGATAGAGTGCCACGTAAAATTATTTGGTGGGCTATGAGAAAATTAGGTGTGGATGAAGGGCTAGTTAAGATGGTACAGTCTATGTAGAGCAATGCTAGAAGTCGTGCCAGGATTAACAATTCACTTAGTGATGAATTTAGTGTAAATGTTGGTGTACATCAGGGCTCTGTACTTAGTCCTTTGTTTTTTTTTGTTTTGCGCTGTCGATGGAGTTCAGAACAGGTTGTCGATGGCAGTTATTGTATGCCAATGATTTGGTTCTCATAGAGGAGTCGATGGAAGAATTAGTTGAAAAGTTTGATAAGTGGAAGAATGGACTAGAAGAGAAAGGGTAAACTTGTAAGCATTGGGTACATAAGAGCTGACATTCAGTTTGTATGCAAGCGTTGCGAAGGAGAGATTATAGACAATGAAGTATTTCCAGCTTTAATGATGTACAACAGTGGCTCGTTAGAGATAGAGAACTGCTGTTACGTAAATGATATGTTGGGTAGTGAAGAGGGTGTTGGAAGAAGTGTAACTTGCAGGATAGGTTCTGCTTAGAAAAAGTTCAGAGAGTTACTTCCTTTGATGACTAGCAGAGTCTTGTCAATTGAGGTAAAAGGTTGGTTGTATGAGACCTGTGTAAGAAGTGTTATGTTGTACGGTAGTGAGACATGGGCAGTGAAGCATGAAGATCTTGACCGTTTAGAAAGAAATGATATGAGAATGCTTATGTGGATGTGTAACGCCAGTCTGAGAGACAGAAAGAGTTCAGATGAGCTAAGAAGCAGGCTAGGTATCCGTATCATTAAAGATGTTATCTAAATAAGAATATTAAGTTGGTTGGGACAATTGGAAAGAATGGTGGAGGATAATTGGGTAAGAAAGTGTAGAGACTTGATAGTTCCTGGGGCAAAGCCCAGAGGTAGGCCGAAAAAGACTTGGCAGGAGGTAATAAGGACAGACTTGATGCAGAGAAATTTGAGTTTAGATCTAAAACAGTCTAGATCAGATTGGAAGAGGATCATTAATATACCCCGTCCAACCCATGCTAGCATGGAAAACGGAGGTTAAGCCGAGAATGATGTTAAATGATGATGTAATGGCTTCCGTTAAAGTAGTGTTATTGACATCGGGTCGTAACGTCAGAATATTTAACATTTGAGACATACGTTTTTCGGCAAATGTCAAATCGCATTATTATTATATACAAGAAGATACAAAAATGTACAATAAAAACACACGAAGCTTTTCGTAAGTAAAAACTCTTATATATTATATACTCTTATATATATATATACTCTTATATATATTATTATATACAAGATATATATATATCTTGTATATCTTGTATATAATAATTTTACTATGGCGAAGAAAACAATTTCAAATCGCATTAAATCCTCCACACAAATCTTACACAAAATAAAAAAACAGCTTGCTCACAAAACCAGTTAGTTCAACAAACCAAAATTTTCTATTTCGCTAGCACATTTGTTTGGTAGCTTTATGTAGCATTTTGAATTTTAGGACAAATACATTAGTTACGCACCAGGGGACACATTAATTATGCAAGAAAACAAAACAAATATGCTACCTTTTATAAAAAACGCGGTAAAATATAAAACTTTAGGAATTTGAAGCTCCAATGGATTTTTTTTGAGAATACGATTCTCCTTGACAATTTTAAGTGTCCTACATATAAAAAACGGAACGTCTAAAAATATCAAAATTCTTACTTTTTCTGAATTCCAATTCACTTGAAACTCTAGCATTCATTTTCTACATCTAACTTTACTTTACTACTTCTAGCTCCACTCTTCACTTCCCAAGTAACTTATTGTGGCTTTCAACTTCACTTTTCTACTTTTACTTCTACTTCTTCACTTGGACTTTTCTTTCTTTTTCATATATTCTTTGTTGAAACACTTTACCTTTTCACTTTTTGCACTTTTTTCAAGACGAAGAGACCGTTCTTTTGTTTTTTTGTGTGTGTCGATGGTAACCCTGTTCCAAATTATATGATTTTTTAATCCACTTTTTAATCCACTTTACTTCTCCACTTTGACTTTTCTTGCTTTTAATATCTGCACGTTTTTATGACTAAGGGATCGTCAAAAATGAGACATTTTTAACCGCTTCTTTAGTTCGCCTTTTGTCGAGAACTTTGTCGAGAAATTTTTATGTTTGTTTGTTTTTACGCCAAGGGAACTTTTTATTCGAATGCCGTCCCGTTCGAAAGTACGTATTTGAACGAATCATACTGCTTATTTTCTATCACGTGGTTTCTAACGGTTGCGAGACAAATGTAAACAAAAAAAAAAAAACTCGAAAAACTCGCGCATTCGGGTGGTAAAAAATATCGCGTTTGCAAAAGTCACAGACAGACAGACAGAAGCTCCGTATTATTATAGAGACTAGTCGATAAGGCCCGTGGAAAAATCCACTTAGGCAAAAGGCCAATGAAAAAATAGGTTGCTTTAAATGTTTTGCTGACGTCAGCAGTGCATATACAAAAAAAAATGTTCTTACAATCTTACACAAAATGTGAAATCTTACACAAAATAAAAAAAGAACAGCTTGCAAGGTGTAAAATCTAGTTGATAAGAAGTTACAACAACGACACTCACAACATCGACACTCACAACACCAATACTCACAAAACCGACAGTAAGAACACCGACAGTTACAACACCGACAGTCACAACACAGATAATAACAATGTCAGAAATAACGCATCTCAAATATGTACATCTTATAAGTGATTATGTTGAAAACCCTCAGTATTTTATTCTGAAATGTCAAAAAGGAGGCCTGCAAGAGTTAGCACAAATCAACAAATATAAGTTATTTTACACATTTTAAATATTGTCTTTCCCTTAAAAGCTTATACAAAAATATGAAAAAGCCATAGTTTCGAAAACATCAAATTTAAATCTAGAAAAATCAGTCATTTCGGTTGGATACCGTCCTCTCCCACAAAAATTTACACAAAATGTAAAAATCAACCAGTTAAGAACACAAAAATTTTCCTTTTTAGTTCCGTACTGCCCTTTACCAACAATTTTAAACCTAAATGTCAAAAAATCAATGAGCAAAGAATAAACTTGAATCAACAAAGATCATTATTTTGGAAACATTGTATACGGTTCGTAAACAAAAGTTTACACAAAATGTAAATCAGATCGGTTTTTGAGAAACACATCTAAATCAACAAAAATAAGTTCATTCAGCATGTCGTATATTGCCATTACCCATTAATCTTCTACAAAAAGGTTATGAAACACATCAAAATTTAAAAAAATCAGTCATTTCAGTCCATACAGTCCTCGCGTTTAGATTACAAAATATAAAAAACAAAAACAGTTTCAGTCAGAACATTAAGTATATAATTTTTTTATCATCAGCAAACATTTATCCCTACAAAATTTTGTAAAATTCTCAAGAAAAACAAAAACGTGAAACCATGGAATTTTCTTCCAGCAAAAATTACATCACATACAGTTAGTTCTCCCAAACAATAGTTTATAATACGAAATATAAAGACAAAGTTGTTTATATAGTCTGAAGATGTACTTAGTGTACGAAAAGCTTAACAAATAAATACTTTTTAACTTTCAAACTCGTTTTATTTTTTTCTTAATTAGTAAACTATGGCTGTTATTTTTACCGATAAAGACATCAGCTTTACAACAGCTTACAGTGAAGTCTGATTCTACAAAGATTTGTTCTTTCAGTATATATATTGCATGTGGTCTATTTCCACAAAAGTTTACACAAAATTTCAAAAAACAGCAATTTGCAACACAAACAATATGAACTGACAACCATACCATCCTCTCATAAATTTTTTTAACCCAAAGTCATAAACCCACGTATATAAATTTCCAATCAAATGTCAAAAACCCCTGTAAAAAACCCTGGCATTTTACATGTAGGCTGACAAAAGTTTAACAGGATGAGGAAACAAAACAATAAAAAATAACTTAACACACACACTTTAAATTCTATAAAATTCGTTCCACTTGTCATATTGCATGTGGTCCCCCTTGTAAAGTGCACAGGTAATGTGAAAAAAATTATAGATGAATTCCAGCCGTGACGTCATTTGTTTACTTTTTAGCGGTAAGCTCCTTGGCTCTGGCTTTTGCGGATTTCTTCTAACAGGGACATCGTTGGGGTTATAAACTATTATCGAGTGTAGGTTATGCCTTCTGATTTATTTGAATTCATTAAAAGTCATAAGAATGCCTTCGTTTGAAGAAATGAACTGATAATTACTTTGCTTCACCTAGCACCCCAATCTTTTTACCTGCCACGCAAATGCCAAAGCCGAAAGAGCTTACCACTGAAAATGTAAACAACGGAATTCATCTATACTCTATGGGCATAAAAATACATCCTACTATCCTGCAAAAGTTCAAGTCTTTGAAAGATTTTGTAGGTAGCTAGCTAGCTTGTTACATCATAATTCGTGCTCATAAAAGAAGAGAAATTTGGAAACTATAGTAGTTAGCTATAGATAATTAAAAAAGAGGAATAACAACAGAAGTCATAGGTTAGAGCTAGCCATATGGGATGGGGAGCTGGACTTGGAGGTTAACATTAGCTAGCTAACAGTGTAGCTAAGACACCCAGTTAAATATACTTAAACTGGGAACACTTACCTAAAACTAAAGCTAGCTATTTATGCTTAGTAAAACACATATAAAGAGAAGCAATAGTAATGTAAAATTAATAACATTACAGTTCAACAAACCAAAGTTTTCCGTTTTTTAGTCAGCCAACAGCTTTATGTAGCATTTTGAATTTTAGGACAATACATTAGTTACGCGCCAGGGCACATGAATTATGCAACAAAACGTAAACAAATATGGCTACATACGCGGTAAAATATGAAACTGTGGCTTTTCCTGGGAAATGCGAGTCTGCTTGCTCCACCGACATAAAGACCAAGCGTCTAAAAATATCAAATTTCTTACTATTTGTGATTTCAAATCCACTTTAAACTCTAGCCTTTGTTTTCTACTTCTAACTTTACTTTACATCTAGCTCCACTTCTCACTTCACTTTTCTACTTCTTCGCTTGGACTCTTTTCTTTTTATATATATAGCTATGTTTTTTAAACCACTTTTTTCCCTTTCTTTCAAGGTAAAGGGATCGTTCTTCTGTGCTTTTTTTTTGGGGGGGTTATTTTCTACTTCTAAATTTACGTAGCTCCACTTTCACTTCCAACTTCACTTTTCTACTTCTTCACTTGGACTTTTTTCTTTTTAAATATGCTTTTTTGAACCACTTATTTTACTTCTTTCAAGATCGTTCTTTTGTGGGTTTTTTTGGTGGCGAGAGGACACCATTTTTCGAAAGTTAGCCGTTAAATTTATTTCAGCAAATCAAATTGAGTCGTTTTCATCACGTGATGTAAACAAAGTAAACCCGCTAGCAAAATGGACATAATTTTTCGGCGACTTCAAAGAGAATTTCGGCAACATCAAAGGAAAATGACGATATCAACTTTGCCTGTTACAGACACACGGAACTGGCTTATTATTATAGAGATGAAGTGTCTGTGGCAGGCATAGTAGATGGGTTCATTTCCCATTGAAGTAGAGGAGATTTTCTTTGAAGTCATCAAAAAAAGTGTCTTATTTGTTAACTGCCTAGACAATACAGCACGACATCGTCAATGCATTTAGACTGACATCAATTCATTAAATAAGAATAGTGAAGCCATTGCATTGCACTTTTGTCTTTAAGGCCTTATATATCTTGGAAATGGCAGGAAATAACTGACATCAATCTCCCGTGTGGGTAACTAGGGATCACCTGGGACCAAAAATAGGGCCAATTTCCTAATGCTGGGTCAACCCAGCATTAGGAAATTAATGACGTCATCAAAATAACTTAAAACCCAATAATTCTTCAGCCATTCGTCAAAAGTACATGATCCTATACATTTTCTTGATCAGCGTTTATACAAATTTCTTTAAAAAAAATTTGTACTTTGGGAGGGACTTTGCTGAAGTTAGCAAATTTTTTAAACGTATGCATCTCCTTATCCGTTCGTTAAATATACATGTTCATATACATTATTTTGATTAGAGTTCCAAGCTCTTCACAATAGATGCTACGGTTTAACAAAATTCTAAGAATAATTTTTATGTATAGGAACGGGACACTGCTGACGTTATAATTTAAATACGGCTCTTTTCTATTTTTCCTTTGCCTAAGTGGATTTTTCTACGGGCCTTATTAACTAGTATCTATTATTATAATAACACAGGTGACAGGTAAAGTGGATGTGTTTCTATTTTTCCTCTGCCTGAGTGCATTTTTCTTTTTAACTGCGCAGGTAACTAGGAACCGCCTGGGAACAAATTGGGTAAGTTTCACAAACCTGGTCCCCCAATCCGTTTCCATACAGACAGGTTAATTATGTAAGATTGATGACAACATCAATCTTATATGATAATATGCTATGTCTGTGACAGGCTGTGGATGTGCTCATTTTTCTTTGAAGTCCAAAAAATTTGTGCCGAAAAAGGTATATCCATTTTGTCAGAAATAAGACTGCGTGTTTACTTTCTTTACATCACGTGATTAAAACAACTCAATTTGATTTGCTGACACAATTTTAATGACTGACTTTTGAACAGGGCAACAGTCCATTCGTCTGAAAAAAAGTGCAAAAGTAAAAGCAAGAAAAGTTAAGGAAAAAAAGTGTGCGGTTACAAAGTATAATTCAGGTTAGAAGCAGAAGTAGTAAAGTGAAGTTGTAAGCTACGAAAAATTACTTCGGAAGTGGCGAGTGGAGCTAGAAGTAATAAAGTAAAGTTAGAAGTAGAAGTGTGAAGGCTAGAGTTTGAAGTGGCTTAAAATTTATACAGGATTGGAATTCAGAAACAGCAAGAACTTTGATATTTTGAAGAGTCTAGTTTTTATGTACCCTGGAGCTACACGGTACGTTTTTATGTGACACACAAAATTCAAAATGCTACATTAAGCTATTAGCTGTAGCTACCAAACAAATTTGGGATCAAACGGAAAACTTTGATTTGTTGAACTCACTGCAATGTTATAATTTTTCCATCATTATTGTTTCTCTTCTATGTGTTTTACTAAGCATAAATAGCTTTCTATATACCTAGCTAAGTCTCCCCAGTTTAACTATTATTTTACTGGGTGTCTTAGCTACTGTAGCTAATGTTAGCTTCAAACTGTTGTGTAAGCTGATGTTTTTTATATTTCGTTCAGTTTTTTGGGGCAGGATTGAATGTGATTTGACATTTGACAGCGATATAAAAATTCGTAGAGAGAACATACTAAAAGTTGATGTAAAGAGTCTGTGTGTTTTGATAGAGAAATTGTCGTACAAAGATGCAGCTACGAGGTAAGATCTTAAAAAGCTGTATACAGAAACGAGCTGAGATTTTATTACTGCTTTCGAAAGAACAAGGAAAAGCTTTTCAAAACAAGTGGGGCTGGTGCACGAAAGTAATTGGAAATTCTTTAATGACTTATCTTTTTAAGTTATAATGTAGTGCTGTGAAGATCACTTAGTAATGTCAGCCAACCAAGAAGCATTAATTGTGATGACAGTGATGATTCTTCTATTGCTTCAAGCTCGTCAAAAACAGAAAGAAATGTCAGAGATAACACCATGAAGACTTCAAATAAGGTTATGAAGGCATGTTTACAACGACTTTTGTGATGACAGTCACGATTCTTCTATTGTTTCAAGTTTGTCACAAACAGAAAGAAATGTCAGAGATAATACCATGAAGACTACAAATGAAATTATGAAACAATCATAAGTTATTATTACGACTAGTTATTATTACGACTTACCATCACCCATGGCCTCAAAATGACAGAGCGAGTTCTATCACCAGTTAAATCTTTTTGCGAAATTCTAGAAAACATATTAAAGGAAGCAACAGTGGGTGAATCAGAAGATGTGTTCAAGCTGAAAATGCATAAGGCTGCTTTGGATGCAAAGTATGGCCAAAATATGATTTCTCTTGGCAAGCATGTGTAAAAAAAAGAAAGTATTATATTTTATGTTGTAACATACCACCTACAGTTTTTCTGTCAATAAATATAGGCAGTTAAAATTCTTGTTTCCATTGCCAATTAACCTGTCCTGCTGACAAAAAAAAATATTCTGTAAGTTCTTGCCTGATTTCATCTGCTCTTACGCTTGTCTATGGTTGTACCATGTAGGTGGTAAATTCATGACTGGGAATTCTGAGTGCCAATCTTCAAATATAATTTCTCCAGTAACAGGTTCTGGTGTGTCACAATAGACTAGTGGTGTGTAGGAAGACGTTGACTTTTTGCCCAGTATGTTATGTAGCGCTAGAAAGTTGAGAGTGATGATTTGATTGTTTTCAGTATTTAAGTTTCAACGACTTGAAAAAAGACCCAAATACCAAAATCATTTTCTATCACTCGTCGAAACATCGAATTAGTAGTTAAATATCCTATTCTCAATAGTAAGATTTCTTTGAAGGGCTTTATACAGCTTCATACAAGGTCAGTCAAGGTGGAAAACAACATTTTCAAGATGGTTTAGTTATTGGATAGCCTGGGGAATTGGCAAATAGTGCGGCAATAGTATATATATTCCAATGTATTATTTCGTATTGTGAAGATATTGGGGAGTTATTGAGTATCCCACAATCACTTATTCTTCTCTGATATCCCACGTCCAACATACTGTGCCTTTCAAATGTAAAAGTGGTATGTGTTTGCAATCAACTGCTGCAAAACAATTAGGAACATTCCATCTGTGTTGGGTATTTCCTATAACTTCGAGTCAATTTTCTGGAATAGTTGGTACTTTTAAATACTCATCCTTCAATACTTCATAAATTGCTTTATAAACTTCAGGAACTATATTTTGCTTATTGTTGCTCTGTGGGTTCGATACTGGTACATAAGGATTTTATATGTTTAACCGGAGGCAAGGAATCTAAAGGTGACAGCAGGAATAGGTTTTCGAAGCTGTGTTGTAACTTTTGTTATTCTCAGCTCAACTAAACTTAGCAATTCCAAAATATAGTTACAGACATGGAGTTGCATGCATGCACCTTAAATACCTACCTCAAATGTTTTTGTGTTCATACAGAGATATTTATAACAATATTATAACAAATTATTGCAAGAAAATTATAACTATATTATAGAACATTTATTTTGGCTTTTTATTGTGCAATTGTATCTTCCTTTATTCAGGACCAAACAAACTATAGTATCAGCATCTCTATATTAATAATAGTCGTAAAAATTTGTACTGCAGAAACATGAAATGCGATATATAAAGGCGAATCCGTGGATTATCCACGGGCTACCAACTAGTCTCTATAAGATGAGCTGTATTTTGTCTGTGTGTTCAAAATGGTAGCTTTATGCAATTTTAGAGAAAACAGGGGGTTATTAAATCTGAAACTACACTATAATGGCACCTAGAATCATAGTAATAACCCTGTCCTAGTAAATTCATTACTTCATCCTAACAGGCAGGCAAGGATCCACGGAATAGCGGAATAAATATGTACGAGTGTCGTCCCCTATAAAATTTTCCATAGGTTAACGACTAGTCGTTGAATAACATCTCATTAAATTAAAGTGAAATAACTGTACTTCTGTTCTCTCATAATTTTACTTAGTGTTTCCATTACAAGATAATATCTATCACATGTTTTTATTTATCAACAAAAGAATTTTCGCACCATTCTATTTGCTAAGCATAACTAACTTATATCGTCAGGGATAGATTTACAGGATCTTAGAAGTGTTTATATAACTAAGGACAGTGTATATAATGTTGTTAAAGAGAATTCAAAGTAACAAATGATGTTTTAAATTCTACCGCTGTATTGCTTAAAAATTAAATCAAAATCTTTATATATACAAGAATATCATAAGAGACATAAAAGGAGCTTTTTTAAAGGACTTGTTAAAACAACTTATTGTAAACTTGGACACCCTTTAAATTTCAACCTACATCAAATCCTCTCTGAAATCGCGGTGCTGTTCTTGCTCCTAATGCATATCCTTTTTTGCACATGGGCTTCTGATTCAAAACATGAACAAACGAGCTCACCTAAAAAGAAATATAAATAATAAATACTAAATACTAAATACAAGTGTATAACTGTGTATTCCTGTTCCGTAATTTCCTTGAGTTCATTGGCAATGATATAGAGACTAAGTGCATGTAATGTATAAATGCTATAAAGGCTATAACGCACTACATGATTAATCATATATGTGATTTATCATATTTACATGCTGTATTAAACAGGTCACAAGACTTCTTTTGTATACACTACATATGTGATTAATTGTATCTGACTTCTTGTGAAGGAAGTCAAATATAAATATACAAACTCAGACGAAAAGACGATTCTTGTAATGATGGTTATTGCAGTTCGTAGCAAAAAGAAATACATATCGAAAAAAGAGGCATTTAGAGAAAAATAACAACTATACAGCAAATATAAGCGAAAAGATGCTAACTTGAGACAATAATTGCAAAAATCAAATTTGCTATTCCTATTTAGTTTGATACAATTTTCACTTGTCCATTACACAAAACTTATAACAAAGGATTTTTTTTTGCCTTGCTGGATTTAGCTTTTATCAATTCTGATTGGGTAAAAACCTTATGATTAATCATTGAAGGTTAATCATGTGCGACTTTTTAAAAGTTAAATATGGTTAATTATGAATGTCAAAAAACTGTATGAATTTTTAAAATACACTGCATGTTTTGTAATATATGACAAATCATATATGATTAATCATTTAGTGTATTATAGTCTTAACGTGATGTTAGGTCTCAGCACTCAGGTGCAACCACAAAATAATTTCAAATGCCCATTGCACACAAATTATAACAAAGGATCTTTTTTAGCCTTGCCAGATTTAGCTTTTCTCAATTCTGATTGGGTAAAAACCTTATATGATTAATCACAGAAACTTAAACATGTGCAACTTTATGATAAATCATAAAGGCTAAAACAAAAAATACACTGCATGTTTTGTAATGAATAATCATATACGATTAATCATGTAGTGTATTATAACCTTACCATGTGGAAAAAAATTTGATGACACAATAGAGAATTAAAGGTGAAATAAAGAATAAAATAGAAAGTTATGAAATCTAGTCCTAAAATTCTAAATACATTCCTAAAAATGATTATAGTAAAAACACATTTTAAAAACAAGAACCCTTACAGAAGGAAATATTAAAAAAAACAAGATTGTGATAAAACTTTACCATCTTAAGAAAATAAAAACACTGACCCTGAAAAGTAAAAACAGGGCTTGTGATAGGACTTTATAAAAAATATATAAAAAGTGTTTCGAAATTTCAGCTGTAAATCTGCAATTTAGGTTAAGACTAATTTTCAGCAACAGTGACACGAAAAAAATATTGGAAAAGAAAAATGGGACAGTTAATAATTATGTAAAGTCAGAAGTTATCTATTTTTCAGGGTGGCTGCAGCTTTGAATTTTCAGAACTGTAGGAGATTTTAGAATAATTTAGGAGGTTCTAGGGTCGAAATTTAGGAGAAAATGCAGCAAAATGTATAAAAAAACCATTGCATATTTAAAAATAAAGTTGTTTCCATGTGTAAGATCTTACAGTATTTTATAAATCTAAATTTTTTAGGAACATTTTTATTGGTTAGGTGAAGGCAATTTGATTAGTTGTTCTACAGGGCCCAATTGACCATATTTTTCTGAAAAACTATCTTATATAATAATACGAAGTGTATGTGACGGTCATAGTGGATGTGTTAATTTTCTTTTGAAGTCGCCGAAATTTTTCTTTTGAAGTTGCCGAAAAAAGTATGTCTCAAATGTTAAATTTTATGACGTTACGGCGCGACGTCAATAACACTACTTCAACGTCAAAATCCTATATTAAATTACTGAAACCATCACAGTGCACTCAAAACTTTGAGGCCAAATAACTTGGAAACGAAGTGGTGACGTCAATGTTTTTTCACCGCGTGGGTAACTAGGGACCACCTAGGACCAATTTGGGTAATTTTCCCAAACCTGGGTCCCCGAATCCGTTTCGGAATGGACGGGTTGACGACGTCATCAAAAACCTTCAAACCCTAACATCTCTGCAACCGTTTATCAAAAGTACGTGATCCTATACATTTTCTTGATCACCGTTTCAAGATCTATACGATGAAAGCAACAGGTATACAAATTTCTAAAAAAAAGATGTAAAGGTTCTGACGGGTCTTTGCTGACGTCAGCAAAATTTTTAATCCCTGATATCTCCTTAGGCGTTCGTCGAGAACATATGATCCTGTACGTTATTTTGACCAGCGTTTCAACCTCTACACATTACAGACAAAGAATATACAAGTTTTTTATCTGCACTGCACTGCTGACGTTTCGGAATAGACAGGTTGATGACGTCATTAAAAAACCTTCAAACCCCAATATCTCTGCAACCGTTTGTCAAAAGTACATGATTCTATACATTTTCTTGATCAGCGTTTCAAGATCTATACGATGAAGACAACGGGTATACAAATTTCTTAAAAAAAATTTTTAGTACTTTATTACGGACTTTGCTGACGTCAGCACATTTTTCCAAGCCTTATATTTTATTAACCGTTCATCAAGAGTACATGATCATATACATTTTCTTGACCAGCGTTTTAAGCTCTACACAATAGAGGCAACGTGGAAAGAAGGTTCTAATTTTTTTTTTGTGGATGGGTTGCTGTTGTCATCAAAACATCTAAAACAACCTATTTTCCATTGTCCTTCTGACTAAGTGGATTTCTCCACGGGCCTTATCGACTAGTAAAATAATAATACATGCTTCTTTTTGAGTTGCACAAGGTTGATACTTAATATCATTGTAAGTGGCTGTTTAACTTCCCATAATTCAGGCCTGGTCGTGAGTTTTTCACCTGGCCCGCAGAGCATCGCGCACCTAAATTAATTTAGGTGCCAATGTTTAACTACAAAAAAAAGCGAAATAAGAAGTCAGAGAATGATTTAAGAAAGCTTTGCAACTTTTATCGTTGACTTAATTATTCTAATTTAAAAGCTTTAATCAATTTGTTTTTAACTGTGGCTGCACTAATTATTAAATACTAGTCGATAAAGCCCGTGAAAAGATCCACTGAAACAGGATAAAAATGAAAAAGAAGCGTCATTTGAATTTTGATGATGTCAGCAACCCATCCAAAAATAATTTAGAATCTTGTTTTCACGTTGCCTCTACTGTGTAGATCTTAAAGCGCTGATCAAGAAAATGATATGATCATGTGCTTTTGATGAACAGTTAATGAGATATAAGTGTTTAAAGATTTTGCTGACGTCAGCATAGACCCAAAAACACAAAAGTTTTTTTTTAGAAATTTGTATATGTGTTGCCTTTATCGTATAGATCTTGAAACGCTGATCAAGAAAATATATAGGATCATGTATCTTTGACAAACAGTTGCAGAGATATTGGGGTTTACAGGTCAACCGTCCGAAATGGATTCGGGGGACCCAGGTTTGGGAAACTTACCCAAAATGGTCCCAGGTGGTCCCTAGTTACCGCCGCGGTGAAAAATTACTGACATCACCACCTCGTTTCCAGGTTATTTGGCCAAAACGAAAGCTGACAAAAGTATTAATGTTCTTAAATTCATGGATATAATGTCTGTTCCACCTGTAAGTGCAGTCTTGCGGACTTGTTTCATCCATGTTCCGTCAGCGTTTACCTTCGTATTAGTTAAGGACTGCATGGCTGGATGTCCTTTGTAAGACCTGGTTACCAACAATGGAGAGGCCAGGCAATTGAGATTATGTCTATGTAGTTCTTTTAA
The DNA here is from genome assembly GCA_030067915.1 of Hydractinia echinata. Lineage (NCBI taxonomy): Eukaryota > Metazoa > Cnidaria > Hydrozoa > Anthoathecata > Hydractiniidae > Hydractinia > Hydractinia echinata. The sequence goes on from JASGCC010000030.1 coordinate 799,415, forward strand.
CTAAGTCAGGAGTCAGTAAATTAGCTAGGATGGTCAGGTTGGCTATGAACAGACTGACCTTTTGAACAGGGATTTAATAATTTCGTCATGTAAATAAATAGAAGTGTTTGACCAAGAAGAAAGTCTATTGGACTTTTTGTCCGACGAAAAATAAAAACGAGCTGCGGACATGCCCAACCAAACTGGAAATGTGAGGGACAATTTGTCTGACTAGTCCAAAAAAAAGAGGGGGCTGTAACGGTCGTAATTTCCCTTCTTTTTTTTCTTTTTTTTTTGCAACAATTTAATAATCAAAATTTAATTTTGTATCCACAAGGAGATACAAACTGAGTTTAATGGTATTAATAAAGACTAACGAAAATTGGGTTGCTATTACCCAGGGTAACTTGTTAATGCTTGACGATGATTTACCATCATTAATAGTGGCGCAGAGTTTGGGGTTCACTGTTCGTGGAGCTTGCTCTGTGAACGTCCCCCACCCCTTAAAATAGATAAGGCTTTGTGCGCAGTGCACAAAGTAATGGAAATGGTCTTGTTTGAGTCTATCGAGTAATAAAGTCGCTTAATCATTTTGGTGCAACTAGGTGTTGAGTAAGGCATAAAATTTGTCATAACGGATCTGATTTTTGTAGGCACGTAGTTTATCACGCACCTAGATTACAACAGGAGCGTGCGAAGGCGTGGGCGCGTGATCACGCGCCTTATATGACCAGGCCTGTAATTCACACATTCATTAGAAAGATTGTTTCGTTCTGTATGCGATCATTTTCTTGTTAGTCATTGAAAAGTTGAAAGAGGCACTTTATATCAAATGTTTAAGGGGTGTCATAAATGCAAAGAAATGGGAATTGCGTATTAAATCCAATCATTCACATTCTGTCCATGTTCGAGGTTCTATTATGCAGTTGCTCTGAACTTGCCTTCACTTGTTTCGTACCAGTGCAGTATGTGCAAGACACAGAAAAAGAAGTGATCGAATAAAAGGAAGCTTATCTCTTCTTTCGATCTTATTTTGCATTAATTTTTAGTTGTTTCCATAACATTGCTAGCTATTTAATTGCCTAGTGCATATTTATACTTCAGCGAGTCATTATATACTAGCCCTACCAGCATTCTCAAGCCTTGTTCAGCTTTGTTAAGCCTTGTTTCTTGACCTCTTAGTGACTTCCATTTTCTTAGATATTATAATTGGTTTATTTGGTACACATATTATATATAGTATCTTACATATATCCATAAATAATAACCGCAGAGGCTTATCGAGCAATGTTGGTATTTTATTGTAAATCCAGAAGCAATGATAAGCATAACAGCCACAGCAGCAACTTATTTGAGGTATATTTGAGTTTTTTTCATTTTTCGTTGTTGCCATATTGTTTTTTAAAAACAACCATATTTTGTATGTTGATGGTAGATTGTTACTGCAATTTTTTAGTCTATGTTTCATATATTTACTGTTACTTTGGTCATCTATCTTAGATGTAAAATATATTCAGCTATCGCAGGATGAAAAAATAAACTATTGCAATTGTGTCTTTCTTCCTTCGTCCTTCGTTACCTTCTAGCCTATGCAGTGTGTTTCAAGCATGCTGGACTCAAAATGTGCACATGCTCAATTTTCAGACAACAATCTCGTTCTGCGGGCTCGGATATGCACGTGCCCTCTCTCTTCCGATTACATAACTCTCAACCCTTAATTAGTTTCTTGGACGTAAAAATATGCGCACATTGGCCTTTCCGAGGTTAGCAAAATTATGTTCAACCTCGTTCCCAAGACATGATATTAACGTGGTTCGTCAAAAATTTACATTTCAAAAGCAAAAAATTAACAGTTTTCCAAAAAAATACATTGCAAGTGTATAAAATTAACATGGATTGGGGAAGCGTAGTAAAAAAAGCATTTTTTTATTTCAAATTTTTCTTTTCTTTACTCAAAGAAAAGGGTTTAATTCAACTACGGCACCACTTCTAGCATCTTGTACTGCGTGAACCACCCATGCTGCATAAACAAAACCTTTTCTTCTTAAAATTCTTAGATTCCCTGTTCTGCGCTTAAGAAGTTTTACTTCTTTTTACAATTTAAGCACAAAGTCAATGTTCATGAAATTAACACAGGCACAAAATTAAGGTATCACTTAACTAAGGTGTGTATAATATTTATGCGTCATAAAATAATTTGGTTGACGCGGAAAACCGCATTAATTTCATGATTTGCTAATTTCCTTGTTATAAGGTTTAATATTTTTTTCTATTCGGCTTAAAAGTGTTCTTGTCAGCAAAAACTAGACTCAAATAACGTGTATCACCAATGTGTGATAAAGTCGCACAGTTTTCTTGTTTAATTTAATTTCTAACTACTTGTGTCCACAAGTAGTTAGAAAGTTTAATCAAAGACTCTGCTTATGACTTCTTCATATATAGGTTGAAATTCTCAGCATTAACTTCCATTATGTTTGTTCCCCTCACCAAAACAGCATTCCCTGTGTCATGGTGAGTACAGAAAAATAAAATATAAATTCCAGAACATTTCAGGACTTTCCAGGATATTTGTCTTATTTTTCTGGGACAAAATGTATAAGGTTCCAGGACAATTCCAGGGTTTAATGACTAACCATGTTAAATTTCCAGGAATTGAGAAAAAAATTAACTACGATATTGGGAAACAAACTCTTAAAAGCTGCTATTGTTCACCCAAAGCCTTTTAAAATTAGGCAATTAGTTAGCAATTAATCAAATTTCAGCATTTACACAGCATAAAGGTTAATATATTGAAAACCCGAATTCATTTAAAAAAAAGAAAATAGAATTTGCAGATATTAGTAAGTTTAAAATGAAGCTTTTACATGGCACAGGGTATCTTCCAAAAATAGATCATTTTGTGTTACAATTATTAAACTTAAAATTATTAAAAAACTATTAAAAAAAAATTAAAAAAAACGAAGTTGGCAAAATACAGTTTGTGAAAAACTTGACAAGAGAATTAAATTTTCTCTCAATATATTTCAAAATTCTTTTAATATCTAAGTGATTCAGATTAAGAATACAAAAAGTCTTTTCATGGTTAACTAATGGTATTTCCATTTCCCTAAAATGTAGTGAAAAAAACTTTATCGCCATCAAATTAGATCTGCACTTAAATAGTGTTTCAATAAGATCACATATGGCAAAGCATTTTATGCAAGCAATGTTGCAGTAGGTGGCTACTCAATTCAAACTTGATTTTTGGGCACATGCACCTGAAAGATTTTGATTGTATCTTCAAGGTTTAAGCATTTGTAACATGCTTACTCAGAAACTTACTAGTTTTAGGGCCACAGTAAGTAATTTTAAATCAAAACAAGGTTCTGCTAAGCATGAAAAGCTTTTACATCAGCCTTTCAGCTATTGTTGATTGTGTTTACAAAAATTCCTGTTTCATGTCAGCAACTCTTTGCTGACACAATTTTTCTTTAAGTTGTATGTAACTTTATTTAAAAAAAGTTTTGATTCTCATTCTCCTTCTTAATTTAACTGTTTTTTCTGTTATGGGATTTTATAAAAAAAATTATAAAAAAAAATTAGGTTTAAAAACAACAACAAAACAACAAGATTTATGACTAAGAAATGGCATAATATCAGAATGAAATAACTTCACAGGATTCATTTTTAAAAACCTGGCCATTAACAGCAAAGGGAAATAAGAATTAAATCTTTTTCTCAATAAGTTCTGGAAGCTTCCTTAGATAAACAAACTGACCATCGTAATGCGATAAAGGTTCTTGAGGTTTTTGGGAAAATCATTTCCGTATACATTAAAAATCTGGATCTGCAAAAATTTAACTCAATATGATTAATTTTCAGGACAGCTCCAGGACATCTTTACTTTTTTGTCAAAAATTGGATTTTACATGGTCACCATGCCGTGTGTTGTAAAGGGGTAAAGTAATTTTGTTACATTATCATTTAGCTCCGTAAATTTTAATTTATCAAGATCACACCCTCAGCAAAACTTCTGTGTGCCGAACCTATATTTTTTATCTTTATGTATATATTACATATTTATAATTATTTTTAATTTGCCGACTGACCAACCAATAAAAATAATCTTTGCTGCCCGTAAAACAACTAATTAAATTGTCCTCTCCTTACCCACATAGGTCTTGAAATTGTAGATAATTATGTGGAATTATGACATCAGTTAGATTATGAGAAACAATTGCTGGTAATAAATGATAATAAGGATAATTAAGTATTATTATTCATGTAAATATGTTCAAAATATTAAACTGGATAAGTAAAATATTTACATCACCACTACCTTAATAAACCCTTAAATACAACACCTTGTCTATTATAAACTACATGATGTCATGCATACTTAACGTAATTAAAAACTTCCAAGTCAAAAATCTTGAAAACCGTCAAAAAAAGGAAAATGATTTTCAAGCGCTTTAAGAAAACCAACATGTTTTTTAATGGATGTAAGCTTAAAATAACACCGCATTACGTTCTGCAAACTGTCATAAATTGATCATATAACAAAATACCGTAAACAACAAACCTTACTTCAGCATTGTTATAAGAACCAGGGGCAAGATTTGGAATACAGCGAAGTCCAAGTTCATTTCCTGCTCGGGTGCGAGGAGTCTTTAAAGGTAGCAACTCTCTATTTAGAGTTGTGCCAAAAGCTACTTTAGACTCTAAAATAGAAAAATTAAATATATATTAAATAATTGAATAAAGTTTTATCACTTCAATTGAAAAAAACCCGTAGCACAGTGCATTTTTTTATAAATATTACCATGTCATGACCAAGACAGTTTATTATAGGCTGTATATACATTTCAACGTTAATCTTGGAGTCCTCATATACAAAATGTATCTGCTAAACTTCGAAATGCTAATGGTATCACTTCCAAACTACGTTATTTTGTTCCTCAATCTACTCTTCTTTGTATCTATTATGCTCTCTTTGATTCTCATTTAAGATATGCTTGCCACGTTTGGGCCCAGAACCATAGTGTGAGGCTTTCAACAGTAGATGACGAAGTTCACACAGAAGAGGAAGAAGATTTTTCTACGGACCAAGAAGAAGCCGACACAAAGGTTTTTCTTTGTGCAAAGCATGCTGGAGAAAATGGAGAGGATAACGTGTGCATAACTACTGTCGATAGCGACATCGGAATTTACACTTTATATTTTTACAACGTTATCAACATACGAATGTACATCAGAATAGGCGTTGGCAACAAAAAAAGAGTTCTAGATATCCGTGAAATCGCTGGAGCGGTAGGGCTCAACGTTTGTTCTGCACTACCTGCGTTACATGCGTTCACTGGTCTTACCAGTGAACGCATGTAACGCATGTAACTACACGCATGTAACTACACCAGCACTTTTCATGGTATCGGAAAAGTGAAAGCTTTCAATATATTAAAGTCCTCGGAAGAATTCATCCACACCTTTCCTTCGTTTGGAAACTCGTTTGTTTTTGATGTGTCGTTATTTTCAAGCCTTAAAAGGTTCATTTGTAAACCATACGGTTTGAAAGCTGAGAATACAAACGATGCTCAATATTAGAAATTTTGTTCTAAACAAAAATGTCCGGAGCCACAACAACTACCGCCGACCAAAGATGCGTTACTTTGCCATTGCAAACGTGTTTCGTATGCAACCGCTATCATTAAAAGAGCGCTGTACGGTTTTCCAATAGTTCCAGCTGAGACTGGCATGGGTGGAAGTTACAGGAGGGACATATAAATATTTAATAGATGCTTCAAAATCCGGCTCCTGACGAAGTCTTGGAACTCATTTCTTGCAGCTGCAAAAAGTCATCATGTGCCACACGAGGGTGTGTATGCAAGTCGCATAGGTTGCATTGCACAGATATTTGTAGTTGCTGCTCATGCAATAATGCAACAAAATCTGACGACTCAGACTCGGTCTCTTCCTCTGATTCAGAGAATGAAGATATAATAACAAGGATGCTATTGATGATGTAGAGTCAGAATGATCGATTTGTTTACAACAGATTGTTTAAACAGATTGTTTACGCTTGTTGATTATATTGATTATGTTTGTTATCTGTGATACTAGCATTAAGAAATAAAAGAGAAAAATAGTGAATATTATTTCTGTATATCTTTTTTATCCTTCCAGGCGCGGTGGCAATTCGATGGCTCACTCGCTCTCCGACTTTACCACCCTTTAAACGCCCTGATCGTTTTGACACCTAAAAACCTTGTTCCAATGTGAATTTCCACACAAAAATAGCAGTTTTGTATTTAAACTTTTTCAGAACTTTCTAATGACTTGGGGAAAAATGCGCAAAAAACATCTTCTAGCTATCCGCCCTCTTGATGACGTCATAATTATTCTATTTTTACCTAATAGGGCGGCTCAAGTGATTTCAAAAGTTCCAGTAAAGCTTTTTTGAATCTTCGGTCGATAAGGAACCTATTAAACATTGCTTCAAAAGGTCCCTCTAATTTCCAGGATTTTTTGACCATCAGCTCCCTGACTACAAGGGATTCCTTGCCAAGTTGCACCCACTCTTTGAAAGCAGATGACGCTCCACAGCGGGGTTTTTTTAAACATAACACTTTTCTTACCGCTATTGGATGCCATTATAGAAATTGAAGCCAAAAGATGGAGTTGATGATGTCTAGCTAGTAGGTTGCACTGATAGATGCTTCTTGAAAACGGTTAGCTAGGTATAGTTAAACTGATAGTGAAATCTTTAGTTGTTTTTTCAAGACAATCTTATCAGCTTAGGTCAGAGGCCAATTTGATGTGAAATTCTTAATTTATATGCCATTGGTAACAGAGGCTAGGCTCAAAAAATAAAATTTATGCGCAATACATGTTTTTATTATTGAGTTTCAATCCGCGAATTTCTTGTTTGTCAGGCAAATTTAATTTACTTTATTTGCTTTAATTGCTGTGATCTGATTGGTTGATTTTGATCCTCTAATATCTCCTCAACTAATAAATAGCCAAAGATGATTACGATCATTGCCGTCGATGACAGCTGTAGCTGTCGAAATGTAGCCTAGAATAAACTCGCTTGTTCGTGACATGATAATATCTATATTATTCAATCATAATTTATGCAGCATAAGGCCCCTTTGTTGTCTTCCCACATCCCACCGGTCCAATATTCTGTAACTTCGCTCCCTGCAGTACCTAAAACTGTTTTGGATAAAATGAAGCGTTTGGAGTATGTTAATTTAGAACTACTCCTCCCACCATCGTTAAACTTGTTGTTTGTCCCAGACGACGAGGGTGAGTACGATCTTAATGTACGAACTACAGACGGCGTCCCACGACTCTCGTTAAGTAGGAATGTCTCGGGTAGGTCTAAGATTAAGGACTTTGCCTCTTGGTGCCTGGCATGGAGCAACATCTACGTTGCCTCCCTTATTTTTATCCGCATCTTGCCACACAGCTGGTCACCTATCAAACTCTAGTCACCCAGTTTGCTAACCAATACGTCTTCTCTGCTGTGTGTGCCTTTGACAAACTGCATAGGCTGCAGTTAGCTAATGATTCTTTGCGCCGATGGGACCAACTTGACGATTTGCTCGTTACCCAACACTTAAGAGAGGCTCCCTTGTTACCTAAGTCGTATGCTTCTTCCAACCCTGCATCGACACATACTTCAAATGCATGTTTCAATTGTGGTCAACGAGGACATTTTGCCACCAATTGCACTAGGTTTCCCAGTATAGGTGGTTGTGGCCCAGAGTCTCGCAGTGCTTCCCAGTATCCTCCAGACAGCGGCTTCCAGCAGGTCAGATTTCCATCCCCTCCCAGGGTTTGCTAGCGGTTCAATAAAGGCATGACCTGCTCCAATAGATGCCCCTTTCCACACATGTGTTCCCATTGTTCAAAAAACCATCCAGCACACTGTTGCTCATTTAGGCCCTCTCAGCAAAGTACCCAATAATTTTCTCCCTATTCAGTCCTTTGTTTCCACTCCTGTTAATGTTGCATTGTTAGGCAACTTATCAATTTCACATCCCAATCAGGTCCTAATCCACTTTATCCCATCTGGCTTCAACTATGGGTTTAAACTTGGGTACCAAAATGGACAACTTTTAACGTCAACGACCAACAACATTGTTATGGAACGTTTAAGCAAAGTTAACGAGGCTTTTTAAGGCATTAAATAAAGGACATACAGTTGGCCCCTTCAATTACCCTCCTCTTCCTTTCATTGCTCCGTATTGGGTGCAGCTCCTAAAAAAGATGGTACCATCCGGGTAATTTTAGACCTCTCATTACCACTAGGTTTTTCAGTTCACCATGGTATTTCTAAAGAATCCCATTCCGTTATATATTCATCATTGGACGATGCCATTGATATGGTATGTGCACTAGGACGGGACTGCTTTTTAGCAAACTAGATGTAAAACTTGCCTTACAAATGGCAGGGCTGATATTTTTCATATTGTTCTCCCCTTCGGTGGACGGTCATCACTTCGCTGATTTACTTGACTAGATTCTTCACTACCTTGCTGCCATTCGGCAGCTACAGTACAGTCCAGATGTAAGAGTACGCTTACGCTCAAGTTTCACACCTTTTTCTCGGAGGCGGTAGTTGTTTGTCTTTTGTTCTTATTAATTATCCTGCGAGTCTTGTAAGTCATTAACTTGTGCGTAATAAAGAAAAGATTATTGAAGAAAAAATAGCTTATTATAACTGCGCGTAACTATTGTTAAATAGTGTTAACATAACTATTCCCAATAGCATAATTGCAAATGTTATCAACTCTATCAATGTGACACGAAGAGCCATTGTTTAATAGTTTTATTAAATAAAAGTTTTGCGTGGAAACTAAATAAACTAGCGGGAAGGCATTGTTGGTTGCGCGGGTTAAATAAGGCTTTTAAGCGATAGAAATTATTATATTTTAACAAAGATTGAAACTTTAATTTTGTTTTTTTTTTGATCGCCTTTTAAAAATTTAAGAACAAAAAGCGGCGATAGAAATGTTTTTTTAGATCGCATTTTAAAAGTTTAAAAACGAAAAACTGCGATAGAAATGTTTTTTTAGATCGCATTTTAAAAGTTTAAAAACGAAAAACGGCGATAGAAATGTTTTTTTAGATCGCATTTTAAAAGTTTAAAAACGAAAAACGGCGATAGAAATGTTTTTTTAGATCGCATTTTAAAAGTTTAAAAACGAAAAACGGCGATAGAAATGTTTTTTTAGATCGCATTTTAAAAGTTTAAAAACGAAAAACCGCTATAGAAAAGCTTTTTTCGATCGAGTTTTAAAAATTTAAGAACGAAAAACGGCGATAGAAATGCTTTTTTAGATCGCATTTTAACGGCGATAGGAAAGCTTCGTTAGATAGTGTTTTAAGTATTTAAAATGTTATCAACTCTATCAATGTGACACGGCGAGCCATTGTTTGATAGTTGTATAAAATAAAAGATTTGCGCGAAAACTAAATAGACAGCGAGATGCATTGTTTGTTGGAAGCATTGTTTAAATCTTTTAAGAGGTAGAGCTGTTGCGCGCTAGAAAAAACAAAGACAATGTTTTTAACAATAAAATGTAGCGTGATACTATAAAACACAATTATCTACATTTCTTTTTAATACAAAAGGCTAGCGCATCCTTTTTAAATCTCATAAGAGAATTTTGTTATTTATTAATGTGATTTTATTATGCTCTATTCGTTGTGCGCGAATCTATTGTTTAAAATTATGCAATTTAGTACAATGAGTGTTTTGATCTTTCCAGAACGTCAAAAGTTATATTTTTAGTTTTTTTCTTTCTTCGGTATTAAAATTTAATTTGTTTTCGAAATCTTATCGCGAAGGGAAGAGTCCCGAACGTAGGGTTTTTCCGTTTGCGTTGCTAAACGTTGCTTTTTATAAAAAGAACTTTTAAAAGTTTCGCATGTTAAAAAATATGTTTCGACGATAAAGAAATATTACTAAAAGTTTTAAAAGTAGCATTAGTTTTTTTTTTAAATTTAGACCATTGGATTTGTTGTTTTTTAAAAGAGCTTGTGTTTTTTAAATATATCGAGATTAAAATCGCGTTACTATAATTAGTTTCGTTGTTAAAAAAATAAAAAATTCAATGGCCTTCTCGTTTAATTTTTTCTCGCGCAGAGTATTGTTTATAAACAATGTTTCTTGCTATGCTTTTGTTTTTAACACGAAGCAATTATTTTCGCGCAATTTGAAAGGAACTCGCTATCCTATTGTTTTTTTGAATAAAAGCAATTATTTTTTCAAGTTGAGCGTACGCGTACGCTTACATCTGGACTGTACTGTACTTCATTATCTACATGACTTGCCATTAAGATCTTAGGCAGGTGGTCTAACGACTGTTATCGCAGATATATCTATCTTTAAAATCAAGTGGTGTTCTAAAATGGCCACCCTCAATGACGTGCCTAAGCTCTGGGACATTCGGTCCATATAAATTTAAAGAGAGATCTGTGTTATTTACTGTAGTTATAATTGCTAGACAAGGTCCTGTGGTTACGTACACACTTTGTGTCGTAATATGGATTTTATATATGTCAAATATTTGACCTTGTGTTTATTTTGGCTATAGTCTGTTATTTGCTTTCTATAGCTATCATAAATTAGTTTGTACGTGTATCTAGGCTTCTTTGTATGTATGTATGTTGTTGACGCATATAAGCCGGTACTCCTAATGACTGACTTTTCCCACAAAATACCCACACTAATTTGGGGAAATTTGGGGATGTCGGGCTTCCTACGTCAGCCATAAAAAATATTGTGAAGGGCAACCATAACGTGCATACTCTTGGGTAATTACCCTCTTTGCCTTGGGCAAGCATTTTGGTGTGATTACCTTATGATTATTGGCAGCATGCGTTATCTGTCCTGCCTACTTTGATTATTTTATTACCCGGCATCCTGATCCATTCCCTAAATTTACAAATTGCGTTCCATGCGAATGATGTTGTATGCAAAAAATTGTGTCATAATACAATATTCTCTATTAATAAGTGTGTTTTTACGAGTTATACCAAGACAATTAATCATAATTTATGCAGCATAAGTAAATCTGAAATTCTTTAAATGTGAAAATCTTTAGAACGAAAAGAGCTTTTTAAGATCTATATGATAAAGGTAATGGGTATAAAAAATTGACATGACATCAGGAAAATTTTTAAACCATTATATACATCTACGTAAGTGTTCGTCAAAGGCGCATGATCTTATACATTATTTGGACCAGTGTTTTAAGCTTTCTATAAACAATAGAGAAAACAGGTAAACAAATTTGTAAAAAAATGACAGATTTTCCTTATTGTTCTTCTGCCTAAGTGGCTATTATGTACATATGTGAGACAAGTCAAGACATCTAGGACAATTCAGCCAGTTTGTTTTTTGCATAACCCTGTGCAAATACTCACCTGTTCACTGGCATTTTTGGCATATTGTTTAATGGTGTATAGTCAAAACCATGAAGGTATGCAGTGAGTCATCATCATTCATCATCATTCTCGGCTTAACGTCCGTTTTCCATGCTAGCATGGGTTGGACGGGTATATTAATGACCCTCTTCCAATCTGATCTAGACTGTGTTAGATCTAAACTCAACTTCCTCTGTATCAAGTCTGTCCTTATAACCTCCTGCCAAGTCTTTCTCGGTCTGCCTCTGGGCTTTGCCCCAGGAACTATCAAGTCTCTACACTTTCTTACCCAATTATCCTCCTCCATTCTTTCCAAGTGCCCCAGCCAATTCAATCTTCTTATCTGGATAACATCTTTAATTCTACGGAGACTTAGCCTGCTTCTTAGCTCATCTGAACTCTTTCTGTCTCTCAGACTGGCGTTACACATCCACCTAACCATTCTCATATCATTCCTTTCTAAACGGTCAAGATCTTCCTGCTTCACTGCCCATGTCTCACTACCGTACAACATAACACTTCTTACACAGGCCTCATACAACCTACCTTTTACCTCAATTGACAGGACTCTGCTAGTCAACAAAGGAAGTAACTCTCTGAACTTTTTCCAAGCAGAACCTATCCTGCAAGTAACACTTCTTCCAACACCCCCTTCACTGCCCAACATATCACCTAAGTAACAGAAGTTCTCAACTATCTCTAACGAGCCACTGTTGTACATCATTAAAGCTGGAAATACTTCATTCTCTATAATCTCACCTTTGCAACGCTTGCATACAAACTGAATGTCAGCTCTTAACCTTCCACTAATACTACTGCACTTCTTATGTACCCAATGCTTGCAAGTCTGACAAAAAATTGAGTTACTACCAACCCCTTTCCTGCAAACTCCACAAGGCCACTTTCCAACTACAAGGTCACACTTGGCTGCAATGCTACTAATCATGACTTTAGACTTTGCTGTGTTTACCTTTAGCCCTTTCTCTTCTAGTCCTTTCTTCCACTTCTCAAACTTTTCAACTAATTCTTCCATCGACTCTGCTATGAGAACCAAATCATCTGCATACAATAACTCCCATGGACAACCTGTTCTGAACTCCATCGACAGCGCTTCTAAGACTAGAACAAACAACAAAGGACTAAGTACAGAACCCGGATGTACACCAACATTTACACTAAATTCATCACTAAGTGAATCGTTAATCCTGACACGACTTCTAGCATTGCTGTACATAGACTGTACCATCGTAACTAGCCACTCATCCACACCTAATTTTCTCATAGCCCACCAAATAACTTTACGTGGCACTCTATCAAAAGCTTTCTCCAAAGCTACAAAGGCAAAATAGAGATTCTTTCTCTTTCCTAAATACTTTTCCTGCAGCTGTTTGAGTAAAAATATTGCATCTGTAGTGCCACGCCCTGGAACAAAACCAAATTGCATCTTATCTATATCAATCCTTTCTCTAAGTAACTTATCAATCACTCTTTCAATAACTTTCATTACTTGATCAACCAACTTCAAACCTCTATAGTTACCCCTTTCTAATGCATCACCCTTGCCCTTGAAACAATTCACTATTACACTCGACTGCCACTCACTCGGAATAGCACCATCCTTTATAATCTGGTTAGCAAGACTTGTAATAAGCTCAACTCCAATATATCCAGATGCTTTTACCATCTCTGCAACAATACCTGATACTCCTGCAGCCTTGCCAATCTTCAATTTCCTAATAGCCTCCACTACCCATTCTGTCTTGATCTGCATAGCTGGCCCTTCTACAACATCATCATCAGACAAATTATCCTCATCCCAATCAAACTCAGTGTTAAGCAACCTCTGATAATAATTCTTCCAAGCTACCCTTTTCTCCTCCTCTGTGCTAGCCAAAACACCTTCATCATTACGTATACACTTCTCACCTACAACATCTTGATTAGTCTTCTTCATTTGCTTTGCTATCTTGAATACCTCATTGCGCTGGTCTTTCCTTCTTAACACATCTGCAAATCTGTTTCTCTCTGCTTCTGATTTTGCCTTATACACTGCTGTACGAGCACGACGCTTAGCTTCTAAGTAAATATTTTTACTACCACCTGACTTCCACTCTTTCCAAAGTTTCCTCTTTTCCTTTATACACTGGTCAACCTCATTATTCCACCACCAGGTCTGTCTATGTCTAGCTGGTCCTTTCGTCCACCCACAGGTATCATCAGAAGCTTCTAGAAGACAATTCTTCAAAGTAGTCCAAGTACTTTCAACATTGTCACTATCACATTGACCATTGTGGGCTAACTGCTGAACTTTTGAGTAAAGTTGTCATAACAGTATCAGTAACACTATTCTCGGATCTGGGTTAGTGTCATCAAATTTTATTGTAGGAAACAAAAAACTTTTTGGGAAAACAAATGGCATATATTTTGTTTTATTACCAAAAATATAATTTTGAATACCAAATGATTATTAGAACAGGATTTATTGTAATTTAAAGTTTTTAAAATTTTTAAGTTTGACCGTAATATTCAACTGCAGTAAAACATTTTCACTGCAGTTTATTTGTGCAGCTATTCTTTCATAAAACATCAAATTTTTGGCTACTAATAGACGAGGGTGCCGATAACGCCGCATACGCCGTAAAAAGTGCGGGCGTTTTCGGGCGAGTTCGGCGTTTTGAAAAAAAATCAAGTATTTGCCCGAAAAACCCCGCATAGACCCGAACAATGCCCGAAAAAGAAAAGAAAAACAGACACTAATGATTCAAAAAACTATAAAAATTAAAATAAACTTACTATGTGGTAGCGAAGTTCTTAAGAACTGTTTTTGATAGTTTATAATAAGATTTACTTGATAAATAACTTATATATAAACTTTATTAACTCCTTTATCTTCAAGCGCCTTCTTCCAAATATCGTCCGCATGGTATGTTACAAGGAATTGCATTTCGGGAATGTTCCGGGCGAGTTCGGGAAAGTGCGGGCGGTTTCGGACGACAATCGCCAATTTAATTCGAAAAGTCGCCCGAACTCGCCCTTATATATGCTTATCGGCACCCTCTTACTAATAGAGGCAGCTGTACTTAGTGTATAAACATGAAAATTTGTATGTTTTCATAAATTTTGATTCTTAATTCAAATATGTTGGCCATTTATTTCTAAATGATCAGAAAATTTCAAGTATGGTAACCCGGATCCAAGAATATATAGCTAGATAGCTAGCTAAAACAAATGAAAGATTACAGATCTGTGCCATCCCGCGATGTCTGTCGACCCATGTTGTCCGATATTTTGAACTGTGGAAAAAAGGCAACATGGGCAGCTTTCCGACAATATGGTAAACAGCTAATTTCGCGCAGTGTGGATTAGCTAGCTAGCTAGCTATATTTATTTAGTTTATTTGATTTTGAAGGCAAAACTGGTATTTAACTATTCATTCTTTCTAGGTGCAATTTAGATTGAGTTTTGTATGGAGAATTTAATAACTGAAAATGATCAGAGAGAACACAAAAATCAGTTCCAGGCATAGGAATAGGTAGCTAACTTGTGTTGATGAGTTACCCTGGGGCTGGTGTGGATATTTTATGTGTTCTCACTACTAGCACTGCAGTTGATGTAAAGTTTTTTTCGTCTTTTAAATGGCGTATACACAATCATATAAATTATAGCTATATATGTATATATATTATTAGCTAACTATATCTTAGTTATTGAATAATATAGATATTATCATGTCATGAAAAAGCGAGTTTTTATTCTAGGCTACGACAGGTACAGCTGTCATCGATGGGCTGTAACTGTTCATGACATGATAATATCTATATTATTCAATGACAATGACTGAACAGATAAGTGGTAATATTTTTAAAATTATATATATCTTAGTTGCTAATCTTGTGTTGTGAGAAGGGGTTGTGTGTGGTATTTCTCTAGTCAGCAAATGTCACATGATACTTTTAAACCAATTACATGTCCGTATTTTTTAGAGTAGCCATTATGATTTGAGGGAAAACACGCCTTCATAAATAGGGGGTAAAGTTTTTCATAGAATCTCTGTTTTCTAACTTCAAACTTGACATATATATTGTGTAGTTTTCAAACCTTCTTCTGTGAGAGTTTGACCATGAAAAGTCTATGTTTTCCCTCAACCGAAAGGGAAAACTTTTAAATATGCTGTTACAGTATAATTAGTATGCTACCTTCAAATTAAACATCCAAAATAACTTAAATAAGTGAATCACAGCAGAACTATGCTGTGTTATATTTTAATGCTAATATATATACGGCTTTTCTTCCCTGGTTACATTGTCTTTTGTATTTTAATAGAAGGAGTAAATTTAGCTTTGTTGAAAAAAATGTTTATTCAGCAGAGTGTTTTATAAGATTTCAGTCAAGGTATAGCTTAATTTAAAATTAAAATGTATACAACCAAAATAAGTGGAAACATTGATTTAATGTTGTTTCTTAAAGAAATTATTTTAGCCTCGTTAGGCTTTTGTTAAAAATTTTCAAACACGTGTTCCCTTCATCTTCATCTTTTTTTATTGGCTCAAAATAATTGTAATTGGTCACACAGTCTTGCTTCTTAGCTCTAAAAGAAGATGCAAATTTCAGCTTAAATGTGTATACATTTTAGAATATTTTGCTTTTACCAGTTTAAATAAGCGATTTGCTGCTTCAGCAGGATGTAATAAATGTCTAATTAACAAGTGCAGTTTATTTATATTGTAACAGCATCATATTTAAAAGTTTTCCCTGACTGATATAGAGGAAGGGGCCATCCATAAAGTAAGTACACACTCAGGGGTCATCACCAAAAGATTTTGGTCAATGCAGTGACAAATAAAAAAATTATATATATAACAAACAAAAATCTTTTCAGAGTTATTTTCCACCAAGTAATCACAAAAAATGTAAGTTTAGTTTTGTATGTCTATAATTTTGACTTACGATTCAGTCATCCAATTGGTAGGATGTCCTGTTAACAGGGAAATGCAGGTTCGAATCCTGTCTGAATTAATTTTATTGTTTGTGATGGCTATTATAGAGATGTTTTTGTAAGTACATATATTATGCTTTGTCCAGCAAAGAAAAGATATATAACACAATTTAATTTTTTGACATGGGGCTTAAATGCCAAGTGGAAATTGCTAAACAAAGGCACAATCTTTTTACAACGTTTAGTATTGGTTTTAATTTCATTGGACTGCATTTAAATCTTTATTTGAAACCAATTTTGAATTCAACAATTAATAATATATACCTGACTTTTATTCATCCAAAAAATTTGTACTGTTTTGTGTTTTTTTTACTGGATTTGTGCCTGCCCATGTTGAGCTAGAAGGTTTAGGACAATATGGGTAAAGGCTAAATCAAGCTCCAAGAACCTTCAACGCCCTGCCCAAGTCTCTAAGAAGCATCACTTCATGTCCAGTTTTAAAGTTTAAAACAGCCCTCGACAAGTTTCTCAAAACTCTCCCAGATGAACCTCCGATCCCCGGGACAAATGAAGCCTCAGAAAACAGTATAGTCACTGTAGCTCGATCTAACCCTCATCCTCCTCTCTTTAGAGATGGAGTAGAAGAAGAGGAAGAAGTGACTGACGTCGGTCGTCCACGACAGGCGTGAAGCTACAACTTCAAAAGTTAACATAATTAAGTAAGTAAGTATGCCTGCCCATGTTGTCCAAAAAGGTTTAGGACAATATGGGTAAAGGCTATATGCCTGCCCATGTTGTCCGAAAAAGTTTAGGACAATATGGGTAAAGGCTATATGCCTGCCCATGTTGTCTATAACATCTAGGACAATATGGGTACAGGCTATATGCCTGCCCATGTTGTTCAAAAAGGTTTAGGACAATATGGGTAAAGCCTATATGCCTGCCCATGTTGTCCGAAAAGGTTTAGGACTATATGGGTAGGAGATATATGTCTGTCCATGTTATCTGAAAAGGTTTAGATGAGGATGAGATTTGCGTCACCTTCTAAATTTCATTGAAAGGTCTTATTCAGGGTCTCAACAGTCCGCATTAACACAAGATATATTTTCTGAAAATTAATCAAGCGATAAAATTGTATTTACCTATCCCGACAATATGGGTTGGATTCAGACAATATGGGTTGTTGCCGTTTTTCGGACAACATGGGTCTGGACATGATCAAGAATATGAGACACATTTAGAAAAAGGCAAAAAAAATGTTTTGGTGATAACTGTTTGAAATTTGATTTAAATGCATTGAAAATTTCACAGATTTTATATATTATTACAAATTTTAGGTAGTTTTTGAAACGAAATTTAAAAATTGATTTCTGACAGAGATATGATAAAAAATTAACATTGTTAACTTTTTATCTTATTTCTGAAAATCTAAAAGTTGGAGAAGGTTGGGGTTTAGAAAATTAAATAATTGTATTCATAATAAAACAGTTAAATGAATATTTACAAAATTTATCAGAGCATTTACAAAATAACGATAATTTTATAACAACTGTTAGAAACGAGAAGAAGCATCGACTGAGGTTTTACTAGAGCAGTAGAATTGATGTGTATCTATGTTTTTAAACTATCATCACAGTCAGGTTATTAGTAAAATTACATATTTTTAAATCTTAACACCAAAATGATAATTTCTTAACAGATTTGCCGCAGAGAATGAGTTTGACAAAGCTAAATATATTACTAGGATTACCAAAACATAAATAACTTCTACTGTTTTTCACACCAGTAGAAGTTATTTATGTTTTGGAAGGAGTCTGTATCAGTATGAGTTTTGATCAACAATAATAAACCTTTTGAGAGAAAAGAAAAGAATGTCTCTGATAAGCACTTATCCAAGCTATAGGTGTACCAATTTGCAAAGCATGAGACCCATTTTTGTTCGTGTATTTAATTTCTAGTTCAGATTATTTGTTTGAAGAGATGTTATTCAAAAGGATTGCTTAAAAAAGAGTTTTGTCAAATTTGTTATGCACCTGCAATTATGTGATAAAAATTAACAATTTTTGAACTTTGACTTGTTATAAAATTATCACTTTTTTGTTTTTTGAGTCAAAATATGTCAGAATTTGTTAAAATTTTATCATATTTTTGCTCTGTCCCAAAGATTTTTGCTACAGATGTCATATGGAGCTTTTAAACCACTTTTTATCATTTCTAAAAAAATGTTCTTGTTAATTTCTTATCATTTTTTTGTTTGCAAGTTCAATGTCAATAACTTATCCAATTTTGATCAGAATGAAATGGGACCTCCATAATGTTAAAGATTTATCATTTTTTGAAGACAACATGTAATAAGATAATACTTAATTTTCGATATATTCAGGTTAATGATAAAAGTTTAACACACTATCCCAATGTCCACAAACTAGCCAAAAATGGTCTCATATTCTTGATCATGTCCGTCTGCCAGACAATATGGGTCGGAACAGATCATTTCTGGTTTCATGAATAATTTTCGAGACTGGTCCCCTCCAGATAGGTAGCTAGGGGCAAATAAATTTCAGTGTAAAGTCGGTAATGTGGATAATAATAATAATAATAATAAATATTTAAAGTGGCTAGCCCAGAAAATCACAAAAACCTATATATAGTCAGTGGATTGTTTCCACTGTGGCCACTGAAACCAAGTGCATTAATTAAAAGGTTTTTGGTGTGAGGTGTTACATATGATGCAATGGTTCTAATTTTAGAATTTTTAATTAGGATTTTTCTATTACTGTATATATGTCATTAATGTGCTCTTCCCATTGCATTTTTTGATCAAATATTACCTTGAGATATTGAACTTTTTCGCTCCTCTTCAAAGGAATACCCATAGCTATAGTTGATTAGTTTTTTTGTCAACAAAACGTTTTGTTTTGTTATAGTTCATCTTTGCTAGCTACACCGTCACATAGCTAGCTACGTAGTGTATATAGTGTAATGCATGCAGCTAGCTGCACTACACTAATATACACTAGAAGACTAGAAGGTATAAATGTTTCACTACCTAGCAGTGGTTTATCATGTTTCCCTACCTTTCTTGTTGCTTAATAAGAAGACTTTCATGTGTTCAGTAATATCTAATGACATGTTTGTTTCGTCTGTCATCAACAACAGTCCCAGAACACAGAAAACGTGCCTTCTAATGATCAAACCCTCGCGCAACTGGGTACCCTGTTTGCAAAATATACGTTGCTAACGATTCACGAATTAACGGAAAGGCAGTCATTGCCCCATTTTTTTTGTTAATTTTTTTTAAACAAATGCGTGCGTAGCGCGTAGTAAGAAAAACAGAAAAAAAAGGAATTGGAACATTTTACAATAAAGTTAATTTTTTCTTCTTATAATAATAAGACGAATCTCTCTTTTCACCGCACTCCCATAGGTTTAGATATAAAAACAACAAAGCATTTTGTGTTATCTTGTGTTTTAAAAAGTTTAACTAGATAGTTGGTAGATCACTTTATTTTATTTTGATTTATTTCCAGTTAAGCAACAAAATGATGATGATCTAAAAAACATTTAAAAAAATTAAAAATAGTGTAAGGTCCCTAGAAATAACTAGAAATAACAGATAAATGTCATCAGCAACGGAAGTTGACTGCCAAATCGGCTTGTTCCGCCGTAAACGAAGCGCATTTGCAATGATACCATTGCGGACATCGTGTACATTGCACCCAGTCAATTTCGTTGTCTTTGGGTTTTTTTAGACATGCCTGAAATCAAGAAGAAGAATCATAAAAGTTCGAACTCATTACGACAATTGATTGCTTGTGTACTCATAAATATGAATATAAATGCACTTACCCGACACATTGAATGTTCTTTCTGAATATTCTTCCATGTACGTGCAGATGGAATACAATTTCCGACAATCGTCTTATATATATATGTCTTCTAAAGCCCATTGGATCGCATTTGTCGGTTAGCTTGCCACCTTAACGAAAGTCATAAAATTTTATTAACAAAACTTTCGAAGGTATTTAAATTATACGTCTTCATTTCTTAATTTCGCTTAGACAAGTCAGTACTAAATAATATTTTTGACATAAACATCCTATAAATGAAACACTTACCTGACATTATCTTTGACGCGTAGAAGCAGCAGTATACACCACAGCTGCGTGCATCTTTCTGCATCACATGTTCTTCTGTTTTGATGGATATGTTGGTTAAGTTTTTCCAAAATTTCTTTTGGAGAATTTTCATTGCCACTGATACCGCATCGCTATGGGATTTTAGATTAGGATTGTAGTCGGTTGTCATGGGGTCGAGTACAATGATCGATCCACTTTTCACATCCACAACTGTCAAAATCCAATGTGTGCCGCCGTCGTTGTATGGTATAAGCACGTACTTGATACTATCTAAGTCGATTTTTGAAAATAAGCCTCTGATGGACTTGAAGCGATCTATAGCAAGTACCTCTGCCGGATCAAGATATATCATGTCGGTGTTTTTACAGCGTAGGTGAAACAAATAAGCTGTAATGATCTCATCTTGTAGCCAACCAGGTCTAAAACCACGTTCGACATTCTTGAGTTCGCGCAGTTCAGATTCAGTGAATGTGACCTCCAAAGACAACAATGAAAAAAACGTAATTGTGACACAATCAAACTTCAGCAATGGTAATCGCATATCGTCAAACCCCGACACCCTGGGCGTCACATTAGGGTTAGGGGAATTATTTTTAACGACAATTGTTGACAAGCCGATGCTTTTGTTGGAGGTTGATTTTTTTTTCCGTTCCTTGATGTTTTTAGATGATTGAACGGTAGGTTTTTGTTTTTCCAATGGTGCTGGAACAACTGTAGGTACATTCATGTAGGTGTTAGATTTAATGCCATCCACAATAATCTGTTTTTTCTCGTAAGACGGATATGAATAATTACTTCTTCGCTTTAGTGGAACCTTTTTGGTCTTTTCAAAACGCCCAGGACGCAACTGTGTGTCGAGTTTTTCATTAGGACTAATTTCCCGTTCTGTTTCGCTGTAAATAGGTGTTAAAGCAGCCATAGAGTCAACGGAATCAGCGGAAAGCATTGCTACAGCTTTGCACTGCGTAATAATGTCTTGCAGTTGTTTGTTGATGTTGGGTAAGCGTAATGATGCAACAACAGGGTTGTGAACGAGTTCTCCTAATTTCACTATGCTCTCTTCATATTTCTCAATTTCAGATCTTCCTATTTTTTGTGGAGTTGTTGCGATAGGTTCCACAAAAGCGAATTCCTCGTCCTCCGTTGATAACGCAGTTGGAACTTTAGCGGTCTTGACGTCAGATGTATATATTGCTACCACTAGTGAATGGACTTTATGAATATGTTTGCATATCAATTCTGTGTCCAGACAATTGCAGGAATATAAATGAGCGCACAATCCAAAGCATGGTAGCTCCAGGCATCTTGAGCGTGAAATAAAAGAATGTTATTACAAAATATATAAATATTATATTTCGCATTAGGAAACAAACAAATGTATGAAATCATTTTACAGCGAGTTTTAAGTTTTTAAATTTCTCCTCAATCTTCAAACTTCTAACCTTTAAATTTTGTTTTGTTTTTTTTGTATTTCGTATTATAACATTTTTTACTCACCTATCCAAGCAATCGTTGTCGGTGCATTTGTTTTCCAGCATCCTCACGTTGTACTGACATCCATCGCGACTTTGGGACTGTACTGTCCATTCACTTTCTGACAGCTTTTCCACTTTAGCGTCTGATATGTTTAAACCTTTGGTATGCCTTGAGTCCTCAATAGAAATATTTTTTAAATTTCCGTAATAAGTCAGGCTTCTCTTTCTACGCCAATAGTCCTCTTCTTCAATGGTTAGCAGCAAATTGATGAGGTCGTCAATTCTTTTATTCGGTCTTCTTTCCATAAAGAATGTTTTCAGTTTGTTATGAAACGATTCAACAAACATATTAGTATCTGTGTTGCAATGTTCAAACTGCCTGTAACACATCGCCCATTTTTCGGCCCTTCGAACATAGCGGTCCTGAAAGTACTTGGCAAAAGCAGGAGCAATTACAGAACATTTTTTGAGGAATCCCCTTTGCAGAATTTCAAATTGTGAAGCATCTTTTTCATTTAAAATAACCAAAAGGTGTTGCATTACTTCATCTTGCTGACTTTCTGGAACTAATTTCAGATTCCTGCGCCAAGCCCGGGTTATGTGCCACTTACACAGAAGGTGCTTAGTTTCTCCAAAAACAGCAGAAAATGCGTTCCATCCAGAATTATCATCGTCTGTCATCAAACAGTTAACTGTGAAGTCGTCAGGACATCTGCTTTTTATTTCTTCTAAGAATGGCCGGAGAGTTAATTCGACATTTCGATTGGATATCAACCAACCCACTGGATAACCTTTATTAAATTCATCCGGCACGATCACAGTTGTCAATGGGAACTCATACTTGTTCGTGCTGTGGGTGCCATCTATACAATGTACTTTGTTTGCACCCTTAATGAACATTTCCAGCTGTTCCCTTGTTTGAATTCCGATTGCAAAGAGATCCTTTTTGATATCGATATCATCGTACATTTTTGGCCCAATAGCAACTGACTGTCCCTGTGGCTTATACACAATAATACAGTTGTAATTTTCCATTTCTAATTTTTTCACCAACAAGTGAGTTGATGTGCTGTCATCAGGGTGTAGCCTTCTACCGTATTTCATGTGTCTTTTTATGTCAGTAACATTGCTCTTACTGACCAGATGTGCCCGCGTTATTTTTGAGTCGTTTTCCCTGGTATTACGGTTACCCATCCCGTCACGTAAGTCCTTGTATACTTCGTTGACTGGTATACCAATAGACAGTTTTGCCTTTATTTCCTGGCGGATGGTTGATGGTATGGGTTGAAAAACAGTATTTTCTAAATTGACTGCGTGGCTATGAGATGTGATATACTCTACTCTAATTTCTTTATTAACTTTGTCCATGTGACAGGTCAATCTAGCTGGGCAAAAGCGTCCTGTTTTAATCTGACCGCGTTTAAATTTTTTCTCTGTTTTTCGAGCTGGTTCACCTTCTCTTCTATGCGATCTTCCGTCCCCGTCATGCTGGCAAACGTAATAAGCGTATTTCGTTAATTTAGAGTCGCCATCCCCTCTTTGTTTTGAAAAATATATGTGTTTATCTAATTCTTCTTTTTCTTTCCATTCCATGAACATCTGTTCGTCCTCAAATACCAAGTTACGAACGTTTGTCTTCGTACCATGGAATGTGTTTAGGTGTGATATCATTCTACTTTTGTGGTAAAAAGTCTCTTCACAACCAGGGAATGTACATTTTGAACGCTTACCCTGATCAGTTAACGTAGTGTTATGTTTCTTCAACATATGCGCTTTTAACTTATTTTTGCGTGTATAGTTTGCGTCGCATTCATCACATTGAAAGGTGGTTACATTTTCTGTGATGACCTTTTCAGGGAATTCCGTATTAATTCCATCACTTTGCTTTTCGGCAGGTGAATCTGAAAACATGAGTAAAAAGGTTAGAAAAAAAGGAAAATATTTATCATTTAAAACATTTATCTTTATCGTATTTTTTACTTACCCGATCTTTCATCATGGGTAATTATAACTTCATCTTGAAGTGCTTGAAGCTTCTTTTCTCTTCTGCGCTTGTATCTTTTAGTTTGCTCTAAAATAATAAAAACGTGCCTTGCCTAAAAACTCAGAATTTTTTACTTATTTTCTTGCAAGGACGCTACTTTCTAGACGTATTACAAATACGAAAGGTAGTTGGGAAGTGCATACATAACTTACTAGAAACTTCTTTTTCAACATCTGAAAATATTTTATTTAGCTCTGTGTTGCATTCATCTTCCGAAGAACTGTCAACTAAAAAAAAGTGTATAATACTGTATATTGGAAACAGTTTGGCGATTACTTTTTAACATTGAGGATACTTTACTCATCTTACTCACTCACCGATTATTGAGTACTTTGCTTTGTTTATATTTTGCTTCAAGCAACCTTGTGAAAAATATTTTTAAAAGACTAAAACATTTTGTGACAGTGTCTATGAAGTAAAAAATTACATTTTAGAGACCTTACCTAATTCTTCCCTAGTTTCCCTTATAATGGCTTTGTATAAAAGCTTCTCCCCGATAACGTTCGAACTTGATTCTTCTACAAACAAGAAAACACTCATTGAAAAAAAGGTAACACATTTGGCGAGACAACTTTCATAAAGAAAATACAGTTTTTCTCACCTGTTTTTTCTGTTTCCATAACTAATTCTTCCACAAACTATCTACAACAAATAGTTTAGCCGAGAACAAGCACCCAGCACAAAGTAAATAAACGTTTTATATATAATTTTTAATATTTCAAAAAATGGACTAGCTTCAAATATGTACTAACTCAATTTCCTTGATGATATGATTTTCCCGCGCGCACGTGGGGTTTGTTTTGATGTTTAAGCCTATGACTTTGAATCCTTGATTCCATATTTGGTGTTCTGATATTAAACTTACAACGGAGTGTAACGATATCTTCATCTGAGAGGTTATTTAAAAAATGGGGCAATGACTGCCTTTCCGTTAATTCACGATTCACTTTTCGGGCCATGTATAAATGACGTAATGTATCAATTATACCGTTAAAGTTAAAGATGGCAGACGTATATTGTAAACAATAAAGTGAAAGTGAAAGTTTTTAATAAAATATGGCAATAACTTAGGTGTCACAGGTATCCAGATACAAAAAAACTGTTCAACAAAGTTATTTACTATCAACGTTAACTTAAACTTAAACGATTTACGCAGCATAACTCAATATGGAGGAAACAAACGTCGTTTCTGCTTCACAGGGAGATCAAAAATGTAGCAAATGTGGACGAACATTCAAAACGCTAAAAGGGCTAAACATTCATCTTCGCGCATGCAAGGTGAATAGTCATTTGCCTATACCGAACTGGCCAACGACAACAGCAAATAATGACGAATTCAGAAGTAAAGTTGTTCAGGCTTATGATCAAATTGTGTTTTGGAAAAAGGATTTCTTTGAATTACCAAAGTGCAGTCACGGTAAAGATTTTATACGAGAAATGACCAGATTAGTTTCGGCTTGGTCTTCGAAGTCTTCCGACAGAGATATTTGTTTAAAGGCATTGATGGTAATGCCATCTTTATTGCTATTACGCACTTCTAAAAACGCTAAAACAGCTGAGAACAAACAACATCTGGCGAGGAGACTAGCCCTTTGGAAAGAACGCAAAATTGAAGAACTGTTGCGTGAAGGTATGGCAATTCAATCCCGCAGAAATTCGTTTCACAAAGACCAAAATAAAGAAGAATTGTCTCGCAAGTTTAGTCGCTTGATGATGGAGGGGAAGCTAAATGCAGCTATTCGACTTTTGGATGAGAATTCATGCGGAATGTCAGGACGGTTGACGGTTAAAGATGGCGGACGTCTCCAATGCCGATTGATCGGAACAAAGTAAATGATCCGTCATGCAAGTTTCAATTAAGTGTCAAAACGCGAAGAATTAATTGAAGTAACGACGAAACATCATTTTCACAGTTTATTGGATAAAAATGGTTAAAAGAGGTCATACGCAACCATCGTCATCGAATTCAAGAATTGATAGTGTTGAGCAGAGTCAAGAGACTTTTCCGTGTATGAAATGTCACCGAAAGTTTAAAACGTATAGAGGTTTGGTACAGCACTTGAAGTATTGTAAAGTGTTGACACAGAACATTGCACAAACACAACAGGATACAAATCAACAACGAAACGTTCCCGAAGACGCAACTTCATCTCAACATCATTTTGCTGATGCTCCAGAGAAGTTTTATTGGAGTAATGTTAAAGGAAGTGAAGCAGTCAATGACATCGAGGAATGTTACAGCAGAATTGTTTATTGGAAACGAAACTTGTTTATGCTGCCTAATGGAAACGCAGGTAAATCCTACATACGTGAGACCACAAGATTGCTCAATGCGTGGATTGAAAACACACCTTTAAGAGCTATAGCATTAGAAGCTATACATATCATGCCTGCTCTGCTGCTGCAAAAACCATCACAAGCATCGAAATCTAAGGAGCACGTAGAAGCATTAAACAGACGTCTAACACAATGGTTTAAAGGAGATTTTATGAGCTTAATGGATGAGGCACAGACGATTCAAAGCCGACTATCTAAAGTAATAAAAAAGCAAGATATTGCAGTTATTTCAAGGAAGTTCCGGAACCATATGCAAAAAGGAGATGTTCATAAAGCGATTAATGTGGTGACGAACAATATGACTGGAGGAATACTTCCTTTGAATGACGAAACTCTTGAAATGCTACGACAAAAACATCCTGAAGGAAGTGAATCATACGAAGACACGCTGATACAAGGTCCGATCAAATCAGTTAATGCCGTTGTATATGACGTCATTGACGAAGACATGATAATGCGAGCAGCGAAGACAACAAAAGGCGGCTCCGGACCATCTGGAATGGATGCGAATGGATGGATCAAAATCATAGCGTCTAGAGTTTATGGCGACACAGGAACAGATTTACGGAAAGCGATAGCTAAGTTTGCAAGAAGACTTTGCCATGAAGAAGTAAACGATAATTCTTTAGAGGCGTATTTAGGATGTCGTCTTGTGCCTTTAGACAAGAACCCTGGTCTTAGACCTATCGGAGTAGGAGAGGTTTTAAGACGCATTATTGGAAAAGCCGTGATGTACGCATCAAAGAATGATGTTATTGAATCTTGTTCAAAAATTCAGATGTGCTCCGGTCATGAATCTGGGTGCGAAGCTGCTATACATGCAATGAAAGATGCATACTCTAGTGAAGAAGCCGAATGTGTCTTATTAGTTGATGCTGCAAATGCCTTCAATAGCTTGAACCGTAGTGCAACACTTCATAATACCAAGATCATTTGCCCGATTCTAGCAACATACATCAACAACTGCTACATAAAGCCTGCGAGACTTTTTGTGATTGGTGGAACTGAACTGAGTTCAAGAGAAGGTACCACTCAAGGCGACCCGTTGGGGATGGCCATTTACGCAATAGGACTCACACCATTACTTGATAGAATGAAAAACATTGCTGATATTGATATGAAATTGGTAGCTTTTGCTGATGACTTAACAGCTGTTGGAAATTTTTCCACCATTCGGAAATGGTGGGACGAGCTCATTGTGGAAGGCCCAAAATTTGGTTACCAACCACAGCCAAAGAAATCATGGCTAATTGTGAAAGATAAGAACATTAAAGGAGCAAAAACACACTTCAAAGAAACACATATCCAAATTACATGTACAGGAGAACGACATCTCGGAGCAGTTATTGGCAGTGAGACTTTTCGAAAAGAGTACGTTGAAGACATTGTCGCGAAATGGGTGAAAGAAATCACACTAATTTCAGAAATAGCTGTTATCGAACCACAAGCAGCTTACACATGCTATGTTAGTGGATATCAACATCGCTTCACATACTATTTACGGACCATCCCAGAAATATCATCATTACTGCGACCAGTGGAAAGTGTAATAAGACACCAACTGCTGCCGGCGATTACTGGTGGTCATAGTGTAAACGATGTAGAGAGGGAGCTAATGTCCTTGCCACCACGTCTCGGGGGCCTAGGAATAAAAATCCTTGAGAATGTTTCTGACACAGAATACGACAATTCTCGGAAAATGACGACGGAGCTCGTAAATATTCTTCTCAGACAAAATGAAAATGCGAACGAGATCAGCAAAACGAAAAGCCAAATAAAGTCTGAGAGAAATAAAAGCCATCAAAACATTCTACAAGGACTATTGTCACAAATGGATGAAAGTGCTAAGAGGCAGAACGAAGCAAATCAGGAAATAGGTGCGTCAAACTGGTTGACGACTCTACCAATAAAAGAGAGTGGTTACTACCTCACAAAGGAGCAGTTTTTCGACGCATTGAGAATTCGATATAACTGGGAATTACCCAGGTTACCATTTGAATGTGCATGTGGCTCAAAGTTTGATCTTGCTCATGCGTTATCCTGCAAAAAGGGTGGGTTTGTCACACAACGTCATAACGAAGTTCGTGATATAACTGCTCAGCTTTTGAAAGAAGTGTGTTAAAGACGTACGAATTGAACCGATGCTTGCTCCACTACAAAACGAACGCTTTGACCAGAAAAGTGCGATCACATCCAATGAAGCTCGATTAGATGTTAGCGCACTTGGTTTCTGGATTCCTGGCCAACGGGTATTCTGCGATGTCAGGGTCTTTGACCTTAACGCCCAGAGGTATAGGAACACAGAAATCAAACGTTGCTATGAAAGGAATGAGCAAGAAAAGAAAAGGTCATACAACGAAAGGGTTTTGCAGGTTGAAAATGGTTCTTTTACACCTTTGGTGTTTTCTACACACGGTGGGTTAGGAAGAGAATGCAAGAGATTCTATCAACGTCTTGCTGAGTTGATAGCAGATAAACGTGGTATACCAACGTCTATCGCTATGACGTTTGTCAGAACGAAAATTTGCTTTTCGTTACTCCGATCGACATTGCTATGCCTGCGTGGATCAAGATCATTGCGGCGGGATGTTAACATATCTGATATCGACATGTCTTTGACCAACACACTATCGGAAATAAGGGAATTCCGATAGCCGAAATAGTATTATATATATATTATATATTTTGAGCGGCGGTCTCTCGCTATAGAAATAGACCAAAACAAAATTATATAAAATAACGTATGTTTGAATTTTCAAGGTATCAAGCCGAATAAACGGATGATACTATGTACTTTTATAATAACGAAAACAAAGTTTATCAACTGAAAAAAGAAAACCGAAGCGAAAAAAATTTTACCGTTAGATGAGGATACAATGCAATGCCTTCTTCGAAAACATCCTAGTGCGCAACCGAAGTATGACGCCATGCTATTGCAAGGTCCCATTAAAGATATAAACAATGTTATCTATGACGATATTAATGCTGAATTGATAAGAAAGTGTGCGCTTAAAACAAAAGGTGCTTCAGGACCATCAGGTATGGATGCCGATTTTTGGAGGAAAATCATCGGAGGGAATGTTTTTGGCTCTGCCGCTGATGATTTGTGTCATGCCATAGCTTTAATGACGAGACAGTTATGTACAGATATTATGGAGGATCCGCACTCATTATCACCAATTGTGTCCTGTCGCCTCATTCCATTGGACAAACGTCCTGGTTTACGCCCTATCGGAATTGGAGAAGTATTACGAAGGATAATGGGAAAATCAGTCATGGCTATACTAAAACGTGATGTCATAGAATCTGCTGGATATGAGCAACTTTGCGCTGGAATTGAAGCTGGGTGCGAGGTCGCAATACATGTAGTCAGAGAAATGTTTTCTCAGGACGATACGCATGGATTCATACAAGTTGATGCCAGCAATGCTTTTAACAATATTAACAGAAGTGTTCTTTTACACAATACTAAGATCACTTGCCCCGAAATATCAACATACATGGCAAATTTTTATCATCTTCCAGCTAGACTATTTGTGCTTGGCGGACAAGAGATAGCATCAGAGGAGGGAACTACACAGGGTGACCCAATAGCAATGAGCATGTATGCATTGGGATTGATACCACTCTTAAGTTCAGTAATGTCAAGCTTTGATTCACACCAAATTAAACAAATTGCATTCGCTGATGATTTGACCGGTATGGGAAAATTAGAACACCTGAAAACCTGGTGGGATCTCATAAAGAAATATGGTCATTACATTGGTTATGAGGTTAATGACCAAAAGTCTATGTTAATTGTAAAAGATGAATACTTTAATAAAGCAAAGGAACTTTTTTCAGATTCTGAGATCTTTATAACCTCAGATGGCAATCGTCACCTTGGAGCAGTGATTGGGAATCATGATTGTACTGAAAAATATACCAACGACAAAGTAAATTCGTGGGTTAAGCAGTTGGACAGTTTAATTGCTGTTGCAAGAACCCAACCACATGCAGCATATAGTGCATTTATGCATTGTTTAAGACACAGATATGTTTTTGTCATGCGGACTGTTCCGAACATCTCAGTACTATTGAAGAAATTGGACAGAAAAATTGACGAGTTTATTCGTGTTATTTTAAACGATTATCAATTTAATGATAGTGAAAGGTTGCTGTAATCTCTGCCAGCCAGATATGGTGGCTTAGGTGTTATTATACCTTCTCAAATGGCGGATCGTGAGTATGAACGTTCTTTGACGATAACCAGTCACACAAAAGAATGTATGCTTCAAAATATTGCTGTTTACGATCACCGAGCTGAACATGTTGTAGCTGCATTAAAGACACGGATAAAAAGAGAAAAGAATGAAAATTATCAACATCAATTAAATGAAATCAAAGAACAAATTACCGACCTCGAAAAAAATAAAGCCCTTGAAGCCAGCTTGGAGAATGGGTCATCGATTTGGTTAACTGCTATTCCACTCAAAGAACATGGGTTCGCACTTGACAAACAATCTTTCTGGGATGCTTTACGTCTTCGGTATGCGATCCCACTTGAACGATTACCAACGACATGTGTCTGTTCCGCCCCGTTCAATGTCCAACACGCTCTTTCCTGTCCACGAGGCGGATTTATAATCAACAGACACAACAAGCTTCGAAATTGCACAGCGGAAATAGTAAAAGAGGTATGCCAGGAAGTTATTGTGGAACCGCTTCTACAGCCTTTGACCGGTGAAATATTTAAGCTGAGGACTGCAATAACAACCAACGAAGCAAGAACTGATGTTGCAGCAAGAAGTTTTTGGGTAAAAGAACAAATGGCGTATGCAGATGTAAGGGTTTTTAACCCATTAGCCAAATGTCACAAGAATCTGACACTTCAAGTTGCTCATAAAAAGAATGAAAACGAAAAAAAACGATCATATAATGAACGAATTATTCATGTTGATCACGGTTGGTTTACACCGTTAGTGTTTTCATGTTTCGGAGGAATGTCGAGGGAATGCAGTCGTTTTTACTCGCATGCCGCGGATTTAATTGCCGAAAAACGCAAGCTTTCGAAATCAATTGTTAGTGCTTGGATAAAGACCCGATTGAATTTTTCGTTAATTCGTTCCATGTTGTTGTGTGTCAGAGGAACACGATCGATATATGAAAAGACACATAATTTAGACGGAGATATTGAACTTGCCGTGCAAGAAAGCAGAATTCAACGTCGTTAGTCGTGTAGTGTCAATCTTTCTATTATGTGTTTATAGTTGTTATCTTTCCACGTATAATGTCTCCTGTCCTCTTTAAGTGTTTTTTTAATTGTAAAAGTTTCATTGTTATAAAAGATTATTAATCAATAGACCTATTTCCATATCCATTTGGTTCCGCGAAATATGCATGCGAAAAATCCGAATTACATGAAAACGAGATTAGTTATGAGCAATTTTCGGGATGCTGGTTGTTTACATGTATCTGTGACGTACGGAGTGTGGTTTCTATACGGAGTAATACTCCGTATAGCTGCTATATACGGAGTTTGGTTTGTTTAGTTTAGCTATACGGAGTCTGCCAACGAATGTTCTTAAAGTGAAATATTGCAATATAGCATGAATATACCTATGAATATAGGTAGAGGACTGTTTAAAACTATTTCCGAAAAAAATAAAAAATAATCACCATAAAGAACAAGTTAAAAAGACAAGCACATCATTTTCCTACTTTTTTATCCATCGTAAATATACGAAGTATATTGTAACTATACGGAGTGTGGGAACATTAGTTTGATTGCAGCAAACGGATTGTGGCATACAGATTGTGAGATACCGAGAGTATGTTATGCAGAATTTGCTATGCGGAGTATGCAGAATGTTCTATAAGGTGTATGCCATACGGAGTATGCCATACGGAGTATGCTATACAGACTATGCCATACGGAGTATGCCATACTATGGCATACTCCGTATGGCATCATACGGAGTGTGACATGCTTCATATACGAAGTATGCCATACGGGGTGTGACATGCTTAGTATACGGAGTAGATTGATAGATAGATAGATAGATATATTTCGCCTATAATAAAAAGTTACATATGCGCTATAATTGTTCACAATAAAATGGCAGGAGCAAGTAGAAGGCATCGAGCCTTATCACCAAGCCCCTAGTTGTTGAGTATTATATGCTAATAAATGTTATTGTAAATTCATATTATTATTTAAAATGGCATTAAAATATATGTTTATATAAATAAGACGTCCTCTAAGTAATAACTATTTCCCACACACTCTTACATACAAACACCAATCTTTTGATTCTTACTAAAAATATTTGCTTACGTTAATATTACTGTTACGAATTGCTGACTTAGTCACATGTTTAAACGTATTATATGTTCCTAACATTTTCATATCCTCGTTCAAAAATGAATTCCACAGCTGGGGTCCTCTATGTCGAATTGAAAAAGAACTAGACTTTAAAATAGTTTTTGAAATAGTAAAGTTACTCCTGGCGTACCTGGTATTATATCACCCTCGTCCCCAGGGTTTTTTGACTTTTTGATATGAAAGATCTCTCATATCAAAGAGACAAAAAAACCTGGGGACGAGGGTGGTATTATATCTATGTTGAATAGATGAAAATTGTTTAGAAAAGATATTTGGCAGTAGTCTATGTTTACTCTTCAACATGAACAACAACACTTGATGGATGTTTAATTGGAATATATTTAGTACATCAATCTTGCGAAGTAGTTGTTTAACAGAGCTATATCTGTCTACACCATAAATTATTCTACATGCATGTTTTTGTTTACTGTATAATTTTTGTAATTTACTGCTATTAGTACTTGCCCATGCGATATTACAATACGTTAGGTAGCTATGTATGAAGGAAAAATATAAATTGCGTAAACAATGGAGGTTTAGATATGGTTTAGCTTTATAAAGTAACCCGATATTTTTTCCTACTTTATTCTCTATTACATGAATATGAGACTTCCAGGACAACGTTTCGTCTAGGAGTACTCAAAAAAAATATTATTGTATTTTCTCTCTTAATGTTAATGCCGTTTATTTTTAAATCTGGGAGTTTAAGAGGTAGATTGTCAATTTTATATGGTTTTTTTAACATTTAATGAAAGTTTGTTAGCTTTAAAGATAATTAACTCCTGTATATACGGAGGTGTGGCACTCGAGGGCTAAAATATGCTGATATCAGCAGCAAAAATCTGAAAATCATAAGGCAGAACCACATTTTTTCAAAATTACCCAGGGTTCCTCGACGTTGTCCATCATATTGGCTAGCGCTGAAACTTGTGAACGAGACGGAGCGGTTGGAAGCTAAGGAATCGTGGCTTGGAACTGAAGACATGCAAAGAAATGCCATTAGTAATGCAAGGGAAAGAAGAGGAAGTCTTAAGTAAATTTTTTTCATTGGATTTACAAGAATTTGAGGTACCCCACAATGAGAAGTAAAGAATAGAAACGCCTTTCTGATGTCTGATGATGAGGGATGGTCACATCTGGATAATATTTATTTTGTGATTTTAAGCTACCTAGCTAGTACCATGCCAGCACTCCAGGGGCACATTTGTTATTAAATAATTAAGTGATAAAGTACAAGAGCTAAATAAATTATTTTTATGTAGCTAGCTACACAAAAGATTTTTCAAGGCATTCCGTCATTTTAAATAAAGATAGCTAGCTAGCTATTTGGACCTCCCATAACAGTGAACAGTCAAGACTTGAGTATATAGCTAGTTAGGTATGCAAGGCATTGCATGTTGGTTAAATATGTCGTCACGACAAACAGAAACCTATATTTCATAAATAAATTTCTGCAAATGTTCAGGTTTCTTTTATCGAACGGGAGCCTATTTTCATAAATAAATTTTTGTAGATTTTCAGGTTTCTTTTATGAAATAACAAAATTTGGGAAAGTATAGCCAGAAGTAATATTCGCTTGGAGCGGGAAGACCTAAAGTCTCTGTCCAGGTTAAGACTTAGTAAAGGGTAAACTGTGTCACACGGAGGACACTTAGTGTAATGTGTTACAAATCCAGTGGAGCGCTTATAGCATTAAAGGTATAATATATTTTTCATAAACCAACATTCACAGGACTTATGATGAAGCCTATTGTTACTTCTGCAAAGCAAATACAGTTGTTTAGCATTTTTCATTTTGCATAATAAGTTCCTGTGGATATTCAAAAACTAATTGTGAGTGGCACCAGGCTGAGCGATTAGTGCAAGTAAACGTGTTGCAGATCCAGGTGGACAAAAAAATAACTTTCTAACCATTTTGTATTTCTACGGCATAAAATTTAGATTATGTATTTGGCACTGTGCTTTAGAAGCACATTCCCACTTTCTCTGAGCTGGATAAGGTATTTGGTCATAAACCTGGTACACATTTTATCTGTTTGAATTATTTTTAATCCTGAGAATCACTTTGAATGTGTTCTGTACTCATGGCTTGTCAAAATTGATATGCTGTCAAAAACAGTTTATCGGCGTCTCCAAATATGGCTTAATTGAGGAACTCAGAAACTATGATAGTAGTAAAAAAAATTTTGAGGTTCATTTCATCAAACTGGTCTAAAAACACATAATACTAAGTTTCAAGTCATTATTTCAATTTTTACTGAAGTAATACGACTTTTACTTAGTATAGTTTTAGCATAGTTTTTCATACCGCTGACACCAAAATGGCTGCAGGGACTAATCGGTTTGAAATTAATTTATAATATTTTAATAACAAACTTTTTCTCTTTATGTGTTTTTATTTTCCTGCAAAAGTTGTTGCATAGCTTATGTATATGACATTAGGATAAGGACGAAAAAGTTACTGTGTGACATGGGTTTTAAACCTTACAAATTTCCAGCGAGAAATTTAAAACTAATAAATGACAAAATCGCAAAAGTTTATCTTAAAAATTTTTAATTTTTGTTAATGTGAAAGTAATCCACATGAAAAAGTTTTTGATGTTTTTTATGAAGAAATCTTCCATATTACCCATATGGGGTAACTTGATGAACAATGAATTTTCTCGCAGGTGTTCTCAAATATGTGTAATATAATTTTAAAAACTGTGATGTAATTTTCTTCTTAAGTTTTGACTTTTAACCCAGCTAAAAAGCTCAGCCTTGTCCTTTCATACTTAGTCTAGCTAGCTATAGCGAAAAAGTTTAATATTCAAACTTGACCTATTTTACTGAGTATTAAGTAATAAATGCTATTTTAATCCTAAATCTAGCTATAGGGTAGCTAAGCTACCTGTAAGAACAACATCAAACAATGTCGAGGCTGTTCTCTTTTGTAAACAAACCCAGTGGTATTTTTGTAATAAGTACCAAATTTTATGTGTGCATTTCTTGCGCTTATGAGTGTACTGTACGTAAATCCTAAAAATTTATGTCATTGGCTCACTCTTTACGAATGACACCACGTAACAAATAAACCGTGCTTTGCTATTTCCCGTAACCTATACCGAGATTTGGTTGTGATATATATCAGAATTAATTCACACAAATCCGCAGGAATGAGTGTTTGGTTTAGCCTTTCTTCGTCTCGGAATAAAAAATGAACACATTGGTGAATATTTTACGCGGAGCCAATTCATGTGCGAGATTACATGAGAAACTAGCCGAGGCGGTAAAAATTTTATTTATAAAGCGGGTTGACATTGATTTTTAAAAGAATGTCTTAAGATCTAGTGCTCATAATGTTGTATTTATTATAGTGTAGTTAAGTCTAGCTTAAGATAAACGTATTTTATATTCCTTGTACAAGTTACCGACTCACACACCTTAGGTGGCTAGTGTTTGGAAACGAAACTTCAGGAACGAAAAGTTGTTTAATGGCGCGCTGTTTATTCATTTTTGTGCAAAAGGCGCACATTTCGCTTTCCGTACAAAAGTTACGTTACGTTACGAACCACGTTCAACAGGACTAATCTAAAATAATCTAATCTAAAATACAAACAAAGAAAAGAAAACAAAGAAAATTGCTTCGCAAAAAGAAGATAAAGAAGAAGTGTTAAAAGTTGTTAAGTTAAAATGAAGAAGTAACGTAAACTATTAAAGTAACGTAAACAAGTGAAGTAACAAGTAGATCAAAACATTACGGATTAACCAAGTGAAGAAGTTACCAAGAAAGAAGTGAAAGGAAGCAGGGAAGGATAACTTTGACGAAAATTACAGGAACAGCGGTATACCTAGATTGGGGTAAAACTTATCTTATAATTTGAACTTCGTACTGAAACTTCGTACTTCCAAAGTGTGAACAGACAAAAAAATTTTGAACAGACAGAAAGACTAAGAAAAGAAAATACGTAGCTAGTTACGTAGCTAGTTTTGAACAGATAGAAAGACCGAGAGAAAAATAGTGGAGAGGATAAGTGAAGAAATAATGTCCTTTTATGCAGTGAGAAAAGGAAAACTGCCTGGAGTGTATAATGATTGGAAAGAATGCGAGAAGCAAGTGACAAACTACAAAGGAGCGGTGTTCAGAAAGTTCAAAAATAGGCAAGAAGCGGAGGAGTTCCTGAAATACGGACAGTCAAGTAAAGGTGAAGATGAGAAAAAAGACGAACAATTGGAAAGGGAGAATTCAAAGGAAGTTCAGGAAAGGAAATGCATAGGAGAGAGTGTGGATGGAGAAGAAGCAACACATGCAACAGAAAAAAGTGAAAAAGACGTGACAAATGGGGATGAGAAAAAAGAGAAGGAAAAAGTCTGCAATGTGAAGCAAAGTATGAAAGATAACATGGAAGTGGTTGATGATAAATGTAAAAAGTGTGAAAAGGAAGTTGGTCCAAGTGCAAAAGCAGTACAGTGTGATGTTTGCAAGGGATGGCTACATGCACACAGACGATGCGGCACAGAGTTGGAAAGAACATATGAATGGCTGAGGGAAATTGAAGATGAGGAGGAGGACGCAGGGAAGGAGTATAGCGTAGAAGGGGTATGCAGAGGATGCAAAAGAAAGAGAAAGGAAATGAGAGGGAAAATGGAAAAAATGGACTTAAAGATGGCAGAACAGCAACAGAAAATGATACAGAAGGAGGATGAAATTGCACAGCAAAAAAAGGAGACAGAGAAGTTAAAAAGAGTAATAGATGAGTTAAGTGAAGATAATGAAAGATTGAAGGAACAAGTTAAGAGCAGAGACAGGGATATCGATTTGGAAATAAAGAAAGGGAAAGAAGAGATTAGAAAAGAAAAGAATGAAATAGACAAATTGAAGAAAGATATAACCAAATACATTGATAGGATAGAAGAAGAACAGAGAGAGAACAGTAAGCTGGAAAGGAAGATATTACAAATCGAAGAAAAGTATAGTAACGCATTAGAAATAAACAAACAACTGGAATGTAAGGAAGCAGAAAGAAGCAGAATAGGAGACAAGACTGAAGTGACAAAAGTGAGTAAAGGAGAAGTTCAAAAGAAAGAGGACAACAGAATACCAGAATATGTACATAAGGGGAAAGGAAAGAAATGACAAATGAAGGGAAAAGATGGAAAAAGAAACAAAATAGTAACCAACAGGAGACTAAAAAAGCTAACAGTGAATCTATGACAGAAGAAAGAGCATGCCTATTTTTTGCAAAAAATGGGGTGTGTAAATATGGCAGGGCATGCAAGTATAGTCATGTGAAATTTTGCAAATGGATTATTGAAGGGAGATGTACAAGACAGGACTGCTGGTTTAGTCACGATCACTCAGCAATATGTAGATGGGACAGAAAAGATAAATGTAGGCATGGAATGAGCTGCAAGTTTGTTCACAAAAGTAGAGGAGGAAAGCAAGGGGACAGGAAGACTAACGAAGAAAGGAATGTGACGCAGCAAAAATTGCAAGAAGAACAGGAGGTAGATGGAAAAGGCAAAGCAGAAAAAGTACAAAGGACGAAGGAAATGGAGGAAAGGATAATTGAAAGATTAACAGAACTTATAGAACAGAGGCTCGGGCAACAATGGAATTTTTGGAAAGCCCAAAATCAGAATTTTTATCCGAAAACGCACAAAAAACAAATTACGCAGTGAGGATAGTGGAAATGGATAAAGGCAATGGAACAGGGACAGACAATGATGTAATGGACATGAGTAGAAAAACAAAACAAAAAAAACGGGAAAATAAAAAGAAGAAAGACGATAGAAAAAAAATTTGAAGAAAATGACAACATATTTTGTGAACATAAGAGGAATAAAGTCTAAAATAGAGAGTATAAAGGAAATAATAGAAGCTCAGAAGCCAGATGTATTCGGAATAGTAGAAACACATTTGCAACCCGAAAAACCCGTAGACATAAAGGGATACAGAGTAGTAAGACAGGATAGAAATAGCATGTGTAAGAATGGAAACTTTAAAATGAAAGACCTGGAAAGCATATGGATACAGATCGGAACAAAAACAAAATATAAAATTGGGGTAATATATGCCCCACAAGGAGACAAACTAAAGATAACAGAGATCAGAAGTATATGCAGAAACATTGAAGAAGAGATAAATAAGGGCCGTGATGAAGGAAAAAAATTGATAGTAATGGGAGATTTCAATGCAAAAGTAGGAGATAAAATAAGAGGAGGAAGCAACGAGGTTAATAGAGGTGGTAAAGAATTAATAGAAATGGCTAGGAGAAGTAGAATGAGGATAATAAATACGCTTGAGGTGGCAGAAGGAATCTGGACGAGGGAAGAGAAAGACAAGAAATCTACAATTGATTTTATGATGATAGAAGAAGGGGAGAAGGAGAAAGTTGAAATATTTGAAATTGATGAGGGTAAGGAATATACTCCATACCACATTATAAAAGATGGAGACAAATTAAAAGAAGTATACAGTGATCATAACGCGATAATGGCAAAAATAAACTGGGAAACTTGTGACAAAGAAGAACCAAGAAAGCAAAGATAGATGATGACGAAAAAGAGTTATACGAGGTACAGACAAAATGTTAATAAAGGTAGAATATCGGAGATGTTAATTAGACAAGAGAAGACATTGCAAGTAAGATACAATGAATGGGCAAAAACTGTTTTTGAAATGAAGAGGAGATGCCAAGTAAAAATAAGCGAGAAAAGAGAGAATCGAACTGTTAGAAAGTTAATGAGGTCGAAAAGAAATCTAAAAAGGGAAAAGAGAAATAATATGATAATTAACAGAATTAAATTGATCAATCATCATATATATGAAGAAAAGAAAGGAGGGTATGCAAGAAAAATTCACAAAGTTGTCGAAGAGCTAAGAAAGAATGGAGGTGGGATGAAAGAGGAGAGTTTTTGGGAATTTAGAAGGAAATTGAATGGGAGGAAGAAGGAAACTGGGACACAGATGAGAGACGACAAGGGAAATATAAAGTCAGACCCAGAGGAGATAAAAAAAGTGTATAAAGAATTTTACCAACAATTGTTTACAAAACCTATAAGAGAAGAAGAATCAGAAAAATGGGTAGAACAAAATGTAATACAAAAAGTAGAGGATATTGTAAAAGAGGGAAACAGGCAAGACCCAATGATAGTCAAGATTGAAACAGTAGAGAAAGTGATAAAGAAGCTGAAAAGAAGAAAGGCTGGAGACTGTGAAGGGTGGTGTAACGAAATGGTAAAAGATGGCGGAAATGAAATGGTGAAATCAATATGGATACTGACTAACAATATATTGGAAACATTGGAAGTACCTCAACAGTGGGAAGAAATGCAAATTAAATCGGTACACAAGAACAAAGGACAGAAAACATTAATGAAGAACAGGAGAGGGATATTTTTGAGAAGTGTGCTAGGAAAGATTTTCGAAAAAATAGTATTAGAAGAAGTACAGGGAAAATTAAGGAACAATAAGCACCAAAACGGAGGAAGGAAGGAGAGATCGACGAAAGATAACTGGCTGGCGATAATGGGTGTAATTGACCTAAACAGGGAAATAAAGAAAGACACTTACATGCTTTTTGCAGATGATGAGAAATGCTTCGACAAATTGTGGCTGGAAGATTGTATAATAGACTTGACGAAGGATGGCATGAGAGAAAGGGAAGCATCACTTATCTATAAGCTGAACCAAAAAGGGAAAATGAAAATAATTACACCACTAGGAATTACAGATAAACTTGACGTTGAAAACGTGGTGAAACGAGGAACAATCTTTGGACCACAGCTTTGCTGTAGTAGCACCTCGAAGGTAGACGAGATGGGAGAGGTTTCACCCAAGACTGTGATCTCACCGAGCATGGAACTTGGAACATTGGTATATGTAGACGATATAGGGGCTGTAGGGTCAAAAGAAACAATAGAAGAGGTTGGAAAAAATCTAGCTGAAATGGAAAGAATGAAAGGCTTTGTATTTAACATAGACAAGACAAAATATTTGTTAATCAGGACAGGAAGGAAAGAACGAAAATCAAGTGAAGTTACAATAGAAACGAGACAAGGTAGAATTGAAGGTACAGAAGAGTATAAGTATTTAGGAAACTGGATTGGAAAAGAGGGAACAGTGTGTAGGCAGATTGAGAAAGTGGAAAAGGGAATAGAAGGTGTAATTAGTGAAGTGTGTAAAATAGGAAAAGAAGAGATAGTAGGAAGTCTATCAACAGAAACTAGACTGGTCCTGTTTGAAAAAACGGTTGTTAGTTCCTTAACATACAACTTAGAATGCTGGACAGTAATATCAGAGCAGCAGATGGAAAGGCTGGAAAGGGTACAAGGTAAAATAGTGAAGAGATTATTGAATGTGCATGAAACTACACCTTACTTGGGATTGATGAAAGAAATTGGAATATGGACGATGGAAAAAAGGATTTGCTACCAGAGACTGATGTTGTACCAAAACATGATGTCATCAGATGAGGATAGACTTGGCAAACAGGTGATATTAGATCAGATAAGGAATGGACAAAATGGTTGGTACAAGGAAACAGAAAAGATTGCAAGTAAGATAGGAGTAGAGTTGGAACATGTAGAAAAGATGACAAAAGCAGAGTGGAAAAAGAAAGTAAAGGGAGGAATTGAAAAGAAACTAGAAGAGGAAATGGAGCAGAAGGAAAATAAAATGAGGAAAATGAGACACCAAAGTGGACAAAAAATCGAAAGAAAAAAGTACATAAGTGGAATGGGGATAAAAGAAGCTAGTTATACGATAAGAAGAAGATTGGAAATGTTAGACATAGGTAATAATATGGGAAAAATAGGACGTGTGTATGTGGAGAAAAAGAAACAACGGAACATATAATAGATTGTAAAAGAGTAAACTTGTGTGGGAAAAGAGATATAGCAAAAGAATGGTTAAAGGAGACATACGGCATCGGCAAGATGAGAGAAACAAATGACTGGATTGAAAAGTATATGGAAAAAAGAGACAAAAGGATATGAAAAGAAATGACAGAAGGGCAATGGAGCAAAAAGAGTAGAAAAAAGAAAGAAGAGAGAAACAAGAGAAAAAAACACAAAAAAAACACACACACACAAAAACAAAGAACAAAAAAGAAACAATTTTTAAAAGAAAGGAAAAGAGAAAAAGGAAGAAATTATCCTTGCACCTAGTCGACAAGAAAGACAGCAATATATTGTATCAATGTATAGTTTAGTCTTTTTTGACTAGGAGCTTGTTGGCAATAACAAAGTGGGCGCTTGAAAGATTCAAAGATTCAAAGATTCAAAAATTTTGACTGATTTTTTCTGCCATTATGAGTCTTATCCCACATGTGTTGGATGTTGGATGGTTACTGGTTACTTGTCGTGGATTTTAATGTATGTATTTAGTCATTATCTTAGTCTTTCAACTATGGTTTTACATTGATTTAATATCATTTGGGAGCTTAAAACATATTGATTGCATCAATACACTCAATCATAGTGCCGTGTTTTTCCTGCGCGCGCAGAAATGGAGGTAACTTTTCCGCTTAGTTTGTTTACATTTTTACCTCCATTTCTGCGCGCGCATCGGGCATTACGTAATCACTTAGATGCGTGCGCAAGTAAATATCGGGACTGTGATTCCATGTATTATAAGGAACTTATAGCTAGCTAGAGTGGGTTCGCCCAATATTACGGCCAGAGATATAAATTATGTATAACTTCATTTATTTATTACAATGTTATGTTAATTCATTGTTTGAAACACTTAAGAACCTTTTAGCTTCGAAAAAAACCAAAGTTCATCAATTCGGTCACTTAATTTGTCAAGAAATGTTGGTTCGAAGCTTGTCGCTGACTGCGCACATTAAAAATGGCTGACAAAATATTTTTTCGAAAATTCTTGGAACTCTCATAAAACTCTGTGTAAATTACATACTTGGTGCTGTCCTTTAACCACCTCGTTAACAGTTCCTTATCCAGACTAGAGGACTGGAAATAATAGACCCAGGAAATTTCCACATTAAAAAAAAATATGGCGCCCTAATACGGCCACATACATTTTAAGTGGATTTTAATGCTTTAAACAATGTAAAGTTTCAGTTTAATGATAAATATTGTAATAAACAACCTGTTGTTATTGTTTGCTTTGACATTGTTCCTTTTCCTATCTTTAATCGCGACAAAACAACCACATGGTTGTTCTCGCGATAAAAATGGGCCCTGGGTGGGTCACAAACTGAGCTAGCATGGTTTAGGGGACTGGAAATGAATGTTGGATAAAAATCATTCATATCAGTTAAATGTATATTGTATAGAATGTTTGGATCTAAATAAAACAAAACAAAGATAATATCCTAAGCTAAATATAACGTAAATATAAGACAATGGTCCTCTTAGTCCATTACTATACATCCCCCTTCAGTTCGTAACTCGAATTTGTATCGTAGATATAAACATCCCCCTTCAGTTCGTTGGTTTACGAATTGTCATCACTTATTAATCCATGTGCCAGTTTCCGGTTCGTAACGCGAAGGCGATCGTCGTTGACGCCGTGGCCGTGTTGCCTCAGTGGACAGAGATCTGTGAAGTGTCTTGTTCGAAAGGTTTGCAGGACAAGGTGACGTCGCGTCGGTCGCCGTAGGATGATGCACATTTGGAGCCATAGTAACCGTTTGCTCAGGGTGCTCAGCTTGTGGAGGTGGAATATCGTCATGTTGGCGCTCCGTATGTGGAATGTCACAAGAATTATCATCGTATCTCGTATCTTCTAGAGCAGGTTGAGTCGTCGGCGTTGGGTTTAGCAGACGTGGTTGCTTGTAGGCGCTTGGAGACATCGTTGGTATGGGCTGTTGCGCGTTATACGGGGGCTGTTGCACGTTATACGGGTGCTGTGGCAAACGTTGGATGGTGGATGTTACTGGAATGAATTTCCTCAAAAATCGTCTGTTCCGGCGAGTAACACGACCTGTACCGTCAACCTTGACAGCGTAGTTGTCATGATCGAAATGTTCAACAATCGTCCCAGATCGATCCCATCTTTTGGGGTAGTTGCCAGTTTGGTTCTGTACGTAACAGCGATCTCCAACCTCTAGGTCTGGAAGCTTACGTGCATGTTTGCTCAATCTTTCAGCAGTCTTGTGGAACCGCTCGCGTAGTGCATCTTCCTTTTTATTCCAGCCATCTCTCCAGATGGGCCGGACGTTCTCATTCGAAAACTTCTCGAGCCGGTTGATGAAAGCGAATGCATCTCTGATTGGGCGTCCAAAAACAATGACAGCTGGTGAAACATCACAGTCGAGATCTGGAGTATTACGTAGCTGCATCATTGCACGTAAAAATCTGTCTGTGTCAAGCGTACCAGACGGCCCTGTATTTGATCGAAGAAGCCGCTTAGTTAACTTGACCGCTACCTCAGCTCGACCATTTGATTGAGGATGGTAAGAAGAAGACAATCTATGGGCGACACCCCAACGTTGAATGAATTCTTTTGTGGAGTGTGCTACGAATTCAGGTCCTCCATCGCTAGATTGTTCGATCGGCACTCCAAATCTCGAGAAGTAATTACGTAGACACGCGGTGAGCCCGTCTGCGCCAGCTTGAGGTGAGCCGTGTGGTGATTGAAACACATCAGACCAGCCGGATAGACGATCACCCACAACCAGGTAATGAGGACCTACACAATCGAAATAATCGGCAAAAACGTCTTCGAATGGTGTTGATGGTGGGGTAGCAGGCGTTGCAGGTAACAGGGCTTGCGATGGAGCATTGTTGTTACAGTCTCTACATGTAGCTCTGGTGCGTTTTATATCGTCGGTC
This sequence comes from Hydractinia echinata, assembly GCA_030067915.1. Classification (NCBI taxonomy): domain Eukaryota; kingdom Metazoa; phylum Cnidaria; class Hydrozoa; order Anthoathecata; family Hydractiniidae; genus Hydractinia; species Hydractinia echinata. The sequence continues at coordinate 843,885 of JASGCC010000030.1, forward strand.
ATTCCAGGCCAGAAAATGATCGACTTGGCACGATTCGACATGGTGGTGGCCACTTGATGTGCTGCATGAAGAGTCTCTAACGCAGTTTGACGGAGTGAAGGTGGTATAACAACACGGTCGTTATACAACAAGACACCAAACGATTCGTATAAACTATGACGGTACTGCCAGAATGGGCCGACTGATGGGAGATTTGACGAGAATCTTCTGGAAAGTCTTGGCGCAAGGATTTCAGAAGGCTTACCATTCCTGGATCGTTGCCAGTCTCCGTCTGGAGACGTTCCCACGTAATCGACATCATGTGCTCTGTATCTCTGCGTATCGCCGCAGCCAGTACTGCCTCAGATTTGTCAGCGTGTGATAACTGGAATGTTTCTCCTGCAGGTGAAGGGTGGCGTGATGCAGCATACCAAGGAAGCGTTCTTTGCTTAAGTCGAAATAGATGAGTGTTCGTAATCTCATCCAACGTTCTGTCACCAAAGATCTTGACCAGGGGCTTATGATCTGTAACAACCGTGAGGTTATCGCATCCGAGTGTGAAGTACTTGGTCTGTTCAAGGCCCCACGACACCGCCAACGCCTCGCCTTCAATCGGAGCGTAGCGCTGTTCTGCCGGCGTCAGAAATCGGGAACCTGCTAGGGAAATTTGCCAACCATCAGTACAACAATCAGGAATGTCAGAATCACAGCTACAGTGTTTCTGAAGAAGGAAGTAACCGATACCACGTGTAGAATAGTCTGGCCGAAGACAAGTGGGTCGGGTGATGTCAAAGATCTCTACACCATTTTTTATTGAGTCGATGATGTCTGTTTTCGACCTCTTGAAGGCATCGTCCAATTGTTCATTCCAAGAAAAAGCATGACGAGGAGACAAGAACGGCCGAAAAGGGGCCATGTAATCACGTACTTGTGCGTAATTGGTGACTTGATTCACCAAACCAAACCAGCTTCTGATGTCAGTGGTTGACAGTGTTGTTGGAAAGTCTCGTATGGCATTGTAGTATTTAGGGAGAGGGTCGATAGTGTCTGCTGCTATATGGAATCCCGCAAATTCAACATCACGTTGGGCGAATTGAAACTTCGTGGGATTCAAAATGATTCCAGCTTTCCCTACCAGCGAGAGGAAATCAATTGTTCGCCACCAATGTGTTTCGAGGTCATCATCATAATGCAATGTGTCATCGACTATTCTTTCCTTTCGTGGGAATTCTGCGAGGATTGCATCAAACCGACGATTGTAGCCGTCTCCCGAGGACAAGAAGCCCTGAGGTGCTCTTTTATAATGCCATCTACCGAATGGTGTAATGAAAGTTGTTAACTCTCTGTCTGATACACGCAACGGAACGCTATGGAAGCCATTCCAGGCATCAGTGACGGTTTTCCAGGTGTTGCAGGGTATACGACGAGCGAGATGAAAAGGAGATTCTGAGTTATGAGTCTCTCGTTTGCAATGTTTATTAAGTGGCGAGAGATCGACAGTCCTGCGCGGGGATCCATCCTGTTTTCTGGTGACAACCATGCGATGGCACCACCCAACGGGCTCGCCACGGGGTACTCGTTCAATTACATCCAGGGCCTCGTCGCGTAGGAGGTCAGCATGTACTTGCCCTTGCCAATGCAGTGGAATTGATGCTGCCTTGTGGCATGCTATTGGTCTGGTGCCTTCTCGAAGGTGGATTTCAACAGGTGGACCAGACATCTCAGGAAGACTCTGATGAGGGCATGTATTGAAGGTTGAACTTCTGAAACGTTTGAAAAGCCATTCTTTCATCTTATTGTTGTTGTCGGGGCTGCAAGTGAGTGGAAGAGATGATGGTCAATCGGGAACCGGTGTTCTCCGAGGGCAATCACAAATGGCTCCAGTATCTGTTGAAGCACCACAGATATCCACCACCAATGTGATTGGGTTACCCACCGATGTGATTGGGTTACCCACCGTGTGAGCTTCATCGTGTTGTTTTGGGGGTGATGCAGTGGTATATGTTCCAATAGCCGAAAAATTTGAGTGAATGATGCCTAGCTCCAGCATGCTACTGTACGACAAATAAAGGAATTTGACATCTTGACTCACGTAGATCATGGTCCGGCATTGTATCTTCTTTCCATCATAAGAATGCCCTGCAAGCCTGGCATGGAAGGCTCCGTCAATTCTGATGGGTGAGCGATTAGCTGCTTGCAGATTGAGTGATACAGGAGAAAGATCATTCTTAGTGAAACCGGCAGCAATGAACTGATCCAAAGACCAAATGTCGGATTGCGCACCAGTGTCAGCAATTGCCACTACATCGACAGAGTGTGACGCATTGTGGTCCAGAGATAACTCCAGGTCAATTTTTGGATGGTCCGCAATTTGAGCACGGCGCCATTCCCCTTTACTAAAAATCTGATGGGAAGATAATTCAGTGATACCAGCTAGTTGACCAATAGGGTCAACAGCAAGGCTGATAGAGTTAGCCGCCATTCGTGTATTTTCACGTTGTTTTTTCCAACAGGACTCACATCTCTCGTGCGGCTTATTGTTCCATCCACGATATTTCTTAGTAAATAAGAGAAATGATTTACAACAATCTAGACACCGTGCCATCTTCTCACGATCAGATGAAGTTGGTGACGTCCGTTGTCCACTAGAGTCTTTGGATACACTAGTGTGAAGTTTGCTGCTTCGACGATAGGCAGACAGGGTTGAGATACCAGATGTCGGGTTGGCATTTCGTGCTATCTCCCTACTTTCCACAAACGCAATAACTTCATTGATGACTCGGTTCTGCATGCCATCTGCACTTAGTGCCTCAATTCGTATACCAATGTCTGATATCCCATTCAAGAGGACATCTCTAACCATTTCATTGGTATAGTAAACTTGTCCATTATAGTTTCCATTGCAGCCAGAGCAGGTGCCAGCAAAGTTTGTTGTAAATTCGCACGTCTCTGCTTTCCCTTGAACGCGGGCTGAAAAAGTGCGAAATGGTTCCTCTGGACCCTGACGCATGGAAGCAAGGTCAGCACGGAGAACTCCCAGAGCCACTGGTACAACGGCCAAGGATTTGAATGTCTTTAAAGCATCGACAATCGGAGCAGTGGTGAAAGCTGCGTCAGCCCGTAGGATGTTGTTTGCAAGTTGGTCCTGGGCACATTCGAGGAGTTGCGCAGGTGCAGCCGTATCTGAGATCCCAGAACCAATACGGAACGTGTCCCATCTACGCATAAAAGCATTCCAATCCTCAGTGGTGGCATTAAGATTTAACTTTGGTCGCTCCAACCTTGGCGCTCTCGGTGTTGGTGTAGCTCGAGGCGCTGAGTGGATGTGAGCATGCACATTCATTACAGCAGCAGCATCTACTACGTCGACATCCTCCGTTTGAAAGCCACAATCAGGTATTGGACAAGATAACACAGTCATATTGCGAAATGCCAGTAGTGTTGATGTGAAGATAATCAGCCAACTAGTACCAGAAAAACATTTATAAAACTCAATCCATCAACGTAAAAGATCCAAGCATGGATAAAAATCGTTCATATGAGTTAAATGTATATTGTATAGAATGTTTGGATCTAAATAAAACAAAACAAAGATAATATCCTAAGGTAAATATAACGTAAATATAAGACAATGGTCCTCTTAGTCCATTACTATACAAATGTGAAGCATTTTGGGAGTGTTATCAGTTGGAATAAGAATGTTTAACTCCCTCTATTGCAGATTATACTATAATGACCAGATTTGAGTGTCTATTAAGAAAATTAATTGGTGGCCGGTTTAGGGCGAAGTGGCCGCAATGGGCGATTTTAGCTAAGTTGTTGTTTTCTCTGTTTACCCAGGGTCTGTTTGTGCCGTACACGTGACAAATGGCCATAATGGTGCACGAACATACCTGTACTTATCAGGACCAGACGATAGTTGTTTATCATAGCCGTTAACAAGTTTCGAAGGTAGATGTAAACACTGGCCGTATATGGGCGAACCCACTCTAGCTAAATTAGGTGCATTTTGGAAATTCATTCTGCAGACTTTGATTCTATTTTTTATTCCATTTTATTCTATTTCTAAAGTTTTTACCAGTGTTGCTAATGATTTTGTATCTCCATTATGATGATACGATCATCTTGGAATTTGTCATTTCAGATGATTCTTCACCCCAAAAGTCCTGACATCAATCAAATATAATTGTAAACACAAGGTTTCACTATATTATAGACAAAATCATTGGTTACATCCCAAATTTATCGCCAATGAAGTCCAGAATTTTGCATTTGTTATGTGTTGAGATTTTCCAAATCGAAGAGAAATAAGCTGCGTAGGAGCTTTTATATTTTTTAGTATGTATATGTAGAGCCTAGCGTATCTCACATTGAAAAAAAAACACATCACAGAATTAAGACGTAAATCACGAAATTAGGACGTTTTAGCTAATTCATCTTTTGTTCAACCGGGAAAAATTTCCACTTTGTTTACCTGCATTTTTGCAAAGTTATTTTATGGAATAAATACCACGAGGGTGCCGATAAGCCGCATACACCGTGAAAAGTGCGGGCGTTTTCTGGCGAGTTCGGCGTTTTGAAAAAAATTCAGGTATTCGCCCGAGAAAACCCACATAGAACCGAACAATGCCCGAACAAAAAAAAAAGATTCACCACAAAAACACTCAATGATTCACCACAAATTATTTAAAAAAGTATCAAAATTAAAATGAACTAACTATGTGGTAGCGAAGTGCTTAAAAGAACTGTTTTTGATGGTTTTTAATAAGATTTACTAGATAAATAACTTATACATAAACTTTATTAACTCCTTTCTCTTCAAGCGCATGCTTTCAACTGTCGTCCGCCATGTTTATGTTACAAGGTGTTGCATTTCGGGAATGCTCCGGGCGAGTTCGGGCGTGTTCGGGAAAGTGCGGGCGGTTTCGGCGGACAACCGTCAAATATAATTCGAAAAGTCGCCCGAGCTCGCCCTTATATATGCGGGCGTTTGCGGCTTATCGGCACCCTCGTTAAAAACCATGAAGTTATGTGGCGAGATGAGTCACCAGATCATCGCTGGAGTAATAAAAGGATGGTAGAGGACATATATTTTTTTCACTTTCAAAAAATGCAATAAATATAAGAAAGAAAAACAATGTGGTTGCCTAATATATTTTATGTATATATATTAATTATTTACATAATATTGTTATAGAGATTTATGAGAATAGCTGTCAGCTCCATTTTCTCAGTTTTAACGTTTATTGTTGTATTAAATAACACAATTTTTGAGGATTGAAGTCCGAAGTACCTGTACTTTTTTTCCTGATGTTACTTCTATTCCGATATGTTTGTGAAGATTTTTGAGAATCACATCCAAGCTGCTACTTTTTATAAATTCCTTGTCTTTCATAAGTGATATTTTTTTCTCATTTGCAAATTTGTTACTTAAAATTGCAGTAATATGATGTGCTGATGGTACAAACAGGACTTGTCTATTGGGTTTTACAGGAATCAATTTTACGCATACCCAGTGTTTTTATTATATATATACTTATATATATAGTTAATTGTGTATTCTTTTGTTATTCATGGTTTTTGAAAACAATTTATTAAAAGAAAATAAATAAAAAATATTACTAATATTTTTTTATAGTAAAAGTTCTTTATATACAGTGTGTTTTTAATCGAAATCACCCTCTATATGCAAGTACTGCTACCCCTTATAATAGAACATTTCCACAAAAGCGTAGATAGTTGAAAACCTTCTTGTTTCAACTGACAGAAGGTCAGAATAGCCTTCTGGCAGTTGTGAGTGTTTAAGCCGTCCCACTTTCTTGCATAGGCAGATTTTAACCATGTTCTAATTGATTTATTAGGATTGGATTGTGTGTTCAAACCGACAGGTTTTCTTGTTGTCTTTAATCCACTCTTCTACATTTCCTAGTTCCTGGTTGAAAATGGTAAAAAGAATTTTTATGTCACTGTGGGAATATAATAGGTTGCTATAATCAGCAAATAAAATAAAACAAGATGCAGGCGCTGCATAAACTATCTCGCTATTAAAAATGCACAACTATGAAACATCCACAATGCGACCCAATTCTACAATTTCTGCTAACAAAAATCCAGCCTATCATCCATGGTTAAAAGTCGCGCGATTGAAACGTTTATGGTCTTAAACGGCATTTAGGTGACAAAAAATCAAAATTTTGATGTCACCATCATGTTCAGCATACTTTTTTTGTTATCTGTGCCAAGTTTTGTCGAAAATAAAGTAGTTTTAATTTCGGACCAATTTTGGCCTAAAATGACATTTAGGTGACAAAAAATCAAAATTTTAATGTCACCATCATGTTCGGCACACTTTTTTTGTTAACTTTGCCAAATTTTGTCTAAAATAAAGTAGTTTTAATTTTTGGACCAATTTTGGCCTAAAATGACATTTAGGTGACAAAAATCAAAATTATGATGTCACTATTATGTTCAGCATACCTTTTTTGTTAACTGTGCCAAATTTTGTCGAAAACAAATACCAATTTTGGCCTGAAACGTCATTTAGATGACTTCCAAGTACTTAGAGAGTTTAAGTACGAAGTTTAAATCTGTGACGTTGCAATTGACCATTTGGGACATTTAGTTAGTTACGAATTGGAGACCTATCCTCGCAGGCGAGATGGTAAAAAGAAAAAAAAAAAATAAAAATAGTTACCAAGATGAGATTCGAACACACGACTACTCCCGTGTCGGTGCTCAGAGAGCCAAAAATTTCCATTTTGGGACGGACAGCTGTATTTGAATACCCTAGCATCTGCGAGCTAGTGTAATTAAGTATTTTGGAAGAATAGTGTAAATCATTAATATAAAGCAGAAAAAGTAGCGGCCCAAGAATGGAGCCTTGATGTACACCGCACTTTACAAGCTTTAAATCAGTAAATTCATTTACAAACGAAACACATTGCTTTCTGTTTGTTACGTAATCCCTGAACCAGTTCAGGTTATTGTCTCGTATGCCGTATGATTCTAGTTTGAAAAGTAAGATGTCATGATTAACTGTGTCAAATGCTTTTGAGAGATCAATAAAAACTCCTAGCGTAAACATGTTTTTATTAAAACTAAAGTCAGATATTTCACTGGTCAATTGTAACACTGCGTGATCTGTAGAGTTGTTTTTTTGGAAACCAAATTGTTTACTATAAAGAATATTATTGTCTATTAAGTATTCATAAAGTCTATTATATATTATACGCTCTACAATCTTCGAAAAACATGGTAGGACAGAGATAGGTCTGTAGTTAGTAACATCAGACTCATCACCTGCCTTAAAAATAGGTGTAAGAGGTGCAACTTTTAACTCATCAGGACAAATACCAATCTTAAGTCATTCGTTAAAAATATGCAGAAGAACGTCTTCAATAATATCATACACCTTGTATAAAGTGCCCGCGGAATTTTCACAGTCTCATAACGTTTTAAATACTGGATGAAATTCCTTGAAATTTTGGTGACTTTTCCTAACTTTTATTAGATTTTCGGAAAATGAAAAAAAATATTTCCAAAAATTGTCCTGTCAATGTCACTTTGTCCTTTTTTGACAGGTGGTCATATCAACTTTTGCTGTAGTGCTAAAAATAAATGTTTTCTAAACTAACCAGTTGTTTGAATATGTGATTATGTATGTGATAGTGACAAAAAGTCATCATACAATATTGACATGCATGCTGTGTAATTTGCAGACCGGAATATTGGTAATTTACAGACCGGAATATTTGTATTTTCCTATTTCTCTATTTCTATTATCATATGATGACGTCATAGGTCACTTTATCACATGTCAATCCAAATTGGCTTGATTGAGTAGTTACTGACATATAAGTACTAATAGATATACCTAGTTTTATTCCAAGACAGCTACTAATACTAAGGTTCTCAAATATCGATTTTCCAAAAATATTTCTTGAAGATTTGAATTCTGATTGATTTCCATTTTCTCCTTAGAGAAATCCTTTGTCTTCATAACACCTGTAAATGTTCCAAATAATATCTTACATTCATATATTACTGTTTTAATGACTAGTACTGTAAATAGTTTTAGAAGGATAAAAAACTTTTTTTGCCAAGTTTCGTCACTTAAAACCAAACTAAACAAAAGTTACAGCCCGCGGGCACTTTATGCCCCCCCCCCCATACTTACAAGGGTCAAAAAAGCCCATACCAAATAGGGTTAAATAAGAATCAAATGATTTATTACTTTCCGGAATTTGTTTCTAGATTTGTACCAACATTTACGAAGAAATCATTTATCGAGCACGCAATAGTATTTTTGTTGTAACAAATACTTTTATCTATTATTAGTTTCTTTGGTAATTCAGTTTGTGTTATTTTACACTTGCCAATGATTTCTTTCATCACATTCCAGGTCTTTTTTGCATTTCCATTAGCTAGTTGTATTTTATTTTGATAGTAGTTTTTCTTGGATAAATGCTTAATTTTTTCGGAAAGATTTTTATATCCTTTGTACTTTTTTTCGTTTTGTTGGGTCTTATTTTTCAAAAACTTTTCATAAAGCTTTTGTTTTTTCTTGGAAGATTTCAGTAGACCCTTGCTCATCCATGGACTCAACAGGGCCGGCGAATCCAGGGGGGGGGGGGGGGCGGGGGCATTGCCCCCCCACTTTCTTCTATCATGCGCACTTGTGAGTTGTAATCTCTTTTTGAGAATCTTCTAAATGTATGTAGTGCGTATGATATTGTCGTGAGCCCTCATTTTAACGCATTTGCAAAAAAAGAAAGCAGCGTGGTGTTGTTGTTGCATGAATTAAGGGTTTTTTTTATTAGTATCCGATAAAAAATTTCGAAAATTGGGGCACATTTAAGGCTATTTCAGAGGCTTAAATTCAAAAATTTACTCCGCCCGTCGGCCACAACCATGGTGAGGCTTCCTTAGATACTACATATATTTGGGGCCCCCACTTTCAATTTCGATTCGCCGGCCCTGCTTAATGATATTTTTGTTTTAATATTAAACTTCCTTTTGGGAAATGCAGCGTTATACCCTCTCGTAAAAAGTTTTAAAAATAAATTATATGAGTCATTTGTTACATTGTTTCCTTTATGATTTCCCAGTTTGCCCCTAGCAAGAGTTGTCGAAATTTAACTATAGAGGATTCATTGAACACTCGTTTGTAAATAGTTGTCGTGGTAGAACGGGTCTGCAAATTAAAAAAGTCGGAAAATGGTCAGTTATGTCAGTTTCTATTACCCCAGTTTCCATGTCAACACCGTCGTAGAAATTGTTAGTTACTTAAAAGCCAGGTTTGTGACATTAAACTGTCATGGCGGCGACCATAGAAAGGTTTGAGTGAGTATCACTGTGTAACTGACACTCAGGGGCGTAGCCAGCGTCAGTCAGGCTCTGCGATCGACTGACCTACTTTTTTCATTTCAACACGTCGTTTTTTCCACCGCCACCGCTAACACATGGATGGGCGCACCAATTGTGCATCCGGCACAAATCTTTTCCCGGGCGGCGCACACAAGCTTCGCGCTTCGCACGTCGTTTTCGCAGGATTTAACAGTAACCACTTTGTTTTGCAGGCTGAGGTGTTGAATCTCTACTTCGTTTCGCAGATAGTCTTTTTCGCAGGATTACCTGCGAAAATTATGTCTATGTACGGTCTTGTGTCTTCCATTTATGGTCATTTTGGACGCATCCTGTTGGCTAGTAAATTTCGCAGAGAGGTTAAAAATTCGCTCCATATATGGCTATAGAACATACGCAAGAAAGTCAAAAAAAAAACAAGGCTAGCGAAGTTGTGAAGGTGAAGAAAGCATGATGTTGCTGTCAAACGTGGATCCGTATTTAGCTTTATAACTTGTATAGATCTTCATGAAAATTCTCTATACTCGAACCATCCAATTTTTGTATCTGTATGTAAATCTTCAGATTTGTTTTCCTGTGTAGAAAGCACTTTCAAGTTTTCAGTTAGCTAGCCATTCATCCTATTCTGTAACTCTGTGTAGACAGCAGATCTTGTAGCTATACAGAATAAAGCTATTCTTATAAGCCCTTATAACAGTTTATTTAAGAGAAATATTTTAACTTTTTATCCTGATTGTGGTCAGCTATGATTCAAGACGGTTTTAAATCAGAAGATTTTTCCTCATCTGCCTTCAAATAAAAATTTACAACCAGTATCTATTTCATTTTGCGATAATGACAAACATTCTGGGCAATTTAAACCTAATCCCTTCAGTTTCTTTAAGTTTGAGTAAAGCTACGTTAAAGCGTTCTGCTCAATATTTTAAGCTAGGTTGTCATACGTTATGATAACAAAGCAAAAGAAAAGAAAAAGGAAACGTGTGTATCATCTCGAAGTTGTTCCTTTTGCATTAGCCCAAACGTTAGTTAATCAATGTGGTACTTCTAGCACTAATGACGAGACTTCTTCCATTTGTAAAAAGCAAACCTTTAACTTAAAATCTTTTTCGTCAAAGGGATTTCTAAATCGAAACCTATTAAACCTAAACAAGTTTTATCTGCAGAACCTTGGTAGATTCATTCCCTTCAGGTTTTATTAACGGTATTGGGAAATATAATGTAGGCACTCACTACGACAAGCTCCACACCTCAGTGATCACGATTATTCTTCCCATTGTAACTTGCGAGAGGACGTCTTAAGGTTTATTCATTGTAGTGAAGGCTCTCAGGTTTGTCTTTTTCAAAGGTCATTTTAAAAACCTTATGAACTTTCTCTTGATATATATACAGAATTGATAAGGTCAATGTTATGACGATGCTGGCAATGTATCTGTTAAAATTAATAGTTGTCATGCTAACATTTTAAAGCAAAACAGATTAGCTTTATACATATCCTTGTTCTTCTCATTGCTTAAATTTAGTTGTCTGTAATTCATGCTTTGTACATTATTTCTGAAACATGATGAATCGAATCAAACGTAACATATTTTTACAAATTTTCCAAAAGTAGGTTAAAATTTTTACGCAAGAATGTTCCTTACTTAACTAATAACCCCAACTATGCCCATAATTTTAATGTTTGTAACACGATGTGTGGAACGTATTATTAACACGAGGGTTTTCAATGATTTGTATGAAGGCATTTTGTCCATGGTTCCATTTCATTATATTTTTTGAATTTTTTATTATATTTATGAAGAAAGAAGATTTTGATTTGGTTATTTTTTAATAACCTCCAATCTGCAGAAAACTTTATTTTGGTGCTAAATATGAAGAAAGAAGAATGAACATTTTAATTATTGCTTTAATAACTTTCAATCTATAAAAAACATTATGATGGTGTTGTGTTGTCTTATTGCTGGTTTGATTACAACCTTGATGATAAAGATTTTAATGTATTTTATGTTGTCATTTATTCCCCTTTTTCGATCAATTCGATCAATACTTAACGTCTATCGCGTATGTCAGAGAGTCGGTTTTATGGCGTTTCAGTGCTTAAAGGGCGTAAAAAGGCGTTGGCTTCCGTTGGGGGGATCACAACGCCCCCCAAAGCCCCAGTTGGTTATTATCGCACCTGCGGTGCGATGTTGACCCTGCGGGTCAATGGTTCGACTAAGGTTAATTTTTTCTGGCTACGCCCCTGACACTGATGCGATGATGGCAGTGATCTGGAAGAATCTTTTAATGATGACAAGTTTATACATTCTTGCATTACATAGCTGTGAAACACACTTTGTTGATAATGTTGATAGCTAGCTAGATCAATTTCCATGCTGGACTCATCATTTGAACACCCTGGAGGTAGCTAGCTATATGTCTATGTAATGTAAGTAGCTGCAGTATTTTAATTGTTTTTCTTTAAGTGAAGTCTGTAAAGTCCTGTAAAGTAGTCCCCTGAATTTCAGCTGTGCAAAAAGAATGTGTAAGTTTGGATTTGGGAAAGAGAGAGCACTCTCATTTTTCCAAACGTCCAATTAACGTTCGGCTAAACTTCGGAAAATGTACACAAAACAATTTAATAAAATATAAACTGCAACACAGTTACGCACTTACTCGCCGAGTCCACTTGGAAATTCTCATTCTTTGTGTGTAGCTAGAAGTGCAAGTATTTGCGTTTGCAGCTTTTATATGACGTTTGAAGATTTTTGTTCTTTTAAAAGTCAGTATCTGCGTTTGCAGCTTTTATATGATAACCAAGATTTTTCTGTACAAATTCTAAAGCTACTCCTGGCGTCCTTCACGAAACCACCCACCCACCATGACAAATGTCCATTTAGCTTTGCAGCAACAAAGGTTTATGGGGTTGTTTACAAAAAGTAATGTACAATCGTGGTCACAATATGTTGGGAAAAGACAACGAATTTCGAAGTTTGCCACCGCAAGTAATTGCGTAGGCTCTTTCTATATTAGATTCACACATCTTGAACTTGTCAAAGTTCACTTGTCAATCGGATCTTAGGTTATTTGGTAAATACGAAATTCTTAAAATGTGCTAATTGTTGCTGACGTCAGCAAGGCCATTAACCCTATTCGGTCCGGGGGGGGGGGGGGGATTCGGCCCCCCCCTGACGGTTTTTTTTAATAACTCCTTATTGCTTTGTTATATGGCTATGATACTTACTGAGTTTCAATATTTATCTATTAGACACCTGCATGCTAAATTTTTAGGTCCCATTGGCTTTGATATTGGCCATTACTCGAAACTACCCCTAAAAATCTCTATGAAATCCTTTTAATGGGGAAAATATAATAACTCCTGTTAGGATTATCCTTACAACTTGAAACTTGCAACAAAACTTTGTTTCATCAAGAAGAATCATTTTGCATAATTCGGACATGTGACTAATCTGACTTCCCGATTTTGTCAGGTTTTACCCGAAAATCGGAAAAAACCGGATTTTCTGGCAATTTTTATGCGATCCATGTAAAAAACGGAAGATATGTTAAATAACTTTTATTTAACTTTCAGAAACTTCAAACAGAATGTAAAAATTCGCTCTAGAACAAAAGTAATTAAATTTTAAGCAGATAGTGGCATTTTTAACAAATTTCAAGCTACTGATGACGTCACAGAAAATGTGCTGACGCAAGCTAAAATTTATTGCTGCCATTTTGTTCCTTTTATGACGTACTATAAGTGTGCTAAGTTTGATTCAATATGAACAACCCTATGAAAAGTTATTGAGGGGGGGGGCGGAATCAGCCCCCCGGTAGTATGTTCGAAAAACCCCGGACCGAATAGGGTTAATCACGAATTTCGGGGCCTTCGTGGTCCCCGACGTGAATTATTTCGGTGTGCGGGCGTGCTAAAGAATGTGACTAGCAACTTTTCAACGCTCTCTGCCTGACCTACTTGTGTGCAAAAGTAGCGACTTTGCAGCCTGCCGGCTGCAGAGCATTGACTGTTTGACTGTTTTGTCCATATTTGGATAATGAGTAAAAAACTGCCTTAGTCTCAATATTTTTGTCCACGATTGTAGCTAGCATATTCAAAGAAAAAGGAGGCAGAGAGGTAGTCTAAAAGCGTATCAAAGTGTACAAGGGGAAAGGGGTCTTCGAAGGGCTTACATATCTACGCTTTAAAATATTATTGCAGTTTTTTTATGTATCTTTTCTGCAAAAAAATGCGTGGTTATTTCAACTTTAACACCTTAGAACTGCCGTAGTTACCAATATTGTCCTTTTTTCAAGTAACGTGTTATAATTAATAATCATTAAGTTGATTTTTCGGGGAGGGGTGATCTGTAAGTTCGGGAAAGGGGTAAGTTGAAAGCAAAGCATACAATGGAGTATAAGATTGACGATTTATAGTACATACGCATTTTTGAATAGACCCATTATAGTAGTTGTTGACAAATGATTTTTGTCTGTTTTACCCGCATGTGACTGGTTAATCCTTGAACTATAACATCATTTTTGGATTGCTTATTTGATCAATTATATATTTTTTTAGATTCAAAAAAAGAACAAATTTGATGGAGATCCTAACTGGAAAAATAAAGGCCGTACTTGTAAATGATTAAAGGAAAAGTCTTTCTCATATGTTACAACCAGTAAACCACAAGGTTTTTTGGCTTGAAGTTGCAGAAAAACTTGCCACCATTAACATGAACTGATGCATATATCAATAGATTTTGTTTTTGCAGATTTAGTAGTTTGTTTAGCAGATTTTATAGATTATGCCTTTAAATTTTTTAACCTATAAATTTGATTTAAAAATATTAAAGCTGCAGGTCTACTATTATGGTAACCGTTGGCCTGATTTTTTTTTATATTTTTATGTTGTATGATATATACTTTTACATTTTTTATGCGTGTGCCTGAACAAAGTGTTATTTTGTCCTAAAATCTTATTTTTTGATTGGGATTTTTTAATTTCTTTTTTAAATAAATATTTATAAAATTTTATTTTAAATGCCTCACAGACTGCATTTTAAACATTTTGAAAGTATCAATTGTGCATGCAAAACAGTATAAATATAATCTAATTTATAGTGAGGTAGAATGTAGCAAGAAGTTCAGCCGTATTTCACTGTATATAATACTGTGCAAAATAATTCTTTAAAAAACTTAACTGGAAATATTTAGTTATTCTTTCCGGATCCTAATAGTTATAGACTGTTTGCTGCTCTTGAAAAAATCCACTAGAAACAAAATCGAATGTGCATGTAACTTGCACATTTAAACCTAGCATAGAAGCTTGCGGAGGTAGGATGTGCACACGTGATCACATAAAACGCACTGCGTATCCTTTCATTGTGCACTTCGCGTGTTGGTGCAACCTCGACCCCAGGGTTTATAAAAAGAGAACCAGCCCTGGGGTCAAGGTTGGTGTTGGGGCTAATCATCGCTTTTGAAAATAAGGGGTGCATATGTATCAGCGTCGTATCACGGTAAACAAGGGCGGCAAGTAGTTGCAACTATATACTAGTAATTATGTGGTCAAGTAACGTTGCAGAAGTTTTAGTAACTGGTTGGTTTATAGGAATTAGATTGTTTTGCAGAAGCGTGTTTACGAACCATTTAACTTTATTGTTTGATGAATAATCAAACAGGTTTAGGTTTAAGTCACCTGCTATGTAAATATGTTTGTTTAAACGATTTATTTTTATATGTGTGATATATTTTATTTTGAGCTCTCCATTCCCCCAAAATCAATATTAAATATGCTTGACTGGTCCTAACAGAAGTACTCCAGAAACCTGGAGTACTAGAGAAAAGTAACATTGACTTTGGGGAAAAGGGGAGGGGACAGTTAAGAGATTTCAACATCAAGAATAATGAAAAGGCTAGATTTTCTTATAGCATTTTCACAAGTTTTTTTTCCCGGGTTGTAGCTATAGCTTAGCTGCATGAATAATCAACAAAGCATTTTTCAACATTTGTTTCGTAAAATGATATTCTCCATATATAGAAAAAGTAAATTCTTTTTTTAAATGGCACCCTATTTATTAAGGATTTTATCCAAAAAAAAAGGAAATTAAAATAATATACTTTTTCTTATAAGAAAGTCTGGATTTCAGCTGTAAACGTGCTTAATTTTTGTCAAAATCTCAGTCTCAATGTTCTTAAAAACCAGGTCCTTATGTATTTTGTTTTCTTGCTTACATGAAATCTTGGAAATTAATCTTGCAGAATTGTTCAAATTTTTTATGTTTATTCACAGAAAATAATCTCCATGGAATTCTTCCATAGTGTCGATTTGTGAAAATATAAAACCAAAAATTTTGTTTTAGATCTTACAAAAAAATTTCACATTGTTTTCACTGATTAAAGTTAAAGTTCGACATGACAAGCATTTTGTGGACAACATTTTACAGAAATTTCTTTTTTTCTAGGCAGTACATCAGTAATCATTTTTGTGTTTTCTTCAAGCAACAATTTTTAAATTGTTTGGTGAAGTGATCCTCTCAAGGAAAAATTTGTTTTACACTGAGCAAAGTCACTGGGCAATTTTATTCGCCTGAAAAAATACCAAGATGGTAACTCTCTGAATACAAAATTAAGATTTAGGATAACATCCCTTTTGTCAACTTTATATTTCCTTGGCGTTTGTACGTGTTAAAGTTTTCGTCAGATGGAACCTTGTAATACTTGTTTCGTAGTTTAGGTCGATGCATGGTGGCTTTGCGAATGTCTTTGTTAATCAATGACTTATGATTAGATCTCAGCTGCTTTTTCTTTAATAGCATGTGTTTATGTAAGATTTTCAGTGTTTGATTATGTCTGTAACAAAAAGACAATCTTGTTATAATTTCTGTACAATATAGTTATTTTACTTGATTTGACAAAATTTGTTTTTAACACTGTTAGAACCATTTTATGGAAATCAGATATGCCACTCTCTATCGTATTTGTAGACTGGAAATGGTTCTTACGATTCGTTGAAATTAAATCAATACAGGATGGGTGGTTTACTGGCTTAAAGCACGTTAGTTTGGAATTTATGTCCGTTATGTCATAAGTTGACATGAGCATTTGCATATGATTGTTTTCAAGTTTCATATTAAAATCTCCAACTAAAATGATATTACCATTTGTTTTTATGTAATAATTAATTATATTGCCAATACTTAATAAGTAGTATTCATCAGCTTGTGATGGAGGATGGAACTTATAATTAACCACTTTTTCTTCCGAAGATTTATTTCTAAAACAATGACTTTAATATCATGGAAGGCCTCGACATTAGCTGTTTGACCGGAATGTTTTCGTTGACATAAATTAAAAGACCACCACTAAAAGCATTTCTATCACGGCGGAACGATCTTCGAAAACCATCTAAACAAAACTGAGCCGTAGTGAAGGTCTCATCACGTTTTGTTTCACAGATGCACATAATATCTATATCCTTTTGGATAAAATCGGCCAACAAGTCTTTCTTATTTCGTAAAGAGTTTATGTTTAAATGGGCCAAAATAACTTTCTTAACGTTTTTCAAACGTATTTGTTTAAGTTTACTGTGGTCATGAATCTTACTTGGTTGAACTTCTTTATCGTCATGTGTAAGGAGTCAATTATCATTGAGTTTTCATCAGATTCCTAGCCAATACCTTGTTTCCGTTTTCATTTAAATGGACTTTACTTTTATTCAGGTGAAGATTTGGATCAATATTTTGGTTGTCAATATATGTTATATTATAACTTTGTCCTACATTTACCTGGATTAAAAATACACAGTTTACAAACAGTTGTTATCCCGTCATAGTAAAAACAATTTGTCAATATTATTTTATTTTACGGAATAAGTTTCCGGGAAAGTTAAAAAATTAATAGTGACAACAGGCTGAGCGGTTAGTACAGGTATACCATGTTGCACATCCGTACAAAAAAACTTCATCGAAACTTCAGTTAAAATAAAAACACAGGAAACAACCCGTCGCTAACACCAGGCTAAGCGCTTAGTACAGGTGAACAGTGTTGCACATGAGTATCGCTAGGCGTAATACCATTTTACAGAAAAACTTTATCAATACATTGGTTTAAAAAGAAATATATACAGGAAACAGCCCCTTGTTACCCTGTCCAGCTAAAAAAACCACTCAACAATTTTATTTTGCCAAATAAGTTTTCCAGGGGCGTAGCCAGAAAAAAATTAACCTTAGTCGAACCATTGACCCGCAGGGTCAACATCGCACCGCAGGTGCGATAATAACCAACTGGGGCTTTGGGGGGCGTTGTGATCCCCCCAACGGAAGCCAACGCCTTTTTACGCCCTTTAAGCACTGAAACGCCATAAAACCGACTCTCTGACATACGCGATAGACGTTAAGTATTGATCGAATTGATCGAAAAAGGGGAATAAATGACAACATAAAATACATTAAAATCTTTATCATCAAGGTTGTAATCAAACCAGCAATAAGACAACACAACACCATCATAATGTTTTTTATAGATTGAAAGTTATTAAAGCAATAATTAAAATGTTCATTCTTCTTTCTTCATATTTAGCACCAAAATAAAGTTTTCTGCAGATTGGAGGTTATTAAAAAATAACCAAATCAAAATCTTCTTTCTTCATAAATATAATAAAAAATTCAAAAAATATAATGAAATGGAACCATGGACAAAATGCCTTCATAAAAATCATTGAAAACCCTCGTGTTAATAATACGTTCCATACATCGTGTTACAAACATTAAAATTATGGGCATAGTTGGGATTATTAGTTAAGTAAGGAACATTCTTGCGTAAAAATTTTAACCTACTTTTGGAAAATTTGTAAAAATATGTTACGTTTGATTCGATTCATCATGTTTCAGAAATAATGTACAAAGCATGAATTACAGACAACTAAATTTAAGCAATGAGAAGAACAAGGATATGTATAAAGCTAATCTGTTTTGCTTTAAAATGTTAGCATGACAACTATTAATTTTAACAGATACATTGCCAGCATCGTCATAACATTGACCTTATCAATTCTGTATATATATCAAGAGAAAGTTCATAAGGTTTTTAAAATGACCTTTGAAAAAGACAAACCTGAGAGCCTTCACTACAATGAATAAACCTTAAGACGTCCTCTCGCAAGTTACAATGGGAAGAATAATCGTGATCACTGAGGTGTGGAGCTTGTCGTAGTGAGTGCCTACATTATATTTCCCAATACCGTTAATAAAACCTGAAGGGAATGAATCTACCAAGGTTCTGCAGATAAAACTTGTTTAGGTTTAATAGGTTTCGATTTAGAAATCCCTTTGACGAAAAAGATTTTAAGTTAAAGGTTTGCTTTTTACAAATGGAAGAAGTCTCGTCATTAGTGCTAGAAGTACCACATTGATTAACTAACGTTTGGGCTAATGCAAAAGGAACAACTTCGAGATGATACACACGTTTCATTTTTCTTTTCTTTTGCTTTGTTATCATAACGTATGACAACCTAGCTTAAAATATTGAGCAGAACGCTTTAACGTAGCTTTACTCAAACTTAAAGAAACTGAAGGGATTAGGTTTAAATTGCCCAGAATGTTTGTCATTATCGCAAAATGAAATAGATACTGGTTGTAAATTTTTATTTGAAGGCAGATGAGGAAAAATCTTCTGATTTAAAACCGTCTTGAATCATAGCTGACCACAATCAGGATAAAAAGTTAAAATATTTCTCTTAAATAAACTGTTATAAGGGCTTATAAGAATAGCTTTATTCTGTATAGCTACAAGATCTGCTGTCTACACAGAGTTACAGAATAGGATGAATGGCTAGCTAACTGAAAACTTGAAAGTGCTTTCTACACAGGAAAACAAATCTGAAGATTTACATACAGATACAAAAATTGGATGGTTCGAGTATAGAGAATTTTCATGAAGCTCTATACAAGTTATAAAGCTAAATACGGATCCACGTTTGACAGCAACATCATGCTTTCTTCACCTTCACAACTTCGCTAGCCTTGTTTTTTTTTTTGACTTTCTTGCGTATGTTCTATAGCCATATATGGAGCGAATTTTTAACCTCTCTGCGAAATTTACTAGCCAACAGGATGCGTCCAAAATGACCATAAATGGAAGACACAAGACCGTACATAGGCATAATTTTCGCAGGTAATCCTGCGAAAAAGACTATCTGCGAAACGAAGTAGAGATTCAACACCTCAGCCTGCAAAACAAAGTGGATACTGTTAAATCCTGCGAAAACGACGTGCGAAGCGCGAAGCTTGTGGGCGCCGCCCGGGAAAAGATTTGTGCCGGATGCACAATTGGTGCGCCCATCCATGTGTTAGCGGTGGCGGTGGAAAAAACGACGTGTTGAAATGAAAAAAGTAGGTCAGTCGATCGCAGAGCCTGACTGACGCTGGCTACGCCCCTGTTTTCATAACAGTAATAAAAGGTGTAGGTACCTACAACAAGGAACTTAAAGCGGTAGTCAAATACCCAGGTATTTTATTGATAAAGAAACCAGGTGAGAAAGTGTTTCACAAAATAGTTTCAGATGAAACTTCCCAAGTGGAAGTGGACTCTGAACACAAAATCTGAACACTTTAATCTCTTTGCAGTTAAATTATACAGTTATACATTCATAAATATACCTAGTTATACTTGTAGGAATACATGTCCCTCCTGGTTGTTAATGAGGTTTTGTCTAGTTGTTACGTTGTACTACTTTTTACTTTTTTATTACTACTACTTTTTACTTTTTCATTTTTCACTTACTTAGCTATATATACTTTTTATATTTCTATTGCTTCAGTTTTTTTGTTTTTTTTTACAGCAACTCCTCTCTGATCCCGTTTCCAATCCAGGTCACTAACACTAGAAAAACAAATCTCTCTCTTCTCTCCTAATAACAAATCTCTCCTAAAAACTCACTCTTTTCGAAATCTTCTTTTTCTTTTACAGTAAATAACTTTTTACTCGAAAACACTCCCGATTGTACGTATCACTGAAAAAAAAACATTTGAGCATCTATGCCTATAAAATACCCTTGTGGAATATGTTAAAAAGGGGGGGGGGGGGGGGGGGGTACAGTGTGATTTGTGTGGCAAATGGGTTCATATTAGATGTAATTGTACTACTGCAACTGAATACTCAAAAAGCTGGTGCTGACAGAGATCCCAACTGCCTCCATTACATTCAAACATATCCAATGATGCTATGAAGTCCATAAAAAGGTATGGAACTTCATGCATGTATATTTAATGCCGATGAAAATTTAAGTGTTGAATTCTTCAAAGATATAGATCTCTTTCTTGAAAACGAAGAAAATAAGCGCCTTAAAAAAAACAGGTTGTCAGTGACATGAACTCCTTAAAATGTAAAAAAGAGGACACATCTTTTCTTCATTTAAATATTGCTTCATTAAACTCTCATCAAGAGGAACTAAAAATATTAATCCAAAGGTGCAATATTGAATTTAGTTTCATTGTAATAACAGAAACAGGCCTAAAAAAAGCAGTCCCTATGAAGTTGATATAACAGGATATAACCATGAAGACTGTTATACTGAGCACTCTAGAGGTGGGACTAGAATCTATGTTGCTGAAGAATTCAACTATATGTTAAGAAATGATCTTAAAGTCTACAAAAAAGGTGAAATTGAATCAGTTTTCCTTGAAGTAATTAATATCAAAGGTTGTAACTCTATTGTTGCGTGCATTTATAAGCTTCCGAATATGGACATTGATGAATTTAATATACTATATAGTAATATGCTTGATAAAATAATTCTTGAAAAAAAACATGTATTTTTAATGGGTGACTTTAACATTGACCTATTAAAGACTGAAACAAATATTGCCAACTTTTCTGCAACACAATTTATCGTCATGTCTGAAACCTTTCATCATTAGACCAACGAGAGTAACTCCTCATAGTAAAACATTGATAGCATTTTCTCAAACCATTGTCACCTTCCACAGTTTTTAGTGATCCACTCAAAAAAAAATACTAATAACAAGACAAAGCAGGCGAAACATAAATATCATGACATTAACATGATAAGCAATGATCATTTCTCAGATGATTTTTTAAACATAAACTGGGAAACAATAATGCAAAATAAAAATACAGAAACCAAAATGGAAATACTTATTAAAACCACCAATGATTTAATAAGAAACATGCTCCTGTTAGAAATTCAAATTCCAAGAAAAATACATCATTAAAACCCTGGGTAACAAAAAGATTGTTAAAATCTATCAATCAAAAAAGCAAACTTTAAAAAACATTTATTAATAGCAAAACCCATAACTTGAAAATAACAAAAGAAAAAGAGTTTAAAACATATAGGAATTTGCTTAGTAAGCTTCTGAGGATAAGTAAAGGTAATTACTACAGAGAGTACTTCCACTCTCACAAAAGAGATCTAAAAATGGTGTGGCAAGGAAGAAGGGAAGTTATTAGTGGTAAACTAAAAAAAAATAAAAAAATTTTAATCGAAAATAATTGTCATTACGACACAGAACCAGATATAGCAAATAGGTTTAATCAATTTTAGGATACAAAGTACTCCCCCCCCCCCCAATAATTTTCCTACTAAAATAAAGAAAGAAAGAAAGAGAGAGAGAGAGAGATGAATAATTTAATGGTATTACATATTCACAAATCATACACTGATAATATGGATTTAGATGAAGTAGCAAACGAATTTATTAAAAGAAAAGAAATAGGAATATTCGGATCCTTCCCATAGATCATTATTCTAAAAATCACTGAATGTTTTAAGGGGCTGACGTCTGGAAGGGCATTTTCCGCCAATCTAGAGTTGTAAAATGTAAAAATTTCCACCTAGGCGCCTCGGGTAGCCACTATATAAAGCGAAATTCATATATATAATTTTTATATTTTTTTCGCGTTTTTAGGTTTTTTCGCGAAAGTTTATTCCTCAAAATTTATTTTATTGAAAAAAACGCGAAAGTTTTTTCCGCGAAATTAAAGAATTTTTTCAAAACGCGAAAGTTTTTTCAGTTCAAAGATTTCTAAAAAAGAAGTTTAACGAATGGTATTCGGAACAAGTTAAAACCCAATTAGATTCTGGTATCAACATCGAAAATGTACAAGTTGGTTTGCAATTAACAAAGCTGAAAATAATTCACGCTGGTTGGATAGTTGAGTTCTACAACCATATGACAACTTCCAAAGGAAGAGAAATTATCGATAGCGGATGGAAAGCTTCCGGGATTTCTGACGCAATCGAGCTCGGCTCAGAAAAGATGTCATCGATCGATCCTTTTAAAGACATCGATCTGATGCTAAGCGAAAACACCGAACCGGATAATAACAGTCACTTACTGGCAGTCTGTGATGTGACTGTTGAAGAATTCGAGTTGCTGTGTGGGGGTAAAATTCAAAGAAACGATGCAGAAAGTGGCGAAGACACTGACTCTGAATGGGAGGTGGAAGAGGCGTGATTGCTTAATAACATTTCGTTTTTGTAACATTTTATTTTGTTCTAGTTTCAATATATGACAATTCGGGAAAGTATTTTCTCCCCCCAACCTCGTCCCCATGACCTGTTAGAAATATAAACAGCCTAACAGGTCCTGGGGACGAGGTTGTTCTCCCCCTAAAAACCTTTTTTTAGTTTCCGCGTAAGTTTTTCCCTCGAAATATGTCCCAAAGACCACGATTCGCGAAAAAATTTTCTGCCCGCGAAACTTTCTGCTCCTAAAGTAGTGAAAATGGAGCTTCGTGATTGCTCTATTACGCGTGAGCGGTCAAAACAAGCATGGTCTGCCGCACCCTCGTCCCCAGGGTTTTTTGCCTTTTTGATATGAGAGATGACGTCGAAAAATACCCTGGTATCGTTGAGTGATTTTTGACCAATATATGGCCAGATTATGCGAACGCGTCATACGTTAATTTATGCGACCAACAATGGCGGAACTTTAGCGGGCAGAATTTTATGTTCCAGCAACAGAAAACGTACTAACATATTGTATTGTCTCACGACTAAAATATACAAGAAAAATTATCTTGGTAACTGCAATAATCGTCTTTAACGTTTAGAAAAAAAGGTGTGTTGTTTTATTAGCAGGTTACATAACACTTTAATATATATAGTTTAGCTAGCTATAGCTAGCTCTATAGGTACTTCCCAATAAAAATTTACTTTCTGAACTCAGATAGTTCATTGTTAGATTTCAAATCCAGTTTATGGAAAAAGTTTTTATTTTTGTGGCGTTTTGAATCCTATGAAAAAACAAGGAAGTGAAGAGAAGGGCAGACTAATTTCTGGATATATGTAGACAGCTTCAGATATTATAAAAGCTTGCCTTAGGCATTCTGATATTCTGTTATGTAAAACAGCAGAACCATTAGAGATATTTTGAGAAGTAATTTTTGAAATACTTTTGAAGTTTTACGAGAACTAATTTTTTGCAAAGTTAGCAAGTTCTATTCTTGTTTTAAATACCTCTTCCTTAATAATCTGAATACAAGTATGAGTATAATGTAATTTTCCATAGAATAGATTGGAAGTGAACAGAAAAAATTCTGAGCATGCATACTTAAAATGTTCACTCAAACAGAAAATTCTCTTGTCTATTCTGTTCTGAGCAAAGTAGAATCGAGTTCAACTTTTTCTTTGCGTTGTGTACGAAAAAGACAAGTAGAGAATTATTTAGCCAATCAGGTTATTTCATTTTGTGAGAATTGCGCAAAGTGTGTTTACTTTCTGTTAAAAATGTGCGCAATATTATGAAATGGAAATTACAAGTAAAAAATTTTCTGTTCTGTTCTGTTCCTATCCATTTCATTTCATGAAAAATTTTCTTAAAGTGGAAAATATATAGCTGTTAAAGTGCCCAGTAAAGTGGGCTATAAAAAACACTTCTTGTTCAAAACCATACTTTTTGCTAAAAATAAAATTGAAAGACTTGAAACTTGCTATAACATGTTTTTCGGTTGGTTTGATAAACTTGAGTCAAAAAATATTTCCACTATTATCTTAATTCCTGAGTTTCTGAATTTGGTTGTTTTCAGGACACCAATAAACGATTTTTGACAGTATATGAATTTTGACAAAGATACATGTTCAAAAAACATAAAAATATGTGCCATGCTTGATTGGTGCAACCTAGTTTCCTATTTCCTTATATCACAGAAAGCTATACTCTGTCAATGAAAAACTCGCCAAATATCAGTTCAAATGGGCCAATTTTTATAACGTACAGCATATTTTTAAGCTGTGAGTGGGTTAATCTTACCTGACTCTGCATGAATACGGTTAAGGTATTATTGAAATTATAGATTTTTCAGAGATGCTAGATTCCCCCTTCTCCAAGTTTTATTATATTCTTTTTCTTGAAAAAATTCATCAATTTAAGTAAATATTTGATAATTTTTTTAAAATAGGGTCCCCAGAAATATACATATATATTTGTATGATTTATTTTTGTGCATCTGACTTCAAACAAGAAATGTTATTACATTTTACTGCAGATTTGCAAACGTTGAAATAGTTGAGCTAGCTAGCTAATAGCCAAGTGTAAACAATGTACCAAGCTAAAATACATAAAGATAGCTCTTATCAGCACGTCTGCAGTAGGTTTTTCATCACCTACTACGTGCTAAGCATATTAACAACAACCTTGTTTTTTAGCTAGCTATACAGAATAGTAATAGTAAGGCTGTTCTAGCTAGCTAGCCTTCAAAATTTTCGTTCCTAGCCAAAAATCGTAAAACTGGTGCTTTTAAGATCTGTACGTGGCTAAAAAACGTGACAATATATTTATCTTAACATTGAAAACAAACAGAAAACAAATATTACAAAAATATAAAGCTTTCAGAAGATAAAAAAGTCAAACAACAGGCCTACAAACCTCACACACTGACCACACACGACCATTTTCAAAATCAAAATGGCCTTCGTTCGTCCAGTCGCGAAGATCTTGGATTGTTTTTTTAAGCGAAAATCGTGGATTGTTTTTAAGAATCAGGCGTCGTGAATGGTATTCTACGCGCGAGCGGTCAAAACAAAGTCGGTATAAATATATCGCATTTGGTATTGGTGCGCATTTTAAAAATTTCGTGTTTCCGTTACGGGACGCGGCTTTCGCGGACACACAGACAAAATACGGCTATTATTAAAGAGACATTGAGTATTATGATATAGACTAGCCGGGGGACCCGGCGTCGCACGCCGGGGTAAGCGCCACAAGTAAAAGTGTTACCCAGCATTGAAAAGCCGGTGGAGCAATTAATAAGAACCGTAAACTGTGCCACACATTCAGGTGGAGCACTCTAGTATAGATATGCAGTATGTCGTAAACCTGGTGAAGCGCACAGAGTGTTTCAGGTATAATATATTTTTCAAAAAAAAAATTTCCTGCACAATTAGGTTAGTCTACAACGCGTTGTTACCCTGTCATAGTAAAAACACCTGACCAAACTTTGTTATTGTTTAGAAAATGTTCGCGGTGAAAGTTCAAAAATGAATGTTACTCTGGGCTGTGCGCTTAGTACAGTTAAACAATGTCGCACATTCATGTAGGTACAATACCTTTTTATAAAAAAAACTTTATCGCAACTTCGGTTAAGCAGAAACACAGGAAACAGCCCGTCGTTAACACTGGACTGAGCGCTTAGTACAGGTAAACCGTGTTGCACATGTGTTTATGCTTAATACCCTTTTAGCACAGTTTATTCATGGTGTTAACTCCGTCATAGCAAAAAAATTAGTCAACATATTTTTTTGCAGAATAAGTTTAATCATGACACCGGGATGAGCCTTTAGTACAGGTGTCACACATGTCTATAGGCGTAATAGCCTTTTCCCAAAATAACTTATCACAACTTCAATTTAAATAAAAATACACAAAACAGCCCGTTGTTAACACCAGGTTGAATATTTATTACAGGTAAACCGTATCACACATGAGTTATAGCTAGGCATAATAGCATTTTTCAAAAAAAACTTTATCACAATGGTTTAAATAAAAACACAGAAAACAGCCCATCGTTACTCTGTCCAGCTAAAAAAAATTACTTTGCGGATTAAGTTTTCATGACAGTAATAAGATGTGTAGTTACCTAACTATATTTAGCATCATAAAAATTATTGAATAAGAAATTTGTTGTAGCTAGCTGAAAACTGCATTTGGCTACTTTCACTTTTAAGCCAGAGGTAGGTCAAGAGCTAGCTAGCTAGCTAGCTAATAGCCACAACCCAAACATAAAAATAAATATTGATATACTAAACTGAATAAAAACTTTAAAAGAATGGGAATAAATACGGCTAGGTATAGCTAGCTAGCTAGCTTCAGCAGAATGCTATACCTCGAAATCTACGTTCCTAGCTAAAATCTTAAAATTGGTTTGTTTAAGATTTATACATGGCTAGAGAACGTGAGAAATATAAAGGGGTGAAACGTTAAGGTGTAGCTAAGTGCTACAAAGAAAATGGGAAAAGATTGGGAAAAGATAAAGTGTGTAAAAGCAAGGTAAAACCAATCCGTCCTCATGGCCTCGTGGTTGCGATATTCTGCTGAACTCGAGAAAGCCCCGGCCTAAAATTAAACGCCAGGTTGCGCAAACACGTGAAACGAATAAGGTTTCTGATTGGTTAATGAAGTTAAAGTCCGGCGCAAAAGGGTTGACAGGCTTATTACTCGGATTAATAGTCCGGATTAATGGTCCGGATTAATGGTCGGGGTGGCTAGGTCGAAAATGTGGATTTTTCGCAGTGGCGAAGATCGTGGTAAAAAGGGACGTGACTTTAAAAAGGTTGGTAGGACGATGAAGAGGTTACGAAAAAAACAAAAACTATGGTTGTTTCAGCATTGTTGAGGCGTGGTAAGAGGGAAGCAGCGATGCGCAGCTAAGCTACCATTTTGCGTGACAGACAGACAGACAGACAGACAGACAGACAGACAGACAGACAGACAGACAGACAGACAGACAGACGTATACGGGTATTATTATTAAGCCACAAGTAACTGTTGTTGAACGCCATGAGGAGCGCTTAATAAGAACCGCAAACTGTGCAACACGGTCAGGTGGAGCGCTTTAGTACGGGTATACAGTATGTCCTAAAACTGTGCGGCCTAGCGTTGGAAGGCCCAGTGGAGCGCCTAATAAGAACCGCAAACAATGTCACACATTTAGGTGGAGCACTTTAGGAGGTATGCCGTATGTTGTGAATCGAGTAAAGCACACACAACATTATAGTGTTTCAGTTGTAATGTATTTTTGAAAATATAACTTTACTGCAACATTAGCCATAAAAAAGCGCAGTTTACAACCTGTTGTTATCCCATCATAGCAAAAACAGTCGATCAACCTTTTTTATTTTTCGAAGAATGTTCCCGGTGAAAGTTCAAAAGTGAATGTTACTCCAGGATGAGTGCTTAGTGTACAGGTAAAACAATAGGTGTAATCACCTTTTCCGCAAGAAAATTTATTGCAACTTCGGTTAAACAGAAACACAGGAAACAGCCCGATGTTAACATTGGACTGAGCGCTTAGTACAGGTAAACCGTGTCAAACATTAGGAATAATACCCTTTTCAAAAAAACTGTATCGCAACTTCGGTTTACATGAAAACACAGGATGCACTCTGTTGTTAACACAGGAATAAGCGCTATACAGGTAAACCGTGTTGCATATGTCGTTAACAACGGGCTAAACGCTTAGTACAGGTAAACGGTGTTGCACATATATATAGATGTAATACCCTTTTCCAAAAAAACAGTCCGTTTTTATCATCGGGCTAAGCGCTTCGTACAGTTGAACAGAGTTGAACAGGCGTATAGGCGTAATACCCTTTTCCTAAAAAACTTTGTCACAACTTCGGTTTAAATAACAACACAGGAAACAGCCTGTCGGTACCCCATTTGGGAATACGCTTTTATGACAATAAAAAAGGTGTAGCTACGAAACTTCATTTTCATTAGGCGTAAGAAAGATTTGAAAATTTTGTTGTAGCTATTATAGCTAGCTAACTGTATTTATTTGGCTACTTTCACTTTTTAGCCAGAGGTAGCTAACAGCTAGCTAGAAAGCCCCCAGTAGTAAAATCAGATTGGTAGAAATAACGCAAATAGAAATAATACTGGCTAAGATAAAAAGCTGTTGTATCAAACTGAATGAAAAGGCTAGCTAGCTATGAAATCTATATATACGTTCGTAGCCAAATTCTTAAAATTGGTAAGTTCAAGATTTGTATGTGGCTAAAAAACGTAAAAACATATAAAAAACAAAAATAAACAGCTTTCAAAAGACAAAAACAGACTTACCAACTTCACTTCAACGCCACAGCTTTCAAAATGGCCGTATATATATCTATTTCATATTCCTTCGTCCCGTTAAAATCGGGTTCTGCGGGATTTTGCCGGGATTTTCCGAAAAAGCTGCGCGCAACCATTTTGAACAGACAGAATACGGCTATTATTATAGAGACGTCGAACCGCCGGGTTAAGCCACAAGTAACTGTTGTTCAACGCCTTTAGGAGCGCTTAATAAGAACCGCACACTGTGCAACCCTGTGAGGTGGAGCGCTTTAGTACGGTTATGCAGTATGTCGTAAACCAAGTGGAGCGCACACACCATTGTAGTGTTGCGACTGTAACATATTTTTCAAAAAATAACTTTCCCGCAACAAAAGCTGAATTAAAACAGAGTTTACAAACCGTTGTTACTCCGTCATAACAAAAACAATCAGGCAATATTATTTTATTTTGCGGAATA
Organism: Hydractinia echinata; assembly: GCA_030067915.1. Taxonomy (NCBI): domain Eukaryota; kingdom Metazoa; phylum Cnidaria; class Hydrozoa; order Anthoathecata; family Hydractiniidae; genus Hydractinia; species Hydractinia echinata. The sequence goes on from JASGCC010000030.1 coordinate 872,955, forward strand.
AGTTTCCGTGAAAGTTCAAAACGTAATCATGACAGCGGGCCGAGAACGCATAATACCCTTTTAAAAAAAAACTTAAGTTAAAACACAGGAAAAATCCAGTCGTTACCTCATCCAGCTAAAAAAAACTCCATAATTGGAGCGCTTTAGTACAGGTATGCAGAATATGTCGTGAATCAAGTAAAGCTCACACAACACCATAGTGTTTCGGTTGTAATGTATTTTTTTAAATTTATGTATATATATAAACTTTGATGCAATTTTAGCCGAAATAAAAACACAGTTTACAACCTGTTGTTACCCTGTCATAACAAAAAAAAATAGTCAATATTATTTTATTTTGCAGAATAAGTTTCAGTAAACCTTAACAAATTAATCATGACACAGGTAAATGGTGTGACACATGCGTTATAGCCATAATAGCCTTTTCCAAAAAAAACTTATCGCAACTTCAATTTAAATACACAAAACACCCTGTTGTTAACACCGGGTTGACCGTTTATTGAAGGTTAAAAAATTTTATCACAACGGATTAAATAAAAATACAGGAAAAGCCCGTTGTTAACACCAGGCTGAGCGCTTAACAGGTGAATCGTGTTATACATGAGCTTCCAAAAATCCTTATCGCTTCGGTTTTAAAAGAAATCAGTGAACTGCCTGGCGTTAACCCGGTTCAGTTTTAAAAATTACTCAGCAATTTTATTTTGCAGAATAAATTTTTAAAACAGTAATAAAAGTGGTCGCTGCCAACTGCATTTAGCATAAGAATTATTAAAAATTGTGTTGCAGCCAAACTGCATTTGGCTACTTTCACTTTTTAGCCAGAAGTAGCTAAAAGGAGGTAGCTAGGTAGACCCAACTTCTACATAAAAATAAATAACAATATACCAAACTGAATAAAAACTTTAAAAGAATAGAAATAAAAATAAAGATAGCTATAGCTAGCTGCGTTAAAATCTACGTTTCGTAGGTAGCTAAAATCTGAAAATTGGTTTGTTTAAGATTTATACATTGCTAGAAAACGTGACGATATATTCATCTTACATTGTAAAAACATCAAAATAAATATTCCTATAGATACAAAGTATTTAGAAGAGAAAAAGATTAAAAGGAGACTTACGAACCGGACAACATCACCTCCAAACTAAAATGGCCTCCGTAGCATGTTTCCGTTGTTTATCCGGTTCTGGCGTGATACCGAAAATATTCCGAAATTATGTTGCGTCCAACCGAAAAACGGAGGTCCGTAAAATTCGGGCCCTGCGCTACTTTTCCTAAAAAAGCTGCGCGCAATGATTTTGAACAAAATACGGCTATTATTATAGAGACTAGTCGTTAGCCCGTGGAAAAATTCGCCTGTCTTTTTTATACCGCATTGCGTGCGTCTCGCTACTTGCGCAGCTAAGCTACCATTTTGCGTGACAGACAGACGGACAGACGTATACGGGTATTATAATATAGACTAGCCGGGAAACCCGGCGTCGAAACGCCGGGGTAAGCCACAAGTCAAGGTGTGACCCGGCATTGAACACTCTGTGGAGCGCTTAATAAGAGCCGGAAACTGTGTCACACGATCAGGTGGAGCGCTTTAGTACAGGTATGCAGTATGTCGTATATCAAGTGCAGCGCATACACCATTGCAGTGTTGCGACTGTAACATATTTTTCAAAAAATAACTTTCCCGCAACAATAGCTGAAATAAAAACAGAGTTCTACAAACCGTTTTTACTCCGTTATAACAAAAACAATCGGTCAATATTATTTTATATCGCAGAATAAGTTTCGGCGTAAATTCAAAATTATTTGTGCAACCGGGTTGAACGCCTAGTACAGGCAAACAGCTTCGAACACACAGGTGGAACAATTAATAGTAGTCGTAAAGTTTAAAAAATAATTGTTACGGTGGGCACATTGCACATGCACATAGGCGTAACAGCCTTTTCCAAAAAAACAATCTGTTGTTAACACTGGGCTAAGTGCTTAGTACAGTTAAACATAGTTGAACAGGCGTATAGGCGTATTACCCTTTTCCAAAAATCTTCATTGCAACTTCGGTTTAAATAAAAACATAGGGAACAGCCTGTCGTTACCCGTCCAGCTAAAACAATCGCTCAGCCATTTTATTTGCAGAACCTAGCTAGCTATAACTGCATTTAGCATAACAATTACTGCTTAAGAATATTGTTGTACAGTAGCCAAACTGCATTTTTCTACTCTCACTTTTTAGCCAAAGATAGGAGCTAGCTAAATGGCCACAACCTCAACATAAAAATAAATGTAGGGTAGGATAAAAAGCTCTTATACCATACAGAATAGTAATAAGAAGGCTCTTAGATGGCTAAGTTAGCCTTAAAAATCTTTGTTCCTAGCCAAAAATCCTAAAACTGGTGCGTTTAAGATATGTACGTGGCTAAAAAACGTGACAATATATTTAGGTTAACATTGAAAACAAACAGAAAACAAATATTACAAAACTATAAGGCTTTCAGAAGATAAAAAGGTCAAACAGGCCTACAAACCTCACAACACTGACCACACATGACCATTTTTAAAACCAAAATAGCCTTCGTCAGCATGGTTCTTCGTTGGCATGTCCAGGCCGCGAAAATCTTGGATTGGTTTTTCAAAGAATCAGGCGTTTTGATTGGTGTACTACGTGCGAGCGGTCAAAACAAAGTCAGTAAAACTGTCAGTAAACTGTCCCATTTGTTCTTTGTGGCTCCTGAGCAAAAACGGCGATTGAGATCACGGGGGTTAATTATTATTAAAAATGGCGTATTAAAATAATGCATTTATTTTGTTCACTTAATTTATTTTTCATAATTAAGGTAATAAATCAAATTAATTAAATTAATTCAGGAAATAAATTAATTTCTTGAGTTTAGTTCAATTAATTATAAAGTTTTCCATTAAACAACCCCCTGGTTTCTAAAAACTCGCGGAAAAATCAAAGGATTATCGGTAACCCTTTTGAACACACAGACAAAATACGGCTATTATAATAGAGACTAGCCGGGAAACCCGGCGTCGAAACGCCGGGGTAAGCCACAAGTGAAGGTGTGACCCGGCGTTGAACACTCTGTGGAGCGCTTAATAAGAGTCGTAAACTGTGCCACACGATGAGATGGAGCACTTTAGTACAGGTATGTAGTATGTCCTAAATTAAGTGAAGCGCATACACCATTGTAGTGTTGCGACTGTAACATATTTTTCAAAAAATAACTTTCCCGCAACAAAAGCTGAAATAAAAACAGAGTTTACAAACCGTTGTTACACCGTCATAGCAAAAACAATCGGTCAATATTATTTTATTTTGCAGAATAATTGTCTGTGAAAGTTAAAAAATTAATCGTGACACCGAGCTGAGCGCTTAGTACAGGCATAGTCACAAGAAAAGAGATGGGTATTCGGCCATTTCGGGTCGTGTTATGCAATATTAGCGTCCAAGCCTGATTTGAGGGGGGTGGTCGGAAATAGAAGGCACGGAAATTTTTAAAATGGCTGTGGCGCAGGGTAATTTTCTCTTCGAAGATGACATTGATGCTCTTTAAGTAGCAATTGATGCTGTTATGTTAGAGAATATTGAAGTGGGGTTTGATCTTATTAATGATGATGATGCAACTGAAGTTTAAAATACTGGTTTTAGTTGTGAATGGTGTAATAAAGTCTGTATTTCCAAAAGAGGACTGAACAGAAACACACGAGCCAAAAACAACGAAGCTGCAGTTGCTGAAACACAGAAGAGAAGTAAGACGGCAGAGGGGTTATTGCATCCACTGTATTTCAAAACGTTCCTTGAAAAAAACATGAAGTTTGGAGCAAGGGCATTGAAGAAAAACAAACATAAAAACAGCTATTTTTATAGCTAGCTACAACTTTTCAAAAAAACATTACTTGGCTCATAAAGTCATCTAATTTGTGAATAAAGAGTATTCGTAAGTTTAAAAATTGGCAATATATTTTATATATCTGGTTATAAAAATCCTTGGTAAAAACAAAATAAAAATTTCAAGTTTCTTGCTCAAAGGATAAGTATCTCTTGTCAAATATAAGTTTACCTACTTATTTATTTAACACGGTTAACAAAGCAGTTTCTTTTAATTTTACCCGGGGGTAAATATGGCAGCTAAAAAAAAAATTTTTTTATGACTATTTCACTTTTAAAGTAAAACAAGAAAACCTGTCGGTTTGAACACACAATCCAATCCTAATAAATCAATTAGAACATGGTTAAAATCTGCCTATGCAAGAAAGTGGGACGGCTTAAACACTCACAACTGCCAGAAGGCTATTCTGACCTTCTGTCAGTTGAAACAAGAAGGTTTTCAACTATCTACGCTTTTGTGGAAATGTTCTATTATAAGGGGTAGCAGTACTTGCATATAGAGGGTGATGTCGATTAAAAACACACTGTATATAAAGAACTTTTACTATAAAAAAATATCAGTAATATTTTTTATTTATTTTCTTTTAATAAATTGTTTTCAAAAACCATGAATAACAAAAGAATACACAATTAACTATATATATAAGTATATATATAATAAAAACAAAGATAAAACACTGGGTATGCGAAAAATTGATTCCTGTAAAACCCAATAGACAAGTCCTGTTTGTACCATCAGCACATCATATATTACTGCAATTTTAAGTAACAAATTTGCAAATGAGAAAAAAATATCACTTATGAAAGACAAGGAATTTATAAAAAGTAGCAGCTTGGATGTGATTCTCAAAAATCTTCACAAACATATCGGAATAGAAGTAACATCAGGAAAAAAAGTACAGCTACTTCGAACTTCAATCTTCAAAAATTGTGTTATTTAATACAACAATAAACGTTAAAACTGAGAAAATGGAGCTGACAGCTATTCTCATAAATCTCTATAACAATATTATGTAAATAATTAATATATATACATAAAATATATTAGGCAACCACATTGTTTTTCTTTCTTATATTTATTGCATTTTTTGAAAGTGAAAAAAATATATGTCCTCTACCATCCTTTTATTACTCCAGCGATGATCTGGTGACTCATCTCGCCACATAACTTCATGGTTTTTTACGAGGGTGCCGATAAGCCGCAAACGCCCGCATATATAAGGGCAAGCTCGGGCGACTTTTCGAATTAAATTGACGGTTGTCCGCCGAAACCGCCCATTCCCGAAATGCAACACCTTGTAACATAAACATGGCGGACGACAGTTGAAAGCATGCGCTTGAAGAGAAAGGAATTAATAAAGTTTATGTATAAGTTATTTATCAAGTAAATCTTATTAAAAACCATCAGAAACAGTTCTTTTAAGCACTTCGCTACCACATAGTTAGTTCATTCGGTTCTATATGGGTTTTTTTAGGCGAATATCTGATTTTTTTTCAAAACGCCGAACTCGCCAGAAAACGCCCGCACTTTTCACGGTGTATGCGGCTTATCGGCACCCTCGTGGTTTTTATTCCATAAAATAACTTTGCAAAAATGCAGGTAAACAAAGTGGAATTTTTTCCCGGTTGAACAAAAGATGAATTAGCTAAAACGTCCTAATTTCGTGATTTACGTCTTAATTCTGTGATGTGTTTTTTTTTCAATGTGAGATACGCTAGGCTCTACATAGCTATACATTCTAAATAATATAAAAGCTCCTACGCAGCTTATTTCTCTTCGATTTGAAAAATCTCAACAACATAACAAATGCAAAATTCTGGACTTCATTGGCGATAAATTTGTGATGTAACCAATGATGTTGTTGTCTATAATAAAGTGAAACCTTGTGTTTACAATTATATTTGATTGATGTCAAGACTTTTGGGGTGAAGAATCATCTGAAATGACAAATTTCAAGATGATCGTATCATCATAATGGAGATAAAAAATCATTAGCAACACTGGTAAAAACTTTAGAAATAGAATAAAATGGAATAAAAAATAGAATCAAAGTCTGCAGAATGAATTTCCAAAATGCACCTAATTTAGCTATAGCTAGCTATAGCTAAGTTCCTTATAATTGATGCAATCAATATGTTTTAAGTTCCAAAATGATATTAAATCAATGTAAAACCATAGTTGAAAGGACTAAATACATACATTAAAATCGACGATAAGTAACCAGTAACCATCCAACATCCAACACATGTGGGATAAGACTCATAATGGCAGAAAAAACCAGTCAAACTTTTGTACGGAAAGCGAAATATGCACAAAAATGAATAAACGGCGCGCCATTAAACAACTTTTCGTTCCTGAAGTTTCGTTTCCAAACACTAGCCACCTAAGGTGTGAGTCGGTAACTTGTACATGTATGTATGAAATACGTTTATCTTAAGCTAGACTTAACTACACTATAATAAATACAACATTATGAGCACTAGATCTTAAGACATTCTTTTAAAAATCAATGTCAACCCGCTTTATAAATAAAATTTTTACCGCCTCGGCTAGTTTCTCATGTAATCTCGCACATGAATTGGCTCCGCGTAAAATATTCACCAATGTGTTCATTTTTTATTCCGAGACGAAGAAAGGCTAAACCAAACACACATTCCTGCGGATTGTGTGAAAAATACTCGAGAAAATAACAAACAAATTACGAATCCGACACTAGGTTCAATTTACAATTTTTTTTTACGTTATCGAAAGAAATATATGTTGAAAATAACATAATCAACCCCCGGGTGTTTTGAGTTGTAATTTCCCGTTATTAACATTCTTTTGCACCACACGCTTATCATACAGGAGATAAAACGTTTTCTAGCGAGGGCTTCATAAACTCGGTACTCTTTTAACAATAAACTACGGCAAAAAGGATTATCTCCGTTAATGTTGAACCGGCTTTCATCAATAACAAAACTAAACAGCTGGCGAATTTTAAAAACTTTGAAAATGATTGTGTACCATAACTGAGGTTTATTTGGAGAAGTACGTAGATTTTAAATATCTTATACGACGAATCAAGTGAGTATTTCGATGTTTCCGTAGCTCTACAACTAGCTAAGTGAACTATGTACAGTTCTTAATTCGAAAAATAAGAAATGGAAAACCTGATACAATAACAAAAATAATATAAGCTCACTGTATAAGGGAATAGGTGAAGTTAGTTGAAAAGTAAAAAATAGAAAATATATATTAAAAATAAATCTGCTAGAAAAATAGCCGTTTCAATGTCATTTTGTCACTTAATCATCAGCCTTCTGCTTTTTACGACACGGTAGGGGTTCATCACTGAATTCAACCAGAGCATTGTCAGCAACGTTGCCACGAATTATTGGACGAAACACTTTCTGATTTCTAATAGTGTTATCATTGAATCCAAAATCGCGAATAGTTGGGTTGTCCTTCCTTGCTCCCATTGACCGCTGACGTCGAAAATAATTCTCTAGTGGGTCTTGACAGAATCGTTCTGTCAGCACATACGACACATTGTTCTGAAGCAAAAACTGAATTAATTCAATGGCAGAGTTGAAAGTGATCTTAATGCCCTCATACGTCTGCCATGATATAAACATACTGACTTTTGCATTTTTAGTAAAGTTTCCTGGGCGATTCTCAATTGACTGGAGCCAGTCTTCAAAATATTGCAGGAACACTTCACGTAACCAGATAAATCGATCATCATTAGCTGTCGAGAAAGGAAGTAGAAATGGTTTCCGTTTTTTTACATGCTCTTCTGTGTTTCTGATGTTCAATATGTCAAAAAACCCATCTATCATTTGACAGAATTTAGCTGTTCCAGCTGCCTCTGGTGGACCAAAATTAGTGAGAACATTGCTGACTGTAGAGCTTAAAACTTGTGCAGCCAACTTGACGTTCATAACCGAGAATGACGATAATTTTATATGGTCGTATGACAATTTGGGAAGCAAATGTAAACCACAGTCACGATCTTCGTAAAAAATATCAGCAATGTGGTTCCATATGATGAACTTGTCCGTGTTACACATATATCGAGTGCAACGACCAGAACCAGAATTGGCGAGACAATTTCTTGCCGTTTATATCAAATGAGGAGGATCTGAGGATCTGAGGATCTGAGATGAAGTATATAAAACGCTTCTCAGAACTAAAGAGATTCAGAGTTCTGTATGTGACATCAACATTCGGGTTTGCGTTTTCATCACTTGTCATTGCGGAATGCATTCTGAACAACTTACGATTTGGTGATGCTCCATCACAAGTTGCTCCAACAACTTTCAGGTTACAACTCAGCTCACAAATTGAGACTGCTTTCCAAAATAATGGGAACATTTGGCTGGCTGTGGCACCATTTGTAGCAAAATTTGCCAAGCTGAATTTAAATGGATTGACAATACTACGTACCAGGAACACAAGAACATGACTGGCCAAATCATCGACTTTTTGAAGTGTTGCATAATTCAAAGTAATATCACCCAAGTCGATATAACCAATCAGTTCTCCGGTGTGCTTATCCCATACCAGATTTTGCTGTATTTTCATTTCATCTAAAAGAAGCACTATAAACTTTTCTTCATCACTGAAATCCTTTACTTTACGTTGTAATTCTTGGATTATGTGCTTGTTGAAACCACGCTTCGGGCGAATGTAATTTTTATAATCGCGTAACCGTCGACGACTGGGTAAAACTACAAAACCAGTGCCTGTTTTCTCATCATGCCTGATTTCATCATACATTGCTGGTGATTTCGATGCTAATGAAAGGCAATAGCGTATTATCATGGGATGATAACGAACACCATTTTTAGAAGCTGCTATGTATTTTTGTTGTTCGTCCCAAAAAAATTTCATAAATGGCGATAAGTTGGATTGGTCAGCATTGGACATTATTGATACTAAATCAGAATTTAGTTCAGAATTTACTGAAATTGATGCTGCTTCCAATTCGTTTCGTAACTGTGTTACTTGTGACTTTAATTCCATATTTTCCGAATTCAATGCCTTATTTTCCCCACGAATATCTTACATAGCCAACAAAACACGTTTAGGTGAAGTAAATGAAATTGGTGCATATAGACTGGCTGGAGTGTTTACAGTTGCTGCGACCTGTTTAGTGCTTTTCGTGCCTTTTGTTGTTGTGTTGAACACGATAGGCAGATACCACCTCCATTATTCAATATCAGACATTCTTGGGAGCGATATAAATTTGTCTGTTGTAGTGGTCCTTCATCTGAGAAAAACTCAAACTTTTTTGAGATTGTATGTCTAGTGACATGAATAGAAGAAAACAGGGAAGAGTCAGTGATTCCCGGACAAAACTTATACGATTCTAATATTTTTATGAGGTTTGATAATGTTATATTTTTTATTGATCGTTTATACGTTATATATATATCATGGTCATCAGGTATACCCCATGCATAGACTCTGATACTGTATGCTAGACTGATATCTACGTGTATTTCAAATTGTAGTGTTGAGTGATTATAATCATTTTTAGTAATTTGTATGTGGTCATCCCAGGACTCAATTTTCCAACATTCAGGGAGCTTAAGTGATTTGACTCTCTCAGTGAAATTTGAAAAAACTACTGTAAAAATCATGTGATGTTGGTTTTGTTGTTGAAATATGATTTGCAACATGTTTTTTGGCAGCAATGTTTGCAGCAGAAAGTCTTGGTTTTGTGAGTGTACTGAAAGGGAAGGGGAATGTATATAATATTTAAATTGTAAAATTAGTGTTATATATGTACATATTAACTTTGTTTTACCTGCTTGCAGGCAACGTTTTTTGTGGTAAATTGAGGTGTGGTATAGAACCAGGTACCATTCTTTTCCTCTTTTCATCTATATAGAGAAAGAAAAAGAAAACTTATCATTTTTATGCTTATTCCTTCGTCATTGGTTCCTATTAAGCTTAACTTACTTTGAACTATTTGTTCCTCAGAAAAATGTTTTTCACAAATATTAAGGGTGCAATTTTCAAGATTGTCCACCACTCTATCTTTCGTGATAACAGCTACAAGTTTTTCCCTCCAAGAGGAGCTATATTTGTCATTTCCTTTGGGTAATCCAAATATCGTACAATTTTTACGTCTGGAACTCGAGCAGCCATATATAGAACAATTTGCCCCAGGCATAACATTGCATTCAATCTCAACGTTGAAAGTATAAGCACAGTAATGATGTAATGTCAACAAACGAATGTTGAATTTTACCGCTAAAAAGTTTTATTTCGTGCATTCTAAAATAGACTGGGTACGAGAAAATCCCGGAACACGACCTCGATACGGGAAGCGGAGCGCGCTTGCTGCAGTGCCCAGACTATCTCTTTTCTTGTGACTATGGTACAGGTAAACCGTGTCGCACATGCGTTTAGGCTTAATACCCTTTTCAAAAAAACTGTATTGCAGCTTTGGTTTACAAAACACAGGATACACTCTGTTGAAACGCCGGGTTAAGCCACAAGTAACTGTGTTACCCGGCGTTGAACACCCGAATGAGTGATTAATAAGAACCGTCAACTGTGCCACACATTCAGGCAAGTATGTAGTAAATCAAGTGAAGCGCACAGAATTTATGGTGTTTCCGGTGTAATAAAGTTTGCAAAAAATAACTTTCGACATTTTAAGCTGAAATAAAAACACAGATTACAATCCGTTGTTATTCCGTCACAGCAAAAACAATTATATATATATTCGATATAATTTTTTAAAAACACACGAAACAGCCCGTTGTTTACACTGGACTGAGCGCTTTGTACAGATACACCGTGTCGCACATGAGTATAGGCGTAACACTATTTTTCAAAAAACTTTATCGCAACTTCGATTTTAAAAATCTGGAAACAGCCTGGCGTTACCCGGTCCAGTTAAAAAAATACTTAGCAATTTTATTTTCCAGAAAAATGTTCATAACAGTAACAAAAGCTGCAGCCACCTGACTGTATTTAGCATAATTAGTATTAGGAATGTTAGTAGCCAAACTGTATTTGGCTACTTTCATTTTTCAGTTAGAGGTAGCTAAAAAGGGCTAGCTAGATAGCCACAACACCAAATACAAATGGATAATAGTATACCAAACTGAATAAAAACTTCAAAAGAATAGGAATAAGTAAAGCTAAAAAAGTATAGCTAGCTATATAGCTAGCTAGCCAAGCTGGTTCAAAATCTACGTTCCTTGCCAAAATCTTAAAATTGGTGATTTAAGATTTTTACGTGGATAAAAAAACGTAAAAATATATGTGCCTTAACATGAGAAAACAAATACTACAACATTAAAAAGCTTATAAAAGACAAAAAGGTCAAACAGATCTGCAAACCTGACACCATCACTTCCAAACTTAAATGGGCTCCGTGTAGCATGTTTCCGTTGTTTACCCGGTTTTGGCGTGATTCCGAAATTATTCCGAAATTAAGCTGCATCCAACCGAAAAGCAGAGGTCCGTAAAAATCGGGCTCTGCTCTATTTTTCCGAAAAGGCTGCGCGCAACCATTTTGAACACACAGAATACGGCTATTATTATAGAGACTAGCCGGGAGACCCGGCGTCGAATCGCCGGGTTAAGCCACAAGTAACTGTTGTTGAACGCCCTGAGGAGCGCTTAATATGATAAGAACCGCAAACTCTGCAACACGGTCAGGTGGAGTGCTTTAGTACATGTATGCAGTATGTCATTAATCAAGTGAAGCGCATACACCATTGGTAGTGTTGCGACTATAACATATTTTTCAAAAAATAACTTTCCCGCAACAAAAGCTGAAATAAAAACAGAGTTTACAAACCGTTGTTACTCCGTCATAGCAAAAACAATCGGTCAATATTATTTTATTTTGCTAACTAAGTTTCAGTAAACTTTAACAAAGTAACTGTGACACTGGACTAAGCGCTTAGTACAGTTAAACCGTGTCACATGAGTAAGGTGTGACACCATTTTTAAAAAAACTTCAACGTGACTTCAGTTAAAAAAAAGTTCAGAAATCCGCCTGTCGTTATCTTGTGCAGTTAAAAAAAATACTCAGCAATTTTATTTTGCAGCATAAGTTTTCATAACAGTAATAAGAGTGGTAGCTGCCTAACTGCATTTAGCATAAGAATTATTGCTTAAGAATATTGTTGTAGCCAAACATGCATTTTTATAGCTACTCTCACTTTTTAGCCAAAGATAGAAGCTAGCTAAATGGCTACAGCCTCAACATAAAAATAAATGTTGGCTAGGATAAAAAGCTTTTATGCCATACAGAATAGTAATAAGTAAAGCCCTAGCTAGCTAGCCTTCACAAAATCTTCGTTCCTAGCCAAAAATCCTAAAAATGGTGCGTTTAAGATCTGTACGTGACTAAAAAACGTGACAATATATTTATCTTAACATTTTAGAACATACAAAAAACAAATATCACACAAATAAAAAGCTTATAGAAAACAAAAAGGTGAAAAAGACCTACAAACAACAACCATCATCACTTTAAAAACTAAAATGGCCATCATGTTTCGGTCCTCATGTTTCTTCGTTGGCATGTCCAGGCCGCGAGAGTCTTGGATTGGTTTTTCAAAGAATCAGGCGTTTTGATTGGTATACTACGTGCGAGCGGTCAAAACAAAGCCAGCAAAACTGTCAGTAAAATTGTCCTATTTGTTTTCTGTGGCTCCTGAGCGGAATCGGCGATTGAGGTCACGGGGGTAATTATTTATTAAAAATAACGTATTAAAATAATGCATTCATTTTAATCACTTAACTTATTATTTAATTAAAGTTAATAAATTAAAGTAACTAAATTATTTAAAAAAATAAATTAATTTCTGGAATTTATTTTGATCAATAATGAGATTTCCGATTAAACAACCCCCCTGGTTCCTAAAAACTCGCGGAAAGATCAAAGGAATATCGGTAACCCTTTTGAACAATCAAAATACGGCTATTATTATAGAGATATAGAGATACGAGAAATTGGACGAATATCAAGTAGGTTATTCTGACAAATCGGAAGACTACTTAAAAATGGACCATTTCAACGGAACAGACATCATCTTAGAAGATGAATAAAAGGCGAAAAAGGCTCTGGTTGTGTCCAAATTATGTTTCTGATTAAACTCTCTTTATAATAGACCCGATAATACTAAAAAAAATTGTTAAGAAACTTTTTCTAGTAACACGAACGCAGATCTTAAGAAAATTCTACTAGTTGGGTACAGTTTTTCCCTGTTAGTTAATAGCTAATGTACACTTTTACTATAACATGACTTCAACACCATCTATTTCTTCGATATGAATCCATATTTCAAAATTGTAAAAAATAAGCACATCCCGGCTCGGCTGAAACGTAGACGTTCTGTTAAAAAAGCAAATATGTGATGATTTTTGCTTGGATCATTTTTGAACGGGATTATTAGCAATTTTTTAGAATAATAAAATACCGTATATTCAAACTTCAAAATAGTATGCCATTTTACCATTTTAAGTTTTGGAAACACATTCTGAATAATTCCATCGGGCATTTGGTTGAACATCGATACTCTCTCCTTCAGCACACAAGATGTTCGGCATGATTGTTCACATGAAGTGATAAAACGCGAGATTTTACGGACCATACTTCAGAATGGCGAAGCTTTGTTTTGATTCGTTGAATTTTTCATGACTACCAGTCATAAATACTTTATGCATAGCTAACTTATGTTGAATTTACTTATTATCTCTTTGTAAGTTTTGACGAACAAAGATTCAAGCCAAAACATACGAACGGAGGAACGAGAATAAAGATTTCGAAGAAAATTAAATTGGCATCACATTTGATTTGTTTTCGTATCGTATGTGAGTGAATTTTTAATGAGATCGACAGTATGAGCAGCATACCGACCGGAAATACGCAAGTCAAGGCTTCAGCTTTAACAAAACTTGATACCACAAGTGCAAAATTTACAAATATTGATCGAGTGAAGAACTTACTTTATCCTGAGAAGTCTATTGCATATTCGTATACAAACCCGATTACAATCAATACTGCCAAGCAAAGTATTTCATCCAATAAAATCAGCGTTGATGGAAAAGTTGTTGACATCAATATTTTAACCAAACTGCAGCAACAAAATGGCGGAAACATTGTTTCCTTTACTGCTTCGAAAGAGTTTTTATCAAATATAGCTTCAGCTAAGTTCAATGTCAGCAAATCAGTTTCCACTTCAAAAAAACAAGAGATGTCATTGTTTAAAATGGCCAAGCAACCCCAACCTGTCCAAACATCAACAAAAAAATCACAAGAGAAAATGCTACTCCCAAAGACGCCAGCAAATGGCTATACTCCCAAGTCCAGCATTGAAGTGAAAAAGTTTGCGCCGGAAATAAAGGGATTATTAACAGGACTGTCAACAGCTTTTAAGACTGCAACGCCAACATCCAGCATATCAACTGCATCATTTCAATTATTAAAAACAACTAGTGTCGTTCCAGCTTCATTTCAACAAACCAAAGCAGGAAGTGTTCTGTTTGCACTAAAAGCATCAGAAAAAGCCTTAACAGCAAAGCCAGTTACTATAGTGTCTGCAAGCACAGTAAAGCCATTGCCTGCTATTTCAACTTTCAAAGCTAACATGACAACGAGGACTGTTATTAAGCCTGTTATCCAGCATACAACAATAACCAAGCCTGCCATACAACCAACTGGATCGAATAACGTTCCACCAAGTACAACAACAACAAGTAGTTATTATGAAAAGGCTTCATCAATATCAGCTAGTATGGAGACAGGACGGATGAATTTATTCCGAAAAAATTTAAACATCAAAACAGAGAGAAATCTAAAGGGCACTAGCAACTTGGCCAGTGTTAGGATTAATACAAAAGGACCAACGGCGGATGTGCGCAAGACCTTAAATACTATCATCAGTGATACTAACAGAACAGAATGTACCACAAAAAAAGTAGCAGAAAAAGAAAAAACACCTTTTCAAATGCATAACATTCTAAATTTGGATTCAAAGACAAGAAATGCAACAAGCTTAAAAGGAGGTGTTACAATTTTGGCCACAGAAACTGCGAAATCATTTATGTACCAAACAGACTCGACAAAACTAAACAAAACGAACCATCGCCACGAGAAAGAAAACAAGGGAATGATTTCTGGGTATGTTATACTCTTTATTTTCTGTTTTTATTTATCTTTAATTTCGTTTTGATTTAAATTTAAAAACCCAGCTGCATTAATCATTAAATTGTTTGATCGTAAAGCTTTTGTTATTCTTTTCTGGATGAATATTTAAAGTAGCCTATTTTTGACATGGCGGTACTGTTGTGTCCACTTTCGGGATCAAACAAAAGATCGGAGGTAAATTAATAACGTAAAAGGTGGCTCAAGGACAGCATCGGAGGAAAAAATGCTAATCCCCCATATTTTATTAAAACATAGACATTAACTAGATAACTGTTCAATGCTAAGAAAAAAAATCAGAAAAAAAATCGTGTTAAGAAGAGAAACTGGTACCAGTTGTGATGTTGTGTAACTTCTGTATTAGATTGAACTAAAAGAAGGACCAGATTTGATTTATGCTGATTATGTTTACTGACCTTTACGTGAGGTATAGCGCATGTTCAGTTTATTTTTTTAAGCTGTGGGCCACTTGAAAACGGCGACTTTTGAGCATGATTTCAAAGTTGATAATTTGAACAGGAAGTTTATTACCGAAATAAATGCCGATGCGATGCGAAACTTAATGTCGCGTAGCCTGTTTAAAATAAACCGTACATAAAGGCTCAGATAAACTGACATTTTTTCAATCATTCTTATTGAGATTTTATTGAAAGTGTATACACGAAAAACGGACAAAATGTTAAACTTTTCATTTTCAATGATCATTGATAATGCTTAATAACAATGATCGTTCACAATAACTGTAAAAATGATAGTGTATCTGAGCCGCCACCGTAAACAACTATCAAAAAGAATACTGGTTTTCTCTTTCCCAACTTCCCAGTGGGCACGAGAACGTTTTTTTAACGTCCAAAAAACGTCATTTTGATCGTTCAATTAACGGTCAAAGAACGTACCGTTTGCACATTCAATAACCACTTTTTTCAGGACGTTCAAATAACGTTCAGCATGTAACGTTCAAATGACGTTCTAAGTGAACGTTCAAATAACATCATTTCGTTAGTTCAATAAACGTTCCGTTTGCACATTCAATAACCACTTTTTCCAGGACGTTCAAATAACGTTCAAAATATAGCGTCCAAATAACGTCATTCCGTTGGTTCAATAAACGGTCAAATAACGTCCTGTTTGCACATTCAATAACCACTTTTTTCAGGACGTTCAAATAACGTTTCATTAGTAACGTTATAGTTACATCACTATGATGATTAAAGAAACGTTTAAACAACGTCATTAAGTGAATTTTGCAGGAAAGGAAGTTAAAAAAAAACAGAATATAAAAATATAAATTTATTAAAATTAAAATCGGTGAAATTCAAACCATGTTAATTATTATGGAACACATTATAAAAAATATAAATAAAAAACTTAAATATTAATAAATTAGTATCAGGGTGACTACTACTTGATTACGTGCTTATTTTTCTAAGTTTTTCTTTCTAGTTTAAAACTTATTGAACTTTTTTTTAACAAAATATGTAAGAACATCTTACAGAGTAGTTACCCTGAATATACATGTTATGTTGTTATAAATAAAATCTGTAAAATACAAATCTAGATAAATAAAATATCTTACAAAATCTTGAATATGTTGTTATCCACATCGGAATCTTTGATTACAAAAAGGTTTATTTGAGGCCTACAGTAAATTCATAGGGTAATTAATAAGCCTTTCTTTTAAAAAGTATTTACACATAAATAATCAACAAAAGAGAAGACGACTTTAGTTGTTTTTGTTTAAGCGCCCAGGGCTATACACGCTTTTTTATAAACAACACAAAACTTTGGCCGAGGCTCCGTGTTTCGGTATTATGTTGCGTACGAATTGCTCTGTTTTTGACAGATTTGAGCCCGTGTTGCTTATAAAAAAGCGTGTATTTGTTCAAGTGAACTTTAGAAGCAAACCCTCTTGGATATAATTTACAAATAAAAACTAAAGAAAAACTTTTTACAGAGCCTAATGCTAAGAACACTACACGTTTTTTTTATAAGAACTAATTTTTTCATTTAGTTGCTAAGAAGTTGCTAAGTGTAATATTCAAATTTTACCATATTTAAGCTTACACTTGCTTTTTGCGCTTTATGTTATTATTTACTAGAAAAAAGCCCTTAGCAACTCGGTTGCTTACAAAAAAAACGTGTATATAAAACAATAAAACAGAAAAGAAATATATACAGAACTGCAAAAAATGTTCTCCTTTGAGGTTTTTATCACGTGTTGCTCTTTCGCCCACCTCCTCCACATCGGTCTGGCGAGGACTTTAGCAAATTAGCTATTGCTTTTTTAATCTCAGCCTCCGTTCCACTATTAAATCGGTGTAACACACATTCTGTAAAAGAAAAATCAGATATATCTTAATTGAGAGAAAGGTTATTAAAAACTTTTAATAAACATTTCGAATTTAACAAGCATAAAAGTTTCGCGAATAGCATTTTTATTTTGAGCTTAACTTTCCACAACTAGAGAGAAAGAGAGATTTTTGGTATTTTCCAGATTAAAAAACTTTCATAAATGTATCTTCAGCTCTTTTAGGCTGACCTGCACTTAAGTAAACAAACTAATGCATTACACTCCTTACCCAAAGAAAAAAAAACTCTTTTTAACGACAGGCTAAACATGCAGGTCATTACAACACTGACACGAAAGCCAAGTTATCAAAATTTCACGAAAAAAACTCTTTTTTTTACGACAGGCTAAACATGCAGGTCATTACAACACTGACACGAAATACCAAGACATCAAAATTTTAAGAAAAAACTCTTTTTAACGACAGGCTAAACATGCAGGTCATTACAACACTGACACGAAAGCCAAGTCATCAAAAATTCAAGAAAAAAAACCTAGATTAGTGGTTATAGCTCTCGTACTCTGTGCGAGAGACCGGGGTTCGATTCCTCTTGACGGCGATTCAACATGGGCGAGTGAATGTTACCATAGCCCCGGGTTAACCCAAGCCATGCGAGGGCAATTGGGAAGATGGCACACTGTGTGGGCCGTTGGATGTTGCCGGGAGTTGTCTAGTAGAGCGCGGGCCCTAATTGGGTCTGCGTAGCTCAAAATGAGCATTAAATACTCTAGGACTCTCCATCTAAGCCATGGCCCCTCCTGGAAATAATAGACAGGGTATATCCCTCGATATTTGTGAGGCTAGCCATGTAAAATATGCACATCTATCTATCTAACGAGGGTGCCGACTCGCCGCAAAAACCACGGGGCTGTCGGGCGACTTCCGGCGTTTTTAAAAAAAATTAAAATTTCGCCCGGAGAAACCCGAATCAACCCGAAACAACATTTTTTAAACCTTTATTACCATGATGTATAATTTATTCTTTTAATGTCGAGCAGTGGTAGTGGAAGACTGTTTTTTATATCATTTATTTAAATCTCTGGTTATGACGGAGGGTTAGCTAGTAAACAAAATAAGAGCGCGTATATTTATATTAACATAAATGTCTGTCTTCTGTGTATTAACGAAGTCCGTAGATACTTTACAGTACAGCTACTTTGCCATTATAGCGCATTATTTGCATATCGGCACATAACGGCATGGTTAAGGTACCCAATACCAAACATAAACATAACGGGGTAGAGACTATAGTCATATACTCAACAGTGGAAGTTCTGAAAAAGCTGTTTTTTCTATCATTTATTCGATAAATATAGCTGTAATAAAATCCCACAAATAATAAACTGAGAGTAAAACGACAAAATAGCACCTTCCTTCTTCGCGACAAAATTTTAATGAGAACAATGAGCCTCGCGCGCATTGTATTTCGGGCGGTTTCGGACGGGCCCAGGCTTTTCCGGGCGATTACAGACGAAAACCTTGAAAAAACCTCGAAAAAACGCCCGCGGACGCCCTAACATATACGGCGTTTCCGGCGAGTCGGCACCCTCGTTCTATCTATCTATCTACCTGACACGAAAGCCAAGTCATCAAAATTTCACGAAAAAACTCTTTTTAACGACAGGCTAATCATGCAGGTCATTACAACACTGACATGAAAGCCAAGTCATCAAAATTTCAAGAAAAAAAACACTCTTTTTTATGGTCATTACAACACTGACACAAAAGACAAGTCATTTTTTTAAAAAATAACAGCTTTTTACTTTCTGAATACCATGACAGCAGACCATAGCCAGCTACACACATGTCACTACAGCTAGATAAACAATGCTGACATAATAGCCCCAAGCAATTTATATATTAAAACCTTAGCTATGCTAGCTAGCTACACATCTTATATATCATAAGAAACATAAAATATATACAACTCACCACCGCTACACATAACGCTACCTCTTTCCGCCATCATTATTGCCTACTAGATCATGTGCTCACAAAATTAAACCATGCGCGCTCATAGCTCGCAATGGCTGATGGTCTTCAACCTCGTCCCCGGATTTCTTTTCTCTTTTGACTACCAAGGGACAAGAAAAAAAGACAGAGTTCTGGAAGCGATGTTGTGAATGGGACAACGAGACAAGTTGCTCGCATTAAAACAATGGGCTACCGCACCGCGTGTTTTGTTGAATATGTCACTCCTTTGGGATATAAATGAAAACATTGGGCTACTACCGTACCGCGTGTTTTGTTAATTACTCCTTGGGGCCTATAATAAGCACTTCTTTAACACTGCTATGTAAACGACGCTATTGTATCATCGTTACTTACAAACGTAAATTTTGGTTTCTTTAAAATAACGTTACAAAAGAAATGTTACAAAAACGTTTAATCGTATACCGTTTTTATAACGTCACACTAATAACGTTAAAAGTACGTAACTTTAGTGACTAAGAAAAACGTTTTCCTAAGAACGTTTCTAAAACGTTTAATTTGAGTTCGTGTAAATAACGTTACAAAACAGACGTTACAAAAACGTTTAATCTTATATCGTTTTTTTAACGTCACACTAATAACGTTAAAAATACGGGAATTAGTGACTTGCAAAAAACGTTATTCTAAGAACGTTTCTAAAACGTTTAATTTGAGTTCGTGTAAATAACGTCACAAAACAGACGTTACAAAAACGTTTAATCTTATATCGTTTTTATAACGTCACACTAATAACGTTAAAAGTACGTCATTTAAGCGGTATTTAAAGAACGTTATTTTCATACCGTTTTAAAAACGTTTAATTTAGGTTTGTGTAAAAAACGTTGCAAAAGAAGCGTCATAAAAAAGTTTTTTTAATGTTCAAACCAAAAACGTTGCAAATTAAACGTTCAAATAACGTGATTTTTTGGTTCCGAACGTTGCAACCAAAAAAAACCTTAAAAATAACGTTATAATAACATTTTGGTAAACCAATTGAAAATAATAAAAAACAAGACGTATAGTGTACGTAAACTATCTCGCACGTTGTAATGATATTACTGTCATTTAAAAATTATCACAGAATCTTTTTTACTTTAAAATTAATTTTACTCGGTGAGTTGCCCGTGTACCATTCCCCAGCGTTTTCATTTAGAACACTTTCACAAAAACGACACGTGGCACTGGGAAGAAGTCAGTGATCCCAACCCTTGTACGATGCCATATACATCTGAATAGTGTTTGCAACAATAGGCCACGCGGCCTTGAGAAATTCAGTATGACGAATACACGCATAATTTCCCTTCACAAGTATTCCGCCCGCCTTAACATTACGTGAATGGGAAACGGTCTTTACCACTATAGATCTAAAAGCGTATATCCGCTGTCCACGAAATCTTATTTTCCATGTACCATTTGTCCGCGCGCGACGGATTTTTAATCTCTAAATGGAGTAGACTTGGCTCTACTAATTTCATGAAGGGCGTGTAATTCGATGTGTGTTTTCACTAACAATGCACAAAATTTCTTAAAAGCAAACAGCGCAGAAAAAGCAACAGTTTGGTAAACACCGGCAAATTTCTTAACGATATAGCCGTAACGGATGACAAAAATTGGTGTTTAGACATAAAAATAAACGTACTAAAGTCAGAAGTGTAATAACAAAACAACTTGGTAAATACAACAATGTTCATTCCATAAGTTCGGATATGTTTTTTATGTTCTGTATAAAACAAATAGCCGCAAACAAAGTTGGATTAATTTTTGGATACAATGAGGGAGACTAGAGTCTTGTAAAACATCACACACTGCTCTAACTGTAATAATTAAACTTTGAAAAGGAGTCAATCTTTCTACTTTTTATCAAGATAAAAAATACAGGTTACATACCAAATGAAATAATACAATAACAAAACTTAAACAAATAGAGATGGCTTTTTATAGTCACATACCTGTTCTTTCCCACAACAAGTTCTATCTGTTTTGCATCTTTGGTAATGACGTCAAACTGAAGGTCCTGGGGTTGCTTTAAACATCGCCTAAAAGTGATAAAAGGAGCTTCACGACTGCAACATTCAAACTTAAAGTTACAATTATAAGCATCATTGCCACTCCTGCTATATGCAAAGAATAACATGAACCATATTTGCAATGTGTGCAACTAAAACGTTTTTTCATGTTGCATGTGCAATAGGAATATATCACAGCTTGATAAGTTTCTAATACGATCATATTTCTAGTGAAGTAGTTATAGTCACAGCGGGCGTTGTCGTTTGAAGTCACGTATCTAGTGACATCTCCCTCAATCTGGAAGAAGCTACCGAATAGCATATCAGATGGGGCAAAATAAAATATATATAAAAAAATAAAAAAATAATATAATAAAAATATAAAGAATAAAATAAAAAGCTGCGCATTTAATATTATTCTTGTCTTGTATAGTACAACAACCACACTTGCCTCAGCAAAACGTCAAACACGATGTGTCTTTTCCAATTTTAAAACAGATGAGTATTCGACGGAAATCATGACTGATAATAACAGATTGTTTCATTTTTTCCTTATAATAAACTTCATGCATAGGCTAGCATAACTTTTTAAGTAATATCGTCGGTCAATATTTTAATTTTTGACATATTTATATACTTAAAATGATTTATTTCACCACATCAAATAATAATCCGTTCAGATTAGACATTTCAGATTAACACCGCTTTTCTAACTTTTCTTGTTAAATTCTATCGCTTTATGCATAGCGTAATGGCCTAATCGGTGATCGCATCGTACTGAGAAGCAAGAAGTGCTTTTACGCAAGGGTTTGAATCCCCCGCGAGGCAGATTTTCTAAAATAAAACTAAAACTTTGCAAATGAAATCCCGTTGATGACGTTGCGATTGACCATTTGGGACATAGCCAGCTAGCCAGTTACGAGTTGGAAATCAATACTATTCTCGCAGGCGAGATAGTAATAAGACATACAAAATTGAGTGAAAGAGCATTAATCTAACCTTTGGTGCAAATATAGTCACAATTTATATTTTTAGATTTTCAGAATTGTACGAAAGAGCCGTTCAGAATGTCTTGAACATAAAATCTTTTACTGAAGATTTGTCATCAGCGGAAGGACGAGCTAACGACTTAAAAGATTTCGAAAAGGCATTTCAAACATACCTAGATAAACCCATGGATATTGACAAGAAAATAAAGCGCCATCTGTTAGACTTTAGTGGGATTAAATCCATCCCGTCCGCTGAGGCACCGGCTGCTAAAAAACAAAAACTAGATGAGAGAAGCAGCGGCTTATTATTGAAAAAATCGGATAAAAAAAATTCGCCAAACTTTAATGAAAAAATCTTAACCAGTGACATCTTTGATTTTAGGACAGATTTAAATGAAGAAAAGACTAGTTCAAGATATAGATATAAAAGTCCCGATGCGGAAAATATGATTTTTTTTTCTCAATTTCTTTCCGAGCAACCATCGCCTTCGAGAAACCAAACTTCTCGATCCTCTTATTCATACGCAGACTTCCCCTGGCTGTACCCGCAATATATATACGAGCGTTACTACCAACATCATCCTACATATTATCCTTATTGCGGAGATTACCAACAAGAAGCAACTGTTGGAAAATATGAAAATTCATACACACATGGCGGAAATGATAAATTCATTAGCAACAAAGAGCATCACAGAATGAAATTGAATACGGTCAAAAAATCGAACGCAGACAGTAAGGAATCGAATGTCTTTTCTACGGTAGGCGATGACGAATTGAAAAAGATCTATAAAAAAAAAAAAACGGCGGACAAGAATAAGCCACCTACAGTTAGATCGAATTCAGCACAAGAAAAGAAATCCAAATCAAATCAAAAGAAAGTTTAAAATATAGACCATATACCCTGAGACAACGGGCACTGATCTTGAAGAAGGAGAGTAAATTAGGAAGACTGAAGCCACCAGAGCAACCAAAGTTTATTTTGAAAGAGCTGAAGGGAAAATCTGTGACTAAGAAAGAGCTCTTTCTTGGTTCGTTAGGCTTGCGAAGAATTCTAAAACGACTTGACAAGAAGGAAAAAGATGTCAAGTAAAAAGAAAATTGTTATTATGAAGTTGTTATAACATAGCTAATTTTTCAGCATGATAAAAGAAAATATGTGGTTCGCTCAACTTTCCCAGAACTATCGGGGTAACATACTTGTCAGTACATCCTCTTCGATCCGCTCTTAGCTTTCGTGCATATATTACCTCCTCTTACTAGTACGATCATGTTTGCAATTCTAGTTCTCTATTTTTGTCATCATCCCATTGTCTGCGTGTGTTTTTTGTTATATTTTATCAAGTCTATCGCTTATTTATTTTGTATATATATAGTAAATTTAATTCTTCAAAATTAGTTTTAAAAATTGTTATCGTATTTTTTCTAATAAACACTGCAGGGTTTATTAAAAATTCCAGCTTTTGGATGCGGCGTTCATTAACAGGTGGCGTTGAGCCTTAAAAAGGCCCACAAAGTACCCAATAAGGTACATGGTCCAAATTTTATGATTGTGCAATAATGCTATGGAGAAGTTTAAAAATGTAAGAACTTACCAAAATTTCCGGTCTTAGCATGGTCAGACCCACCATGTTTTTGACTCTAAATCCCATAGAAACTGTGTAAATGTTACCTCACCAGGTACAAGGCACAAAAACTACCCAAGATAAATTATCAAAAATCAGATTTCAAATACAAAATAACTTACTAAAATAATTGGGTCAAAGTACAGGCAAGACCCCCCACAAAGAATCCAAAAAGGCCTATAAAATACCTCATAAAGTACATGCATCAAAATTTGTAAATAAGTACCACTTATATAAAGGAACTTGAACGAAGAAGAACTTACCAAATATTGTGGTCCTAAGTCTTGGTTAGACACAGAGACCCCCACAGAGATGAGGAAATATTATCAATCATGCACAATTCCTGAAAAAAAAATCTAAGTTTATTAGGAGAAGATGCTACAGAACAGGTTTAGTGTTTTTATTCAGAATATTTTATACAGAACATGTTCTGAAGAGGGGCGAAAAATTTTTTGAAATCTGTGACATGGTCAACTCACCCCGGGGTGAAAAACGAGTAAGTTTACCCCTGGGTGAAAGTCAAATTTTTCATAAAATCACTTATGTGGAATATGCGAGCCAGCACTACAACTTCTTCAAGAAATAGTAAAATATATAAGCATATGAGGGATAGAAAAACATTCCTTCAGCATAGTTTTGCGTATTTACTCCTAATATGTACGCTTTTCGAATAATTTGAAGAGATAGGTTAAACTGAATGTGGCGTATTATAAAAAAAATAGAAGAAAATAAAGATAATATGGAAATTAATTTACAGCAACCAGCTAAACAGATTAATGGTCATGATATATACAACCTCTATTTTTTGACTACACATTTTATTTATATGAACACTCTACTTGAAGAAACTTTCAAATGTTCTTAACTTTTCGAAGTTTAATTGAAGTCCAATTGATGAACAGTTGAAACAGTCTTATTTCAGAATCCTTGCAAGAATTTTTTTTGTTTTTTTTT
This sequence comes from Hydractinia echinata, assembly GCA_030067915.1. Classification (NCBI taxonomy): domain Eukaryota; kingdom Metazoa; phylum Cnidaria; class Hydrozoa; order Anthoathecata; family Hydractiniidae; genus Hydractinia; species Hydractinia echinata. The sequence continues at coordinate 897,896 of JASGCC010000030.1, forward strand.
TGGAAAAAGATAATAATACTGAATACAGAGGTAATTATTTCATTTTTTTAGAGTCTGCAATTGAATTTTTAACAACAGCAAATTCTGAATGTAATAATAATCAGAACGTGAACGAACAGGAACAGGAGCGTTAACAAACTCTATATCTGCAAGGCAAGGCTAGACTGACAGTAATTTTGTTCGAACCGAAATTATATCTCATATTCTTGACGATCTGTCATTGACAAAAAAGGAAGATGTCACTCAAGACCTAAAGCCAAATCAGATAAGGAAAAATAACACCAACTTTAATGCAATCATAACATCAGTAGAAGAAACAATGAATCCATTCTCCGAAAATTTAGACAAAGACAAGTTATACAACATTGGCACTGGCAAATGTGCAGCAGAGGATACTGAATATTTTCTTCTAAATGTAATGAAATCTGGTTCTGATTTGCGCGAGAAGTTTTTAAGGGAATGTATAACTAATCCAAAGCGGTTTGAAGAAATCATCAAGAGACAAAAGTTGAAAACATTTGCAACAGAAGCTGGGATTCATAAGATTGGAGGACCAAATCAAAAGGTAGTCGCAGTTAGTATGGTACGAGACATTTTTGGTTCTATTCTCCATCTATCACTACAAATAAAGAAAGTTGATATGGCTGAGGTTTCCTCTTATTCCAGTACCACTATCACTGAGTCATGTACATGGATCAATGCAGAAAACTACAAAAGCTTCGATCATGAAACACTTGGAATCTAAAGTTGTCACCATAAATCCTTCCTACAATGTTAAAAGTGAAGTCATACATTTCGCTTTTGATAAAACAGTATCTCCATCAATTAAAGATTGTGAAAGAGACAAAAGAATGCTGGATAGGAGAGATTCTTTATATCATATTTCAGGACCAGGACAGAAGCACCTTGGAAGCTGCGTGCAGGGCTTAAGAAACGACCAGTTCAAAAATCTCTAGTGCAGTTTCTTGTTCAGAGCTGGGAGGATGACAACCTTATTCCTGTACTTCAAGGAAAAACTATGTTTGCAAATGGAGGTAATATTTGCTACTCTTACAAAGTTCATGATGGTAAGATACTAAAAACTGTGGAACCGCTGTTGTACTGTTCACACGAAGAAGCAGATTGGCGAATGATTTATGACCTCGCATCAATATCATTGCCAAATAGTGTAGTAATACGCACAGCTGACACTGATGTTTTAATTATTGCACTTGTTGTTTTACTTCATTCAATCAACAAATGAATCGATGGTTAGAGGTTGGTTTGTACACAAAAATACACTCAGATATATCACTTTCAACCAATTGTACAAAAAGCTGGGTGATGTGCTATGTAAGTCACTCCCTGCATATGACGCTTTCACTGGTTGTGATTACACTGCTGCTTTCAGTCGAAAGGGGAAGATTCAACTATTTAAATCGTTGAAAAAAAGTGAAAAGACTCGGCAGGTATTCGGTGAACTAGGTATGTTTTTCTGTTTCTCTGTTTTTTTTGTTTTTTTTAAAAAAATATTGATACTTACAATATTATTTAAATGCACCTCGTCCTAAAACATTCAAATCCATTTTGCAAAAAATAATATCAATCTCCAAAATCAATTATATTCCCGAGCTTTATTTGGTAATGAGTATAACAGCTAGAAATACATCACCTGATGTTTGCAGTCAAGGTTACATGTTCACTGCAAATTGTCAAAACAATTCTTTATGTTAATTGATAATTTTATAGGTTTCAACGAACACATAGATGAACAAACCTATTCTAATATTGAAGAGTTCGTTTGCAAATTGTATGGAAAAAACCCAGTTATTTCTGTTGATGAATTGAGATTGGAGGTATTTCTTCAGAAATATAAGCCAGAAAACAGCGATGAAGCTATTATCTTGTGTCAAGAAAATGGATTGTAGCTTTCTTCCACATTGCTTTCAAATTTGAACCCTCTTAAACTTTTTTAATAACTTTTTATGTATTCATGTAGTTACACCTTCAAATTTTGCCGAATTTGATGATGTCATCACCAAAAATGCTGACGTCATCAAATTGTTTTTCATCAAATTGTTTATTAATACCTGGACAACACTTGTGGTAAGTTTCAAGTCCAACGGACAAAATTTTTAGAAATTACACAGGGGGGGGGGGGGGGGGTCGAATCAGCCCCCCCCCCCAATCATTGAGGAGCCCCTAAAAGGTCCAGCATGAATAGGGTTAAAACAGAAGATCGATAGAACAAACTTTATAACTGGGAAATGGTTATCATCAGTTTCATATGATCCACCCGAGCTGTCACCAATAAGTTGTGGATGGATTCTGGAGGAACAACATTACAAGATAAAGTCCCTTGATATATGTGTTGAACGTGATAATGCAGAGCTCACTGAAAAAATTAGAAGGATAATTGTATTTTATCTACATTAACTGGTCAATTATTAAAGTGGGTTTTATTTTTATGCCTTTTAGAGAATTTGATCCCGATGAATTCATTAATAAAGATGAGAGTGACGACGACGTATCTACTGATAATAAGTTATAAGTCAATAAACAGCACGTTTGAGCATTTATTTTAGTTTATTACAAAGTTGTATCAAATAAAATATTCTTTTTTTTTTGTTAGCGGATTTGTGATTTTTGTGTTTGCAATAAGTTATTGCTGTGTTTACAACCTTATATAAGTTATTGTTGAGTTTGCAAAGTTATATAAGTGATTCTTGTGTTTACAAAGTTATATTATGTTTTTTTTCCTTTTCTTGAATTTATGTACTTCATCTCTAAATGAGAAATGTTTCTTCATCTTTGTGGGGGGTCTAACCAAGACTTAGGACCACAATACTTGACCATGCTTTAAGACCAGAAATTTTGTTGTACCCGATGGGGTGAACACATGTCTAATTTGGGACAATTCAAGAGGCCTGGGGAGACAAACGCCCCCAACACAATGAAGCTTACAAACCTTTTTTTTGCATTTGCAGTTAATTACTCTTGGTACATCAGGTCTAACCTTCTGTACCTTATGGGTTAAACGATCTCGTCACAAGCTCTTGCACTAACAGCCCTATCTTTTAGTAAGTGTTTGTAGCTAGCCAACGGAGAGTTAGCTAGCTAAAACAAGGTTGTTGATATGCTTAGCACGTAATAAGTGATGAAAAACCTACTACAGACGTGCTGATAACAGCTATCTTTATGTATTTTAGCTTGTTACTTTGTTTACATTTAGCTATTAGCTAGCTCAACTTTTTCAACGTTTGCAAATTACGATAGGATTAGAGACTTTTATTCCTCAGTGAAATGCAATTACAACATATTTGTTTGAAATCAGATGCACAAGAATAAATCCTACAAATATTTATATTTCTGGAGACCGTATTTGCAAAAATTATGAAATAATAAAACTTGGAGAAGGGGGAATCCAATCTAGCGTCTCTGAGAAATCTATGAATTTTAACATTACCTTAACCGTATTTATGCAGAGGCAGGTAAAATTAACCCACTCGCAGCTTAAAAAGACGCTGTATGTTAAAAAATTGGCCCATTTGAACTGAAATTTGGCGAGTTTTTTATTGACAGAGTAGCTTTCTATGATAAAAAAAAATAGGAAACTGGGTTGCATCAATCAAACATGGCACATATTTTTATAATGTTTTTTGAACATGTATCTTTGTCAAAATTCATATACTGTCAAAAATCGTTTATCGGTGTCCCTGAAAACGACTAAATTCAGGAACTATGATAATAGTGGAAATATTTTTTGACTCAAGTTTATCAAACCAACTGAAAAACATGTTATACCAAGTTTCTTAAGTCTTTATTTCAATTTTATTTTTAGCAAAAATTATGGTTTTGAACAAGAAGTATTTTTTATAGCCCACTTCACTGGGCACTTTAACAGTTATTTTCCACTTTAAGAAAATTTTCAACTTGTAAATTCCATTTCATAATATTGCGCACATTTTTATACAGAAAGTAAACACACTTTGCGCAATTCTCACAAAATGTCTTTTCCGTACACAACGCAAAGAAAAAGTTGACCTCGATTCTACTTTGCTCAGAACAGAATAGACAAGAGAATTTCCTGTCCGTGTGATGTAAACATTTTAAGTATGCATGCTCAGATTTTTTTCTTTTCCTCTTCGTTCTATTCTATGGAATATGATTTTCTTGAAGTGGAAAATAGCCTGTTCTGCCCAATCATAGGACACTGTCCAATCTTTGGACATAAAAATGCCCAGTCTTAAGATTGGGCAGGGCGTCACAAGATTAGGCAGGAGATCATGTTAGGCCTATCTTCACACGCCTTTTAGATTTTAAAGAAGGGATGTGCCACACAATCTCTGTTGTTTGCAAGACCCAACAAACATTCTCAGGCACATTAAAACATCATATTTGGGGTATGTACACAAAAAACGAATTTGCCAGTTGACCAGGCCAGTTTTTGGATACAGTAAAAATCGTAGCTAGCTTGCTAGCTGTAGCTAGTACCTATAATACATTTAGCATTTATATACAGCTTATAGTAGCCAAATTTTAAAAATAAAATGTTTATATAATGAAGAATCAGATAAATCGTATTCAACCATATTTAGCTAGCTAGCTGGTAACTTCATTGAATGAGAAGTTTAGCTAGCTTATACACATATGTGTATACATGGTATAATTTTTTGGCCTTTTGATTTGCCAAGAAAAGTTTCAATTTAAAGTTCCTTTTAAGAGGTATATACAGTCAATAATTTTCATTGTTTTCTTTGTCTCCCACAATTGTTCTAAGATTGGACATGTATGTTCATAGATTGGACAGTCCAGTCTTAAGACTAGCTACCCATTTGTCACTGTCAGAAGATTGGCCTGGCCAGTCTTAGGACGGGGCGCGTTCCAAGATTGGGCAGAACATATCCCTCTCAGTACATAAACTCATACTTGTATTCAGATTATTAAGGAGGTATTTTAAACAAGAGTATAAATATATCCTTAATGGTTCTGCTGTTTTACCAACAGAATATCAGAATGTCTGAGGCAAGCTTTTATAATATCTGAAGCTGTCTACATATTTCCAGAAATTAGTCTTCACTTCTCTTCACTTCCTTTTTTCATAGGATTCAAAACGCCACAAAAACAAAAACTTTTTCCATAAACTGGATTTGAAATCTAACAATGAACTATCTAAGTTCAGCAAAGAAAATTTTTATTGGGAAGTACCTAGAGCTATATAGCTAGCTAAACTATATACAGTCGACGCTCATTATCTCGAACCTCCGTTATCTCGAACTTTCTCTATCTCGAACTTTTTCTTCGGTCCCTTGAGTTCGAACTTTTCATGAAATACGCTCGTTATCTCGAACTTTCGCTATCTCGAACTTTTCTTTCGGTCCCTTGGGAGTTCGAGATAACGAGCGTCGACTGTATATTAAAGTATTATGTAACCTGCTAATAAAACAGCACACCTTTTTTTCTAAACGTTAAAGACGATATTGCAGTTACTAAGATAATTTTTCTTGTATATTTTAGTCGTGAGACAATACAATATGTTAGGTTAGTACGTTTTCTGTTGCTGGAACATAAAATTCTGCCCGCTAAAGTTCCGCCATTGTTGGTCGCATAAATTAACGTATGACGCCTTCGCATAATCTGGCCATTATTGGACAAAAATCACCCAATGATACCAGGTTTTAGTTTTCGTCGTTTTCTCTCATCATATCGAAAAGACAAAAAACTCTGGGGACGAAAAGATAAATTTTTACGAATTGTACATCAAAGCATGCGGTGCAAAACGTTTAAAGTTTGTCAATATACGTGAATTTCTGTTGTTGTATGTGGTGTTGCGGTTATCCAAAATCGGAAGGTAATTTTGAATTTCTTTTTTGTCCTTTTGAAAGCATGCGAAACGCGTATAGAATACTCCGTATGGCATAGTCCGTATAGCATACTCCGGTATGGCATACTCCGTGTAAAGTAGGAAAATGATGTGCTTGTCTTTGTTCTCTATGGTGATTATTTTTTATTTTTTCCGGAAATAGTTTTAAACAGTCATCATATATTGCAATATTTCACTTTTTAAGAACATTCGTTGGCAGACTCCGTGTATAGCTAAACCAAACTCCGTATAGCAGCTATACGGAGTATTACTCCGTATTAGAAACCACGCACCCTGAGTGGAATTTTTGCAACTGTTTTGTTTAACCAATCAAATTCGTTCATACAAATCAAAACAAACATTTTATAACATAAGTATCAAAAGCAAAATGGCGGAAAGTCAAAACGTGCAACCAAAGCAAAATCTTCTGATGAAGAAAAATTAAGCCTTATTCTTTTTTTTATAAAGATCACAAAACACTCTGGTGATTAACGTCCATTCTCAAATAACCTTTAAAACCTTCTGAATCTTCTTTTTTCAGCTCTTTAAACAAATTATGGTAACTTCCATCAATTTTTGTCATTGGGTCTTGTCCAAATATTTGGACAAACAAGACGCTCTATTTAAATAGAGCGTCTTGTTTGTCTTTCATTTCTTCTTCTCCATCAAGAAGAAGTGCTATTGATGTTATTACCACGTTTTTTTTACAACCGCCATCTTTCTTCGTAGCTATACAATGCGTGTAGCTACCCTTTTTAGGGCCATTTGATTTTCAATTTAATTGAAAATCAAAAATCAAAATTTTGGTACCAATTCATTTTTTTAAAACTTTTTTATTTTGAAATTCAAAATTTATCAACTAAAATTCAAATATTTTAAAAGAAAAAAATTGAAAATTGAAAATTGAAAATATGATGCAATGAATCAACAGGTTCTTTTTGACCAACCCAGTGTATTCCTGCACAGAGTTCTTTTATTAGGAACGTTTCATAAGGAACTGAGATTGGTGTCCAATATTTTAAGGAAGTCCTGAGACTGCCAGGCAGATATATTCTTTTTGTTACCAATATCGTTTCAATTCAATCAGAAGCAAAATTAATGTTCATTCTTCTTAAATCTTCTTTTTGGTTCAGAAAATTTGTTTACATTCATCGAGAGTCTATTATAGAACACATTAAAAGGTGTTTATTATTGGTATAATATTGTAAATTTCCGATTAACATTCGGGTGTAATAAAGTTTGACCTAGAAGGACAGGTTTGATATGAATCTCGCCCTAGGGATTCTTAGTTTCTTTATATTGACTATGTCCCAATACAAGAACCTAAGACACCCGGGGAGGAGACTGGTTTGACGTTTAACCCATGCGTCACGTCGTAGATACTAAAAGTAGGAACCAGCAATAACCAACAGTAACCAGCAGTATTTCGAAGTAACCACCAGAGAACCAACAGTATTATGAAGTAATCACCAGAGAACCAGCTGTTTTTTTAAGTAACCACAAGAGAACCAGCAGTTATTATCAATTTACTCCAGGTAAGGCTGCAACAGCGGCGCAAAGGTATTGTGATTTTTGTGCACAGCACTTCATGACCTTAGAACTACCAAATATGATAAATAAAAGGACACCTAGTTCTCAGGGCTTTTTTCTGATACTTTATGCTCTTGCTATCTAGCTACTTTTAAGTTGTTTTCACGAGGTCCAATAAATGCATTCCGCTAAGATTAATTTTCGAAAATATAAATAAAATTCGCGGAATTCGCAATACCAACTTAAGTTATTTATTTATTTATTTATTTCGCCTAAAGGTAATAATGGAAACAAGAAGAACAGAACGAAAATAGTGTTTTCAGGATTAAAGTTCATTCTTTGAAATAAAATGTAACACGTTTCAAGGAAAAAACGTTCATGTCGAAAGCATAATTTGTTTACTTGAACAGAAACCATGTGTGAAAAAAACAAACGTATATTTTCTGCCGGATGCCACAATGTTTCTCCACAACATTTATTAATTCATGCGAACTTTACTTTGTCTACCAAAAGAAAAAAATGTCTCGTTTTGGACCCTCCTCCGCATAGCGTTATATTTGGTTTACAATACACGAATTGCAAAATGAAAACCCTTCGGTCAAATACATAATCTGATTAAGCGGAATATTTTTTATTAAGCGTTGAAAGAAGTGTGTAATCGCTGCGAAGAATAAACTAAAATTTGATATGGATTCCTCATCAGTGGATACAATGGCAGTAGAGGTATCTCTCACGCTCGATGACTTCAAACTGTGCAGTTTATTAATTCATTCAATTCATTCGAACTTTACCGTCTATCACAAGAAAACAATGTCTCGTTTTGGACTCTCCTCCGTACAGTGTTTTTCGTTATATTTGGTTTAAAATTCAGATATTAGTTCGTTATTTAAACTATTAATTTTGTTTTTGTTAATTCTCGCGTGTGGTTTTAAAAGCCTTCTGTCTCAACTGTTGCATAAAGCCCGAGTCACACCAGACATAAACATTTCAGAAAAATGGGTCATGAACTGTTGTGTACATTATTAAATGTTTCACATTTGAAGCGGTAGTTGCGTTTAATTCGTTTTATCTATTTAACTGGTCTTTCTCTTGTGGTCACTTAAAAAAACTGCTGGTTCTCCGTTGGTTACTTCAAAATACAGGTGGTTCTCTGGTGGTTACTTCAAAATACTGCTGGTTACTGCTGGTTACTGCTGGTTCCTATTTTTAGTAAAAGCGGCGTCACATGCGTAATGAAACTTAAAATTGAAGAGCAAAATTTGAATTTGAGTTTTCAATTATTGTTTTTTGATCTTTCTTGAGTTTTAAATTTTTAATTTTCAATTTTTAATTTTCAAATTAAATTGAAAATCAAAATTATCCACTAATTTTATTTTTTGACTTTTAAATTGAATTGAAATTCAAAAATCATTAAATAATTTTGATTTTTGATTTTCAAATTAAATTAAAAATAAAAATTAGCAACTATATTTCTGATTTTCAATTTTCAATTAAATTGAAAATCAAATGGCCCTAAGGGTACACGCATTCTATACATGCAAATTTGTTTCATAAACTAACACCCATGCGACACGGAAAAAACTCATGTGCTTGAAACAAATTTGTTTTGTTGCAATTGCATGAAAAATGTTTCTGTGTCCCCGAAGCTTAAAAGTCACACACAGACAGACAGAAGCTTCATATTATTATATATATATAGATTATCAATCACGTATACTAAAAAAAAGGAAGAGAATCACAATTTATAGCTAGAAATTTAAAATTAAAATAAATTTCATTTTACTTATAAAAAATTGAATTTTATTAAAACTGTATTCGATTTATATAAATCACTTATGCTCCCTCAGATACTGCCATCGAAATATCAATTCAAATATGGATTGTGTTCGAAACGTGCAAACATGCCTTTAGGCAATGTCTTTTATATTGTTTACTACGTGTGTGCTAGCAGATTGTCGATACGATGAGTACTTGGAATTCCAACAAAAAATTAGAAGAAGATTTAAAAAAGTATGCAAGACAGAATGTGCAAAGAGAAGAAATTCTGGATATTGTGAGAAAGAACTATCCCTTTTACCACTGGAGCATACGAACTTTAGATTGTTGACTAAGACATTTTGATATATATTACACTGACATGAATGAGAAATTCCATGAAGCAAGACAAGCTATACAAACTGAACTCGATGGGCCTGGTATTTTGCTGGGCCACAGAGCATGACATTTGGTTCACCATATCATGTTTGATCTTGTGCCTGAACAGTTAGAGGGCAGCAGGTCAAAAAAATAAGAGAGAAAATTTTACATCGAAAGGTTCTGACTGGGTATTATGGAGTTCCAAAAAAACTGGATCTTTCCCTTGGCTATATATGGTTGCATTGACACATCAAGCAGAAAGATTCTATGGCTAAAGGTTTGGGTAACCAATTCAAAACCTGATGTATTCGGCTGATGGTACCTGGAATACCTTTACGTACACCGTATAGTACAAGCCTAAATACGTATTGACAAAGGTACTGAAACTGTAGTGATGTCCACAATGCGTGCTTATTTAAGACAGGATCATGGAGATTTAGATGATTCAACAGATTCAGTAATTTATGGGCCATCGACTTCCAATAAGGTTTGTGATATTGTTTATATCTGATCAAAGCAAAACATTTTATAGTTATTTAAATATTTTTTCTGAACCCTAGATTGAATGATGGTGGAGAGAACTCCATGACCTTTGGAGAAGTATTTTTGAATTCTAACAAAATAACAAACATAACAAAAACAAATATTGTGTACAAATTCAAGAATATACATAAACTTAACGGAAGAAAAAGTTCCATATACCTTAAGTGGATAAAATTTCGTGAGGACTAATTTTCGGAAGGTCAAAAAAAGTACATTTCGTGAGGATTAATTTTCGCGAATCGGTCGTTTCCAAATATTTTGCTTGGACAAATTTTCGCGAATCACAAATTTTTAGGAAATAATTTTTTTCGAATGTGGGGTTAACGTCAGAAATAATAAATGGCTTTTGTAAAGAAACTATTGTATTCGCTGTAATAGTACAGTTACAAAGATCTATATGTCATCACAGATCTGCTTCATCATAAAAAAAAGACGAATCAAATATATTTCGATGAACTTGTTCATCTATCCACTCTTCATCATCATCGTCACTATCTATTATAATTTCACTTGGTATATATTTAGCCGCCTGAAGTATCTTAGAAGAATCAATGGTCGATGCATCACTACCCTCTTCCAACATCGGATCGATGTCATTACATGGGTCAAGGCTTAGTAATTTTGACACTCCAAGCTCAACTGCCTCAACTCTCTTTTCACTTGTTAGACGTCATTCCGTTGTACAGTTCTATTATCCATTGTGCATGTAATGGTTTAATGATGGATAATTTTAATTCTATATTGATAGAATCAAGCTCTTGACCTTCATCAAGGGCATTAGTTATTTGAGCAGCATACCAATCGCTAATTTTTTTTTTCATTAAACGTTTTGCAAATCCGTTGGGACCACCTTGAACATCAAGGGGCTGAAATAAGTATAAAATTAGCGGGTACACTCTGTAATAAGATATTATTACTTGACAAGACTTTTAACACTTTGTCTGTCATCTGACCTTTAAAGACATCCATAATCAATAAAGCAGCATGACTTTTATCTAATCCAAGCCTTTCTCTTTCTTCGACTACATACGGGATAACAATATCGTTCAGCACTTTTATTGATTCTTCTTCATTACTGTAGTGTTTAGGGTTGAAACTAAGTGAAAAAGAGGATGGAAATTTAACTCTTGGAAGACATTTGCTGTTGCAACGCTATGAAAAAATGGTACAAGAACTATATTGTGAACCGAAAGATGAAGTTATAATGGGTAGTTTCATTGAAAAGAATGCTAATGCCAACGTTCAGTTTGATGAACAGCCAAAAGCAAAAAGGAAAAGGGATCCTGTTCAAAAACCCGCAGAATGCAAAGAAATTCGATCTTTCTTTCAGAGACTGTAAATATTGATTTATGTATACTGCAAGCATGACTTTTCGACGTTGATTAGAAGCCCTGTGCCCACAGAATTCTATGAAAAAAGAAAAAAAAGATGATGAAAAAAATGTTGTTCTCAATTATTATCAAGGATTAATTTTCGCGAATTGGACTTCTTCAAACTTTTCGCGAGTACTTATATTCGCGAATTTGGCCGAAATTCGTGAAAATTAATCCTTGCAAAAATTATTCCACTTAAGCTAAAAGTGTCCACTGAAACGCGACAGAATTAATTAATTAAAAATTCCCGACGAAGAAATTTTCTGTCGTGAAAAAATTTCACGAACAGGTGGCACGGTGTGTCCATTGAAAACATTTTAAAGATTGAATTTCTTTCGCATTTCTATCATGGACAGTGAGGATGAGATTTTGTATACGCTGGCCATAGTGGTAGTGAAGAGAAATGAGGAAAAAAAGGAAAAGAAAAAGAAAAATGTGGGTACGGCAAATTTATAAAGAGAGAAACATCTATGGTGTGCAAAAACTTGCTAACACGATGAGGATTTCCAACAGAAACCTATTTCAAGTAAGCATATGTCAGCTATTTTTTCTGAGTCTTTTAATTGTAAACAAGAAGCCCAGGGGCTTGAAGATTTCCGCCATTAGCCTAAAAGATTTTAAAATTTGAAGTTGATCTTGAAAACGGAGAATTATGGGGTAAACAAATCATTGAGTATTCTCAATTATTATTGTAAAGGGCCTGATACACTTGTACAATATCACTGAAATATAACTTATAATATCAATATAATTTCTTAAAATATGTTTAAAATAGAGTTATAATTTCTTATAATTTCTTATAGCTAATATAGCTATAATATGTATAATTTCAACACCTGACATGTGCGTCATAACCTCATAATTTGCTGCATGGCTATAATATTTGAATAAAATCAAACGAGTTTGATTTTAATAATATTGTTGGTGATCTGGTTTCGAATGCCTTTTGTTTGTGTGACAATAGATCTATTATCTGCTAGCGTTGTTGTGGCAACGATGTTATGAAATTAAATGAAATTATAACGATATTTTAACAAATTATAAGTATATTGTAGAAAAATTATAACTGTATTATAGAATATATTTAATAATATTATACAAGTGTATCCTGGCCTTAACTAACCTGCAATGTTAAAATACAACTCAATAAATAAAAAATAAAATTCATGAATAATTAATTAGTTCTGCTGAATATAGCTTTAGTCTACGTGCTTGAAAAATTGTACAGAAAGAAATGACGTCAAAGATGGCGCATTATAAGACGATCTTCATTATGCTACACTGCACGAGCTTTAACTTTCGATAGCATATAAACTTTAAAATAAAGTATTGTTCATTGGATAATAAAACAATCTGTTGCACTGTTAGGATTCTTATTGGCTTAAAACTCATTTTAGCGTCGTTCTCAGAAAAAAATCTTTAGCCTGGATAAGTTTCAGGCGTCCAGCCTAACTGCGCTGTCTCTATCTATCTATCTCTCTATCTCCTCAGGCGATTTTAAAGATTCCGCCTTCGCTGGCGGAAATCAAAGAACCTTGAAAAGATTCATTGTGATTTTATAGCTTCTTCAGAATGTCGCCAGAAAGACTTGAACATTTGTTAACTCTTGTTGGTCCATTGATCCATAAAAAGGACACAAACTTTGAACAACAAATTTTGAACGTTTTTGTAGTTTGAGACTTTATATTGTAAAGACGATGCAAGTACTTTTCATTTATTACAGATCTTTCTTTATAAAAAAATAGATACTAGCACTTTAATAGAATATGTCTATAATGATTGGCTACTATGGCTGATGCTTGAATGATTTGGATTGCTCCCCAAATCGGAAAAAAAACTTCTCCCACCATTATTATAAAGATATGTTGGCTCTTTTGTGGAGGTTGGAGTTGTGGCAGAGAAATTCATTGGTGACAACATGCCTGTTTCTGTGCTAATTTGAGTATGATTTTGATAATTTACTGACTCGTGTTGCACATTAGCCATTTGATACTGAAAGATGAGATTATTAATTCCATGTTTCAGCTTTATTTTCAACAACTTTGGGAGGCCTCTCAATTCAGTTGCTACCATTTTACCGAAATCTTCATCCTCGTCCCTTCGATCAATTTCCTGTGAGGAGGATTTCTCCGATAACCTTTTGCTGATGGTTTTAAAAACTTCTGTACTGGCATCCTCTTGCACGTTCGGATTTTAGCTCTTTTCTTAGTAACGTGATTTGACAAACTCCTTGAATCTTCCATACTTCTTTTATTTTTGAAAGAAGCGCTTTTAGAATTCTGTGATTATCCCGCAATCGAGAATCGTAGATACTAAAAGTAGGAACCGGCAGTAACCAACAGTAACCAGCAGTATTTCGAAATAACCACCAGAGAACCACCAGTATTATGAAGTAACCACCAGAGAACCAGCTGTTTTTTAAGTAACCACAAGAGAACCAGCAGTTATTATTAATTTACTCCAGATAAGGCAGCAACAGCAGCGCAAAGGTGTTGTGATTTTTATGCACAACACTTCATGACCTTAAAACTACCAAATATGATAAATAAAAGGGCACCTAGTTCCCAGGGCTTTTTTCTGATACTTTATGCTCTTGCTAACTAGCTACTTTTAAGTTGTTTTCACGAGGTCCAATAAATGGATTCCGCGAAGATTAATTTTCGAAAATATGAAGAAAATTCGCGATAATTAACCAACTTAAGTTATTTATTTATTTATTTCGCCTAAAGGCAATAATGGAAACAAGAAGAACAGAACGAAAATAGTGTTTTCAGGATTAAAGTTCATTCTTTGAAATAAAATGTAACACGTTTCAAGGAAAAAATGTTCATATCGAAAGCATAATTTTTTTACTTGAACAGAAACCATGTGAGAAAAACAAACGTATATTTTCTGCCGGATGCCACGATGTGTCTTCACAACATTTATTAATTCATTCGAACTTTACTTTGTCTACCAAAAGAAAAAAATGTCTCGTTTTGGACCCTCCTCCGGATAGCGTTATATTTGGTTTACAATACACGAATTGCAAAATGAAAATCCTTCGGTCAAATACATAATCTGATTAAGCGGAATAATTTTTTAGGAAGCGTTGAAGGAAGTGTGTAATCGCTGGGAAAAATAAACTAAAATTTAATATGGATTCCTCATCAGTGGATACAATGGCAGTAGAGGTATCTCTCACACTTGATGACTTCAAACTGTGCAGTTTATTAATTCATTCAATTCATTCGAACTTTAACGTCTACCACAAGAAAACAATGTCTCGTTTTGGACTCTCTTCCGTATAGTGTTTTTCGTTATATTTGGTTTACAATTCAGATATTAGTTCGTTATTTAAAATATTAATTTTGTTTTTGTTAATTCTCGCGTGTGGTTTTAAAAGCCTTCTGTCTCAACTGTTGCATAAAGCCAGAGTCGCACCAGACATAAAAATTTCAGAAAAATGGGTCATGAACTGTTGTGTACATTATAAAATGTTTCACATTCAAAGCGATAGTTGCGTTTATTTCGTTTTATCTATTTAACTGGTCGTTCTCTTGTGGTCACTTAAAAAAACTGTTGGTTCTCCGTTGGTTCTCCGTTGGTTACTTCAAAATACAGGTGGTTCTCTGGTGGTTACTTTAAAATACTGCTGGTTACTGCTGGTTCCTACTTTTAGTAAAAGCGATCGAGAATGTTCTTCTCTCATTAACGGTAGCCGAAGATGAAAAAGAGGCAATAGACTCGCTCTCAGATATTTTCTCGTTGTTGTTAACTTCATCATCATAACTGAAGTCATCGCTCTCTCCAAAATTTTCAATGTCCCTGATAGGTGCAATATTGGTACGCGTGTCTTCTCGCAACGAAATAAAAGGTGTAAGCCAGCCAAGAAACGCATATTCTTCCAACCGCTTCTCGTATTTTTGAATATCAATGAGCCCAGCTCCAGACCGTTTCGTTTTCTTCAAGTCATTCCTCTTCTTGCTGTACCTCTTTTTCATGTTTGTGAATGCATTCTTCTATTCACCTGAATTTGAAAACGAATACTTGAGTATTTTCAACTGACGTGTTTGGTTGATAAACAGTTTTGAATATTACATACCTTCTTCACAACCAAGTTCTTTATCAACCTCCACCCAAGCATTCTCTACACAATTTCTATCTTTATAATCATTGCACGACTTGTCGTACAGACAAGGATATTTTCGGACGCATTCTGCTAAAGTTTCTTGTTCGTTCATATCAAGGGAAGATTTTCGACCCATATTTCTTTTTAAAATCAAACGAAACTCTCACTGTATATCTTCCTGTGCACAAACATTTGCATGTTTCATAATATTAAACGCGAGCATGAATTTAAACAATAGGTTCTTTAAAAATTAATCCAATTTACGTCAAAACCTAGCTTTAAGGTAATTTATTTCTGGTTTGAAATCATGTCTTGTGGAGAAAATATATTTCATTTTACATGTATAGGCAAATCCTGGCATATGTGATGATTCCATTGATACAGAGCTGGGCGAATTTAAGGCATCAAGGACTTATATACTTGGAAATTGATTGTAAAACAGGTCAAAAATCATAGTGATAATACATTAATAACAAAATATAGAAATAAATGGAGCTAAACATAGATTAGCTCATGTTAATTGCAGTTCCCAGTTAGGTTGCTATCTGGTTGAGTGAAATAAAATATAAAAACACTATATTGAGCTTTAAAATTGGTGCATGATGTTTTGTTTACCCACATTGGGCATTGCCTCAATTGGCCAGGCCACTAAGCCTTTGTTACTAGCATATAAATTAAGAATGTTACATCAAATTGGCCTCTGACCTAAGCTGACAAGATTGTCTTGAAAAACAACTAAAAATTTCCCCCAACTAGTATTATTTCTCGGCTAACTTAAACTCCGTTGTGTAATAAAGTTTACATCATTACACAAAGGTTTTTATGAGAACAATAAAATAAATTAACCGTGACTTTTTTAAAACAAAAATTTTAAATCAATTTGAAAAAGCACACAAAAGACAGAATAAAAATAAAAGTTTAGCAAAAGTGACATGTTACCGTGGCTGTTTCTTTAGAAAAAACAACACATCCACTTTGCCTGTTACAGACACACGGAACTGGCGTATTTTTATATAGATTCCTTAGCGATTGTACTGCAAATAAAAAAATTCTATATGCGAAGCTCCAATTCTTATACATGTTTTTTTTATAAGCATGACATTTATAAGCATCTCTAGTCATTTTAAGCATATATACTAAGCATTATGCGAAGCCTAAGAAAACATTGTTAAAGTTTTATGTTTTGTTTCGTGAGCAGTTTTTCTTTTTATTCTTTATATCTGAATTAACCAGTATGTATAGTGATTAATGATGTTCAAAACTCAAATGCAATAGTTTTCTCAAATA
Source organism: Hydractinia echinata (assembly GCA_030067915.1). NCBI lineage: Eukaryota > Metazoa > Cnidaria > Hydrozoa > Anthoathecata > Hydractiniidae > Hydractinia > Hydractinia echinata. The sequence continues at coordinate 914,718 of JASGCC010000030.1, forward strand.
AGCATATGTTGAGCCTGATCATGTTTTTCATAAGCAGATTCCATTAAATCTTTTTACCATTAAGCATAACCTAAGCATATTTTGAGCCTGAGAAAGTACTTTTCATAAGCATCCTTATTAAAGGGGAACTCCAGTAAATATCACTTTTTTCTTTTTTGTTTTATACGTACTCAGAAAAGCATAAGAAATCAAAAAAAACTTACTTCACTTGTTTTCCTTATTTAAAATTGTTGTACTAGCCTTCGCATATTCAATTTTTTTCTCTTAAAAAAACAGACAGGCGCGATTTCATTTAGGACTGGACCCGATTATAAATAATGACATCACATCGTGCAGAAAGTTTAAGCGAGCGCAGAGAACGTTCATGTTAAGACCTATAGCTTACATTTAAATCGCTTTTTGTATGTAATTTACGTTTAAATCTTTAAAAAATGGTTAGTTGCTCTGCGTTTCGATGTACCAATCGATCAGAGAAGTGTAAAGAAGTCAGTTTTCACAGAATCCCGTCTGTGAAAAAGAAAAAAGAACTTAGACAAAAATGGCTAAACAAAATACGTCGTGCAGGTGATCTATCAAGCGATCAAAGTTTTTATATTTGTTTGTCGCAGTTCACAGATAGTTCTTTTAAAAGAGATCTCCAGGAAATAAACTTCCATATTAAAATATAATTCCAACTTCGTAAAAATGCCATTTTAGCTAGTGAACGCCATCAAAGTTTCTCATTTCTTCTCGTTTCATTATTTGTACTTATATATATCCACAGAACACAACCAAATAACGTTTTGTACATTTTTATAATAAATAAAAACATTATACCAATTTCCAATAAAAACACCGACAAAAAAGTTTTCTAGTTACATATGTATCTCTCGTAGCGCTCAAGTTGCTATTCTTTGTTTTTCAAAAAAGAAGTTTTTTTGATGGAAGGACCCGCCGAATATTTTCGGGGGGTAAATGTGCCCATTTTCTTCAATCTTTGTTACTGTTAAGGCTGCATGTAATGCTGATAATGCAGTTTCTAAAATAGCTTTGTCAAAACAACCACTTATAAATCAGTAGCTTCTGCAACGCATTTATGACCTACCATAATCATAAGAATGATTTTTATTTATACAATATTAATACCCCCGTTTTACCAACTTATCACGACACAAACATTATTCGATCTTTCGATCACGCATTTCAATGGTCCTCCATCACGGAGAAAATTTCAAAGTTACATAAAATTTGTTTGCATTTGTGCGCAAAAAAGCGCGTGCGGAGGAAAGATATTGCTGAACTGTGAAATAAAAATAAATTGGCTTGTAAAGTAAGAAAGATTTTTTACTGAAGCAAATGATAAAGTTTTTTGACGAAAAGAATGTAAAAAAAAGCGATTAAATATATTTTTTATTTCTTTAAAAAGAAAATATTTTGCTAAGACCGTTGCTTTGAGTCAGTAAAAGACACCTCGTCACTTTGCATCATTATTAATTTCTCCCTTGTGAGACACAAGAGGTTCGAAGTCGTATGACTGTAGCTTTGTAAAGTCTTTTTCATGAAGAGAATTATCCGATTCTAAGATTTCTAAGTTATAATCTTCGTCATTATTACAAGACGTCTTATCAACGAACAATGTAAACAGTAAGTAAACAAACTTTTAGAAGGTGTGCTGCTGAGCTCACGGACTTTCTGCACGATGTGACGTATGCTCATTTATTCGGACCTAGTCCTCTCGACTTTACGCAACCTTGCAAATTTATTTGAAATTGAAGATGTTTACAGACCCGATTAAGGTATAAATAAAGATTTTTAACGATTGTAAAAGGTTTATTTTGACATATTTATGTATTGTCTTATCAAAATAACAATTTTTTCAAATATTTTTTTTTCACTGGAGTGCCCCTTTAAGCCTCATTTTGGAATTTTAATTGCTTATATAAAAATTTATATAAGATACTTAGGGTCAAATTTGGCAAAACTTAAGAGTCTGAATTAGTAAGGAACATAATTCTCAGCAAAATGAAACTTCAAGTAAATAATCTTTTTAACTAAATAGGTTAAAATCAATCTAAGTATCTGTGAACAAATCAAAGATGTTGCCATTATGATGGTTTCTCAAGTTGAGAAGCCTTTTAAAAAAGGAGTTTAGCTCCCAAGATGACTTAATCTATACAATAATTAGAAATTTCAAGAAACATTTCAGGCTGAAAATACAACCTAAACAAACATCGATGCTGAATGCAAATTTTGTGTTTGATTAGGCTACTCTTGTGCCTAGGTGCATGACTTTCTGTCAATTTAGAACAGATTTATTGAGTGTTCGGAAATCGGGAAATAACCTTATTGGCAGGGCCCTGGATGGAGAGTGATTGGTGGTATAAAAATAGGCAGGCTTTCCTTGTAATTCTATTTGTATTAGCAAACATCCATGGTAGCAAGAGGGTTTCTTCAAAAGTAAGGGAATGCATATTAACTAATATTATCATGCTTTTACCAAAATTTGTGTGATCAGGCCTTTCTTTTGCTATGACTTTATAACGTTCACTCGATTGTGAGAATAATAAATACAAATTTTGTTTTGCAATCATCACACATTTTTGTTATAATTATAAAAATTAGATCAACTGAGTGTTTGGAAATCAGGAAATAATTATTTTTTAGACATGCAGAGTAAGTGGGGGTATAAATATGGTCAGGCTTTCCATTTCGGGAATTCTATATTGGGAAACATCCATAGTGACAAGGGGGGTCTTTAAGAAAGGAAATGTATATTAAACATTTTATCATGTTGGCATTCCACCTTTGATGCTTCTTTTACCAAAATTGTTAGATTAGGCCATTCTTGTGCTATGGCTTGTGACATTCATTGCATTATAAAAATAACAAGACGTATAATATACGTAAACTAGCTCGCGCTATCATCGATCTACTCACAAAATGAGCAAGGTTGTGAAATTGGTTGATGCAAATAATGTACAAAAAATAGGATTGATGGCGTGAAAAGACATCTCAACAGAAAGATAAAAAGGAAAGTGAAAACGAAAATAATGAAGAAAAAATCCACTGATTTTACCAGGGTTCGAACTCGTACTACCATGGTCAGAAGACAAACACGCTACCACTGCGCCACATACACTAACCCGTTGAGACTATTTTCAAAGATATCTCAAAAATATTCTATGCTATAACAGCGAATTGCTCTACTAGAGTACATAATCCACTAAAAATACAATTTGATGTTTAAATCTGTGACGTTGCAATTGACCATTTGGGACATTTAGTTAGTTACGAGTTGGAAACCTATCCTCGCGGGCGAGATAGTAAAAAAAAAAAAAGTAAAAATAGTTACCAAGATGAGATTCGAACACACGACTACTCCCGTGTCGGTGCTGTATTTGAATACCCTAGCATCTGCGAGCTAGTGTAATAACTACAAATGTAATAAAATCTCACATTTTTTTAATTGATACATGTTTTGAGCTAAATGTAATCTTCAGTCTAAATATTTTACATAAAGCTTGTAGTATATATAAGTAAAAGGAATACAATAAAGAAAAGCTAAATTTACAAACAATTTATATAAGTATTGATAATTAGTCATGTGACTAACAGATAAAATGATATTGTTCGGCAATTGTCAAACTCCTGTTTATAATTATGTAAAATTAGACTTAATTGAGAAGAGTTGTGTCCAGAAGCAGACAAGCTACCCACACCACTTCCTCCAGCAATGTCAGAACTCTTACTGTCCGATTAAAATTTAATTAAATCCAGCGCATTTAGCAAAACCAGCTTAACTTATAGCTCTGATTCCAGTGCATACAAAAGATTCTGCTATAAATTGTCAACACCTTTATTTCCACTTCAGGAATTAAATTTCAACTCTTTGCTACCCACCTTGTTTCAAATACAAAACCATTAAAGTTTATCTTGCTGGAGTCCAATATGAGAGCGTTATTAATGGTCATAACACAATGCCAAATATGAATAGACTAAGATACACTATGCGTGGTATACAAAGAAATTTGACTAATATACCTACACTTCGCCTACCAATTACCCCAGCTCACCTATCAGAGATTTTGTCGTTTTGGAAAATAGTCAATTTCCTAACTACGATAACGCTATGTGGCGTTACTTAGTATTAATGGCGTTTTTGGCCTATTGCGAGTATCAGAGTACATCTCTCCTACCAAATACAAATGGGACCTCTCACACACTTATCACCTCATAATTTTAGTTTTTCAAGAGATTCTTTACATTAACATCAAAAGTTAAAAAACTTATCCATTTAGAGCCGGCTTTAAGATCCGGTTAGCCAGGATTTGTGGACGCCTTTGTCCCATAAATGCATTTGCTCATTACTTGTCATTTCGTGGTTTGGTCCCCGGTCCCTGGTTTATGCTCAGGGCATGTTGATGCGTCTGACGCTCAGGGCATCTCTCATACACCTGACGCTCAGGGTATGAATAAAAACACTAGTAATTAGCATGTGCCTGACGCTAAGGACATTTCGATGCGCCTGACGCTCAGGGCATCTCTCATACATGAATAAAAACACCAGTAATTAGCATGGTCCTGACGCTCAGGACATGCCGATGCGCCTGACGCTCAGGGCATCTGTACTGCAATCATCACTTGAATAGGAAACATGCTCCTGACGCTTAGGGCATGTTGATGCGGCTGACGCTCAGGGCATCTCAATTCTTTCATACACCTGACGCTCAGGGTATGAATGAAAACGCCATAATTAGCATGTGCCTGACGCTCAGGACATGTCGATGCACCTAACGCTCAGGGCATCTCATCTGTCTCATGCGCCTGACGCTCAGGGCATGAAGATGCCTATAATGCATATCCTGATGCTCAGGATATGCATTATATGTTTGTGCATGTGACGAAGCACGAAGGAGGCACCTGCATTCCTACCCATTCCCCAAAAATTTCTACAAAATAGTCCAACGCATACTGAACGTGTTGTATCTACTCATTCCAATAGAAATATACATTGTTTTCTATCAATTTTGTGTTATTATTCTGGAACCCAAAGCAATTAACTGAGATCAAAAGTTTTACTGAGAGAAGAATTTTGTCTGTTTAAAATTTGATAAATTATTAAAACATTTAAGGATTTAATAAGGTCAGTAAGCTTTAGAATGCGGAGTTCATTAAATAAAGGAGAAGTATGTGCATTAAAATCAGAAAATGTCAAAAGCCTTACACATTGTTTTTGAAGAAGGAAATTTCTGTTGGTATTGGGATTAGGGTTCTGGGCCCAAACCTGGTTAGCATTATTTTAAATGAGAATCAAAGAGAACATAATAGATACAAAGAAGAGTAGATTTAGGAACAAAATAACGTAGTTTGGAAATGATACCATTAGCATTTCGAAGTTTAGCAGATATATTTTGTATATGAGGACCCCAAGTTAAGAAACAGTCTAATACAATTCCAAGGTATCTTTACTGACTCACTTAAATTTAAAGGTTTACCATTAAGGATATTTTATTTACACATAACCATTTAAAGAGCCTCTTCAGATCAATATTGACATTTGTCAATCTTCTTTAGGGAGGGACTTGAAAAATATATCATCAGCAAATAATGTAGTTTTACTAAAAATTATGGCATCAGAAAGTTTATTAACATAAGATGATAAAAAAGTAAGGGACCTAGCACAGAACCTTGAGGTACGCCACATAGAACCTTCCTTAAAATAGAATTTTTCCCTCCATAGTTTACAAATTGAGATCTTTCAGTAAGGTAAGATCTGAACCAATTATAAGCAATACCCCTAATACCATATAGTTCTACCTTTCGAAGTAGTATACATTATGATTAACAGTATCGAAAGCTTTTTGGAGATCTATGACTACACCACAAGAAAACTGCCCATCATCAAGTGCCCTACTTATATCTTCGGTTAAAGTAATTAGAGCATGATTAGTAGAATGCATACTTCTATAACCAAATTGTCTTTTAAAAATATATTATTTTTTTAATTAAAAAGGATGTAAGCCTTTTATGAACTAGTTTTTCAAAAAAAAATTCTATATTAGAAAGTAGACTAAAATAGGAAGATAATTGTTTACATCTTGGTTTGATCCTTTGTTTTTAAAAATTGGGATTACTTTACTAACTTTAAAGGACGATGGAAAAATCCCTGTTTCAAAAGAAAAATTGATAATTTCTGTTAAAATAGGAGATATAGTTATGTGATACAGAAACAAAAATAGCTTTAGGAATACTGAATTCTTCAATGCTTTTATTATGGTTTAAAGATTGGATTGTTTTGAGCATTTCATCTGGAGTTAAGCTTTAAAAAAATTGATTTAGTTAAGGGTTCCTTGAGATGAAGTCCTCGTAATTGCCAAAGTTGGGTATTTTTTCTTAAGAAAGATCTTAGGTTGATTTTTATTTGATTTATTGATAATTTCATTAATACCCTTCCAAGTGGCTTTAGGGTTTTAATGTTTTCTTTAAAGAACTTTTTATAGAAGTTATTTTTACTGAGTTTAATAAGGGTAACAATTTTATTTCTGTATAATTTATATTGACTGTGTCAAATGTCCTTATTTATTTCATTTTTAGTATTTATAAATTTTTTTAATAAAGAATCTCTTTTGAGTATGGATTTTTTTAATTTCTTTGGGTATCCATGGTTTCATATTATTTTAGCCTATTTTTTGGACAACTTTCTTGTGGGTGTGCACAGATCTATAAGTTCAGTCAGCTGATTAAAGAAAGAATCAAAAGAAATACTAGGATTTTTATTGTTAAGATTTAGCACCTTTTCCCAGTCAGTTGAATTAAAGGTTTGTTTAAAATTGATACTGTTAAAATTTTTCCAATCCTTTTAAAACTTTTCACTCTTAATGCTTTCTTCACGAAAATGTTCATTTTGTAAAATGGTAAATTGAGCGAGATGGTCTAATATGCCAATAGTGAAATTACCAGATAAAGATTTCATGTTATTGGGGGAAATAAAAATGTTATCAATTAGAGTTTTTTATGTTCGACATATTCGCATTGGCAGCGTAATATAAGGAATTAAAAGGTAATTACCTAAAGTGTCAACAAATCTTTCAATATTTGGATTTTTACTAGTATTAATAAGGTCAATATTAAAGTTACCCAAAAGAACAAGTAGTTTATTTTCTTTGCTTACCTTGTCTAACAAAGGGCCTAAGAGAATAATAAAATCAGATATATAAAGGAATAATGTCTATAAATTGAACCAGCTACAATATTAGGATGATTTTTAATAATAATTTCTGCAAAAGTTGATTCCAGTAATTTAGATGAATACATTAAAACGTCAAGTCAGGTCTTTTAAAAGAGCTAAAAGTATTTTTAATGAAAAGAAGAGTCCCCCCCTGAGTATAGCTTAGGATTGAAGGAAGCAGTAAAAAGAATTCGTGTTTCAGAGAGGGCTATAATACCAAAATTAAGTTTAAGACTTTTCAAGAAAAGTTCAAGACTATCAAAGTGTAAGTTAAAAGAACAGTACCGCCTGAATGTAATGTTACATGTACACGCATTTCACGATGTTGCGTAATGAAGTCATGTGTACATAAAAAAACTTCATATGTCTATTGTTATCACATGTATTTTGCATGTTTCTATTGTTATCTATAATTGCGTGTGTTAACAATAATATATGCGAAAAACTTTTGTTCGAATTTAAGACATGCATGTTATTGTTTCAATGTGTTAACAATCACGAAATATCAACTATAATAGTTGGGAATAATATTAACACTCTTTTTACTGCGCTGAAAAGTGAAAACACAAGGAGTGGATAACAAAAATTGATGAAATAACAAAAGTTGTATTGACAGTCGTGTTATATATAATACAATAAATAATGCAAATCTTCTGGTTATAATGTTCTCTGGTCAATGACCAAAATTTTCGAATGTAAATAACCTGGAAAGGAGGCTTTTCCCCTTATGAAATTGTCTTCACAATGATCAAATAACATGGAAACAAGGCTATGAAAGATTGGTTGCATTATACATGTGGCAACCATCTATTAGGAAACGCACCGTACACAACATTGCCCATCGTTTCGTAAAAGCGGGTTCACAGTCATTTGTCGAAGTCGTTCGAATAAGAAGAATACAAAAAATCTATTCGGTGCAAGTAAAAGAATGCAGTGCACTAGCGCGAAAAAACTGCATGTAACAAATAATACATTCATTTTTAAGTTTGGTACCACCGTTATAGTTACTTTCCTGCATTTCAGCACATTTCAGCACTTTTCAATATTATACTCAATAATAAGATAGTCAATGTTTACATTAAATATTGCACACAGAAAGGTAAACTTTTCTTTCTCATTTCTCAACTTTGTTTTCATTTTGAAATTTTAGACCTTGTTTTAAAATTGTATTTCGAAATCTGATTGGTTGATAAATTCCCATTTGCCATGGTAGTTGTATTTATATCAACTACTGCGACGAATGCTGGCGAATGAAAGAAATTTACGTAGTATGCTAAAAATAAATGATCGCTTAAGTGGTCAACTTCACACAGCAGCTATGTTTTGCAAAGGCATCCATTCTGCAAATTAGTATGTAAATTTTAAATATGGTGGAGCTACGCCTTGAAACTGAAGTTAAAAGTGAAACTTCTTTTTAACTAATTGGCGCTAAATTCGGTATGTTAAGCGAGCTAAGAGCCTTCGTATTGGAGTCAAATTGAATATATATAATGTATATTTACAAAATATATGCTTTGAATATTAAAATTAGCTACCCCTACCACTACCCCAAATACTACCCCATGTTTTCAATTAACCCCTCGATTTCTCACCTATGTTTTGGGAGGTTTTTTCTCATTTGTTATCTAGAACAAAGCAATTTGACTGTTGGTTAGTTTGACTGATCCTATATAGTATTTTCCAAACATCTTTTCACAACAAAGCATGTGTGTGCATTTAAGTTAGCTGCAATCAATTCGGCTCCCAGCTGACTTGTTTCCTCTGAAATTATTTCCTCTGAAATTATTTTAAGCGTGCAAAAATAAGTTGATAGGAAAATAAACCATTCTTTTTCAGGTAATGAGCATAAAGAGCAGAACACGCAATTGACTGACTAGCATCTGCATTATCGATTGTAATCACATCTGAATTTACGGCACCAGATGGTACTATTGCTCTGTTGAACCGAATTGTATTTCTTTTTATCATTATTTTGAAATGTGAACTCCAGAGAGGTCCAAACTCATCAGGAATGACGTCATCCCAATCCAGTTTTAGTGTGATAATGTGTGAATATTTAGTTTCAACGAAGCAGTTAGTGGTGTTAATTTTCCTGTTAGATAAAAAATTTCTGCCACCTTACTAACACAGATTCTCTGAGTTAACTTTTCTGGAATGGTTGCCATATGTTTTGGTTTTCTTCCTCCAGATTGTTCAGCTGGTAGCTTCATGGTATCGAATTCAGACTGCCAAATGTAACGTTGCAGGCACCACCCTTGTTCAATCGACTTGTCGGTATTGTACATTTTCTGTACATCTGTATGAAAAGCGATTGAATTACTAAACCAACATATGACAATTTCTAGCAATTTATTTATGTTATTGGTGCCTTTAGCTTGCCAAGGTATTTACTAACATGGTAAGAAGTCTGGAAAAATTGGTGAGAAAATTCAAAGTTTAATTAACAGTGCTGCAGACGATGATATGATGTGTAAAGTTAATACACTGAAGCTCAGGTATGAGGGATTTCTGCGCTTAAAGGATTCTTATTTCAAGAAAGTAAAGAATGAAGCTGAGTAGTGGTAACTTCATGCTGTAGATGCCATGTGGTAATTCAGTTTTTAAATCACCAACTCCTCCAAGTGTAACTGGACTAGCTCTTTCTTGAGTTCCATTTATTCTTATAGCATCCATTTTTCACATATAAAATCTCCACGTCCATTATCAAAGAATATGGTGTATGTCTCATTTTGTACCTTGATTGTTTGGAGTATGTAGATCACATGTTCACTGATAACTTTTGATATTACCTTTCAGTAATACGTAAGTTGATTGGGTATGAAATAAGAGTTTGATGTCCTTTGCAAATTCAGGTAAAGGTACTATTTGTCTAAGGATGCACCTTTCTTTATATTTCATTGACACTTTTCTTGCAAATGTTTACCTGCTGAATGTAATGCTCCTGGAAAAAAAGACATTGAATACATAAACCTTTGGACTTAATGGTGTTGAATCGCTCATCATTTTTTTTCATCTTTTTTGTACTCAATAGCCTGATGCCTAGGAACCAACTAAGTTCCTTCTCAAGAAACAAAATCAATCTCTTCCACTTTTCAGATTCTTGTAAATTTTTCTTACATATAGAAGACAACCACCTGATAACTCTGACAGCTCTTATAATTGGTAAATCATATTCAAACCATCACCAAGATAAAGCCTATTTTGGATATTATGAATTTCAGACAGAGGAAGAAAATCCTGGAGTAACGTAATACGTTTTGATGAACCATGTTGTGAAGTATCAGGACTTTTTAATTCCCATGTGGACCAAATCTTTTTTTCGAGTTTCTGTTGAACCATTGTTTGGGAATCACCAAATGCTCTTTTTTTCCTAATAATAAGTATTTTCAAGACCTTTCACTAAAGACAATGCAGGTTCGTCAAGATGATTATTTTTAAGGAAGTTTTGTAAAAACTTTGAAGGTGTTCTTTTTAATAAAGCTTCTCAAACATTTTTGATTTATAACCTCTGTATTTTTCCAATTTTATATTAAGGTTTGATGAATTAAACAATTTCTCTTTGGATAACTCCCTTGTTGGAATTTCAAGATTTTCAATTCCTCCTTTTAAAAATTTAATTTTTATAAGCTCTTATTATTGTTTGTAAAACCAGGCCTTGCCATGAGTCGCGAGCAATTGCTCGCGCCCGCGTAGTGCTCGCGTAAATGCTCGTTACCCGAGCATTCTATTGCGTAAATATTAACATTTTGAGATAAGTGTAAACGTTTTTCTCAAGAATTGATTGGTCTTTTAAGTGAAACTGAAAAGATATTTGGTGTGATTATTTTCCACCCATCGTGCAACAGTTCATTCGCCATTTTATAAAACTCGTGCGATACGGGGGCATTAAGGTTAATCTTTGTTGCGCATTCATTTTGCAGTAGAAAAGTGGGGGACGTTTTTAATCGTGAACCCCAAACACGATGATCGAGCGTCTACTGGTATAGCGACTCTCTCAATCTTAACTTCCTTTTCTACATGTCCGAAATAGTATGCATGACCATACTGTCGTTTTCATAAATTTAATGTTTATTTTTCAGGTCATCACAAGCAAATAGGCAAAAATATGCTTCGCTTTCAAATTGAAAAAAATCTTTATCCGCGTGGTTTAAATAAAACTAATAAATAAAATCTCTTTTTAAAAGGTACACATCAGGTACATAAAATTTATACAGAAAAAAAAATTATACCGCACGTGGGTTTCGTTTTTAAAATTGTTTGAATAACAGTTGCGGCATAAAGAAAATAATCCATTAAATTTGGACCTGCTATGGTTTCCAATTGTTTCGTCAAATGAAGAAATTATCTACAATTAAATCCATGATAAATTGTCTGTTCCGCCTGTAAGTGCAGTTTTGCAGACTTGCGTCATCCGTGCTCCGTCGGCGTTCACCTCCGCATTAGTTAAGAACCGCATGGCTGGATTTCTTATGTAAGACCTGGTTACCAACGACAAAGGGGCCAGGCAAAAGAGATTTATGTCTACGTAGTTTTTTAACTAAGTCAGGAGTCGGTGAATTAGCTAGGATGGTCAGGTTGGCTATGAATAGGCTTGCTCGTGGATTTAAAGGACCAGGACTATTCAATAATTCTGAGATCTAAAAGTGTCCGACCAAGACGGAAATCTATCGGACGTTTTAACCGCCGAAAGTTCGAAACGAGCTACGGACATGTCCGACCAAACTGGAAATGTGGCGGACGTTTTAATCACACGCCTGAAACGATTTAGGTGTGTGCCAAGGCGCACGCCTCTCCTGAAAAAGATGCCCTGAGAAACTGAATGTAAAGTTTTTTTAGCGAAAAATATGGCAAGCAAAATTGCTCGCGTGGACACTCTGACGCGAGCAATTAATTGCTCGGGAGGTTATTTGCTCATGGCAAGGCCTGTAAAACACTTTTCTTATCTGGATATTTGGGCGGGACAGTGTCCAACAAATACTGGATTTTCTTTGCTAATTTTTCACATTGACCAAGTTTAAGTTATAAATTTAATTCCTTTTTAACTATTCCATCGTTTGATGGGTCTATATTTGTCTTAAAAATCTTTTGAAATTTGATTTATTATACAAAAAATTTCATTGATTAAGAAACTAGTAGTTTCCATTTTTTGTTTCGTAATTTCACAGTGATGTATTTTGTTTGAGACTTCCTTATTAGTAAAATCTGCTTTCTCTTTTGCTCTAATTGATTTTCTCAGATCTTTTGCAGACTTGATATAAGTTTTGATGTTAGCAAAAGAAATTTCAACGTTTTTGGCAAATTCTGCTTTCCATTTAGCTTCACCAATATTTAATTTCATTTGATTAGGAAGCGAACGTAAATTTGTCTTTTTAGTCTTGATTTTTTCAACACAAACATCAATGTTCGAATTAACAGTGGCAAATGTATCAATTTCATTCTAATCAACAAAATCATTTATGTTGGCAAGTAAATCATTTATTTCAGCAATTTTATCAATTGCCATATTTGAATCATCAACAACACTAATGTTTTGAAGTAAGTTTGAAAGTTTGTTTATTGATTTGTCACATGTTGATGTGATTTCCTTTTGTTTTTTTCACAATTATTGTGCAATAGTTTATAACCAATCATTTAAATAAGATTAAGGAAGCCATTACATTGCACTTTTAAGTTTAAGGCTAAATAACTTGGAAACAAGTGGAAATAACTGACGTCATCTCTTGCGTGGGTAACTAGGGAAACTACCTGCAACCAAATTAGGACCAGTTTCCTAAAGCTGGGTCAACCCACCCGTTACGGAACAGACAGGTTAATGACGTCAAAAAAACCCTTTAAATCCCTGTATCTCTTCAATTCTTGAATGAAAACATATCATCCTATAAATTTTCTAAATCAGCATTTCAATTGTGAACAAATTTCTAAAAAAATGTTTCGTGCATTGGTGGGACTTTGCTGACAGTAGCAATATTTTTAAACTTTTATACAGTACAGTCCAAATGTATAAGCTTCGGCATACGTGCTATTCAAAACCTTTTCCTGCAAGTCGAAAGCCCTTTTGTTTATCATAATTACTTTATGATCTTTGGGAGAGCTATGTTGCAAGTAATTTAACAAAAGCTTCAGGATACAACGATACAGTAATTATCTTCTCATAACTGGAAGTTTCATTGTGAAAATAAAAACCTTTGGGTGGTAGTGCTAAATAATAAAATTTGTTAATTACGCGAAACAATACAATAAATCGTGCACAAAACTATTGTTATTAAAACATTTAACTCTTATGTTTTTTTAAAGACTTTTTAAACCAAATATTATCTTTCTGAACATTTTATTCTATTTTTTCCCCGAAAAACATTACATGAAAGATTTTAAAAATTGTGCACGAAACTATTGCAGTTAAAAAAAGGTTTTTGCCAATGTTTTTGTTTCAAAAACTTGTTGCGTTTTTAAAACTTATGCAGCATAACTTTAATAAAAGGTCTGTGGATGAAAGTATTTTTAGCTGGAAAAATTCCCTTTTGACTTCAACACCTGGTTATGTTATAGGGGATTTTCCTGTAATAAAGCCGTATTAGGCGTTGTATTAGCCTAATACAACCACGTTTTGACAGTTTCCAAGCAAACTACGGCGCTGTATTAACCTTTAACTGACCTGTTTTGATAGTATTCAAGCAAACTACAGCAACTTTTTAGCATTATACTGTCCCGTTTTGGTAGTTTTCAAACTAAATATGGCAGTATTTTTGTTTAGTGCAGCAAAGGTTCATTTCTAGCACAACAAAAAATTTGTAGCAGCAAACGTGTATTTTATTTTTAACATTCCTCATGTGAGTCTTTTGGGACTGGCATCATGATTTGCTTAGGCACAGTTATACAAAGATAGATTGTTCTATATCTTCTAAAAATTTAAGATATTTTTATTTGAAAAAAAACAAAAAACTTTAACATAAAAATTAAGCTCTTTTTAATAGTATGGTATAGTATATACCGTAAAGTTTATTTTTATATTTTTAATTGCTGTTGTTTACAAATTCTATAGACTTTGTGCCAAAAGTATTTCCAACATCGTCACACGCAGGTTATTCTTATTTGAACAAGTTTCCCTGATCTTGTCAATTTCTCTCGATGTTATTATTTTCTCTAAAAAAACAATGGTCTATTATTTATGCGAGTTGCACGTACACCAAAGCTTACATTCAGACTGTCTGTATATTCTTAACCGCTGATCAAAACTGTGTGACTCTATACCTTATTTTGATCAGCGTTTCAAACTCTACACAATATAGGTAATAGCTAAAGAAATTTTTAAACAAATTTCTTTGTTCATCAACGGTCATTGCTGATGCCATCAAAATTGAAATAACGGATCTTTTCTATTTCTTTGTGTATTTTTCCAGGAGCCTTATTGACTATTCATTGTAATATTTTTAAGTTGCTAAAAGTCACTGAAAACAAATTTAATTATATAGGTTGACATATTTCTTTTAATAGTAAATTGTAAATAATTCTTATTGTTGTTAATGGTAAATGAGGAAAAAAGTGTCTGTCTGTCTGTCTGTCTGTCTGTCTGTCTGTTCTGTCTGTCTGTCTGTCTGTCTGTCTGTCTGTCTGTCTGTCTGTCTGTCTGTCTGTCTGTCTGTCTGTCTGTCTGTCTGTCTGTCTGTCTGTCTGTCTGTCTGTCTGTCTGTCTGTCTGTCTGTCTGTCTGTCTGTCTGTCTGTCTGTCTGTCTGTCTGTCTGTCTGTCTGTCTGTCTGTCTGTCTGTCTGTCTGTCTGTCTGTCTGTCTGTCTGTCTGTCTGTCTGTCTTGTCTGTCTGTCTGTCTGTCTGTCTGTCTGTCTGTCTGTCTGTCTTGTCTGTCTGTCTGTCTGTCTGTCTGTCTGTCTGTCTGTTCTGTCTGTCTGTCTGTCTGTCTGTCTGTCTGTCTGTCTGTCTGTCTGTCTGTCTGTCTGTCTGTCTGTCTGTCTGTCTGTCTGTCTGTCTGTCTGTCTGTCTGTCTGTCTGTCTGTCTGTCTGTCTGTCTGTCTGTCTGTCTGTCTGTCTGTCTGTCTGTCTGTCTGTCTGTCTGTCTGTCTGTCTGTCTGTCTGTCTGTCTGTCTGTCTGTCTGTCTGTCTGTCTGTCTGTCTGTCTGTCTGTCTGTCTGTCTGTCTGTCTGTCTGTCTGTCTGTCTGTCTGTCTGTCTGTCTGTCTGTCTGTCTGTCTGTCTGTCTGTCTGTCTGTCTGTCTGTCTGTCTGTCTGTCTGTCTGTCTGTCTGTCTTGTCTGTCTGTCTGTTCTGTCTGTCTGTTCTGTCTGTCTGTCTGTCTGTCTGTCTGTCTGTCTGTCTGTCTGTCTGTCTGTCTGTCTGTCTGTCTGTCTGTCTGTCTGTCTGGTCTGTCTGTCTGTCTGTCTGTCTGTCTGTCTGTCTGTTCTGTCTGTCTGTCTGTCTGTCTGTCTGTCTGTCTGTCTGTCTGTCTGTCTGTCTGTCTGTCTTGTCTGTCTGTCTGTCTGTCTGTCTGTCTGTCTGTCTGTCGTCTGTCTGTCTGTCTCTGTCTGTCTGTCTGTCTGTCTGTCGTCTGTCTGTCTGTCTGTCTGTCTGTCTTGTCTGTCTGTCTGTCTGTCTGTCTGTCTGTCTGTCTGTCTGTCTGTCTGTCTGTCTGTCTGTCTGTCTGTCTGTCTGTCTGTCTGTCTGTCTGTCTGTCTGTCTGTCTGTCTGTCTGTCTGTCTGTCTGTCTGTCTGTCTGTCTGTCTGTCTGTCTGTCTGTCTGTCTGTCTGTCTGTCTGTCTGTCTGTCTGTCTGTCTGTCTGTCTGTCTGTCTGTCTGTCTGTCTGTCTGTCTGTCTGTCTGTCTGTCTGTCTGTCTGTCTGTCTGTCTGTCTGTCTGTCTGTCTGTCTGTCTGTCTGTCTGTCTGTCTGTCTGTCTGTCTGTCTGTCTGTCTGTCTGTCTGTCTGTCTGTCTGTCTGTCTGTCTGTCTGTCTGTCTGTCTGTCTGTCTGTCTGTCTGTCTGTCTGTCTGTCTGTCTGTCTGTCTGTCTGTCTGTCTGTCTGTCTGTCTGTCTGTCTGTCTGTCTGTCTGTCTGTCTGTCTGTCTGTCTGTCTGTCTGTCTGTCTGTCTGTCTGTCTGTCTGTCTGTCTGTCTGTCTGTCTGTCTGTCTGTCTGTCTGTCTGTCTGTCTGTCTGTCTGTCTGTCTGTCTGTCTGTCTGTCTGTCTGTCTGTCTGTCTGTCTGTCTGTCTGTCTGTCTGTCTGTCTGTCTGTCTGTCTGTCTGTCTGTCTGTCTGTCTTGTCTGTCTGTCTGTCTGTCTGTCTGTCTCCATGATCCTATACATTTTCTTGATCAGCGTTTCAAGATCTATGCGATGAAGGCAACAGGTGTACAAATTTGTAAAAAAAAATTTTTAGGTTTTCACGGGCGCCATTGGACATCAGCTAAATTTTTAAACCGTTATATCTCATTAACCGCTCATCAAGAGCACATGATCATATACATTTTCTTGATCAGCAGTTTAAGCTCTGCACAATAGAGGCAACGTGAAAACAAGGTTCTAATTTTTTTTTTTTGTGGATGGGTTGCTGATGTCATCAAAATTTAAATGCACCTTTTTTTATTTTTTCTCTGTCTAAGTGGATTTTTCCACGGCCCTTATCGACTAGTATAATATAATGAAATTGCTTTGCATTGATGCAAATGAATGTGTTGTTTTGAGATATTGAGAAATTGATAGTGAAACTTGATAGTGAAGCTATAAAATGAACTTTCTTAGTAAGAGAAATTATTTGATAAAGTGTGGTTATTCTGTTTTTGTTATTTTGTCAGCTCTTAGTGGCATGGTGATAGTTTTACTACAGACACAAGTAAAAAAGTATAAAAAATGAGGAAAACAGCAATAGCTGTTCCAGTTTAAGGATATTCTATTTTTAAATTAAATGTCATTGTGGCATTGAAATTTTAGTAGTTTTAGTAGTAGTTTTTTGAATGAAAAAAATTCAGTAAATTTCTAAAAAAAGTCACATAGTGATGCGTAAAAAAATAAAAACACAGATATATTTACAACAAATCTTTTTCAAACAATGAAAAACACAATATTTAATTGAAATTCAAAATTGTTGTAAAATGCTACTTATACACGGTTGAAGTATTGGAGAACGTAGATAAGGTACAGACTCGATAGAAATTACAGCAATCCCACATGGAATAATAAGCCTCTTCCAATATCATGATCAGCCGTGGTGGCGAAAAATAAAAACTTTGCATGAAAACGAGGTTAGTTTAGATAAAGTTGTTTACTTGCTGTTCTGATCTTCGTTATCAACAAATGTTGGTTTTATAATTTTTAACTGCTATATTGGAAGAATCGTAGTGGATAAAAGTATAAGAGGGTATTAGTAGTGGTAGTGTGTATTTATGGCAACTTTAATGTTGGCTAGCTAGCTATAACTAGCCAACAAACATCTTGTTTCTTACTGTTCTAAAAAGTTTATATTCTATACTGTAAAGTCTAATATGTTTACCTAGTTTACTGAAACTTCATATACCTTAAGTTATAATTATTTTCCTAAAAAAAGTTACCCAGCTTTTCATCCTAGCCAGATATTATAGGTAGGATGTTATAGCTAGCTATGCACACAGGGATGATGTGCTGCCTAGCTATGTATCGTTACTATTGTCACACTGCCCTGCTAATATGCTTTAACCTTTCCATTTAGTATACATTTATAATAAACATATTTTGGCTCAACCCAGTGTACTCAGTAATCACTAATTGTTTGTTTCAGTTTGTCTGTTCAGATTCATATTAGTACATATTGTAGGTTTATCATTCCTTGAATATATTCAAGAAATGATAAACCTACAATACTCAAATTGTTTATTGTTTCTGTTCTGGCATAAATCAATTTTTTTCAGAAGGCGAAGACAACACTGAACATGCTTTATGTTCTTACAAAAATGTTTTTGTCACAGGTCACACATTTACATAAATAAAAATATTTAGTAGGTGTAGTGTTGCTCTCATCTCTGAGAAAATATATTCAAGGTTCTTAAAATTGTTCTTATTCTCTTTGGAATTAACTTGACAGAGCAAGATTAGGCCTCTATAAACTATTTTGAAAATGACAGTGGTGAAATTGTAGGGTTATGTTGTCTGGGTTATTCTCAAAAAAATAAAACAAAGCCATTTATTAGTTGTAAGGCCGTTTGTTATATTTAAAACTTTCTTAACTTTCTTAGGCCATCAGGTTAAGTTCTTGTGGTAAATCGATCGAGTATTAAACATATGTTAGGGAGTGCTGCCCAGCTTAACTGGCCAAATGTCATTGCATTGAAACAACATGTGGCTTGAAACAAATTGTGATGGTTTATTTATCTACAATTCTCTTTAGCTTTTAAAGGAATCATTCATGACAATACCCATGGTTATACTTGACGTGGAATAACCATTAGGCAATACTAATAGAAATAATATTATATAGCTATACTTATTGACAGATTTTAAAAAACAACAACAAATATCTGTAGCTGCAACTGTAACTTTCTTACAGGCCATAATTTAAAAAAAATCAAGGCTTAAGGGTACTTATGAGTAAGCATGCTTTTACCTTGGGTGATTGCATTGCTCTTATAACATGTGTTGAATATATAACATGAAGACCAGTATTCAGCCTAATACCACCAACCAAACATGCTCAGGATAGCCAAGTTATAATGTTATTTACAGATGTTTTTAAAAAATAAAAGATATCCAATAACAAAGAATAAAGTGTATAATATATGTCAGCAACATTGGTTAAAGCTCCAACTAGCTAGTGGTAACCAATACTAGTGAGTGTAGCTAAATTATAAAATCCAAATCAATCAACCTTAGCTGAACACCAGAAAAAAATGTAAAAAACCAGCAACTTTAATAACCCCAATAAGTATAAAATAAATGCCATTTTCTATTTCTTATACCAAAAGTTCACAATTTGCCCATTTGACAAGTTAATTTGAGAAATAATAAAGGTAAACAAACTATATGTGCATCACTTCGCTGACAAATTAAAATTGTCTCTAAACTAACCTCGTTTTCATGTTAGTATGTCTATTCCGGCTGTGTATTTTGCGGAATGGAAATGGATATTGAAATAGGCTTATTGAAAAGGCAGAATTATTTTTTCAACCCGTATCAGAAAGGCAGGTATACTAGAGAGGCAGGAATAGCAAAGAAGTAGGAATAATAATAGTAAATATTATAGTTGAAAGTAAAAATTTGAAAATAGCATTGCAAGTTTATTTTGTAGCAATTTTATTTGTAGCAATTTTACTTCATAAAGAGTTGAAACAAAATTAGTATTTTCAAAACTAAAACAGTTATGTGTTGTCTTTGTATGCCCTTGTTTTATCATTTTATTACACACTACATAGTTTGCAATCTGTAAATCTTTGTAAACCATTTTATATTTTTTTTCTATGTGTTTATATTATATTATTTTTGCAAAAATTGTAAAAGACATTTAATTTCTATATATTTTCCTAATTTCACTTTTAAATTATCTATGGTGACTAGATCATTTGGCAGTGTGTTATAAAGTAAAGCACCTTGAAATGTGAACATTCTTCTGCCATTTTCTGTTTTCACTTTCAGTAGTTTTAAGCACTTTTTATTTTTATGAGTATTGTTCCCATGTTAAAACACTTCGAAACATTCGTCAAAAATATCGGGAGCTTGGTGTCATAAACATATTTGTGTTAAAAAATGGGTTTTATGATGCATTTTATGTTAGATTATCTGCGTTTGTTTACTTTACTTATTTGATTTTGAAAGTTGAAAGAAAAGTTTTTTGAAAAGAATTATGTTTTCTTCTGAGCCATATTAGTATTTCAACAAAACAAAACAGCAATAGTTTTACTTTGTAGGTTAACAGTGTGTGTTATATTATAGTTTGGTTTTACCGTGAAATTATTTTGGTATTTGCCTTAACTTAGAGTTTATGTTGGCTACTGATTAAGTCTATTTATATTGTCATAGCTTAATAGCAATTATGCAATTATAAAGCTTTATTGAAACACAAAAGGATTTTAAATGTTATTAGAAGTTGTAGACTTTTGATGCTTTTAAAACATTAACTGATGATAAATATGAGTGGTTTATAACAATTCAATTTTTTTTTATGTTTTAAATTTTAACTCTAAAATTTAGCTTTATTTAATGTATAATAATATTTACATTAGCTGGCGTAGAAACTTTAACAATAACAGGATTATATTGCAGTGTAAAAAGGAAACAGAAACATTACATGTGTAAATAGAAAGAGAAACCTTTCTTATTTCATATACACTACAGTTTGAAATTTCAGCCATAACCATTTTTAACACGTTAAGTTGTGCTGAAAAATGTTTTCTACAAATTTAATGTTGTGTTTACCACAAAACCTCTTCCCCCATTTTTATGTTGTGTTTAATTGTACAAAACATGCTGGTTTAGTGTGAAGAATATTATGTGTAACATCAGTAATTTCCAGGGCACTTTATTATATTTTTGCTGTTTTATATAATCTTCTAGAAGTCCTTATATGCAGCTACCAAATTCTTGATAATCATTCTGTTAATCAAAGATAAGTTCACTGACCTTTTTATTTATTTCTTTATGATTTCATTTTATTGATGTAAGATAACTTTCTAAGTGCTATTTTTTATTTCAGTAGCATCTATAGTCTCCTTTCTGCTGTGGTATTATCCTATGAGTTCAATTACTTTTTAATTACTTTTTATCTGCATTTCTTGTGTGCTGTGTTAGTTGTGTGGTTGCTTGTAATTGAGGTACAAGTTTCTTGTTTCATTTTTTTAAAACTTTTATATCATAGGTATATATTTTTCAATATTTTTACGGCAAGTTTTTTTTTATTTCTGTATAGTAGCTGTTTTCAATTTGTGGATATATATGGTTGCCCTATTTACGAAGCTGTCTTATAGTTGTATAGAATTTCTTTTCCAGCTTCAAATAAATTTAAAAATGGACTACTATGGAAACTCAAGTGAAATTCAGAATGCAGTGCATCTATTCGAGCAAAAATCAGGTATGAAGGTTTAAATTAAATTCTCACACCTATTGGTATATAACTTCAAAGAACTGGGAAAGTTTTGCAAGGTAATTCAGATCAACTTATATACTATCCAATCCTAGTCATTTTCTTCCCTAACAGATCTTGTCAAAAAAGTTTTGTAAGCTCTGTATACATACATACAGTGTATCTGACCCTATGTGTAGTGCCTTTTTTTTATAAGTGTGTGGTAAAATTGATTTCAGCCTTATGCTTCACATTTTGAAAATTTGCCCCTGGGTATCTGCTTATGTTACATTTATCTCAAACATTATTTTTAACATGCAAACAATATTTTCTTTATCTAATTCAGCAGGTAAGCATGCTAGACGTTCTTCAGTTTTGAAGGTTAAGTTGGTTTAGATTTTTTTGAAAGAACATAAAAAACAACTTTGAGGAATATTAGATTGTGTATTTCCATAACACAGTGTAGAATAGATGATAAAAAAATTCCAACGGAAGCATGCAAGACCATAATTTCCTAGTCCTAAATGAAATAAGACGTCAGCCATTATTGTAGTCTGACTCTTCATAATAGCATTAGTGATGTAACAAATAAAAGTGTTATGACATGCTATATATAAGCAAATCTCAAGTTACTAAATTCCCCAGGGCTTTTGTGTATTTTATATAACGAGACAAGAAAATATTTATTCTTTTAAACGTTTCTACAATCATCTTTTTACCTGTCTGTTTTTAAGTTCAGAAGATATTTGTGTATCCTGGATAAACAAGTAAAAAGATTTTTCCTTTTTGAAAGAAGTAGCAAGGCAGGGAATAACAGCTCTTTATAAACTTTGCACTTACTGCAATTTTAATTTTTCTTGATTATTTTATGTGTTTGTAACTGTGTACTGTATTTTAATTGATCATTTTTACACTTGTTTGTTTTGTTTTGTTAATTTACTTGAAGAGTGGGTAAGATTTAATTAACACTGCCTAGCAAGTTTCCTTCCCCATCCTACAAGGTCAACCCTAATGGTTTTTTTAATTGTCCAGAGTATTTCCTAATCATGGTTTACAGTTGTTTTTCGACGGGTTTCTTGTATAGATTTTTATAGACATTATATTTCACAAAAGGAAGAAAAATGTATATATAAAGTATTTATTTTTGTTGGAAATGCAGCAGACCAAACAACACAGTTAAAATTTTTTATTAAATGTTGAGAACAAATAGATAAAGCATTTAATATTTTTCTGACGCTATATGTATATTATTTTGATTGGGGAGCTAAGTAGCTGATTTCAAAACCCTTTATAAATATAAATCATCATGTTTCTTTTGAAAAAGTAAGAGCGTGAGATTACTAGGATAATTTAGTAACAATTCCCACCTTCTTTTAAGGTAACACTTAAGAATAATTCTAAAATACTTGTGTTCCATAGATATCAATAACGATATCCATGTATAACATTTCTTTATTATGAACTTTTAAAAATTTATAGTGGGGGGATATATTATGATAGAATTCTCATTAATTTGTAAGAAGTTATTCTATAGTATGATTTAAAGGTGATAATAATTATCTTCGTACTTTTTTATTTTTTTAAAAACTTTTAAACAAAAAATGTTAGTTATACCCAAGTGCACAAGAAACAGCCGTTTGGACTACAATGAATGAGGAAGGCTTATACTTTGAGTTAGAACATGCAGAAGGTAGATAGTAGAATGATAATGTTCTTTTCAAATTATTATAAATTATAATTAAAATTACAATTGACTGCATATTAACTGTCAATCATTGTTAAAACAAAAATATATAAATGCCTAAATCTTTATCTCGTTTCTCCATGTTCAGTAGGTTTATGGATTTATAGTAAGTTTAATAGCCAAAGTAATGTAAGTAAAATAGGCAAAGTTTGTTGGTAGATTCTGTAAAACTGTCTCATGTAATTTTAGATGCATTTGAAGATGATGTGGAAACTGATGGTGATGAATGGGATAGTGAGGTATGGAATTTTAAACTTTTTTGTTTATATGTAACTGTTCAAGATTGTTTCTAATTCTACCACAGGACCCGGAACTGCTGGGTTATTATAAAAAAAATTCTTTGATTTTTCGTTTTAAGTTTAACTTGGTGAAAGTTAATTATTTTCCCATAACAAACTAATGTGCTCCAATGTGATGTTAGGCATTTATTCCAATTTCTCAACAACACAATGAATTAAAAATTAATGTAATATCATCAAAAAATTTGAAGGTTTTTGTAGGAAATCAGATTAAAAGGTTCACAAAAAAATTCCTAGAGGATTTTGAAATTATTTCTCTCCTTTAGCTTATAAACTGTGGGAAAATTTGATTTACGATAATATGTTTTCTCACTTGAACTACTTTATATTGGATAGTCTTTGATGCTCTTTGTTCATACAGTTACTTTGCTTTTAGTTTTCAGACTCAGAAGATGATCAACTAGATGGTAGGAACAATTTTCTCAAATTTTGTCAAGAGAGGCCAAAAACGTTTTATTTTTTATAAAGACAGGAATGCCATATGTTTGCAGTCATCATTTCACCACTTAGGGGCGGATGAAAAATTAAAATGTGTATGCTAAATGTCAAATTCGTTTGTTACAAATATCAATTCAGGATTAATTCTATTCGTCTTACAACCCTCAAGCACAATCACCTGTGAATTGGCTGCAGAAATGTGTAGGTTAGGTAAGCAGCGTTTAAAATACCGAATACTACAGGTTAGGGCCCAGGGATGGGGTGGAGTGGGGGTACATGAACAGGGTTAAGCATAATTCCCAATTACAAGAATTTGAGTGCAAAGGTTGAAAGCAAAACAAACAAACCAAAAAAATTTTTATCCATTTTTTCTCAAAAGTGCACACGTTTTAAGTAAAAAGTGATTATAACAAACAAACAAGCAAACAAACAGATGTTAAGGCATGATAATGCTTCATAAAAAATAGATAAGCGAGGATTAATGTATGTTTTAAATAAAAGAAGACATTTGCTGAAAAAGGGGCATAAAAATTACTGTTTTGTTTACAGTTCTACAATGTGTGTTTCAACTCCTAGTTTTACATCGCCAATTTGATGTTTTTTAAGTGATGATTTCTTCAAACTTTAAATCATATTTACATAAAAAATCTTTATTTGTCTTTTGTAACAATAAGTTTTCTCTTCCCTGATGAGACTAACAATAAAAAGTGAAATTTTCTTATAAACATCAAGTTATTTGATGTTTTGTTTTTGTTTGAAAGATATATCAACAAAGTATGTGTTAAAACTTGCTTTCCATATAACACAGATAAAATGTTGACATTAAAATTAAAGATCTTTTACACGAGCAGCTGCTTTTAGGAATAAAATATAGCTAAAAATGTCACGTTGTAAGTAAAATTCAATGTTTTAATATAATTATCTTGTTAGTATTGGTTGGCTTAATTCTTATACAATATCTTGATCTGCATCTTATGACCGAAAATATTTTTCTGTTCTTTGAATGAATTTGTTGATTATTTATAATTGTTACATTCACCTGTTACATTTTAAAATATCACATTATCAGGCTCCATTTTATCGAATTTTCCGCAGAATAGGACTACCATCTCAATTTCCTTTTTACCCCTCAAAATGACTTTAACAATTTGCTACAATTGTTGAGTGTTCTGCTAAAACATGCAAAAGGAGTATGTTTTTGTTTCTGACAGTAAATATGATTAGCATGATGGAGATTTCGTGGCTGACAGAATTTTTAGTTTGTTTTGATATGTATTTTTTTCTAAGCTAGTTTGTTTATTTTTGATTTTAGACAACTCAAGACGATTTACAGAATTACCTGTGAGTTTTCAGTACATAGATATAACTTTGTTTTTTGTAAATTGAGTTATTTATTTACATTTGTCATTTTTGTTTTCCAATTGGGTTTGTATTGTTCTTTTCTTCTTTTTCTTGTTAATTTATTATTATTTTTTATTTATTTCATATTTTACTTAATTTCGATTATTTAGGCATGACTAATACAAGAAATGCCTCTTTTTCTTGATAACTGCTAAACCGGGTATTGAATTTGCATTGTCTCAGTAAATCTGCATTAGTTTGATATTGAATTGTTTCTTAATAACACAATGAAAACCGGTTTTAAAATATCTCAGGCAGTTAAAATCCTGATTATATTGCTGAAGAAAATGAAATATTAAATTTAGAATCTTACTTGCTAGTTACTAGTTTTAAGTGTACTCATAAATTGAATGTGCCAACACATTCTAAATTTGCAATTTCCAAGTAATTTGCAACATGGTGAACACATTAAGTACATTTCCAACCTGCTTTTTATGAACTTATGTTTGTATTCTGCTAGCTTGTCAAACAAATTCAGTGGATGGAATCTGCCTCATGAGATAAACAGCTCTACAAAGTCGTAAGATATACATGATCACAATGGATTAATCTTTTTTGTTACCCTCACATTAGTTCATTTATTATAGCAAGATGTATATTACAGGGTGGCCACACCTGAAATCACCTGAATAAGACATATATATGACCAGTTAAAAATTATTCTAGGCGATCAGGATGGTTGAATAAAAGTAACACTTGTATAAGCGGGGAATAAGATCTTTATCTAACTGATGTAGATCATCCCCTAGTGTTATGAGAAGAGCTTAAATTCCACTCGCTGTGTTAAACAAGCAGCGTTAAATCCAGTGAGAAAGGTATTAGTGTTATAGAAACACAAAAGCTTATCCTTGTGCTGTAAAACACCTACGGTCATACCCAGGTGGTTAAGTTTTTTTATTAGAGCAAACTGTATAAGAAATATGGCTACTGAGGTTCGAAACGAGAGAACATGTTCATTTAATACTCTGTTAGTACCAACAAGTACTGAAATGCTCCTTTAAATTCAAAAATGATAAAAAAAAGAGAAAAATTAGGAACAATTTAAGAGCATTTTGAGGCTTCAAATTGAAAAAGTCAAGAAAACTTGGTAAAATTCTTCTAGTTGAGTTTTCTTATAAAATAATTTTTTTTTCTTTCAAAAGTTATACAAAATATTTTAAGGAATATGATTTTTGAATAAAATTTTTTTGAGAAAAATACCGTACACTGCTGAAAATAGAAATCTTAATTCAAGTAAAAAATTACGAGTATCAAGTAAATTCATCTTGCAACAAGTAAAATTATCTATTATAAGGAGTTAGAAAAATAAACTTAATAAGATAACTTTACTTAAGAAAATTCAAGATCAATTTACTCATATTGAGAAATTATTATTTTATAATTTTAGATAAAGATTACTTAAGCCTAGTTCCCACCAAATGCGTTTATTATTAAACATATGTTTATTACTAAACTCATGAATGAGTTTATTTTCATCTAATTAATTATGCAGTAAGATTATGCGTTCACACTGAACTTAATTTTGGAACGAAAGTTAAGATTTGTGACTTATAAGTATGGATGTGGACAGCGAGGAAATTTGAACTTTTTCACAAACTAAATTTAAAAAAAAAAAATAAACACCAAACCTTGTTCATACCCTAGTTTTAATCTCTCTCTCTCCAAGCATTCTCTTGTCTGACTATTTCCTTATATCCATTGTCAGCTTTATCATAGAGACAGCTTAGACAGTGCTTTCTCTGCTACTATTCCTATTTTAGATTTCATCACGTATTATTATTTTCGTTTTTTGTCACTGTCGTTTTTTCTACTCGTGCAATGCTCTCATGAAAGCCACTCTCACTTTGAGCATTGGCGGTAAAAACAAAAGGTTTCTTTGATGTTGAATAAACTCATGTTAAACGCATGATTTTAATATCAAAACTTTTTAATATTAAACGCATGCATAAACATATGTTTATTGCATGTAAAATCATCATGCGTTTATTTTTAGCATTCCCACCTATAAATTTAGCTTCAAAACTTTGAAAATAAACATATGTTTATCAATAAACGCATTGGTGGGAACCAGGCTTTAAGTAAAGTAATTTTTTCTTAGTCCGAGTAAATCGAAATTCTTAATTCCAGTAATTTCTTCTTAGTCCGAGTAAATCAGATTTATCGATTGGAGTAATTTTTTCTTAGTGCGAGTAAATTTGGAACTCCTAATTCGAGTAATTTTTTCTTAGTCTGAGTAAATAGGAATTCTTTAATCAAGTTCGGTATTCTCTCACTATTAGGGGAAACTCAAAATGATAAGATATTCTTTGCACAAAAGCTTAGCGATTTTTAAAAAACAACAACACAAATACAATAGTTGGCATACGAAATATATGGTTCAAATATTTTACATACAGTATATGGAACGATTCGTACAAACGATAAAGAATGAGTGCCGCTGTTTAAACTTTTAAAATCGATTATTGAGTAATATTCTCATTTCCTTACAGAAAGGTTTTGCTTGTAAAAAAACGTGTGCTGCAAAACGGGCTGTTTATTTCTGAGTGACTAATGGCGAAGTGCGTATAATATCTTAAAGGCGCTTAATCGGTAGGCTCATGCAACTTAAAATTATCAATCAGGCTCGCACAATAAAAGGTAATATATATATTAGCACTCTGCAAAGTCGAAATAATCTATCGGTATAATACCTATAATCATAAAGTCAGCGCAGTAGGAATAAATATTTCTACTTCTGCGCAAGCGATTTTATAACCTTCCAGTTCGGTTGCAGTCACATGATTATCTTTATATACGATCCAATGAAGTATAGACAAAGGTAGTGCATACTCCTTCGAGTACTCCACATCCAACACATAGAACAGACTGTGGAATGCCAAGTACCCTAAGCTTAAATCATCAGTGGACAACACTTTTTTGACCCAACAAATATAAATGATTTTGCAGAAGCGTTGACTATGAATAAGCTTGGCATTCCAACAGGAATCCTTTGTCGCAATTTATCTGGATTTTCCGAGTTCTAAAATAGAAAGAGAATAATCAATCAATTTGAAAATATTCTATCCACACAATCTCAACTTAATTTGGTAACATTTTATTAATTACTTATTATCTAAATTTGGATAATCATGAAAACCTCCCGAAAATTTTTACAAGGTTTACAAATAGACATGGAGTGGTTATTCCCGCTGAACAAGTTTAAATCTCAATTAATTGCACGAATTTAAGAAATTAACAAAGCAGTTATCTTTAAGCGGTATTTGCACAATTCAAATCAAACATCTATATCTTTTATTGATTTTGTTAAAATTTTATTTAAACTTAAAGGTTACCTCCTGCGAAAAAGTAAATGTAATGTAATTGTGTAGAAAATTTCCCAATTTTTTAAAAATGAACTATAAAAAATCCAACAGTACAGAATATGGTTGTTTTTGGGTTATATTTTTTTCGGAACTATACAAAATTAGGTTTTTTATTTTGTGGAAAGTGTTCACACTACATCAAAAACCTCTCAACACAAATGTGGAAGGTTCGGCAAGTAGCACCCTATCCTGAGTACTAAAATGCAAAATGTAATTGTGTAGAAAATTTTCAGAATATCTTTTTTAAATGATCTATACAAAATTAAGTTGTTTATTTTTGGAAAGTATTCACAATACATCAAAAACCTTTCAACACAAATGTGGAAAGTTTGGCAAGAAATGTAATTGTGTAGAAAATTTTCAAATCATTTTTAAAGAATTATATATATATTGTATTTTTATGATTACTTTTACCGAGGATAGCTTACTAATGATACCCATTATGATGGGTATCATTAGTAAGTTTAAAATGTTAATGTTAAAACAAATCATGCTACTGGCTCACACACATAATACCGAAATGTCAATATGCCTTAGAAACATATCTCTATGTTAATAATACCCGTATTTTTTCTGTTTGTCGACGAATGACTAGTCTGTATATAATAATATCGTATCATACCTTTAAACTTTTCACTGAATTCTTCTGAAATTTTTGAATTTTATAAGGACATATTGTCAGACATCTTGAAATCTAATGAAGACAAATTAGGGTTAGTAAAAGAATGTGTAAATTATTCCGATGAGGGTTGGACAACTGCAAATTAGACTGTCACACCAAATTAGGATAGTAGCTTGTCAGGTGTTTTTTATAGGATTTTATGATCGGAGCAAATAAATTCGTTCCCAGGACCAAAAAACAATAATTATCGCCATTGTCGATAATTATTTTCAGTGCGGCCGCACCAAGTTGAGTTTGCTCTACGTTGTTCTGCATTGTACTAGCTTTTCCCGTGCTCCATCCTTAACTTTTTTTCTTTCTTCATAATTAGTTTTAGTTTCTCACATAAAATAAAAAACACGGGGAAGTGCAACGAAGATGTGACTTTTGCGCTGAGCAGCTTGCAAATTATTATAATGTGTGATGTAAGAAGAGCGCGCATTAACGAAACTTCAAAACGAAAATTCCGTCGTTGTTCTATTTCTGTGCTACTTTAAAGGACGAAAGTTTTGCGATTTCGCGATTTTTGGTTCAAATCGCGAAAGTTAGACCCCGCGAAAATTTTGAAAAGGCTTGATCGCAAAGTTTATTCCCGCGAAATATGTTGAAGTAGGCTACCCGCGACAGTTATTTCTTGCGAAGTTTTATTTATTCTGTATTTTTTTGTGGGTTAAAAAAAATTTCCTTTATATATCACTTTCATCCTTACTTTCAAATTATATGAAATCACCATATCTCACAACGATGTAAGAAAAAAATTTGCTATTTTAATTTTTTTTTTCTTAAGAGAAAAAAAGTTTGCGAGAAAAAATGAGGATATTTAAAATAAAGCAACAGAAGATATAACTGATTACTTAAAACCAAGATTTATTTACTTAAAATAGGAAAATGTTTTGTGAATTAATTAAATACTCACTTTGTGTGATTTTTCAAGAAAAATTTACTCGCGGCAAGAAAACTTGTAAAGCTGAAAATTTACCGAACTTGATTTGAATAAAATTTACTTAGCCTGAGAAAGATTTTCTAATTAAGATTTTATTTTTACCAGTGTATCTTTAAAATCAATTTAAGAACATTTTGAGGCTTCAAATTAGGAAAAGTTGAAAAAAAAAACATTGTAGGCTTCTTGCAAGTTGAGTGCTCTTTTAAGAAACGTGTAGTGTTATGCCAAATTCACACAAAAATTTTCCTACAATCTGTTTGCAGCGAGAAACCACACTAAGCTGGACCTTAAAAATGCAAATGCATCTTGACCTTTTTTAATTTTTTTTTTTATTATTCTAATGGCAATTTAAAGGATCCCAAAGTCAAGAATGACATTAAAACGTATGTCGTGGCATTTCAAAGTTGTCTTGAAGGCGTTTTTAAAGAAACAGTTCAATCTCAATATATTTGTAGTTGAAGACTTTTAGATTTAATTATCCTACATAAATTATGATGTCATAATTAAGCTATTATAAATTTTAATATCCTGCCGACGATATTACAACGCAGACTTTCAATGTATAGATTTTATAGAAGTGAATTTATTAAATTGTTATGTTAGGATGAAACTTTGCTTGTCCGAGGGCTCTTACATTTTTGGATGACTTTATAATAACTTGAGATCTGCTAGTGTATAAGAGCCTTGGAGTACGCTTTGTAAATATGGAAACAGAATAAATTGATCACACGATTCAGGAAAAATGGGGTTTATTAACCTTCTATTTACATTTTCACCCGGCCTAGGAGGACAGCAACCTCTGATGCAAAAGCGTGCGTACAGCCTTGTCAAATTACCAAACAAGCTGACGTTCTACAAAACATTCTATGCCTTTTTTCACGTCAGCAATAATATTGACAATGAAAATGTGTCAGCAGATTCAGATCATAAAACTATTCATAGTTTCGCAATTACTGTCAACATCATACTGTCAGACATCCTTCTTTCATGGAGAGAAAGCGGATATAAATAAAAATTTCAAAATCAGAAGCGTATGACAAAGACGAAGGAGGGTGCCATAGGTTTAAAATATGTTTTATGCTAGTTTTATGTATTAATATGTAGTATATGTTATATATTTGTATGTTTTTTGTTGTAAAACACATTGATTATTTACAGCCTTTTTTTCTTTTAAAGCAACTTAACGGTCCACAAGTTATGATCCTAGAAACTTTCAAATTATTATTTACTTCTGGAATGTGTCTTAAATTCTGATAAATATCTCAAATATTTCTTGAATCCGTTTTTTGTTTCGATAAACAGATTTGTTATGTCGCACACGAGTTCGATACATTGCATATGAGAACGATTTTTTGAGTTTATGGTTGTACGGAGAAACACTTTGCCAAAATAAAAAAACATGCCTATCTTTGACAGGCGAATGTCAATTGAAAACATTTATGAAAATTTGAAACAGGTTAGTGTGAAATGACAAGGAAATTGAAAATTGTTCAGATTGATTTGAGGCGTAAAGTTGAGTGTTGAATTAGTTCAAGTGTGAAAATTAATTCGCATTGGTATATCCCATAGATTAACATAGTCACTGTCATCGATGCTATCAGTGAGAAAACACGACTTTTTCAGCTTCCTTTACTTCTGTTATCACACAATTTTCCTCCCATGAGATACAGTTAAGGGCACAGTATAGAAAAATTAATGGGAATCATAATATATTTTTATACATTTTTTATTATACATAGAGTTTATGTATGTTGAAAGGATTCTGTTTAGAAAGCATCATCCTGAATTTTATAAAACAAATCAATTTTTTTATTTATTCTAACTAAGGGGTTAGTTTAGGCTTATGAGCAGGTGACTTGTTAAAATATTTTGTGAAAAATATTATTGAGAAAAATTAATACTTTCATTGTATAAAAAATAAGACGAGCAACTTTGGCTTGTCTATACTATTCTTAAGAAAGTGCCGAATTGCTTAATTAAGCCTATTATTAATTATATACAATAGCTCTATTTATGTTAATGAAGTTTTCAACACTGTTATCTGTTTATTTCATCCCCCGTAACTTTTGATGAGTTTTGTACTGTTTAAAACATAAGTGTTAACATCGAGTTAACTTTATTTGTAAACATCGACATGAAAGAAGTTTTTAGTGTTTTTGTAAGTATTTTTGTATGTGTTAAAATGTGTGCCTTCGTCGTCGTCGTCGTTGTCGTTGCGTTCAGTTTTAATGTTTCTTAACTATAGCCGCCAACTTTTAACCCTTGGACTTCTTTTTAATTATCTTTTTTATTAGATTATCATTCTATGTTTGTTGTTTGAATATGAAGTTAATTTTTGTTGTTGTTTTTATTAGAGTTGTTTGTTTTAACAGCTCTCCTTCTGATGTCACGTGAGAGCCACATGATAAACCTTTTCTACGTATTGTGAAATATTTTTTATTTTATCTCATGCTTTGTCATTTCTACTAACATTCCTCTTCTTGTTTATCTGACTCATAAGTTTACTTGTAGCCGGAACCTGTCGAAGAGGAATTATATGACGTTCCCGATCCTGATGAGATAAGTGGTACGTATGATCTCACTTTCAGCATTTCTTTCAAGTGTAAACAAACACTTGAACACAGTGTCATTTGACATAGCTTTAATCTTAGTTGGTGACTCATTTTTTAATGTTTGAGATTCAAGATTTATCTTATCCTTTCTTATGTTTATGTTGTTGTACCAGTGCAACAAACTAAGTGCTAGTTTTGCCACATTGACCCATATACCTCTTTAATTGTAATCTAGGTACTGCACCACCGGCAGTTCTTCGCGGAAATAAACCAAAACCAGCGCATCAGCAAAAACAAAGGCCACCAGTAAAACCACCTATATCGAACAGGCCATCACAAGTCAATAACTTGGACAAAAATATCAAACATCAAGACGCAGCTCAGTCTATAGCCGAAAGAAAAGCCATGTTTGCTCAAAACCTTGGAGGTGGAAAAGTCCCGAGTCCATTTCGGAATAGTTCACCTTTTGGTAATCAAATGATAACACAATTTCGGCGAAATCCACCATCCAAGTTTTCCATGAACAACAACGACCATAATTCAATGCTGCGACGTAACGACAGTAACAATAATGGCTCACAACATGGATATAACGCTGAGCCTACTCCCGATTCATATTACGAAGTCAATGATAATCCCGAAAATTATGAAGTGCCCGAACAGAACGATGAAATGTACGTAGATCCGCTAGAAGACAACGATGGTAGAGGGAGGAACGATCTTCCACCTCGTCCTGACATGTCGCAGAGGGGATTACCAGCGGTTCCAAATAAACCTAAAAAACCTATAACCACTCATGAATTTCTTAACAGGATCAATACTATAAAACAAAAAGAGAGATCACCTGTTGCCGAAGAAACATATGAAGTGTGCGATACACCTGAAAACTACGAAGTATGCGATACTGATAATGTAAGGTCAAGGAACAATTCCAACAGCAGCCAGCGTAGCACAAAGAGTAATAGTAGCTGGAGCGGCAGTTTAGGCAGCCCAACAAATCTCTCATCAAGAGAAAATTCCTTCCGAAACAACTTAAACCAAGTTTTAACACCACCTTCACTGCATTCGTCACCGCACAACAGCTTTCGTTCTGACCACCATCCACGATCACCAATGGAGTCACGGCCTTCACCTAATCCTAATGAAGATGAACAAGAAGCTTACGAGGTTGTCGAATCACAACCAGGCTCCCGCCCACCTGCACCTATCCCGACACATCACATTCATAACAATCAGACACCGATTAGAAATAGAAGTATTCCACCAACGAAACCTTCGCAAGAGATGGAAGATTATGTCTATGCCGAAGAAGATATGCCACTTTTTCCACCACCAAGAAAACTTGATCCTAACATTAAGGTGCCTGATGAAGATGAATATGAAATGCCACCAGAAAACAGTATGTCTTATAAGCGTTCCTTGCAATTTATGCCTCAACGACATTGCAAATTAATGTCCAATGTTTGCATGAATAAATTCTCGTAGAGAAAATGAAAATGCAAATTTAAAAAGCTTATAAGTATAAAAAAATCTGTTGTTTACTCAAAGGCACTTGTACTACAGTTAGTGCATTGAGTGTTCCGAATAACTAGTAAGCCAATGTGTATTTAATATTTTCTTAGCGAGCTTGCGGTTTTGATGCTGAATGACGTAAAACTGATTTAACTCTTATTTAAAATTTTTAGATCCTACAGTGGCCTCCAGGAAAGGCAGAAGTGAAAGCTTGCAATACATTGATCCTGTACGTTGATCAGAAATCTTGTTCCACATTTTAATGTTAACGTGTTTCGCATGTTATTTTGATTTTTTAGCACGTAATATTTTTGTATTTTTCACTACTTCTTCTCTTCGTTTAATCGTTCATTTATTTATTAATTTATTTTTATCTCAGGTTTCCAACCATCAAGATACTCCTCCAATGATACCTGGTAAGAGCATATCAAGTTTTTTTCCAAACTAGCCACCATAATAATGAAAATAAACCAAAGTCGTGCAAAATCACGTCATTTAGTTGTTATGGCAACTTTGTCTATCTTTTAAAAACGAATATATAAGTAATTTTTTCATTGTAATTAGCCGTTGGTCTTGAAACCGTATGTTTATTGGACATTGTGCACAAGAGAATAATTTTATTTGTAGAACGTTCTGAAGATCCTAAGCGAATTTCCGCGCCCTCCAGACCACCAAAAATCGTTATGAAATTACCATCACAACCGGCTATTGATGATGCACGCATGAAGCCACGACATAGTTATGACGGTATGTATGATTGATGTTCTCGATGGACTGAATGAATCAATTTGTAAATGAATAAAAGAATAATAAGTTAGTGATAATAAATAAATACGAACGAAAAGGCGTATCACGTATTTATACTAGACTACTTCACCCCCCAAAAAACGTAAGAAAATATTTTTTGTATTTTTTTATATTTTATATTTTTCAGGCAATATGAATCCAAACACAAGAGAAAGGTACATGCTTTTTACTTATATAACTTTTGAAAAAACACCGATAATGTTTGTTTACTTTCAGAAACCTACGTAGAAACATCAGTACTTAAAGACACAATACTTAGGACAGCATAATACAACTGCTAAACGATGTATATTCTCACCAACACTCATTCACTTTACAACATTATATCCAGGAGGGTCCAAACGGATCACAAAAATTTGACTACACACACGCTCCACTATTTCTGATCAATCAAATTTTCCTAACCGTGAACATATTTAAGCATATCCGAAAAACCGTCTACATATCAGATATCTGATCAACCGTATAGAAACTTTCGGATATCTGACCAACCGTATAGAAACTTTCGGATATCTGACCAACCGTATAGAAACTTTCGGATATCTGACCAACCGTATAGAAACTTTCGGATATCTGATCAATCGTATAGAAACTTTCGGATATCTGACCAACCTTACATACATATTCGGATTTCTTACCAACAGTACACGCAATTTTGGATATCTGACCAACCGTATACGCATTTTCGGGCGTCTAACCAACATTACACATACTAGCACATCCCGACAACCTTACCACATTTATGAATGTCTAACGAAATAGACACACACTCCTAGTATATCCGACCAACCTGACATCAAATATTATGTCTCGTTTGCTTTGATGTTGCATGTTTCATGTTTCAGGTTAGAACTAAATATCCTAACACATGGCTGGCTGGCAGGTTTGCATTGTCAGCAGAAAAAATACGATGAGAACGTAGAGCGCACGCGCAATAAACTTTAACATAATCTACAACTGCCATGGTATATTTTTCAGAAAAACTCATTTTACGCATTGCGCTCCAGCTCTCACAAAATCACAAGAACTCTAACTCGTTACAAAAACTGCTTAGATATTTAATCGGTATAGAATCTGAAGGTTTATAAAACTCTAAGGAGCATTGGGGTCTAGGTTGATGATAACCGTTTTCATACCATTTTACTTAATTTTTGAAACAGAAAATTGTCATGCATTATAAATTACTATATCTTCTCGTGCATTGGGTTGAATACCAAACCAAATACAAATAATTATAAGCGGCGTATGAAACTTCATTGAAAAATATATTTCTTGCGTTTTAGCGCACCCCCGTTGACCCAAGAAAAGGGACGAAGTGGTTCTGACAATTCTAAACCAGTAAGATTATTACGAAAAAAATGTTTTTTCCTTATCTATTTTGTAAATTGTCCATAATTTTGTTTTCAAGTCTCTTTTTTTGCTTCTTATTATCTGTTTTTTTCTCTTTTTCATTTCAGGCGATGAGTTCAAAGAGGTCAATGCCTATGTGAGTTATGAAGTGTTAATAATAGCGTAAAAAACTATTTAAATGTATATATATAGTGTGAAAAATGAAAAAACAACTTTCATTTTTCACACTGCATTGGCTCTATTAACTCTGTTAACTTATTGAGCACTCTTCAATGAAAAAAGACTTAAATAAAAATATATAAATATATATATATATTGAAACACAAATCTTAAGTTTGGGTAACCAACCAAGAAAGACTATCAGCGCAACTTCTTCAGATAAAACTTTATTAACATTAAATTCTTAAAAACAGTAAAAGTTCTTATATACACATTTACAAATGAATCATTAAAAGGAAATTAAAAAATAGATGATGTTACAATTGGTTGTTACTAACATTCTTTATCACAGCGGTGGTTTCTATTCCAATCATGTTTACCATTAAGACCTTTGTGTTGGGTTACCAATGTTCCTATCCAAAAACGCTCCTTTTGGAGTAGCAGTGTGTCGACTTCATCTTTACTGCTAGGACAAACGTTGTTGACGGAATCAACCAAATTGAAACGAAGGTTATTTAGTGACGGTTCCTCACATTCGTTAATAAAGTGTGAAACGATTCTGCAAGAGTGAATGTTCTTTCGAATATGCGATTTATAGTTCGCTAGGCGAGCTTTCCATGCCACTGTTGAACCAACACCTTGTTTACGACAATGTGTACAGTAAGCTACATAAAGTGCTCAATGTTGTTTCAACAGAGCGAATACACAAGTAAAGAAAACAATGGTTTGTTTTTTCTAAACTAATAGTTTCATGCCACCACACGGACGACAATCTTCAGTAGTAATAAAACCTAACCTATGTCTATGGAGTTTTGGAGAATCAAGAAGCAGAATGGAAACCCTAATATTAGTTGGAAAATCTTAAAGACATCCAGATCATTTTCCCCGGAAAGTGTTTCATGTCAGCTCTGCCAGGAGGAAAAATACCAAATTGCCATCTACCCTGATAACAATCTGCTCAATAAAAGAACAGAAATTGTGGCGAAATGCGGACACATGAACAAATTTTATCTGGCTACGTACGACTCACCGACTGAAGTCATTTTTACATCTTTTTTACGTCCATTTTTGATACCATTGTATTGCAACTTTTACGGTTAGGTTTTATTACTACTGAAGATTGTCGTCCGTGTGGCGGCATGAAACTATTAGTTTAGAAAAAAAAAACCATTGTTTTCTTTACTTGTATATATATTTAGACCACCAAAACCTGAAGAGTCATCGAGACCATTTAACGCCGGGGTACCTTGTCTACCGATAAACATCATTAATGATAGTCTGAAACGACAGCAAATTAGTCAACAGCGGAAGCCACCTGTACCGCCTCCTAGTAAACCTAATGTCACTCAGCGACATTCTCTGGTAAGACCTACGTCCTTGTCTATTGCGTTGTTATTGTCGTTGATTCAGTATTTTTTCTCTGTGTGTGTACCTCTAACGAAACTATTAGTAATATTTTTAGAGAACATTTTAGGAAAGATATATGCTATTGTAGTTTTCTCTTTAACAATAGTTTTCTGTTTATTAAATGAAATTGTGGGTAAAGCATTGCACGTCGTCCGTGTGTGAAGACTGAAGTCTTTTATTTTGCTCGATGTTAAAAATGGTTGGGTTTTCTTTTATCGAGACAAGTTTTGTTGACCAGTATTTGATTTCCTTCAGCCTCAACATTCCCACTCTCCATCGTTGAGAGTTTGCTCATGGTATCAAGGAAAAATGGACAGAATTCATTCAGAACAAACCTTGAAGAGTAAAAGAATGGTAAGCTTCTTTTTTTAAAAAAGGCAAGGGCCGTAATGGGAAAATAGAACGATATTTAGCGAGAATTAATAATACATTGTGTTTCTAAATGTGCTAGTGTCAATCGCTTACTCCATGTGTTTATATAGGAAGGCGGATTTATCATCAGAGACACAACGAAAGGAGAAGGCTACTCTATATCTGTATATCACAATGGAAACGTGACTCACTTGAGGTTAGTGGCGTCCGGCAGCCTTAAAAATTTAGCCTGCAATTAGTCTGTATATTTGTTAGTCGTAATTACATGGTGCGGAGTTCAATTTGCGATTAATATCGGCGAGTTTATAAGAGTGCAAACTTTTGCTTTCAAAAAATATAAATCAAGAATGAAAAGTAAGAAATTGCCCTCTGCGCTATATATTTATTTACGCTCTTCATGAAGGGTGCGGTTTTCTAGGTGAGGGAAATACCTGTAACTGAAATTTTATTTATTTTAGAGTTCCATTAAAAGATGGTCGTTATTACTTAGGGACTTCTAATCAGGTAAGTCGCGCTATTAATTTGAAGTTCAAGATGTTTTTTTATGCAGTGATATGTTTACGCATGAATGACTTATAATAATATTGCGGAATCTCATTGGATAACAATGAAGCGGATTTCAAGGTCTGACAAAAAAGTTTTAAATTTATGTTATGTTTTCTGTTCGGCCTCAATATCCACACAAAAAAAATCTTTAAAAAAATCTCTTATTTTTGGTAGGATTTTGCCACAGTACAAGACTTGGTATCATATTATCAAAAGAACAAAGTAGCGTTGATATCTGGAGGTGAAGTACTTCTCAAAACCTGAACATGAAAGTAAATCGTATCACCAAGTTGAACTATCATCTTAACTCCCATCTATCGCGTGTCGTTGTGTGGAGCCACCGAAGAGTACGTTAAAGTTTTACGATAGCCTGTACGAGAACAGAAAAATCGAGTTACAAGTGAAGAAAACGACATGATGTTAAGGAAAAACAGTTCATGCACCTCCAAAATATGAGAAAATTTGGTAGATCCTCGTTTACCTATATCTTCCTATGTCTCTTTGTCTCGCTTATTTTGTCTTGCTTAATTTGTCTCAATCAATTTTGTCTTGCTTAGCTTACGTTCTTAGCTTATGACGTACAAAGCGAGGAGCAAATATGTATCGAAACAAAAAAACTCGACGACCCATCATCATCCTCAAAATGTATATCAAGACGCTATTTTACCCATAATGTCTTTAAACAAAGTTTTTCGATTTCTTTAGAAAAATTGTTGTAAATATTATATTGTAAATAATTGTTTTTAAAAGATGAACAAAGTATTTTCATAAAAATATTAAATCTAAAATACATATTTTTACTTATTTTAAAAAATCCAACCTTATCAGACGAAAAAAATCTTGGACAAAAAGTGACGAAATATTCCGGGTGACAAGATTTTTGTCACACAATTTATTTTGTTTGATGAGGTATTCAAAAAATCACTTCCGTAAGTACACATTCGCAACACATAACCTGACTTAACTGGATATCTCAGGACAACGTGACTGCAAAATTGATTTGATATTTTTACTCTTGCAGGTCGACGGCGAGACGGTATTTGGGATAGCGACTGCCAGCTGTACTTTCATCGATTGACTAAGGGGCTGTTCATATGGAAAATATTTCCTCGGGAACCGGGTAAATGTTTCAGCATGATATCAAGTCGAGATCTCGGGTTGTTAACAAACTCTTAACAAAATTTAGTTGCGTTCATATGAGAAAAAACATTTACCCGCCTACGGAGATCTCGGGTGCGCATGATCGAGATCTCGGTAAGCGGTAATGCATTATCCCATATGAACAGAAGTTTCCTCGGTAGGCGAGATAAATTTATGTCGATTCGGCATAATTTTCAAAAATAAACAATAGATTCTTATCAGAATAAACAATAGAAACTTATCACATGGTATTTTCTCACCCGAGGAAAAGTTTTCTCGCCCATGCCATATGAACAGAAAGTAAAAATTATATCATGCTGAAATATTTCCCCGCTAACCGAGGAAATATTTCCCATAAGAACAGCCCCTAAGTGTTTACTCACTAATCAACCTCGTCCGCAGTCTTCGTAGCAGCCTGGTACCAATCTTAAACTTCATAAATTCACTCTGAACTGATTTTATCGTTGACAACACGGAAACAAAAATACCTCGACATATGTCATGTATAATACGACCGCGTAAAAATTTTTAGAACTCTTGGTAGCGGGAAAAATAACATTATCGGTTAAATTCCTGTTAGTTCTTATATAAAAGCAATAAACTAAAAGGATTTTTTAGACGCTCTTAGGAGTAACTAAACGAATAGCACAACCTCGTTCCCAGGGTCCCCTTTCATACTTTAACATTAAGAAGGCAATAGATCCTGGGCTTGGTTTTTTATTCTTTGTTAAGTCAATTGTATCCTATCATTGGGGTAAAATATCTTTTCTTAACCGTCTGTTAGTGAATTAAGTTAGGCTGCTTAAACAACAGCTCCTTAGAGGTGATTTTTACACCAGTTTGCATTCTTAGATCTTTCAACCTTGACTGTGCTAAAAATATGCTAGGAATATGTCAGGATGATTTTCCCGAAAGTTAAGAATATGTTGAAACGAATATAGTATAAAATCGCTCGTGTTTATTTTGCCAACTCTTTGTGGAATGTAACAGCAGACAAAAACACAATAAAAACCCTGAATATGCTTTCGTAAACAACATTCATCTCTTAATGTCATGGATTACTAATATGAAGTCAACCAAATTTTTGTTTTCGTATAATTCTGTTTTCAGAAAATTTTGATTTCAGAAGTTAAAATGAAACATTTCGCGACACATTAAAGCCTCGCATGGACTGCCATGGTCAACAATATTGGTAAAGCAAAGATATTAGATCTTTAAAAAAAATATCTCTATTAATAATATTCGTTGTCTGTCTTTCACACGGACTGATATGGTACTAAGGAATACACTAACTTTTTCTGGCTAAATAGCAACGGTAATAAGCCAATTGGTGGATTCCCTTGGATTGCGGGCTTACTGCTAGTATGTCATATTGTAATCTGTACCGTAAGATGCATTTCTTTAGTCGAAGTCAGAAAAATAATTCCTTTTTGCTGTCAAGAAAAATGTGTCATTTTTATGTTTGAAAATAAGATAATAGTTTTCCTGATGCTGATGGCTGCGTTAGCCCAGGGGACGAGGTTGTAATAAGTGTTTGTTAGAAAGATACTAACATAAAGAAAATGGGCTTCTGACTAGCAAATAATTCCTTGGTGTTCAAAATTAGACAACAACCTTGTCTTAAGCCGAATCTCCACCGGACGATATTCGCGACGATTTTTGTGACGAAAAGTAGAAACCAATTCAACTTTCCGTCATGACAAAAATCGCGACCAATCAAATTCGAGTATTTATGACGATCGTCGTAAAAATCGTCCCGTGGAGATTCGCCTTTACACAATGTCATTTAGCTCAGCTAGCTACCTTTAGCTTAATGACAGCTTGCAGCAGTTATCAGCCTTTTGTTTATTCGTGCTAGCTTTATTAAGTTTCTATCCTTTGAGATAATGGCTAGTATTAAAGCATCGTGAAAAGGGAATTATGTTGAAAAAATTGAATTTTCCGTCACCTTAGAAATACCAGAACGCTGAAAAACGTAAGAAAAAAGTAAGAAACATCCAATAACATATATTGATGCTTCTGTTTTATATTTTTATAAAAAAATATTTGAAGATGAAAAAGAGAAAATCACACTTGTGACATCATTTGTTAGTAATGATGCTGAATTTGTACCTCTACTTTAAGAATATTAAGCTAGAACACAGTTCTCTTATCAAGCAGTTATTAAGTACGAAATAAAAGGACCACAGTTCTATGTTGGTTGAAATGAGTTCTCATTGAAAAAAGCTTTAATAAATTAAAAGATAAGAAAAAAATGTTATTTTTAATTGCCAGGAACACAAGAATCGATCAACATACGAGATTGAGGAGAAAGTTCGTAAGATATGTCTGCCAATAGACAAAATGGTATGGCTTGTATTATTTAACGTACAGTAACTACACGTCTAAGAAAGACTTTATAAGCAAGATTGGACTCAAATCCTTGGAAAATGTAGTAATTTCCAAGCAACAGACATGCCTGGAGTAGATAAAAAGAAAATTCAAAAACAGGAATCATAAGGCATAGCTTTTATGTAGTTTTGTAAGTTTCATATAAAAAAAAGTTTGATTTAGCACACTAACCTGATTGAGCAACAAATATGTGAATTAGAAAGGAAATAAGCCATCGAACCTGTACTTATTCTAAAACATAAAGTTATAGCTTACCTCCCGCAAAAAAAACAAGTCAATTTCATAAGAAAAAGCTTGAAAATTTGCCTAAGAATTTGTATATTTTTAAAAAAAATCTTGAATGGTTTTGAATATTTTGGACGTTCCACTAATTATACATGACATCATGAATTAGCTTTGATTGAAGTGTTATATTTGACAGTTTTGGCAAGGAATTTACGGTTAAAAAAGCTCTTTGCACATTCTTGGCGTTTTAAACATATTACAAGTTGTTAAGTTTTAATATTTAGTTAGCATTAGAAGGATAGAGAAATATCCTCCTAGATTATAATTATGCTTGATAACAGCAATTTTAAGAACTTTTTAAGAGCTAGACACGGATTCGGGGACCCAGGTTTTCCCACACCTTGGTCGCCGAATCCGTTTCGGAATAGCAGGTTAATGACGTCATCAAAAAATATTTAAACCACAATATTTCTGTAACCGTTTGTCATAAGTACACGATCCTATACATTTTCTTGATCAGCGTTTGAAGCTCTATACGATGAAGGCAACGGGTATACAAATTTCTAAAGATTTTTTTTTTTAATTTTGGGGAAATTTTTAAACCTTTAATCTCCTTAACCGTTTGTCAAAAGCGCATGATCCTATACATCTTATTCATCAGCGTTTTCAGCTCTACACAATAAAGGCAACGTGTAAACAAATTTCCAAAAAAATTTTTTGTGTATTGACGGGTCCTAGCAGACTTCATCAAAATTCAAGTTATGGTTCTCTTTTACAATGTACCTCTGCAAGTGGATTTTTCCACGGGCCTTATCGACTAGTAAGAAAATAAAAAAGTCTGGCCTCCTCACTGAAAAGAAAAGTTATTAAAAACGATTGGATAATGGCAAAATTTCCACTCCTTTGCAACAAAGCCTGTTACATCCTCGACCCAATTCCATTCCAAAAATAAAATATCATCCATAAATCAATTTAATTTAATTTATTAATTTCTACTTAGTTAAAAGAGGACCACCTCCAATTCCACCTTCATATCAGCGTGACCTGCACCCAAGATTAAATCCTAAGCTGCAAAAAGATA
The DNA here is from genome assembly GCA_030067915.1 of Hydractinia echinata. Classification (NCBI taxonomy): domain Eukaryota; kingdom Metazoa; phylum Cnidaria; class Hydrozoa; order Anthoathecata; family Hydractiniidae; genus Hydractinia; species Hydractinia echinata. Next base: position 958,337 of record JASGCC010000030.1, read on the forward strand.
TCCAAGCACGCATACAATTACCTGTTAAGCCTCCTCCCTTACCTAAAAGAATTAACTGTCAATCAAAATCTAAGCCACACGCCAAGAAAAAACAGTCTTCAATAAGTAAACCACAATATGTACCGGAACCCAACATTCCAAGAAGAGGTTCTACCGAAAGACATACCAGCAAAGCGCTACCACTTTTACCTACGAGTCAACAACCTACATCACAAGAAGCTAGTAATAGACGGGAGAAGAAACCTATGCAATCCAGGCTGGTTCCTACCTCACCAATGGCAGAACTATTAAACATAGAAAGTAACAATTTCTATCCTCAACAAGATTTGCCAGAAGGACCCCGCAACTTAGGTGTTCAACCTTGTCAAAACAAAAATAGAAGACTAAACCGCCCGCCAGTGGAGATACATGTCGACGCGTCACACGACAAAACTGGCTTCACGACACAGAGATATCTAAATATAGAAGATGATTCAAAGATTCATTCAAATAACAGTGAGCATACACGCAGCCCAGGGTACAACGTGCTAACTCAAGAGTATAGACCTGACCCTCCCTCAGCTCAGAAACCTAACTTCCGCATTCGGGAATCACGCACAAACAGCATGGAACAACGACCTATTGTTGAAACTCCATGGAATTCAAGGCAGACACAGTTCTCCTTACCAGGTACTAAAAAAATTCTTCATATAAAATTTGTTAAATCAAGGTTTCTAGTGTTACTTGATAATAAGTTTAGGATACTTGCAATAAGGGTATATTACGCAGACCAGAGTATTTGCTGTCGTTGTCATTGTTGTCGTTGCCGTTTTTGTGATTGTTGTTTTTTGTTCTTCTAACATTGCATGTTTGTTATATGTAGATTCAAGTAGCTGTTCGGAGTACGTTTATGAAGAAATAGATAACGATTACGACGACATGGTAGATGCAGATAGTCTTCAATCAAAGTTTCCCGCAAAACTTAAAGACACCAAGGAACAAATTATTAAGATTAAAAAATTTACCTTGGATGGTGTTCGAAAAATTCTACACACGTTGTCACCTACAAAAGAATTACCTTCATGTAATTCAACCTTTGATTGTCGAATGGAAGAATACACACAAGTAAAAGGTTAGAGTAAGAGTGATTATTTAACATCCACGCAGCATTGCAAGGAAATGTTTGCTTTGTTCATTTTAACGATTACACATTATAACTAACGGTTTTTGCAAATTTTCAAAAAGTTTTTCGTCTGAAACACGTTGTCGGACTTATTTCAAAATGGCGTAACTTTCATCTATCTTCAGACAATTAAACATGAATAAAATAGCACTTACTTAACTTAGTGTCTGCCGCACAAAGTGCGAATGTTCTAACCACTAAGCTACGGCGCAAAAAATGTACCGTCACGGTTCTAAAGTGTTTAAAGATCCCTTCTGAATTTTTCTCCAACCACGGCCCTTCTTGGGAATGGAACCCCACATCATTTCAGCATGAGTAGAGCCCTCTACCAACTAAGCTACCGCTATCCACATATTTTGTCAACATTGCCATCAATGTTTTTTTTAATATTGTTGAAACGGAGATCTTTTTTCTAGCAAATTGAACAAGAAACAACCATTTGGAAAATACGAGATTGTCTTGAGTTTCTCCACGTGTCCATTTTCTTTTTATTTACATAGAACACAAACTCGTTAAAAACAAAGTAATTCTTCCAACATGTGCCATAGAATTACACGGTTTACTTCGTTAGGAGAAAGTCATCTTTGTGTTATGTGAAATCAAATTACACAAAGAAGATATTCTTCTAACTGAGTAAACCCAGCCAGGCCTGCTTGCTGATAACTAGAGCACGCGATTGAGTCGAGGTAGCATAATGTTAGTTGATGAAGTAGTGGTTAACGGCTTTTTCGGTGATAAATTTTGCCGGCAGCAGATTTGTTTAGCTATCTTGGGCGGTGTTGGTAAATAGCATATTGGTGTTTTGTTTACATCGATTCCAACTTCATTAGCGAATTTTTGAATCTATAAAAGAAGGAAGAGACATATTCAATAAATTTCTTTTTAACTGAACAGTAATCTGGAGTATCTTTTATTTCAATTTCACAAGTTTAAAGGTCCAGTGTATTTGTAGGTTGGATAAATGTAGAAATCTTTGAAAAGTTATTAGTAAGGTTGGTATAGAAGGTCCCTTTCTGTCTCCACCGACATACAGAATGTTTTCAAATTATTCAGTTGAACAATAAATCATTTTCTTTCTCAGCTTGCTGCTATTTATCGTAAAACTCTTTTACGCTGTTGCTCGCATTTTTTGTGCTGGTTAATCAAAACATGCGTAACTATGTCGCGAAGGTTGTATCTATCATCAGCGACATCTAGTTCCGTTTGTGAATCAACCACTTCTCTTTTCAACAAGATACATGCCCTTGCTAGATGAGAATTCCAGCCTTGCTTTATCTACAACACACGAACGTTTAAACTCTCCATTACTAGCTACTTACCTCTAACTGGTGTGTCTATCACTAAGTTTGGGTCATAGTATTGACATTTCGATCATCCAGATTGTTTGGTTGTGATCTATATAATATAACGCTAAACTCTTAAAATAACTCTTCCAGCAAGCACCGATTTGAAAAATTGAGAAATTTAAATTTAACATGCTAAGCCAGGGCATTTATGCTCCACTTAAATTCTTATAAAAGAAACTTGTTATGATATCTGCTATAAACATGAAAGGAAGAAACTAAAGGAAACGTTATTCTTTATGACAATTATTGGTTCTTCACACCCTCTGACAGTAACTATGTTACGTACAGTATTGCTCTGACTTGCTAGCCTGCCACATAAGCCGCTTTGTGGTTAAAAGATAGCTGCAAATGGACTGGCAACAATACGTTTAATCTAGGAGGAAAGAAAACTATTTTAAGTTTAATGGATCCCAGGGGACTCCAACCAGCATCAACATCAACTGCACAATCTCGGCAAGATACTTTTAATATCTAAAAACTTAATGTATTTCTAGACAACTAATATTTTGTATTTCTAATATCCTCCCTTCCTCCGACCAGGAAGGCTTTCGTTATCATAGGCGGAGGAAATTCCTGTTGAAAGAAGTTGTTTTAAATATACACCAGCAAAAAAAGCGTCCATGAGAACGTTGTAAAAACATTGTTTTTTCAAAAGAGTATTATTAGAAAGTTTCCAAAATCTTTTTTTTTACCGTAGGATGTATTCCACAGTCTGAAGCCACTGTACTTAATAATTATTCTTGGTACAAAGGAAAAATGAAACGTAGTGAGGCTGAAAATATATTACGAAAAAAACAAGAGGTGAATATTATTATATTTTGCAAATTAGCCTGCCAATCTGTTTTATCATAATTTAGGTGGGGCAAATTATTTGTCGAAAATAACTCTCGTCACCTTTTTCACTTTTGTCTATTTTTTAAAACTTTAAAATAAATTTTCGTCACTTTTCTATATTTTTGTCTTATAAAATTGTTTGTCAGATAAAATTTTCGTAACCGTCAAATAACCTACCTACATTTTTTGTCCAACACGGTAACTTTTCAACACATATCCAGCTGGGTAGGAGTGACTTATCAACATTGACTTTGTTTAGGCCGATCTATAAGATATACAAAAATTTATTCTGCTTCTTTGACCGGGGACAGAAAATAACTGGAGATAGCAAGAAATAAAAAGCGTAGGAAAAAGAATTGCTTAGCAATGTTTGTTTTATAAAATCTTCTTTTTTTAGGAAGGTTCATTTGTCGTGCGAGATTCTGATAATCATCCGTATACATTGCACGTATATCATAAAGGCGATGTTCGGTCTTTTAGGTAAGAAAAGTCTTTAGGCTTTCGCAGCAATCACCAATAATGACACTTTCCTCAGAGGTACTTGTTTTTTTTTCCAAAATCTACCTCTTAGACAAAAAATGTCAGATAATTTTCATGACTCGAATAAAATTTCGTCACTTTTTTCCATTCTTCAAAAAGCTTGTATCTCTTTTTCTTTCTTTTTTTTCTAAGTAGAATGTAAAGTACACTTTGGCTAAGTCAGTACAGTCAAATATGCACGGTTCCGAAAAAACTGTATTTTAATTCATAATTCCACAGACAATTTTCGACACCATCAAAAACTTTTTTACTTTTGGCCGATATTTTTGTCCACCAAGGTGCATAATACTGTTTTCTTGTTGTATTTTTGGAGGGTCTGTAGCATACCGATATTATGGAGAAGACCATGGAGAGCGGTCTTATCCTTTCACTTGTTGTACTCTTCAGACGATTTTTATTAATTTCTTTCAGAATAATAACGATACCAAACGCTTCTTATAGTCTTGATGGGTTCGATTTGCATGTAAGTAAACAAATTAGATATTAGCGCACTTTTATTCTGTGATATATGCAAAGAACTTTGAAATAGGATGCGAGAAAGGATGCGTTCGTCTGTCCATCTGTTTGTGAGTCAAAAAAGAAGCTGCCGGTGTCGACAGGTGAATTTTCATAAGTGTTTTCGACGGCCTAATTCCCGTGGATTTTTCCATGGGCCAACGTCTCGCAAGTAATTATTCACAGAGTTTTCCCTGAAGAATAAGCGTTTTAAACCACCGTCTAAAAATAATTTACATAAGTAAGATATTTTAATGTTGGGACATCTAAATCTATATTTAGGACTCTTTTACGGAAACCATTCGACAGCTATTCTGTCGAAAGATAGCATTGATATTTAAACCAGAAATACTGCCACCAGCATAAAGATGTTAAATTTAGCCGTTTTTACAGTTAAAGGAAGATAACCTTGATCTCCAAAAGCCCTGATTACAATATTTGATTATTAATTTCCAATTTAGACTTTTCTCTCCGTTCCCGAGCTGATTACCTTTTATCGACGGAATGCTATTTTGTTAAGTGAATCACAAGTACTTCTAGCACTGTAAATTTTAAAAGAGCTTGCTCAATCGTACAACGCAAAACAAGAAGGACATGTTGATTATTGTATATTTTTGAATAAAATATTTATTATTTTATTGTGTTATTGACGTGTAAATAAATAAATAAATAAATAAATAAAACGTGACTGAAGGTTTTTTCTCCTTTTTTTCAGTTATACGTTTGGTACCTCACATTTTTTCAGTGATACGTTTGGTACCTCACATTTTTACTCCTCTTTTGCAGTGATACGTTTGGTACCTCACATTTTTTCAGTGATACGTTTGGTACCTCACAATTTTTCTTATCAAACTCTGCTATTCTATATAATAATACGCTAAGTGTGTCTATATAATAATACGCCAGTTCCGTCTGTTTGTCTGTCACTTTTGCAAAGCGGATTATATTCCTCACAATTTTCTTTAACAAATTCTATAAAACATCGCTTAAAAATTGTTCTGTAATTTACCAAACTTCACCGTTAAAATAGTATTGACGTCAAGGGAAAGATAATTAAGATTAGTGAAGCCATTACAGTGCACCTAAAACTTTGAGGCCAAATAACTTGGAAACGAGGTGGTGACGTCAATGATTTTTCACCGAGTGGGTAACTAGGGACCACCTAGGACCAATTTGGGTAATTTTCCCAAACCTGGGTCCCCGAATCCGTTTCGGAATGGACGGGTTAATGACGTCATCAAGAAACCTTCAAACCCTAATATCTCCGCAACCGTTTATCAAAATTACATGATCCTATACATTTTCTTGATCAGCGTTTCAAGATCTATACGATGAAGGCAACTGGTATACAAATTTCTAAAAAAAATTTTTTGGTACTTTCAGGAGACTTTCCTGACGTCAGCACAATTTTCAAAGCCTTATATCTCATTAACCGTTCATCAAGAGCACATGATCATATACATTTTCTTGATCAGCGTGTTAAGCTCTACACAATAGAGGCAACGTGAAAACAAGGTTCTAAATTTTATATTTTTGGTGGATGGGTTGCTGACGTCATCAAAACATATAAATCAACCTAATTTCCATTGTTCTTTTACCTAAGTGGATTTTTCCACGGGCCTTATCGACTAGTCTATAAAATAATACGCCAGTTCTGTGTCTCTGTAACAGGCAAAGTGGATATCGTTATTTTCCTTTGATGTTGCCGAAAAATGCATGTCTAATATGTTAAATTTTCTGACGTTACTGCGCGACGTCAATATTACTATTTTAACGTCAATATCTTAATTTAAATTAATGAAGCCATTACAGTGCACCTAAAACTTTGAGGCCAAATAACTTGGAAACAAGGTGGTGAGGTCAATGATTTTTCACCGCGTGGGTAACTAGGGACCACCTAGGACCAACCTGGGTAAATTTCCCAAACATGGGGCCCCAAATCCGTTTCGGAATGGACGGGTTGATGACGTCATCAAAAAACCTTTAAACCCTAATATCTCTGCAACCCTTTGTCAAAAGTACATGATCCTATACATTTTCTTGATCAGAGTTTCAAGATCTATACGATGAAGGCAACAGGTATATAAATTTCTAAAATTTTTTTGGGGGTTTTGACAGGCCATTGCTGACGTCAGCAAAATTTTTAAATCCTTTATATCTCATTAACCGCTCATAAAAAGCAGATGATCATATATATTTTCTTGATCAGCAGTTTAAGCTCTACACACAATAGAGGCAGCGTGAAAACAAGGTTCTAATTTTTTTTTGGTGGATGGCTTGCTGACGTCATCAGAATTCAAATGGCGCTTTTTTTAAATTTTATCCTACCTCAGTGGATTTTTCCACGGGCTTCATCGATTAGTCTCTATAATAATACGGAGAGTGTGTGTGTCTATCCGGCTGTCTGTACCAGGCAAAGTGGATGTGTTCATTTTCCTTTAATGTTGCCGAAAAATGCATGTCTAATATGTTAAATTTCCTGACGTTACGGCGCGACGTCAATAACACTACTTTAACGTCCATATCCTATATTAATGTAATGAAGCCATTACAGTGCACCTAACACTTTGAGGCCAAATAAATTGGAAACGAGATGGTGACGTCAATGATTTTTCACCGCGTGTGTAACTAGGGACCACCTAGGACCAATTTGGGTAATTTCCTCAAACCTGGGTCCCCGAATCCATTTCAGAATGGGCGGGTTAATGACGTCATCAAGAAACCTTCCAACCCTAATATCTCTGCAACCGTTTGTGAAAAGTACATGATCCTATACATTTTCTTGATCAGCGTTTCAAGATCTATACGATAAAGGCGGATTTAGGAATTTCGAAAGAAAAATTTTTTGGTACTTTTATTAGGTACTTTGCTGACGTCAGCAAAATTTTTAAACCTTTATATCTTCTTAACCGTTCGTCAATAGCACATGATAATATACATTTTTCTCATCAGCCTTTCAATCTCTGCACATTACAGGAAACGAATAAACTAAATTTTGCCAATTTTTTTTTGTATATGCACTGCTGACGTCTCAGCAAAAATTCTAAAACAACCTATTTTTTTATTGTCCTTCTGCCTAACTGGATTTCTCCACGGGCCTTATCGACTAGTCTCTATAATAATACGCTAGTTCCGTGTGTGTCTGTCTGTCACTTTTGCAAAGACGAGATTTTTTACCACCAGAATGCGCGAGTTTTTCGAGTTTTTTTGTTTTGTTTACATTTGTCTCGCAACCGTTAGAAACCACTTGATAGAAAATAAGCAGTATGATTCGTTCAAATACGTACTTTCGAACGGGACGGCATTCGAATAGAAAGTTTCCTTGGCGTAAAAACAAACAAACATAAAAATTTCTCGACAGAGTTCTCGACAAAAGGCGAACTAAAGAAGCGGATAAAAAATGTCTTATTTTCGACGATCCCTTAGTCATAAAAAGTGCAGATATTAAGAGCAAGGAAAGTCAAAGTGGAGAAGTAGAGTGGATTAAAAAAGCATATAATTTGGAACACACAAAAAACAACAAAAGAACAGTTCCTTCGTCATGAAAAAAGTGAAAAAGTAAAGTAGTTCAAAAAAGCATATATAAAAAAGAAAAAAGAGACCAGGTGAAGAAGTAGACGTAGAAGTAGAAAAGTGAAGTTGGAAGCCACAATAAGTTACTTCGGAAGTGAAGAGTGGAGCTAGAAGTAGTAAAGTAAAGTTAGAAGTACAAAATGAATGCTAGAGTTTCAAGTGAATTGGAATTGAGAAAAAGTAAGAACTTTGATATTTTTAGACGTTCCGTTTTTATATGTAGGACACTTAAAATTGTCAAGGAGAATCGCATTCTCAAAAAAAATCCATTGGAGCTTCAAATTCTTTAAGTTTTATATTTTACCGTGTTTTTTATAAAAAAGCTAGCATTTGTTTACATTTTTTTTGCATAATTAATGTCTCCCCTGGTGCGTAACTAATGTAATTTGTCCTAAAATTCAAAATGCTACATAAAGCTGTTAGCTGGCTACCAAACAAATGTGCCAGCGAAATAGAAAGTGTCATAATTTTTACATTGCTATTGTTTTCCTTTATATGTGTGTTACTAAGCATAAATAGCTAGCTATAGACGTAGCTAAGTCTCCCCAGCTTAAGTATATTTAACTGGGTGTCTTAGGTACTGTTTTGTTAGCTAGCTAATGTTAGCTTCAAGGCTCCATCCCATAGCTAGCTCTAATCAATGAATTTTGTTGTTATTCCTCTTTTTTTAGGTATTTATAGCTACATTAGTAGTCAAACTTCTCTTCTTTTTTGAACACGAATTATGATGTAACAAGCTAGCTACAAAATCTTTCTTGAACTTTTAGGATACTGTGACACATTTTTATGCCCATAGAGAATAACGTTTTCACATTTCCTGTAAACTTTACAAGGGGACCACAATATCTCCCATTGTTCTAAAGATGGCGGAATGTAGATGGTGCACATGCGTAGCAATAGCGCTTATCATTCAAATTTGATCTGAGGTTTAAAATACTATTATCACTCCAATCGTGCCAAGTTAACAGAAAATGATCTAAATAAACATTCAAGAATCCTTTTTTTATGTTATATATATTCTATTTATTATATTTATCAACAAACATGTGTGAAGAAAACGTTACACTTGACATGCTTTTCCAAGAAATTAAATCACTGAAGAAATCTAATATAGAACGTCACAATGACCTGAAAGAAGAACTGACAACTTTTGAAGCTACAATGGTTGAAGAAATTAAAAATATAAAAATCATACAACAGGAAATTGAAAAAAGCCAATCCTTTCTCAACCAAGCACATGAGAAACTAAATTCAACAGCAACAAACATCGCCAAGTCACATACGGACCTGAAGAGAGAGAATGACATACTTGTATCTGACATCAGTTCTTAAAGACAAAATAGCATTAGAATCTTCTCAGCGTAACCAATTAGAACAATATGGACGTAGAGAAATGCTTGAAATTAATGGCATTCCATTTCATCAAGGGGAAGACTGCATAAAATTATCATCTCATGTTGCTAGTTTACTTGAAATCCCCGATTTCCACCGTGAGTGTATAGACGTTGCACATCGTATATCTGACAAAGAAGACGCAGGCATTATAGTTAAATTTAAAAATAGGAATGCACGTGATCAATTTTTCACTGCCAGGAAAAATCTGAAGAACAAAACAGTTAAAGATCTTAACTTCTTCGACCCAACTATCACTAACAAAATCTACATAAACGAATCACTGACACCAAGAAACAAACTTTTGTTTAAAGATGTTCGTGCACGTTGCAAGTCCCTAAATTTTTCCCATCACTGGACAAGGAACAGAGTTATACTCACGAGAAAAAGCGAATCATCAAAGACTATACGTATTGACAATCATGACGACCTCAAAAAGCTATTTTAATCCTTTATTAATAGTGTTCAAACCACTATTCGTAACTCCTTTTTTATTCAATATGCCATATTATCATTATCATAGCAAGTTCACTCAAACCAAAATAGTATTTGTTGTGATGTTTGCAATAAATGGCTCCACTTGAAATGCTCTGGGCTTACCAAAAATGACTTTCACTCTTTAGCTAAAACCCCATCTGCTACTTGGTCCTGCAAAACGTGTATCATGCAAATTATTCCATTCTCATCTTTAGATAATAAAAAGTTTAAACAATTCATAAATATAAACATAAAAATTAAAAACGATTTAAAGGAAATCATAAACAAAGTTACAAAAAAAAATGTACAATATGTTTAAAAAACATTATAAATATAAGTAATACTATTCCATGCTCAATTTGTCTTTCACTTATTCACCTTAACTGTGCCAAACTAAATCTAAACACATTAAAACATCCTAATAACGTTCTGCCCTTCAATTGTTCTAGTTGTCTATCAACAGAACTACCATTTTATAATCTGAACAGCAACCAGTTAAATCTTCTAAACAACAACCATATAAAAATTAATGTAAACGATGATGGTAAAGATGATAATACTATAAACTTGTGTAAACAATTTAAACTTTTAGAAAATACCATAAATGATGAAGTCAATACTTCAATTGACTGTGATTACTATGATGTGATTCAATCCTTTCAAAAACATGTAAAACCAATAGAAAATTGACCTGTAAGTATTTTCCATACAAGCATTTGCAGCTTGTCAGCTAATTTTGAAAAATTAGACTTACTTCTTGCAGACTTAGACTATCACTTTGAATTATTTCACTGATGGAAACCCATATATCAAAAGAGAGGACACAGCTTTTTAATCCTCCATCTCTACATGGATATCAATCTTATATTGGCATGCTAGGCACGACAAGGAACAGTGGATGTGGATTTTACATCTCCAACAAAGTAAGTTTTTTACCTAGGTTTGATCTTGATACACATTATAATGGGCCTGATGCTGAATTTGAAGCTATGTGGATTGAAGTTATGATAGATAATCAAAATATTATTGTTAGCTCTATTTACAGGCACCCTCATAAAAATGACAAGTCCTTTAAACACTACCTGAAATTAAGTCTTCAGAAAATAGAAAAAGAAAACAAAATCTGCATTATCACTGGTGATTTTAATTACAATCTACTCACTTATAGTCACAGCGCACCAGAAACAGAATTCCTAGATTTAATGCTAGGCAACTTATTCTCTCCAACAATTATATACCCCTCAAGAATCACTAATAATTCTAAACCTTCCTTAATTGACAATATTTTCATCAACCAAACTGATCTTGAATTTTGTAGTGGTAATTTGTATTCCAAATTATCAGATAATATGCCAAATTTTATCATTTTAAAGGTTTATACTAAAAAAGTAATCCTATCAAAATTACAAGGAGAGATTTTTCTCAGTACAATAACAACCATTTTATCAATGATTTACAAAACCTCAACCTATTGGATAAAGTCCAGGCAGTTGAAGGTACAAATTCTAAATTTAAGCTGTTTTATAGTGAATTCTCAAGATTAGTTGACAAGCATGCACCTTTGAAAACCTTATCTCGAAAGGAGTATAAAAATGCCCATAAACCTTGGTTATCAAAGGGACTCCTGACATCAATCAACCTTAAACACAAATTTTATAAAACGTTTGTCTAAACACAAAGTCAAGTCAACTTATTGAGACAACATCAATAAATTATTACGAAAAAGTAAGAAAAACTATTATCTGTCATACTTCAATCGCTTTAAACGAAATTCAAAAAAATTCTGGGATGGTATCAATTCAATTTTAAATAAAAATAACAGTAATGCAGCATCATTCTCACTTATGACCTCGACAGGGCCCACTACTACAGATAGAAAAACTCACACTATTTCTAGGTTCCTGAGTAAGGGTATATACTTATATGTAGACAAAGTGAACGGTTAAGGCTGCCAAATCCGGTTATTGCAGTCCTAACAGCTAACCACTTGCTGTGAAAGTGTTGATACGGCCAAAAGACTGTTGGTGCCAATTATCAGTCTTACCAGCTTGACACTTGCTGTAACTCTAGCGTAGTATCAAAGTATTAAATGTATCAGAATCAGATTTTGGTGATAAAATTTAAATATTGAATCCATCTGGTTAAATGTTATTGTGAATTCTCAAAAGACATTAGTAGCTTGTATTTATCGACCTCCAAGTGAAAAGAAATTCTTAAATAAATGGGTGCCAATATTGGAATCAGTGTGTTCAAACCGTAAAAACATGGTTATTTTAGGAGATTTCAACTATGACTTGTCTTACTCAAACAAAACTGACAATGCGGTAACTAACAGTTTTGCAAAGTCCTTGTATAGTTTTAATTTAGTGAACGTGATTAAACAACCAACACGTATAACAGACACATCAAGCAGTCTAATAGATATCATTATAACAACGCAACCTTTCAGCAAATCTCATATTTGTCTGACTGGATGTAACGATCCATGTATCTCCGACCATCATTTGGTTTATACATCACTTCATTTTAAAAAACCAAAGCGAACACCAAAATTCATCGAAGTGTCAAAGTGCCTTGATGAATCGAAATTAATAAAAGATTTTGAGAATGTTCCTTGGCAGATTTGTTCTATTTTCGATGATGTTGACGATTCACTTTGGTGTTGCGAACACCTCTATAAATCGATTGTAACAAAACATGTAACTGTTAGTGGGGGTCACTATGTTCTTCGTGTGCAGGGACTTGTTAGAAGCAATTTTTTGATTGGAATCTGTTTTTTGGTTGATTTAAATACAAAAAATACTAGGTGTCATTTTTTTCCATATCTGGGTGTGGCCATGGGTGACGTCATCCAGTTTCTGGTCAGTAAAATATCAAAGTTGTAATTTTGGATTTTTTTCTTTTCCAGCAGATAGAACATACAAAAATGAATAAAATGTATAAAAACTATACTTTGAAAATGCGGCACTCAAGAGATACAGGGATTTTAAAGTTTTAAATTTCAGGGGGTAAAATACGTATTTGAAAATTAGTGTGACTATAAAAAAAAAGTTTAGGTAGTGGAATGTTTTTGTTTTGCAATGATAGTTGTTTACAAAAGTACAGTTATATAAAACAAGTGCATTCTATAAAGAGTAATTTGTTTTTATAGCAGTTTTGAAGTTATTAATGTAATAGTGTTACCCCCTCAAAATTCTTATATATCATTCAAGACAATATAATGTACAGTGTTTGTTCCATATTTCATTAGATATTGCTAAATACAAGTAATCTTATACCTGTTAGTAGTTTAAATTGTCAAATTATATTAGTAGTTTGAAGTAAAAGGTAGCAGGTGGAAGTTAAAAGATTGCATCAGACTTATTTTCAGTACGATATTTCTATGATGTGGTTTTTTGTGATAGATTTCCTATGAATAGTGAAAGTAAAGTTTATTTTAATTTATTAGAATAGACACAGTTAAATTAAAAAATATGAATGAAGAAACTCCAAATAAAAAGAAAAAAAGTAGTGATTTCAGCTTAGAAAAGTGCATTGTTTGTCAAGAGAACAATAACAAGAAGGTATGTTGTAATTTTTCAATGATTCTTAGCTTTATGGTTTTTAAAGCTACTTTATTTTGGAAATTGTTATTCTCATTTTTCATAGATCACTGCTTTTCCAAAATTTGAAAGCATAAAAAAGTTAATTGAATGCCTTATTGAAAGAGCCAATTATGAAGATCGAACATTTATTAATTCCTTTGACAACTTGGAAAGTTTGTCAGTTGAATCACTAGTTGATAAAAACGCTTTTTACCATCAAGTATGTTACAAAAGTGTAATTAATAAAACAAACATTTCTCATTTGAAAGCACGGTATGAAAAGTTACATGATTCAGCACCCATACGAGGAAGACCATCACTAGAACCAAAGTTGACTAGTAATACAACAAATGACAACCAAAATCTTTGCGCTCCAAAATTACTTTATTTGACAAGGTAAACTCCATAAGGTTGCTGTCCTTTCAACTGGGCACAAACTGCTACATGTCGTACAACAACTACCAGACCAAAGTTTGTTTACTTTTAAGACATTAAAGAAAACATTCAAGACGAAATTAGGTGATAAAGTAGTGCAGCTAAAAGAGGAAAAAAATCTAATGTCAAGGTTTTTAGTAACCGCTAGAAAACGACCTGAGTTAGAACTTGAACATTGCATCGGTGAATACGAATTTTCAGTGGTCCCCAAGTCATTATTTACAACAGATGGACAACCTTTAGCTTGTACAGAAAAATCTAAACTAATGCACCATATTGAAGAATTAGCTGGCAAAACTGTTACCCCTGTCATTCCAACTCAAGAAAATTCAGCGATCATCATCGATGGCATGGCAGTGGTGAACGAAATTGTGAAGGACGACTCATTAAAAACGTGTTTAGTAAGTTTTCATATATTATTTTTTAATTGAATACGAATTCCTTATTCTGAGCTAAAAATTGTTTACAACCTTGGGAATCACTTGCTTACAATATTTCATGAAATGTTTTTATCTTAGGACTTCGGCAAAAGATTTGTTGATCGAATAACTCGCATTTCACATGGATTCCGTCAAGTTCGCTTAGTATTTGATCGATATGTGAAGAATTCGTTGAAATCAAGGACGAGGCATAAAAGAACATCAGCCAATGAAATTCGATATCAAGTCACAGATGTAACCTCAATTGCAAATATCAGTCTGAAACAATTTCTATCACACATTGACACCAAACAAGATTTAACAATATACTTGGCAAGGCACGTTATCGATTACTTAGAGAGAGAACATAGGGAATACGTGGTCACATACGATTTAACGAGTGAAAGTAACATCAATACATACCCAGATGATATAATGCGCCATGAACACGAAGAAGCTGATACTTTCCTTATACTTCAAACTCATGACATTGCTCAAGCTGATCCCTTCACAGAATGTGTAGTCTACTCACCAGATACTGATGTATTTCTGCTACTTGTACACTATTCACAAGATTTGCCACAGGTATGTTTAGTTCTTATATAGGTTGTAGTATTTGTAACTTTGTTTTTCAAAGTTAAGTAATTAGCAAAAATTATAGAAAGGATGCGATGAAAACACATTTTCCAATTTAGGCACTAAAGTTTCTGACTGGAAAAGGGACAAACTACAGAGATGTCGATGTCAACGCTTGTTTTGAAAATCTTGGTCCAAGTCATTGTAAATCACTTTTGGCATTTCACGTGTTTACTGGGTGCGACCAAACTTGAAGGTTTTGTGGAAAATCAAAAACAACTTGGTGCTTTCATAACAGCTGACAATGACACATTGGATGTATTTTCAAGGCTGGGAATTGGCGATGCCTTACCATCTCTTGGGATACTGGAAGTAGTGGAAAGATTTGTTGTTTCTCTTTACGGTGGTACAAAATGCCCGAAAAATATCACGTCATTGTCTGATTTACGGTGGTACTTATTCTCTAAATTTCAACAAGAAGAAGCTAAATTGCCACCAACGTTTGGTGCTTTTAAGTACAAATTATTCCGTACCCATTATATTACTATGGTATTGCGAAGATCACATCTTCCAATTCAAAAGCTTCCACCACCACTGAATTATGGATGGGAAAATGAAGATTCGTCATTGGTACCAATTTTAACTAATAATTTACCAGCGCCAATGGCATTGATTGAACTTAGTAGTTGTTCTTGCAAGTCAAGCTGTTCCAACAATAGATGCAAGTGTCGAAAAAATGGTTTTACATGTACTGACATGTGTAAATGTCTTGAATGTCGGAACAACGATGATGAAGAAAATGAAGCGGATGAAGATATTGATATCAGTGACGATTATTTATAAATTTTACTGAGAAAAAAAGTGTTTTGTTGGACTTAAATAAACCAAAAAGCCTTGAGATAAAAATATTTCTGCTCAACAGGGGTGGAAATAACTTCAGTAATGAGTATATATAACATTACTTTAAAACGACAAATATTAATTTAAATGGGCATTTTTACTTTCTTTTTGAAGTATCGCTACTAACAAACAACACATAGCTCATCTCTAACGCAAAAAATGTTTTTCACTAATTTTTTGGTGTAAATATCAGCAATTTTACCCCCTGAATTCTATAAATTAAAACGTTTAATATCTCATAAACAGTTGATTTTTTAAATATGGTTTTTTGACATTTTTTACTTGTTTTTATATTATCTATCAATCAAAAAAGAAAAAAAATTTAAAATTCCAACTTTGATATTTTACTGACCAGAAAAGTGATGACGTCAGCCAGAGCCACACCCAAATATGAAAAAAATGACACTTAGTATTTTTTGTATTCAAATCAACCAAAGAATAGATTCCAATCAAAAAATTACTTCTAACAAGTCTCTGCACACGAAGCTCTACTTTGTAACATAGTGACCTTCACTATGTCAGAAAAGTTAAGGTGAGACAGAATTCAAAACCATGGATAAATGGTGAAATACGAAAAGAACTAAACAACAGACACAAGTTGCTTTTAAAAGCTCGTAAAACATCAAAAGGCTCAACAGAATAGAAGGCATATAAGAAGTTGAAGAACAAATGTACAAACCTTGTTCGTCTTGCAGAAAAGGATTATTGGAAAGAAAAGTTTAATGGCGTATCAAGTAGTAAGGCATTCTGGAAAACTGTAAATGATTTTCAGGGTAAGAGATCAAATTGTGAAATTGCTACTCTAAAAGATGAACAACATGGAATAATTTCAGATGACCAAGCCAAGGCAAATTTACTTAATCATCACTTTGCAACTGTTGGCAAGAGGTTAAATGGGAAAGTTTCACCTGACCATAGCATACAGCACATATATAGAGTAACTCCATGTATTAACACCATCGATTGTTCCTATGAGTTGTATGAAAAATCATTTAAAACCAGCGTAAAAGAAGGTAAAGCGTTTGGTGCTGATCAGATATCTGCAAAACTTATTGGACCTCAAAACTGTGGCCTGTATGAAGTAATTAAAGGAAGTATCAACTCAGTTGGAAAACAGGGAAAGTAAAATGTTTATTTAAGAAAGGTTCGAAACAAGACTGTGATAATTATCGCCCTGTAACACTGTTAAGCATTCCTAGTAAGATCTTTGAGAATATGCTTTCAGCTCAAATAGACAATCATCTTAACCAATTCAACCTCATAAGTGAACACCAGTGGGGTTTTCGGCCAAATAGATCAACAGAATATGCCCTATTACACATGACTGAGATATGGCAACAAGCCATTGATCAAGGAAAGATTGTTGTTGCTCTGTTCATCGATTTTAGGAAAGCATTTGACTGTGTTTCACATGATATCTTGAAAAAGAAATTGATAGCTTCTGGAATTTCAGGAAATATTTATTCTTTGCTTAGTGACTACCTTAGTGAACGGAATCAGTTTACTGTTGTGAACGGACAGAAATCAGTTTCAGAGGAAGTGGAGTTTGGAGTACCTCAAGGCTCACTACTTGGTTCTCGTTTTTTCTCCATTGATTTCAATGATCTACCTGATAACGTTGATGATGGTGAGACTGATATGTTTGCTGATGATTCAACATCGTTTTGTATGACAGGTTCGTTTGAACAAGCATTTCTTGAAATCCAAAGAGTATTAAATCAAGTTAGCAAGTGGGCTTCTCTGAACGGCTTCAATATTCATGCAGGTAAAACAGAAATTATGTTTATGTCTCGTAAACAGTTCATCGGTCCATATCCACATTTTAAATTGAATGAAAATACAATTAGTGTTACCAGCTCCACAAAATGTCTTGGTCTTATCATTGACAATAAACTGTCTTGGAATGACCAGGTACATAAAGTATGTAAAGATTTTCGATCAAAGGTAAAGAAGCATACTCAATGAGGATTATGGAACCTGGTGATTTGAAATCGATTTATTTTGGTGGAATACTTCCATCTGTGCTGCATGGTATAAGTGTTTGGGGTAACAGTTCGTCTACGCTTATGAAACCAATAGAAAGTGTTCATTTAAAAGCTGCCAGGTTCATCGGTAGAATAAAAAAGAATGTGAGCGATGAAACTGTTCTTAAAACATGTAACTGGAAACAAGTTAGCTGGTACTACAAGAGACGTGTTGCATGTTTAACATATAACATTTACAACGAATTGTCACCATCTCCTTTAGCATCTCTAGTTGAAAAACGATCGACCACTCGCTGTACTCGAAAAAATATGCTCATCAAACAGCCACAATTTAAAACTATTCGATATAAAACATCATTTCGTTATAGAGCCTCGGTATTGTGGAACAATCTAGCAAATGATATAAAACGGAAATCGTATGAAACCTTCAAACTAGACCTAACAAAAGACGTTTCAATTTTGAATCAAATTCAGTTTCAAACCTTTATTTCTGGTAAAGCACTAGATGATGCTTATGAGTATTTTAAACTACAGAGTTTCATGTTCCCTGCTTTGTGGCCATATCTGGTTGGTTGTCTGCATTGTCCCAGTGTTGCCGGCTTCGGGGTAGTTCAGAGTGAGAAACCAATGAGGCCATCTCATTGGTTTTTTGTGCTTGGAGCTGTATTGGGACTTGAGACCTGGGATGGTTCGGAGTGTCAATCTGGTATGGATACACATCACAGAAGTGATTTGTGTGAAATAATGTCTTATTGCCTGTCTCCGTGATTGTTATTGACACGCCTAGTGCCTACAAATGACCCTTTTCCTGAAGTTGTGGTAAATTTCTTGTGTGAAGTGCCTTTAGCACACTATGTAAGTACATGAGATTCTACTAGAGATGGAAGAGAGTGTGATTTCAGAAACAGGCAAACTTCTGAATCTTTTCGTTGACCTCGTTTCCTCTTTTATTTTGAATTTGATATTTATTTTATCTTAATATTTTAACACTAAATTTTATCATTTTATTTAAAATTCAGGGTTTCCTATTCTAACCCTGGTTATTTTATTTCAATTGTGAAAAACCTTTTATTCAGTGTCTGAAACAAGCTAACCGAAGGCGTTAAGGTAATAATCTATCTATCTATCTATCTATCTATCTATCTATCTATCTATCTATCTATCTATCTATCTATCTATCTATCTATCTATCTATCTATCTATCTATCTATCTATCTATCTATCTATCTATCTATCTATCTATCTATCTATCTATCTATCTATCTATCTATCTATCTATCTATCTATCTATCTATCTATCTATCTATCTATCTATCTATCTATCTATCTATCTATCTATCTATCTATCTATCTATCTATCTATCTATCTATCTATCTATCTATCTATCTATCTATCTATCTATCTATCTATCTATCTATCTATCTATCTATCTATCTATCTATCTATCTATCTATCTATCTATCTATCTATCTATCTATCTATCTATCTATCTATCTATCTATCTATCTATCTATCTATCTATCTATCTATCTATCTATCTATCTATCTATCTATCTATCTATCTATCTATCTATCTATCTATCTATCTATCTATCCTATCTATCTATCTATCTATCTATCTATCTATCTATCTATCTATCTATCTATCTATCTATCTATCTATCTATCTATCTATCTATCTATCTATCTATCTATCTATCTATCTATCTATCTATCTATCTATCTATCTATCTATCTATCTATCTATCTATCTATCTATCTATCTATCTATCTATCTATCTATCTATCTATCTATCTATCTATCTATCTATCTATCTATCTATCTATCTATCTATCTATCTATCTATCTATCTATCTATCTATCTATCTATCTATCTATCTATCTATCTATCTATCTATCTATCTATCTATCTATCTATCTATCTATCTATCTATCTATCTATCTATCTATCTATCTATCTATCTATCTATCTATCTATCTATCTATCTATCTATCTATCTATCTATCTATCTATCTATCTATCTATCTATCTATCTATCTATCTATCTATCTATCTATCTATCTATCTATCTATCTATCTATCTATCTATCTATCTATCTATCTATCTATCTATCTATCTATCTATCTATCTATCTATCTATCTATCTATCTATCTATCTATCTATCTATCTATCTATCTATCTATCTATCTATCTATCTATCTATCTATCTATCTATCTATCTATCTATCTATCTATCTACTAATCCAAAAACTATTGCCAATGAGTTCAATAACTTTTTTATTAATATTGACCCTAAATTGAGTGCTAATATTAAAGATAATAGTGTCCAATTTTCAAAGTACTTAAAAAATAAAACTAATCAAACAATGTTTCTTTCACCTACATGTACTTTTGAAGTCAAAAAACTTCTTTCCAAACTAAACCATAGAAAGGCCACCCATGTATCTGATATCCCTATTTCTGTAATAAAATTGTCTAAAAAATACATATCAGAAACTTAATAATAATAAAAATAATAATAATAATAATAATAATAATATTCTAAACAACTCAGACTATGTACCAGCTTATGTTTGGAAAAATGAAGACTTCTTAGCTTTCTATAATAATCTAATATCTGAACGCTTTCGTAATATCACCTTTCAACATAATAACATAGACAATCAACTGGATTGGTTTCACAATACCTTGTTAACCTGTAGCCAAGAGGCATATAAAGATTACCTTTTAACTAGCAATAAAAATCATTTTTCTCCAAAATCTTGGTGGACTAATGACCTCACAATAGCTAAAAGGAACTTATCATATCATTTCAACCAAGGGAAAGCGTCCGGCTTTCAAAGAGACCTAACATCTATACCTTACAATCGGTATATATTTGCTCGAAAAATTTACAGAGAAGGCATCAAAATGGCACAGAACAATAAACTAGTTCACCACACGGCTGTTTCAGCGGGCAATATTTCGGAAACTCAGACTGCGCATGTCTAAACATTTTTTGGAATTAGGACTGGGGCGAGATCCGTTAAAATGTAAACATATTTTAGGCTAGCTAACCTTTATTTGGATACAGCTTTATACCCATTAAACACACTGAAACCTTAAAAATGAGATTTGATAATAAAAATTTATTCATTTATCAATAAAATTTTGAAAAAATTATTAAGTTTCATTTGTTTATCAGCTGCCACAACAAGCTTAGATTTTATGTCTTTTTTTTAATGAAAACAGATACCCTCTCAATCCTGTTAAATTCTTGTAAACACGAAGTTATCCTGGCAATAAATTTGGTTAAAAGAGGTAGTTGAGGCTTACGTGAAACCGATAAGACATTAATTTGAAGTGTATCAGTACTTTAGAAAAAATTATGGTCTGTGACAAAACACGTTTTTTTTAAAAATATTTTTGTTAAATTCAACATGGCCACTAGAATTTCACCTAGCCTTGATAGGAAAAACGTTCTACATGTTCAAAGAACTTCAGAAAATTAGTTTTTTTTTGCACAGAAAAACGTTGGGGAACAAAATTTTGTCCCACACTTAGCTATTTCTTGGATACCTGTTTTTAGTATGTCGACCGACCTTCACAATACCTGAGACAAACCGGGTTGTTAGCTACTGATATGTACCTCTTGTGTACAAGGAAAGTTTTTAAACCAAATTTTATTTATATATATATAAGTAAAAAATTATCCCAAGTGAGAATGTTTTAACCTTGGCCGACATGTAAGTGATTTTGTCGCTAGCAGGGTAATGTCGATTTGAAATAACTTTTTAAAAAGAATGCTCAGCCGAAGTAAACATATGTTTTAACATTTTCCGGCAAACCAAGAAAATTCCTCCAAATATACTAAGCTTAGGCATTTTAATCCTATTGTAACGACAAATTTTATTCCCTTTATTTCAGGCTAGTATACAGGAAATAAAGCACTGTGAGTACAGAATCAACAGGATTCTGTACTCACAGTGCTTTAGTAAAAATGGGCAGTTTTTAAACATTTTATTTTAGGGGGCATTTTTATTACTATTAAAGCAAACTTTCTGGAAGCCAAAAAGGACCAAGTTTTGTGGTTTTACTTTTGCTAAAGAAAAGAACGCATTGTGAGGCATAAACTGTTGCGAATAAAGAAATATAAAAAAACTTTCGGGCACCAACTTAGGAGTTTGAAAAGATAGAAAACGGTAAATGCCTAATTAAACAACCAATCTATATTTATGTCTGTCTTCAATAAACACCCACTCCCCCAACGTTGAGGCTCTAATAAACAGACCATTTCTTTATTCAAAAAGGTGCATTTAAATTTATTTTATGTGAATTTATGATAAAAATATAGGTTTGTGTTAAAGAGGAATATTTGTATTAATGTAACGCCTGTCTCCAGTAAACGCTGCCTAGAAATTCTGAGAATTGAATAAACGCCACACGCATTTATTAGAATTTTATAGTACGTTATATTTTTTAACATTTGTTAAGAAACTCAAATGACCCCTAGACTTAAGTTACCTTTTTACATAGAAAAAAACCTGCATGTTGTTCAAATATTGTCTTAGCGGAATTTTGAATGTAAAATATTTTACAAAACATTTGGAGAATGAGAACTTCTAAGAGCTTAAACCTGTGACAATCTGAGAGCAATCAAAATAGTTTACACCACATAATACATTACATAACAACCTCAAACTGGAATAACGTGTGGCAAATGCATGTTGTTAAGTCTTAATTTGCAATGTCTCAAAAGCATCCTTTTATTCACAAAAATTTATGTTGCAGCAATCATTTTTTTCTGCAACATATTATGGCTATAAAATCAAACTAATGGGAGGCATTTATTGCATTTTTTGCTAAAATGGCTGCTTTTTTGCAGCTGTGCCAGACCACCTTACACATAATTTTTTTGGGCACTAAAATTTTAAATCAACAAATAAAACTTTTTCGCAAGAATATAATTGCCAGGCAAAAAATAGTTTTGTACACGAGATGCCAGCTTGTAAGAATTTCTGACATTAATAAGTACCCAGGAAACAATTTTTTACACGAAAAATACATATAAATATTCACAACTGATGATCGCATAGCATGAAACTTGAAGTTTTGTAAATATTTTATCCATGTATATATATATATATTTTTTTTTAAATATATCTAATCCGCTTTGCAAACACACGTATATATACTATAAATATACTACAAATACAATACTAGGGGACTCTTTATTAATGCATTTATGGGAACTGAAAAACAAAAGAAAACTGCTATTTGCTAAAAATGTGAGTATTATGTAATAAAAGATAATTTATATATATATACATATGTAATAAAAGATAATTTATATATATATATACGCATATTCTCACTAGAACTATCAAAATTCCACGGCAACAGGTTGTTCCATCTCGTATGCAAATGTTCTAACCTATTGAAAAAGCAAGTGAAATAAAAGGATAAAAAACTAACAAAAACACCAAAACAAATTTAATAATGTAATGGAACACACAATAAGACAAAAAGGCAAGAATTGATTACTTTTTAAATATTTTAATATAAACAATATCAATTGTATATATATTTTTTTCTCAAAAAAATATCACAAGCAAACTCCTTGACTTTTACATCTAGTTATACAACATATAAAAGTTAGTCTAGGAACTTTCTTTAGCCAGACATGGTGGTCCCAATTGCAGCATCTAGCTTAAAAGGTTTGAACAAAATAATCACAAAAAGAATAAAAAGAACCTATAATTGTGGCTGAAAAATTGTTTGAACTCTGCGTATGAATACTACCTAGCTTGTGAATGTTGGAGCAATAGGTTGTCCTACTTACTAGGTATTATTAAGGTATATAGCTATCTATTCCATCCATGTTTGTCCACTTTTGCACTTTTGTATATATTACCCATTCGGCCCAGCAGCTACACACAAGATTATCTAAAAGAGGCATTGCGTACGGTATTACAAACAAATATTTTGCAGAAAAATTTAGGCTAAAAACGAGCAATTTTTTACATTAAAAGTGAAGTTTTATATCATTATGGTGCCTTTAGGTTTCAATACCCAGCATATTTGACCCTACCAGTAAATAACAATACTAATAAATTAGGCAATAAGTCCATTACAAGCCAAAAGACAAAGGAATTTTTTACACTTTCAGCACATTTTTTACCAAAAGTTTGTCAAAACAGTAATTTTTCAGAAGTACTGATACAAACTTAATTTTTTCTTTACCTGTTAGATTGTTCTTTTAGCTTTCTAAAAAGGTATGCCGCACTAGCTGCATAACTTCACACTGCCCACAAATTCAAAATGATTTAGTGTAACTTTCATTTTCCCAATTTCGATAAAAAATGTATGGCTAAATTAGACCAAATTTGCCCAATCTTCTTCTAGCTCGTCTATGATGTGATGCACACCATCGCCCGCCAACGGCTTCAATAATTTTGAAAAACTAAAGCAAATCCGCTGAAATTGATTTAATGTGTGCAAAAACGATATGGAAAGTGTATCTACTTATTTATCGAAACTGTTTTTATTCTCGGCCGCCATTTTGCGCCCGCAACGTGCTCAAGCAACCAGCGCATGCGCAGTCTTACTTTCCGCGCTGAAACAGCCGTGACCAATACATTAATATCGACAAGTTAAAAAACACACATCCACAGAAATTCTGGAAAAAATTAAAATCTTTAAAAAAATCATCATCTCGTCTGTTCAAAATCAATAACAAAGAATGTAAGGAAGAAATAAGAGATAGGGAAATGTTCCTTCTGGCGCAGTTGTGCGCGCACATCGCACACACGTCACAGCAAGTCCCCATTATCCAGTATCATGCAGTGCTTAACCATATATATCCAGTACCATACAGTGCTTAGTAGGGTAAAGTCCCTATAGAGTGATGACGTCATCAAATCATACAAAAATGAGTAAATTTCTAGCGCATTATGCAGGGGGAATTCCCTTATAGAATGCTAATAATCAACGCATGCGCAGTAAAGATGTGTCTTTTATGCTGGCAGTGCTATCAGGAATATACAATATATAATGTAGGTGCTTGCGTATGTACGATGACATGCAATTCCCTGAAGTCGTTTGAATTACAATAAACAAGATGCTACAATTTGAAGAAGAAATTGTCAACCCTAAAATTTTCTACAACTTTGCGACTACCTTTATAGACATTAATGATATCAATGTGGACTACCTGACGGTGTCAGATCCAATACCTGCCAATGGAGGTAAGGATAATCGGTACATAGTAGGGTATCATACACGAGACCTCGTGGTAGCCTTGAGGATAAAAACACCTAAAATATGGTTCCCGAATGGAGTGACTCGGTATAATGCCAGTGCCGTACCAGCAATGAGTCTTGATTTCGAGGAGTACCCTGATTGGGTTGTAGTATCGTCAAATATGGAACAAAATCGAAGAGTTGATCTCCGAGCAATTGACGACGGAGCCGGTCAAAAAGGACCGTTACGTGAATGCAAAGCTCAAATACTACAAGGATGCGATCACTACTAAATTCCACGGCATGCCGGTACCCTATGATGAGCCATGCCAAGCCAGTGCAATCATGGCTATTTCATCTGTGTATGTGCAGGGCAAAAACCACTACCCTCAGGTACATATTACGGAATGTCGATATAAGGACTTCAAAAAAGAATCACTGCTGAGTGAGGATTAGAAAAAACCATACATTTCATAGGCCTACGAGACCTATGAAATATATATAAAATTAAGGCCTATACTCAGGTGGAGAATCTAGATACCGCTGGCATACTGTGCAGACTGAAGTTTTTTTAAAACGTCGCTTCTGCCCTCTTCCCGACCTTTCGCAACTAGCTGAGCACGTTCTCGTTCTTCATTGATGGAGTCAACAATCCTCTTAACACGCTGTCGCATCTGTTCCTTCAATAGCATATACTTTTGCTTCTCCTGCATAATGAGACTAAACTCGTAGTCGCTGATAACCCCGTTTTCTACAGCCTTTGATATAAGATCAACAATGGAGTTCAATTTTATTTCCGCGAGTAGCCTAATTGCCTCATGTTTCTTGGCCTTCACACCCAGCCTCTTCCCGGCGTTTCTCAGACCTGCCTGTCCAACTCCGACGGCGATCGTAATACCCCCCATCGCTATACAGATTGGAACACCAAGGCCTGAGGCCAACGCCCCGATTCCGACACCCGACGTTACTATAGTAATACCAAACCCAGGTTCCATACATTTTAAACTTTTTTGCGAGCTTGTCCCGCTCTTTAATTTCCCTTCTGAAGTACTGTTCAATTTCTTCGTTCTTTTTGAGCCTGTATACCTGGCTTTCCTCGGGTATATCGGCACTTTGTGCAGGTGCACTCGGCAAACTAGGGTATAGTTTGCTGATATCATCGCTCATTTATTAATCAATGAGCAAATGCATCGTTAGCCCAGTGAACGAAACATTTTTGTCGTGATGGAATTCATCCGTCAACATAAACTCGAGACGGTCCGTTGAGCCCTTCAATGAAAGGTATATCGGAGTGTCAAAACTCCATGTAAGCATGTCCCCCCAAGCGTTTAATTCCTTGGTGGGCAGTAAGGCCAGAATTTTAGACTTTTTGCCATCTAGCAGGCAGTCATCCTCATCCAACTGGGGGCAAACTAGCCTTAGCCTGATGTAAATGTCGGTCTTATAATCGGCATTATAGTCACCCTTCTGATAGTACTTTTTCGCGGGATCGTATGCAAATCCTAGGAGCTCATGTAGTTGCCGATTAAACGCAACCGTGTACCCGTCACTGACACGGAGCCTACAGATTCCATTTTTCAGGAGAAACAGTTTAATTTTATCCTCTGCCTGGCTATTAACAATAGCCACCAGGTCCTCGATCCTATAAAGCCCGGCCATAATCCGTATTCTAGTCTCCCTCTGATCAGGCCCGGCTTTACGTATGGTGAAGTCGTTGTTGTTGTAAATGTTAAGCCACTCACCTCGGATACTAATGGATTTCAAGGCTATCCTACTATCCTGCCCCAGGTAGTCCTCAAATATCGTAGGTTTGTCGATATCAGTGATGTATAGTTGCTTCATCTTTGTTTTTAAGAAAGGATGAACATGTATTCATACAATCCAAGAGCTAGGTACAAATCCAATAGGGGGGAATGGGCACTTGGCATTACAAATTTGGAGCATCAGGGCCTGTACGTGTCTACGGGCTCGCACATTGAGGTGGTATTCCCCGAGTTTACCAAATGCCCCATCAAAATCCCGACTAATCTGCTGAATGATCCTGTTAGAGTGGGCTGGAAGGGACAAGTACTAGACTAGAACGTGCAGGTTAATTTTGCTACCCATTGCGCAAGCACTGCCTTGGGCATATCTGCCAAGCACATGACGGGTTCGGTACCCATTGTCAACGCCATCTTTAAATTCCATGTCTATTACCATATGCGTCGCATACTAGCAAGAATGAAGGTACCAATGCCGTATGACGATGGGTTTTCTCGGTATAAAAACCCCTACTCAACCTCTGGGTATGCACAAGTATGTCGGGAGTATGGTGCAGATTCCAATAGCCTATATAACTTCAAGGCAGTAGGTGCCTCACTCACCAACGGTTCATGGTGGCCCCAGGTTGATGGGGACTGGGCTAAATTCATCATCCCCACAAGTCAGGGCTTGACGTCGGAAGGTCTGACCAAACTAAGCGAGAGTATCAGGGTTTACGTGGTCTTGTTGCTTGGGTCGCAGGCAGGGGCCAAGGCATCTTTACTCGGGTCTGGTGCGGATAATTACACAGCGAGGCAAATTCTACTGCAGAAATTTGAAGCCATGGTACAACGTCAGGAAAATGTAGGGACATAACGGAATTCCAGAAGGTGCTTCAATATTCCAGAACGCCGGTGAATTTTGCCGTCATGCCAAGCGTGTACATGTTGCCCTCAGACATGAACCTGCGCATAGGCAAGATTTTAGGGTACAATAACAACATTCTCATAGCACCTGCCAATGTCAATGTGGGGGCACAGGTTGATGTCTGCCTGCCTGTCTGGCTGCCGAACCCCTCAAGCATACTATCAAACCACCACCAAGGCATACTATACCTCCTATGCATACTATATCTCCTATACCTACTAAGCATGCTACACCTACAAAACATACCATACCACCTACACCTCCCGATCATACCATACAGGCCATGCCATATACACCCCCAAGCATACCATACCACCCACACCTCCTGAACAACCAACACAAACCCAGCACGAGGATACCAAGGTCGCATTAATCACAACGGGGGTAGGGATAATAATTGCCTACATATGGCTTAAAAAATAACTAATATTAGACTTTTCCAACATAGAGCACGACAAACCCAGCAGCGGCAGCGATCGCCATGTACAGATGTTTTGCTGCGTATTCCACGACTGTTGCCGCTACCCTCAAAAAGAAGGATACAATAGTACCCATAATACCGGGCAATGCAGCACCTGCCTTGCCTGCCAAATACTTCAGGAGTTTACCCAATCGTTCCAGCTGCTTCTCCACAAACCCCTTCTCTGCGGCACTTCCTCCTGCAGCACCTGCTGCGGCACCTCCTCCCGTAGCTGCAAGTACGATGGTGCTTATCAGTAGGCCAATAGCAGAGACTATACTCGCTATAGTTATACCCTGCTCCTTGAAGAGGATCTTTAGCTTTTCAAGCAAAGACGTGTCATCTCCGGCGATTTTCATCAACGTTTCCTTGATGGTCCTCAGCTGGCTGTAAATTTGGGAGGATAGTAAGCCATGTGCATTCTGCGTGGCTTTTTTTTTATCATTCAGTTTTTCAATCTTATCATTAAGATTTTCTATTTCTATATCAATGTTAACCTTTTGCCCCCCAGCTGTCCCGGCCTTCTTCCTCTCAAGTTCTTTCAATTTACCCTTTGCCTTGTCAATCTCGCTATCATACGAGATTATCTTGCTTGCTAGGCTTTTCAGGTTACCCCTTAGGGTTTGAAGTTCGAGGTTAAGCCCCCTTCTTTCACGTTCAGTGATTTCATCAGTGCCGCCAAATGAAGTTTCCTCCATAAAGTTTTCCGTGGCATCCACAAATTCCTCTATCGATTCCATCGAAATGATATCATCAGCCATGTCCTTGCTCACAATGTCATCAACCTTTTGCCCAAGTGCCTGGGCCGCTGCCTTACCCCTGTTGGGTGTAGTAACATAGTCGGGAAAACCCAGGGCTCGCACGAGATCTGCCTTCAATCTCTTGATCATCTCCCCGGCAGCCCGCAACTCACCCTTATCTTTTGTAATTAATACTGTAAGGTCTATATCATTGAAAAAAAGACGTTTCCCCTCAATCCTAAATTCATTGTAAGGTATCGCAATAGGATTCGTCAGCCTCGGATCCTTACTAAGAACTTCGTAGAGCTCGTCGACCTTTGAATATAGTAATTTTTTCCTCTGCTCCGAAAGCCTATCCCCTGGAGCACCTTGTTGTTCTCCTGACGTTGAAGGCCCTGGCGTTGGTGGGGGTTTTGGCGTTGATGGGGGAGCTTCGGGTTTATCATCTGGACAGTCCTCCTCATCCGGAAGATCGTGATTAAATACTGGATTAGTTGGCATTTATTTAAAGATTTCCCTTATATAATAAACATGAGTAACGTATTCGGAACGACCCTAGACCCCTACGCAGAGACGAAGCAGCTCTTTGGGATCAAAGGACGAAAGCAACGGGTTCAGATATCTAACATACCCTCTACAATCAATCAAAATGAGGACCTGTACGTGGATATCCCCAACATGCGACAGGACGAGGTTATATTTCCAGGGTCCATCAAACTCCTATTTGATTTGGAAGTGACGGCTACCAATACAAAACGCACCATCGTGTCGAATATCGGCAAAAGCCTGGTGCGGGACTTACGTATTACTTTGAAAGGCAACGAGGTTCAAAATATCAGCGACTACAATACCCTGGCAGTGTACCGGGACTTGTGGCTACCAAAATTTGACAGGGACAACAACCTCATTTTGGAGGGGATCAATCCCAACGACGGGACCATCAGGGC
Organism: Hydractinia echinata; assembly: GCA_030067915.1. NCBI lineage: Eukaryota > Metazoa > Cnidaria > Hydrozoa > Anthoathecata > Hydractiniidae > Hydractinia > Hydractinia echinata. Next base: position 988,094 of record JASGCC010000030.1, read on the forward strand.
CCTGCAGGTCAAGGCCACTGACCATGTAGGTACCGACGAGGAGAAGGCTATTGTTGCAGCCTATGGCAACACCTTTTGCATACCCCTCGGAAAGATGTTTGAACTGACAAATGATCTACCCTTTTATCCGACGGGTTTATATGACCGCCTCCAATTCATTCTGCATTTCGCACCGCATGCCGACATTATAAAGGATGGAGGTACGGCAGCCGTAGGATCTACGGCGGCCAAGGCTGCCGATGCAGCCTACAAGATCACCAATATCAAGCTAGAGTTTGACAAAGTGAGCCATGAAGGCCTCGCGAGCGCTATGATGTCACGGTATAGTCGTCTCCTGAGAAGCAAGGTAGTCACCATGAGAAAGGCAGATACCAGTTATAACCTCCAGATCGATACCCCTGCCAAGTCCTTGAAGGGCGTCTTGTTGTTGTTCATAGACCCTGGAAAAGTGAAGGCCTATGCTGGTGTCAACGAGGTCTTTTACAACCCCAAAATCGAGAAGATAAGCGTCACGGTGGAAGGTGAACCTAACGAACTGTATAGCCATGCCATGTTACCCAAGGACCACCTAGAGCAGATTGTCAACCTTTTCGGCAGCCATGATAGCAACGTGACCATCGGCCAATTTTTCAATGAGCGCTACGCCCTGTTCATCGATTTCAGAGCAAGCCCGGATCCGGATCTGCACGGTAGCGGGAGACCCCTGAGTGACGGCATTACCCTCCATATGACCAAAAAAGCCGACGGCACCGGGGACATCCGCTGTTACGTGTACTTGCTTCAAGATGCTCAATTAAACATCCTAGACGGTCGTTATCATTCCGTGGAGTATTAGTGACCATAATTTGTATTTGTCCCCAGAGACAAATACAAATCAATATGGAAGGAACCAAGAGCTGCTCAAAATGTAAACAATATCTTTCTTTGGACAACTTTAGGATCATGAGAAAGGGTCAATTGACAAAAATGTGCATCAAATGCCTCGATATCAAGAGGGCGTCTCGGGAACGTACAAAGTGCCCCCATGGTAGGCGGAGATCCACCTGTAAGGAATGCGGTGGAGGTGAGATTTGCCATCATAAAAGGGTGAGATCCACCTGTAGGGAGTGTAAGGGTAGTCAGATTTGCCCCCATGGGAAATTAAAGTATCGCTGCAAGGAATGTAAGGGAAGTCAGATTTGTAAGCATGAGAAATTGAGGCATCACTGCAAGGAATGCAAGAAGGGTAAACACCTGGAGGAAACCAGGAGCTGCTCAAAATGTAAAAAAGTGTTGGCCCTAGATTCATTTAAGGTGTTGAAAAATGGAAAGACGGTAACAAGTTGCCTAGTTTGCCTGGATAAAAAGAAGGCCATAAGGGAACGTAACAAATGCCCCCATGGTAGGCGGAGGTCCCAATGTAAGGAATGCGGTGGTAGGGATATATGCCAGCATGAAAAAAGGAGGGCCTATTGTAAGGACTGTGGGGGAAGTCAGATTTGCGAGCATGAAAAACAGAGGGCTTGCTGCAAAGACTGCAAGGGCAGTCAGTTTTGTAAACATGAGAAATTGAGGCATCGCTGCAAGGACTGCAAGAAGAGCAAACAATAAATGGCGACAATAGCTGTTATCGTAGCAGGTGCTGCGATAAATGCATTAGCCTTTAGCGGCACCAAATTCTTGTTTTCTAAACTTGCGGGACATGGCGAAGCGGAACGGAAAAGACACGATAAGGCCATGGAACAACTACAAGCAGCCCAGGCAAAGTGGGTACAAGATCGACAGGCAAAGATCGACTGGTTCGGCAAGCAACGGGGAATGCAGATAAGGGCCGGTAAGAGTCTGAGACAATTGGATGACGACATGTACAGGTATTATATAGCCTCAAACGAGAAGGCCCCGCAATTGAAAGATTTTTACACGCCCTCCAAGCAGCAACAAGATGGGGAATTGACCTTCATCCTTGGATCACTGTCCCTGCTAGGGTTCGTGGCATACAAGTATTTGTAAGAACGTTTTTGACATATAATAAAGACATGTCAAAAACGCACGTTGTTACGGAAGAAGAGGCTGAAAAGCTAAGCAATATCTACTACATGCCAGAACATGTGTGGACCGGACGCAAGGCTATCAAATTGCTTGCGAAGGAGAGCGGCCTATCCAAAAAGCTAGTCACCCACTGGCTATCCAGGCAGCTCTTATTTCTCCGGCATATCAAAGGTCCTAAACGTATAGACTACCCCCATTTTACCGTTACGAGGCCTAACAAAATGCATCAGTTTGATCTACTGTACATGCCCCATGATCGGTTGTATGGAAATACGTACAAATACATCCTGACAGGCATTGACGTTGCTTCAAGGTACAAGGTCGCGAGACCTCTACGGACGAAAAAAGCTAGCGAGGTCGCGGATATGATTAGGGACATTTATAAAGCGGGACCTTTACGATACCCCAAAACTTTTCAATGTGACAATGGCTCCGAATTTAAGTCAGATGTAACAAAATTGCTAGAGGATAAGGGGGTGGAGATTAAGAGGGCTACCACCAAATACCACCATACATTTACGGCCTTTGTAGAGTCTTATAACAAGGTACTCGCGGAAAGACTCTTTAAGCCTCAAGATGCGCAGGAGCTAGTCTCTGGCGAGACGTCAAGCATTTGGGTCAAGCACCTGTACACTATAGTAAAAAATCTCAACAATACCAAGACTGCCATGATTGAGATGAAACCTAACAGGGCGATCAAACTCGAAGATGTACCACTCGCAAAAAGTCAGCAATATCCCGAGGAAAAGCCCCTACCTGAGGATGGTTTGTACCTCTATCTGGTACAACCAGGAGAGGAGCACGATGATGCGAGACGACGTGCTACGGATGCTTTCTGGAGTAGGAAAATGTATAGGTTGGACCGTATTGTATCAGGTAGTCGTGTTTTATACTACTTAAAAGACGGTCCTGAAAAAAGCTTTGTTTCGGAGGAACTCATGCAGGTACCAGAGGACGTTCAGGTACCTCCAGATGTTATCAAGGAATGGTAAAATGCTTTCACGAGTTCATCTTGGTCACCCAGATCTATTTCGTCATCCTCGTCATCTTCCTTCGGATCTCTTACATAGTCCAAAGGATGTTGGGTGTAGAACGGATACCCATAGACGATACCTTTGATGACACTAGGTTCATTTTCCAAATCAATATCAACTAGACGTCTATCCGGTATCGGAAAGTTGAGTATATTGCCTATTGTTGATATATCAGCCAAATCCGATAGCCTCAAGTCCCTATCCTTGATGACCTGGTAGCAGAGTGCACCATAGTTGTTCATATCCTTTTGAACAATATGGAGCCCTAGACGTTCAATATAATCCTCTAAATCCTCGTCTATCTCGCTTCTTACAAATGTACCCCATGCTTTTTCGCCTGACGCTAGCCTGTGTAAAAGGTCGTCATCAGTAGGGTATTCAAAACCTTCGTAGTATACCCCACCCCGATACCAAAAATTTTCCAGGCAGGTAGGGCAATATCCGGTCGCCGACCCTGCCTTGATACAACAGTGTAGTACGGGTACCATATCGTAGTTGATTGTAAATTGATTCCTTTGTACATATTCTTCCATATTTTGATATTTAACATACAGCCAAAAGGGTCAAAAAGGTATATTCCATAGGGAGGGGTTGGGAACCCACCACTAAATGAGGCCTTTGATGCTATATGATTTGCCTACAATTTTTACTACTCTTATGGGTAGTAAAAATTAGCGCCCGTTTACGACATATCAATGTCAAACATGCCCCCGAATAGATCCCGCGTATCATCTTCAGGTAACGTGAAGTGATTGAGGTAATAATTCTCAATACCCAGTGTATCATCCCTGAATCGGCACCAGGCATGCGCTGCATTCGGATCATCGCATTCCGGTGTCCTCACGGTGTCCTCGGGGTACATCTCCCCTAACGTGCTTATTCGTGTGCTGAGTTGCTTACGTTGGCATCGAATCATATAGTGCTTATGTATACCTTTTTTTCCATGCTCGTGGGCATCATTTTTATCAACCACGCATAGCACAGTATCGTATTGATATCGGTGTGGGACATGTCTCTGCAGTAGCTCCGAGTTGTCTTGCTTAAGAGCACTAAGTTGTTCATCCCTATCCTCGAGCTCATCCCCCAACACCATGAGCTGGTTGTCCCTATCTTCAATTTCATCACCGAGTAAGGCCAGGGCGCCATTCCTGTCCTCTAGGGCCTGGCGATGCTCTTTAATTAAATCTTGTAGTTTTTGGACGCCTGCCCGGGCTAGCCATTTGATGACCCCGATGGCCTTTGGTTTCTTGGAACGGCGAACGATCTCCAGGGCGCCCTCAAGCGTGACAAAGACGTCATGCCCATTTTTCCCTCCTCCTCGCATACCTGATCGGGGGCATCTCGGAGATGCCTCATTAGACCCTACTATTTCGGACCTGGTAGATAGGAATGTTGAAGGTATCGTCATATTTTTAACCTTTTCAATACCCAGGAAACGTCCCAAATCGGCGCGTTTAAACATAGGTTGATCCTGGTTGTCGGATAGGGTCTCGATGACTCCTGCGTTGAACATAACTTGCGACGACATATTTCTAATATATCAACGTAAGCCAGATGATTTCACCGCGGTCATTCGAGAATCTTCCAGGCCCTGGGATGTTCCAACCTTACGTATAGGCATGCATGCAGGGCAGAGCTTGGTATTTTGGGTACTATATTCGAGAGGTAGCGGAGTATATGTTAATTTACCTTGCAGGCACCGCAATGCCTTGCGGTACCTTTTGACGAGCAGTGCTCGGAGGGTACCACGATGAGTTCGGCGTATCGGGGTATGATGTCGTATGTGTTGGCGGCGGGGCAGGCGATGCATTGCCTTAATATTCTACCATTACGCTTGATCCTGAAATTGTCCAGGGAAAGATGTTTTGAGCAATTCGAGCATTTTTTGGTCTCCTCCATTTCTGTTTGCCCTTGAGGCAAACAGAAATTTTACTAGACGGTCTATTTTGGTTGCTTGGGGACAATAGACCCCGGAAGCCACCCCCTCTTGACGGCCATTTTGCGACTCGCCCGGCCTGCTGCAAAGTACGCCACCATCTTGAGGACGTCATTCATGTCCATTTTGGTAGATGGGCGTGAAATACCCAGGATTTTCTTACCTGCCATAGCATAGGCGAACGTGAAGCTAAGGTCTACGACTGTCTGGTACAACATATCCAAAATTTCCTTTTCTTTCGGGGTTACGTTGCTTGTGGTCATTTATTATTAGAGCATTTTAAAGAATTCTGGATGGGCTTTGCCCTTTTGAGGCTCGGGGGGTTGGTTTGTGAGTTTCTCCACCATTTTTGCCTCTGCCAAATTTGTACCAGACGCCAACAGCTATCGTAAGCACGGCAAGCCCCCCCCCACGCCGTAGATGTAGACCGACTGTACGGAATTGGTTCCAGAAGAGGTTTTGACTGCAGGCTCTACAGTATCCTCTTGTTGTTTCATATCTTCCTTTCTTTTATTCATCAGTGCCGCCAGCTGGTGTCCCTGCGCAACCCTTCCCGGATGCTTTACTGGCTTTGCAATGACTCTCTCTTCTTGTTTTTGTTCTTCTTCACCCATTTATTATAGTACCGTCTGAGGCTCTTCCTTGGTCTCCTCCTCCTCCTCTCTCTTTTTGCCCATATGCCTCGCTGTATGCCCTACCACCAAGAGGGGTGCCAGACACCTCCCAATGGTGCAGTAGACAAGGATCCCGAGATCCGGCATAGAGTCTCGGATAATAGGATCCTCTTCAATGTCCCGACGTAATTCATCAACACTGTCAATGTCCACAATATTTCCAATCAAATTTGCATACAGGCTAATCACATGAGTAGTCAACGCGTTGGGCGTTTTCTCACCATTTTCGTGGAGCTCACGTTGAACATACTCGGTATGGACCTTGTCAATGGCCTCTTCTGGGGCCTTGTCGACAAACCCTTCTGTGCATTTTTTTGGCAGGAGATGCCCCTTGCCTTTGCGTAGGGCTTCTTTCAAGGCCTGGCGTTTATCGATGGGTTTCTCTACATGTTCACATTCTGCGGAGGCTGTGTCGAATACTCGTGCGATATCAGACATCCTCTTTATTGTACGGCGATATGGAAAAAAGCAAAACGCGATCATGGCATACGGTAGAAGTATAGCGATATACAAACACACTTCCATTTTATTCCCCGGTAGACACCAGGCGGCAATGGCCACGGGCTAGTGTTGTAATTTGATCAGGTTGAACGATCCGTTTGTCGTCCTCCCTGTTGAGTGCTAACTTCGATACCTCTTGGGTATAGACCTGATGCCTCTTATTTTGAATAAAGACTTGGCTCCTGTATATATCAACACCCTCCTCCAGACATCGTTGGTAATCGTCAAAGGTGATGGACTTTTTGGTCACGCATCTTTTAACGCCCTTCGCTTTGCGATCACCACCCTCTTTTGTAAGGCTCTTGTAGGCATATAGCTTAGCGCTTAGGGCGATGAACTCGGTCATGATTTTACCACTTAACTCGTCCTTCATTAGCCCTGGGACTTTTTTGTTTTTCCCTATGGGGAGAGGTCGGTTATCGTCCTCACTGTAGGCACTTGTGTCAAATCGATCTTCAACATCGTCCTTGATATCCCTGTAAAAATCCTCTGTTCGAATGTGGTAAACGAAGCTGTCCGTGTCCATGTAACATATCCGTAATTTGCTACCATATTTTGGCTGCATGTAGTCGTATTGAAACTCGTACATGATCATCTTCGACAGGTCCAAGATGGCCTGGCCTATATACACCGGTTTGTTCATTTTGACCTCCGTTTTGCCCATCTCTACACCTAGGAGGTGCTTGCCGAATCGGCTTCCGCCCTTGAAATTTGGCTTCATGACAAGCTTCATATACTTGTCCTCGTTGGTGACCAGCTGAGTGTTGCGGTGGTTTCTAATGTTCTCCATGGTCTTCCCGAATACGCTTAAATTCATCAGCTTATAGAAGTCCTTCTCAAACTCGTTTTTGGCAGCCGTTCTCAACCTCGTGTTGTGATCTATATACCCCCTCAGCCATGTTTTCTGGCTAAACTGGATGACTCTGCGCACCCTCTTCAATTCAAGCGCATGTTTTATAGCCTCGTGAAGGGCTCTGATATGTACCACATATCTACGCTTATTTTCTAAATTTGGTACCAGTTTCTCGACTTTGTGGATCGTAGTGCGTTCCGGTAGGAACAGCAGCTCGTTATGTTTGTCATGTAGCCTCTTGGGGTAGTCTATATCTACCTCTAAAATATACCCATACTTATTCTTTTCAACGAGCTGCCCGATTCGCTTTTCTGTAAATGCCTCGACGTTCGACACCCATTTGAAGCCATCAGTTGGAAGTTCTTGACACATGGCCCATCCGTACAAATTGTTGCTATCGAGGTATTGGAGGTAGGAGGATTCAACCTCCGGATCGTACTGTTCTCCCATGTATTTGTTGTTTGCCTTGGCATACCGGTGTACGGCCTGGGTTATGCCTCCTCGGATACCCTTCTCAAACATCAGAAGCATGTCGGGGTCTGTGAGTAGCTCTAGCCTGATCCCGGTATGCTTGAGTGCCGCCTTCCATGCCAGGCCAGGTGCACTGTAAAAGTGTGCGGGATCGAGTTTGTAGTTTGCCAAGCACACGCCCCGGAATGTTTCAAACACATCAGCCAATAGTAGTACGTCTATGGTCAGGTAGATGTCATGGTAGTCGCCCATGGTGACTACATCACCCTCTGGGGTAATTACATTCCATACCTTTTTAGCATAGGCATAATCCTCATCACTGATTCCCTTCATATTCAGCTTACTGTAGAATGCTTCCTTGGGAGGTAGCCCAGGCTCTTCAAATTTTTGCCAATCGTCCATGTATTCATAGGGATACACGGCTTTTCGAAGCATCAGCCTGAAAACATCATCTTTGTCGATGAACTTTGCCATGGATGGTACGTTTACCCTTAGTTTCTGTTGGTTTAATTGCTTCGTGGTATTCGAGTTGCAATTTTCACAGTAGAATTTTGCCACATACTCGGCGTCTATACCCTGAAATTCTAGACAGGTATCTGCACACTGCTGACATTTTATACCGGCGGCGTTTGTTCCAATGAGGTTATTTGCTAATTTGTCCAGGCTGGATGGCATGAGTCGACAGCTATCGATAAACCTGATCTCTATGGTCTTATACGTCTCACCATCACCATATCCCATACCTGCAAGGGGTACCTTGATCTTAACATTGTAGCTGATGTACTTTTCGGTATTCTCAGCAATGCAACCGATGTCCTGGTGTCGTATTTTTCACCTAGTTCCCGGATGAAGAGATGGGCGTCGTACCCCGAGAGGTTGTGGAATATGACAGGTATGTGACTAGGTATCTTGTATTTGAGGTTACAGATCGCGTGCGCTGCGCCCCTATACAGCCCCGTATAGTGACAATGGTCCCTGACCTTGCGATTATTTTCGCAGCCGTCAAATGGCTTCAAACATATATGACATTCCGTGGCCCCGTCATGCTCCCTCTTTAACATCTCAGCTAGAGGCAGCATGGGTTGTTGCGGGTAGGTGTTATATAACCTCTTTACCTCATATTCCAGGTGGTTCACGAACCGTGTGACGCAGTCCTCGCCCCTGTATACTGTTAGGGGATCTGGTACACTTCCATAGGCAAAGGTACTATACGTGCACCAGCCAGATGGTACATGCTTACTCAGCTTTTTCGTCTTGGTCTCCCTGGTATCCTCTACCGGGATTAGCAGGCTTTCAAAATCCGCATATTTCGCAAAGGGTACCTTGAATTGTTGTTGGCCATCCCTGTAGAATAACCATTTTTCAGACCCGTTTGGCATCGTGATTTTAACAGCCCCGTGGTCCTTGCAGTAGCCATAGTGCTTGTCCCTCGACTCAACTGTAGGAAAGGCCTGTAGGCAGTTTAGGCAAAAGTGCATTGCATTCCTATTCTTCGAGGTATCCTTGCCTAGGAGCCTCGATAGACTTTTGACGGCTGTGTAGTGACTCTTCTTGTCATCTGTGATAAGCAGTAGATTCACCTGCTTGCTACGTCCGTTGTGCACCGATCGACGTAGGATATTGATCTTTTTTCCCGTTATATATAGGACGGGTACCGCAATGTCCTTGTTATTCTCCTCAAATTTATATATGCTTTTGATACTTGTCGGAAACTCTATACCCTCCCATTTATAAAGGTCTACGTAGGGCCTCAGTTTAGTGATTCTTTGTGGATCTCTTTCAATCTCGGTATGGTGTAGGGATGCTATAATGCCCCATTTAAAGCACTCCTCATCTTCATTTTTTGGGTTAATAATCGCCCTTTTCGACGCTATCCAGTTGGGTATCTCTATATATGATGAACCTCCTGTTAACCGTAACCGATGTAAGTCTATATCAAGGTATAGGATTCGACTAATCGTAAAGCCACTTTGGGGTAGCGCAGGATGTTCCACATGGGTTTTGATTTGAGCAAACATCCTGTCCAGCACGTCGTCTACATCGCTACCCTGGAAGACCGAGGCCATATTGCTATTGAAGGCTTTTTTCACCTCAATATACTCATCGTTGGCCCCCTCCATATTTGATGGTTTCTTCCACATGATCCACAGGGACAACTGTACCTTCGCCGATCCCATATCTTCTACCTGGTCCTCAACCAATGTTTTCACGTTTGGTCTCACCATTCCTATATATCCGTCGACGTCGGCTCCTCCCATACCCGGAATGCGGAAACTTCGAAAGGTCCTATGGAGAGCATGCTTATGTTCCTGGGGCGTAAAATCTTGCCCCGGCCGATCATATAGATTTTGGATATCTTCTATATAGTCTTCCCCAGCCTCCTGTTCGACTTCGTCATGAAGCGTAGGTTTTGCGCTGGCTGCCCTGTTATAGAGATCCATCACCCCACGTTTAAAGGTTGCATAGGTTCTCTTGACCCCCTCTTTTATAGGCCTTGGAACAGCGTCCACAAGCCAATCATACCACCCTTTCATCTTATCCCCCACAGCCGAACGATTTTTCGACAGTTCCTTTTTCTCGAATAGATCCATCTCGGATGGGGGTAATAGCCAGTTGTGCCATTCCCGGATTTTACCCCCTATAGTTGGACGCGTCTTCACCATTTCCTGTCTCTCGAAGATATCCATATTCCCCGATGTTATAGGCTTAGCTGGTTGTTTAGGTGGCCTCCAAGCGTAATGTGCCTCCGATGTTATAGGTTTAGCTGGTTGTATAACCCTCTTAGGTGGCCTCCAAGTGTAATGTGGTACATTACCCAATAAAGAAATCAATTCGGCCTTGCGTAGCTTGTAATACCCCGTAAGCCCACGGCTTTTCGCGATATCACGTAATTGTTTCACAGTGCGTGTGTTCATTTCTTTATTGTATAGAGTTTTTGTTTTATCAGAGGATTTCTGCTCGACTAACGCATCTTTACTGCGCATGCGTTGATTATTAGCATTCTATAAGGGAATTCCCCCTACATAATGCGCTAGAAATTTACTCATTTTTGTATGATTTGATGACGTCATCACTCTATAGGGACTTTACCCTACTAAGCACTGTATGGTACTGGATATATATGGTTAAGCACTGCATGATACTGGATAATGGGGACTTGCTGTGACGTGTGTGCGATGTGCGCGCACGACTGCGCCAGAAGGAACATTTCCCTATCTCTAAATAACCAAAGAATTTGAATGTCATTTTAACCATCTTCTCAACACACCAAGAATATCAAATAATTATAACACATCATTCATTCCACCTCCTAATCAAACGGATTTTGCCGTATCTTCTGCAGATATCATGGAAGCAATTCATTCATTCATTCAAACAAAAGTAGATACAGTGATAAATATTGACGGAGAAAACACAACTAATCATGCCAAAATATCAAAGGCTTTTTGTACCTACTATTCATCTGTCGTTACCAAACTCAAACAGTCTCTCTCTACCTTTCGAGATCTTATTTGGCATAAACCACCAATCACATTTGTCCCGACTCGAACAACTTTCAAATTTCAGCCAACAACACCCAAGAAAGTCTGTCAACTTCTTAAGACTCTTAAAAAGAAAAAAAGCGCGGGACTAGATAACATTCCACCTTCATTTTTGAGAGATTGTGCAGAGAGTATTTGCAAACCTATGACGCATATAATCAATATTTCGCTAACTACAGGAACGTTTCCGAGCGATTGGAAGAAATCAAAAGTTATCCCAGTTTACAAAAGTGGTTCGAAAAGTGATATTGAAAACTATCGACCCATATCAGTTATCCCAGCTGCCTCAAAGGTTATTGAAAAAATCGTTCATGAGCAATTATACACTTACATGGAAGACAATAGCCTCCTTAATAAATGCCAGTTTGGCTTTCGGAGGAGTCGCTCGACTGAAACAGCTGCTACTATTTTCTTTGACAGTGTTAAACGACTTGTTAATGATAATGGATTAGCTGGTGCTATTTTCATTGACTTATGCAAGGCCTTCGATACGATTGGTCACTCTCAGCTTATACACAAACTAAAATTATATGGTGTTAATGATACAGAGCTTGCTTGGTTTACTGACTATTTGTTTTGTCGGCAGCAACAAGTCTTGTATAACGATTCATTATGTGAACCTGATTTTGTTCTGAATGGTGTTCCGCAAGGATCCATTCTTGGTCCGTTACTGTTCATTATATATTTTAATGATTTACCATTGGTTCTTTCGCACAGTCAGATTATAAAATATGCTGATGACACGGTAATTTACGTCAGTGACAAATCATTAGTTGAAATTGAAAGAAAACTGTCAATCGACATGACATCCATCGAGAAATGGTGTAATGACAACGACCTTATATTGAATTTCAAAAAGGGTAAAACCGAGGCAATGCTCTTTGGATCCAAGCAAATGTTAGCAAAATGCAAGGATGGTCTCAACATCACGTTTCAAGGTCGCACACTAACAACATGCGTTAATTATAAATACCTTGGAATAGTGATCGATGGTACACTAAATATGAACAAAAATTTCGATATTGCGTACAAAAAAGCGTCAGGAAGACTCCGATTACTTGTAAAACTTCGTTCGATGCTGACATCACAGGCTGCTAAAACTGTTTACCAATCTATGGTCGTACCGTTACTCACTTACTGTGCATTATCATCGCTACAACTGAGCAACATGAACGAACTGAAACTAGAATCATTCCACCGCAGGGCAGTCTCCATTATTGACCCAGGAGATGAAAAGTTACTTACAATAACTGCCATAAAGAAGATTAGAGCTTGTCTGTTTGTGCGTAAATGTCTTGATAATAATGTTTGTGTTGGGTTCAAAGATCACTTTGATATTGTAACTAACAGTTGTACACGGAATAACCAATGTCTTTTGAGATTGCCAAAATTAAAACGCGAGTATTATCGTGGATCATTACAGTACACTGGCGCAAAACTATATAATGAATTGAATATGAATATTAGAAAAACCGAAAATTTTATTGAATTTAAGAAATTATTGATGCAAGCATTTTCCTAAAATTTACATCTGCATTTTGTTTCCTTATAACTTTGTTCTTGCTTTTTTCTGATCTTTTTCTTGGCTGTGCGTGTTAGTGGCCTGCACATATAGAGGTATATGAATTATTTTTATTTGATTTTTTTTCTCAGTTCCTACTATTTTCCTGTCTTACATCATCATTTAGTGCTACAGCGTTGTTCACATTCTTTCTTTTCTAATTGATTTTAATGTATATACTAATCACTAACATATCTTTTTATGTATTTAAAAATATATATTTTTTATCATTATTTATCTTATACACAGGGCCTCCATTGATAGCAGTTTATTTTTTAAATTGACGGTAGCCACCCTGTATAAATATGTTTTAAATAAATAAATAAATAAAATAAATAAAATTAAAGTTTTAAATATGGGCAAATCTCCTGATCCTTTCAAAGTTTCTGCAGAACACATTATTCAATCTAACTGTGAAAATCTTGTCAACTGGCTAACTGATTTTTATAATTATATGTTCGAGTTTTGCGTTTTACCTGCTAAAATGTCAAAGTCACTTATCATACCGTTAGTTATATCTTTCAAAAAATCGCTGTCGGATCCAAATAATTACCGTGGGATATGTTTGACTCCAGTTGTAACAAAAAATTTGGAATCAATTATTCTTATTAAATGTTCAAATATTAAAGATAGCTTTTCGTCTCAATATGGTTTCAAAAATAAATCGTCTACGCTTCATGCTGAGTATGTTATTAATGAAACAATCAAATCCTACAACTCAAAGGGAAGCACTGTTTACATTTGCAGTCTTGACGCTGAAAAGGCATTCGATTCATGTAATTGGTCATCACTTTTCAACAAACTGACATCTGATACTCATCGTCCTTCATCTGTCATAAATATTATTTATAAATTATATATAAATGGTACTGCATCTGTTTCTTATCGCGATCAAATATCTTCAGAATTTAAACTTATTCAAGGAGTACATCAAGGTTCCATTTTGTCACCTTATTTATATAACATCTACACCAATCAACTCTTATTAAAAATAGAATCACTAAATGTTGGAACCACCATTGGAGGAGAAGGTACATCGATTACAGCTTATGCAGATGACATAATACTGATGAGTTCAACCCTTTCTGGTTTACAGAAATTGATCGGTGCGTTGAGTATGAAAAAAGTCATTTAACAAATCATCAAATTAAAATTGATAGCAACATCATTTATCCTAAGTCTTCTCTTGTTCATTTGGGATTGATTTACAGTCCTCACATTCATCACACCGAATACAGGAAGCGTGGGCATCAGTGAATGCTTTAATTTCATCAGGAATACGATTTTGCCATCCCAATACAATTAAATCTATTTTTCTTTCTCAAGTAATACCAAACCTAACCTATGGACTTGAACTATGTAAACTGTCTGATTCCTTTATATCATCACTTGAACGTCACGCAAACATGATGATAAAATGTTTATTCAATGTTTCGAAGTTTAGCAGGAACTTACTTTTCGATGCTTTGAACATACCATATATTAAATACACACTATACAGAAACAAAATCGCTGCATTTATCAGATTAATGAACAATACGACAACAAAGAAACTATCTATGTATCAACTACAACACAATGCACCAAATCCCTTCATCTCGGATGTGATTAGAATTTGCTCAGCTTCAAACATAAACTTTGGAACTGTTCTTATAACGCGGAAAATTCCTCGTTTTAATATTATGGATAATCCAGCAACTGTAGAAAGAATTGAAAACATAGAACTGATTAAAAATTGCATGTTATCTTGGTACCTTACAAACAGTAGACTTTGTTTCAAAGAAGTTATGGAAGAATATATAAGATAAAAGAAAAAAGAAAAAAAAACACTGTAAAGAGTTTATAAACGAGATGTACCATTTTGGTGATAAAGAAAATATATTATTATTATTAAAATGCTGTTTTTTGAAATTTTTGTAAACTTTTGTGGAATTAGACCACATGCAATATATCAACATGTTTGCAACATGTCCGCCCAGAAAGAATTAATGTATAGAATGAAAGGTTACTGGGGCCGCGTTTTTAATGCTATATATTAAAACTATAATGCGGTGTTCCGACCCATATTGTCCGGCCGACCCATGTTGTCCGGAAAACGGCAACAACCCATATTGTCCGAATCCAACCCATATTGTCGGGATAAGTAAAATACATTTTTATCGCTTGATTAATTTTCAGAAAATATATCTTGTGTTAATGCGGACTGTTGAGACCCTGAATAGTACCTTTCAATGAAATTTACTCGGAAACGCAAGTCTCATCCTCATCTAAACCTTTTCAGACAACATGGGCAGACATATATCTCCTACCCATATTGTCCTAAACCTTCTCAGACAACATGGGCAGGCATATAGCCTTTACCCATATTGTCCTAGATCTTATAGACAACATGGGCAGGCATATAGCCTTTACCCATATTGTCCTAAACCTTTTCGGATAACATGGGCAGGCATATAGCGTTTACCCATATTGTCCTAGATGTTATAGACAACATGGGCAGGCATATAGCCTTTACCCATATTGTCCTAAACCTTTTCGGATAACATGGGCAGGCATATAGCGTTTACCCATATTGTCCTAGATGTTATAGACAACATGGGCAGGCACAAATCCGGTAAAAAACACAAAACAGTACAAATTTTTTGAATGAATAAAAGTCGGGTATATATTATTAATTGTGGAACTCGAAATTGGTTTCAAATAAAGATTTAAATGCAGTCCAATGAAATTAAAACCAATACTAAACGCTGTAAAGAGATCGTGCCTTTGTTTAGCAAAAGATTTCCACTTGGCATTTAAGCCCCATGTCAGAAAATTAAATTGTGTTATATATCTTTTGTTTGCTGGACAAAGCATAATATGTATATACTTAAAAAACATCTCTATAATAGCCATCACAAACAATAAAATTGATTCAGACAGGATTCGAACCTGCATTTCCCTGTTAACAGGAAATCCTACCAATTGGATGACTGAATCGTAAGTCAAAATTATTAGACATACAAAACTAAACTTACATTTTTTGTGATTACGTGGTGGAAAATAACTCTGAAAAGATTTTTGTTTGTTATATAATTTTTTTTATTTATCACCGCTGTAATATTTGTATAAGAAACTAAGACTCTTAGATTGAAGAGGATACTTCATATTTATCATTAACAAGAAGAACTGTCCTCCATGTTGTATTACAGAGTCCAACACATATATATATTCGTGTAACAAGTGCATGAAATATAATGAGACTATGGCACGAAAGCGAGGCTAAAACATGGAACCATAGCTATGGTTGAGGATACTACAACCGCATTGACCAAAATCTTTTGGTGATGACCCCTAAGTGTGTACTTACTTTATGGATGGCCCCTCCGGGCCTATCAATAAGAAAATAGCACCCGAGCAATAAATCGCTCTCCCAAGGTTACAATAATTTAAACTGGGCGAGCAATCTGAATAAAGAATAAGTTTATAAACGCATATTTTATCACAAAGTCTTTTTATCTATTTTATTTTATCTTTTTTTTTATATATTTTGGTTCTTTTTTACTGTAAATAATAAGAGAACATTGATTTCCATGCGAGATGAAGGGATATTGCTCAGCCAGAAAAACTTTTTTTGGAATTGGGGGAGCAATTAATGGCTCAGCTAGTTTCTCATTTCTCAGAATTGGGCGAGCCTTTGCGTGAGCAAGAGCAATTGCTCTCCCCTTATTGATAGGCCTGCCCCTCCCTCTATACCAGTCAGGGAAAACTTTTAAATATGTTGTTACAGTATAAATAAACCGCACTTGTTAATTAGGCGTCTATAAACCTTTTTGAATGTTTACATTATCCGCGGTAAGCCCTTTCGGCTTTAACAATTGCGTGGCAGGCAAAAAGATGCGGGGGTTAGGTGAAGTGAGATCTTTTTTTAGTCTGTTTCTTTGCACGAAGGTATCATTACGACTTTATATGAATATATGTCAATCAGAAGTTATCCATCTACACTCGATAATAGTTTAAAGCCTCAAAAATGTTTACGTAAAAAGAAATGGGTTGAAAAAGACCTTTCTTCAGCAAGCTTCCGCATCTTTCTGCCTGACACGCAGTTGTTAGAGCCAGAAGGGCTTACCGCGGAAAATGTAAACATTCAAAAAGGTCTATTACATCCTGCTGAAGCAGCAAATCGCTTATTTAAACTGGTAAAAGCAAAATATTTTAAAATGTACGCACTTAAGCTGAAATTTGCATCTTCTTTTATAGCTGAGAAGAAGGAATGTGTGACCAACTACAATTATTTTAAGCCAATAAAAAAAATTGATGAAGGGAACACGTGTTTGGAAATTTTTGATGAAAGCCTCAATGTTTCCACAACTTATTTTGCATAGTTACGCTGTGATTCACTTATTTAAGTTATTTTGGATGTTTAATTTGAAGGTAGGTACTACTAAGGTAGGTAGGTACTATTATACTGTAACAGCATATTTAAAGGTTTTCCCTTTTGGTTGAGGGAAAACATAGACTTTTCATGGTTAAACTCTCACAGAAAAAGGTTTGAAAACTACACAATATTTATGTCAAGTTTAAAGTTAGAAAACAAAGATTCTATAAAAAATTTACCCCCTATTTATGAAGGCGTGTTTTCCCTCAAATCATAATGGCTACTCTAAAAAATACGGACATGTCATTGGTTTAAAAGTATCACATGACATTTGCTGACTAGGAAAATACCACACACAACCCCTTCTCACAACACAAGTTTAGCAACTAACTAAGATATAGTTAGCTAATAATATATATATATATAGCTATAATTTATATGATTGTGTAATACGCCATAAAAAAGACGAAAAAAACTTTACATCAACTGCAGTGCTAGTAGGAACACATAAAATATCCACACCAGCCCCAGCCAGGGGTAACTCATCAAAACAAATAGTTAGCTACCTATTACTATGCCTGGAACTGATTTTTGTGTTCTCTCTGATCATTTTCAGTTATTAAATTCTCTATACAAAACTCTATCTAAATTGCACCTAGAAAGAATGAAAAGTTAAATACCAGTTTCGCCTTCAAAATCAAATAAACTATTATAAATATAGCTAGCTAGCTGATCCACACCGCGCGAAATTAGTTGTTTACCCATATTGTCGGAAAGCTGCCCATGTTGTCTTTTTTCCACAGTTCAAAATATCGGACAACATGGGTCGACAGACATCGCGGGATGGCACAGCTGCCTTCCCTACCCAAGACTGACAGCGAGGTCTTTGGCAGCGTGGATGAACCCGCGGGACAACCTTTAATAAGTTTAATTATATTCTTGGATCCGGGTTAACATGCTGGAAATTTTCTGATCATTTTCAACAAAAATGACCAACATATTTAAATTCAGCACCAAAATCTATGGAAACGTGCAAATTTTCAAGTTTATACACTAAGTACAACTGCCTCTATTAGTAGCCAAACTTTTGATGTTGTATGAAGAAATGACCACACAAATTAACTGCAGTGAAAAATTTTCACTGCAGTTAGATATTATGGTCAAACTCTTATAAAATTTAAAAACTTTAAATTACAATAAATCCTGTTCTAATAATCTTTTGGTATTCTAAATTTCCTATGTTATATAATTTTTGCTGATAAATCCAAATATGCCACTCATTTTTCTCAAAAGTTTCTTGTTTTCTTTTTCAAAATTTGATAATGTTAACCCGGATCCGAGAATACTGTTTAAAAGAAAAAGAATCCTGATATAAAAGGAGAATTATAGCCATTTCTTGTAATCTAGCTAGCTGTACTAAAATAATCAGTAGAAAATTTTCTGAAATCAAGAGAGAGGACGCTCATGGATGGATGGGGAGCCTGCTATTTTCAAAAGTTTGAGTTTTTTCAAGATTTTGTTAAATAATTAGCTGGCTAGTAAGCTGGCTAGCTAGCTACATATAGTTAACTAATGTATAGTTAGCAACAACAAAATGAAGTTAAAATGAAGTAAACAACTCATCCCTTAATCTTTTTATTTATATAAATGTAGTGCACAAAATAAAATTAGATCAATGCACCCATTCATGTATGTATAACTGTCTCCTTCTGTGTAACATCGTAAGGAAATGGGCTTCAGATCTTTCAAACATAGTTTTGGAAAAGAGCATATAACCGTAGAATGATCTCCCTACGACTTAAAAATAACTTTACTCAGGTTTGTGTTCGTTGTATTTTTGAGCAATACAAAACCTTCTTTCAAAAGTAGCTCACCCAACAACAACGAAATGAGTCGACTAGATAGGAGTTTCTTTTCTATCTCTTCACTTGATGCCTGCAATAGAGTTTCTGAAAGCCAGCTCACTCTCCAATTAAAATTAATGGCTTTATCAAAACTTAAGCCAAGCAGGCACAAGTATTTCTATTTTAATCCTCTTGTCAGGGGACATCTGCCTCAACCCAGGTCCTGTTAAGTATCCCTGTTCTTCATGCTTAAAACCTGTGGCAAAAACACACAAAGCACTTTCTTGTGACGAGTGTGGATTATGGGCTCATAAAAAATGTTCGTTTGCAGTCCCTGTCTTTCTCGTAATTTGCCCTTTGCTAATGAGGAGTCATTTGGTGACGAAATTCCGGACAACATCAGTATTACTATTGATGAAAACTTCGATTTTGAGGCAATCAGAAATGGGAAGGGCTTAAAAATGGCCCATCTCAACATTAATGGTCTGTCATCCAAACTAGACTAACTAGTTAAACTTCTTCTACATCAAACAAAACTTAATGCATTCTCCATCTGTGAAACCAAAATTGATGACACCATCACTGACAATGACGTTAAAATTGATGGCTATGTTTGTTATAGGAATGATCGGAATAGACGAGGTGGGGGTGTTCTGATTTTTGTTAATGAAAACTTGGATAGCCACCTTTTGAAACACCTATACTTCGAAAATGTTGAATCACTATGGGTGAAAGTTTGCCTGAAAAAAACTAAACCTATTTACGTGTGTGGGGTTTACAGGCCACCTGGAGGTAGTGATTTGCAGAGTACCGAAAACCTGTGTACTCATTTTAAACAGTGTTTTAATAAACTCCCAAAAGAAAAAGAAGTTTTTATCTTGGGAGATTTTAACTGTAACATGCTTTCAAAATATGCTCTTTCCTCCAAAATAAAGGAATTATGCTCCACTCTTTTCCTAAAACAACATATTACGGAGCCAACTCGTGTTACTGAAAATAGTAGCGCTCTTATAGACTTGATACTTTCTAACAGTTCTTGTATTTCTAAAACTGGTGTCATGGATTTAGGCATCAGTGATCACAATTTAGTTTATGTGATCAGAAAATTCAAAAGGCCAAAATTTGAACCTAAAACTATCAAGGTTCGTAACTGCAAGAACTTCAGTGAAGAGGCTTTTCTGAAGGACCTCAGGAATTTAGACTGGTCATATGTTAATAATTATGATGACTTTGATGAAGCATGTGAGAAACTGAATAAAAATGTTGAAACAGTGGCTGACAAACATGCCCCTTTCAAAACACATAGATTTTCTGGCCGTGTTGAGGCATGGGTCACTGATGAATTAATAATAGCCATCAAAGAAAGAGACTTCTTAAAACGGAAAGCAAACAAAATCCATCATAGACTGGGAAGCTTACAAACAAAAAATGAACCAGGTAATAGGTCTCAAAAATCGACTCAAAAACGAGTACTATAATGACGTTTTGCAGGACTTTCAAAAACGGCCAAAACAACTTTGGAAAACCCTAAAAAAACTGGTTCCTGATAAGTCAGGCAATACTACCTCGATAAAACGAGTAGTCCAAAACGATGGTACAGAAACTTCTCACCCAAAAGAAATTTCCAACACATTCAATTCATTTTTTGTCAGTGTTGGTGCCAAACTAGCCTCTAAACTTTCTTCTGACACTACTAATGTTAATCCACCTGTTAGCGGACACGATTTTCGGTGGGCTCGTATTGAGACCAAAAGTGTCGAAAAAATAACTAGTTCACTAAAACTTAATAAAGCTACAGGCTTGGACGGAATTGGTTCATGACTGCTAAAAGCAGGTTCGTCAGTTTTAAGTATTTATTTATCAAGTCTTTTCAACAAATCTTTATTTAATGGTTATGTACCTAAATGTTGGAAGACTAAAAGGGTCTCGCCTATTTTTAAAAGTGGCAATAAAACAGATCCTACTAATTATCGGCCTATCTCCATTTTGCCAATTCCTATGAAAATTTTTGAAAAGTTAGTGCATGAGCAAATGTCTCATTTTATTTCTGAGCACAACTTCCTGAATGACAGACAGTCCGGATTTCGAAAACTCTTTTCCACAGAAACTGCAGTAGTCGATGTCTCTGATTTTATTCTTACTGAGCTCGACCAACATAACTTTGTTTGTGCTGTGCTCATTGACCTTAAAAAAGCTTTTGACACTGTTGATCATAAAATTTTGTTAAAAAAACTATGGTGTTTTGGCATCAGAAATGCTGCCTTTGACTGGTTCGAGTCCTACTTAACGGGCCGAATGCAGCTGACTCTTGTAAACGACACAGGATCAGATCTGTTTCATGAAGACGCTTTTGGGATGTCGCAGGGATCTGTGTTGGGACCCCTGCTCTTTCTTTTGTATATTGATGACTTAAAATCTGTCATCAATTCAAACTACCACCATCTATATGCAGATGATACAATAATTATTTCGTCCCATAAAAACTTGGATACCCTTGTCTCCCAGGTCGAGTTAGAACTTTCGCAAGTCGACCTCTGGCTGAATAATAACAAAATGACTATTAATACGGACAAAACTGAAACAATCTTTTTCGGCAACCACAGCCAGTTAAAAAAAGTTGAGAACAAAACTATCAACTATATGGGTATTCCTTTGAAGAGGAGCGAAAAAGTTAAATATCTTGGGGTAACATTTGATCAAAAAATGCAATGGGAAGAGCACATTAATGACATAAATAGAAAATACTAATTAAATATTCTGAAATTAGAACCATTGCATCCTGTTTAACACCTCACACAAAAAACCTTTTAATTAATGCACTTGTCATGCCATATTTCAACTACTGCTCCTCGGCATGGGCTTGTGCCACATAAGGTAGATTGGGTAAACTAGAAAAACGATTAAAATGTGTCCGTACCTTTCTTGGCAAAGAGAGGGAATATTCAATGAATGATTTACTCATCAAAAACGATGCCATATTAGTTTTCAAAGCCATGAATCACATTGCTCCTGATTACAACAAAAAACTGTCATAATCATCAAACAAGAGGAGCTTCAAAAAACAGGTTCACACTTCCCTTGGTCAACACGGAATTTGGCAAAAAAGCCTTCTTTTCAATTTTCACAGATTATAAATGTTACTATGTTTGATTGAGCTGAGGCAGTCTAAGGTTTATCATTTTTTGTTTCTTTTTTGTTCTAGTGGCCCCCAGTGGGAACAATCCACTAACTATAGGTTTTTGTGATTTTCTGGGCTAGCCACTTTAAATATTTATTATTATTATTATTATTATTATTATTATTATTTATATTATTATTGAAACCTTAAGGGCATATAGCCGGTAAGTGTGGCAAGTTTGGTAAGGACGTCTTTCCTTAATAAGGTATTATGGATTCTTATTTAACTGCAAGAGTGTATTTGAAAATAGTGTATGGTTTTCCTGATGAGCAAAAGAAAGGGGTTGCTGTGCTATTACACCATGTAGCTGGCATGTGTTCTAGCTAACTAGTTCAGAACATCATAACATAAATTACTCATCGTTGATGATCAGCAGAATATAAGGAATAATCCACTCAAACAATGATCTTCCATTATAGCTATATATACTAGCTAAGTTGTTTGCAGTACGATTGTCAGATTTAAAAATGATATTTTATGCACTTCCATGCTGAAGGTTTTATATGAATTTATAACAAGTGGCTAGGTAGCTTATTTGCTATAGAAAATGTTAATATTTAGTTTGCAGTATTTAGTTTGCAGCTGTATTATTGAATCTGACTTAGATTTTTTTGATCTGCTAAATTAAAACGATGTCCAGCAAAAATTTTGATAGCCAAATTTCCTTAACACCATATTTTAAGGTACTGCTTTTTTAATCAAGAATTTGGTTTTGCTATTTGCTAGGTGTGTATAGTACAATAAAGTTATTCACGCAAATATCTACATGCAATGGACAGTTTATATATAGTTGTTTATGTTTCATATTTTTCTTCTGCTAAGAATTCTATATGTTTATATGCAATTTTTACTTGCTATCTGCTAGAACATTTGGACTATGGATCCATTTGAAAAGCTTCAATCGTTCATTACGCCAAAATCAAAAGTTAGGAAAAAGCGTTCTTCATTTGTTGTCATGTACGAGAGAGACAGTTCTGAGAATCGTCTGTATAATCAAAGAAGAAAAAAAATGACAAAATCTCGAAGAAGCACCAAGGAATCTACAAGAGAAGAACATGGTAGTATATATCACCCTATATTAGTTTTTTCGCATAAAAAGCTATATATATTTTATTAAAATACATATATGTTATAGGTGAATGCCAAGTTAATGATTACCCCACACATTTGGAAAATACTACTGCAGATACGACAGGTATATGTGTATGGATTTTTTTGTGAATTGCTTATCATGTATGTTTTAAATAATCTTCTTTTTTCAATTGAAGGCATTGAATCATCCATATCTACCTCTTTGCAGTTGCTGGAATCCTATATTGAACCTTGTGCCAAAAAGAAGCAAAAACTATGGACAGAAAGAATGGAGGATAATAAAAATAATTGGCAAAATCATAGGGAAAGGATATTTAAAACAGTTCTACATGTTGAAAGTAGCTGTGCAGTTTGTTCTATTAACAGAGGTATCATTACATGCCAGGATTGTTCCACCAGTTGCTTGTGCTATGATTGTGATTTTAAAACGCATGTTGACTTCCCTTATCATAACCGAATATCGTATGTAAAAGGTTATCTTCTACCACTATCACCACTTCAAACTTATAATGAAAATTTAGAGTTACAACATACATGTGAGTCAAGTTTTTCTTTGTTTTATATCCATAAGTTGGGCTGAAGCTTAGATACTAGTTGTTGAAATGTATATTAAGTAAACATTGCTAATTGGCTATTTTAGAATCCTATACTATATTACTTGCACAGAATTAGGAACATTAAATTAAAATTGTTTTTTATTACAGTGTAACAATATGTTGGGTTTATGTAATGTGTTTTTTATTTCCAGTTCGCTTAATGCCATTAAAACTAAAGAACTGCATTTACTGTGATTCGTCTAGTATTTGTAAAAAGCTGGTGGATGATACTGCAACTATTATTACAGTAACAGGTATATATGCATTTAATGATGATTCAGATATATTATAAAATGTATAGAGTGGGCTAGCTATATATACCTAGCTGAAAACATTATTTTTTTAATCTTTTAGGTTGCAATCATTATGTGGAGAAAAAAAAGAGAATTCATAAAAGCTTCAATTTTAATGGAGATGTATATAGAATATTTTCCAAACACATCGAATAAAGAATTTGGAACATTAGTGCGCAAATTGTTTCCTTCAGTGGTTAAGAGAAACAGAAATAGTGTGGCATATTACTACAACCTTTGTTTAAAAACTCAGGATCAGCCCTTATTAAGATCAACTGATGGTATCTCTATAATAATACGGAGAGTGTGTCTGTGTGTTTGTGTGTCTGTAACAGGCAAAGTGGATTTCTTCATTTTGCTTTGATGTTGCCGAAAAATGCATGTCTAATATGTTAAATTTTCTGACGTTACGTCGCCACGTCAATAACACTACTTTAACGTCAATATCTTACTTTATATTAATGAAGCCATTACAGTGCACTTAAAACTTTGAGGCAAAATAACTTGGAAACGAGGTGGTGACGTCAATGATTTTTCACCGCGTGGGTAACTAGGGACCACCTAGGACCAATTTGGGTAATTTTCCCAAACCTGGGTCCCCAAATCCGTTTCGGAATGGACGGGTTAATGACGTCATAAAAAAACCTTTAAACTCTAATATCTCTGCATCCGTTTGTCAAAAGTACACGATCCTATACATTTTCTTGATCAGCGTTTCAAGATCTATACGATGAAGGCAACAGGCATACAAATTTCTGAAAAAATTTTTTTGGTGTTCTGACAGGTCTCTGCTGACGTCAGCAAAATTTAACTGACGGTTGTTTTTCTCTGTTATCCTGCCTAAGTGGATTTTTCCACGGGCCTTATCGACTAGTGTATATATAATATATAATGTTTGTAAAAACTGGATATTGTTTCCCAAAGCTTGCAAAGTTTATGCTTGTTGCAAAACTAAAATAAGCATGAAAGTCTTTTGTTCTCAACGCAAAATCAAAACATTACGTCACATGGAAAGTCATCCATAGCTACATATATAATACATCTATCTATCTCTTTAATAATAGCCGTATTCCGTCTGTCTGTCTCTGCGCAATATGGCGTCGTAAGTAGCGAGGCGGACGGAAAATCCCCGCGGTCCTGCTGCTTTATTTTGGATCCCCGGCAGACCCCGTTTTTTACGGCTTGGTTTTTACCGCTCACGCGTTATTAACCAATCACGAGGCTCGATTTTCACTAATAACCAATCCAATTTCTTCGCGGCCTTAAAATGCCGACGTAGGACCCATGCTAAACTTGCGAAGGTCATTTTTGGTTTAAAAGTGATGTTGTGAGGTTTGTAGTTCTAAATACTTTGAACCTATAGGAATATTTATTTTCTGTGTGTTTTCACATGTTAAGGTTAATATTTCATCACGTTTTCTAGCCATGTATAAATCTTAAACAAACCAATTTTAAGTTCTTAGCTAGCTAAAAACGTAGATTTTGAGGCAGCTAGCTACTATAGCTATCTTTATTTATTCCTATTCTTTTAAAGGTTTTATTCAGTTTGGTATATTGTTATTTATTTTTATGTTGAAGTTGGGTCTATACCTAGCTAGCTCCTTTTAGCTACCTCTGGCTAAAAAGTGAAAGTAGCCAAATGCAGTTTGGCGGCAACACAATTCTTAATGCGTATGCTAAATGCAGTTAGGCAGCTACCAATCTTATTACTGCTATGAAAGCTTATGCTATGTAACTGAACATGATAACGACATGCGGTTTCCTGATTTTTTTAACCGACGTTGCAATAAAGTTTTTTGAAAAATGGTGTTACGCCTTTACTTATGTGCCACATGGTTTACCTGTACTAAGCACTTAGTCCAGTGTTAACAACGCTGTTTCGTGTGTTTCTGTTTAACCAAAGTTGCGATACTGTTTACCTTGACTTTTTACCTGGACTAACCGCTTAGCCCTGTGTTAGCAGTGGACTGTTTCTTGTGTTTTTATTTAAACAGAGTCTGCGAAAATGTTTTCTTCAAAAGGGTATTATCTCTACACGCCTGTGCAACACGTTTTAACTGTACTAAGCGCTCAGGCAAGTGTGACGATAAATTTTTTAACTTTAATAAAAACTCCTTCCGCAAAGTAAAATAATATTGACCCATTGTTTTTGCTATGACGGGGTATCAACGATTTGTAAACTCTGTTTTTATTTCAGCTATTGTTGCAGGAAAGTTATATTTTGAAAAATATGTTACAGTCGCAAGACTATAATGTTGTAAGCGCTTCACTTAATTTACGACATACTGTATACTTGTACTAAAGCGCACCACCTGATCGTGTGGCACAGTTTACGGCTCTTATTAAGCGCTCCACGGAGTGTTCAACGTCGGGTCACACCTTGACTTGTGGCTTATCCCGGCGTTTCGACGCCGGGTTTCCCGGCTAGTCTCTATAATAATAGCCGTCGTCTGTCTGTCTGTTCAAAAGGGTTACCGATATCCCTTTGATCTTTCCGCGAGTTTTTAGAAACCAGGGGGTTGTTTAATTGGAAATCATATTGTTGATTCAAATAAATGTCAGAAATTAATTTATTTCCTGAATTAATTTAATTACTATAATTTATTAACCTTAATAAAAAATAAATTAAGCGACTAAAATAAATGCATTATGTTAATACGCTAAATTTAATAATAATAATTAACCCCCGTGATCTCAATCGCAGGCGGACGGAAAATCCCCGCGGCCCTGCTGCTTTATTTTGGATCCCCGGTAGACCCCGTTTTTTACGGCTTTGTTTTTACCGCCCACGCGTTATTAACCAATCACGAGGCTCGATTGGCACAAATAACCAATCCAAGTTCTTCGCGGCCTCAGCATGCCGACGGAGGACCCATGCTTAACTTACAAGGTCATTTTTGGTTTAGCAGTGATGTTGTGAGGTTTGTAGGTCTCCTTTTGATCCTTTTCTCTCTAAATACTTTGTACCTATGGGAATATTTATTTTCTGTGTGTTTTCACATGTTAAGGTTAATATTTCATCACGTTTTCTAGCCATGTATAAATCTTAAACAAACCAATTTTAAGTGTTTAGCTAGCTAGCTAAAAACGTAGATTTTGAAACAACATGCTTAAGGCAGCTACCTTTATTTATTCCTATACTTTTAAAGTTTTTATTCAGTTTGGTATATTATTATTTATTTTTATGTTGAAGTTGGGTCTACCTAGCTAGCTGCTCTTTTAGCTACATCCTGCTAAAAAGTGAAAGTAGCCAAATGCTGTTTGACTGCAACACAATTCTTATGTTCAGCGGTTAGGCAGCTACCAATTTTAATACTGCTATGAAAACTTGTGCTACAAAATAAAATTGACACAGATTTTTTTAACTGAACATGATAACGACAGGCGGTTTCCTGAATTTTTTTTAACCGAAGTTGCGATAAGTTTTTATAAAAATTGTGTTACACCTATATACCCATGTGCAACACGGTTTACCTGAGTGTCACGATTAATTTGTTACTGTTTACTGAAACTTATTCTGCAAAATAAAATAATATTGACTAATTGCTTTTGCTATGACGGGGTAACAACACGGGTTGTAAACTGTGCCTTTTATTTTGGCTAAAATACATTATAACCGAAACACTATAATGTTCTGTGCGCTTTTCTCGATTCACAACATATATACTGCATACCTAAAGCGCTCCACCTTTTTATTATGCACTCCACTTGGCCTTCACCGCTAGGCCTCACAGTTTCACTACATACTGTATACCCGTACTAAAGCGCTTCACATGACCGTGTTAGCGGTTCTTATTAAGCGCTTCAGGGCGTTCAACAACAGTTTCTTGTGGCTTACCCCGGCGTTTCGACGCCGGGTTTCCCGGCTAGTCTCTATAATAATAGCCGTCGTCTGTCTGTCTCTGCGCAACATGGCGGAGCAAGTAGCGAGACATACGGAAAATCCCCGCGGCCCTGCACCTTTATTTCGAATCCCTGGCAGACCCCGTTTTTTTACCGGCCTTGCTTTGCCGCTCACGCGTAATAAACCAATCACGAGGCCCCATTTTCACTAATGACCAATCCAAGTGCTTCGCGGCCTCAACATGCCGACGGGAAGAAACATGCTACCCCTACGAAGGCCATTTTGGTTTGGAAGTGATGGTGTGAACTTTGTAGGTTTCCTTTCAATCCTTCTTATTTCTTCTGAGTACTTTTTATCCTATAGGATTATTTAGTTTGTTTTCACATGTTAAGGTGAATATTTCATCACGTTTTCTAGCTACGTATAAATCTTAAACAAACCAATTTTAAGTTTTTGGCTAGCTACAAAACGTACATTTTGAGGCAGCTAGCTATAGCTATCTTTATTTATTCCTATTCTTTTAAAGTTTTTATTCAGTTTGGTATATTGTTCTTTATTTTTATGTTGAAGTTGGGTCTACCTAGCTAGCTCCTTTTAGCTCTACCTCTGGCTAAAAAGTGAAAGTAGCTAAATGCAGTTTGGCTGAAACACAATTCTTAATTCTTATGCTAAATGCAGTTAGGCAGCTACCAATTTTATTACTGCTATGAAAGCTTATGCTGAAAAATAAAATTGCTGAGTATATATTTTTTTAACTGAACTTGATAACGACAGGCGGTTTCCTGATTTTTTTTAAACTGAAGTCGCAATAAAGTTTTTTAAAAAATGGTGTTATGCCTATACTCATGTGCGACACAGTCTAGCTGTACTAAGCGCTTATGCCGGTGGTAACAACGGGCTGTTTCCTGTGTTTCTGTTTAACCGAAGTTGTGATAACGTTTTTTTCAGAAAAAAAGTACACACTGTTTACCTATACTAAGCGCTCAGCTTAACATTTTTTTGAACTTTTCCCGGGAACATTCCCTGAAAAATAAAGAAGGTTGGCCAGCTGCTTTCGCTATGACGGGGTAACATTGAAATGTAATCTGGGTTTTTATTTTACCTAAGTTGTCGAAAGTTATTTTTTGAATAGTATATTACACCGGAAACACCATAAAGTTGTGTGCACTTCACTTGATTTTCTACACACTATATGGCTGTACTAAAGCGCTTTACCTGAATGTGTGGCACAGTTGACGGTTTTTATTAATCACTCAATCTGGTGTTTAACGCTGGGTAACACAGCTACTTGTGGCTTAACCCGGCGTTTCAACAGAGTGTATCCTGTGTTTTGTAAACCAAAGCTTCAATAGTTTTTTTGAATAGGGTCTTAAGCCTAAACGCATGTGTCGCACGATTTACCTGTACTAAGTGCTCAGTCCAGTGTCACAATTAATTTGTTAACCTTTACTGAAACTTATTTCGCAAAATAAAATAAAATTGACCAATTGTTTTTCCTATGACGGGGTAACAAATGGTTGTAAATTGTGTTTTTATTTTGGCTAAAGTTACAGTAGAGTTATATTTTCAAAAATACACTACAGCCGAAACACTATAGTGTTGTGTGCGCTTTACTCGATTAACGACATACTGCATACCTGTACTAAAGCGCTCCACCTGACCGTGTAGTACAGTTTACGGCTCTTATTAAGCGCTCCACATAGTGTTCAATGGCGGGTCACACCTTGACTTGTGGCTTACCCCGGCGTTTCGACGCCGGGTTTCCCGGCTAGTCTCTATAATAATAGCCGTATTTTGTCTGTCTCTGCGCAACATGGCGTCGTAAGTAACGAGGCGGACGGAAAATCCCCGCGGCCCTGCTGCTTTATTTTGGATCCCCGGTAGACCCCGTTTTTTACGGCTTAGTTTTTACCTCTCAGGCGTTATTAACCAATCACGCATCTCGATTTTCACTAATAACCAATCCAATTTCTTCGCGGCCTCAAAATGCCGATGGAGGACCCATGCTTAACTTACGAAGGTCATTTTTGGTTTAAAAGTGATGTTGTGAGGTTTGTAGGTCTCCTTTCAATCCTCCTTATTTCTTCTGAGTACTTTTTATCCTATAGGATTATTTAGTTTGTTTCCACATGTTAAGGTGAATATTTCATCACGTTTTCTAGCTACGTATAAATCTTAAACAAACCAATTTTAAGTTTTTGGCTAGCTACAAAACGTAGATTTTGAGGCAGCTAGCTATAGCTATCTTTATTTATTCCTATTCTTTTAAAGTTTTTATTCAGTTTGGTATATTGTTCTTTATATTTATGTTGAAGTTGGGTCTACCTAGCTACCTCCTTTTAGCTACCTCTGGCTAAAAAGTGAAAGTAGCCAAATGCAGTTTGGCTGCAAGTGAAAGTAGTCAAATGCAGTTTGGCTGCAACACAATTCTTAACAATTCTTATGCTAAGCTCAATGCAGTTGGCAGCGACCACTTTTATTACTGTTTTAAAAATTTATTCTGCAAAATAAAATTGCTGAGTGTATAATTTTTTAAACTGAACCGGGCTGATTTCTTTTAACTCCGAAGCGATAAGGACTTTTGGAAAATAATAGTACCCCTATGCTCATGTATAACACGAAGATTTTGAAGGCTAGCTAGCTAGAGCCTTACTTATTACTAATCTGTATGGTATAAGAGCTTTTTATCCTACCCAACATTTATTTTTATGTTGAGGCTGTAGCCATTTAGCTAGCTCCTATCTTTGGCTAAAGAGTGAGAGCATAAAGATAAAAATGCAGTTTGGCTACAACAATATTCTTAAGCGATAATTCTTATGCTAAATGCAGTTAGCTAGGTAGCTAGCATCTTTTATTATTTTCCTGAAACTTTTTCTGCAAATTAAATGGCTGAGCAATTGTTTTAGCTGGACGGGTAACGACAGGCTGTTCCCTGTGTTTTTATTTAAACCGAAGTTGCAATGAAGTTTTTTTGGAAAAGGGTACTTCTATACGCCTGTTCAACTCTGTTTAACTGTACTAAGCGGTTAGCCCAGTTTTAACCACACACTGTTTTTTGTAAAACCTGTACTAATTTTTAAACTTTCTCGAGTATCACGCCTGTACGGATGGGCAACACTGTTTACCTGAACTAACTGCTCAGCCCTGTGTTAGCAATGGACTTTTTCTTGTGTTTTAATTTAAACAGAGTCTGCGAGAAAGTTTTTTTCAAAAGGGTATTATCCCTATACGTCTGTGCAGCACCGTTTAACTGTACTAAGCGCTCAGCTCGGTGTCACGATTAATTTTTTAACTTTTACAAAAACTTATTCCGCAAAATAAAATAATATTTTTGCTATAACGGAGTACCAACGCTTTGTAAACTCTGTTTTTATTTCAGCTATTGTTGCGTTAAAGTTATTTTTTGAAAATTATGTTACAGTCGCAACACCATAATGGTGTATGCGCTTTACTTGATTTACGACATACTGTATACCTGTACTAAAGCGTTCCACCTGATCGTGTGACACAGTTTACGGCTCTTATTAAGTGCTCCTCAGAGTATTCAACGCCGGATCACACCTTGACGTTTGGCTTACCCCGGAGTTTCGACGCCGGGTTTCCCGGCTAGTCTCTATAATAATAGCCGTCGTCTGTCTGTCTCTGCGCAACATGGCGGAGCAAGTAGCGGGACATACGGAAAATCCCCGCGGCCCTGCACCTTTATTTCGAATCCCTGGCAGACCCCGTTTTTTTACCGGCCTTGCTTTGCCGCTCACGCGTAATAAACCAATCACGAGGCTCCATTTTCACTAATGACCAATCCAAGTGCTTCGCGGCCTCAACATGCCGACGGGAAGAAACATGCTACCCCTATGAAGGCCATTTTGGTTTGGAAGTGATGGTGTGAACTTTGTAGGTTTCCTTTCAATCCTTCTTACTTCTTCTGAGTACTTTTTATCCTATAGGATTATTTAGTTTGTTTTCACATGTTAAGGTGAATATTTCATCACGTTTTCTAGCTACGTATAAATCTTAAACAAACCAATTTTAAGTTTTTGGCTAGCTACAAAACGTAAATTTGAGGCAGCTATAGCTATCTTTATTTATTCCTATTCTTTTAAAGTTTTTATTCAGTTTGGTATATTGTTATTTATTTTTATGTTGGAGTTAAGTCTATACCTAGCTAGCTCCTTTTAGCTACCTCTGGCTAAAAAGTGAAAGTAGCCAAATGCAGTTTGGCTGCAACACAATTCTTTATTCTTATGCTAAATGCAGTTAGCAGCGACCACTTTTATTACTGTTTTAAAAATTTATTCTGCAAAATAAAATTGCTGAGTAATTTCTTAAACTGAACCAGGTTATCGCCAGGCTGTTCACTGATTTCTTTTAAAACTGAAGCGATAAGGATTTTAGGAAAATGGTATTGCCCCTATGCTCATGTATGACACGATTCACCTGTTAAGCGCCCAGTCTGGTGTTAACGACGGGCTGTTTCCTCTGTTTTTATTGAAAACGTTGTGATCAAATATCTTTGGAAAATTTTATTACGCCTATTACTCATGTATGACACGATTTACCTGTTAAGTGCTCAGCCTGGTGTTAATGACGGGCTGTTTCCTGTGTTTTTATTTCATCCGTTGTGATAAAAAATTTTTTACCTGCAATAAACGTTCAACCCGGTGTTCACAGCAGGGTGTTTTTAGTGTTTTTTATTTAAATTGAAGTTGCGATAAGTTTTTTTTGTAAAAGGCTATTATGGCTATAAGGCATGTGTGACAACATTTACCTGTACTAAGTGCTCAGTCTGGTGTCATGATTAATTTGTTAAGATTTACTGAAACTTTATTCCACAAAATAAAATAATATTGACTAATTTTTTTTGTTATGACGGGGTAACAACAGGTTGTAAACTGTGTTTTTATTTCGGCTAAAATTGCAGTAAAGTTATATATATATATATTTTAAAAAATACATTACAACCGAAACACTATAATGTTGTGTGAGCTTTACTCGATTCACGACATATTCTGCATACCTGTGCTGGAGCGCTCCAATTATGTAGTTTTTTTAGCTGGATGGGGTAACGACAGGATTTTTCCTGTGTTTTAACTTAAACCGAAGTTGCAGTAAAGTTTTTTTGAAAAGGCTATTACAGTATGCGCTCTTGGCCCGCTGCCATGATTACGACTTACTGCATGCCTGTACTAAAGCGCTCCACCTGACCCTGTCACACAGTTTGCAGTTCTTATTAAGCGCGTCTTAGGGCGTTCAACAACAGCTACTTTTGGCTTACCCCGGCGTTTTGACGCCGGGTTTCCCGGCTAGTCTCTTTAATGATAGCCGTATTCCGTCTGTCTGTTTGTGCGCGAGAAAAAAGTCGTGTTTCAGAAACACAAAATGTGATATATAATTTATTTTGCCTTTTTCTTGATTTTACAAAAGCTTTCGTTTAATTTAAAAATTCTTATACAAAATTCATGGGTAGTTAGCTTTTATTGTTCCCTCGATGCAGTTTCTTTGTTATAAATACGTGCACGGTCAAAGTTACGGACAATTAACATTGCGTTGTCTATTTCGTTAACAGTTTTAATTATTCCCGTCTTTTTAAAGAATTTAAGAAAAACAAGTTTTATGATAAGAAGAAGAGAACAAAAAAAATTTTAAAGAAGATTTTGTAAGTGAATCTAGTGTTTGTTCTTAACATGAATTCGAATTTTATTTCGTACATTTTATTTCATTTTTAACCATTTGCACTTTTTTTAAGAATTTTTGTGTGAAACTTGGGGGTACTTATTTTTTTGCTGAAATTGTTCTTATTATGTTTAAGCAAAAAGTGTAAGAAAATGTCAAATTTATCTTTTTAAACGCTATTTAGAAGAGGAGTCTCCTTCTTAACCCTATTCGGTCCGGGGTTTTTGGAACATATTATGACCGGAGGGGGAGCGGAATCCGCCCCCCCTCAATAACTTTTCATACGCTTGTCCAAATTGAATCAAACTTGGCATACTTATAGTACGTCACAAAAGGAACAAAATGGCAGAAATAAATTTTTGCTTGCGTCAGCACATTTTCTGTGACGTCATCAAAAGCTTGAAATTTCTTCAAAATGCCACTATCTGCTTAAAATTCAATTACTTTAGTTCTAGAGCGAATATTTACATTCTGTTTGAAGTTTCCGAAAGATAAATAAAAGTTATTTAACATATTTTCCGGTTTTTACATAAATCGTATGAAAAATTGCCAAATATTGCCCGAAATCCGGTTTTTCCCGACTTTCGGGTAAAATCCGAAAAAATCGGGAAATCGGATTAACCACGTGACAAAAACATGCAAAAATGATTCTTCTTGATGAAACAAAGTTGTGTTGTAAGTTTCAAGTTCTAAACATTATCCTAACAAGAGTTATTATATTTTCCCTATTATAAGGGTTTCATAGAGATTTTTAGGGGTAGTTTCGAGTAATAGTCAATATCAAAGCCTCTGAAAGGTGTGAGACCTAAAAATTTTGCTTGCAGGTGTCTAATAGATAAATATTGAAACTCAGTAAGTATTGTAGCCATGCAACATAGTATTAAAGAGTTATTAAAAAAGAACCGTCAAGGGGGGGGGGCGGAATCCGCCCCCCCCCCCGGACCGAATAGGGTTAACCCCAAACAGGCCGTAAAAATGCGCGAATTATTGTTAAATATATGGATTTTACGAGAAAGTGGCGTAACACTACTTTTCAAAAACTATGGTCCGAAAAAAGACAAATGTTTAGCTTATACTGGTTCCGTGCCTATAAGTGTATTTTTTCAGGGACTGTGGCTTCCGCAGTGTAGGTTTATTACAGGTTCGCGAAATATTTACGGCGGCGAATTCCCGTGGATTGTCCCACGGGCTAACGACTAGTCTCTTTAATAATAATAATAAATTTTTGTATAAGCTTTTAAGGGAAAGACAATATTTAAAATGTGTAAATAACTTATTTTTGTTGATTTGTGCTCTTGCACAAATCAACAGTCTAGTTGGCCTAACTTTTTGACATTTCAGAATAAAATACTGAGGGTTTTCAACATAATCACTTATAAGATGTACATATTTGAGATGCGTTATTTCTGACATTGTTATTATCCGTGTTGTGACTGTCGGTGTTGTAACTGTCGGTGTTCTTACAGTCGGTTTTGTGAGTATTGGTGTTGTGAGTGTCGATGTTGTGAGTGTCGTTGTTGTAACTTTTTATAAACTAGATTTTGCACCTTGCAAGCTGTTCTTTTTTTATTTTGTGTAAGATTTGACATTTGACATTTTGTGTAAGATTTTAAGAACATTTTTTTTTGTATATGCCCTGCTGACGTCAGCAAAAGCACCCTATTTTTTCAATGGCCTTTTGCCTAAGTGGATTTTTCCACGGGCCTTATCGACTAGTCTCTATAATAATACGCCAGTTCCGTGTGTCTGTCTGTAACTTTTGCAAAGTGGATTATTATCTTCACTACTTTCTTTGATAAAGTCTGTAAAACATCGCCCATAAAACTGTTCTGTAATTTGTTAACCGTCTGGATTTTTCAAGCGGGCAATACGGGTTTTTAGGCATTCTGATTGGCTTAGCGCTCTTGACGACGGGCCGATATTTTGCGGTATTGCCCGTCGTCAAGAAAAATGGTAGCTTAAAATGTAAACAAGCACGAAAAAAAATATTTAAGAAGCATTGGAAATTATTATATATCTAACTCCTACAATACATTTATCGATAAAAACATTTTCATAGGATAGAAACAAAACAATGTCAAGTTTACCAGTTAAAATAACCAGATTAACCAACATTTCGTCTGGATGCTTCTTCAACATGGCTATTAACTAGCTACATTGTCCATAAAAAAAACGATGATCTGATATCCAGTTTTATCAAAAATACTAAATACAGGGCGACGGAATCATAAAAAATACATCTCCTCTCATTTGCAGATTCGTTCCTTCAGCTTTGTGGTTACCGAGTCAATATAAAACTCGTTGAAGCCCATGTTATTCTTGGCTAGCTAGCTAGTTAAAAAAATTACTTCAATATTCGTTGTAACTATATTTTAGCTGCGCATTCAACTTTACACATTATTCTGTACGAGTCGAACATCGTAATGTTTTGTTTACAAAGTTTTATTCTATAGGGACTTTCGAATTCTAAATAGAATGTTTGTTTTTAGACAGGACTGTGTCGAATTTTGACCTCGAGTGTTAACAATAGTAGTGTAACAAAAGTAGTGAATTATATTATTATAAGAACACTAAACTAAAATTCTTATTTTATATTTTTATCTAACTTAGACGCTTAACAAATACAATAATAACCGATTACCCCGTGCTGTACCGAAAATATCGCCCTCGGTCATTGCACCGACCTCGCAAGCTCGGTCGGCACTTAGACCTAGGGCGATATTTTGCGGTACAGCCCGGGGTAATCGGTTATTATTGTATTATTACAAAACTTTTAACGTTAAAATAATATTAACGTCAAAGGAAAGTATATTAAATTAACGAAGCCATTACAGTGCACTTAAAACTTTGAGGCCAAATAACTTGGAAACGAGGTGGTGACGTCAATGATTTTTCACCGCGTGGGTAACTAGGGACCACCTGGGACCAATTTGGGTAAGTTTCCCGAACCTGGGTCCCCGAATCCGTTTCGGAATGAACGGGTTGATGACGTCATCAAAAAACCTTCAAACCCCAATATCTCTGCAACCGTTTGTCAAAGATACATGATCCTATACATTTTCTTGATCAGCGTTTCAAGATCTATACGATGAAGACAACGGGTATACATATTTCCTAAAAAAATTTTTTGGTACTTTCTGGAGACTTTGCTAACGTCAGTACAATTTACCACGCTTAATATCTCATTAACCGTTCATCAAGGGCACATGATCATAACATTTTCTTGATCAGCGTTTTATTAAGCTCTACACAATAGAGACAACGTGAAAAGAAGGTTCTAATTTTTTTTTTGTGGATGGGTTGCTGACGTCATTAAAACATCTAAAACAACCTATTTTCCATTGTCCTTCTGAGTAAGTGGATTTCTCCACAGGCCATATCGACTAGTACATATATAATACTCTAAAATGGTTTTCTGGTACAGTGATATGTGGGTTATAATGTAATATCTATTTTTCATAAATAAATAATTTTATATTTTTAGCATCTGCTCAAGTAACACACTTGCCAGCTTCAATGTATTTGCTTAAGGACTTAATAAAAATTGAACGCCATGTAATGGATGGTGGATCATGCTCTACTTATATTGGTTGCTATAATTCAACTAAAGTCTGCATCAAAACGTATCGGTATTCTGTTGACATACATGATGTGCTGCATGAGTCAAATATGTTAAGTTCAATACCAGCCAGCCCTTATTTCCCTTTTCTTGTTGGAGTCATTATTGAATCTGCACCTTACCAGCTATTGATGAGTTACTTTGGGAAAGAGATTCTGTCTGGCAAAAACACCCTGGATTATCATATCCGCAGTGGCTTTTTAGCTCTTGAACAATCCTTTAAGGTGGCTATACACTTGGTTAAAGCAGTTTTGCACCTTCATACTAATGCAAAAATCATTCATGGTGATATTAAACCCAACAAGAAGCCCAGGGGCTTGAAGATTTCCGCCATTAGCCTAAAAGATTTTAAAATTTGAAGTTGATCTTGAAAACGGAGAATTATGGGGTAAACAAATCATTGAATATTCTCAATTATTATTGTAACTAACCTACAATGTTAAAATACAACTCAATAAATAATAAACAAAATTCATGAATAATTAATTAGTTCTGCTGAATATAGCTTTAGTCTACGTGCTTGAAAAATTGTACAGAAAGAAATGACGTAACATCAAAGATGGCGCATTATAAGACGATCTTCATTATGCTACACTGCACGAGCTTTAACTTTCGATAGCATATAAACTTTAAAATAAAGTATTGTTCATTGGATAATAAAACAATCTGTTGCACTGTTAGGATTCTTATTGGCTTAAAACTCATTTTAGCCTCGTTCTCAGAAAATAATCTTTAGCCTGGATAAGTTTCGGGCGTCCAGCCTAGCTGCGCTGTCTCTATCTATCTATCTCTCTATCTCTCTATCTCTCTATCTATCTCCTCAGGCGATTTTAAAGATTCCGCCTTCGCTGGCGGAAATCAATAATATACTGATATCACAGAATCCTTCAGCTTTAAAACTTATAGACTTTAGACATTCAAGTAAAATTGGACCTGTTTCAGCAGAGTATTATGATTTCGAGAAAGACGGGATAAATACTATTACCCGACTTCTCTGATATTTTCGACTGTAGTATTACTTTTTTCAACGAGAGTCAAGGGAAAATAACACGAAAAATGACTATAGCAAAAAATTTGGATAGACTCGAAAGGATGTAGAACGCTGGCAAAAAGTATGGCAAGCAGAAATAAATCGTTAATTTAACTTTATGATGG
This sequence comes from Hydractinia echinata, assembly GCA_030067915.1. Classification (NCBI taxonomy): domain Eukaryota; kingdom Metazoa; phylum Cnidaria; class Hydrozoa; order Anthoathecata; family Hydractiniidae; genus Hydractinia; species Hydractinia echinata. Next base: position 1,026,345 of record JASGCC010000030.1, read on the forward strand.
CCCAGGGTCAAAGAGACACCGGGAACGTGGACAATAATATTTTACTAAGAATGATGTAATAACCAAATAAATTTACACGCATATTATGCTGAATTTAATGTGTTAAGGGATGCGCCCGAAAAGGCTAAAGGTCGATTTTCCGCGTGCATATAACATCTGTTTTCATTGACTGTCGCTTTGGTCAAAAAAAATTTACATACCAGAGATGAACATGTAGTTACGAAAACGTTTTAAATAGCGTTAACTTCATTATTTCGTAGTGAACGTGAAAATTGGAACGCCGAAAAAACTGAACAGTAAAAAAATACACGCTGGGGAACTATCCAGTTCCAAAAAAAATTACTTTTGCTTTTTCCTAATTTGAAATACGCGGGTGGTCAGCTATAATGTGTCAGAAAACTTCGCGCATTAAAAGCCTAATAAAATATGTTTTTTTACGGCTCATCTCCACTATGCAGTACATTCCGTGCGGAGATCAAAGACGTTCAATAGGCATTTGTTAAATTACCAAAAGGTTAATAAGAACAAATATTTGTTATTAATTGTTTTCTTTAAAATTCCGACATCCATACACATTTTTTACATTACTAATCAAAGCATGATTTTGATCTTCACTCAAGATCACCTTTCCACTGGAGTCTTGCTCTGGGTTTAATATATATATATTGTCATATGCCTTTCCGTCACGTATCAAGTTAGTAAATAAAATTTTCCCAGGAAAACCCATGACAAAAGATAAAGGTTTATCGTCACACAACCAAATCCCGTTGAGACTTTTTTTTAGGACTTTTGTCACTTTAAAAAGCCAATATTTTGGTGGGTCTTCACAATAGACACCTACTATCTGACCCATCTTCACATTCGCTTTCGATATCTTGAAAACGTCTTTGCAGGATAAACTATTCTGTTGGGAGCATTCCGTCGCTTCTGCCTGGGGTAATTTTGGCTCTCCCTCCACTAAAAATTCTTCCTCCACTACACTTTCTCCCTCCCCTTCATCTTCTGCTGCGGCTATACTTTCTGCCGCCGCTACACTCTCTCCCTCCGCTACACTCTCTCCCTCCGCTACACTTTCTTCCTCCCCTCGCATCGCTTTCGGTACAATGTCTTCGTCGGCATTATCGGATACTTCTGTACGTTCTTGAATTAAGACCTCACTCTCCAAGTCGACATCCCCACCAACATCTTGTCCAACACCCTCTTCCACGTTTTCTTCCCTTGTAGCTTTCATTGATAAAACATCTAGGAAAGATTGTTGTCATAACAATTTATATTAAATAGGATAGTATTGCGCATTGAGGAAAAATGTGTAGTGACCAATTAACGATTTAATAATGAAAGCAAGTCAAAACAAACATATAAAGTCCATAACCCAAATAGTGTACAAGAAAAAACGATGACTTAATTAGTTTATAGTGAAAAAAATACCGTAAATACCTCTCTTTAAACTCTGCTCCACAAGTTGAAATATTGTTTTTCCGTACAAACTTCGATCATCCTTCGTTCCAATAAATTTGTGGGCAAAGCCAGGAGTAGCAAAAGGAGTCAAATATGTAGCTATCATTTTTTGACACAGGCTTTGCATATACAACAAAGGCATGATAGCCATGTTGTTGATGAATTCCAAGTAATAGTGAAGGTCACTATGTTACAAATTAGAGCTTCGTGTGCAGAGACTTGTTAGAAGTAATTTTTTGATTGGAATCTATTCTTTGGTTGATTTGAATACAAAAAATACTAGGTGTCATTTTTTTCCATATTTGGGTGTGGTCCTGGCTGACGTCATCACTTTTCTGGTCAGTAAAATATCAAAGTTGGAATTTTAATTTTTTTTCTTCTTTGATTGATAGATAATAGAAAAACAAGTAAAAAATGTCAAAAAACCATATTTAAAAAATCAACTGTTTATGAGATATTAAACGTTTTTATTTATAGAATTCAGGGGGGAAAATTGCTGATATTTACACCAAAAAATCAGTGAAAAACATTTTTTGCGTTAGAGATGAGCTATGTGTTGTTTGTTAGTAGCGATACTTTTTATTTATATATTTGTCGTTTTAAAGTAATGTTATATATACTCATTACTGAAGTTATTTCCACCCCTGTTGAGTAGAAAATTTTTTATCTTAAGGCTTTTTGGTTTATTTAAGTCCAAAAAAACACTTTTTTTCTCAGTAAAATTTATAAATAATCGTCACTGATATCAATATCTTCATCCGCTTCATTTTCTTCATCATCGTTGTTCCGACATTCAAGACATTTACACATGTCAGTACAAGTAAAACCATTTTTTCGACACTTGCATCTATTGTTGAAACAGCTTGACTTGCAAGAACAACTACTAAGTTCAATCAATGCCATTGGCGCTGGTAAATTATCAGTTAAAATTGGTGCCAATGACGAATCTTCATTTTCCCATCCATAATTCAGTGGTGGTGGAAGCTTTTGAATTGGAAGATGTGATCTTCGCAATACCATAGTAATATAATGGGTACGGAATAATTTGTACTTAAAAGCACCAAACGTTGGTGGCAATTTATCTTCTTCTTGTTGAAATTTAGAGAATAAGTACCACCGTAAATCAGACAATGACGTGATATTTTTCGGGCGTTTTGTACCACCGTAAAGAGAAACAACAAATCTTTCCACTACTTCCAGTATCCCAAGAGATGGTAAGGCATCGCCAATGCCCAACCTTGAAAATGCATCCAATGTGTCATTGTCAGCTGTTATGAAATGGTTCCACCAAGTTGTTTTTGATTTTCCACAAAACCTTCCAGTTTGGTCGCACCCAGTAAACACGTGAAATGCCAAAAGTGATTTACAATGACGTGGACCAAGATTTTCAAAACAAGCGTTGACATCGACATCTCTGTAGTTTATCCCTTTTCCAGTCCGAAACTTTAGTGCCTAAATTGGAAAATGTGTTTTCATGGCATCCTTTCTATAATTTTTGCTAATTACTTAACTTTGAAAAACAAAGTTACAAATACTACAACCTATATAAGAACTAAACATACCTGTGGCAAATCTTGTGAATAGTGTACAAGTAGCAGAAATACATCAGTATCTGGTGAGTAGACTACACATTCTGTGAAGGGATCAGCTTGAGCAATGTCATGAGCTTGAAGTATAAGTAAAGTATCAGCTTCTTCGTGTTCATGGCGCATTATATCATCTGGGTATGTATTGATGTTACTTTCACTCGTTAAATCGTATGTGACCACGTATTCCCTATGTTCTCTCTCTAAGTAATCGATAACGTGCCTTGCCAAGTATATTGTTAAATCTTGTTTGGTGTCAATGTGTGATAGAAATTGTTTCAGACTGATATTTGCAATTGAGGTTACATCTGTGACTTGATATCGAATTTCATTGCCTGATGTTCTTTTATGCCTCGTCCTTGATTTCAACGAATTCTTCACATATCGATCAAATACTAAGCGAACTTGACGGAATCCATGTGAAATGCGAGTTATTCGATCAACAAATCTTTTGCCGAAGTCCTAAGATAAAAACATTTCATGAAATATTGTAAGCAAGTGATTCCCAAGGTTGTAAACAATTTTTAGCTCAGAATAAGGAATTCGTATTCAATTAAAAAATAATATATGAAAACTCACTAAACACGTTTTTAATGAGTCGTCCTTCACAATTTCGTTCACCACTGCCATGCCATCGATGATGATCGCTGAATTTTCTTGAGTTGGAGTGACAGGGGTAACAGTTTTGCCAGCTAATTCTTCAATATGGTGCATTAGTTTAGATTTTTCTGTACAAGCTAAATAGTCTATCAGCTGATGGGGGTGGACCTTGACTATCAAATGGGCAAATTTTAAACTATGCTATGAGGTAGGTATATGTTTGAAGTTATTAAAAAACGATGTTAGCCATTTTGAATTTTCTTGCTAGTGTGTATTTTACAGACCAGATCTGTTAATAACCGTAGAAAATATGAAAATGATGGTGTTACAAATCTGGCGATATAATGATACAAATGATTCTAATCGAATTTTTACTTGGAAGAAATGTTTACCATAATATGATCTTTGAATCAAAACCAAAAAATACTTGAAAAAATATATATTTAGCTGACGTCAGCAAAAATCAGCAAAAAATAAAGTTTTTTTGCTTATTTGACCGTTTTTCGTTTCTTATAAATTTTTTTTGAAATTTCTTACATAGTTTTTTTTATATCAAATGTAATTGCCATAGCAATGGTAACATTCATGTGAAAAATTCATGGTAATAGCACTTAAAACTAAAGCTTTATAGACTATTTACCTAAAACACTACTTTGTTAAAAAGAAGACATTGCATTGGTTTTAGAATAAAATTAGATATATTAAATAGTATGCTTGTTTGTTGTTGATTTCCGCCGCGTAAGGCGGAATCTTTAAAATCGCCTTGGAAGATAGAGAGATAGGGACCACCTATAGCCTGGACGCGCGGTGTCTAGGATAAAGTATTTAACCTGGGCTTGAAAATTGTTGTTTTCGGACTTTCAATTTCTTAAAAGCCAATAGAAATGCGTTATTTAATTTTTTAGCCAATAAAAACTTGATTGTAAGAATCTGATATTCATGGCTTCCTCCTGCGAGGTATTATCTCGAAGTTCTTCGAGTTCCAGGTCCCACAGGCCAAAGTTTTCCAAATCAATTTTTTACAAAACAGGATGTGTGGTCGCTGAGACTTCTCAGGTAAAAAATGCTGTATCTTTTAAGCTAAGCTAGTTTGTTTATTACCTAGCTATGATAAAGTGATTTATATTTGCGATTCTTCAGAGTGTTTAAAGCTGTTATTTAAGCTACGCAATTCCCTAGCATTTCTGCTTAACTAAAAAACGGCCTTCCTTATATGTAGTTAGCTAGGGATCAAACCCATTACCTTTTTTCAAATATCAGGTGAGCAAGCAAATGACTTATAGTTTGGGAGCCAAAAATGATGATTATTAGCCTAAAAGGTGCAGTAGTTTTCAGGAAAGTTTGACCGGTTTAAGCTACATTTGCATTTACGGATTATTTCATTCTTCTGTCAAAAAAGTCATGTGGCTAGGTTTTTAACGATTAGGATTATTGCATGTTTGGGGACAAACAAACACTGTGGTCAAATATTCCTAAAACATTATTCTTTGCAAGTCATAAAATAAGTTAAATAATAATAAGCAGCAGATCAGAATTTTAAACTTTGACAGACAAATCTTAACTTTATGAAAAGCGCTGTGTACTTGTGTACCAAGATAACTCCTTAATTAATCTCCATTTTGTTTTGTACACAAATATTCAAAAAACATTTTTTTTCAAATTTGAATCCTAAATCAAACATTTTTTCTTATTTTGGCCTATGGACTGTTACGTTGTGTTGCAAGCAAAAAAATTTTGCTCCTAAAAAAACCTGACATAAGAGCCTAAGTTGCATGTAAGGGCGAATCTCCACGGGACGATTTTTATGACGATCGTCATAAATACTCGAACTTGATTGGTCGCCATTTTCGTCATGACGAAAAGATGAATTGGTTTCTACTTTTCATCACAAAAATCGTTGCGAATATCGTCCAGTGGAGATTCGGCTTAAGTGTGTCGTAACTTACCTAAATGGGGTCACTGAATAAAAATTCTCCTTGATGTGCACAAAAACATTTGAATGTATAGCTTTAAAAAAGCATCAAGTATACTGTATTTCTCTATTATCCAGCTTCCCTGTTATTCCCACCTAAAGTAATCCTGCCTTTTTGCCATGGATTGTAAAAAATATTTCTGCCTCTCCAAAATTTGCATACATTATATGTAGAAGTAATTTTTGTGAAACTTTTTTTTGCAGAACTTTGGGCCAAATCCGCAAAATTATTCCACAGAAATTTTAGAAATCAGCAGAAATCAGGCAAAAAATTTTCTACAAAATTTTTCATTTCGGCTATCCGCAACAATTTCTACCGCCAATTTTTCATTTCTTCATACTGTGATTACTTTAGGACCTTAGTCATTGAGTTCTATGTTGCTCATTTGTAAATGCCGTAACTTCTGAATACTATGTTAGACAAAATACTGATTTTGCCTCTACTAAAATAGCTGAACTTTAGGCACCCAAAAATTAATACCGCACATTTTTTGGAAAATGTTGTCATCTGCACAAATATATTCTGCAAAATGAAGCATTTTTGTACCACTCATCCACAAAAATAAGTTTCAGGAAAATTTTCTGTGCAAATAATTTGTACCCTTGGCAAGTTACGCTCTTACAACATTTGGATGCATCTTAAAATTCCAATTAAAAGTTGCAAAGTTGGTTGCGTTGCTTATAGCCCAAAACAGATTTGAGGTAAAGATGTGTGTTTATACTTTTTATGCTTTATATTTCCAAACTATGTTAAAAACTTGCTGAGTCTTGCTAAAGACAATACTACACTGAGGTTTTTTTACCCAAAAATAATCCCACATATCCAGCCTATATCCTGCATTATCTGATTCCCACCCACCGGATTAGTGTTTTAACCTACAAAACAAAGGTGGGTTTACCTTTTTTTTTTAGGTTAAAACACTAATCCAGTGGTAGAAGTAATAATAGAGTAAATACGGTATTCTTGGTCACTGTTGAATATAACATTTAGGGATGCTTTTAGGCAGGTTAAGGAACTTTCAAAAAAAATTAAAATATTTATGAAACTGCCAAAATTAGTCTTTTTGGAAAGACAGACATCACAAATATTTGGCGTTTCACAGTATCACCTGATTTTTTTATCAAAACTTCTTAAAATGGTGAAAAATGTTATTTTACCTTCCATTTATACCTGTCATCTTTAAATATATAGGGCACAGAACAATATCACATTAATGTGCTAAGATTATTTCGAGTTCTTCATATATGTTTTTTCATATAGTATTTTTCTTTCTTTTTTAGGTCAGCCATAATCTAACACAGCCATCATCAGCATTTCCAAAAATATGTTGACAGAGTAAACTGCAAACATTAAATTGTGAAAAATGAATCATCACTAAAACTAATGTATATTTATATAATTTATTTTAGTCTTATTTTGGTTATTTAATAGTATTTACTTCACATTATTTTTCTGGGAAACTCGACTTCTATGGTTTTCTTTGTCAATTTTACAGAATTTGTATCATGAAATTTTTAGAACTTTCCAGGTAGATCCCCAGTTTATATACTTTTTTAGAACTATGTGTAAATCTGTATATTTTTGTTATTTATTCAGATGTAATTAAATTAAAGTATATATAAATTGCGTTATTTTTCGCCCATATTTCAGGTTACTTTAACCCGTTTTTTTTTTATATAAGAACAATGTTATAAGAACATGAACCTCAGACTCAAAACCACAGACTCAAATCATTGTTTTTACAACTAAAACTACTCAAGAAATGGAATAGTCAAAAAGCCTCAAAAAGCGGTTAAGTCACATAGTTTTGCGCAATTATTCAATCATTTATCCTGTTTTTAAATTGGAAATCTCAGCCTTGGGTCGATCATTAAACGTTTTGCTCTGAGGAAAGTTTCTCTTGACAAGGCGGAAATCTTCAAGCCTTAAGGCTTCTTGTTGCAATTGATACCAGTTGATCTGAATTAGATATTGTATCGTCATTTTTTTTCATTTAGAATTAGTAATATTAAATGACACTAAAAATTTTAGAAAAAAATAGAATTTGATGAAAGTCCAGTGAAAAAGAAGAAAAGGAAAGTCAAGCTGGACCGAACAAGTGTTTGATACACATTGTTGCAAGTTCAAATGAAAAACTTTCAGCTTTTACTGAACAGTCGTGGAAGGTAAGAACTATACTAGTAAACTCTTGTCTTTACCAAACACAGATTATTATGACTCACACATGTCTTATTATTTAAACTAATTTTAACTAACTTAGCTTAATTAATTGAATTTAATTAAAATATTTTGGAACCCAATTCTTTTAGACTGCCTTGAACACTTCACTGGTCAGAGGTGACAATTTATTATCTGGTTTTGAAATCATTCCTGATCCTGCCCAATATGGTAAACATAGATCCTGTTATACAAATCTGAAGAACAACTTTGAACGAGAAACATGTCAAGCAGTACCAAGAGCAAGCTCTCGTGATACTTCATTTTCAAGTAAATCTTTAATTATATAATTTTATACCTCCTGGACCACTAAGACTTGTTGTTTTTTAGGTTCTCTAATATTATTAACATTCTCGTGCTTAGGTTCAATTTGGCTCGGGATGAATGTCTTATTTGCAGGAAGAACAAAACGCAAAAAGGTGGTAGCGGTTACGAGGTGCTTCAGAAATGTGTAACGTTTGCAAGTGCCGAGGGATTATTAGCATATTCAAAAACTAACTACGACGAATACGCTGCACGTGTGCTTGCTGGTCTTTCTGAAGCTGAAGTTATAGCAAATGAGTTCAAGTTTCATCGTACCTGTTACAAAGACACTATAAGGAAACCGTCCGCCCTAGGCGAGGATACTGTAAAAGAAAATGAGAAAGATATGAGAAATAAATGTTTTGAAGATGTCAAATCAATTATTCAAGGTCAAGTTATAGATAGTGGTGATTCTATCAAACTTTCAAGTATAGCAGAGTTGTATGGTCAATTTCAAGCTGAAATGGGTTTAGAGAAAATAGGAACTGTAAATCGCAATCTCAAGGCTCGAATTGTAAATGTTTTTGGTGACAAAATAACTTTCTTTCAAAAGGCCAACGGATTACCTGAATTCATTTACAACACTGAGAAATTGAAAAATGTAAGAATTTATGATCCTGTTGAAGTTGTAAAAGAAGCCGCTAGAATCGTTCGTAAAGAATTAATAGAGTCTCCTGATATTTATTCTGAATGGCCTCCGACTGAAAAAGAACTTTTATCAAAAAAATTCAAAACAACTCCTTTCACAAGAACCCTCTTGTCATCAATTATCTCAAAACATGCTAAAAATACAGATAGAAACTCTAGACTAGTGGACTCAATTGCACAAGATCTTTTGTATAATGCGAGTAACGGCAGAAAAAGAGTTCCAAAGCACGTGCATATCGGTTTATCCATTAAACGGAAGACAGGATCAGTCAGTGTTATACGTTGGTTAAATCGATTTGGACATTGTATCTCGTATGACGAAATCAATGCCACAGAGACAAAGATAGCTGAAGGTCAAGTAATCAATCAAACAACACAAACATACGTTCCGAACAACATACAGCCTGGCACTCTGGTAACATTTGTCTACGATAATTGCGATCACAATGCCTAGTCCCAGTACAATGTAACGCTACACGGAACGAATGGTATTGTGACTCAATTAAAATCAGTCTCACAGAATGTTGTTACAGAAAATGCTTTACCGATAGCAACACAATTGCCATCAAAGAAACGCCGTTCCTTTAAACCCGTTTTACAAGAGCTTCAACCTTATATGAAACCCAAGCAGCGCACTAACCCAGTACCACTTGTACATATCGACAAAGATGTTAACCACATAGATGGCTGGTTATCAAAATTTGCAGATATCACCTGGAACATTCTTCGTTACATCAATCATACTAGCCAAGTTATTCCGGCTTGGAAGGGATTTTTTTACGAAGTGTTGCCCGTTACAAATGACAAATACGTTGTTGGCTACCTTCCAACTATCCGCAGCTCTCCAACCAAAATGGAAACCGTAAAGGAAGTCTTAGTTCAGTGCAAAGTAAAAGCTACACAATTAGGACTTTCTGAAACTGACCTTGTGTTGGACCATGCCATCTATTGTAAAGCTGTAGAAATCGTCATGAACGAAGCAGAATCTGACTTGAGAGCTTTCATCAACTTAAGAATGGGTGGGTTTCATGCAACATGAATTTTTCTTGGAGTTATTGGAAAAAAATTCGGTGATGCAGGTCTAGCAGATCTTGTAGTTGAGACAGGGCTTCTCGGAGAAAATCCATGCAGCAAGTATTAAAGGCCAAACATTACAACAACGCGATGAGAATTCATGTGTATGTTGCAGAAGCAATTACCAGGATAAAACTCGACACCTTCATAGAATGGTTTCAATTGAATAAAAAGTATTATGTATACAACAACGCTATAACGTCAGAAGAAATGAAACGTATGGAGTTGTCTCGAAACAGTACCAATTTCAATGCATGTACCGAGCGGCTTCAAGATCTGATCATTCTTTATGAAGAATTCGAAGTATCAATATCTGATCAAGAAAAATATCCCATGGCTGTTTTTTGGACTTCCTACTTAAGCATGGTACAAACACTGAGAGATTTTGTCAAATCCATCAAAATAGGAGATTGGGATCTTCACATGAATTCTTCAGAGAAGATGCTCCACTGGTATCATGCTTACGACCACTACAACTACGCACGTCACTTTTCCTACTATTGGGCTTCACAACAAGCACTTGTCGATCACCACCCTAACATCCTCGCCAGCTTCAAAAATGGTGGTTTTTCAACACGACGAAGTGAAGGGAATTTCATCAAAGTGTCTCCTGATCAAGTTATCGAGCAAACCATCAACAAGGATAAAAAAGGCTCAGGTACGATTTTATAACAATTTTAAAAACAGCTGTTAGTTCAAGACATTCGTCAAATGAATGAATTAGTGTATAGTCTTATTGTGTGTAAATAAGTGAACATGTAATGTATGTAAGAAAATATCTCTTCCTTTACATAAGAATAGCTGGTGAACGCTATGATGGCAGCCAGTACGGTCGTGTTCTACGCTTTACTATTATTCTTGTTGTTGTTTTGTGGAAATATTGAAACTGTTGAATACGAAAGAAAGAATGATTTATTAGAACTGTTAAAGAGAAAAGGATTGAATGTATTACATCAAAATATTCGTGGCTTATTAGCAAATTTTAGTGGTTTACAGGCACTTTTTTCATCGCATCCAAACATAGATGTGTTTACGTTATCGGAAACTCATATTTCAATCGCCGAAGATGTCGATCAGTTGTATGATATCCCAGGTTATAATTTTGAAAAAAGAAATCGTAATACTGGTAAAGGAGGAGGTGTAGCGGTTTATATAAATGACAACATAAACTATGTTAGGCGAACAGATTTGGAGATTGGTAAACTCGAAAGCATTGTTATAGAAATTGTCGTTAAAAATTCGCATAACGTTCTTATAGCAACACATTATAGGCCTCCAAACGGCACAAAACACTTGCCGAGTAATTACAATGAGTTATTAGAGACATCATTATCGCTTTGTTGTGCGGAGTCTAAAGATGTTATACTCATAGGAGATATGAATGTTAACTATTTAAATTCACGAGATAATAGAGAAGTTAAAGCAATTATTCAACAGAATGGTTTAACACAAATAATTAAAAAACCAACGCGTGTAACGCAGGACACAAAATCTTTAATCGACATTATAGCAACGAACAACCCTGGGTCAATCGCTGAACAAGACGTCATACCGACTAGTCTCAGTGACCATGATTTAGTAGGTTGCGTACGAAAATTAAACAACAAAAAGTACACGTCAAAAACAGTCAAAACCAGAAATTATGCCAAATACAATCCTGATAATATGAATCGTGATTTTGAACAAGTGAATTGGTTGCCGGTATTATCTTTATCAAACGTTAATGACGCTGTTAACACATTTAATGGTATTGTAAAAGATATTTTCGACAAACATGCGCCGATCATTCAAAAAAGAGTGAAAGGTCGCCCATGCGCTTGGCTTAACGAAAACTTGAAATCAATAATGAACCAGCGTGATCAACTTTTACGAAAGGCTAGAAAAAGCAACAGTGCAAGTGATTGGAGGAAATATAAGGACTTAAGAAATAAATGCAACAATATGCAAAAAAACGCTAAGGCTAAACATCACAAGAACTTAATAGACGAAAACCGCACAAATCCCAAAGCTTTCTGGAAAGCAGTGAAAAGTATATTTCCGACAAAGGCTAACACAAAAAATGCGTCTAATAACGAGAAAGATAATCAAACTCGCGCCAATGCCTTCCGTGATTACTTTTCAACAGTCGTAAATAATCTGAAGTCATCCGCATTTAAATTGAAGAACTTTATCTGGAAACCGCCAAATCACATTTGCTCCAGAACTAGAAAATCTTTTAATTTTCAATATGTGTCTAAAGTTTTTATTAAGGATTTTCTTAAAAAGAAATTAAAGAGAAAGAAATCCACTGGGCTTGATGAACTCCCTCCTGGAATGCTTAAAGATTGTGCGCAACATTTAATTGTTCCGTTACATCACATTATTAACCAGTCTTTACGCTCCAGTACAGTTCCGAACGCATGGAAACAAGCAAAAATCGTCCCACTTTTTAAATCAGGAGACACAAACAAACCTGAAAATTATCGTCCAATTTCAGTGTTGCCAATACTCTCTAAATTATTGGAAAAAGCAGTACACACACAATTAATGGAATTCTTAGAAAATGAGAAATTACTAAATGACTCCCAATTTGGCTATAGAGCTAAACGTTCAACACATCTTGCAACAACACTACTTGTTGACGAAGTAAGACAAGCTGCCGAGAACGGAAAGTTAGTTGGAGCGCTGTTCCTGGATTTAAGTAAAGCGTTCGATACGATCAGTCACGATGTAGTCTTAAGAAAACTTTCATCATACGGTGTTGACAATGTAGAATTGTTGTGGTTTACAGATTATCTTTTTAACCGATCACAATTTGTTGAAGTTGGCAATCGAACATCAGCAAGTTTTAATGTTGTAAGTGGAGTGCCGCAAGGATCGATACTCGGTCCTATACTATTTTTGATATTTTTTAATGACTTCTCGGAACACCTTGAGAAAAGTAAGTGTATTCAATTTGCTGACGATACCGTCATCTATGTTGCAAATGCTGACCCCTATATAATAGAAACAACATTGAACGATGAATTAGAAAACGTATCCACTTATTTGAACGATAACGAACTCATACTGAATCTAAAGAAAGGAAAAACAGAAACTGTGCTATTTGGAACATCTAAAAGATTATCCCGTAAAAATACCAAAAATACAATCCAATTGGCAATGCAGGGTCAACCTATTCATCATTCCACGTCTTACATATATTTGGGAAACGAACTGGATTCGTCACTAACCCTGGTTGATAATTTCGAGAAGTCATATAAGAAAGCAGCCGGAAGATTGAACCTTCTTAGAAAAATGCGACCATTTCTGAGTTTTGAAGCTGCATATAAAATCTATCAGATGGTAATTGAACCCATTTTGTTGTTTAGTTCTCTTTTAAATTTAAAATTAACGATAACCCAACGAAAAAAGTTACAATCAATAGAAAATCGAGCCGGACAAATAGTTGGAGGAAAAAATACGATTGGGAGTATTGAAGGAAAGATGAAAGGACGGGCATGCGTTTTGGTAAAAAGCTGTCTGACGAGCACTGTCTGCGAAAATTTCAATAATTATTTTGTTATCAACGAGCATTCAATTAACACACGGAATCGAAATATGTTAGTGAAATTACCACGTATAAAATTGGAGTTCGGAAAAAGATCCTTCAAATATCTTGGTGCAGCATTATACAATGACTTACCATTAAAAATACGTTGTTGCGATAACTTATTTCAGTTCAAAAAATTAGTTTATCAACATTTTATGTAAATATTCGCTTTTAAAATATGTTTTATATGTTTTTAGTAATTATTTAAGTAGCTTCTGTTTCTAACTTTTGTGCATTCTAGTTTCACATTTTTCTTTTTTCTCTTTTTCTTTTTTCTTGGTATGTACATGCGTTTTATATTAATTTCTTAGCTAACTCATGAGTGGTTATTTAGTAGATAATAGTTTTTGCTTATATTTTTCTTTCTTTTATATATTTTTACCTACAGGACACACAATGATAGCAGTAGTTCATTTTACTGAAGTGTAAAAAATCCTGTATAAATATTGTTTAATAATAATAATAATAATAATATATACTGAACAACACAACAGTTACTTACCACTAACAGACGTTGACAAGACGTATTTTGTCGAATGCGAAGTTAATATGCATTAAGTTTATTCTCTTGTATGCAGGTGGCATTATTGGTCTCAACGACAGAGGGTACGGTTCAGCGTTGGGTTTTGTCAAGCCACGTCGTAGCTAAAGTTCGATCTGACATGGAAGAAGGTATTGGATTAAGAAAGAAATCGTCCAAACCGAAGGAATTACAAGGAAGCAGATTGAGATTTGATGAAGAAGCAGTCAATAAATGCTACGAGACTCTGATGCAATGGCGAGTCAATAGTTTCTTTGTCACCCGGTGTTAATGCGACCAAAGAAGTTGATCAAGACCTCCTGAAAGCTGAAGCAATTGGTAAAACAAAGTCGGAAGATTTTATTAACAATCGAATAAAAGAGAACAAGGTTGGCTTTTATGATACCATTAAGAAGAACAAGTTGAAAACATTTTCCACCATGAAGAAAGTAAATAAAATATATGTGAAAGGAAAAGAAGTTATCGTACAAGCTGATCGTTCTTTCTTCGCAAGGATCCTTGTTATACAAGAAAAACGACAAGTTAGTACAAAGGAATTGTTACAGTATTCGCTTGGTCCGATTGCTTGGTCCTTAGCAACACCTGATGGAAATATTTATAAGTCAGTCAAATCAAAATTGCTAAATGTGCTGGAGGAAAAGATTGAAGCTATCGACAGCATACCACCAACGGCTGCAAGAGTATATGACGGCATGTGTATCATCCAACAGCTGCCAAGCGGGCTGGAAACGTTTGGAGAGTTATCTCTCTACGTACTAAAGAGAATAACAAGCAACACTTCACCTCATGTTTTCTTCATCACCGACCAGTATTGGAAAGAATCAATCACGTCGTGTGAAAGAAACCGGCGAGCAAATACTGGTTCAATCCGTTTAACTGCAACTCGATGCGATCAAAAACTGCCCAAACAGTTGAAAAAGTATCTGTGTGTTGGAGAAAATAAGGAAGAATTGATCGATTTCTTACTTCACGATTGGAGCACAAATGGTGATCAACGAACTGTACTGAGAAATAGGTAGATACATATGCTTTAAAAGGAAGAAAATTTTGACGGAGAAACTAAAACTTTGTCTATAGCAGAGTTTCTTCCTTTTAGTGATGTCTTATTTATTTTTATTTATTTTATTAACTGTCTTTCAGGCACTTCCATATTTTACAATGGCTATTCGTCCTATTAAAATAATAATAATATTTAAATAAAGAAATAAGTTATTCTATAAAAAAGACACTGTAAAACTGTAGACAAGATTAGCAGAGTTCAAAGTGGCGAAGGATTGAAAGACATCGATAGAATAGATTCTGACGGAGAATTGAGACCAGAACATATGAAAATGAAAATTATACACCAAAATATATAATATAAAAATATACATATATTAAATATATTTATTAATCGACGGGCTTAAGAAATAAAAACAATCGAGCAAATGAACAAAAATTGAGACTAAGTAGAGCAGAAGGAATCAATCAAAGCATAAAGTATTGCTCATGGATTGGTCTCAATCGGTCAGTAGATGTTAAGTTAGGATATTGAGAAATTGTTGTTTAAAAAAAAAAAAAAAACTAGGTATGTTGCATAATAAAAATCGCAAGACCATGGTCTAATAAATATTTTTTCAAAAAAGTACGAAATTTTTTGTGATCAGGTTCTTCCCTGATAGCTTTGGGAAGATCATTTAGAAGGCGACTTGCCTTACCAAAAAACAATTTCTCCGACACATTGACTTCATACTTAGAAATAACTTCGTCAACATTACGAGTTCCACGTCCAGCAATTCTCAGCTTGAAACCTTTCAAATACGATGGAAACTCATCCTGGTGAATCGATTTGTGGGCAAGTTTTAAAATTTCAAAGTGTATTTGTTGCTGGATCGGTAGCCAACCAAGTTGTATTACATCCTCGAGCGTGGAATATCTCAGCGTTACAAAAGACGCAATTCTGCACAATAGTTTATCAAGTTTTTTCAGCTGGAATAGTGGCAGGTTCCAAAACAATGAACAGCAATAGTGAATTTTCGAAATTAGAAGGGCTTCTGCCAGTTGCTTCCGCAAACGAAATGTTGCTGTGCGACGAAGATAGCGAAGAACGTATAGTTTCGCATAAACTGATTGAGAGAGTTTATTGATATGAGTTTCCCAGGTTAGATTTTGATCGAACTGGATGCCAAGAAGTCTGTAAACGGTAACGCGTTCGATCAGTTGGTCCGAGTGGTGGATATGGAATGTTGAATGGTTGGGGTTCATGAGGTCGCGAAGTTTTGCCATTCTCGGGGTTGACAAAAGCATGATTTTCGTTTTTCTGTTATTGAACGCAAGATTATTTGTGGTCGACCATTGCTTCAGCTGGTCTAATCGTTGAGTCAAGTTGTTGATTGTAGGTTGTATGTTTATAGTCTTACAATGTTCATAGATACTTGTATCGTCTGCATATTGGTTTGTGGTCCCACCATCGACGTTGTCTTGTAGGTCGACCGTATAAAGGTTAAATAGTACAGGACCAAGAATTGAACCTTGAGGTACCCCAAATAACACTGTTCCGTAGTCAGATTGTTTGTCGTCTATCTGAACGAATTGGCGGCGGTCACTGAGGTACGATAACATCAGCATAGCAGCATTGTTGGAAAAGCCTATCCTTCGTAATTTAATCAACAGGGTTTTGTAATCTACAGTGTCAAATGCTTTTGAATAGTCCAGAAATGCTGCTAGCGTGACCTCGCCTTTGTTCATCGCGCCAACGATGTCGTCTCGAATCTTCATTAAGAGT
The DNA here is from genome assembly GCA_030067915.1 of Hydractinia echinata. Classification (NCBI taxonomy): domain Eukaryota; kingdom Metazoa; phylum Cnidaria; class Hydrozoa; order Anthoathecata; family Hydractiniidae; genus Hydractinia; species Hydractinia echinata. The sequence continues at coordinate 1,043,080 of JASGCC010000030.1, forward strand.
GTTTCGGTCGAGTGACGCTTGCGGAAACCGGACATCGTTTGGTGGTATATATGGTTCTGTTCGATATAATCAACGATCTGTCTTGCCATTAAACGTTCGAAAAGCTTTGATAAGATCGGTAAAACAGTGACAGGTCTGAATTGCTCTGGAGTAATGGACTGTTCTGTTTTTGGAATTGGTGTTACTTTGCCGATTTTCCACAGCTGATGAAAGGTGTTTTCAGCTATCCCTGAGTTGATGATGTGAGTAAGTGGGGATGCGATGTGGTCAGCAATGGGTTTGATGAGTGCTACAGGGAGGTTGTCGTAGCCAGCGGAACAGTCGCTTCGAAGATTTTTAATTTCTCTGAGCACTTGATCGTATGTGACAGGACGAAATTGGAATTCTTGGTCAGCTTCAGTAACGAGGTCTTGAAGAAGGAGTTGAATTTCTTCTTTAGATGTCGGTTGCGATCCAACGATTCTGGGTGCCGTAGATATGTAGTGTGCGTTTAGTTCGGAGGGTTGGATGTTTATAACGTTTTTATTTGGATGGAGAAATCGGTGGATTAGTTTCCAAACCTCTTTAGGCTTTTTCGATGAAAGAAGTCTGCGGTAGAAAGTCTTTTTGGTGTATTTTATCTGTCTTTTTAGAGCGTTTCGAGCATTTCGAAATTCATTCCAGTCGGCATTCAACTGAGTCTGGTGGGCTAAAGTACGCTTTTCGTGACAAGTTTGTTGTAGGTTGGTGGTTTTTAAGTCTTTCATCCAGGGTGCCGGAGGACGGGTGACCTTGATTCTCTTCAACGGTGCGTGACGTTCGATGCACTCAAAGAGCAGATGGTTGAGTGTGCTTAGGCTGTCATCGGTACAATCAGTTGCATAAACGACATTGAAAGGGATGGTTGCGGTGTCAGCAACATACGCCGACAGGTCAAAATTTCTCATGTCACGAATGATCTTGTACCGTGGTTCAAATCTGGCTACACGAGTATTGATGCAAGCGAATACAGCATCGTGGTCGCTGATTTCTGGTGTTGGAAGAACTTCACAGAATTTCACTTTGCATGAGGAGTTGGTCGAGATGTGATCGAGTAGGGATAATCCTTTTCGTGATGGAGAGTTGACATGTTGAGTGAGGTCGAACGATCGAAGGGTTTCAAGGTAAGAGTCTTTAATTTGAGAGTTCTGCAAAAGATCAATATTGAAGTCACCTGTTATCACCACATTTCCTGACCAGTCGAGAGTAGCGTTTCCAATGATGCGGTCGAAGTTGTCGAGCCATTCTGCTTTTTCTTGGTGTGTGAAGTTCGGCTGGTAGGCGACACAAAGGAGTAGCTTCGAGTGTTTGTTTTTCCCATCGATTTCAACCCATAAATGGTCGAGAGCTGGATTGATATTGACGATATCCTTGCGCAATTTATGCTTTATATTATCCTTGATATAAACACCTACACCACCACCACGCTTGTTATCACGATTATGGTAGTACATTATTATTGATGTCATTATTCTTAAAAGGTTCAGTTTCATATGGATCAAAAAATTTGAGCGATTTGTATTTTGAGCCTATTGCTATTAGAGCAATAGTCTCAAAATGAAATGTAAAGATTTTCTGATATTTACTCTGTATTAATACTGTTATTACTATTTTCTGTAGGTCAACTTACTTTACAACGAAGTCAAATGGATACGTTATCCAATATGATGAAGGAGGTATTGTATGCAATCCTTTGGCGATGTTAAGCTCGAATCAGGAAGAAGCAGACACAAAAGTTTTTCTGGCAGCCAAACATGCTGAAGACATTGGGTGTAGTGACGTTGCGATTTTCACTGTCGATAGCGATGTTGCTATTTTGGCATGCTACTACAGTCTGCTTCTAACCTGTCGATTGGTTGTGCAGATTGGAACAGGGGCGAATTCGAGAATCCTTGATGTTGGTGAAAATGGGTGGTCGGAAAGTATTTTACAATCGCTTCCATCGTTACATGCTATATCTGGCTGTGATGCAGTGAGTGCAGTGAATGGTATTGGGAAGGGGAAATAGCTAGCAACGGTACAAAAGAAAGAAAGTTATCTTGAAAAGTTATCAATCCTATGGGGAGAGCCTACACGTTGATGAGAGCACCTTTAAAGAAATCGAACAGCTGTTTTGCCATCTTTATGGAATGCAAGAAGAAGAAAAGATCAATGTTGTGAGGTATAGGAAATTCTGCAAGGAAAACTTTCCTGAGCCAAACAAGTTGCCACCAACAGAAGATGAGATAAGGCAGCATGTCAAACGGGCTAACTACCAAGCATTCGTTTGGAAACGTGCATTAGAAGTGAATCCCAATATTCAATCTCCTGTTGGTCACGGTTGGTGTATGACAGATTGTTTGGAAATTGTTTGGATGGAAAACATGCCAGCTCCTGAAGCGGTTCTAGAGTTAGTAACATGCGATTGTCGAAGGCTTAAATGTAACGTAGACTTTCAGTGTAGAATGTTTTCCATGGAATGCACCGATGTTTGCAAATGCTGCGCTAATTGTGAAAACATTCTCTATGAATCGGGTTCTGAATTTGAGGATGACGAAAATGATGAGGAGCTAAACGATTTTTGAATTTTTTTATGTTGATTATTCAAATTTTAAAAGTAAAAATGTACATTTTACAGACCAGAATCAAATTATTCAGGTCTGTAAAATACAGATGAATAATGTGTTCATTTTTTGGTTTATTATAGATAATATCGATATATATCATAGACATAGTATTTATAGGTCATTTAGCATTGATTGACTACTTTTTTCGAATTTATTAACAAAGTAGTGTTTTAGGTGAATAGTCTATAAAGCTTTAGTTTTAAGTGCTATTACCATGAATTTTTCGCATGAATGTTACCATTACTATGGCAATTACATTTGATATAAAAAAAACTATGTAAGAAATTTCAAAAAAAATTTATAAGAAACGAAAAACGGTGAAAAAAGCAAAAAAACGTTATTTTTTGCTGAATTTTGCTGACGTTAGCTAAATATATTTTTTCAAGTATTTTTTGGTTTTGAATCAAAGATCATATTATGGTGAACATAAAACGTAAAAATTCGATTAGAAAAATTGGTATCATTATATCGCCAGATTTGTAACACCATCATTTTCATATTTTCTACGGCTATTAACAGACCTGGTCTGTAAAATACACACTAGCAAGAAAATTCAAAATGGCTAACATCGTTTTTTAATAACTTCAAACATATACCTACCTCATAGCATAGTTTAAAATTTGCCTATTTGATAGTCAAGGTCCACCCCCCTCAGCTGATAGACTAAATATGGATCTCCGTTTTCATGTAGTTGTAAAATAACTTCTAAGGGATCTTGTTCTGTTGGTTTAGTAAATAAGTTATCGAGGAAAGCCTTATCGGTTTAATACCTTTCAATAAAAGTAGAGGATTTGTTCTGTAATTAACAATAAAGGAGGCTAAAGAAAGTTTACACAAACATTATTTGCTGCAAATCAAAAAGTTTTTTTGCTCTAGCTGTTAGTTGAAGAGCATGTCAACACACTCCATTCATATTTTCTACTCACTTTTGATGTATGGCATTGTTTTTCATAAATTCTGTTTCAGATATATGTTTCACGGCTGTTTCAGAGTAGAAACTAAAACTGCGCATGCGTAAATTATAACAGCCACATTAAGGCGCAAGATGGCGGGCGCAAATAAAAAGAATCATGATAAATAATGTAACTGAATTTTTGAAATTGTTTTTGCATGATAGAATCTATCTCAGTGGATTTAATTCAGTTTTTTGAAGCAATTGAACACGCCAAAAAGTAAATCGTTCTTTCCTTTTGCGACAAGCATGTTGTTGAAGTATTACTGTGGCAGTTTTTAAGGCATACATTTTTTTGTTTAAAATAACATCACAACTTGGTCCGAGTAATTTTTGGTTTTGTGGACCATGTAAAGCTGTATGACTGGTGTATTATATATTTTTTTAGAAAGCTAAAACTGCTGTAGTTTAATAAGCGAATATTTCACAGAATAAAAACATTAAACAATATTCTATATAAAGAGTTCAGTAACTCTAGCTAACGTTTCTGCGTCTTAATGCACTACTAACGTAAGCTCAACAAAATTTAAATAAACGCTTTTAAATTTATTAACTATGCATGTAGCAAGTTAGTTATGGAGCTTGCAAAGTAATCGCTAATGCGCAGTTTAAAATATAGCTAAAGTTGTAAGTTAAAATTTATTTTTCGCGTGCCGTTTGTTTAATTGACTTGATTCAGGTTTTTGATGCAGTTGTACTTGTTCGACATCCTTTTAATTTCTTAATGCAAGCTTTCTCCACCTAAAATATGTTAAAATTTGACATTTACACATTTCCTGAAAAAAACATATTTTTGTAAATCGCAAATGTTTGGTTTTAGCAGGTTTAACCATAAAACACGAATCCATTTCATTTTGCTATAAACTCAGTGACATGATCTTCAAGCATATGCAGTTTTGTGAAATAATAAATTTTGGGCATTTGGTTTGCAGATGCATCAGGAATTTCTTAATCGAAATTTGTAGAATTAAGTGCAATATGTATATTATTCTTTTTATTTTTGTGTTGTGGCACACAAAAATAAAAACAACGACCTTATTTATCTGCGTGTTTGCACGCATATGTTTGAAATAGTCGTCTTATCCTATGAAAGTGACGTTTTAAGCTACCATTTTGAAGTTAGCAAAGTTCCGGAGTATTAAGCCTGTCAACCCTTTTGCGCCGGACTAGATTTCACTAACCAATCAGAAACCTTGTTTCACGTGTTTACGCAACCTGGCGTTTAATTTTATGCAGGGGCGTCCACGAAATCACCAGAATATACATGCAACCACAACACAAGGCCACGAGGAGTCCACCCCCCTCAGCTGATAGACTAAAAGGTTGTCCATCGGTCGTAAATAATGACTTGGGGACCACTGAAAATTCGTATTCACCGATGCAATGTTCAAGTTCTAACTCAGGTCGTTTTCTAGCGGTTACTAAAAACCTTGACATTAGATTTTTTTCCTCTTTTAGCTGCACTACTTTATCACCTAATTTCGTCTTGAATGTTTTCTTTAATGTCTTAAAAGTAAACAAACTTTGGTCTGGTAGTTGTTGTACGACATGTAGCAGTTTGTGCCCAGTTGAAAGGACAGCAACCTTATGGAGTTTACCTTGTCAAATAAAGTAATTTTGGAGCGCAAAGATTTTGGTTGTCATTTGTTGTATTACTAGTCAACTTTGGTTCTAGTGGTGGTCTTCCTCGTATGGGTGCTGAATCATGTAACTTTTCATACCGTGCTTTCAAATGAGAAATGTTTGTTTTATTAATTACACTTTTGTAACATACTTGATGGTAAAAAGCGTTTTTATCAACTAGTGATTCAACTGACAAACTTTCCAAGTTGTCAAAGGAATTAATAAATGTTCGATCTTCATAATTGGCTCTTTCAATAAGGCATTCAATTAACTTTTTTATGCTTTCAAATTTTGGAAAAGCAGTGATCTATGAAAAATGAGAATAACAATTTCCAAAATAAAGTAGCTTTAAAAACCATAAAGCTAAGAATCATTGAAAAATTACAACATACCTTCTTGTTATTGTTCTCTTGACAAACAATGCACTTTTCTAAGCTGAAATCACTACTTTTTTTCTTTTTATTTGGAGTTTCTTCATTCATATTTTTTAATTTAACTGTGTCTATTCTAATAAATTAAAATAAACTTTACTTTCCCAATTCATAGGAAATCTATCACAAAAAACCACATCATAGAAATATCGTACTGAAAATAAGTCTGATGCAATCTTTTAACTTCCACCTGCTACCTTTTACTTCAAACTACTAATATAATTTGACAATTTAAACTACTAACAGGTATAAGATTACTTGTATTTAGCAATATCTAATGAAATATGGAACAAACACTGTACATTATAATGTCTTGAATGATATATAAGAATTTTCAGGGGGTAACACTATTACATTAATAACTTCAAAACTGCTATAAAAACAAATTACTCTTTATAGAATGCACCTGTTCTATATAACTGTACTTTTGTAAACAACTATCATTGCAAAACAAAAACATTCCACTACCTAAACTTTTTTTTTATAGTCACACTAATTTTCAAATACGTATTTTACCCCCTGAAATTTAAAACTTTAAAATCCCTGCATCTCTTGAGTGCCTCATTTTCAAAATATAGTTTTTATATATTTTATTCATTTTTGTATGTTCTATCTGCTGGAAAAGAAAAAAATCCAAAATTACAACTTTGATATTTTACTGACCAGAAACTGGATGACGTCACCCATGGCCACACCCAGATATGGAAAAAAATGACACCTAGTATTTTTTGTATTTAAATCAACCAAAAACCAGATTCCAATCAAAAAATTGCTTCTAACAAGTCCCTGCACACGAAGAACATAGTGAAAAACGCTAACTAACCAAAAACGCAACGACCTCTAGCGAAAAATAGCTTCGACTAATAAAATCGTGCAGCTACATCCGCAATATTGCATCTACTATTACCAGGCCCTTTTTCTGCATGGAAGTTTTACTGTATGGCATGAATACTAGGCCGTTTTGAACCTTTCATGCTATACATTAATATTATCTATGAGGATGCGTTGAATATATATACTGAAAGAACAAATCTTTGTAGAATCAGACTTCACTGTAAGCTGTTGTAAAGCTGATGTCTTTATCGTTAAAAATAAAAGCCATAGTTTACTAATTAAGAAAAAAATAAAACGAGTTTGAAAGTTAAAATGTATTTATTTCTTAAGCTTTTCGTACATTAAGTACATCTTCAGACTATATAAACAACTTTGTCTTTATATTTCGTATTATAAACTATTGTTTGGGAGAACTAACTGTATGTGATGTAATTTTTGCTGGAAGAAAATTCCATGGTTTCACGTTTTTGTTTTACTTGAGAATTTTACAAAATTTTGTAGGGATAAATGTTTGCTGATGATAAAAAAATTACTTAATGTTCTGACTGAAACTGTTTTTGTTTTTTATATTTTGTAATCTAAACGCGAGGACTGTATGCACTGAAATGACTGATTTTTGGGTAATGGCAATATACGACATGCCGAATGAACTTATTTTTGTTGATTTAGATGTGTTTCTCAAAACCGCGATCTGTTTTACATTTTGTGTAAACTTTTGTTTATGAACCATATACAATAATTGTTGATTCAAGTTTATTTTTTGCTTATTGATTTTTTGACATTTAGGTTTAAAATTGTTGGTAAAGGGCAGTATGGATCATCATACTAAAGAAGAAAATTTTTGTGTTCTTAACTGGTTGATTTTTACATTTTGAGTAAATTTTTGCGGGAGAGGATGGTATGCAACCGAAATGACTGATTTTTCTAGATTTAAATTTGATGTTTTCCAAACTATGGCTTTTTCATATTTTTGTATAAGCTTTTAAGGGAAAGACAATATTTAAAATGTGTAAAGAACTTATTTTTGTTGATTTGTGCTAACTCTTGCAGGCCTCCTTTTTGACATTTCAGAATAAAATACTGAGGGTTCTCAACATAATCACTTATAAGATGTACATATTTGAGATGCGTTATTTCTAACATTGTTATTATCCGTGTTGTGACTGTCGGTGTTGTAACTGTCGGTATTCTTACTGTCGGTTTTGTGGGTGTTGTGAGTGTTGATGTTGTCAGTGTCGTTGTTGTAACTTTTTATCAACTAGATTTTGCACCTTGCAAGCTGTTCTTTTTTATTTTGTGTAAGATTTGTGTGGAGGATTTAATGCGATTTGACATTTGACATTTGGTGTAAGATTTTAAGAACATTTTTTTTTGTATGTGCACTGCTGATGTCAGCAAAAAATCTAAAGCAACCTATTTTTTCATTGGCCTTTTGCCTAAGTGGATTTTTCCACGGGCCTTATCGACTAGTCTCTATAATAATACAGAGACTGTGTGTGTGTGTGTGTGTGTGTGTGTGTGCGTGTCTGTGTGTCTGTAACAGGCAAGGTGGATGTGTTCATTTTCCTTTGATGTAGCGGAAAAACTTATGTCTCAAATGTTAAATTTTCTGACGTTACGGCGGGACGTTAATATCACTACTTTAACGTCAAGATCTTACTTTAAATTAATGAAGCCATTACAGTGCACTTAACACGTTAAGGCTAAATAACTTGGAAACGAAGTGGTGACGTCAATGATTTTTCACCGCGTGGGTAACTAGGGACCACCAGGGACCAATTTAGGTAAGTTTTCCAGACCTGGTTTCCCGAATCTGTTTCGGAATGCACGGGTTTAAGACGTCATCAAAAAACCTTTAAACCCCAATATTTCCGTAACCGTTTGTCAAAGATACATGATCCTATACATTTTCTTGATCAGCGTTTCAAGATCTATACGATGAAGGCAACAGATATACAAATTTCTAAAAAAAAAAATTTGTACTTTGTGGAGACGTTTTTTAACCCGTATATCTCATTAACCGTTCATCAAAAGCACATTATCGTAAACATTTTCTTGATCAGCAGTTTAAGCTCTACACAATAGAGACAACGTGAAAACAAGGTTCTGATTTTTTTTTTGTGGATGGGTTGCTGACGTCATCAAAATTCAAATGACGCTTCTTTGTCATTTTTATCCTGCCTCAGTGTTTTTTTCCACGGGCTTTATCGACTAGTCCCTATAATAATACGCCAGTTCCGTGTGTCTGTCTGTTACTTTTGCAATCACGATATTTTTTACCACCCGAATGCGCGAGTTTTTCGAGTTTTTCGAGTTTTTCGAGTTTTTCGAGTTTTTCGTTTGTTTTTTTTTGTTTACATTTGTCTCGCAACCGTTAGAAACCACGTGATAGAAAATAAGCAGTATGATTCGCTCAAATACGTACTTTCGAACATGACGGCATTCGAATAGAAAGTTTCCTTGGCGTAAAAACAAACATAAAAATTTCTCGACAGAGTTCTCGACAAAAGGCGAACTAAAGAAGCGGATAAAAATGTCTTATTTTCGATGATCCCTTAGTCATAAAAAAGTGCAGATATTAAGAGCAAGGAAAGTCAAAGTGGAGAAGTAGAGTGGATTAAAAAAGCAGATATAGTTTGAAACTGGGTTACCAGCGACACACAAAAAACAACAAAAAAACGGTTCCTTCGTCATGAAAAAAGTGAAAAAGTAAAGTAGTTCAGAAAAGCATATATGAAAAAGAAAAAAGAGACCAAGTGAAGAAGTAGAAGTAGAAGTAAAAAAGTGAAGTTGGAAGCCACAAGAAGTTACTTTGGAAGTGAAGGGTGAAGTTAGAAGTAGAAAATGAAAGCTTGAGTTTAAAGTCGATTTGAATTCACAAATAGTAAGAACTTTGATATTTTTAGACGTTCGGGTTTTATGTTGCTAGAGCTACGTGTCAAGCAAAAAATCACTTAAAAGCTTCAAATTCTCAAAGTTTTATATTTTACCGCGTTTTTCATAAAAAATAGCATTTGTTTACATATTTTGCATAATTAATGTTTCCCCTGGTGCGTAACTAATGTATTTGTCCTAAAATTCAAAATGCTGCATAAAGCTGTTAGCTGGGTACCAAACAAATGTGCTAGCGAAACAGAAAATTTTGGTTTGTGGAACTTACTGCAAATGTCATAATTTTTATATTGCTATTGTTTGTCTTTATATGTGTTTTACTAAGCATAAATAGATAGCTGGCTATATGCGTCTTCCCAGTTTAACTATATTTAACTGGGTATCTGTCTTAGCTAATGTTACCTTCAAGAAGCTTCATAGCTAGCTAGCTAGCTAGCTAGCTAGCCAATGATTATTGTTGTTATTCCTCTTTTTAGCTATTTATATCTACCTTAGTAGTCAAACTTAGGGATGTTATTTAAGCACGAATTATGATGTAACAAGCAACAAAAACTTTCAAAGACTTATTAGGAACTTTTAGGATATTGAGATGAATAATTTTTCTCACGTTTCCTGTAAACTTTACTTTAAAAGGACGGTTTTGTAAAACTTAAAGTGTGTGCGTTAATTGGAGTAAGTTTTATTGTTTTGTTGTTGACATCCTATTAAACTTTTGTGAGCAAGCATGTAAATTACCAGGTTATATATTTTTACAAGGGTGGTGGTTGATATTTTTACAAAGGTTGTTGGCATTTTGGGGGAAATTTACATGGGTTTTTGACATTTGTGGTTAACATTTCTCAGAAAATGATAGTATGGTTGTCCTTTTATATTGTTTGTGTTGCAAACTGCTGTTTTTTAAAATGCTGTGTAAACTTTTGTGGAAAAAGACCACATGCAACATACTGAAAGAACAAATTTTTGTACAATTAGACTTCACTGTGAGCTGTTGTGTAAGTTCTTTTTTTATATTTTGTGTTATAAATTTTTTAAAACTTTAAACTAACTGTTTGTGATGTCAGTTTTGCTGGAAGAAAATTCCACGGTTACACGTTTTTGTTTTTCTTAAGAATTTCACAAAATTTTGCGGGAAAAATTATTTGGTGATGATAAAAAATTACTGAATGTTCGAACTGCAACTGTTCATTTTTTGTGGACATTTATGTTTAACTTTTGTGAGGAAGGACCATATGCAAGTATATATACTAAAAAAGATAATTTGATATTCTACACTTTCCAAGTTGTATTTTTGTATGCACTGAAATGACTGCTTTTTCTGTAGTTGAATTTGTTGTGTTTCGTATCCTTTTTGTGGAAGATTTTATGGGTGAAGACAATATAGAACATGCCAATGGAACTGATTTTTGTTCATTTTAATATAATCCTCAGAAACCTTTGTGTTCTACATTTAGTGTGAACTTCTGTGAGGAAGGACCATATATATATAAAACGTTTTAAAAATAATGATTAAAAATGTTTGGTAAAGCGCAGTACGGATCATTAGACAAAAACAGATTGCTTTGTTAACGGTTAATTTTTACATTTTGTGCATATTTTTGTGGGAGAGGATGGTATGCAACTTTCTATCAACTAGATTTTACACCTTGCAAGCCGTTGTTTTTTTATATTTTGTCTGAAGTTTTGTTGGCATGATTTCATGCGATTTGACATTTGACATTTTGTGTAAGATTTTAAGAACTTTTTTGTTAAATAGGACTTACTCCTTGCAAACGTTCTTCTTTTGCATTTTCAGATTATTTTTTTTTATTAAAAGGCAGTATTCGATATACTGAAATATTTGCTAATGTCATCAAAATTCAAGTGACAGGACTTTTCAATTGTTTCTCTGAATAAATAAAAAAAATTTGTACTTTTGGTAGGGACTTTGCTGATGTCAGCAAAATTTTTAATTCTTTATATCTTCTTAACCTTTCGTTAATAACACATGATACTATACATTTTTCTCATCACCATTTCAAGCTCTGCACATTACAGGAAACGGATAAACAAATTTCGCCTATTTTTTTTTTGTTAATGCGCTGCTGATGTGAGCAAAAGACTAAACAACCTATTTTTTCCATTACTCTTCTGCCTAAGCGGATTTTTCCACGGGCTTTATCAACTAGTCTATATAATAATACGCTAAGTGTGTCTGTCTGTCTGTCTGTAACAGGGAAAGTGGATGTGTTCGTTTCCCTTTGATGTAGCCGAAAAGGTTATGTCTCAAATGTTAAATTATCTGACGTTACGGCGCGACGTCAATATTACTATTTTAACGTCAATATCTTATATTCAATTAATGAAGCCATTACAGTGCACTTAAAACTTTGAGGCCAAATAACTTGGAAACGAGGTGGTGACGTCAATGATTTTTTCACCGCGTGGGTAACTAAGGACCACCTGGGACCAATTTGGGTAAGTTTCCCAAACATTGGTCCACGAACTCGTTTCGGAATGCACGAGTTTATGACGTCATCAAAAAACCTTTAAACCACAATATTTCCGTAACCGTTTGTCAAAAGTACATGATCCTATACATTTTCTTGATCAGCGTTTCGAGATCTATAGGATGAAGGCAACAGGTATACAAATTTCGAAAGAAATATTTTTTTGTACCTTTATTAGGGACTTTGCTGACGTCAGCAAAATTTTTAAACCCTTATATCTCAATAACCATTAATCAAAAGCACGTGATTATATACATTTTCTTGATCATCGCTTTAAGCTCTACACAATAGAGGCAACGTGAAAACAGCTACTATAGGGGGTCCTTATGTACAGGATTTTCCAAAAACCACGGTCAAACTCTCATAAAAAATATCATACAGAATTTCACTTGTGACGTCACAACTTTTCGTCACACTCCATTGCACAAAATACCGCTGATTATCAGCAAAAATCAACGCATGCGCAGTAACATCAGTGCTATAATACGCAAGTGTAGTAAAGTCCCTAATATGCGGTGCTTGGTCATGCATATCAAGGGTAAGTCCCTATCATACAAAAAGAGTATAAAGGGGAATTCCCAACCCGCTCTGTAATCTTCGGACTTTGTTAAAATCTGTATATAATAAAGAGAAGATGAGTTGGTTTAAGAATGCAATCAGCAAACTATATAGCACCGTGTCGGCACCAGTGGCGGCAACTCGCGACGCTCTTGCCGATCGATTACAGAGTGTGAGGGATACCGTTGCCTTCTACTATAACAAGGCAAAGGAACAAATTTCGGTAGGGACAACGCTTCACGACGAGATCGAACAGGAGGCAAGGGAGGACTACACGGAGGATATTCAAGACCCTGAGGACGATATCCAGATGCTGGAGGATGGAAATAGGATCAAAACATGGCGGCTCAGCAAGCATTTGAACCAACCTCTAAAGGATCCGATTATGCAAAAAATTAAGCCACACGTGGACATGCGTGTTAAGGTTGTGTATAGCTTCGGCTGTGATATTTACCAGGGTGGAGGTGGTGTATCTTTGTATCACAAAACTAAGAGCTCCGTGCCGCTGTCAAGTATAGGGGAAATCGAAGCGTTCGTTGAAGAATGTGAAATGAAGCGTCTTGATTTGGAGGATGGTGAATTTTGGACTAAGGCTTATTTACCACCTGTTGGAACCACCGAGACCCCCGGAGCATATGAGGGCAAAATTATCTTCGATCACGTACAGATCAAGGTGATAAGCACACGTGAGCCTCTTTTGGGATGCGGCCCTCTCCCAGATTGGCTGCGGGGCAAGAGGTGCATATACGCCATGGATGGCGAAGATGCTAGAACGGACAACTTATGCTTTTGGAGATGCCTAGCTGTAAAAGAGAGGGTTAACGTAAAACGAGGAACAGAGTTTCTAACAAGGCCAGCCCTCACGTTAGCCCGAAAGTACTACGAGGACCCTAAGCTTAAGCGTAAGGACGTGCGCCCCACAAGGCTGGTGGATCTTGAGGGAGTTGCCGGGCAATTCAAAATCAACATTAGAGTCTTTGAGCCCAAGACAAACTCCGGGAAGGCACCATGGAGACTCGTCTATGGGACAAAAGCAGTACAAAAAGGGTTTTGACACTATCAATCTTGGTATGCTGGACGGGCACTGTTTCTACATCAAAGATTTAGACGTGCTAGCCCAACAGAAATGGGAATGCGAGATATGCAAACAGCTGTTTACCAAAAGCAGCCACCTATCACGGCATAAGGGGAACGAATGCGAGGGTGTCAAGACGACGATTATCTGCAAAGGGGGGAAGGTCAAACGTATGCCGAGCAGGGCCGAGAAGGTCTTTTACGATGAGGGTTTTAGCTATGATGCATCAAAATGGATAGAATACATGTCAAAACAAACCGGAAGGCATATCCATCACGCGCTCTGTGGCCATGGTGGTGAACGTGTTATCCGTGAGGGCAAAAAAGAATGGAAGGTAGATGGATATGAACCTATCACAAAAACTGTTTACGAGTACAACGGCTGTAGGTGGCACGGATGTCCCTGTCTGTCCGGGAGAACTAAAGCGGACAAGACTCGTTACACTGCAACCCAGTCTAAGGAAATGATGATACGGGAACAGGGGTACAACCTCGTCACAGCTTGGGAATGTGAGAAAACACCCAAAATCAAGAGGCACTTTCAGAAGGAATTCAAACCCTACCCCCACTATATCGTGTTTGATTTCGAGGCCCTCCTAGCACCTTTAAACTACCAGCAAACATCTGATTTAACATACCTCTCGAGACATGTTCCCGTAAGTGTTGGTATTGCCGATAGTTTGAATAACCACCCGACGTTCATTGAGCACGAGGATCCCAAGGTCTTGGTTAAACAGTTTGGGGAGCAGCTGGAAAAGAGGCATGCCCTGATTGTGAAGGAGGTCGAGAGAATGTACCCGAAGCCTGACGACTTTGACATGCTCTCCAAAAAGAACCAGGAGTTGTGGAACGAGTGGGTAAGCCAAGTATCTGTAATAGGGTTTAATTCTGGCAAGTACGACATCAACCTGATCAAGCGGTATTTTGTCGAAGAAATCGCGCAAGGCGATAAGATCAGGGTAGCGAAGAAAGACAATGACTACATGTTCCTCACCACCGCGAGGTATAAATTTATCGACATTAAGAATTTCCTTGCTCCCGGCATGAGCTATGCCGGTTGGTGCAAATCGTTGGAATGTAAGCTCGAGAAGCTCATGTTTCCATATGAGTGGCTAACGAGCCACGACAAGTTGGACCATGTTGGGCCTGTTGTGCACGAGGACTTCTATAGCCGGCTAAGTGGGAAAAACACACTATCTCCCGAAGAGTACGGGACATTCCGCGCCGAGTTTTACAAACGAGGCTGCGTCACCATGATGGACTGGTTGCGCGAGTACAATCTAGCCGACGTGGAACCTTTCATTGAAGCCGTGGACAAGACGAGGCTGCAGTATTACGACGATGGCATAGACATTTTGAAGGATGCGGTCAGTATTCCGGGGGTATCGATGCGCTACGTGTTGAGCAAGTCTCTACGGCTGAACCCCAAGCTAGAGCTATACGCTCCGGGGGACCTCTGCAGGCACAGGTGCGAGGACTCTTGCTACACCAAGTGTTGTAAGAGTTGTAAGAAGGTACAGAAAGCATGTGAAAAATGTACGAGGAATGAGGCCTACAAGCTCTTGCGGACGGGGATGGTTGGCGGTCCCGCGATCGTATTCTGTAGATACCACGAACGAGACGTGACGGGTATCAGATCTCACGTGTACAGCGAACCCCACAAGTGTAGGACCATTCTAGGGTACGACGCAAACATGCTCTACCCGAATACCTTGATGCAAGACTTTCCTTGTGGGAAGGAACAGTTGATCAAGGTGGCCACACCGACATCAGCACATAACCTAGAGCTACTGGCGCGAGGCGTGGTGGATGGATCGTTGTTTGGCTTTGCCCAGGTTGATATCCAGGTACCTGAGTATCTGCGTGACAAATTCGGCGAAATGGCTCCCCTGTTTGTCGTCAAGGAGATACCTGATGATCAAATCCCCGAGCACATGCACGAATACTTAAAAACTACGGGTCGCAAGCGTGTTCCGGGTACACGTAAGCTTCTGGGGTTGCTAAGGGCTGAAAAAATCCTATTGTATACCCCTGTGCTAAAATGGTACCTTGACCATGGGCTGAAAGTGACTGCCTTTTACCAGTTTCTCAAGTATGCTAGAGGTAGGCCCTTTGAATGGTTCCCGGAAGAGATTGCTGATGCACGACGACAGGCTGATAAAGACCCCGACAAGCGCATTACGGGGGATACGGCAAAGTTGAAAGGCAACTTGTTCTACGGCAAGATGATTGAAGATTTGGCAAGGCACGCAAATACTACGTTTACGAGGGATGAAAAGGAGGTTGATGCAGCCCTGCGAAGCCCGTACCTAGAGGACCTTGAAGAGATTGGAGATGCTTACGAGCTGAGAAGGGGCAAACACAAATGTAGTATCGATAGAGCCTACCAGTGTGGTATTGCAGTGTACCAACTAGCCAAGCTTCAGATGTTGGAATTTTACTACGATTTTCTGGAAAAGTATGTGGATCTTCGAGACTTTGAGTACATCTACATGGACACCGACAGTGCGTATTTTGCCATCTCTGGGGAAGAGTTGAGAGATGTCGTTCGCCCCGAACTGCTTGACACTGTAAAAAACTGGCTCGTCGCTGATAAGTACTCGAGTCGAACAGGAGGGTTATTCAAAGCGGAATTCATTGGGTTTCGGATGATTGCCCTGACAGCCAAGTGTTATTTCATCGAGGGCAAGGAAGGTACGAAATTTTCGTGTAAAGGCATGTCAAAAAGACAAAATGCTCTGACTTGGGGTAGGTACCTGAGCGCGCTGGGGGGTGGTATGGACATGGCCAAAAATGTAGGTTTTCGGGTACATGAGCAGGGTATGATCACGTACGAACAAAACAAGCTCGGGCTCTCGGCCTTTTACGATAAAAGAGTTGTACACGATGACGGGATACATACCTCCCCGCTTGTGGTTTAAGCATTTTTGAATGACGAGGTTTTCCAAAAGCTGTCCAAAGTTTTGTAAAGGTAGTACTTTACAAAACAAAAACAATATGGAGGGGGCCAGAAAATGCACGAACTGTAAGCAAACCCTACCACTATACAACTTCAGGGTGATTCAACATAATGGACAACGGACAAAAATGTGCATTAGGTGCCTTGATAATAAGAATTCATCAAGGGAACGTACCAAATGCCCGCACAAAAAACAAAGACAATTTTGCCCCATATGCGATCGCCCCGCTTATCAGTATAACCTCATTCTAGCTAGAATTCGTAATGCCTTAAATTGGGATACGGAGATTGCCTCCGCGGAATATATAGGGTGCGATATTGTAACATTCATCAGGCACATCCAGGCCCAATTTAAAGGCGGTATAAACTGGGGGAATAGAGGGCAGTGGCAGTTCGATCACTAGGTGCCACTAAAGTATAGGGAGAACGGGGTATGCCCCAGCAAGGAAGAACAATTGAAAAGACTCCACTACACCAACATGCAGCCCATGTGGGTTTCAGATGACCAAGCGAAAGGTCATCGATATATATCCGGGTAGAATGTGGTCTGGTTCGGTTGATCAAACACACTCGCTATAAATGGAAGTGTGTTTGTATATTGTGGTAATTCTACCCTATGTAATAATACTACTATTCTATCTAAAATTTCAACATCTAATAAAGAGAATGTCAGATCTTGCACAAGTATTCGACACATCCCCAGAATCTTTTGAAAATATCGAAAAACCTATTGATAAACGCCAAGCCTTGAAGGAGGCTCTACGCAAAGGCAAGGGGCATCTTCTACCCAAGAAATGTACAGAAGAGTTTATCGACAAGGCTCCCGATGAGGCGGTAGAAAAGGTCCATGCCGAGTACGTACAGCGAGAACTCCAGGAAAAGGGTGAAAAAACAGCGAAAGCTTTAGGTACCCACGCGGTTCATGTATATACTAATCTGGTGGCCAATTTCGTGAACATCGATAATATTGAGGATCTTCGCAGGGACATCAACGAGGACCCTGTTATCCGAGATGCCATGGCAGACCTTGGTATTCTCGTGTACTGCACGCTTGGGAAATGTTTAGCACCACTCTTGGTGTTTGGGCATACAGCCAGACATATCAGTACCAAAAATGAGGATGAGGCGGAGGCCAAGGAAGAGCCTCGGGCGGCATAATATAAAATGAGTGAAGTTGAACAAAAACAAGAAGAGAGAGTCATTACAAAACCAGTAAAGCATCCGGGAACGGTTGCGCAGGGACACAAGTTGGCCGCACTGATGAAGAAGAGGAAGGAAGAAATAAAACAACAAGAGGGTACTGTAGAGCCTACGGTCAAAACCTCTTCTGGGGCCAGTTCCGTACAGTCTATGGACAATGTATACCTTTATGGTGTAGGTTCGCTTGCCGTGCTTGCGAGAGCTGTTGGCGTCTGGTATAAGTTTGTCAGGGGTGGCAAAAATGATGGAGAAACCCACAAACCCACCCCCCGAACCTCAAAGGGGCAAGGCTCATCCTGAATTTTTCAAAATTCTCTAATATAAATGACCACAAGCAACGTTACCCCAAAAGAGAAGGAAATCCTGGATATGCTATACGAAACCGTTGTGGACCTTAGTTTCACTTTTGCCTATGCAACGGCAGGTACAAAATTCTTGGGTATTTCAAGACCCTCTGCCAAAATGGACATGAATGACGTCCTGAAGATGACGGCGTACTTCGCGGCAGGCCGAGCTTCTCGTGAAATGGCTGTAAGCAAGGGATGGATCCCCGCGAGCATAGTTCCCAAACCTAAATAGACCGCCTGATAAAATTTCTATTTGTCCCTAGGGACAAATAGAAATATGGAAGGAACCAAGAGTTGCACGCGCTGTAAGCACTATCTTTCTTTGGACAATTTCAAGATCAGGGGAAATGGTCAACTAACGAGGACATGCATCAAATGCCTCGATAAAAAAAAAGTGCCAAAGGGGCGTACAACACTCCCTGGCAACCAGCCCCTGCATGAGCTCATGGTTATCTGTAGGGGTCATATTGAGGCCCAGTTTTCCGAAGGTATGACATGGGAAGACTACGAGTATTTGCACATTGATCACAAGGTTCCGTTTAAGTATATAGAAACAGGCAGGTCTCCAACGCTTGCTGATGTTGCCAGGCCATTGCACAAGGCGAGCTTATTCATAGTAAATAGAGGCCAAAAAATGTTCCAAGTGCAAGCACATCCTAAAAACAGACATGTTTAAGATTAGGGGGATTAGTAGAACAAAAATTTGCATAGGTTGCCTGGCTAAAGCTAAGGGGAAGCGGCGTACCAAATGCAAGGACCCTGTTATCGAACACGAGATAGACCCCATCGGAATAGACAGGGAAATTAGGGGGCTTAAGCAGGATGAGAATTACCTACTTTTGTATACCCTGTTGACATACAACATTATGCACCAGTGCGCTGAACTCATCGGGGCACCCCCCGAGGGCCAGGAAAAGGCACTGCTCGTCAAAAGGTACCGCAAGGTACTGCGGTGCCTAGATGGTAAATTAAGATATTCTCCGATACCCCTCGAATACCAGGCTCGAAATACCAAATTATGCCCTGCCTGCCGAGGGTCTTTGGTGAACAATCATGGCGGTGTGTTGATCTGTTCAGCCTGCGCCGCGCTATACCCGAAGGTTCATAATAGAAAATGGTCTTATTATTAAATGGACGTTGTGAAGGACCCCCATACGGCAATCTTCACAGGACCCACAAGCTGTGGCAAGACACAACGTGTCCTGGGCCTGCTGGAAAACGAGTATAAAAAGCACTACCATAATATCATCATCCTGTGCCCTACATTGAAATGGAATAAGACATACCTTGAAAGAACCTCACTATGGAAGGACCCTTACGTGTTCCTTATAAACCCTGGAAATGATCTTTTTGAATGGATCCAAAAACTATCCTCATTGC
Source organism: Hydractinia echinata (assembly GCA_030067915.1). Lineage (NCBI taxonomy): Eukaryota > Metazoa > Cnidaria > Hydrozoa > Anthoathecata > Hydractiniidae > Hydractinia > Hydractinia echinata. The sequence goes on from JASGCC010000030.1 coordinate 1,062,440, forward strand.
TAGCAGGTGAAGAGACGTTGTTTGTGGTTGACGACATGATATCTGACGAGAGCCTCGATAAACGTCGACAGCTCCTACTTGAATTGGCGGTCTCAGATAGGCATCGCAAACACAGCCTGTGGCTAGTAACCCAAGCGTATACGGCTTTGCCCAAGAACCTTCGACGTCAAAAGAAGCAACTCTTTCTCTGGTATCCCTCAGAAAGGAGTGACATGAGGATGATAGACGAGGAAACCAACCTTATTTCAGACTGGGATGATATCAAAGCTGAGCTTAAAATATCCAAGCACGCATGCTTGTACGTGAGGCTGGAACATCCCAGGACCTGGAAGATTCTCGGATGACCACTTTCGCTGGTCCCCAAGGTTTGGACACAATTTTGAAAACCTCTGGCCAAGCATTGGTATATAGAAATGTCTCTTGCAGCGGTTGATTATTTCCAAGGAAAACAGGTCCGATCATTTTATGTTCAGGATAAAGGTCAATGTATTGTAGCATCCGATGTTTGGAGAGCTGTAGGATATAAACGAAGGGCCGGGGTACAAGCCATTCAGCGATATGTTCCTACCAGGTATAAAATGCGATTAGGTGACGCTATAACCGGCCCTGAGGGTATACTCAGATCTGAGTACACCCAACCAAACACAGTTTTGATGACTGACGCCGGCCTATATACCTTCCTCCTGAGATGTGGTCAACCTGACGCAGAACCCTTTTTGGAGTGGGTTGTAGAAGAGGTGCTACCCAAGGAAATGCGAAAGCTTGCTGCGGCAATCGAGGACAGAGATACTGCCGTCGCTATACTCGAGGATGATCTAGAGAATAGGGACAACCAACTCATGGTACTGGGGGATGAACTCGAGGCACAGGCTCGGGAAAATGCAAGGCTTAGGGAAAGACATGTACCCAATGCTCAGGACCCCGGAAAAGACAACGTCATCGTCATCCACCGTAAGCACAGCGCACAGGATGACGACGAATACCATCATCTTCCCTATTACTGCACGCGTGTTCAGAGGCGCAATATTAGCAAGAAGAGATTGTGGTTCAAGGACAACTACTCAGGCGCGGAGGAGATTGTTGTCATCGACAACCCCAACGGTATACAAGCTTTTAATCGGTTTGAAGAGGAGGAGCATGTGGAGCGTTATAGAAACCATTTCAGGCTTATCGACCTTACTCGGGATGACCTGTACGATTTGGGTGTTCCGGCACTAGAGGACTAGGGAGGCACTAATTTTAATACTCCCAAGGGTATTAAAATTACCACTTTAAAAAATATAAATATTGACCCTTTTGGGTGTATGTTAAAAGCCAGTGAAATATCAAAAGATGGAAGAATATGTACAAAAAAGACAATTGACAAAAATCTATAATATTCAAGTACCTGTGCTATGATGTTGTATCAAGGCAGCGTCAGTGACTGGTTATTGCTCACAATGCTTGGAAAATTTTAGGTTTCGGGGGGGGGGGGGTTTCTAAGAAGGATTTGAGGATCCTGATGACGAAGAGCTTTTAAGCAGGGTAGCGTCAGGGAAAAAAGCATGGGCAACATTCGCGAGAAGCGAGATAGACGAGAATCTTGAGGCCGATATTCAACACCTAGGGCTCCATAATGTTCAAAGGGCCAGGAACAAGTATGATGTAATCTGCTATGAGGTTGTCAAAGACAAGGGCTTGAAGCTGTCGGATTTGGCTGACATAGAAACAATAAGCAATATCCTCAATTTTCCTATACCAGATAGACGATTAGTTAACATTAGCCTTGATATTGAACCTGATGCTATCAAAGGTATCGTATATGGATACCCGTTCTATACCGAGCCTCCTTTATTGTATGTAAGAGATCCGAGTAAAGAGTTGGAGGATGAACCTTTGGAGGTACTCCTGAAATTACTCCTTACCAATCCTTGATATGTTCCGGGGGTACCTGAACATCCTCTGGAATAAGCATCAATTCCTCTCACACGAAGCTGCGATCGGGACCATCCTTTAATAGTACAAAAGACGACTACCTGATACTATACGATCCAACCTGTAAGTATGTTTGATGTAAAAGGCGCCAGTGGCGCGTCTTTTAGAGTCATCATGCTCCTCTCCTGGTTGTAGCAGATAGAGATAAAGACTATCCTCGGGTAAGGGTTTTTCTTCGGGGTATTCTTGACTTTTTGCAAGTGGGATATCCTCGAGCTTAATCGCCTTGTTGGGCTTTATACCGATCATGGCAGTTTTGCTGCTGTTTAGACTTTTGACGATAGTGTACAGGTGCTTGACCCAAATGGTACTAGGCTCGCCAGAGACCAACTCCTGTGCTTCCTGGGGTTTAACCCTATTCGTGCTGAGGGGGGGGGGGCTGATTCAGCCCCCCCTCCTAAACTTTTTTTAATAACCTTTTATGTGTTTATAGTTACACCTTCAAATTTTGTGACTTTTCCTAACTTTTATTTAGCTTTATTTTCCCAAAAAATTTTGGGGGAATTATGCCGAAGTGTTGCCATGACAACACTTTTTTATGTTGAGTAAAATTTTTTTTTACATGTTTTTAAAAGCTACATGTCACTTCTTAGTTTATATTGTTATATTATTTTGTGTTTCTATTATTATTGTTACTAAATTCATCGCAATTATACAACAATTAACAAAATTCAAAGTTAGAGCTTTTTTCTCTATGTCACCGAATTTGATGACGTCATCACCGAAAATGCTGACGTCATCAATTTGTTTTTCGTCAAATTGTTTATTAATACCTGGACAACACTTGTGGTAAGTTTCAGGTCCAACGGACAACAATTGTAGAAGTTACACAGGGGGGGGATCGAATCAGCCCCCCCCCAGCATTGAGGAGCCCCTATAAGGCCCAGCAGGAATAGGGTTAAAGAGCCTTTCAGCAAGTACCTTGTTGTACGACTCGACAAAGGCCGTAAATGTATGGTGATATTTGGTGGTAGCCCGTTTAATCTCAACGCCTTTACCCTCCAGTAGCTTCGTTACATCTGATTTGAATTCGGAACCATTGTCACATTGAAAGGTTTTGGGGTATTGTAAGGGCCCTGCTTTGTAAATGTCTTTGATCATCCCCGCAACCTCGCTGGCCTTTTTCGTTCTTAGCGGCCTGGCTACTTTGTACCTTGAGGCCACGTCAATGCCTGTCAGGATGTATTTGTAGGTGCTTCCATATAGCTTGTCATGTGGCATATACAATATATCAAACTGATGCATTTCGTTCGGTCTTGTAATGGTGAAATGAGGGTAATCAATACGCTTCGGACCTTTGATGTGTCGTAGCCACAAGAGTTGACGAGACAGCCAATGAGTGGCTTTCTTTTTAGATAGACCGCTCTCCTTGGCGAGTAATTTAATAGCCTTGCGCCCGGTCCACAGATGTTCCGGGGTATAGTAGATATTGCCCAGCTTTTCCGCCTCCTCATCCGTAACACTATGTGATGCTTTTGACATGTTCTTGTTGCTCCTTTGAAGGGGTGTAAAAATATTTCAATTGCGGGGCCTTCTTCTCTGAAGAGATATAATACTGATACATATCGTCATCCAGCTCCTTTAGACTTTTGCCTGCCTTTATCTGCAGTTCCCTTTGCTTGGCGAACCAATCGAGCTTATCTTGCCGGTCCCTAATCCACTGGGCCTGGGCTGCATTGAGCTTTTCGACGGCCTCATCATGCCGTTTTCTCTCCGCCTCACCGTGTCCTGAGAGCTTGCTGAATAGAAAATTTGTTCCGGAGAATGCTAGGGCGTTGATTAGCGCGCCCCCCGCATGATCATAAGAGTAGCCATTTTATTCTGACTGTTTGCTCTTCTTGCATTCCTTACACCGATCCCTCCGCTTCTCATGAGGGCAAATTTGACTGCCCTTGCATTCTTTGCAATAGGCTCTCTGCCCTTGATGGGGGCAGATTTGACTTCCCCCACATTCTTTGCAGCGATACTTCAATTTCCCACGGGGGCATATTTGACTTCCCTTGCATTCTTTGCAGCGAGCTCTCCTTTTTTCATGGTGGCAAATCTGACCTCCCTTGCAGTCCTTACAATAGGCTCTCTGCCTTTGATGAGGGCAAATTTGACTTCCCCCGCAATCCTTGTAATATGCCCTCTCTCTTTGATGGGGGCATATCTCACTTCCCCCACAGTCCTTGCAATGACCCCTCTGTCTCCCATGCTCGCAAATGCCTCCACCCCCACATTCTTTACAGGTGGATTTCACCCTTTGATGGGGGATATTTGACTTCCCCCACACTCTTTACATTGGGATCTCCGCCTTGAATGGGGGCATTTGTTTTTGGCACGCCGCTGCTTCGCTTTATCCAGGCATTTGATACAACTTTTTGTTGTTTGGCCATTTTTCAACACCCTAAATGCATCCAAGGCCAACACGTTTTTACAATTTGGGCAGCTCTTGGTTCCTTCCATGTTAACTCGTATTTGTCCTCAGGGAACAAATACGAGTTGTGGTCATTAATATTCCACAGAATGATAACGGCCGTCTAAGATGTTTAATTGAGCATCTTGAAGCAAGTACACATAGCATCTGAAATCCCGAGTTCCGTCAGCCTTTTTTGTCATGTGGAGAGTAATGCCGTCACTCAGGCGCTGAAGAGGTCTCCCGCTACCGTGCAAGCCCGGATCCGGGCTTGCTCTGAAACCGACGAAGAGCGCATATCTCTCGTTGAAGAATTGGCCAATCGTTACCGAAGGATAAGGGGGATCAACTTATTGTTAAAAAGATAGTGACAGGAAAACGAACCTTGCCGGAAATAGTGATTACGAATCAAGATGGTGCCTTAAAAACTGTTGGCCAGATACAAGCGTTGCTAGGTAGTAATCGTATGCAAGCCCTGGGTTTTGCCGACTATGTTACACCCAACAGAGGTGGTATATTCAGGGCCCATAACCTCTTGAAAAAGTATAGTAAAATAGAGAAGGAGGTTGAGAACGCTGAAAATATTGAGATGGAATCGTTAGAGGAGATCGACGAATTTGTAGATGCCACGGAAAGCCTTATACAAGACACCTCGTTTGCTGGGCCTGATGAAGGTGGCATCACCGAACGTGAAAGAAGGGGGCTGGACCTCGAACTTCAGACATTAAGGGGTAACTTGAAAAGCTTGAAAAACAAGATGATTCTATACGACAGCGAGATTAACAAGGCAGAGGGCAAGGTGAAAGAACTTGAGAAGCAGAAGGCTGGGGCAGACGAAGGACAGATGGCTAATCTTGAAAGGGAAATAGAAAAGGTGAAGAAAGAGATTAAAGATCTGAATGATAAAAAAAGGCCATAAGGGAAGCACATGGCATACTATCCACTGACATATACCCCCAACTGAGACACATCAAGGACACGCTGTTGAAATTCGCTGAAGATAACACATCCCTGCTTGAAAAGCTTAAGATTTTGTTTAAGGAGCAGGGCATAACCATGGCGAGCATCGTCTCTGCTATTGGTCTACTGATAAGCACCATTGTACTCTCCGTTACAGGAGGAAGCGCCGCGACAGGTGCAGGAGGAAGTGCCGCAGCGGGTACAGGAAAAGGCTTTGTAGAGAAGCAGCTGGAAAGATTGGGGAAATTCCTCATATATCTAGCAGGCAAAGCAGGTGCTGCCCTACCTGGTACTATGGGTACGGTTGCCTCCTTCCTTCTGAGGGTAGCGGCAACAGTCGTGGAATACGTGGCAAAACATCTGTATATGGCCATGGCGGCCGCTGCCGGGTTTGTCGTGTTCTATGTTGGGGGGGTCTAATATTAGTTATTTTTAAAGCCAAATGTAGGCAATAATGATCCCCACCCCTGTCGTGATTAATGCGGCCTTGTTATCCTCGTGCTGGTTTTGTGTTGGCTCCCTGTGCCTGGGAGGATGTATAAGAGGTATGGGTGGTATGGCCTGTATAGTATGATCGGGAGTATGTATGGTATGTTTTGTAGGTGTAGCATGCTTAGTAGGTATAGGAGGTATAGTATGCTTAGGAGGTATAGTATGCTTAGGAGGTGTGGTATGTGTAGGTATTTTGATAGTATGCCTGGGAGGTATAGTATGCTTGAGGGGTGCGGCTGCCGCATGCCTGACAATAGTCTTGTTATTAACGTCAACCTGTACCCCCACATTTACATTGGCGGGTGCGATCAAAATGTTATTGTTATACCCTACAATCTTTCCTATACGCAGGTTCATGTCCGAGGGCAACATGTACACACTTGGCATGACGGCAAAATTCACCGGCGTTCTGGCATATTGCAACACCTTCTGAAACTCAGTGATATCATGACCCACATTCTCCTGACGTTGTACCATGGCTTCAAATTTTTGCAATAGAATTTGTCTTGCCGTATAGTTGTCTGCGTCAGACCCAAGTATGGATGCTTTGGCACCTGCCTGTGATCCAAGTAATAAGACTACGTAGACGCGAATGCTCTCACTAAGCTTAGGGAGACCTTCCGATGTCAAGCCCTGACTTGCTGGTAGGATGAATTTTGCCCAATCACCATCAACCTGTGGCCACCATGAGCCGTTGGTGAGTGATGCACTTACTGATCCGAATTTGTACAAGTTATTTGGATCTGCACCATACTCACGGCATACTTGTGGTTACCCTGAGGCGGAATAAGGATTTTTGTACTGGGCAAATCCATCGTCATAGGGCATGGGTACCTTCATTCTTGCCAGGATACGACGCATGTGGTAGTACACGTGAAATTTAAAGATGGCGTTAACAAGGGGTACGGAGCCTGTTAGGTGTTTGGCAGAGATGCCTAAGGCTGTGGTTGCGCAATGGGTGGCAAAATTCACCTGCACGTTCCAGTAGTCCAGTGCTTGTCCCTTCCAACCCTCAATGACAGGGTCATTAAGCAGATTTGTTGAAGGCTTGATGGGGTATTTGGTAAATTCGGGGAATGCCACAGAGATATGCGAGTCTGTAGACACGTACAGGCCCTGATGCTCAAGGCTGGTTACGACGAGTGCCCATTCTCCCCTGTTGGACTTGTACTTTGCCTTGGGGTTGTATGAATATATGTTCATCTTTTGTTTTAAAATAAAAGAAGAAGCAACTCTATATCACCGACATTGTGAAGCCTACAATATTTGAAGACTATCCAGGACAGGACACTAGAATTGCCTTGAAATCGATAAGTATAAGACCTACGTGGTTGAATATTTATAACAATACTGATTTTGCCATTCGTAGGACAGGGCCTGATCAGACGGTTACTCGTATTGAGATCATGAACGGCCTTTATAGGATAGAGGATCTGGCAACTATCGTCAATAGTCAGGCAGGGGACAAGATTAAGCTGTTTGTTCTGAAAAATGGACTCTGCAGGCTCCGTGTCAGTGCCGGGTACACGGTGGTTATTCATCGCCAGCTGCAAGAGCTCCTGGGCCTACCCTACAATCCCGCCGATAAATTCTATAAGGCTGGCGACCATGATGCATACTACAGGACTGATGTCTATATTAGGCTACGTCTTATTTGCCCCCAGTTGGATGAAGACGACTGTCTATTAAATGGTAAAAAGTCTAAAATTCTGGCCCTGCTTCCCACCAAGGAATTAAACGCTTGGGGGGATATGCTGACCTGGAGTTTTGATACCCCAATTTACATGCCTTTGAAGGGGTCCACGGATCTTTTAGAGTTTATGCTGACAGACGAATTCCACCATGAAAAAAACGTTTCGTTCACTGGGATAACCATGCAGCTATTGATAGAATAAAGATGAGCGATATCAGTAAACTATACCCTAGTTTGCCGAGTGCACCTGCACAAAGTGCCGATATACCCGAGGAAAGCCAGGTCTACTGGCTTAAAAAGATCGAAGAAATCGAACAATATCTCAGAAAGGAAAATAAGGAGCGGGATAAGCTCGCTAAAAATTTTAAGATGCACGGGACCTGGGCCCGATACTGCGATCACGGGCTGCTTGGCATTACTATAGTAACGCCGGGTGTCGGAATCGGGGCGTTGGCCTCAGGCCTTGGTGCTCCAATCTGTATAGCGATGGGGGTATTACAATCGCAGTGGGAGTTGAGCAGGCAGGTCTGAGAAACGCCGGGAAGAGGCTGGGTGTGAAGGCCAAGAAACATGAGGCAATTAGGCTACTTGTGGAAACAAAATTAAACTCCATTGTTGATCTTATATCAAAGGCTGTAGAAAACGGGGTTATCAACGAATACGAGTTTAATCTCATTATGCAGGAGAAGCAAAAGTATATGATATTGAAGGAACAGATGCGACAGCGTGTTAAGAGGATTGTTGACTCCATCAACGAACGAGAACGTGCTCAGCTAGTTGCGAAAGGTCGGGAAGAGGGCAGAAGCGATGTTTTAAAAAAACTTCAGTCTGCACAGTATGCCAGCGGTATCTAGATTCCCCACCCGAGTATAGACCTTAATTTTATATAATATTTTATAGGTCATACAAGACCTATAAAATATATGGTTTTTTCTAATCCTCACCCAGCAGTGATTCTTTTTTGAAGTCCTTATATCGACATTCCGTAATATGTACTTGGGGGTAGTGGTTTTTGCCCTGCACATACAGTGATGAAATAGCCATGATTGCACTGGCTTGGCATGGCTCATCATAGGGTACTGGCATGCCGTGGAATTTAGTAGTGATCGCATCCTTGTAGTATTTGAGCTTGGCATTCACGTAACGGTCCCTTTTGACCGGCTCCGTCGTCAATTGCTCGGAGATCAACTCTTCGATTTTGTTCCATATTTGGCGATACTTCGCAACCCAATCAGGGTACTCCTCGAAATCAAGACTCATCGATGGTACTGCATTGGCATTATACCGAGTCACTCCATTCGGGGACCATATTTTAGGTGTCTTTACCCTGAGGGCTACCACAAGGTCTTGTGTATGATACCCCACCATGTACCGATTATCCTTACCCCCATTGGCAGTTATTGGATCTGACACCGTCAGGCAGTCCACGTTGATATCATTAATGTCTGTAAAGGTAGTCGCAAAGTTGTAGAAAATTTTAGGGTTGACAATTTCTTCTTCAAATTGTAGCATCTTGTTTTATTGTAATTCGAACGACTTTAGAGAATTGCATGTCATCGTACCTGTACAACCACCTCCATTATATATTATATATTCCTGATAGCACTGCCAGCACAACAATTTACCATTTGCCATGAGCCTACGCCCGCAGGTACATCTGTCATATTCATCCAGCATACGTTCACAGTCCTTACATTGTTGTTCATCCATTTATTTCTAGGTCATCAATACGATCCCCTAGATCTTTAATCCTCCGTTCATTCTCCTTCTCCTTCTCTGATTCTTGTACCAATGCCAGGGCCATTAGTGGTAGGGAGAGACCGATGCCAGCTATGAAGGTCATGACTACTGCATTTCCAAAAATATCGAATTTTACTTGACAGTTGATGCACATTTATTAGTAGTAGCATTTTTTGATTTCATCTTATAGCCCCGAAGGGTTGTAGGATGACTTATGAATTTCACCTACATATTGAACCTTTCAGGGACATGCCCTAACATATGGGCCTTCTACTCAAGGGCTTTGCTGCACATGTCCTGTGTCTTGAAACGGTCCGGCACATATTTGAGTGCAGGGGGATACTTTTCAACGGCCTCGTTGCACATGTCTTGCGTCTTGAACCAATCCGGTACATATTTGAGTGCAGGGGGATACTTTTCAACATATTTGTTACACATGTCTTGCGTCTTGATATGATCCGGTATATATTTGAGCACCGGCTCGTACTTTTCGGCGGCCTTGTTGCACATGCCTCGCGTCTTGGGCCAGCCTGGTATATATTTGGGCACCGGCTCGTACTTTTCAGCGGCCTTGTTGCACATGTCTCGCGTCTTGATATGATCCGGCACGCGCCCGAGGGCATAGGGATTCTTTTCAACAGCCTTGCAACACATGTCTTGCGCCTTGAACATCCCGGGGGCCTCGTCGGTAAATATATTGCACATGTCTTGTGTCTTAAACCAGCTCATTTATATATACAGATTTCAACAAAGTCCGAAGATTACAAAGCAAGTAGGGGATTTTACCGCGCATGCGTTGATTTTTGATGATTATTAGAGGATTTTGTTGTGTGTGGGGAGGGGGAATTTACCTTTTACTCATTTGCAGCATTGATTTTGATATACATCAATAAACATGGCATTATAGGGACTTTACCTTGATATGCATGAATAAGCATGGCATGATTTTTGTGATGAAAAGTTGTGACGTCACAAGTGAAATTCTGTATGATATTTTTTATGAGAGTTTGACCGTGGTTTTTGGAAAATCCTGTACATAAGGACCCCCTATACTAGCTAAAACAAGGTTCTAAATTTTTTTTGTGGATGGGTTGCTGACGTCATCAAAATTCAAATGACGCATCTTTTTCATTTTTATCCTGCCTCAGTGGATTTTTCCACAGGCTTGATCGACTAGTCTCTTTAATAATAGCCGTATTCCGTCTGTCTGTTCAAAAGGGTTACCGATATTCCTTTGATCTTTCCGCGAGTTTTTAGAAACCAGGGGGTTGTTTAATCGGAAGTCTTATTATTGATTAAAATATATTCTAGAAATTAATTTATTTCCTTAAATAATTGAATTACTTTAATTTACTAACCTTATAGAAATACAGCAAACCCTGCTACCATGACTGGACTTAGCGGAAATATCACAATAGATATTATTCTGATCCCACCTAGATTTCCATCGCATAGGGCTTTCAAGGGCCGCGAGCTCATATATGAATCCTCATAGGCGACAGCGAGATTTTATAGAGGATTTACTCTAAAGCGAGGAAGAAGAGCGTGCAATTACAAAGACAGTGAAGCATCCAGGGAGATTAACCCAAGGTTACAAGTTAGCGGCACTGATGAAGAGGAAGGAAGATCTTTAGGAGAACATAAACACTGTAGAGGTTTTAGTGACAACCTCTACTGAACATAGTACTTCACAGTCCGGAACTTTATATATTTATGAAGCAAGAGCTTTAGCCGTACTCGCGATAGGCGCTGGCGCATGTTATAAGTTCGCGCGATCCCGAAGGCACATATAGCAGAGATCAGTCCGTGGCGAACACAAGGCCTACCGAAAACTCTGCTACTCGATGTGACAAACCTGACGATTTACGAATTGCCTCAAAGTGTAAAGCTGCACGACCCCTAAGGACAAAAAGATCTGCAGATGTAACTGAAATGGTCAAGAATATATACAGCAAAGGTCCTCTTCACTATCCCAAGATCTTCCAATAACAGACCTCAGTTCAAGTCAGATGTCACAAACCTCTTGAAGGATAAGGATGTAATGATCAAGCATGCAACAAAAAAGTATCACCATACTTTTACGGCCTTTGTTCAGTCGTTTAACAAGATCCTTGCGGAAAGACTATTTATTTATTTATTTATTTATTTTAAACAATAACAAAACTGAGATGATTAATATGAAACCATCACAAGCCATCAAGCTGGATAAAGTACCGCCTGCAAAAAACGAGGAGTATCTTGAGAAAAGCCTTTACCAAGGAACTGTCGTTAACCTCTACCTTGTGCAACTATGGGAGGGTGATCAGAAAAGACGTTAAACCGACATTTTTTGGAGCAAGAAAACGTGTAGGCTGGATCGTACCATCAAAGTACCTAACGGTAGTGTGTTGTACTACCTTGCAGAGCCCGGATCTAGCCGTAGTTTCGTCGCGGTAAAACTTATGCTTATTCCTGAGGTTATAGAAATACCTCCAAGCTTTGTGAAGGAGTGGTGAGAGTTACGACGTTCTGTGGCCTTCGCAGACTACAAAACAAGTTTAAAAATATCAGGAGATTTTTGCGTAATGCCTCGCTACTCAGCAGCTCCAATAGACGCTGGTGCGTGTAGTTTTGACCAAGCCTAAAATGTCTTGAACGATCAGGATTTATCTCGATAAATCCACGCTCTCGGAGCCAATTATAGTGAACGATGGCATTTGGGGTTTCTGCAAGTATTACTATCTCAACAACATGATAGTCTGTAAGTTTTCGCGCCGTGGTAGAGCCGCAACCTGGACCCGGAAAGTCGCAGAGTGTGCTAGTTCAATAAGCAGCGCCATTGTAGCATCGTTCTCTTCGACCAATTGGGCAAGTTTTCGCACCTTTTTGGGCAAGAAAGCAATATAGACCGCTTTCTGTCAGTAACACCATGTCTTGGTGAAGGTGGACAGATCTGTCTACCCCCTTTGAGGTCAGATATAGCGTCACCTTAACGCATTTTATTCTTTCTAGGAACAAGTCGTTAAAGGACCGTTACACCGGCTACACGCTTGCAATCTACAGCTTTCCACACATCGGAAGCTACAAGGCATTGACCTTTATCCTGATAAAGAAGGATTAGATTTGTTTTCTCTGGAAATACGCAACAATTTCTTTGTGCTTTTAAAGCTTCAGCTAGGTTTTTGTAGGGAGACTTTTTTTATCTTACGGGGGTGTATGTAGTAAATACGCCATCTTTTTGCGTTGCGTGGGCTTTCGCAAGGCTTGGTTTGAAACCAAGCCTTTGAGCGCGCGCTGATACGTTGCTTTTCCGCTTCCATGCATACCAGACCGGCGCGCAACAAACACACCCCTTGCAGCTCCTTCTAGAATTATATAGCTTCTCGGATGTTAGAGTCTTACAAACAAGCAGGTAAGTTTTGTTTTTCTGAGACGTACCTTAATGCTCTCCCAGTCATCTATCACATTCCTCTAGTCGTTGATAAGCCTCATGTCCTGCCTCTTGTGGGGGTACCCCAGGATGAGTTGCTTCTTTTGCCTTTAAAGGCTTTTGGGGAGAGCTGTATATGATTGCCTGAAAAGCCATTATGGTTATGGCTAGCTCGTGTATAGATTGTCTCCGCTTGTCGAGGTTCTCGTCCGCAATCATGTGATCAACTATGAATAGCGCCTCCTCGCCGGCTAAGAGCGACAAAAAATTTCCGGTTCATTCAAACATCTGATCTTTTGGATTTATTAGGAAGATATAGTCATTCTGCCAAAGCGATGGTCGATCGCGATAAGTAGAGTTCCAACTTATGGTTGGGCAGAAGTTGATGATGTTATTGAAGTGCCGTTTATAATCATCCTCGAGGAGGTATAGAACAAGCTGTGTTTTGCCGCACGAAGTATGGCCGCTGAAGATAGCTGTACGAGATCCTATCACTGTGTCACTGATTTTTACACTCTTGCTAACTTTGGTCATTTAAAGGTCTAATATTCCGGACTGTTGATCCTACCATCAAACATGTTAAGCACGCATCAGACAATAGATAGACATAATATCGTATATTTCCGGTACCATCGGATTTCGTGGTCATCTGTAGGGATATGCTAGCTCTGAGACTCTGCAGAGGTGTGCCGACACCATGCATATAGCCGTTAGGCACGCTTCGAAAGTCAACAAACAGTAAATGATTCTCGTTCACGAATTGCTCGATGGTGACTTTACTTTCATGGAGCCCGAATAGGTTGCCGATCTGCTCGAAATGATCCCTGGGGAGCATTGCGTCCGACTATAGTTCAGGCTCACCCTATGCAGTAATGGATATCTTTCCAATCTTGGGATTATAGAAGGATTTTGTAAAGTCCCCGAATCCGATTCAGAATGGACGGGTTAATGACGTCATAACAAACGTTTGAACTTCAATATCTCTGCAACCGTTTGTCAAAAGTGCATGATCTTATACCTTTTCTTGATCACCGTTTCAATATCTATACGTTGAAGGCAATGGGCAAACGAATTTCTTAAAAAAAATTTCTTTGTACTTTTTCCTGTTTTTTACCGGCTTCGTTTTGTCCGCTCACGCGTAATAGACCAATTACGACGCTCGATTTTCACTAATAGCCAGTTATTCAACATGCTACGTTTGGGCTACGCTTACGAAGGCCATTTTGGTTTGAAAGTGATCGTGTGAGGTTTGTAGGTCTCCTTTTGATCTTTTTTTCTTCTAAATACTTTGTATTTATACGATAATTTATTTTGTGTATGTTTTCACATGTTAAGATGAATATTTCATCACGTTTTCTAGCCATGTATAAATCATAACAAACCAATTTTAAGATTTTTGCTACAAACGTAGATTTCTAGACAGCATCCTAGCTACAGCTAGCATTATTTATTCCTATTCTTTTAAAATTTTTAATCAGTTTGGTATATTGTTATTTATTTTTTATTTGGGGTTGTGGTTCTGGCTAACTCTTGCTACCTCTGACTAAAAGTAAAAGTAACCAAATACAGTTTGGCTACAACAAAATCTCTATAATAATACGAGAGTTTTGTCCGTCTGTGACTGCCAAAGTGGATATCTTCATTTTTCTTTGATGTCGCCAAAAAAGTTATGTCTAACTTGTTTATACTTCTGACGTTACGGCCCAACGTCAATGCATTTAGACTGCGTCAATGCGTTGTATTAAGATTGGTAAAGCCATTGCATTGCAGTTATAACTTTGAGGCCAAATAACTTAAACGAGGTGGTGAAGTCAGTCATTTTTCACCACGTGCGTAGCTAGCAATGCAAAGTTTACTTTAGACCAGCTTGCTTCTGATGTCCGGCAGATACATATGCATTATGTCTAGATCTATTAAAAACTTTAGAACATATTTTACTTATCTGGTAGACCAAAGGACCACTGGTTAAGGTTTCCAAATTTTCTAGCTTGCCTAAGTGACTCTTCCTGTAATAAATAGCTATAGTTATGTTTCTTAAGACAGGGAAATAAAATAAATTAATAAAAGTTATTGACCTGAGTGTAATGATCTCTCCTGTCCTACAGGTTTCTTCAAACCGTCTTCAATGTGTGAACTGTTTTAGAGCAAGAGACTTACTGGTTTCTATTCCTTATTTATACCCACATTGCTTGTGGTATGGACCTATGGCCTTAAGTAGCAGGCTTAAGGCAGTATATTGTTTTGGTTGAGTCAATATAGTGGTGACTATTAGTCATAGGTCACCAACACATCAGTAAAATTATTAATGCAGAATGACAGACAAGACTAGTGAACCAGGTTAGCCTTGTACTGGAATTCAGTGCTGACGACACACCTTTACTTCTGTAAACCAATCAAAATATGCTAAACCTTTAGCTTAGTACCATCAAGGTACTATATACGTTTTCATATGTGAAGATAATATATCCTACTCTATCAATCGGTGAACCAGACTTATGAGTGTTATTAAAATTAAATACTTTTTAATTTATTTTTTTTAATATTTACTATACTGACATTATTAAGATTTCGGATAACATCCGAGATCTTATTAAAACCGGCAGCCTTTTATAAGTGCTCAATTCGGTCTTAACGATGGGCTGTTTGCTGTGTTTTTATTTTAAAGTTGCGATAAAGTTTCTTTGGAAAGCCTATTATGCCTATATATATGTTCGATACGGTTTACCTTCATATAAGAGCTCAGCCTGGTGTCGTGATTAATTTTAAAACTTTTATGAACACTTTTTTCGCAAATATTACAAAATGCCAGCTGACTGTTCTTTGCAATGACAGGGAGTTACCTAAAATGCTGTATCGTTGCCAGTGCTTTACTGGATTTGCTGTTTTCCGTTAGTGCTCCACCTGGCGTTTAACGCTTAGTTGGTGGCTTAACCCCGTGTTTTAACTACATACCGGTACTAAATTGCTCCATCTGAATTTACACAGTGTACGGCTCTTATTACGTGCTTCACCGCGCATTCAACACAAGGTCACACAGGTACTTGTGACTTAATCTGGCGTTTGGGCGCCGGGTCCCCCAGCTAGTCTATATTACAATACCCGTATAAGTCTGTCTGTCACGCAAAATGTTAACCGCAGTAGCGAGACACGAAATGCTCTAAATAAAGAATGGATGGACCCATATATATCAGTCGGTGACCCGTGGGTAACCACGGGTCACCGATTGATATATATAAAAAAAAATACCACAGGTATATTGGTTTAAACTTATCACAGAAAAATGTTATTCTCTATAGCAACAGAACTCGTGAAGCGAATAAAACCGTTGCGCTACTGCTCAAATGAAATCTAGCAGATTGACAGTGTTTTATTAACTTTGCAACAATTATAATCGCTCCACAACATGGTTTATAGAAGATGCCCAAAGCGTGTTTATTCTAATCGTACAACTTTGGAAATTGCTGTAGCATCTGCAGTTATTAGTTTCAATGAGGGTGAACAAGGATTGAGCAGTGTTTTTGAGAAACTTCATATCCCAGTAGGACATTATTATTCTAAAGGTTTACACAACATTGACATTACCCGAATGCACCATATGAACCGTAAAAGCATAGATTCGAGAAAACACAAAGGAAACATCTCCGTGCAAAGAGGAAAGGGTACACTGGTAAGTATGAGGACCAAGAAAGAACAACCTATTGCAGTGGTGAATTATCGTAGGTTTATTTTGCTATGTTTAATACTTTTATTTTATTATTATACTTTACGGAACTTATGTGATTTTTCGGAACCAATGTTTTTCAAGGTTTAAACAAGGATAACTTGAGAAACGAATAATGCTAATTCTCCAAGGTTTTCCACATATTTTCCTTTCTATATGTAGCATGTTCTGACATTGCGATTTTGAATACTTTTATACTTTATTACTGGTTCTTGTGCTCTATTTATGTTCATTTTGAAGTAAAAAAATATCGGATTTGGTGCATAGCCAACCTCATTCCCGGGGCATTTTGCCTTGTTGATGAAGTTGATAGCGGCGAAAATTGAATATGTCGTTTACAAATATGTGGTTAAGTAAAGCTGTCACAGCATGTCACGTTATATAGTACACGGCGCAGCTTAGCTAGCTAGATACAGCTTATGAATGTTAATACCAACAAACTTTCAAAACATTTTCTAAATTAAAGGCCTTTTGCCAATATTAAACAATCAAGCAAAGCCAGATCAATAGAGCAAAGTCAGTAATATTCTGATAATTTTATTTCTATTGGCAAAAACATTTCTTTGATGTTGTTTCTTTTTCGCCCGCCATTTCTAAATGTTGCTTTTAAGGCGAGCGCCAAATTTGCATCTCATTATCTTTGGAATTTCAAAAATGCCCAGTATATCTTGGCATTTTTGTATCACGTGACAAGCCTGTTCCAGGGTCATTGTAGGCCACTCCGTAATAACGGCTCAGGGGCCACAAGACTCTGGGGACGAGGTTGGTGCATAGCCTCATTTTCTGTTCTGTGAAGGAATTTAAAAAAATTGATCATCATCAAATTTGATGATCACTTCAAACCGAGAAAAAAATTGACTTTTATGAGATTTACATTCTTCACTGTTCGTCAGGAAGACTTTGAGAAATTTGACGAATACTACACTAGATTATGTAAATTGAGCGAAGACTGTGTGAACTCAATCAACTCCGGGATTCTCTCATCAAAGACATGATCATTATCGGTTTAAGAGACAAAACATTTAAAGAACGCCTACTCTGCGAAAACGACATCACATTCGAAAAAGTACTATCCAACTGCAGAGCTAGTTGGGTATCAAAGTTGCAAACTAAGTCTATTCTCACAACAAACCACTTCATCGTCATCAACTGCTAATTCTGATATCAATCAGATGATCCATCATCAAAAAAGCAAAGAAATCATGAAATGCAAATTCTGTGCTGGAAGTCATCCTCGTAGTTCATGCTCAGCATACGGCAAAATATGCAATACCTGTGAAAGTAAAGGACACTTTTCTAAATAATGTCGAAAATCTAATCAAAACTTATCTCAACGTAATAATAAACCAAAGAGATACTCACAACGTCCATCAAAACCTGTTTGCTCAGTTGAACAAGAACATCAATCTAATTCAGACTCAGACAGTTCGGACAATGAATTCTTCCTGGGATCAATCGAACTTGAACCAACCTCCGAAAGCGAACGACATCAACGAAATATCCGATCCAACTGCATCAGACCATCCAGACTGGGTAATCGATCTCTCAACCAATGATACAATTGGTTACGTATAAAATAGACACTGGTGCTCGTGTAAACGTTCTATCGATCTCTGTCTTTCAACGTCTCAGCAAAAAAGCAATGAGTATGACATCCTACTTGTATATTTTATATACATACCACACAAAAACCTGCTTGAAAAGTTTCACTCTGAAATTGTTCTTGAATTAATGTATACAAAAAAGTTGCGTAGTCCTATTTTTATCTTTAATATATTATAAAAAAATATTTACACCTGTGAAAAACATGTCAATTTCCTATGTGCTCATGCAAGTTTTTGAAATTTGATATCTTAAGAACTGCCCTAGATTTTTAATAGTGGGAAGATTCCTCTATGCTGCTTTTCAAAAAAATTCACAGGAAAAAATAAATAAAAAATTATGCATATATTTAAGATTGTAGTAACTGTTTTACTTATGTGTTTTTAGTATTTTTACTTGTATATGTATATTATAAATTCCGGAAAAACATTTCTAAAAATGGTCACCCAAAAACGTCCTTCCTCAAATCTTCAGAGTGTTGGCTTTGTAATTGAAATTTGCTTGTGCGAATTTAGGTTCTCTGAGTTAGTGTTTGTCCACGCACGACCATAGGTGTAATACAATTTGAATATTTTTCGGTCCTAGTATTTATTTTTCGTTATTGATAATAATATTTTTAGTTCTTGATAATATATAATTAATATTTTTCGTTCCTAATATTTATTTATTTTTCGTTATTGATAATAATTAATATTTTTTGTTCCCAATATATTAATAAATTTATGTACATTTTTTAGCCTGAATTAACAAGGCAATAAAAACTCCAATGATATATCTGATGTTTTTTTCTGCGCAATGAACGCGTAACGGGAACTATAATTACTCATTGAAACCCTTTAGGGACTCATTGATTGGGTGCCTGTGGGGAGTACATAAAAAGAGTCATAGAAAAATTGACTCCTTTAAAGGAATCATTTTGAATAGGTCGAAATGAGTAACAAGAAGGAGTCATTAATCATGACAACTTAAAAGGAGTCATTTGAGCACTTATTTTGACTCCTTTAATGTGCTCTTAATGACTCCCTAAAGGAGGTCCCCATAGGCACCGTAAAAAGAAACCTTTTTAAGTTTCATTTGACTCTTCTAAATTTATCGGTGTTCTTTCTCTTTTGAAATGGCTCTTGATAAGAAGTTGTTAACTATGCTGATCACTTCTTTAAATACAGTTTTGGCGGCTTTTTCTCTACTGCTTCAGTTATATGGTACAACTATCTTTTTTAACAACAAAAAATAACTAAATCCTTGAGAGACGAAGTAATTTTGTCGCGGAATGTTGCCCTTGAAAGAAGGAAGATTCGTAGGAAGAAGAATTAAAGAAGTAGTCATTCGGTCATTCTGATATCGAAAGAGGCCTGCAGTAATTAAAATATTAGAATGCATGGGGATGATGATAGCCTTGTTGCTGCATTCCTCCCAGTGCATTAGCCAAAGCAGCAAATCCGTCTCCAAATGACCTACCAACACTTGTAATGGACTCAGATATTTTCTTCAAAGCTCTAGTAGATTCTTTTGCAGCCTCTGTAAGTCCGTCCACCATATTTTGCTTTAAGCGAAATTCATCTTTCGCCAGATTTAAATATACTTGATCTCTCTGATAAGCAAAAAGGGTTCTTTTGAAACATTCTGCACTTGTTATCTACAAACTTAGCTGTTGGACTCTCATGCGATTTTTGTTTTCTGGACTCATCCTTGTCAATTACACTTGTTGCATCTTCACTATCTACTTCTTCTCTTTCTTTAATATCTGCCTGGTCCTTAATCTCGTCATTTAGTTTATCTTCCTCATCTTCTAATGAACAAGTCGCATTAGTTAATGCAATGGTAGCAGGAGATCCTCCCCACAAAACGTTCAACTGATCCAATGCTCGCACACCAGCCTTCCACTTCCAAACCCACACCGTTTTCTCATTTCTAAAGTTTTTTTTCTGCTATGATAACACGTGAAGCTTGAAATTATGTTTTTCACAATAATTCAACTTTACATTTCTGCATGAAATTTAAAATTGGAACATGGATTCGGCATTAATTCCACCCTGGGGTGAAATATTTTTCAAGGTTACATGTAAAAATTATGCGCAATTCACATGCAAGAGGGGTGAATTTCAAAAAAAAAAATTGAATTACATGGTCAACTCACCCCGGGGTTAAAAACGAATAAGTTCACCTCGGGGTGAAAATAAAATTTTATTTTTCATAAAATCACTCGCGTGGAACACGCGAGCAGCACAACAACTTCTTCAAGAAATAGTAAAATATATAAGCACATAAGCGATTGAAAAACATTTAGCATAGTTTTGCGTATATACTCCTAAACGTACGCTTTTCGGCCCGGAGCAATGTGGTTTCATGAATTTTGCGCCCCGGGGTGAAATCTCGCCCCTATGCTAAAGAAAGGGGTGAAATCACCCCGGGGCAAAATTTTACCTCGGCAAACACATGTAACTACCAAGTACAACTTGACCAAGCATGGGGTTGGTTTCAACCCACGGCATGTAACCAGGCCCTTTAAAACTTTGAACTTTTGCTAATCGTTTGAATATTCTACTATTTTCTTACTATAAATATAAAACTACGAATAAGTGTCGTAACAGATGCTAAATAACATTACCAGTACCATATATTTTTGTATTTTATATTGCGTACGATAAAATAAATTCTACGATAAATTACAAATTCTAAATCATTCTACGTTCTTTTTTTGATAAATATGTTTTGTTTATAACCACGTTTCGTCCACCTTTTAATCGCCTCCATTTTATAATATTTGTTCCATAATAAACCTGCCTCTTTGTGGCCGCTGAAATTCCGCCATTTTTAGTCGCATAAAATAACGTCTCACGTGTGACGTGTTTGCATAATCTGGACATATATTGGCCAACAATACCAAGGTACTTTTTGTCGTCTTCTCTCGCATCAAAAGAGCAAAAATCCCTGGGAAAGTGGGTGGATTACACGTATTCTTCTCAAAAAACAGACTTTCCTCTTGCTTTATCTTTCAAATTCATCAAAGTTTTTTAAAAAATCGAAAATAAATAACACACAATCTGGTTCCCTTTTTAACATTTAAACTAGAATATCGAAGTTTTGATTTTAAAACCTGTTTCTGTGTAAACAATATTAACAACAGGAAGTATTATTTTTGTGTCATAATTACGGTGTTCAGGCGAGACACGTAATTGTGAACTTCGTTTAGTGGTTATTTCCTTACAATGGACATCTCATAAGAACACCTTACTGCAATGACCATTTTTATATTAGCAATTTTACTTTCAAAAGTGTAGACTTTTTTGGTTTTTATAACCGGGAAAAGGAGAAAGGGGCGCACATAGTACAAAAGTAATAGCAATGGTACAATTCAATAATAAAACATGTGTCAGGAAACCACTAAACCATTAAACTACGGAGGCTTATTCAAAAAACATAGGCTGCTCACTGACGCACAGGGAGCTATTGTTCCAGATGCGATGTTTATTTTAAGTTTCAGTATACTCATAATCGCTTAGCAACAATAGACTTCCGTAAAATCTAAAAGTTTGTCTTTGAGATCTCTATATTAAAAAGAAATTCCGGCTTTTACTTGTTCACGTTCTTATATTTATATAAAATACGGTTATTATCTAAACAAATTATAACATTCAAGAACTGTGCAATTCATTTCGTTAAGAATTTATTTATTTATTTTTGAGAAGCACTTGATTTGTAAAACATCTCCGACTGTACGAATTATAAGAATCGAATATGTTTCTATTCAGTGGAAGTAATTTTGTATGCTGCTCTGTTGTGTTGGACGATTTCGTTTGCGAGTAGGACAAGAAAAACAGCACAAAAAAATCTTAGAATACGTTTCATCATTACAATGTACTTATTATTGCTGTAAAACTTTTACATAAAAAAATATGCATATGTAAGTATTGACTCTATCAACACCATCTTCTTTCGCTGCTGTAAATCAAATTCCGGTCTGCAGAATACACAGCAGTACCTAATTTTACGTATGACTCAACATCTTCTTTGTATATACGCAGGTGGCAATAAAAGAAATAATAAAATTACCACCCCTCTTACTCATAAAATTTACAAAAATACTGATAACAAGCTTCCCATCTTGATCTGCTACAAATGTTTTTAATTGCGTCGGCGTTACAAAGTATCACCCTCGTTCATTCGTATTATAATACAAGTGATTATGAAGCTAGTAAAACCGTTGCGCCACTGCTCAAATGGAATTGAGCAGATTGATAGTGTTTTATTAACTTCTCAATACACGAAAACCTCTAAAGTGAAAGCAAACAAATAGAAAGCTAAGTAATTAAATGAATGTTCATAAAGTAAGTATAAGTGCAAGGAAAAACACAAGGCTAAAATTACCTGTGTGGTGTATGTTCCGATGTAGTATTCTGCCTCACTATGATTTATCCTAAGCATAGAAAACGACCGTGTTAATGCTTACAAACTGAAAGTTAATATGCTTGTTAGAACCATCATCCAGGGGCTTGCTAAACAGAGTGGCTGTTAAGTAGTTTTGGCTGCTTAGTAGTTTGATTGCTTAGTAGTGTGACTGCTTAGTAGTTTGACTGCTTAGTAGTTTGGCTGCTTAGCAAAAAAGACAGCTTAAAATTGTATTTGGAAAACTAAGCACTAAATTTAAACCTATGTTGCTACAAGTATCACACCCTCAAATTCTCCCAAACCGTAAGCATACGCACGCCTGGTGTTCCATAACCGGAATGACGAAGGGGTAGCCTGATTGAGAAATTTGGGTAATAATCGACCTATTTAAATAAAGATAGCGACGATACGCGTCGCTTGGTCACTTCTCAAGAATCTAAATGATAATGTCTGAAATATCTAATTATGCTGCAGTTGAAGCACCACCAATACATCACAAGTGTGTATTAATATCCGGCAACCCAGGTAGGCTACAACGCAGTCTTTCCGAGTCAAGAACGTGAAATCCTGAAAGGTAAATAGTGGCTATCCAGGACCTTGATGAACCTCTAAAGTAAGAAACCAAAATAAGCTAAAAAGTGAAAAGGATTTGTCTTTGATAAACGCAAACAATGTCATTATGGTAGAATTAGACGTGATTACAATGTCGTGTGTCAATAAATCAGTGGATGCATTAAAATTTTGTCAAGATGAACATGTGTACTCCGAACAACGTAAGAAACCAAAATAAGCCAAAGACATTGCTGCCTGGAGCAAGAGACGATCCTTGCATGTAAACTGTAAAATCCTATTCTGAAGTAAATTAAACGCAGGTGATGATAATTAGGAGGCATAGGAAGTGTCTGGGAGAACGAAGCACCTTGAACCCCCTCAATACCGCGTACCGCGTAAAAAAACGACTCATTTCTCACATGTGTCCACTGACACCATGCATGAGTGAGTGGAACTGTACGCCTGCTAAATACCAACGAATGGTAGTATATTAAAAGTGTCTAGGCCAACTCGGAAACATAGGTACTAACGATCGATCGTCATGGGTGAAGGGTCTGCCGACGGGAATAATTCTTTAAAGTGTTGAAAATGTAATCGAGAAAGTACATCAGCTGCTAAATTAATATATCCATGAAGGCGTTGAAGCAAAATATTAATGTTTAGCTGCGCCTTAAAGGAGAACATACATCTAATCAAGATCATTATTTCCTTGTCTCGACAGGTACCAGTTCCAAACTTGGATTGGGGATACATTGTCAGTATAGAGTATAACTTTTTTGTTGTGCCACTCAGAACTCCATGTCAAGACCAATGCGACAACTGCAAATAGTTCCTAAACATTGATGTGAAAATGACACATCGACTTAGGTCAAGGTGAGTAAAACCAGTGATGTTTATAAACGGCTGCAAAGCCCAAACCCGAGGCATCTGTGTACAAACATAAAGCAGTCGCTATCGCTGCAGCCTGTTGAACAAGGCAAATGCCATTCCAATCAGGTAGAAACCCCAACCAGCTTTAAATGTCTGCCCAAGCTTCAGCATTCAAACAAGTATGGTAATTCAACCTAGAAACTGAGATACACAAATAAATCAACCGTCGCAACAACATTCCACCAGGTTTGACGACCTTAGAAGTAAAAGACAATGAATCAATTATAGAAATCAGCTCATTTTTCCCTATTATGCCTTATACTTAGTACATCATCCTGTAACTCTGTATACTTCTCTTGATTCTATCTCTTGACTTCCCGCACACCAAAGATTTTTTCAAGATAATGCATAACTGATGGGATTCCTAGTATCATAATAAAAATCGAAGTTAATAGATCTGAGAATTTATTGAACAAAAAGGGAAATAAACAGCTACCAAAGTGGAAACGTGTATCCCAAAAGAATATCCCTGCCATCAGTACACAAGTATGCTCCATTAATCCTGTCGAACTGGACCGAGCTGAAAAGCGTGTTTTATGTAATTTTAGCCATAAAGGCCTTGGTACCCAAGCCAGACACCAGTTTACATGGATCATCAAAGCTGGAATATTTGACCGAGGAGTCATCTTTGCGTATACTCTCATTAACGGCAGCACCTCTAGGTAAATGAAAAATGATGCGACTCCCATTTTTTTGTGGCATTTCCCTCAGGGAAAAACAGTAAAATGGGTGAATGGGCGGTGCCAAAAACGGATCAGATGTATGACCACGTACAAGTTCTTTACTGATAGCCTGCCAGACTGGAAGTAGATTGGACCGCGCCGATAGCAAGTTCTGGGACCTTGCACGTATAAATGGCCCTTGGTACCCAATGTCAAAGCCAGACGAAAGACCCGAAACCACAAACGAAACTAAAGATCCATATGGATTATCCCTCTACGCCCATTTGGACACTGTACATGTTTTTTTATAAGCATGGCATTTATAAGCATCCGTAGGCTTAAATTTGGTCATTTTTTAAGCATATGCTAAACATTATGTGAAGCCTAAGAAAATGTTGTGAAGTTTTTACGTTTTTTCTTTCGTGAGCAGTTTTTCTTTTTATTCTTTATGTATGAATTAAACAGTATGTAGTGAGATTTAAGTTGTAATTACTGATGCCTAAAATTAAAATGCAAAATTTTCTTTTAAATAAGTAATTTTGAACCTGATCATGTGTTTTTCATTAGCTTATTTCAATAAATCTTTTTGCCATTAAGCATAAACTAAGCATAGTTTGAGTTTGAAAACTGCTTTTCATAAGCATCCTTAAACCTTAATTTCAATTGCTTAGAAGAAAAACCGGTAAAACTGAATAAGCCTCTCCACTGATGGGCAAAACAGCACTGACGACTCCTGCAATGGCCAGCTGAGTTGAAGTATCTGCAAGTTGCTGTGCTGTACTCGGCTGAAGCCCCGTGAAATCTGTAGGAAAATTGGGGGCACGAAAGGACTGCGAGCCTTGTGATGTAGAAGTAGAGGTCTAAGGGCAGAGGGGAGAGTGGGAGATGGTGAAAAATGGCTGCATTCCTAAAGGGTTTAAAAATGAAAATGACGCATGTTGACCTGTCTGTGCCTCCAGATCTAGTAACGGCATGAGGATGATAAGTGCCAGTAATTCTACATTAATAGCACAACACTTGAAGAGGAGCGTTTCGCAGAGGGTTGTTAAGATCGTCGTCCACCCTATTCAAAGAAAAGGTTGAATTAAAAGCCATTTGGTATTGAAACATCCGGTCGTATGTGAATCAGCCGGAAAATTTAAATTGACCTGCAAAGTCACACATAAATGCCTGATATTTAAGAGTTCGGATACCCGGTGAGAGAAAAAAAGCAATACAAAATGGCAACCACAGCTGCATAAGGTCGCGGAAGGGACGTTAAACGGTACACTTGCGATTAACTTGAGTTAAGTAACCTTAACTTGCATTTATTGAAAAGAGGAACAAAACTCTCTGCTTTTCTATATCTTTATTAATGATTTTTATTAATAGTTGACTGTAGACCTTAACTTTCCCGATGACAACACGCTATTTGCCTGTGGCGCTACATATGCTGAACTTGTTAGTTGTCTAAAATATGATCTATTTAAGGTCTTAACATGCTTTTAATCAAATCAGCTTGTAGCTTACCTGGCGAAAATTCAGATGAAGTTTCTTGGTTTAAAACACGACACTAGTAAACTTAATGTTGAGAATATACGTTTTTCTAGCTCTGTGATGTTTTTTGGTATTAACATAGATTATAGGCTTTCAATTAACTCGCACATTGCCACGCTATGCAAAAAAAACAAATTACAGCCTAAGGTGTCTTTACAGTGTTAGAAATTATACTTGCTTCAATCAATCGAAACTGATGTTTAACGTGTTTATATCCTCTGTGTTTTGCTGCGCCACGATTATATGGATGTTCTGAAGTAAATCCTCCAGTAACTCTATTTCTTCTGCCAATAATTCACACCTTTGTCACTTACTTTGTGAAATATACAAAACTAATCCAGGGAGAAGTCCACTCTTTATGACAAAACTTTTTTAGGCTAAAAATGTGCCTATTTATTTACGAAAAGCCAGCTAGCTTGTTGTACCAAGAGCAACCACAAGTAGTATTGGAACATGTACATTTATAATTAGAGGTTCCTTTTTATAGAATTCACTGTCAGCTCATATTAAAAATAAGAAATCGTTAGAAGCTTTTAAAGTTGCTCTGCACACAATTGATCTGACGAGTATATGTTCTTGTAATCTCTGCAGGTGATTTCCCTGTTAAATCTTAACCCTATTCGGTCCGGGGGGGAAGGGGGGGGGGCGGATTCCGCCCCCCCTAACGGTTTTTTTAAATAACTCCTTATTGCTATGTTATATGGCTATGAAACTTATTGACTTTCAATATTTATCTATTAGACACCTGCATGCCAAATTTTTAGGTCCCATACCTTTCAGAGGCTTTGATATTGGCCATTACTCGAAACTACCCCTAAAAATCTCTATGAAATCGTTATAATGGGTAAAATTTAATAACTCCTGTTAGAATTATCCTTAGAACTTGAAACTTGCAACACAACTTTGTTTTATTAAGAAGAATCATCTTGCATAATTTGGACACGTGATTAATCCGATTTCCCGATTTTGTGGGATTTTACCCGAAAATGGAAAAAAAACGGATTTTCGGGCAATTTTTGGCCATTTTTTATACGATCCACGTAAAAACCGGAAAATATGTTAAATAACTTTTATTTAGCTTTCAGAAACTTCAAACAGAATGCAAAAATTCGATCTGGAACAAAAGTAATTAAATTTTAAGCAGATAGTGTCATTTTTAACAAATTTCAAGCTTCTGATGACGTCACAGAAAATGTGCTGACGCAAGCAAAAATTTATTGCTATCATTTTGTTCCTTTTATGACGTACTATAAGTGTGCCAAGTTTGATTCAATTTGAACAATCCTATGAAAAGTTATTGAGGGGGGGGGGGGGCGGATTCCGCCCCCCGGTCATAGTTTGTTTGAAAAACCCCGGACCGAATAGGGTTAAATTATGGTTATTTTTCTTTTCTTATAATCATTCTATTTTTGTTTGTTTGTTGGTGTATATTTGTCTAGTTGGAACTATGTAAAAATAACTTTAAGTAAATAAATAATAATAATAGAGTGATTGCTAAATAGAGTTGTCGCTAGTAAGTACTAAATGGAATGGGTGCTAAGTAGAGTGGCGTAGAGTGGTTGCTAAGTAGAGTAATTGTTAATTGGGGTGGTTGCGAAGTATAGTAGTTGTTAAGTAGAGTGATTGTTAAGTGGAGTGGTTGCGAAGTATAGTGTTTGTTAAGTAGAGTGATTGTTAAGTGGGGTGGTTGCGAAGTATAGTGGTTGTCAAGTAGAGTGATTGTTAAGTGGGGTGTTAAGTAAAGTGATTGTTAAGTGGGGTGGTCGCGAAGTATAGTGGTGGTTAAGTAAAGTGATTGTTAATTGGGGTGGTTGCGAAGTATAGTGGTTGTTAAGTAAAGTGATTGTTAAGTTGGGTGGTTGCGAAGTATAGTGGTTGTTAAGTAGAGTGATTGTTAAGTGGGGTGGTTGCGAAGTATAGTGGTTGTTAAGTAAAGTGATTGTTAAGTGGGGTGGTCGCGAAGTATAGTGGTTGTTAAGTAAAGTGATTGTTAATTGGGGTGGTTGCGAAGTATAGTGGTTGTTAAGTAAAGTGATTGTTAAGTGGGGTGGTTGCGAAGTATAGTGGTTGTTAAGTAGAGTGATTGTTAAGTGGGGTGGTTGCGAAGTATAGTGGTTGTTAAGTAGAGTGATTGTTAAGTGGGGTGGTTGCGAAGTATAGTGGTTGTTAAGTAAAGTGATTGTTAAGTGGGGTGGTTGCGAAGTATAGTGGTTGTTAAGTAGATTGATTGTTAAGTGGGGTAGTTGCGAAGTATAGTGGTTGTTAAATATAGTGGCTGCTAGGTAGGATGGCTGCTAAGTAGAACAGCTGTTAAGTAGAGTGACTGTTAGATAGAGTAGTTGCTAAGCAGAGTTGTTGCTAAAAAAAGAGTGGTTGCTAAGAAGAATGGCTGCTTGGTGCCGTGGTTTTTAAGTAGGGTGGGTGTTAGAAACAGAAATTACGTAAATTATATTGTTTCCTTCTGCAGTTTTCTGCAGTTTTAGTTTACAGAGAAAAATGTGAAGTATTTTATTACCTTAAATGTTTTATTTCGCCACCGGTGTATGTATACAGAGCATAACCATCATCCTTTGAAGATTTTTTTACAATAAAACTTCCTTCCTGTAAAAGTAAAATTCTTATTTATAATACGATAACCTGTGTGGATGGAAGTCCCAAATAAAGTGTATCTCGTTGCAGAAGCGTTAATTCTTCAATTTGGAAAGAACGTCGCGGCGCTTATTAGAGAGGATATTATATATAAAAAGTTTATACAAGAACGTCTACCTTGCCTTCCTGACTTAAATATTGTTCGGCTTCCTGTCTACTGATACTTCCTTTGTACCATAGAAAATTGTGAAGGTGTGAGTTCAAAGGTTGTTCTGCATTACCTAAAAAGTTTGAAGAAAATGAAAACTTTAATTTCTTATCAACGATGCTTCTTACATAAAGAACTTGGTGAATACCATAATACTTCAATAAAAGCCTCTGCTGTATTAAACACTCCCTTTCAATAAATTGAACAAGGATCGTTTATTGCAAGAATAATGCCAAATGTTTAATTTCCTCCATAAAATCTTCATACAAACCCATTGGAAATATCGAAATGATGACGTCAACAATATTGATAATGATGTAGATATGTGCGAAAAATTCCATTGGCAAGAAAAATGCAAATTTAGTGAAAGTTATTAAACGCCCCCTTTAAAAATAGAATAATAAATAGAATAATAATAAAGTCATTCAAAACACTGTGTTTATTACATCGCAACCTTTCACTTTCTGAGGCAAACTGGAATACCGATTTTCCTATTTAATCTTTCAGGGCGCCAGTTTTTTTTTTGTTCACAATAGGTTACGCTTTCTATGTGGGTACGCATATTGAAGTATTCACATATTCGATTAGAAGAGCGTTTCACAAAAACAGCATGGTATGTTTAAAAATGTGAAAGTTGGTTCTTACTTGATATTTGATCATAGTTTTTCTTATTCTTAGAGCGTTCATTTATAAAGCTGTACGGGCTAGATTCTTCTTCTGAAATTATGGAGTTCTTCCCTGAGCTTTTAGGAAAATGCGAACCTATGGTTTCACTAAGAAGCCTTTTAATTTTCGTAGGTACAATGGATGACAAGGAATTAGAAGAAGATTCTGGGGGCAACGAGCTTGCCCGTGGTTTAGGTTCATCTGGCAAAGGTGGTAAGGGAACATGACTTCTTCTGGGTGGAACACTGGAACTGTGTTGAATGGAAGACTGAATTAATGCAAGACGGTCTTCGTTTCGAAGAGTCGTAGATGGTTGGGGAAGACGAGGTGCTACTTCATAAGTTTTACCATCTTCTTCCTGTTGTTGCTGTTGCCATCCTATCGTTGCAGGAATGTTCTGTTCATTCGATGTTTCATAAGCGTTTTCATTGTCAGTGGCTTGAAATGAGTGGCGGTTCGCATTGACAGGATGAAGTCGAACTAAAAATTAACACATGATACAAACTAACATAATTAAAACATGATACAAACATATCAGATTGAAGAACCATTTCAACGTAAGGTCTTAGCTGGACATAATTGGATAAAAAATTCTAAGAAAAGAAATTCTAAAAAAAGTCTATGACAGCAATTGTAGAAATTAAGATTAAGGATTGTAAAGAGAATTACAGCTCATACCTGCGTGCAATTTGGAGGAATGCTGACAGAAATATTGAAGTAGAACCACACGTACCTCCTTTTGAAAATAACTGTTCCGGGGAGTCTTTTGTGTCGTCAAAATTTTGATGAGGATATTCAGAACAATCTGAGCTAAACTTTATTTTTCTGGCTGCACATAAAAGAAAAGGACATACTCAAATAATGATGCTTACAGAACATCTGACATTTAAATGGACTAAAAGAAATATACACAGAAATAAGCCAAAACCAGGCATCAAAGGATTATAAAATTGTTTAAGTTTTGTTGTTGAATTTCAGAGCTACAAAGCGTACAAGTATAAATTCCAAAAAAATTCCATTGACTTTTTACTTGTTCTAACACCTTAAATGAAAATTGTTAAGAAAAGATTCTTTTAGCTTTCAAAATAGTTAAGTTCTGATCAAACAATTCATGTTGTCAAAGTCTGCAGAGAACATTATAAAATTTTACTTGGCATTCCAGGAGGAACAAGCACGTGACCTAATAACCAGAATTAAAATTGCAAAAATGAAGAAAGCGTCTTATTATAAGCAATCCAACTTCAGCATCACAAAGCACTTCCACTACATCAGCGTATCAGTAAACAAATAAACCTGGCCACATAGTGTGCACATGGACATGTCAGATGTAGCTGCTAAAGGAACATTTGACATTATTATACTGTGAACAAACGAACCAACAACTAAAGAAGTTCAATGTGCACTAGTACTTTCTGCACAGACGAAATTAAAATATAACTTGGATTTGCTACATGAATCGGCTAATGTTAGTACCATAAATAAGTTTATACCTAGATATATGTGTCAGATAAGTGAGCATGATTCCATCAAAAAATAGTTCAAAAAATTAAGTAATACTATTCCTACCGTCCATGGAATCAGGAGATTTTTGTCTTGCCGGCAGAGCAGAATTTTGAGAAGGTAATTTTGAATATTTTTTTTTCATATTTCTTTGCGGGATTGGAGCGTGTTTATTGTTATTTTCTCGTAGTAACTGATTTTGGTGGTTACTACCTCTTGGTGGTAACAGGGCTGGTTTACTGGACATTGATGATGAAGTAGTTCTATTCTTGCTAGTGTGTTGGTTAGAAGCATTGTGTTGCGTAGAATCATTGGTGGATTGCGAGGGGAAATAGTCTGAGCCATCCATCCGTTGCAATGATTCTTCTCGCTGTAATTCTTCCATTTGTCTTTGCAATTCAAGAATTTTGCGTTGCCGTCTTTGATGTTCCTCTTGTTGCCGTCTTTGAAGTTCCTCTTTTTGTCGTCTTTGAAGTACCTCTTCTTGTCGTCTTTGAATCTCTTCTTGTTGCCGTCTTTGCTGTTCTTCTTGTTGTCGTCTCTGAAGCTCCTCTTGTTGCCGTCTTTGCTGTTCTTCTTGTTGTCGTTTTTTCTCCAATTTTAGTTGCTGATTTTGTTGCTCCTCAAGTTGATTTCGACGATGGTCTTCCAAATGCTGCTGTTGATGACGCTGTTTTTGCTCCCAAAACTTTCCTATTGCATTCACTGATTTCCAAGGATCATTATCGTTTTTTTTTATGTCTTGATAAAACTGAGATTTCTCTGTGTTCTCCAAAGCAGCATAATCAGACATTTCTTCTTCTTCTTCCTCTTCTTCTTCTTCACCAGTCATAAAATTGTAGTCGTTACTAGGGCTTTCATCGAGCAAATGATCTGGTGGTGGAGGAAGATCTGGTAACAAGGAATTTTCGTCGTCAAAATTATTGTACAATGACAAATCATCCTCAGATGAGTTATACACGGTTAAGCTATCAGTGTGATGGCTTTTATTGTTTGCCTTTTGTTTTAGGGTTCCAAGTCTCTCAAGAAATACTGAAGGGCTTAGTGGCTGCTCCATATCTGGTTTATCATAAATATCATCACTGTTTTCAAGATCTTCATTTTCATAATCTCCATCACTTTCTTTTTGGTTGTCTTTTTGCGGCAGTGTAACACGTTCGTCGATTGCCCCACAATTATGCAGCATTCTTCTGCTATTATTTTGATTGATGGAATTCTTCTTAAAGGGATTTATATTAAGTTTTCCAACAGGTTTTAAGGGAGTTCTGCTATGTTGCGTATTAGCTTGCTCTTTTCTCTCAAACATTGTTTTAGCCAACAACACACTTATTTCTGTTTTGTCTTCTCTTTCTTCTTGAGAATTTAAACGATCAGTTTTGCTTACGATGTTTGGACGAACTACTTTATGTGGACAGAAAGGGCTCGGCGAAGAGGGTTTTTTTAGATGTTCAGATGACAAGACATTGGACAAAGGTGAATTATAAGTGCTTGGTTTTAGGTTTACTGGCGAAGGTTTCCGATTTACAGCTCGTCCAAACTTTGTCCCCTCTGTTTGTGATGTTTCAGAACGGAGTCCTGTTTTCTGTTTGCTTGCAGGATCAAGTGGTTTGACGTCGAAAAATTGAAATGGTTTTGAAGTATTATTTGAATTTGATTTTGCTGGTTTTACGGGAAGACAGTTTGGTTTCTTTCTTGTCTTTGGTTTGAAAGTTACTCCCGACTTGTCTGGTACTGAGTACGGCAATCCTTTTTGTGGTACTTTGGGTGCACTTTGATTACTCGCATTGGGTTTTTGGAATGCTGGTGGTTGATTGCCTACAGGGTGAGCAATACATTTACAATACAAAAAGCTGAAAAACTACCTATTAGCGGACGACATTATAATGGTTGCAGTGATAAATCTCTATTATCAAGGTGTTTGGAAACATAGTAAAAACATTTTATTTTGCCAGGTTAATTTTGTTTATTAAGTACGCCTGAATTGATAATGCAATACTGAATGGCTGAACTCGTCTGTAGTTAGGAATACTCCTATTATCCAACCCCTATTAGGACGGAATCTCATTTTGTTACCCTGTTCAATGTGGGATTGAAATGCACTTACTATTTCTTTTCAGCGCATCAATCCTTGATGAAACCTACAAACGGACATAGTTATTGTAACATAGTATCAGAAAAAAAATAGCGACATTACGTTGTAATTTATGATTCTTCAGTCAGGCTAGCTCCTTCCAATGCAGAATAAGCGGTCAATATCAATTAAACAAACAATATCAATCAACTGTTTGGTATTAGGAATTTAGGATTCGTTAGCCCGTGTAAAAATCAACGGGAATTCGCACGTCATACATGTTTCCCTTATCGATATTTCGCCCGTCCTTGTTCGCCTGTTAGTATGGAGTAAAAAATGTACAATTGTCTTCTGTACAATGTTAGTAGTTTTTCCGCACTTTTTGACATCATTCCATCCTTCCTGATTCTGGTTTGGTCACGTGTTAAAACCGCAAGGTTTGATTTTCTTATTATATACGGACTTTGTTTAAGCTCTCTATTCCAAAGGGGATGGAAGGGGAATGCCTTTTAAAGATACAACCAGAACAATTGCTAGTTCATGAAATAAAACTTGGTTGTGGAGTTGTGGAAATGTCTGTGTGGGTTTCTATTATCTCCATATTAATGACAGCCGTCTGTCTGTCTGCGCTGGGGAAAATCCGTGGATTTTTGCACGCGTTAACGACTAGTTTTCCATATTAATAGTCGTACTTTATTCAGTTAAAATGGTTGTGTGAGGTTTTAATGTCGTTGATCTTTTCGGATTTTCCTTAGAAGTTAGGGTTTCCTAATAAATCAGAAACTTATTATTTGAAGACACCAATTTGAACACAAACCCTCATAATAGAATTAATTGCAGTTTCGGTCCAAAGTATGAAATAAAACTCTTGAGAGTTCGCCACATCGTTTTGAAGACAATGTGTAAAGCCGTAGTCTTTATACCCTTTTTGATCTGTTATCCTCTACACAGTTTATATTGTAAAAATATTTGAGTTATATTTTTACATGTTTGTGTTTAAACATTCTAACACATTTTTTTAATTATGCATAAATCATAAAAAAATAAAATTTGAGGATCGTGGCTACAAACGTTAATCGTGAAAAGCATGCTAGCTAGCTACATTTATGCTGCTCTCAGGTTTTTAATCAGTTTGATATAAAAGTGCTTTTTTTCCGAGCCTACATTTTTGTTTTCTTCTGTGTTATCTTCAGCTATCTTATTGATGCAACTTTGGTTGTGGATAGTAAAAGTTACCTCCAGCTAAACAGTGAATTAATTTGAAACTTTTTATTGTGTAAAAAAATATTGTTTGATGTCTGTTTTAGTTAAGCGAAGTAACAGGTTTTAAATTAAGGTCGTTTTCCATAAAAGTCAGTAATTGTCGTACAACAGTTGTTGTGCACCCGCTGTAGAGATAGAAACATTTATCACGCATCATCTCTTGTGTCGCTTTGTTGTACAACATGTGTTTCCATTAAATTGATAACTGCGACTGTTGTACAACATGTGTTTCCATTAAATTGATAACTGCGACTGTTGTACAACTGTTGATTAACACTTTTTATGTTAATAGAAACAGAACTTTAATATTTGCGAAATTTCTTTTGCGAAAGTTATTTTTGGGGATTTAGCTCAAGCCTGCAAGTTAAGTCGCGAAAGATTTTTTAAACTAGTCATCTGTAACAATTTCTACCGCAGGATTTTTTATTTTTTCGTACTGAAAAGCTTGGTCTCTCGTGTAACATTTCTCGATACGTAAGTATAGATCGGCTCAAAAAATTGTTATCAATGAAATAAGTTCTTCATATCGCTTCAACGTTTGATTTCGTCAACATCCGTTGAAGAAACTTTAATTAAAGAATTATTGTTGCTTAGAAAAGTTATTTCCGTACAAAAAATAAGGCTAGGCAAGCTTTAAAAAATGGAAAAATCTTCAGCGTAACATTCTTATCAATATAAAGGATATGTCTATAAAAAAGCGAAGAATTTCCCTTTCGTAATGTAGTAGTACGAATTAATTCTCTGGTAATCAAAAAATAAGATAACGAACAATTTAGTTAGAACAAAGTCTCTGCAAAATTTTGGAATTTTAAGAATCTCTAAAAATTCCCTTTTTTATATCAACATAAACCACAACCTTCGTCAAAATAAATTGAGACAAGACATTAATTTCGAAGTTCGTCGCTATAAGTAACTGTACATCATCGTCCCAAGGGTGCCTTGGCTACTGAACCGTTATTACTGTTATTATTAGGAGGTGGACAAACAACTCGAATATACAGTGGAATCTCTCTATCTCGAACTCGCAGGGGACCAAAAAATTTGTTCGAGATAGACAAAGTTCGAGATAAAGGAAAATACCTTAGGCGGACCACAAAGGGACCGAGATTTTAGTACGAGATAGAGTGTAGTTCGAGATAGAGAGTAGTCGAGATAGAGAGATTCCAATGTAGTAGTTAATTTAAGGATACTAAGGGTATAGACACTAGACTTTCTCAAAAATTATGTTTTTTTCTTCAAAATTATTTATTGAATATAAAAGCAAATTAAGTTGTCTATAGGATAATATAAATATGAAATTTAATTTATTTTCCAGGTAGCCATAAATCGACATCTTTGTTTTTCACTAAAACGTCCGAAACTCCCCTCCGTTTTATTTTTTTTCTGCGTCATATTTATCAATCACTTTAGCATTACCATATCAACAATACCTTGTCACATTTTTTTCGAAAAAGCGCGTCGTTCGTTTTTTATTTAAAAATTTGTGAAAAAATGAATTTTTGCTCGCTCTTTTGTGTTTTAACCTGTCTTTTTCTTTAAATAATCAAAATATACATAAAATGTGACAAAGTCATTTGCAGCAGGGATCGATGAGCACGTGTGCAAAGTTTTGTTGAATTTCTCCATCGTGGAGGGGAGTTTCGGACATGTTAAGTCATGTATACATCGTGAAAAACGAACATCTAAAATTCGTCGTAAAAGAGTTTTTCGCAACCTGACCTTTACAACAATAGCCTATTCAAAGATGTGCAGAAGGTGTTAAGCGAACTACCGACAACTCATTAAATATTTATACCCTGTTAAAAGAAAAATCTGTTGTGCTGAATGTCAGTTGGTATAAAAAACTTATAGAATGTTCAAAGTGAGATTCACACATATATATTTCTTTGTTCGCTTTTCCAAAGAAACTGTGTTTGAGGTTTGCCGACCAAAAGAAGTAAATCCTTTTTTATCCTACTTCCAATCAACATTTTTGAAAAAGAAATTCAGAAGTTGGTAGAGAATATCAAACTCCACATATTTTTGAAACAAATTTTTTTTGTAAAAAAATTATATTTATACCATTACAGTATCCTTAACTGTCTAGATAAATTCCTTTTAACGCAATGTAGAACTAAAAATGCTATCTTTTTCTAACATACGGACAAATAAACTCTCTCTCGAATGAGCCTTCGTAATGTTGATCCAACACTTTAACTGGACTTATCGTTATTTATAACATAAGTGGACCACCATACTTGCTCTTTCATTTAAAAAAAACTCTTGCGCTGGGCAGATATTTTATTTTCCGGAAAAATAACGTGCATAAATTGTTTTGCAGGCATAATTTTTATCAATTATAGGCAACCATGTGACCAGCCCGTTTTAAGCACTTTTCGCCGCTATATAGCTTATTACAAAGACAAAATGCACTAAAAACTAAGTTGGTAATTGCATTGAATATTTCTATATCAGATTTACGCATTGTGGGCTTGTCAATATTTTTAGAGTGGACTTAAAAATTAGGTTATTTTCATGATTTCGAGCTGTTGAAATATGCTAATTGTTGCTGATATCAGCATGCTTATTTCCACGAATTTCAGGGTCCTCGTGGCCAACGTGTGGTTTATTTCGCTGTGTGGGGATTGCGGGAGAATGCGACATGTAAATTTTAAATGCTTTTCATCTAGTCTACGGGTGTGCGAAGTAGCGATTTCGCAACCTGTCGGCTGCCGAGCATTGACCATTAGATATTTTTACTCATATTTGAAAAATGACGAAAAAACGCCCTTGTCTCTAAATTTTAGTAAAAATGTCATTTTGTGAAAAAAATTATGTCCTATTTTTGCAATCGATGTTTAAAGGTCCTTATGTTTTTGGGACACTCGTGAATTTCTAATTCAAATCTTACAATAGCCTAACTCACTGGAATGTTCTTAAAAAAAGAATAGATAGGTTTCTTACGACAAATAAGACTAGTGGTTAAAATTTTCTATAAAATAAAGTCTCCAGAGCCTTAATTTCCAAATACTGAATGCCTGTGACTAAAAAGAATCCTCGACCATAAACCATTTTTTCACGTTTACCAACAAAAATTAAAAACTAACCGGCGCAACGTTTTGGTAATCTTCTCCATCTGAATCCATTACGTTTTCCTAATATCACTTTGCAGGACGAACTAGTATAAACTTCAACTGTCAATACATTACAACCTATCTATCTTTATTTTTTCACACAAATTAATTAAAAACCTTTATTGACGAAAACTTATTTAGATTTCTTTTAATTACTGCACATAAAAGCATGAACTTTGCCTCTAAAAAAGACATTATCCTAGTTACAATGAAAAGATTTTATCTCTTAGATACTGTCAGACAGAAAGTTTCGTTTCAAATACTCCTGAAATTCAGTTGTAGATAAAGCTTTTTGGCCTCGACCCTGCGACTCTGCTCACTAGAGGGGAAAGTTAAAATTGTGAGATAAAAGGAATCGTTAATGATTTTACTTTTTTTCGATTAATGCATTTATTTTAATACCTTTATGCGACAGAAAGATGCGACACAGACTACATTACCGTAAATGATCGATTGGGCTTATTTGTCAAAATGGGTTTTGGGGGAGGGGGCTTATTCGGGAGGGGGGGAGGGGGGGGGGGGTTATTCGGGAGTGGGGGCTTAATCGATCATTTACGGTATTAAAGAATGTAAAAAAACACACACTGTAATTGTGGTAAACAGCAACTTATAAACAAGGTGTTTAAATCAATTTTACGCATTATATATATACTACAAAACAGGTTCGACTAAAGTCCAACCAATTATTTAAAACATTTATGTCATTACTTTCTTATAAGCATATAAAAATCCAGTAAAGGATGTATTTCTTTCGTCATACGACAGAAAATTTTTTTACCTCAATAAACTTCGTGTTCATAGATTATATTACCATAAATTTGGGTATCTTTTAAACCCTATTAACACAAGAGGAGAATAAAGTGGCCGCGGCTTCTTTGACTGAGCATAACTTTTGTTCGAAACGTAATTGAGGGCTGAAATTTTGTGACTTTTTCGTAACATTTATTGAGACTTGTAGAGAGTTATTGCATTTTTTGGAGGGGGCAACTTTTTGTAAGTTGTTGGTAAGTTGTTGCCAAGGAGATATGTGAGTCAGAGGAATAAAATACAGACCAGATATGAAGGACAAATCGATGTAGCGAAATGACGTCATTTTTTTCTGATCCTAATGACGTCATCAAAATTCATTTTTTGATATGCAAATTTTTCCTATTTAGTGAATAAATCTACCACGAATTAAGGCCATACGGTCAGTGATACTTGAGAAATTTAAATTGTTTGCAATTATTTCATTTTTTACATCTGTTTGTATTAAAACTTTCTACAAGCATGCCAAATTTAAACCCTATTCGGTCCGGTTTTCTGACGGTTTTTTATTATTAACTCCTTTATGCTGTGTTGCATGGCTATGATACTAACTGTTTCAACATTTATTTATTAGACACCTGCATGCCAAATTTTTAGGTCTCATACGTTCCAGAGGCTCTAATATTGGCTATTACTCGAAACTACGCCTAAAAATCTCTATGAAATCCTTATAAACCGGAAAATATGATAACTCTTGTAAGGATTATCCTTAGAACTTGAAGCTTACAACACCACTTTGTTTCATCAAGCATAATCCTTCCGCATGTTGTGGACACGTGGTTATTCCTACTTCTCGATTTTTTTCGGATTTTACCTAAAAATCGGGATAAAACGGATTTTCGGGCAATTTTTTGCATCTTTTCATGCGAATTATGTAAAAACCGAAAAAACATAGTTAAATAACTTTTATTCAGCTTTAAGAAACTTCAAACAGAATGTGAAAATTCGCTCTAGAACTAAAGTAAATAAATTTTAAGCAGATAGTGGTATTTTGAACAAATTTCAAGTTTTCGATGACGTCACAAAAATGTGCTGACATAAGCAAAAATTTATTGCTGCCATTTTGTTCCTTTTGTGACGTACTATAAGTGTGTCAAGTTTGATTTATTTGGACAAGCCTATGAAATGTTTTTGAGGGCCCCCCGGTCAAAATATGTTCGAAAAACCCCGGACCGAATAGGGTTAACACGTAAGCATAAGAACTTCCGGATTTATAGCGTGAGGGAACTTTATTTCATCCCCCGCCCCATTTACATTAATTTACATAATTATCATATTACATTTTGATTCTATAAAGGACGTGTTCTTTTCCTTTCGTTGTGCCTTACAAAGAAAACCCTTATTTACTCTGTCGTAAATCAGAGTTCTTTTATTCATCAAAATATTCTCAACTTGTAGTCTTTAAATAATTTGTACACTGCATTTTAGGCGGAGTATACGTCCAGATACAACAATGGACGAAACTACTATTCGATGTTGCGAAAGTCATCGAGCCTATTTGTTATCAACTCTGTTAGTTACATATCTCATTTTATCCTAAAAGCTTACCAAATACTTCAACCAATTTCAATTTGACAAGCTCAAATTCAGCTTGCGTATTAGCTAGTTCTGTTTTCAACTGTTTTTGTTCTTGCTGATTTTGCCTTTTTGTGTTGGCTAACTGCACATGGAGAGACTTTAATTCTGCGTTTTTTGCAGCTAACGCTTTTTGAGAAGTTATGAAATCAGCTTGAATTTTATTCAGAATCACAGTTTTTATACGAATCTCTCGTTCAGCTTCGTGTAATTTAAGTTTTAAATTATCAGAATCTAAACTTTTTGACGAATTCTTTCCAATCTGATTAACCTCGGCTGAGCCTTTTTCTTCCAATGGTTGGCTGCATTCTTGCATTTTCAGGTTTCTCATCGACAATAAAGAAACAGTCGGATCATTAGATTCTTTGCATTTCTCATTTCTTTTTGACAACGGATAAAATTTTCCCGCAGGCCACAGAATGCTATCGGTGCTTCTGTAATCTTCTTCGTACCCTTTTTTTTGACATATCTTTAAATCTTCCTTTATTTTTAATAGTTTTCTTTCTCTTTTTAACGATGTGCCATCGGGTTTAACCTAAAACACAAAGGTCTTCGATTTTTAGCAAATGTTTGCAATGAAAAGATTACTCGTATAAAGATCGTGTATAAGTAGTGCAATTTTATACGGCACTGGCATAATTGCTTAACCCTTTACAGGTTGCAGCTATATTAGAGCAATAGGGCACCAAATAGACATTTTTCTTTTAAGATTTATTATAATCATTCATGGCAGAGTTACGTGTGGCTGACAGAGAGAACCATTTCAAGTAAGTATCTTACTATAATGTATGTAAACTTATGTAAACATGGTGAAAAAAGTACAAACTGAAGACTAAGAAGATTAAAACTATGGTCTTTAATTTCTAGGTTTTTGAGAATGTCTCTCGAACGATTTGACCATTTACTTTATTGACATCATGCTTAAATTTAA
The DNA here is from genome assembly GCA_030067915.1 of Hydractinia echinata. Taxonomy (NCBI): domain Eukaryota; kingdom Metazoa; phylum Cnidaria; class Hydrozoa; order Anthoathecata; family Hydractiniidae; genus Hydractinia; species Hydractinia echinata. The sequence goes on from JASGCC010000030.1 coordinate 1,103,221, forward strand.
ACTTCAAGTGAGGTGGCAAAACTTTCATTTCCTTGGTAACCATTTTGCAAAAAGTAGCATCTCCATCGTCATCATCAGAGCTTTCCTCATCCTCAATTAACTTCTGGTGGATAGATTTAAGCATTTCAATTTCGTTATTATTTTCCCTCGCTTTTTAAATTTACGTATCTTGGACGGTTTTTTCGGCACAAATGTTCGGTGACTTCAAGGCCTCGGGGGAATCCAGGTCATTGAATGTTGACTTAGTGTCATCTTGCTCATCTAGAAACATCTGGGTTATCGTTCGCTGTTACACTTGATATTGTTTGTTTCCACCTTAAAAAAGGTGTTAACCAGCTAAGAAAATCTCTTTTTCTGCGACTTCTGCTTCTTTCGAACCAGATCCTGATTTGGTAGCATTTTTGTATGCGTTCTTTTCTTGCTGTACCGTTTCTTTAGGTTTTCGAACCTATTTTTACCATCACCTGAAGTAAAAAAAACCTAATAAATTTGTGATGTCTAAGAAGTGAATATTATATATTATATTTTAGTATTAGTTTATAAATTTTACCCTCAGCTAATTCAAGAGCTGCTTCTACTGCATTCCATGCGTTGTTAACACGATCCTTCTTCTTGTAACATTTTTTATCGTACAAACATTTTTATTTTTGGACTTTGATGGAAAGTCGTTCGTTGTCTTGTAAATCAAACGTTGGTTTCGGCATTCAATATTATTCCTACTCTTTCGAAAACAACACAGCAACTAACATTAATATAGAGAGCAAGCAAAAAACCCCAATAATAACCTCGCTTTCTGTGCCCTTTCGTATTGGTGCCATCATGGTTTCTTATTATCTATTTCATAAGATCACGTAAGTACTTGCTGTATTACAAGTAGACCTTCCTCTTGTCAAAATGTTCTACGGGTACATTTATCATTACATTGGACAAAAAACGTTTTTGCACTCCACGTGGTTTGTGAAACATAAACAAATCACTTTAAATTTTCAATCCATAATGTGTGTCCTTTGTTAAGTCTTTTATCTTTTCCGACATAATGTAAAGATCAACAAATAGAGCGACGAACCAAGGCGATGAATATCAAAACATTTTGATATTCATCGCCCATCATTTTTGCGTTCATCGCCGAACTTTTTGGGTTGGGCGACTGAATTTAGCATTCCCACCAAACTCATCGTCGACGATGAAGTATGGGCGATAGCGATCATCGCCGCAGTGGGAACCAAGCTTAATAATCAACAGTAAGAATTATAGGTGCTTCACATTGACCTTCTTGACAGAAAGATCATTAATAAACTCCATGCAGACTCAACTCAGCTACTGAGTGAATCTATAAGGCAGTCAGAAGCTATAGTCCGAAAACACCAGGGTAGGGCAGCCTTCCAATCTACAAGAGCTGAGTGCTTGCTTTCTATTGCATTATTAACGCAGCGAGCAAAAAATCGACAAACCCTAGGTAGGCCAGCACCCAACCTGAAAGCGCCCAGTGTTGCTCTCAATGCATTCATAACAGAGCGAGCAAAAATAGTTTTAGTACAACGCATAAAGGACAACTTACATGCTTGTCCGTTTCAAGTATTCTTTTTCTGAAGGACGTATCTTGAGGTAAAAAAAATGCAATTTTAAAATATTGATGTATTTAACGGCAAAACAAGGAAGAAAGTCATGACCATTCTGTAGTTTAAAGATATGTAACGTTACTTATTTACTTTTTATAACGCTGTTTAGGTTACGGATGTAACACGAATTTCTTTACGCATTATATTATTTTTTCGTAAGGTTATTTTAGCTTAAAACGTTTAATAGCAGATCGCGACTTAGAAAGTAAGAATTATTTAAATATGTGGTTTAACAATAGAAAACACGAGGAGCTTATTTCTGAATCCACCGCGACAAATCAATGCAAATTCTAGCAGGCAAAATTATTTCACACTGTCCGCCTTTTGACCCACAGAGAAAAAACCCTTGGTGGTATTAGGATTCGTATTGTTATATTTTTTATATATATTAAAAAGGAGGAAGTAATAGCTCATTCAGTGTCTATCGCAACCATAAATACTAAACAACAAGAATATTTTTTTAACTTCTGTGTCGGCAAAAGTAGCAAAATTGGTTCCAAAATAGAAAGAATTTTGTGTGTTCTTAAAGCATTGTAGATGTAAAATGTCATCTGATCCGATGTTTTAACTCTATTTATTAAAATTAAAGTTAATTTGAAAAACAGCTTTTGGGAAATTCAGCTAAATAATCTAAGTAATTAGATATCCAAATTAAACTTAAGTTACACGTGAGACAGTTTCGTAGTGTGAAAAAGTGGAAAAAAGTGTTACGATGAAGGCAATCAACCAAACTAAATTATTGATTTAAAATGTGAGTTGTCCGGACACTATACTTGGTCGTAAGTTTTATCGTCAAAAGTAGCACGATACTGTTCCGTGCGTCTAGGTAAGAACGTGACTTTCAACTAGCATAATAATGTATGTAGCAAAAAATAACAGACAATTCTTTACTCTTGCTTAAACTAGAATTACCACAGCTATCAAGCTAAATAGAATGCTTCACAATACCTTTTGAAGGTTCCAACTGTACATCACTTTGTTTTCTGGCTTCAAACATTGCTTTACCATCCTTTAATGATATATTTGGTTTATCGGTTTGTACTTCATTGTTTGGGTTCGGTTTATTAAACACCTTTGAAGGGACATCCATTTTAGGAGGTTTTGTGGGCAGTCCAGTTGATAAAGAACAAGTTAATACTTTTTGTGGTGTTTTAGGTGCGGCTTGACATTTTCTGCTTGGTTTTTGGGATACCGGCGGTTTTTCTGTTGTTAGAAATTCAACTATCACATTACAAAGTTGGATTTGTCAAGAATAGTGTAAGCAATTTTTGTCTTCGTCACGATGTCGTGCACATCAATTGTGGACATTTCATCCAATTCAGGTCAAGCTTTCTGGGGCTCTAAAAAGCAGGGACAGGGGGTAGGCGGGAAGGGGGGGGTACTTTGAAATTGTTAATAGGGATATTTAAAAAAAAATTGTACCTTTTTTTCTTGACAACCTGAAGCTAACTAAGAGTGATCAAAAGTCATAAAATTCAACCCATAAAACAGTATTTTTTAGAAGTTATTACAAAAAATTGGAAGAGGTGGGGGCTTAGCCGATCCGAAAAGGGGGTTAAGTTAAAAGCTTCTAGTTATATAATTTCAAACACAGGTTGTCACTATCTTTATAACAGGTTTTGAATAATTACCTGAGTGTGTTGGTGCTGGTGATTTTGTAGGCGCATTTAATGGCTTTTTTCCTATCAATGGTTTGGAAGTTATGTTTGGCTTAATTGGTGATGAAATTTGGAATCCATTTCGGCGTACTTTTGATGCATTTTGACTTGTTTGAGTTGGTTTGGTGGATACACGTGGGTTATCTATAAAGACAAACAATAAAATAAAAACATACATTTAAATTAAAATTGGACAGACTGCTGACCTTGGGGTATCGCGTTCGCCTCCTGTGCTAAAGGGTGTGGGTGTGGGGTATTTTGGATCTCGTTTTAGGGGGATAGGTGAAAGGTGATAATTTTACCACTTCTATTAAATTTAAGAAAGGACAAACGATACGGCTATGAAACTTGGCACAGAAACTCTCTAAAATAGAAAAAGTGATTTGACGCCTTTAGTTTTTGCCGACATCATCATTTCCAAAAACGGATTCTTTTTCTTTTTTTCATTTTACATATATTTGCCTAATTTGCCTTAAAAGTACAATTAGATGAGAAGAGATGTTTCTTTATAAAAAATTTTGTTGGAAGTCTCCAAAAACATTCAATATTTTTCCAACCACCTACGAAAGAATGTAAAAAAAAAACCCTTTTCTTTTGGTAACGAAAACAACACTTTCCACATCTCCTAATGTGGCAAAATCAAAAGTCCTACAAATACCACATCTAGAACAAAATTGTTAAAAAATAACTGATGGAGTAATAAAATTGCCCATTGCCCATCCCCCCCTCCACAAATAAACAGAAGAAAAAAAAAGGGCTAAGATAAATAAATAAATTTTAGGTTTCTCAAATTATAATAAATCATAATAACAATTACACTCAATGAAACGTTATCAGTAATAACTTACTATCAGTTTTTGACCATCTCTCGAATAAAATCTTCCACATAAATACAATAAATAAAAATTAATGCAATACAAAAAACGTCTGGTTAAAACATGGAGGTATAAATGTTAGAAATTTTATATTCACTCTAAACCACCACAAGTTCGATACTTTCTGACATTTTCCCGGAAGAAGTGACGATAGAGACCATTCGTGAAAGTGAATCTACGTATAATTTCTCCGAAAAAACTTGAATTGTTTTAAACATTTTTGTTAATGTCAATGATTCGCGAAACTTATTCTCAACAAAATCACTAATTAATTCCCTCGCAAATTTTATTAAGTTTCACGAAAACTAAACTTGTTGATCTCGTCAATCGGTTTGGAAACATCAGAGGTACGCACGGAATGTTTTGGCAAGCTTTGTGAACAAAGGCAGAGAGAAAAATTAGTGTTTAGTGTCTATAAAGAGAACTTAATCGCTATAGCATAAACCAAAGCAAAATTAATATTAAAGAAACCTAAATAAATTGAATATTAGCAAAGCTACCTGAGAGTTTTTTTCGCTGTTGTCTCCTTCTTCATCCATTCCTTGGTACCACTTTACATACTAATTAGTATAGACTTTATCACAAGAAATACTTGCAATCTGAAACAGCTGATATCAGAAGAAGCTTATTAAATCTATTAAATGACCCATTGAAGTACAAACTTTCCTTAGATAAAACCAATTTATCTCTTAGCAACTGTCAGACAACTTTAGATTCTAATTATGCATGTCTTGTAGATAGTTTTGTTTTTCAAGCGTGTCGGGTTGCTTTGCGCTGTTCTCGTTTCTTTTGTCGCACGTAATTCGATATACTAAGAATAACACGGAAGTTTATCTTCCAATATTTGCAAACAATGTGTACGTCTTTTTGTTTGAGATTTTAAAAGCGTCTTTACTTTTAAAGTAAAATATGCATCGCTCTGTTTTTAGCTTTTCTGTCGTCCAAAAAATACTGCATCAGTTCCCTGGAAGACAAGTCAGCCTTGCGAAAATGCGCTTTGCTCAATCCATACACGTGACCCTTGAGGAACAAAAGCGGCCAAAAAAGGCGCTTGCAATAACGCATGTTATTCAGTTATTTGGTTACGCGTCGAGCAGCAAAATGTCATATTTGGCCTATGCTTCTCCTAGCAACGGGTAACCATGGCAACCAATCAATGAAATTTTTGACTTAATTTCGTCGTACCGTCACATACTATGATATCCTCATCAAGTATCTTCAGAAAGACAATCCTCTGCGATATAGTTTTTTTCTAGGGGTACCACCTTAAAGCCCGGTTTCCGGTGTTTCATATTTTTTGCATTATTTAGGTATAATATGGACAAAATTTTCCCGGTTTTCTCATTTTGGGGTTATTTTCATGACTGTGATCAGGAAAAGTCGAGAAGAAAAGAAAAAAAATTTCATCGATCGGACTTGAACCCGTGCGTTCTACGGAACCACTGTTTCCGTTTTGGGCAATTGGTTAAGCCCTAGGGCCTTACACTATTGTACAAAGTTTTTTTGGACAGGATGTGGGTACTCACTCCCAGGCGAATCCGGATTATCGAAGCGAACAGTTATTTAGGTTATGAAAGTAGTGCTAGTCATAGAACACTGATTTGCGCATTCTCCCAAATTGCAGCGCTTTTCTGCTTAACGTGGTTCCCCCTAGAAAAAATTTCTAAATTTCAAGAATTGTCATTTAGCTGTTTTCTGACAGCAAATTCATCTTAGAATGCCGTGGCAAGTAGTGCTTATGACAAATTTAGATTTTTATTGCGCATTCTGCCACTTTTTTCCAACCAACCGCAAATATAAGTGCATAGCAACGCCCATAGCAACCATTTTCGCATTTTTAGACAGCTTTCTTGCCCCTCCGTCGATGTTTAATTCCTTGCAATAGCTAGATGATACTTTAGGTCTTCCTAAGACAATATATGACAGTTCTGAATATTAAATGCGGTGTTCCACAAGCATTCAGAAAGCTGTCTTAACGACGCACCCTCCGAAGTGAACTCGTCAGAGTTTACTCGTCATCAATTAGACTTAAGACTTATGGTATTTGGTGCTTTTCAGGTCGAAATAGTGCGGGCGTACACCTTTTGTCGATCCACAAGTCAAGAATGTCCATAAAATAATCTTTAAACAAGTTTTTTGCCGTTTAAGTTCGGAATTCACGCGAAACAAGAATTCTTAAGATCGAAGCACCCACGCTGTACAATTTCTTCTGTGGATGCAGGCATTAGTACCACCTAGTGTTTAAACGAAACCGATTTTCAGATCGAAGTTTTGTCTTTCAGTTATTTTGTCGAGATATTGCCTGTTTCGCCCTGTTTTAGCTTTTGTGTCGTCCAAAAAATACCGCATCATTTCTCTGGAAGACGAGTCAGCCTTGCGAAAATGCGCTTTGCTGAATCCATACACGTGACCTTGAGGAACAAAAGCGGCCAAAAAAGCGCTTGCCAATAACGCATGTTATTCAGTTATTTGGTTAGGCGTCGAGCAGCAAAATGTCATATTTTGCCTATACTTCTCCTAGCAACGGGTAACCATGGCAACCAATCAATGAAATTTTTGACTTAATTTTGTCGTACCGTCACATACTATGATATCCTCATCAAGTATCTTCAGAAAAGACAATCCTCTGCGATATAGTTTTTTTCTAGGGGTACCACCTTAAAGCCGGTTTCCGGTGTTCATATTTTTTGCACTATTAAAGCATAATATGGACAAAATTTTCCCGGTTTTCTCATTTTGGGGTTATGTTCATGACTGTGATCAGGACAAGTCGAGAAGAAAAGAAAAAAAAATTTCATCGATCGGACTTGAACACGTGCGTTCTACGGAACCACTGTTTCCGTTTTGGGCAATTGGTTAAGCCCTAGGGCCTTACACTATTGTACAAAGTTTTTTGGACAGGATGTGGGTACTCACTCCCAGGCGAATCCGGATTATCGAAGCGAACAGTTATTTAGGTTATGAAAGTAGTGCTAGTCATAGAACACTGATTTGCGCATTCTCCCAAATTGCAGCGCTTTTCTGCTTAAGGTGGTTCCCCTAGAAAAAATTTCTAAATTTCAAGAATTGTCATTTAGCTGTTTTCTGACAGCAAATTCATCTTAGAATACCGTGGCAAGTAGTGCTTATGACAAATTTAGGTTTTTATTGCGGATTCTGCCACTTTTTCCAACCAACCGCAAATATAAGTGCATAGCAACGCCCATAGCAACCATTTTCGCATTTTTAGACAGCTTTCTTGCCCCTCCGTCGATGTTTAATTCCTTGCAATAGCTAGATGATACTTTAGGGCTTTCTAAGACAATATATGACAGTTCTGAATATTAAATGTGGTGTTCCACAAGCATTCAGAAAGCTGTCTTAACGACGCACCCTCCGAAGTGAACTCGTCAGAGTTTACTCGTCATCAATTAGACTTAAGACTTAAGGTATTTGGTGCTTTTCAGGTCGAAATAGTGCTGGCGTACACCTTTTGTCGATCCACAAGTCAAGTATGTCCATAAAATAATCTTTAAACAAGTTTTTTGCCGTTTAAGTTCGGAATCCACGCGAAACAAGAATTCTCAAGATCGAAGCACCCACGCTGTACAATTTCTTCTGTGGATGCAGGCATTAGTACCACCTAGTGTTTAAACGAAACTGATTTTCAAATCGAAGTTTTGTCTTTCAGTTATTTTGTCGAGATATTGCCTGTTTCGCCCTGTTTTAGCTTTTCTGTCGTCCAAAAAATACCGCATCAGTTCTCTGGAAGACGAGTCAGCCTTGCGAAAATGCGCTTTGCTCAATCCATACACGTGACACTTGAGGAACAAAGTCGGCCAAAAAGGCGCTTGCAATAACGCATGTTATTCAGTTATTTGGTTAGGCGTCGAGCAGCAAAATGTCATATTTTGCCTATACTTCTCCTAGCAACGGGTAACCATGGCAACCAATCAATGAAATTTTTGACTTAATTTTGTCGTACCGTCACATACTATGATATCCTCATCAAGTATCTTCAGAAAAGACAATCCTCTGCGATATAGTTTTTTTTTCACCGGAAACCGGCTTTAAGGTGGTACCCACCTTAAAGCCGGTTTCCGGTGTTCATATTTTTTGCACTATTAAGGCATAATATGGACAAAATTTTCCCGGTTTTCTCATTTTGGGGTTATTTTCATGACTGTGATCAGGACAAGTCGAGAAGAAAAGAAAAAAAAATTTCATCGATCGGACTTGAACACGTGCGTTCTACGGAACCACTGTTTCCGTTTTGGGCAATTGGTTAAGCCCTAGGGCCTTACACTATTGTACAAAGTTTTTTTGGACAGGATGTGGGTACTCACTCCCAGGCGAATCCGGATTATCGAAGCGAACAGTTATTTAGGTTATGAAAGTAGTGCTAGTCATAGAACACTGATTTGCGCATTCTCCTAAATTGCAGCGCTTTTCTGCTTAAGGTGGTTCCTCTAGAAAAAATTTCTAAATTTCAAGAATTGTCATTTAGCTGTTTTCTGACAGCAAATTCATCTTAGAATATCGTGGCAAGTAGTGCTTATGACAAATTTAGGTTTTTATTGCGCATTCTGCCACTTTTTCCAACCAACCGCAAATATAAGTGCATAGCAACGCCCATAGCAACCATTTTCGCATTTTAAGACAGCTTTCTAGCCCCTCCGTCGATGGTTAATTCCTTGCAATAGCTACAATCAGTGACAAAACATATTGGCAAAACTCAGAGAAATTCAGTTAAGTATAGCAACTGAAGTTTACTCCCCCCCTCCCCCTATATCAAGGCTTTTTTTGCAGACAAAAACACTCTCAGGGCACTGATACAGGGGGAAGGGGAGAATTCACAGCTGTCATCACTGTTTTGCCATTTATTTTGTCCAGGATTGTAATTGATGACGAGTAAACTCTGACGAGTTCACTTCGGAGGGTGCGTCGTTAAAACAGCTTTCTGAATGCTTGTGGAATACCACATTTAATATTCAGAACTGTCATATATTGTCTCAGGAGGCCCTAAAGTATCATCTAGCTATTGCAAGGAATTAAACATCCACGGAGGGGCAAGAAAGCTGTCTAAAAATGCGAAAATGGTTGCTATGGGCGTTGCTATGCACTTATATTTGCGGTTGGTTGGAAAAGTGGCAGAATGCGCAATAAAACCTAAATTTGTCATAAGCACTACTTGCCACGGTATTCCAAGAGGAATTTGCTGTCAGAAAACATCTAAATGACAATTCTTGACATTTAGAAATTTTTTCTAGGGGAACCACCTTAAGCAGAAAAGCGCTGCAATTTGGGGAGAATGCGCAAATCAGTGTTCTATGACTAGCACTACTTTCATAACCTAAATAACTGTTCGCTTCGATAATCCGGATTCGCCTGGGAGTGAGTACCCACATCCTATCCAAAAAACTTTGTACAATAGTGTAAGCCCCTAGGGCTTAACAATTTACCCAAAACGGAAACAGTGGTTCCGAAGAATGCACGGGTTCAAGTCCGATCGATCAAATTTTTTTTTATTTTCTTCTCGACTTTTCCTGATCACAGTCATGAAAATAACCCATAAAAAAAGAAAACCGAGAAAATGTTGTCCATATTATGCCTAAATAGTGCAAAAATATGAACACCGGAAACCGGCTTTAAGGTGGTACCGCTAGAAAAAAACTATATCGCAGAGGATTTTCTTTTCTGAAGATACCTGATGAGGATATCATAGTATGTGATGATACGACAAATTAAGTCAAAAATTTCATTGATTGGTTGCCATGGTTACCCGTTGCTTGGAGAAGTATAGGCAAAATATCACATTTTGCTGCTCGACGCCTAACCAAATAACTGAACAACATGCGTTATTGCAAGCGCCTTTTTGGCCGCTTTTGGTCCTCAAGAGTCACGTGTATGGATTGAGCAAAACGCCTTTTCGCAAGGCTGACTCGTCTTCCAGAGAACTGATGCGGTATTTTTTGGACGACAGAAAAGCTAAAACAGGGCGAAACAAGCAATATCTCGACAAAATAACTCAAAGACAAAACTGCGATTTGAAAATCGGTTTCGTTTAAACACTAGGTGGTACTAATGCCTGCATCCACAGAAGAAATTGTACAGCGTGGGTGCTTCGATCTTGAGAATTCTTGTTTCGCGTGGATTCCGAACTTAAACGGCAAAACACTTGTTTAAAGATTATTTTATGGACATTCTTGACTTGTGGATTGACAAAAGGTGTACGCCAGCACTATGTCGACCTGAAAAGCACCAAATACCTTAAGTCTTAAGTCTAATTGATGACGAGTAAACTCTGACGAATTCACTTCCGAGAGTGCGTCGTTAAAACAGCTTTCTGAATGCTTGTGGAATACCACATTTAATATTCAGAACTGTCATATATTGTCTCAGGAGGCCCTAAAGTATCATCTAGCTATTGCAAGGAATTAAACATCGACGGAGGGGCAAGAAAGCTGTCTAAAAATGCGAAAATGGTTGCTATGGGCGTTGCTATGCACTTATATTTGCGGTTGGTTGGAAAAAGTGGCAGAATGCGCAATAAAAACCTAAATTTGTCATAAGCACTACTTGCCACGGTATTCCAAGAGGAATTTGCTGTCAGAAAACAGCTAAATGACAATTCTTGAAATTTAGAAATTTTTTCTAGGGGAACCACCTTAAGCAGAAAAGCGCTGCAATTTGGGAGAATGCGCAAATCAGTGTTCTATGACTAGCACTACTTTCATAACCTAAATAACTGTTCGCTTCGATAATCCGGATTCGCCTGGGAGTGAGTACCCACATCCTATCCAAAAAACTTTGTACAATAGTGTAAGCCCCTAGGGCTTAACAATTTACCCAAAACGGAAACAGTGGTTCCGAAGAATGCACGGGTTCAAGTCCGATCGATCAAATTTTTTTTTCTATTCTTCTCGACTTTTCCTGATCACAGTCATGAAAATAACCCATAAAAAAAGAAAACCGAGAAAATGTTGTCCATATTATGCCTAAATAGTGAAAAATATGAACACCGGAAACCGACTTTAAGGTGGTACCGCTAGAAAAAAACTATATCGCAGAGGATTTTCTTTTCTGAAGATACCTGATGAGGATATCATAGTATGTGACGGTACGACAAAATTAAGTCAAAAATTTCATTGATTGGTTGCCATGGTTACCCGTTGCTTGGAGAAGTATAGGCAAAATATGACATTTTGCTGCTCGACGCCTAACCAAATAACTGAACAACATGCGTTATTGCAAGCGCCTTTTTGGCCGCTTTTGGTCCTCAAGAGTCACGTGTATGGATTGAGGAAAGCGCATTTTCGCAAGGCTGACTCGTCTTCCAGAGAACTGATGCGGTATTTTTTGGACGACAGAAAAGCTAAAACAGGGCGAAACAAGCAATATCTCGACAAAATAACTCAAAGACAAAACTGCGATTTGAAAATCGGTTTCGTTTAAACACTAGGTGGTACTAATGCCTGCATCCACAGAAGAAATTGTACAGCGTGGGTGCTTCGATCTTGAGAATTCTTGTTTCGCGTGGATTCCGAACTTAAACGGCAAAAAACTTGTTTAAAGATTATTTTATGGACATTCTTGACTTGTGGATTGACAAAAGGTGTACGCCAGCACTATGTCGACCTGAAAAGCACCAAATACCTTAAGTCTTAAGTCTAATTGATGACGAGTAAACTCTGACGAATTCACTTCCGAGAGTGCGTCGTTAAAACAGCTTTCTGAATGCTTGTGGAATACCACATTTAATATTCAGAACTGTCATATATTGTCTCAGGAGGCCCTAAAGTATCATCTAGCTATTGCAAGGAATTAAACATCGACGGAGGGGCAAGAAAGCTGTCTAAAAATGCGAAAATGGTTGCTATGGGCGTTGCTATGCACTTATATTTGCAGTTGGTTGGAAAAAGTGGCAGAATGCGCAATAAAAACCTAAATTTGTCATAAGCACTACTTGCCACGGTATTCCAAGAGGAATTTGCTGTCAGAAAACAGCTAAATGACAATTCTTGAAATTTAGAAATTTTTTCTAGGGGAACCACCTTAAGCAGAAAAGCGCTGCAATTTTGGAGAATGCGCAAACCAATGCTCTATGACTAGCACTACTTTCATAACCTAATTAACTGTTCCCTTCGAGAATCCGGATTCGCCTGGGAGTGAGTACCCACATCCTTTCCAAAAAACTTTGTACAATAGTGTAAGCCCCTAGGGCTTAACAATTTACCCAAAACGGAAACAGTGGTTCCGAAGAATGCACTGGTTCAAGTCCGATCGATCAAATTTTTTTTTCTTTTCTTCTCGACTTTTCCTGATCACAGTATTGAAAATAACCCAAAGAAAAAAGAAAACCGGGAAAATTTTGTCCATATTATGCCTAAATAGTGCAAAAAATATGAACACCGGAAACCGGCTTTAAGGTGGTACCCCTAGGAAAAAACTATATCGCAGAGAATTGTCTTTTCTGAAGATACTTGATGAGGATATCATAGTATGTGACGGTACGACAAAATTAAGTCAAAAATTTCATTGATTGGTTGCCATGGTTACCCGTTGCGAGGAGAAGTATAGGCAAAATATGACATTTTGCTGCTCGACGCCTAACCAAATAACTGAACAACATGCGTTATTGCAAGCGCCTTTTTGGCCGCTTTTGTTCCTCAAGGGTCACGTGTATGGATTGAGCAAAGCGCATTTTCGCAAGGCTGACTCGTCTTCCAGAGAACTGATGCGGTATTTTTTGGACGACAGAAAAGCTAAAACAGGGCGAAACAGGCAATATCTCGACAAAGTAACTCAAAGACAAAACTTCGATTTGAAAATCGGTTTCGTTTAAACACTAGGTGGTACTAATGCCTGCATCCACAGAAGAAATTGTACAGCGTGGGTGCTTCGATCTTGAGAATTCTTGTTTCGCGTGGATTCCGAACTTAAACGGCAAAAAACTTGTTTAAAGATTATTTTATGGACATTCTTGACTTTTGGATCGACAAAAGGTGTACGCCAGCACTGTTTCGACCTGAAAAGCACCAAATACCTTAAGTCTTAAGTCTAATTGATGACGAGTAAACTCTGACGAGTTCACTTCGGAGAGTGCGTCGTTAAGACAGCTTTCTGAGTGCTTGTGGAACACCACATTTAATATTCAGAACTGTCATATATTGTCTTAGGGGGCCCTAAAGTATCATCTAGCTATTGCAAGGAATTAAACATCGACGGAGGGGGAAGAAAACTGTCTAAAAACGCGAAAATGGTTGCTATGGGCGTTGCTATGCACTTATATTTGCGGTTGGTTGGAAAAAGTGGCAGAATGCGCAATAAAAACCTAAATTTGTCATAAGCACTACTTGCCACAGTATTCCAAAATGAATTTGCTGTCAGAAAAAGCCTAAATGACAATTCTTGAAATTTAGAAATTTTTTCTAAGGGAACCACCTTAAGCAGAAAAGCGCTGCAATTTCGGAGAATGCGCAAAGCAGTGCTCTATGACTAGCACTACTTTCATAACCTAAATAACTGTTCGCTTCGATAATCCGGATTCGCCTGGGAGTGAGTACCCACATCCTATCTAAAAAACTTTGTACAATAGTGTCAGCCCCTAGGGCTTAACCAATTGCCCAAAACGGAAACAGTGGTTCCGAAGAATGCACGGGTTCAAGTCCGATCAATAAATTTTTTTTTTCTTTTCTTTTCGACATTTCCTGATCACAGTCATGAAAATAACCCAAAAAAAAAGAAAACCGGGAAAATTTTGTCCGTATTATGCCTAAATAGTGCAAAAATATGAACACCGGAAACCGGCTTTAAGGTGGTACCCCTAGAAAAAAACTATATCGCAGAGGATTGTCTTTTCTGAAGATACCTGATGAGGATATCATAGTATGTGACGGTACGACAAAATTAAGTCAAAAATTTCATTGATTGGTTGCCATGGTTACCCGTTGCTAGGAGAAGTATAGGCAAAATATAACATTTTGCTGCTCGACGCCTAACCAAATAACTGAATAACATGCGTTATTGCAAGCGGCTTTTTGGCCGCCTTTGTTCCTCCAGGATCACGTGTATGGATTGAGCAAAGCGCATTTTCGCAAGGCTGAATCGTCTTCCAGAGAAATGATGCGGTATTTTTTGGACGACAGAAAAGCTAAAACAGGGCGAAACAGGCAATATCTCGACAAAATAACTCAAAGACAAAACTTCGATTTGAAAATCGGTTTCGTTTAAACACTAGGTTGTACTAATGCCTGCATCCACAGAAGAAATTGTACAGCGTGGGTGCTTCGATCTTGAGAATTCTTGTTTCGCGTGGATTCCGAACTTAAATGGCACAAAACTTGTTTAAAGATTATTTTATGGACATTCTTGACTTGTGGATTGACAAAAGGTGTACTCCAGCACTATGTCGACCTGAAAAGCACCAAATACCTTAAGTTTTAAGTCTAATTGATGACGAGTAAACTCTGACGAGTTCACTTCGGAGAGTGCGTCGTTAAAACAGCTTTCTGAATGCTTGTGGAATACCACATTTAATATTCAGAACTGTCATATATTGTCTCAGGAGGCCCTAAAGTATCATCTAGCTAATGCAAGGAATTAAACATCGACGGAGGGGCAAGAAAGCTGATTAAAAATGCGAAAATGGTTGCTATGGGCGTTGCTATGCACTTATATTTGCGGTTGGTTGGAAAAAGTGGCAGAATGCGCAGTAAAAACCTAAATTTGTCATAAGCACTACTTGCCACGGTATTCCAAGAGGAATTTGCTGTCAGAAAACAGCTAAATGACAATTCTTGAAATTTAGAAACTTTTTCTAGGGGAACCACCCTCTTATACCTGGGCTTTTTTGGCGCTTGTAACCCTGGGGGGGGGGCACAAAGTGCCCGCGGGCCATAAATCCTGAACCACTTGAGCTAAAGTGATGAAACTTGGCTCAGTTGGAGAATGTTTTAGTACAAACTCAATCCAGGTAAAAAAAATAATTTGATGACGTCATAGGGATTAGAAATGACGTCACACATGTGAAAAATGGTCATTTTCCCAATTTTTCAGTACGTTTTAATTTCTCGTGTGTTACTAATGATATGGCCTTGATTCTTGGTAGATTTGTGGAATGAATACCAAAATATGTGTTTCAAATGATAAAAGTAATTTTAATGACGTCATTGGGATAAAAAATGACGTCATTTCGGCAAAAAAAATGCTTATTTTAACGATAAAGATAAAAAGACCCGTTCTACCAGAAATATTGATGCTCATGTCATTAAACTTGGCATATATGTAGAACATGACATTTAAAGATAATCGAGGTAAGGAAAACAATAAAATGACGTCATTGGGATCCGAAATGACGTCAATTTGCTGGATCGATATTTCCTTCAAATCTGGTCTGCTTTTTGTCCCTAGTAACCATATATCACCTTAGCAACACCTTGGTTACCACTTAGTAACCAACATACATGTAATAAATAATTATATACCCAATACAACATCTTATAACATTCTTACATGAATGTCAACGGTTTTCAAAATTCCAAAACATTTACACCCGTCCAAAAAATGCAATACCCCCCGCAAAGTACAAAATTTTTCCAAAAATTTTTTTTCATCAGAAGCCATAATAAAAGTTAGGAATAGTCACAAAATTTTAGCACTTAATCACATGTGTATCTAAAGTTATGCCTAGTCAAAAAGGCCGCGGGCACTTTGTGCCCCCCCCCAGGTATAATAGGGTTAAGCAGAAAAGCGCTGCAATTTCGGAGAATGCGCAAACCAGTGCTCTATGACTAGCACTACTTTCATAACCTAAATAACTGTTCGCTTCGATAATCCATATTCGCCTATTAGTGAGTACCCACATCCTATCCAAAAAACTTTGTACAATAGTGTAAGCCCCTAGGGCTTAACCAATTGCCCAAAACGGAAACAGTGGTTCCGAAGAATGCACGGGTTCAAGTCCGATCAATAAATTTTTTTTTTCTTTTCTTCTCGACATTTCCTGATCACAGTCATGAAAATAACCCATAAAAAAAGAAAACCGAGAAAATTTTGTCCGTATTATGCCTAAATAGTGCAAAAATATGAACACCGGAAACCGGCTTTAAGGTGGTACCCCTAGAAAAAAACTATATCGCAGAGGATTGTCTTTTCTGAAGATACCTGATGAGGATATCATAGTATGTGACGGTACGACAAAATTAAGTCAAAAATTTCATTGATTGGTTGCCATGGTTACCCGTTGCTAGGAGAAGTATAGGCAAAATATAACATTTTGCTGCTCGACGCCTAACCAAATAACTGAATAACATGCGTTATTGCAAGCGGCTTTTTGGCCGCCTTTGTTCCTCCAGGATCACGTGTATGGATTGAGCAAAGCGCATTTTCGCAAGGCTGAATCGTCTTCCAGAGAACTGATGCGGTATTTTTTGGACGACAGAAAAGCTAAAACAGGGCGAAACAGGCAATATCTCGACAAAATAACTCAAAGACAAAACTTCCATTTGAAAATCGGTTTCGTTTAAACACTAGGTGGTACTAATGCCTGCATCCACAGAAGAAATTGTACAGCGTGGGTGTTTCGATCTTGAGAATTCTTGTTTCGCGTGGATTTCGAACTTAAACGGCAAAAAACTTGTTTAAAGATTATTTTATGGATATTCTTGACTTGTGGATCGACAAAAGGTGTACGCCAGCACTGTTTCGACCTGAAAAGCACCAAATACCTTAAGTCTTAAGTCTAATTGATGACGAGTAAACTCTGACGAGTTCACTTCGGAGAGCGCGTCGTTAAAACAGCTTTCTGAATACTTGTGGAACACCACATTTAATATTCAGAACTGTCATATATTGTCTCAGGAGGCCCTAAAGTATCATCTAGCTATTGCAAGGAATTAAACATCGACGGAGGGGGAAGAAAACTGTCTAAAAACGCGAAAATGGTTGCTATGGGCGTTGCTATGCACTTATATTTGCGGTTGGTTGGAAAAAGTGGCAGAATGCGCAGTAAAAACCTAAATTTGTCATAAGCACTACTTGCCACGGTATTCCAAGAGGAATTTGCTGTCAGAAAACAGCTAAATGACAATTCTTGAAATTTAGAAATTTTTTCTAGGGGAACCACCTTAAGCAGAAAAGCGCTGCAATTTCGGAGAATGCGCAAACCAGTGCTCTATGACTAGCACTACTTTCATAAACTAAATAACTGTTCGCTTCGATAATCCGGATTCGCCTGGGAGTGAGTACCCACATCCTATCTAAAAAACTTTGTACAATAGTGTAAGCCCCTAGGGCTTAACCAATTGCCCAAAACGGAAACAGTGGTTCCGAAGAATGCACGGGTTCAAGTCCGATCAATAAATTTTTTTTTTCTTTTCTTCTCGACATTTCCTGATCACAGTCATGAAAATAACCCCCAAAAAAAAGAAAACCGGGAAAATTTTGTCCGTATTATGCCTAAATAGTGCAAAAATATGAACACCGGAAACCGGCTTTAAGGTGGTACCCCTAGAAAAAAACTATATCGCAGAGGATTGTCTTTTCTGAAGATACCTGATGAGGATATCATAGTATGTGACGGTACGACAAAATTAAGTCAAAAATTTCATTGATTGGTTGCCATGGTTACCCGTTGCTAGGAGAAGTATAGGCAAAATATAACATTTTGCTGCTCGACGCCTAACCAAATAACTGAATAACATGCGTTATTGCAAGCGGCCTTTTGGCCGCCTTTGTTCCTCCAGGATCACGTGTATGGATTGAGCAAAGCGCATTTTCGCAAGGCTGAATCGTCTTCCAGAGAACTGATGCGGTATTTTTTGGACGGCAGGAAAGCTAAAACAGTGCGAAACAGGCAATATCTCGACAAAATAACTCAAAGACAAAACTTCGATTTGAAAATCGGTTTCGTTTAAACACTAGGTGGTACTAATGCCTGCATCCACAGAAGAAATTGTACAACGTGGGTGCTTTGATCTTGAGAATTCTTGTTTCGCGTGGATTTCGAACTTAAACGGCAAAAAACTTGTTTAAAGATTATTTTATGGATATTCTTGACTTGTGGATCGACAAAAGGTGTACGCCAGCACTGTTTCGACCTGAAAAGCACCAAATACCTTAAGTCTTAAGTCTAATTGATGACGAGTAAACTCTGACCAGTTAACTTCGGAGAGTGCGTCGTTAAAACAGCTTTCTGAATACTTGTGGAATACCACATTTAATATTCAGAACTGTCATATATTGTCTCAGGACGCCCTAAAGTATCATCTAGCTATTGCAAGGAATTAAACATCGACGGAGGGGCAAGAAAGCTGTCTAAAAATGCGAAAATGGTTGCTATGGGCGTTGCTATGCACTTATATTTGCGGTTGGTTGGAAAAAGTGGCAGAATGCGCAATAAAAACCTAAATTTGTCATAAGCACTACTTGCCACGGTATTCCAAGAGGAATTTGCTGTCAGAAAACAGCTAAATGACAATTCTTGAAATTTAGAAATTTTTTCTAGGGGAACCACCTTAAGCAGAAAAACGCTGCAATTTTGGAGAATGCGCAAACCAGTGCTATATGACTAGCACTACTTTCATAACCTAAATAACTGTTCCCTTCGATAATCCAGATTCGCCTATTAGTGAGTACCCACATCCTATCCAAAAAACTTTGTACACTAGTGTAAGACCCTAGGGCTTAACCAATTGCCCAAAACGGAAATAGTGGTTCCGAAGAATGCACGGGTTCAAGTCCCATCAATAATTTTTTTTTTCTTTTCTTCTCGACTTTTCCTGATCACAGTCATGAAAATAACCCATAAAAAAAGAAAACCGAGAAAATTTTGTCCATATTATGCCTAAATAGTGCAAAAATATGAACACCGGAAACCGGCTTTAAGGTGGTACCCCTAGAAAAAAACTATATCGCAGAGGATTGTCTTTTCTGAAGATACCTGATGAGGATATCATAGTATGTGGCGGTACGACAAAATTAAGTCAAAAATTTCATTGCTTGGTTGCCATGGTTACCCGTTGCTAGGAGAAGTATAGGCAAAATATGACATTTTGCTGCTCGACGCCTAACCAAATAACTGAACAACATGCGTTATTGCAAGCGCCTTTTTGGCAGCTTTTGGTCCTCAAGAGTTCACTTCGGAGAGTGCGTCGTTAAAACAGCTTTCTGAATGCTTGTGGAACACCACATTTAATATTCAGAACTGTCATATATTGTCTCAGGAAGCCCTAAAGTATCATCTAGCTATTGCAAGGAATTAAACATCGACGGAGGGGCAAAAAAGCTGTCTAAAAATGCGAAAATTGTTGCTATGGGCGTTGCTATGCACTTATATTTGCGGTTGGTTGGAAAAAGTGGCAGAATGCGCAATAAAATCCTAAATTTGTCATAAGCACTACTTGCCACGGTATTGTAAGATGAAGTTGCTGTCAGAAAACAGCTAAATGACAATTCTTGAAATTTAGAAATTTTTTCTAGGGGAACCACCTTAAGCAGGAAAGCGCTGCAATTTGGGAGAATGCGCAAATCAGTGCTCTATGACTAGCACTACTTTCATAACTTAAATAACTATTCGCTTCGATAATCCAGATTTGCCTATTAGTGAGTACCCACATCCTGTCCAAAAAAATTTGCACAATAGTGTAAGTCCCTAGGGCTTAACCAATTGCCCAAAACGGAAACAGTGGTTCCGAAGAATGCATGGGTTCAAGTCCGATCGATGAAATTTTTTTTTTTTTCTTCTTGACTTTACCTGATCACAGTCATGAAAATAACCCAAAAAAAAGAAAACCGGGAAAATTTTGTCCATATTATGCCTAAATAGTGCAAAAATATGAACACCGGAAACCGGCTTTAAGGTGGTACCCCTAGAAAAAAACTATATCGCAGAGGATTGTCTTTTCTGAAGATACCTGATGAGGATATCATAGTATGTGACGGTACGACAAAATTAAGTCAAAAATTTCATTGATTGGTTGCCATGGTTACCCGTTGCTAGGAGAAGTATAGGCAAAATATGACATTTTGCTGCTCGACGCCTAACCAAATAACTGAATAACATGCGTTATTGCAAGCGGCTTTTTGGCCGCTTTTGTTCCTCCAGGATCACGTGTATGGATTGAGCAAAGCGCATTTTAGCAAGGCTGACTCGTCTTCCAGAGAAATGATGCGGTATTTTTTGGACGACAGAAGAGCTAAAACAGGGCGAAACAGGCAATATCTTGACAAAATAACTCAAAGACAAAACTTCGATTTGAAAATCGGTTTCGTTTAAACATTAGGTGGTACTATTGCCTGAATCCACAGAAGAAATTGTACAGCGTGGGTGCTTCGATCTTGAGAATTCTTGTTTCGCGTGAATTCCGAACTTAAACGGCAAAAAAATTGTCTAAAGATTATTTTATGGACATTCTTGACTTGTGGATCGACAAAAAGTGTTTGCCAGCACTATTTCGACCTGAAAAGCACCAAATACCTTAAGTCTTAAGTCTAATTGATGACGAGTAAACTCTGACGAGTTCACTTCGGAGGGTGCGTCGTTTAAAACAGCTTTCTGAATGCTTGTGGAATACCACATTTAATATTCAGAACTGTCATATATTGTCTCAGGAGGCCCTAACGTATCATCTAGCTATTGCGAGGAATTAAACAGAAAACAGCTAAATGACAATTCTTGAAATTTAGAAATTTTTTCTAGGGGAACCACCTTAAGCAGAAAAGCGCTGCAATTTTGAAGAATGCGCAAACCATTGCTCTATGACTATCACTACTTTCAGAACCTAAATAACTGTTCGCTTCGATAATCCTGATTCGCCTGGGAGTGAGTACCCACATCCTGTCCAAAAAACTTTGTACACTAGTGTAAGCCCCTAGGGCTTAACCAATTGCCCAAAACAGAAACAGTGGTTCCGAAGAATGCGCGGGTTCAAGTCCGATCGATGAATTTTTTCTTTCTTTTCTTCTCGACTTTTCCTGATCACAGTCATGAAAATAACCCAAAAAAAAGAAAACCGGGAAAATTTTGTCCATATTATGCCTAAATAGTGCAAAAAATATGAACACAGGAAACCGGCTTTAAGGTGGTACCCCTAGGAAAAAACTATATCGCAGAGGATTGTCTTTTCTGAAGATACTTGATGAGGATGTCATAGTATGTGGCGGTACAACAAAATTAAGTCAAAATATCATTGATTGGTTGCTATGGTTACCCGTTGCTAGGGAGGAGTATAGGCAAAATATGACATTTTGCTGCTCGACGCCTAACCAAATAACTGAATAACATGCGTTATTGCAAGCGCCTTTTTGACCGCTTTTGTTCCTCAAGGGTCACGTGTATGGATTGAGCAAAGCGTATTTTCGCAAGGCTGACTCGTCTTCCAGAGAAATAATGCGATATTTTCTGGACGACAGAAAAGCTAAAACAGGGCGAAACAGGCAATATCTCGACAAATAACTCAAAGACAAAACTTCGATTTGAAAATCGGTTTCGTTTAAGAACTAGGTGGTACTAATGCCTGCATCCACAGAAGAAATTGTACAGCGTGGGTGCTTCGATCTTGAGAATTCTTGTTTCGCGTGAATTCCGAACTTAAACGGCAAAAAAATTGTCTAAAGATTATTTTATGGACATTCTTGACTTGTGGATCGACAAAAAGTGTTTGCCAGCACTATTTCGACCTGAAAAGCACCAAATACCTTAAGTCTTAAGTCTAATTGATGACGAGTAAACTCTGACGAGTTCACTTCGGAGGGTGCGTCGTTAAAACAGCTTTCTGAATGCTTGTGGAATACCACATTTAATATTCAGAACTGTCATATATTGTCTCAGGAGGCCCTAAAGTATATATCTAGCTATTGCAAGGAATTAAACATCGACGGAGGGGCAAGAAAGCTGTCTAAAAATGCGAAAATGGTTGCTATGGGCGTTGCTATGCACTTATATTTGCGGTTGGTTGAAAAAAGTGGCAGAATGTGCAATAAAAACCTAAATTTGTCATAAGCACTACTTGCCACGGTATTCCAAGAGGAATTTGCTGTCAGAAAACATCTAAATGACAATTCTTGAAATTTAGAAATTTTTTCTAGGGGAACCACCTTAAGCAGAAAAGCGCTGCAATTTGGGAGAATGCGCAAATCAGTGTTCTATGACTAGCACTACTTTCATAACCTAAATAACCATTCGCTTCGATAATCCGGATTCGCCTGGGAGTGAGTACCCACATCCTGTCCAAAAAAATTTGTACAATAGTGTAAGCCCCTAGGGCTTAACCAATTGCCTAAAACGGAAACAGTGATTCCGTAGAACGCACGGGTTCAAGTCCGATCGATGAAATTTTTTTTTTCTTTTCTTCTCGACTTTTCCTAATCACAGTCATGAAAATAACCCAAAAATGAGAAAACCGGGAAAATTTTGTCCATATTATGCCTAAATAATGCAAAAAACTTGAACACCGGAAACCGGCTTTAAGGTGGTACCCCTAGAAAAAAACTCTAGCGCAGAGGATTGTCTTTTCTGAAGATACTTGATGAGGATGTCATAGTATGTGGCGGTACGACAAAATTAAGTCAAAAATATCATTGATTGGTTGCTATGGTTACCTGTTGCTAGGAGAAGTATAGGCAAAATATGACATTTTGCTGCTCGACGCCTAACCAACACGGCTGTTTCAAGCGAGAAATTTAGAATTAGCGCATGCGCCATTTTTAACCGTTTAAATATGTCGCGTTAAAATCAAAACAAACATAGCATGGTATTTACATCCATCTTGATCTTAAAGATAAAAGTTCACTGGATATAAAATATGGTTGGTTTGCCTACGTGGAAGTTTGAATCAACAACTTTCGTTATTTGTTTTGGAATGTGGAAGCAGTTTACCAGAAAAAACACAACTCAAAGATCGATAACATTTTTGCTTGCATGGAGAGTATACCTAGCTTGATGGTTGAAATACACAAGTCAAGAGTTTTCCAAAGCTTGGGGAATTTCTTATCGCACTCTACAATGTCGTCAGAAGGGATTTTGAAAATTTTGTGACCACTTCAATTTTTTTTGCTGAGAAATTTCAATTTTAAAATGCCCACAGTTTAAGGAGCATTATGAAAAGTTGTTAAACGTTACCAATTGAGTAAATTGAACTTTTCAGACAGGTACGTAGCTATACAAAGTAATATCTAGCTAAATATATAGTTTAACATTCTTTAAAAAGTTCCATTTCTCTACTGCTGGTCTTATTCCCTGTGCTTCTTGGACTTGTTGTAAGCAAATGTCAGTTCATCAGATACCGCAAACGTTCTACCGGATTTTTAAATTTGCTGTATATATCGGATTTTCATATGCTTAAAATCCAAAGCCAGCTTTCAATTTTTTTAAAAGAGGTATCGTGGTATTCCATCATAAGTAATTTTGGGCCTTTAACATTTTGTGGCAATGATTTCCAATGAAGCTTTTGCCATGTTAAGCTTGCCGTTGTACGCCCAATTTATTTAACGTGACATCTAAAGAGGTTGCACAAAGACCAACATTATCAGGCATTTAGTTTCATTTCTCATGTTGTCTCTTCTACTTGTGTTTGTTGTTATTGTAGATTCAAGATCAACAACGAAGTTATATTACGTCTTCATTGTCATCACTGGATACCACTGCCCAATGAATTTCTTCCTGAAGTGACTCCAAGTTTTCCTCAGCTTGAATAATTTTTTCTTCGATCACGAATAGTTGCATCGGATGTTCAATATATAAACTTTTACAAATGTTTAACTGGGATGTAACGGTTCTTTGTGAGAATATTTTTTTTTAGAATTACCTTAAGTTGATTAATTCTTGCAAATATTAATTTTTCTCGAACTTCTTGAATTTTATCCATATGTAAGTCTTAATGAACTGAAGGTAAATCCCATAATTATAAATTATATATAACTATACTTACTGCAAATATATATATATATATCACTTTTTACGAGGCATTATGTTATAGTTTGCTTAATTTTGAGTTGAGAAACACTGTTGATATACTGAAAACAATTTTTTTTGTAAACGCAATATTGTACAAACCTGTGGCCCTTTGCCGGACAACTGAAATGTATTATTTTTCAGTTTAGACTGTTTCGTCTTAATACCAACTACGTGTGTCATCAGTCTTTCAACATTGGAGGAATTGTTTTTAAAGTGGTTAGTTGTAGGATGTCTACAGCTTTATTAATGTTGTCGTCGCTTTCTTCGTGCAAACATTTTCTCAGTCTGCCTGAATGTACTTTTTTAGAAGGTCTCCCACCCTTTGCTTGCTTATCCAGAGAGCGCAATTTGCGTTCAAAGATTCGATGATTCACTGAATTCTGCAATTCACACTTCTTGAAAATTATAAATCATGCCAGAAAATTGTACAGAGTGCACTCTACACATTTTAATTGTATTGTTTTTCTTCGGTTTTTGACATTTTGTACACAGCAATAGCAATTATTGCAAAATTTTGGTGGGTATACCTGACACATCTGTACCAAAATTAATATTTAATATAGATGTCAGACGATTTGCATGTTCAGCCACTTTATAAGTAGTTTTTCCAGTGAGTGTACATAAGTACTTTTTCCAGTGAGTGTACACCCACATATTCTACAAGGTCAGCCATTTTTATAAAAAAAATCACTAAGTTTAGGCGAATACATCTTCATAACAAAAAATGAAGTGTTATTGGTACTTTCCACAAAGTACAAGCCACTATTAAATAAGCTGTGGCTAGTAGTAGAGACCTTCAAAAAACTCTTGATTGGCTTGTATACGTTCTTGAGTGATAGGTGAAAATATACGATTTTACAAGTATCCTTAGCTCAGCTAGCTATTTCCGGCGCGGTTGAACGTTTTGTAGTTTAAAAATTAAATACACGAGTAGTCAGGTCCTTATTAAAGCAAATTCAAACTATTCCATTTCTCGAAGATAAGAAATGCAAGCAAGAAAGACTTTAAGATGATGTTTTTGTTTACATATTTCCCGAACTCGCCCGAGTCCTCTTCGAAACGCTTAATTTCCGATTTGCTCGCTTTGAAACAGCCGTGCCAAATAACTGAATAACATGCGTTATTGCAAGCGCCTTTTTGACCGCTTTTGTTCCTCAAGAGTCACGTGTATGGATTGAGCAAAGCGCATTTTCGCAAGGCTGACTCGTCTTCCAGAGAAATGATGCGGTATTTTTTGGACGACAGAAAAGCTAAAACAGGGCGAAACAGGCGATATCTCGACAAAATAACTGAAAGACAAAACTTCGATTTGAAAATCGGTTTCGTTTAAACACTAGGTGGTACTAATGCATCCACAGAAGAAATTGTACAGCGTGGATGCTTCGATCTTGAGAATTCTTGTTTCGCGTGAATTCCGAACTTAAACGGCAAAAAACTTGTTTAAAGATTATTTTATGAACATTCTTGACTTGTGGATCGACAAAAGGTGTACGCCAGCACTATTTCGACCTGAAAAGCACCAAATACCTTAAGTCTTAAGTCTAATTGATGACGAGTAAACTCTGACGAGTTCACTTCGGAGGGTGCGTCGTTAAGACAGTTTTCTGAATGCTTGTGGAACACCACATTTAATATTCAGAACTGTCATATATTGTCTGAGGGAGCCCTAAAGTATCATCTAGCTATTGCAAGGAATTAAACATCGACGGAGGGGCAAGGAAGCTGTCTAAAAATGCAAAAATGGTTGCTATGGGCGTTGCTATGCACTTATATTTGCGGTTGGTTGGAAAAGTGGCAGAATGCACAATAAAAACCTAAATTTGTCATAAGCACTACTTGCCACGGTATTCTAAGATGAATTTGCTGTCAGAAAACAGCTAAATGACAATTCTTGAAATTTAGAAATTTTTCTAGGGGAACCACCTTAAGCAGAAAAGCGCTGCAATTTTGGAGAATGCGCAAATCAGTGTTTTATGACTAGCACTACTTTCATAACCTAAATAACCATTCGCTTCGATAATCCGGATTCGCCTGGGAGTGAGTACCCACATCCTGTCCAAAAAACTTTGTACAATAGTGTAAGCCCCTAGGGCTTAACCAATTGCCTAAAACGGAAACAGTGATTCCGTAGAACGCACGGGTTCAAGTCCGATCGATGAAATTTTTTTTTTCTTTACTTCTCGACTTTTCCTAATCACAGTCATGAAAATAACCCAAAAATGAGAAAACCGGGAAAATTTTGTCCATATTATGCCTAAATAATGCAAAAAATTTGAACACCGGAAACCGGCTTTAAGGTGGTACCCCTAGAAAAAAACTCTAGCGCAGAGGATTGTCTTTTCTGAAGATACTTGATGAGGATGTCATAGTATGTGGCGGTACGACAAAATTAAGTCAAAAATATCATTGATTGGTTGCTATGGTTACCTGTTGCTAGGAGAAGTATAGGCAAAATATGACATTTTGCTGCTCGACGCCTAACCAACACGGCTGTTTCAAGCGAGAAATTTAGAATTAGCGCATGCGCCATTTTTAACCGTTTAAATATGTCGCGTTAAAATCAAAACAAACATAGCATGGTATTTACATCCATCTTGATCTTAAAGATAAAAGTTCACTGGATATAAAATATGGTTGGTTTGCCTACGTGGAAGTTTGAATCAACAACTTTCGTTATTTGTTTTGGAATGTGGAAGCAGTTTACCAGAAAAAACACAACTCAAAGATCGATAACATTTTTGCTTGCATGGAGAGTATACCTAGCTTGATGGTTGAAATACACAAGTCAAGAGTTTTCCAAAGCTTGGGGAAATTCTTATCGCACTCTACAATGTCGTCAGAAGGGATTTTGAAAATTTTGTGACCACTTCAATTTTTTTTGCTGAGAAATTTCAATTTTAAAATGCCCACAGTTTAAGGAGCATTATGAAAAGTTGTTAAACGTTACCAATTGAGTAAATTGAACTTTTCAGACAGGTACGTAGCTATACAAAGTAATATCTAGCTAAATATATAGTTTAACATTCTTTAAAAAGTTCCATTTCTCTACTGCTGGTCTTATTCCCTGTGCTTCTTGGACTTGTTGTAAGCAAATGTCAGTTCATCAGATACCGCAAACGTTCTACCGGATTTTTAAATTTGCTGTATATATCGGATTTTCATATGCTTAAAATCCAAAGCCAGCTTTCAATTTTTTTAAAAGAGGTATCGTGGTATTCCATCATAAGTAATTTTGGGCCTTTAACATTTTGTGGCAATGATTTCCAATGAAGCTTTTGCCATGTTAAGCTTGCCGTTGTACGCCCAATTTATTTAACGTGACATCTAAAGAGGTTGCACAAAGACCAACATTATCAGGCATTTAGTTTCATTTCTCATGTTGTCTCTTCTACTTGTGTTTGTTGTTATTGTAGATTCAAGATCAACAACGAAGTTATATTACGTCTTCATTGTCATCACTGGATACCACTGCCCAATGAATTTCTTCCTGAAGTGACTCCAAGTTTTCCTCAGCTTGAATAATTTTTTCTTCGATCACGAATAGTTGCATCGGATGTTCAATATATAAACTTTTACAAATGTTTAACTGGGATGTAACGGTTCTTTGTGAGAATATTTTTTTTTAGAATTACCTTAAGTTGATTAATTCTTGCAAATATTAATTTTTCTCGAACTTCTTGAATTTTATCCATATGTAAGTCTTAATGAACTGAAGGTAAATCCCATAATTATAAATTATATATAACTATACTTACTGCAAATATATATATATATATATCACTTTTTACGAGGCATTATGTTATAGTTTGCTTAATTTTGAGTTGAGAAACACTGTTGATATACTGAAAACAATTTTTTTTGTAAACGCAATATTGTACAAACCTGTGGCCCTTTGCCGGACAACTGAAATGTATTATTTTTCAGTTTAGACTGTTTCGTCTTAATACCAACTACGTGTGTCATCAGTCTTTCAACATTGGAGGAATTGTTTTTAAAGTGGTTAGTTGTAGGATGTCTACAGCTTTATTAATGTTGTCGTCGCTTTCTTCGTGCAAACATTTTCTCAGTCTGCCTGAATGTACTTTTTTAGAAGGTCTCCCACCCTTTGCTTGCTTATCCAGAGAGCGCAATTTGCGTTCAAAGATTCGATGATTCACTGAATTCTGCAATTCACACTTCTTGAAAATTATAAATCATGCCAGAAAATTGTACAGAGTGCACTCTACACATTTTAATTGTATTGTTTTTCTTCGGTTTTTGACATTTTGTACACAGCAATAGCAATTATTGCAAAATTTTGGTGGGTATACCTGACACATCTGTACCAAAATTAATGTTTAATATAGATGTCAGACGATTTGCATGTTCAGCCACTTTATAAGTAGTTTTTCCAGTGAGTGTACATAAGTACTTTTTCCAGTGAGTGTACACCCACATATTCTACAAGGTCAGCCATTTTTATAAAAAAAATCACTAAGTTTAGGCGAATACATCTTCATAACAAAAAATGAAGTGTTATTGGTACTTTCCACAAAGTACAAGCCACTATTAAATAAGCTGTGGCTAGTAGTAGAGACCTTCAAAAAACTCTTGATTGGCTTGTATACGTTCTTGAGTGATAGGTGAAAATATACGATTTTACAAGTATCCTTAGCTCAGCTAGCTATTTCCGGCGCGGTTGAACGTTTTGTAGTTTAAAAATTAAATACACGAGTAGTCAGGTCCTTATTAAAGCAAATTCAAACTATTCCATTTCTCGAAGATAAGAAATGCAAGCAAGAAAGACTTTAAGATGATGTTTTTGTTTACATATTTCCCGAACTCGCCCGAGTCCTCTTCGAAACGCTTAATTTCCGATTTGCTCGCTTTGAAACAGCCGTGCCAAATAACTGAATAACATGCGTTATTGCAAGCGCCTTTTTGACCGCTTTTGTTCCTCAAGAGTCACGTGTATGGATTGAGCAAAGCGCATTTTCGCAAGGCTGACTCGTCTTCCAGAGAAATGATGCGGTATTTTTTGGACGACAGAAAAGCTAAAACAGGGCGAAACAGGCGATATCTCGACAAAATAACTGAAAGACAAAACTTCGATTTGAAAATCGGTTTCGTTTAAACACTAGGTGGTACTAATGCCTGCATCCACAGAAGAAATTGTACAGCGTGGATGCTTCGATCTTGAGAATTCTTGTTTCGCGTGAATTCCGAACTTAAACGGCAAAAAACTTGTTTAAAGATTATTTTATGAACATTCTTGACTTGTGGATCGACAAAAGGTGTACGCCAGCACTATTTCGACCTGAAAAGCACCAAATACCTTAAGTCTTAAGTCTAATTGATGACGAGTAAACTCTGACGAGTTCACTTCGGAGGGTGCGTCGTTAAGACAGCTTTCTGAATGCTTGTGGAACACCACATTTAATATTCAGAACTGTCATATATTGTCTGAGGGAGCCCTAAAGTATCATCTAGCTATTGCAAGGAATTAAACATCGACGGAGGGGCAAGGAAGCTGTCTAAAAATGCAAAAATGGTTGCTATGGGCGTTGCTATGCACTTATATTTGCGGTTGGTTGGAAAAGTGGCAGAATGCACAATAAAAACCTAAATTTGTCATAAGCACTACTTGCCACGGTATTCTAAGATGAATTTGCTGTCAGAAAACAGCTAAATGACAATTCTTGAAATTTAGAAATTTTTTCTAGAGGAACCACCTTAAGCAGAAAAGCGCTGCAATTTTGAAGAATGCGCAAACCATTGCTCTATGACTATCACCACTTTCAGAACCTAAATAACTGTTCGCTTCGATAATCCGGATTCGCCTGGGAGTGAGTACCCACATCCTGTCCAAAAAACTTTGTACAATAGTGTAAGCCCCTAGGGCTTAACCAATTGCCTAAAACGGAAACAGTGGTTCCGTAGAACGCACGGGTTCAAGTCCGATCCGTGAAATTTTTTCTTTCTTTTCTTCTCGACTTTTCCTAATCACAGTCATGAAAATAACCCAAAAATGAGAAAACCGGGAAAATTTTGTCCATATTATTCCTAAATAATGCAAAAAATATGAACACCGGAAACCGGCTTTAAGGTGGTACCCCTAGAAAAAAACTCTATCGCAGAGGATTGTCTTTTCTGAAGATACTTGATGAGGATGTCATAGTATGTGGCGGTACAACAAAATTAAGTCAAAAATATCATTGATTGGTTGCTATGGTTACCCGTTGCTAGGAGAAGTATAGGCAAAATATGACATTTTGCTGCTCGACGCCTAACCAAATAACTGAATAACATGCGTTATTGCAAGCGCCTTTTTGACCGCTTTTGTTCCTCAAGGGTCACGTGTATGGATTGAGCAAAGCGTATTTTCCCAAGGCTGACTCGTCTTCCAGAGAAATGATGCGGTATTTCTGGACGACAGAAAAGCTAAAACAGGGCGAAACAGGCAATATCTCGACAAAATAACTCAAAGACAAAACTTCGATTTGAAAATCGGTTTCGTTTAAGAACTAAGTGGTACTAATGCCTGCATCCACAGAAGAAATTGTACAGCGTGGGTGCTTCGATCTTGAGAATTCTTGTTTCGCGTGAATTCCGAACTTAAACGGCAAAAAACTTGTTTAAAGATTATTTTATGGACATTCTTGACTTGTGGATCGACAAAAGGTGTACGCCAGCACTATTACGACCTGAAAAGCACCAAATACCTTAAGTCTTAAGTCTAATTGATGACGAGTAAACTCTGACGAGTTCACTTCGGAGGGTGCGTCGTTAAGACAGCTTTCTGAATGCTTGTGGAACACCACATTTAATATTCAGAACTGTCATATATTGTCTGAGGGAGCCCTAAAGTATCATCTAGCTATTGCAAGGAATTAAACATCGACGGAGGGGCAAGGAAGCTGTCTAAAAATGGAAAAATGGTTGCTATGGGCGTTGCTATGCACTTATATTTGCGGTTGGTTGGAAAAGTGGCAGAATGCACAATAAAAACCTAAATTTGTCATAAGCACTACTTGCCACGGTATTCTAAGATGAATTTGCTGTCAGAAAACAGCTAAATGACAATTCTTGAAATTTAGAAATTTTTCTAGGGGAACCACCTTAAGCAGAAAAGCGCTGCAATTTTGGAGAATTGGGAGTGAGTACCCACATCCTGTCCAAAAAACTTTGTACAATAGTGTAAGCCCCTAGGGCTTAACCAATTGCCTAAAACGGAAACAGTGATTCCGTAGAACGCACGGGTTCAAGTCCGATCGATGAAATTTTTTTTTTCTTTTCTTCTCGACTTTTCCTAATCACAGTCATGAAAATAACCCAAAAATGAGAAAACCGGGAAAATTTTGTCCATATTATTCCTAAATAATGCAAAAAATATGAACACCGGAAACCGACTTTAAGGGGGTACCACTAGAAAAAAACTCTAGCGCAGAGGATTGTCTTTTCTGAAGATACTTGATGAGGATGTCATAGTATGTGGCGGTACGACAAAATTAAGTCAAAAATATCATTGATTGGTTGCTATGGTTACCTGTTGCTAGGAGAAGTATAGGCAAAATATGACATTTTGCTGCTCGACGCCTAACCAACACGGCTGTTTCAAGCGAGAAATTTAGAATTAGCGCATGCGCCATTTTTAACCGTTTAAATATGTCGCGTTAAAATCAAAACAAACATAGCATGGTATTTACATCCATCTTGATCTTAAAGATAAAAGTTCACTGGATATAAAATATGGTTGGTTTGCCTACGTGGAAGTTTGAATCAACAACTTTCGTTATTTGTTTTGGAATGTGGAAGCAGTTTACCAGAAAAAACACAACTCAAAGATCGATAACATTTTTGCTTGCATGGAGAGTATACCTAGCTTGATGGTTGAAATACACAAGTCAAGAGTTTTCCAAAGCTTGGGGAAATTCTTATCGCACTCTACAATGTCGTCAGAAGGGATTTTGAAAATTTTGTGACCACTTCAATTTTTTTTGCTGAGAAATTTCAATTTTAAAATGCCCACAGTTTAAGGAGCATTATGAAAAGTTGTTAAACGTTACCAATTGAGTAAATTGAACTTTTCAGACAGGTACGTAGCTATACAAAGTAATATCTAGCTAAATATATAGTTTAACATTCTTTAAAAAGTTCCCTTTCTCTACTGCTGGTCTTATTCCCTGTGCTTCTTGGACTTGTTGTAAGCAAATGTCAGTTCATCAGATACCGCAAACGTTCTACCGGATTTTTAAATTTGCTGTATATATCGGATTTTCATATGCTTAAAATCCAAAGCCAGCTTTCAATTTTTTTAAAAGAGGTATCGTGGTATTCCATCATAAGTAATTTTGGGCCTTTAACATTTTGTGGCAATGATTTCCAATGAAGCTTTTGCCATGGTAAGCTTGCCGTTGTACGCCCAATTTATTTAACGTGACATCTAAAGAGGTTGCACAAAGACCAACATTATCAGGCATTTAGTTTCATTTCTCATGTTGTCTCTTCTACTTGTGTTTGTTGTTATTGTAGATTCAAGATCAACAACGAAGTTATATTACGTCTTCATTGTCATCACTGGATACCACTGCCCAATGAATTTCTTCCTGAAGTGACTCCAAGTTTTCCTCAGCTTGAATAATTTTTTCTTCGATCACGAATAGTTGCATCGGATGTTCAATATATAAACTTTTACAAATGTTTAACTGGGATGTAACGGTTCTTTGTGAGAATATTTTTTTTTAGAATTACCTTAAGTTGATTAATTCTTGCAAATATTAATTTTTTCTCGAACTTCTTGAATTTTATCCATATGTAAGTCTTAATGAACTGAAGGTAAATCCCATAATTATAAATTATATATAACTATACTTACTGCAAATATATATATATATATATCACTTTTTACGAGGCATTATGTTATAGTTTGCTTAATTTTGAGTTGAGAAACACTGTTGATATACTGAAAACAATTTTTTTTGTAAACGCAATATTGTACAAACCTGTGGCCCTTTGCCGGACAACTGAAATGTATTATTTTTCAGTTTAGACTGTTTCGTCTTAATACCAACTACGTGTGTCATCAGTCTTTCAACATTGGAGGAATTGTTTTTAAAGTGGTTAGTTGTAGGATGTCTACAGCTTTATTAATGTTGTCGTCGCTTTCTTCGTGCAAACATTTTCTCAGTCTGCCTGAATGTACTTTTTTAGAAGGTCTCCCACCCTTTGCTTGCTTATCCAGAGAGCGCAAATTGCGTTCAAAGATTCGATGATTCACTGAATTCTGCAATTCACACTTCTTGAAAATTATAAATCATGCCAGAAAATTGTACAGAGTGCACTCTACACATTTTAATTGTATTGTTTTTCTTCGGTTTTTGACATTTTGTACACAGCAATAGCAATTATTGCAAAATTTTGGTGGGTATACCTGACACATCTGTACCAAAATTAATGTTTAATATAGATGTCAGACGATTTGCATGTTCAGCCACTTTATAAGTAGTTTTTCCAGTGAGTGTACATAAGTACTTTTTCCAGTGAGTGTACACCCACATATTCTACAAGGTCAGCCATTTTTATAAAAAAAGTCACTAAGTTTAGGCGAATACATCTTCATAACAAAAAATGAAGTGTTATTGGTACTTTCCACAAAGTACAAGCCACTATTAAATAAGCTGTGGCTAGTAGTAGAGACCTTCAAAAAACTCTTGATTGGCTTGTATACGTTCTTGAGTGATAGGTGAAAATATACGATTTTACAAGTATCCTTAGCTCAGCTAGCTATTTCCGGCGCGGTTGAACGTTTTGTAGTTTAAAAATTAAATACACGAGTAGTCAGGTCCTTATTAAAGCAAATTCAAACTATTCCATTTCTCGAAGATAAGAAATGCAAGCAAGAAAGACTTTAAGATGATGTTTTTGTTTACATATTTCCCGAACTCGCCCGAGTCCTCTTCGAAACGCTTAATTTCCGATTTGCTCGCTTTGAAACAGCCGTGCCAAATAACTGAATAACATGCGTTATTGCAAGCGCCTTTTTGACCGCTTTTGTTCCTCAAGGGTCACGTGTATGGATTGAGCAAAGCGTATTTTCCCAAGGCTGACTCGTCTTCCAGAGAAATGATGCGGTATTTCTGGACGACAGAAAAGCTAAAACAGGGCGAAACAGGCAATATCTCGACAAAATAACTCAAAGACAAAACTTCGATTTGAAAATCGGTTTCGTTTAAGAACTAGGTGGTACTAATGCCTGCATCCACAGAAGAAATTGTACAGCGTGGGTGCTTCGATCTTGAGAATTCTTGTTTCGCGTGAATTCCGAACTTAAACGGCAAAAAACTTGTTTAAAGATTATTTTATGGACATTCTTGACTTGTGGATCGACAAAAGGTGTACGCCAGCACTATTTCGACCTGAAAAGCACCAAATACCTTAAGTCTTAAGTCTAATTGATGACGAGTAAACTCTGACGAGTTCACTTCGGAGGGTGCGTCGTTAAGACAGCTTTCTGAATGCTTGTGGAACACCACATTTAATATTCAGAACTGTCATATATTGTCTGAGGGAGCCCTAAAGTATCATCTAGCTATTGCAAGGAATTAAACATCGACGGAGGGGCAAGGAAGCTGTCTAAAAATGCAAAAATGGTTGCTATGGGCGTTGCTATCCACTTATATTTGCGGTTGGTTGGAAAAAGTGGCAGAATGCACAATAAAAACCTAAATTTGTCATAAGCACTACTTGCCACGGTATTCTAAGATGAATTTGCTGTCAGAAAACAGCTAAATGACAATTCTTGAAATTTAGAAATTTTTCTAGGGGAACCACCTTAAGCAGAAAAGCGCTGCAATTTTGGAGAATGCGCAAACCAGTGCTCTATGACTATCAGTACTTTCAGAACCTAAATAACTGTTCGCTTCGATAATCTGGATTCGCCTGAGAGTGAGTACCCACATCCTATCCAAAAAACTTTGTACAATAGTGTAAACCCCTAGGGCTTAACCAATTGCCCAAAACGGAAACAGTGGTTCCGAAGAATGCACGGGTTCAAGTCCGAACGATAAATTTTTTTTTCGTTTCTTCCCAACTTTTCCTGATCACGGTCATGAAAATAACCCAAAAAAAAAGAAATCCGGGAAAATTATGTCCATATTATGCCTAAATAGTGCAAAAAAT
Organism: Hydractinia echinata; assembly: GCA_030067915.1. Taxonomy (NCBI): domain Eukaryota; kingdom Metazoa; phylum Cnidaria; class Hydrozoa; order Anthoathecata; family Hydractiniidae; genus Hydractinia; species Hydractinia echinata. Next base: position 1,138,463 of record JASGCC010000030.1, read on the forward strand.
ATGAACACAGGAAACCGGCTTTAACCCTATTCGGTCCGGGGGGGGGGGGGGGGGGGATTCCGCCCCCCCTGACGGTTTTTTATAAATAACTCCTTATTGCTATGTTAAATGGCTATGAAGCTTATTGACTTTCAATATTTATCTATTAGACACCTGCATGCCAAATTTTTAGGTCCCATACCTTTCAGAGGCCTTGATATTGGCCATTACTTGAAACTACCCCTAAAAATCTCTATGAAATCCTTATAATGGGTAAAATTTAATAACTCCTGTTAGGATTATCCTTAGAACTTGAAACTTGCAACACAACTTTGTTTTATTAAGAAGAATCATTTTGCATAATTTGGTCACGTGATTAATCCGATTTACCGATTTTGTCGGATTTTACCCGAAAATCGGAAAAAACCGGATTTTCGGGCAATTTTTGGCAATTTTTCATGCGATCCACCTAAAAACCGGAAAATTTATTAAATAACTTTTATTTAGCTTTCAGAAACTTCAAACAGAATGCAAAAATTCGATCTGGAACAAAAGTAATTAAATTTTAAGCAGATAGTGTCATTTTTAACAAATTTCAAGCTTTTGATGACGTCACAGAAAATGTGCTGACGCAAGCAAAAATTTATTGCTGTCATTTTGTTCCTTTTATGACGTACTATAAGTGTTCTAAGTTTGATTCAATTTGAACAACCCTATGAAAAGTTATTGAGGGGGGGGGGGGGGGGCGGATTCCCCCCCCCGGTCATAATATGTTCGAAAAACCCCGGACCGAATAGGGTTAAGGTGGTACCCCTAGGGAAAAACTATATCGCAGAGGATTGTCTTTTCTGAAGATACTTGATGAGGATATCATAGTATGTGACGGTACGACAAAATTAAGTCGAAAATTTCATTGATTGGTTGCCATGGTTAACCGTTGCTAGGAGAAGTATAGGCAAAATATGACATTTTGCTGCTCGACGCCTAACCAAATAACTGAATAACATGCGTTATTGCAAGCGTCTTTTTGGCCGCTTTTGTTCCTCAAGGGTCACGTGTATGGATTGAGCAAAGCGCATTTTCGCAAGGCTGACTCGTCTTCCAGAGAACTGATGCGGTATTTTTTGGACGACAGAAAAGCTAAAACAGGGCGAAACAGGCAATATCTCGACAAAATAACTCAAAGACAAAACTTCGATTTGAAAATCGGTTTCGTTTAAACACTAGGTGGTACTAATGCCTGCATCCACAGAAGAAATTGTACAGCGTGGGTGCTTCGTTCTTGAGAATTCTTATGTCGCGTGGATTCCGAACTTAAACGGCAAAAAACTTGTTTGAAGATTATTTTATGGACATTCTTGACTTGTGGATCGACAAAAGGTGTACGCCAGCACTTTTTCGACCTGAAAAGCACCAAATACCTTAAGTCTTAAGTCTAATTGATGACGAGAAAACTCTGACCAGTTCACTTCGAAGAGTGCGTCGTTAAGACAGCTTTCTGAATGCTTGTGGAATACCACATTTAATATTCAGAACTGTCATATATGGTCTTAGGAGGCCCTAAAGTATCATCTACAATCCTGGACAAAATAAATGGCAAAACAGTGATGACAGCTGTGAATTCCCCCCTTCCCCCTGTATCAGTGCTCTGACAGTGTTTTTGTCTGCAAAAAAAGGCTTGATATAGGGGGAAGGAGGGGAGTAAACTTCAGTTGCTATACTTAACTGAATTTCTCTGAGTTTTGCCAATATATTTTGTCACTGATTGTCTGAATTTCAAGAAAAAAAATTGAAAAGAGTTGTGACCTTTTTCTTCCTAGAGAAAGTCAAAAAGGCCTCTGTAACTCGAATTGTTACACACACACATGGACTTGAGCCTAGTTTCTGTGAGACTACTATTCTGTAACGAATCCAGTGAAATGATAAGCAAAATTAGGAGCCAAAATTCGAAGAAAACGAAAGTGAAATCAAATAATATTCAACACAAGAAATAAGCTTTCATCCTAGCATAAAATAACGTATAAAATGAAGTATAAAGTACCTGCCAAGGACTAAAAACCAGTTTGCCACTGACATGGTTATTAAACAGGGACAATTCCATGCCAATTTTGGCTACAAGCAAAGGTTTAATTAAACATGTTGGAAAATATAACCAGAGACCAACGCGAAACAGATATGATGAGTTCAAGGGGGCGAGAATTCAAATTCATTGAAGAAATCCCAAAGGAATCGATGAAAGATTTAGAACCTTGTCCGCACTGATTTTGCACCCCGGTTATCCAAGGCATGGATGCCTAAAATGTATAATATATATATAAAAACTATGTTCGTATTTAAAAGTTCTTATATTCCATGCGTCACAAGTGCGTCACATATGCGTCACAAGCTATATAGTACTATGCTGTGAAAGAATTTAATGCGTCACATGCGTCACATCCAGATTTTTAAAAGAATAGTATATATATCTTTAAAAAAAATGTTGTGACGCATGTGACGCATACATTTAACAGTTAAACACATGCAAAAAACCGAGTGACGCATTAGTGACGCATTGTGACGCATAGAATTTACAGCTAAATATCTTTAAAAACTTAATATTTTGTTCTGGCACCTTTGTGCTTTTGCACAAGTGCCAACCTTACATGCAAAACAAACATAAACAGGGTCTTTTTTCAGTTTGACCTTCCCTTACAGAGCTAAGCACTACCTTATTGGTACTAGTTTTCTGAACTTTTGACGAAATATACATGTACCCTTTCTTTCTTGAAAAGGCATATATATGTTTTTTTGCGCGTAGTACTTTTCACCCAAAACATTTTGCACGTTGCTTCTGTACTAAATTTTGCGCGCAAATAATTTTTTTGGGCACAAGTGCGTCAAAATTAATACCCACAAAAATTAGTAACAACAACGTATTCATCTAACTACAATTTTTCACGGAATATTATAATGTCTCGCGATTATCAAAAACTGCCCCATTTGCCTCGTTATCTATTGTTTTAGCATTTCTATTGTTTCCAATTTTAGCATGGCACAAAAAACACAATGCTGGTACATACTTCAAAACATATATATAGTATCCACCTTTAGAATTAATTTAAAAATTAAGTAAAAAAAATTACTGCAAAAAATTGGCGAGAAAATTCTAAGTCTAAAATTTCGGAGACAATCCCGGTCAAAATATATTGGCAGTAAGCAACAAAAAGTGCAGTATAATCCTTTCCTACCCCCTCTCCCCCATTATCAATGTTTGGAAACGTGTTAGCACAACTTTTGAACATTGATACTGGGGGAAAGGGGGCTTTGTACTTATCTTGCTCTTGCTACACATGAAAGAAGGGTTTACTGCCATTATTTTTGACCAGGATTGTCTGAATTTCAAGAAAAAAAATTGAAAAGAGTTGTGACCTTTTTCTTCCTAGAGAAAGTAAAAAAAGGCCTCTGTAACTCGAATTTGTTACACACACACATGGACTTGAGTCTAGTTTCTGTGAGACTACTATTCTGTAACGAATCCAGTGAAATGATAAGCAAAATTAGGAGCCAAAATTCGAAGAAAACGAAAGTGAAACCAAATAATATTCAACACAAGAAATAAGCTTTCATCCTAGCATATAATAACGTATAAAATAAAGTTTAAAGTACCTGCCAAGGCCTAAAAACCAGTTTGCCACTGACATGGTTATTAAGCAGGGACAATTCCATGCCAATTTTGGCTACAAGCAAAGGTTTAAATAAACATGTTGGAAAATATAACCAGAGACCAACGCGAAACAGATATGATGAGTTCAAGGGGGCGAGAATTCAAATTCATTGAAGAAATCCCAAAGGAATCGATGAAAGATTTAGAACCTTGTCCGCACTGATTTTGCACCCCGGTTATCCAAGGCATGGATGCCTAAAATGTATAATATATATATAAAAACTATGTTCGTATTTAAAAGTTCTTATATTCCATGCGTCACAAGTGCGTCACATATGCGTCACAAGCTATATAGTACTATGCTGTGAAAGAATTTAATGCGTCACATGCGTCACATCCAGATGTTTAAAAGAATAGTATATATATCTTTAAAAAAAATGTTGTGACGCATGTGACGCATACATTTAACAGTTAAACACATGCAAAAAACCGAGTGACGCATTGTGACGCATAGAATTTACAGCTAAATATCTTTAAAAACTTAATATTTTGTTCTGGCACCTTTGTGCTTTTGCACAAGTGCCAACCTTACATGCAAAACAAACATAAACAGGGTCTTTTTTCAGTTTGACCTTCCCTTACAGAGCTAAGCACTACCTTATTGGTACTAGTTTTCTGAACTTTTGACGAAATATACATGTACCCTTTCTTTCTTGAAAAGGCATATATATGTTTTTTGGCGCGTAGTACTTTTCACCCAAAACATTTTGCACGTTGCTTCTGTACTAAATTTTGCGCGCAAATAATTTTTTTGGGCACAAGTGCGTCAAAATTAATACCCACAAAAATTAGTAACAACAACGTATTCATCTAACTACAATTTTTCACGGAATATTATAATGTCTCGCGATTATCAAAAACTGCCCCATTTGCCTCGTCATCTATTGTTTTAGCATTTCTATTGTTTCCAATTTTAGCATGGCACAAAAAAAACAATGCTGGTACATACTTCAAAACATATATATAGTATCCACCTTTAGAATTAATTTAAAAATTAAGTAAAAAAAATTACTGCAAAAAATTGGCGAAAAAATTCTAAGTCTAAAATTTCAGAGACAATCCCGGTCAAAATATATTGGCAGTAAGCAACAAAAAGTGCAGTATAATCCTTTCCTACCCCCTCTCCCCCATTATCAATGTTTGGAAACGTGTTAGCACAACTTTTGAACATTGATACAGGGGGAAAGGGGGCTTTGTACTTATCTTGCTCTTGCTACACATGAAAGAAGGGTTTACTGCCATTATTTTTGACCAGGATTGTCTGAATTTCAAGAAAAAAAATTGAAAAGAGTTGTGACCTTTTTCTTCCTAGAGAAAGTCAAAAAGGCCTCTGTAACTCGAATTTGTTACACAAACACATGGACTTGAGCCTAGTTTCTGTGATACTACTATTCTGTTACGAATCCAGTGAAATGATAAGCAAAATTAGGAGCCAAAATTCGAAGAAAACGAAAGTGAAATCAAATAATATTCAACACAAGAAATAAGCTTTCATCCTAGCATAAAATAACGTATAAAATAAAGTATAAAGTACCTGCCAAGGCCTAAAAACCAGTTTGCCACTGACATGGTTATTAAGCAGGGACAATTCCATGCCAATTTTGGCTACAAGCAAAGGTTTAATTAAACATGTTGGAAAATATAACCAGAGACCAACGCGAAACAGATATGATGAGTTCAAGGGGGCGAGAATTCAAATTCATTGAAGAAATCCCAAAGGAATCGATGAAAGATTTAGAACCTTGTCCGCACTGATTTTGCACCCCGGTTATCCAAGGCATGGATGCCTGAAATGTATAATATATATGTAAAAACTATGTTCGTATTTAAAAGGTTCTTATATTCCATGCGTCACAAGTGCGTCACATATGCGTCACAAGCTATATAGTACTATGCTGTGAAAGAATTTAATGCGTCACATGCGTCACATCCAGATTTTTAAAAGAATAGTATATATATCTTTAAAAAAAATGTTGTGACGCATGTGACGCATACATTTAACAGTTAAACACATGCAAAAAACCGAGTGACGCATTAGTGACGCATTGTGACGCATAGAATTTACAGCTAAATATCTTTAAAAACTTAATATTTTGTTCTGGCACCTTTGTGCTTTTGCACAAGTGCCAATCTTACATGCAAAACAAACATAAACAGGGTCTTTTTTCAGTTTGACCTTCCCTTACAGAGCTAAGCACTACCTTATTGGTACTAGTTCTCTGAACTTTTGACGAAATATACATGTACCCTTTCTTTCTTGAAAAGGCATATATATGTTTTTTTGCGCGTAGTACTTTTCACCCAAAACATTTTGCACGTTGCTTCTGTACTAAATTTTGCGCGCAAATAAATTTCTTGGGCACAAGTGCGTCAAAATTAATACCCACAAAAATTAGTAACAAAAACGTATTCATCTAACTACAATTTTTCACGGAATATTATAATGTCTCGCGATTATCAAAAAACTGCCCCATTTGCCTCGTCATCTATTGTTTTAGCATTTCTATTGTTTCCAATTTTAGCATGGCACAAAAGAAACAATGCTGGTACATACTTCAAAACATATATATAGTATCCACCTTTAGAATTAATTTAAAAATTAAGTAAAAAAAATTACTGCAAAAAATTGGCGAAAAAATTCTAAGTCTAGAATTTCAGAGACAATCCCGGTCAAAATATGTTGGCAGTAAGCAACAAAAAGTGCAGTATAATCCTTTCCTACCCCCTCTCCCCCATTATCAATGTTTGGAAACGTGTTAGCACAACTTTTGAACATTGATACTGGGGAAAAGGGGGCTTTGTACTTATCTTGCTCTTGCTACACATGAAAGAAGGGTTTACTGCCATTATTTTTGACCAGGATTGTCTGAATTTCAAGAAAAAAAATTGAAAAGAGTTGTGACCTTTTTCTTCCTAGAGAAAGTCAAAAAGGCCTCTGTAACTCGAATTTGTTACACACACACATGGACTTGAGCCTAGTTTCTGTGAGACTACTATTCTGTAACGAATCCAGTGAAATTATAAGCAAAATTAGGAGCCAAAATTCGAAGAAAACGAAAGTGAAATCAAATAATATTCAACACAAGAAATAAGCTTTCATCCTAGCATAAAATAACGTATAAAATAAAGTATAAAGTACCTGCCAAGGCCTAAAAAACAGTTTGCCACTGACATGGTTATTAAGCAGGGACAATTCCATGCCAATTTTGGCTACAAGCAAAGGTTTAATTAAACATGTTGGAAAATATAACCAGAGACCAACGCGAAACAGATATGATGAGTTCAAGGGGGCGAGAATTCAAATTCATTGAAGAAATCCCAAAGGAATCGATGAAAGATTTAGAACCTTGTCCGCACTGATTTTGCACCCCGGTTATCCAAGGCATGGATGCCTAAAATGTATAATATATATATAAACACTATGTTCGCATTTAAAAGTTCTTATATTCCATGCGTCACAAGTGCGTCACATATGCGTCACAAGCTATATAGTACTATGCTGTGAAAGAATTTAATGCGTCACATGCGTCACATCCAGATTTTTAAAAGAATAGTATATATATCTTTAAAAAAAATGTTGTGACGCATGTGACGCAGACATTTAACAGTTAAACACATGCAAAAAACCGAGTGACGCATTAGTGACGCATTGTGACGCATAGAATTTACAGCTAAATATCTTTAAAAACTTAATATTTTGTTCTGGCACCTTTGTGCTTTTGCACAAATATTATTTGCGCGCAAAATTTAGTACAGAAGCAACGTGCAAAATGTTTTGGGTGAAAAGTACTACGCGCAAATAAACATATATAATTCTTTTCAAGAATGAAAGGGTACATGTATATTTCGTCAAAAATTCAGAAAACTAGTACCAATAAGGTAGTGCTTAACTCTGTAAGGGAAGGTCAAACTGAAAAAAGACCCTGTTTATGTTTGTTTTGCATGTAAGGTTGGCACTTGTGCAAAAGCACAAAGGTGCCAGAACAAAATATTAAGTTTTTAAAGATATTTAGCTGTAAATTCTATGCGTCACAATGCGTCACTAATGCGTCACTCGGTTTTTTGCATGTGTTTAACTGTTAAATGTATTTTGGCTACAAGCAAAGGTTTAATTAAACATGTTGGAAAATATAACCAGAGACCAACGCGAAACAGATATGATGAGTTCAAGGGGGCGAGAATTTAAATTCATTGTAGAAATCCCAAAGGAATCGATGAAAGATTTAGAACCTTGTCCGCACTGATTTTGCACCCCGGTTATCCAAGGCATGGATGCCTAAAATGTGTAATATATATATAAAAACTATGTTCGTATTTAAAAGTTCTTATATTCCATGCGTTACAAGTGCGTCACATATGCGTCACAAGCTATATAGTACTATGCTGTGAAAGAATTTAATGCGTCACATGCGTCACATCCAGATTTTTAAAAGAATAGTATATATATCTTTAAAAAAAATGTTGTGACGCATGTGACGCATACATTTAACAGTTAAACACATGCAAAAAACCGAGTGACGCATTAGTGACGCATTGTGACGCATAGAATTTACAGCTAAATATCTTTAAAAACTTAATATTTTGCTCTGACACCTTTGTGCTTTTGCACAAGTGCCAACCTTACATGCAAAACAAACATAAACAGGGTCTTTTTTCAGTTTGATCTTCCCTTACAGAGCTAAGCACTACCTTATTGGTACTAGTTTTCTGAATTTTTGACGAAATATACATGTACCCTTTCTTTCTTGAAAAGGCATATATATGTTTTTTCGCGCGTAGTACTTTTCACCCAAAACATTTTGCACGTTGCTTCTGTACTAAATTTTGCGCGCAAATAAATTTTTTGGGCACAAGTGCGTCAAAATTAATACCCACAAAAATTAGTAACAATAACGTATTCATCTAACTACAATTTTTCACGGAATATTATAATGTCTCGCGATTATCAAAAACAGCCTCATTTGCCTCGTCATCTATTGTTTTAGCATTTCTATTGTTTTCAATTTTAGCATGGCACAAAAGAAACAATGCTGGTACATACTTCAAAACATATATATAGTATCCACCTTTAGAAGTAATTTAAAAATTAAGTAACAAAAATTACTGCAAAAAATTGGCGAAAAAATTCTAAGTCTAAAATTTCAGAGACAATCCCGGTCAAAATATATTGACAGTAAGCAACAAAAAATCAATGTTTGGAAACGTGTTAGCACAACTTTTGAACATTGATACTGGGGGAAAGGGGGCTTTGTACTTATCTTGCTCTTGCTACACATGAAAAAAGTGTTTACTGCCATTATTTTTGACCGGGATTGTCTGAATTTCAAGAAAAAAAATTGAAAAGAGTTGTGGCCTTTTTCTTCCTAGAGAAAGTCAAAAAGGCCTCTGTGACTCGAATTTGTTACACACACACATGGACTTGAGCCTAGTTTCTATGAGACTGCTATTCTGTAACGAATCCAGTGAAATGATAAGCAAAATTAGGAGCCAAAATTCGAAGAAAACGAAAGTGAAATCAAACAATATTCAACACAAGAATTAAGCTTTCATCCTAGCATAAAATAACGTATAAAATAAAGTATAAAGTACCTGCCAAGGCCTAAAAACCAGTTTGACACTGACATGGTTATTAAGCAGGGACAATTCCATGCCAATTTTGGCTACAAGCAAAGGTTTAATTAAACATGTTGGAAAATATAACCAGAGACCAACGCGAAACAGGTATGATGAGTTCGAGGGGGTGAGAATTCAAATTCATTGAAGAAATCCCAAAGGAATCGATGAAAGATTTAGAACCTTGTCCGCACTGATTTAGCACCCCGGTTATCCAAGGCATGGATGCCTAAAATGTATAATATATATATAAAAACTATGTTCGTATTTAAAAGTTCTTATATTCCATGCGTCACAAGTGCGTCACGTATGCGTCACAAGCTATATAGTACTATGCTGTGAAAGAATTTAATGCGTCACATGCGTCACATCCAGATTTTTAAAAGAATAGTATATATATCTTTAAAAAAAATGTTGTGACGCATGTGACGTGTTAGCACAACTTTTGAACATTGATACTGGGGGAAAGGGGGCTTTGTACTTATCTTGCTCTTGCTACACATGAAAAAAGTGTTTACTGCCATTATTTTTGACCGGGATTGTCTGAATTTCAAGAAAAAAAATTGAAAAGAGTTGTGGCCTTTTTCTTCCTAGAGAAAGTCAAAAAGGCCTCTGTGACTCGAATTTGTTACATACACACATGGACTTGAGCCTAGTTTCTATGAGACTACTATTCTGTAACGAATCCAGTGAAATGATAAGCAAAATTAGGAGCCAAAATTCGAAGAAATCGAAAGTGAAATCAAATAATATTCAACACAAGAAATAAGCTTTCATCCTAGCATAAAATAACGTATAAAATAAAGTATAAAGTACCTGCCAAGGCCTAAAAATCAGTTTGACACTGACATGGTTATTAAGCAGGGACAATTCCATGCCAATTTTGGCTACAAGCAAAGGTTTAATTAAACATGTTGGAAAATATAACCAGAGACCAACGCGAAACAGATATGATGAGTTCAAGGGGGCGAGAATTTAAATTCATTGAAGAAATCCCAAAGGAATCGATGAAAGATTTAGAACCTTTTCCGCACTGATTTTGCACCCCGGTTATCCAAGGCATGGATGCCTAAAATGTATAATATATATATAAAAACTATGTTCGTATTTAAAAGTTCTTATATTCCATGCGTCACAAGTGCGTCACATATGCGTCACAAGCTATATAGTACTATGCTGTGAAAGAATTTAATGCGTCACATGCGTCACATCCAGATTTTTAAAAGAATAGTATATATATCTTTAAAAAAAATGTTGTGACGCATGTGACGCATACATTTAACAGTTAAACACATGCAAAAAACCGAGTGACGCATTAGTGACGCATTGTGACGCATAGAATTTACAGCTAAATATCTTTAAAAACTTAATATTTTGTTCTGACACCTTTGTGCTTTTGCACAAGTGCCAACCTTACATGCAAAACAAACATAAACAGGGTCTTTTTTCAGTTTGACCTTCCCTTACAGAGCTAAGCACTACCTTATTGGTACTAGTTTTCTGAATTTTTGACGAAATATACATGTACCCTTTCTTTCTTGAAAAGGCATATATATGTTTTTTTGCGCGTAGTACTTTTCACCCAAAACATTTTGCACGTTGCTTCTGTACTAAATTTTGCGCGCAAATAAATTTTTTGGGCACAAGTGCGTCAAAATTAATACCCACAAAAATTAGTAACAATAACGTATTCATCTAACTACAATTTTTCACGGAATATTATAATGTCTCGCGATTATCAAAAACTGCCTCATTTGCCTTGTCATCTATTGTTTTAGCATTTCTATTGTTTTCAATTTTAGCATGGCACAAAAGAAACAATGCTGGTACATACTTCAAAACATATATATAGTATCCACCTTTAGAATTAATTTAAAAATTAAGTAACAAAAATTACTGCAAAAAATTGGCGAAAAAATTCTAAGTCTAAATTTCAGAGACAATCCCGGTCAAAATATATTGACAGTAAGCAACAAAAAGTGCAGTATAATCCTTTCCTACCCCCTCTCCCCCATTATCAATGTTTGGAAACGTGTTAGCACAACTTTTGAACATTGATACTGGGGGAAAGGGGGCTTTGTACTTATCTTGCTCTTGCTACACATGAAAAAAGTGTTTACTGCCATTATTTTTGACCGGGATTGTCTGATTTTCAAGAAAAAAAATTGAAAAGAGTTGTGGCCTTTTTCTTCCTAGAGAAAGTCAAAAAGGCCTCTGTAACCCGAATTTGTTACACACACACATGGACTTGAGCCTAGTTTCTATGAGACTACTATTCTGTAACGAATCCAGTGAAATGATAAGCAAAATTAGGAGCCAAAATTCGAAGAAAGCGAAAGTGAAATCAAATAATATTCAACACAAGAAATAAGCTTTCATCCTAGCATAAAATAACGTATAAAATAAAGTATAAAGTACCTGCCAAGGCCTAAAAACCAGTTTGACACTGACATGGTTATTAAGCAGGGACAATTCCATGCCAATTTTGGCTACAAGCAAAGGTTTAATTAAACATGTTGGAAAATATAACCAGAGACCAACGCGAAACAGATATGATGAGTTCAAGGGGGCGAGAATTTAAATTCATTGAAGAAATCCCAAAGGAATCGATGAAAGATTTAGAACCTTTTCCGCACTGATTTTGCACCCCGGTTATCCAAGGCATGGATGCCTAAAATGTATAACATATATATAAAAACTATGTTCGAATTTAAAAGTTCTTATATTCCATGCGTCACAAGTGCGTCACATATGCGTCACAAGCTATATAGTACTATGCTGTGAAAGAATTTAATGCGTCACATGCGTCACATCCAGATTTTTAAAAGAATAGTATATATATCTTTAAAAGAAATGTTGTGACGCATGTGACGCATACATTTAACAGTTAAACACATGCAAAAAACCGAGTGACGCATTAGTGACGCATTGTGACGCATAGAATTGACAGCTAAATATCTTTAAAAACTTAATATTTTGTTACACACACACATGGACTTGAGCCTAGTTTCTGTGAGACTACTATTCTGTAACGAATCCAGTGAAATGATAAGCAAAATTAGGAGCCAAAATTCGAAGAAAACGAAAGTGAAATCAAATAATATTCAACACAAGAAAATAAGCTTTCATCCTAGCATAAAATAACGTATTAAATAAAGTATAAAGTACCTGCCAAGGCCTAAAAACAGTTTGCCACTGACATGGTTATTAAGCAGGGACAATTCCATGCCAATTTTGGCTACAAGCAAAGGTTTAAATAAACATGTTGGAAAATATAACCAGAGACCAACGCGAAACAGATATGATGAGTTCAAGGGGGCGAGAATTCAAATTCATTGAAGAAATCCCAAAGGAATCGATAAAAGATTTAGAACCTTGTCCGCACTGATTTTGCACCCCGGTTATCCAAGGCATGGATGCCTAAAATGTATAATATATATATAAAAACTATGTTCGTATTTAAAAGTTCTTATATTCCATGCGTCACAAGTGCGTCACATATGCGTCACAAGCTATATAGTACTATGCTGTGAAAGAATTTAATGCGTCACATGCGTCACATCCAGATTTTTAAAAGAATAGTATATATATCTTTAAAAGAAATGTTGTGACGCATGTGACGCATACATTTAACAGTTAAACACATGCAAAAAACCGAGTGACGCATTAGTGACGCATTGTGACGCATAGAATTGACAGCTAAATATCTTTAAAAACTTAATATTTTGTTACACACACACATGGACTTGAGCCTAGTTTCTGTGAGACTACTATTCTGTAACGAATCCAGTGAAATGATAAGCAAAATTAGGACCCAAAATTCGAAGAAAACGAAAGTGAAATCAAATAATATTCAACACAAGAAATAAGCTTTCATCCTAGCATAAAATAACGTATTAAATAAAGTATAAAGTACCTGCCAAGGCCTAAAAAACACTTTGCCACTGACATGGTTATTAAGCAGGGACAATTCCATGCCAATTTTGGCTACAAGCAAAGGTTTAAATAAACATGTTGGAAAATATAACCAGAGACCAACGCGAAAACAGATATGATGAGTTCAAGGGGGCGAGAATTCAAATTCATTGAAGAAATCCCAAAGGAATCGATAAAAGATTTAGAACCTTGTCCGCACTGATTTTGCACCCCGGTTATCCAAGGCATGGATGCCTAAAATGTATAATATATATATAAAAACTATGTTCGTATTTAAAAGTTCTTATATTCCATGCGTCACAAGTGCGTCACATATGCGTCACAAGCTATATAGTACTATGCTGTGAAAGAATTTAATGCGTCACATGCGTCCACATCCAGATTTTTAAAAGAATAGTATATATATCTTTAAAAAAAATGTTGTGACGCATGTGACGCATACATTTAACAGTTAAACACATGCAAAAAACCGAGTGACGCATTAGTGACGCATTGTGACGCTTAGAATTTACAGCTAAATATCTTTAAAAACTTAATATTTTGTTCTGACACCTTTGTGCTTTTGCACAAGTGCCAACCTTACATGCAAAACAAACATAAACAGGGTCTTTTTTCAGTTTGACCTTCCCTTACAGAGCTAAGCACTACCTTATTGGTACTAGTTGTCTGAATTTTTGACGAAATATACATGTACCCTTTCTTTCTTGAAAAGGCATATATATGTTTTTTTGCGCGTAGTACTTTTCACCCAAAACATTTTGCACGTTGCTTCTGTACTAAATTTTGCGCGCAAATAAATTTTTTGGGCACAAGTGCGTCAAAATTAATACCCACAAAAATTAGTAACAATAACGTATTCATCTAACTACAATTTTTCACGGAATATTATAATGTCTCGCGATTATCAAAAACTGCCTCATTTGCCTTGTCATCTATTGTTTTAGCATTTCTATTGTTTTCAATTTTAGCATGGCACAAAAGAAACAATGCTGGTACATACTTCAAAACATATATATAGTATCCACCTTTAGAATTAATTTAAAAATTAAGTAACAAAAATTACTGCAAAAAATTGGCGAAAAAATTCTAAGTCTAAAATTTCGGAGACAATCCTGGTCAAAATATATTGGCAGTAAGCAACAAAAAGTGCAGTATAATCCTTTCCTACCCCCTCTCTTGGCCTTTTTAACTTTCTCTAGGAAGAAAAAGGTCACAACTCTTTTCAATTTTTTTTCTTGAAATTCAGACAATCCTGGTCAAAAATAATGGCAGTAAACCCTTCTTTTATGTGTAGCAAGAGCAAGATAAGTACAAAGCCCCCTTTTCCCCAGTATCAATGTTCAAAAGTTGTGCTAACACGTTTCCAAACATTGATAATGGGGGAGAGGGGGTAGGAAAGGATTATACTGCACTTTTTGTTGCTTACTGCCAATATATTTTGACCGGGATTGTCTCTGAAATTTTAGACTTAGAATTTTTTCGCCAATTTTTTGCAGTAATTTTTTTTACTTAATTTTTAAATTAATTCTAAACGTGGATACTATATATATGTTTTGAAGTATGTACCAGCATTGTTTCTTTTGTGCCATGCTAAAATTGGAAACAATAGAAATGCTAAAACAATAGATGACGAGGCAAATGGGGCAGTTTTTGATAATCGCGAGACATTATAATATTCCGTGAAAAATTGTAGTTAGATGAATACGTTGTTGTTACTAATTTTTGTGGGTATTAATTTTGACGCACTTGTGCCCAAAAAATGTATTTGCGCGCAAAATTTAGTACAGAAGCAACGTGCAAAATGTTTTGGGTGAAAAGTACTACGCGCAAAAAAACATATATATGCCTTTTCAAGAAAGAAAGGGTACATGTATATTTCGTCAAAAGTTCAGAAAACTAGTACCAATAAGGTAGTGCTTAGCTCTGTAAGGGAAGGTCAAACTGAAAAAAGACCCTGTTTATGTTTGTTTTGCATGTAAGGTTGGCACTTGTGCAAAAGCACAAAGGTGCCAGAACAAAATATTAAGTTTTTAAAGATATTTAGCTGTAAATTCTATGCGTCACAATGCGTCACTAATGCGTCACTCGTTTTTTTGCATGTGTTTAACTGTTAAATGTATGCGTCACATACGTCACAACATTTTTTTTAAAGATATATATACTATTCTTTTAAAAATCTGGATGTGACGCATGTGACGCATTAAATTCTTTCACAGCATAGTACTATATAGCTTGTGACGCATATGTGACGCACTTGTGACGCATGGAATATAAGAACTTTTAAATACGAACATAGTTTTTATATATATATTATACATTTTAGGCATCCATGCCTTTGATAACCGGGGTGCAAAATCAGTGCGGACAAGGTTCTAAATCTTTCATCGATTCCTTTGGGATTTCTTCAATGAATTTGAATTCTCGCCCCCTTGAACTCATCATATCTGTTTCGCGTTGGTCTCTGGTTATATTTTCCAACATGTTTAATTAAACCGTTGCTTGTAGCCAAAATTGGCATGGAATTGTCCCTGCTTAATAACCATGTCAGTGGCAAACTGGTTTTTATGCCTTGGCAGGTACTTTATACTTTATTTTATACGTTATTTTATGCTAGGATGAAAGCTTATTTCTTGTGTTGAATATTATTTGATTTCACTTTCGTTTTCTTCGAATTTTGGCTCCTAATTTTGCTTATCATTTCACTGGATTCGTTACAGAATAGTAGTCTCATAGAAACTAGGCTCAAGTCCATGTGTGTGTGTAACAAATTCGAGTTACAGAGGCCTTTTTGACTTTCTCTAGGAAGAAAAAGGTCACAACTCTTTTCAATTTTTTTTCTTGAAATTCAGACAATCCTGGTCAAAAATAATGGCAGTAAACCCTTCTTTCATGTGTAGCAAGAGCAAGATAAGTACAAAGCCCCCTTTCCCCCAGTATCAATGTTCAAAAGTTGTGCTAACACGTTTCCAAACATTGATAATGGGGGAGAGGGGGTAGGAAAGGATTATACTGCACTTTTTGTTGCTTACTGCCAATATATTTTGACCGGGATTGTCTCTGAAATTTTAGACTTAGAATTTTTTCGCCAATTTTTTGCAGTAATTTTTTTTACTTAATTTTTAAATTAATTCTAAACGTGGATACTATATATATGTTTTGAAGTATGTACCAGCATTGTTTCTTTTGTGCCATGCTAAAATTGGAAACAATAGAAATGCTAAAACAATAGATGACGAGGCAAATGGGGCAGTTTTTGATAATCGCGAGACATTATAATATTCCGTGAAAAATTGTAGTTAGATGAATACGTTGTTGTTACTAATTTTTGTGGGTATTAATTTTGACGCACTTGTGCCCAAAAAAATGTATTTGCGCGCAAAATTTAGTACAGAAGCAACGTGCAAAATGTTTTGGGTGAAAAGTACTACGCGCAAAAAAACATATATATGCCTTTTCAAGAAAGAAAGGGTACATGTATATTTCGTCAAAAGTTCAGAAAACTAGTACCAATAAGGTAGTGCTTAGCTCTGTAAGGGAAGGTCAAACTGAAAAAAGACCCTGTTTATGTTTGTTTTGCATGTAAGGTTGGCACTTGTGCAAAAGCACAAAGGTGCCAGAACAAAATATTAAGTTTTTAAAGATATTTAGCTGTAAATTCTATGCGTCACAATGCGTCACTAATGCGTCACTCGTTTTTTGCATGTGTTTAACTGTTAAATGTATGCGTCACATGCGTCACAACATTTTTTTTAAAGATATATATACTATTCTTTTAAAAATCTGGATGTGACGCATGTGACGCATTAAATTCTTTCACAGCATAGTACTATATAGCTTGTGACGCATATGTGACGCACTTGTGACGCATGGAATATAAGAACTTTTAAATACGAATATAGTTTTTATATATATGTTATACATTTTAGGCATCCATGCCTTTGATAACCGGGGTGCAAAATCAGTGCGGACAAGGTTCTAAATCTTTCATCGATTCCTTTGGGATTTCTTCAATGAATTTGAATTCTCGCCCCCTTGAACTCATCATATCTGTTTCGCGTTGGTCTCTGGTTATATTTTCCAACATGTTTAATTAAACCTTTGCTTGTAGCCAAAATTGGCATGGAATTGTCCCTGCTTAATAACCATGTCAGTGGCAAACTGGTTTTTATGCCTTGGCAGGTACTTTATACTTTATTTTATACGTTATTTTATGCTAGGATGAAAGCTTATTTCTTGTGTTGAATATTATTTGATTTCACTTTCGTTTTCTTCGAATTTTGGCTCCTAATTTTGCTTATCATTTCACTGGATTCGTTACAGAATAGTAGTCTCATAGAAACTAGGCTCAAGTCCATGTGTGTGTGTAACAAATTCGAGTTACAGAGGCCTTTTTGACTTTCTCTAGGAAGAAAAAGGTCACAACTCTTTTCAATTTTTTTTCTTGAAATTCAGACAATCCTGGTCAAAAATAATGGCAGTAAACCCTTCTTTCATGTGTAGCAAGAGCAAGATAAGTACAAAGCCCCCTTTCCCCCAGTATCAATGTTCAAAAGTTGTGCTAACACGTTTCCAAACATTGATAATGGGGGAGAGGGGGTAGGAAAGGATTATACTGCACTTTTTGTTGCTTAATGCCAATATATTTTGACCGGGATTGTCTCTGAAATTTTAGACTTAGAATTTTTTCGCCAATTTTTTGCAGTAATTTTTTTTACTTAATTTTTAAATTAATTCTAAACGTGGATACTATATATATGTTTTGAAGTATGTACCAGCATTGTTTCTTTTGTGCCATGCTAAAATTGGAAACAATAGAAATGCTAAAACAATAGATGACGAGGCAAATGGGGCAGTTTTTGATAATCGCGAGACATTATAATATTCCGTGAAAAATTGTAGTTAGATGAATACGTTGTTGTTACTAATTTTTGTGGGTATTAATTTTGACGCACTTGTGCCCAAAAAATGTATTTGCGCGCAAAATTTAGTACAGAAGCAACGTGCAAAATGTTTTGGGTGAAAAGTACTACGCGCAAAAAAACATATATATGCGTTTTCAAGAAAGAAAGGGTACATGTATATTTCGTCAAAAGTTCAGAAAACTAGTACCAATAAGGTAGTGCTTAGCTCTGTAAGGGAAGGTCAAACTGAAAAAAGACCCTGTTTATGTTTGTTTTGCATGTAAGGTTGGCACTTGTGCAAAAGCACAAAGGCGCCAGAACAAAATATTAAGTTTTTTAAAGATATTTAGCTGTAAATTCTATGCGTCACAATGCGTCACTAATGCGTCACTCGTTTTTTTGCATGAGTTTAACTGTTAAATGTATGCGTCACATGCGTCACAACATTTTTTTTAAAGATATATATACTATTCTTTTAAAAATCTGGATGTGACGCATGTGACGCATTAAAATCTTTCACAGCATAGTACTATATAGCTTGTGACGCATATGTGACGCACTTGTGACGCATGGAATATAAGAACTTTTAAATACGAACATAGTATTTATATATATATTATACATTTTAGGCATCCATGCCTTGATAACCGGGGTGCAAAATCAGTGCGGACAAGGTTCTAATTCTTTCATCGATTCCTTTGGGATTTCTTCAATGAATTTGAATTCTCGCCCCCTTGAACTCATCATATCTGTTTCGCGTTGGTCTCTGGTTATATTTTCCAACATGTTTAATTAAACCTTTGCTTGTAGCCAAAATTGGCATGGAATTGTCCCTGCTTAATAACCATGTCAGTGGCAAACTGGTTTTTAGGCCTTGGCAGGTACTTTATACTTTATTTTATACGTTATTTTATGCTAGGATGAAAGCTTATTTCTTGTGTTGAATATTATTTGATTTCACTTTCGTTTTCTTCGAATTTTGGCTCCTAATTTTGCTTATCATTTCACTGGATTCGTTACAGAATAGTAGTCTCATAGAAACTAGCTCAAGTCCATGTGTGTGTGTAACAAATTCGAGTTACAGAGGCCTTTTGACTTTCTCTAGGAAGAAAAAGGTCACAACTCTTTTCAATTTTTTTTCTTGAAATTCAGACAATCCTGGTCAAAAATAATGGCAGTAAACCCTTCTTTCATGTGTAGCAAGAGCAAGATAAGTACAAAGCCCCCTTTTTCCCCAGTATCAATGTTCAAAAGTTGTGCTAACACGTTTCCAAACATTGATAATGGGGGAGAGGGGGTAGGAAAGGATTATACTGCACTTTTTGTTGCTTAATGCCAATATATTTTGACCGGGATTGTCTCTGAAATTTTAGACTTAGAATTTTTTCGCCAATTTTTTGCAGTAATTTTTTTTACTTAATTTTTAAATTAATTCTAAAGGTGGATACTATATATATGTTTTGAAGTATGTACCAGCATTGTTTCTTTTGTGCCATGCTAAAATTGGAAACAATAGAAATGCTAAAACAATAGATGACGACGCAAATGGGGCAGTTTTTGATAATCGCGAGACATTATAATATTCCGTGAAAAATTGTAGTTAGATGAATACGTTATTGTTACTAATTTTTGTGGGTATTAATTTTGACGCACTTGTGCCCAAAAAATTTATTTGCGCGCAAAATTTAGTACAGAAGCAACGTGCAAAATGTTTTGGGTGAAAAGTACTACGCGCAAAAAAACATATATATGCCTTTTCAAGAAAGAAAGGATGCATGTATATTTCGTCAAAAATTCAGAAAACTAGTACCAATAAGGTAGTGGTTAGTTCTGTAAGGGAAGGTCAAACTGAAAAAAAACCCTGTTTATGTTTGTTTTGCATGTAAGGTTGGCACTTGTGCAAAAGCACAAAGGTGCCAGAACAAAATATTAAGTTTTTAAAGATATTTAGCTGTAAATTCTATGCGTCACAATGCGTCACTAATGCGTCACTCGGTTTTTTGCATGTGTTTAACTGTTAAATGTATGCGTCACATGCGTCACAACATTTTTTTTAAAGATATATATACTATTCTTTTAAAAATCTGGATGTGACGCATGTGACGCATTAAATTCTTTCACAGCATAGTACTATATAGCTTGTGACGCATATGTGACGCACTTGTGACGCATGGAATATAAGAACTTTTAAATACGAATATAGTTTTTATATATATGTTATACATTTTAGGCATCCATGCCTTGGATAACCGGGGTGCAAAATCAGTGCGGACAAGGTTCTAATTCTTTCATCGATTCCTTTGGGATTTCTTCAATGAATTTGAATTCTCGCCCCCTTGAACTCATCATATCTGTTTCGCGTTGGTCTCTGGTTATATTTTCCAACATGTTTAATTAAACCTTTGCTTGTAGCCAAAATTGGCATGGAATTGTCCCTGCTTAATAACCATGTCAGTGGCAAACTGGTTTTTAGGCCTTGGCAGGTACTTTATACTTTATTTTATACGTTATTTTATGCTAGGATGAAAGCTTATTTCTTGTGTTGAATATTATTTGATTTCACTTTCGTTTTCTTCGAATTTTGGCTCCTAATTTTGCTTATCATTTCACTGGATTCGTTACAGAATAGTAGTCTCATAGAAACTAGGCTCAAGTCCATGTGTGTGTGTAACAAATTCGAGTTACAGAGGCCTTTTTGACTTTCTCTAGGAAGAAAAAGGTCACAACTCTTTTCAATTTTTTTTCTTGAAATTCAGACAATCCTGGTCAAAAATAATGGCAGTAAACCCTTCTTTCATGTGTAGCAAGAGCAAGATAAGTACAAAGCCCCCTTTCCCCCAGTATCAATGTTCAAAAGTTGTGCTAACACGTTTCCAAACATTGATAATGGGGGAGAGGGGGTAGGAAAGGATTATACTGCACTTTTTGTTGCTTACTGCCAATATATTTGACCGGGATTGTCTCTGAAATTTTAGACTTAGAATTTTTTCGCCAATTTTTTGCAGTAATTTTTTTTACTTAATTTTTAAATTAATTCTAAAGGTGGATACTATATATATGTTTTGAAGTATGTACCAGCATTGTTTCTTTTGTGCCATGCTAAAATTGGAAACAATAGAAATGCTAAAACAATAGATGACGACGCAAATGGGGCAGTTTTTGATAATCGCGAGACATTATAATATTCCGTGAAAAATTGTAGTTAGATGAATACGTTATTGTTACTAATTTTGTGGGTATTAATTTTGACGCACTTGTGCCCAAAAAAATTATTTGCGCGCAAAATTTAGTACAGAAGCAACGTGCAAAATGTTTTGGGTGAAAAGTACTACGCGCAAAAAAACATATATATGCCTTTTCAAGAAAGAAAGGGTACATGTATATTTCGTCAAAATTCAGAAAACTAGTACCAATAAGGTAGTGCTTAGCTCTGTAAGGGAAGGTCAAACTGAAAAAAGACCCTGTTTATGTTTGTTTTGCATGTAAGGTTGGCACTTGTGCAAAAGCACAAAGGTGCCAGAACAAAATATTAAGTTTTTAAAGATATTTAGCTGTAAATTCTATGCGTCACAATGCGTCACTAATGCGTCACTCGGTTTTTTGCATGTGTTTAACTGTTAAATGTATGCGTCACATGCGTCACAACATTTTTTTTAAAGATATATATACTATTCTTTTAAAAATCTGGATGTGACGCATGTGACGCATTAAATTCTTTCACAGCATAGTACTATATAGCTTGTGACGCATATGTGACGCACTTGTGACGCATGGAATATAAGAACTTTTAAATACGAACATAGTTTTTATATATATATTATACATTTTAGGCATCCATGCCTTGGATAACCGGGGTGCAAAATCAGTGCGGACAAGGTTCTAAATCTTTCATCGATTCCTTTGGGATTTCTTCAATGAATTTGAATTCTCGCCCCCTTGAACTCATCATATCTGTTTCGCGTTGGTCTCTGGTTATATTTTCCAACATGTTTAATTAAACCTTTGCTTGTAGCCAAAATTGGCATGGAATTGTCCCTGCTTAATAACCATGTCAGTGGCAAACTGGTTTTTAGGCCTTGGCAGGTACTTTATACTTTATTTTATACGTTATTTTATGCTAGGATGAAAGCTTATTTCTTGTGTTGAATATTATTTGATTTCACTTTCGTTTTCTTCGAATTTTGGCTCCTAATTTTGCTTATCATTTCACTGGATTCGTTACAGAATAGTAGTCTCATAGAAACTAGGCTCAAGTCCATGTGTGTGTGTAACAAATTCGAGTTACAGAGGCCTTTTTGACTTTCTCTAGGAAGAAAAAGGTCACAACTCTTTTCAATTTTTTTTCTTGAAATTCAGACAATCCTGGTCAAAAATAATGGCAGTAAACCCTTCTTTCATGTGTAGCAAGAGCAAGATAAGTACAAAGCCCCCTTTCCCCCAGTATCAATGTTCAAAAGTTGTGCTAACACGTTTCCAAACATTGATAATGGGGGAGAGGGGGTAGGAGAGGATTATACTGCACTTTTTGTTGCTTACTGCCAATATATTTTGACCGGGATTGTCTCTGAAATTTTAGACTTAGAATTTTTTCGCCAATTTTTTGCAGTAATTTTTTTTACTTAATTTTTAAATTAATTCTAAAGGTGGATACTATATATATGTTTTGAAGTATGTACCAGCATTGTTTCTTTTGTGCCATGCTAAAATTGGAAACAATAGAAATGCTAAAACAATAGATG
This sequence comes from Hydractinia echinata, assembly GCA_030067915.1. Lineage (NCBI taxonomy): Eukaryota > Metazoa > Cnidaria > Hydrozoa > Anthoathecata > Hydractiniidae > Hydractinia > Hydractinia echinata. The sequence continues at coordinate 1,161,334 of JASGCC010000030.1, forward strand.
ACGAGGCAAATGGGGCAGTTTTTGATAATCGCCAGACATTATAATATTCCGTGAAAAATTGTAGTTAGATGAATACGTTATTGTTACTAATTTTTGTGGGTATTAATTTTGACGCACTTGTGCCCAAAAAAATTATTTGCGCGCAAAATTTAGTACAGAAGCAACGTGCAAAATGTTTTTGGTGAAAAGTACTACGCGCAAAAAAACATATATATGCCTTTTCAAGAAAGAAAGGGTACATGTATATTTCGTTAAAAATTCAGAAAACTAGTACCAATAAGGTAGTGCTTAGCTCTGTAAGGGAAGGTCAAACTGAAAAAAGACCCTGTTTATGTTTGTTTTGCATGTAAGGTTGGCACTTGTGCAAAAGCACAAAGGTGCCAGAACAAAATATTAAGTTTTTAAAGATATTTAGCTGTAAATTCTATGCGTCACAATGCGCCACTAATGCGTCACTCGGTTTTTTGCATGTGTTTAACTGTTAAATGTATGCGTCACATGCGTCACAACATTTTTTTTAAAGATATATATACTATTCTTTTAAAAATCTGGATGTGACGCATGTGACGCATTAAATTCTTTCACAGCATAGTACTATATAGCTTGTGACGCATATGTGACGCACTTGTGACGCATGGAATATAAGAACTTTTAAATACGAACATAGTTTTTATATATATATTATACATTTTAGGCATCCATGCCTTGGATAACCGGGGTGCAAAATCAGTGCGGACAAGGTTCTAAATCTTTCATCGATTCCTTTGGGATTTCTTCAATGAATTTGAATTCTCGCCCCCTTGAACTCATCATATCTGTTTCGCGTTGGTCTCTGGTTATATTTTCCAACATGTTTAATTAAACCTTTGCTTGTAGCCAAAATTGGCATGGAATTGTCCCTGCTTAATAACCATGTCAGTGGCAAACTGGTTTTTAGGCCTTGGCAGGTACTTTATACTTTATTTTATACGTTATTTTATGCTAGGATGAAAGCTTATTTCTTGTGTTGAATATTATTTGATTTCACTTTCGTTTTCTTCGAATTTTGGCTCCTAATTTTGCTTATCATTTCACTGGATTCGTTACAGAATAGTAGTCTCACAGAAACTAGGCTCAAGTCCATGTGTGTGTGTAACAAATTCGAGTTACAGAGGCCTTTTTGACTTTCTCTAGGAAGAAAAAGGTCACAACTCTTTTCAATTTTTTTTCTTGAAATTCAGACAATCCTGGTCAAAAATAATGGCAGTAAACCCTTCTTTCATGTGTAGCAAGAGCAAGATAAGTACAAAGCCCCCTTTCCCCCAGTATCAATGTTCAAAAGTTGTGCTAACACGTTTCCAAACATTGATAATGGGGGAGAGGGGGTAGGAAAGGATTATACTGCACTTTTTGTTGCTTACTGTCAATATATTTTGACCGGGATTGTCTCTGAAATTTTAGACTTAGAATTTTTTCGCCAATTTTTTGCAGTAATTTTTTTTACTTAATTTTTAAATTAATTCTAAAGGTGGATACTATATATATGTTTTGAAGTATGTACCAGCATTGTTTTCTTTCTGCCATGCTAAAATTGGAAACAATAGAAATGCTAAAACAATAGATGACGAGGCAAATGGGACAGTTTTTGATAATCGCGAGACATTATAATATTCCGTGAAAAATTGTAGTTAGATGAATACGTTGCTGTTACTAATTTTTGTGGGTATTAATTTTGACGCACTTGTGCCCAAAAAAATTATTTGGGCGCAAAATTTAGTACAGAAGCAACGTGCAAAATGTTTTGGGTGAAAAGTACTACGCGCAAAAAAACATATATATGCCTTTTCAAGAAAGAAAGGGTACATGTATATTTCGTCAAAAGTTCAGAAAACTAGTACCAATAAGGTAGTGCTTAGCTCTGTAAGGGAAGGTCAAACTGAAAAAAGACCCTGTTTATGTTTGTTTTGCATGTAAGGTTGGCACTTGTGCAAAAGCACAAAGGTGCCAGAACAAAATATTAAGTTTTTAAAGATATTTAGCTGTAAATTCTATGCGTCACAATGCGTCACTAATGCGTCACTCGGTTTTTTGCATGTGTTTAACTGTTAAATGTATGCGTCACATGCGTCACAACATTTTTTTTAAAGATATATATACTATTCTTTTAAAAATCTGGATGTGACGCATGTGACGCATTAAATTCTTTCACAGCATAGTACTATATAGCTTGTGACGCATATGTGACGCACTTGTGACGCATGGAATATAAGAACTTTTAAATACGAACATAGTTTTTATATATATATTATACATTTTAGGCATCCATGCCTTGGATAACCGGGGTGCAAAATCAGTGCGGACAAGGTTCTAAATCTTTCATCGATTCCTTTGGGATTTCTTCAATGAATTTGAATTCTCGCCCCCTTGAACTCATCATATCTGTTTCGCGTTGGTCTCTGGTTATATTTTCCAACATGTTTAATTAAACCTTTGCTTGTAGCCAATATTGGCATGGAATTGTCCCTGCTTAATAACCATGTCAGTGGCAAACTGGTTTTTAGGCCTTGGCAGGTACTTTATACTTTATTTTATACGTTATTTTATGCTAGGATGAAAGCTTATTTCTTGTGTTGAATATTATTTGATTTCACTTTCGTTTTCTTCGAATTTTGGCTCCTAATTTTGCTTATCATTTCACTGGATTCGTTACAGAATAGTAGTCTCACAGAAACTAGGCTCAAGTCCATGTGTGTGTGTAACAAATTCGAGTTACAGAGGCCTTTTTGACTTTCTCTAGGAAGAAAAAGGTCACAACTCTTTTCAATTTTTTTTCTTGAAATTCAGACAATCCTGGTCAAAAATAATGGCAGTAAACCCTTCTTTCATGTGTAGCAAGAGCAAGATAAGTACAAAGCCCCCTTTCCCCCAGTATCAATGTTCAAAAGTTGTGCTAACACGTTTCCAAACATTGATAATGGGGGAGAGGGGGTAGGAAAGGATTATACTGCACTTTTTGTTGCTTACTGCCAATATATTTTGACCGGGATTGTCTCTGAAATTTTAGACTTAGAATTTTTTCGCCAATTTTTTGCAGTAATTTTTTTTACTTAATTTTTAAATTAATTCTAAAGGTGGATACTATATATATGTTTTGAAGTATGTACCAGCATTGTTTTTTTTGTGCCATGCTAAAATTGGAAACAATAGAAATGCTAAAACAATAGATGACGAGGCAAATGGGGCAGTTTTTGATAATCGCGAGACATTATAATATTCCGTGAAAAATTGTAGTTAGATGAATACGTTGTTGTTACTAATTTTTGTGGGTATTAATTTTGACGCACTTGTGCCCAAAAAAATTATTTGCGCGCAAAATTTAGTACAGAAGCAACGTGCAAAATGTTTTGGGTGAAAAGTACTACGCGCAAAAAAACATATATATGCCTTTTCAAGAAAGAAAGGGTACATGTATATTTCGTCAAAAGTTCAGAAAACTAGTACCAATAAGGTAGTGCTTAGCTCTGTAAGGGAAGGTCAAACTGAAAAAAGACCCTGTTTATGTTTGTTTTGCATGTAAGGTTGGCACTTGTGCAAAAGCACAAAGGTGCCAGAACAAAATATTAAGTTTTTAAAGATATTTAGCTGTAAATTCTATGCGTCACAATGCGTCACTAATGCGTCACTCGGTTTTTTGCATGTGTTTAACTGTTAAATGTATGCGTCACATGCGTCACAACATTTTTTTTAAAGATATATATACTATTCTTTTAAAAATCTGGATGTGACGCATGTGACGCATTAAATTCTTTCACAGCATAGTACTATATAGCTTGTGACGCATATGTGACGCACTTGTGACGCATGGAATATAAGAACTTTTAAATACGAACATAGTTTTTATATATATATTATACATTTTAGGCATCCATGCCTTGGATAACCGGGGTGCAAAATCAGTGCGGACAAGGTTCTAAATCTTTCATCGATTCCTTTGGGATTTCTTCAATGAATTTGAATTCTCGCCCCCTTGAACTCATCATATCTGTTTCGCGTTGGTCTCTGGTTATATTTTCCAACATGTTTAATTAAACCTTTGCTTGTAGCCAAAATTGGCATGGAATTGTCCCTGCTTAATAACCATGTCAGTGGCAAACTGGTTTTTAGGCCTTGGCAGGTACTTTATACTTTATTTTATACGTTATTTTATGCTAGGATGAAAGCTTATTTCTTGTGTTGAATATTATTTGATTTCACTTTCGTTTTCTTCGAATTTTGGCTCCTAATTTTGCTTATCATTTCACTGGATTCGTTACAGAATAGTAGTCTCATAGAAACTAGGCTCAAGTCCATGTGTGTGTGTAACAAATTCGAGTTACAGAGGCCTTTTTGACTTTCTCTAGGAAGAAAAAGGTCACAACTCTTTTCAATTTTTTTTCTTGAAATTCAGACAATCCTGGTCAAAAATAATGGCAGTAAACCCTTCTTTCATGTGTAGCAAGAGCAAGATAAGTACAAAGCCCCCTTTCCCCCAGTATCAATGTTCAAAAGTTGTGCTAACACGTTTCCAAACATTGATAATGGGGGAGAGGGGGTAGGAAAGGATTATACTGCACTTTTTGTTGCTTACTGCCAATATATTTTGACCGGGATTGTCTCTGAAATTTTAGACTTAGAATTTTTTCGCCAATTTTTTGCAGTAATTTTTTTTACTTAATTTTTAAATTAATTCTAAAGGTGGATACTATATATATGTTTTGAAGTATGTACCAGCATTGTTTCTTTTGTGCCATGCTAAAATTGGAAACAATAGAAATGCTAAAACAATAGATGACGAGGCAAATGGGGCAGTTTTTGATAATCGCGAGACATTATAATATTCCGTGAAAAATTGTAGTTAGATGAATACGTTGTTGTTACTAATTTTTGTGGGTATTAATTTTGACGCACTTGTGCCCAAAAAATTTATTTGCGCGCAAAATTTAGTACAGAAGCAACGTGCAAAATGTTTTGGGTGAAAAGTACTACGCGCAAAAAAACATATATATGCCTTTTCAAGAAAGAAAGGGTACATGTATATTTCGTCAAAAGTTCAGAAAACTAGTACCAATAAGGTAGTGCTTAGCTCTGTAAGGGAAGGTCAAACTGAAAAAAGACCCTGTTTATGTTTGTTTTGCATGTAAGGTTGGCACTTGTGCAAAAGCACAAAGGTGCCAGAACAAAATATTAAGTTTTTAAAGATATTTAGCTGTAAATTCTATGCGTCACAATGCGTCACTAATGCGTCACTCGGTTTTTTGCATGTGTTTAACTGTTAAATGTATGCGTCACATGCGTCACAACATTTTTTTTAAAGATATATATACTATTCTTTTAAAAATCTGGATGTGACGCATGTGACGCATTAAATTCTTTCACAGCATAGTACTATATAGCTTGTGACGCATATGTGACGCACTTGTGACGCATGGAATATAAGAACTTTTAAATACGAACATAGTTTTTATATATATATTATACATTTTAGGCATCCATGCCTTGGATAACCGGGGTGCAAAATCAGTGCGGACAAGGTTCTAAATCTTTCATCGATTCCTTTGGGATTTCTTCAATGAATTTGAATTCTCGCCCCCTTGAACTCATCATATCTGTTTCGCGTTGGTCTCTGGTTATATTTTCCAACATGTTTAATTAAACCTTTGCTTGTAGCCAAAATTGGCATGGAATTGTCCCTGCTTAATAACCATGTCAGTGGCAAACTGGTTTTTAGGCCTTGGCAGGTACTTTATACTTTATTTTATACGTTATTTTATGCTAGGATGAAAGCTTATTTCTTGTGTTGAATATTATTTGATTTCACTTTCGTTTTCTTCGAATTTTGGCTCCTAATTTTGCTTATCATTTCACTGGATTCGTTACAGAATAGTAGTCTCACAGAAACTAGGTTCAAGTCCATGTGTGTGTGTAACAAATTCGAGTTACAGAGGCCTTTTTGACTTTCTCTAGGAAGAAAAAGGTCACAACTCTTTTCAATTTTTTTTCTTGAAATTCAGACAATCCTGGTCAAAAATAATGGCAGTAAACCCTTCTTTCATGTGTAGCAAGAGCAAGATAAGTACAAAGCCCCCTTTCCCCCAGTATCAATGTTCAAAAGTTGTGCTAACACGTTTCCAAACATTGATAATGGGGGAGAGGGGGTAGGAAAGGATTATACTGCACTTTTTGTTGCTTACTGCCAATATATTTTGACCGGGATTGTCTCCGAAATTTTAGACTTAGAATTTTTTCGCCAATTTTTTGCAGTAATTTTTTTTACTTAATTTTTAAATTAATTCTAAAGGTGGATACTATATATATGTTTTGAAGTATGTACCAGCATTGTTTCTTTTGTGCCATGCTAAAATTGGAAACAATAGAAATGCTAAAACAATAGATGACGACGCAAATGGGGCAGTTTTTGATAATCGCGAGACATTATAATATTCCGTGAAAAATTGTAGTTAGATGAATACGTTGTTGTTACTAATTTTTGTGGGTATTAATTTTGACGCACTTGTGCCCAAAAAATTTATTTGCGCGCAAAATTTAGTACAGAAGCAACGTGCAAAATGTTTTGGGTGAAAAGTACTACGCGCAAAAAAACATATATATGCCTTTTCAAGAAAGAAAGGGTACATGTATATTTCGTCAAAAGTTCAGAAAACTAGTACCAATAAGGTAGTGCTTAGCTCTGTAAGGGAAGGTCAAACTGAAAAAAGACCCTGTTTATGTTTGTTTTGCATGTAAGGTTGGCACTTGTGCAAAAGCACAAAGGTGCCAGAACAAAATATTAAGTTTTTAAAGATATTTAGCTGTAAATTCTATGCGTCACAATGCGTCACTAATGCGTCACTCGGTTTTTTGCATGTGTTTAACTGTTAAATGTATGCGTCACATGCGTCACAACATTTTTTTTAAAGATATATATACTATTCTTTTAAAAATCTGGATGTGACGCATGTGACGCATTAAATTCTTTCACAGCATAGTACTATATAGCTTGTGACGCATATGTGACGCACTTGTGACGCATGGAATATAAGAACTTTTAAATACGAACATAGTTTTTATATATATATTATACATTTTAGGCATCCATGCCTTGGATAACCGGGGTGCAAAATCAGTGCGGACAAGGTTCTAAATCTTTCATCGATTCCTTTGGGATTTCTTCAATGAATTTGAATTCTCGCCCCCTTGAACTCATCATATCTGTTTCGCGTTGGTCTCTGGTTATATTTTCCAACATGTTTAATTAAACCTTTGCTTGTAGCCAAAATTGGCATGGAATTGTCCCTGCTTAATAACCATGTCAGTGGCAAACTGGTTTTTAGGCCTTGGCAGGTACTTTATACTTTATTTTATACGTTATTTTATGCTAGGATGAAAGCTTATTTCTTGTGTTGAATATTATTTGATTTCACTTTCGTTTTCTTCGAATTTTGGCTCCTAATTTTGCTTATCATTTCACTGGATTCGTTACAGAATAGTAGTCTCATAGAAACTAGGCTCAAGTCCATGTGTGTGTGTAACAAATTCGAGTTACAGAGGCCTTTTTGACTTTCTCTAGGAAGAAAAAGGTCACAACTCTTTTCAATTTTTTTTCTTGAAATTCAGACAATCCTGGTCAAAAATAATGGCAGTAAACCCTTCTTTCATGTGTAGCAAGAGCAAGATAAGTACAAAGCCCCCTTTCCCCCAGTATCAATGTTCAAAAGTTGTGCTAACACGTTTCCAAACATTGATAATGGGGGAGAGGGGGTAGGAAAGGATTATACTGCACTTTTTGTTGCTTACTGCCAATATATTTTGACCGGGATTGTCTCCGAAATTTTAGACTTAGAATTTTTTCGCCAATTTTTTGCAGTAATTTTTTTTACTTAATTTTTAAATTAATTCTAAAGGTGGATACTATATATATGTTTTGAAGTATGTACCAGCATTGTTTCTTTTGTGCCATGCTAAAATTGGAAACAATAGAAATGCTAAAACAATAGATGACGAGGCAAATGGGGCAGTTTTTGATAATCGCGACACATTATAATATTCCGTGAAAAATTGTAGTTAGATGAATACGTTGTTGTTACTAATTTTTGTGGGTATTAATTTTGACGCACTTGTGCCCAAAAAAATTATTTGCGCGCAAAATTTAGTACAGAAGCAACGTGCAAAATGTTTTGGGTGAAAAGTACTACGCGCAAAAAAACATATATATGCCTTTTCAAGAAAGAAAGGGTACATGTATATTTCGTCAAAAGTTCAGAAAACTAGTACCAATAAGGTAGTGCTTAGCTCTGTAAGGGAAGGTCAAACTGAAAAAAGACCCTGTTTATGTTTGTTTTGCATGTAAGGTTGGCACTTGTGCAAAAGCACAAAGGTGCCAGAACAAAATATTAAGTTTTTAAAGATATTTAGCTGTAAATTCTATGCGTCACAATGCGTCACTAATGCGTCACTCGGTTTTTTGCATGTGTTTAACTGTTAAATGTATGCGTCACATGCGTCACAACATTTTTTTTAAAGATATATATACTATTCTTTTAAAAATCTGGATGTGACGCATGTGACGCATTAAATTCTTTCACAGCATAGTACTATATAGCTTGTGACGCATATGTGACGCACTTGTGACGCATGGAATATAAGAACTTTTAAATACGAACATAGTTTTTATATATATATTATACATTTTAGGCATCCATGCCTTGGATAACCGGGGTGCAAAATCAGTGCGGACAAGGTTCTAAATCTTTCATCGATTCCTTTGGGATTTCTTCAATGAATTTGAATTCTCGCCCCCTTGAACTCATCATATCTGTTTCGCGTTGGTCTCTGGTTATATTTTCCAACATGTTTAATTAAACCTTTGCTTGTAGCCAAAATTGGCATGGAATTGTCCCTGCTTAATAACCATGTCAGTGGCAAACTGGTTTTTAGGCCTTGGCAGGTACTTTATACTTTATTTTATACGTTATTTTATGCTAGGATGAAAGCTTATTTCTTGTGTTGAATATTATTTGATTTCACTTTCGTTTTCTTCGAATTTTGGCTCCTAATTTTGCTTATCATTTCACTGGATTCGTTACAGAATAGTAGTCTCATAGAAACTAGGCTCAAGTCCATGTGTGTGTGTAACAAATTCGAGTTACAGAGGCCTTTTTGACTTTCTCTAGGAAGAAAAAGGTCACAACTCTTTTCAATTTTTTTTCTTGAAATTCAGACAATCCTGGTCAAAAATAATGGCAGTAAACCCTTCTTTCATGTGTAGCAAGAGCAAGATAAGTACAAAGCCCCCTTTCCCCCAGTATCAATGTTCAAAAGTTGTGCTAACACGTTTCCAAACATTGATAATGGGGGAGAGGGGGTAGGAAAGGATTATACTGCACTTTTTGTTGCTTACTGCCAATATATTTTGACCGGGATTGTCTCTGAAATTTTAGACTTAGAATTTTTTCGCCAATTTTTTGCAGTAATTTTTTTTACTTAATTTTTAAATTAATTCTAAAGGTGGATACTATATATATGTTTTGAAGTATGTACCAGCATTGTTTCTTTTGTGCCATGCTAAAATTGGAAACAATAGAAATGCTAAAACAATAGATGACGACGCAAATGGGGCAGTTTTTGATAATCGCGAGACATTATAATATTCCGTGAAAAATTGTAGTTAGATGAATACGTTGTTGTTACTAATTTTTGTGGGTATTAATTTTGACGCACTTGTGCCCAAAAAATTTATTTGCGCGCAAAATTTAGTACAGAAGCAACGTGCAAAATGTTTTGGGTGAAAAGTACTACGCGCAAAAAAACATATATATGCCTTTTCAAGAAAGAAAGGGTACATGTATATTTCGTCAAAAATTCAGAAAACTAGTACCAATAAGGTAGTGCTTAGCTCTGTAAGGGAAGGTCAAACTGAAAAAAGACCCTGTTTATGTTTGTTTTGCATGTAAGGTTGGCACTTGTGCAAAAGCACAAAGGTGCCAGAACAAAATATTAAGTTTTTAAAGATATTTAGCTGTAAATTCTATGCGTCACAATGCGTCACTAATGCGTCACTCGGTTTTTTGCATGTGTTTAACTGTTAAATGTATGCGTCACATGCGTCACAACATTTTTTTTAAAGATATATATACTATTCTTTTAAAAATCTGGATGTGACGCATGTGACGCATTAAATTCTTTCACAGCATAGTACTATATAGCTTGTGACGCATATGTGACGCACTTGTGACGCATGGAATATAAGAACTTTTAAATACGAACATAGTTTTTATATATATATTATACATTTTAGGCATCCATGCCTTGGATAACCGGGGTGCAAAATCAGTGCGGACAAGGTTCTAAATCTTTCATCGATTCCTTTGGGATTTCTTCAATGAATTTGAATTCTCGCCCCCTTGAACTCATCATATCTGTTTCGCGTTGGTCTCTGGTTATATTTTCCAACATGTTTAATTAAACCTTTGCTTGTAGCCAAAATTGGCATGGAATTGTCCCTGCTTAATAACCATGTCAGTGGCAAACTGGTTTTTAGGCCTTGGCAGGTACTTTATACTTTATTTTATACGTTATTTTATGCTAGGATGAAAGCTTATTTCTTGTGTTGAATATTATTTGATTTCACTTTCGTTTTCTTCGAATTTTGGCTCCTAATTTTGCTTATCATTTCACTGGATTCGTTACAGAATAGTAGTCTCATAGAAACTAGGCTCAAGTCCATGTGTGTGTGTAACAAATTCGAGTTACAGAGGCCTTTTTGACTTTCTCTAGGAAGAAAAAGGTCACAACTCTTTTCAATTTTTTTTCTTGAAATTCAGACAATCCTGGTCAAAAATAATGGCAGTAAACCCTTCTTTCATGTGTAGCAAGAGCAAGATAAGTACAAAGCCCCCTTTCCCCCAGTATCAATGTTCAAAAGTTGTGCTAACACGTTTCCAAACATTGATAATGGGGGAGAGGGGGTAGGAAAGGATTATACTGCACTTTTTGTTGCTTACTGCCAATATATTTTGACCGGGATTGTCTCTGAAATTTTAGACTTAGAATTTTTTCGCCAATTTTTTGCAGTAATTTTTTTACTTAATTTTTAAATTAATTCTAAAGGTGGATACTATATATATGTTTTGAAGTATGTACCAGCATTGTTTCTTTTGTGCCATGCTAAAATTGGAAACAATAGAAATGCTAAAACAATAGATGACGACGCAAATGGGGCAGTTTTTGATAATCGCGAGACATTATAATATTCCGTGAAAAATTGTAGTTAGATGAATACGTTATTGTTACTAATTTTTGTGGGTATTAATTTTGACGCACTTGTGCCCAAAAAATTATTTGCGCGCAAATTTAGTACAGAAGCAACGTGCAAAATGTTTTGGGTGAAAAGTACTACGCGCAAAAAAACATATATATGCCTTTTCAAGAAAGAAAGGGTACATGTATATTTCGTCAAAATTCAGAAAACTAGTACCAATAAGGTAGTGCTTAGCTCTGTAAGGGAAGGTCAAACTGAAAAAAGACCCTGTTTATGTTTGTTTTGCATGTAAGGTTGGCACTTGTGCAAAAGCACAAAGGTGCCAGAACAAAATATTAAGTTTTTAAAGATATTTAGCTGTAAATTCTATGCGTCACAATGCGTCACTAATGCGTCACTCGGTTTTTTGCATGTGTTTAACTGTTAAATGTATGCGTCACATGCGTCACAACATTTTTTTTAAAGATATATATACTATTCTTTTAAAAATCTGGATGTGACGCATGTGACGCATTAAATTCTTTCACAGCATAGTACTATATAGCTTGTGACGCATATGTGACGCACTTGTGACGCATGGAATATAAGAACTTTTAAATACGAACATAGTTTTTATATATATATTATACATTTTAGGCATCCATGCCTTGGATAACCGGGGTGCAAAATCAGTGCGGACAAGGTTCTAAATCTTTCATCGATTCCTTTGGGATTTCTTCAATGAATTTGAATTCTCGCCCCCTTGAACTCATCATATCTGTTTCGCGTTGGTCTCTGGTTATATTTTCCAACATGTTTAATTAAACCTTTGCTTGTAGCCAAAATTGGCATGGAATTGTCCCTGCTTAATAACCATGTCAGTGGCAAACTGGTTTTTAGGCCTTGGCAGGTACTTTATACTTTATTTTATACGTTATTTTATGCTAGGATGAAAGCTTATTTCTTGTGTTGAATATTATTTGATTTCACTTTCGTTTTCTTCGAATTTTGGCTCCTAATTTTGCTTATCATTTCACTGGATTCGTTACAGAATAGTAGTCTCATAGAAACTAGGCTCAAGTCCATGTGTGTGTGTAACAAATTCGAGTTACAGAGGCCTTTTTGACTTTCTCTAGGAAGAAAAAGGTCACAACTCTTTTCAATTTTTTTTCTTGAAATTCAGACAATCCTGGTCAAAAATAATGGCAGTAAACCCTTCTTTCATGTGTAGCAAGAGCAAGATAAGTACAAAGCCCCCTTTCCCCCAGTATCAATGTTCAAAAGTTGTGCTAACACGTTTCCAAACATTGATAATGGGGGAGAGGGGGTAGGAAAGGATTATACTGCACTTTTTGTTGCTTACTGCCAATATATTTTGACCGGGATTGTCTCTGAAATTTTAGACTTAGAATTTTTTCGCCAATTTTTTGCAGTAATTTTTTTACTTAATTTTTAAATTAATTCTAAAGGTGGATACTATATATATGTTTTGAAGTATGTACCAGCATTGTTTCTTTTGTGCCATGCTAAAATTGGAAACAATAGAAATGCTAAAACAATAGATGACGAGGCAAATGGGGCAGTTTTTGATAATCGCGAGACATTATAATATTCCGTGAAAAATTGTAGTTAGATGAATACGTTGTTGTTACTAGTTTTTGTGGGTATTAATTTTGACGCACTTGTGCCCAAAAAAATTATTTGCGCGCAAAATTTAGTACAGAAGCAACGTGCAAAATGTTTTGGGTGAAAAGTACTACGCGCAAAAAAACATATATATGCCTTTTCAAGAAAGAAAGGGTACATGTATATTTCGTCAAAAGTTCAGAAAACTAGTACCAATAAGGTAGTGCTTAGCTCTGTAAGGGAAGGTCAAACTGAAAAAAGACCCTGTTTATGTTTGTTTTGCATGTAAGGTTGGCACTTGTGCAAAAGCACAAAGGTGCCAGAACAAAATATTAAGTTTTTAAAGATATTTAGCTGTAAATTCTATGCGTCACAATGCGTCACTAATGCGTCACTCGGTTTTTTGCATGTGTTTAACTGTTAAATGTATGCGTCACATGCGTCACAACATTTTTTTTAAAGATATATATACTATTCTTTTAAAAATCTGGATGTGACGCATGTGACGCATTAAATTCTTTCACAGCATAGTACTATATAGCTTGTGACGCATATGTGACGCACTTGTGACGCATGGAATATAAGAACTTTTAAATACGAACATAGTTTTTATATATATATTATACATTTTAGGCATCCATGCCTTGGATAACCGGGGTGCAAAATCAGTGCGGACAAGGTTCTAAATCTTTCATCGATTCCTTTGGGATTTCTTCAATGAATTTGAATTCTCGCCCCCTTGAACTCATCATATCTGTTTCGCGTTGGTCTCTGGTTATATTTTCCAACATGTTTAATTAAACCTTTGCTTGTAGCCAAAATTGGCATGGAATTGTCCCTGCTTAATAACCATGTCAGTGGCAAACTGGTTTTTAGGCCTTGGCAGGTACTTTATACTTTATTTTATACGTTATTTTATGCTAGGATGAAAGCTTATTTCTTGTGTTGAATATTATTTGATTTCACTTTCGTTTTCTTCGAATTTTGGCTCCTAATTTTGCTTATCATTTCACTGGATTCGTTACAGAATAGTAGTCTCATAGAAACTAGGCTCAAGTCCATGTGTGTGTGTAACAAATTCGAGTTACAGAGGCCTTTTTGACTTTCTCTAGGAAGAAAAAGGTCACAACTCTTTTCAATTTTTTTTCTTGAAATTCAGACAATCCTGGTCAAAAATAATGGCAGTAAACCCTTCTTTCATGTGTAGCAAGAGCAAGATAAGTACAAAGCCCCCTTTCCCCCAGTATCAATGTTCAAAAGTTGTGCTAACACGTTTCCAAACATTGATAATGGGGGAGAGGGGGTAGGAAAGGATTATACTGCACTTTTTGTTGCTTACTGCCAATATATTTTGACCGGGATTGTCTCTGAAATTTTAGACTTAGAATTTTTTCGCCAATTTTTTGCAGTAATTTTTTTTACTTAATTTTTAAATTAATTCTAAAGGTGGATACTATATATATGTTTTGAAGTATGTACCAGCATTGTTTCTTTTGTGCCATGCTAAAATTGGAAACAATAGAAATGCTAAAACAATAGATGACGAGGCAAATGGGGCAGTTTTTGATAATCGCGAGACATTATAATATTCCGTGAAAAATTGTAGTTAGATGAATACGTTGTTGTTACTAATTTTTGTGGGTATTAATTTTGACGCACTTGTGCCCAAAAAATTATTTGCGCGCAAAATTTAGTACAGAAGCAACGTGCAAAATGTTTTGGGTGAAAAGTACTACGCGCAAAAAAACATATATATGCCTTTTCAAGAAAGAAAGGGTACATGTATATTTCGTCAAAAGTTCAGAAAACTAGTACCAATAAGGTAGTGCTTAGCTCTGTAAGGGAAGGTCAAACTGAAAAAAGACCCTGTTTATGTTTGTTTTGCATGTAAGGTTGGCACTTGTGCAAAAGCACAAAGGTGCCAGAACAAAATATTAAGTTTTTAAAGATATTTAGCTGTAAATTCTATGCGTCACAATGCGTCACTAATGCGTCACTCGGTTTTTTGCATGTGTTTAACTGTTAAATGTATGCGTCACATGCGTCACAACATTTTTTTTAAAGATATATATACTATTCTTTTAAAAATCTGGATGTGACGCATGTGACGCATTAAATTCTTTCACAGCATAGTACTATATAGCTTGTGACGCATATGTGACGCACTTGTGACGCATGGAATATAAGAACTTTTAAATACGAACATAGTTTTTATATATATATTATACATTTTAGGCATCCATGCCTTGGATAACCGGGGTGCAAAATCAGTGCGGACAAGGTTCTAAATCTTTCATCGATTCCTTTGGGATTTCTTCAATGAATTTGAATTCTCGCCCCCTTGAACTCATCATATCTGTTTCGCGTTGGTCTCTGGTTATATTTTCCAACATGTTTAATTAAACCTTTGCTTGTAGCCAAAATTGGCATGGAATTGTCCCTGCTTAATAACCATGTCAGTGGCAAACTGGTTTTTAGGCCTTGGCAGGTACTTTATACTTTATTTTATACGTTATTTTATGCTAGGATGAAAGCTTATTTCTTGTGTTGAATATTATTTGATTTCACTTTCGTTTTCTTCGAATTTTGGCTCCTAATTTTGCTTATCATTTCACTGGATTCGTTACAGAATAGTAGTCTCATAGAAACTAGGCTCAAGTCCATGTGTGTGTGTAACAAATTCGAGTTACAGAGGCCTTTTTGACTTTCTCTAGGAAGAAAAAGGTCACAACTCTTTTCAATTTTTTTTCTTGAAATTCAGACAATCCTGGTCAAAAATAATGGCAGTAAACCCTTCTTTCATGTGTAGCAAGAGCAAGATAAGTACAAAGCCCCCTTTCCCCCAGTATCAATGTTCAAAAGTTGTGCTAACACGTTTCCAAACATTGATAATGGGGGAGAGGGGGTAGGAAAGGATTATACTGCACTTTTTGTTGCTTACTGCCAATATATTTTGACCGGGATTGTCTCTGAAATTTTAGACTTAGAATTTTTTCGCCAATTTTTTGCAGTAATTTTTTTACTTAATTTTTAAATTAATTCTAAAGGTGGATACTATATATATGTTTTGAAGTATGTACCAGCATTGTTTCTTTTGTGCCATGCTAAAATTGGAAACAATAGAAATGCTAAAACAATAGATGACGAGGCAAATGGGGCAGTTTTTGATAATCGCGAGACATTATAATATTCCGTGAAAAATTGTAGTTAGATGAATACGTTGTTGTTACTAATTTTTGTGGGTATTAATTTTGACGCACTTGTGCCCAAAAAATTATTTGCGCGCAAAATTTAGTACAGAAGCAACGTGCAAAATGTTTTGGGTGAAAAGTACTACGCGCAAAAAAACATATATATGCCTTTTCAAGAAAGAAAGGGTACATGTATATTTCGTCAAAAGTTCAGAAAACTAGTACCAATAAGGTAGTGCTTAGCTCTGTAAGGGAAGGTCAAACTGAAAAAAGACCCTGTTTATGTTTGTTTTGCATGTAAGGTTGGCACTTGTGCAAAAGCACAAAGGTGCCAGAACAAAATATTAAGTTTTTAAAGATATTTAGCTGTAAATTCTATGCGTCACAATGCGTCACTAATGCGTCACTCGGTTTTTTGCATGTGTTTAACTGTTAAATGTATGCGTCACATGCGTCACAACATTTTTTTTAAAGATATATATACTATTCTTTTAAAAATCTGGATGTGACGCATGTGACGCATTAAATTCTTTCACAGCATAGTACTATATAGCTTGTGACGCATATGTGACGCACTTGTGACGCATGGAATATAAGAACTTTTAAATACGAACATAGTTTTTATATATATATTATACATTTTAGGCATCCATGCCTTGGATAACCGGGGTGCAAAATCAGTGCGGACAAGGTTCTAAATCTTTCATCGATTCCTTTGGGATTTCTTCAATGAATTTGAATTCTCGCCCCCTTGAACTCATCATATCTGTTTCGCGTTGGTCTCTGGTTATATTTTCCAACATGTTTAATTAAACCTTTGCTTGTAGCCAAAATTGGCATGGAATTGTCCCTGCTTAATAACCATGTCAGTGGCAAACTGGTTTTTAGGCCTTGGCAGGTACTTTATACTTTATTTTATACGTTATTTTATGCTAGGATGAAAGCTTATTTCTTGTGTTGAATATTATTTGATTTCACTTTCGTTTTCTTCGAATTTTGGCTCCTAATTTTGCTTATCATTTCACTGGATTCGTTACAGAATAGTAGTCTCATAGAAACTAGGCTCAAGTCCATGTGTGTGTGTAACAAATTCGAGTTACAGAGGCCTTTTTGACTTTCTCTAGGAAGAAAAAGGTCACAACTCTTTTCAATTTTTTTTCTTGAAATTCAGACAATCCTGGTCAAAAATAATGGCAGTAAACCCTTCTTTCATGTGTAGCAAGAGCAAGATAAGTACAAAGCCCCCTTTCCCCCAGTATCAATGTTCAAAAGTTGTGCTAACACGTTTCCAAACATTGATAATGGGGGAGAGGGGGTAGGAAAGGATTATACTGCACTTTTTGTTGCTTACTGCCAATATATTTTGACCGGGATTGTCTCTGAAATTTTAGACTTAGAATTTTTTCGCCAATTTTTTGCAGTAATTTTTTTTACTTAATTTTTAAATTAATTCTAAAGGTGGATACTATATATATGTTTTGAAGTATGTACCAGCATTGTTTCTTTTGTGCCATGCTAAAATTGGAAACAATAGAAATGCTAAAACAATAGATGACGACGCAAATGGGGCAGTTTTTGATAATCGCGAGACATTATAATATTCCGTGAAAAATTGTAGTTAGATGAATACGTTATTGTTACTAATTTTTGTGGGTATTAATTTTGACGCACTTGTGCCCAAAAAATTTATTTGCGCGCAAAATTTAGTACAGAAGCAACGTGCAAAATGTTTTGGGTGAAAAGTACTACGCGCAAAAAAACATATATATGCCTTTTCAAGAAAGAAAGGGTACATGTATATTTCGTCAAAAGTTCAGAAAACTAGTACCAATAAGGTAGTGCTTAGCTCTGTAAGGGAAGGTCAAACTGAAAAAAGACCCTGTTTATGTTTGTTTTGCATGTAAGGTTGGCACTTGTGCAAAAGCACAAAGGTGCCAGAACAAAATATTAAGTTTTTAAAGATATTTAGCTGTAAATTCTATGCGTCACAATGCGTCACTAATGCGTCACTCGGTTTTTTGCATGTGTTTAACTGTTAAATGTATGCGTCACATGCGTCACAACATTTTTTTTAAAGATATATATACTATTCTTTTAAAAATCTGGATGTGACGCATGTGACGCATTAAATTCTTTCACAGCATAGTACTATATAGCTTGTGACGCATATGTGACGCACTTGTGACGCATGGAATATAAGAACTTTTAAATACGAACATAGTTTTTATATATATATTATACATTTTAGGCATCCATGCCTTGGATAACCGGGGTGCAAAATCAGTGCGGACAAGGTTCTAAATCTTTCATCGATTCCTTTGGGATTTCTTCAATGAATTTGAATTCTCGCCCCCTTGAACTCATCATATCTGTTTCGCGTTGGTCTCTGGTTATATTTTCCAACATGTTTAATTAAACCTTTGCTTGTAGCCAAAATTGGCATGGAATTGTCCCTGCTTAATAACCATGTCAGTGGCAAACTGGTTTTTAGGCCTTGGCAGGTACTTTATACTTTATTTTATACGTTATTTTATGCTAGGATGAAAGCTTATTTCTTGTGTTGAATATTATTTGATTTCACTTTCGTTTTCTTCGAATTTTGGCTCCTAATTTTGCTTATCATTTCACTGGATTCGTTACAGAATAGTAGTCTCATAGAAACTAGGCTCAAGTCCATGTGTGTGTGTAACAAATTCGAGTTACAGAGGCCTTTTTGACTTTCTCTAGGAAGAAAAAGGTCACAACTCTTTTCAATTTTTTTTCTTGAAATTCAGACAATCCTGGTCAAAAATAATGGCAGTAAACCCTTCTTTCATGTGTAGCAAGAGCAAGATAAGTACAAAGCCCCCTTTCCCCCAGTATCAATGTTCAAAAGTTGTGCTAACACGTTTCCAAACATTGATAATGGGGGAGAGGGGGTAGGAAAGGATTATACTGCACTTTTTGTTGCTTACTGCCAATATATTTTGACCGGGATTGTCTCTGAAATTTTAGACTTAGAATTTTTTCGCCAATTTTTTGCAGTAATTTTTTTTACTTAATTTTTAAATTAATTCTAAAGGTGGATACTATATATATGTTTTGAAGTATGTACCAGCATTGTTTCTTTTGTGCCATGCTAAAATTGGAAACAATAGAAATGCTAAAACAATAGATGACGAGGCAAATGGGGCAGTTTTTGATAATCGCGAGACATTATAATATTCCGTGAAAAATTGTAGTTAGATGAATACGTTGTTGTTACTAATTTTTGTGGGTATTAATTTTGACGCACTTGTGCCCAAAAAATTTATTTGCGCGCAAAATTTAGTACAGAAGCAACGTGCAAAATGTTTTGGGTGAAAAGTACTACGCGCAAAAAAACATATATATGCCTTTTCAAGAAAGAAAGGGTACATGTATATTTCGTCAAAAAGTTCAGAAAACTAGTACCAATAAGGTAGTGCTTAGCTCTGTAAGGGAAGGTCAAACTGAAAAAAGACCCTGTTTATGTTTGTTTTGCATGTAAGGTTGGCACTTGTGCAAAAGCACAAAGGTGCCAGAACAAAATATTAAGTTTTTAAAGATATTTAGCTGTAAATTCTATGCGTCACAATGCGTCACTAATGCGTCACTCGGTTTTTTGCATGTGTTTAACTGTTAAATGTATGCGTCACATGCGTCACAACATTTTTTTTAAAGATATATATACTATTCTTTTAAAAATCTGGATGTGACGCATGTGACGCATTAAATTCTTTCACAGCATAGTACTATATAGCTTGTGACGCATATGTGACGCACTTGTGACGCATGGAATATAAGAACTTTTAAATACGAACATAGTTTTTATATATATATTATACATTTTAGGCATCCATGCCTTGGATAACCGGGGTGCAAAATCAGTGCGGACAAGGTTCTAAATCTTTCATCGATTCCTTTGGGATTTCTTCAATGAATTTGAATTCTCGCCCCCTTGAACTCATCATATCTGTTTCGCGTTGGTCTCTGGTTATATTTTCCAACATGTTTAATTAAACCTTTGCTTGTAGCCAAAATTGGCATGGAATTGTCCCTGCTTAATAACCATGTCAGTGGCAAACTGGTTTTTAGGCCTTGGCAGGTACTTTATACTTTATTTTATACGTTATTTTATGCTAGGATGAAAGCTTATTTCTTGTGTTGAATATTATTTGATTTCACTTTCGTTTTCTTCGAATTTTGGCTCCTAATTTTGCTTATCATTTCACTGGATTCGTTACAGAATAGTAGTCTCATAGAAACTAGGCTCAAGTCCATGTGTGTGTGTAACAAATTCGAGTTACAGAGGCCTTTTTGACTTTCTCTAGGAAGAAAAAGGTCACAACTCTTTTCAATTTTTTTTCTTGAAATTCAGACAATCCTGGTCAAAAATAATGGCAGTAAACCCTTCTTTCATGTGTAGCAAGAGCAAGATAAGTACAAAGCCCCCTTTCCCCCAGTATCAATGTTCAAAAGTTGTGCTAACACGTTTCCAAACATTGATAATGGGGGAGAGGGGGTAGGAAAGGATTATACTGCACTTTTTGTTGCTTACTGCCAATATATTTTGACCGGGATTGTCTCTGAAATTTTAGACTTAGAATTTTTTCGCCAATTTTTTGCAGTAATTTTTTTACTTAATTTTTAAATTAATTCTAAAGGTGGATACTATATATATGTTTTGAAGTATGTACCAGCATTGTTTCTTTTGTGCCATGCTAAAATTGGAAACAATAGAAATGCTAAAACAATAGATGACGACGCAAATGGGGCAGTTTTTGATAATCGCGAGACATTATAATATTCCGTGAAAAATTGTAGTTAGATGAATACGTTATTGTTACTAATTTTTGTGGGTATTAATTTTGACGCACTTGTGCCCAAAAAATTTATTTGCGCGCAAAATTTAGTACAGAAGCAACGTGCAAAATGTTTTGGGTGAAAAGTACTACGCGCAAAAAAACATATATATGCCTTTTCAAGAAAGAAAGGGTACATGTATATTTCGTCAAAAATTCAGAAAACTAGTACCAATAAGGTAGTGCTTAGCTCTGTAAGGGAAGGTCAAACTGAAAAAAGACCCTGTTTATGTTTGTTTTGCATGTAAGGTTGGCACTTGTGCAAAAGCACAAAGGTGCCAGAACAAAATATTAAGTTTTTAAAGATATTTAGCTGTAAATTCTATGCGTCACAATGCGTCACTAATGCGTCACTCGGTTTTTTGCATGTGTTTAACTGTTAAATGTATGCGTCACATGCGTCACAACATTTTTTTTAAAGATATATATACTATTCTTTTAAAAATCTGGATGTGACGCATGTGACGCATTAAATTCTTTCACAGCATAGTACTATATAGCTTGTGACGCATATGTGACGCACTTGTGACGCATGGAATATAAGAACTTTTAAATACGAACATAGTTTTTATATATATATTATACATTTTAGGCATCCATGCCTTGGATAACCGGGGTGCAAAATCAGTGCGGACAAGGTTCTAAATCTTTCATCGATTCCTTTGGGATTTCTTCAATGAATTTGAATTCTCGCCCCCTTGAACTCATCATATCTGTTTCGCGTTGGTCTCTGGTTATATTTTCCAACATGTTTAATTAAACCTTTGCTTGTAGCCAAAATTGGCATGGAATTGTCCCTGCTTAATAACCATGTCAGTGGCAAACTGGTTTTTAGGCCTTGGCAGGTACTTTATACTTTATTTTATACGTTATTTTATGCTAGGATGAAAGCTTATTTCTTGTGTTGAATATTATTTGATTTCACTTTCGTTTTCTTCGAATTTTGGCTCCTAATTTTGCTTATCATTTCACTGGATTCGTTACAGAATAGTAGTCTCATAGAAACTAGGCTCAAGTCCATGTGTGTGTGTAACAAATTCGAGTTACAGAGGCCTTTTTGACTTTCTCTAGGAAGAAAAAGGTCACAACTCTTTTCAATTTTTTTTCTTGAAATTCAGACAATCCTGGTCAAAAATAATGGCAGTAAACCCTTCTTTCATGTGTAGCAAGAGCAAGATAAGTACAAAGCCCCCTTTCCCCCAGTATCAATGTTCAAAAGTTGTGCTAACACGTTTCCAAACATTGATAATGGGGGAGAGGGGGTAGGAAAGGATTATACTGCACTTTTTGTTGCTTACTGCCAATATATTTTGACCGGGATTGTCTCTGAAATTTTAGACTTAGAATTTTTTCGCCAATTTTTTGCAGTAATTTTTTTACTTAATTTTTAAATTAATTCTAAAGGTGGATACTATATATATGTTTTGAAGTATGTACCAGCATTGTTTCTTTTGTGCCATGCTAAAATTGGAAACAATAGAAATGCTAAAACAATAGATGACGACGCAAATGGGGCAGTTTTTGATAATCGCGAGACATTATAATATTCCGTGAAAAATTGTAGTTAGATGAATACGTTATTGTTACTAATTTTTGTGGGTATTAATTTTGACGCACTTGTGCCCAAAAAATTTATTTGCGCGCAAAATTTAGTACAGAAGCAACGTGCAAAATGTTTTGGGTGAAAAGTACTACGCGCAAAAAAACATATATATGCCTTTTCAAGAAAGAAAGGGTACATGTATATTTCGTCAAAAATTCAGAAAACTAGTACCAATAAGGTAGTGCTTAGCTCTGTAAGGGAAGGTCAAACTGAAAAAAGACCCTGTTTATGTTTGTTTTGCATGTAAGGTTGGCACTTGTGCAAAAGCACAAAGGTGCCAGAACAAAATATTAAGTTTTTAAAGATATTTAGCTGTAAATTCTATGCGTCACAATGCGTCACTAATGCGTCACTCGGTTTTTTGCATGTGTTTAACTGTTAAATGTATGCGTCACATGCGTCACAACATTTTTTTTAAAGATATATATACTATTCTTTTAAAAATCTGGATGTGACGCATGTGACGCATTAAATTCTTTCACAGCATAGTACTATATAGCTTGTGACGCATATGTGACGCACTTGTGACGCATGGAATATAAGAACTTTTAAATACGAACATAGTTTTTATATATATATTATACATTTTAGGCATCCATGCCTTGGATAACCGGGGTGCAAAATCAGTGCGGACAAGGTTCTAAATCTTTCATCGATTCCTTTGGGATTTCTTCAATGAATTTGAATTCTCGCCCCCTTGAACTCATCATATCTGTTTCGCGTTGGTCTCTGGTTATATTTTCCAACATGTTTAATTAAACCTTTGCTTGTAGCCAAAATTGGCATGGAATTGTCCCTGCTTAATAACCATGTCAGTGGCAAACTGGTTTTTAGGCCTTGGCAGGTACTTTATACTTTATTTTATACGTTATTTTATGCTAGGATGAAAGCTTATTTCTTGTGTTGAATATTATTTGATTTCACTTTCGTTTTCTTCGAATTTTGGCTCCTAATTTTGCTTATCATTTCACTGGATTCGTTACAGAATAGTAGTCTCATAGAAACTAGGCTCAAGTCCATGTGTGTGTGTAACAAATTCGAGTTACAGAGGCCTTTTTGACTTTCTCTAGGAAGAAAAAGGTCACAACTCTTTTCAATTTTTTTTCTTGAAATTCAGACAATCCTGGTCAAAAATAATGGCAGTAAACCCTTCTTTCATGTGTAGCAAGAGCAAGATAAGTACAAAGCCCCCTTTCCCCCAGTATCAATGTTCAAAAGTTGTGCTAACACGTTTCCAAACATTGATAATGGGGGAGAGGGGGTAGGAAAGGATTATACTGCACTTTTTGTTGCTTACTGCCAATATATTTTGACCGGGATTGTCTCTGAAATTTTAGACTTAGAATTTTTTCGCCAATTTTTTGCAGTAATTTTTTTACTTAATTTTTAAATTAATTCTAAAGGTGGATACTATATATATGTTTTGAAGTATGTACCAGCATTGTTTCTTTTGTGCCATGCTAAAATTGGAAACAATAGAAATGCTAAAACAATAGATGACGACGCAAATGGGGCAGTTTTTGATAATCGCGAGACATTATAATATTCCGTGAAAAATTGTAGTTAGATGAATACGTTATTGTTACTAATTTTTGTGGGTATTAATTTTGACGCACTTGTGCCCAAAAAATTTATTTGCGCGCAAAATTTAGTACAGAAGCAACGTGCAAAATGTTTTGGGTGAAAAGTACTACGCGCAAAAAAACATATATATGCCTTTTCAAGAAAGAAAGGGTACATGTATATTTCGTCAAAAATTCAGAAAACTAGTACCAATAAGGTAGTGCTTAGCTCTGTAAGGGAAGGTCAAACTGAAAAAAGACCCTGTTTATGTTTGTTTTGCATGTAAGGTTGGCACTTGTGCAAAAGCACAAAGGTGCCAGAACAAAATATTAAGTTTTTAAAGATATTTAGCTGTAAATTCTATGCGTCACAATGCGTCACTAATGCGTCACTCGGTTTTTTGCATGTGTTTAACTGTTAAATGTATGCGTCACATGCGTCACAACATTTTTTTTAAAGATATATATACTATTCTTTTAAAAATCTGGATGTGACGCATGTGACGCATTAAATTCTTTCACAGCATAGTACTATATAGCTTGTGACGCATATGTGACGCACTTGTGACGCATGGAATATAAGAACTTTTAAATACGAACATAGTTTTTATATATATATTATACATTTTAGGCATCCATGCCTTGGATAACCGGGGTGCAAAATCAGTGCGGACAAGGTTCTAAATCTTTCATCGATTCCTTTGGGATTTCTTCAATGAATTTGAATTCTCGCCCCCTTGAACTCATCATATCTGTTTCGCGTTGGTCTCTGGTTATATTTTCCAACATGTTTAATTAAACCTTTGCTTGTAGCCAAAATTGGCATGGAATTGTCCCTGCTTAATAACCATGTCAGTGGCAAACTGGTTTTTAGGCCTTGGCAGGTACTTTATACTTTATTTTATACGTTATTTTATGCTAGGATGAAAGCTTATTTCTTGTGTTGAATATTATTTGATTTCACTTTCGTTTTCTTCGAATTTTGGCTCCTAATTTTGCTTATCATTTCACTGGATTCGTTACAGAATAGTAGTCTCATAGAAACTAGGCTCAAGTCCATGTGTGTGTGTAACAAATTCGAGTTACAGAGGCCTTTTTGACTTTCTCTAGGAAGAAAAAGGTCACAACTCTTTTCAATTTTTTTTCTTGAAATTCAGACAATCCTGGTCAAAAATAATGGCAGTAAACCCTTCTTTCATGTGTAGCAAGAGCAAGATAAGTACAAAGCCCCCTTTCCCCCAGTATCAATGTTCAAAAGTTGTGCTAACACGTTTCCAAACATTGATAATGGGGGAGAGGGGGTAGGAAAGGATTATACTGCACTTTTTGTTGCTTACTGCCAATATATTTTGACCGGGATTGTCTCTGAAATTTTAGACTTAGAATTTTTTCGCCAATTTTTGCAGTAATATTTTTTACTTAATTTTTAAATTAATTCTAAAGGTGGATACTATATATATGTTTTGAAGTATGTACCAGTATTGTTTCTTTTGTGCCATGCTAAAATTGGAAACAATAGAAATGCTAAAACAATAGATGACGACGCAAATGGGGCAGTTTTTGATAATCGCGAGACATTATAATATTCCGTGAAAAATTGTAGTTAGATGAATACGTTATTGTTACTAATTTTTGTGGGTATTAATTTTGACGCACTTGTGCCCAAAAAATTTATTTGCGCGCAAAATTTAGTACAGAAGCAACGTGCAAAATGTTTTGGGTGAAAAGTACTACGCGCAAAAAAACATATATATGCCTTTTCAAGAAAGAAAGGGTACATGTATATTTCGTCAAAAATTCAGAAAACTAGTACCAATAAGGTAGTGCTTAGTTCTGTAAGGGAAGGTCAAACTGAAAAAAGACCCTGTTTATGTTTGTTTTGCATGTAAGGTTGGCACTTGTGCAAAAGCACAAAGGTGCCAGAACAAAATATTAAGTTTTTAAAGATATTTAGCTGTAAATTCTATGCGTCACAATGCGTCACTAATGCGTCACTCGGTTTTTTGCATGTGTTTAACTGTTAAATGTATGCGTCACATGCGTCACAACATTTTTTTTAAAGATATATATACTATTCTTTTAAAAATCTGGATGTGACGCATGTGACGCATTAAATTCTTTCACAGCATAGTACTATATAGCTTGTGACGCATATGTGACGCACTTGTGACGCATGGAATATAAGAACTTTTAAATACGAACATAGTTTTTATATATATATTATACATTTTAGGCATCCATGCCTTGGATAACCGGGGTGCAAAATCAGTGCGGACAAGGTTCTAAATCTTTCATCGATTCCTTTGGGATTTCTTCAATGAATTTGAATTCTCGCCCCCTTGAACTCATCATATCTGTTTCGCGTTGGTCTCTGGTTATATTTTCCAACATGTTTAATTAAACCTTTGCTTGTAGCCAAAATTGGCATGGAATTGTCCCTGCTTAATAACCATGTCAGTGGCAAACTGGTTTTTAGGCCTTGGCAGGTACTTTATACTTTATTTTATACGTTATTTTATGCTAGGATGAAAGCTTATTTCTTGTGTTGAATATTATTTGATTTCACTTTCGTTTTCTTCGAATTTTGGCTCCTAATTTTGCTTATCATTTCACTGGATTCGTTACAGAATAGTAGTCTCATAGAAACTAGGCTCAAGTCCATGTGTGTGTGTAACAAATTCGAGTTACAGAGGCCTTTTTGACTTTCTCTAGGAAGAAAAAGGTCACAACTCTTTTCAATTTTTTTTCTTGAAATTCAGACAATCCTGGTCAAAAATAATGGCAGTAAACCCTTCTTTCATGTGTAGCAAGAGCAAGATAAGTACAAAGCCCCCTTTCCCCAGTATCAATGTTCAAAAGTTGTGCTAACACGTTTCCAAACATTGATAATGGGGGAGAGGGGGTAGGAAAGGATTATACTGCACTTTTTGTTGCTTACTGCCAATATATTTTGACCGGGATTGTCTCTGAAATTTTAGACTTAGAATTTTTTCGCCAATTTTTTGCAGTAATTTTTGTTACTTAATTTTTAAATTAATTCTAAAGGTGGATACTATATATATGTTTTGAAGTATGTACCAGCATTGTTTCTTTTGTGCCATGCTAAAATTGAAAACAATAGAAATGCTAAAACAATAGATGACGAGGCAAATGGGGCAGTTTTTGATAATCGCGAGACATTATAATATTCCGTGAAAAATTGTAGTTAGATGAATACGTTATTGTTACTAATTTTTGTGGGTATTAATTTTGACGCACTTGTGCCCAAAAAATTTATTTGCGCGCAAAATTTAGTACAGAAGCAACGTGCAAAATGTTTTGGGTGAAAAGTACTACGCGCAAAAAAACATATATATGCCTTTTCAAGAAAGAAAGGGTACATGTATATTTCGTCAAAAATTCAGAAAACTAGTACCAATAAGGTAGTGCTTAGCTCTGTAAGGGAAGGTCAAACTGAAAAAAGACCCTGTTTATGTTTGTTTTGCATGTAAGGTTGGCACTTGTGCAAAAGCACAAAGGTGCCAGAACAAAATATTAAGTTTTTAAAGATATTTAGCTGTAAATTCTATGCGTCACAATGCGTCACTAATGCGTCACTCGGTTTTTTGCATGTGTTTAACTGTTAAATGTATGCGTCACATGCGTCACAACATTTTTTTTAAAGATATATATACTATTCTTTTAAAAATCTGGATGTGACGCATGTGACGCATTAAATTCTTTCACAGCATAGTACTATATAGCTTGTGACGCATATGTGACGCACTTGTGACGCATGGAATATAAGAACTTTTAAATACGAACATAGTTTTTATATATATATTATACATTTTAGGCATCCATGCCTTGGATAACCGGGGTGCAAAATCAGTGCGGACAAGGTTCTAAATCTTTCATCGATTCCTTTGGGATTTCTTCAATGAATTTGAATTCTCGCCCCCTTGAACTCATCATATCTGTTTCGCGTTGGTCTCTGGTTATATTTTCCAACATGTTTAATTAAACCTTTGCTTGTAGCCAAAATTGGCATGGAATTGTCCCTGCTTAATAACCATGTCAGTGTCAAACTGGTTTTTAGGCCTTGGCAGGTACTTTATACTTTATTTTATACGTTATTTTATGCTAGGATGAAAGCTTATTTCTTGTGTTGAATATTATTTGATTTCACTTTCGTTTTCTTCGAATTTTGGCTCCTAATTTTGCTTATCATTTCACTGGATTCGTTACAGAATAGTAGTCTCATAGAAACTAGGCTCAAGTCCATGTGTGTGTGTAACAAATTCGAGTTACAGAGGCCTTTTTGACTTTCTCTAGGAAGAAAAAGGCCACAACTCTTTTCAATTTTTTTTCTTGAAATTCAGACAATCCCGGTCAAAATATATTGGCAGTAAGCAACAAAAAGTGCAGTGTAATCCTTTCCTACACCCTCTCCCCCATTATCAATGTTTGGAAACGTGTTAGCACAACTTTTGAACATTGATACTGGGGGAAAGGGGGCTTTGTACTTATCTTGCTCTTGCTACACATGAAAAAAGGGTTTACTGCCATTATTTTTGACCGGGATTGTCTGAATTTCAAGAAAAAAAATGAAAAGAGTTGTGGCCTTTTTCTTCCTAGAGAAAGTCAAAAAGGCCTCTGTAACTCGAATTTGTTACACACACACATGGACTTGAACCTAGTTTCTATGAGACTACTATTCTGTAACGAATCCAGTGAAATGATAAGCAAAATTAGGCGCCAAAATTCGAAGAAAACGAAAGTGAAATCAAATAATACTCAACACAAGAAATAAGCTTTCATCCTAGCATAAAATAACGTATAAAATAAAGTATAAAGTACCTGCCAAGGCCTAAAAACCAGTTTGCCACTGACATGGTTATGAAGCAGGGACAATTCCATGCCAATTTTGGCTACAAGCAAAGGTTCAATTAAACATGTTGGAAAATATAACCAGAGACCAACGCGAAACAGATATGATGAGTTCAAGGGGGCGAGAATTCAAATTCATTGAAGAAATCCCAAAGGAATCGATGAAAGATTTAGAACCTTGTCCGCACTGATTTCGCACCCCGGTTATCCAAGGCATGGTATTTAAAAGTTCTTATAATCCATGCGTCACAAGTGCGTCACATATGCGTCACAAGCTATATAGTACTACGCTGTGAATGAATTTAATGCGTCACATGCGTCACATTCAAATTTTTAAAAGAATAGTATATATATATCTTTAAAAAAATGTTGTGACGCATGTGACGCATACATTTAACAGTTAAACACATGCAAAAAACCGAGTGACGCATTAGTGACGCATTGTGACGCATAGAATTTACAGCTAAATATCTTTAAAAACTTAATATTTTGTTCTGGCACCTTTGTGCTTTTGCACAAGTGCCAACCTTACATGCAAAACAAACATAAACAGGGTCTTCTTTCAGTTTGACCTTCCCTTACAGAGCTAAGCACTACCTTATTGGTACTAGTTTTCTGAATTTTTGACGAAATATACATGTACCCTTTCTTTCTTGAAAAGGTATACATATGTTTTTTTGCGCGTAGTACTTTTCACCCAAAACATTTTGCACGTTGCTTCTGTACTAAATTTTGCGCGCAAATAAATTTTTTGGGCACAAGTGCGTCAAAATTAATACCCACAAAAATTAGTAACAATAACGTATTTATCTAACTACAATTTTTCACGGAATATTATAATGTCTCGCGATTATCGGAAACTGCCCCATTTGCCTCGTCATCTATTGTTTTAGCATTTCTATTGTTTCCAATTTTAGCATGGCACAAAAGAAACAATGCTGGTACATACTTCCAAATATATATAGTATCCACCTTTAGAATTAATTTAAAAATTAAGTAAAAAAAATTAATGCAAAAAATTGGCGAAAAAATTCAAGTCTAAAATTTCAGAGACAATGCCGGTCAAAATATATTGGCAGTAAGCAACAAAAAGTGCAGTATAATCCTTTCCTACCCCCTCTCCCCCATTATCAATGTTTGGAAACGTGTTAGCACAACTTTTGAACATTCATACTGGGGGAAATGGGGCTTTGTACTTATCTTGCTCTTGCTACACATGAAAAAAGGGTTTACTGCCATTATTTTTGACCGGGATTGTCTGAATTTCAATAAAAAAAATTGAAAAGAGTTGTTGCCGTTTCTTCTTCCTAGAGAAATCAAAAAGGCCTCTGTAATTCGAATTTGTTACACACACACATGGACTTGAGCCTAGTTTCTATGAGACTACTATTCTGTAACGAATCCAGTGGAATGATAAGCAAAATTAGGCGCCAAAATTCGAAGAAAACGAAAGTGAAATCAAATAATATTCAACACAAGAAATAAGCTTTCATCCGAGCATAAAATAACGTATAAAATAAAGTATAAAGTACCTGCCAAGGCCTAAAAACTAGTTTGCCACTGACATGGTTATTAAGCAGGGACAATTCCATGCCAATTTTGGCTACAAGCAAAGGTTCAATTAAACATGTTGGAAAATATAACCAGAGACCAACTGGAAACAGATATGATGAGTTCAAGGGGGCGAGAATTCAAATTCATTGAAGAAATCCCAAAGGAATCGATGAAAGATTTAGAACCTTGTCCGCACTGATTTTGCACCCCGGTTATCCAAGGCATGGATGCCTAAAATGTATAATATATATATAAAAACTATGTTCGTATTTAAAAGTTCTTATATTCCATGCGTCACAAGTGCGTCACATATGCGTTACAAGCTATATAGTACTATGCTGTGAAAGAATTTAATGCGTCACATGCGTCACATCCAAATTTTTAAAAGAATAGTATATATATCTTTAAAAAAATGTTGTGACGCATGTGACGCATACATTTAGCAGTTAAACACATGCAAAAAACGAGTGACGCATTAGTGACGCATTGTGACGCATAGAATTTACAGCTAAATATCTTTAAAAACTTAATATTTGTTCTGGCACCTTTGTGCTTTTGCACAAGTGCCAACCTTGCATGTAAAACAAACATAAACAGGGTCTTCTTTCAGTTTGACCTTCCCTTACAGAGCTAAGCACTACCTTATTGGTACTAGTTTTCTGAATTTTTGACGAAAATATACATGTACCCTTTTCTTTCTTGGAAAGGCATACATATGTTTTTTTGCGCGTAGTACTTTCACCCAAAACATTTTGCACGTTGCTTCTGAACTAAATTTTGCGCGCAAATAAATTTTTTGGGCACAAGTGCGTCAAAATTAATACCCACAAAAATTAGTAACAATAACGTATTCATCTAACTACAATTTTTCACGGAATATTATAATGTCTCGCGATTATCGGAAGCTGCCCCTTTTGCCTCGTCATCTATTGTTTTAGCATTTCTATTGTTTCCAATTTTAGCATGGCACAGAAGAAACAATGCTGGTACATACTTCAAAACATATATATAGTATCCACCTTTAGAATTAATTTAAAAATTAAGTAAAAAAAATTAATGCAAAAAATTGGCGAAAAAATTCTAAGTCTAAAATTTCAGAGACAATCCCGGTCAAAATATATTGGCAGTAAGCAACAAAAAGTGCAGTATAATCCTTTCCTACCCCCTCTCCCCCATTATCAATGTTTGGAAACGTGTTAGCACAACTTTTGAACATTCATACTGGGGGAAATGGGGCTTTGTACTTATCTTGCTCTTGCTACACATGAAAAAAGGGTTTACTGCCATTATTTTTGACCGGGATTGGTCTGAATTTCAATAAAAAAAATTGAAAAGAGTGTTGGCCTTTTTCTTCCTAGAGAAATCAAAAAGGCCTCTGTAACTCGAATTTGTTACACACACACATGGACTTGAGCCTAGTTTCTATGAGACTACTATTCTGTAACGAATCCAGTGAAATGATAAGCAAAATTAGGCGCCAAAATTCGAAGAAAACGAAAGTGAAATCAAATAATATTCAACACAAGAAATAAGCTTTCATCCGAGCATAAAATAACGTATAAAATAAAGTTATAAAGTACCTGCCAAGGCCTAAAAAACTCAGTTTGCCACTGACATGGTTATTAAGCAGGGACAATTCCATGCCAATTTTGGCTACAAGCAAAGGTTCAATTAAACATGTTGGAAAATATAACCAGAGACCAACGCGAAACAGATATGATGAGTTCAAGGGGCGAGAAATCAAATCATTGAAGAAATCCCAAAGGAATCGATGAAAGATTTAGAACCTTGTCCGCACTGATTTTGCACCCCGGTTATCCAAGGCATGGATGCCTAAAATGTATAATATATATATAAAAACTATGTTCGTATTTAAAAGTTCTTATATTCCATGCGTCACAAGTGCGTCACATATGCGTCACAAGCTATATAGTACTATGCCGTGAAAGAATTTAATGCGTCCACATGCGTCACATCCAAATTTTTAAAAAGAATAGTATATATATCTTTAAAAAAAATGTTTGTGACGCATGTGACGCATACATTTAACAGTTAAACACATGCAAAAAACCGAGTGACGCATTAGTGACGCATTGTGACGCATAGAATTTACAGCTAAAATATCTTTAAAAACTTAATATTTTGTTCTGGCACCTTTGTGCTTTTGCACAAGTGCCAACCTTGCATGTAAAACAAACATAAACAGGGTCTTCTTTTCAGTTTGACCTTCCCTTACAGAGCTAAGCACTACCTTATTGGTACTAGTTTTCTGAATTTTTGACGAAATATACATGTACCCTTTTCTTTCTTGAAAGGCATACATATGTTTTTTGCGCGTAGTACTTTTCACCCAAAACATTTTGCACGTTGCTTCTGAACTAAATTTTGCGCGCAAATAAATTTTTTGGGCACAAGTGCGTCAAAATTAATACCCACAAAAATTTAACAATAAACGTATTCATCTAACTACAATTTTTCACGGAATATTATAATGTCTCGCGATTATCGGAAGCTGCCCCTTTTGCCTCGTCATCTATGTTTTAGCATTTCTATTGTTTCCATTTTAGCATGGCACAGAAGAAACAATGCTGGTACATACTTCAAAACATATATATAGTATCCACCTTTAGAATTAATTTAAAATTAAAGTAAAAAAAATTAATGCAAAAATTGGGCGAAAAAATTTCTAAGTCTAAAATTTCAGAGACAATCCCGGTCAAAAATATAATTGGCAGTAAGCAACAAAAGTGCAGTATAATCCTTTCCTACCCCTCTCCCCCATTATCAATGTTTGGAAACGTGTTTAGCACAACTTTTGAACATTCATACTGGGGGAAATGGGGCTTTGTACTTATCTTGCTCTCGCTACACATGAAAAAAGGGTTTACTGCCATTATTTTGACCGGGATTGTCTGAATTTCAATAAAAAAAATTGAAAGAGTTGTGGCCATTTTCTTCCTAGAGAAATCAAAAGGCCTCTGTACTCGAATTTGTTACACACACACCTGGAATTGAGCCTAGTTTCTATGAGACTACTATTCTGTAACGAATCCAGTGAAATGATAAGCAAAATTAGGCGCCAAATTCGAAGAAAAACGAAAGTGAAATCAAATAATATTCAACACAAGAAATAAGCTTTCATCCGAGCATACAAATAACGTATAAAATAAGTATAAAGTACCTGCCAAGGCCCAAAAACTAGTTTGCCACTGACATGGTTATTAAGCAGGGGACAATTCCATGCCAATTTTGGCTACAAGCAAAGGTTCAATTAAACATGTTGGAAAATATAACCAGAGACCAACGCGAAACAGATATGATGAGTTCAAGGGGGCGAGAAATTCAAATTCATTGAAGAAATCCCAAAGGAATCGATGAAAGATTTAGAACCTTGTCCGCACTGATTTTGCACCCCGGTTATCCAAGGCATGGATGCCTAAAATGTATAATATATATATAAAAACTATGTTCGTATTTAAAAGTTCTTATATTCCATGCGTCACAAGTGCGTCACATATGTGTTACAAGCTATATAGTACTATGCTGTGAAAGAGTTTAATGCGTCACATGCGTCACATCCAAATTTTTAAAAGAATAGTATATATATCTTTAAAAAAAATGTTGTGACGCATGTGACGCATACATTTAACAGTTAAACACATGCAAAAAACGAGTGACGCATTAGTGACGCATTGTGACGCATAGGAATTTACAGCTAAATATCTTTTAAAAACTTAATATTTTGTTCTGGCACCTTTGTGCTTTTGCACAAGTGCCAACCTTGCATGTTAAACAAACATAAACAGGGTCTTCTTTCAGTTTGACCTTCCCTTACAGAGCTAAGGCACTACCTTATTGGTACTAGTTTTCTGAATTTTTTGACGAAATATACATGTACCCTTTCTTTTCTTGGAAAGGCATACATATGTTTTTTTTGCGCGTAGTACTTTTCACCCAAAACATTTTGCACGTTGCTTCTGAACTAAATTTTGCGCGCAAATAAATTTTTTGGGCACAAGTGCGTCAAAATTAATACCCACAAAAATTAGTAACAATAACGTATTCATCTAACTACAATTTTTCACGGAATATTATAATGTCTCGCGATTATCGGAAACTGCCCCATTTGCCTCGTCATCTATTGTTTTAGCATTTCTATTGTTTCCAATTTTAGCATGGCACAAAAGAAACAATGCTGGTACATACTTCCAAAATATATATAGTATCCACCTTTAGAATTAATTTAAAAATTAAGTAAAAAAAATTACTGCAAAAAATTGGCGAAAAAATTCTAAGTCTAAAATTTCAGAGACAATCCCGGTCAAAATATATTGGCAGTAAGCAACAAAAAGTGCAGTATAATCCTTTCCTACCCCCTCTCCCCCATTATCAATGTTTGGAAACGTGTTAGCACAACTTTTGAACATTCATACTGGGGGAAATGGGGCTTTGTACTTATCTTGCTCTTGCTACACATGAAAAAAGGGTTTACTGCCATTATTTTTGACCAGGATTGTCTGAATTTCAATAAAAAAAATTGAAAAGAGTTGTGGCCTTTTTCTTCCTAGAGAAATCAAAAAGGCCTCTGTAACTCGAATTTGTTACACACACACATGGACTTGAGCCTAGTTTCTATGAGACTACTATTCTGTAACGAATCCAGTGAAATGATAAGCAAAATTAGGCGCCAAAATTCGAAGAAAACGAAAGTGAAATCAAATAATATTCAACACAAAAAATAAGTTTTCATCCGAGCATAAAATAACGTATAAAATAAAGTTTAAAGTACCTGCCAAGGCCTAAAAACTAGTTTGCCACTGACATGGTTATTAAGCAGGGACAATTTCATGCCAATTTTGGCTACAAGCAAAGGTTCAATTAAACATGTTGGAAAATATAACCAGAGACCAACGCGAAACAGATATGATGAGTTCAAGGGGGCGAGAATTCAAATTCATTGAAGAAATCCCAAAGGAATCGATGAAAGATTTAGAACCTTGTCCGCACTGATTTTGCACCCTGGTTATCCAAGGCATGGATGCCTAAAATGTATAATATATATATAAAAACTATGTTCGTATTTAAAAGTTCTTATATTCCATGCGTCACAAGTGCGTCACATATGCGTTACAAGCTATATAGTACTATGCTGTGAAAGAATTTAATGCGTCACATGCGTCACATCCAAATTTTTAAAAGAATAGTATATATATCTTTAAAAAAAATGTTGTGACGCATGTGACGCATACATTTAACAGTTAAACACATGCAAAAAACGAGTGACGCATTAGTGACGCATTGTGACGCATAGAATTTACAGCTAAATATCTTTAAAAACTTAATATTTTGTTCAGGCACCTTTGTGCTTTTGCACAAGTGCCAACCTTGCATGTAAAACAAACATACACAGGGTCTTCTTTCAGTTTGACCTTCCCTTACAGAGCTAAGCACTACCTTATTGGTACTAGTTTTCTGAATTTTTGACGAAATATACATGTACCCTTTCTTTCTTGGAAAGGCATACATATGTTTTTTTGCGCGTAGTACTTTTCACCCAAAACATTTTGCACGTTGCTTCTGAACTAAATTTTGCGCGCAAATAAATTTTTTGGGCACAAGTGCGTCAAAATTAATACCCACAAAAATTAGTAACAATAACGTATTCATCTAACTACAATTTTTCACGGAATATTATAATGTCTCGCGATTATCGGAAACTGCCCCATTTGCCTCGTCATCTATTGTTTTAGCATTTCTATTGTTTCCAATTTTCGCATGGCACAAAAGAAACAATGCTGGTACATACTTCCAAAATATATAGAGTAGCCACCTTTAGAATTAATTTTAAAAATTAAGTAAAAAAAATTACTGCAAAAATTGGCGAAAAAATTCTAAGTCTAAAATTTCAGAGACAATCCCGGTCAAAATATATTGGCAGTAAGCAACAAAAAGTGCAGTATAATCCTTTCCTACCCCCTCTCCCCCATTATCAATGTTTGGAAACGTGTTAGCACAACTTTTCAACATTGATACTAGGGGAAAGGGGGCTTTGTACTTATCTTGCTCTGGCCGTTGAATGTTGCAGGGAGTTGTCTAGCAGAACACTGACCCTAATTGAGTTTGCGTAGCTCAAAGAGAGCATTAAATACTCCAGGACTCCCCATCAAAGCCATGGCCCCTCCTGGAAATAATAGACAGGGTATATCCCTCGATATTTGTGAGGCTAGCCATGTAAAATATGCACATCTATCTATCTATCTATCTATGGAATAAAAACCACAAGGGTGCCGATAAGCCGCATACACCGTGAAAAGTGCGGGCGTTTTCTGGCGAGTTCGGCGTTTTAAAAAAAATTCAGGTATTCGCCTGAAAAAACTCACATAGAACCGAACAATGCCCGAACAAAACAAAAATATTCACCACAAAAACTCTCAATGATTCACCACAAATTATTTAAAAAAGTATAAAAATTAAAATGAACTAACTATGTGGTAGCGAAGTGCTTAAAAGAACTGTTTTTGATGGTTTTTAATAAGATTTACTTGATAAATAAGTTATACATAAACTTTATTAACTCCTTTCTCTTCAAGCGCCGGGAAAGTGCGGGTGGTTTCGGCGGACAACCGTCAATTTAATTCGAAAAGTCGCCCAAAGCTCGCTTACTATATGTGGGCGTTTGCGGCTTATCGGCACCCTCGTTAAAAACCATGAAGTTATGTGGCGAGATGAGTCACCAGATCATGCTGGAGTAATAAAAGGATGGTAGAGGACATATATTTTTTTCACTTTTAAAAAATGCAATAAATATAAGAAAGAAAAACAATGTGGTTGCCTAATATATTTTATGTGTATATATTAATTATTTACATAATATTGTTATAGAGATTTATGAGAATAGCTGTCAGCTCCATTTTCTCAGTTTTAACGTTTATTGTTGTATTAAATAACACAATTTTTGAGGATTCAAGTCCGAAATACCTGTACTTTTTTTCCTGATGTTACTTCTATTCCGATATGTTTGTGAAGATATTTGAGAATCACATCCAAACTGCTACTTTTTATAAATTCCTTGTCTTTCATAAGTGATATTTTTTTCTCATTTGCAAATTTGTTACTTAAAATTGCAGTAATATGATGTGCTGATGGTACAAACAGGACTTGTCTATTGGGTTTTACAGGAATCAATTTTTCGCATACCCAGTGTTGTATCTTTGTTTTTATTATATATATACTTATATATATAGTTAA
The DNA here is from genome assembly GCA_030067915.1 of Hydractinia echinata. Lineage (NCBI taxonomy): Eukaryota > Metazoa > Cnidaria > Hydrozoa > Anthoathecata > Hydractiniidae > Hydractinia > Hydractinia echinata. The sequence goes on from JASGCC010000030.1 coordinate 1,199,103, forward strand.
TTGTGTATTCTTTTGTTATTCATGGTTTTTGAAAACAATTTATTAAAAGAAAATAAATAAATAAAAATATTACTGATATTTTTTTATAGTAAAAGTTCTTTATATACAGTGTTTTTTAATCGACATCACCCTCTATATGCAAATACTGCTGCTACCCCTTATAATAGAACATTTCCACAAAAGCGTAGATAGTTGAAAAACCTTCTTGTTTCAACTGACAGAAGGTCAGAATAGCCTTCTGGCAGTTGTGAGTGTTTAAGCCATCCCCACTTTCTTGCATAGGCAGATTTTAACCATGTTCTAATTGATTTATTAGTATTGGATTGTGTGTTCAAACCGACAGGTTTTCTTGTTTATTTTGCACTACTAAGGTAGACTGACGTTAAAAATTCATTACACTTAATCTGCTCTTAAGTATATTTGCAACATTTGTAACTGGTAATAAGGAACGCTGTACTACTTGCAAGATAAAAGTGTATTTCCTAGTGCAAAGGGTATGACGTAGTTCATTAGCCAATGTAAACGTCACTCAAAAAGTCTGCAATCAACTACGTTTTTGCGAAATCAGCATAGTTGCATAGGTTAAATATAGGCAGGTAAAAGCTGTGTCTCATAGAGTTTCACAAAAATAAGACACAAGAATAAAACAAGGCAAAAATATTCATGAAATAAATGACTTAACTAAACAGTAACAATCGCCAATTTTTCTAAAATTACACTGCAATTTCATTTACATGATAAAAAATTCCTGTTTTAATCACCTAATCAGTTGTGGAAAGTTAAAAAGAATTGCTTACTGTTCCTATATTGGCTCTCCTTTTCTTTACGTTCAGCGATCTTGCGAATTTTTGCAGAATACCAATCTTCGTCACTACTATATTCTGAATTTACTGGCGAAACATGATCATCAGCTCTAACATATGTCTTTCCACAGTTCCTTACCATTCGGTTTTCCTCTTCGCGTTCGCTGTTTTCGCCACCAGTACTTTCGCTGGTATTAGATCTAAAATCTTTGTACGGGATTGCTTCATTGAGGGCGTCTTTAAATTTCTTATCATTTTTTATTTTGTGTGTTGCCCGCAAATGGTTCTCCAATCGAGCAGCCTAAGACTGGACATATTCTTTTGTTATAAAAACGAGGCTTTGTTTTTCTCTCGTCAAATGCCAATCTATTTCTTTCACTGTTTGATCTTAAACCACTTTTTTATAGCTTTTAGCATTTTCTTGTGATAATTGGTGCACTATTATCATGTGAACTACCAAATCCGTTTTTTCTTCAAAACAAATAGGGCATGTGAATAATTTTCTTTTCCGTTTTTGTGGAATGGTAGGTTGAATTGATTTTTCCCACAGAGTAAATGCCTGAATAACAGTTAACATTAAACAGGATGGATGTCTTACTTTCTTTGCTTCAACTACTTTTCCTCTTCGAATCAACTGACACAATCGTTCCGTCATGTTTAAGTTCTTAAAAAAACAGGTTTCATTTCAGAAATACTTCGTAAATGTTACGAGATTTGTCAAAGAATAAGTGGAAAATTTTATTGCTGTAATACCTTTTCTTCACAGTTTTCTTTTCGCTTCACACGTTTGGTGGCGGGTTATCCTAAAAATGTGTAATGTGTAAAAATGGGTTTGCTAAAAGAAAAGCCTTTTTATTATCGATCGTTTTACTTCTGTAGGATAAAGAACAGGAGTTAGTCGAGAAATGCAGTGAAAATGTAGTTGAGAGCGCGAAAGAATTTCAATGCGTGGTTAGTTTTTAATATTTTTTAATGTATATCGATTTCGCAATTATAACACGCAGTCTATGCCAAAATAGCCTTTATACTATGAATTGTTTTACTTTCGTAGGATAGAAAACAGGAGACAGTTGACGAAGGCGGCGAGAATACAGTTGAGAGTGCAAAAGATTTTTCAAATACAGTTAGTTTTTAATATTTCTCAATCTATATTGATTTCTCAATTATAACATGCAGTCTTTGCCAAAATAGCCTTTATACTATGAATTGTTTTACTTCCGTAGGATAGAAAACAGGAGACAGTTGACGAAGGCGACGAGAATACAGTTGAGAGCGCAAAAGAATTTTCAAATACAGTTAGTTTTTAATATTTCTCAATCTATATTGATTTCGCAATTATAACACGCAGTCTTTGCCAAAATAGCCTTTATACTATGAATTGTTTTACTTTCGTAGGATAGAAAACAGGAGACAGTTGACGAAAGCGGCGAGAATACAGTTGAGAGCGCAAAAGAATTTTCAAATTTCCAGTTTTTTTATGCGAAGGCAAAACGTAAATATATGTATAATGTATAACGTTTTAATGTATTTTGATTGTCAACTGCTGGACATGGAAGAGTAGAAACAACTATTTTTTTGTTAATTTATTTATTATTTAGTATTCTGTAGGGCTTTTTATACATTTACTTTACCTAACATAGCATTTTGTTTTGGTATTTTTACTCTCTGTGCCTGTAGAAAGTGGAAGTATTGGTAACTCAAGAATACAATGCAGCGGAAATGTTAAATGAAATTTTTAATCCTACAGATGCTCAGGAGGAGGTAACGTACCTTACTGCTTAATCAGCACTTAACGAAAACAAGTCTTTTATACCAGCATTTTGGACTGCCAAGTTACCTTACACACTTTACAACTACCAAATTGACTTTCAGTGGTAACAGAACGCTATAGTATCAATACGTGTTTACTTTTAGTTTGCTGATGTCGATGAAATAACGTTAGAAGTTAGACGCTTATGTGTATGTTTACTCAGGATCTTCCGTTAAACTATCTGAGTTTATCGATTTAGGCTCTTTACTCTATTTTACTTTACGATCTTAATTTATTTAAAGGAACGTCGTTATAAGAGGAAATGTTCTAAAAACAATTGGAAACATACTCTATCCTATTTTCCTAGAAATAAATACAAAAATACCATAAAACGACAAAAGGAAATGACAAACATTTGTTTTGTTTCAATTTTACAAAACTAATTAAAATTTACATTTAATTCAAGATCGAGTATTTGAATTACTTTACACTAACAATATACTCAATGAAGCAATCCCGTACAAAGATTTTAGATCTAATACCAGCGAAAGTACTGGTGGCGAAAACAGCGAACGCGAAGAGGAAAACCGAATGGTAAGGAACTGTGGAAAGACATATGTTAGAGCTGATGATCATGTTTCGCCAGTAAATTCAGAATATAGTAGTGACGAAGATTGGTATTCTGCAAAAATTCGCAAGATCGCTGAACGTAAAGAAAAGGAGAGCCAATATAGGAACAGTAAGCAATTCTTTTTAACTTTCCACAACTGATTAGGTGATTAAAACAGGAATTTTTTATCATGTAAATGAAATTGCAGTGTAATTTTGGAAAAATTGGCGATTGTTACTGTTTAGTTAAGTCATTTATTTCATGAATATTTTTGCCTTGTTTTATTCTTGTGTCTTATTTTTGTGAAACTCTATGAGACACAGCTTTTACCTGCCTATATTTAACCTATGCAACTATGCTGATTTCGCAAAAACGTAGTTGATTGCAGACTTTTTGAGTGACGTTTACATTGGCTAATGAACTACGTCATACCCTTTGCACTAGGAAATACACTTTTATCTTGCAAGTAGTACAGCGTTCCTTATTACCAGTTACAAATGTTGCAAATATACTTAAGAGCAGATTAAGTGTAATGAATTTTTAACGTCAGTCTACCTTAGTAGTGCAAAATAAACAAGAAAACCTGTCGGTTTGAACACACAATCCAATACTAATAAATCAATTAGAACATGGTTAAAATCTGCCTATGCAAGAAAGTGGGATGGCTTAAACACTCACAACTGCCAGAAGGCTATTCTGACCTTCTGTCAGTTGAAACAAGAAGGTTTTCAACTATCTACGCTTTTGTGGAAATGTTCTATTATAAGGGGTAGCAGCAGTATTTGCATATAGAGGGTGATGTCGATTAAAAAAACACTGTATATAAAGAACTTTTACTATAAAAAAATATCAGTAATATTTTTTATTTATTTATTTTCTTTTAATAAATTGTTTTCAAAAACCATGAATAACAAAAGAATACACAATTAACTATATATATAAGTATATATATAATAAAAACAAAGATACAACACTGGGTATGCGAAAAATTGATTCCTGTAAAACCCAATAGACAAGTCCTGTTTGTACCATCAGCACATCATATTACTGCAATTTTAAGTAACAAATTTGCAAATGAGAAAAAAATATCACTTATGAAAGACAAGGAATTTATAAAAAGTAGCAGTTTGGATGTGATTCTCAAATATCTTCACAAACATATCGGAATAGAAGTAACATCAGGAAAAAAAGTACAGGTATTTCGGACTTGAATCCTCAAAAATTGTGTTATTTAATACAACAATAAACGTTAAAACTGAGAAAATGGAGCTGACAGCTATTCTCATAAATCTCTATAACAATATTATGTAAATAATTAATATATACACATAAAATATATTAGGCAACCACATTGTTTTTCTTTCTTATATTTATTGCATTTTTTAAAAGTGAAAAAAATATATGTCCTCTACCATCCTTTTATTACTCCAGCATGATCTGGTGACTCATCTCGCCACATAACTTCATGGTTTTTAACGAGGGTGCCGATAAGCCGCAAACGCCCACATATAGTAAGCGAGCTTGGGCGACTTTTCGAATTAAATTGACGGTTGTCCGCCGAAACCACCCGCACTTTCCCGGCGCTTGAAGAGAAAGGAGTTAATAAAGTTTATGTATAACTTATTTATCAAGTAAATCTTATTAAAAACCATCAAAAACAGTTCTTTTAAGCACTTCGCTACCACATAGTTAGTTCATTTTAATTTTTATACTTTTTTAAATAATTTGTGGTGAATCATTGAGAGTTTTTGTGGTGAATATTTTTGTTTTGTTCGGGCATTGTTCGGTTCTATGTGAGTTTTTTCAGGCGAATACCTGAATTTTTTTTAAAACGCCGAACTCGCCAGAAAACGCCCGCACTTTTCACGGTGTATGCGGCTTATCGGCACCCTTGTGGTTTTTATTCCATAGATAGATAGATAGATAGATGTGCATATTTTACATGGCTAGCCTCACAAATATCGAGGGATATACCCTGTCTATTATTTACAGGAGGGGCCATGGCTTTGATGGGGAGTCCTGGAGTATTTAATGCTCTCTTTGAGCTACGCAAACTCAATTAGGGTCAGTGCTCTGCTAGACAGCTCCCTGCAACATTCAACGGCCCACGCAGTGCGCCATCTCCCCAATTTCGCTCACATGGCTTGGGTTAACCCGGGGCTATGGTAATATTCAATTGCCGCCGTCAAGGGGAATCGAACCCCGGTCTCCCGCACAAAGTACGAGAGTGATAACTACTAAACTACGGCGCCATAAATAACTTTGCAAAAATGCAGGTAAACAAGGTGGAGATTTTTCCTGGTTGAACAAAAGATGAATTAGCTAAAACGTCCTAATTTCGTGATTTACGTCTTAATTCTGTGATGCGTTTTTTTCTTCCAATGTGAGATACGCTAGGCTCTACATATACATACTAAATAATATAAAAGCTCCTACGCAGCTTATTTCTCTTCGATTTGAAAAATCTCAACAACATAACAAATGCAAAATTCTGGACTTCATTGGCGATAAATTTGTGATGTAACCAATGATGTTGTTGTCTATAATAAAGTGAAACCTTGTGTTTACAATTATATTTGATTGATGTCAAGACTGCTGTTGGGGTGAAGAATCATCTGAAATGACAAATTTCAAGATGATCGTATCATCATAATGGAGATACAAAATCATTAGCAACACTGGTAAAAACTTTAGAAATAGAATAAAATGGAATAAAAAATAGAATCAAAGTCTGCAGAATGAATTTCCAAAATGCACCTAATTTAGCTAATAGCTAGCTAAAGTTCCTTATAATTGATGCAATCAATATGTTTTAAACTCCAAAATGATATTAAATCAATGTAAAACCATAGTTGAAAGACTAAGATAAGGACTAAATACATACATTAAAATCCACGACAAGTAACCAGTAACCATCCAACACCCAACACATGTGGGATAAGACTCATAATGGCAGGAAAAATCAGTCAAACTTTTGTACGGAAAGCGAAATATGCGCCTTCTGCACAAAATGTAAAATCTAGTTGATAGAAATTTACAACAACGACACTCACAAAACTGACAGTAACAACACTTACAGTTACAATACCGACAGTGACAACATCTTATGTGATTATGTTAAATACCTTCAATATTTTAATCTGAAGTGTCAAAAAGAAAGGCTTGCAAGAGAAGGCACATATCTATGAAAATAAGCTCTTTACACATTTTAAACATGGTCTTTTCCCTAAATGCTTATACAACAATATAAAAAAGTCATAGTTTGGAAAACATCAAATTTAAACCATCCTAACCGGTTAATTTTTGTCGGATGATCCGTACTGCCCTTTACAAACATTTTAAACTGAAATGTCAAAAAAGCAATGAGCAAGGAGTAAATTTGAAATAGACAAAGATCATTATTTTGGAAAACATTGTATACGGTGCATTCTCACAGAAGTTTACACAAAATGTAAAATAAATCGGTTTTGAAGAAACAAAAAAATCAACAAAAATCAGTATTATACATTCAGCATGTTGTATATTGCCATTACCCATAAATTTTCCTCAAAAAGGTTATGAAACACATCAAATTATAGAAAAATCAGTCATACAGTCCTTGCCCATTACATTACAAAATACAAAAAACAGAAACAGTTTTAGTGAGAACATTTAGTAATTTTTTTGTTATCACCAAACAATTATTACTATATATATATATACAAAATTTTGTAAAATTCTCAACAAAAACAAAAACCATGAATTTTCTTCCAGTAAAAGTGACATCACATACTTTTTCCCAACAAAAGTTTATAATGATAATACAAAAAGACATCAGCTTACACAACAGCTTACAATGAAGTGTAATTCTACAAAAATTTGTTCTTTTAGTATTGCATGTGGTCTATTTCCATAAAAGTTTACCCAAAATTTCAAATAACAGCACTTTGAAACACAAACAATATTAACGGACAACCATACCATCCTCTCATCAATTTTTTTAACCCAAAGTCATAAACCCACGTAAATTTCTAATATAATTCAATAACCCCTGTAAAAACAACTTGGCACTTTACACGTAGCCTGACAAAAGTTTAACAGCATGTCAGAAACAAAACAATAAAAAATAATTTAACACATACACACACTTTAAATTCTACAAAATTTGTTCCACTTGTGATATTGCATGTGGTCCCCTTGTAAAGTTTGCAGCTAATGTAAAAAGAACTATACTCTATGGGCATTAACAATGAGTCACACTATCCTAAAAGTTCAAGAACGATTTTGTAGCTAGCTTGCTACATCATAATTCGTGTTTAAAAAAGAAGAGAAGTTTGACTACTAAGGTAGCTATAAATACCTAAAAAAAAGAGGAATAACAACATAACTTATAGGTTAGAGCTAACTATGGGATGGAGCTTTCTTGCCTTCTTCTTGAAGCTAACATTAGCTAGCTAACAGTAGCTAGAGGAAACCCAGTTAAATATACTTAAGCTAGGGAGAATTAGCTACGTCTATAGCTAGCTATGTGCTTAGTAAAACACATATAAAGGAAAACAATAGCTATATAAAAATTATGACATTTGCAGTTAGTTCAACAAACCAAAATTTTCTATTTCGCTAGCACATTGTAGCCAGCTAACAGCTTTATGTAGCATTTTGAATTTTAGGACAAATACATTAGTTACGCACCAGGAGACACATTAATTATGCAAAAAAACAAAACAAATATGCTAGCTTCTTTATAAAAAACGCGGTAAACTTTAAGAATTTGAAGCTGTAATGGATTTTTTATTGAGAATACGATTTAGTGAGGGCTGCTATGTTCTGTAATGAAGCTTCGTGTGCACATGTGTGTTAAAAGTGATTTTTTGATTTAAAGTTGTTCCTTAGGTCCCAAATTACCAAAAAAAAATAGGTGGCAAAAATTTTTGTCCCATGGTACCAAATTAGATGACGTCATCACTTTCACAGTCAGCAAAAAAAATAATTTCACATTTATATGTCATGTTATATATGGTTGGAAAGGGGAGATCGAGTGGATCAAAAAAAATGTAAGAACCATGTCTACAAAACGTAACGTTCGAAAGATATTACTATTCAAACTTTGTACAAATTACAGACTGGTAATTTACTGACCCAGCACAAAAATGACTATAACCTGCTCAATAGCGAAGTTTTTTTGTTGAATTTTGGTATGGTATTGGGTCACCCTAATGTCTTTCTGTTTGATCAAAATTTATTGTTCAAATCACTTCTAGGGATAATCTACAGACCAGTAATTTACAGACCAAATCACGTTTTTAGTTGTTTACTTTAGTATTGAAAAGCAAGTAGCGAATTTCACTTAGACATTTTGTATGTATTAGTATCAGTATGATAACAAGTTTTGTTTTATAATTGTTCAATTTCATAGACATAGACATAGAATTCGAATGTTCTATTTCTAGAAAACATTCCATTGTTCAATTTCATAGCTAGACTGTTTAATTTCGAAGTGTTAGTGAAGTGTAATGTGAAGTTTATAGTATAGACATACATGCATAATAATAAAATGAATAGACCGAATTAAAATGGATGTTAGTTGTGTAAAAACAATAAATGTGCTGGATTTTGGGAAATGTATAGTGTGCCAGAAAGATACATCAAAAAAGGTACCGCCTTACTTAAACTTTTTTTCCCATTCCTGTTCTGAGTTCTGAGAGTTTTGAGAGAAAGATTTTTGTTTGATACTTTGACCAAGATATATTTTGTTTAGAATGTTGGCAACCCAAAAGAGCAGTATTTGAAAAAGTTATTATCATGTCTGGAAGAAAGAGTTAGTTGTGGTGATTTGAAGTATCTAGATGTTGGGAAAAACTGAAGTCGTTTGATATTGTACAGCTTGTTGAAGGAAAGTCTTCATACCATTCTGATTGTTACAAAATGGCCACAAATAAAACAGAGATAGACAGGTTAAAGAAACGGCCAGTATCACAAGAGTCTCCTGACAGTTTAAGCTCATCATTTGTTGTATCTGTGAAACAAATTGAAAAAAAAACATTGCGCTCAAGTGGAATTATGTTTCAAAAACACCTTTGCATTATTTGTCAAGAAAGGGGAGGAAAGATACATAAAGTTATGTCTAAGACGGTAGCAACAAAGATGCTGGAGGTCTCGAAGCTTATAGCAGATAAATCATTTTCATCCGTATGAACAATATTCCTAACGCTGATGCGATAGCAAATGATGCCCAATATCATTTAGCATGTTGGGTGAAGATTCAGAGAGAGGCTTTAGCATTACATCAAGACATATCACAGCTACAAAATATGGAAGATACAGATCGCGCACTTGCAGATGTTGAAATAATTAACACAATCAAACATTTATTGGGAGAATCACAAGACAACGTAATAAGTATGAACGATGTTAACTATACATACAACAACTTAATGGGAAACTCTGAAAGCAACCAAATCAATTACAAGCGATATTTAAAGCACTTGTTAACAGAAAATATTGAGGACATAGTGTTTTCAAGACCTCCATCAAGAACAGAATCAGAAAGAATTTGTACAACCCAGACGCAATCAAAAGCAATCGAGTTGAACTTTCAAAACCCTGTAGATGATGTCGCTACAATATTCGAGTGCGTGGACAGCTTCTCAAACAACAACCATGACAATTTAATGGCAGTTATGATGGATTTGTTGTACCAAAGTTGTTGCAGTCACTCATCAGATGGTTGATAATTGGTCCAAGAAAAAGCATCGACACTTCAAACAGAAGAGCATTTTCGATCGACAACTGTGTTAGTAACATATGTCAAGTCATTATTAATTGTTTGAAAACAAATAGGCAAAGCAACCACAAGCCTAAAATAGGAACCAGTGACGGAGGATTCAGAAATAATCGTGAAACACCCTTCACAGTCGGATTAAGTCTTCATATCTATAAAGAGACTAGGAGTAAAAAGGTGTTAGATTGTTTATCTGATCTTAACTTAACTGTTAGCCACGATAAAATCGTGAAAATTGAAACAGAATTGGCTAATGCAGTTTCAGAGAAAATGAAAGAAAATGACGGGATATATATGTTCCCCAAAATATCAAAAAAGGAGTGCCAATTCAATTTGCAGTTGATAATACTGATTTCAAAAATGACACTCCAGATGGTAAAAATGAATTTCATGGAACTGGTCAAATACTCTTTCAAAAGGGTATAAAGAGCATCGAACATCTTGAAATTCCACGCCATAGTGATACAAAAATGAAATTCATCCATAATCAATTCAACCAAACATTGTCATGTGAGAAACCAATTCTTCCTGATGAAAAGTTCCCAAAGTTCGAAATATTAAGCAATGATCTCGAAGCTAAGCACTATCAAAGAAGATCTAGCATGGTCATTTTATCAGACAGTGGATGACGAAAGAATTGGAAGCTTGCCAACTTGGGCTGCTTATAATTCACTGGTTACAGACAAAGTTGAAATATCTACCTGCCATGGTCTTCCTCTCTATCCTGGCACTCCCACAGATTGGCCAAATCTTCACACAGCGCTACAAATTGTGCAAGGGATCAATGTCAAAGTCACAGGAGAAAACAAAACGATTGTAACACTTGATCTCCAGTTGTATAGTAAGTGTATACAGCTTCGAAAAAAAAACCCAATGTAAATGCCGCAAAAATGGTTTTCCGTGCACTGACATGTGTAAATGTACGACGTGTCAAAACAGTGGTGGTGCAAGCGACGAATCCGAGTCAGATGAATATAGTTCTAGTGATGATGAGTGAATGAAACATTGTACAAGCATTGCTGAAGTTGTTTTTGTCATTATTTTCAGCAATATTTTTAACTTTGTGAAATTGCCTGAAAGAAAGAAAGTAAACAACTAAAAACGTGCTTTGGTCTGTAAATTACTGGTCTGTAGATTATCCCTTGAAGTGATTTGAACAATAAATTTTGATCAAACAGAAAGACATTAGGGTGACCCAATACTTCGCTATTGAGCAGGTTATAGTCATTTTTGTGCTGGGTCAGTAAATTACCAGTCTGTAATTTGTACAAAGTTTCAATAGTAATATCTTTTGAACGTTACGTTTTGAAGATATGGTTCTTACATTTGTTTTGATCCACTCGATCTCCTCTTTCCAACCATATATAACATGACATATAAATGTGAAATTGTTTTTTTGCTGACTGTGAAAGTGATGACGTCATCTAATTTGGTCCCATAGGACAAAAATGTTTGCCACCCATTTTTTTTGGGCAATTTGGGACCTAAGGAACAACTTTAAATCAAAAAATCACTTTTAACACACATGTGCACACAAAATTACATAGTGGCCCTCACTAATTCTCCTTGACAATTTTAAGTGTCCTACATATAAAAACGGGACGTCTAAAAATATAAAAGTTCTTACTTTTTCTCAATTCCAATTCACTTGAAACTCTAGCATTCGTTTTGTACTTCTAACTTTACTTTACTACTTCTAGCTCCACTCTTCACTTCCGAAGTAACTTATTGTGGCTTCCAACTTCACTTTTCTACTTCTCCTTCTACTTCTTCACTTGGTCTCTTTTTTCTTTTTTATATATGCTTTTTTGAACTACTTTACTTTTTGCACTTTTTTGAAGACGAAGGGACCGTTCTTTTCTTGTTGTTTTGAGTGTCGATGTTAACCCTGTTCCAAATTATATGCTTTTTTAATCCACTCCACTTCTTCACTTTGACTTTCCTTCCTCTTAATATCTGCACTTTTTTATGACTAAAGGTAGGTGTCCATACGACTGCATTTTGCGCTCGAGCGTAGAAAGCTCGGGAGCATTTTTCTCTTGAGCTGGAACTTAATGGAATGATCGTCGAAAATAAGACATTTTTTAACCGCTTCTTCCGTTCGTCTTTTGTGTCGAGAACTTTGTCGATAAATTTTTATGTTTGTTTGTTTTTACGCTAACGGAACTTTTTATTCGAATGCCGTCCCGTTCGAAAGTACGTATTTGAACGAATCATACTGCTTATTTTCTATCACGTGGTTTCTAACAGTTGCGAGACAAATGTAAACAAAACAAAAAAACTCGAAAAACTCGCGCATTCGGGTGGTAAAAAATATCGTCTTTGTAACAGTCACAGACAGACAGAACTGGCGTATTATTATAGAGACTAGTCGATAAAGCCCGTGGAGAAACCACTTAGGCAGAAGGACAATGAAAAAAGGTTGTTTTAGATGTTTTGCTGACGTCAGCAGTGTAGTGCAGATAAAAAAAATTCGCGAAATTTAGTTTATTTGTTGCCTGTAACGTTGAAACGCTGATCAAAATAATGTATAGGATTATATGTTTTCGACAAACGACTAAGGTGATATGAAGGTTTTAAAATTTTCGCTGACGTCAGCAAAGACCCGCCAAAACACAAAAAAAATATTTTTAGAAATGTGTATACCAGTTGCCTTCATCGTATAGATCTTGAAATGCTGATCAAGAAAATGTATAGGATCATGTACTTTTAACAAACGGTTGCCAGAGATATTAGGGTTTGAAGGTTTTTTGATGACGTCATTAACCTGTCCATTCCTAAACGGATTTGGGGACCCAGGTTTGGGAAAATTACCCAAATTGGTCCTTGGTGGTCCTTAGTTACTCACGCGGTGAAAAATCATTGACGTCACCACCTCGTTTCCAAGTTATTTGGCCTCAAAGTTTTAGGTGCACTGTAATGGCTTCATTAATTTAATATAGGATATTGACGTTAAAGTAGTGTTATTGACGTCGCGCCGTAACGTCAGAAAATTTAACATATTAGACATGCATTTTTCGGCTTCATCAAAGGAAAATAAGCATATCAACTTTGCCTGTTACAGACACACAGACACACTTAGCGTATTATTATAGAGACTAGTCGATAAAGACCCGTGGAAAAATCCACTTAGGCAATAGGACATTGAAAAAGTTGGTTGTTTAAGACGTTTTGCTGACGTCAGCATTGCAAATCCAAAAAAAAATTGGCGAAATTTAGTTTATTCGTTGCCTGTAACGTGTAGAGGTTGAAACGCTGATCAAAATAATGTATAGGATCTTATCTTTTCTACGAACGACTAAGGACATATAAGGGTTTAAAAATTTTGCTGACGTCAGCAATGGCCCGTTAAAACACGAAAATTTTTTTTCAGAAATTTATATCACTGTTACCTTCATCGTATAGACCTTGAAACGATGATCAAGAAAATGTATAGGATCATGTACTTTTGACAAACGGTTGCCAGAGATATTGGGGTTTAAAGGTTTTTTGATGACGTCATCAACCCGTCCATTCCAAAACGGATTGGGGAACCAGGTTTTGGAAAATTACCCAAATTGGTCCTAGGTGCTCCCTAGTTACCTACGCGGTGAAAAATCATTGACGTCACCACCTCGTTTCCAAGTTATTTGGCCTCAAAGTTTTAAGTGCACTGTAATGGCTTCATTAATTTAATATAAGATATTGACGTTAAAGTAGTGTTATTGACGTCGCGCCGTAACGTCAGAAAATTTAACATATTAGACATAAGTTTTTCGGCGACATCAAAGGAAAATGACGATATCCACTTTGCCTGTTACAAACAGACACAGTCTCTGTATTATTATAAGAGACTAGTCGATAAGGCCCGTGGAAAAATCCACTGAGGCAGGATAAAAATTTTGATGACGTCAGCAACCCATCCACTAAAATAAATTTAGAATTTTGTTTTCACGTTGCCTCTATTGTGGAGAGCTTACAGCGCTGATCAAGAAAATGTATAATGAGCGGTTAATGAGATATAAGGGTTTAAAAATTTTGCTGACGTCAACAACCGAAATTTTTTTTTTTAGAAATTTGTATACCTGTTGCCTTCATCGTATAGATCTTGAAACGCTGATCAAGAAAATGTATAGGATTATGTACTTTTTACAAACGGTTGCGGAGATATTAAGGTTTGAAGGTTTTTTGATGACGTCATCAACCCGTCCATTCCGAAACGGATTTGGTGACCAGGTTTGGGAAACTTACCCAAATTGGTCCTAGGTGGTCCCTAGTTACCCACGCGGTGAAAAATCATTGACGTCACCACCTCGTTTCCAAGTTATTTAGCCTCAAAGTTTTAGGTGCACTGTAATGGCTTCATTAATTTAATATAGGATATTGACGTTAAAGTAGTGTTATTGACGTCGCGCCGTAACGTCAGAAAACTTAACATATTAGACATGCATTTTTCGGCAACATCAAAGGAAAATGAACACATCCACTTAGCCTGTTACGGACAGACACAGTCTCTGTATTATTATAAGAGACTAGTCGATAAAGCCCGTGGAAAAATCCACTGAGGTAGGATAAAAATGAAAAAGAAGCGTCATTTGAATTTTGATGACGTCAGCAACCCATTCACAAAAAAAAATAGAACCCTGTTTTTACGTTGCCTCTATTGTGGAGAGCTTAAAGCGCTGATCAAGAAAATGCATATGATCATGTGCTTTTGATGAGCCGTTAATGAGATATAAGGGTTTAAAAATTTTGCTGACGGCAGCAAAGTACCTAATTAAAGTACAAAAAAATTTTCTTTTGAAATTTCTATACCTGTTGCCTTCATAGTATAGATATTGAAACGCTGATCAAGAAAATGTATAGGATCATGTACTTTTGACAAACGGTTGCAGAGATTTTAGGGTTTGAAGGTTTTTTGATGACGTCATTAACCCGTCCATTCCGAAACGGATTTGGGGACCCAGGTTTGGGAAACTTACCCAAATTGGTCCCAGGTGGTCCCTAGTTACCCACGCGGTGAAAAATCATTGACGTCACCACCTCGTTTCCAAGTTATTTGGCCTCAAAGTTATAGGTGCACTGTAATGGCTTCATTAATTTAATATAGGATATTGCCCTTAAAGTAGTGTTATTGACGTCGCGCCGTAACGTCATAAAATTTAACAAATAAGACATAACTTTTTCGGCTACATCAAAGGAAAATGAACACATCCACTTTGCCTGTCACAGACAGACAGACAGACACACTTAGCGTATTATTATATAGATAGTCGATAAGGCCCGTGGAAAAATCCACTTAGGCAAAAGGCCATTGAAAAAACAGGGTGCTTTAGATGTTTTGCTGACGTCAGCAGTGCATATACAAAAAAAAATGTTCTTAAAATCTTACACAAAATGTCAAATGTCAAACCTTACACAAAATAAAAAAAGAACAGCTTGCAAGATGCAAAATCTACTTTATAAAAAGTTACAACAACGACACTCACAACATAGACACTCACAACACCAATACTCACAAAACTGACAGTAAGAACACCGACAGTTACAACACCAACAGTCACAACACGGATAATAACAATGTCAGAAATAACGCATATCAAATATGTACATCTTATAAGTGATTATGTTGAAAACCCTTAGTATTTTATTCTGAAATGTCAAAAAGTTGGGCTGCAAGAGCACAAATCAACAAAAATAAGTTATTTACACATTTTAAATATTGTCTTTCCCTTAAAAGCTTGTACAATAATATGAAAAAGCCATAGTTTGGAAAACATCAAATTTAAATCTACAAAAATCAGTCATTTCAGTTGCATACCATCCTCTCCCACAAAAATTTACACAAAATGTAAAAATCAACCAGTTAAGAACACAAATTTTTTTCTTTTTTAGTATGATGCCCTTTACCAACAATTTTGAACCTAAATGTCAAAAAATCAATAAGCAAAGAATAAACTTGAATAAAAAAAGATCATTATTTTGGAAACATTGTATACGGTTCGTAAACAAAAGTTTACACAAAATGTAAAACAGATTGGTTTTTGAGAATCACATCTAAATCAACAAAAATAATTTCATTCAGCATGTCGCATATTGCCATTACCCATTAATCTTCCACAAAAAGGGTATATAAAACACATCAAAATTTAGAAAAATTAGTCATTTCAGTGTACTATATACAGTCCTCGCCCATTAGATTACAAAATATAAAAAACAAAAACAGTTTCAGTCGAACATTAAGTATTTTTTTATCATCAGCAAACATTTATCCCTACAAAATTTTGTAAAATTCTCAAGAAAAACAAAACCGTGAAACCATGGAATTTTCTTCCAGCAAAAATGACATCACATACAGTTAGTTCTCCCCAACAATAGTTTATATTACGAAATATAAAGACATCAGCTTATACAACAGCTTATAGTGAAGTCCGATTCTACAAAAATTTGTTTTTTCATTATATATTGCATGTGGCCTATTTCCACAAAAATTTACACAAAATTTCAAAAAACAGCATTTTGCAACACAAACAATATAAACTGACTTAACCATACCATCCTCTCATAAATATTTTTAACCCAAAGTCATAAACCCACGTAAATTTCCAATCAAATGTAAAAAACCCCTGTAAAAAAAGCTGGCATTTTACATGTAGGCTGACAAAAGTTTAACAGGATGTCAGAAACAAAACAATAAAAAATAACTTAACACACACACTTTAAATTCTACAAAATTCGTTCCACTTGTCAAAAGTTTATAATGCGAAATACAAAAAGGCATCAGCTTACACAATAGCTTACAATGAAGTGTAATTCTACAAAAATTTGTTCTTTTAGTATATTGCATGTGGTCTATTTCCACAAAAGTTTACCCAAAATTTCAAATAACAGCACTTTGCAACTCAAACAATATAAACGGACAACCATACCATCCTCTCATAAAATTTTTTAACTCAAAGTCATAAACCCACGTAAATTTCTAATGTAATTTCAATAACCCCTGTGAAAATAACTTGGCATTTTACACGTAGCCTGACAAAAGTTTAACAGGATGTCAGAAACAAAACAATAAAAAATAACTTAACACACACACTTTAAATTCTACAAAATTCGTTCCACTTGTCAAAAGTTTATAATGCGAAATACAAAAAGGCATCAGCTTACACAATAGCTTACAATGAAGTGTACTTCTACAAAAATTTGTTCTTTTAGTATATTGCATGTGGTCTATTTCCACAAAAGTTTACCCAAAATTTCAAATAACAGCACTTTGCAACACAAACAATATAAACGGACAACCATACCATCCTCTCATAAATTTTTTTAACTCAAAGTCATAAACCCACGTAAATTTCTAATGTATATAATTTCAATAACCCCTGTGAAAATAACTTGACATTTTACACCACGTAGCCTGACAAAAGTTTAACAGGATGTCAGAAACAAAACAATAAAAAATAACTTAACACACACACTTTAAATTCTACAAAATTCGTTCCACTTGTCAAAAGTTTATAATGCGAAATACAAAAAGGCATCAGCTTACACAATAGCTTACAATGAAGTGTAATTCTACAAAATTTTGTTCTTTTAGTATATTGCATGTGGTCTATTTCCACAAAAGTTTACCCAAAATTTCAAATAACAGCACTTTGCAACACAAACAATATAAACGGACAACCATACCATCCTCTCATAAATTTTTTTAACTCAAAGTCATAAACCCACGTAAATTTCTAATGTATATAATTTCAATAACCCCTGTGAAAACAACTTGACATTTTACACCACGTAGCCTGACAAAAGTTTAACAGGATGTCAGAAACAAAACAATAAAAAATAACTTAACACACACACTTTAAATTCTACAAAATTTGTTCCACTTGTGATATTGCATGTGGTCCCCTTGTAAAGTTTGCAGGTAATGTGAAAAAAACTATAGCTATATACTCTATGGGCATTAACATGAGTCACACTATCCTAAAAGTTCAAGAAAGATTTTGTATAGCTAGCTTGCTACATCATAATTCGTGTTCAAAAAAGAAGAAAAGTTTGACTAAAGGTAGCTATAAATACCTAAAAAAAGAGGAATAACTTATAGGTTAGAGCTAACTATGGGATGCCTTCTTGAAGCTAACATTTAGCTAGCTAACAGTAGCTAGGACACCCAGTTAAATATACTTAAGCTGGGGAGACTTGGCTGGTTAAGTAAAGCTAGCCGTACCTAACAGCCGCACCTTAGCCGTACCTTAGCCGTACTTAAGAAAATTCGTAATTAGCAGCTCTGTGTAAGACCACTTGCTTCTAAGCTTAAAATTAGTAGTTAATGTATACCAAAGTTAAATTGTCTAACTTTTATTTCGTCTTTTAGGTGAATATCTATGCCGATAAAAATGATGCAAAATGGAGCACTCCATCGTCGAGCCCCAGTAACCCCCAGGGAATCCTCAATGATGAAATACCGATAATAATATATCTTACATGTATTATAATTTTTATAAAATGATTTTAATACAAATACAAAAGAGATTTTTAAAATTGAATGTATGAAAAACATTAGTAAAGTAAGATTGAACATATTACGCTGCGGACAATATTAGGTTAGGTTCCCGTAATAGCTGTACAGCTAGCGCTAAAAGTGACTACAGCTGGCTAAATTTAAATACGGTTGCCAAAATAAGGTACGGCTAGATAATATTAAGGTACGGCTGGGTCTTATCATATAAGAAACAATTTCAAATGCTAAAAACGTTCAATAAAAACGAAATTATGTTAGGTACGGCTAGCCAAAATAAGGTACGGCTGGACAATATTAAGGTACGGCTGGGTCCTATCGTATAAAGAAACATCTTCAAATGCTTCAAATGTTCCATAAAAACGAAATTAGGTTAGGTACGGCTAGCTAAAATAAGGTACGGCTGGACAATATTAAGGTACGGCTATATGGCTATATCCTGCAAAAAATAATGAAACGCGCCGAATGTAAAAAAAAAGTTTCAGAAAGAAATCGGATGAAACGCCAACTGTCGTTAAAGATTACTCCCGATGACAGGCCACCTCGCGAAGAAATTATCGAAAAATCGACCAAATATAAACGTATAAAATTGTAAATATAAAATTTCTAATACACGTTTTTAATTTTTAAGCAATCCGATGAATACTTCTTCTAACGTTTCTTAAATTTGCACAAAAAAATCTATTACTACGTTTCTTAAAAAACAGATTCTTATACGAAAAAAATGTGTATGACTTTTGTAAATATGTAGAAGTAGTGTATATAATAACTATTCGTCTTCTATCTCCGCTATCCAAGAAAAATCCATTTCAACCAGTTCTCCCCCTTCTGCGTCACCCTTAAACCCAGTGTATCGTCCATCTACACTAGGATACTCCTTCCTGATCTTACAAACTGCACACGCTGGTATTACACGTCGTACACCTCGCCCAAGTTTGTTGTGGATAAACCAGCAAAACTGTCGATAAGCACCGTAACGGTACGTCCTAAATTTTTTAGCAAAATAAGTTAAGTCAATCGTCGAATTTTTAGTAACGCGGGAGAGATTAAATAGATTACCTATTTGGTACATGATCACGCTCAGGTAAACCGCGACTTTCCCGGTCATATAGCGCGACTAACGCTGTCCATAACACATCTTTCAACAGTACGATGTAGTTAAAATGTGGATGCTGTGTGATGCATTCCTGATCTTAAAATAATTATCATGAAGTTAGAAAAAAGTCTGGAAATATAAACTCCCCTTATTATTTTTGGAAATATATAAAAATAAATCGCTACCATTAAGATTGAAGTATTTTATGGCATCGATTTCAACACAGCAAACACACTCTTTCTCTGTCGGCATCCTCTCACATTTACCACAACGACACCAATCAGTAACAGGCTTACACAATCTAGGATTTTGCTGAGGATCGAAGTCTGCCTGATCATCAAAAGCATCATTAAAAACCCGCCTAGGCTGTGAAGCTATTTCGGAATCTGATCTTTCTGGTTCATACTGAAATCCTAATACCGTGAAATTTTTGTTCGACGAAGACATATTAATAATCGTATTTCATAATTTGTAGAGAAGAGTTTAAAATTAAAAGTTTTTTTAAATAAGTTTCTAAACAGTTAACTTCTAGGGGGGTTCATATTTTGTACTGAAAACGCTACACACTTTCGCTACATAGTCTGTTTTTCACCACTGTTCTACGTCACATGCATAATTACGCATATTAAATTTTTAACCCAGGCCGTTTTGCGCACATTTGCAGCAACGAGACGAAGCCATGCTTTAACAACATCTACGATAAAAAGGTTTGTTTATATATGTGATTAAGTGAATAATATCAAAAAAGAAAGGTATTTTCTATGTCATAATTTTAAATTACAAATAATATTTTAAAATAATTTTTCACCGGACAGTCCCTTTAAAATTTTTTTTTTAGAAATTTGTATACCTGTTGCCTTCATCGTATATATCTTGAAACGCTGATCAAGAAAATGTATAGGATCATGCATCTTTGATAAATGGTTGCAGAGATATTAGGGTTTGAAGGTTTTTTGATGACGTCATCAACCCGCCATTCCGAAACGGATTTGGGGACCCAGGTTTGGGAAAATTACCCAAATTGGTCCTAGGTGGTCCCTAGTTACCCACGCGGTGAAAAATCATTGACGTCACCACCTCGTTTCCAAGTTATTTGGCCTCAAAGTTTTAAGTGCACTGTAATGGCTTCATTAATTTAATATAGGATATTGACGTTAAAGTAGTGTTATTGACGTCGCGCCATAACGTCATAAAATTTAACATTTGAGACATAATTTTTTCGGCGACTTCAAAGAAAATTTCGGCGACATCAAAGGAAAATGAGGATATCCACTATGACCGTCACATACACTTCCTATTATTATATAAGTTAATAACTTTCTTGTAAATAATAACAACAAATAAACCTTTTAGTGAAATTTTCAATGAGCTTAAAAAAAAACACGTCTGTTCACCTCCAATGCTCAATAGATTGGAGGGTGCACCGTAAGACAGCTTTATGACTGCGTGTGGAACACCACATTTAATATTCAGAGCTGTCATATATTGTCTTAGGAGGCCCTAAAGTATATCTCTAGCAATTGGAAAGCATTAAACATCGACGGAGGGGCAAAAAAGCTGTCTAAAAATGCGAAAATGGTTGCTATGGGCGTTGCTATGCAGTTATATTTGCGGTTGGTTGGAAAAAAGGGCCGGATTGCGAAATAAAAACCGAAATTTGTCATAAGCAGTACTTGCCACGGTATTCTAGGATGAATTTGCTGTCTGAAAACGGGTAAAACAAAATTATTGAAATTCGGCCATTTAATTCTATACGGCCATTTATTTCTATAGTAACCACCTTAAAACAAAGACTATACATTAATTTCCTCGTTTCATACAAAATTGACGAACCTAAAATATTGACCCCTTTCTTTTTTGATTTTGCCTTCTTCTAATTCGCCTCATAAAAATCCATATTAAAATGTCCTCGTCGATATAAAAAACGTGTATTTAAAATACCTTTTGTTTTCATACCTTTAGGTGGAATGTGAAGGGAAAGCGATTTCACGCTCATAACGTTCAATGGTGTTATTAATCGAATAAGAACTAAATCTTGTATTGCTTGTGCATTAGAGGTACCAAGACAGTAAAAAACCGAGAGTAATAGTTTGAAAAGTGAGGGCAGGGCAACAACTGCCCACAAGGGTGGATACATTATTGACCGCCTCACCCAAATGCAAAAATTCGCCTTCTACGGGGTTGGTTAAAAGCATAAGAATGATAGACAATGACAAATGAAAGTGTCGTGCAGGAATCTACAGCGTGACTTCATACGAAAATTTTCCGTCATGTCAAACTCGCCCTCAATTCTTGTATCCTCCCAACCTCGTTCCCAGAGCTTCTAAGACCGCTAGAAAACAGGGCTGTTCTTTTCATCCTGTCTCCATGAAAAATTATAGTATAGGTAAAGGGTTATTTCCGCAGCCTATACAAACATCATTTCCTTGCCACTTTAAAATTTAAAAGACAAGAATCAGTTTAAGTTACGTGGGCGTAACATGTCGCGTGGAATATATTGCCACAGTTTGCATGCTTGTGTCCTACATTGCGAAAAATAGTTGTTTGAATATGGAATTTATTGCCACAGTTTGCATGCTTGTGTCCTACATTGCGAAAAAAAGTTTAAATGTAGCTAAGAGCGTAAAACTGTCAAGGATTAGGACACGAAAAACGATAAAATTAAAATTAAAATCTCTATCATCATAACTATATATATATATATAAAAACCAAATACTTCGTTTAGGTAATGACAGTCTAAGCCATCTAAGATAAGAACTTCATATTTTGAGAGACTGTAAAATTAATCTAATAAGGCATTTTAAAATGAAAATGGTCTTGATATCTACAGTTAGCAAAATTAGACCAGCCTCATAGGTTGCGTAAAAAAGAGTGTACACGACGATAAACACGAGTTAAAAAATATTTTACTGAACGTTTTCTTTACAATGAACATGATCAACACCACAGTGCTACCTAGGATAAGTGGAACAATTATGTAACAAAAAAAGCTTAAATATAGCAGGCCCTAGATGGGACTATTTATATTTGCATAAAACACCCATTCAAGGGGTGGGTAATTATTACATCTTTTTAATATTCTACGTTGTCATAAGTTGATAAAACAACACATTCTTTTGCGAAATGAAGGAACCTGTTGCCATATTTTTTTTATCTAAAAAACAATTTAAGAGTTTTAACTAAAACGGCACTTATTCTTGTTCCAGTCAAGTGAGACATTTTTTCCCCTTCTCCTGTTCCACTAAAACAGTTTCTACTGCCTTAAATTTATCGCTAAATTACAATAAGTACCACGGCGTGGAGCACTAATAAAATCTTCGAAAGTTTCAAATGAATAATAGATATTAAATAATTTAGTACCTAGTTCTGTTTAATAAATAATAGCCCGGTTTGACGTATTTACACAGTCAAAACTTTCAGGCTGACATTTTCCTTTTTCGCGGTACTTATTATAAAAAGATGCATAAAAAACAACCGTGATCACCAATAAAAACAATCAAACTGTTGTCTGAACTTTCGAAAGTGAAGCTTGTTTTTGCACTTTCGCTTTTTTGTTCGTCTGGTTAGTGTCAGTTTTACTTTGATCGGAACTATCCACTGACTCCATTGTGCTAAGTTCTGTGTTGTTGCTTGCTTCAGAGGTTTGACTGTCGGTTCTATCTCTTCCGCATGGATGTTTGGTTTCTGGATTCTCCTTTTCAGATTCAACGCTATCAGATTTATTGCCTACATGGTTTGTACCTTGAAGATTCTTTAACGAATAGTTAGCGTTATGGTTACTATGTGACTCATTGTCAAACTTATCGGTAGCAGTCTTATCAAACGTCTCATTCTTCCCACGTGTATCCGACTCAGCAACACAACCGGGAATTTCGGGTGGTTTCTCATCCGACTGTACCTTGACATCGCACGATTCGGTAGATATAACCATGTCATCTGAAACTGCCGACAACTTTTCGTCTGAGGCTCCTTCGACGTTCATCAAAGATCCTGTGCCTCCTTCCTCTTCCTTCCTTTCCATAGAAGGTTCCATATTCACAGGTTTGGCTTCGCTTGCTATTTTTAGTTTTTCAATGTCAGATGACGATGAAGATGTATCTGTGCCGTCTTTATCAACAGGTGTACCGACTAAAAGACTTTTTTCAGGATCTGGTGCATCCAACTCCATCGTCGGTTGACTGACGCGATTTTCAACAGCGTGGTCCAAATCACCATTATGATCGGCAAAGTCTTTATTTTTATCCGAGGTTGCAGCGTTGACTGAAGTATCCGTATTAACCAGATTTTCGTCCGAATTACTGTGTTCCTCAACGTTCGTAGATTCTACTGATATGGTCAAAGGATCAGATGTTTCAACAGCCGTACTAGTTTCATCAGTTACCACAGATGTCCCGACAGTATCCTGACAAAGTTCGCTATTCGGATAGTTTTCAGTTTTAATATTTGATGGCATGTCTTCAGTAGCTGCCATAATACCACCTACTTCAGAAACTTCTTCATTATTAGTGTTGTCGCCATCACACAAATCGGTGTTCGTATTAATTGTGCCCGTTCTTCTATCAGTAGTTTTCTCCACTTCACAGTCTTGATTTTTAGAAACCTCTGGATCTTGACAAGCCGATGCAGCCTCGTTTACAATAACTTCATCAGCTTTCTTGGCTTTCTCGGAAGCAACTGCAGCTGGTGTATCATTAACTTCTACTTCTTTTATCTTTGCTTCGAGATATGACGACGTACCACCCACGGCCTTCTCTTCCTTAGTCTTCACAGATTCATCCTCCGAATTAACGGTGGAACTCTCAGAAGCTACATCTTCTGTCGTAATCGTAACATCTTCGTCTGTTCTTACAGTTTGATCATCTTTAATATCACTTTCATCGTTGCTAACTACTTGACTATTTTTATCCGAGTCTATATTGAGACTTTCATTCACACGTGACCCTGTGTTTGTAGAACTTTCATCAACACGTGATTCCGTGTCCACATTAGCACTTTCATCAACACCTGATTCCGTGCTTTTTTCAACGTCCACATCAATTTTAACAGTAGGAATATTTGAATCTAAATTTTCTTTATTACTTTCAGCTACTTCAGCCTCACTCGTCTTCGTTGCACTGTTCGTTGTCTCCTAGAAAAATACGTAAACACCATAATTCTAGAAGTCTTTGACCCAGGTGATGTTTACTGGTTCACAAGATGAGCTTATTTGCTTCAAGAATATTTAACGCACAAATACGGCCTTAGTACGCTTACAATTTTATATAGACGGGCAAATTCGAACGTCAATTTAATTGAGAAAACGTAGGCAAGACTTTGTCGTTAATTTTTTTGTTTTAGCGCAGAGCACAAAGTTTACGCTTAGCATACATCAAGGTTATCAGACAGCAGGCAACCTACCTGAGTCGATGGAGTGGCGACTTTCTGAGGCGGACTGTTCATATCTGGAGGATTCTGACTGGTTGGATTTTGTTGAGGGAGATCGTTCGCGCATGATAAGGTCGTTGAAGTAGCCGAAGAATCGTTTGATGCTTTCTCTGTCTTCACTGACTATAAATAAATTAAGGACAAAAACTCTTATGGACTAGTACCTAAGAATCTGTTTGATTGAAGAGTGACAAAAAAAGAAGACGTTCCAGCAATATATCAGGATGTAGAGAAAAAACGAATTAGAATAACCCGAAAACATACGATGTGTACCCACGTCCGGAAAGTCAGTCTACAAGTCAAATATGGTAGTTATACAGTTACTAAGTTACTAGCATGTATCTGTGTGTCTGGTATATTATGGCTAGTTGCGACTTTTCTAAATTCTAGAGTTTATGGTAAAATTTTAGTATTAAAGAAGGGAGATGTTAGTACTTTAACTACTTTTGCTATTCAACATGATAGTTGTGCACGTTGTGCTAGTTTTTTCTCGCATAGGATAAAAACATATGGAAGCAAATTCCTCAAACGTTAATAGACCTATTTCCATATCCATTTGGTTCCGCGAAATATGCATACTGAAAATGCAGAATAACATGAAAACGAGATTAGTTATGAGCAAAATTTTAGTTTGCAGCGAAGTAGTGCAGATATCGTTTGTTTACTTGCAATATTTGCAAAATTAATTTGTCATACAGATTGTTATAACATTTGGTGATAATATGGGATAATAGCATGTATCATTGGGTCGTTCTAATGCTTTTGTTTATTATTCTTGGTGGTAAATGAGCTAGGTATTAGCTAGCTTTGAATATGATATGAGTAGCTAACTGACTGACTTGTTTCAAACAACCTTGAAATTTCAAGCTGTTTACCAAAATTGGTGATGTTGCTGGTATATGTCCTGTGTCTCCAGTTATTGAGTGTACCTTGTTTTTTAAACAACATCTGTGAAAATAACATTAGCCAGGCTTACTGACTGTGGTTTTAAAATAGTAGTTGAGTTGACCTTGCCTTAAATTGTTAATTTTTTTTTCAAGTGAGGGTAGTTTTGGAAGTATTTATAACTCACATTTTACACATTTGTGATTTTAGAATTAGGATACTAATTTGACTTGGTGGGAAAAGTTGGACTTTTAACCTTTCTTGGAATGTTCTTGCTTATTTGTGTTAAATTTTAAGCCTCTATCATAGATTTAATTTGGTTAAAAAAATTATCTAAAATTTTAAAATATAAGGTTGACTAAAAGGATGATATCCTAATTCTTAAATTTTGTATTCAGAGAGTTCCCATCTCGGTATTTTTTTCAGGCAAATGAAATTGTCCAGTGATCGGTCAGAAACAAATATTTCCTTGAGAGGATCACTTCACAAAATAATTAAAAAATTGTTGGTTAAAAAAACACAAAACATTTACTGTCTAGAATTAAAGAAATTTCTTTAAAATCTTGTCCACAAAATGCTTGTCATGTCGAACTTTAATAAGTGAAAACAATGTGAAATTTTTTTGTGACGTCCAAAACAAAATTTTTGGTTTTGTATTTTCACTTTGGAAATATTTCATTGAGATTATTTTCTGTAAATAAACAATTGGAATAATTCTGCAAGATTAATTTTCAAGATTTCAAAAAAGCAAGAAAACAAAATACATAAGGACCTGGTTTTTAATAACATTGAGACTGAGATTTTGATAAATATTAAGCACGTTTACAGCTGAAGTTCTTATATATTATTTTATTTTCATTTTTTTTCATAAAAACCTAAAAAAATGAGGTGCCATTTTAAAAAAAGACTTTACTTTTTCTACATATGGGGATTTATGATAAGCTCTATGCTCTATCAATTCATATTACTTACAAACTGTAAATATTAAGGGTTAACCATCACAATGTTGATACAAATGTACGATTATTGACAGTCAGTAAGAGAGGGAGTAGTGACAGAGGGAGTGCGACAGTTACATAATCACAACAGCCAATACCAAAATATTAATTTTAAATATCAGTTTACGCAACAACTTGTGAAAATGCTATAAGATCCCCTTTCCCCTGAAGTCAATGTTATTTTTCTTTAGGTTTCTGGAATACTTCTGTTAGCATCAGTCAAGCATATTCAATATTGATTTTTGGGGAATGGAGAGCTCAAAATGATATTTACAATATGTTTTTCCAGGGTTTTAGCTTAGCTGCTGGCTACTTTAGAGGTTTAGCTAGCTAGCTAGCTAACATATACCAAAAGATACGCCCTTAAAATCTGCAATATTTTAATTTTTTTTGTCACACTACCACTACCAAAACCCTCTTTATAACTGTGTTAACTACGATTATGTGAAACTGCCAGTTAAAAGCTGTAAAAGTCAACATTTTGTTGATACATTCTTCAAACTTGCATGTAAACAACCAGCATCCCCAAATTTGCTCATAACTAATCTCGTTTTCATGTTATTCTGCATTTTGAGTATGTATATTTCGCGGAACCAAATGGATATGGAAATAGGTCTATTGATTGTTAAAAAGATTACTGTTTTCAGTTGTAAGTTGTAACTATAGCGTCTGTCTGTTACGTCAATACATCTACGTGTAATGTTTTCTGTCTTTTCGTACAACACACATGTTTCTCCCTTCGTCAGTTGCCACCAAATTTCGAAATTACAAAATGAAAGTGGTATATGGAGTACTAAACACTAACTTTCATAAAGATAATAGGACAATGGTCAGAGAGAAGCACAACCTGGCAAAATTTTCTTTTTATTTATAATTGTGACTGCTTAGCTACAAATGATTATCATCTTAATTTTTCACATCGGGTTTATTTTGTTTAGAAAAAGTTGCAATTTGGCCATATTTTAATGTTACTTAAAAATTCTTTTTAACAAAAAAGGAGAATAGCTACAATAAAAAATGAAGGGCAACGCTTTTTATTTTCTTGGTTTTGAGGTGTGGAAAACTTAATCAACATAAAATGGTTAACATATTTAATTTATTTATGTAATAATTATGTCGTATATGTGTGTTTCGTTTCGAGGACATTTTAAAATTTGGTGATTCAGTGGCAATGCTGACAAAGGTAAAGAAGGCCACCCACATAACATTAGTTTGTACCTCGGATTTCTCGTCGATGTTATCTAGCGGAGGTGTTGTACGATTGCTATTGAGAGCGGTGTTAACTAAACTGTTACCATTAGGCGTGGCTTTATACAAACTGCCATTATCTAATGAAAATTAATTAAAATAAAATAACCACTGAAAAAAAATCATAGAAAAAGTAAAAACAGAAAATCTGCCAAAACCAAGAGAAAACACCAGAATAAAAATTAAGAGAAGGCTAAATAAAAACAAAATTAAACCCACAATATTTTAGATAAAATTCAGTGCTGATTATGTGTCCACTGCGCAATAACTCTTTCACATGAATTGCACCAAACTTAAAGAAGCTACGCGAGCATTGGTTGAGTCGTACTTAAAAATTTAGATGGCGTAAAAGACTGCTCCAAAAGTTCATGTTTTACTTGCATCTATAATGATTTTTTTCGTCCATGCATTTTCCACATGCGCAACATGAAACGACCATTTGCAACGGCTTCAAACGTGCACTATGCATTGAAAAGCCCAAAAAATCCATGTTTCGTTTTGCAATAGAAACCACACGAAGAAAATTGAGTGTTTTCCAATACTTGCCATGGACGATCGATCTGTGTGCTTAAATAAGCAAAGACCTTGCCGCATATATTACAGAGAAAGGTTATCTCAAAACACCAAAACGCAACTAAACATAGTAAAGAGTATTCTTCAAGGAACACGTAACAAAAAATATCTGAGGGAAACTGTAATTTCAAATAGCAGTAAGTGAATGGACAACCAATTTGGGTTTTAATTTCCACGAGTTTTCTTGACTGTTATAAAAATTTCCGACTTTCCACGTTCGTAAAATTGCTTTATTGTAAAAATAACACTTATAAACCACTATTCAATTTTCACTTTAGACCCCCTGACTATTAGACACAATTTTGAAATTTTGACTTTTCCAGATTCTCCAGGTTTTTTAGCCACCGTGATTATCCTGCCTGTCTGGTGTGTAACAATTTTTATATCGTAAACCACCGTCACAAGTTGTTGAAAGTTAAATAAAAGATATTTAACATATTTTCTGGTTTTTACATAGTTAGTATTGTATGCGTGCTATATTTCTATTTTCAACCAGAGTTATTTACAAAAGTGCGTGATGTTTATAACCTCTTGATTATTCAGATATAACAGTTCGCATGCAAAAATGCATTAAATTCGGATTAATCACATGTCCAAAATTTACAGAATGATTCCCTTTAATGATATGAAGTTGTGTTGCAAGTTTCAGCTTCTAAGTATAATCCTAACGAAAGTTATTATAGTTTCCCGATTATAAGGATTTCATAGAGATTTTTAGGAGTAGTTTCGAGTAATAGCCAATACTCACGTGTCTACGAGGTATGGGACCTAAAAATGTGGCATGCAGGTGTCTTATAGATAAATATTAAAACATAGGAAGTATCATAACCATGCAGCCGAGCCAAAAAGAGTTATTAAAAATATACCGGAAGGGGGAAGGGGGAATCCGCGCCCCCCCTCCCACTTCAGGCCGAATAGGGTTAACGGTGCTTTATTTCTGGTTAAGTTTTCTAAATATACGACTGCATTTTCCCCGGTTTAATTGTGCGTAGTGAAATCCATTGCGAGAAAAAATAGATTCCCTCGCTGTACAGAACAGCCGGGGGGGGAAAAACACGTTGACTTAACGAAATCGTTAATCCATTCTTCCAAATAAAAGAAAACTGTATCTCACTTTACCGGAAAACAGGAACTCATCAACACAAAAGGACGAAGATAAAAAGGAAACAAATTTACTAGTTATATCAGATGTCTTAATTTGATCGTAGAACGACGCCGTAGTAGGTATGGACAAGCGACGCTTTTTCACTTCTTGGATGTACATAATCTCATTGCAAGCTTGTTTCCACGCACTGAAGTTGGTGACAGCTTGTTTCACTGCGTATTTCCATTTCAAACATGCAGTGTTGCCTTCGAACTTTAGAGAGTGAAGCGTAGTACCATTGGTGGAGATGATGTTAATAATGAAGTCCGGTTGATTCTCAGTCACGTCTGGCTGTGACACTTCCATAACCTAAAGTGAAAAAAAAGACGTGATGTTCTTCCATGGTAATCATAAGCACAGAATTACAAAACAATGACTTTTTTTCTCTGGGGTTATAATACAGGTAAGTTGATCATATAACAGATTGATGGAAAAAAACATTAACATTTTAAGAGGATTAACGCTAGATTACATGCGGCATTAATTTTTGCGAAATTATTTTGTAAATTCGCCCATTATTCGCAAAAATACTTTTTGCAAAGTAATTTTCAATGCCAAAAACTAAGAAAAAAATTCCTTAAAAACGGCTCATTTGTGATAATATAAGATGGAAAAATATTTTTTGATATCGGCTTCACAAAAATAAATCCCTAAAAAGGCAAAAAAGAATAAATGCCTAAAAAGGCGAAGATGCCCAACAGACTATGGAGAAAATAATAAACAAAATTGAAATATTAGATTTTAAGGAAGTAAAAAGCAATAACTTCACACGAGAAAGAGCGAACAAATTTGTGAAAATAAATAGAACAAAAACAAAAACACCTTCTTACATTTGTGAATGACATCACATAAGTAGGTTTCGTATTCTTCGAGAGCGCTTTTTCACTCCAACAGCTGATTGCTGATTGGTAGACTTTACAAAAATACTCCACCCATTGATTATCCACCTAATAAAAGGCAGGACAAAAAATAAATAAACGCGCCCACTTATGCTACGCATCTCTAAAGTTGCAGCAAAAAATAATACATTTTGCAAAAACTAATATTTATTTCTGGTTGTCTAAAAAGCATACCTGGACATGACAATAGCCAGAGATAGCTTCTTCAAGCATGCACTTTGGCTGTGCTGCTAACTGACAACATACTTGTCCCCACAGTTCCATTGGATGAATTGGAAACTCGTGAATATCTCCCAATACAGCAACTCCGCTTGCACCCTTGCCACCTGAAAATTGGATTGTTGATATCTATATTATAATACTTCCTGTTTGTCTGTGAACTAATTTAAAAACCGGGGTTTTTAAAAAACTTTTACATCAACAATGCTGCAGATTAAGTATTAAAGATCAAATTACAGTTTTCTGGGTGAAAAAAATTTATTACGTAGTAAAAAGCCTACTTGTTCATGTATGGATAAAAAAAACCTTGTTTGCACATCTCAATTATGATGTTGACAATTCTCAAAGGGAAAAATGGAAACAAGGCTAAAGAAGTATATATATACCCATTCCAAGATCCATTGATATAATTCCTTTCTTAATGTCGTCAACTGTCAGTTGCGCATGACCAGCCAAGCAAAATTTTGGAGCTTTAAACTGAATGGATTTTTTGGGGGTTCGTAAATTCATTGGTGTTCGGATTGGGGTTCTTATACCATGCACTTCGTGACTCGAAATAACTGTGTAGTACACTTCTAGGTCCATCTTAAAATCTGGTGTTAGCTCTTCACTAAAAAGCAGGTTTTTATAAATTCAAGAGCAAAAGAAAAAAAAGTCTTTAAAGTCTTAAATGAATTTTACTTTGTAGCCATCTGCAAAATGCATAAAAATGCTTTGTTTTAAAATACACATACTTACAAGATCAAAGTTTGATCAAAATACATATCAGTATCAGCACTGGTAACTTCATACAGTGGAGTATCTCTCACTTGATCACCACAACGGATTAATGCAAAAGCATAGTAACTTTGGTCTAAATTAAAATAAATTAAAATTTTCCATTCCTACCTGATGGTAGGAATGGAAAATTATAACACATGTTTAAAAATTACACAATTAAATTAGATATGTACACGCTTTTAAGAATATACACTATAAGAATATTCAAGATGAAATTAGACCAAAAGAATATCATCTTGAAATTTTGCTTGCATCATATCATTGATGCAAAATGTCTTTTCTCAGGTTTCATTTAAAGTATTTCCACACACAAAATCTAGTTCTGTTTGTCAGTTGAATTAGGCTGCTTAAACAACAGCACCCTCCACATTTTTACACCAGTTTGCATTCTTAGATCTTTCAATTTTAACTGTGCTTTTTGCCTCATGTTGAAACGAAAAACACATTATTCTTGTAGAAAAAGCGTGTATTCTGTCACTTCAATTGTTCAGATAATGGAGTGGAAACTGAGAGAGTACATTGTAAAAAAATCTAAAAAGATTTGTTAAAACAAATCAGGGTTGCCACTCTTTTTATAGAGTCAAATTTGGGACTTGAGAAGACCACGGTATTTCCATAAAAAAAATTGAGGAGAATTGTGGACATTTTTATATTTTTTCACAGAAAATCAGAATATTTGAGGAGATTCTTAATGTACTGTCATGAGTACAGAATAGATTTTTGCTGTACCCATGTAGCATTTTATGTATTTTACCATATAGTTTTAGAAAATTAAAATTGAGGACATTTGAGGAGAACTTTCTGGAGTTGCTAAAACATCTAATTTTAGAGGATTTTTGAAAAGATTTTTCAAAATTGAGGAGAGTTGAAGAGTTTTGAGGAGACGTGGCAACCCTGCAAACATTCATCAACTATCTGCATTTGATGTTTAAAAAGTAACAACGATTCAAAAAAAATTTTGAAATAAATTACGTTAT
The DNA here is from genome assembly GCA_030067915.1 of Hydractinia echinata. Taxonomy (NCBI): domain Eukaryota; kingdom Metazoa; phylum Cnidaria; class Hydrozoa; order Anthoathecata; family Hydractiniidae; genus Hydractinia; species Hydractinia echinata. The sequence goes on from JASGCC010000030.1 coordinate 1,231,764, forward strand.
GCGCAAATGCATCCTTTGATGGATTCGCATAATGGTAATATATGCTCACAATACCAGGTATTTTTATAAGCAACTGGGTTTCCAAAAGTTGAGGCTGGGGTTTTGGTCAAAACCTAAGCAATGGACAGTTTTAAAATTAAAGTTACGCAACCATGGCTTAAAGTTCGATAATCTAACAAACAACCTACAAAATAGTTTTTAAAAAAATTTAAAAGTCTTCTCTAATAATTCTCTACTGAAGCTGGAATTGCTTAGAAAACAACAACATGTAACCAGCCTAAAAACAAAGTACAAGAATCCACTGTTTTTTTACCTCCTGTTTTTCCAGTGAAGTGTACATTATCTCTCCACATAAGAGGAACTCGAATATCTAAATAAAAAGTGTTTTCACCTCAAAAGTTTAAAACAAAACTCTACTTTCGCAAATGACATCTAACGAAATAACAATTTGATCTATCTGTCAAATATAATAAAACGTAAGAACATTGTTCCTTTACCTGAAAGTGCAACTCTTCCAGTGCATACATCTACTAGTGATTCAGAACATGCTGAGCTATAAACAATTATGAAAAGTTATAATTAATTGCACAAAAATTGACAAATGTTACCTATAGTATGATAGGCTATGTTACGACAGTCCAAAATGTGAAAGAAAATACTTTTATGAATGAAAAACATCAAATGTTAACTGAGAGCCAGGGGGAAGTAAAAGAAAGATGTCCTTGTAGTCATTAAAAAATAGTCTGACAACAATAAATCCTCATGACCTCATGATGCCACAAAAATTCTCCTAAAATTTTAGTAAATTAAAGAAAAAAATAAACAGAGGTTCTTTAGTAAATAAAATTGCGTAATTATGGGTTTCCACCAAAATTTAAAATTATTTTCACCAATTTTAATATTAGCCGCAGAAAAGAGTAGATAATAGGATAGTTTCTGCACCTTCATTTTAACAACATGAAAACATAAATAAAAATAAACTAATATTGGCTGTAAAAATATCTTCTACATAAAGGCAAAATTTCCACAGTTTTTCAGATTTTCTCACAAGCAAAACTCCTTAATAAGTACTTCCAGGTTGCTGGGGCTCGATATGTTTAAAAGAAAAAAAATCAGTGCACATGCCTTCGCTGACGGTTATACTCTTCTAAAACATGCTGTTTTTTCTGTTTCTGCAGAGCTGACATCAAGCCTAGAATTCTTGCATTGATTGTTAGTAAATTTTTACTTGTTTCCAACGCTTGGTTCAATGTACTGCATGCTGTCATTAGTTTCATTGCACCTTCTCTCATACGAATCTGATCATCAATCTTCTGTTGTAAGTCATCAGCCATGTCTAATTTGGCCATCTAAAATAATATGTACAAGCTTCAATATAGGAATCGGATGCAAATTTGTTTTTTTTTGGTTTGTTGCATGTAAATGAAGGAAAAATTAAGAAAACTGTAGTTTCCAAATTATGTTTTACGATTCAATAAATTCATAGTAAAAAAAATTAATTAAATTATAAAGCTCAACTTAAAGATCCAGAATCCAATAATCAATATGTATAATTATCATGCACCTCAGGCGGGAGCGTCTGACAGAATATTTTTGGATATTCGTGCAGTCGTTAGCCGAGAGTCGAATATCTCAGCAGATATCCGATATAGAATATCTGCTCGAGATATTCGACAGTTTCTCCGGCACTATATTTCGTTTATATATACAGTTCCTTTATAAAATTGCATGCAAGACAATAAGATGGAGAGTTAAAATTAATTAAATAAAAATGTTATCAAACAAAGGATGTATTATATCGCACTCCTTCTTTTATTGTTCTCGATAGTAGTACACAAAGGATAAGCAATCAGATGGAGAGCTGAAAATAACTGAAGCGCGAATGTTTTAGAACAACAAGAAAATTGTTGAAGTGTTATTCTGTTATAGTTTAAAAAATTGCTGATTGTGTTAACAAAATGAATTGTTTTTGTCATCTTATTCCCTTCCAATGGTGCATGATAAAACAGATATTCAGCAAGGTAAAATCGGATATCATAATTATTCAGTCTCGCTTTGTTGATCACAAGCTCAACTGAATAATTACGGATATCCGATTTTACCTTGCTGAATATCTGCTTAATATCAGACACTTAAATATTTGCCTATCACATGTAATTTGCCATGGGCAAGCTTAAATAAGTAGGATCTAATAAAAGGGTCTTTTAAAAAATGTAAAGGCTTGTTAACTAAATTTGTAAGCTTTACAACATACTATTATTAGTCACCTTGGATTCCCTTTATAACATTAAAAAAGTTAGGAAAACTACAGGTTTATTTTGGTGCTACAAAACCAAAAATTACAAAAAACATGTTAATGCACCTGGACAATAACACATACTGTCTGACTTTAATTACACTCGACCGTTCACGACGGAGTGTATTAGCTTAGTAGTATTTTGTTTATTTTTTGACATTCGGCTTGAAATATTCTCCATGAGAGTTCATATTCCACTTAGGACGAGTGTTAAAAACACAACAGGTTTTTCTTGTTAACATTTAAAATAATTGGGTCTGACAAAACTTCACCATAAATACACCACAAAGGTGCTTAAATTGTACAAAAACTTTTTCTGGTTTTAATAATATTAAATTTTTAATAACATTATACAAGTTTCTTTTTTTTTTATTCCCAGTCCTCAAAAATGCTATGATCTTCTAATATACACACATATGATATAATGTACCTTCTCCAGTCAATAGCAAGGCATTTTAAAGGCTCGCCTAACTGGAGTGTTTCATATATTTCTAAAGTAAAAAAGGATTAAAATAATTCTACTTCCAAGACAAAACTAAAGGGTGGGACAATCTTCATCTAAATAATGATTCAAACAACTAAAAAAAATAAAAGTTCAGCTTAAACTCCCATTCAAAGAAAAAATAGTTAATATGTTAAAACGATATTGTAAATTAAATTAAAAAGACTAGAATATAATATATATCACAATTCCTTTTTTTTTTAAAAATGTTAGGTTTGTACGTTTAAGCAATTACTCAACATTTACTTAAAACAAAATTTTGTTGTTACTGTAAACTTGTTTAAAAGCCATGAATTATTCATTACTGTTTGTTTACTTTTTAAAAAGTATATTTTATTAGATTTATAACAAAAGATGTCAACTATGTCGATAGCAAACATCGGAACAGATAAATTCCTAGCGTAAAACGTTATATATATGCATAACACTAGAATATTCAGGGTTCGATAGGGAAATTCTTTAAGCATATGCTAAAGCATATTGCTCAGCCTTGGTAAATCTTTCTTGTGGTATGGCCATTTTAATTAGACACAGACTTTTCTAATTTCTTGTACACAATAAGACTTAATCAACACCACTATACTGTCTGAACTAGCTTTTTGTAATTATAACTTTAGTTTTGTCGATGTTTTATACACATTTCTTACAGTTAGCTTTCATGTCCATGCCTAGCTTTCACTTTACTCCTCTCTCCAGCAGCATTTATATAAACTAAAAAATCTAATTAAAAATTTCTTGATTTAATATAAACATTTTCTCCCTTTAAGTTTTGTTCTAAGAAATGATTTCATTTTTTTCTCTTTTTACAACATTCACATACATTTTCTTCTATTAATATTATCCCCCTTATTTCAATTCTAAAACAAATATTTTATACCATGCCTACATATCACAAAACTTAAGCAAACTAAACCAAAACTTAAACTTAACTAAACTAACTTAACCAAAATAAAGCAATGTATACATGGTCAAAGTAAATATCAGACAATATCGAAAGTTGAAGAGAATTTTAAAAAAAATCTACAGTCTAAATAGAGATATATTTTCCTTTTTTAAAACACGTTTTTAATTTACATTCTGAATGATTTAGCATTTTTTTATGATTAGGTTTAATGAGACTTAGTATATGCATTTTAAGGAATATAAGGGCAATTCCTAAGTAATGTGTGTTCATGATCATAATGGATGCATTGCAATACAATCACTGGTACTATATATAATTATGTAGGCAGAGCCAAATGGAGAGGTGGAGGGGAAGCACAGAAGCAATCGTTAGTTCCAATAAATTTTAGAACACTGATGTATTTTCTTCATGTTAGAAAGAAGGTCCACCAATGCTAATGCAGTTAAATGTCTCATTCATGACAAATACACAATAAATGGTAATTTTTTAAAAAGTCCTGTAACAAAGTACTGTAACATATATTTTATTTTTACTAAAACCTTTGCCTTTTCCAAAATATTATTTAACTCAGGCACAAACATCGTATAATTTTATGATTTTATGACTCTCCACAGTCGGAGGGCATAGAAAAACTTGTTGCTACTTAAATAGCTACTTAAATTAAATACCACATTGTTTTTTTAAAAGAAATAATGATATACCTATGTTAGGATATCAAAATGCTGACACAGCATTTATATCACATTACTTACATAAGTTCTTACTTCACTTGCGTAATAAGATGAATACGTCCTGTGAAACTTTTGATTGAATCTTCTGCTATTGTTTTTTATCTTCAAAGACATGTTGATATGTCTATAAGTTAAATCCCTAGTTAAACCTTTATCCATCGTTGTTGTTTCTCACAGTTATGGCAACAAATAAAACAGTATATCATATCATATTCACTGGATCGATTTCTTCCGATTAAATAAACAAATTTTCTCTTGTGTAGTCAGTTTAACAGCTGCAGGTGAAAAACAAGCTGCAAACATAGTCAATATACTCACGAATTGTTTATTTGGAATTTCAAATGTATAAATACTTTTACTCAAAGGTTGTTAATAAGCTGTTCCTCTTAAACTGTACAAAACAAATTCATAAAGGAACACAACTTTTCAAAACTTTCTAGCAGAAGAAACTTATTACAAAAACCTTAAAACGGCATTATTTAGACATCAGTTTATATTTTAAAACATAAAAATGTATAATATTTTACAGTACAGATGTTTTTCGACAATAAAAATCATTTAAGGAAAGTGTTGAAAAATATTTTAATATTACAAAAACAGCTGCATAAAACAAACATATTTTTTATAATTTATCTTCTTTTTACTTATGCATATTTTATATTTTATATTTTTTTATTTTTGCAATGACAGAAGTACATAGTGAACAAATAAAAATGGATAAAATTGGACATGCACAACTTTGTTCAATTAATGTGGCAGTAACCCTTTTGAAATTCTTTTCACATAATTAGATACTAGAAGTTATTTTCAGACTATATATCCATATTTTTTCTGTTTTACCACTCTTATTACGATTTATAGGTATAATACTATTATCTTTCACTAAAAATATCCCGTTTGAACTAACAATTACTCTTTAAACCTAAACGTCATGAATAATTAATTATTTGGTGGATACAGTTCCAGTGCTCCACAATTGTAAAATTATTCAGTATAAGAAATGACGTAATTATTAAATAGAAATGTTAATAACAACAAAGAAAACGCATAACATAGAATTTTACGGCGATCTTTATAGTACTGCACTGCACAAGCTTCACCTTCTGATAGCATTCTCACTGAAAATAATAGGGGAGTCATTGCGACGCTCTTTAGGGTGTCATTTTATTTGACTCCCTTAGGTGTAAAATTGCTTATAAAATGACTCCTTTATAGGATTTTTTTTACTTTTGATGAAGAGCTTTTATATTTTGAGCGAAATGACTCCCTTCGGCGGAAAAAAAATGACTTGGGAGTATTTATTGTACTGAAATAGAAAAGTGCATGAAGCTGTACATTCTCCCCTCAAAATATGCGTTCAAATTAATTTGTTGTGCGTTCAATGATTCGATGTGCGTTCAATGATTTGATGTGCGTTCAAATTGATTTGATGTGCGTTCAAATTGATTTGTTGTGCGTTCAATGATTCGATGTGCGTTCAATGATTTGATGTGCGTTCAAATTGATTTGATGTGCGTTCAAATTGACTTGTTGTGCGTTCAATGATTCGATGTGCGTTCAATGATTCGATGTGCGTTCAAATTGATTTGATGTGCGTTCAAATTGATTTGTTGTGCGTTCAATGATTCAATGTGCGTTCAAATTAATTTGTTGTGCGTACAATGATTCGACGTGTGTTCAATGACAGATGTTGGGCGAACTTGCGCTCTTTCAAGATTTTTGGTGAAAACCGTGAAAGTTAGACCCCACGAAATTAGACCCTTTATGTGCAATTAGCTGAAGATTCATTTTCCTGTTTCCCTTACATTTTCCTGTCCTGTTTCTACGCATAGCTACTTCAAGCTCTATTAAAATGTTGTTGCAAGACATTCACAAGTTGTGCAAAGGAAATATTATTAAAATAGGATTGCTTCTATTCCTGTTATCTGGGTATCACTTAAATGGAGTATATAATTATTCTGTTCTTGTTTTGAAAGCTTTCTGTTCCTTGCCGCGGCATATGTTTAAATAGGGTCTACGTTTTTTTACAAGACCATTTTTAGCCATCTATGAGACGTATTTGTGAAAACCTTAGAACCTGTGTCGAAATATATTTTTTACCTAATATTGCAGGATGTGTGGATATTACAACTATGAACCATTTTTTGCACTTATAGATATCTTATCTGACAACTGAATCAACTGAAGCTGAAATCGACATAATAAATTTATTCTGCGCGCAGACGAGACCATGAGTGCTAAAAAAGACCGGGGCTTAAATTATTCAAATTAAATTATTGAACTGGGAGTAAATTTCAACTAAGTCTTTAAATATAAATTTTAATGATATACCGTGCGTTAAATTTTTATACTTGTACTAGCATGTTAATTAATCCTTTATACATTATAAACATTTGCAACTATTTCTTATTTTGACCCCCTGTCAATGCATTGCTCGCTGATTGAAAAAAGGAAATAAATTGATTGATTGATTGATCGATATTTTTGCCTGGTCAGTTTCTTATAACATTATCAATGATTTTATTATCACAAACATTTGAGGTACGTGCGTGCATGACGCCTAGCATTCAGCTTTTGGCACGATGATGAAAGCCGAGACTTTTGCGTGCAACGAATCTTTTACTGGGAAAAAGTAAGTATCAGCTTGTTTATTTTTAACTTTCATTGCATATAGTACACAGTATAGTTTTTTTATAAGATGCATGTTTCTTAACTTTCAAGGAGCCTGACCCTTTAATGTTTTTAAGTAGAGCCCTGTGAATTTATTTAGCTATAGCTAGCTACCCATTTAGTTTTTTAAAGCTGCATAAACTAACTAATGTACTATATTTACTTTTTTTAAAGAACACTTCTGACATGTGTGTCCAGACCAGCATGCTTATATATAGCATGTGTTTCAGTTTGTTGATGATCAAACTGAGCAAGTGGTCGGAAGCCATGGGAAGAGTAATTTTTTTGTTTTTTCACAGCTACATATAGCTAGCTACATATTTTTACTTTTTGAAAATAATTCCCGACATGTGTGTCCAGACCAGCATGCTCGCATGTGTTTCAGTTCGACGTTATGGCGATCGAACTGAGCAAGTGATCGGAAGCTATGGGAGGAGCTGTATATTTTTATTTTTTTGTTAAATAATTTAAGCCATGAAGTATTACTGATGGAATCCCTTTTTAAAGCTATATATATATGTATGGGCTGAAAAAAAGTCCAATAGTTTTCAAAATTGCTCATTATGCTTGTTAAATATATATCTCTTAGATTTCATTGACGCAGTGAGCTTGGAAAAAGAAAGAAAAATCGGCAACAGAGAAAGAAAGAAGTACTGAAGACATTATCACTTTTGGCAGAGAAAGACAACGCAATTGAAAAATTACAAACTAAGTTAAAAGTAAAAACTAAAGCACTACCAATAAAAATGAAACAATTGCAGACATCTGTTTTTCAATGTACAACTGTCGTTGCTACTGCAGGCAAAATCCAAACTAATGTTACTCGAAGTCGGGAGTACATCGTTGTGAATCTCCATATTATTCCAAGATTTGGGGAGGATAACTTTAAGTATGATGGTGACATATTGATTGGGTCGGTCAGTTCGGTACCATTAAGCCTGGGATCATAAAATCGTTAGATATTGTTGTGGCTGTAAAAGTGTCAAATGAACATGTATCCAAGCATAAAGCAATATTAACAGAAGTTATTGTTCCTTTGACTTTAAGTGGTCATCTATTTTTTCCATATTGCTATGGTTTGTAAGGACAATATAATTTTGATGGAATTGCTATGCAATAACAAACAAGTTTCTGAGTTTTGGCTAACCCTACATCACTCACAGTTGTAAAAAGCTCCTGATCGGAAGACCGTGATGGGTGTGTTACAAGGGAATGAATCTCTGTAGAAAACATTAAATTTTTAGTATATATATTTAATTTATTAACCCCTAATTTATACATTTCTATATATATTTTATAACCCCTCACTTGTAAAAACTTACGAAACTTATAAAAGCGTGTATAATTTTTTGTAGATATTTTCGAAGTCGTTTTTATCATAGGTAATTTTTAGCACTGACTTATCATTAGAACAGGTTAGAAAGATAATGAGTTTTGAGCCTTGTATTAACAATTCCTTAACATATTTGGCTTTTTGAGCCTCATTTTCGTTCATGCCATGATTTGTGATTCTCTTGCTATGCACTTGTTTAATATTTGAAGTATTTTATTAACCTCTAATATATACTTAAGCAAAACTTTGGTCCCATCTGTGCAAAGCAGTTTCTTCATTCAGTCAAGTTACGTCGTTTACTCACTTTTTTCTTACTGGTTTATTAGATTTTTGTATATATTTTACCCTAGAGCACCTATAAAAAGTTGAGAAAAAGTGAAATGTTTCATACAGTTATAAAAAGAATTACTAGATTTTTGTATATATTTTACCCATAGAGTATTTTTTAAACCAGTTTTTCACTAGGTGGATCATTCATGCGGATCGGTTCGAAATCTGTGTGTTGGTTGATTAGAATGCGACTGACGAAACCGCTCAAAATCTCTTAAACACGTCTCCATGTTTTAATCCGCTTAGTAGTATATTTATTTTTTATAAAATATTATTTATCTGTTCATTGTTATTTATTTTTCATAAAGTTAACATTAATATTTATCTGTAATATTTATCTGTTCTTTGTTATTTATTTTTCATAAAGTTAAAATTGTTATATATATTATATTTTCACTAATACTTTTCAGTAATTTTTATCAATATTGTATATTTAAATTAATACATTATTTTCAAACTAATAAAACCTTTTAAAATCTTTCTTGTATATCCCCATCACATGAGAATGAGAACTAATAAACGTCAATATATCACCCTTGAGAGAATACGAAGAAACAAATGTAATTTCGGAGATTGATAACCTAAAGGGAGTAAAAAATAAAACGCGTAGGGGAGTCAAATCGTGTAAGAATGATAACCTAATGAGTGTCAATATGACACCCTTAAGAGGGTCAATAAAAAAAAGAAACGCTTAAAGGAGTCATTTTTTTGTTGCTTCCATGAGAACTAAAAGGGAGTCATTTCTGAAATTGATAACTAAAAGGGAGTCAAAAATGAATGTGTAAAGGCCGGTTTCCATACAGCTGCATTTTGTGCCCAGTCGTAAAATGCGCCGCGACTTTTATCACATATACCGAACCATTTCCATTTAGCGATTTTTGCTCACGTGTTTTTTGCAAAACATGGCTGATGTAAACAGACGATATTTGTTGCTGCAAAAGAGAGTAGTCCTAGCAATATTTTTATGGCGTAGAAATAAACAACGTTGTAAAATACGTAAGAAAAACATGTGGATGAGACGACTTTCCATAGAAAGAAGAATCAAAGGACTATACAACGTTTTGCTTAAGGATTTAATGTTGTCAGATCACGAGTAGTCTTTTTAAGTTTGTTTACAACGTTGTTTCTTTGTGCCTCCACAGACTCATTAATGTTATTTTGTTTTTCATCTACTTCACTTGATTGATATATATTCTGATTCTCTACATTCATTTGGCTTTGACAAAAATTTAACACAGAAACGAGATGTTGCTAGCCATCTTGAAATGATCTAATTAAAAATTCTTTCGTAATTCATGTAGATTTCTACCTTTTGATTGGCTGTTAAGCTGAAGCGCAAAATGTAGCTCGCAAAAAGTAGAGCCTGTTCAACTTTTTTTAAATCGCCCCAGCGCATGCAAAAGCGCGAGGACAGCGGCATTCTTCTGATAATGCGCATGCGTAGATCAAAAGTCACGGCGCTTTTTACGACTGGGCGCAAAATGCAGTTGTATGGAAACCGGCCTTAAGGGAGTCAAAATGACGCCTTTGGGGAGTCGCCACAAGTACTCTTAAATGACTCCCGTGAGTTGCTCAAAATGACTCCTTTTAACCCGTCAGTGCTCCTTTTCCTTTAAAAATTTTAGACATGTTTGGAAAATCATGCAGATATGATATGGTGTGCAGAGATATTTTTACTTTGAATATTTTTCTTTTAACAGCGTTTTATGCAGCAGAGGATGTTACCCAAGAATCTTTCAAAATATGCATAAGCCTATTGTTTGAAAGAGACTGGTGAAAAATCATGAGGTTGTAAAAAGTTGGAGCTCATAAAATTTGTGAAATTTGAAGAGTAAAATTTCACACTTTTTGTAATAAATAAACATTCTACTGAATTGAACCCCTAGGTTGGATAAACCACCCACCTCCATCACCAATGAAAAAAATGGAAAATCATAAGTTTTAATTTATTTTGATTTATTATTTTTTGTGTTAAAAATGTAAGAGCCGGGGTTGTAATTTTTGTAGTGTTGTAGTTTTTATAGATATTATAAAATGTATTTAGAAAATCTTCTTATCGACTACCAAATAGTTAATTTCGTAAACTGTTAAAAATGGCCAGGCTCACCATTTCTGTGAGAATATTAATCTTTGTAGCTAATTCTCCTGAAATCTTTTCAAAGCATGTAAATAAAATGACATACCAAATAAACAAATTAAAAATATTTTGCATTAATTCATAAATGTTTCATACTTGCACTGATATACATTAGTTTCTCTTAATCTTTACTAGTAGATTTCTACTTTTGTTTATTGATTTAGTTTTTTTTGTCACGCAATTGACATTGACCTATCAGGTTTTAAAATGTCAGTGTGACTTTTATTAGTAATAATGGGAAGCTCTTTTCATGACGCAGGGTTTTTCTTTAAAGGAAAATTGTAGTATAAATTAGGGGAAGGCAACTTAATCTCCATGTACGTACCCATATTCATTATACCATACTTTTATTTATTGTATATTGTTGATGGCAACATGCCCAAATATATATATTTACACTGTTTCTTGAAACCATTTATCCTTTGTTGTCTATCAGCAGTCTAATAAAACTCGAAGGAGAAGAAACCACTCATTGTGGAGAAGCAGTAAAAAGTATGAGCTGTGTACACGCTAACAAATGACGTATATATTTTAAGAAAGAAACAATGTGTGTCAGTATACTCAAAATAATTTCTTTGTGTATGGAGGGTAAAAATTTGATCAATTTTTGTATTTACATCCCCCAATTTGTCAACCCCTGTTAAATAGTTTTTCTTCTAGCCCAACCAACAGGATTTTTTCAAAAACCATAAAATAACAAATTATTACGGAAAAGTGGAGTGTGAAGTTTTGACTTGTGGCTTTATCAGTTATTAAAATACTGTTAAATAAATGGCAATTCAAGCTTTATATATGTTTACATTCTGATGTGTTCCATTTTGAGGGTTTAATAAAAAAAATACAACAATATAATATCTGCATGGTTGCTTTTTGGAGAAAAATTAGGCATTGTATATATATAACAGGAAACGACATAAATATTAGAAAATATGTAAAATTCAAGTTGGTAGTAATAATTTTTTCTTATTGAAGCTTTTGGTCGTAACTGCGGCTATCATCAGTAATTCAACATATTTTTTAAACAAGACAGGTTTATATTTTAGTTTACACTAAGTTATAAATAAACTAACCATATATAGTAGGTGACCATGTACAAAATATTCCCAAACAAATAAACAAATGGAGCTAAACTGCAAGTTTTGCTCATGTTAATTGTGGTGACAGATGTACAGTTCTTCAGCACTTGTGGTTATTATTCTTGTTGTTGTTTTGTGGAAATATTGAAACTGTTGAATACGAAAGAAAGAATGATTTATTAGAACTGTTAAAGAGAAAAGGATTGAATGTATTACATCAAAATATTCGTGGCTTATTAGCAAATTTTAGTGGTTTACAGGCACTTTTTTCATCGCATCCAAACATAGATGTGTTTACGTTATCGGAAACTCATATTTCAACCGCCGAAGATGTCGATCAGTTGTATGATATCCCAGGTTATAATTTTGAAAAAAGAAATCGTAATACTGGTAAAGGAGGAGGTGTAGCGGTTTATATAAATGACAACATAAACTATGTTAGGCGAACAGATTTGGAGATTGGTAAACTCGAAAGCATTGTTATAGAAATTGTCGTTAAAAATTCGCATAACGTTCTTATAGCAACACATTATAGGCCTCCAAACGGCACAAAACACTTGCCGAGTAATTACAATGAGTTATTAGAGACATCATTATCGCTTTGTTGTGCGGAGTCTAAAGATGTTATACTCATAGGAGATATGAATGTTAACTATCTAAATTCACGAGATAATAGAGAAGTTAAAGCAATTATTCAACAGAAGGGTTTAACACAAATAATTAAAAAACCAACGCGTGTAACGCAGGACACAAAATCTTTAATCGACATTATAGCAACGAACAACCCTGGGTCAATCGCTGAACAAGACGTCATACCGACTAGTCTCAGTGACCATGATTTAGTAGGTTGCGTACGAAAATTAAACAACAAAAAGTACACGTCAAAAACAGTCAAAACCAGAAATTATGCCAAATACAATCCTGATAATATGAATCGTGATTTTGAACAAGTGAATTGGTTGCCGGTATTATCTTTATCAAACGTTAATGACGCTGTTAACACATTTAATGGTATTGTAAAAGATATTTTTGACAAACATGCGCCGATCATTCAAAAAAGAGTGCTATGCGCTTGGCTTAACGAAAACTTGAAATCAATAATGAACCAGCGTGATCAACTTTTACGAAATGGCTAGAAAAACCAACAGTGCAAGTGATTGGAGGAAATATAAGGACTTAAGAAATAAATGCAACAATATGCAAAAAAACACTAAGGCTAAACATCACAAGAACTTAATAGACGAAAACCGCACAAATCCCAAAGCTTTCTGGAAAGCAGTGAAAACTATATTTCCGACAAAGGCTAACACAAAAAATGCGTCTAATAACGAGAAAGATAATCAAACTTGCGCCAATGCCTTCCGTGATTACTTTTCAACAGTCGTAAATAATCTGAAGTCATCTGCATTTAAATTGAAGAACTTTATCTGGAAACCGCCAAATCACATTTGCTCCAGAACTAGAAAATCTTTTAATTTTCAATATGTGTCTAAAGTTTTTATTAAGGATTTTCTTAAAAAGAAATTAAAGAGAAAGAAATCCACTGGGCTTGATGAACTCCCTCCTGGAATGCTTAAAGATTGTGCGCAACATTTAATTGTTCCGTTACATCACATTATTAACCAGTCTTTACGCTCCAGTACAGTTCCGAACGCATGGAAACAAGCAAAAATCGTCCCACTTTTTAAATCAGGAGACACAAACAAACCTGAAAATTATCGTCCAATTTCAGTGTTGCCAATACTCTCTAAATTATTGGAAAAAGCAGTACACACACAATTAATGGAATTTTTAGAAAATGAGAAATTACTAAATGACTCCCAGTTTGGCTATAGAGCTAAACGTTCAACACATCTTGCAACAACACTACTTGTTGACGAAGTAAGACAAGCTGCCGAGAACGGAAAGTTAGTTGGAGCGCTGTTCCTGGATTTAAGTAAAGCGTTCGATACGATCAGTCACGATGTAGTCTTAAGAAAACTTTCATCATACGGTGTTGACAATGTAGAATTGTTGTGGTTTACAGATTATCTTTTTAACCGATCACAAGTTGTTGAAGTTGGCAATCGAACATCAGCAAGTTTTAATGTTGTAAGTGGAGCGCCGCAAGGATCGATACTCGGTCCTATACTATTTTTGATATTTTTTAATGATTTCTCGGAACACCTTGAGAAAAGTAAGTGTATTCAATTTGCTGACGATACCGTCATCTATGTTGCAAATGCTGACCCCTATATAATAGAAACAACATTGAACGATGAATTAGAAAACGTATCCACTTATTTGAACGATAACGAACTCATACTGAATCTAAAGAAAGGAAAAACAGAAACTGTGCTATTTGGAACATCTAAAAGATTATCCCGTAAGAATACCAAAAATACAATCCAATTGGTAATGCAGGGTCAACCTATTCATCATTCCACGTCTTACATATATTTGGGAAACGAACTGGATTCGTCACTAACCCTGGTTGATAATTTCGAGAAGTCATATAAGAAAGCAGCCGGAAGATTGAACCTTCTTAGAAAAATGCGACCATTTCTGAGTTTTGAAGCTGCATATAAAATCTATCAGATGGTAATTGAACCCATTTTGTTGTATAGTTCTCTTTTAAATTTAAAATTAACGATGACCCAACGAAAAAAGTTACAATCAATAGAAAATCGAGCCGGACAAATAGTTGGAGGAAAAAATACGATTGGGAGTATTGAAGGAAAGATGAAAGGACGGGCATGCGTTTTGGTAAAAAGCTGTCTGACAAGCATTGTCTGCGAAAATTTCAATAATTATTTTGTTATCAACGAGCATTCAATTAACACACGGAATCGAAATATGTTAGTGAAATTACCACGTATAAAATTGGAGTTCGGAAAAAGATCCTTCAAATATCTTGGTGCAGCATTATACAATGACTTACCATTAAAAATACGTTGTTGCGATAACTTATTTCAGTTCAAAAAATTAGTTTATCAACATTTTATGTAAATATTCGCTTTTAAAATATGTTTTATATGTTTTTAGTAATTATTTAAGTAGCTTCTGTTTCTAACTTTTGCGCATTCTAGTTTCACATTTTTCTTTTTTCTCTTTTTCTTTTTTCTTGGTATGTACATGCGTTTCATATTAATTTCTTAGCTAACTCATGAGTGGTTATTTAGTAGATAATAGTTTTTGCTTATATTTTTCTTTCTTTTATATATTTTTACTGACAGGACACACGATGATAGCAGTAGTTCATTTTACTGAAGTGTAAAAAATCCTGTATAAATATTGTTTAATAATAATAATAATAATAATAATTGACGATGTCTGGTGGAGCCTTGCACAGTGGGGGTGGTTTCTACCTATAGACCTGATCTTAAAGGTTGCCAGGGAGAATAGTCTCGCTCTCCTGCAAAGGAACTAGACCCTACTCAGGTCTTGATTAATAATTGCTGCATAAAAAATCCCAACACCTCACACCACACAAGTTCTTCATATATGTACCTTAAGCTTACAGTTACCCACCCTCCCACCCGTTTTTACATATTGAATTTTCTTCACCTCATTTTATTTTATTTTATGTCATCAACACGTCTACGATACGAGATACCAATTTAATTTATCACCGTGGTGCAATGAAATGCGGGCATCGCCGAAATATCATGGACGTCTCCAATGCAATTAAAGACAAGTGCATCAACGCTGTTATGGTAGCGCACAGCACAACACAGCCAGACAAATTGCTTCTGCCTCAAGGTTTCCCTGGCATTTCTTTTGACTCATGTTATGTTAGGGTTTTAGTCCAGAGGTAGAAATAGCAAGTCTGTAGGTAGCCTTATGTTTATGCGCCTGACGCTTAGGGCATCTCAACTGTAATCATCACTTGAATAGAAAACGTGGCCTGACGCTCAGGGCATGTCAATGCGCCTGACGCTCAGGGCATCTCACCTGTCTCATGCGCCAGACGCTCAGGGCATGAAGACGCATATCCTGACGCTCAGGATATGCGTTATATATTTGTGCATGTGACAAAGCATGAAGGAGGCACCTACATTCCTACCCATTCCCAAAAATTTCTATAAAAAGTCCAACGCATACTGAACATGTTGTATCTACTCATTCCAATAGAAATACATTGTTTCTATCAATTTTGTGTTATTATTCTGGAACCCAAAGCAATTAATTTATCAATAAGATATAACAGGGATGACACGATGCTCTTATAAAAATTGGACTTCTCCCTATAAACCATCAAACTGTTCTTAGTTTCTAAAAGGAGCTGATGTTACAGTCGGAAGCTTTAATAAAAATAATTATTATCAACTTTAACTTTTCATATTTTCAAATATATATAGCATTATTTAAGCTTAAATCTTATATACCAATACTCTACTTCCATCTGCTAGTGTATCTGTGACAAAGAGGGTGTCTCATTTGTTAGCCAACAAATTGGCACTGTTTCGATGTTGATACATTAGTTTCTTTGAGGTCAATAACGCAACAGTTATTAGTAAAAAAATTGTAGCGCACTTAAAACTTTAAGGCCTAATAACTTGAAAACGTATGGAAATATCTGACACCTCCTTTCACATGGGAACTAGGACTGGCACAAAAATAGGTTATTCAGGATACGTGACTGATACACAACATCATTAAAAAACTTTTAAAGTCAATATCTATGTGACCGTTTGTCAAAAGCACATGGTCCTATACGTCATCAACCAGTCCATTCCCAAGACCCTGCGTTGGCTAATTTACGCATTTTGGTCCCAGGTGGCCCCTAGTTATCCATGCAGAAGAAGACGTCAGTTATTTCGCCTCAATATTGTGTGAAATTCACCAATTTTCACTAAAAAACGTAATGAATAAGATATTTGAGGATAAATTTTGCATGTTGAACACAGACAAGGGTGTTAGATTTTAATCATTTTGACTATTGTTTTTACCCAGTTCCACAAAAAGTTAATTGCTTTAATTGCTGTGATATGATTAGCATAGTTAACTAAGCTCTCTTCAAGGATATCTAATTCAGTTTCTTTCAAATGAAAGTTTAGACGTAAACAAATCAGAATTCTGACCTTAGAAAAAATGTTTGAGACCCAGCGTAATTTTTTCCACCTTAACTATTCTGATTTCCTGGTGGTAAGAAAAATTATGCTGGGTCTCCTGGCTATGATATGATTGGCTAATTTCTATTACTTTCACTCCTCTAAATCTCCCCAACTAATAGATAGCCAAAAAGGATTTTGATCATTGCCTATCGATGACAGATAGCTGTCCAAAACATATCCTAGAATAAACTTATAATATTTATATTATGTAATGACAATGACTGAACAGATAAATAGTGATATATATTTAAAATTTTAATGACATATACAATATAACTTGCCAATATACTTAAAACTTCTTTTAGAAATATAATAACCCGCTGGCACTATTGTTAATAAGGTGATAATTGAAACTCCCATAGAAAAACGGCCTAGGCAGACTAAGAATGGAAATATAATACATGATATTAAGTGAAATTTTGGTGATGTTAGCATGAACCGGTCCTTGTCAAAATAATATTTTTTAGAAATTTGTTTAGCAATTGATTCTATTGCGTGAAGGTTTTAATGCTGAACCAGAAAAACCTATAAACCTATTGTCAAAAGCACACTATCCTATACATTATTTAGATTCAAGCTAATACGCTACAGTACAACGAACTAACAAATTTGCCAAAAAACTTTGCATCAGGACAGAATTATTGGTGACATCATTAGAACTTTATCCTTTGAATGTTATTTTTCCTGAATTATTATTTTCTGAACTTCTCCACAGGCCATTTAACTAAAACAAAGCATACACAGCGTTTATTAGAGGGCTACATTCATCCAAAAAATATGGTGTAGCTATATCAAATTGATTTTCTTATAGTAACGATTCTGTTCTTTTCTAACAAATGCTTATTGGTTTCTGTCTTCAGCATAAAACTAGCTAGAGTAATTTAAAATATAACACAACTAGTCAATGAGCCCATGGAAAATACACTTAGGCAGAAAAACAATAAAAAAAAATCGGTAAGATAAATTTTAATAACGTTAGTAATGACCCATTGAGTTGCAGAAAAAATTTTATAGAAGATAGTTTACCCGTTGCTTCTATTGTGTAGAGCCTGAATCTCTGATCAAAATAACGTATAGGATCATTTGCTTTCGATGAATTGTTAAGGAGATGTAGGGGTTTAAAAATGTTGTGACATCAGCAGAGACCCATCAATACACAAAAGATTTGTTTGACAGTTGCTTCTATTGTGTAATGCTTGAAATGCTGATCAAGAAAATGTATAGAATCATGTGCTTTTGACAATCAGTTGGAGAGATATTGAGTTTTAAAGGTTTTTGGATGACATAATTTATCAGTTCGTTCCGAAACGGGTGGATTAACCCAGCCCTAGGAAATTGGTCCCATTTTGGACCTGGTGGTCCTAGTTACCCACGTTTTGTCGTTTAGCAATGAGGATATAATCTCGCTTATTTTTAAGGGAAAAAAGTGCATGTCACTATTGCCCCTCACAAACACACTAGTTTTGATGGTACTTGGTGTAGTCGTGGCTGGACTGCTAATAATGGTGTTGTATCAGCTATTGCAGATTGTATCTCCCAAGTTTTACATGTTACACTGAAATCAAGACATTGCAAGCAATGCACTGCTATTTCAAAGAAAAGGGAAAATGGACTGATTCAAAATCATATCTTCAGCATATTTTTGTCACCCTGTTGCTATTATAGAGATACAATAGAGAGTTACAATAAAGGTAATTGCAGGTATTGCTTGTGGATAATTCTTATTATAAACATTATTTATTATGCGCAATTACAGTATCTTTATCTTTCACGCCTTGGAAGAACAAAAGGTTCATCTGTTTAGATAGCGCTACAATAGTGAGGAAAAATAGATGATGAAAAGAAAGATACACGCTAACGGAAATTGTGTTTTTAAGTATTTTGAGTCTCGTATTTTTATAACAGATGGTCTTTTAAAGATTTTAGCAATACCACCAGCTGCAAACAGTCTACCCAAATTTGACGTGAACGAAATTTCCCGGAAACAAGTACATAAAGGCCACAACAGAGCTATGAAGGAGTTAAAGTGTAAAGAGTGGGATAAAACAGGCAAAATGTTTGTGAAGGAAGCTATGATGATGGGGCTAAAACATAAAATATTTAAACTTCAAAAATTATAAAATAAGAGGAATATTCCTATTCACTATGGTAAGGACTATTAGTTAACAAGTTTTTTTAACATCTTCTTATGCTGCACGTGTTCGCTCACATTCGCAATCACACACGTTTTCCTCTTGGAGGCCGCTATCATATAACCTTGAACATAATTGAGTAGTAAATTTTAATACCCAAGATAATTATGTGTGAACAAATATTTGATCTTTATCACATATTAAAAAAACGATTTGTGACAATTTTTTTTATTTTTTGGAAATTACCCTAAAACTCGATATAAGCTTTAATTCAAGCCTTCATTGACTTCCTAACAACAAGTATATATATATCAAAAGTTATAATCAAATTTGTAACAGTGAAATTTTATTTAAAAAACATTCTCAAAAGTGCTTCATCTAATGCTACTTAGTATCAGATGAAGCACTTTTGAGAATACTTTCTTCCACCACTTTATGGTTTTCCTTGAAAAATGAGAGTATTTGAGCAGTTGGTTGTTTGCATCAACACCGCCCATGTATACTTTGTCATGAGAAAGGGATTTTTAATTGGCTCTTTTGTTTTTCGATCGATCTTTCTTGTACAAACCGTCATATACAATAGACATCAATGTTACCACTTTCCTGCCATTACACCTTCAACATACACATTTCGACTTCGTACGACATCACCAATTCATCACCTTTTTGTTTCAAATTCTTATTGCGTAGAGCATTGGGAGTTCCTTTACGATTAAGTCTCAATGTACCATATTTATTATATAAATATAATAAATATGGTGAAGTGTAAAAGTTAACCATATAATATAGCTTTTGCTGAGGTAAGGTTTACTCAATCTTGTAACCAAATCATGAGTCTTACCAAATTTGGTTACTACCTCATCGGTCCCCGTGTATAAATCAAAAACTAATTAAACTATTGAAAAGAACTTTCAATTTGGAACAAAAAGTATTATTACACCAACTTACAAAAATCATTATCCCTTATCCATTCATGAAGCAATGACTGGCGTCTCTGGCCTTACTGTCAAAGCAAGCGAGCAACATGTCGAGATGGGGGCTGCAAGGTGCTCCAAAGATTATACAGATTGAAAGATCTTCATAGATTGGCTACAGCAAAGAAATCGTTTGTTTATGAAGACACAAATCTTCATTCGCTTTCTTTGGGCTTGACGTCTGATGGAAATGATGGTATCAACTGTGAAATTGCTGAAGAGATCGGAGAAATGATACAAGCAAAGTTGGACAACCTTTCAATAGTTGAATGCACAATCAAGCGGAAGGACCAGGTTAAGCACATCATTACCTTGCAATCCAAAGTCCAATTGAATAAAGAATCTGTCATTGTCAATCCAACGATGCTGTTCACACGATTGGTAACCATAGCGCAAAGGGAAAAAGAAGGCATCAAGAATTTTTTGCTTTCGAACTAACACAAGAGCCAATGTCCCTCTTTAAACATGGCTTAATGAGAAAACCTGACAAGCCCTCATTACGTAAAGCTGTGATGAAAGATGGTGAAGCAGTGGGGAAAAATCAATTACAAATTGATCCTCTTTTCGTAGTCGATGGTGGAGCGCTATTGCATAGAGGCCGTTGGATCAAAAATTCTACTTTTGATGAACTATCGCAAGTTTATGTTAGTTACGTTCGACGGCACTATAAATCTTGCACCATTGTCTTTGATGGATATGATGATCCTAGTACGAAATCAAATGAGCACATGCGACGAACAGGTGGTTTTAACAAAGTATCTTTTACCCAAGAGAGTTTTCTCAGTAACGAAGATAACAAAACACGTTTCATCAGGCATATGAGCATAAAACTTCAGCAAGACGGACAAACAGTGAAGATTTGTGAAGGTGATGCTGATACAACAATCGTCGCAACGGCACTAAAAGAAGGCGAAACAAACAACCAAAAAGCCGTTGTAACAGTTGCCGATGCTTCTATACCATTGGCAAGAACATCATGTTTACTTCTTTCAAGAGAGGTTGGATTAAGCCTGGAACATGAAACTTGTCTGTCAGAAATGGAACCCTATCCGAGAGCATATTCTTTTTGTACATGCGTTTTCCGGCTGTTTTCCGGTGCTGCTATTCTACACGGTTTTCGAGTTCCTCTACAGATAATGAATTGGAAGATATTATCTTTTGTCTTATAGCTTAAGCAAATTGATCCAAGCAAGTGGGGCTGGAAAATCGAAAATTCTTAAATGATGCCAATAAAGACAGATAAAAAAGCCGCCCCTGATAGCCTCCTTAAAATCATTAAATGCAACTGCAAGACTACTTCGAAGTCACCCTGTTCAACAAATTTGTGTTCGTGAAGAATGTCACAGTGAAACATGTGAAAATAAAGAGGTCCGCTCTCTATAATTCTTCATTTTTAAAGGCAAATCACTTATAAGGAGTCAGTTCAGCAAAAAAACCTTTGTCTTATTAATTACTCTTTTTTAGGTATGCGATGGTGATAGTAACGTCGAAGATGATTTGGAAGATGAAGAAGAGAATAGAAACATTTTTATATATTTAATGCATTTTGATTTTACATATTTGTATACATAGTTTTACTTTTTTAAGATGAAAACTATTAAAGAAAGTCCATGACTTTAAAAATAATGATTTTTGAGAATTGGTGTGATAATACTTTTTGTTCTAAATTGACTGGTTTTCAAATTGACCAACTTTCGTTTTCTCGAAAATTTGGAAATCCACCATTTTTAAAAATGACGCATATATATCTCATTTTCTACAAATGCTATCGATGGGGCTTTTTTTTCTGGTAATCTACACATTAAAAGGTCAGTGTGCCAAATTTCAGCTCTATATCATTTTTTTCCACGTCAGTGTGTTTTTTTACTTTAACGACTGGACTATTTGGCCTGTAAAACACGGAAAATGTATGCGATCTTTAAATGGTATGTACCCTCGTCAATTGACAAATTCTGACAGGGACACCATACTTCTGGAAAGCGTTTTATGATTAATTTGTAAAAGAAACCAAGTTTCTTTTTTGGGTCGTAGCTGTTTTCACTTTTGGGATATAAGTAGCATTGTCACAAAGGTCAGGGAAAAAAATATATTGAAGAATTCGTCACGCTTTATAAAAGTTCTTGGAAATGGTGTATTAAAAATGTCATCTGTCGACCAATATGACTTTATGTTGTCCTTTTTTACGACTCCAAAGTAAAATGTAAGGGCGATAAACACTTCCAATTGGTCACGTCTAATGCCATCCACTGGCCAAGACCTAAATTTTGACTTGGCAGAAAGTCTATCTGCTGCTTTTTCTTTTTCAATGTAGTTGGTAGCATATTTATTCGTTTCTAAGACAATACTGACCAAGACTTCGTCAGTCAAAAATATAAACAAAAAAGCCAAGCTTGTTAGCATCTGCTCGTAAGTCTATATAAGAAACCCCTCATCTACAAAAAAATCAGGTAACCAAGTTACATCTGTAACTCCTTTTTTTACAATGCTTATTGTCCCATCCATCAGGAGAATCATCTACTGTTTTTACCCTTTGTATTGGGTTGTGGTGGAGCAGGCTCTTTATTTTGATCACCATTAACAACATTGACAGCAGGATCTGGATCAAATGTCATGTTTATTTCTTCTTGGTCCACAAAATCATCTAAATCATCTTCAAAATCATCCTCAGATTCTACATCAATAGCTGCATCAATACCAGCTTCCCAAACCTTATAATTCTGTGCAACATTTCTCATTCACAGAACATACTTTCCTGTCTGATCCGTCGCCATCTTGTTTCTTCGAACCTTGACTTTCAATGAAACTTAATATTTTACTCATAAATTATGTTTAAAATATATGTTATCCAATCATCTAAGAGCATTTCTGAATAAATTAGAATAAAACTCATTCCTCTTACGTAACAGCCCCAGGAAAAAATACATTAATTATCCCGTCTACAGACAGGATTCGTCTTTTTTCACTGAATCCGTATCCCGTCTATGGACGGGTTCCGCACCACGAGGGTTAAGGTTCAGATTTTTAGCAATTTTTCATCCCTGGGGAAAAAGGTGGCTATAGAAAAAAAAGTCAAACTTCTTTAAAATAGTTACGCTTTATTTTAATCTATTACAAGCTTTGTTTCTCAATCTATTATAATTATTGTATCCTTTCTGGAATCATTACGAGGGTTTTGAAAAATGTTACGGATGTCTCTCGATTTTACTTCCTTTTTCTCCTTTTCCTAATAAGTTTTCTTAGGTCGCTCTCTTTCTTGTATCTCGATCTCAATTTCCATTTCTTCAACGTTTTTATTTTCGTTTCTTATTGAAAGAAATGTTCCAATTATTGCCTCTTCTTTTGGTTCCATATATAGGTCTTTCAATAGATTTGTATCGCACTAGAAGGAGGTGGTTAACAATACTACCAAATCGTTAATCAAGTTGAAGAATAAAAAATTTCAGACTCGTTAATTATCAATTTCGACCAAACCCCATCAAAAGTGTCATCATTGACCAGGACCAAAAAAGGAGAAACCAATGTTCCAATCGCATGTGCAAACGACAAAATCATACGCAGTTTATATTCATTCAGACTGTACTGTACATGAATATGGTGGCCGAGAGCTGCCATTAATAAAAAAACAATTAAATATTCAAAACAATTAAAATAAAAATTCAATTCAATTTGAAAAATAAAAACAAATTTAATTTAAATTCAATCTTCATCCTTGGCCGAGGGCGGTCAAAGCTAATTAATATCGAATTTGTTTTTAAATTGATTTAAAATCATATTTTAAAAAAATTTAATTGATTTGACTCGTGGCCGGGCATTGCCAAAAATGTGGTTCAGGTATATGGTGTTTAATCCGGTGCAACAAGGATAACAAAACATGGCCGAAAACAACAACAAACGTGATGCGAAGAATAGGAAAGAAGAGTGGGCAAATTTTGCAGCTACGATGAAGGGTAAAAGATTAAAGCGAACTAGCAATAAACCAGAGGAGAAAAAGGTTGATCTGGGAGCTAACATTAACAGATCCAAGGAAATGATTGTGCAGCAACTTGATAGCCAGCCGTCTGGTGTTGCCATAATACAGGAAAGGGGCCCCAAGTCTTTGTGGAATATGATTACAACGAAATTAGTCTTGATAATATTAAGAAGGCTTGTCACAAGCATTTTTATAATGAATTACCTACTGGAATGTCATGTGATATCCTAGCATCACAGAATGGGCCCTTGTGCACAAAACTGTCCCATATCACAGACTTTAAGAAACTTTTTGTACGATTTGTGAAGGATAGTTCAGAAAGAAGTTATGGTGCATTTTCATCTTACCAAAAGTCTGAAAAACAATTAATCTTACTTGATATTCAAGGATCAGGGCATACACTTTTTGATCCAGAAATAGCGACAGCCGTGGATTATATGGAGCGAAAAGAACTTGTATTTTGCATGGGCAATCTATCCGTTCATGCATGTGTAAATTTTGTGTCTTATTACACCTGCAATGAATATTGTAGAGCACTTGGACTGGAATGGAACTTATTTTAATATTTTATATTTCCTACCTTCTGTTATGTTAGCACTGTAACTGACTGCAGTTAAATATGACTTAACTGAGATTGCATTTGGAGTATTAGAGAGTCTTAATTTTAAAGATACAGAAAGCATCAGCTAGGGATTTCTTATAAATAAACACTAGTCAACATTTTTTAGTTATTTTTTTTGGTATATTCATACTTAATTAACAGATATGCTTTTACAGTCTGTTGGGTCAGCAAAATCGCCCTTATTATTACGTAGATATGCCTGCATAGTAGCCATCACTCCAGTTTCTGTTCCATGATCCATTCGCAAGTAGGCAGGAAGGGTACGTGTTTCGTATTCTAGGTACCATTTTCCAATCAACAGCGGATTAGAATTTGTTGTCCAAACCCGCAGTCACAATATTTTACGACTGCATGTGTCTGTGCATCCATAAACGGCTAATGGAAACGTTGAGTTCTGGTAGCCCATGAGCTTGTCATGCCCATCGACAGAAAGCACCCAATTTGGACTTTTAGAAGTTAAGTGGTTCGTTATTTTTCTTTTTTTTAAGCCAAGTTGTCCGTTCTGTAGCGTGGTATTTTTATTTCGTATTTCTGCCTCAATTTAAGGTTCATAGCTCTGTAGCCTGAAAGTTTTCCAGGGCCTTTCATCTCTTCGATGTTTGATCATGAAATATATTTGATTTGACTTGATCTTCGCCAATTACTTTTCGAACATGAGATACCGTCACATCTGTGGTTGTATAATAGATGTAAAAATATCTCAAAGTTCTTAGACTCCATAAATAATATGGGTAATCACGAGTTACGATATCCAAAACTTCTCTACGTTGTAATCCTTGAGAAACATACTGCACAAGATCATTTTACAAGGCTCCATCGTCTTGCCATGTGCCGCTGAAACCCGCCATATTTGTTCATGCATTTTTTTAAACCAAACTTATGGCCATTAGTCAAAACAACCTTTTTGGCAGCTCTCGGCCAAGGCAAAAATTTAAATTCAATTTAATGCGATTTTAAAATATGAATTAAAGTTTCGTGGTCAGAAAAAAGATCTGAATTCAATTTAAAAATATTTGAATTCAAGTTAAAATACGATTTGTTTTTAATTTGAAATTAAATTTAACTTCGTTTCAATTTTAATTTTAAATTCATATTCAAAGTATTTTTCATTTCATTATTTTTTTGGATGGCAGCCCTCGGCCACCATACATGACCAAAGTACATAAATATACAACACTGCTGGCTAACATTTCACAAGGATCTAGGAAATTCTTTCCCATGAGAAATGTTGTTTAGATTTTGACATAAGCAATGTGCTTTAGTAAATACTCAGAATTTGGGGAGCTGATGTGTGGTCTTTCGTGTATCCTGGGTAGAATAGGCAACAAGAGAAATTGTAAAAAAAGAGAAACATGAAACGAAGAGAAGTTGTACAAAAGAGAGAAAAGAAAAAAACAACAAGTTGTACAAAAGAGAGAAAGGGAAACAACAAGAAGTTGTAAAAAAAACTGATCAGTAAATGTCGGCACAGGAATAAATTCATCAATAATGTGAAGTAATTAGTAATTTTGTTTTACAATATAGAATAATTTCCCTTAAAGGGATCCCGAGGTACTTTTACAAGTTGGACTTACCTGAAAGATTTTCAAAAGTTATTCCCAATGAGAATACTACTTTAATTAAAGAGAGAGGCAGAATTTACTGTCTAATTAAAGTTTGTTTTTATGATATTCTTCCAATATGTAGCGCAAACATCAACGTAGTCTAGTAAATTAAACTCATCATTTTTCCCTTTTGCGATAGCGCGCTAAAATAAGCAGGGTTACAAAAGCAGGACAGACATCGAAGCGCGAAAGCAGAAAAGAGAGACAGGTATCCTGTCTCAGGCCTGGTCACGAGTAAAATGACTGGCGTGCGGTAGGTCACACTCCTAAAGTTGCAATGGCGTGCGACAAACATCGCACGCCTGAGTTTTATTTAGGGGTGCGATGAAAGATAGTAGTCGTGCGATTCCTAAAAAACTTCCCAGAAGGCAGCCCTCGAAATAATTTTTGGAGACTTGTTAGACGAAATGCCCGCAACATTTCCAGTTTGGTCGGACATGTCCTTAGCTCGTTTCGAACTTTCGTCGGACAAAACCTCCAATAGATTTCCGTCTTGGTCGGACACTTCCATTTGTTTAGATCTCAGAATTATTGAATAGTTCTAGTCCTTTTAATCCACGAGCAAGCCTATTCATAGCCAACCTGACCATCCTAGCTAATTCACCGACTCCTGACTTAGTTAAAAGAACTACGTAAACATGAATCCCTAATGCCTGGCCCCTTCGTCGTTGGTAACCAGGTCTTACACAAGAAATCCAGCCATGCGGTTCTTAACTAATGCGGAGGTGAACGCCGACGGAGCACGGATGAAGCAAGTCTGCAAAACTGCACTTACAGGCGGAACAGACATTATATCATGAATTTAATTGTAGATAAAACCTGTTGTTATCAACTGCAAATAATTTTCATTTTAACATCGAAAATCAAACTGATTTTCCGTTGTTATATCTTCGGCTATTTTTTACACGTCTGATCGCACAAGGCCTAGAGACTTTTTATGTGCGATTTACCACGTCAAATAATTGCCGACGCGAAGGTACATTTTTGAAAATATGTCGGTAATTACCTCGGCAAATGCGAGTGCCGTCTCAAATTAAGGTTGTAACCACCCTTAATCCTATTCGTGCTGGAGGTGGAGGGGTGATGCAGCCCCCTCTCCCTTCCCCCTTCAACTTTTTCTATAACTTTTTAGGGGCTTATAGTCACACCTTGATATTTTGTTACTTATATTTGCCTTCCAAAATATATCCTTTTGAAATAAAAACCATACACAAATGTGTGACATGTTGAATGATCAGTAACTTTCACAACCTGCGTCTCAAATAAAAGTCCTTTGAAATAAAAATCATGCACAACTTGCGTCTCAAATAAAAAGTCCTTTGAAATAAACATCATGCACATTTTATTTTTCGTTTGATTGCTCAGCTATGTGAGAACATATGCAGAATTATTTCTACTTTTTTTAAAAAAATAATCGTTCGTAAAGAACTTTATGCAGAATTATTTTAATTTTTTAAAAAAAAGATAATTGTTCGTAGAGACCTTTCGTTTCACTTTGCCGCGCGAAGGTATATGTTCTGGCTATGCAGTCAGTAATAATTAAAGCGCTATACTGAAATAATACGTAACAGGGTCACGTGCCACTAAAAAAGACTGGAGCTAGAATGAAAATTTTCAACGAAGAAGAAGGTCGAAGATAACCAAGATGGCGGTCGAGCGACAAGAAAAATAAATATTTAAAAAGCTATATCTGGAGTTACATGAAGTTTTAACAAAAAGTAAATATATCATTTAGCATTTCTCATGCAAATCTTTCAGATGAGTCCAACTTGTAAAAGTACCTCGGGATCCCTTTAAGGGAATTATTAGTTGTAGAATAATTTTATTTTGAAAATTTGTAGTCATTTGCAGTTTGAGAATTGTCAAGAAAACATGAAACTTTTAGTTATATACTGCTAAATTTTGTGTGCTTTCTTAGTTTTATCCAACAATATATATAACACGAAGTAATTTCAACACAATTACAAACAGAGTGCTCAATGTATAACAGAGCAGTTATTATTTTTGTGTTTTGTTCTCAAGAAAAAACTACATTCATTTTTGCTACTTAAAGTTTCATGCTTCCTAGCAATCTTCAGGCAAATGATACAGATTATACAAATTGGTACTAAAGTATAAACCCTTGTAAATTACGTGATAAAACGTAATAAAACAAATAAATAGAAATAAATACATTGTTCGTTACAGTTCATTTCAACCATTTCAAAGTGAATTTATTACGATGGCGACATTTGTTAATTAGTTCTGTTCTTTTAGATAGATAGATAGATAATTTATTTGTTAAAGAAGGTTAGTTACAATGGCAGTTTAAAAACTGATGTGGACCTCCTGAAAATATAAAATTTAAAACAATACATTATATACAAGTACATGAAATTACCAAAATTTATTTAATAAGTACTAAACGTTATTTAGTAGTTATTTAGTATTTATTTAGAAAAGTCATAGCTGTATTGCTTAGTTGTAGATTGTAAAAGCAACCCATAAGCTTGCACATATGAAAACCTTACTGAAAACACACATTTTGAAGTATTGCTTGGTATAGTAGATTTATTACCTTAACGCCTTCGGTTAGCTTGTTTCAGACACTGAATAAAAGGTTTTTCACAATTGAAATCAAATAACCAGGGTTAGAATAAGTTACCAGGAAACCCTGAATTTATAAAATGATAAAATTTAGTGTTAAAATATTAAGATAAAATAAATATCAAATTCAAAATAAAAGAGGAAACAAGGTCAACGAAAAGATTCAGAAGTTTGCCTGTTTCTGAAATCATACTCTCTTCCATCTCTAGTAGAATCTCATGTACTTACATAGTGTGCTAAAGGCACTTCACACAAAGAAATTTACCACAACGTCAGGGAAAGGGTCATTTGTAGGCACTAGGCGTGTCAATAGCAATCACGGAGACAGGCAATAAGACATTATTTCACACATATCACTTCTGTGATGTGCATCCATACCAGATTGACACTCCGAACCATCCCAGGTCTCAAAAAACCAATGAGATGGCCTCATTGGTTTCACACTCTGAACTACCCCGAAGCCCGCAACACTGGGACAATGCAGACAACCAACCAGATATGGCCACAAAGCAGGGAACATGAAACTCTGTAGTTTAATAATACTCATAAGCATCATCTAGTGCTTTACCAGAAATAGAGGTTTGAAACTGAATTTGATTCAAAATTAAAACGTCTTTTGTTAGGTCTAGTTTGAAGGTTTCATACGATTTCCGTTTTATATCATCTGCTACATTGTTCCACAATACCGAGGCTCTATAACGAAATGATGTTTTATATCGAATAGTTTTAAATTGTGGCTGTTTGATGAGCATATTTTTTCGAGTACAGCGAGTGGTCGATCGTTTTTCAACTAGAGATGCTAAAGGAGATGGTGACAATTCGTTGTAAATGTTATATGTTAAACATGCAACACGTCTCTTGTAGTACCAGCTAACTTGTTTCCAGTTACATGTTTTAAGAACAGTTTCATCGCTCACATTCTTTTTGATTCTACCGATGAACCTGGCAGCTTTTAAATGAATACTTTCTATTGGTTTCATAAGCGTAGACGAACTGTTACCCCAAACACTTATACCATACAGCACAGATGGAAGTATTCCACCAAAATAAATCGATTTCAAATCACCAGGTTCCATAAACCTCATTGAGTATAGCTTCTTTACCTTTGATCGAAAATCTTTACATACTTTATGTACCTGGTCATTCCAAGACAGTTTATTGTCAATGATAAGACCAAGACATTTTGTGGAGCTGGTAACACTAATTGTATTTTCATTCAATTTAAAATGTGGATATGGACCAATGAACTGTTTACGAGACATAAACATAATTTCTGTTTTACCTGCATGAATATTGAAGCCGTTCAGAGAAGCCCACTTGCTAACTTGATTTAATACTCTTTGGATTTCAAGAAATGCTTGTTCAAACGAACCTGTGATACAAAACGATGTTGAATCATCAGCAAACATATCAGTCTCACCATCATCAACGTTATCAGGTAGATCATTGGAATCAATGGAGAAAAAACGAGGACCAAGTAGTGAGCCTTGAGGTACTCCAAACTCCACTTCCTCTGAAACTGATTTCTGTCCGTTCACAACAGTAAACTGATTCCGTTCACTAAGGTAGTCACTAAGCAAAGAATACATATTTCCTGAAATTCCAGAAGCTATCAATTTCTTTTTCAAGATATCATGTGAAACACAGTCAAATGCTTTCCTAAAATCGATGAACAGAGCAACAACAATCTTTCCTTGATCAATGGCTTGTTGCCATATCTCAGTCATGTGTAATAGGGCATATTCTGTTGATCTATTTGGCCGAAAACCCCACTGGTGTTCACTTATGAGGTTGAATTGGTTAAGATGATTGTCTATTTGAGCTGAAAGCATATTCTCAAAGATCTTACTAGGAATGCTTAACAGTGTTACAGGGCGATAATTATCACAGTCTTGTTTCGAACCTTTCTTAAATAAACATTTTACTTTCCCTGTTTTCCAACTAGATGGATATTTAACTGAGTTGATACTTCCTTTAATTACTTCATACAGGCCACAGTTTTGAGGTCCAATAAGTTTTAAATGTTTTGCAGATATCTGATCAGCACCAAACGCTTTACCTTCTTTTACGCTGTTTTTAAATGATTTTTCATACAACTCATAGGAACAATCGATGGTGTTAATACACAGAGTTACTCTATATATGTGCTGTATGCTATGGTCAGGTGAAACGTTCCCATTTAACCTCTTGCCAACAGTTGCAAAGTGATGATAAAGTAAATTTGCCTTAGCTTGGTCATCTGAAATTATTCCATGTTGTTCATCTTTTAGAGTAGCAATTTCACAATTTGATCTCTTACCCTGAAAATCATTTACAGTTTTCCAGAATGACTTACTACTTGATACGCCATTAAACTTTTCTTTCCAATAATCCTTTTCTGCAAGACGAACAAGGTTTGTACATTTGTTCTTCAACTTCTTATATGCCTTCCATTCTGTTGAGTCTTTTGATGTTTTACGAGCTTTTAAAAGCAACTTGTGTCTGTTGTTTAGTTCCTTTCGTATTTCACCATTTATCCATGGTTTTGAATTCTGTCTCACCTTAACTTTTCTGACAGTTACATGTTTTGTTACAATCGATTTATAGAGGTGTTCCCAACACCAAAGTGAATCGTCAACATCATCGAAAATAGAACAAATCTGCCAAGGAACATTCTCAAAATCTTTTATTAATTTCGATTCATCAAGGCACTTTGACACTTCGATGAATTTTGGTGTTCGCTTTGGTTTTTTAAATTTAAGTGATGTATAAACCAAATGATGGTCGGAGAAACATGGATCGTAACATCCAGTCAGACAAATATGAGATTTGCTGAAAAGTTGCGTTGTTATAATGAGATCTATTAGACTGCTTGATGTATCTGTTATACGTGTTGGTTGTTTAATCAAGTTCACTAAATTAAAACTATACAAGGACTTTGCAAAACTGTTAGTTACCGCATTGTCAGTTTTGTTTGAGTAAGATAAGTCATAGTTGAAATCTCCTAAAATAACCATGTTTTTACGTTTTGAAAACACTGATTCCAATATTGGCACCCATTTATTTAAGAATTTCTTTTCACTTGGAGGTCGATAAATACAAGCTACTAATGTCTTTTGAGAATTCACAATAACATTTAACCAGATGGATTCAATATTTACAATTTTATCACCAAAGTCTGATTCTGATACATTTAAAGCATTGGAAATGTACATTAGACAACCTCCCCAGTGGTCTTTGCCGTTGTTCCGATCCTTGCGGTATATTTTATATCCTTCTATTGAGATTTCCGAATCACATATTTCCGTTGATAAATGCGTCTCAGTTATGGCAAGAATGTCAAAGTTAACTTCATTTAATAAAATTGCAACTTCATGAAGCTTTCTTTGCAGTCCATTTATATTTATATGACCAATAAGTACACCATTGGAACCAGAAAGATTTCCAACCAGTTGATCATGAACAATAACCATGTTGGGATTCCAGTTTTTCAAGTAGATAAGTGTTTGTGATCGATGTTCTTCTTTGTAAGATCCACATCCATTATAAGTAAGATCTTGAGTAAAAGCCAATTACACAAAATTCAACCACTAGTAAAATCTGTGCAACACTTTCCTACTACGCTAGAGTTACAGCAAGTGTCAAGCTAGTAAGACTGATAATTGGCACCAACAGTCTTTTGGCCGTATCAACACTTTCACAGCAAGTGGTTAGATGTTAGGACTGCAATAACCGGATTTGGCAGCCTTAACCGTTCACTACTTTGTCTACATATAATTATATACCCTTAAACTTAAACTCAGGGACCTAGAAATAGTGTGAGTTTTTTTTAACAGTCCCTTCGGTTCAGCTCGTACAATTGCTATTTTTTCTGTTAGGCACAAGTCACACGTACGCGCTCCTGTCCTATACAGCATTGCACGTTTTTCAATACTCCATGAGAAGTCCTTTCCGTCGTCTTTTAATCTCTAAATTAATTTCGACAGTTCAGTTTCGTTTCGGTATTTCTCGTGTCGAAAGGACTTTTTGTGGTTGTTAAACCTTTCTTTAAATTCTTCGCATAAGCCGTAGTAAAATTCCTTTTTGTCTACGTATTTGACTTCCGCTTTGTAGATGATGCATACAGCTAAACAGTCACCATTCAGTGGACACTGGGACTTATCCCGGCAATTGCAAGGTCGTTGTTTTTGCCTTTCTTCAGAAGTGAGAACTTTTTTATTATGCCCCTTTATGATGTTTCCGATGTTTGTGCTACATGAATAGCTCAACTTGAGGGTGTTTTTATTGAAAATTTTATAATATCTGTGTTCTTTACTGAAGTTTTTTCTAACAATCCTGAGAAATGATCGTCCAATGTCTGTTTTAACATTTTTACTGAACGGCGGGTTGAACCAAATTATCTTCCTTTGGCGATTAGGGCGTTGTTTGGGTTTACTCGCGTATGTCATTGTGCTTTCAAATCCACTGGTGGAGAGCGAAGCTTCGTATAAAGGCTTTGCGTCATCAAATACTTTTCTGTTACAAGATGTCGCAATTAATCTTTCATTGACCATCTTCGGAATGGCTTTCAGTACAGTATTCGGGTGGTTCGAATTAATGTTAATATATAGCGGATCGTTGTTGGGTTTCCTGTAAGGTTTGTAGGTTTTAACAACAACAAAGTCCTCGATATAATAAGACACAGTCGGAAATCCTTGTTATTTGACAAATCATTGACTTGGGTTAAAAAAGGAAACGTTCTTTTCGATGTGACAATGGGTTCATATACATATACAGTCCAGTCCAGATGTAAGCGTACGCGTACGCTCAACTTGCAAAAATAATTGCTTTCATTCAAAAAAACAATAGGATAGCGAGTTCCTTTCAAATTGCGCAAAAATAATTGCTTCGTGTTAAAAACAAAAGCATAGCAAGAAACATTGTTTATAAACAATACTCTGCGCGAGAAAAAATTAAACGCGAAGGCCATTGAATTTTTATTTTTTTTAACAACGAAACTAATTATAGTAACGCGATTTTAATCTCGATATATTTAAAAAACACAAGCTCTTTTAAAAAACAACAAATCCAATGATCTAAATATTTTAAAAAAAACTAATGCTACTTTTAAAACTTTTAGTAATATTTCTTTATCGTCGAAACATATTTTTTAACATGCGAAACTTTTAAAAGTTCTTTTTATAAAAAGCAACGTTTAGCAACGCAAACAGAAAAACCCTACGTTCGGGACTTTTCCCTTTTCGAAAACAAATTAAATTTTAATACCGAAGAAAGAAAAAAATCATTTCTATCGCCGCTCTTCGTTATTAAACTTTTAAAATGCGATCTAAAAAAAAATTTCTATCGCCGCTTTTCGTTCTTAAACTTCTAAAACGCGATCTAAAAAAGCTTTTCTATCAAAATTAAAGTTTCAATCTTTGTTAAAATATAATAATTTCTATCGCTTAAAAGCTTTATTTAACCCGCGCAACCAACAATGCCTTCTCGCTAGTTTATTTAGTTTCCACGCAAAACTTTTATTTAATAAAACTATTAAACAATGGCTCTTCGTGTCACATTGATAGAGTTGATAACATTTGCAATTATGCTATTGGGAATAGTTATGTTAACACTATTTAACAATAGTTACGCGCAGTTATAAGAAGCTATTTTTTCTTCAATAATCTTTTGTTTATTACACGCAAGTTAATGACTTACAAGACTCGCAAGATAATTAATAAGAACAAAAGACAAACAACTACCGCCTCCGAGAAAAAGGTGTGAAACTTGAGCGTACGCGTACGCTTACATCTGGGCTGTACTGTATATATATATTATATATATATATATACAGTCCGAATGTAACCTTCCGCGTAAGCGCAACTCGCATAAATAATTACTTTTATAATAGATTATTGTCTTTTAGAGAAAATAATTATATACACCGCAAAAAATTGAAAAGACCAGGGAAACTTATTGTATAAATAACAATAACCTGCGTGTGACGATGTTGAGAATATTTTCGGCGCGAAGTCTATAGAATTTGTAAACAAAAGCAATTAAAAATATAAAAATAAACTTTACTGTACTATCTTAATTTTTATCTTGAAGGAAGATTTAAAATATCTTATATTTTCAGAACACGATTTCAATACATCGTTCATTACATACATTGCTTTAAATTTTTGTAAAACTTAACT
Source organism: Hydractinia echinata (assembly GCA_030067915.1). Classification (NCBI taxonomy): domain Eukaryota; kingdom Metazoa; phylum Cnidaria; class Hydrozoa; order Anthoathecata; family Hydractiniidae; genus Hydractinia; species Hydractinia echinata. Next base: position 1,266,885 of record JASGCC010000030.1, read on the forward strand.
TTCGTCAGTAAACGTGACGCTGATCTGAAAAGACTCGAGAAAAAAATAAGATACGCGTTATTGTCGTAACTCCCTCCTTCGTTATGATTATTACAATAAATCATATATTATATAATGGTGAAATACGTTTGCTTAGCTAAAATGTAATACTGCTGACTATGGCTAATATAGCCCGCTTTATAGGAAAAATAATATAAAAAAATACATCGCAGAATATGTTTGTCGTAACACCCTCCTCCGTTCCGTTATGATATAAAATAATTTTTGCCTATACTATCTTCCTTAAAAAAAATTGCACATGTGGGACATAGATTTTTTATAAGACTACACGAAAAACATTAAAACAACAATAAAAATTTTTATTAAAATAATTTTTCAGTTTTTTTTTATAAGGCGACTCCAACTTAATTAGTTGTTCTACGGGCGATGTTGAAGTCGGTCGGCGAAATAAAAAATTTTTTTTTTAAAAATGTATGGTCGGAACAACAACAACAAAAATAATAAAAAATAACAAAGGAGGAGGGTGTTACGACAACCATTTTTTTCTATGTATTTTCCCATAACGCACGCAGTTTATATTTTTTAGTTGCGAAGGAAAAATAATAATAATTTGTTTCATTAAAAAAATTAGTTCTCAAGGTGAAAAGATAAAAATACTTGCATGCTCAAAAACTTGTTTTTAAAAGTTATGCAGCAAGAATTTTTCTTGCGTTGTTTTGAAAGTTATACAGCAAGAATTATTTTTGTGCTGTTTTGAAAGTTGTACAGAATATACTTGCATTGTTTTGAAAGTTATACAGCAAGTTATACCTGCGCTGTTTCAAAATTTATACAGCAAGTTATTCTTCTCCTACTTTTATAATAATAAACAAACAATTTTAATGTTTTTTTAATGTTTTTTTAATGTGTTTTGCGCATTTTTATAGGGAAATCTAAATTTAAGTGCAAATTCTTTTTACAGACTATGGTTTAGTTGACAATATTTAAAGTCTTTAGCAGTGTTAAAATCATTTATTCCTTTAAAGGTTAAAATTTCATACTTTTCGTTAAGGCAGAGGTTACAGTTTTTCGAATTGGGTTTAACCTTTAAAGGAAACAACCTTTTGAACCAGAAAAATGAACTTATATCGAAATGCAGACACCAAAACAAATTCTTGTTGGCCAATTTTGACACTAATGACTGACGTCAAATGAAGTCATTGCATATACGTGAGAACATGATATTGAATATTAAACGTTAACTTTGTAAATTTTTAGTCAGTTGGCTGAAGATTGTGTTCAAAGAACGCATGAAACTTTGAGTTCCAAACGAAGTTGTTTTTTTCATTTTCCACACTGTATTTGCTCTATTATCTTATTGAGCACTCTTTAATGAAAAAGAAATTAAGGTACTTAGTACGCTTATTATATATATATATATATATATATATATATATATATATATATATATATATATATATATATATATATATATATATATACTAAATTCGAGATATATATATTTATTATATACTAAATTCGCGATATATATTATATATTATATACTAAATTTGCGAGAATCCGCCAACTTCATTCGGGTATCCTGTATACATACATAATGTATCCTGTATACATATAATATATATATGTATACAGGATACCCGAATAAAGTTAGCGGATTCTCGCAAATCCTTTTGTCTTGGCAGCCCAGGGACTCGAACCCGGGATTGTAGCATTTGATGCACCACGGGCTCTTATCCACTGAGCCACGTCGTCTGCAAAAGGATTTGTTAGAATCCAGGCAACTTCGGTATTTCGACCATCACGGCCTTCGTCAGAGGGATACCAGAGCCAGCATGGGACACTGAAAGGAACTCTGGTGCAGCTCAAGCTATATTCCAACAATGTAGAGTTCTTAACCGTTAAAAATTACAATGCAATTATCTTAAAAAATGAAACTACAATGACTTCGTTTACGTCATCAATCCTTTGTGTCGTATCGTAAGAGTATGTATTTGTTCATGTGTCTTCATTTGGAAATTAACTCGTTCTTTTTGTTTAAAAGATTTTTGTCTTTATAAATAGCTATTTCCAGTTTCTCTGACATACACAAATTACACTTCATCAATGCGCGGTTGTAGGGTGCACATTTCTTTATCACATTCCAGGGTTCGAATTAGAAAAGTAGAGTCTGTTCGCAAAAATTTCGGCACTCTGTAACGAAGTAAACCACCATCTAGATGTGGCCTGGGAACACTGTAGATCAATTAACATTGGCTTGTTCATTAGTAGCTACTTGTTTTTTGACGACAATTTGTATTTTTTTGTGACCTGCGAGCTTTACTTTTTCCTGCGTTATTATTTTTTATATTGGAGACAAGTGGGGGACGTTTAAACTCGTGAACCCCAAACACGAGAACTGAGCGTCTGAGCTAGCGACTCTCTTAGTTTTAACTTTCTTGTCACCGATAGCCGAAATAATGTTGCAAAAATGAAATAAGTTTATTTTTATAGCATGCTGTAAGAAAATATTCAAAATGTATAATTATTGTTTCAGAGGTTCTTAACCAGTTTTTGTGAACATTATTCTAATTTTATTTTTTTCTTTGCACACGCAACTTTACTCATAAGAAGTTAATAATATTAATTAAACTTGAGCTCCGATTGTGCATCATTCGATGATATCTCGTTGGCATGTGTTAGTAGAAAGGTATGTTGCAAGGAGGACATACGCCTCGCCCTCGTGGTATGTTGCAAGGAGGTAGTATCCTTGCCTCGTCTACTACATGTGCTAGAGAGATAGCATCGGATCGATAGCACAGTCGTTAGAGCAATCGCCCGGCAAGCGAGAGGTCGTGGGTTCAAGTCCCACTCAATCCATCATCTCTTGCAGCACTTGGGAAGGTAATGTGCAGGATTACTTATACAAATATTAATTAAACTATTGCCAGTAACCCTACATATAAAACATATATATATGTGAAGGAATTGTAACTTTTCTTTTCAAAATATTTCACCAAAAAATTATTTAACTTCTTTTCATGGTCAGAGCCTTCATACAGTTTACTTCCTTTTTTCAATTCTCAATAAAGAGCGTTGTAAGAAAAGAAAAATATATTTAAACAATGGTTAGCTGAAACCGTGAACTCCGTGTATTAACGTATTAACTATAATAAAAACTAGCTTTACATAACTAATTTACTCACCTTGTGTCTTAATTGGGCTGTGTTGTTTTCGATACGATCAGCCATTTTTTTCTTCCTAAAACTTCTGAGTTCGACTATATTTCCGATGTATCTTTATTATTGGTTAACAGGATGTCATACATTTTGCCCGCGTGATTTTAAACAATATCTTTGTTATCCTTTCTATATCTTTGTTTACTTTCTCTTACATCATCAGGCCGTTTTATGTACACGGAACAGAACGGTTTGCCAATCCTGTTTTTACCATATGTTTGAGTGCATTGCATATAATTATTATGATTACGAAGAACGACAAGGGTGAGTCCTGAGGACGAAGTTTGCAACAAAACCCAGGGGAAGTTTGTTTTTGTTTTGAGAGCAAAGTAAGCAAATATCAAGGCAATTTAGATTTGACCGTCCCAACAATCTGTTACGTGAATCACATGAAAACATAAAAAGGTTATATAGACATATAAAGGTTTTAAAACAAAAAAATTGCTGCTAAAATATTTGAATTATAAAATTGTATGCACTCTAAACTTTTTAAAAAAGTCAACTTTGTTTGTAAAGGTAAGGGGACACGAGGGACATTTTCATGCGGGTGCTATGCAACATGTCCCATAGCATGCGCATGAAAATGTTTCTCGTGACGCCCCTTCTCATTTGCTGCAGAATAGTGTTATGAAAAACTTTGATTTGAAAAATAGGCTTCATTCAACTCTTCTGATTCCTCGGATGTAAATTGTGATTTTTTCTTTTCTTTTGTAAGATCAGTTATGATAAGCTCCATCTGCTCATAAAACTTCCATTTCCTTAATGGAACTTCGCTTCCAGCACTTCGTTTTACCTCCTGAAGCATAAATGATTGGAGAGAATGGAAAGTTTTTGAGGTTGTCAGAGCTATATGCATTGTTGATTTTATTAACAAGATCTTGCTTTAAAACATCTTTTTTGTTTTTATTTTTGTAATAAACATCACTGCTATCCCATAACGCAGGATTTGCTTTATAAAAATTGATCAAAATTGTCTTTTCCTCATCACACAGCTTTTTCTTTTCCTCCGACATTTTTGCTTTCTCTCCTATCTTCTCTCTTCACTTGATGTTCGACCTCTCAAAAAAAACAAGTTTCTTGCATTTTCATTGGTCAATTACACTATGCCTCAAATGATTTTGCAACATATTTGTTGCATGATATGGGGACACGAGGCACAAATGTGCTGCAACAATAATTTTTGTCCCGGGACATGTTGCAGAAGGTGGGGACACGAGCAACATTTGCAATGCAACAAAATATTCATCAAATTTTGTCCCTGGAGCACTGGCACAAAATAGATTCAGATCTATTTTGTCCCCGAAGTTGTGGAGCAAAACTTTTGCGCCATGCAACATTTTTTTGCTCCATTGCAGTAAAAAGCAGATATGGGACACGAGCAATTATTTTCATGCGCGTGCAATGGAGCAGTGTTGCATAGCAGCACGCGCATGAAAATGTTCCTCGTGCCCCCTTAGCTTAAGTCTTGTTCAGTACGGTACTTTTCCCCGATCGGGTGAGTTTCACCCGATCAGGGGTAATCACCCGGCGATCGGGGGAGTCTGCAACTTTTCCAAATTAGTTGAGACTTACCCGGATCGGGTGGAGTACTTTTTATGAAAAAAAATTGTTTTGAAAAAGGGCAAGCCGCTGGACAAAAGTGCGGGCCAATTTTGTTTAGATGAAGTCACGTGCGGATGATAGAGGTACTGCATACTTACAGGATACACCAAAACGGCTATCTAGCTAACATAAACAAGTAGAGCTACTAGCTAGCTTAGATAACAAATAAGATTACTTAGACTAGCCAAGGCAAAAAACTAATGTAAAAAAATATTTGATAGAAATAATGATTGATACCCTATAGCTAGCCATAAAAAACAGGTTATTGGTGTAATGGCTTCACATATAAAAAATAAATTCTGAGCATGCAGGCGAACCCATTTATAATGTAGAAAGATAGGCCAAAACTTTTGTGAAATATGCCGTAACATTGATTAGAAGAGAGTCACTCGATTGACTGATTACTGTTCTGCCCGGATAATAAACGCTGCCCTGATTAAGTACGGCAGCTTGCCCCGGTTAAGAACAGGGCAGAAAATACATAATCAGGGCAACATAATCAGGACAGGCCGGCTTATTACCCAAAAAATATTATTTGGCACTTATAAAAGGAACATAATCAGGGCAGGCCAGTTTATATACGACAGTCTAATATTATTTCTCACTTATTATAGAACGAACATAATCGGGGAAGGCCGGCTTATGTATGACAGTCAAATATTATTCGAGACTTATTATAGAACAAATATAATCGGGGCCGACCGCTTTTATATCATTCGTCATCACTTCTGACAAGCAAATAGCCCTGGTGGCAAAGTTGTTGTTGTTCTCAAATGAAACGAAATTTCGTGGCAAATACTAAATTTTGGGATTCGCAAGTTTAATAACTTTTCACCAAACTTAATTCCCGCAAAAAGAATAATTTAGGTTCCGTGAAATTTAGTTACTTCAAAGTATATTATGTTGAAATGTATTTACTCTACAAGAGTACTTTATACTAAGAATTACGTCGAGACGTTTTTCTTTCGCCATGTCTAGTTTTTAGGGGTGTTATATCTTCCAGAGAATGTTTAATTCACAAAAGTTCGAAGAAAATGCCAATCACAGCCTGCCTGGCCAGCCATTATATCAGCGTTCATAATCCGGTCACCACGACATAACCAGTGCAAAAAAAACATAAACGGACCATGCGTACATAATCCGGCTGTCCCGGTTGTAAACAGGCCGTTTTCGCAATCTGGGCAGAACATTACTACAAGTTCAAAAGCTCCCCCAGAGCGCTTCAAATTTTCTTAGTACTAAGAAAATTTGCCACACTCACTCGGATCGATCGGGGTATTAAAAAGTAGTCCGCGCCGACTCGCCCGATGGGGGACTCCCGATATCGGGGGAGACTCACCCGATCGGGGAAAAGTGCCGTACTGTTATTTGATTGGCTATAAACATGTAATATCGACATAAACATGGAAAGCGCGCAAAAACATTTAATAATCGAGGTCTGCGCCGGCTGCTACATGTTAGATGTCCTGTGAACCTGTAAACAAAGCTAGAAAGATGACTGATACTACAAATGACAGTCATTTGACAATTAAAACAGATAAAAGTATTGAAGAACTTAAGACAGCAGGTAGCTAGCCTTTTTTTATTTTGATACCATAGCAACTCTATCTCTATCAAGTAAATTATTTCATCACTTCCAGGGCCAGGCAGAGGATAAGTAAGTAAGTAAGTAAGTAAAATATTTTTCCTGTCAATCGAGCTTGTACATTCGTTGAGGCTGCAAAATAAATATACGTTAAAGATAAAATAAATAATATACAATACTATTTAAATATACTTTTCTCTATCTTTGTTATATAATTAAATATATACATGTTTTTGTGTTTTTCAGTTTTATAAATTATATCACAGACAATAAGCTCAGGACAGAGGAAAGCCATAATGAATGAATGAAATGACGTATATTTCAGCAACTAACAGTTAATACAGGATGTTTTTTTTTGTATTTTTTTAAATGAATACACTTCTGCACATCGACATTACATCCCTATTCGTCAGAAAATTAAAAGTATATTGTGGCGCCGTAGATTAGTGGTTATAGCTCTCGTACTCTGTGCGGGAGACCGGGGTTCGATTCCTCTTGACGGCGATTCAACATGGGCGAGTGAATGTTACCATAGCCCCGGGTTAACCCAAGCCATGTGAGGGAAATTGGGAAGATGGCACACTGTGTGGGCCGTTGGATGTTGCCGGGGGTTGTCTAGTAGAGCGCGGGCTCTAATTGGGTCTGCATAGCTCAAAATGAGCATTAAATACTCTAGGACTCTCCATCTAAGCCATGGCCCCTCCTGGAAATAATAGACAGGGTATATCCCTCGATATTTGTGAGGCTAGCCATGTAAAATATGCACATCTATCTATCTATCTATAAAGTATATAAGTTAAAAACAGGTTAAAAATAGAATAATTCAAGCATTAACAAGTAAACATGATAAGAAGGAACAAAAAAAGGCTGGGAGGATAAAAGCAGGATAAATCTATGACAAACGGGCTAAAGCATGTCCCAATAAATATTCCTTCACAAAATTGCTTCCTCTCGTATATTCTTTGGCAGGCTGTTGAATGTCGAAGATGAAACTTGTTTGAACGAATTTTCGCAGACATCTCCTTCCAAGATAACTCCATTGTTTATTCTTCTCGATCGAGATGATTTTCGTTCCACATTGAGATAGCTAGGCAGGGATTTATCGTAGATTCCCTTATGCGTAAGTTTCAATAATGATAGCTCGATTCGTTGCTGCACTGGTAGCCAACCCAAGTCTATGACGTCAGCTGTGTTGCACCATTTATTCAAGACGAAAGATGCAGCACAGTTTTGAACTTTTTGAAGCCTCTTTACTTGGTAATTTGCTACATTTGTCAACAGAATATTACCATAGTCTAATTTGCTTAGTACTAAAGATTCTGCAAGTTGCTTACGTAGGATGTATGATGTAAATCTCTTCAACCTTCTGAGATTAGCAAGTATTCCATTACAGGATCTTATTGTCAATCCAATATGTTCCTTAAAGTCCATGTGTTGATTTAAGGTTACACCAAGAGTTTTCCATGATGTAACACGTTCAATGTTTGATTCCTCAGTTGTTAAAGAATCCAGGTCAATGTTGTCTAAGTTGTGAATTTTAGACAATCTGGTTCCAGAAAATAACATAGTTTCCGTCTTTGATCGGTTGAAGGATAAGTTGTTATCTAGAGACCAACTCTGTAAGTTCTGAAGATCTCTCCTAACGTTATCAATACATTCATTTATATGGACCACTTCCGAATGCGCGTAGAGCGTGGTGTCGTCTGCATACTGAAGAACTGTGGAAGTATTGACACAGTCACTCAGGTCATTAACATATAGATTGAAAATCATGGGACCCAGTATGGAGCCTTGGGGCACTCCGAAGACTACTTGAGATATGCTAGATTTTTTTATCATTTTTATGATGTATGTCATACAATGACCATATAAAAAATGTGGTCATTCTGTGGCTATTGGGGCATTAGCTGCCCTGGAAACTAACACATTAGTAAAAACTATCTGGGTGAAAGCCACCGTGGACGGCACAAAAACATTAAACAAGCACAAGACATAGCACAGGACTAAGCATGACAAAGACAAACACAAATGTGGCAAAAATAATAAAATGTAGGGCTTGGCTTTTAGGATTTGCTGCATGAGATAAAGAACAAATTAAAAAGACAAAACTTTATCAAATATGTCATTATAGTGTTACAAGTCTGGTGACATTAATACAAGCTTATAAAATATTTATTAAGGCATTTTTTCAGTTTAAGGCTTTTTTAGGCTAACAAGTTGAGTAGATGGAAAAACTCTTTGAATTTCTATCCAAGAACTAATAGATTGGTATCTTATGGATTTTAATCCGTATGTAGAAGTTCGGACACAACGATGATTAATTAATCCAATTTGATTTGCACGAGTATTGTATGTCAGGTGTATGTTAGAACATAGCGAAAATAAACAACAAGACGGTGTAAGGAGAGGAAAAGGTACAACGGGTAGTTGTTAACAAAGAGAGTGAATATGCTGGGCTGTCTTCTTCAGCCTTCATTTTGTGGTGTGTGCATATTCATGAGTTAAGGGCAATTTTACATGAGTAGTTTTAAAAAAGAGAGAAATGAAACAATGAGAAGTTGTAAAAAAGAGAGAGAAAGGAAACAACAAAAAGTTGTAAAAAAGAGAGAAAGGAAACAACGAAAAGTTATAAAAAAGAGAGAGAAAGGAAACAACAAACAGTTGTAAAAAAGTGTGAGAAGTTGTTTGAGACATACGCTTTACGAGACTAGGATAGGTGTCACTGGAGGAGAGTGTTATTAAATTGGGTACACGCACAGGAGAGTTTGTGTATTTTTGCTTGCCCAGCATCCTCACCCCTTTTCGCCAAATATCCCTTCATATTAACGTCACAACGTCGTTAAATGAAATACATTTGTCTTTCTAATGCTGTGTTTTTTCTGGGAACATTAGCAATTAAGATTTACTTTAACTTTTCATTAAAACTAGCCGGGGGACCCGGCGTCATACACCGGGTTGAGCCACAAGTAAAAGTGTTACCCAGCATTTAAAACCCCTGTGGCGCAATGAATAAGAACCGTAAATTGTGCCACACATTCAGGTGGAGCACTCTAGTACAGGTAAGTAAGTAAGTAAGTAAGTAAACATTTATTTACCTAAGAAATGACAGTTTACATTACTAAAAGAATAAATTAGCAATTAGGAAGGAGACTTTCCCGATAGCCAAGGCTAAACAAAGGAGAAAGCCACCAAGAAAAATGTGAAATATTTTCATATGTCAGTAAATACTGTAAGTTTACAAAGATTAAAATGAAAAAACATTGATTATAATTAGTATAAATGAAAATTCAGTACCATATAGTCAAATAGAAAAAAGTGATGAGACAAAATAATGAAGAGGAAAGCTAGTTGATGTATTGACTCATGTAGAAACTTGTAGCTAGGGATTTTATTGTGCTTAATTTACAGTTTGTGAGGTTAGTATCAGGATAATTTCTTTGCAGATTGTTCCACTGTAATTTGGAGATTCTAGAGAATGAAAAAGATCCAAACGTTGATGTGTTAACTGTTGGTTCAATAAGCAAACCAATTGTGTTACATCTAGTTTCATGAGAGTGTGAGATTCGATCAAATTTGAGTGAGGTAAGTGTGTCAGATGGGAGGTTAGAGTTTAGGAATTTGTGGATAAATTGAATGTTAAGGACTTTAACTAGGTCGAAGAATTTAAGAATTCCAAGTTCTGCAAATATAGGCAAAGATGGGGATCTTGGTTCACTGAAGGTGATCAGCCTAAGGGCAGCCTTTTGGAGGGTAAGTATTCTGTGGGCTACTGTGGTGTCTCGAGTGCCCCATACTTGGCAAGCATAGCTTAAGTGAGAACTAAAGATAGCATGGTAAATGTTTAGCAGGGATTTTAGGGGAACATAGTGACGAATTTTAGATAACATCCCATTGGCTCTTTGAAGTTTAGTAGCCACAGATGAGACATGATACTTCCAGGAAAGATGTTCATCAACATGAACACCCAGGTATTTCACACTTTTGCTAGGATAAATGCGCTTACCGCATAGAATCAAAAAAGGTAAAAATTCAAGCCTACGAGATTGGGATCTAAATACAAGAAACTCTGTTTTGCTGGAGTTCAGTGATATTTTGTTGGCGTTAAGCCAACACACAAGGCGTTTAAGATCAGCATTCATCCCTCTACAAAGGGATTCTAGTGATTTTGAGAATTTCAGCAGATGAGTGTTGTCAGCAAAATGATAGGTCTCTGACGATTTGATACAATTATGCAGATTATTAATATACAACAAGAACAGCAGCGGACCAAGAACAGAGCCTTGAGGCACACCATGTAGAATGGCTTTAAGTTGAGATTTGAATTCACCGATTGAGACATACTGGAGACGACCAGTTAAATAAGACCTGAACCAATCATTTGCTTTTCCCCGAATACCATAGTGATTTAGCTTGGATAGAAGGATTTTGTGGTCAACAGTATCAAAAGCTTTTTGTAAGTCGACAAACACTCCACAGGCAAGCTCACCTTTGTCAAGGCAATGTCTAATGCGTTCAACTATAGTAAGCACAGCCTGTGATGTTGAATGCTGTTTTCTGAATCCAAACTGTTTGGGATATAGGATATCATGGTTGTTGAGAAAGCCTATGATTCTGTTGTACATAACCTTTTCATAGATTTTCTCAATGTTTGACAATAATGAGATTGGTCTGTAATTTGACACATTTCCAAAGAAGAACCTTTGTTTTTGTAAACAGGCACCACTCTGGATGTTTTTAAAGATCTAGGAAAGATACCAGATTCAAACGAAAGATTGATCAAAATTGATATAGGTTTGGAAATATCATTTTCCAACAATCTTAGAATTTTGATTGGAATACTGTTTGGTCCAGAAGATTTTCCTGGAGAGATGTTGCCAATAATCCCGATGATTTCTTCTTGGGTAACAGGTGATAAGAAAATTGAGTCTGGGTTTGGGTTTTTGAGGTAGTCAGAGTACCTCTTGGATGTAGGTGGAATTTTGTTCCTAATAGAATTTGCTATGGATGTAAAAAAGTCATTAAAACTATTGGCAATATCAATCTGGTTTGTCTCAAGTTTACCGTCAACCTGAATGGAGGTAGGAATATTAGATTTCGACGGTTTCGTAGAAATAATGCTACGAACACCCTCCCAAATTTTGTGCATGTTATTTGAAAAAAGGTTAGAGTAATTGGTATAATGGTTTGTTTTACTTTGTCTGCATAAGCTGACAATCATGTTTCGGTAGCGTTTGAAAAGTTGTCGGAACTCTGATTTAGAATCTGGATCTTTGGCTTTAGTGAATTTCCGAAAATAAAAATCACGTTTAGACATGGATTTTATGATGGCAGAAGTAATCCATGGTTTTTGTTGGGTTTTGATTTGCCTTTTGGTGAGCCTGCCTGTGGGAACGTGTCTGTCAACAAGCTTTTGAATTTTAGAATTAAAAATGTCAAAACAGCTGTTTGGGTCAATTGGTCCAGGACTATTAAACTCAACACCCCAGTCAATACCCAGGTAATCTAAAATGAAATTATGTTCGTCAAATTTGGACCAGTTTTGGTATTGAATATTTTTTTCTGAGTTGTTAGTCAATTGGTCAGGTAATATAAAGAATTGAGGCAGGTGGTCAGAGATCATGTGAATAAGGTTACCAGAGATTGATGGTTGACCAGTGACAGAGAAAAAAATATTATCAATTAATGTCTTGGAAGTCGCTGTTATTCTTGTTGGTAATAAGATCTGGGGAAGTATAAGGTGGGAGCCGAGTATATCAATGAAGGCAGAGAGTTCTGCATCTTCATTGAGTTTTAACAAATTTTTATTGAAATCCCCCAGTAGAAGGATTTGTTTCTTTTCAATGCTGACTTTATTGAGCAAGGGTTTTAAGAAATCACGATTAAAGGAATTTGTTGACATACAAGGATGTCGATAAATGCTACCGACAATTAAGTTGGTTGTGTTAGGCAAGATCATCTCTGCAAAACTTGATTCCAAGTATTTAGATTGGTACATAATGTCATCCAAGTCTGTACGAGGAATGAAATTATACTGGTCAGAAATATACAACAAGCTCCCTCCTGCTGAGGATTCAGTGGGGGTGGATAAGCACTGGTAACCTTCTATATGGTAATTGAAAGTTGGTGGTGAGCCTTTGATAAAGCGGGTTTCAGTAATACCAATAAAAGAGAACTCATGTCTCAAAAGGGCCAAAAGGGTGTTAAATTCATCAAAGTGTTTAGCCATTGAGGCAATGTTAAGATGAAAAGCTGAGAGCGACCTTGGATTTAGATTAAGATTGTTAAAGTCCTCACATTCATAGTATTTACAACTAGTTGTATGAAAATTGATACTGTCAGCATCGTTGTCCATGCTATGAACAATACTATTAGAATCAGAAAGAAGGGATCTCACATTTTCATTAATACGGGATGTAGAATTTGGGGTTGGTTTTGGTTTACAATTTGATAGATGTTCTGAATCAAAAAATGGTAATGTCCTGTAGGTATACATATGTCGGTGAAAGTTCCGGGCAGCGTGCTTAGTACAGGTAAACAATGTCACGCATTCATGTAGGTACAATAACTTTTTCCAAAAAAAACTTTAGCGCAACTTCGGTTTAACCGAAACACAGGAAACAACCCGTCGTTAACACTGGACTGAGCGGTTAGTACAGGTAAACCGTTTTGCACATGTGTTTATGCTTAATACCCTTTTAGCACAGTTTACAACCTGTTGTTAACCCGTCATGGCAAAAAAAAATTATATAGTCAATATTATTTTTTTTTGCAGAATAAGTTGCAATAAACGTTAACAAATTAATCATGACACAGGGTACACTCTGTTTTTAAACGCCGGGTTAAGCCACAAGTAACTGTGTTACCCCGCGTTGAACACCAGAATAAGTGATTAATAAGAACTTTCAACTGTGTCACACATTCAGGTAAAGCGCTTTAGTACAGGTAAATGTTATGTAGTAAATTGAGTAAAGTGCGCACAATTCATGGTGTTTCCGGTGTAATAATTTTTTCAAAAATTCCACATTTTAAGCCAAAATAAAAACACAGATTGCAATTCGTTGTTACCCCGTCATAGCATAAACAGCTGGCCAACCTTTTTTATTTTTCAGAGAATGTTCCGGGTGAAAGTTCAAAAGAAATGTTACTCCAAGCTGGGTGTTTAGTACAGGTAAACAATGCGACACATCCATATAGCTAGGTGTAATAGTCTTTTCCAAAAAAATATGTTATCGCAACTTCAGTTACACAGAAAAACAGGAAACAGCTCCTTGCTAACACTAGACTAAGCGGTTAGTACAGGTAAACAGTGTCGCAGAGATGAGTATAGACGTAACACAATTTTTAAAAAACTTTATTGAGACTTGGGTTAAAAAAAATTCAGGAAAACGCCCTACGTTATCCTGTTCAGTTAAAATACTCAGCAATTTTATTTTGCAGCGTAAGTTTTCATAACAGTAATAAAAGTGGTAGCCGCCTAACTGCATTTATTTAGCATAAGAATTAAGAATTGTGTTGCAGCCACACACAGTGCATTTGGCTACTTTCACTTGTTATCCAGAGGTTAATATTGGCTAGGATAAAAAGCTGTTATACAAAGTGAATAGTATAGGCTAGCTAGCTAGGTGACTGTAGAATGATCCTTAAAAATCTTCGCTCCTAGCCAAAAATCCTAAAAATGGTGCGTTTAAGATTTGTACATGGCTAAAAAAACGTGACAATATATTTATCTTAACATGTAAACACATATAGAAAACAAATATTACAAAATAAAAAGGTTTAGAAGAACAAAAAGGTCAAACAGACCTAGAACCTTCACTGACCACGACCACTTTCAAAACCAAAATTGCCTTTGTCATCATGTTCCTTCGTTGGCATCGCTAGGCCGCGAAAATCTTGGATTGGTTTTTCAAAAAATCAGGCGTTTTGATTGGTATACTACGTGCAAGCGGTCAAAACAAAGTAATAAAACTGTCTTATTTGTTTTCTGTGGCTCCCGAGCGAAATTGGCGATTGAGATCACGGGGGTAATTATTATTAAAAATGGCGTATTTAAATAATGCCTTCATTTTAATCACTTAATTTATTTTTTTAATTAAGGTTAAGAACCTGATACACTTGTATAATATCACTGAAATATACCTTATAATATCAATATAATTTCTTAAAATATGTTTAAAATATGGTTATAATTTCTTACAGCTTCTTATAATATAGCTATAATATGTATAATTTCAACACCTGGTATGTGCGTCATAACCTCATAATTTGCTGCATGGCTATAATATTTGAATAAAATCAAACGAGTTTGATTTTAATAATATTGTTGGTGATCTGGTTTCGAATGCTCCTTGTTTGTGTGACAATAAATCTATTATCTGCTAGCATTGTTATGGCAACGATGTTATGAAATTAAATGAAATTATAACGATATTATAATAAATTATAAGTATATATATTGTAGAAAAATTATAACTGTATTATAGAATATATTTACTGATATTATACAAGTGTATCCTGGCCTTTAGTAAATTAAAATAATTAAATTATTTAAGGAAATGAATTAATTTCCTGAATATATTTTAATCAATAATAAGATTTTTGATTAATCAACCCCCTGGTTTTTAAAAATCGGTAGCCATTTTTGCGTGACAGACGGACAGACAGACGTATACAGGCATTATAATATAGATAAAATAAAAAACTTTGAAGGTATATCAATTAACAAAAAAAGTAAAAACCAACCCCTTCATATTTTTTTTTAATTCCAAGGGTTTTCTTCACTTTGTCGGTCATCAAAAAACAAAGAACAAAATGTTTTTATTTCTCCTATATTTAAAATCATGTTCAAAGAATGTAAGAAAAGTGTACATTCAGCATTTTCATCCTGGGATGAAAAAATTATTGTCATGTTTTCTTTATGATTTCTTCCCGCAGCCCTCAAAATTAGCCCAAAAACCTGTTGGCAGTTTTTTGCCGTCGCGAAATGAAACTGCGCCAGCAATTGCCGATTGCTGACGCTAATTTTGAGGGCTGTTCCCGGGATGAAATAAATTGGAGTGTTAACATGCATTTTTTTTCTTGATCTAATTCCGGGATGAAATTTCATCCTGCCTGAAAGTAACAAACGTTGTGAGGATTTTCACTAGAGACAGGGGTGAATTTGTCCCGGGATTAGATTTCATGTGTTTTCAAGAGCTTTTAAATTACATGTTTTTTTTATAAGTGTTTGAAACCAATCACTATATATTATTGCATATCATCTTTAAAAGCGATCCTGGATCTGGTTTGTTAGCTTGAAGAAACGGGTCAGGGTAACACCAAGTATATATGTTATTTTGTAATAAAACATTCTTACATTTACACAGATTGCCCTACCAACAATCTGGTTAAAATATGTTGAGACTACACAAGTTTCTCACCACAAGTAATTGCATAGGCTATTTCTATATTAGATTCACGCATTTTAAACTTGTCGAAGTTTACTTGGTAATGTTCAGAGTAGACTTGGATATTTTGTTGAGTCCAAACTCTTGAAATATGCGAACTGACGTCAGCATGGCCATTTTCTGTAAATATCGGGGCACTAACGGGTCTGACAAGGATTATTTTGTGGCGCTGGACGAGCTAGAGAATACAACTATCACATATTTGTGTCCATATTTTTGTCCAGGATTGCAGTTCAAATAAAAAAAACAGTCTGATTCTAATTTTCGTAACTTATGCAAGAAAGGAAAAGAAGATAAGTCATAAACTTATTGCCTAATTAAGCTACTGTAGCCAAATTATGCGTTTATCAAAAATATTTCAGGGAAAATATGAAAAACATTACCAAAATCTGGAAGGGTGTCAATAACATTATTACAAACAAATCATCAAAATCTGAACATACAACTTTATCTTTGAACATTGATGGAAATGTTACCTCAGACCCTCTTTCTGTTGCTAATGAATTCAATACATTTTTCTCATCCATTGCTGACAACATTAAAAAGAAAATTCCTCGTACTCCTAATACTTATAAACAATTTCTTAAAAATCCAACAAGAAATTCAATATTTCTTTCACCTGTTTCTTCAGATGAAATTGAAAAATGTTTTTCCATGCTTGACTCTAACAAGGCTAATGGTCCTCCTAGTATCCCATCTAGAGTACTGACTATAGCAAAAAAAGAAATTTCTATTCCTTTGGCAGAAATAATCAATATGAGCTTCACTAAAGGCATTTTTCCTGAGAGAATCAAAGTTGCCATGGTTCTACCTGTACACAAAAAAGGCAGCAAACTTGACTGTAACAACTACCGCCCAATATCTTTATTATCCAACATTGATAAAGTGTTCGAAAAACTGATTTATAAACGTGTTTACCATTTTCTTACTTTACAAAAAACCCTTTTTACGCACCAGTTTGGCTTCAGACGTAACTACTCTACATCCCATGACCTTCTAAATATGTGTCAGAAAATTGCTCATGCATTAGATAAAGGAGATTATGCTTGTGGAGTTTTTATTGACCTTCAGAAATCCTTCGATACAGTTGACCATAATATCTTACTTGATAAACTTTTAACACTATGGAATTCGTGGCAATGCTCATTCCCTATTTAAGACCTATCTAAACGTTTGTTACTTTCAGGCAGGATGAAATTTCATCCCGTAATTAGATCAAGAAAAAAATGCATGTTAACACTCCAATTTATTTCATCCCAGGAACAGCCCTCAAAATTAGCGTCAGCAATCGGCAATTGCTGGCGCAGTTTCATTTCGCGACGGCAAAAAACTGCCGACAGGTTTTTGGCTAATTTCGAGAGCTGCGGGAAGAAATCAGAAAGAAAACATGACAATAATTTTTTCATCCCAGGATGAAAATGCTGAATGTACACTTTTTTTACATTCTTTGAACATGATTTTAAATATAGGAGAAATAAAAACATTTTGTTCTTTGTTTTTATGATGACAGACAAAGTGAAGAAAACCCCTGGAATTAAAAAAAAATATGAAGGGGTTGGTTTTTACTTTTTTGTTAATTGATATACCTTCAAAGTTTTTTATTTTATCTATATTATAATGTCCGTATACGTCTGTCTGTCTGTCCGTCTGTCACGCAAAAATGGCTACCGATTTTTAAAATTATTACACCGGAAACACCATGAATTGTGCGCACTTTACTCAATTTACTACATACCATTTACCTGTACTAAACGCTTTACCTGAATGTGTGGCACAGTTGACAGTTCTTATTAATCACTCATTCTGGTGTTCAACGCGGGGTAACACAGTTACTTGTGGCTTAACCCGGCGTTTAAAAACAGAGTGTATCCTGTGTCATGATTAATTTGTTAACGTTTATTGCAACTTATTCTGCAAAAAAAAATAATATTGACTAATTTTTTTTTGCCATGACGGGTTAACAACGGGTTGTAAACTGTGCTAAAAGGGTATTAAGCATAAACACATGTGCAAAACGCCTGTACTAACCGCTCAGTCCAGTGTTAACGACGGGCTGTTTCCTGTGTTTCGGTTAAACCGAAGTTGCGCTAAAGTTTTTTTTGGAAAAAGTTATTGTACCTACATGAATGCGTGACATTGTTTACCTGTACTAAGCACGCTGCCCGGAGTAACATTCATTTTTGAACTTTCACCGACATATGTATACCTGTACTAGAGTGCTCCACCTGAATGTGTGGCACAATTTACGGTTCTTATTCATTGCGCCACAGGGGTTTTAAATGCTGGGTAACACTTTTACTTGTGGCTCAACCCGGTGTATGACGCCGGGTCCCCCGGCTAGTTTTAATGAAAAGTTAAAGTAAATCTTAATTGCTAATGTTCCCAGAAAAAACACAGCATTAGAAAGACAAATGTATTTCATTTAACGACGTTGTGACGTTAATATGAAGGGATATTTGGCGAAAAGGGGTGAGGATGCTGGGCAAGCAAAAATACACAAACTCTCCTGTGCGTGTACCCAATTTAATAACACTCTCCTCCAGTGACACCTATCCTAGTCTCGTAAAGCGTATGTCTCAAACAACTTCTCGCACTTTTTTACAACTGTTTGTTGTTTCCTTTCTCTCTTTTTTATAACTTTTCGTTGTTTCCTTTCTCTCTTTAACTTCTTGTTGGTTCCTTTCTCTCTTTTTTACAACTTGTCCTTGTTTCCTTTCTCTCTTTTTTAAAACTACTCATGTAAAATTGCCCTTATCTCATGAATATGCACACACCACAAAACGAAGGCTGAAGAAGACAGCCCAGCATATTCACTCTCTTTGTTAACAACTACCCGTTGTACCTTTTCCTCTCCTGAACCGTCTGGTTGTTTATTTTCGCTATGTTCTAACATACACCTGAGCTGGAAACATCGTATCCTTACTGGGGTACACGCACGATGACGCACCATAAACAGTAGACTCGCAAATGCTGTCCAGCATAAACACCAAAAAAAAATTACATAAAACATTAGAGAATGAAGTAGGCCAATTGCTTCCACCACTGGACAAAAACCTTGTTGATTCATAAAGCCAAATCGAATCAGCGCAAGGAAACCGTGTAGCTTAAAGCAATTAATTGGACAGGATGTCAGGTGAAGATTCATGTCCATGCTGACCCACTCGATGACGTTACCATTATACCAACAGACGTCAACGATCCAGTAGTGATAAGGTCGAACATAAAAAAAAGAAAATAGTGTTAAAAATGCATTGGGTGGGTGGGTGGGGAAATCTTTAGTTGTTTTTTCAAGACAATCTTGTTGTCAGCTTAGGTCAGAGGCCAATTTGATGTGAAATTCTTAATTTATATGCCATTGGTAACAGGCCTGGTTAATTGAGGCAATACCCAATGTGGTTAAACAAAACATCATGCACCAATTTTGAAGCTCAATATAGTGTTTTTATATTTTAGTTCACTCAACCAGCTAGCAACCCAACTGGAAACTGCAATTAACATGAGCTAAACTATGTTTAGCTCCATATAAATTTAAACCTGTGCAAACATTATTCGATCATTATTTATGGTTATGTTTTTTCTCTCAGGCACCATCGTTCTGCGTTTCTTGTTTGACTTGTGCTCACAAATTAAAAAAAATCACTTTAAATTATCATACGCAAAGTTAGCAAAATTAAGGTTTCATCCCGGACGACATCTCTCATCCTGGGATGAAAATATGCTGATTTCATCCTGGGATGAAGCTAACGTGTAAACGTGCTCTGAGAACAGTAAAGAGTTTTTGTCCTATCTCTAAGTCATCTGGGGATATTTAGCATCAAAGTTGCTAAAAATGACTAATTTTTGATGTTTTATGTAGATCATGCAGTTTTAAACTATTGGTAGCAGGTGCAATATTTATATGAGGTTTCCCGTATGTTGTTTCTAGGGACTCAGGACTGCATTGATCCCCATTACTTTCGGTGGAGTTTCAAAATTTTGGTCAAAATTTCAGATCTACAAAAAAATTAAAAAACAGGAAAAACTACGAAAAAAGGAAACAAATCAGAAGCAAACAATTTTATTTATTTATTTATTTATTTAAAACATATTTATACAGGGTGGCTACCGTCAATTTAAAAAATAAACTGCTATCAATGGAGGCCCTGTGTATAAGATAAATAATGATAAAAAATATATATTTTTAAATACATAAAAAGATATGTTAGTGATTAGTATATACATTAAAATCAATTAGAAAAGAAAGAATGTGAACAACGCTGTAGCACTAAATGATGATGTAAGACAGGAAAATAGTAGGAACTGAGAAAAAAAATCAAATAAAAATAATTCATATACCTCTATATGTATCTATATATACCTCTATAAAAGAAACAAAACAGGAGCAAACAAACTGGTAATTGTTATATAAAATCTTTTCTTTTTAAAACAAAAACAAAGAAATTTACAAATAATAATAAAATAACAAATATGGTTAATAACCAATCAAAATGAACAACAAAAGTAAACGTTGTTTGTATTAAACTTATAACAAGTAAGACTGCATAACGAATTTATATCTTGCATGGATTATATTTCCGTTTTATTTCACATTTGAATGCTGCCATCATTTTGTGACACCATTTCTATCAATTTAAAAATTTTTCACAAGTGTATATTTAATTTCGCGGATGGGCAAAATGGTATATTTCGTGGATGAGGTTTCGCGGATGAGGTTTTGGATTAGTTTTTTTGTTATTTTTAATCTTCGAATAACGGGTGAATAAACAGAACAATATAAGGAGTTGTTCATTCAATCACCTCATCATAGGTTATGATATGGTCTCATATAGTTATTTGGTTTAAAAACAATATAAAAGAACTAAAGAATTAGCTTTGGAAAAACTAGCAATTCACAATAAACATAAACTAAAAATGAACTTTCAACTTTATAATAGTAACAACAAACGTTAAAAAATATAATCAGTCAACAAGATCAGAAAATGGGTCTTGGTCAGATGGCGGTTCAATTGATAAGGCATTGTTTATGCCACCCATTTTAAAGCCATTGATTATGGATTCGCAAGAGTTTTGTAAATGATCATATAAACCTAAAAGCCATTTGGCATGAATCATATACATTGGTTCCTTCATCGATTTGTTTAACAACAGTTTTGCTTGGGAATTGACAGTGATGGCTATAGGCTCGAATTTATCTGTCATATTATTTAGTATATGCATTACAATTACACAACTGTTTTCTTCTATAACTTCAGTAACTTTTTCTGTGACTTAGCCCTTAAAAAATCAAATAAAATCATTCGATTTTTTTTTTAACATATGGAAATGCGATATTTTGTAAATGTTGGAATGCTTTGTATTTGTTGCTCCAATGATTTTCGGTACATGTAACGTCAAAATTATCAGGAAAATCTACACCTTTTGGAAGACAACATTCAGTTTTCCTTCATATATCAGTTGCATAGGCAGAAACAATCCAGACATAGTTCCCGTAAATGTTCCTGTAATTTGCTTTTTCCCCTTTCCAACTAGAGGCACCTTAGAAGCTCCTTTTTCAAGGTGTGCGACTTTAGTGCAGATGTATATAGTAGAGGTTTTTGATCAAAATTTATGATGAGATCTTTTGAAAGCTCGTGCCAAGCCTGCAGCGCCTCGATTGCAAAAACAGGTGCCGCATTCAAAGAAAACGAACTCATCTTTAAAGTTGCCTGCGGGAAGTTAGTTTGCTTGTTATTGGCCAATGTTAATCAATTTGGTTCGTGCAAATAGTCGCCAAGTGATGTAGCTAAATTTAAAAAAATTACTTATTATATTTTAAATTCCAGATAAAAAGGATTGTGAGAACGACTGGAAAATTAAGGTGCAGTAGCTAACAAAAACTACGATCGCAGTCTTCATAAAAGAGTTAACCAAATAAAAAAATTAAGTTTGTCTTCACACAGACTGGAAATGTTAACAAAAATACATATATTGGATTTTCATTGCAACCTCATGTGGTTGTTTCGAGAAATCTTCTAAAGGATCATTCTAGAAAAACGTTTCTTCCTTCACATTAAACATGTCACATTTATTATCTTATATTTCTAGGCTTTAATCTTAGATGCTTTCTAAAAATCATGCTCTTTTCTAGCGAGAAGAGATCTCAAGTAAACAAAACTTTAGCATACAGAAATGAAACAAAAGAATCATTCATCAAACCAAAACATAAACTGTGCAAACAGCAATGGATCAGAGACGTTTTCTTAAAAATCTATTGTGCCATGGCTATAACGACGTTACAACTGCGCATGTATTTTCTTTTGTTTTAAGCCAGTTTTTGCAACACATATTTTCCACTTTCTCTCAAAAATACAGAAGTTTTCTCCTTGCTTTTAATGTTTACATATCTAAAATGATTGGCTAATGACACTTAGAAGCCACTTAGACCTCAGCCTCAAGAGGATATGTATTTGGATGGCTTTTAAAAAACGTAAACAAACGCAAGTGTGCCGCAAATCTGTGTATATCCAGTGAACTTTGCATCTCGCACAGCTTTAAAGGACACTGGTGAGTTATCTCCTGTTCTTTTATACCTCCATGGATAGAAATTTAAATATTTTACATGTGTAGTTTGAAAATATACAAAAAAGGAAACAATAATCCTCATCGTTATAAAAACACAAAAAGGACAGCTGGGTGGCTAAAGAACTGGAGCAACTATGTACTAAAATTATCGCGTCGTAAACTCTTCAAAAAATGTTCTCAAAACAGTACATTGCAAAAACAAACTTGTTTATTATTTGCAAGAGCTAAAAAATATAATTTTCAAGACTTGAAAAAAGGTGTTAAAAAGTTCATAAATACAAAAATTACGAACATAGAATTTTTGACTTTCTTAGGGAATAAACTTTAAAATCTTTCAAAACTTTGTATTGCTAAGAATCGCCATTTTAGATTATTGAATACACCGACCGACGAAAAATCGCATTTTTTGTTCCACAACGAAAAAAACATTTAAACCAATACACAAAAATGTTTTTATATATATAAGCAATTGAAATTCTAAAATGAGGCTTAAGGATGCTCATGAAAAGTACTTTTTCAGGCTCAAAATATGCTTAGGTTATGCTTATGGCAAAAAGATTTATTGGAATATGCCCATGAAAAACACATGATCAGGCTCAAAATATGCTTATTTGAAAAATGACTGAGTTTTCATTTTCCATATAAATAGAGCTAGCCTGTCTCGTGGTCCACTCGCCTGTGTCTGCCATGTTGCGTTTTCTTGAGGGAAATTGTTGTCATGGGTATTGCGCATTGTTGGAATGTGTGGCTATGATTCTTTAAATCTCCACCTTCATGATATAATACTATTTCTTTTTTAGTTAAAGCAGCCCATAATATTGTAAACACGAGCAGACAAAATGAGTCCAATTACAATGACATTAGTGATGATAACACTGTGTTAAAGTTTAAGAAGTTATCAGAAAATGCAACAACTCCTATTCGAGGATCTCAAAATGCTGCAGGTTTGTTTACTGTTTGCCTATAGCTAGTTTTACTTGTTATTGTTTCACAAATTTTTTTCTTAAATTAAAACTTTATTTTAAAGGTTTTGATTTATGCAGTGCTGAAAACAAAGTAATTGCTGCAAATGGTCATGGCATAGTTAAAACTGACATAGCAGTGATGTTACCCAAAGGCACATATGGTAGAGTTGCACCCAGGTACAGACACTATATAAGTTGGTGTAGTACTGGCGATATTTGTGAATATTTCTATTACTACAATATTTACAATATTTAATTAAATTTTTATAAATAACAGCATTGTGGAATAAGTGAAAAGTTCAATCTGACCTGTCAGTAAGTTTGTTTATAAACCTTAGGATATAAGTGTAAAGGTTTTCATTTCATTAGTTATTTGGCTAATTGTTTTGATAAGATTATTTATGTGCATTTAAACTTTCATTTTGGATCCATTGGAAGCTTAATGTAAATATTATCTGTAATCTTATGACCTAAGGTCTGGATTGGCAGTGAAGAATTTTGTTGACGTTGGTGCTGGTGTGGTTGATTACGACTACCGTGGTAATGTTGGTGTTGTTCTCTTTAACCATCTGCACAAGGACTTTGAAGTTACCAAGGGAATGAGAGTGGCACAGTTTATCGTCGAAAAAATATGCATGCCAAAACTTGTACAAGTTGAGGTAAATTTGTAATGTTCAGTAATGTGGCTTAAACCAGGATTTTTTGACCTGCTTTCTTTAGAAGAATGAAAAGTTTGTATAAAATGTTTTATTAAAAAATAACACTCTTGTGCCATGAACAAATCATTAGCCTAAGTCACACAACCAAATTAATTAATGGGTCTGATTAATTAATTAATCTAAATCTGATGAATCTGAAAATAATTAATCTGTGTGACTTCAGCGAACTATTTCTTCATTCAATTCAAATAGAAAATTCAGATTAATTACTTCATGTAATGAATCTTTTTGATTCATTACATGGATTCAACAGATGAAGATTAATTATTTGAAAACTCCCGTGATCACACTACAGATTAATTAAACTGGATTAATTAATTAATTAATTCCGTGTGACTTAGGCTATTGTCTAAAAATGAAGCCATATCAATAAATAACTGTCGTCAATAGCCTAAATCTTGTAAATTTGACTAAAATTTGCCTTTTTTGTTTCCAATTTTAAGGTTTTTATAAAATCTCTTTTCTAGGAATTAACCGAAACTGAAAGAGGCGAAAATGGATATGGATCAACGGGACTACACTAATGTAACATAGAGACAAAACTTCCTGTACATAATATTTTATTTATACACCACGGCGGTTTTCCATTTTATTAAAAAATATTTACTATTATCATGTCTTCGTAGTAACGTTTTTAACAATTCTGTTTGTTGTGCCTGCATTTGCATTAAAGTTTGCTGAAAGTATTCTTGTTGCTTATTCATTTGTGTCTGCTGATGTTCATAATGTTTTTCCATCAACTGTCTCTGAGCATGTGCCTGATCACGTTGAAATTCTATTTCCTACCTTCTCATTTCCAATTCCTTTTCCCTTAACTTTCGTTCTTCTTCTTTGGTTCTCTCCATGCTCTTATTTCTCTTCTTCGAATACGTTATTGTGATAAATTTTTGCGCGGATTAAATTTCGCGGTTGAGCTCATCTGCGAAAATCGAGCATTTCGCGGGGACTTAATTTCGCGCTTCGACATTTTGACTATTTTTTTGAAACTTGAAAAATTACCTTATGCGTACAAATTTTGGCGAGCATTTAATTTGGCGATAGACCAAATTGGTTTTTTTGGCGAGCATTTAATTTGGCGATAGACCAAATTGATTTTTTTTGGCGAGCATTTAATTTGGCGATTGCAAAATTATCTTCATTTTTTATGTTGCTTACAAATTTTATCTTATAAGCTTTAAAGGACAGAAAAAATAAAAAAAAGCGTTTTTTTTAAACAAGAACATATTAAAACAAAAAGAAGTCATGTAAAATTAAGCCTAGTTTTAATAGACAGCTTGCGAAATTTACAAGTACACACTGCCGAAGATCACCACTCGTCCTAGGCGGATTAGAAATCTCTTGCTTGGTCACTGTGACAATGCCAGGGACTGTTTTGAACCAATTGCTTATTGGAAGGTTCAGACAATTATAAGAAAAAAACGTCGAACCGAAAAATGAAGAAATAATTGGTTGCTTTTTACATGTTGAAGCAATTGACGAAGCAGTCATTTTTGAGCCCAAAAAGAAAAAGAAGAAACCTGCAAATACCATCAAGACATTAAAAACTTCTTTATGGCCAAAACAAATCCCGGAATTAACCAAAAGAAAAATCAAAAGACAAAAAAACAACAATAATATTGTAATTAATGATTAGTTATCAAGTAAGTTGTATTAAAACCCTTGTTTTTAAAAATGACGACGTTCCGAAGAACACATTTTTTGTCTGTGAAAGAGTTGAATTTTTATGCATTGAATTTGACGAAAGATAATAAAAAAAATTTTAGCGATCATTTATTTTGGCGATGGATGAAAAAAATTAAATTTGGCGAGCACTTAATTTGGCGATTTGAGACCAAAATCGCCAAATTTAGTGCTCGCCAAAATTTGTACGAATAAGGCCTTAAGGTAGCTCTCGGTTAATTTTCGTGACAAACAGCCAAATCTACTGAAACACGACGTCCAAATCAGCCAGGCCAGGCGAAAAAGTAGATACTTTTATAATCGATGTCGAAGGGTAGTTTATTTTGAAAAATAGAATAGATTACATCTCGTAATTTTCACTCGTTTCTGTGACAAAGGAAGTAAGGGAAAGTACGAAAGCTTGTGGAAGTGGAAATTTCAATCGGAAATTTTCTTATATAAATTTCGCGGGGACTAATTTTCGCGGATAAGGTTTTTGGTTTCAGGGGGTCTTATCGCAAAAATAGTGTTTTATCATTTTTTGGTTATTTTCTATTGAAATAAATTCTATTACCCTAGATATCATAATTAAAGGAACATTTCATTTACATTTCAGTATGAAAAAGCCTTAAAAATACTTAGCAAAAAGACTATATTTTTCAGGTGGCAAAAAATTAACAATTAGTGACTAAATTTTGTTTAATTTGTTAAGAGTTAACTTAATGTAAATTTATCCTATACCAACGCTTAATGTGAAAAGTATTTTGCAAATAAGAAGCTTTATGTATAGAAGTCCTGCGAACACAACAAATTTTATGAATATATGTAACAAACAAAAGACAAAAAAACACATTAATCTTCAACATCTTCATATCTGATGATAAAAAGAATCGTTATCAGCATTTTCACATCCAGTGAATGCATGTGGGGCTAAAAAGAGGATCGAGAAAAACTAATCTTTAAGATCGTAACGATGCTACAAAGATTATTTCACATTTTTAATGAATATAATCCTAACGTTGTTTCTACTATCAGTTCTAATAAGAAGATTACCAAGGATTTCGGTTGATGCCATTCTCGTCCCCAGAGCTCTTTGAGATTAAAACCTCGAAAGTAGCTCTGGACCTGTCTGGTCACGTGATGAAAATATGCCACATTAGTTATTCAAACATTTGACCCGTGGGGTCAACATCGCACCAAAGAAACTAAGTATCATCACCAGTCTGTAAACCAGCAATAAGACAGCACAACACCGTCAAAAAATGTTTATATAGTTTATATAGATTATAGATTGAAAGTTATTGAAGCAATAACTAAAATCTTCATTCTTCTTTCTTCATATTCAGCACAAAAATAACGTTTTTTGCAGATTGGAGGTTATTAAAAAAATAACCAAATCAAAACCTTCTTTCTTCATAAATATAATAAAAATTTCAAAAATATAATGAAATGGAACCATGGACAAAATGAATCTAACATGAATGAATGAATAAAAACATGGCAAGGATCAGAGTTTCATATCGCCCAAATCATAAATGCGAGTGAATCAATCAAATCAGATACATAAATACATGTATATCTACCGGTCAAAATGACAGTAAAATGGAAAGTGGGGTGATAACTTATTTACAAAACATTCTTAGAAATACACTTTTTTATAAACAATGTCAAATTTAAATAATTGGCCCGAAAATTGCAAAAATTTTAAACAATTGCTAAACAATTTGCATGGGGTGAATAAATGGTCAAAAATTAAGCAATTTGCTTTGCAAAGAATCGGTCAAATAACAAACAATACTTTGGAACAATTCGCCCTGTGTAATCTTATTAAAGTAAACAATGACTAAACAATTTTGGGGGCGTTCTTCATAATATTAGCTAAACAATAGCATATGCAATCATATCTCTAACTCTAGATTATACGATATAATAGCTTAAGATTTGTATCTTATTTTTACGGAAAACTGTAAATTCTTCAACGGCGAAAGGAAAAAAAAAATGTTTTGGGCAAAAAATCAATTGTTTATAAAAAAAGTGTACTAATTTACTTAATATTATGGTAGAAGAGGGGGTAAGTTGCTTACTTATTTAACTTTTTTATATATATACCTTACTTATAATACATATTAATAAATATTGAGATGGAAATTAATCGAAAAAGTTGGAAAAAGAAAATTATTAGTTAGTGATTCGTTGATTTCGTGTAATTAATAAAGTAAATTCATAGAATCTCCATTGCGCACGAGTTTAACAGTTACTGCATTGTACTCTAACTTTTTAATGAACTCTGCGACGGAGAGAGTTGTGAAAATCAAATTTTCGTCAAATAAAAACATTCGAATGTCAAATTTGAAGAGAGATTTTTTGTTCTGTTTTGTTACGTTTATTTTTCGTACACCATCGAGTCATCATCTCTGTCGGCTGTAAAATAACGAAAATGATCACAGATGACATGTACGAGATTGATTGCCATCATTATCGACAAGACCTTGAAATCTACAATTTTTCTTCATTTGCGAGAGACTACCATGCCTACATGGATATTTGGAGTCCATTAATTGGAGAAACTTTGAAATGCAACAGGGAACCGACAAATGAGGAAGTGAAAACGCTAAAATAACAAAGATGGATTTTCTTAAAAAGGAAGTTATTGTAGGGCACATCCCAAAATGCATTTAAAAAGGTTCATCCATGTTCTTAACCTTACCTCAAATCTTTTTACAAGTTGAGGTTGTTGGTAAAAGAATTAACCGTGGAGGAGGATATGGAATGGAAACCCCAGTTAATTATCGTTTTATGGCGCCTTCAAAAGCCTTAAAGTGGCTGCTGAAAGAGATAGAGAAAGCAAAAAAAGAACTGAATGATTGTATTAATAAATGTTTAAAGTAATAAAGTAAATAAAAAAAAGTTGATAAACGAGAATTCTTTACCTTGACCAATAAAATCTTAAAGACTTTCTCGAGGTGTCCGCTAATTAGAAAGGAAAAATCGCCAAAAAGGCCTTTTGGTGAAAAAAAATGTGTCCGTTAATTGGAGTGTCTGCTAATTGCTTGTCCGCTAGTTAGAAAGTTTTCTATGAAACTTTGACTAGGATTCGTCCGGTGTAATGAAATTTGTCCGATAATTGGAGGTGTCCGCTTTCTAGAGTATCCGTTAGAGAGTACTGTATACAGTGTGTCGCAAATCCTGAGAAGCGCACACAGTGTTTTAGCATTTCGGGTGTAATGTATTTTTCAAAAAATAACTTTCCCACAGCTTTCACTGAAAGTGGGTCGCAAATCCTGAGAAGCGCACACAGTGTTTTAGCATTTCGGGTGTAATGTATTTTTCAAAAAATAACTTTCCCACAGCTTTCACTGAAATAAAAACACAGGTTACAATCTGTTGTTACCCCGTCATAGGAAAAACAAATGGCCGGCATCTTTTTATTTTGCGGAATAAGGTCTCGTAAAAGTTTAAAAATTAATCGAGATACCGCGCTAAGTGCTTAGTACAGGTAAACCATGTCGCACATAGGCGTAATACCTTTTTCCAAAAAACTTTATCACAACTTCGATCTAAATAAAAACACAGAAAACAGACCGTCATTATCCTGTCCAGCTAAAATAATCATTCAGCAATTTTATTTTGCGGAATAACTTTTTATGAAAGTAGTTGTTACAAAATTAATCGTGGGCAAAAAAACAAACCTAGTTGTTTAATTGCGAAGCAATAAACTTTAGACTTTAGCTGCCAAAGACAGGGGCGTAGCCAGCGTCAGTCGGGCTCTGCGATCGACTGACCTACTTTTTTCATCCCCAACACGTCGTTTTTTCCACCGCCCCCGCCAACGCACGACGGACGCACGGATTGCGCTTGCACAAATCTTCTCCCACGGGCTTCGCGCTTCGCACGTCGTTTTCGCAGGATTTAACAGCATCTACTTTGTTTTGCAGGCTGGAAGTGTTGAATCTCTACTTTGTTTCGCAGATAGCCTATTTCGCAGATTACCTGCGAAAATTATGCCTTTGTACGGTCATGTGTCTTCCATTTATGGTAATTTTGGACGCATCCTATTGGCTATTAAAGTTGTTAAAAATTCTCTCCATATATGGCTATAGAAATTACGCGAGAAAGTCAAAAATGAAAACAAGGCTAGCGAAGCTGTGAAGGTGAAGAAAGCATGATGTTGCTGTCAAACGTGGAGCCGTATTTAGCTTTAACTTGTATAGAGCTTCACGAAAATTCTCTATACTCGAACCATCCAATTTTTGTATCTGTATGTCAATCTTCAGATTTGTTTTCCTGTGTAGAAAGCACTTTTAAGTTTTCAGTTAGCTAGCCATTCCTCTGTACTGTAGACATCAGATCTTGTAGCTATACAGAATGAAGTTATTCTTATAAGCCCTTAACAGTTTATTTAAGAGAAATATTTTAACTTCTTATCCTGACTGTGGTCAGCTATGATTCAAGACGGTTTCAAATCAGAAGATTTTTCCTCATCTGCCTTCAAACAAAAATTTACGGCCTGTGTCTATTTTATTTTGCAATAATGACAAACATTCTGGGCAATTTAAACCTAATCATTTTGTCCCTTTAGTTTCTTTAAGTTTGAGTAAAGCTACGTTTAATGTCTGTAACACGATGTGTGGAACATATTATTGGCATAAGGGTTTCCAATGATTTGTTTGAAGACATTTTGTCCATGGTTCCATTTCATTATATTTTTAAAATTTTTATTATATTTATGAAGAAAGAAGATTTTGATTTGGTTATTTTTTTAATAACCTCCAATCTGCAAAAAACGTTATTTTGGTGCTGAATATGAAGAAAGAAGAATGAACATTTTAATTATTGCTTTAATAACTTTCAATCTATAAAAAACATGATGGTGTTGTGCTGTCTTATTGCTGGTTTGATTACAACCTTGCTGATAAATATTTTAATGTATTTTATGTTGTCATTTATTCCCCTTTTTCGATCAATTGTTCAGAATACTTAACTTCTTCTTCATGCTTGTTTGTATTGTCAACGTCATCAGCTTTGTGTTCAGCATCTTCTAAAGAGTTCGCATACGTTAAGAATTCTTGCAAAGTTAACTCTGTGTTCTTGAAGGCGTATTTTCGTAGCTTGTTATTACATCTCGATAAAATTAATTGTTGTTTAATTTCTTGTTCAATTCTTGTGTTAAAGTCACATCTGTTAGCTTGTTGTTTCACCCTCACGTAAAATTGGTGGATGGTTTCTCCTTCATTTTGCTTCAGCTTCCTGAATAAATATACTTCGTATTCGACGTTTTTTTTCGGGTTAAAATGTTTATCAAAAATATCAATGGCGTTATTCAATGTCTCGTCGCTATCTCGCACTAGCAAATTGTCATAAATGTCGTACGCTTCTTCTCCGATATAATTAAGTAGCAGAGCAAGTTTTTGCTTATCGTCTGTAATATTAAGTGCTACACACAAATTAATAAATCTTTTCTTGTATTTCTCCCATCTTGTAGAAATTGTGTTATAATCGTCAAGGTCAAATTTTGGAAAATTGGGAATGTTCAGAGCAACAGCCATCACAAGTTATTTCTTCTTATTCTGTAAGTTCTTTTATAAAATTTTCAAAATAAAGTGAAGTTGAGTAAAAATTATCCCTTTATCGTCGCCATTTGTAAACACGTCTGTTTTGTTTCTTATCATATATATTCTAACAAAAATAGGTTCCGTAACATATTCTATTTACAAGTAACTCTCCATCGTAGAGTCCACAACATCACATATACTTAAACTACCATTACATTAGAAACATTTTCACGCAATCAATTCCTGTTTATTAAAAATAAGTAAAAAGACGCGCGTTGTATTCAAATGCAAGGTTTAATCATACATGTTGTCATCACTCTGTGTATTGTGATTAGGTGAGTATCGCATCATACATGTTGTCATCACTCTGTGTACTGTGATTAGGTGAGTATCGCATCATACATGTTGTCATCACTCTGTGTACTGTGATTAGGTGAGTATCGCATCATACATGTTGTCATCACTCTGTGTACTGTGATTAGGTGAGTATCGCATCATACATGTTGTCATCACTCTGTGTACTGTGATTAGGTGAGTATCGCATCATACATGTTGTCATCACTCTGTGTACTGTGATTAGGTGAGTATCGCATCATACATGTTGTCATCACTCTGTGTACTGTGATTAGGTGAGTATCGCATCATACATGTTGTCATCACTCTGTGTACTGTGATTAGGTGAGTATCGCGTTACATCTAAGAAAGATTTAGGCATCCATCTAAATCAAACAAAAATGCGTAGGTTAAAGAGGGACCATTTATTAAACATGTAACGTATAAAAAAATCTGCTAAAGCAATTAGATAATAAAAAATCTAAAATAGGTGCCATAAATTAATCACATACCCATCACTTTCTACTACAATTGGAAACTCCACATCAAAATCTAAACTGTAAACAAAGTAAAATTAGCATCTTGTAGGAAAAATAAAAATATATATTTAAATAACGTTATACCACCTCTAAGAAGTTATTAAATCAGCTTTATACAACAAACCACAAATAAACTATATTTGTGAGGAACAGTTTTCAGATTTGAAGTTGCGTAACATAAAGCAGTAGTACAAGTATTGTAGAAAAGCTTACCATGTTTTTTCTTTATTTTCTACTTCAAAATCAATCGCCGATTCTTTTGGACATTGTACCTGCAACAAAAAGAGCTTAGTATAGTGATAAAGAAGACATAAATTTTTTTTAACATGGAACAACAAACATTAAAGTCATTTATGCATTTTTGAAAACCTAATTAAACCTTTCCTACCAAAAGAAGTGGTTCCTCATCCTCATCTTCGCTGTCCTCACCGCAAATTAACAAATGCTCCAACTAAAGAAATGCTTCAACGTTTTTCTTTATTTTGAGGACTGCCCCAGATATTCACTGCAGCACAAAATATAACTGGAAATTCATCATACATACATCATCATCCTCTGTTGTCCCATAAATTTTTGCTAACAGCAGCTTTACACATTCAGGTACGACCACACGTAAGTTGTAATCAGCATACTAAAATACAGTAACTTAGAAGTATTATAAGGAGGAAGAGCAACTATTTTAATGATGTGAGCTCAGCATATTTAATAATTCGAATAATATCAGTAAAAAATAAGATTTAAGAAATGAAAAAAATACATTATCATGATCATATCTATTTTTTATGAATCCAATTATAGCATCAATGTTTTCATCTGAGAAATCAGCGAAGCCAACTTTCATGTCAAGACAGCCTAGAAACAGATGAGAGACTATATGAAAAAAAGCTAAGCAAATGCACTAATTGATACCGCTCCCTTTATAAAAACTGCAGAAGTCAATATCAACGACTACACATTTTTTTATAAGAACCAGTCTATAAGTAACCTTAGGCTCAGAAAGGCCAAATTTTAAGAAACTTTAGCAGGCTGAGAAAGATCTCCAGCATTAAGAAACTTGTACATATAACAGAAAAGGTAGGTAAAAACATAGCAAATGTCGTTCATATTTTTACAAATATTTTTACAAATATTTTGTTGATAATGATATGTTGTACATTAAGCAATTTGGGTTTCAAAGAGGTCATTCTACAGATCACGCGGTAAGCGAACTGGTAAATAAGATTTCAGAAAGTTTTGATAAAAATATGTTTACACTTGGGGTGTTCATTGATCTTTCAAAAGCATTTGATACCGTGAACCACAAAATTCTACTATCAAAGTTGCAATATTACGGAGTACAGGACTCAAACTTACTTTGGTTTAAAGACTATCTTACGGACAGAAAACAATGTATTCCTCACGGTAATCATACGACCGAACTCAAAAATGTAAAATGTGGAGTTCCACAGGGCTCTATACTTGGACCGCTCCTTTTTTTAATATATGTTAATGATTTGCCTTATGCATCGAAACTTATAAACTTTATTCTTTTTGCAGATGATACTAACTTATTCTACGCTCACAAAGATATCAAAACACTCTTTACTACGGTAAACAAAGAACTGAGTAGTATTAATGAATGGTTTAAAGCAAACAAACTGTCCATAAATGTAAATAAAACAAAATATACGCTATTCTGCAAAAAGTCTAAATCAGACGACTTGCCATTGAAACTTCCAGATCTATGTATAAATGAAATTAGCATAAAAAGGGAAAGTTCTCTAAACTTTTTAGGTGTTCTTATTGACGAAAACCTGTCTTGGAAGACCCGTATACAAACAGTAGAGAATAAGATTTCCAAAAATATTGGAATATTATACAAAGCGAAGGCACTACTAAATTTTCATTGTCTTAAAAATTTATACTTTTCATTTATTCACAGCTACTTAACATATTGTAACATTGTCTGGGCTAGCACTAATCATTCTAAACTTACAAAAATTTACAGTAAACAGAAGCACGCATGTCGAATAATATTTGGAAAGGACAGATACACCACAGCCGAACCGTTATTGAGAAAAATAAGGGCCTTGAGTATCTATAAACTGAACATACACCAGGTTTTGTTATTTATGCATAAAATTAGATATGGCATTGCACCCAAGGCCTTCACAAATCAGTTTCTAGAAATAAAACACAGGTATGACACAAGATATTCAATGAACAATTTTAACATTCCAAAGACCTTTCTATTGACCACTCGATACTCAATATCTTATCGTGGGCCATTATTATGGAACACAATCTTAGATGAAGACAAAAAAACTATTTGCTTGTTGACGCATTTTAAGAAAACCACAAAACATTTCTTGTTATTTAATGATTTAGATTATTCGCGATATTTTTAGTATCACATTTTTGTAATTTTTTACAATTCTAGAGGTATTGTAAATATTTTTTCTTTACGTTAATTTTAACCTCCTCTCTTTAACCTATCTCAACTAGATGGGGCTTGATGATAAGACAAAATATGTCTTCTACTTGCTCCAGTCATTATTTGATTGTAAACACGAACAAACATGTACAAAAAAAAAAATTATTCTGACGAAATATATATATACATACATATATCAAAACCAAAGTCCAAACCTGAAAAAAGCCTTGTAAATCAAAGATTTTTCAGGGTCAAATAAGGAAAATTCAAGAAACATTTGAGACTCAAATTATCAAAATTTTAAGAAACTCCAGGCTCAATCAAATGCTTAGGTTCCTTATAAAAAAATGTGTATTGCACACTTGCACTTGCTTAACGCACAAATAGCGTGAATTTTTTCTTTTGTATGAAAAATGAAGATAAACTCTTTTTCTTTTCAAAGGAATACCCTAGCTAAAGCTTCTTTGATGTAATGATTAATTTTAGAATATCTAAAAGTTCTAAAAATGTTAAATCTATACAACCACTAAAATGTTTTTATAAAGATAGTTGGGATGGCAGGAAACATGAAATACACGTGTTTTGTACGTCGTTTTCTTTGACTTTCCTTGTACTGTTGATTTCTGAAAGTGATTTTCTAAAAAATGTAAAAAGTAAATCACTGTTAACTAAAACTGTAATTATAATAATCTAGGATAATATAATAAAACACAATGCTATGAGCTGCTAGGGTGTTATGAAAATGGAGGAGAAGGCAATATATCCACGTTTTTTTATAAGAACCAAGTACATAAGAACATATGGCTTCAGAGGTCCAAAACTTTAGAACATGTTGAGAACATTTAAGGCTTTGGCAATACCAAGAAGTACTAAAATGCTCAAACTTCGAAAATAAGAGAAAAATTAAGAACAGTTTAAAAACATTTTAATACTTAAAATTTGAAAAAGTTAAGAACATTTAAAGGCTTCCTTCAAGTTGAGTGTGTTCTTAATAAAAAGTTTCCTTGTAAAGTTGTCTAAACGTTACAAGCTCTTTCATATGAAATGAACTTGTTTTCAAGTGGGAGGTAAGCTTTAACAAGGGGATTACTTAATGTGGCATATTTAGTAAGTTTTGATATTTGCAAACTGATGAATGTCGGATTAGGAAAATTCAGGGGCATATAAACATGTACATTTTTATTTAAATACTTACTTTTCCAGTGTAAATCATGTCAATATCTTCTTGTACTTTAAGTAAAAGTTCTGTTAATAATTCTGTGCTCACTACTTTAGACATTGTTGAGCACACTACTATATACTACTACTATTCAACTTTACACATTATTCTGTAAGTGTCGAACATCGTAATGTTTTGTTTACAAAGATTTGTTTATCATAGGAAATAATCACCATAGAATAATTGTGAAGAATTACTTGCAGTTAAGTTAATTCTACAAATCAAAGCCAATTATCATAATCAAATCTGCTACAAAGCTTAGCAAAACATATAAAACTCGCGCCACAGAATTTATTAAAACATGTAAAACATTCTCGTCTTTTGTAAATTTAAAGATATTTAAATGTGTCTAGAGCAAGTACAAAGAACACTCAATTTATTAGGTCCACGGCGCGGCTAACCTACCGAAGCCAACGCCTTTTTACGCCCTTTAAGCACTGAAACGCCATAAAACCGACTCTTTGACATACGCGATACACGTTAAGTATTCTGAACAATTGATCGAAAAAGGGGAATAAATGACAACATAAAATACATTAAAATATTTATCAGCAAGGTTGTAATCAAACCAGCAATAAGACAGCACAACACCATCATGTTTTTTATAGATTGAAAGTTATTAAAGCAATAATTAAAATGTTCATTCTTCTTTCTTCATATTCAGCACCAAAATAACGTTTTTTGCAGATTGGAGGTTATTAAAAAAATAACCAAATCAAAATCTTCTTTCTTCATAAATATAATAAAATTTTTAAAAATATAATGAAATGGAACCATGGACAAAATGTCTTCAAACAAATCATTGGAAACCCTTATGCCAATAATATGTTCCACACATCGTGTTACAGACATTAAACGTAGCTTTACTCAAACTTAAAGAAACTAAAGGGACAAAATGATTAGGTTTAAATTGCCCAGAATGTTTGTCATTATTGCAAAATAAAATAGACACAGGCCGTAAATTTTTGTTTGAAGGCAGATGAGGAAAAATCTTCTGATTTGAAACCGTCTTGAATCATAGCTGACCACAGTCAGGATAAGAAGTTAAAATATTTCTCTTAAATAAACTGTTAAGGGCTTATAAGAATAGCTTCATTCTGTATAGCTACAAGATCTGATGTCTACAGTACAGAGGAATGGCTAGCTAACTGAAAACTTAAAAGTGCTTTCTACACAGGAAAACAAATCTGAAGATTGACATACAGATACAAAAATTGGATGGTTCGTGAAGCTCTATACAAGTTAAAGCTAAATACGGCTCCACGTTTGACAGCAACATCATGCTTTCTTCACCTTCACAGCTTCGCTAGCCTTGTTTCCATTTTTGACTTTCTCGCGTAATTTCTATAGCCATATATGGAGAGAATTTTTAACAACTTTAATAGCCAATAGGATGCGTCCAAAATTACCATAAATGGAAGACACATGACCGTACAAAGGCATAATTTTCGCAGGTAATCTGCGAAGTAGGCTATCTGCGAAACAAAGTAGAGATTCAACACTTCCAGCCTGCAAAACAAAGTAGATGCTGTTAAATCCTGCGAAAACGACGTGCGAAGCGCGAAGCCCGTGGGAGAAGATTTGTGCAAGCGCAATCCGTGCGTCCGTCGTGCGTTGGCGGGGGCGGTGGAAAAAACGACGTGTTGGGGATGAAAAAAGTAGGTCAGTCGATCGCAGAGCCCGACTGACGCTGGCTACGCCCCTGTCTTTGGCAGCTAAAGTCTAAAGTTTATTGCTTCGCAATTAAACAACTAGGTTTGTTTTTTTGCCCACGATTAATTTTGTAACAACTACTTTCATAAAAAGTTATTCCGCAAAATAAAATTGCTGAATGATTATTTTAGCTGGACAGGATAATGACGGTCTGTTTTCTGTGTTTTTATTTAGATCGAAGTTGTGATAAAGTTTTTTGGAAAAAGGTATTACGCCTATGTGCGACATGGTTTACCTGTACTAAGCACTTAGCGCGGTATCTCGATTAATTTTTAAACTTTTACGAGACCTTATTCCGCAAAATAAAAAGATGCCGGCCATTTGTTTTTCCTATGACGGGGTAACAACAGATTGTAACCTGTGTTTTTATTTCAGTGAAAGCTGTGGGAAAGTTATTTTTTGAAAAATACATTACACCCGAAATGCTAAAACACTGTGTGCGCTTCTCAGGATTTGCGACACACTGTATACAGTACTCTCTAACGGATACTCTAGAAAGCGGACACCTCCAATTATCGGACAAATTTCATTACACCGGACGAATCCTAGTCAAAGTTTCATAGAAAACTTTCTAACTAGCGGACAAGCAATTAGCAGACACTCCAATTAACGGACACATTTTTTTTCACCAAAAGGCCTTTTTGGCGATTTTTCCTTTCTAATTAGCGGACACCTCGAGAAAGTCTTTAAGATTTTATTGGTCAAGGTAAAGAATTCTCGTTTATCAACTTTTTTTTATTTACTTTATTACTTTAAACATTTATTAATACAATCATTCAGTTCTTTTTTTGCTTTCTCTATCTCTTTCAGCAGCCACTTTAAGGCTTTTGAAGGCGCCATAAAACGATAATTAACTGGGGTTTCCATTCCATATCCTCCTCCACGGTTAATTCTTTTACCAACAACCTCAACTTGTAAAAAGATTTGAGGTAAGGTTAAGAACATGGATGAACCTTTTTAAATGCATTTTGGGATGTGCCCTACAATAACTTCCTTTTTAAGAAAATCCATCTTTGTTATTTTAGCGTTTTCACTTCCTCATTTGTCGGTTCCCTGTTGCATTTCAAAGTTTCTCCAATTAATGGACTCCAAATATCCATGTAGGCATGGTAGTCTCTCGCAAATGAAGAAAAATTGTAGATTTCAAGGTCTTGTCGATAATGATGGCAATCAATCTCGTACATGTCATCTGTGATCATTTTCGTTATTTTACAGCCGACAGAGATGATGACTCGATGGTGTACGAAAAATAAACGTAACAAAACAGAACAAAAAATCTCTCTTCAAATTTGACATTCGAATGTTTTTATTTGACGAAAATTTGATTTTCACAACTCTCTCCGTCGCAGAGTTCATTAAAAAGTTAGAGTACAATGCAGTAACTGTTAAACTCGTGCGCAATGGAGATTCTATGAATTTACTTTATTAATTACACGAAATCAACGAATCACTAACTAATAATTTTCTTTTTCCAACTTTTTCGATTAATTTCCATCTCAATATTTATTAATATGTATTATAAGTAAGGTATATATATAAAAAAGTTAAATAAGTAAGCAACTTACCCCCTCTTCTAGTATAATATTAAGTAAATAAGTACACTTTTTTATAAACAATTGATTTTTTGCCCAAAACATTTATTTTTCCTTTCGCCGTTGAAGAATTTACAGCTTTCCGTAAAAATAAGATACAAATTTAAAGCTATTATATCGTATAATCTAGAGATATGATTGCTCTCCGTTTCATCCAGGACATTCTCCAGAAGGGGCATCATCTCCATATCATCGTCCGCGTTCTCGACATGATGCAGATCGTTCAGGAGTTTTTGAGCCATTGCTTTGCTGCCTTTGTTAGGTGTACTGTATTCGGTGAAGCCTATAGCTCGCAGTCGATTTGTACCTAATCTCCTCTGTATCTCGGCAACGCTCCTCATTTCACCGTTCTTTTTAGTGATCTCTATACCGTTATTAAGAAGTCGATTCCCTCGTAGTTCAAAATCGTCGTAATGTCTCGCGTTTGGTAGCCCCAGCTCTTTGCCAAGATGTTCGTAGAGATCGTTAATCTTAGACCTTTTGAGCTCTTCCCTCTGGCTTAGTTTCGACGCGCTGCTACTCTCCTGAATCTGTCGTTCTTCCGGTGTTAGCGTGGAGCTGGTACCAGGCTGGGTAGGAAGATCCTCAGGTCTACTGAAAGATCCATCTTCTGTATCGTCTGGAATGCTCTCCTCAGGCGTAAAATCGTCTCCTGGTTCATAAGTGGGATTTATAGGCATTTATTTCAAGCAAAGTCATCCAGTGCTGGGCTTCGCGCTTCGTCCTGCGTATAATAAAGCAGTCATGAGTAACATATTCGGAAAGAAGCTCGATCCTTATGCGGAGATTAAAACGATGCTGGCGATTAAAGGGAAGAAGCAGCGCGTAAAGGTGAGCCATGTACCGAGCACAATCAATCAGAACAAGGACTTGTATGTCGACGTACCAAATGTGGGGCAGAACGATGTCATCTTCCCAGGGAGTCTTAGACTCTTGTCTGATCTTGAGCTAACGGGGACAAACACGAAGCGCACTATCGTGAGCAATATCGGGAAAGGTCTGGTGCAGAACTTGAGAATCACGCTGAACGGCAACGAGGTGCAAAGCATAAACGATTATAACGTGCTCGCTGTCTATAGAGACTTGTCTATAGACAGCGAGCACGTTATAATATGAGTACACGGCTCACTTTTACGCGCTGCTTCTTCCCTTTCATCGCCAGCATCGTTTTAATCTCCGCGTAGGGATCGATCTTCTTTCCGAATATGTTACTCATGACTGCTTTATTATACGCAGGACGAAGCGCGAAGCACAGCACTAGATGACTTTGCTTGAAATAAATGCCTATAAATCCCACTTATGAACCAGGAGACGATTTTACGCCTTAGGAGAGCATTCCAGACGATACAGAAGATGGATCTTTCAGTAGACCTGAGGATCTTCCTACCCAGCCTGGTACCAGCTCCACGGTAACACCGGAAGAACGACAGATGCAGGAGAGTAGCAGCGCGTCGAAACTAAGTCAGAGAGAAGAGCTCAAAAGGTCTAAGATTAACGATCTCTACGAACATCTTGGCAAAGAGCTGGGGCTACCAAACGCGAGACATTACGACGATTTTGAACTACGAGGGAATCAACTTCTTTATAACGGTATAGAGATCACGAAAAAGAACGGTGAAATGAGGAGCGTTGCCGAGATACAGAGGAGATTAGGTACAAATCGACTGCGAGCTATAGGCTTCACCGAATACAGTACACCTAACAAAGGCAACAAAGCAATGGCTCAAAATCTCCTGAACGATCTGCATCATGTCGGGAACGCGGACGATGATATGGAGATGATGCCCCTTCTGGAGAATGTCTTGGATGAAACAGAGAGCCTCATATCAGAGACTTCCTTCAACGGCGAGGCCTTTACGGAGCGGGAAAGAAGAGGGCTCAACCTCGAACTTCAAACCTTGAGGGGAAA
Source organism: Hydractinia echinata (assembly GCA_030067915.1). NCBI lineage: Eukaryota > Metazoa > Cnidaria > Hydrozoa > Anthoathecata > Hydractiniidae > Hydractinia > Hydractinia echinata. The sequence continues at coordinate 1,307,910 of JASGCC010000030.1, forward strand.
TCTGAGACACTTGAAAAGTAAGATGATCTTCTACGATGGTGAGATCGCTAAATCAGAAGCCAAGGGAAGAGACTTGAGACTAAGAAAGCCGCGCCTGGAGTATCCGAAGAACAGCAAACTATTTGGAACGAAAACATTGCTAAAGCCAGAGAAGATCTTGAACTACTTCAAGATAAAAAAAGAAGCCGTACAAACAGCGCACGGACTGCTGTCATCCGACATTCAGAGCCAGCTGAAGGCGATTAAAGATACGCTGATGAAGATGGTAGAAGGCGACAATTCTCTCACTGAAAAGCTCAAGATCTTGTTCAAGGAACAAGGAATTACTATAGCGAGTATCGTCTCAGCCGTAGGCTTGCTAATATCCACCATTATGCTAGCGGTAACAGGAGGTGGAGCGGGTGCTGCAGGAGGAAGCGGTGGTAGTGCTAGTAAAGGGTTTGTACGAAAACAATTTGAGAGACTTGGGAAATGTTTGAAGTACTTGGCAAGCAAAGCAGGCGCAGCACTCCCAGGAATCATCAATACATTAGTCTCTTTCTTCTTCAGGGCGGCTGCAAAAGTGGTTGAATTTGTTGCCCAGCATCTATACATAGCACTTGCAAGTGTCATCGCATTTGCTGTTGCATACAGAGGTAAGAAGGGTACCAGCAAAAGATCGTCAATAGAATCGTGTGTGTAGATAAATACACCACACGACTGTTCCCTACTTTTAACCAGATAAAAGCGATGATAACCGCTACTCCTATTGTAACCAACCCAGCCTTGGCATCATGTTGCTTTTTAGCTTCTATTGCTCTTGCGTGTGCTAGCGCAGTGCTTCGCGCGTTGGAACTATGTTTCGCCTTGCTGCCCTGAGACTCAGCCTCGTGTTTAGAGAGTATTGCAAGTGACACGTGGCTCACCTGTGGTGGGCGACGCTTAGTCGAGGTCTCAACAATGTCAACATGCTTCGCATTAGCGTTGATCTTCGGATTGACACCGATAGAGAAATACTCCTTGCTGATGAGAATCTTGTTCGTGAAATTCAGGATGTTTCCAATGTGAAGGTTCATATCGCTTGGTATCATATAGACGCCATGGGCAACGCTAAAATCTACCTTAGACCTCGCGTATTTGAGGACATTTTGGAATTCAGAAATTTCCTGACTCGTGTCGCTATCTTGAATCACAAGCTCCTCAAACCTCGTAAGGAATAGCCCTTGGGCATCGATAGCGCTGCCTTGGTTCCCAATTATCCCAGATCTCGCGTTCGCCTGGCTTTCAAGGATCAAATAGGCATAAAATCTGACATTTTGCGATAACCGCTCAATGCCGATGCGAGTGAGGCCTTGGCTTTTCTCGATAATCCATCTGCTCCACGAGTTCTCATCAAGGTAGCTAGCGAACCCAGGTGCCATGCATCTTGAACTTTTTCGCGAGTCCGTCCCGCTCTTTGATCTCCCTTCGCAGATACTGTTCGATCTCTTCGATCTTTTTCAGTCTGTAGACCTTCCTTTCCTCCCGCATAGTATCATCCTCAGGCGCACTTGCGACAGCCTGTGGCGGCAAGGTTGGGTATAGCTTCATATTATCCATCTTTATTAGACGCTGGGCAGCAACGCGGAACATGGTTCCAAAGCGCGAAGCCCAGCACTAGTGGTAGCCTGTCTATTCTATAAGCAAGTGCATTGTGATCCCTACAAAGGACACGTTCTTTTCATGATAGAACTCGTCGGTAAGCATGAACTCGAGTCTGTTTGTCGACCCTTTCAAAGGAAGGTATATCGGAGTGTCAAAATTACAGGCAGCATATCTCCCCAAGCATTTAACTCTTTGATGGGCAGCATTTGCTAGAATCTTGGACTTTTTACCATCAAGGAAGCAATCGTTTTCATCCAGCTGAGGGCAAACAAGACATAGTCTATGATAGACGTCGGTCTTGTACCATCCATCATAGTCGCCCTTCATATAGTACTTCCCACCCGAAGGATCAGGCAAACCCATGAGATCCTGAAGTCATTTGTGAATGACAACTGTGAATCAATTATTGACACGGAGCCTGCAGAGCCCATTTTTCAGCACAAAGACCATAGCCTTCCCTTCAGCTTGCTTGTTGATAATACTCGCTATATCCTCGATCTTGTACAAACCGTTCATGATCTCGATCCGAGTAACCCTCTGATCAGGTTCCATCTTCCGAATGGTGAAATCGTTGTTACTGTAAATGTTCAGCCACGTAGGTCGAATACTGATCGATTTCAGAGCGATCTTGGTACACTGCCCTAGGTAGTCGTCAAAAATCGTAGTCTTGTCGATATCTGTGATATATAGTTGCTTGGGTGTCATCTTTTTTTATAGAAGAAAGATGAGCAAAGCAGTAAGCAAAGCAGTAAGCATTTACTCGTACAACCCGAACGCAAAGTATGCACCAAGCCATGGGAGATATCTGGAACGTCTTAAGGGCACCTACCTTACGCTACAGGACATCGTTATTGATGCTAAGGCTTCCTCCTTCATTGTGAAGTTTCCAGACATCTTTGTCGATTATGAATTTCATTCCGGTACTACCTCATTAGTGAAGGCTTGGAACAGCCACCCTTTTAGCCTCTGGTCCACTCAACTCAATTTTGTCGCTTACTGCGCTACCTCCGCTTGTGGTATTTCTATGGAGCATCTAAGCGCTGAGTTGCCAATGCTTCGCGCTGTGTATCGCTTCCACGTCTCTTTCCAAATACGGAAGATCCTATCCCAACTTGACATTTCACTACCTGGGTCGGAACGATTTCGACGTCTAAACAACCCATTCAACCAACAGAAACTCCAGCAACTGGCTCGCGAGTTTGGGGTGCCTGGTGTTGAGCAGGAATGGAGGAACGAAAGCATCTTCAGTAGTTGGCAGAGCCACCGTGAGGACTATCCTGGTTCAGGCCCCAGCCAGAAGCATGAAAGTATCCGACTGCTCGCCGAGTGAAAGCTGAATTCCATCGTAGATCTAATATCAAAAGCTATAGAGAATGGTGTCGTGAGTGACTATGAGTTCACTCTAATAATGCAAGAAAAGCAGTGCTATATGGTGCTAAAGGAACAGATGAGGCAAGGAGTAAAGCGCATCATCAATAACATCGATGAAAGAGAGGGTGCGGAGCTAGTTGCAAAAGGGAGACAAGAAGGAAAAAATGAAGTTCTCAAAAAACTACAATCTGTTCAATATGCAAACAATATTTAGACAGACCTCCAAGGTACGCACCTTAACGGTAATACAAGAAAGGTATATTTTGCTGTCAAAACTACAGGATGCTAACTCTTAGAATCTACTATAATCTACAACACAATCCACAACCTCCCCCGTTTCTAGATCAATGAGCAAGTCACCATCATGTCCAACACGTCGCGATTTCTGATGCAGCTCTTCGGCCAGGATCTCGAGATTTCGCTGGTAGGTTATTTCGACACAACGCTTGCAGTAAGGGCCATCCGCCTACGTTGATGCCTCTTTAAACTTGACTTTTCGGATAGCCTCCTCCAGTTCTTTTCTTAACTTCTTGGACCTTCCTTTGATACCTAGTCTACTCGCTTCCTTCTTCAGGAGTTTCACGCTTTGGAACTTTATTCCGCGTTGCTGCTGCCTGTTCATGTTTGTTTGTATGGTTGACTTCAACCATATAGACCTTTACACGCATGTGATGCAACATACTACAACATAGTGAAGCTCACGTCATCGTCTTCAGACTCACTAAGATAGGCAGCGTCATACCTTTCAACCTCCTTGTATTTGCACTCTTCCAAGTAGGTCTGTACGTAATAGTTGCGACCCTGTCTATAGATGCTTCCCAGCTTGATGATGACCGTCCATTCACAAGGCTGTTTTTCGGGCACATTTTTCTTATGGAAGTTGGTTCTAATCTCACCCTCCCACCCCTTAAGCTTAGGGTTGATGTAACGATCTTTCTTCACACTTATGTTGGTGAAGCAATGCCCCTTCAAAGCCTCTACCTTGTTCAAGATCTCGTCGTACTTAGCCAACCACTCAGGGTAGTCACCAAGATCAAACAACATGGTGAACGCGGAATTCTCGCTGTATTGAGAGACACCCTGCGATAAGACCTTTTTAGGGGTCTTTATCAGCAATGGAGATAGGTTGTCTTGATCAAGATATCCGATCACAAATCTCTCGTCCTTGCCTTTGTTTGCAGGGATAGAGTCGCTCAGGACTAGGTTTTCGATATTCTTCGATATTGTACGGTGTTACGTTAGTGTAAAATTCTTTTGACTTGACGGTTTTGTCTCCAAATTTCAACATCCTCTTTATTTAAGGATTTTCAAGTCCCAACTACCATCGGGTCATGGACAGACCTAGATCATAATCGCGAAGCTCAGATCCAGCACATACGCAACTGCCTCCGTTGTACGTGATATACTCGTGATAGCAGTACCAGCACAACATTTTGGATCGTAGGCTGTCGCCAGGTTCCGCGTTGCTGCCTTCCACCACAAGTCTCCGTCCACACTTGCATCTATCATACTCGTCAAGTACGCGTTCACAGTCATCGCATTGTTGTTGCATCGCTTTATCTTATGGTTCTTGTGAAACATAAGATCCACATGTAACTTACCTCTGATCGCCGCCGCGTGTGCATCACATCCATATCATTCTGCTCCACAACTTTTCAAGAACCTCCTTCTCGTCCTCTGAAAAGCACCAGTCTATAACTCTGTCGGGATGCCAGGCTAACGGAAGCAGCTCGTTCTTAATTCTAGCGTTCTGCGCTTTCCTCTGGCGATAGGCATCGAGATCATTTAGATAGCCAGCCAAAAATTTGGGTTGTAGCAAACCAATCCGGAACATACTTGAGCGTCCGGGGATCGTATTCAACGGCTTTGCTACACATGTCCTGAGTCTTGAACTTATCTGGGACATACTTGAATGTCGGGAAGGGGAACTCTTCAAAGGCTATGCTACACATGTCCTGAGTCTTAAGATGAACTGGGACATGCTCAAGCGACCAGGGATCGTATTCAACGGCTTTGCTATACATATCCTGAGTCTTTAGATGATCTGGGACATACTTGAGCGTACAGAGATTATATTCAACGGCTTTGCTATACATGTCCTGAGTCTTTAGGTTACCTGGGACATACTTGAGCGTACATGGATTGTATTCAACGGCTTTGCTACACATGTCCTTAGTCTTTAGATGATCTGGGACATAGTTGAATGTCCAGAAGGGGGACTATTCAAAGGCTCTGCTACACATGTCCTGAGTCTTAAGATGATCTGGGACATACTCAAGCGTCCAGGGATCGTCTTCAACGGCTTTGCTACACATGTCCTGGGTTTTGAACTGTTTTTGGATAAACGCGAGCATCAAAGGATCCTCTTTAACGAGTTCGCTACACAGGTTCTGGATCAACCAATCAGCACGAGCGTCGCGAGTGGTTGATCCAGACTTGTACAGTATACTGATTGCGTTCATTTCTATTTATTATAAGTAGGATCTCAACTAGAAAACCTTTTCATCTCCGTGGACAATTCTAGCACATTCATTTATTATATACTCAAACCCTCAACCACCATAACTTTTGAGTAGAGAGCGTTAGCCTGCTTCCCCTCTCTACTCAACTTGAACATGATGCGAAGCCGTTGGTATGCATGAGTAAACATAGTCAAACCCTACTTATTACAATGAATTTGAAAGCATTTGAAAACACGCAGTCATGGCGCGTAGCTGTGATGCAAATGATAAAGACTCATGCACAGACAGTGTTGTGATGGTGGAGATTAGCCGATGTTCACAAGTTTGCTCGGATACTCGAGATGGAGTGTCAAAGGAGTAGGTCTGAGGTGAGAGATGCGTCGATGTTCATAAATATGCATAAATGTGTGCCGAAACCTACAAATACATATCTCTAGGTTAGCATAGAGTCCTTCCTCTTCCCTTCTTTCCCTCGCTTTCTTTTTTCATCGTCATCTATTACCAATGCCAGCAATAAACATGCTACAGCTTCCTTCTCCGAACAACTTACGCTTAAGGGATAAAACTTGGCACAGTTGTAGCATGTCTTGTCCAGGTAAAACATTACTTTGAAAACGTCATTGGAAACAAGAATGACGTCACACGTCCTAAAAATTAGCCATTTATCAATTTTACAATATATTATATCTCACGTATTACTGATGCTGTGGCCTTGGTACAAAGAGCTTTTTTGTTTTACAATCAAATTTTACCTTTGCCTTTCTGGGCGGTGGTAACAGTATTTCTAAAATGGCTAAATAAGAAAAACTTTCGAAAAGATTGTTCGAGCTCAAAATTGAAACTGAAGGAAAAATATTTTAGGCAACCAATTTTTATTTTGTTACGCCATGGTACAGTATATGGTACCATTCTAATAATTGCTTCGCGAACCAGATAGCTTAGCACCAAAAAAGCAGACAACCCTAAGATACAATGAGTTGTAGATAAAAGCAAACCTTCTAGACTTATAAAATAATAAAAGTTCATTCCATATTACGGTTTGACTGCAATTATAACATAAGCCTTCTCAATTGCTCTGCTTTCACGGCTTTCGTACTAAAATGGAAGCTTTGACAACATTGCTCAGTGTAATTTATCTTAACCCTGTGTGGCGGGTTCTTTAGTAACTCTTTTTTGCTATGTTTCATGGTAATGATACTTACTAAGTTTTCAGTGAGTATTTATATTTTAGATAGACATCTGCAAGCCACATTTATTACGTCACACGCCTCTCAAAACCTTAGACATTGGTCATTATTCGAAACTACTCCTTAAATTTAAACCCTGTACTGAAAAGGGTTAATGTCCGATCTGTGTCAGGAGATTCTGGGAACGAGGAAGAAGCTTTAAACTCTTACCTTCGTAAGACCGTCTTCAGTACCACTACCAAAAGATGAATTGTATCAAAAATATTTTTTTTAAATCACACAAATTGAAGATATAAATAATAACAAACAAACTTAGAAAGGTCATATCTAAAAATACATATAGTTCATATAAATATAAAAAATAATCTATATAAATAAAAAAACACAAAAAAACAAGAGAGAATGCGGCATGGTGTCCGTAAGATTATACTTATAATCACATATCCAATGAAGCCATAGCAGTAGAAAAAGAATATATTGTTAAGTAACCTCGTCACAGGGCTTCTTTATTAGTCTCGATCGGTCGAAACTGTTAACGCTTTCATTCGTATTTAATGGTGCAATTAAAATGTTTGGGCATTCGAACTTCATTCCAGTTATATCGATATAAATATTTCATAATTTCAATACCTCCTTTTGGTTGTTGAAAAGTTCTTCCGGCAAAAGAAACTTTAGGTAGTTCGCCATGCGCAAACTTGTAAGGAAAAGAATGATGTAGGTAATAATGTAATGCAAAAACATAAGTCTCTAAGCCTACGCGCCTTGCTAACCCAAACCAACTTTTAGTAAATACAAACAAGTCTAATTGCGGTCCAACTTCATTGGTGGCTAATTTGAATACGTATGAGCCAGAAACAGGACGAGCTCTGGACTTAACACCTACTTTTTGTAAATCTTTCATGGCAGATTTCACCTTTTGGTCTATGTTAATTTCATACATCGTTGCAAAGTCGACGTCATAATCCCAAGGCAACGGACCATTGAATCCACGTAGGGGACCCCATAAGGAACCATAGAGCAGAAAGTGCGGTATCCCATGCTTTTCGAACGCGTCATGTACGAGCTGGGTAAGTAAGACTAAACCATACATTCTTTTTTGATAATAGTCACAATTATGGATAACTTCTGCATCGTCGTATGGCGCATGCGTCTTTAATGAAAAGTGATAATAAATAAAAGTGACGGAGAAAAATATAAGAGCGTATAAAATGTATGTTTTCATCTTCGACAACTTCCATTTGAAGAAAGTAGTTTGATGCGATTGACCTTCACTGCTCATCTAAAGAGAACAGGAAGTATATAGAAAAGTCAAAGTGCACAAAAAGTGGGTCTTAAAAAAATAATTTGACAAACTTTTAGGTCTCTCTCTGTACAGGCAGGCATTAGGCGAAAGGTTTTTTGGCAATTTCGCTAAGACAAATTTCAATGAAGCACTGCTACGTGAATTTTTCAGATATTATCAACTGTTAGAACCACACCAAACCAAAGCCCAGTAAATATTTCCTATTCATCTTCGTCAAAGCAAAATGAATGATGAGGTGGTTATTTTTAAGTTAATCAGGATAGCGAATAGGCGTCCATTAGAAGGGGGTGCTTGTCATTGAAATGGGAAGCGGTTAATGAGGTTAATAGAACACTCTTCACGGTGCCTAAAATAAGAAAGTCCTTCCATTTGTAAATTAAACATGGTGGATAAACTTGTTGCAGTGGCTGAATTCTCAGAGTTTATAACGGATTCAGATGATTAAAAGCCAACTCACGGGACATCAAAAATGTTTAATACATTTGAGTTATTCGTAGAAATCTTTTTAGCGAAATTAAAAAAGGTATTTTCGAAATAATATTGTATTCCAGTTAACCTAGCTTTTAAGAACAAATAAAGCAGAATTCAAGGAAAGCACAAAAATAGTACGAAAACAGGATATTTCGAGCTACACCGGATTTGAATTAAGCGGCAGCACTAACTGCATTTCGTTGATTCTCGGTTCGAATCCGACATTTCGTCTAACTTTGAAAATCGTCATATGTTGAATGACATTCATTCTCGAAATTCTTGGACAGAAAAAACGAAAAAAAAGTTTAAAAAACATCTAAAAAAGGGCTATTATAGCTTCAAAAAAGGGAGTATAGTATATTTTTTATGTTTCATTGATTCATAAGGAATCGACATAACGAAGCATGATAAAGTAGACAATATTAGCCGTGAAACTAACATCACGCTCAACTTCAACCGAGATATCCGGGGTACGACTTAATTCGAGTATTTTGGCTTTGTTAGGGTCATCAAATCCAAGGGGGACAAGAAATCCGTATGACCAAGCGAATGTCCGAGTTACCCAGAGTAAGACCAAAGGGGAATCTACTGTACTAGACGTTAGGGTGGGTCCAACATAAAGCTGTGGCGCTACAATTTACGCAAAGACAACGCGTATCTTTTAGCTTACTGTCACAAAGTCGTCGTTGAAAGGACTTTTCACAATATGAGAAATGTTCGCAAATGGCTAGCTTTTGAAACAACCTCCAACGCGTAACATTTGATTTGATTTCTCCAATGTACATTGGATTGTTTTCGCATAACTTAAGCCGTTAGAAAATAAATACTAATTTCAATCTCTTATTTTCCTCAAAGAATAATATCAATGACGGACGCAGGGGCCGATTCAATACAAGAAAAATTACAGAAAATTAAAAAAAAATTAAAACATAATTACGCCTTGATTGCGTTGTGTTGCTACAAAAGACAATTAATAAACATTTCGGACTTGCTTACCCAAAACATACCAAAATGTCAATCAAAATCTCTTTAAAAACAGTCATATTTTGACAGAGGCGAGTAAACGACAGTTCGTTACTTCTTTTTTGTAGTTTGTCTCCCCTATTTTTAAACATAACTAACTAATCCACAAGTAATCTAACTGGCTCAGGTAACTACGCAAACGATTAGGAATTTTAAAAGTATTACACAGAACTAAAATATAGTTAAGCATAATCGCAGTGTCCAAAATCATGATTATGCAGATTATGCAAAATAAACACGTGAGTATTTAAAGATCCAGAGTTTTTTATACAAGTATAAAGTATTGGTATTTATGGTCAAATTACAAAACCTAGAATTGCTTACATGTGCAGAATTGCTTACATGTGCAGAATTTTCCGGTGCTTACGTGAATTCGCTTGATTACGACGACAGTTCAATATTAATCAATATTTTTTATTTATTTGGAATGTTTTCTTTTTTTATGAACAGATGTATTTTAGAACAGATGTGTCTTAAGAGAAGTTAAACAAGAACCAACAGGGGGCATCAAAATTTTTGCGGCTAATGCAAAAATTTATGGCAGGTGAGTCTTCATGCACAAGTAAAACCCCAGAACCTTTGACCATTTTTGTTAATAAAATCAATGGATGGGCAAATCAGACATTATATACCAGCAACAAATGCTAAAAGATTTATCATTGACGCGAAAAGTCCCCAAGGTGTCTTGGCCCGTGAGCACTTGTTAGGGGCGGTAAACAACTTTATCGCCGCCATCACATTTATAAAAGAAAAATGCCCAGGAAACGAGGTTGACGCGAAAATATAAGCCCACCCAGTTTAAAAGCCCATGGGTTAATACCCAGGTTTAGGCCCCGTGGGCTTTTATCCGGGAGCCTTTTTCAATTTAGAAGCTAAGCAGAAACAACTTAACTTACCGTCGAGTAACAAGTGTAGGACAAAAAATATCAATAGATGCACGAGCTGCTGTTTATAGTAAAAAAATATAGGCCTTTATACGGCAGCGGTTTTCAAATTGAAAGTTTCAAAATCGACAAAAATTCAGATAAAAGCCTATAGGCTTTTCTGGAGGAATGGCTAATATTGGTGCAGTATTAGCTTGCATGCGTTTTTATAAGAAAACAGTGTATAAGAAATTTACTGTTACATTTACTTAAAAGAATTATCTATTTTGGTATAAGAAATGTAAAGAGAAGATAAGGAAATTTTTTTAATTCACAAGTAGTAATTCTTTGATAATTTTTACACACAGTAACGTAATATTAAGTGCTTCACTTTTTAACAAGACTGGAAAAATGTCAAATTAGATTATTATTCTGATTAACAATTAAATAAAATTATGGTGAAAGTTTAGGAAAGTTTTGGATTCAGACCCTTGTGAGGTTTCTTATAAAGAACGTGAGGGTTAACATATACACATAAACTGTTTTACCATCCTTCTTACAACAGGTCATTACATTTTTTCTTAGTATATTTTTGTTTTCCCTACCAAGTGTGCAAGTAATCAAAACTCAAACAAATTCATATGCCTCGAGTTTTTCAAATCTAAATATTAAAAAAGGTTTACATACCTTGTGAAAGAAAGAAGTCAAAAGATCGACACGACACAACGCTTAAAAATATTAACAATATGTGATTTTTTTTCTCAATTAAGGTTATTGATAAAAAATATTCAAAATTACTTTTCTCAATTACAACATTCAAAAAACTTAACGCGCACGACTTTGTTATGATATTATCTCTCCACCTGGGGTCCTTTTTGCTAATTACGTTACATTCTCCTCCAGAGATTCTATTGTCAACCACGATATTGTTATTGCCGCCCCATAAGGGGCGGCTCTTAGTCCGCCAGGTGTGAATAAAAAAGATTTTTTGCCGAGCGAAATCTTGCGTTTCGTGCTGTGTTACTTGATTTCGTGTAAACAAACTACTTAAGTAGTACAGCTTCGAAGTAGCACAAACTTTAAAATAAACGAATAGAACCTAAGAAAAATTCATTTTGAAGCTGTACTTAAAAGTCAGGCTTGTGACATCAAACTGTCATGGTGACGAACATAGAAAGGTTTGAGTGAGTATCACTCTGTGTAACTGACACTGATGCAATGATGACAGTGATCTGGAAGAATCTTTTAATGATGACAACTTTATACATACATTCTTGCATTATATAGCTAGCTGTGAAAACTACTTTGTTGATAATGTTGATAGCTAGCTAGCTAGATCAATTTCCATGCTGGACTCATCATTTGAACACTGCTAAAGCCTAAAACCCTGTATAGCTAGCTATATGTCTAGTAATGTAAGTAGCTGTAAACTATCCAGTATTTTGATTGTTTTTCTCTATGTGAAGTTCTATAAAGTCCTGTAAAGTCAGCTGTGCAAAAAAAATGTGTAAGTTTGGATTTGGGGAAAGAGGAGCACTTCTTGCATTATTCCAAACGTCCAATTGATGACGTTTGGCTAAACTTTAGAAAATGTACACGAAAAAAATTAATAAAATATAAACTGCAACACAGTTATGCACTTACTCACCAAGTACACTTGGAAATTCTCATTCTTTGTGTAGCTAGAAGTGCGTATTTGCGTTGTTTTTTGCAGCTTTTATATGATGTTTGGAGATTTTCGTTCTTTTAAAAGTGTGTAACTGCGTTTGCAGCTTTTATATGATAACCAAGATTTTTCTGTACAAATTCTAAAGTTGCTCCTGGCGTGCTTCACAAAACCACCCACCCTCCCACCATGACAAACATCCATTTAGCTTTGCAGCAACAAAGGTTTATGGGGTTGTTCACAAAAAGTAATGTAGCTAGCATGCTCAAAGAAAAAGGAGGCAGAGAGGTAGTCTAAAAGTGTATCAAAGTGTACAAGGGGAAGGGGGTCTTGTAAGGGCTTACATATCTATGCTTTAGAAAAATATTGCTGTGTTTTGATGTATCTTTTCTGCAAAAAAAATGCGTGGTTATTTCAACTTTAACACCTTAGACTTGCCGTAGTTACCAATTGTCCTTTTTTCAAGTAACGTGTTATAATTAATAATCATTAAGTTGATTTTTAGGGGAGGGGTGATCTGTATGCTCGGGAAAGGGGTAAGTCGAAAGCAAAGCGTACAATGGAGTATAAGATTGACGATGTATAGTATGTACGCATTTTTGAATAGACTTATTATAGTAGTTGTTGACAAATGATTTTTGTCTGTTTTACCCGCATGTGACTGGTTAATCCTTGAACTATAACTTCATTTTTAGGTTGCTTATTTGATCAAAAAAAGGACAAATTTGATGGAGATCCTAACTGGAAAAATAAAGGACGTACTTGTAAATGACTAAAGAAAAAGTCCTTCTGATACGTTACAACCAGTAAACCACAAGGTTTTTGGCGTGAAGTTGCAGAAAAACTTGCCACCATTAACATGAACTGATGCATATATCTATAGATTTTGTTTTTGCTAATTTAGTAGTTTGTTTAGCAGATTTTATAGATTATATATGCCTTTAAATTTTTCAACCTATAAATTTGATTTAAAAAATATTAAAGCTGCAGGTCTACCATTATGGTAACCGTTGGCCTGATTTTTTTAATATTTTTATGTTGTATGATATATACTTTTACATTTTTTATGCGTGTGCCTGAACAAAGTGTTATTTTCTCCTAAAATCTTATTTTTTGATTGGGATTTTTTAATTCCTTTTTTAAATAAATATTTATAAAATTTTATTTTAAATGCGTCACAGACTGCATTTTAAACATTTTGAAAGTATCAATTGTGCATGCAAAACAGTAGAAATATAATCCAATTTATAGTGAGGTAGAATGTAGCAAGAAATTCAGCCATATTTCACTATATAATACTGTGCAAAATAATTCTTTAAAAAACTTAACTGGAAATATTTTGTTATTCTTTCTGGATCCTAATAGTTATAGACTGTTTGCTGCTCTTGCAAAAATTCACTAGAAACAAAATCGAATGTGCATATAACCTGTAGATTTATACCTGGCATAGAAGCTTGCGGAGGTAGGATGTGCACACGTGATCTGATTAAACGCACTGCGTATCCTTTCATTGTGCACTTCGCGTGTTGGTGCAACCTCGACCCTAGGGTTTATAAAATGAGAAAACCAGCCCTGGGGTCAAGGTTGGTGTTGGTGCTAATCGTCGCTTTGGAAAATAAGGGGTGCATATGTATCAGCTTTGAAAGAACAACTGTCGTATCACGGTAAACAAGGGGCGGCAAGTAGTTGCGACTACATACTAGTTATAATTTTTGATAACTCTTCAAGGGAGTCCTACCCCGGACTTTAAAGTAAAAGTACACAACGTGAGTCCAAGCTATTTTAGAGTGTAAGCATACACGATTTTAGCCTGGCTTACACTTAAAACTACGTTGTTTTTTAAGAAGAACACTGACCTTCAAGGAAACTTTGGTGGACGTTTTTAATTTTTTAAACCGGGTAGCCACATAAAAGTTTTTTGATTTCTTTTACGGTACCCAGGATATTTTTAACGCATTCTAATTTTTGTATTCAAATTGAATTAACCTCAACCAGTGCTGGCAAGATTACAGTCGTTGGCTATCATGACAATCATGGCATATTGTGTATAATAAAGTCTGACTACACAGAATTAAATCACTTTAGATATCAGCCTTACGACTCAAAAGCTTAGTATAGGTGCGTGTGACCAATGTCCGCGAACGAAACCATCAAGAATGACGATGCTGTTAGGAATAAAAAGAATAATTCTAATCCCAGGTTGATGGTTTTTTCACACTCATGATGCTGCTACTGCTAATAATACGAAAACTGTGTCCGTGTGTCTGTAACAGGCAAAGTGGATCTGTTCATTGTCCTTTGATGTAGCCGAAAAAAGATGTCTTATTTGTTAACTGCCTAGACGTTACGACACGACGCCAATCCATTTAGACTAATATCAATAGCATTTTTGAAATTAGGGTAGCCATTGCATTGCACTTTAAGTTTGAGGCCCAATAACTTGGAAACGGGTGGAAATAACTGACATCATCTTCCACGTAGGCAACTATGCACCACCTGAGACCAAAATGGGACCAATTTACTCTAAAGCTTGTTGATGACGTCATCAAGTAAAGCTTTAAACCCTAATACGTCTGTAGACGTTCGCTAAAAATACATGATCTTATACATTTTCTTGATCAGTGTTTCAAGCTCTACACAATAGAGGCAATGGCTAAACAAATTAAAATTAAATATTTTTTTGGACATTGGTTTGTCTTTGCTAACGTCAGCAAAATTTTTCAACCCTTATATCTCATTAATCGTTTATTGAAAGTACACGATTCTATACATTATCTTGATCAGTGTTTCAAGCTCTACACAATAGAAGCAACAGCCAAATAATTTTAACACAAAAAACTCGTCTTTCAGAAAAATTAAATAGATTGCGAATTTTATTTTTTTTCTTGGAAGGAATTCCGAAAAAAATGTGTGACTTTAATAACTATATAAATACCGAAAAATTTGTCTGAAATAAAGCCTCTTTGAGAACTCTACGTAAACAAACTTTCAATGAGTTTGTTCGTGATGTCATTGCAGTATATCTGCCATTATGTTTTTCGTCAAAGTTATGTGCAGGTCTTTTAGGATACAAGGCCCGATGTACTGTCGTTATAAAAAACCCTTAATAAACACTCCTGTCACTAGGAAAAGCATGATTGGGCCATATAATTCTTGTTGATAGACGAAGTAATGTTGACATGTTTTTATTACTAAGATAAAATATTGGTGCTTTACTACAAAAAAAAAAAAAATGTTCTTTAAATTTTTAAAATTGATGCAGGCCTTTTTGGGCAATATTCGGAGCCTTTTTAAAAACGGTGAACTTGCCCGAAAGTCAGATTTTTGCAGCATTTCTGCTGAGTTGGCACCTTTGTGTAATTTTTCTGAAAAATCTTAGAAAAATTACTTTCGGCAGGTTCAATAATTCCTCAAGAAACTTAACTTAGGTAAAAGAGGCTTCTAAAACCCAAGAGCTGATTCCGGCTAACTACCACCCAAACAAATTCTGATACCTCTTTTTTAAAAGCAGCTAGCAAGGGTGATAACTAGCTAGCCTATAATATTTTTCTCACTTTTATTCAGTTAAAGCTAGCTAAGAAAAATAAAATAATTTTTACCTAAAAAAATACATGACTTAGACAAAAGTATAAAGTTCTGTTTCACAGTACGCGCTACCACCCTCACAAGAGTGATAGCTGTAACTTCCACGGAACGTTCATGCCACACGATTCATATTAGTCAATTGATTGTTTGAGGAAAATGGAAATTTCCAGGATTTAATGTTTTAGCCTGTATACCATTGATCTTGTGGCGTTCAAGCTCTGCACCGACTCACTCTCTATCTTTCCAAGGCAATTTTAAAGATTCCGCCTCGCGTGGTAGAAATTGAAAACATAATGCCCGGCGTTTTAAAAGGTTTTATTAATAGGCTTTAAAACCGTAAAGCCTGGTTCCCACTGGCATAAACATAAAGATCAGCATAAGAAGATCCCTTGCTGAATGTTGCCGATCCGGTCTTTTCTTTGTACATGCTCGCAGCACATTTTTGCAGTGGAAAGCAGAAACATCAGCATAATCTTTTTACGAAAATTATATTACGGGGACGTAATATAATAGACGCCCTGCAAAAACACCCTTATAAGCAGTGAATGCCCCGCCCTCATAATCCAAATAAAACTTACTAAGTTTATAAATAATTTGAAAATTAATTTGTCTATCCACAAGAATTGACCAAGCATGCCGTTCCTAGTGGCAGGAATGTTTATTAATGGTAGGACATGGAGCCTGAAAAAATTAAACATGCGCGAATTGATCAGTAATTGATTCTATAAATAAACACTAAAAAAACTGCCTTGAAATAAGACTTGCGATTAGTTAAAAGGAGGAAATGATAAATTTTGAATATTTCCTTGACTATTATTTTTCTTTTCCTTTTTAACTTGATTCTTTTCTACTGATTTGAGCAAATGCAAAAAACCTGCAAAAGTCCTCTCTCCATCTCTTGCTAAATGTCATGTTTATGTTTTAGGTGGGAACGCGTTACGCTTATGCTTATGTCACCAGCAGAAACTAAGCTTGATAAATTAAAACACGGCAAAACGTCCTTGGGGATTCCATCCTAACGGTTGGCTCTTCCCCCTCTCCGACTGTAACTATGTTACATTACCGCCAGAGATACGTATAGCATTGCTCTAACTTGCTTGCCTGCCACACAAGCCGGTTAGCGGTCAGTAGATGGCACCAAATGGGCTGACAACACTGCATTTAAAGTGCGCCGGAGTGAGGACTCGAACCTGAAACCTTATGATTACAAGTCGAATGCGCTACCACTACATCATCTCTGCATAATGCTGCTGGCAACAGCTAATCTCACAGAAAAGTGAAACTGTTTTTCCCAAGGTCGGAGGGAAAAAATGACAAAGAGTCCGTTATAATATTCATTTTGACGTTTTTTGACGTATGAATCTAATATATGTATTGTACATTTCCTAGATGTTTGCCTTAAGCGCGGTAGAATCGAATTGAGGTTAAGACAACCCAAACTTCGTCTAGAAAACTGAAATAACTGCTTTTCTTCTTTAGAATACCTCTTAAAAGCACCTAAATGGTTAAGTTTCGTCCTCACACTAGCTAACATTTACGACGACTTTAAATAACATGCGGCGATCAAAAGATGTATTACACCTACCATACGTTTAAGAATGCTGTACTTTCGCTTCATCTCGTCTATATCTTGTTTGTTTGTTTGTTTGTATTATATATTCCCGAATCCTTCAAAATTGCTTTCGTAAATTTAGTTTAAAGATACGATACTTCGTTATATTCGGATCTCAGAGAAAGCTTCGTGACACAATTCTCGTATAGCTATACACACATGACAATTTTGATCGCTTAAAAAAATTCTTAAAAAACAACGACCTGTGTTTAATGTGGATTTTTTAGGAAAGTAATAACACAAGAACATTTCTACTGTAGTAAATAAACTAACATTTTGATTAGAAAGTTCAGGAAAGATCACACGTACAAAGCAATTGTTTGTTATTAAATTCAAAGCACGTGAATGCTCGTGATATGAAAAGTACCGCTCACATTAAACTCGGTTTACATTAGATTCCTTTTGTACATAGTTTGTTGAATTTGTAGTCATATGACTGTGAAAATATGAATTTGGATGTCACTGTTTAGGCAAGGAAGCGACTTGTTTGAGCAAATCATTAACGAAAATATAAAGGTATTACGGTGTAGGAATTAACAGTGTTTAAAAGAACGGTTACATTTCCAAGATTGGCAACTAAAAGGCATTATAATAGCTAATAGTTTCAGTATAGTTATTACGATAACATACAGATCTCATGTCACAAATCACTCGCTACGCAAATATTTTGTGATTTTTTAGCATATTATATTTTATTTTGTTTTCACTTATTTGTCAATAGGTAAGCATTAGGGTGTGGCAAATGGCCGACAGACCTTTTCAATAACCGTAGATAGCGGATCTGACACCCTGAATAAACGCAACTTGTAAACAGTCACAGAAAAAAATAAATAAGACCCCGAACTTTAGTATATCCACGATCGAAGAAGAAACAGATGTGAATTAACAGTAGTTAGTACATTCTTATATGAAGTGAACTTTGACTTTTAAACTTTTTGGACTTTTACTTTTTCTTTTGTTTATTTTTATTTATTTTTTGCTAGCGTATTAAACTTCCTCACGCTTTTCTTTATAAGAATAGCATTTTTTTTGTTTCAGGCTCAGTATGCCTAACTTTTCGAAAAAAATCAGTCTCGTATGTGTGTTTTTATTTTAGACCGTGCGAAAATGTAAATTCTATCTCTTTTTTTTCGCGGCAGTATTTCAATATTATAACTTGATTAGTTCTTAAACCAAATAAATCTCTTAGATGCATAAAAATTTAAATATTCCAATGATTTTTGTCCGACTCAAGAAGCTAGTGCCGTAGAGAAGCTATAGCACATTAAAGATTGAAGCCTTAGGATGAAATTAGAATTATTCCAAGTTAAATGTCAAAACTAAGGTGAAAAGAAATGAAAATATTTTCGAGCAAGATGTCAAATTTCGCAAATTCTTATATGTACATGGAACAAGCATGTTCCAAAAAATTTATTCCATTTAAAGAGTCTCCGTGGATTTGATATTCCATTGAAGTTAGGATCAGAGTAAAGAAGCTGAAAATAGTTCTAAAAAATGTAATCATTATTGGCTCCATCCTCGTGAGAAACTGAAACTCCCGTTTTGTGTATTGCTTTTAAAGTTACAAAATATCCTTTCAAACAAGAAATTTTGAAAAAAAAGTGTTCTGGGAGGAACTATTCCAGTTTTTTGCTAAAAACTTGGGCTCCGAAAATGGAATGTGACATGATTATAAGCTCATTACCTTATCGGACAAAACTTAGTCGGACAAAAGTGACTAAATTTTTTGGAGGTGACTAAAATTATGTCCGACAATATTTTCGTCCGACTAAAATTTTGTCCGACTAAGTTTTGTCCGATAAGGTATATCATATTATGATTTTAAAGTATTGACGGGAAAGGCTTGAATAAGTTTTTTCTTCAGTGATTTAGAATGATAACGAGCTGTTCGGGAAGACGATATTCCACCGATTTTCTTGATTTTTAAATTTTGATAACCTTTCCCGTTCTATAGAATATGTAGGGTAAAATCACTATTCCATCAATGCTCGGACTTCCAACTATAACAACCATTAAATTTCACTTAAGGGGAGTAATATCAATTAAGGGAGCCTTCTAGGACGAATTCTTCTTCTCTGAAAGAAGAGAATAATTTTTCGAACCATCGCTCAGAAAAAATCTACTCAAATTAGATACCATTGCATTGCAGTGTTTTTCACATTCATGTATTCGAAATTCGAATCTTGCGCATTGATATTGTAAAACAAATCATAAACGCGATTCTCTTGTCAACAAGGAGCAATTCCAAGACGCCTTACGCATCAGGTATAGCTGGTCGCTTCCAAGACTTCCAACGGAATGTGTATGCGGAAGCCGCTTCGACATAGCACACGCGTTATCGTGCAAGAAGGGAGGCTTCGTTACGTTACGACATAACGAAATTCGTGATTTAACGTAATCATGTTAAACGAAGTCTGCCCTGACGTCAGAAGGGAACCAAGGCTGGTCGAAATGGATGGTGAACACCTGACGCACCGGACAGCGAACAGAAGCCAAGAAGCGCGAGTCGACATCAGCGCTACGGGTTTCTGGACTCCTGGACAAAGAGCATTTTTTGATATAAGGGTCTTTGACCTAAACGCTCGGAGGTACAGGGGTGTGGAGCTCGAAAAATGCTTCAGAAGGAATGAAGAGGAGAAGAAAAGGCATTACAATGAACGTGTCAACAACCTTCACGCCTTTGGTGTTTTCGACGAGTGGTGGCATGGGTCGTGAGTGTAAAACATTTTACAAACGTTTGTGCGAGATGATGGCTGAGAAAAGAGGTGAAACATCCCAAAGAGTGACAGACTTCATACGAACGAAGCTATCGTATAGCCTTCTCCGATCGACATTGCTGTGTTTAAGAGGCTCACGCTCATTAAAGATCGAATACAGCCTGAGTGACATTCATCTGGCCAACTCTCTTTCGAAAGTTGGAGGCACTGATGAATGAGTATTTACTATATTCATTTATTAATTAATTTATTTAATATATTTAGTTTTGAAGTAAGACAGAATATGTATAATTATGTGAAAAAAAAAAAAGTATAACTTTGAAAAAATAAAAAATAAATTCTCGTGTCGTTCTGTTCTGCCCAGATTGCGAAAACGGCCTGTTTACAACCGGAACAGCCGGATTATGTATGCATGTTCCGATTATGTTTTTTTTGCACTGGTTATGTCGTGGTGACCGGATTATGAACGCTGATATAATGGCTGGCCAGGCAGGCTGTGATTGGCATTTTCTTCGAACTTTTGTGAATTAAACGTTCTCTGGAAGATAGAACACCCCTAAAAACTAGACATGGCGAAAGAAAGAAGTCTCGACGTAATTCTTAGTATAAAGTACTCTTGTAGAGTAAATACATTTCAACATAATATACTTTGAAGTAACTAAATTTCACGGAACCTAAATTATTCTTTTTGCAGGAATTAAGTTTGGTGAAAAGTTATTAAACTTGCGAATCCCAAAATTTAGTATTTGCCACGAAATTTCGTTTCATTTGAGAACAACAACAACTTTGCCACCAGGGCTATTTGCTTGTCAGAAGTGATGACGAATGATATAAAAGCGGTCGGCCCCGATTATATTTGTTCTATAAGTCTCGAATAATATTTGACTGTCATACATAAGCCGGCCTGCCCCGATTATGTTCGTTCTATAATAAGTGAGAAATAATATTAGACTGTCGTATATAAACTGGCCTGCCCTGATTATGTTCCTTTTATAAGTGCCAAATAATATTTTTTGAGTAATAAGCCGGCCTGTCCTGATTATGTTGCCCTGATTATGTATTTTCTGCCCTGTTCTTAACCGGGGCAAGCTGCCGTACTTAATCAGGGCAGCGTTTATTATCCGGGCAGAACAGTTCAACTTCAAGCGATAAAGAATTTTCAAAAAAATTTAATCGCAATAAACATGAACGGATTAAAGGACATGCTCCAGAATCAGAAAGTTCGGGTCGTGAAATACCGTATGATTCTACGAAGAAGTTATTCAAATGTCCAACTACTGATTGTACAACGTCTTCGAAATATAAACATAACATTTAAAATCCTGTTACAACGTTAACAAAAATAAGAAAGCAGCTGACGACAATAAAATCTGTAACATGCAAGAAAGTGTTTTTAAAGAAATCTAACAGAGATCATCAATATAATACTGGACTTGATGAAGAGCCTGCAACAATGGTTGTTATTCCGAATTACGAAGTGGACGACCAAATCGAAAGTAAAAACCAAATTAATATTACAGAAGAGGAACAAAAGCCATCTGTTCTGACAACAAGCACCAATGCAAATGAAAACGAAATTATAATTGAAGAGGAACTAAACCAATCAACATCTTCAACGACCAATCTTTTCACAGTAAACAACATTTCTTTCAAACAACTTCAAGTTTTACCTACGTGCATCGTTTTATCTCCTGATGAAATATTCGATACATATGTTGAAGTTAACGAAAAAATGCAGTTGGATAAACATGTCTATGATGTATTGCTTCAAAAAGCTAGAATGTAGAACCTTAACACTTTTTAAACTTTTTCTTGTTAACATTTGTTTTTTGTGTTTAGACTTTGCAAGATTACAACTGAGGTTGCTAATTTTTATTGGAATTCTTTCAATCCTTGAACGCTCATAGTTATGGAATTCGTTTCTCGGTGGCGTTTTCAAGATGTCTCAAAGACGTGATTTGGCAAAAATGACGTACTGAGGCATCTTCAAATCGCAAAATAAAAACTGAAAATTTCAGGACAGAAGTTGTCAATATAACGAAGTTGTGGAATTAGTGTTAATGGAATTAGTCTTTTCACAGTGCTCCTTAAACTGCTTTAGTTTATTTTGTTCCTATTATGAAGTTGCATAAACATGTTGTATTTAGTTTGACTTAGTTTGTAAAAGGAACTTATCATGTTACGAAAAATCTGTCTCCTATTCTGAGTGTAATTTGGACTACCCCGTGCGGAATATCTAATCCATGCTTGCTCTTTAAATTATTTTTCCGGTAATCCATTTCAAATTCGTGATTATTCTATAATCTTAATAGATTTTAACATGAGCAAATGATAGAATGTTATTATAATAGCAATCGCTACGTGTAACCTAGGAGGCTCTGTTTATCTATCCTACTAGGTGTAACAGACCCATAACGTTGTTGCTTTGCACGGACAAAAATTTCAGTTTATTCGATAAGCAATAAGAAATTGAAATTCTAATCAAATTTTGAGCATCATAAAGATTTTCAAATCTAGAACAAAAAGTCGAGCCTCGGAATATTTTTAATCTTACCCCGTTTTCAACCCCGATAAGAAATATAAAAAACGCACAACCGCAAACGTTAAATAAATATCTTTGCACGTGCGCTCCACTTACGTTTTTTTCGCAGACGACCATAATACAGCTCTGTATTTAAATGAAACAGAAGCGCTACAAAGAAGCTTTGCGCTACAAAGAAGCTTTAAATTACAATCATGTTTAAATATTCTTACATGCGAGATAATATATCGAATTTTTCTTCCACTCAAACTCTTGTGGGGTACATAACAACTTACAGCAAGAAAAGTCACATGTTTCTAAAATTACATAGCTAGCACAGAAGATTTTACTACAATAAATAAACACAAATAAATGTAGATCTCCACTCTTACTTTTCCCATTGAGAATGATTTAAAGTCTCAAAATCTTCCACATCCTTTATTTTTAGTAAGTATCTAGATAATTTTAAAAGTTCTCTATCCGTGTCTCTGTTTGCATGAGCGTTTTTGAAAGGTCGTATCTAAAATAAATATAAAAGGAAGAAAAATAAGTTAATTATCTTCTGAATGAACAGAACAGAAAAAAAACATGTACATAACGGCTTAAAAAAACGAATAATATCAAAGGAAACTTCTACAATGGAAATATTTTATTTAAAAAAAACAAAACAAAAAAAAAAACAGAAACAACGATTCATCATCACCTGTGCACATATTTTAAATTGAGATTATTTTTTAATTTTTTTTTTAAAGGTTATCTCCTAAATAACAGCTATAAAAACGTTTTGAACAATGCGATAAAAACGACAAAACAAAACAATAGCAACAACAATAAAAACATGTAGAATATCATGTACGTAAAAATCTTTTCAGTATCTTTAGAACGAGTGGGTCGAATAACGTTTTCTTAACAAAACCTAAAATTTCGTAAAATTTGTAATTTCGGCTCAGTGACTAACATTTTTTACCGAACAAATTTTTTTGCCAAGTTCTTTTACCGGCCAACCCTTTTTGCCGTGTTTATGTTTTACTGACTAAGATTTTTACTGATTTTTCTTGTTGTAGTACAATACAAAAACAAAGTGTCACTGTTTTTGCCGACAATGCATGATCCATTAGTAAATCTTAAATACAATAACTAACAACCTTTAATCCCGACGAGGGGTTCATCAAAAAGTTTCGCCGTAAGTCGTCGAATATTATTGAATTTTTACTCGAGTATTGTGGATATTTTCCCCATATGACAGCCAATGGCTTCGTCTAAATAAATAAATAAAAAACGTACGTACTAGAAAAAATTTAACATGCGTTATGTTAGTTTAACCTGGCCGTATTAAAATAACAAAAATATTCATAGTTACAGAGCATTTTATCGACTAAAGATTTTTGCAGTAAACTAGGAATACCTATACTCTTTTAACAAAAAGCTCAGGTTAAGCCACGGGGACACGAGACAATTTTTTCAGGCGATGGTAACAAAATTAATTTTTTTACTATCGCCCGAAAATGTTGTTGTGTCGCCACATCTGTGCAAATGCAACATTTCTATTAGTCTAGTGAACTAAACTCATCATTTTTCCCTTTTTGATATTTTTGATGAGAGAAGGGAAAAAAGAGAGTTTAGAACAACCCACCTTGACAGTTGACATTCAAATTTACAACTGTCTTCAAATTCAAAAATATTAGCCACTTAAATTTCATGTCATTGTTTCTAAACATTCGCATGATTATTCCTGCAGTTACTTTAAAAAATGGCGGAATAAAAAAAAACATTGTGGTTCTTCGCTGGCTAAACTGGCTATCGTTGATAAAAGAAAAGGAATATAGATGGCTTCCGTGTGTTTTGATTTTGCGAACTAATTGCGCATGCGCAAAGTGCTGGCAGTCAAAACAAACTCTCTCCACCGCGCTTTTAGCACCATTCCAGTTGAGACAACGAACTATAAACATCTAACATCCATTTATAAACATTTTACCTACAATTATTTAAGATTTGGAAATATGCCTGACGTTTGCTGTGCTTATGGTTGTACAAACCGAAGGACAAAGGAGAATACAAACCTCAGTTTTTACAGAATACCTTCAGATAAGACGCAAGCTAGTGCACACAGAAGAAAGCAATGGGTAGCAGCGATTCGTAGAGACAAATGGCCAGAAAGTCAGATAAATAATGCACGTTTATGCAGTGAGCATTTCACCACAGGTATCAAGGCTTTTTATTTTTTTGATCTGTAGCTAGCTAGCTAGCTAGTTTAGCTTCTTTTTACTTTAAAAACTTTTTTTTATTAAGGAAAAAAATCGGATGACCCAAACCACATAGATTATGTGCCAACATTATTTTCCTTCTCAAAAACCCCAGAGAAAAGAATCAGAGAGTCGTTGGGACGATATGAAAGGTTACAAAAAAGGCAGCGAGTTGAACCAGAAAGTGATGAACAAGAAGTAGAGGATATGATGGTGGAAGATGAAACGACTTCTACTCTAGTAGATGCTGGTAAGTATAGCTAGCTAATTTCTTCCTCCCAATGTTTGCTGGCTTGCTTTTATTTACGTACTGAATTTATTATTTTTAGCAACACAAACAGAAAACAAAGTATCTGCACGAGAAAAGATGCTAAAATCAGAGCTGTGTAAAAGTAAATTTAGAGAAAATAAACTGAAAGTTCAACTGCAACAAACGCAAGCAAAATTGAAAGCTGTGAAGCGTAAATTGTTAGACTATGATAATATCAAAGAAAAAAGGTTAAACTTCTTGACAGGAATTCGAAAACCTGCATTATTTGAAGGGTTACTAGAAATTGTATCTCGAACAGCCAAGAAAGTTTTAATTACTTTCTCAGCCGAAAATCACCTTTTACTTGTATTAATGAAATTGAAACTTGGTAATATGAACAAAGAACTTGCTATTCATTTCAATATAAGTGAAGGTCAAGTGTCCACAATTTATAGAAGTTGGCTTCCTGAAATTTCAGATATTTTAAAAAATTTAATTGTTTGGCCAGAAAGGGAAGCTCTGAGAGCAAATCTCCCTAGCTGCTTTAAAAGTTTTAAAAATTGTGTTTGTATAATCGACTGTACAGAGATTTTTATTGAAAGGCCGTTAAACCTAAATGCCAGAGCACAAACTTATTCAAATTATAAATCGCACAATACAATAAAGTATTTAATTGGAATTACTCCAGATGGTGCTGTTAGTTTTCTTTCGTCAGGTTGGGGTGGAAAAGCTTCGGATAAAGTAATTACAATTGAATCAGGTTTTTTAAATTTTGTAACACATGGTGACTGTGTTCTTGCAGATCGAGGCTTTTTGGTGGAAGAAGAACTTGCTACGAGAGGGGCTGTTTTGCGCATACCAGCTTTTACTAGAGGAAAAAACCAAATGTCTGCCAAAGATGTCGACATATCGCGCCAAATAGCACATGTCCGAATACATGTAGAAAGAGTCATTGGACGTTTAAAAAAATTTTTAATTTTATCTTCCACAATACCAATTTCACAAGTGGATTTAATTGACGATGTTATGGTGTCAATTGCAGGTCTTGTAAATTTAAATTTAAGTGTTGTGAGCAAATAAACTTAGAATATATAGCAAAAATGTTTTGTAAATATATTTCTTTGGTTAAATAAAAAATGTACAAAATATACCAAAGAAAGTTTTTTGTAAATATTTTTTAGTAAAAAATATATATATATACATAACATATACAGTTTATTAATTACTCTTTCAAACAATTAGGGCAAACCCACTTTCCTTTTGGTGCGCGAGTTACATTAACACAAGCATAATGGTACCATTCTACTTTACATCCTGGATGGTCACAAGCAATCATTGGCTCAAAACATGGTCGACGGCATAGGCAATAGTTTTTTTGTTTATTGTCTAAACAAATGTCATTTTCCCGGATTACTGTTTCCTTCAGGACAGTGTTAAAATAGTACAGATCTAATTTTGTTTTCATTTCCTGAATGAAATTTAGATCCCTAGTAATGCGTACTAGAAAATTATTTCCAGCTGGTGACCATACTAAAAAATCGCAATACGGTTTCTTTAAAACTAACATTTGTCCCTGTACTTGAGTGAAATACTTGTGAGTATTTTTAAGTTTACCATTCTCGTCGATTGGAAATTGTGCATCACTTTGCCATTCAACAAATCCAAAACGGTATTTGTATGGGCACTTTATCTCGATTAACCCTTCACCATGACAGTCACATTTTACTAACCCATCAGGTGATGCACCTAAATGTGGATGATCTGCATCAATATGAAGGCCCGATGTTTTTAATGTAAAATTTAAATGTTCCTTTTTCATAACCTCCAAGTAATAATTTCTTGCAATATCTTCTTTTTCTCGACCATATGTCATAGCTGGCAAAGTAGGTGGATTGGTATAACCCATTATTTTGAATAAAAGGCTATTGGAGGTGTTGCTCGCTCTCCTATGTAAAACCTCATGGAAGTTTGAAGCTGTTATTCGTCCAAATCTATGCAACTTCCAGGCTTTTGAAAGGCTTTGATCGCTAGTTACACTAGCCAATGTTTCGTAATTTTCCTGACAATATGCTTTTTTAAATTCATTATAACGTTCCATAAGAGTTAAATCTTGCAAATTTACAGCTTCGTAATCGAAAATGCTTGTTATGGGTTCTGGTAATAAATTTTCTTCATTTTCATCTGCTGTAGCAGTATCCCTGTCAGACACATTATCGTTACTAACATTCGTTAAACTAGTAAAAAATGCAGCTTCTGGAGCAATCTCTCGTAGCTTAGCCAAATCTGCACTTTTAAGTTTAAAAGAATATGACCAATTTTCTTTTGCAGAATAATGCAGAACAGGATTTTCCTTTGGTTCATTTTCTTCAGGTAGTTGATCTTTGCGTGGCCTTTTGAAGTTAATGTTTTGTAATAATGTTGGCACAGCATTTTTTCGACATCTGTTCCAAGCACACAGTTCACTTGTAACTGCCACCTTATTTCCTCCAATTCTTATACAAGCTTCCAATTTAAAAAGGAGTGCAGCAACATGACTGCATGCTGATCCCAAGCTAAAAGAAAAAGAAAATTTTAACATAATATATTACAACTTCTTCAAAATTGTATGACATGCAGCTAATGTTTTACATACCCAGCCATGCATGTGCAATTTCCAGTTAGTACATGTCCCTTGACTTTATGTAGGCATACCCAAACATCATACAGTTTTGTCTTCTGACCTTGCCTTTGGCTCGGAAGTACCTAAAAACAAATATATACCTACTTAGCATCTATCAGTAAAAAAATGTTATTATAGAGCAAACAAATTTCATAGCAACATTTAAATGTTTGACAAAATTTTACTTAGTTACCTTTGACTTTAGGAAGCAAAACTCTGAATTCTCTGTGACATTATGTATGAAAACGTCTTGCACATGTCCACATACAAAAAAGTTGTATGCTTCCATAGATTTAAATGCCTTGAAACTTTCGTGGGTATATTCGCTTGGAGTATTGATCAGGTACATATACAAGTCGCCCCATTGAATATTTGGTAAAAGCTTCATGTCATCTTTCCAAGACGAGTCAACCAACGCATATGGGTCTGGTAGTATTGTACCATTTTTAAGTGTTAACTTTCCTTTATACTTCTGCTTATCGATGTTTTCTAAAGCAGACAAATATTTAGATGCTTGCCATGTATCGGAATTTGAAGTCATTTCGTTTTTAGTAGCTGTGTGGTTTGATGTTTATAGTTCGTTATCTCAACTTGTAAAGAGTTTCACTGGCAGGCGCTCAATGTTTTGACTGCCAGCACTTTGCGCATGCGCAATTAGTTCGCAAAATCAAAACACACGGAAGCCATCTATAGTTAGCTAGCTAGCTAACAAAAAGATTTGGGGTTAAATAAATACCATAAACAGTGGTAAATGAAAACAATAAATACAAATCTACCGCATAATACTTTTCCATAGGTTTACACAATCAAATTTGCCAGCCTAATCCAATTATCAAGCGAGAATACCTAGCCGACAAACAACCAAGTAACCTCCACAATCATTCTCCATTTTAAACGGATCCCATTTATAACTTTTAGATAAGGAAATGTTTACCTATTCAGCGGCTTCTTTTCCTCAAACAAAAATACAAAAAAAATCCATGATCCATTCAGGGCAAAAGCATCCACAGCACAAAAACTAAGAAGATTTTAATTCTAAAACTCTCCCTCCACCGCCAATACTATTACGCCACTTGAGAAAGAGTTTCTTGACAAGCTTTGTATTTTGGCAGGAGGGAGAGAGCGCTAATCTCGATCAAGTTCAAAGCGGTAAATTTGAGTGTACCCAAAAATGTAAACAAACGCAATTTAAAAAACCCGTCTCACCACAATATAATAAGTGTGCGTAATATAATTATTTCTTTAGGAAGCGTAGCCACGGACTACAACACTTTATGTAATTATTCCGAGGGAATATGAACCAATTAGAGAGAGGCAGTCAACCTCTGACTGCGGGTTGGACCTGTCTCTCTTTTCTGCGAGAGCGTAAAAAAAAATAAAAAAATACAGGGCAATAGCGAAAGCAGGGAAGAGAGACAGGTATCCTTTCTACATTTCTATCAAAACAAAACGAAAACATTGTTTATTTCCATGGCAACAGTTTGCAAGAAGGAAATGCAAAACTATTTCTGAAAACATAAAAATGGAAAGACAAATTATTGACAGCTATTTCACTTCTTCTTGAAGATGACGATGTGGAATATACAAAAGGCAAGAAAAAAAAGGAAAAATGAACGCAAATGGATTAGACCGTGGATGTGTAACGAAGAAATGAAGATGGAGCATACCATAAAATTTTCCAGGGAACTAATGCGGGAAGATTCTAAAGGTTTTCGAGATTACATAAGAATTGATACAGCTCAATATGATGAATTTGTTGAACGTTTAAGACCCTATTTAACAAAAGAAGACACGATAATGCGTGAATGTATCAAACGTCAGAAAGACGTACATTGGGTTTGATTCTCTTGATCTTCAGTACTAATGTCTTGTTTTTGACTTTTGATCATTCAGCAAAAAACATTCAGCAAAATTGCTGCATTGTGATTGGTCGCGCGTAAAAGTGTTGCATCAGAATTGCTGCAGCAAGTGGCGAGACGGAGAATATTCATACGCGTAACCTTTTTTTTGTTGCTGGTAACGTTTTTTTGTTACATACAACATTTTTCTGTTGCCGGTAACAAGATACAAAATCAAATCGATTTGATTTTGTATCTTGTTACTGGCAACAAAATTAATGCTGCGAGTAACAAAAAAAATGTTGTGAGCAACAAAAAGCTTCTCTGGCGACACAAGTCAACATTTTTAGGCGATAGTAATTAACATAAATTTGTTACTATCGCCTGGAAATATTGTCTTGTGTCCCCGTGGCTTTAACTTTCAAAATTTTGATGTCGATCAACAGATCAAAATTCCAACGTGTCTTTACTTACCTCGACTACGCCATATTTTTCAGTATGAACCGTGATCATTGCTCCACTATCCAACATGAACAAGAGTTTGTAATTTCCATTGTTTGAAACACCTAATTCCTGAGAAAGAAGAAAATAGTTTCAACCCCGGTTTCCATTTACGCCGTCTCAACAGAAAAAATTCTGGCAGCGATGTCTGTACTTTGGCAGTTGTTGCAGTTAAGAACCTCTAAAACGGTCGCAGCAAAAATTCAAAAAGCGCTCTCATCTTGAATGTTGAAAGCTACGACTGTGAAGACTTAAATAAAAACCGTCCGCAAGATTAAAGTTCTTTCCCCACTAAGAGTTTTAGGGCGTGGTTTCTAAAAACGCCCCAATGTGCAGCTGCATCTGCTTACTTTTTCACTCAATCTGGGAAAAAAAGGAACCGATCATTGTTTTAACCACGTGATAACAACGCTCGTACCTGCATCTTTGCTTTGATCCATTTCATGTCTGTGGCAGCTTAAAAAATAAAACGAAGCAAAGTAAATATCTACATCTACTTTACAAATTACCACACATTTGACACTGATAAAAAACATTGTCGTGGCCTACGGTAAAATAATTATTAGTTGCGTACAAAAAATTTAAGCACGCCGCGTTCATATTTCAGTAAATTTTCGTCTTAAGCTACATTCACATGCACGTAATTTTTGACGTAAGAGCTTACATAAGGGGAAAAGTTCATTCATTCTCTTACGTTACGTAAAAATTTGACGTAACATGTGACACCACCTACGTAAATTATTTAAGGTCTTACGTGCGGTTTTCTTACGAGCAAAAATTTTTGCTCGTAACAAACTGTCCGTAAGCCAAAAGAAGAAGAAAAGAAGGAAAAAATTGCGCAATCACATTCGAATTTGAATATAGTCATTTAATTTAGGAGTTAGATTTCAACCTTTTTGAAAATGATCAATGAAGAGGATTTGAGTGTTTCTGTACAAAAGTATACTGTCCTTTATGATAAAGGACATAAAGAATTCCATCGAAAGGACATCAAAAAGAATGCATGGAAAGCAGTTGCGGAAGAACTGGGCTTTGAAAATGGTAAGAACATATTGTCATATATTATCAATACCATATTCCAAATATATTAAACCGAGAAAGTCAAAGAACAACGATGAAATACTGTCCGAAGTACCTGAAGACGAAGATGATATAGATGATTCCGTACCACCGATACATTCTGCAGTCCAGGATGCTCAGTCTGATGAATCAGACTCAGAGTTACAGACACCAAGTTCAAGTAGAATAGCAGTCTCAAAGAAAAACAAAATGATCAGTTCACAATCGAAAAAACGTGAGAGAAGTGAAAGAGCAACAAAACCGAGCGAAATAGAACAGGAAGAAATGGCAGTACTTCGTTCAGTCGTAGCTGCAGCTGAAGTTGATAATCATAGAGATGATTTCGATGTATTTGGTGAGCTAGTTGCGAGAAAAATGAGAAAACTGAGTCGTGTAATAGATGAAGACGCAATGGAAATAGTTGAACATAGCATAAACATGGTACTTATGAACGCCAAAGGAAACCATGCAAGAAATGGAGCCCATTTTTATCCAAATAATACACAACCAGGAAACACAATGTCATACATGAACATGTTGAACTCTTAACTTTGTAACTAATCAGCTAAAAACTAGAAATACAGTATGTACTATTACAACTTTTTGTCCTATTCATTACCAGTTCGTCGAATATAGTCTAACTGTCATGACACTGAGTCATCTGTTGCTAGATAGTTTGCAAGGGATTCTCTTGTTTCGATTTTAGTTTGTGTGTACTTTTGATTTCGAATAGGTTTTACATTTTGTAAAGAATTACAATCATGTAAACTCCTCCACTTTTATCTTCACTGTCCATAAAACCATTTGGGGTGTAACAGGCATTGTCGGTTTGTCTGAAGTAATTATGAAGGACAATTGCTGCTAAAATGATTTTTTCTACCTTTTCTGGTGTAGCATCAATCGGTTTTTGAAATACCCTCCATTTTGCAACTAAAATGCCGAAGGTGTTCTCAATAACTCTACGAGCACGCGATAATCGATAATTAAAAATCTTCCGAGTTTCAGATGTTAAGGCTTTGCCAGAATAGGGTCTCATCAACCAATTCGAAAGAGGGATTATCTCATCTCCAAGAAGTAAGTATGGTAATTCGAGGTCATCACTTTCTGGAATTCTTTCAGGGTTGGGTATGTTCATTTTATTTTGTGCAAATTTTCGACCCATACTCGAATTTATGTCGTTGTTGCTCCCGTATTCTCCAACATCAACATGAGTGAAGCAATACCGTGCATCAGAAATTCCCAAAAGTACCATGCTAAAAAACTTTTTATAGTTGTACCAGAGGGAGCCGGAGGATGGTGGTTTTCGAATCGCAACATGTTTTCCATCTAAAGCTCCTAAGCAATGGGGCATGTTCCATAATTGATTGAAATCATCAGAAATATTTTTCCAATCATTAACTGAGGTTGGTGGTTTGACATAATGCGATAATGCATTCCACAGTTCTTCACAAACTTCATTGATTATACCATTTACAGTTGATCTTCCAAGCTTAAAAAGAAACCCGAGTGAATGTTGACTATCACCTGTAGCTAGATAACGCAATGTCACTGCCAAGCGCTCTTCAGGGGATATTGGTTCTCGTATGTGACGTTTCTTAATTATTTTGTCTCGAATCATTCCTGCCAAGTGATCGAAACGTTCTGGAGACATACGAACAAATCTAAACAAAGAATATCTTGTCATAAAAACTGCATATTCTAAATATGCTTTTATTCAAAGTTTTCCTACTGCCATTGTAAAGATGGATGAAATTACCTGAAAAATTCTCTTCGATCAAATGTCTTTGCTGGGAGAAAGGTTGAACAGAATTCTCCCGAAATTTGCCTGTCCAAGTTGGTGGTTCTCACCCAGGTTCTTTTTTTTCTTTTTTAATGTCACTTTTGCTTTTCGGCGACGACGTCTTCTTAGAATCACTAGTGCTGCAGCCAAAACATGATACTTATTAAACGCCGCCATATTGAATAATGATTTGAAATATTTACATTACGCAAAATCTTTCCGTAAATGTGAACAAAACTATACGTAGCTACATGTGAACAAACCATTCCGTAAGCAGTAATTTTCAGTAAGGCCTTACGTAGAAATTTTCCGTAAGCTCTTACGTCAAAAATTACGTGCATGTGAATGTAGCTTTACGACCAAAAGTTCATTCATTCTCACCTACTTAAGGGTCCGTAAGCTTCTTACGTTACGTAAAAAATACGAAGACATCCTTAAGCCGCAATCATATGTACGTAAATGTTTACGTAAGGGCTTACGGAATGGCTGGTGCTCATTCATTCTCTTACGTTACGCAAAATATTTCCGTACATGTGACATGTTTAACGGAAAGTACGTAAACTCTTACGTACTATCCGTTACGTTTCGTACATTTCGTTCGTAAGAAACTGTATGTACGCCAAAAGAAGGAAAAAATTAGAAAAAAATTGCGCAATAGCATTCGATTCTACAATTTAAAATCTTCAGTCAAAACAAAAACAAAGTATAATCAAAATGTCTTTGTATAAGGAGGAACAGCTCTCGACTGTCGTTTATAAATACGCTGTTCTTTTTGACAAGAGCCACGCAGATTTTCACAGAAAGGACATTAAGAAGAATGCCTGAAAAGCAGTTGGGAATAAACTTGGTTAAGAAGATGGTAAGACATTCTGTTGCTACGCTTTTGACTTTTTAAAAGGAAATAAAAATTTGCCTTCAAACAGTAGTCAAGAATATGAGATTACTGATAACAATGAATGTAAACCTTGATACCAGTTTATTTTTTAGCTGAAAAAGCTGAAAAGGCTTTCAACAAACTTCGAGACCGTTACACACGGGCAAAAAAGGTGTGGAAAGACCAAAACAAGTCGGGAACGTTATTAAAAGCAGTAAGCAAAGTGAAAGAAAAAAAATTCAGAGCATGCAACATTTACAAAGGCTTGACAATTATGTAAAGCCAAGGAATTCGAGAACAAATGTGCATGATTCACAGATGGAAACAGACGTTGAATCAAACAAAGAAGACGAAAGCGATGAAATGTCAGAGGGGGAATTGAATCTACGACTACAATTGCAACCATTGTCAAGCCAAAACAAGATGTACCAAAGGGTCCAAGCAACGGGAAAAGAAGAGCCAGCAAGGGTTGTACAGAAGTAGAGAAAGAAGAGATGGAGGTCCTTAGGTCTATTGCTGCAGCTACGACACACAGTCAAGAATCAGCGAAGGATGAATACGACTTCTTTGGTGAACATGTGGCGAGTAAGCTACGAAAATTAGGACGGATTTTAGACGAGGATTCAATGGTGATGTTGAGTGAACCAAAACAAAAACCATGACGTAAATTTACGTGAGTTATGTAAAAGATTTACGTATATGTAAATAGAAATCTACGTAACATTTGAACAAAACCTCACGTAAGAAATTATACGTACAGTTGACTCTCTCTAATCCGAATCTCTATTATTCGAATCTTTCTATAATTCGAACGAATTCAAAGTCACCGTCAATTTTCGTTAAGAAACTCTTATAATTTACTTTCTATTATTCGAATCCCTGTAATCCGAAAACTCTATAATCCGTACAAATGTTAAGGTCCCCTCCGCCAAATCCTCTCTGTAATTCGAATTTTCGGAGTGGAAACAAGGCGGCGTTAACACTTTCGAATGTTTTTTCAAAATTCGATTTTCTGTCGAACGTTTTTGTAAATGCACGTCCATTTTATGAAGTTTTATGAGTATTTCCGTTCAAAATGGCTAAGCGACTCCATGTAAACAACAAAGCGTGGAGTTCTATTCCTGATGAAACTTTCTTGAACTGTTTCAAAAAATCTGGTATTTCCGAAGAGTCTGTCGAGAAGGCTTTAAATGATGATGATGAACCATTTGCGAGTTTGAATGAAGAAGAAGATTAAATAAGTGATTAAAGAAAAGTTCAATGTGGACTTCGAATTAACCGCAGACGAGCTCGTTGATATTGACTTCGAGATCAGCGTATCCGGTATCGTATCTGATGCAAACATCATTGCCGAAGTGGGTGTACGTGGACAACAAAAAACCAACTGAAACATTAACCAAGCCAGATTTTAAAGATGCCATGAATGCCATTTCCATCTTAGAGGATTACAGCCTGTTTACCAAATTTGGAGTCGATTTGAGGAAAACCCTCAGCGACGCAGGTCGTGTCCGTAATTTGGACAAATTATCAAACATGAAACAATCAAGATTGAACACTTTCTCAGCTATGTATAGATCGTATCACAAAGTTTTGGAAAAGAAAAAAATCTAAGAACTTTTCCAAAAATTTCCGATTTCTCTCTCTAATCCGAATTTTCACCCTTCAAACCTGAAATTCGAATATGATAGACTTTCTACAATCCGAATCTCTCTATAATCCGAACAAAAAGTTATCCCCCTTGGGATTCGGATTATAGAGAGTCAACTGTACATGTGAATGCGGTAAGTAAAATTTATTTAAATGTGAACACGGTTTAAGCGAAACATAATCCCACTTTTTGTTCTTTTAAAAACCATGCGTA
Source organism: Hydractinia echinata (assembly GCA_030067915.1). Taxonomy (NCBI): domain Eukaryota; kingdom Metazoa; phylum Cnidaria; class Hydrozoa; order Anthoathecata; family Hydractiniidae; genus Hydractinia; species Hydractinia echinata. Next base: position 1,343,379 of record JASGCC010000030.1, read on the forward strand.
AGACTGTACGGCCTTCGTAAGGATGTGCCCACATTTAATTTTTTTTTACGCAACGTGTAAGAAGCTTACGGACCCTTAAAGGAGAGGCGAACTGCGCTGAGGCACGGCTGCTTAATAAAAGTTCACGATGAGTGTTGATTTTGAAGACCAGGCTTGGTCTGCTCCATAAAAACTATAAATCATTTTTAAATGTTACAGCCACAACAAGATAATGTCCTAAATAAAGACTAAGAATGTTTTAATATTGAAAATATTTGTAGAGAATTATAAAAAATTGATGTTTTTTTCACATACTGTGAATTTTCACCTAAAAACTTTACAGAACAACAACACAGTAGACCCAAAAGATAAATCAATCTGTTCAAATACCAGTTTTGTTTACATCTTTGTAAGTGCTGAATTATTTATAATTGAGTATTTGCCAAACAAGTGGCTAAATTAAAAAACAATGGAATATATTTCTCTTTATTGTGATGGTCACGGGTTACACAAAATAATTAAACAAGAAAAATTTGAAAATCAAAATAGCAAAAATGTTGAACTACATGTGACGAACATATTCTTTTATTATTTTATACTACTGAACTTACTAAACAAATTTGTGAGTAAATGTAAAGAAAGTAAAGATTCGTGAAGAAAGATGAAGCCACTACACATTGCTCGTTCGATTTGTTGTTGAATGTTTCCGGTCTGTGTAATTTATTAAATTTGGCGCCATCTAACAAACTTCATCGTTCGTAGCTGGTAGTATGTTGTGGAAAAGGAACTCAAAACATGAAAAAATAGATCAGTTATAATAAGACAGACGAATGGGAGTACGAGTGAGTACGAGTGACTGCGAATGAACTACGAGTAGGAATGCGAGTATTAGGAGTGAGAACCTCTGAATAAGAGTAGGAATGCGAGTACTGCGAGTGACTAGGAGTTGTATTACAAGTACTATGATTGGAAATCAATTTACCAAGAGTAACTATAATGTTTTCTTGCAACATGCATCATGTACATGCATGTTTCTATCATGTACATGCATGTTTCTTCTGTAAGTATATACAAAAACAAATTTAACAAAGAGGGTAAATGAAAAAATACCAATAAAAATTTTAAAAACATGTAAAATACTCTCAGTGGTCTCAACATCCCAAAAAACCTAACGAAAGGGAGAAATAAAAAATAGAAAAATAAAATATTGAAATGAATGTACAGAAAATGTTCTCAGTTTTGTCAATATCTATTCCAATAGCTAAATTACCGAAATGGCTTGAATAAGCGCCCGTTCCGAATAAGCGCCCCCTTTTCTAGGAAATATTTTTATAAGCGCCCCTCTCAAATAAGCGCCCCTTACAAATAAGCGCCCCCCCCCCTTTTGGCCTAGGCCGGGCGCTTATTCGAATTTCACAAGAAATTCAATGTCTTGGAATTTTTAATGAAAAAGGGGAACCAGAATAGAAAAGAAAGAAAGAAAAACGCAGTTTGTTTAAAAAATTAAGGTTTCAGGTTCGAGTCCCCACTCCGGCGCACTTTAAATGCAGTGTTGTCAGCCCATTTGGTGCCATCTACTGACCGCTAATCGGCTTGTGTGGCAGGCAAGCAAGTTAGAGCAATGCTATACGTATCTCTAGCGGTAATGTAACATAGTTACAGTCGGAGGGGAGGAAGAGCCAGCCGTTAGGATGGAATCCCCAAGGACGTTAAAACTTCCCGTTACTTACTTACTTACTTATATATAATTCGATGCAGTTTTAAAAGTCATCCCCTGAAATTATATTTTTTCACGAATTTTGTCATTTTGGTTTTCATTTTCTCGGCTTTGTGCTCTTTAAAGTATTTCGAAAATGTGTTACATGGATCATTCCTAGTGTTTCCCTTTTCAATGTTGTCCCACTTTTTCACCAGGAGGCTAACATCTGTTCAAACTCTTCGCACGTCACACAGTTTATCAAACCGGTATCACCGAATATATCCGTTATTATTCCGTGGTGAAGACGTTTGGGGATATAACATTTCAGAAGGTGTTCTCGATATTTCTTTTTACATGTTCCAAGCCCAGTAGATGATTTGCATTTCCAGTTTGCGTTCATCGGTACCAATGACCACTAATTGTTTGAGGTCTACTTTGTGACGAGTGACAGACTGCCAGAAAAAGGAAAAATCTTCTTGACGTTCACGTCTATGAATTAGTATAGGACCTGGGAACCAAGGATGCGAGTTGCTGCTTTTTTTAAAAATGCTGAGGTTTTTGTACGTTGTCTGTGTGAATTTATGCTCCCCGATGTTGAAAGTAGTATCAAAAGCTATTGCAGAAAAATTTGTGACAATTGTTGAAGTGAAATTTTTTGTAATATCGTTCAATGTTTAATCTAAGAACAGAACAAACATTGGTTCTCCTCCAGATTGGTACAAAAGTTCCCTGATAAACGGTTATGATTCATCCAAGGGCGAATTGCAAAAAGTTGCATTTTTAGCCTGATTTAGCATTTCTGTCAAAATAGAAGAAACATCGTCAAAAACAGTATTAGCATGGTTCGAGTTTGCTTTCAAGTTATAAATTTGTCTAGCATTTCTCGGGACGGACGAATCACTGCTACGTGTGAAGATGTCGTCATTGTTTTCAAAATCATCAATAACGTATCGAGCAGGTCTCGGATCTGTTCTCACATTCCTCAAAGACTGAATGCATTGTTGGTCAAAAGGATTCGGTTTTTTTACTATTCCCATGGAGCTTGAGAATATCCGTAATACCGTCATCTCCGTCCCAGTTATAGTGAACAATAACCCGGTTTTTGAGTAGGTTGTACGTTTTAAGTGTTTTCATACTTTTAAAGGATTTGTTGTACTCCCATATTGGCATGACGTAAGTGATCCAGCGTATGAGCTTCCCCCCAGCTTCTTGTAAACGTTTGTCCTCTGCTCTACGTCTTATTAAGGCATGGAGGTTTTTTGGATTGGCAGTTCTGGTAACCCAGGTGCTCGACCTTTCCCGAGATTTGTATGTGCCACCAACCACACGACCAGTAGAAGGACATATTTTTATAGTAACTTCGGAAGATAGATTTATCTGATCGTTGCTTTTGTTTACTTCGTAGAAACGTACAAACTCCTTTTTGACTACTGGTTCAATACTGTCATCTGCATCAAATTCGAATAAATGCTTTGTTTGTGACCACCTTTGGTCAATTGCGAAAGTGCACGTAGATTTCACACCATAAGGACGTTTTCTACAAGCAACAAAATCCTTTTTTGTCATTAAACATATTTTAAAAAATGTCACGTAACGTAGGATTCGTAATGCTGTAAATAGGGATTTCTTTATCATCATTGTAGTACGATATCTCCACATCTGAAAATAAAAATATTTTACAGTTAAAGCTACATTCACATGCAGGTAAAATTTTTACGTAAGATCTTACGTAAAGATTTTCGTAAGGACCTGTAAAAATCATCGCTTATGTATGGCTTTGTTCCCATGTTACGTAGGTCAGTGTTCAGATGCTTTTATTTTATTTTAATGTTCAAGTAACTTTGAGCTTACCTGTTGCATCATCAGTAAAATGTTTAATCATACAATGTTCATCAGTATCGTCAATAATCGATACATGTTCTTCTTCACCTGAAACGCGAAAATCCGTAGTGTACTTAAAGGTTCAATTGAAGGAATACACCAGCCTCGATCTCAGAGTGTGTTGCCTTTTTGTCACGGGCCGACAGTTGGGAATACGCAACACATTTTTTTGATCAGATTTCAAGTCCTATGCAATAATAACAATTACTTTTTATTGTAGCACGCGAACATGGTTCAGCATTCTCTTGATTGTCAATTTCACCTTCTTCGTCGCTAGAAATTGTCACCACGTCTATGATAAAAATAAAAATATTCAAATTTGGAATGGTGAAACTGCCTTTTATTAACAATTTGGCACAAACATTTGATGCCGTCAGCACATGTGACATAGTAACAAACGGCTTCTGCGTAATAGGTATATTTTAGCTTTTACGTCATAAAATAAAATAATGACGTTCGAGAAATATAAAAAAATAATTCAGCAACTAACCTTTAATCTTTTCGTGTGAAACGCGTTTATGTGAACTACCACCACCTTCTTTTTTCGGAGAAAAACATTTTCTTTTTAACATTTTTACTTTAAAATCACGTTTTTATATTTATACCCCAAGTGGATTAATTTTCGCGAAGACTTATATTCGCGAATATGGATAAAATTCTAAAATAAACTCTAACTTGCTATAAACAAAAAAGTTCAAGTTCTACAAAATCAATCGAGTCATTCTTCTTTGGTGGTAATTTTTAACGTTAATGTTAATGCAAAAGCTCCATCAGACAAATGACAACAAATAAGATTGTTTATAAAAATATTCTGTTCTTGGACGTGGTATGTTTACTTTTAAACGAAGTGTGTCGAAACGAATGTGGGTTTCAAACATTCCGCTACATAAAAAAGTGACCTGGTTTGTCCATGGCCACAGGCTAATAAGGTTGATTAGCCACTAATTCAAAAATCTCTATCCAAACACACTTCTGATTTACCTCTCTTCTATGTCAACTCAAATAATCGTGTCAGATGTTTTAGCATAACACCATAACACCATAGCAAAGACTCACAGGAACTAATTATCACCCTGTAATTTAACTAATACTTGCTCGTAGTCTTCTGCAGTCACCAGTAGTATTCGTAGTCCTACTCGTAGTCACTCCTAGTCCCATTCGTGTGTCTTATTATAACTGATCAAAAAAATATTGTTGTTGGTCATGACAAATATTTCAAAGTTGAAATTTGACAAATAAGTTCAAAGATGTTTAAACGAAGGTTATCAAATGCTGTTACTACTATAGTTCGTAATTGGTTATCTCGAGTCAAAGATCTTATTTTTGATGTTTACTGGATGTCTACATCCAAAATTTACTTATTTTCGCCCTATACAGCCATGAAAATTCTGTAAAAATGCTGCTAGTTATTTATTTGTTATTATAGTAGTTATTTTAGCAGATTGTAGGGTTTAGAAATCTATAAAAAAAATTCACTCGCTTAAAATTTATTTTCTGGCTGCCACAAAATAATTTTTTGTTCGCCCCTCCTTTAAGTAGGTGAGAATGAATGAACTTCGGGTCGGAAGACGAAAAATTACTTAAATGTGAACGCAGTAAGTGTTTAAAAATTTAAACTGTATAATTTATTACAGGAAATCAACGAATCACTTTATTAACAACTCAGAAAATTAACGCGGTTTGTCGAAAATATGCATTTCAGGGGCATAAAATTAATGCAGTTTTCCAAAAAATTACTTTTTCGTTACATGAAATTAACGCAGTCATGGGGAAGTTTTCGAAAAAATCCAAGTATTTCTTGTTCAGTTTCTTCTATTTTCTCTTAAAAAAAAATTGAAATCGATCACTTCACCACTCCTCCCTTCTTGAACGGCGCCAACCACCCCAGCTGCCTTCCAGCCATTAAGAATCGTTTTACGCCCTTCATTTTTTAAGTGGTAATCTTTGTCATCACTTTGGTGTGGATGGGTTTGATTGTGGACAATTTGAGATCTACTTTGATGGTTGTCACATCTTTCTCTGGGTCAATTTGTAGCTCCTTTGTTATCGTTTTTGTAAAATAATCTCTGAAGGCAGCTTTTTCCATCTTTTTAAAAGAGCCGTTTGTGGTCAGATCAAAAGGTTGGAGCAAATGGGTTAAATTCTTTGGCACCATGACCGTAACAAGGTTGTAATTGTCAAGCGTACCTGCGATTGCTGACCTCTAAAACCATCCTAAATTAATAAAGCATTTTGCTTGGCAAGCCCATTTCTTCTTTTACCTTTTCTACGTAAGGGTTGATGAGCTCCTTTAGTAATTTCAGTGATTCTGTTTCGTTACTCCAGTGACTTTCGTTGTAGGATAGGAAAATCCATCTGGAAATTCCACAGAAGGAAGTAATCTTGCCATTTTGCTATAAAGAAAGGTGCTGAATTTTCTGAAAAGGTTAAATCTGTGTCACCGAAGTCGTCTCCACTCAAGCATACTCAAGCAAGGTGGATTAGAGATAATCATAACAATGACAATAAAATGGCAGAACTCTAGGTCAATGAAAGTCCTGAAAACCTATGTCGAAAAAGTTGCCTGTCCGGAATGTGGCGAGTATTCAGACGATTCAACGGAAATTCTAAAAGAAATCATTAAAACTCCAGCGAGCGAGAGGAGGAGTGATGGTAGAACTAGATGCACAATAAATATCAAATAAAGCGTAAAAAGAAACGTCATGTTCTTATTAAATACCTTTTTAAACTCTCTTTTCCTTGTTAAACTTTTTCTACTCTTTATACACAAAATTAACGTTCATGAAATTAATGTATCACTTAATTAACGCGGATATGAAATTAGCGGGGCATAAAATTAACGCCGTAAGGGAGGAAACCGCGTTAATTTGATGATTCGTTAACCTCCTGTAATAAGGTAAAACAAGGTTGGGTGGTAAGTGATTGCCAGGAAATATGTTTCAACAGCCGGTAAAGCCGCTTAGTGTGTTCACTGCACTTCTCAAGGCGCTTGGAAATGCGAGAAAAAATTGGTTATCGTGTCTTTTCGTACGTATATTCGCAGCAAGCTGAAATATAGCTATAAAACATTTTCGTGCTTATATTTTTTAAGTTAACTTAGAAAAAAGAGCAAATGGCTCCAACAAAGAACTCTTTTTTGTTCTCAAAATTTATTTTTTAATGGAAAATGTTTTCAATGAAAATACTTAATACACAATTGTTTAAGAAGCAATAAATCGAACACACACCTGCCTTTCAAAACATGAAGACAAAAAACTTTCGACGAATTTTCAAAAAGCCAGAAGAAAATATAGATGAAAAAGAATAAGCTGCAACTAGTTTTTGGAAATCTTTTTAAAAATAAAGATTTTATTCTATAAACTTCGTAAATATACTAGGATTTTGTGAAAAAAATTGTATACAAAAATCAACCGTCGACACGCAAAGATGTATAAACGTTATATTTAGGTCATGTATATGGTATGTTTAATATTTTTTAAACTCTGCAATCTTTTAAAAAATAACATTGTGTATCTGCAGTTATCATATGGTTAGAGTTTTTCTCGCACTGTGATTGGCTAATCTACACGAAAAATATCCTATATTTTTATTTTCTACCGAGAAACGAGTGCAATTTTTACTAATTTTTCAATTCTACAGTAAAAAAAACGGATATTTTTTCTCTGATTGGCTGAAATAGCGTGCAAAAAGCTGATAATTTTTTCCTGATTGGTTAATAACTCGCTGAGTAAAGTTATTGTTTTCTTGAAAAACGAGAACTTGTCGGCAAATTTGTTCCATAATTTTTCCCTCATTAAAAACATAAATTATTTTTACGAAACAAACTAACAATCAATCATAAACATTCACAGTTAAATTATTCTTTTGTTCCGAAATTAAAGTCATTTTTTAGAAAAGTGCCAGTGCTCTCCACCGTACAGATCATGAGTTTAACTGTGACTTTAGGTTAATGAGGTTATATCTATAGCGCGTTGAAGGAGTTTTGTGTTTAATTCGATTGTTTAACCAAGGAGGTTTAAAAAGAAGGAGAGAGAACTCTTTTATTTCTATTGAAATCATCCGTGGCTCATGTTTACTTTTCTCTATTGTTCTTACATCGAATTCTGTCAATCAAACTTTGAAATCTCGCGCTTAAATTAATAAATTAGCCGTTATCTTTTGTTATTATTTGCATAAATTATGAGCCCGCGGTTATTTTCCACTCAGCGGTAGATGCCTGTTAGTTGATAATTTTGTCGTTTTTGCATATCATAAACAAGCAAGAAGCGAGATGGCAGGCGAAGACGTTGGAAATATAATAGAATTGGATGATGACTTATACAACATCTTGGGTGGACCAACTCAGCAGAGGATACCTCATAAAAGTCAACGATGACGTGTTAATTTTCTGCACAAGAATCGAAAACATTATCAGAAAAGTTTTGAATTTGAACATTTTGAAAAAATAAAGGATAGCTACACGAGAACTTTTTTAAAATGAGCTTATGAGGGTCACCCTAATTGATCAAGCCTGGGTCATACTTTCACGAAATCTTGGAAATGAGAACTTATCAAAAATTCTCAAAGCTCAGATTACAAAAAAATGGTGTGACATCAAAGCAAAAACACACGTCACTGCATATATACAAGTAGTTCAACGCAAACTTGCTTCTCTAGCATCGGAGAAAAAAGAGAAGATGACTGTAGAATTATCTAAAAAAGGTGCACCAGCAATGAGAAAAAAACTTAACTAATTGTCATAACATTGTTACCTATAACTTGTTTTAACTTCAAAAAATATATATCTTTTCCATATATAACGTGTGTTTCCTAGCAAAATAAGCATATATACCCTTATTATGTCTGTACTATTTTAACTCATTGTGTGTGAGTATATAAAAAAGCAATACAAAACGGTAATTTTTCACGTATGGCGGATTCATTTGAAATGAAGATGAAAGAAATTCCGTAATAGTAGTAATTCCCTGATGAAATAAATAAAAATAACATAGCAATAATAAAGTAGCAATCCTGAATTTTTTTAATCTCACCTATTTTTCGAGATTTGATGTTTTAAAAAAATGTTTTAAATCAAAGTCAAAATCGTACTCCACTAAAGATATTTGCAAAAGATGTGATTCAAAAGACAATACAATCATAACAAAACAACTTCTTTGTTGAAAGAGCGTAATGGAAAAAATGTCTAACATACCCAGAAAAAAAATATACATAAAATACACTTTGTTTTTTTTTATAAGAAACCTTAGGCTCAGAAAGTCAAAATTTTAAGAAACTTTTAAGAAACTTGAGCAAACTGAGAAAATCTCCAACATTAAGAAACTTATGTACATATCACAGAAAAAGGGGAGGAAACAGAGTAAAAAGAGTTTTTAAGAGCATGTTTTTATTTTAGAATGTACTGTTTGAATTTCGAAGGAAGAAAAAAGCGTTCAAAATCACGTCAGAAAGGAACTAACGTCAGAAATAAGAAACAAAGGAATGAACTTTCGTATGATATTGTGCAAACATAGCATATGTCTTTCATAAACCATAAGCAATAACTCAAAAAAGCATTGTCAATAAAAGATTTTTTTACTTTTCAGGCTCAAATTATCAAAATGTTAAGAAACTCCAGGCTCAACCAAATGCTTAGGTTTCTTATGAAAAAAAGTGTATTCAAACAATCATGTATCAATATATAAATAACTACTATAAGAACTACAATAACTACTGTTCCACTCTGATTCATGAATGGCTGTTCCAAATTACATCTCAACTTTATTACATCTTCGAAACCTTGTAGCCCAGTGCAAACACTGACCGACTTCCAGAATGACAAGAAAGTTAGAATATCTTCATTTTTCAAAACATATGGCAGAGTTTTTGCTGTTGTTTATATACGTATTGTAAACAAATGGTTCAATTCTTTTTCATTTTGACAAAGGGATGTATAGACACGTTTATTGTTATCCAATTTATCACATATATTAAAACCAACTTTCTTCATACTCAAATCTAATTCCAGTATTTTCAAGCTATCTTTTCTGTTTACAGCGCAATTCATGCACACACAATTTTCATCCACATGAGGGTAAAATGATGCAGCAGTACCAATTTTATTTTTTTGACGTTTTCATCTCGTCTAACTTTCTTCTACATCCATTACAAATAAATTTAGGAAATACACAAGGATCTTCTTGTTCACAATTTATTCCATAGCTAGATTGAAACACTTCACTGTAAATATCACAACATTTAAAATTAACGTAATGTTTACTTTTGACAATTTTCTTCCCACACAATCTAGCTACATAGCAAAATTCAAATATGAATACTTTATTTTTCAAAAAAACTTGATAAAAAACCCCAAAAAGGTGTCAAGAGAATTAAAAAAAAAATGTGAATCACTTGCCAGCTGGTTATGTAACACCTAATAAAAAAACAATTATAAACTCAATTCAATATATATTTAAAACATACAGCTGGTGTGAGAAAGAAAGAATATACATAAACAGAAAATCTACTCCCACTGGGGAAAAAAGAAAAAAAAGTTGCTTAAAACTTTAACCTAAATACACATAATTAGAACTAATAATTATTTTCTTTTGTTCCATGACAATAGAAAACATCACCGAGGGCTGCGACACCCTACCGAGAATTCGTCTACTTCGAGAGTAAAAAAAACAATTTTATAAATAACCCCTCCTGACGAGACCTGCACAAAAACGTTAATCAACCCCTTAACTAACGTTTTCCCAGGAGGGGACATACGAAATAGTTTATAAGTTGTAAAACTTTACGGCAGCTTTTCGCACTTTGAAGGTACTTTACTCCTTCCGCGTCCTTATGGAAGTGGAAAAACAAACTTCACCCTCATTGAATCTTGTAGTTTAACTAAACTACATGTTTTCCTGCTCTTCCGCATTGCTGTAAGTGTGATTTTTAAAATTTATCTTTTCTCGTTAAAACACTCGTTTCAGAGTCGGTAGGTAAATATTGGGCCAAATCAGAGCCACGGATCAGTTCAAAGGGGCGCCGAAACAATAAAAAATTGAATAGAAAATTTAAAGGGACGCCGCGAGTTCTCTCTCCTTCTTTTTAAAACCTCCTTGGTTTAACTAAACTTATCATACACCAGCGGTACTCATTAAGCATACGAAAATATGTTTGCGAGATAAACGCAATATGGAACGATTTTCCACTACAATTGAACAATCATATGCCGAGTATACGATTTATGCTCGGTTTATAAGATAAACTAGTTATCGCACATGTTCTCGAAAAATATCGTCATATTTTTTTCGTTTTTCAGTTCTCGTAAATGCCTCGTGAAATATGTAAAGGAGAACATAAACTCAAAAAAGTATTTCTCATATATTTCTCGGCACTGTGCGATAACTACTACTTATTATTCAATAAGAAAAAGCATCGCCACCTACAACCTTGCTGTATAATGTGTTGACTCAGCTTTTCTGCTTCATATATTGTATCATCTATAGAACGTGTTTTTTTTATAAAATAGTATCAAAAGTTTGACGCGTGAGTATGAAATGTCAAAAATAAGCGCGTGCAAAGACAAAGGTATAATTGGTTCGGAAATCTCATTCATAATTGTATACTTGCTTGAAACGTTTAGTCCATTAGGCTGGTATTGAGACACACAAAAACAATTTGACGTGCTCCAAGAGCTGAAACACACTTACACCAAATCACTATATCATAGTGTGGATTGACTGCTGTGAGAAACTCGTGAAGATATGGACGCATCAATTCAAAACCATTTTCAGCCGAAGATCTATGATCTAAAACAAAACGTGTATAGAATCAAAGTAAAAAAAGCTAAAAGTAAAAACGGAGGAATTTCAGTAAGTGATAACAGCTTTAGTTTCGGTGAGCAGACTATAGATTTTACGTGAAAAAAAGTAAACCATCCTAAATTCTACCCTCTTTCTAAAAAACAACGATTTTTTGCAGAATAGAAAGTATATTGAACTGATTTACCATCCACATGTTTCCCAGAAATGTATGTGTGAGCGCTTGTGATTACAGGGATTGGCGATATTATTGTACTTCTTGATTTTATGATTAAAAAAATTAATTAAATTTGATTTTCTTTAAAAAATACTTAAAATATTAAATTTCTTTTTCAGGTCTGTGAGTACGTTCACTATAAAATCTATAAGAATTTCTATCACAAACGATGGAAAATCTGGCTGAATGAACAACAAAACATATTTTTAAAACCACGCTTATCATCTACGAACAGCAATATGAAGACATACCAAATAAGGTGTAATCAATATCTAACACTAATAATTTTTTCCCTTCTCTCGGTGGATTTATTTCTTCTACTTTGTATGTGTCAACTCTTTTTTTAATCTTTGCAAGAAATTCTTCTCTAAAGTAGAAGAAAGAGGTTAAGAGATGACGAACTAATTAAAGTCCGTTTTGCTTCTAAATTGAAAAGCTGGACCAATTGATGTAGTCAATTTTGAGATAATTTCGAAACTGCCTTCGAAACCTTATTGTAAGTAAAATGTTACTTCACCCGGAGAAAACAATGCGAAAAAATTTTTCGCGAGGTATAAAGAATCGTACAAAGCTCAATTTCCAACATTTTATAAAATATTATAATATTAAATAATGGAGAAGTAGTTGGTGGAAGTATATAAACCAGGTACCGATGTTGTATGGCTACTTCTTCTTCTTCAATATCAAAATCATCCACAACATTATTGTCTGTCACCTCTTTAGGAGGCTCGATAACATTCGCCTGAAAAAACAGACACTTATTTACGAGCCAGCAGATAGCTACCTACGCCGATTTCAAGTGGGTGTTTATCCATTTCAACTTGTGAAAATGAATTAAGCAAATAAAGGAATCGAAAGAACGAAAAAGAATATGCGAGAAGAAACAAACAACCATATTTACCAGTGTTTCTTCTTGTGTCCCCATCATCATAATTTTCACACCTGGTTTAATGGAAAGTGCCGACAATTTCACATCATCGCTAGGCGGTTTTCCTGAGCGAGAAGAGAAAAATAATCTGTTTAAAACAGCTATTTACGGCATGTAACCATACACCTGTGTACATTATAGCACTAGCTTAAAAAAAGATATGGACTGTATCTAATAGCGGGGACTAAAAACGCACATTTGATTTAATTGGTGGTATGCTATGTTCGAAATTTTGGTCGAAATCAAGAAACATTGTTAAACAATTGCATATCTATACATACATACCTCTTAATTTTAAACCGAGAAGTTTTTGTCGTTCTGGTTTAACATTTGTTTGTTTATGTATAACTTCTTTTAAATCTTTCACAGTATTTAACGAAGCCACATCGTCTACAACGTACTCCTTACCACTCCACTTTATCGTGATGTTTATGTTGGCAGCCATGATGTATCTAAAAAGGAGTTCATGCATGAGAACGCTGTTTTCAGACGGGGGAGGGGGATTCTCTATATGGACTATTTTGGTCACTCCCCAACGCATTTTTAAGTACCTTGACGAAATTTTGTCTAAGTACTACACGCGCTAACAAACGGAAAATGCAGTCAAATAGAGACGAGCTTTTAGTAATAGACCATTAAACTTTACGGAATAAATATTTGCAACCTCTTGCAGAATTTAATAACTTAAAAACGATAGTATTATATCGCGCGCAGGTTTCGTTCAAGGTTTACATTGGCACACGTCATTCAATCATTTTAAAACTCTGTCCACCTGGTTTACGCATGCGCAAAAGCGATTTTGTAAGCTAACGATCACGGTTGACAATTCGATGCTGTCGCCATTATTTGAAAAATCGTTGTCTCAAATAGTTTATTTAAGATGCACCGCTTCAAACATCATAGATAATTTTTATTAATACCCAGGGTATAAGAACAGTTGAATTATCAATAAAAAATAGTACGTACCCAGGTTACTATAAGCCCACAACAAACGATATTGTTGCCACGGGAACCATAAAATACCATTTGTCGTCACGGGAACTATAGCAGGAATGTTTTTTAAATGGCCTATTATAAAAAAATGAAAGTATATGCGCGAATTAAGAAAACTCTACAAATATTTGTGTTTGAGGATTTTTAATAAAAAAACTTTAAGCCATAAAGAACGATGTGTTTTTACAAAACATGAAATTAAACGTCAGTTTTTGTATGCAAGAAGAATTGGATTTTACAAAAATAAAGTTTATAAAACATCTCTTCATAATCTTCATGCTTTTTGTATCGTTATTTATTTTTATATGTTTGTTAAACATTTTAATATTATAGACTTTCATTTTGTAACATTTAAATTGTGTAGTTGTTATTGCTGTTTTTATTATTTTGCACTTATGCATTTATTATAAAGACTTGCGTCTGCAATATTAAGAACGATGGCTATCTCAAACAAGTGCTTTATCAACGGTTTTGCCATACTTGCTATACTTGAGCTTTTAACCAATGAAATTCTAGGAAATTTACACAATTGCGCAATCCATTATACGCAAGAAAAATATCTGCACTTTTATAATAACACCCATTCAGAAAAAGCGGATGGTGATAAGTAGAGCAGCGAGACATGTTTACATTGAGTAATTCATAAATTCTTTTTAAACCTTTCTGACAAATAACTAGCTACTTTTTTGGAAATTGGAAAAAGGTAAATTCATAAATTTACAATAAATAATAACTGTGCAACCCCTTTTTCATAAAAAAGTTTTCTCAATCTAATCTTTTTTTTGTTGTTTCTTGTTATGTGTCCTTTAAATACGACGCTTAAATAAAAACAGTGGTTATTATTTTTAAATTTCGTAGCAAAACGTATATCTTTTGTTTACATCAGCCATTTCATTGTGAACATTTTTTCTCTTAAGTAGGAAATTGATTTCCATCAAGTTCAAATTTGAGAGAAAAAACCTCTTGAACTTTTTCCGATAGAGCGGAAAATGCAGTCGTATGGAAACCTACCTTAACTTTCTCTTTTCTTAATAGATAATATTAAGAATAGATCAATCAAGTGACACAAAATGCTAAAACAAATACGATTGGAAAGACAGCAATATTGCAGCTTTTGGTTCAAGTAAAGATCGATCGGTATGTCTTATTCTACTAGCAATTTATTCTAAAATACAAAAAGTACCAAACTGGGCGTACACCCTCCATTGATAGCTTGAACTACTCAGGGTGTCTGCTAATATTTTTTAATAATTTAATGTTTTAAAGCTTTTGTTTTAGCCGTTTTTTAATGTTCACGGTACTTTAACATTTGTCGGTGTCATGTGAAGACAAACGTAAACGTTGGTAGCAGCAGCTTAAAACCACCCTTCAAAGTCCTTTAATGTCCAAGACATAAATGAGTTATATATCCTTGACTTTCATTTTCAGGTGAAGAAAGAATCAGCACAACATGAACCAGCGTGGAAGGGATCTGGACAAAAAGTTGGTTTAGAAATATGGCGAATAAATAAATTTAAAGTAAGCTACCATATTTATTGTTTACTACAAGAATATTTACCAGGTACACGAGTTTAAATACGCATAACTTCTTTGCAGATTAAAAAATGGCCTAAAGAGGATTATGGAAAATTCTTCAATGGTGATTCTTACATCATTTTAAACACATATAAAGACAAAGAGTCAGACGTAAGCGCAAACAACTTTGTATATATCCCAAAACCTTATAACAAAATTATCACATTTTTGGAACTTTCTAAGAGTTTTTTAGTGAGAACTGCAAAGCAAAGAACAAGATTTTTTAAGGAATTGTAATTAATCTTAGCTATCAAAAAAACTCTCTCAATGTGTTTTTTAATCCTTTAGTTCAGTTTTGTTTCTCTGTTTTAGTAAACAATAAAGTCACATATTTTTTCTGGAAATACCAGATTCCGAAAGTTGAACATGCAAAACGTGCACTAAAAACAGAACTTGTGCAGGTTGTATACCTAAATAAAAACTTTGCTGCATGTGATCGCTAACTATGTTTTCTTTATTTGCCAGGAACTACTCTATGATGTCCACTTTTGGATTGGATCTCATTCAACGCAAGATGAATATGGAACCGCAGCCTACAAAACTGTTTAGTTGGACACTTTCCATGACGACAAGCCTATCCAGCATAGGGAGGTTGAGGGTCATGAGTCAGAGACCTTCAAATCATATTTCTGTAAGTAACTTTGAGATATACTTTCATATTAATAATATACTCTTTTAAATATGATAATTGCTTGAAATTAATGTCTAACTTAGACTGCTATTATAATACAAAATTTTATTATCGTAAACACAGCATCCATAACACTGATGAAAGGTGGAGCAGCATCTGGTTTTCGACATGTCAAGCCACAAGAGTACAACAAAAGGCTATTTCAAGTGGTTGGTGAAAGAAAAAACATTGCAATAAAACAAATTCCAATGAAAAAGGGGAACCTGAATAGTGATGATGTCTTTATTTTCGATTTGGGACTGGAAATTTATCAGGTTTGTGCGCCACAACAATTAGCTGCTAATATTCTTATCCACATTTCCACAGTTAAGGGCAACCAATGGAAAAAAACCCGAGTCATTCAACTAAACGCGAATAACAAATAAGTTATAATTAAAATAAATATGCGACATTAAAAATTATTTTTAGTACAATGGAAAAAATGGAAACAAAGACGAGAAGTTCAAGGCTACTCAATATGTGCAAAAGTTAAAAGCAGAAAGAGGCAAGGCTGAACTAGAAGTCTTGGAAGAAAATGATGTCATACATGGACACCCTGTGTTAAATCACTTACAAGATGGAAAGAGTAAAAGGGTGCCACATTCACTCCAATATTATATTTCCAAATCTGTAATGCTCCAGCAACCCAGATTTTTTAGTAGGGTTGAGAAAAATAATTTTGCCTCCCCAATAACTTGAATGCTGGGTTACTACATATTGCCATCGTGCTTATATCATACCTACATTTTCTAATATTTTCACCACATAGCAGTGCGAGTAAGTCATAAAGTAGAACATTAAGTGGAAAGTTGTAAAAGTTGCATTTTTTTATTATGTGGAATATTTTACTAATCAGATTTTCAGCCATTAAACAAAATAATATCATTAATTCTGGCCTCTTCTAGTAAGCCTGCCTTTCTAGGGTTTAAATAATGATTGTACATGTGAAATCTTACGATCTATGCCTAAACTGCTTGTTTTGGCAAAATTTGAAATATTTGTTAGTTATGAACGAGGTTAACCTTCGTCAAATCCACAATCCCTTTTGCAATAAAACTTAAAACACCAAACACAAACGAGTTTCCTTGTTTTTAGAGAGCTCCAGAACCACCAATTAACAAAATTGGCATGTATCGCATTAGTGATGCAAAAGGACACATGACATTCACACAGGTATCAGATGGTAAACTTAACAAAGCACTCCTAGACAGTAATGATGTCTTTTTAGTTGACGCTGGAGGTCATTTGTTTGTTTGGATTGGCAAAGGTTAGTACACACAAACTCTTTAAGAGCAATAACTGTTCTTTTTGTACAGAGCATTGATATTGCTACCTTGTATTTTTCAGGAGCATCGATAGATGAAAGGAAGAACTCAATGGCTTATGCACACAACTTTCTAAAGGATAAATGCAATCCATTTTGTCCTGTTACCTGCCTTGGAGAAAAGCAAGCAACGAAATCAAGAGAATTTTTAGCAGCATTTAAATAACTAAAATCTGAAAGACGAAGTAGAGGATAATTTTCCAAAGAATTTTTCAAAATAATACGCTTTCTTTTCTTCTTATATTTTCAACCTTTCTGAGCTATGAACAAAGAAATGAACAATTATAAGAGTGTCTAGAGCCAAGCTAGAGTGGTTAGTCAATATGCAACCAAGCGAAAAGTTGTTATTCCATATAAATTATTAAAACTTTATTACAGTTATTCATCGATTATGCTTTTTACGTATTTTCTTTCCTCGTCAATATTATGCGAGCATTTAATTTGGCGAGCATTTAATTTGACGAGCATTTAATTTGGCGAGCATTTAATTTGGCGATGGCGTGCATTTAATTTGGCGATGGCCATTTTCACTTAAATTTGACGTGTATTTAATTTGGCGATGGAAAGATTTTCTTTCATTTTTTATGATGCTTACAAATTTTATCTTAAAGCTTCAGAGGACAGAAAAGATAAGAAATAAAAGAAACTATTTTACAGCCAATACAAATCCCGGAATTAACCAAAAGAAAAATGAAAAGACAAAAAAACAACAATAATATTGTAATTAATGATTAGTTATCAAGTAAGTTGTATTAAAACCCTTGTTTTTAAAAATGACGACGTTTCGAAGAACACATTTTTTTGTCTGTAAAAGAGTTGAATTTTTATGCATTGAATTTAGCGAAAGATGAAAAAAATTGGCGAGCATTTATTTTGACGATGGATGAAAAAAATTGAATTTGGCTAGCAGTTAATTTGGCGATTTCAGACCAAAATCGCCAAATTTAGTGCTCGCTAAAATTTGTACGAATAAGGTATACAATTTTCTTCCAACCGAAACTGACTGCAAATTCAATTATTTGGCAGAAGTTTATATTTGTGAATACACCTTTATGTGTATTTAGCTTTTTAGGAAGGTTTTTAAGAGGATCGATTTTGCGAGAATCTAAATTAGCCAAAAATACTAAATGTTTTTCGTTTGCCTCCTTTGCAAATTTCTTTCATTTTTTTTTACCTACTGCCAGTACCACTGCCAGCAGCCACACACCACCATCAATTTTTTATATACGGCCAGTGTTTACATTTACTTTCGAAACGTGTTAACGGCTATATGATAAACAATACTATCGTTTGGTCTTTATTATGGCCATTTATCACGTGTACGGCACAAATAGACCCTGGGTAAACAGAGAAAACAACACCTTCGACAACTTAGCCATAATCACACTCGAAATTGGTCAACAACAGTCCTAGGGATAATTAAACGTTTTCATGCCAGTAACATGTCCGAAATGCTTCCTACCTATTAGCTCAGTTTGTGACCCACCTAGGCAACCTCGTCCCCAGTGTCTTGTGGCCCCTGAGCCGTTATAACGGAGTGGACAACAATGACCCTGGAACGTGATACAAAAATGCCCAGATATACTGGGCATTTTTGAAATTCCAAAGATAATGAGATGCAAATTTGGCGCTCGCCTTAAAAGCAAGATTTAGAGATGGCGGGCAAAAAGACACAACGTTAAAGAAACTTTTTTGTCGATGAAAGCAAAATTGTCAGAATATTACTGACTGAATATTACTAGCTTGATTGTTCAATATTGGCGAAAGGCCTTAGAAAATGTTTTGAAAGTTTATTTCCATTAAAATTCATGAGCTCTAGCTAGCTAGCTAGCTGGACTATGTACTATATAGGTACCTAGCTAGGCTCGTGACATCCTGAGACAGCTTTACTCAACCACATATTTATAAACGACATATTCAATGGCTATTATTTGGTGATTTTGTTGAGAACACGTTAGAAATTGTATGAGAAGATCTGGGTACCCTAGTTGCACACAAATTTTTCTTATACACAACAATTTTTCAAAATTAGTTTTTTACAATCAAAACTAAGAATGACAGGCTGTAGTGCTAAATTTATGGATTATTCTCAGATCTGGGTTAACATGCTTGACATTTTCTGATGTTTTTCAACCAAAATGACCAATATTTGAATTCAGTGTCAAAATTTATGGAATCTTGCATTTTTCAAGTTTATACTCTAAGTAAACTGCCCCTATTAGTAACAAAACGTTTGATGTTTTATAATGAAATGACTATACAAATTAACTGCAGTGAAAATGGTTCACTACAGTTTAATATTACAGTCACACTCTGTTAAAATCTAAAATATATATAACAAATGTGTGGCTAAATCATTTTCTCCAAAAGTTTTTTGTTTTCTCTTTTAAAATGATCATAACCGAGACCTGAGAATAAAAACTCTATTTCTACCAGTTTTAAAAAGTAAACTTTTGCCAGGTTGTTCTTAATTATATAAACTGCCACCAAGACAAGAAACCCTCTTTTCACAGAAAAATAATATTTAGAGATTTTGCAAAATCTTATTTTGTAAAAGGGACAATATTTGATATCATTTAACGATATAAATAATTGGTTAAGTTAAAGCTGGTTAATTATATACGTGCAGGGTATTAATTCCAAAAATGCTATTTGTACTTGGCTACGATATGTGAAAATATGCCGGTGGAACATAATCACTGGCCGAAAATAAAAATAGGACCTTTTGATGTTAAATTTTCTCAGTATGGTACATTGGCCTTAGAAGAATTAATTTGTTCAAAAACCTTACTTGTTTGTTCTTATTTGGTCCAGATTTAAATACCTTATAGTCAGAAATTTTCGCGACAACTAATTTTCGCGATTTTCGCGATTTTTGGGCATTTTCGCGAAATTAAAATGCCGCGAAAAAAATTTAATTGACGAAATCGCGAAAATAAAAACCGCGAAATATTTTCTTTTTTTCTTCATTTTTTAGACTCCACAGGGTAGCAGACGTAAAATTTTCGCAACAAAATAATTTTGGTGATACCCAGTTTGATAAAACCCGGGAAAATTAAGGAAGAAATGCACTTTTAAACACAATTTTAGAAGGCGGTTTGCCTGTTAACCTAAATGGCATTTTGTGTTATAAATCATCGATCTCCTTTTTTATGAAATTTCCTCTTTTTTTAAACTTTCCTGTCTAACTCTTACACCTATGAAACCTCTTCAGTTTTAATTATTTTATCTCTAGTGACGTAACTCTATGAAATTCGCGAAAATTAAATGTCGCGAAAAAAATTCAAGGCAACGAATCGCAATGCCAAAAAAAATGGGTCTGGTTAGTATAGTATATGAGTATATCAAA
Source organism: Hydractinia echinata (assembly GCA_030067915.1). NCBI lineage: Eukaryota > Metazoa > Cnidaria > Hydrozoa > Anthoathecata > Hydractiniidae > Hydractinia > Hydractinia echinata. The sequence goes on from JASGCC010000030.1 coordinate 1,363,787, forward strand.
TAAGCTGATCATAGTTACCTACTTATATATATATGAGTTCCAATGTTTATATTTTTAAGAGATTCTTGTGCATGCCTGGAAAAAATCAGAAAATTGACAGGAAAAAAATGCAGACCTTAGGTGAAGAAAGTCAAATTATGGTTAAAAACCTTTGTACTGTATATATATAATGTGTTCTAAATCTAAACTACATGCAAGTTATATATATATTTTAATTTCATTTTCAAAAGATGCCTGAAATAAAGTTTGGAATGGACTGTGGCACACGGCTTACTGCCTGCATTATTTTGCCCGCAGATTTGTGTAAGCAGCACACGTCACGATGAAAGTCAGCTGTTTGGTTTTTAGCCAACAAAATGTTTCTTAAAAATGTGACAGATAGCTAATTTGCCAACATAAGATTTAAAGAGAACACAGCCAGCTTGTCATCAAAATATTTATAAAAATAGACTCAAACATTGACTAACAACATTGAGTTTTGTATCCAAGTAGGGTAATGACTTTAACAACATCGGTTTATATGGCAACTAGCTATTAATTAAGATGTTCACGTAATTTGGACGGTATACGCTAGCTAGCTAAACTACCAGGAGTTTTGCAGGGAAAGACAAACACCTCACATGTATCAATTTAATTATCAAGATAAATTTGCTTTATATCATGCAGAACTAAAAATGTTATCTTTTTTTAACATATTTCTTAAACAAGCCTCTTTAAAGTTGATGCAAATCTTTAGCTGGTCTTTTTATCCACTCCACAAAATATTGACCGCCATATTTGTTGTATTCTTGTTTACATGAAACTCCCGCACGGGGTAGAAATAAATTTTTGCAGGGCAAGAACTGTTTCATAAATTATTTTTCGGGTATAATTATCATAAATTATAAGCGATCATGTGACCAGCCTGTTACAGGGCCTTTTCGCCGCTATCAGCTTCATCAACAAGGCAAAATGCCGTGGGAACAAGGTTGCCACCTAGGGCCCATTTTTGTCACGCGACCAAACATGTAAGTTGTTTTGTCACGATTGAAGCTACAAAAATGTTTAAGTACCACCGTGTAGTAACGAAATTATCGCTGTTCCAACCCTGCGCCTTTCCCGGGTCCCCTATGACCCGAGCAATGCTGTTTCTTCACAAAATAGTTTAAGCACATGTTTTAGAATTTATGCTTGCAAAGAAATATTTCAATGTGCATTTAATACACTGGAATTCTCTCCTTTTTTATTGCAACTGCTCTTCTTGCAATAATATTTTAAAGCTCACTGCGTGGTATGGCATCCTCGTGTCCCCAAGATCCTTTGGGCCCTAAAAAGGCAAAATGCCCTGGGAACGAGGTATTTTGGAGTACTTTATCCTCCAATTTTGTTTTAAAATCTTCCAAATGTTTTAAATTCTGGGCTTACATTTTCTTAAAGCAATAATCTTTTGTTGTCTTCCATGCCAGTTCTTTTAGCCGCCTGGATTTTTTTACTTTCGATGTTCGAGCAAGATAAGACCGTATGATTAAACATTTTACACCAAGGGACGGTCGTCCAAGAGTGTTTTAGCGCTTCCTAGTTTACACACAGATTTGATTGAATTCTGGTATTCACAACTTTTTATGGGAGTTCCATAAATTTTCGAAAAATATTTTGTCAGCCATTTTTAATGTGCGCGGTCATTTCCTGACAAATAAAGTGGTTGAATTAATAAACCTTGGTGTTTGAAACAAATAATTAACATAGCATTGTAAAAATAAAGGAACTTATATAATGGTTGTTTGTTAGCTACATATGCCCAAAATTGATGAGATTCCACTTTCTCCTAACTAACGCTCACAACAAATCATTCTAGTTTAATTTCAATAAAACACGTTATGTAGCTATTTAAGCTTCTAATTACTTTGAGAATATGCTGATTGTGGGCATGTAAACAAAACTTATAAAGTCGTGAAGCTGCCCACAAGGGAAATGGCCAACAAAGATTGCCATGTCCACTGACTGATCGTTATAATTTAAGGTTTGTACGTGTGTCTGCAAAGTGCCCGAGATACATGGTGTTCTTAGTGCTTTTATCTTTATTGTGTGTTAAATTTGTATAATTTCAATAAGTTATGAGGTTTTATATCTTGTTGATAATAATTGATATTTTGCATCTTTGTATGCCCTAATTTCGCATACTGTAAATGTCAAATTAAGCGCCCCGGGGTAAGAAAATTTTTTGTAAATAAGCGCCTCTAATAAGCGCCCCCTCCCTAAAAGGGGCGTTTTTTCGGATCGGCACGAAGAACAACATATACGCAAAAAAGATATATTAGTATTGGTTTAGTATTAGTATTGGTTTATAAAGTAACTATGTCCTAACTAACTATGTCACAAATGGTCAATTGCAACGTCATCAACGAGGTTTCATGCGCAAAGTTTTATTTTATTTTTGAAAAACGTCCCCTAGGGAGATTCGAACCAGCACCGAAGTAATTCGTGAATATTTAATATTTAATTGAAGTTCCTAACCTTTATCTTTTTCGATCTTTTCTCTTTTGAGCGGGTGTGTTAATCAAACAAAACATTATTTTTTTACCACTGGGATTCAGGGAATTTTCTTTCGTTTATAAGCGAAGCAAAACCCATGTAATTTTTTTTCATAAAAAAATAGGCGTTTGAAAACCATTCTAAGTACTGTCCGGTTGCGTATTCGCCAATCTCACCTTTTTTAAAATGCAATAAAATTCCTGTGTGCAAAAAGGAATGACAGAAACAACAATTTGGGAAGATTAGCGCAAAGACAATTAATTTAGCATGCAGAACTTATTTTAAAATGTACAATTTAATACATATTATTGCTTGTGGTGCAAAAGTTTCCGTGAATGGATTACAAGCTTCTGAAAGTATACATTAGCATTACTTTGGTTTTGCAAAAGGTATTTTTACCTAATTGTAAAAAAATATACCTCAACATGGATTTATGTTCGCGTTGTTTAATGATCGCAGTGTCAGACAACGGACAATTCTTTCGCATGTGGATTAACACTTCTCGAGCACAAAATTTTGTCTTCAAAATACTGAACACAACGTCCAGGTCATTGACCGGGTGCATTAAAGTCTTAAATTTCCCAGCTTCCCTTCTAAGGCATAGACGAAGTAAATCAACTCGCCGTATATATTTAATTTGAAATCTATTACATGCATAAGAATATCAAAATTCTAACCAGGCTGGTCATTATTCTTATTTCTCTGTTGTTTAAACAATGGACCAATTGTGTTTCAAAAATTCCAGCCTGGTATTTTTATAAAGCATGTTCTTATAAAAGAAAAAGTATGTAGGTGTACACTATTCTCACTTTTTAAAAAGTTTTCCTACACAACCGTTTTCCTCGTTTTGCCTTTTTTAGCAACCCTAAACACTCGTCCGCATAACCACCACCGCGCCTTTGTTTATTTTGGTTATAATGCATCACGCTTCTGGTCACGAATCTGGTTTGTTTGCTTGTATTTCAGGTTAAAAAATTGGCCTATTGTTTAGAAAAATAAAGATAAATGAAAAACAATAGAGAAATAAAATAATGACCAGGCCCAGTTTGAATTTTGATATTCTTATAAAAAAAGCGTGTGTACCGTGAACCATCACATTTTTGAAATTGTTTCCTCAAAAAATTATTTTTTTTAAAATATCGCTGGTCGCCCCATTTAGCTGCTTTAAATTTGCGCAAACTTAGTGACTACATCTAGACGTCTTAAGTTTTTATTGTGTCCAAAATGTTCTTTTAGCAACTTTACCAGAGTCATTTAAGAGGCTTCAAAACTTAGCATGGGTTGTGGTCACAGGCCAAGTAGGATACTTTGGTTTTCCCAAATGCAATTAAACAACAGAGTTGGGAGTGTCACTATTGTAAATGTATTTTAGTTGCACCTTTTTAATAACGAGATAGTTTATGCAGCTTCTGCATCTTGTTACTATTGTATTTCTTTCTTTTTTGTTTGTATTTCTATTTTTTATTCATAAAAATTATGAGAATGAAGTTTAAAACATTTGCTTTTCAGAAAAAAAATTAATAAGCGCCCCTGCTGAATTAACCGCCCCTGCTAAATAACCGCCCCCTGTTAAAGGGAGGCGAACAAAAAATTATTTTGTGGCAGCCAGAAAATAAATTTTAACCGAGAGAAAAAAATATATATAATTTCTAAATCCTAAAATCTACTAAGATAACTACTATAATAACAAATAAATAACTATATTTCATGACAAGTGTCTATATATATATCTTTGTAACAACATTTTTACAGAAATTTCATGGCTGTATGGTGTGAAAATAAGTAGGTTTTAGATGTACTTTTCAGTAAACATCAAAAATAACATCTTTGACTTGAGATAATCCAGAATATTTTACGTACTATAGTAGTAACAGCTTCTTATAACCTTCGTTTTAACTTCTTGGAACTTAAGGAATATCTGTTATGACCAACAACAATATTGTTTTCATGTTTTGAGTCTCTTTTCCACAACATAATTCGAGCTTCGAACGATGAAGTTTGTTATAATGAGATGGCGCCAAATTTGATAAATATACAGACCGGAAACTTTCAACAACAAATCGAACGCGCAATATGGAGGCTTCATCTTTATTTACGAATCTTTAATTTCTTTATCTTTTTTACTCAAAGTTTGTTCAGTAAGGTCAGTTTTAAATAATAAAAATATTCCCATCACATGTTGTTCAACATTTTTGCTATTTTGATCTACAACTTTCTTGTTTAATTATTTTGTGTGTATTGATCCGTGGCTATCACAATAAAGAGATAAATATATTCCATTGTTTTTAAATTTAGCCACCCGTTTGGCAAATGAGTAAAAATACTGAATTATCAATAATTCAGCACAGCAAGATGTAAACAAAACTGGTATTTTTAACTGACTGTTTTATATTTTGGGTCTATTGCGTTGTCGTTATGCAGAAAACATCAAATTATATCTCTACGAATACGAACTCTACGAATAAATATCAAAACATTCTTAGTCTTTGTTTTAGGACTTTTTTGTTATCATGGCTTTGTTTTAGGACTTTTTTGTTATCATGGCTGTAACATACAGATTAATTTATTATGGAGCAGCAGACCAAGCCAGTCGGTCTGGTCTTCAAAATCAACACTGGTATCATGAACTGCGCCTCTCCTTTAAGATGAAATTTTTAAATAAGCGCCCGGGCGCCTAATCCGTCATTTACGGTAATCAAAATAAGAAACATGGCAGCGATAATTCCATTTTGTTTGTAGCTAGCTATGCATTCTGTTTTAATTTCATGTTTAAAAGAAGCATAGCAAGGATTGCTGTATAAATATGTATTTCCTCTAGCTAGGTATATATAGTTATATATCTTCTTGTAGTTAACTAGCTAAATTTGAAAAGATGGAGAATTTGTTGTATACAAATGGGTTTGGATTCATAGCTAGGATTGCTGTATAAATATGTATTTTATCTGGCTAACTATATATAGTTATATATCTTCTTTCAGTTATATAACTATAGCAAATTTAAAAAGACGGATTATCATATCAACTTTTCGAACAGTTTGTAGAATTTGTTGTTTCATTAAAATGGGTTTGGATTGGATGTCAAGTAAAGTAGAACGTAAAAATTAAATGGAAATAAAAATGACAAGATTCATTGATACATTCTGTAATTTTTTTAAATTTGTGAGTGCAAAAGTCAAACGAGAAACCCAGAACGATGGCGCCTGAGAGAAGAAGTTTAATATTGTTGATTACAATTATATCCACAAGTTTAACTTTTTTTTAGTCTGCCCCAGTCCCCTCTATTTGAGCATGCTTGTCGTTCTTGTCAGTCGTTTTTAAACAGTCAAAGACAATACGTGTAAATATAGTTGTTAAACAAATATATATTTAAAAACCAGGAATTCCGTATATTTATTGCTTTATTCTGGCAGTAAACAGAATATTTGGAGCCCTCGGAGAGATATTGGTATTATATGTGGAATTTAGTGTTGGTTTACAGTCGTATTAATTAATCCATCGCACGTTTATTTGTTTGTTTACAAATTTAACAAAGATTTTAATCATGGCGAGCGTTGCAAGATAAACAAAACAAAACAAAGAAGCGCTCTTACTAAAGTTATAGAGAAAACTTTTCGAAAAGCAGAGGTATCAATGGATAAATTTGAAAGCGAATCATCAGAGTTTTTTATTACTTTTGGTGATATCTTGGTAGTAAAATTTCAAGATGTTAATTTTAGATGAAGACATTATGGCTTTACTAGTTGAAGAAGACAGTAATGATATGTACAGGGAAATAGATTTAGCTACAGAATATGCGATCGCATTTAAGAGACGTATGTTGAACATTAATGAATTCGTAGATAAAGACCCTGCTGGCAATATTACGTTATTAAAACGTTATAGTAACGTCGCACTGTGACCATACATGATAACGTCATCAGATGGGTACATTTGCACTCAACGACGACGTCAGCCTACGATGTAATAATCATGATTTGGTGATGCTTAGGTGATGCTTAGGTGATATGACGTTTAAGTAACGTTAGCATGACGTCGGTATAACGTTTAATTGAGTCGTCGGCACGGCCTTCAGCATTGTATGAAGAACTCATTTGGATCAGTACAACGCCATTGCATTATGCTTCCCTGTTTGGTTATTTTTTGCAGACTTATTTCTATGAACCCTAAGATAACGCGCAAAATTATTTTTTGTGGGGAAAAAGCAAAGTAAAAGAAGTGTAACAACTAATAAGAACTATGCTTCGTCTCCAAAAATTCTCGAGAAACAAGAAACCGCATCCGTTATCAGCCCATCGAGTACATGTAAATACATATAGTCAAACTTCCAAGATTAGAAATAAAACCCTTTGACGGACTGCCACAAAACTGGCAGTGTTTTATTGATAGCTTTAAGTGTGACGTCGACAGAAATGAAGATTTAGCCGATGTACAGAAGATGACTTTTTAAAAAAATTTTTCAAAGAAAATGCAGCTGCTGTTATTGCTGGCATTAAATTATCGAACAATAATTATCAAACCGCCCTATTGTTAAAAGAACGTTACGAAAATAAACAAATGTGAGTATCTTCTCACATGAAAAGTTTATTAGAAATGGAGAGAGTTTCCGATGTTAAAGATGTTTATTTGCTGAGAGAAATATATGATAAAGTTGAAGTTCAAATTCGTAGCTTGAAAAATTTAGACATAAAATCCGAAATGTATGGTCCTTTATTAATACCAGTTCTGATGTCCAAAACACCTGAGGATCTAAACCTTATTATTAGTCGACAGTTTGATAATTCAGAAAGTTGGGATATAAACATTGTTTTGAAAGCTATGAGAACCAAGATCGATGCCCGAGCTAATCCGTATTTGTATCACAGATGGTGAAAAAGGCAGCTGACAACTCAAATGGAATAGTGCGACGAACATCCTGTCCTGCGAACGAAAGTAACAGGTACTCTCACCTTTTGTTGGGACAAAATACTTAGTTTTTAAAAAACTGAAAATTTTATTTTTGTTTTCATATGCTAAAAAGTAAAGAAAAACTTTGTACATATGCAACTGTAGTGTGTATGCTGACTAACTGGCTAGATGCTGTTGGCTTAAAGATGCACAAACAATTACAACAATGACAACCAATTTTTCTTAAAATGCCACACGTGTCAAGAGATATCTTTTAACAAACTTTTGGGACAAAACTAGCTAAAGTATTGAAAAATAAATGGAAATAAATTATCTTAAGTGGATAAATTTTGGCGAGTATTTAATTTGGCGAATGACCAAAATGGAATATTTGGCGGGGATTTAATTTGGCGAATGAAAAATTTTATAAAATTTGGCGCGGATTTAATTTGGCGAATACAAAAAAATGTTTATTTTGGCGGGGATTTATTTTGGCGAATGACACCAAAAAAATAATTTTTATGTCTTGAAATGTTTTATAAAAAATAAGAATAAACGTATATATAAACACAAGTTCGTTTTTTGGGGAAAAAAACATTTTTCTTTTCTTAATTAAAAAAAAAACGTATTTTTTTTTTAAATTTGACGGGGATTTAATTTGGCGAACAGTAAATTATGTTAAATTTGGCGAGTATTTAATTTGGCGAATAGTCAGTTATCAAAATTTTAGCGGGTATTTAATTTGGCGAATTTCTCAAAAAATTGCCCCAATGACCATCCAATACAAATGATGACAACACATATTCTATTTTATCGTTAAGACAGAGATCCTCAAACAACATCTGTACAGCATTCTCCTCAAAGATTAAACCACGTAAAATGTATCAAGTCATTCCTACATCTTTGAGAAAATTCACTTGAAAAAATATTATTTCACTTCTTTCTTCATGGTCTTCGTAATTCATAACAGTTTACTTCATTTTTCAATTCTCAATAAGAGAGTTGTAACAAAAGAGAGATTTGTTTAAACAATGGTGCATTGAAAAAATTTTCGTCTTTTTTTCTGATGACATCTGGTGCAAGCTAACAGTAGAAAAATTAAAGATTTTTCATATCCTTTTGATAAAACTCCAATGACGTCCTTGTCCTCATACTATTGACTCTAAGCATTTGACTTGTTAAGGTCAGGAAAATTTCCGCCCTCTAAAGATCTCTGAATTTTCTCCAACATTGTGGTCCATCCTTTCATCTGTTATTTTTGCAGCTGGTGTAAATTATTTTATAATATTTAGAAGTGCTGTAGTTTTTATTACATGTATGGTACACCACAAAAATACTAGAAAGCCACTAAGGGTTGTATCCATTCTGGAATTTTACGGTGTAGTACCTCTAGCTACAAAAATCCAGTAAAACACTTTACAAATTCACGCCACTAAAACACCATCTTTGATCGAAGCGTCACGCATACATTACTTTTCTCTGCATGCTTAATTTTGGGCGAATTTCAATTCTGTTGTACCAGGGCCTCGTACGCGTTTTATCTTCATATCAAAAAACGCTACAGGCCCTGGGATCGAGGTTGGTCGTATCGTAGTTGACGTGACCGCAGAAAAGACTTTGCTTTATTTGTTCACGAGCAGGTCACGTTGCAAAAAATTGTCGTTCTAAGATAAAATGTTACAAATGTTCGAAGCGACATCACACATCAATTTGTGATCCTAATAAAATTTCAAGGTCTGGGAACGAATTGGAACAAACGCAAGAATTTTATTTGATAGCGGATCTCAATTATGTTATATCTCACCCTCCATGAAAGAAAGGTTAAATTTGAAACCTATCGAATCCAAAAACATTTCGATACACATCTTCGGTCAGAAAGAGTAAACATTGTTATTAATGCAGTGTTAACATAAGATATCATGCTTTGTGAAAGAAATATGTTCTCCCATCGCTCATCAAAACATCAGTTATGCGGAAGGACACTACCATCATTTAAAAAATTTAAAACTTGCAGACGCTAACCCGGACAGCTCAATGTTACCAATCGATATCTTATAGGGTCAGATTTTTATTTGTCGATTATGGAAGGAAAAGTCGTCCGTGGTTCAAGGGATCCTATACCGCAATGAAATCGAAAATAGGATATGTTTTAAGTGGACCTATCGGACATGCTGCAAATCAAAGTCAAAAGGTTTTGATAATTCATAATTTTAAAGATAATTTTAACTATTGTTTTAATAGATTTAAAAAACTGGAAAATAAATTTAAAAAACAATGGGACGCTTTTAAACAAGTACCATAATATTATTAAAGAACAATTGCAGAAGGGGCGTTGTCGAGAAAGTTGTTGATTCCTGCGAAGATGAATTGAAGGAGACACATTATCTTCCCCATCGACCAGTAGTGAGAAAGGACAAAACAACAACAAAAATATGTATGGTTTTTGACGCCACTAGTAGAGCTAACGGACCCTCTCTAAACGATTGTTTGCATCCTGGCCCTTCGTTAACCGAACCGTTACAAGATGTTCCCCTACGCCATCGTTCACATAAAATAGCATTTATAGCATATATATATTGAAAAGGCCTTCTTGCAAATATCTCCTACTCCTGAACACAGAGATTACGTTCGATTTAATATGGTATGACAATATTGATAATTTGGATGCGTCGAATTTAACAACCTGTCGCATCGTATCGTATATGTCGTGTTTTATTCGGAGTAACTTCGTCTCCATTCCTCTTGGCAGCTACCTTAATCAAACACATTCACACATACAATCATACCGATCCTGAGTTTGTCGCTAAAATCCTAAATTCTTTACACGTCGACGATCTTGATTCAGGAGCTAATAATGTCACCGAAGCGTTTGAATTTTTTAATAAATGTCGAACAAGATTATCAGAAGCATCCTTTTATTTACGAAAGTTTCAGTCTAATTTTTTGGAGGATATGGTATTGAACGTGTTTCCGTCTAATACGAGCTCAATATCGCGTACCAAAGTATTGGGTGCTACGTGGGACAAGAAGAAGGACAATATAGTATTTAATCTTAAAGATTTATTGCATTTAACGAAGTCGACAACCAACCAAAAGAGAGGTGCTCAGTTTCATCGCATCGATATATGACCCGTTAGGTTTAACACATTTGTTACGAGGTTGGTTTTATTTCAGAACGTTTATATAACTGGTGTAAAGTGGGATGAGTTGATTGATGGTGATTGTTTGGATCACTGACGATAAAAAGTAACAAGCGTTTGACGTCATACGTGCACCGTCGTGTCCAGCCGATCAAATCCTTCACCACCGTCGACCAATGGTTCCATATTGATACATCTAAAAATCCCGCTGATGTTTTATCTAGAGGTTGTTTCATGTCCAAGTTGTCTGAGTCAGGAGTGTGGTTCACAGGTGCTGAGTTTTTGAACACGGGGAGTCGTTTAGTTGATGTTGATAGTTTAGGGGTTAATCGTTTGTTTTCATCTGGTGCTTTACAATTTGTTTTTGTGGAGAGAGGTATTGATGGTGAAGTCGAAGATGTGTCGTGTTTAACTTCTCAAGCAGAAAGAGGTTCAGTGGATTTAACTTTCATGAACATAGAGAAATTCAACAATTATGGAAAATCGATTAGAACAACAGCCGGTATTGAGATTCATAAATAATTTGAAGAAAAAGAAAATGAAAAACACTATGACCTTATCGTCCTATATAACAAGTGAGGAATTTACGGTAGCTGAAAAATAAGTGGCCTTCGTACATTCAACAAAAAAGGAAAAAAGGAAAGAATTTTAATCAACTTAAAGGGATCCCGAGGTATTTTTACAAGTTGGACTCATCTGAAAGATTCGCATTAGAAATGCTAAATGATATATTTACTTTTTGTTAAAACTTCATGTAACTCCAGATATAGCTTTTTAAATATTTATTTTTCTTGTCGCTCGACCGCCATCTTGGTTATCTTCGACCGTCTTCTTCGTTAAAAATTTTCATTCTAGCTCCAGTCTTTTTTAGTGGCACGTGATCCTGTTACGTATTATTTCAGTATAGCGCTTTAATTATTACTGACTGCATAGCCAGAACATATACCTTCGCGCGGCAAAGTGAAACGAAAGCTCTCTACGAACAATTATTTTTTTTTAAAAAAATTAAATAATTCTGCATAAAGTTCTTTACGAACGATTATTTTTTTTTAAAAAGTAGAAGTAATTCTGCATATGTTCTCACATAGCTGAGCAATCAAACGAAAAATAAAATGTGCATGATGTTTATTTCAAAGGACTTTTTATTTGAGACGCAAGTTGTGCATGATTTTTATTTCAAAGGACTTTTATTTGAGACGCAGGTTGTGAAAGTTACTGATCATTCAACATATCACACATTTGTGTATGGTTTTTATTTCAAAAGGATATATTTTGGAAGGCAAATATAAGTAACAAAATATCAAGATGTGACTATAAGCCCATAAAAAGTTATAGAAAAAGTTGAAGGGGGGAGGGAGAGGGGGCTGCATCACCCCTCCCCCTCCAGCACGAATAGGATTAAGGGCGGTTACAACCTTTGTAATTTGAGACGGCACTCGCATTTGCCGAGGTAATTACCGACATATTTTCAAAACATGTACCTTCGCGTTGGCAATTATTTGACGTGGTAAAATCGCACATAAAAAGTCTCTAGGCCTTGTGCGATCAGACGTGTAAAAAATAGCCGAAGATATAACAACGGAAAAAAGTATTTGTTTTTCCACAGCATAGTTCAGTTGCCTCCTACGGCAATGCATGAACAACAAACTCTTAGCAAAAAAACAGTTAGTTTTGCGCTTCAACTGCATCATTAAAAACAGTTTGTCACCAATGTAGTTTGATTAAAGGTTACCTCCCACTAAAAATCAAGTTGAGCTCATATGAAAGATCTTTGAAAGTTGTCTATAAATCTCTTTATTTTTTTGAAAAATCTTTATCTGTTCTCGAGATATTTGTCTTAAAAGTAGTGCTAATTATGCGAAATTGTAACGTCATGAGTATGCATTGAGCATAATTATGGTAACTAAATAAAAAAAATTATGTAAAATGTTCGAAACCCGTCAAAGTGAACGGCCAGAAAACATTTTTAACTCTATATGGCTTTTCAAAAATGTTAACTTAACACCCTTGCAGAGCATACTCATGACATCATGCATAATTAGTGAATCTTCTTAGTCCAAATTCTAAAGAACCAATCCAGAATTTTAAAAAAAATATTCAAATTCCTAGACAACCTTTCAAGCTCTTTCATATGAGCTCAACTTGATTTTTCACGGGAGGTAAAATAAAATGCCGTTTTTTCTGCATTGAATTTTAATATTTACGCAATTAACTATTATTATTTTATTTCTTATTTTTCTTTGCTTTTCTCCGGTAAAAATAATATTTTTTATTTAGGAGGTAGCTAAAACATTTTTTGTGTTTTGTTAAGTTTAAAAATTTAGAAGCTGCCACAGTATTCTAATAAGTGCGAATATAGCCACAGCAGTTATTAGTCGACGCTAAAAATGGCGAATTATGAGGGTTTCGTTGGACATTAATGTATGATGTATGCTTTTAAAAGGTCTAATCATGGAGGTACAGAGCAGCGTTGGTGTTACACAGCAGGCCTGGTCATGAATGGCGTGCGATCGCACGCGCATGCCTCGTCACACGCCTAAAAGGAACTTGGGAGTGTGATGTCTTGCACGCCTCAGGACCTGTGTGGAGAGCGATGTACAAAATAGAAAATCAACAGTTTGATTTTCGATGTTAAAATGAAAATTATTTGCAGTTGATAACAACAGGTTTTATCTACAATTAAATTCATGATATAATGTCTGTTCCGCCTGTAAGTGCAGTTTTGCAGACTTGCTTCATCCGTGCTCTGTCGGCGTTCACCTCCGCATTAGTTAAGAACCGGCTGGATTTCTTGTGTAAGACCTGGTTACCAACGACGAAGGGGCCAGGCATTAGGGATTCATGTCTACGTAGTTCTTTTAACTAAGTCAGGAGTCGGTGAATTAGCTAGGATGGTCAGGTTGGCTATGAATAGGCTTGCTCGTGGATTAAAAGGACTAGAACTATTCAATAATTCTGAGATCTAAACAAATGGAAGTGTCCGACCAAGGCGGAAATCTATTGGAGGTTTTGTCCGACGAAAGTTCGAAACGAGCTAAGGACATGTCCGACCAAACTGGAAATGTTGCGGACATTTCGTCTAACGAGTCTCCAAAAATTATTTTGAGGGCTGCCTTATGGGAAGTTTTTTAGGAATCGCACGACTACTATCTTTCATCGCACCCCTAAATAGAACTCAGGCGTGCGATGTTTGTCGCACGCCATTGCAACTTTAGGAGTGTGACCTGCCGCACGCCAGTCATTTTACTCGTGACCAGGCCTGAGACAGGATACCTGTCTCTCTTTTCTGCTTTCGCGCTTCGATGTCTGTCCTGCTTTTGTAACCCTGCTTATTTTAGCGCGCTATCGCAAAAGGGAAAAATGATGAGTTTAATTTACTAGACTACGTTGATGTTTGCGCTACATATTGGAAGAATATCATAAAAACAAACTTTAATTAGACAGTAGATTCTGCCTCTCTCTGCATTGTGGGATAAATTAAAGTAGTATTCTTTTCTATTGATTTTTTAATATTATTTAATAAAAAATATATCCATCTACTGAGTAACTTAGGCAACCTCGTCCCCAAGGATTGTTGAGAACAAGGTTGGAAATACTCACTTGAGCATCATACCCCGCCTAGGTCGACAGGTTATAGATCAGTAATTTTTACAACCTGTTTGTTGAAATAAATTCTTTCAAATTTGAAATAAAAGAAATCATGCACACACCTGCTGCTAATATCTTATTTTTTTGTTTTATTGCTTAGACGGCTAGAATATCATGTTGAATTATTTTTTTTAAACAAAAACAAATCATTCGTACAGAGATCGATGTGGAAAGTACCTTGGATTTTTTTAACATTGTTGCCACAGTATATTAATTGTTTTTGGCTATGAAAGTCATTAATAATAACGAGTGAAAGTCATTAATTTGTGAGCGCTACTGAAATACTACGTAATAGGGTCACGTGCCACTAAAAAGGACTGGAGCTAGTCTGAAATTTTTAACGAACAAGAAGATCGAAGCGGCCATCAAGGCGGCAAGAAAAACAAATATTTAAAAAACGATATCTGGGGTTACATGAACTTTTAACAAAAAGTGAATATGTCATTGGGAATAACTTTTGAAAATCTTTCAGGTACAGTCCAACTTGTAAAAGTACCTCGGGATCCCTTTAAAGGAGATTTATAAATCTAAAGGAAGAAAATGGAATTATTAGATGCATGGGTAGACTTAAAAATGCCCCATTATCATACGATACAAAACATCCTATCCTTTTATCAAGAGAATTAATCATTAAACACTGTCATCATAAAGTATCACACAATGGGATGGGAGAAACACTGAATGAATTAAGAACAAGATTCTGGATGCCACAAGCAAGAAATTATGTTAAGAAAATTATTCACAAAATGCATACTTTGCAAAATTCTTCTTAAAGGAGCGTGGAAATATTAAAAAGTCTCATAAATAACTTGGTGCTAATTTCCTGCTCAATTTTTGAATTCAGCGTCCTTTGTTTATCTTACAAGCCAATCCTCCTGCTCGATTAAATAAAAATGTTTGTGCTGAAATAGTTGGCTAATCAAAAAGCACTATACATAGCTGCATATTTTTCAGAGCAGATAATCAAATTAGATATCGCTAAAAAAAGGCTTGAAGAAAACAATACAAAAAACGCGTTTCATCAGCACACAGGGAACGATATCAGCAATTTTTTGTAAAGATTTCTGATGTCGGATCAGAAATGCTAATATAGTAAGTTCCTGTATGGTTCTAAGGTAAAGTATTAATGCTTTACTGCAACCAAAAAGTATGTTTTTTTAATTTTTAAAATGGATGCGTGCTTTTTTGGGGCGAAATCTCACCCGAAGGCCCCCAAGCTCTTTTGATGGTTTACCACAAGTCGGCACCCTTCCTTACAAATCAATGAAACTGATAATAAAATTTGCTGCATGGTTTAAAAAGGTTGTGCTGACGGGAAAATCACTTGTGGTGAATCTTTGGGTGTTTTTTGTGGCATCTGTATTTTTTGTTGCTTGTAATAACTATCAACTAAAGCTAGCAAACTATCAAGTTAAACATTACCTTTTTCAGGCATTTTTTCGGGCAAGTACTTGAATTTTTTTTAAAATACTGCACTTCTCCGAAAACGCCTGCACTTTTTACATCGTATGCGGCTTATCAGCAGATAGATAGATAGATGTGCATATTTTACATGGCTAGCCTCACAAATATCGAGGGATATACCATGTCTATTATTTCCAGGAGGGGCCATGGCTTAGATGGAGAATCCTAGAGTATTTAATGCTCATTTTGAGCTACGCAGACCCAATTAGGGCCCGCACTCTACTAGACAACTCCCGGCAACATCCAACGGCCCACACAGTGTGCCATCTTCCCAATTTCCCTCACATGGCTTGGGTTAACCCGGGGCTATGGTAACATTCACTCGCCCATGTTGAATCGCCGTCAAGAGGAATCGAACCCCGGTCTCCCGCACAGAGTACGAGAGCTATAACCACTAATCTACGGCGCCGTTGTACACTACTGGGTAAAATGGCTATTGATGAAGATTAAAGATTTTTTGTGTAGCATAAGATCCAAAAGGAATTGGAATTCTTTGATTACTGTGGTCTGTTGTTTATATTTTCTACCTACAGAAATGCTTGCGTGTGTGCAAAAAACCGCAAACTGTTTAACTTTTGTAAACATATTGGCAAGTTCATCTAATAAAGGGATGGACTTGCCAATATGTTTTGCTTGCCAGATGCTCCAGTTAAGGACTCCCTTCAACAGTTTTTTGAAGAAAGACGGACATAATGAAGACACCATATTTCTTACCAACTCGTTGTTCTAAATCTTCCAATCCAATCCCTTTGTGCGAATGTTGTTGTGAAGAAAAAGGAAAAAGCACTATCGGTTTTGTATGCGTTATTTACATGCATTACTAAAAGTTCAAAGTTGTCAAGCTCTAGTGTTTTGGCAACTCCCACACCTTTACAGCTGGCACTGTAAACTCAAAGCCGTTTACGGTTTTGCCAGAATTTATTTCTTGTAGTTTATATTGATTGACAACAGTTTGTGTACTACACCCAAAAGCAAAACATTGGAAATCACAATCCTGGTATTCAGAGTATGAACACGGCAAGTTACGACTGCTAGAATCTGTGTCTGACATCTGTCCTGTATTTTGTCCTCATCTGTTACTTGTTCCTGACAGAAACAATAATTAAATATGCAGAAAGCAAAACAGTATGATTGGAAGGACAGCAATCTGGCTTTGTTTGGTTCGGATACAGAGAAACAGGTTAGTGCTTGAACAGCTGGTGCAAACAAATAAAAACAGCATGTGCAAAACTAAGCATAAGTCGTGGCTCTTTTCCGTCTAAAATTATTTTTTATGTATTTATAATTGATTGTGTGATATGTTTGCTATGCAAATATTAACATCGTAATTTCTCCATAGCTAAATATGTCATCTCAAGTGACCTGTGTGTGTGATGGGACTGTTTTGGCTGTGTAGCTATTAACAGCTTTAGCTAGACTGTCTTTATTTTTAAACATGTTTATGTTAAACCTTTTTAAATCTTGTGTATAAGACGAAGTATCATAATGTAGAGAAAGAAAATATAAACTTTTATGAAGTTGAAGTTTTTTTTAACAAAGCGTTCTATGTAAATATGACTTTACATAATGGTACTTAAAACAGTGTCTTTGATGTTAAGGTGAAAAAAGATGCTGCTGCAATGGAACCTGCATGGAAAAATGCTGGCCAAAAAATTGGAGTAGAAATTTGGAGGATTAACAAATTTAAGGTATATAGCTAGCTATACATGTTTTTTTTATAAGCAATAGAAATTCCAAAATGAGGCTTAAGGATGCTTATGAAAAGTACTTTTTCAGGCTCAAACTATGCTTAGGTTATGCTTAATGGCAAAAAGATTTATTGGAATATGCTTATGAAAAACACATGATCAGTGTATTTGCATATTTGAAAAAAAATGTTGCATTTGAATTTTAAACATCAGTAATTACAACTTAAATCTCACTACATACTGGTTAATTTAGACATAAAAATATACATACATACATGCTTCTAAAAAATGTTTTTAGCAAATATGTAAATATCAATAACATCCAAAACATCGATATTTTTAAATATATATATATACGTTATTGAGAATATTTCTTTACACAATTGTTTTTAAAAAGATGTCTTAAAACCACAACAGCTGTTTGTTATATCTATTAAATTAACTTGTTTTGTTGCTGTGAGATTGACAATTTCCTGTTTTGACTTAGCTAATACTAACACATTTTTGGGTGGAATCTTACAACTTGTATATTTTTTTTAATTGTCTTGCTTAGGTTGAGAAGTGGCCTAAAGAAGATTATGGTAAATTTTTTAATGGAGACTCGTATATCGTTTTGAATACATACAAAGAACAGGATGGTGATGTATGTTTTTTTTTTTTTACTTTTTGTGTATTTTTCTGAAAAAAAGTTATATTTCATAAAAAATATAATGTCTAGGAGTTGCTTTATGATGTTCACTTTTGGATTGGTAAATATTCTACACAAGACGAATATGGCACTGCAGCTTACAAAACGGTTGAGCTGGACACATTACTGGATGATAAGCCAATTCAGCATAGAGAAGTACAATCACACGAATCCAATTTATTCAAATCTTATTTTTGTAAGCATTTCCTTAAATTTAGGTGCCCTTACCCATGTTTAGCATTGTTTTGAGATTTTTTTATTTGTGTTTTCATTTTTAATTAAAGTCTTTTTTATTGAAAGTATATATACCTTAAAGGTAGTGGCTGCTTGAAACTTATAATGGCTGTATTAACTCATATTCGTACACTGACAAAGAAAACTGCTACCTTCCCCATCAATCTTTGATAAAAACAAACATAAACAAAACTTTATTTCATGTGGCTGTCCCACACAAAGTCGGGCCTTATACAAAGTCAGGCGAAAACATTTGTCTGCTTTTAGCCACCCGACTTTAAAATCTTTGCCCTACGTGGTGCATGTTTGAAAAATTACAGTGCTTATTGAAAAAAAGAGGGCATTAAGTGTTTTATTGGCAAGAAATAAAGAAATTATTTACGATAAAATAAACAGAATTTTTTTACCATAGGTATAAGAAAACTACTGTATTGCAAAAAGATGCCTTTTGGTCAGCTTTGTGCAATTAAACCAAAGTAAGCCCAGTCAAAGAAGGCGGGTTTTTTTATCACGATCAGGAAAATAATACGTTTAAAGATAATTTTAAGAAAGAAAACCTTATTTTAAACAATAGCCTTAGCCTGCAACTAAAAGAAGGACAACCTATTGTGAAACTGGTAACCTTTATACGCAACGCTCTAGAGCCAATTAAAGATGTGTGCATTTTCAAAGTCTTGACTTACTTTGAACATAGTTCCATTATTTTTTTGAAGAAACCACTCAAAAGCACCAAAAAATCCTGACTATCCAAAATCTGTATCTACTTTCCCGCACAATTTGAAAACTAGTACTCAGGTAGTTCCTACTTTGGGTAGTTTTGATTCCTGTCCAAAGTCGGTTAAACATCGTCAATAATAAAATGCCCTACTTTGGGTGGTTGTCATTCTTGACCAAAGTCGGTCAAAAGTCGCCAATATTAAAATGCCCTACTTTGGGTGGTTTATATATTCCAATCAAATTCGGGGCAAAAGATTAGCCCTACTTTGGGTATCTACAATGTATGCTCTATTTTAGGCATGCTTTTGCTAAAATAATTGTTGATTAAAAGTTTAAACTTAAAGTAGATTAATAAAGTTTTTCTTAAGACGCAAGTATGCAGTTTTAACTGCATACTGAATGTGTTTCACTTTGCATAGTTTTGCCCTTCTTGGGGTATGATTAAAAAATGCCTGACTTTGGGCAGCTGCCCAACTTTGGGTGGAACATGGCCATGTCAAAGCACAGCTTTGTTCATTCTGAATGTTTACGCGGTTAGAGACTGGGTAAAAAATTTAATATGCGTAATTATGCGTTTGACGTCAGTGGTCATACTACTTTTGGGACTGAAAATAAGAAAAAGCGTAAGCCCCCTGAAATAACACTGAGATGTCTTTATCATTTTATTCCTTGTGGGATACATATGTAGATTGCATTCTAGTCGTTCGATACATTCTTCAAACTTTTTTCAAAACAATTTTTCAATAAAGATGGCGACTAAAAGCAATAAAATTAATGTTATTGGCTTTCAATATGAACCCGTTAGAGCGAGTGGCTCGGAAACCCAGCCCAGTTTTAATGATTCAGAAAAGGTGTACGTCGTGTCATACCCTCTTGTATTGTGAATAGGATACTTCAAGAGTACCCTAGTCCCAACGGAAGTTCCCGAGGTGGATTGTTCTTGGAGAGGAGACAAGGAAAACTAATGAAATGATAATGAAATAATAACTCTACGGGTTTCTTATAAATTACAATTTTATTCTTTCGTATTTCAAGGAGTTCTCAATGATTTTATCCCTGTCATGTCGCTCTGTCGGCGCAATTTTTTTGTCGCATTGCCGTTTTCTCTTTTTTTCACTAGTCACATTCAATATCGTCAGTCAATGTCTTCAATTATGCTCGATTCTTGTGATTCGCACTGAGGATTTTGAATTATCGTATTAGTGGAAATTAAATCATGTACACTACATTCGTTCGATGTTAAATTGAAAGAAGTCGAAACACCAAAAACATTTAAAAAACTTGAAACTTCTTGAGGATTCTTCAGTTGAAATGTACTGTTGAATCGACTTTGTTACTTCGTTCTTCCGATTCCTCATAGTCGTCGCATGAAAGGAGGCCCTGGGAACGAGACCGTTCTATGGAGCTTCTGAAGCCCTGGGTACGAAAATGCAATATAGATAATAGGAACTAATAAAAAACAACGTATTATTTCCTGGCGCTGAAGGATATATATATGTGTTTTGATTTTTACCATAATTGTGAGATGTTTCATCTGGTAAAACTTGTGTCTCTGCGTTGGAGCACATCACCATTGCTGTTTGTGTCTGAGCTATTGTACCTGGTTTAAAGTCTACCTGGACTGCAAAATCGCAAACTTTCACGCTTGAAACTTGTGTTGCACAACTTCTCGTCGAGGATATTCTTAACCTTTCCGTTTGAATACCAATGGAGTACGATGAAGGAGTGTCATAAGATGAACATGGTTCAACATCTGCAATACTACAATCTTCAACAAATTCACATTCTAGAGCCTGTGAAACAGCCTAGATGAATATAAAAAAAGAATAGTTTAAGTGAACAGTTCACTTAAATCACAGAGCCTGGAAAGTAGATTGCACTCAAAGTCTAACCTCTTCCTGTGATCTTTTTTCCGCTCTTTTCTTCGAAGTTGTTCTTTCCTTTGGTTTCTCCTTATGAGGAAATATTAATGGCACCGTCCCTCTTACTAATCTTCGTTTTGGCAATCTATCCTTGTAACACTCGCTTGTGCTTTGCACGGCCCAGCTCGAGTCGAAACAATCTTCCGAAAAATGGTCAGAACATAGCCTCCCATATTTCGGAGGATTATCTCTACCCATTGCTTGGAACCATGCTTTCCGTAATTTATCATCTTTAGGAAAGCGAAAGAAACTTCTCTCTTTCCCTAACGCAGAACACAAGGCCATGATTCTTCCGCAAACCCAAAGATTTTAGCGCGCATCTTATCAGGATATAAAACTTACGGCCCGGTTTTCACGCAAATATTTCCAAACACTTATTTCATATTTAAAACTCGGGCTGACATTGCAGTTGTACCTAATTAGTATAATATTAAAACATTTTAAATACTTTTTGTCGATAGAAAATCCAAAAATGTATTTGGTTGCACGATATAACAGTAATTTCATTCCCGTATTTTTTTCTTTCTCTTTACATAATTTTTCCCCAAGTTTCGAAAGGAAGAAAAAAAGTAATAAATTATTCATTCGAATCTCACCTCTTGGTGACAGGGGTAAAACTCACATTTGTTTTTTTGATAAATACATTCATTTCCTTGAGACTTTTGGTCTTGTGTTTTGATGGAAAATGACCACTGACGTAAATGGAAAACATATTACAAAAGCCTCGTTTTCGTGCACAGGGCTGATTTCAAAATGGAGAATGTGATCGGAAGCATGGAGGGGAAGCTTCGAAAATCAGAAAAACAACATTACAGCTTGGAAGTTTTATTCTTCAACTTTTAACTTGAAATTCGTAAATAGTAAGATTTGATCTCTCACTTAACTGAATACTTAATTTAAGCAGTCACTACCTTTAAGGATATGACAGTGGCAACCCACACACTCGTATATTTATAATATCTTAAAATCACAAGATAATTTTTCTTTTGGAGTTGAATGGTCTAAAAGATAAATAACTTTTCTACAGGACGCTGTATTATATTTAGTGTAAAGGATTTTGAAATGGAAAGAAAAGTACACCCTTAACTTCACTCTTTGATATCTGCCCTCAGGATATTTTTTCAACAAAAGCGAATGGTCAAATTGCTCCATTTGCTTTACTCCATGTTTTGATAAAACTGTTCTGTTTCAAAAATCTTTTTTGTAGTTTTTGAAAACTATGAAAATATAGTTTTTAAAGGCTGCTTTATCTAAATATATTGGACTAAAATAAATTAAATTATGGTAAAGTGCTAGTAGATTTGCGAAAATAATTCTTCATTATATATATTATATATATTTAATATATTATATATATTTAAACATGATTTCCATTTCAGCTAAAATAATATAAGCTGTTATCAACTGAGTCCTGTCTAAAAAAAAAAGAAAAAAAGAAAAATTGTTATATATAATCTAAAAAATTAATAAAATTTTAAAGTGCAATAAATTAGTTTCACCAGTCAAAGTAGAAACGAGGAAAAGAAACAGCAAGGAAAAAACAAGCTATACCAAACCAGATTAGTACTCACTAAGCCAAAACAACTCGTTTTCTTAACTTAGGGTAAGAAAACGAGTAAGAGACATGTCTATTGTTAAGACAAAGAAATATCAAAAATTAACGGATAAACAGTGGCAACTTGCTATATGTTCGCTGCCATAAAACTGGCAGACTTTCTACCAAATAGCAAATTTATTTTGTTGCACATCACGAGAATAAGTCTTGACAAGATTTTATCAACTTAGGGTATATATTTTATATTCTAGCATTTTTTACAATAATGAAAGGTGGTTGTGACAGTGGATTTAGACGAGTAACGCCTGAATCATATAAGAAAAGGCTTTTCCATATTGTTGGTGAACGCAAAAAGATTAGTGTGACAGAGATTCCACTAAAAAGAGGAAATTTGAATGGTGAAGATGTGTTTGTTATTGACTGCGGCCTACGCATCTACCAGGTATATATTTAAAAGAATAAGTGTATTTAATTTAACAGGAATTTGTTCTGTGGCAGGCATTTACTGTGCCACATGAATTGATTATACTAATTTCAGATTTCTAGAGTAAATAATGGTAAAAATTCTTTTAATTTTGAGCTTTTCATGTAACATTGTCTACCTGGCCTGATTTGTATATTAAATTATTTTTCAGTTCAATGGTGAAACAGCCAATAAAGATGAAAAGTTTAGAGCCACGCAATATGTGAATCAATTGAAATCTGAAAGGATGGGGAAACCTAGACTTGATATCCTTGAAGAAAAAGGAATCAGTCCTAGCCATCCGATGTACAAATTGTTGCCAGATGGAAAGAGTAAGGAGGTAATGACATTTTTTGTTTGTTTTCATTCCCCTTCAAAGCCGGGAATGAGCCTGCTTTAAAAGAATTTTAGAGATTATTTTGGTTTCACAGAT
Organism: Hydractinia echinata; assembly: GCA_030067915.1. NCBI lineage: Eukaryota > Metazoa > Cnidaria > Hydrozoa > Anthoathecata > Hydractiniidae > Hydractinia > Hydractinia echinata. Next base: position 1,387,134 of record JASGCC010000030.1, read on the forward strand.
TTTTGTCAATTTTTTAACCCCATGGAATTGTGAATGGATGGATATTGCATTTGTTTTTTTCAGTCATCTAATAGCTATAACTGTTGTTGTTGTTGATGTTAGAAATCAGGTCCGCCAGAGAATGCACCAAGCATGCAACGCGTTTCGGACTGCAATGGTAAAATGGCCATTAAAGAAATAATGAGTGGATCGATTGATAGAAGCCAGCTAGATAGTAACGATGTTATTATTGTTAGCACGTCTAGATCTTGCTTTGTTTGGATTGGAAATGGTAGGTCGGGTTTATTGCCTAGGAAAAAATGATAATTAGGAATGAATATTTCAATTTAATAGGCCAAGTAACCTCTTGATAATTAAACAAAATGCCTGGCAGACTTTTTTAGTGATTTCAGTAAGCAACTAAGTTTTTACTGCGCTCAAATTTTCTCACGTCGTTATTGTCTCAAACAATCGAGTTATCGATTGTTTAAAGAGTAAATTTTTAGCCAGACGAAACTATTATTATAAAACCTTGTGTTTTCATTCAGCGTAGTTACTGTTGCAAATATTTATTTTTGTAAGAAAAACGCGTGTTTCATGATTACTTTTATTATGCAAGTCAAGTTTTGATGCAGTCATTACGCGCGACAAGATGTTTCTTAAATACTTAAAAATTGTGAAAGTTTTACGGAAATAAGTGAGACCTAAATTCTATCAAAAATTAGTACACGCAAAAAGAAGCCTCATAACCGATATGAAAGACTAAATTAAGATAGTTTTACGATTATCATATAGGTGCATCAATTGACGAACGAAAAAACTGCATGACTTTTGCACACAATTTCTTACAAGAACAACCCAATCCTTTCGTTCCGGTTACTGTACTTTCCGAAGGTAAAAAATCTGCCGACTTCGATGCAATTTGGTGAGCTATACGTGGTAAGTTTTTTAGCGTTGTTTGTTAGCGTCTTTTTCGCTGAAAAATTTGATCCTATTTGCGTTTTTTCCTGAATTACTGGTTGCAGCTAAAACCCATTATACTTTTTAGATCTTCCATCTGTACGAATTTGTTAACAAGGCAGAAGTATACCTTGCATGCTTAGCTTGCATAATTTGTCTATACATATTTTTCTTTGTTATAGATCTTTTTAAGATTTTTTTTTCATTATCCGTGTACATATTCTATTATATTGTGAACCTTTTTATAGTCGCACTTTTTCCATTTTGTATTTATTGTATTTATATTTTCACGAAAGCTCGATTGAAAACTCTAGTCTTGTTGCATTACTTACTTTCTAATATATAATATTGTAATTTGCACTTTTACTACTTCGTGATACACTGAACCTTTGTTTCACGACGTGTGAAATCTTACCAAATGTTTAAGGTGTCGATGAATTAAGGGGCTCTGTTTTGTACTTAAAAGTATTTTTTAGAATGTATTTTGTATTAAAAAAAAACTTTGCTAATTATTTCTTTGACGAAATAGACATTAAAATGTTCTTAAAATAGTTTTGTCTTTTTGCCATCTCACAGTAAAAGTGTCGAAAAGCAAATGGACGGACAGTGAAAGCTTGGAGGAAAGTGAATGTAACTAAGGCGTAACAAGATACAGCAGAGGTTTCATTAACATCTCGTTATATGTCCAATATAAAGCAGTTCCAATTTTTTTGGACCAATTTTTGCTTTAGACAGCATTTAGGTGACAAAAATCTATATTGACGTCACCATCATGTTCAGCATACTTTTCTTGTTAATTGTGCCAAATCCGAATTTAAGTTTACAAAAAAAATTCAACATTTTATGTTGCAATGTCCTGACAAAAACAGGACCTTTACCGAAGCGTGTGGTCACGACTCAGTGTGATATCCCGCTTGCACTACCAAGCCAGTTCACGGTGCGTTTTAGTGATCTACAATTGTATCGTATTAGTGTTTTTGAAATATAAGATGGTATAAAAAGTCTTTGGTTTGGAAATTTTATTACTTTTGAACTGTCTTTTTTACCACTCTTAGGTTTTGTTAGGGTGTATCGTCATATGTTCATAAAGAATTAGCATTTCAAGACCCAGCACTCCCCCCAATTTTAGCCACTAGACGTTTCAAGTCCTTCATTCCTTCGGTACAAAAAAGTCCCTAAATTTACAATCTCGTCCTTACAACTGAAAAACTACGTTTTAAGGTTTGTTGATTTGATGACTGTTTATTTGGGAAGACCGCATACACGTGCTAACATCGTGGACAAAATGTAGGGAAACAGGCTGAAAAATATACGAAGAATAAACGCGATTGTCTTTTAAAAATGAGAAAATGAATTAAACCGTATGACGCTAGCAAAGTTTGTAAATAAATTTATAAAATCTATAATCATTCTCGTCCCAATGGCTCAGATAATTTCTTAAATTTCTTTTAACTATCCCCACCCAACAGCCCTCAAAGAGATAGCAAAGCAAGTTCAGCCTAAAGTTCTTGTGCATCATAATTGCATTCGGAAATTTGTTGATACTAGGAAATCCACTAGTTTAGAAAAGCCTAGTAAGAAACTAAGATCTAAGGTACTTTTAGTTGGAAAACAAACTGCTTTCTTTGTATGAAAAAAGCAATGCGAAAGTACTCAACTGTTGCCAGAGTAACAACGCTACCATTGATTAAAACATTCATGATTGGATGTAAGAGTAGAGGAGATACATGGGGAAATACTGCTCAATTTCTTCTAAGTTCATGTAATGATTTGGTTGCAGAAGAGGCAATATACCATATCTCCTGCATGAATCGCTACCGACTTCAAACGAGTAACAACAGTAAGGTGGGGCCTTTGGACGAGAATTCTAAAAAAATTTGTCAGTGTCTAGAGAAAGAAGGCGATAGTGAGCTCTACACGTTATCCGAAGTCCACAATAAGATGGTAGAAATAAGTGGAAATAGTGAATGCTACCCTAAAGGTTATTTAAAATTAATTGCTATGGTTCTGAGGCAACAACATAAAAGCAAACAAAAACAATGACAGATAATGTTAGAAGTATATTTCTCTTGTTTCATGTCATAACTACACTTGAGTTTGGGGAAAAGGGGGGATGTCAGGTTTGGTATCAGGGGGGGCCAAACCAGATGCGTGTGTTTCCATCCTTACCTTTAGTAAGACGTATCTCGTGGAAACGTCTGCGTATCTCGTGGAAACGCTAACTCACCTGGGGTGTATCTCGTGGAAACACCTGCGTATCTCGTGGAAACGCAACCCTCTCAGCGAATCTCGTGGAAACGCCTACATCTCAGCAAATCTCGTGGAAATGCCTACATCTCAGCAAATCTCGTGGAAATGCCTACATCTCAGTGACTCTCGTGGAATCACCCACATCTCAGCAAATCTCGTGGAAATGCCTACATCTCAGCGAATCCCGTGGAAACGCTAACTCACCTATGGGGTGTATCTCGTGGAAACACCTGCGTATCTCGTGGAAACGCAACCCTCTCAGCGAATCTCGTGGAAACGTACACTCAGCAAAACTTGTGGAAATGCCTACATCTCAGCAAATCTCGTGGAAATGCCTACATCTCAGCAACTCGCTTGGAAATTGCCTACATCTCAGCGAATCTCGTGGAATCGCCCACACCTCAGCAAATCTCGTGGAAATGCCTACTACCTGCTATGGCGTATCTTGTGGAAACGCAACTCATTTGTTAGGGAAACAAACGCATCTTCATCCCATTTGGCTGACGAAGGAAGCCCGACATCCCCAATTTACCTCAAACTTGATTTTTGAAAGGAGACAATTTTCATAGTTATTAACTCACATAATCTGATAATGCACAACAACAAATAGTAACTATTCAGTCAACTTATAAAACATCAATAATATGGATTTACTTTTAAGAACTAATAAGCACTTATTGAATATCTGTGAAACAAGGCCTTGCGTTTTTGAGATTTGTTTTGTTGATATGTACAAAACAATGTGCTGGGAATGGCAGGATCATGTCATTACATTTTTTTTTATGGGCTAATGTCTCACGACTGTTGGCACATCATGTTATAACACCACTGTGTTAGCAGTTTATTTGAAACAAGAATTGTCCAGTAACATTTGCTAGTCCACTGTACTTATCTCTATAATAATACGCCAGTTCCGTCTGTCTGTCTGTCACTTTTGCAAAGTGGATTATATTCTTCACAATTTTCTTTGATAAAGTCTATAAAACATCACCTTTAAAATTGTTCTGTAATTTACCAAACTTTGACGTTAAAATAATATGAAGAGATGAACGTCAAAGGAAAGTATATTAACATTAATGAAGCCATTACCCTGCACTTAAAACTTTGAGGCCAAATAACTTGGAAACGAGGTGGTAACGTCAGTGATTTTTCACGCGTGGGTAACTAGGGACCACCTGGGACCAATTTGGGTAAGTTTTCGAAACATGGGTCCCCGAATCCGTTTTGGAATGGACGGGTTGATGACGTCATCAAAAAACCTTTAAAACCCCAATATTTCCTTAACCGTTTGTCAAAAGTACATGATCCTATACACTTTCTTGATCAGCGTTTCAAGCTCTACACAATAGAGGCAGCAAGTAAACAAATTTCTTAAAAAACAATATTTTGTCTCTTGACCGGTCTTTGTTGACGTCATGAAAATTTAAATGACGGTTCTTTTTCATTGTTATCCTACCTAAGTGGATTTTTCCACGGGCCTTATTGACTAGTCTCTATAATAATACGCCAGTTCTGTGTCTCTGTAACAGGCAAAGTGGATGTGTTCATTTTCCTTTGATGTTGCCGAAAAATGCATGTCTAATATGTTAAATTTTCTGACGTTACGGCGCGACGTCAATAACACTACTTTAACGTCAATATCCTAATATTAAATTAATGAAGCCATTACAGTGCACCTAAAACTTTGAGGCCAAATAACTTGGAAACGAGGTGGTGACGTCAATGATTTTTCACCGCCTGGGTAACTAGGGACCACCTAGGACCAATTTGGGTAATTTTCTCAAACCTGGATCCCCGAATCCGTTTCGGAATGGACGGGTTAATGACGTCATCAAAAAACCTTCAAACCCTAATATCTCTGCAACCGTTTGTCAAAAGTACATGATCCTATACATTTTCTTGATCAGCGTTTCAAGATCTATACGATGAAGGCAACAGGCATACAAATTTATAAAAAATAATTTTTGGGTTTTGACGGGCCATTGCTGACGTCAGCAAAATTTTAAAAACCTTATATCTCCTTAGGCGTTTGTCGAAAACATATGATCCTATACATTATTTTGATCAGCGTTTTAACCTCTACACATTACAGGCAACGAATAAACTAAACTTCGCCAAATATTTTTTGTATCTGCACTGCTGACGTCAGCAAAAAATCTAAAACAACCTATATTTTTTATTGTCCTTCTGCCTCAATGGATTTCTCCACGGGCCTTATCGACTAGTCTATATAATAATACGCCAGTTCTGTGTCTCTGTAACAGGCAAAGTTGATATGGTTATTTTCCTTTGATGTCGCCGAAAAAAATCTTTGATGTTGCCGAAAAAAATATGTCTTCTTTGTCGAGAAAAGCCGCGAGTTTTGTTTGTTTACGTTTTAAAATCACGTGATCAAGAGAAAAAATTTCATTGGATGAGCCAAACCACGTGATCAAAATAAAGCAATTTTATTTGTTGAAAATTCCAAGTTTCCCCTGACGATCAAAACAAACGTAAAAAGTTTTTTTAAGTTCAGGAGAGGAACGAACGAAGTAGGTTGCTTGCTATATACAAATATCGGAAAAACCATTTATTTTATGTGTTGTAACATGTCCTTTTTTTTTTTGTTTAAGTAAATTTTAAGTAGAGAAGAAAGAAAAAATTTAGTTGAAGTGGATTTGCTAAGATCGTGTGGTAGAAAAAGAAGTTTTAAAAAATCAGTTGTTAGTAAGTATATAACATATTCTTTAGATTTACCTAGATTTACAGTTAGCTTAGCATTTTTTCTTTATCTCTTTTGTTAAGGATAAAAGACGTAACGAGCGAGATAGTAGTGAGCTACTTATAGGACAGTGAGTGCTACAAAGTAAGAAATTTCAAATTTAACTTTGTAAAACCTAAGGATTATCATACCTTTTGTACGATAAATCGTTCTTTTCACTAAACAAAACTATTTTCCCGTTATTTTACATTACATCCCTTGGCTTGGCTTGCAGTGTTTTTTACATTCTTCATGTTACCTGTCAAACGTTTTTTATAACAAACTTCTTGCATTCAAGTCTTCAGGTTTCTCATAAATTTTATAGAAATTATTCTGTTGACCCAAGGCTCAATTTTATACCTTAAAAATGTTTCTTATAAAGGAAAAGCATGTAGCCACATTAAGATCTGAGGAGGGGAAAAAGGAGACCAATTTTCACTTGCCCAATGTTTGGTTTGATTGCTTGCAGACTTACATCTTTCTTTTGATTATGCCTTCATTTATTATATAAAGTTTATTCCCGAGGAAAAGTTTCCCAATTTGCACTACTGTATTAGCTAATAAATAACTAGCTAGCTATGTTTAGTTTAGTAATGAAATTTTAGCTGACTTATTTCTTATTTCTTTTTTAGAATTTGTGGTTCCTACTATAGCTAGCTAGCTAGGTTGTGTATTTCTCTCTATAATGTCTAACCCATTAGAGAGCAGTAACAGTAACAACCATGTACGTGGTTTTAGGCTTTTTAATAATGCTGGCAGGTTTGTGTTGCAACGCCCTGAAAATAGTCAAAGGTTAGTAAGTCTCATTATGGGCCAGCAGATGTCAAATACTCCTCAACATGTTGAACTGCCACATGTAGTTCAGGTAAATGTCATACCACGTGCATCAATTTTTGATGATGTGTCTTTAGCTAGGCGTAGACTTGCACAACGTGTCGCATCTGTGCGTATTGCTGAAAGTAATGAGCAGTCTGCCAATAGACGTGCTCAGGATGCTGAACGACATGCTGTTTCATGTCAAGTAGAAAATGGTGAGCAGGCTGCCAATAGACGACGTTGAAATGCTGAGAGGCTGGCTGTTGTTCGACAAAGGCAAAATGTTGAACAGGTAGTAAATAGACGTCAGGCAGATATCCGAAGCCATGCTGCTGTTCGTGCTCGCCGAAATGCACCGTATTATAATATTGCACATCAAAATATATTGCCTAATTTATATTTTTTAGGTGCTATGGAGAAAGAGTGTGAGTATTGTCCAGCTTTAAAGTTTGAAAATGAAAATTGTTTTAAATGTTGTCACACTGGTAAAGTTGCATTAGATAATTTGTCTCCTTACCCTCAGCAGCTTAGGGAATTATTAACAAATACAGATACTGTTCAGGCAAAAAACTTTCAGGCAAATATACGTAAGTATAATAGTGCCATTGCATTTGCTTCTTTTGGAGCAAACCTTTGCCCCCCACCTGCCCGTGGACCACCATGCTTTCGTATCTGTGGTCAAATATGGCATCGTGTTGGGGGCCTTCACCCTCCTGAAGGACAAACCCCTGTTTTTAACCAACTTTATATTTATGAAGCAGGTAGGGCACTCAACGAAAGAATGGCACGCCAGGAAAATAATGGCTGTCGAGAAGACGTGATGCAAACTGTTCAAGATGTCATGGACAGAGTAAGCCCGTTTGCTGCTGCCTATAGGTACATGGCTGAAGTTGAAGCTGAAGAATTAAATCAGGCAGCAGCACAAAACCGTGCTCCATCTGAAGTACGTATGTACATGAGAGTTGGCAATGACCGAAGGCGCTACCACTTGCCACATCATGATGAAGTTGCGGCAGTATTTGTTGGCCAAGATGGAGCACCTCCTGGAAACAGGGATGTTGTTATCTATCCGCGTGGAGGTGATTTACAGAATATTTCCACAATGTCTGCAAACTTGGAGCCAATGGTGTATCCTCTTTTTTTCCAAGGGGTGAACCAGGTTGACATAATAGGATACCTCATGTTGCTGTACGTGCAACCCGTACTCGCAACACTACTACAATGTTGCAGTATTATACTTACCGTTTAGCTGCTCGGGAATATTTCAGCCCGATTCATTATGGTAAGAAATTGTTTCAGCAGTATTGTGTTGATTCTTATGTTAAAGTTGAAGGTAATAATTTAAATTACATTCGAGCAAATCAAACCAACCTTCGTGTTGATAGTTATGAAGGTTTAGCTGACCATTTGAATGCACGAGCTGAAGAGCGAGGCCTTCAACCAGGTCGTATTGTTGTTCTTCCTTCAAGTTATCAAGGAAGTCCACGTGCCATGGCTCAAAACTATCAAGATGCTATGGCAGTTATTGGTAAGTTTGGAAAACCTGATTTTTTTCTGACTTTTACATGCAATCCAAAATGGCGTGAAATTACAGAAAATTTGTTTGCAGGCCAACGTGCACATGATCGGCCTGATTTAGTTTCTCGAGTTTTTAAACTGAAACAAAATGAACTCCTTAAAGATGTTACTGAAATGGGAGTTCTAGGTAAGACTATAGCACATGTGTATGTTATAGAATTTCAAAAGAGGGGTTTGCCTCATTGTCATTTGTTAATTCATTTAGATCCCAATGACAAACTTAGGGATGCAGATGACATATACAGTGTTATTTCAGCAGAAATTCGTAATCAACAGGAACACCCTGAGCTGTTTGAAATTGTACGATCGTGTATGATTCATGGACCATGTGGACATCTGAATCCTAATTCCAGATGTATGGAAGATGGTGTTTGCACTAAAAGTTTTCCAAAGAACTTTTTAGCATCTACCGTAGCTGAAGTCAACGGATATCCATTATATAGACGTCGTGATAATGGTATACATATCAATGTCAATAATGTTGACATCGATAATCGCTGGATTGTTCCATATAATCCATGGCTTTCCAAGAAATACAATGCACATATAAACTTGGAGGCGTGCATGTCGGTTAAATCTGTTAAATACCTCTATAAATATATTTATAAAGGTCATGATTGTGCCAAAATTGAGATCAATGAACGTATTGATCATGATGAGGTGCAGACATTTTTAGATGCGCGGTATGTCAGTGCACCGGAAGCAGTATGGCGTCTTTTTGAATTTAACATGCACCAACAATCTCATGTTGTCCATAGATTGCCAGTGCACTTGCCAAATAACCATATTGTTTATTTTCAGCAAGGACAGGCTGAAGAGGCTTTGGACAGAGCAGCAGATCAGGCTACAAAATTAACAGCTTGGTTTATGTTAAATGCAGAAAATCGTGATGCTCGCCAGTATATGTATCCAGATATTCCTCTTCATTTTGTTTTTAATAAGAACAAAGTTTGGAAGCCAAGACAACGTGGTCATGGTAAAATTGTATCCAGAATGCATAGTGTAAGTCCTCGCGCAGGTGAGCTTTTTTATTTGCGTATGTTGCTATTGCATACACCTGGTGCAACTTCTTTTGAAGATTTACGAACTGTCAATGGTAATGTTGCTGAAACATTTCGTGATGCCTCTTTATTGCGTGGACTCATGCAAGATGATACCGAATGGAACAATACTTTGCAGGAAGCTGTTAAGTTTCAGATGCCTCGACAATTGAGGCAACTGTTTGCGGTGATACTTACTCACTGTGAACCTTCTGATCCTTTTACTTTATGGACAAGGTACAAGGATGCAATGTATGAAGATTATATACGCCAAATGAATGAGGAGCAGGCTGAGTACAGGCTGCTTCAAGATATTAATTCTGTACTTAGGCAATTTGGTAAATCTCTTGCTGATTATAATCTTCCTCACTTAGATGAATTACCCCCAACTGAAAACGTTGATGTAGCTATGGAGGCTGAAAGAGCTTCTCAACTAAGGGCTCGACTTACTGACGAACAGACTGCACTGGCTAATGCAGTCATAGAAGCTGTTGTAACAATGCAGCCCAAAACAACCGTCTGTTTTATTTAGAAGGTGCTGGTGGTAGTGGTAAAACCTTTACTTATAATTACCTTATTTCTGAACTTACAAGTAGAGGTTTCCAAGTTGGAACTGCTGCGTTTACTGGCATAGCAGCAACACTTTTGAAAAAGGGTAACACCTTTCATAGACTATTCCGGTTACCTGTTCCCATTGTAGAGAACAGTACATGCAGCATAACCCCGGTTTCTACTTATGCTGCAGAATTACGACAAAAGAGTCTCTTTTTACTTGACGAAGCTTCCATGATTCCTAAGCATGCTTTGCATGCAATAGATCGTCTTCTACAAGATATTTGTAATAATGAGCTTCCATTTGGAGGTAAAGTTGTTCTTTTAGGTGGTGATTTTTCACAGTTACTGCCTGTTGTCAGAAAAGGAAAACCAACTGAAATTGTGGACATGTGTTTAAAAAGTTCTCCATTATGGCACTTGGTTAAAGAATTTCGATTACTTCGAAACATGAGAGCAAGGCCAGGAGAACAACAATTTGCTGCATGGCTTCTGCAACTTGGGAAAGGTGTATTACCTGTTCGGGAGCAAGAACCTTTTCAAGGTGCAATTGAAGTGCCATCCCAATGTGTGATACAAAATGAATGTATTGTTGATACTTTGTTTAGGGATCTTTCACCAGAAATTATGGCATCATCTGTGGTACTAACACCCACAAATGATGACTCACTTATTATTAACGATCAGGTGTTGGCGCTGTTGCCTGGTGAAGAAAAAGTATATTTTAGTGCAGATGATGTTGTGTGTGATGATGAGGAGGAACGGAATCAATATCCAGTAGAATTTTTAAATAGTATCACACCTTCAGGTATGCCTCCTCATTGTCTTAAATTAAAAACTGGTGCCATTGTTATGTTATTAAGAAACATAAACATAAATAATGGTTTATGTAATGGCACTCGCCTAATTATAAGACGTCTTCATGACAACTGTGTCGATGCTGAAGTACTCACTGGCAATGCCATTGGAGATAGGGTACTTATTCCAAGGGTGGAACTTGCACCTTCGGATACAGGTATGCCTTTTGTTTTACGTCGCAGACAGCTTCCACTAAGGCTGTCTTATGCTATGACAATAAACAAGGCACAAGGTCAAACCTTTGAAAAGGTTGGAATATTGTTGCGCAGGCCATGTTTTTCTCATGGTCAGCTGTATGCTGCTTTTTCTAGAGCAAGAGCATTTGGTGATGTTCGAGTAAGTGTTGTTCCCTCATCCAGACAAGGGTTTTTTAATAGGGAATGTTATACTCAAAATATTGTTTACCGTCAAATTCTTACATAATTCATACAATAATGTAATAGACAATGATGCAAATATTTTATGCTTAGCAGAAAATCAATACTTTGCACTTTATATCTATCTGCCATGTTGTACAAAGTGAAAAAAGGTTGACGTGTTAGAGTAATTGTACTAACATGCCCTTTTGTGCAACATGAGAGTAGCGTGCACTGTCGATAGGGGACACGTTGCTATCTGGTGCACCCATGTCTTACGAATTTGTAAGGCACATCAGAAAAAAATAATCAGGGTTTGGTAGAGTCTTAGAGTCGAATAGGGAGGTTTTTATCTGACAAAAAAAGTCTTGAGAAAGAAATGTCTTATTCACATTAAATGAACAGGGAGTTCTGGGGAAAGTGCTACAACCCTGAAAATGCTGATGATACTACTCTTTTGCAGATATTTATTTTGGCTTTTTAAAATTTTCATAATGCCAAATATGTGTCGTAAATCCTAAAAGTACAGTAAGGGTGCATTTTTATGAATGTTGTGTTAGACATGCATCTCTTTTTTCTTATAGGTGAAGTGCAAAGTCCTATGGCTTACCTTCACGTGGTGCACTTCGTTAAATGATTAGCATATTAAAGGGAAACTAAGGTCAAAAAAAAAATGTTGCTAAAAAGAATTTAAAAACCCTGTATAACATCTAAATAAACTATGGGAAAAAAATTAACTCTTAATTTTCATTATTTAGGCTGTTTTAGCCCATTAAAGTTCTAAGGTTTTCTCAAATTAACCGTGTACTTCATTCACGGTTCCTCTTGAACCGTACAGAATTATGAGGTATGGGGCGCGAGAATCAAAATCACTTAGTGATGGATAGTAGCGAAGAAAGTAGTTGTGCTAGTGAACATAGTGAAATATATAGTTCTAAAACTAACAGATAAAAGTATTTGCAAAGGATGTTAATATAACGAGCCGGCGTTTACTGAAGTCAGTTGGGAAATATTTATTCACCAAAAACTGCGAATGATATACGGCTTGGATGCATTATTATGAAACATATATGTTGTGAGAAAAATTCGTGAAAGTTTCCAGAAAAAGATGGAATCGAAGTTTTTGTAGATTTGTAAAACCTGTGCTTTTAGTTTATGTAGTATAATAAACAAATCAAGTCACTACTTAGAAAATCGTTTTACTTTCAGTCTGGAATAATAAAAAAAATGAACTGTAGATCAACTCTTATTTTTTTCTTCAAGGTCAAGCCAGGTGGGCATGAAAAGTTGACCTGGTTTTCATTAATAATGATTATTATATGTAACAACAATAATATATCATAATAAAAGGTAATGCTGTTCGTGTGTTTTTCCAAACTTTATAAGAATCTTTTTCGTACATTTGTTTGAAAATTTCCACATAATTTCACTACTTGAAAAAATTACGAAATATTTATATTTTCATTAAAATATAGAAACCAGGCTATCTAATTAAATATGTTCGGTAAAAGAATTGTACCAGAAAAAAAAAGATAAGGTTGAAATAAAGACGTGATTTTTGTAACACAAAGTTTCTCAGTTGCATTCACTGGCCTTGGTGGGACCATAAAAAAACTTTTTTTAAACATCCATATGCTAGGCCACTTAGCATAGCGAATACAAATATTTGGGTAAAATTATAGTAAAGTAAAATTCATCTCTTGTCTTCATACATCAAATTATAGAAGGCGAACCTTGTAGTTTCACGCACTCGCGTATCATACGTCATTGCTCTCCATCGTAGAGCTTTTTTATGTACTCCAACGGAGACGTTATTATGACCTTTTTTACTCTAAAATCCTCATAATAATACATTTTTATTGAAAAAAATTTTAGATACCTTTTTTAAATAGTATAATAAACGTTTTTAAGAAAAAAAAATTTTTGACCTTAGTTTCCCTTTAAGGCATAAAATTAAATTATTTATTTGAACTAAAGGCTTTAAAAAAATTTATGACATAAATTATTTCGAATATCTATTTTTAAAATAATCAGGAGAACTCTTAAAGGTTAAAAATCTGTAGAATCAAAATAAGGGAAAAAAAGAAAAAGCGCACAAGGGTATTTGTTTCGTTTACATTTCACAAAGAATTATTACTGATAATTATGCAAAAAGTTCAATATTTTTTGTTGCAATCGTTTTTCTTTTCAATTAACAGTCCCAGGTAATTTTCTATTGCAAACGTTCTGCCATTTTATGGTGTATATTCTTATGTTTAAAGCTACTAGATGTGTTATTATGGAAATGGCTGTTATTTCATCCTAATTTTCTTTTAGACAATTGTAATAAATTTAAGACAATTTTTTTTTAATTTTGGCTTTTTAAGCTTAAGAAAATCGTGAAAAATTAAAATAAGCTTTAAAGTCTTATTAATTTGTGTCTCTGAAAAAAAATTTGACCCAATAAGGGCTTTTAATACATTCTTGAACACGACAAAACATTAAAAGGAGTCTGTTATCTTACTTATTGTGTGATAGTTGTGATGTGGTCTAAATTACTTTGAAAATAATAATCGCATATAGGTTAGATGTTACTGTGATTAATCAGACCCTAACCTGAATAAGGCCAAGACAAGTATTAATTATCCGTCTAAATTTTAAATTAAACTTAAATTCGTTATGCTCATAAAGAAAAAAAACCATTTGCTATTTTCAACAATGTTTTTCTTCCTTATGTAAAAATAAAATATTTTTTTACCAGATATACTGAATTCAAAAACTTTTTGCAACGATTCAGCCGATACTAAAACTCACACAAATATTTTTAAAGAGGTAGTTGCGTTACATATGCTAATCATGAACTAAAAGCCAAGGCACATTTTACAATGAAATTTCAATTTTACTTTACCATTCACAATGTTATTTTTAGACTATTCTTTCTAAAATATCTGTTATTGTTATTCCTAGTCGTGGACACAACAGTTGCTACTGAACCATTACTGCAGTAAAATTAAATTAGTTTTTAATATTTTCTTTTAGCTGTTACTAATAAATTACTAATAAAAGAATGGATATAGAAGAACAAAGCCTGCTTCAAACGCCCGAAAAGAAAATGTCAGGTATTTGACATAGCTTTATTTATTTGAAATTTATTTTGTTATTGCCCTTATATAATTTTTGTCATTACTATTTAGAGTATAATAACAACAAGCACAATTCATACACTTACACACTCATGGACACATAAACAAACAGGAAGTATACTTCTATTTTGTAATTAGTTCTTTATTGATAATTTTTTTCACTTTCTTTAGAAGGTGAACAAGTTCAGGAAACGCAGGGTACTTCTTTTTTTTACATTTTAAAATTTTCTCAAACACCGAGCTACAGCATCATTATTAACATTGCCATTAATACTAACTTCTTATTGTTTTTAATATTTTAATTTCTAGAAGGTGAAAAAGTCGAGTTTGCGCATGGTATATCCTGTTTTAGTACTTCTCCATCCAATCTTTTAAATATCTTTTTCCCTCCATATTTTCATAACAAAAATATTTTTACTTCTAGATAGTAAAGAAAAAAGTTTAAAAAAATGGAGGGTGAGTATTTTGTAGATAATAAATAGTGATTAGATGGAGCAACATTTTTTATTATTGGACACAGTTTTGGTATTATTATAAAAGAATTTTTATTTTTTTTTTTCTTATCTGTTTTGTTTTTGTTTGTTATTTAGTTTTGACGTATTCAGCTTATGAGGAATATAGAAAGAAGCATCCTGGCCCCCTGTCCACAAAATCATTCAAATGGTGGAAAGCGCATGGGGGTCAGGATTTACCCAATTTTAATTGGAGCCATACAAAGAAACGTCGACAAAAGCATAAACATCGACGCACACATACCATTCATAACCAATACAACAATTGTACATTTAATAAATAAACCAATAATTATAATAAACCAAAAAAAATCTTTCTATTTATTTATTTAAATTATTTATTAAATTATTAATTAAGATTATATTTCTTACAGTTTTTGACCAAGTATATTTTGATGTTAGTTATTACTCTGGGGTATCCAATATTTCTACACATTTACGCAATTACTTATTTTATCATGCAAGCTTATTTTTGTCTATTTAATGTTTAAATGTTCACAAACAGTGGATTTGCAAAACATGTTTATAACACTGTACACTCTATTTCCATCCCTGTGTTATTATTTCAGTGTTGCTGATCGTCGATACCTCAGAGTAGTTTCTTTTTAAGTTATTTTTTTGTTATGATGTTACAATAAAATACATTCAGTTCAGTTATTTTCCCTTTTACCAGTAATGAGGACCCGCCAGCTACTAGAATTTATCATGTTGCCTAAAACTTTACTTTAACAACTGTCCTTTTAATATACCATTTTATAACAAACACCCTTTTTGTGTTTGAGCTATTTACTTTTTTTTTAAATCGCATGGATTATTTTGTTAATACATTTGATACATGTCTTACATGCTTTTTACTTCTTTTTAGGTTGAAGCGCAAAGCCCCATGACTTGCCTTCCCGTGGCGCGCTTTGTTAAGTGGATTATTTCCTTTTAATCGAGATAATTCATGAACTAAAAGTCAGGGCATAGCATGTTACACAAATCCATCAAAGATTTATTGATACTGGTCAAACTCAAAAGAACAGCAGAGGTACAATGCCATTATTTCACATTACTGTACAAAAAACAAAAAAGTAAAGTATTTTATTATCTGAAAAATTTTTTAAACATGCATTGGTGACGTCAATAATTTTTGTCAAAAGTACACGATGTTATACGTTACTTTAAATAGCACTTCAGGTTTCATACAATAAAAGCAACAAGTATCTTTTCCATTGTTCTCTCGCCTAAGTTTTTATTGTTTTTCTGCCTAAGTGGATTTTTCCACGGGCCTAATCGTCTAGTCTCTTTGATAATAGCCGTATTTTGTCTGTCTGTCCGCGAAAGACGCGTCCTGTTACGGAAACACGAAATTCGATATATAAAGGACGGGCGACCCCGTGGATTTTTCCACGGGTTAACGGCTAGTCTCTTTAATTGCCGCCCCATAAGGGGCGGCTCTTAGTCCGCCAGGCGTGAATAAAAAAGATTTTTTGCTGAGCGAAATCTTGCGTTTCGTGCTGTGCTACTTGATTTCGTGTAAACAAACTACTTAAGTAGTACAGCTTCGAAGTAGCACAAACTTTAAAATAAACGAATAGAACCTAAGAAAAATTAATTGTGAAGCTGTACTTAAAAGCCAGGTTTGTGACATCAAACTGTCATGGCGGCGACCATAGAAAGGTTTGAGTGAGTACCTTAAGGGAAGAAATTATTTGCGGAAGAAATTTGTGCGAAACTTTTTTTTGCGGAATCGATTTTTGCGGATTTTGGCCAAATCCGCAAAAATTTATTCCGCAGAACTGAAGAAATTTTGGTCATCCGCAAAAATAAATTCTGCAAAACTTTGGAAATTTTTCATCCGCAAAAATAAATTATGTTACAGCTTAGTATTCTTTTTTTTGATATTTTGATGAAAAAAAGAGAGATGATATTCCATAAATCGGATGTTTTTCATACACTTAGGTACTAAATTAGGTTTTTTCCAACTTTTGATTTACCAAATTTCTTGCATCCGCAAAAATTTATTCCGCAATGTCTCTTTTGAGGTTTCTATCCGCAAAAATTTATTCCGCAAAATATGCCATTTTTGGGTCACTCATCCGCAAAAATTAATTCCGCACAAATTTCTTCCGCAAATAATTTCTTCCCTTAAGGTATCACTGGAAGACCCCTTTCCCCTTGTACACTTTGATACGCTTTTAGACTACCTCTCTGCCTCCTTTTTCTTTGAGCATGCTAGCTACATTACTTTTTGTAAACAACCCCATAAACCTTTGTTGCTGCAGAGCTAAATGGACATTTGTCATGGTGGGTGGGTGGTTTCGTGAAGAACGCCAGCAGGAGCAGCTTTAGAATTTGTACAGAAAAATCTTGGTTATCATATAAAATCTGCAAACGCAGATAGTCACTTTTAAAAAAACAAAAATCTCCAAACATCATATAAAAGCTGCAAACGCAAATACGCACTTCTACACACAAAGAATGAGAATGTCCAAGTGGACTCGGTGAGTAAGTAAGTGCGCTTTTTAAAAGTGACTATCTGCGTTTGCAGATTTTATATGATAACCAAGATTTTTCTGTACAAATTCTAAAGCTGCTCCTGCTGGCGTTCTTCACGAAACCACCCACCCACCATGACATATATTTTATTAATTTTTTTTGTGTACATTTTCTGAAGTTTAGCCGAACGTTAATTGGACGTTTGGAAAAATGCGAGTGCTCCCTCTTTCCCAAATCCAAACTTACACATTCTTTTTGCACAGCTGAAATTCAGGTGACTACTTTACAGGACTTTACAGAACTTCACTTAAAGAAAAACAATTAAAATACTGCAGCTACTTACATTACATAGACATATACCTCCAGGGTGTAGGCTTTTTTTAGCAGTGTTCAAATTATGAGTCCAGCATGGAAATTGATCTATAGCTAGCTATCAACATTATCAACAAAGTGTTTTTCACAGCTATGTAATGCAAGAATGTATAAAGTTGTCATCATTAAAAGATTCTTCCAGATCACTATCATCATCGCATCAGTGTCAGTTACACCGAAGGGCTTACATATCTACGCTTTAAAATATTATTGCAGTTTTTTTATGTATCTTTTCTGCAAAAAATGCGTGGTTATTTCAACTTTAACACCTTAGACCTGCCGTAGTTACCCATATCGTCCTTTTTTCAAGTAACGTGTTATAATTAATAATCATTAAGTTGATTTTTCGGGGAGGGGTGATCTGTACGTTCGGTAAAGGGGTAAGTCAAAAGAAAAGCATACAATGGAGTATAAGATTGACGATGTATAGTACGTATGCATTTTTGAATAGACCCATTATAGTAGTTGTTGACAAATGATTTTTGTCTGTTTTACCCGCATGTGACTGATTAATCCTTGAACTATAACTTCATTTTTGGATTGCTTATTTGATCAATTATATATTTTTTTAGAGTCAAAAAAAGGACAAATTTGATGGAGATCCTAACTGGAAAAATAAAGGAAGTACTTGTAAATGATTAAAGGAAAAGTCCTTCTCATACGTTACAACCAGTAAACCACAAGGTTTTTTGGCTTGAAGTTGCAGAAAAACTTGCCACCATTAACATGAACTGATGCATATATCAATAGATTTTGTTTTTGCAGATTTAGTAGTTTGTTTAGCAGATTTTATAGATTATGCCTTTAAAATTTTTAACCTATAAATTTGATTTAAAAATATTAAAGCTGCAGGTCTACTATTATGGTAACCGTTGGCCTGATTTTTTTTATGTTTTTATGCTGTATGATATATACTTTTACATTTTTTATGCGTGTGCCTGAACAAAGTGTTATTTTGTCCTAAAATCTTATTTTTTGATTGGGATTTTTTAATTTCTTTTTTAAATAAATATTTATAAAATTTTATTTTAAATGCTTCACAGATTGCATTTTAAACGTTTTGAAAGTATCAATTGTGCATGCAAAACAGTATAAATATAATCTAATTTATAGTGAGGTAGAATGTAGCATGAAATTCAGCCGTATTTCACTGTAATATAATATATACTGTACTGTGCAAAATAATTCTTTAAAAAACTTAACTGGAAATATTTTGTTATTCTTTCCGCATCCTAATAGTTATAGACTGTTTGCTGCTCTTGAAAAAATCCACTAGAAACAAAATCGAATGTGCATGTAACTTGCAGATTTAAACCTAGCATAGAAGCTTGCGGAGGTGGGATGTGCACACGTGGTCAGATAAAACGCACTGCGTATCCTTTCATTGTGCACTTCGCGTGTTGGTGCAACCTCGACCCCAGGGTTTATAAAAAGAGAAACAGCCCTGGGGTCAAGGTTGGTGTTGGGGCTAATCATCGCTTTGGAAAATAAGGGGTGCATATGTATCATCTTTGAAAGAACAACTTTCGTATCAGGGTAAACAAGGGCGGCAAGTAGTTGCAACTATATACTAGTAATAGCCGTATTTTGTCTGTCTGTCTGCGAAAGACGCGTCCTGTTAGGGAAACACGAAATGCGATATATAAAGGACGGGCGACCCCGTGGATTTTTCCACGGGTTAACGACTAGTCTCTATAATAATAGCCGTCGTCTGTCTGTCTGTTCAAAAGGTTTACCGATATCCCTTTGATCTTTCTGCGAATTTTTAGAAAACAGGGGGTTGTTTAATTGGAAATCGTATTGTTGATTCAAATAAATTTCAGAAATTAATTTATTTCCTGAATTAATTTAATTACTATAATTTATTAACCTTAATAAAAAAATAAATTAAGCGACTAAAATAAATGCATTATGTTAATACGCTAAATTTAATAATAATAATTAACCCCTGTGATCTCAATCGCAGGCGGAAGGAAAATCCCCGCGGCCCTGCTGCTTTGGATCCCCAGCAGACCCCGTTTTTACGGCTTTGGTTTTACCGCTCACGCGTTATTAACCAATCACGAGGCTCGATTGTCACTAATAACCAATCCAAGTTCTTCGCGGCCTCAGCATGCCGACGGAGGACCCGTGCTTAACTTACGAAGGTCATTTTTGGTTTAACAGTGATGTTGTGAGGTTTGTAGGTCTCCTTTTGATCCTTTTCTCTCTAAATACTTTGTACCTATAGGAATATTTAGTTTCTGTATGTTTTCACATGTTAAGGTGAATATTTCATCACGTTTTCTAGCTACGTATAAATCTTAAACAAATCAATTTTAAGTTTTTGGCTAGCCTACAAAACGTAGATTTTGAGGCAGCTAGCTATATCTTTATTTATTCCTATTCTTTTAAATTTTTTATTCAGTTTGGTATATTGTTATTTATTTTTATGTTGGAGTTGGGTCTATACCTAGCTAGCTCCTTTTTTTAGCTACCTCTCTGGCTAAAAAGTGAAAGTAGCCAAATGCAGTTTGGCTACTTTCACTTTCACTTTCACTGCAACACAATTCTTTATTCTTATGCTAAATGCAGTTAGGCAGCTACCAATTTTATTACTGCTATGAAAACTTACGTTTTTTGAATTTTTTTTAACCAAAGCTGCGAGAAAGTTTTTTGAAAAATGGTGTTACGCCTATAATCATGTGCGACACAGTTTACCTGTATTAACCGCTCAGTCCAGTGTTAACAACGGGCTGTTTCCTGTGTAGCTACCTCTAACTAAAAGGTTAAAGTAGCCAAATACAGTTTGGCTACCAACAGCATTCCTTAATAAGTATGCTAAATACGGTCAGGTGGCGCCACAGATTTTAATACTGTTATGAAAATTTATTCTGCAAAATTAAATTGCTGAGTAATTTATTTAACTGGACTGGGTAACGCCAGGCTGTTTCCTGATTTCTTTTAAAACCAAAGCGATAAAGATTTTTGGAAAATAGTATTAGCCCTATGCTCATGTATGACACGGTTTAACTCTTAAGTGCTCAGTCTGGTGTTGACGACCGGGCTGTTTCCTGTGTTCTGTTTAACTGAAGTTGTGATAACGTTTTTTACAGAAAAAACTACACATTGTTTACCTATACTAAGCGCTCAGCTTGACGGGGTAACAATGAATTGTAATCTGTGTTTTTATTTTACCTAAGTTGTCGAAAGTTATTTTTTGAATAGTATATTACACCGGAAACACCATAAAGTTGTGTGCACTTCACTTGATTTTCTACACACTATATGTCTGTAATAAAACGCTTTACCTGAATGTGTGGCACAGTTGACGGTTCTTATTAATCACTCATTCTGGTGTTTAACGCCGGGTAACACAGTTACTTGTGGCTTAACCAGGCGTTTCAACAGAGTGTACTGTGTTTTGTAAACCAAAGCTGCAATAGTTTTTTTGAATAGGGTCTTAAGCCTAAACGCATGTGCCGCACGGTTTACCCGTACTAAGAGTTCAGTCCAGTGTCACAGTTAATTTGTTAACCTTTACTGAAACTTATTTCGCAAAATAAAATAAAATTGACCAATACACCTTTCCCGAGACCATGAGTCATACTTTTTGTAAACTCGTAAAATATGAATACAATATTTGAATTCAGTATAGTTTGTTTAGTTTATGTGTAAAAGTTTAACTTGGTACGCCAACCAGAAGTGCTATGTTGAGGAGATATATATCACAGTTAAAGTCTTCTTAATGCTCAAGTTACCATGTCCCGCCTCGTTTTCAAAAAGAGGTTGGACATGCCGCAAATCTTTAAATTAGAATAGCAGGTTGTTTACTTGCTGCATTGTTTCGCAATTTTCTTTGCTTATCACATTTTTGACAAGGAATTCAAATCTGTTGTCCGTTTTTCATAAAACTCAACATAAAAAGTTGCGGCACATCAAAGGAATAAGTCTCGGGAAAGGTGTATTGTTTTTCCTATGACGGGGTAACAAAAGGTTGTAAATTGTGTTTTTATTTCGGCTAAATTTTATTTCGGCTTTACTCGATTAACTGCATACCTGTACTAAAGCGGTCCACCTGACCCTATGGCACAGTTTACGGCTCTTATTAAGCGCTCCACAGAGTGTTCAACGCCGGGTCACACCTTGACTTGTGACTTACCCTGGCGTTTCGACGCCGGGTTTCCCGGCTAGTCTCTATAATAATAGCCGTATTCTGTGTGTTCAAAATGGTTGCGCGGAGCTTTTTCGGAAAAATAGAGCAGAGCCCGATTTTTACGGACCCCTGCTTTTCGGTTGGACGCAGCTTAATTTCGGAATAATTTCGGAATCACGCCAAAACCGGGTAAACAACGGAAACATGCTACGGAGCCCATTTAAGTTTGGAAGTGATGGTGTCAGGTTTGCAGATCTGTTTGACCTTTTTGTCTTTTATAAGCTTTTTAATGTTGTAGTACTTGTTTTCTCATGTTAAGGCACATATATTTTTACGTTTTTTTATCCACGTACAAATCTTAAATCACCAATTTTAAGATTTTGGCAAGAAACGTAGATTTTGAACCAGCTTGGCTAGCTAGCTAGCTATACTTTAGCTTTACTTATTCCTATTCTTTTGAAGTTTTTATTCAGTTTGGTATACTATTATCCATTTGTATTTGGTGTTGTGGCTATCTAGCTAGCTCTTTTTAGCTAGCTCTTTTTAGCTACCTCTAACTGAAAAATGAAAGTAGCCAAATACAGTTTGGCTACTAACATTCCTAATACTAATTATGCTAAATACAGTCAGGTGGCCGCAGCTTTTGTTACTGTTATGAACATTTTTCTGCAAAATAAAATTGCTAAGTATTTTTTTTAACTGGACCGGGTAACGCCAGGCTCTTTCCTGATTTTTAAAACCGAAGTTGCGATAATGTTTTTTTAAAAATGGTGTTACGCCTATACTCATGTGCGACACGGTATATCTGTACAAAGCGCTCAGTCCAGTGTAAACAACGGGCTGTTTCGTGTGTTTTTAAAAAATTATATCGAATATATAATTGTTTTTGCTATGACGGAATAACAACGGATTGTAATCTGTGTTTTTATTTCAGCTTAAAATGTCGAAAGTTATTTTTTGCAAAATTTATTACACCGGAAACACCATAAATTCTGTGCGCTTCACTTGATTTACTACATACTTGCCTGAATGTGTGGCACAGTTGACGGTTCTTATTAATCACTCATTCGGGTGTTCAACGCCGGGTAACACAGTTACTTGTGGCTTAAACCGGCGTTTCAACAGAGTGTATCCTGTGTTTTGTAAACCAAAGCTGCAATACAGTTTTTTTGAAAATGGTATTAAGCCTAAACGCATGTGCGACACAGTTTACCTGTACTAAGCGCTCAGCTCGGTGTCACGATTAATTTTTTAACTTTCACAGACAATTATTCTGCAAAATAAAATAATATTGACCGATTGTTTTTGCTATGACGGTGTAACAACGGTTTGTAAACTCTGTTTTTATTTCAGCTTTTGTTGCGGGAAAGTTATTTTTTGAAAAATATGTTACAGTCGCAACACTACAATGGTGTATGCGCTTCACTTAATTTAGGACATACTACATACATGTACTAAAGCGCTCCATCTCATCGTGTGGCACAGTTTACGACTCTTATTAAACGCTCCACAGAGTGTTCAACGCCGGGTCACACCTTCACTTGTGGCTTACCCCGGCGTTTCGACACCGGGTTTCCCGGCTAATCTCTATTATAATAGCCGTCGTCTGTCTGTTCGTGCGTCAAAAGCTACTTGTGTTAACCACGCACGAAATACTAGCCCGCTAGCGCAGGGACGAAAACCCGTCGGGCCCCCGCTTGCACAGGGACGGGTTCCCGCTGGTCCAATCAGGAGCGGTGTTTTATATAAATGACCAATCAGAAACTAAAGCTCTTTATATTTCTTAGCAACGATTTTTACGTTATCGGTCCGAAATTTGGCAAGCAGATTGAACCAACTCATGCTGGAGAAAGAAAAGTTTCTTAACTTTTTGCTTTATTTTTTCTTTCTGATACTTTTATTTGTATTCTAACAAGATTGCAGTTTCTTTTAAAAGTACTTTCGGGTATTTTTTCTATTTGTTTACATGTTTATTCACCTATATACTTTATAGTTAGCTAGCTAGCTAGCTAAGCTACCTATTCAGCCACCTAGAGGTTTGTATTAGTTTTATTTGCGTCTTACTGTCACGTTCTCTAGCCATATATTAATCTTAAACAAAACCAATTTTAAGATTCTGGCTACCAACGTAGATGTTAGCTAACATTTCTGATTTTTGTGTTATCTTCGCCAATCTGATTTTTACTTGGTTGTGACTGGGGGGTTAGCTACCTCTAACTAAAATGTAAAAGTAACCAAATACAGTTGGCTGCAACAGAATTTTTAAGTAATCTTTTTCATACTAAATACAATTAAGTAGTTAGCTACCACTTTACTGTAATATAAACTTTAGCAAAAGTCAAAAGTTTATTAATGAGACATGGAGTACCTGTGCTATGTGCCTATTCCGTGTTGTTAAACGACGGTCTGTTTCCTGTGTTTTTATTTAAACTGAAGTATTTTGGAAAAAGCTATTAAGCTTATAGGTATGTGCGACACATTTTACCTGTACTGTTTTTGGAAAAAGCTGTTACGCCTAGGCGCATGTGCGATATGGTTTACCTGTACTAAGGGGTCAGCCCACTGTGACAATTAATTTTTAAACTTCCTCGGTAATCACCCCTGTAGGGATGTGCAACACTGTTTACCTGGACTAACCGCTCAGCCCTATGTTAGCAATGGACTGTTTATTGTGTGTTTATTAAACAGAGTCTGCGAGAAAGTTTTTTACAAAAGGGTATTATCCCTTTTGTGTGTACAACACCGTTTATCTGTACTAAGCGCTCAGCCCGGTGTCACGATTAATTTTTGAACTTTAAAAAAAACTTATTCTACAAAATAAAATAATATATACTGATTGTTTTTGCTATGACAGGGTAACAACGGTTTGTAAACACTATTTTTATTTCAGCTACCGTTGTGGGAAAGTTATTTTTTGAAAAATATGTTACAGTCGCAACACTATATTGGTGTATGCGCTTTACTTGATTTACGACATATACTGCATACCAGTACAAAAGCGCTCCACCTGATCGTGTGGCACAGTTTACGGCTCTTATTAAGCGCTCCACAGAGTGTTCAAGTCCAGGTAACACCTTGACTTGTGGCTTAACCCGGCGTTTCGACGCCGGGTCTCCCGGCTAGTCTCTATTATAATAGCCGTCGTCTGTGTGTTCGTGCGTCAAAAGCGACTTGTGTTAACCACGCACGAAATACTAGCCCGCTAGCGCAGGGACGAAAACCCGTCGGGCCCCCGCTTGCACAGGGACGGGTTCCCGCTGGTCCAATCAGGAGCGGAGTTTTATATAAATGACCAATCAGAAACTAAAGCTCTTTATATTTCTTAGCAACGATTTTTACGTTATCGGTCCGAAATTTGGCAAGCAGATTGAACCAACTCATGCTGGAGAAAGAAAAGTTTCTTAACTTTTTGCTTTATTTTTTCTTTCTGATACTTTTATTTGTATTCTAACAAGATTGCAGTTTCTTTTAAAAGTACTTTCGGGTATTTTTTCTATTTGTTTACATGTTTATTCACCTATATACTTTATAGTTAGCTAGCTAGCTAGCTAAGCTACCTATTCAGCCACCTAGAGGTTTGTATTAGTTTTATTTGCCTCTTACTGTCACGTTCTCTAGCCATATATTAATCTTAAACAAAACCAATTTTAAGATTCTGGCTACCAACGTAGATGTTAGCTAACATTTCTGATTTTTGTGTTATCTTCGCCAATCTGATTTTTACTTGGTTGTGACTGGGGGGTTAGCTACCTCTAACTAAAATGTAAAAGTAACCAAATACAGTTGGCTGCAACAGAGTTTTTAAGTAATCTTTTTCATACTAAATGCAATTAAGTAGTTAGCTACCACTTTACTGTAATATAAACTTTAGCAAAAGTCAAAAGTTTATTAATGAGACATGGAGTACCTGTGCTATGTGCCTATCCCGTGTTGTTAAACGACGGTCTGTTTCCTGTGTTTTTATTTAAACTGAAGTATTTTGGAAAAAGCTATTAAGCTTATAGGTATGTGCGACACATTTTACCTGTACTGTTTTTGGAAAAGGCTGTTACGCCTAGGCGCATGTGCGATATGGTTTACCTGTACTAAGGGGTCAGCCCACTGTGACAATTAATTTTTAAACTTCCTCGGTAATCACCCCTGTAGGGATGTGCAACACTGTTTACCTGGACTAACCGCTCAGCCCTATGTTAGCAATGGACTGTTTATTGTGTGTTTATTAAACATGGGTAGTGGAGGCTATTAGGAAATTGAAGATTGGAAAGGCTGCAGGAGTATCAGGTATTGTTGCAGAGATGGTAAAAGCATCTGGATATATTGGAGTTGAGCTTATTATAAGTCTTGCTAACCAGATTATAAAGGATGGTGCTATTCCGAGTGAGTGGCAGTCGAGTGTAATAGTGAATTGTTTCAAGGGCAAGGGTGATGCATTAGAAAGAGGTAACTATAGAGGTTTGAAGTTGGTTGATCAAGTAATGAAAGTTATTGAAAGAGTGATTGATAAGTTACTTAGAGAAAGAATTGATATAGATAAGATGCAATTTGGTTTTGTTCCAGGGCGTGGCACTACAGATGCAATATTTTTACTCAGACAGCTTCAGGAAAAGTATTTAGGAAAGAGAAAGAATCTCTATTTTGCCTTTGTAGATTTAGAGAAAGCTTTTGATAGAGTGCCACGTAAAGTTATTTGGTGGGCTATGAGAAAATTAGGTGTGGATGAGTGGCTAGTTACGATGGTACAGTCTATGTACAGCAATGCTAGAAGTCGTGTCAGGATTAACGATTCACTTAGTGATGAATTTAGTGTAAATGTTGGTGTACATCAGGGTTCTGTACTTAGTCCTTTGTTGTTTGTTCTAGTCTTAGAAGCGCTGTCAATGGAGTTCAGAACAGGTTGTCCATGGGAGTTATTGTATGCAGATGATTTGGTTCTCATAGCAGAGTCGATGGAAGAATTAGTTGAAAAGTTTGAGAAGTGGAAGAAAGGACTAGAAGAGAAAGGGCTAAAGGTGAACACAGCAAAGTCTAAAGTCATGATTAGTAGCATTGCAGCCAAGTGTGACCTTGTAGTTGGAAAGTGGCCTTGTGGAGTTTGCAGGAAAGGGGTTGGTAGTAACTCAATTTTTTGTCAGACTTGCAAGCATTGGGTACATAAGAAGTGCAGTAGTATTGGTGGAAGGTTAAGAGCTGACATTCAGTTTGTATGCAAGCGTTGCAAGGGTGAGATTATAGAGAATGAAGTATTTCCAGCTTTAATGATGTACAACAGTGGCTCGTTAGAGATAGTTGAGAACTTCTGCTACTTAGGTGATATGTTGGGCAGTGAAGGGGGTGTTGGAAGAAGTGTTACTTGCAGGATAGGTTCTGCTTGGAAAAAGTTCAGAGAGTTACTTCCTTTGTTGACTAGCAGAGTCTTGTCAATTGAGGTTAAAGGTAGGTTGTATGAGGCCTGTGTAAGAAGTGTTATGTTGTACGGTAGTGAGACATGGGCAGTGAAGCAGGAAGATCTTGACCGTTTAGAAAGGAATGATATGAGAATGGTTAGGTGGATGTGTAACGCCAGTCTGAGAGACAGAAAGAGTTCAGATGAGCTAAGAAGCAGGCTAAGTAACCGTAGAATTAAAGATGTTATCCAGATAAGAAGATTGAATTGGCTGGGGCACTTGGAAAAAATGGAGGAGGATAATTGGGTAAGAAAGTGTAGAGACTTGATAGTTCCTGGGGCAAAGCCCAGAGGCAGACCGAGAAAGACTTGGCAGGAGGTTATAAGGACAGACTTGATACAGAGGAAGTTGAGTTTAGATCTAACACAGTCTAGATCAGATTGGAAGAGGGTCATTAATATACCCCGTCCAACCCATGCTAGCATGGAAAACGGACGTTAAGCCGAGAATGATGATGATGATGAGTCTGCGAGAAAGTTTTTTTCAAAAGGGTATTATCCCTTTTGTGTGTACAACACCGTTTAACTGTACTAAGCGCTCAGCCCGGTGTCACGATTAATTTTTGAACTTTAAAAAAAACTTATTCTACAAAATAAAATAATATATACTGATTGTTTTTGCTATGACAGGGTAACAACGGTTTGTAAACACTATTTTTATTTCAGCTACCGTTGCGGGAAAGTTATTTATTGAAAAATATGTTACAGTCGCAACACTATATTGGTGTATGCGCTTTACTTGATTTACGACATATACTGCATACCAGTACAAAAGCGCTCCACCTGATCGTGTGGCACAGTTTACGGCTCTTATTAAGCGCTCCACAGAGTGTTCAAGTCCAGGTAACACCTTGACTTGTGGCTTAACACGGCGTTTCGACGCCGGGTCTCCCGGCTAGTCTCTATTATAATAGCCGTCGTCTGTGTGTTCGTGCGTCAAAAGCGACTTGTGTTAACCACGCACGAAATACTAGCCCGCTAGCGCAGGGACGAAAACCCGTCGGGCCCCCGCTTGCACAGGGACGGGTTCCCGCTGGTCCAATCAGGAGCGGAGTTTTATATAAATGACCAATCAGAAACTAAAGCTCTTTATATTTCTTAGCAACGATTTTTACGTTATCGGTCCGAAATTTGGCAAGCAGATTGAACCAACTCATGCTGGAGAAAGAAAAGTTTCTTAACTTTTTGCTTTATTTTTTCTTTCTGATACTTTTATTTGTATTCTAACAAGATTGCAGTTTCTTTTAAAACTACTTTCGGGTATTTTTTCTATTTGTTTACATGTTTATTCACCTATATACTTTATAGTTAGCTAGCTAGCTAGCTAAGCTACCTATTCAGCCACCTAGAGGTTTGTATTAGTTTTATTTGCCTCTTACTGTCACGTTCTCTAGCCATATATTAATCTTAAACAAAACCAATTTTAAGATTCTGGCTACCAACGTAGATGTTAGCTAACATTTCTGATTTTTGTGTTATCTTCGCCAATCTGATTTTTACTTGGTTGTGACTGGGGGGTTAGCTACCTCTAACTAAAATGTAAAAGTAACCAAATACAGTTGGCTGCAACAGAATTTTTAAGTAATCTTTTTCATACTAAATGCAATTAAGTAGTTAGCTACCACTTTACTGTAATATAAACTTTAGCAAAAGTCAAAAGTTTATTAATGAGACATGGAGTACCTGTGCTATGTGCCTATCCCGTGTTGTTAAACGACGGTCTGTTTCCTGTGTTTTTATTTAAACTGAAGTATTTTGGAAAAAGCTATTAAGCTTATAGGTATGTGCGACACATTTTACCTGTACTAAGCGCTAAGCTCAGTGTTAACAACGGACTGTTTTTTTGGAAAAGGCTGTTACGCCTAGGCGCATGTGCGATATGGTTTACCTGTACTAAGGGGTCAGCCCACTGTGACAATTACTTTTTAAGCTTCCTCGGTAATCACCCCTGTAGGGATGTGCAACACTGTTTACCTGGACTAACCGCTCAGCCCTATGTTAGCAATGGACTGTTTGTTGTGTTTTTATTAAACAGAGTCTGCGAGAAAGTTTTTTTCAAAAGGGTATTATCCCTTTTGTGTGTACAACACCGTTTAACTATTCGTCTAATGTCTTTCGTCAATAGATACACATCTGCTACCATTCTCTATGCAAATCTTGGTATACTTAAATTTTCTGATACTGTACATATGAATAATGTTCTCCTCCTACATCAAATGTATCATAAAACACTTCCTGATCCTATTTGCTCAACATATGCTATTGACTTCACCCACCCCCGCACCACACGAGCACAATACAATGGTCTTTTGAAAGTTACCTACTCACGTACCAATCAATTTGGTACTAAATCAATTCGCCATCAAGCTATTATTTCATGGAACACCCTCCAAACTCATATGCCTCATATTAAATTCTTTGATGCCTCATTTATTATGCTCAAAGAGAGCCTCCAAAAACATATTCTTGCAACCTACTATATATAGTCACATGGTTTGTACCACACTCTACATGGTTCTAGATTATTTTTTTTATTTTTTTTGTCTTTGTTTGTCTGTGTAACCTAGTGTTTCCCTAGGCCTGTCCCTGTTTGTTCTTGTCCATGGTGACTATCATAACCCTAGCTTCTAGCTATTTTGGTAGCCTCCCTCCAACATACTCAGATATAGTTAACATATAGTATATATAAAAATGAATTAATATTTCTAGGCTTTATATATTTACTGGATACTCGTAACTGTAGATTGTTGGTAAAAATATATTATTATCTATGACAGGGTAACAACGGTTTGTAAACACTATTTTTATTTCAGCTACCGTTGCGGGAAAGTTATTTTTTGAAAAATATGTTACAGTCGCAACACTATATTGGTGTATGCGCTTTACTTGATTTACGACATATACTGCATACCAGTACAAAAGCGCTCCACCTGATCGTGTGGCACAGTTTACGGTTCTTATTAAGCGCTCCACAGAGTGTTCAACGCCAGGTAACACCTTGACTTGTGGCTTACCCCGGCGTTTCGACGCCGGGTTTCCCGGCTAGTCTATATAATAATACGGTAAGTGTGTCTGTGTGTCTGTAGGCAAAGTTGATATGCTTATTTTCCTTTCATTTAGCCGAAAAATGCATGTCTAATATGTTAAATCTTCTGACGTTACGGCGCGACGTCAATAACACTACTTTACCGTCAATATCCTATATTAAATTAATGAAGCCATTATAGTGCACCTAAAACTTTGAGGCCAAATAACTTGGAAACGAGGTGGTGACGTCAATGATTTTTCACCGCGTAGGTAACTAGGGACCACCTAGGACCAATTTGGGTAATTTTCTCAAACCTGGGTCCCCAAATCCGTTTCGGAATGGACGGGTTGATGACGTCATCAAAAAACTTTCAAACCCTAATATCTCTGCAATCGTTTGTCAAAAGTGCATGATCCTATACATTTTCTTGATCAACGTTTCAAGATCTATACGATACGATGTACAACGGGTATACAAATTTATAAAAAGAAGATTTTGTGTTTTGACGGGCCTTTGCTGACGTCAACAAAATTTTTAAACCCTTATATCTCCTTAGGCGTTCGTCGAAAACATATGATCCTATACATTTTCTTGATCACCGCTTTAAGCTCTACACAATAGTTCTAAATTGTTTTTTTGTGGATGGGTTGCTGACGTCATCAAAATTCATATGACCCTTCTTTTTCATTTTTATTCTGCCTCAGTGGATTTTTCCACGGGCTTTATCGACTAGTTCTTAATAATGGTGAAGTCTAAAAATGCTCCAAAACACTGACAGTTATGTGTATTAATTTTGAGACCACTTTTGATCATTATTTTGCAAATTCATAGAATAATTTTTCTAATTACCTTTGTAGAGAACAAAGAAAGGGCTAAAGTAACTGTCTCAGTATACAAGGTGTTGTGAGAATGCATTAGTAGCTTTGAGATCCTACTGAAGTTCTTATTTGTTTCTCCAATAACCTATCCAAGCCTGATTTCTAATTTTACTTTCTTATAAATATGTAACTGGACACTGTGGATGAGTAAATTATCAATGCTCATTCACCCAACTAACAGTTGACTTTCACAGTGTGACATCTGTGCACAAAAAGTTCAATAATTCTCTCATTAACCTGATTGGAGACAAAATATATAGCCATTTAAAAAGTGAGTTCGAAAGAGAACTTAAAACTAGCCTTATTCTTAGGGCTGTTGATAGCTGAAAGAAGAGTGAACCACACGGCCAATCCTACCAAAATACAGAGACGGATT
The DNA here is from genome assembly GCA_030067915.1 of Hydractinia echinata. Taxonomy (NCBI): domain Eukaryota; kingdom Metazoa; phylum Cnidaria; class Hydrozoa; order Anthoathecata; family Hydractiniidae; genus Hydractinia; species Hydractinia echinata. The sequence goes on from JASGCC010000030.1 coordinate 1,418,610, forward strand.
ACAAAATCTATTGTTTTGTAAATTTGTTCATATCTTACACGTTTTTTTTTTCATTTTTTTTTTCAATTCATAAGAAACCTGGCGAAGGGCCTAGTTCTAAAAGTTTCTTATTTGTAGGCTGAATTCCATGTTTTTAGTTCCAAAAGTTTCTTATTTAGTTTCTTAATTTCAAATTCTATGTGATGGAATGTTTGAAAGTTAACTCGTCTGCAGTACAAATGCAATGACCTTGTAAATTGAGCGCGTGTTTTATTGATGGTTTATTGTGGTGTGTATTATTCCCATTGGGAACTTAGGTACAGTAACGTGATAAAACTACTTACTCCCTAGTGATGATTGTATCATCTTCTTCAATTAATTGTAAGAATTAATTAGAAACAAGCTTCTTATTTCAGAAATAGACATAGAATGTAGTAGTAAAAGTTTCTTGATTTTTGAAGATTCTACCTGTAGGTTTTTTATAAACATGTTTCTTATAAAAACAACAACGTGTATAGGGATTCAAATTTTGTGCAATTAAACGATATCAGGCAGTGAAATTTTTACAACGCATAGGCTAAAGTAAAGTTGTAATGTATACATAGCCCATACATATTATATGAGAAATACTTTATGGAAGTAATATTAGAGTTGAATTTCATGACACCAGGGCATGTCTGATTTAGGATATATACATTAAAACTAGGATTTAAAAGAAGCAATTTGAAAGCAAGCATGGATATTTCCAAATATATAAGTCGAATTACCAAAATTAAAAGCCTGAACGTTTTTATCTACCCAATCGCTGCATTAAGGACTCTTCTCAATTAAGTCTAATTTTACATAATTATAAACAGGAGTTTGACATTGCCGAAAAATATCATTTCATCTGTTGTCACATGACTAATTATCAGTACTTACATAAAATTGTTTATAAATTTGGCTTCTCTCTATTGTATTCCTTGTACTTATAAATACTACGAGCTTTATGTAAAATATTTAGACTGAAGATGACATTAGAGTATAGGTCAAAACATGTATTAAAATAAAATTTAAGATTTTTATTAAATTTGTAGTTATTATTCTTATAATGCAATGAACGTCATAAGCCATAGCACAAGAATGGCCTGATCAATTCTGGTAAAAGAAGCATCAAAGAAGCCCCTTGTCACTATGAATGGAAACCCTGACCATATTTTTACCCCCACTCACTCTGCAAATAGAACCCTGTCTAAAAAAAAATTATTTCCTGATTTCACACACTCAGTTGATCTAATTTACATAATTATAAAAAAATGTGTGACGACTGCAAAACAAATTTTGTATTTATTATTCTCACAACCCAGTGAACGTCATAAAGTCATAGCAAAAGAAAGGCCTAACCACACAAATTTTGGTAAAAGCATAATAATGTTAGCTAATATGCATTCCTTTAATTTTGAAGAAACCCTGCTGCTACCATGGATGTTTGCTACTACAAATAAAATTGCTAAAGAGGGAAGCCTGGCCATTTTCTACCACCAATCACTCTGCATCCAGGGCCCTGCCAATAAGGTCATTTCCTGATTTCCAAACACTCAATTAAATCTGTTCTAAATTGAAAGTCATGCTCCTGGCACAAGAGTCGCCTGATTGGACACAAAATTTGCATTCAGCGTCGATGTTTGATTGTTTCCATTAAGTCATCTTAGGAGCCAAACTTAGGAGGCTTTTTGACTTGAGGCAACATCTTTGACTTATTCACAGATATTTAGATTGATTTTAAGCTATATTTTGTTAAAAAAAATAAAATGTTTGTTCAAAGTTTCATTGTTCTAAGAATTGTGTTCCTACCAATCCAGCCTGGTAATGGTTCTTAAGTTTTGCCATTCTGAGCCAGAGAAAGTACCTTTCACAAGCATCCCTAAGCGTCATCTTGGAATTTCAATTGCTTTTATAAGGTACTCAGGCTTAAATATGCTTAAGTTATGCTTAATGGTAAAAGATTTACCGGAATACGCTTATGAAAAAGAAGATCAGGCCCAAAATATACTTATATATTTGAAAAAAAATTGCATCAGTTTTGAACATCAGTAATTACAACTTAAATCTCACTACCTACTGGTTAATACAGATATATACAAAGAATAAAAAAATCACCCGCGAAACAAAACATAAAAATTTAACAACATTTTCTTAGGCTTCACATAATGCTTAGTATATGCTTAAAATTACTAAATCCGAGCTCAAGGATGCTTATAAATGTCATGCTTATAGACAAAACATGTATAGGACCTTCAGATATAGAAAATCTTGAATGAAAAATGTTGGACGAAAGATGGAATTTGGATCCAACATCTTGGGGATGGAAGCTTGACGACGATGAATTAGGACCAATACCAACGGACAAAGACGTAGCACCACCTAATATACTAAAACTCATCAGATGTAATTGTAAATCTACTTCAAAGAACACATGGCGGAACCAATATTTGTTCATGTAAAAAAAATGGATTGAAATGCATGTCTGCATGTGGTGGTTGTCATGGAGAGGACTGTAATAACAAGGCGGTAAGTTAAGTGTACTACATAAAATGTGCCCAAGCTGCATTGTAAGAGACAACAGATGCAAAAATAATATTTGTATTTTTAGGATGTTTATGTGAGAATCGATGTTAGTGATGACGAGACTGATGGACATGACGAAGAAAGAAATGCTTTTGAAGATCTTTTTTAACCTTGATTTCTGTAAATGATTGGATTAAAATAAACCATTGCACAATAAGCAGCAAATACTTTCTTTTATGATCATTTTTAACCCTTACTTCCAAAGAAAATATTGCTCAGCATGAAATTTCCTTTCTAACGATGTATAACATGATGATATTTTGAAAAACCGAATTTTTGACCAAAACCGCCATTACGAAATTTGCCCAATTTTGGGAGTTGCCGAGACTCAGTCAATGGTGCTTCTTTTCCTGTGAATCCAAACACTATAACCTACCTCTGTATCAAGTTTCAGCTTTATATTAATTTTGGGGGGGTCATGCTGCTTTTTTGTCTAATTCTATTCTACTAAAAGTACAAGATAAAGTGTCTCGGATATTAAAATTTCACGAAAATGTTTTTTTAAATTTTTACTTCATTTTGTATGAACTTTTTGGTAGGTATTTACAAATTTTCCGCGGTGATTAATTTTCGCGAGTAAGCAAGCGAAAGACAACGGTTGACAGACAACATTATCTATCTATGTTACATCAGGAGTTAATATAAACTAAAAAAAATTAAAGTCTGATTTATCTGGTCTCTGATTTCCTTTTTTCGAGTAAAAAACTCGAGTTATCCGAAGAAAAAATTGGTCGAGTTATCCGAGGTTAGAGTTAAGGTGGTTCCCCTAGAAAAAATTTCTAAATTTCAAGAATTGTCATTTAGCTGTTTTCTGACAGCAAATTCATCTTAGAATACCGTGGCAAGTAGTGCTTATGACAAATTTAGGTTTTTATTGCGCATTCTGGCACTTTTTCCAACCAACCGCAAATATAACTGCATAGCAATGCCCATAGCAACCATTTTCACATTTTTAGACAGCTTTTCGGCCCCTCCGTCGATGTTTAATTCTTTGCAATAGCTAGATGATACTTTAGGGCATCCTAAGTCAATATATGACAGTTCTGAATATTAAATGTGGTGTTCCACAAGCATTCAGAAAGCTGTCTTAACGACGCACCCTGCGAAGTGAACTCGTCAGAGTTTACTCGTCATCTAGACTTAGGGTATTTGGTGCTTTTCAGGTCGAAATAGTGCTGACGTACACCTTTTGTCGATGCACAAGTCAAGAATGTCCATAAAATAATCTTTAAACAAGTTTTTTGCCGTTTAAGTTCGGAATCCACGCGAAACAAGAATTCTCAAGATCGAAGCACCCACGCTTTACAATTTCTTCTGTGGATGCAGGCATTAGTACCACCTAGTGTTTAAACGAAACCGATTTTCAAATCGAAGTTTTGTCTTTCAGTTATTTTGTCGAGATATTGCCTATTTCGCCCTGTTTTAGCTTTTCTGTCGTCCAAAAAATACCGCATCAGTTCTCTGGAAGACGAGTCAGCCTTACGAAAATGCGCTTCGCTCAATCCATACGTGACCCTTGAGGAACAAAAGCGGCGAAAAAGGAGCTTGAAATAACGCATGTTATTCAGTTATTTGGTTAGGCGTCGAGCAGCAAAATGTCATATTTTGCTTATACTTCTCCTAGCAACGGGTAACCATGGCAACCAATCAATTAAATTTTTGACTTAATTTTGTCGTACCGTCACATACTATGATATCCTCATCAAGTATCTTCAGAAAAGACAATCCTCTGCGATATAGTTTTAACCGTTTTTTTTCTAATTCAGTAAACGAAAGTTTAAGGGACCTAAGAAAATGGTTTGAGATAATAAAAGTTCGAGTTATCCGGTGTTCGAATTACAGGGAGCTAACTATGAGAATGTCTATCAGTCAGAGTTCTCTATGATATTTTTCTATTTCCAATTCTATCTAACAAGTTCATGCGGTTAACATGAAATTTTTGCTTGTCTGACAACGATATATTTTTTTTTTTCACGAATACAGTCTACTCTCGATAAGTGGAACCTCCACGGGACCGAAAAAAATGGTTCAACTTATCGAATGTTCCACTTATCCGAATTGCTCGATAAGTGGAACCTCTATGAAACCGAAAAAAAGTTCCACTTATCGAACTTCTCTCTTCAAATATTTCATTTTTTTTTCACCCAATGTGAAACTGTGTTTTTAGCGACACCGTATTTCTTTGCTGTACATATACAGGTTTGACCTATGCATCAATTTCTTTTAATGCCTTGTACTTGTCGACTGAAGTTACACAGGTAAGCCTTCGCTTCGAAGACTGCACAGCTGCCATTTTCGAAATGTGACTGCTGATATAGTTTTTATGTTTTCATTACTTGATAGCAATTCGCATTCGAAAAAAGAATGTTTTGATTAAAATGATTCGAACGTACTGTAGATGATTTTTCTTTTGGAAAAGTTCCACTTCTATCTCTATAATAATACGCTAAGTGTGTCTGTGTGTCTGTAACAGGCAAAGTGGATATCTTCATTTTCCTTTGATGTTGCCGAAAAAGGTATGTCTGATATGTTAAATTTTCTGATGTTACGGCGCGACGTCAATAACACTACTTTAACGTCAATATCTTTCTTTAAATTAATGAAGCCATTACAGTGCACTTAAAACTTTGAGGCCAAATAACTTGGAAACGAGGTGGTGACGTCAATGATTTTTCACCGCGTAGGTAACTAGGGACCACCTAGGAGCAATTTGGGTAATTTTCCCAAACCTGGGTCCCTGAATCCGTTTCGGAATTAACGGGTTGATGACGTCATTAAAAAACCTTCAAACCCCAATATCTCTGCAACCGTTTGTCAAAAGTACATGATCCTATACATTTTCTTGATCAGCGTTTCAAGATCTATACGATGAAGACAACGGGTATACAAATTTCCTAAAAAATATTTTTAGTACTTTTATTAGGGACTTTGCTGACGTCAGCACAATTTTCCAAGCCTTATATCTTATTAACCGTTCATCAAAAGTACATGATCATATACATTTTCTTGACCAGCGTTTGAAGCTCTACACAATAGAGGCAACGTGGAAAGAAGGTTTTAATTTTTATTTTTTTTTGTGAATGGGTTGCTGTTGTCATCAAAACATCTAAAACAACCTATTTTCACCGCGTGGTTTGCTGACGTCATCAAAATTCAAATAACGCTTCTTTTACATTTTTATCCTGCCTCAGTGGATTTTTCCACGGGCTTTATCGACTAGTCTCTATAATAATACGGAGAGTGTGTCTGTGTGTTTGTGTGTCTGTAACAGGCAAAGTGGATTTCTTCATTTTGCTTTGATGTTGCCGAAAAATGCATGTCTAATATGTTAAATTTTCTGACGTTACGTCGCCACGTCAATAACACTACTTTAACGTCAATATCTTACTTTATATTAATGAAGCCATTACAGTGCACTTAAAACTTTGAGGCAAAATAACTTGGAAACGAGGTGGTGACGTCAATGATTTTTCACCGCGTGGGTAACTAGGGACCACCTAGGACCAATTTGGGTAATTTTCCCAAACCTGGGTCCCCAAATCCGTTTCGGAATGGACGGGTTGATGACGTCATAAAAAAACCTTTAAACTCTAATATCTCTGCATCCGTTTGTCAAAAGTACACGATCCTATACATTTTCTTGATCAGCGTTTCAAGATCTATACGATGAAGGCAACAGGCATACAAATTTCTGAAAAAAAATTTTTTGTGTTCTGACAGGTCTCTGCTGACGTCAGCAAAATTTAACTGACGGTTGTTTTTCTCTGTTATCCTGCCTAAGTGGATTTTTCCACGGGCCTTATCGACTAGTCTCTTATAATAATACGGAGAGTGTGTCTGTGTGTCTGTGTGTCCGTAACAGGCAAAGTGGATGTGTTTATTTTCCTTTGATGTAGCCGAAAAAATCTTTGATGTTACCGAAAAAAATATGTCTATTTTGTTAGCGGGTTTACTTTGTTTACATCACGTGATGAAAACGACTCAATTTGATTTGCTGAAATAAATTTAACGCCTAACTTTCCAAAAATGGTGTCCCTCGACACCGAAAAAAACATAAAAGAAAGGTCCCTTCGTCTTGAAAAAAGTGCAAAAAGTGATTCAGAGAAAGAAAACTCTAAGCAAAGAAGTAGAAGTAGAAAAATAAAGTTGAAAGCCACAAGAAGTTACTTCGGAAGTGAAGTAGTAAAGTAAAGTTAGAAGTAGAAAATGCATGCTACAGTTTCAAGTGGATTGGAATTCAGAAAAAGTAAGAACTTTGATATAATTAGACGTTCTGTTTTTATGTCGCTGAAGCTACGTGTTACTTTTTTATGTAGTACACTTAAAATTGTCAAGCAGAATCGCATTCTTAAAAAAAATCCATTAAAGCTCCAAATTCTTAAAGTTTTTACCGCGTTTTTTTAAAAATAAACAAGAAACCGCGGTCGGTTTGAAATCACACACACGGTTCCTATCAACCTCGTCCCCGGGCATTTTGTATCTTTTTCTGACATCCGGGACGGCGATGTACGTTTGTCTCGCCGTCCCGGTTATTGAAAAGAGACAACGGGTGCGAGGAACGAGGTTGGGTTCCTATGGCACTAATTTACCAAATTTTACAAAAGAAGATGTAAAACAAGCTACGATTTTGAATTTAAAAAGTCGTAAACAAAATTTGTGATTGATATGATGAATAAATTTCGCTAATAACGGTAGTTGCTGCTGCGGAAAGGTGCCAGGGATCGAGGCAATCAATAGTACCGGGGGGAAAGGATAAAAAAGGTTTAAAAGGTTTCCTCCATTAATAAAAGAGAAAAAAGTACTATCACAGAAACATAAAATGTGCATGGTTTATGTAGTTACAGTAGTGGTTTACAAAACACCTTGTTCATGACGCACAGGGTCGGGGTCGTCTGTTTCGAACACTGTTTGCCCCGCTTGCTGAAGGTATTCGGTTAGGGAGGCGGGTGAAATACTAAGAACCAATTAGGTAATTGATTGTTGACAGGTAGTTGTACAATAGCCAATGAAAATGATTTTGAACCGGTTTATATTGAACATTTTTCACTCGTGGTTCCTCTTTCCCTGCCAAGCGAGATGGAGGAAAACATTAGTTACAAGGGTCGATTGGTAGGTTCAAAATTTTGCTAAAAAATAATAATTCAAGGTCAGCCAGTATACTGCAAAGCAGTTATCCAAATCAGCCAAAAATACTCGAAAATACGTTCACACTTCATCCCCAGGCTTTCTTTGCTTATTACGGCCCCCGCGCGTCATGGGATTTAGAAAAAAATCACAAATTAATTGATTTTGTTTTTTTCTTAACATAATTTAGTTAGTTTTTAAAATTAAAAATAACCAAATAATAACAGTTAGTTTACTTAATGTGAGGCTGAAGTCAATTGCAACTGGAACAAAACCAGTTTTGCGATAACTCCTTTCAAAAACATATTGAGGCATGTCTTCGCATTTTCTCTGGAACCATTCCAGACATTTGTTGCATTCCACCATATCCTTGTCCTCATTGTTATTATTTCTGCAGTATGGCATTCTACAGGAGCAAAAATAATTCAACCGTTGTAGATTTTCTTCGGCAACGCAACATTTTACCTTTAACGGTTGGAAAAGGTTCCATTTTAAATTAAACACCATTGTTTTCGGATTTAGGAAGATATGCATAACAGTTACTGATTTCGCAATGCTTTGTTTCGCTTTTGTTTGTGAGAAATATTCCGTTCAATACACCATGACAACAATCCATGTATTTTGCGCCCAAGATTACAAATGGGGTTCCGTTGAATGTCAGCTGTTTACCTTTTCCGTTGTCTATGTCTTCAAATTGGATCTTGTGATTTACGATGTTTATTTTTTCTGAGATAAATATAAAACAATATACCTAATACCTATACCTAAAATATACCTAATAAAGTAAAAGGTTTTATTGTTCTCAGGAATATACTTAAAGTATAGACGTTGTACTCACTCGTGTCGAATAGCTTATCTTTTTTATAGATGGAATATTTGCAGTCGGTATTAATTTCGTGTTGAAGAATAATTTCCTCTGCTTTTGCAAGTGAGTTAGTTGTAAATGACAATGGTTGTTGGGAAGAGCAATCCTCATTAGACTTTTGATCTTCAGTGGAACCTGTTAAGCATATATACAAATGAAAATATGATACTGAGATAATAGAGTCAGATCTCAATTCCCGAATTTATCAATGTAGTAGAAATATTCGCGCCACGCGTTTAGCAGAAAGTAAGTTACTTGCCTTCATCATGTTCCATTTCATTAATTAATTCATTCGCGATAGCTTTTTCAAATTGTTCTTCATCACTTGATGAATCTAAAAAAAAGAAGTTTTATAGGACCATTTTTTTTCTAATGTAACTCAAGAACAAGCAATTTTTTTACAGTTCTAAACTTACCTAACGAGATTGGATTATGATTAACCTCCGCCATCTGGTAAAGAAAAACATTTCGTTGGTAAAAAACATTCAATCAGTGAAAATGGAAACCAGAACAAGTACTAACAATAACAGATAATAACAAAAACTGTACTTTCATTAAGTTTTATTAATCGGCCATATATCTTCTTCTTGTCCGTTCCAATATGTTTTCCTCCCCACGCGAAAATGAAGGCGAATCGATCGCGAAACGTTTTTAAATTGAAATGAAATAAAATTAAAAAAACACGAGTTATCAATTTTATATAAATAGCAAATCTCACATTTTTCTACTAAATAGAAAAAGCACGTGCGCAAAATTTTATGTTGATGTTTTGCTTTGTTCGGTATTTTTCCAGTTTTCTTTATGTTCGGCATTTCTCCAGTGCAAGTGCGACATGATAAAAAAATACGACCTACCAATCGACTCTTGTAACTAATGTTTTCCCGAGATGGATTCACAAATTTCCAGTGGTAAACGTAAAGGTGTGTTGTTGTTTTTTAATTTTGTTGTGGGAAACTTTTAATTATTTACCATTCATTGCGAACATGTTATGTTCTTAAAATGTCCTAAATGACCTCTGAAGCCATGTCTTTATATAGTTTGTTCTTATAATAAAAAAAACTGTAGCTCGAAATTTAGGAACAGTCGAACCTATGGTGTTTCAATCTTTCGTATTCAAAGTTAAAACATACTGTTCTGAAACCAAAAAAATGTATGTCCTTGTTTCCTTTTTTATTGAAGAGGCCAAAACTTGTAAAAAGGTGACTAGGACGCAATTTATTAACTATGTCATCACAATTATATATACAATTTGATTTAAAAATTTCTAAATGCAAATATCTTGGAACAAACTAATTTGTATAAAGACTCTTAAACATCATATTGCAGCTTTCTTTCTTGATTCCTAAAAATAATGTAAAAATTTGTTAAACTGTAACTGAACTTGCAGTGTTTATATATATATATTTATGTTTCGCCAGTAAAAATATCAAAAGCTGGTAAACGTTATTTCAAACTTGAAATACAAACAGATAAAGAGACGAACGATGCATTATGCTTCTCACCGTCAAAACAACAACTCTTCAATGAGCTATGTGCTGATAGACGGGGATGTGTAATAAATAATGTGAAGAAGGGGAAGGATGCTGTGTTCGTTAATGACTACTCTACTGTGGAGGAGATGGAGCTGGGATTTTCCCATAACCCTCCAGTTGAATATATGACAGTGCAGCAAGTTATCAACCAGGCACTCATTGGAACAAAAATCAATGTGCGAGGGGTTGTTGTCATGAATGATCCTATTCGAAGCGTCACGGTGCAAGGTGAAAGTATCAATCTTAGAGATGGCTATCTTGTGGATGAAGGATCAAGAATAAAATTTACGATTTGGCGTGAGTATTGTGATCTTCTGGAAAATAGGTCAACATATGATCTTAGAAATGTCTCTAAACATAGGTATTCTGGGGAAATTCAATTGCAAACATTGCATAATACTACCTATTCTTTAAGTGATGAACAAATTTTCGATTATGATCCTATACCAATTGTTGAAGAGAAAGTATTACCTAACGCAACAATAAGCTCTGTTGAACCAACTGCAGCGATTTGTCCAGAATGCAACAAATCGATTATAGCTGATAAGAGTACAGAGGATATGTTGGTAACATGCTCCAATTGCTCGAAAGTTATGCTTCGTTCGAAATTAAAGCAGAAAAAAATTCATTCCATCACTGTTGGAGAGGGATTCGAAAAATTCAAGTTGTGTGCTCACCGTGCTTTGTTGCAAGCGTGCTTCCCAGACAAAAAAGTGGATGATATGGATGAAAAGCAAGTGATCCTTCTGTTTCTCACAAATATGTTCAACATCCGGTATAAAGAGGAATCCATGGTTGTTACTAGTCTTGAACTTGTTTCTGATTAGCTGGATATTACCTTTATTTTTTTTACACCATTTTGTTGTTGTATACCTAGCTATATGATTTTCAGTTATTTCTGTAGTTTGAACCTGATAAAAACTAATTTCTCTGCAAGGCTATTGTAAAACAGGTCGTTTGTCTGTGGCCTTCAAATCGTTGTGGATATAACAGTCTCCAATAAAGTAATTGCAATTTTATTCACTTTCATAAATAATTAGAAAAAGTTTCTTGCTTTCTCCATTTAAGTAAAGTATATCCTGTATATAATACTTTATTCAGTGTTTTGTATTTTTTGTTTTGTTAAAGAGCTATCTTTTTGTTATTCTCATTTTCTGTAAAATGCAGGTTTGCCTCTGCAATATACGTTTTCAATGTATTTTACCGAACACTTATCTTTTCCCTGCTTTACTTGCTAGGTGGGTTACCACACGCAATTAGTCACTGCAAAAGTAGCTTCGAGTTAAATATGCCGCGAGCGAGTTGATTTAGTTCGATCCCACTTTTCGGATTTGACTCAAATCAGTGAAAAATGTTCTGCTAGTTTCAAAGATTTATCTGCGAAATTACTTATTTCCAACAGCTGTTATGCAAAATAGTGATTGTGACGAGGTTGTGCCTCTACTTAAATTACTGAATCTTCGGCATCAACAGAATTTTTAAAAATATATTTTACAAGATGAAGAAGTTCACGTTAGCTTGAGTTAATCCCCCCAAAATGTGGAAGCTTATGGAAATTGTAAAATAACTGCGTGAAATATCTTGAAATCATACAACAGAATAAGCATGTCAGCGTAATATATACTCGGGAAATCTATGTATTTACAATGCTGATTCTCGGTATAGAATTGATACACGGATGTGCCATGACAAAAAGCTACTGCGTGCGTCGCTTAGCAGCACGTAGTGTAGTGGGTTCGTATGTTTTTTGTATAATTCTAGACTCTTGTAAACTAAAAAAAAATTTGTAGTTCACTCGTAATTCAAATTTTCAACAAATGAACGCAATAAAAAAGGGAACGGCATAGATATCTTTTTTATATAATACTACTAAACAAATAAAAAAAATACAATAAGTTTTATATAATTATACAAAAATAATACATACGTTAGAACGGGAGACATTAAACGTGGAAAGATAACATTACATAGAAAAGTTGACGTGACAATCCTTGTAACAGTTTACAATGTAATTTGCCCAAAATCTATAGTTCTTTTATGATGAGATATACAGTTGACTCCTCTTGGCTGAAGCACTGCAAAAAGTTCTTAATAATACTGCGTACCGTTTTAATGAACTTCGGTGTATTTGTCCAGGATTCAGTATCATTCTAATACCATTCGCTTCATGTGGTGAATCGAGAGAAAGTAAAGTAATGGCATGGATCGTACATTCATGTTATAATCACTCGCTGTAATTCTGCGTTCATTAGTTGCGTGTTAATATTAGGTTATGACTTGTACTCAAATGTGTTTTAAACTATTATAACAGGTAGTTTAAAAAATGTATCGATATAATACCGATCTGTATTTCGATGGAGAAAATAATTCGGTGCGTCTCCAGTCTTCTGGTTGTGTGTAATTCTATTATGAGTGATTATGGTAGATTGTCAATAGTTATATTGATTAATTTGTTTTGCAACGATAAAACCTAAAAAAAAATGAATACCTTAAGGGAAGAATTTATTTGCGGAAGAAATTTGTGCGGAACTTTTTTTTGCGGAATTAATTTTTGCGGATTTTGCCCAAATCCGCAAAAATTAATTCCGCAGAAGTGAAGAAATTTTGGTCATCCGCAAAAATAAATTCCGCAAAGGAGGAGTTGTCTGTGGAGGACGATCCATACAGAAATATTTTCGATATTTTCAGTGACGATATTTGATCTTACATTTGTTACAGCTTAGTATTCTTATATTACAGCAGATTAGTATTCTTTTTTTGATATTTAGAGGAAAAATAGAGAGATGATATTCCATAAACCGGATGTTTTTCATACACTTAGGTACTAAATTAGGTTTGTTCCCGACTTTCGATTTATCAAATTTCTTGCATCCGCAAAAATTTATTCCGCAATATCTCTTTTCGAGCTTGCTATTCGCAAAAATTTATTCCGCAAAATATGCCATTTTCGGGTCACTCATCCGCAAAAATAAATTCCGCAAAAATTTATTCCGCAAATAATTTCTTCTCTTAAGGTACTAAAAATACTGCCATAATATAATTATTATCTTCGAAACATAATTGTGCTATAATTCCCCCCATTCTACAGCATATGTCAAGGTTTATCTTGGCAACAGTTTAATACGAGTTACACTTCAAACTTCGGTTTTTATTGTTTATGTCACAAGACATTACATGTGTATTTTTGTAGAAAAAAAAGAATGAATTGAGGATCGTGTTCTTATATCTCAGTAAAAGCAAAAAAAGAAAAGATTTTGTGTCATGCATTTATTTTTAACTATGTTTAGAACATGCAACATGGATTATCATTTTTATTATTAAGTCCATCACAGTATTCGTGCAGGCTGCCGCCATTTTCAACCTTTCATTCTTTAAAACATGCCTGTGGCCTCTCAGCTCTTTCTTACATTATCGACGGTAGGGTCAATTTTAAAACTTTGTTCCGAAAGAGAAATACTAAGCTCCCTTGTCAATTTAAAAAAATTTATGATTCTATTTAGCAGGCATTCCGACCAGTGTAGCGGTGGGCCTATTTCTTAATGAAAAGTGGTTCACACGTCTATCGTTTACGACGTCGAACGCGACGTACTATTGTATCGTTACGACAGCCGTTACTTTTGTTATCTGTGTTACGTTACTCGCTTATCTGTTGAAACGACGGCGAAGACACGAAAATAACGATGACCAAGTTGAGAGTAGATTGTTCAGGACAGATAAAGATAGTTATCGACTATGTGGCTATGTTTCGGGAGATTTTAGGCAAGTTTGGGCCTGTACTTAAGGGGGCGTGGACTAAAGAAAAGATCACTTTAGCATTATTTCAAAAGGGTATATTTTTCCTTTCTTACCTGTAAAGCCTGGTTTACATATGCGAAGTAAGTGCAAACGCAAGCAACATCGCATGTGCAATGTTAATTTTACAAATCTGACACAAACGCAAGACCTTCACACTTGACCATAAAAATGCAAGAAAACATAAACAAACATAAATAAAATGTTTAAAAGTTATATTATGCAAACGAAAGGGTATCAAAACATTTTAATATCTTGCCTTTGCATTTGGGGCATGTAAAAACTTCTAGTCGTGAGTTGAGTGAGTTGTGAGTTGTAAGTTGTAAGTTCCAAGGCCAGTAAGTTGCTTTTTTACGGTAACGAATTATTTTTACAGACTTGAAACAATAAAGTTATTTTTGTGAACTTTTCTAGAAAATTTTACATCAGCACGCAAGTTAGAATACGAAAAAGAAGTCCTGGATACAGGGTTGTAGATACCTAGGCATTCCCAACAGACGTCAGGCTCATCTGCTTTTGAATGGCGGCAATTTCCGCTGGCCCAGAATCTTTGATTACTTTGCTTACGAAATATTCCAAATTCAGTGAACTCAATTAACCTTATTTATCGTTCTAGTCTCCATAGCCCTCAAGGCAAACCTGGAAAGTATATTTTCGAGGTTTATCTCGAAGAGGTCTGGGAACGAAAATGTTTGTTTTATTGGTTTACACGTTTTTATTTATAAGCAACTATATAAAATGTTTTTTATCAGCACAAAGTTTATTAGCCAGTTATGCTTAACACTCTTATTTTGAAAAAAACAAGAGCTAGGTGACCACGGGATTTATTTACATTGTTAGTAGCTCGATCTCAGGACCTGATAATTTTTTGTATATCTATATTATAATACCCGTATGCGTCTGTCTGTCACGCAAAATGGTACCGCAAGTAGCGAGACGCACGCAATGCGATATAAAAAGAACGGGAGAACCTGTGGATTTTTCCACGGGCTACCGACTAGTAATATATAATTTGTCAACTCGCATACACAAAATGAAATGGCGTAAAGCTTTAACTTTGTATAGGTGTTTTTTATTTCATGCAAGTCAAACGTTAAAAATCGACATCTATGAAGAGATGAAGAGAAATCTCTTGTATGCAATGTGTTGTACCATAAAAATATGCTTTTTCGGAATAACGGCGGCAACTAATCAACTATTATAAGCTTGTTAAAAAATTATCAAAATATATAGTTTTAGAAGAAAAATATTTTTAGCATATTATTCTGTTTTAGGGGAAAAATATTGTTAGCATACTTTTCACAAAAAGGGGAATTCTTATCACAGTGCTAGAAATCAAAGATAATCATAAAGGGATTCTACGGCCATTGAATTAATAACTTTTCGTATACCAACACATATAAAACGGGTTAATATTGTTGGAATTCACTAATATATATACTAAATATGTCTTTCAAAATGATGGAGGCTTTTTTATTACTAGTGGAGATACAGATCGCAAAAACTGTACGTACATTTTAACAGATGTTATAATAGGGTTTCCTTTTCAATAATAAAAAGTAAAATATGCATACAAAAATAACAAAGTATTTACAATTTTCTGTTTTCCCCTAAAACTTGATATAGTAATATATAAAAACATAACACAGAAGAAAACCCATTGTAGTAGCTGTGAAATTAATTGTTGATAGCAATAGAAAATCAATCATAATTTTGAATATAAATTCGATTGCCTCCTCTAGTAGACTCAGTTGGACAATCAATATAATTATATCCTTCGATACAAGTATTTTGAAGAAAACAATTGTTACGTTTAAGGCCGGTTTCAGTAATGCCAATAAAATCAAATTTTACATTGCTGTTAGCTAGAAGAGATTGAAGTTCATCTATATGCAGCCCTAACGATGCTATATTTAAATGGAGAGCAGATAAATTATTTTCTGGCACTTTTATATTGTTGAGATCGCTCAGGGTGTAGTATTGACTATTGTGATTAGAGGAACCAAAGATGCTTAAGCTACCAATTTCATGAAACATATTCATATTTTGTTCATTTTCTAGATCTAAAGAATCATGAGATGTAATATTCTTACCTTGAAGAGTTAATTTAATTGATTCCTTAGAGCAGCGTGAAAATGGTAATGATTGTGTAATACACCCCACACAACACCATGACAGATTACTATTAAATATTTCCTCATAAGTAATTTTACTGATCCCTTGGCACTTTATGTGAATCCAAAACTTACACACACACAAGGAATGTCTTAATCCAAAAATCTAATAAAATAACTACTATAACGACACACAAATAACTATGTTTCATAAATAAATATCCATATTCCTTCCTAGCAACATTTTTACAAAGTTTTTATGGCTGTGTGGGTAAAAGAGAAGCAAGTTTGAGATATACTTATCAATAAACAATAAACTTAAAATAACCAAGAATATTTTACATACAATCGTAGTGCCAGCATTTTATAACCTTCGTTAATACTTCTTGGAACTTTATAAACATCTGTCACAGCCAATAGTAATATTTTTTTCGTAATTTGGCTCGCTTTTTCACAACATACATCCCAACTTCGAACGATGAAGTTTGTTGTGATGAGATGGCGCCAAATTTGATAAATACACAGACCGGAAACTTTCAACAACAAATCGAACGTGCAATATGGCGGTTTCAGCTTTGTTTAGAAATATTTATTTTCTTTATCTTTACTCATGAATTTAGTTCACTAAGTTCAGTAATAACAAGAAAGCCGGGCGGCTTTACAACTGGGGAACTCTTGCTGGAATGTTAATATGGTTTTGTTACTGCGTGACCAGCGGCTAATCAACAGAAATATTTTATCATGAAACGCGAGCCTTTTCATTGACTACTCTAAAGGAATAAAGTTTCGCGACTTATAGGCAAATTTTATTACCATGAAATATGCGAGGTGGTTTGCAAACGTTTATTCCCGCGAAATATTGCGAAGTTAATTCCCGGGTCGAGTTAGTGATTGTACGGAATAATTTATGATCGACGATACCTTACTTAACGAGATTAGTTTTCGCGATTTTCTGCCAAATTCGCGTATATACGACTCCGAGAAAGCGAAAATTAATCTCGTTAAGCTACGTTGTTTCGAAGCCAAAATGGGATTGAGTTAACTTATTGAAGTGTTGTACCTTAGGTGGAATAATTTTCGGGAGGTCAAATATGCAAATTGACTCTTCTCAATTTTTTCGCTTGACGCGAAAATTAATCCACTACTGAAAGTACCATGGCCCGAAATTGTTTTACTGAAATAAAATCAACTTTAGAACTCGTATTATCATCTCGCGAAGTACACTAACTTCTACCTGGCGGGGTAATTCCTTCGTTTTCTTCAACAAAAAAGGAAATGGTTTAAGAAAAAGTAGTTATAGTTATATATACAATAGCTTTTCTTTCAATAAAAAAAGAAAGAGTAGAAAATAACTTGAGCCAAAAATCACCCAAGTTTTCTAATCACTGTCACAAGGACAACTTGTACATAAATGTGTTCTAATAACAAAGGTCGCAACCAGTAGTTATTTAACACGTTGACTCTGGACACCGTAAAACGGACACGCACAATAACAATTCTGCAGCATATGCTGCAGAGTTGTTATTGTGCGTGTGACCATTTTTTCATTGTCCGGAGTCAATGCAAAAAGTAAAGCCCAGCAACCAATTGAAAAAACTTATCTGTAAAGATAAATACTCTATGCTGTCCAAGCCACCAAAAATAAGAACAAAATTATTAAAATAGTATTCTAATACCTAATAAAAAGGGTAGTATCCCAATCAAAGTGTGGTTGGGTACCCAAAATAACCAGAGAAGTCATTAACATTGTGAAGGAGATTTTTCAGATTATTTACAGCTGAAAATACAATAAAAAGTCCCTCCTTGCAATGATAACCGGCGTTATTTCAACTCCTGGAATTTTCTGACAATAAAAATCGCTCCTTTCGATGATCAACAGTTGTTTTAATGCCTGTAAGAATAATTGAATTTGTCTGTTTTCCATTTGTATTTCAGTATTCATTGACTTAAAGTAAATGAACATTGACACGACAAACTGTCAAATAATTAATTTCGAAGCAGTTTTTGAAGCAAATCAAAAACTGCTATCCTACTAAGGGTACATGTGCTCCAAGTAAATTTTTCAAAATCATTGGGGAAAATGTATCGAATCCCAAATGTATATCAAATGCATTTTGTACGTTTTTTACGAAAGTCGGATCCAAATTAATGAACTGTAAAATCATTAATTACACATGGAAAATGTTTGACCATCGGGACCCCCTGAAGGATATAAACCGAACTAATGCAACATTTAAGTTTAAAGAATTAACAGTCCGAGAAACATTAAAAATCTTAGAATCGACAAATGCATCGAAAGCGGCAGGTCCGGACACATCACCTGCAAGAATTGTAAAGGATATTGCTCCCGTAATTGCAGCACCACTTACGTTCTTAATAAATGCAAGCTTGTTATCTGGCACCTTTCCAACATCAGAGAAAACTGCAAAAATTAACCCTGTGTTTAAAAATGGAGATCGCAGTAATATTGATAATTACCGTCCGATCTCTGTGCTCAACATCCTGTCGAAGACCATCGAGAGAGTCGTTTATAACCAACTAGCTGACTACCTGGAAGAAAACTTCTTCCTGAGCAAACACCAGTATGGCTTCCGCCGGAAACGATCGACTAGTGATGCAATTACCAAACTTACAAATAACATCCGCGAAAACATGGACAAAGGCAAAGTAACAGGTGCCTTGTTTATGGACCTGAAAAAAGCATTTGACACTGTTAACCACAGTTGTTTACTTTACAAACTTCCTTACTATGGCATACTTGGTAAAGAGGTTGATTGGATATCTAGCTACTTGTTTCACCGAAGCCAAATCGTTAACGTTGATGGAGTACTTTCTGAGAAGGAGTTTGTTACCCATGGTGTACCCCAAGGTTCGATATTGGGACCTCTGCTATTTGTCCTTCTTATAAACGACCTTCCGATCCAGCTAAATTACTGCAACGTATTAATGTATGCTGATGACACAGTGATTTATTTTTCACACAAATCGCTAACTGAGATCGAAAAATGTATAAACTCAGATGCTGAAAAAGTGTTCAGATGGATGCAAGATAACTGTCTTATCCTAAACCCAAAAAAGAGAAAAACAGAATTTGTAACATTTACATCTCGATCACGTAACACCCAGATCAATATAACAATCAATAACAATGAAATCCACCAGCCTGCGTTCTACGAATATCTTGGTGTAATCATGGATAGCCATCTAAACATGAGCTCTCACCTTCAACGAATGTACAGGCGGGTTAGTTCAAGGCTCAAAATGCTCAAGAAAGTAAGACATAACATTTCACCAATTGTTGCTGAGAAGATATTCACGTCAATGATTCAACCTCTAATTTTCTACTGCTACCCTGTTTATGGTGGCATGAGCGATACATGGCGATTGAAATTCGAATCGTTATTTCTGAAAGCAAAATTCATTGTCAAAAATCGTAAAAAATGGCCAACTTTCACAATACGACTGAAAAGAAAAATTGTTATTGACGTCTTCAAATCGTTACATTTCGAAACTGATGGGAAATATGTTATGATCAACCACTCGATAAACACTCGAGGAAAGAACTGTTCACTTCGGCTCCCATCAATTAAATCTGAAGCTGGGAGGAAATTATCATATTATCAGGGAGCAGTTATTTTTAACTCCCTACCTGTTAGTATTAGGAAAGAAACTAATTTTAATTTATTTAAAAAACTAGTAAACAATTATGATTTTTAAACTTTTCTGGTTCATCCACGATGTGGGAAGGAACGGTTGACGCCAACGACACAAACAACACAATTTCCACGTCCTCTCACTGCCAATGTATGGATTGTGTGATGACGTCGTCCGTCGTTTCTTACATCGTGTTTCTTGATATACTTGAAAATTTTTCGCACAAAGTCTTTTACAATATTTTTAATTTTCTCATATATGGTTCTCAATGTTCATTCTCTTAAATTTTTCAATATCCGCGAATTTTTTATTTCTCTCCGTTTAAATCTTACTTCGAAAATTTTATATTTTGTTATTTTTTGTTTTACACAGATCTCTCATTGATAACAGTAACATTTACATATATCCTGTATATATTTACTGACGTAGATAAACCTGTATAAAGATGAATAATAATAATAATAATAAAAAGATGCACAGAAAAATAGACCAATCCAATCACATGTGTATGTACAATAGCTTTCTGATCAATAAAAAACAAAAAATAAAGATCAATCAAATTTTACATTGCTGTTAGCTAGAAGAGATTGAAGTTCATCTATATGCAGCCCTAACGATGCTATATTTAAATGGAGAGCAGATAAATTATTTTCTGGCACTTTTATATTGTTGAGATCGCTCAGGGTGTAGTATTGACTATTGTGATTAGAGGAACCAAAGATGCTTAAGCTACCAATTTCATGAAACATATTCATATTTTGTTCATTTTCTAGATCTAAAGAATCATGAGATGTAATATTCTTACCTTGAAGAGTTAATTTAATTGATTCCTTAGAGCAGCGTGAAAATGGTAATGATTGTGTAATACACCCCACACAACACCATGACAGATTACTATTAAATATTTCCTCATAAGTAATTTTACTGATCCCTTGGCACTTTATGTGAATCCAAAACTTACACACACACAAGGAATGTCTTAATCCAAAAATCTAATAAAATAACTACTATAACGACACACAAATAACTATGTTTCATAAATAAATATCCATATTCCTTCCTAGCAACATTTTTACAAAGTTTTTATGAATGTGTGGGTAAAAGAGAAGCAAGTTTGAGATATACTTATCAATAAACAATAAACTTAAAATAACCAAGAATATTTTACATACAATCGTAGTGCCAGCATTTTATAACCTTCGTTAATACTTCTTGGAACTTTATAAACATCTGTCACAGCCAATAGTAATATTTTTTTCGTAATTTGGCTCGCTTTTTCACAACATACATCCCAACTTCGAACGATGAAGTTTGTTGTGATGAGATGGCGCCAAATTTGATAAATACACAGACCGGAAACTTTCAACAACAAATCGAACGTGCAATATGGCGGTTTCAGCTTTGTTTAGAAATATTTATTTTCTTTATCTTTACTCATGAATTTAGTTCACTAAGTTCAGTAATAACAAGAAAGCCGGGCGGCTTTACAACTGGGGAACTCTTGCTGGAATGTTAATATGGTTTTGTTACTGCGTGACCAGCGGCTAATCAACAGAAATATTTTATCATGAAACGCGAGCCTTTTCATTGACTACTCTAAAGGAATAAAGTTTCGCGACTTATAGGCAAATTTTATTACCATGAAATATGCGAGGTGGTTTGCAAACGTTTATTCCCGCGAAATATTGCGAAGTTAATTCCCGGGTCGAGTTAGTGATTGTACGGAATAATTTATGATCGACGATACCTTACTTAACGAGATTAGTTTTCGCGATTTTCTGCCAAATTCGCGTATATACGACTCCGAGAAAGCGAAAATTAATCTCGTTAAGCTACGTTGTTTCGAAGCCAAAATGGGATTGAGTTAACTTATTGAAGTGTTGTACCTTAGGTGGAATAATTTTCGGGAGGTCAAATATGCAAATTGACTCTTCTCAATTTTTTCGCTTGACGCGAAAATTAATCCACTACTGAAAGTACCATGGCCCGAAATTGTTTTACTGAAATAAAATCAACTTTAGAACTCGTATTATCATCTCGCGAAGTACACTAACTTCTACCTGGCGGGGTAATTCCTTCGTTTTCTTCAACAAAAAAGGAAATGGTTTAAGAAAAAGTAGTTATAGTTATATATACAATGGCTTTTCTTTCAATAAAAAAAGAAAGAGTAGAAAATAACTTGAGCCAAAAATCACCCAAGTTTTCTAATCACTGTCACAAGGACAACTTGTACATAAATGTGTTCTAATGACAAAGGTCGCAACCAGTAGTTATTTAACACGTTGACTCTGGACACCGTAAAACGGACACGCACAATAACAATTCTGCAGCATATGCTGCAGAGTTGTTATTGTGCGTGTGACCATTTTTTCATTGTCCGGAGTCAATGCAAAAAGTAAAGCCCAGCAACCAATTGAAAAAACTTATCTGTAAAGATAAATACTCTATGCTGTCCAAGCCACCAAAAATAAGAACAAAATTATTAAAATAGTATTCTAATACCTAATAAAAAGGGTAGTATCCCAATCAAAGTGTGGTTGGGTACCCAAAATAACCAGAGAAGTCATTAACATTGTGAAGGAGATTTTTCAGATTATTTACAGCTGAAAATACAATAAAAAGTCCCTCCTTGCAATGATAACCGGCGTTATTTCAACTCCTGGAATTTTCTGACAATAAAAATCGCTCCTTTCGATGATCAACAGTTGTTTTAATGCCTGTAAGAATAATTGAATTTGTCTGTTTTCCATTTGTATTTCAGTATTCATTGACTTAAAGTAAATGAACATTGACACGACAAACTGTCAAATAATTAATTTCGAAGCAGTTTTTGAAGCAAATCAAAAACTGCTATCCTACTAAGGGTACATGTGCTCCAAGTAAATTTTTCAAAATCATTGGGGAAAATGTATCGAATCCCAAATGTATATCAAATGCATTTTGTTCGTTTTTTACGAAAGTCGGATCCAAATTAATGAACTGTAAAATCATTAATTACACATGGAAAATGTTTGACCATCGGGACCCCCTGAAGGATATAAACCGAACTAATGCAACATTTAAGTTTAAAGAATTAACAGTCCGAGAAACATTAAAAATCTTAGAATCGACAAATGCATCGAAAGCGGCAGGTCCGGACACATCACCTGCAAGAATTGTAAAGGATATTGCTCCCGTAATTGCAGCACCACTTACGTTCTTAATAAATGCAAGCTTGTTATCTGGCACCTTTCCAACATCAGAGAAAACTGCAAAAATTAACCCTGTGTTTAAAAATGGAGATCGCAGTAATATTGATAATTACCGTCCGATCTCTGTGCTCAACATCCTGTCGAAGACCATCGAGAGAGTCGTTTATAACCAACTAGCTGACTACCTGGAAGAAAACTTCTTCCTGAGCAAACACCAGTATGGCTTCCGCCGGAAACGATCGACTAGTGATGCAATTACCAAACTTACAAATAACATCCGCGAAAACATGGACAAAGGCAAAGTAACAGGTGCCTTGTTTATGGACCTGAAAAAAGCATTTGACACTGTTAACCACAGTTGTTTACTTTACAAACTTCCTTACTATGGCATACTTGGTAAAGAGGTTGATTGGATATCTAGCTACTTGTTTCACCGAAGCCAAATCGTTAACGTTGATGGAGTACTTTCTGAGAAGGAGTTTGTTACCCATGGTGTACCCCAAGGTTCGATATTGGGACCTCTGCTATTTGTCCTTCTTATAAACGACCTTCCGATCCAGCTAAATTACTGCAACGTATTAATGTATGCTGATGACACAGTGATTTATTTTTCACACAAATCGCTAACTGAGATCGAAAAATGTATAAACTCAGATGCTGAAAAAGTGTTCAGATGGATGCAAGATAACTGTCTTATCCTAAACCCAAAAAAAGGAAAAACAGAATTTGTAACATTTACATCTCGATCACGTAACACCCAGATCAATATAACAATCAATAACAATGAAATCCACCAGCCTGCGTTCTACGAATATCTTGGTGTAATCATGGATAGCCATCTAAACATGAGCTCTCACCTTCAACGAATGTACAGGCGGGTTAGTTCAAGGCTCAAAATGCTCAAGAAAGTAAGACATAACATTTCACCAATTGTTGCTGAGAAGATATTCACGTCAATGATTCAACCTCTAATTTTCTACTGCTACCCTGTTTATGGTGGCATGAGCGATACATGGCGATTGAAATTCGAATCGTTATTTCTGAAAGCAAAATTCATTGTCAAAAATCGTAAAAAATGGCCAACTTTCACAATACGACTGAAAAGAAAAATTGTTATTGACGTCTTCAAATCGTTACATTTCGAAACTGATGGGAAATATGTTATGATCAACCACTCGATAAACACTCGAGGAAAGAACTGTTCACTTCGGCTCCCATCAATTAAATCTGAAGCTGGGAGGAAATTATCATATTATCAGGGAGCAGTTATTTTTAACTCCCTACCTGTTAGTATTAGGAAAGAAACTAATTTTAATTTATTTAAAAAACTAGTAAACAATTATGATTTTTAAACTTTTCTGGTTCATCCACGATGTGGGAAGGAACGGTTGACGCCAACGACACAAACAACACAATTTCCACGTCCTCTCACTGCCAATGTATGGATTGTGTGATGACGTCGTCCGTCGTTTCTTACATCGTGTTTCTTGATATACTTGAAAATTTTTCGCACAAAGTCTTTTACAATATTTTTAATTTTCTCATATATGGTTCTCAATGTTCATTCTCTTAAATTTTTCAATATCCGCGAATTTTTTATTTCTCTCCGTTTAAATCTTACTTCGAAAATTTTATATTTTGTTATTTTTTGTTTTACACAGATCTCTCATTGATAACAGTAACATTTACATATATCCTGTATATATTTACTGACGTAGATAAACCTGTATAAAGATGAATAATAATAATAATAATAAAAAGATGCACAGAAAAATAGACCAATCCAATCACATGTGTATGTACAATAGCTTTCTGATCAATAAAAAACAAAAAATAAAGATCAATCAAATTTTACATTGCTGTTAGCTAGAAGAGATTGAAGTTCATCTATATGCAGCCCTAACGATGCTATATTTAAATGGAGAGCAGATAAATTATTTTCTGGCACTTTTATATTGTTGAGATCGCTCAGGGTGTAGTATTGACTATTGTGATTAGAGGAACCAAAGATGCTTAAGCTACCAATTTCATGAAACATATTCATATTTTGTTCATTTTCTAGATCTAAAGAATCATGAGATGTAATATTCTTACCTTGAAGAGTTAATTTAATTGATTCCTTAGAGCAGCGTGAAAATGGTAATGATTGTGTGATACACCCCACACAACACCATGACAGATTACTATTAAATATTTCCTCATAAGTAATTTTACTGATCCCTTGGCACTTTATGTGAATCCAAAACTTACACACACACAAGGAATGTCTTAATCCAAAAATCTAATAAAATAACTACTATAACGACACACAAATAACTATGTTTCATAAATAAATATCCATATTCCTTCCTAGCAACATTTTTACAAAGTTTTTATGGCTGTGTGGGTAAAAGAGAAGCAAGTTTGAGATATACTTATCAATAAACAATAAACTTAAAGTAACTAAGAATATTTTACATACAATCGTAGTGCCAGCATTTTATAACCTTCGTTAATACTTCTTGGAACTTTATAAACATCTGTCACAGCCAATAGTAATATTTTTTTCGTAATTTGGCTCGCTTTTTCACAACATACATCCCAACTTCGAACGGTGAAGTTTGTTGTGATGAGATGGCGCCAAATTTGATAAATACACAGACCGGAAACTTTCAACAACAAATCGAACGTGCAATATGGCGGTTTCAGCTTTGTTTAGAAATATTTATTTTCTTTATCTTTACTCATGAATTTAGTTCACTAAGTTCAGTAATAACAAGAAAGCCGGGCGGCTTTACAACTGGGGAACTCTTGCTGGAATGTTAATATGGTTTTGTTACTGCGTGACCAGCGGCTAATCAACAGAAATATTTTATCATGAAACGCGAGCCTTTTCATTGACTACTCTAAAGGAATAAAGTTTCGCGACTTATAGGCAAATTTTATTACCATGAAATATGCGAGGTGGTTTGCAAACGTTTATTCCCGCGAAATATTGCGAAGTTAATTCCCGGGTCGAGTTAGTGATTGTACGGAATAATTTATGATCGACGATACCTTACTTAACGAGATTAGTTTTCGCGATTTTCTGCCAAATTCGCGTATATACGACTCCGAGAAAGCGAAAATTAATCTCGTTAAGCTACGTTGTTTCGAAGCCAAAATGGGATTGAGTTAACTTATTGAAGTGTTGTACCTTAGGTGGAATAATTTTCGGGAGGTCAAATATGCGAATTGACTCTTCTCAATTTTTTCGCTTGACGCGAAAATTAATCCACTACTGAAAGTACCATGGCCCGAAATTGTTTTACTGAAATAAAATCAACTTTAGAACTCGTATTATCATCTCGCGAAGTACACTAACTTCTACCTGGCGGGGTAATTCCTTCGTTTTCTTCAACAAAAAAGGAAATGGTTTAAGAAAAAGTAGTTATAGTTATATATACAATAGCTTTTTTTTCAATAAAAAAAGAAAGAGTAGAAAATAACTTGAGCCAAAAATCACCCAAGTTTTCTAATCACTGTCACAAGGACAACTTGTACATAAATGTGTTCTAATAACAAAGGTCGCAACCAGTAGTTATTTAACACGTTGACTCTGGACACCGTAAAACGGACACGCACAATAACAATTCTGCAGCATATGCTGCAGAGTTGTTATTGTGCGTGTGACCATTTTTTCATTGTCCGGAGTCAATGCAAAAAGTAAAGCCCAGCAACCAATTGAAAAAACTTATCTGTAAAGATAAATACTCTATGCTGTCCAAGCCACCAAAAATAAGAACAAAATTATTAAAATAGTATTCTAATACCTAATGAAAAGGGTAGTATCCCAATCAAAGTGTGGTTGGGTACCCAAAATAACCAGAGAAGTCATTAACATTGTGAAGGAGATTTTTCAGATTATTTACAGCTGAAAATACAATAAAAAGTCCCTCCTTGCAATGATAACCGGCGTTATTTCAACTCCTGGAATTTTCTGACAATAAAAATCGCTCCTTCCGATGATCAACAGTTGTTTTAATGCCTGTAAGAATAATTGAATTTGTCTGTTTTCCATTTGTATTTCAGTATTCATTGACTTAAAGTAAATGAACATTGACACGACAAACTGTCAAATAATTAATTTCGATGCACAGAAAAATAGACCAATCCAATCACATGTGTATGTACAATAGCTTTCTGATCAATAAAAAACAAAAAATAAAGATTGGGCCAAAAAATCCCCAAAAAACAAAATCTAAACCTAGGTAACAAGTCTCCATAGAATTTTATTCATTGCCAGCAATCGAAAATATTCTCTGTAGAGATGGCCTTGTATGCTTTCCAAACCACAGTTTAATGGTCGGACACTATCTGTGGTCGAGTGTTTAGAGTATGATATTCAGCTAGTAAAAACTGAAAATTATACTTAACACTCCTCCACAGGGATGTTGGACTTATATTAGAGCTTAAAACGTTGATTAACAAGTCTTTTTTAATTTTTTATAAAAGCTCTTTTCGTTCTCAAGATATTCACATAGAATTTCAGATTTAGTTATGCTGCATATATATTATGATGTCATATTTAAGTAATAGCAAATTTTGACATTTTCTGTCATCAGTAATTTTAGACCTGTTAAGGGATGTGCATTCCAACTTTATCAATGCATAGGTATTATAAAGGTGAATTGATTAACATAATTTTTTTGCCAAAATGACACTCGTTTGCTTGGGTTCCCTTGCTGTCAAAGATGTCCACAGTAAAAAAAGTAAAAATAACTCTTATAAAACCTTTTTCGAAAACAATAAACTTAATAGCAGAAAGGTCTGGCAAGGTATTAAAACAATTATTAACACTAAAACAACTAAAAACCAAATGTCAGAAACCATAAACATCTCTAATAAACCAAACACTGATCCTCTAAAGATTGCAAATGCTTTTAATGACTATTTCTCAAATATTGCTTCTAAAACAAAATCAAAAATAAAGAGAGCAGAGTGTCCTGAAAATTTCTTACGCAATAAGAATGATAGATCTATTTTCTTAAAACCTACTACACCAAATATAATCTGAAAGATCATACAAGCCCTCGATAACAATAAAGCAAATGGCCCTGCAAGCATTCCTACTAATATAATAAAATTATAGCACCATCCATTAGTGGAATCCTCAGTGATATAAAAATCTTTCATATCAAACAGGCATATATCCAAACTACTTAAAGGAATGTCATATTACTCCTGTATTCAAAAAAGACTGTAAGCTCACAATATCCAACTATCGTCCAATGTCTCTACTCTCCAACATCAACAAAATATTCATTCACGTATCTATCTCTTCCTAGAGGAATCAAAAATTCTCAATAGATTACAGTTTGGATTTAGAGAAAAATATAGTAGTTCCCACGCACTATTAAAATGAAGCAATACCATCTACGATTTACTCGACAACGATAATTTTGCATCTGGTGTTTTTTTAGATCTTCAGAAGGCCTTTGATACTTTTGAGCATAGCATCTTAGTCAATAAGTTAGCACACTATGGTATTCGTGGAATTGTCAATAAACTGCTACTCTCTTACTTAAGTGATAGGACTCAATTGGTAACTGTCAAGGAAAGAAAATCAGAACGCAGCAAAGTTATTTATGGAGTTCCTCAAGGATCCGTTCTTGGACCGCTCTTATTCCTGGTATACATCAACGACATGCAATATGCAATCAAATACTCTACTATGTTCCATTTTGCTGATGAGAAGTCTTTTGAATAGTAAAAAATCTCTTAAGAAGTTGAACAAGGAAGTTAATCATGATTTAAAGCTAATAGGCTTATGGCTCAGAGCTAATAAAATCAGCCTTAATGCCAAAAAAAACAGAAATCATACTTTTTAGACCGAAATACAAAGACAATCACTTTAAAAATCTTAACTTCCGACTAAGTGGTCAAAAACTACAATTGGTTTCCAAAGTAAAATACCTTGGGGTGGTTTTGGATGAATGTCTAACATGGGGGACTCACATTAAACAAATCTTACCAAAACTAAGTAGAGCTAATGGTCTTCTCGCGGAAATTAGACATTCTGTATCTAAAGAAACATTAATAAGTATTTATTATGCTATATTTCACTCGAATCTTACGTATTCTTCTATTGTATGGGGTCAAAATCCCACTGAGCTTAGATCTAAACTTGGTATTCTTCAAAACAAAGCACTAAGAATCATAAATTTCAAGGAAAGGCGGGAACATGCAGATCCACTGTATAAGGTCTGTGAGATACCTAAAATTGAAGATTATATCAAAATACAAAATTGCTTATATTGTCTCAACCATCTGAACAATAAGTTACCACATGCTCTCGAAGATCTTTTATCTAATAAAAAACATCACTCACATGTCACCAAGTCTTATAAATTATTTAATATACAAAGAACTGCATCGATCACCTACGGCTCAAACTCAAGTGCCTGCAAAATTGCCAAGACATGGAATAGTATCATACCGAAAATGAACATTAATAACACTGAACTTTCTGTATCTCAAATGAGATCAAAATGTAAAGAGTACCTCATAGCTAAATACAAATGATTGGTTATTTTTCTTCATAGAATCATACAATCTACCCAAGGGTTGGGAGGGTAAGTACAGGTAACATTTTTTTTTTTTTTTTTCCTTTGTATCCTATTATTTTTCATCTTCTCTCCCTTTTGGTATTTTATTATTACTCTTTTCTTCCTTCAACCCAAAATAATATCCATATCTGTTTTGAGATATTTATGTATTATGAAGTTGCCACACCATGTTTTGCTTCTTCTACCAGGTAGTCATAGCCTACTAGCCCTGTTAATATATGACCTCCCTTCGCAATATAACTTCTTTCTATTGTTTACGGACTAAATATATATTGTGCCATATATTGAGGCATTTATTATCTTTCTACATAGTCAGATAATGTATGAACGTGTAAACCTCTATTGCGTAAAATAAATTTTACTTACTTACTTACTCACTTACTTACTTACTCACTTACTTACTTACTTACTTACTTGCTCTAGTATATCGCCTGATAGGCTCAAATTGAAATCCTACAACATTTTCCCTGTTGCTCATTTTTTTTTTTTTTGCTTCACAACTTCTGGGTATTGAAATTGAATGATGATTTCTCAACCGAAGTTAGTATTCATTTTCAAAGAGTACCGGTGATCGGGGAGTTACAAATTCAGTAAGTTGGGGAGTTACGGAGGGGGAGTTGGGGAGTTAGGGAAGCACTTCATGGAAGGATCCATATAGTCTGTGAATATGCC
This sequence comes from Hydractinia echinata, assembly GCA_030067915.1. Classification (NCBI taxonomy): domain Eukaryota; kingdom Metazoa; phylum Cnidaria; class Hydrozoa; order Anthoathecata; family Hydractiniidae; genus Hydractinia; species Hydractinia echinata. The sequence goes on from JASGCC010000030.1 coordinate 1,448,727, forward strand.
GTATCCGACATTATCGTATTCTTCCCCCGACGACAACGGCATCCGACACACGACGTTAAGCAATTTATCAACGTCGTAATGTTGTTAATACATACTACTGCCTAGTGTAATATCTTTGTAATACACAGTAATATACTGTAGTACTTATTAGTATGCCGTGTTCTACACTGTATTACTTTGTAGTATATTCAGTAATACACTGTAATACCTTGTAGTATTCGGTAATATACTGTAATACCCTGTAGTATTCAGTAATACACTGTAATACTTTGTAGCATTCGGTAATACACTGTAATACCTTGTAGTATTCTGTAATACACTGTAATACCTTGTAGTATTCGGTAATACACTGTAGTACGTAGTACTGTAATATTTTGTAGTATTTGGTAATACACTGTAATACTTAGTAATATACTGTAATAGACGTAATAGATCTTTTACGGTTGCGCAAAGCATCCTGGGTAATCAGTACGACAAAATACAACAGCGCAGCTAGCAGCGATGCGAAGTTTATGTGGTGGTGTGGTTTTCCTGTTTATACAAGTTTTTAATCAATTCTTAGCTATATATTTTACACAAAAAAACGATAATTAAAAAAGTTAAATCAAGCGAGGGTGATGGCTTCGGCTGAAGATATTGAATGTTTGCAGAATTTTTTAGAACTTTCTAAAGCTGAACTTCAATTTTTCCTTTCCCAGCGTGGGCTTCCAACATCTGGATCACATGGAACGTTGGCTGCAAGAACTCTGATTGCTCATGAGCAAAAAGTAGAAGTAAAAGCCACTGCTGAATATACAATTTGCTTCTGCGTAACATGCGAGAAGACATTTGATTCAGACGAAGAGCTGACTTGGAATGTTTGGAAGGGTAAGTCAGTTTAAAATAACTGAAACAAATACCCTTATTTGGTTGGTTCGTTTTTAACGTAATTTCGAACGTTTTCTTCTCCCTTCGAAATTTGAACTGTACATTCTAATTTAAGTAGTTGTGGAGGAAAATTTGCCATTGGTATTCCATCTAATCATGTGCAAAATTTGATTGTTGTTTCAAAGACGAGAATAGATTTCAGCTATAAAATGGCTACTGACCGGTTTTGACCCTCCCCTGTAAAATACAAAGCCATTTGTCAGGGCACAGACCTCACAAGCTTGTTCTGTACTTTTGAGCTCGGGCTTTGTATTTCACAGTACGTTATCAAAACCGGTCAGTATTTGTTTATTAATGATTATGTAATTAAGATGCCAGCTATCGTTCAAAGTGTTTCCCCTCCTTGAAGGCTTGAAATGCATAAAAAACTGTCAATTTTGAATTCCAGCTTGTATTGATGCTTTCGGTGTGGTAAAGTAGCTGTATATTTATTTTTACTATAAAGCCAATGTTTAGCTAGCTACTAATAAAAAGCCTGTAATTAGTAAGTTAAAAAGAACACCCACTGTGCAGAATGATAAAAGATAAATGGGCTGTGGTATTTCTTTTTAATAAACTTCATTGTATTTTTTAATAAACTACATTCAAGATAAAACTATCATGACTTCTTTTATTCTGAACTTCTGGTAACCAATTAAGTAAAACAAGAAGCTAAGTAACCTCAAGATTTCCTCCTTTAAACAAACCAGGGTTTCAAATAACCTGCTAAAACACAGCAGTTTGCAACACAAACAAAAACACGAACAACCATACCATCCTCTCATAAATTAAAATAAATTCATAAACCCACGGAAATTTCTAATCAAATGTCTACAACCCCCTAAAAAATAACCTGGCATTTTACATGTAGGCTGACAAAAGTTTAACAGGATGTCAGAAACAAAACAATAAAAAATAACTTAACACACACGCTTTAACTTCTGAAAAAAAATTATTCCACTTGTCATATTGCACGTGGTCCCCTTGTAAAGTTTACAGGAAATGTGAAAAGAATTATACTCTATGGGCATAAAAATACATCACACTATCCTGCAAAAGTTCAAGTCTTTGAAAGATTTGTAGGTAGCTAGCTAGCTTGTTAATCATAATTCGTGCTCATAAAAGAAGAGAAGTTTGGAAACTAAGGTAGCTAGCTATAGATAATTAAAAAAGAGGAATAACAACATAAGTCATAGGTTAGAGCTAGCCATGGGGGATGGGAAGAGTAGGCTTTGGAGGTTAACATTAGCTAGCTAACAGTAGCTATAAGACACCCAGTTAAATATATTTAAACTGGGAACACTTAGCTAAAACTAAAGCTAGCTATTTATGCTTAGAAAAACACATTATAAAGAGAAACAATAGTAATGTAAAAATAATAACATTACAGTGAGTTCAACAAACCAAATTTTTCTGTTTGTTAGTCAGCTAACAGCTTTATGTAGCATTTTGAATTTTGTTAACGTCAGCAACTCATCCACAAAAAAAATTAGAACCTTGTTTTCACGTTGCGTCTATTGTGTAGAGCTTAAAATGCTGATCAAGAAAATGTATATGATCATGTGGTTTTGATAAGCGGTTAATGAGATAAAGGGTTTAACAATTTTGCTGACGTCAGCAAATGAAATTTGTATACCTGTTGCCTTCATCGTATAGATCTTAAAACGCTGATCAAGAAAATGTATAGGATCATGTATCTTTGACAAACGGTTGCAGTGATATTGGGGTTTGAAGGTTTTTTAATGACGTCATCAACCCGTTCATTCCGAAACGGATTTGGGGACACAGGTTTCGGAAAATTACCCAAATTGGTCCTAGGTGATCCCTAGTTACCCATGCGGTAAAAAATCATTGACGTCACCACCTCGTTTCCAAGTTATTTGGCCTCAAAGTTTTAAGTGCACTGTAATGGCTTCATTAATTTAATATAGGACGTTGACGTTAGAGTAGTGTTATTGACTTCACGCCGTAACGTCAGGAAATTTAACATTTCAGACATACCTTTTTCGGCGACATCAAAGGAAAATGAAGACATCCACTTTGCCTGTTAGAGAGACACGGGACTGATGTTATTGTAGACAATGATGGTTTCCCAGTTGTTGGTTGCATGTCTTTCTTTTGAGTGGTGATTTATATGTTATTATTCTTCTTAATGGCATATCCAACACCCTCTTAGACTGTGGAGAAGACTAATAACCCATCATCAAAGTGGGATGTGGATTATTGAATGCTGGCTTCCTGTCAATAAAATGATCAGAACACACACACACTTCTCAAATTTGACTGTGAATAGATGGTTATAGTTACTTTAGACTGGTACGATTTATCTTTTTTTTCAATATAGCATTGGCTATCGGTTGTCTTTTCAGAAATGGAAAAGGATGCAGCCTGAAAGGAAAGCTGAAATATTGAGGTATGGGAAAATATCTATAAAAATCATGGGATGGCTCAAAACGTTTGACTCATTGATGGTATCACAACACTTTGCTGATAATAGTAGTTATCAAGATAGGATGGGTAATCACTCGTAAGGTTTTTCAAACCTACAAGAACTCCTCGCAACTTTGTGGATTTTACCAGCTGTATTTACTATGACTGCATCTAATAACAGCACAGGTTCTGCCACACTTTTCTGTTTCCACAAGATGGTACCAAAACAAACCCAGTGGAACAGTGGCTAAAGCTTGGGAAGGAAAAACTCATCCTTGCAGCTAATTCCTTCAAAATTGCTGTCCACTTGTCCAAACCGGTTGAACAGAGGTTTGTAAATTAGTTGAAGTGGGAGCATTGTCCATATTTTTACGATATTATATATCTGAGGAATAAAAAAAGGGCACGGCATGATTGACATAACTTAGGCATAACTAAGGATCATTGGGCCTTGTTTAATGAAATAGGTATTCAGAAGTATAGATTCCATTGCAATTACAGTGGGACCACTCATCACAAGAATTGCATAAAATGGCATGTCCGTTGTTTTTAACTGGTTTTCCACACACACTACAGGGAAACTGTATCATTTACACTTAAACAGAAAAAGTAACACAAATAATAAATCGACAAAAAGTTCTGATGAAAGTAAAAGCGATCACAGAAAATGAGGAAAAAAGAGAAGATAAAAACATCTACTTGCAAGAATTACTCCTGACACCATTTTAAACTGGAGTTATTACGATAGCAGAGGAGCAGTGATGGGGCCGTCAAGATCGTACCCTTGGAACATCTCTCCTAACTGGGATCTATTAAAGATCAAAATTGAAGAGGCGTCCAGGGCCTCAATCTTGACAGTCCCACCAGTGAATCAGAACTAGAGATAAAGACTATCACTGTTTAACATATGCACATTGTACCAGGAATTCCATGAAAAAAACAACACGCATGATTCTATATTTGAGAATTTGCGCGTGCAATTTTTTAATTTTTATTATTCACTTATGGAGTGGTTTAAAAGTGTTAAATATATTAACGAAACACATTACTTTGTCGTTAGAAGTAACCTACAGCAAATATATACAGCAGGAATACATGACAAAGAGAGGGCCATGTCGTACCATGTTGTATTCACTGCAATCATCTACTATTTTGTTTGCCGTATCAATCCGCCCCTCAACATGGCAGCAGACTATCTTTTCACGGCAGGTTACATTTTCTCTGTAACGATTGTGTTTTTTACTAAAAGACATTCTCCAGTTCCATTTCGATCTTTTGCTCCATACAATTCTTTTTTTCTGGGGCAAGATGCATTTGCATTGATGTTTTAAAACAGATGATCATTCCAATTTCTTTTTAAAAAAATTTATAATTTGTTAGGATTTGTGCATATGTTTACAAAATCAAGATTTTTAATTTTAAAAATGTTACCACAAGATTTTTAGTTGTGTAAATTCTCTGTGATCTGCTGTTATAAGACCAAAAAAATAACTTTTTGAGGAAAATGATGATAATTGGTATAATTTTCATATAAAAATTGATTCTTTCCAGGATACAATTTCTGGCAACAATAACTTACACTGTTGAACGTCATAATACTTAATACAGGCATTCATTGGAAAGCCATGCTATTAATAGTATACATTAAATGGAAATTTGCTATTAAAAAGTTTAAATTGATATGTTTTTTTCAGTTGTCTGCTGAATAATAATTTTATAAAAAAATTTAAAAAATATTTTTTTGAGGAAAACGTTAGTTTTTAAAATCTGATGTGGTGGAAGTTCCAAAAGAGCTGGCACATTTGTATTTATTTTTGAAAAAAAGAGGCAGTGTACGTCATCTTTTCAAAGATATCTGAGTTAAGCATATAATTAACTTTCTGTAGCCTGAGCTAGATTGAATTTTGTTAACTAATTATTTTTAGTAAGCTTATTTTTTAAAGCAAGACGAAAAGTGCTGTGTACTCACTTAGTAGTAAGAATACTTTGTCTTAAAAAGTTATTTTTTTCTTTTATGATACATTTATCTTTGACATCTATGTTAACATGCTTTATTAAATAAAATACCAGTTTTGCCACTTGAAATACAATTGCTCAGAAGATATTTTTTGTCTTGTATGAAAGAAATTTGTGAATACCTTAAGGCAAGAAATTCTATTGTTCTTTGCTCACGTGATCATTATTGGGAAATCTTTTCTTCTTTAATGTTAGATGTGGCCATGCTGGCTTTATGCTCATTGGTTGATTTTAATTCGGGTTTGCACTGAAAATTATTATATAAAAAACTCATTTTAATATCTCGAAGAAAACTTAGTTAACTAGGCTAGACATGTCTGAAATCTGTACAATCCTTGTTAAATTGAGACAGTGTAGAGATGCTGCTAATTTGATACCATAATTATTCAAATAAGTAGTCAAATTTTTATTCAGTATATTGAATTTCAGGAGGGACATATTATATGTACAGGTAATATTGCCAGTTGAAATACCCCTAAGTTGAAGTGAGCTAATTTCCTACCTGAAGGCTTTAATGTGACTTATGCTGAAAAATTGAACAAGCAACACCCAATTTTTGAAAATTTTACGACCCGTTTCAATTATTACCACCCCTCATATTAAAACAAAGTCGTGGAGTGGTGGGATTAGTTTTACAGTGTAATGATTTTAAAAACTAGGTAAATTTCTGTTGTTTTAATTTAATGATGATGCACAATGTTTTTATTGTTCACAACTCTTCTTGGGATTTTTCTGTTCTAATTTATACTTTGTTTTTTATGTTAATCAATTTGGTGGTAATGGCAGTGTGGTTTGATTTTGCTTCTTTACCTTTTTTTTGTATTTCTAATGCAGGTAAAACCCAAAATAACTTTGGTGATAATGATTCTTGGAAGAGTGGGATAAGGAAGTTTTCTGGTAACAAAATTAGTTTTCTGTAAATGCTGATACTATGTGTGAACTTTTGTATTTCTATGTTATGTTATTTAAAAAATATTTCCATTGTTGTAAAACCATGAAAGTTATTGGTTCGAATCCAATCCGTCTTTAAAAGGTGGTAGTTCAAATGGAAGAACAACATGGTGTGCAACAAACAATAATGCAAATCAATTCAAAAATTTTTACAAACAAAAGTTTCAAGAAAGGAGGTAACTACAAGAAAAGAAAGAAAGTAGGAAATTTTTTAATTTACTCGGGATACACGTTTAGTTATTCAGGTTTTGCTGAGCTATGGCAGTAACTAGTTGCAATGTGGAAATCAAATCCAATAAGTAAAATTTAGTTAAAAAATAATTTTTTGAGGAAACTAATTTATCACACCGCAGTTTGTAACATGTAATTGGTAATAATGTAATAATGTAATTGGTTCTAGAAGCTTCAAAGGTGGATATGTTTTGGATAAGGTAGAAGATTGGATTAATGAATTAAAGATGCTGAGTAAAATTGCTAAAACAGAGTCGCAAGGGGCATAAAGTTGTTTTATCAACAAGCATAAATTAACGTACTGTATGCGAACATACCACACATATATAATTATTGGAAGAAGTACTCGTAGTTATTGAATTCGAATTAATACCAGCACTGACGGGAGGTATTAAAGTAAACAAAAACGAGAGACAACTGCTGTCACTCCCGATTAAACTTGGTGGTCTTGAAGTACCAATATTCTAAAACTTATCACAAATAACTGAATATCTTGGTAAACAAATAAAACAACAGACTCGACAATATGAAGAAGATCCAGAATTGAAACAAAAGAAAAACCAATCATACAAAATAAATTGCTAAGATTAGTGTCATTCTCGATCATGTCAGAAATCAAATGAGTAAGCAGGAAATCAGACTGAACGATATCAACCAGGAAGCAGTGTATCTAGTTGACTGACTACCTTCAAGGAACGAGGGATACACAATTAACAAGCTATGCTTCTGGCTCTGATTCGAATTTCAAGTTCACAATTGATCATGCTTTGTCATGCAAAAAATGTGGCTTCGTTTCGCTTAGACAATGAAATCCGTAATGTCACGGGGATGTAACTAAAAGAAGTTTGTCATGATGTACGTATTGAACCGTGTCTACAACAGTTACCTGGTGAGCCATTCAACGAGTGGACAGCGAATGTTTCTCAGGAATCGAGAGTTATGTATGCACAAGAGGTTTTTGGAACACTGGTCAAATGGCATTTTTAGATGCTAAGGTGTGCTACCAAAAGCATATGATGTAAATAAAAGGAAAAAAAAGAGAAATTACAATAAACTTATTTTGCAAGTAGAGCATGAAACTTTAACGCCACTACCGATATCCGTGTGTGGCGGAATGGGTCGCGTGTGTTGAAAGTTCTATACTCGGCTTTCCGAAATGATTTCTGAAAAGCGTAAACATCATTTTTCAAAAATTTCAGCATGGATAAGACGTAACATTTGTTTTGCGCTTATCAAGTCTATATGCATATGTGTTCGAGGTAGTCGTTCAGTCTTTTCATCTAACCTTCTCGCATCTCTGTCAGTGGATCCTAAAGTAGTTCTGCTACCTTTATATATCATACTTATGTCGACATCACCAGAATAGCATTTTTCTTTTAATAAAGCGGCGATATTTCGCTATAGAAACAGACCAACAAATTATTTTATTGCAATGTATGTACAGTTGACTCTCTCTAATCCGAATCTCAAGGGGGATAACTTTTTTTTCGGATTACAGAGAGATCCGGATAGTAGAAAATCTCTCTAATTCGAATTTCCAGGTTTCAAGGGTGAAAATTCGTATAAGAGAGAGAAATCGAACTTTTTTGAAAAAAATAAAAAGGTGAGAAATAAAAACGAATAAGTAAGTTTGAACGAAAATAAAAGAACTCACTGACTTGCGATTTCTTGCGATTTCTCTTTGTATTCAAACATCAAAACATTCGAATTCGACAGAGATTCAAATTACGAAAAACAAAAACATTCGAAAGTGTTAATGGTATATTTACACTTAAAAATTCGGATTATAGAGAGAATTTAGCCGAAGGGACCTGAAAATTAGTTCGGATTATAGAGGTTTTCGGATTACAGAGATTCGGATAGTAGAAAGTAAATTATGAGAGTTTCTTAAGGAAAATTGACGGTGTCTTTTAATTTGTTCGGATTATGGAAAGATTCGGATAATAGAGATTCGGATTAGAGAGAGTCAACTGTATATACGTTTTAATTAAATATAATGTTCAAAAAGGAAATGACCATAAAAAAAAATTTGTAACATACTGTGTGCTTCTATGCTACCTTCGTGTAGTATGGATGGAGCATGATGACAGGTCTATTCAGAGCAATACGCTAACTATCTTGTGAACTGCCTTAGTCTATTAGAATTACTAAAACCTTTTAGAAATAACTCAACAAATTTTACTGTTTTGCAAAAAAATGCTAGAGTACTATTTCTTTTTAGGAGTCGAAATACACCCAATATTAGCTAAATCAAATTCTATTCATACTGTTATTAACTAATAGCTATTTTCAACCGGTTATTATGAGAAAGTCGAAAGTAGCGTTCAATGGCTAGAGAGCCTTAAGAACGGGCCTTGTACAGCACAATATAACTTAACTTCGTAGCAACCATATCGTCGCTATAAAGTAGACAAGTAACATTGCCGGTAAAACGTGAAAGATGCAGTCATAACTCAATTTTATTTAGGTAGTTCCACTATATTAATAACTATGTTCCTCCGAATAGTTTTTCTAACAGCTACGAACAAAAAAAGTCCATATACAGTTTTATCATTTTTGTCATGAGGTTTTAGTTTTAAAAATATTGAAAGTTCAAAATCACATTACACTGCTTCCTATAAACAGCAAAAAAAACATGACACACATAAGTATTTTTCTAAAATATCGTTTTTATTTGTGTATGGATAGTTATCCAAATCTACTGCTTGTTTCAATATCTCTCTTTTGATAGATGTATGGATAGGTGTCCCACATTCCTCCATTCTTACTGCGTTGAATAAAGTATTCCGTGAATTGAGCTGTTAGAACATTTAAGGTTGGCGTGCTAAATATTTTAATTCGCGCGAAGGGTAAGTTCAAAAAATGCGTTTTTCAAATGATGCATGTATATTGATAAAATCTCTATTTTTATAAGGTATGGATGGATCTCTCATTTTCTTGGTTGTTTACTGAGTAGAACTAATTTTGTATACACAGATCTGCTAGGACATGTGTATGTTTTTCCGCCTGAAGGTATTTTGCAAAATATCCTTTTAATATTGTATGGTGGTATGGATCGGTCTCCCTTGTTCCTGCTTCTTACTGAGTGGAATAAAGTCTTCCCGTGAATTCACATGCTAGGACATCTGATATTATCGCGCGTGCTTGTTATCTGAGTGGAATGAAGTGTTTTTAGACATATCTGGTAGGGTCTTCTTCTTGATTGCTTCTTTGTGGTGTAGAATAAAGTTTCGCTTTTGATTCGCTTACTAGCTAAATCTCCTTTTTAGTAGTGTATGGATGGATATCTAACATTTTATTCAGCGTGAAAGGCAACTTCCAAAATTCTCATTTTAAATGATGTATGGATGGGTCTCACACTCTCGTGCCTGTTTTCTGAGTGGAATGAAGTATCTTCTCGAATTGGCCGACCAAGAGATTTAATACTTCACCTTTCGCGGTAGCGTTTTTATCAGATCTCTTTTAGGTTGTATGTCAGGATCTTTTGCTCCCTTGCCTGTTTACAGAGTAGAAGAAAGGTTTTTTTATTCGCTTGCTAGAACATTGAACATTTCATTTGGTGCGAGCTTCTTCCTCCAAGGTGCGAGAGAGCTTTAACAAAATCTTTGATGTATGCACATGCAATGATATACGCACGCGTGTGCTACTCGCCCTTTCGATTTTTGAGTAGAAAAAAGTGATCGTTGGACCGTTTTTTTATTCTGTTTCTTTTTTCTATATTGCGTAAGGTTATTCCCCAAAATACTTTTTTTAATGATGAATTGATAGGTTTCGCTACTTGTCTAATTGTTTTTTAATCAGAATAAGCTTTGCCTTGTTTTAGCTTCAGAAGACATTCAATATCGTATTTATTGCGGGAATGGTTTCCTAAATTTTGTTTTCAGTATTGTATGTGTAGGTATGGATGGGCTTGGCTACTTGCCTAAATATTTACCCTAATAGGACATACTTTCCCAATTACTTAATTCAATTCGCTTGCTTGTGTACTGACTAGAATAAAGTTTCCCCTTGCTTTTTTGTACAGCATGCGTTTCCGAACAAACTCGTTAAAATTTAGAACAGTTGTACACGTTTCATGTGATCAAAAAACGACCTTAAATGTTAATCGAGATATTTAGTAGGCCTTTGCGTTTTAATTCTCAGTATTTAACCAGAATTTTAAATTTTGTTTAAGGATGCATTTCACTTGCAAAATGAAATGCATACGGTATGGATGGATGCGTTGTTTTATGAATGACAAGCATATGCCATAACCCATTGGGTAATTCATTACTCTGCAAGTAATAAAAGAGACACAGTTACATTAATACATGCAGTCATGCTGCCGAGCATAGTGATACATACTAACTTTTTGTAGGCCCTTCCCTGGCCTCTTCCCAGGTTAACTTGTGTTATGTTATATAAGTACAACGTCGTCCGTAGCGAGTTTATAATAATACAACCTCGTCTCTGGCTATAATCGCTGTTGCGATGTCAGAAAAATACAACTAGTAACTTTTTAAACGTCCTGGATATTTACGTTACACTTTAATAAGGGACATTAAATTAACGTGAATTTTTAAAAAATCTGGCTAAAAAGCGAAAATAGCCGAATACCAGTTGGCTGCAACAAAGTTTTAAAATAGGTGGCTACACCCTTTACTTTAATAAAAACTTTGGCGAAAGTCTAAAGTTTGTTAATTCAAGGAGACAACAGTTTCAATAAACCTGTAATACTTAGCTAGGGTTTTTAGCTCACAATTAATTTTGTAACAACAAGCTTTATGATGTGTTTTTATTTGAAGTGACATTGAATTTTGTGAATTCCACGTAAATTATGTCTATTGTTGTAAGACTATGAAAGTTATTGGTTCGAATCCAATCCATCTTTAAAAGGTGGTAGTTCAAATTGAAGAACAACATGGTGCTGCAGTAATTAGTTTCATACTGCAACAAACAATAATCCAAATCAATTCAAAATTTATAATTCATACAGTAATACACTTATTCTGTCTTTTTGTGTGCAAAATTGCGGTGTAATAGAATAAGCTCCATTAATCTCGCCCAAAATCTACAAAAAAATCGAAGGTTCAATTCGATATCCGCGGTATTTTAATTATTTTTAATTGCCATTGATAATAAGAACCGCCGTACGCTTTGTTACCCAGTCTTTTGTAACCACATCATCAAGTTCTATCCATGCCAGTACCGATAAGTAACGATATGGAGGAGATTCTTATTTATTTTTTGCCGCTTTTTTAAAATGGAAACAAATCAGAAATTTAAGCTCTTTCGAATTTTTCTACCGTGATTAATGGTTCGACAACGAAGATTTGAACAGTCAGATTTGAATAGTAAAGTTGTTGGGTTTTGACAAGGTTTAAAATGTTCTCTTTATGACTTTTTTGACTTTAAGGGCTTTGTTTTTACAACATACTCACTATAAAAAACGGACAATATATCGATAATGTAAAATGGATATTATGTCCGTATGCACTGGAATGAACGGGCTTCTAAAAATTGATATATTGACCATCTGTATGAAAAATGGATATAATGAAATATTTTCAGGAGATCCGAGAATCCATATAATATAGAGACCTGGTGACCAGTGTCAGGACGGAGCGCATCGCTGCTGCACTGCAGGGCGCTCCGCGGTTTACGGACTACTGCATCCTTGTACCCCAACCCTCTTCCCTGTTTTCAGACAAGGAAATATAACACTAAGATTTATTTATTTACGTCATCATCAGGTATCTACAAACTTGAGAAGCTGCCGCTTACACTAGACAGCAGAGGCTGTAGCCAGGATACCCAGCTCAACCTTCCACAACATTTCATATCATACTTTATGGCTAGCCTAGTTATTTAAGCTTTCTTTGATAGAGAAAGAAAAAATTGATCATAAAGGCGGGACAACGCTGGGTCTCCTGGCTAAATTTATGGCTAGACAGACTGTAAAACTCGTTTTTTCACAGAACTGTGCGTTTATCTGCACGATAGTCGTTTAGGGGAAGTAGCTAATGTTATTTATTCACAGGTAATCAAGATTCTAATATGAAAGTGGAAAATAATAAACTGCCGTCATTAGCTAGGAGGGGGAGGTGTGGGGGTGGGTTTTGGAGATGGCCAGCCAGTTAAGCGCGTACAAGAGTTATCTTACCTTCTTTCTTGCCTCCAGCGGTGAGTTAGGGGGCCACCAATCCATACTGTGTATTTTACCGTGGTCGCTCACAAACAGAGTTGTTTGCCATGGTATAGACAACCGCAAAAAACTAAATTGCTTAAAAAGGATAACTACCATAACACAGGAACTCACAGTATAGTACTAAACTTGCACAAAGTAGAAGGCTAAGAGTATAAAATATCAATTGTTTAATAACAGTCTATGAAGTGTTCTATAATGGAAGATCATTTGAGACTTAAGTAATCAGAATCAGATAGTTTGTTGGGAAAGTTTGCTGAATATTGTTCCATGATTTAAAAAAATGAACGCTGAGCGAATGTAGATTGAAGGTGGTTGTATATCTACACTAGGTACAGTAGGTAATTTGTGAGTGAAGTGCAGAAGAAGTATATTTCGAGCTAAAAATGGTTCCTTCCTGACCAATATAGTAAATTTCAAAAGGCATAATTGAAACAAGAACGTGTTGAAATTTCAATAAACACATTGAAAATGTGTATGTACTTTTCATGAAACAATCACACAATGGTGCCATGGCGAAAATTTATTTCATGAAATTTAATTTCACTTTTCGAAAGTTTTCTTCAATTCAATTCAATCTTGCAAAGTTTCTATGATTAAAGTAGGTAAGATATATTCTATCATCTGAATATATCTTCTTTTTTCATGAAAAAGATCTAGAGTGGATCTCAACAAAGAATTATCCTGCTAGCAAAATGGGAAAGTTGCTCCGTGAAAAACTTAAAAATAACAACAGCTAGCGAAAAGGACAACGACACCTTATTTCATGGGTAGAAGCAATGCATATAAGGACAAACAAGAAACAAAGAAGGCAGATAATAAAAGGAGAATTGAATTACATAGTATGTAAATCTGTGGAGACGTTGATAAAAATTATAAATGTTGAAAATTATATTGTATGGTATAGTAAAACTTGCGAGCCAATACTGTTTATGTATAAAATAGAAGTAGAGGGTTTAAATTTTACAATTTTTAAATTTTTTAAATTTTACAACGAAGGCTTGATGCTGAAATATTTTGCTCAATGTGTTTTTATTTCTAAATAAATACAGTATTAGGATATGGTTATTAGAATTAGGTAACATACTATATTTTTATCTCAAAATATAAGTCAATTTATTTGCAGATTTTTTCGGCTTGATATTCAAAAAAATTTGTTTGTTATTATGAATTTTGGATAGTGAAACATACTCCAATACGTTTTTGTTGATACATGTTGTGTCATCATACTTTATTTTCTACTTTTTCAGATTTGAAGGAACACATTCCAATTAGCATTGGATTTTTTGGGTAAAATGCCGTCATCACAAAACAGTTCTCAACTATCATGGGTAGACTTCATGAAATGTTATAACACCATTGCGGGGACATTAGTGTACCTCGTGTTGAGTAGAAGTCCCGCGAAGACAGTAACTTCGATTTCCCATGGATGGAAAATACAGGAATTGATGGTAAGTAGAATTGTTGTTACATTTCTTGACACTCCATATATCATGATTTTACAGTCATTGTGAAAACATTCGGATCGAGGTACTGTAGGGTTTAAAAAATAGTGGCAACAACGAAAATGAGCTGTTGAAAAGATGTGAAGAAGAAGTCGGCATACTCAAAAAAAGAAATGTCTAGCTACTTGCTTTTTTACAAAGATATTATGGAATAATTGGAAAATGACATAGATATCAATAGCTCCAACTTATATGCGAATGAGGTATGGTGAATGCTTCTTTTGCCTAATTGTGCTAGTTTATATTTATTTTTTTGGTTTTGTCAAATGTACAGGATTCTTCTTTATTGTGTGCTTCTGATTGGGACATCTTGACAACAGCTGTTGCACTTTTAAAACTTAGGATTAGATATGGTTTCTCAAATGCTTCGCTATGACATTTTTTTTATATTTCAGTGCTTACCAATGGCGAAAAGGTTAATCCTGAAGAGAGGCATAGACATCGCGGAAAGGCAACTGTTGGAAGGGTGTCAGGAATTTGCGGGTGTTATTGCCATTGATTAAAACATATCTGCTATAGACAATGAAGATGATTTGAGCGACAAAAACAGTGACAGTGAAAGCGATTTTTCCCTGTCCGGCTCAGACAGTGACCCGGAATAATGTAGCTTTTATCGTCTGTATTTATTATTTGAACCACCATAGCTCTTTTCCTGGATTACATTTTTTTTTAAGATTTAGTATCGTATCCGAAATTTTGTTTAAACGGGCTTTTTCCTCCTTCGTTTTCTCCTTCTCCTTCTCACTCATTCCACACAGTATGTTCTATTGTTTGTAATCAATTTATATTATCAACTTGTGTCAAGTCATTAAAGTATGTTTCTGAACTATAAAGGGAATAAAATAAATTGTATTTGTTCCGAAATCTTTTAGCCTGCAAGGACTTTTCATTCTACTTCAATCAAGAAGAGAGAAACTATTAGCTGTATACTATATTTCAACTATTTGTAGAATATATATTTTTCCCTTTTTAACAAGTAGTTAATTGCTTCTTAGAATAATACAAGACGTATAGTATACGTAAAACTAGCACACCTCATACGTGACACTGTATTATATATATTCATTTGTGGAAATAAATTGAAATCAATCACAATGGGCTATCAAACGGAAAGTGAATGTTTCAAAATATCATTCCCGGCATGCTATGAAATATATTAAAAAGGATGGCCACAAGCTTGATCATATTTGTTTTGAATTAGCCATATAAAAAACTTCCTATACTAACAAAAAGCAATATATAAAGAAGTAGCAATCTTCTTGTGAAACATTCTGTGATGCCACGGATGCTAATGGTTTTGACTTTCGTAGTGCATGAGCATATTTTTAGAAAAATATAATTATTTGAGGAAACTACAAAGAAATTTTGAGTTACTGTCAGTACATTCATATACATTATGAGAACCATCATAAAACCATTCAATAAACCTGAAAGTATAATTCATAGCTTTCAGTCTGTGAAATACACAAACACCACTAGATTTCATCAAGAAACTACAACTACAAACTACAATCGTTCAATATATATTAACAATTGTTTCACAAAAAAAGGATTCTTCTATATTCGAAACATAACAGATTAATCCTTAACGAAGACGGCGTGATACATATTTGCCTAAACTTCATTCCGGTATATGTTAACAAGTTTTAATGTTGTGAAACAAAAAAAGGTTTCGTTCAACCAAGAGATAATCGGTATATACAAAAGTATTCAGGCCTTAATTCATCGAAACAAGACTAGTAGAGTTCGTATATGTGACAATACCCTAGACACATTTCATTTTCCGGCCAAAATTAAGCGAAACGAGAGAAACATGGAGCGCTTAACTGATAATGCCATAGACAAGTGCCGATTTCGATGATTTTTGTTCTGAAATTTTATTTTCCGGCCAAA
This sequence comes from Hydractinia echinata, assembly GCA_030067915.1. NCBI lineage: Eukaryota > Metazoa > Cnidaria > Hydrozoa > Anthoathecata > Hydractiniidae > Hydractinia > Hydractinia echinata. The sequence continues at coordinate 1,464,843 of JASGCC010000030.1, forward strand.
ATTGAATGCTACAAAAGCATTATCTAAATGGTTATGAAAGGCCTAATTCACCAAAACAATTGAACCTGTTATGTATGGATTGTTTCTAGAAACAGGACCATTTTCCTGAATTTTTATCAATGGCCTAGCTCACCGAAACAACCAAATCTATTATGTACGGATTGCTTCTAGAAACAGGATCTTTTTTCTGAATGTTTATCAATGGCTCAATTTACCGAAATAACCGAATCTGTGATGTATGGATTGCTTCTACAATCACCCACATAATATATTGAGACTTTTCGATTTTTGACCAAAAAAAATTCACAAACTCGCACCACAAGTCTTCTCAAACTCGACGTACTGCCTCCTTTTTACATGTTTAAACCGTCTCAGTTGGAAAAATGGACATTTGCGTCAACGGCCATTTCTGTTTTTTTGATAGAATTTCTAGTTTGTCTCAAAGATTATGTGGATGGTTGTAGAAACAGGAGCTTTTTCCTGAATGCAATGGCCCAATCCACTGAAACAACTGAATCTGTGATGTATCGATTGCTTCTAGAAACAGGAGCTCTTTCCTGAATATTTATCAAAGGTCTAATTTACTGAAACAACCGAATCTGTGATGTATGGATTGCTTCTAAAACAGGAGCTTTTCTCTAAATTTTTATCAAAGGTCTAATTTACGGAAACAACCGTATCTCTTACGTATGGAGTACATTTTGAAACAGGAGTTCTTTTTTCTAAATGTTTATCAGAGGCCCGATTTACCGAAATAACCGAATCTGTTAATGGCTTTTAAAATCGGGAATTCTCACCTGAATATTTTGCTAAGGCAATTTCGCAAATGTTAGCTAATTTTATGTGTATGGATTCCTCCTGACTTGCCAATTCTTTCTTAAATGTTTTGTAAAAGCCTTACAGATATAAATTTCTGCCGCCCCTTAAGGAAATAAAAATCTGATATTAAAGTACCACATCAAATGCGATTAACAATTAATCTCGAGATAAAGATATAAAATAAAGAGATAAAGGCAGTTTAGAAGGGGATTAAACACAAAACGACGATAAACATTTGCGTAGATATTTACGTTCCGTCTCATAATACAACCACTAAAGTATATAACACCAAATGTCAATAAGAAAACTAATTAATCAAGTTCAGAGAGCACTTAGAAAAATTAAACCTTGTCTCACAGAAAACGAATACAAAAAGGTTACAAGGTTCCAGCCCTGCTCAGTTTTATGGTACCGCCAAGGTTTACAAGATACCACCTAATTCTACAGTAGCTGACGATTTACCATTACGACCCATCATATCGAATATCGGATCTGCTACTTATAACACATCAAAGTACCTCGCGAAATTTTTAACACCACTGACAAAGTCAACACATACTACTGAAAGCTCTTTAGATTTTATATCATCATTGAAAGGAGAAAAGATACCTCATAATTACAAACTAGTATCTTTTGACGTCACTAGTTTATTCACCAACGTCCCTTTGGAACAAACGATAGACATAATATTGAAAAGGACATATGTTGAAAAAGTTATAGAAACAAAAATTAAGCGAGAGGAAATGAAACATCTATTAATCTTATGTACAAAACATGTACATTTCAGTTTTAACAACTAACTGTAGATGGTTGATGGTGTAGCAATGGGCCCGCCTCTAGGACCAGTCCTAGTAAATATCTTCGTGGTTGAGTTGGAGAATGAAATAGTCCCAAAATTAGAAAATTCAGTAAAATTTTGGAAGCGATATGTAGATGACACTATATGTTTTGTTAAGGAAAACCAAATAAAAAATGTGCTGGTCAAACTTAATAATTACCATTCGAATATCCAGTTCACATATGAAATTGAAAACGATAATTTCTTGATGTAAAAGTGAAAGTATGAATGATGGTTCATTTAACACATCCATTTATCGAAAAGACACGAACACTGAAATATACATGCACTGGAATTCATTTGCACCGCGCCCATGGAAATTTGGAACGGTTAAATCGTTGGTGTTGAGAGCGTTTAATATATGCTCTTCATCACAAGATCTGAAATACGAACTAAATGAATTAAAAATGTGTTTATAAAAATCAATGGTTATCCAGAAGCAGTTGTATATAATGTAATTAACAACACACGGCGAAAATTCAACATTCAAAATGCCGACACTGTTTCTGATGAAGACACCAATGAACCTCTAATAACACCTTTCATGGTTCTACCATACAAAGGAGATCAGGGTAACTGCTTAGTAAAGCGTCTAAATAACACTTTCAAACAGTTTCTACCTGCCAATGTCAAGCCACGCATTGCTTATCAATGTCGAAAGTTATCTTCGCTATTTTCTGTGAAAGATAGAACCAAGGACGAACACAAACATGTGCAATCGTGCGATGCTACATACATTGGTGAAACAGCGAGGAAGCTAAATGAAAGAATGATAGATCACCAAAAGCGCGATAAGAACTCTCAAATCCTAAGACATTCAGCCACTGAGAATCACCCACCTGCTGAACAAAAGAACTTCAGTATTTTAATAGATAATGTTCACCACTTTAAAAAGAGAAAAAAAGCTGAGGCCATGTATATTCGTGATATCAGTCCCACGCTTAATGTGCAGGAATTATCTGTTCCATTAAAATTGTTTTAAGATAAATATTATTTATAGTCAACAAGGGGAGGAGTGCATTTGTGCTCCGCGTGGTGGACGTTACCCTTACCAACGGTATATAGTTTATATACCCTTGGGTTTGCCGTTATGTGTTATATGTTTTGGTTTTCTGTGTATTGTGTAGTTGTTGAAAATTATATTACAAAAAAATTGTGAGATAATTGTAACAATTTACGTCGATAATGTCTTGTAGTAGCAAGACGAAATATCTGTTAAAATAAAATAAAAAATGTCATCATCAATCAAACTTCTCGTATTTATTTTTATTGCGAAGTTATATGCCCGAATTAATATATAAAACTAATTAGGCAGGAACATATTTGTTAATATTGATCTGCTTGTGCTAACGCATTTGCCTATTGTTTAACTTGATGTCAATTGAGCTTGCTGCAATTTTGGGTCATATAAATGGGCAAAACAATAACAGCCAGTGGATTTTAATAATCAGTTTCTTCACTAAAAAACAAAATACATAACAATAAAAGATTAAAGCAATTCTCCGGAATTTGCAGACAACACATAGAGGTCTAATAGTATTCTAAAAAGATGTGTTCACATATTTCTATTTGAGAAAGCTAAAACAATAAAAAAGCAAGGACTTACATTCACATTGTATGGATCTTCGTTTGATATTATTCTTACGATTTTTCATATCAGTAATTGGCTGTCCGTTCTATATTACCAAAAATACAATTTAGCAAAGCAAAAGAATACATGCCAAGATTTAACCTAAATATAACGTAAATATTTCTTAATAAACCTAGAAGGACACTGGTCTCTGTTTCATGTAAAATAAATATATAAAGTAAAAGAACGTTTTAGTCCAAAGTAAAGTCTGCATAACCTTTTAAACAGTTGTGTGAAAGTACAAACATTTAAGAAGTTTCCTCAAATAATTATTTTTTAACGTTGTAAAAAATAAGAAATATAAAAACATTTATATATATGCAAATAGTAATGAATGGAAACATTTGGGAAGTTTCCTCAAATAATTATTTTTTAATGCTGGAAATATATAAATAAAAAAACCCATCTATATATGCATGCAGATAGTAATGAATGGAAACTCGTTGTTCTTAATTGAACAAATTTCTTTATACAGAAAAATCCTTGTTGGTACACATTGCATTTTTGCTGTTTTTTGGGCTGAATAAAAAAAAAAAAAAAAATTTATGTGGAGTATTTGTTCCACTAGTACTAGTGGCTTTATATCATAGATTATAACTGTGTGCAGTTTTCATGAATACAAATAGGTCTAGAATCAATTTTTAATAGCCAATGCTCTTTTCAAGTACAAGTTTCAGGAATTTCATAAAGTTTCTTAATTGATTGTATTTTTTGAGCTTGGTGATTTGTTGATTATATTTTCTGCCTGAACACATATGTATTGGTTTTGACGCACAATCAAAACACTTGCAACACTGACACTGGTCCATTGTGGCAAAAAAGTAGCGATGTATGTCACTCACTAACTCCACATGCTTGTTGATTCTTTGTTCTTTATTGCTTTATAAAAATCCAAACAGTGTTTTCAATTGACATGGTCACAAAAAGACGACCAGAAATAAACAGACATTCATTGAGAAAATTGTATTACATCCAGACTTTTAGAGAACTCCATTCCAATTAAATTTTAACAAAGTTTTGTGATATGTGGTATGATTTTCATTAAGTTATATGCGGAAATATTGGAATACCATGCTTGACTCTGTACAGTTAATCAGTTCAAGCTAAGATGTTAATGGATTACAATACAGAACCATTGAATTATGTTTCACATGAATTAAATTCCATGTGGACTAATTTTTGTGGATGTCATATCGTCTGTAATTAGTTTGCAGATGTATTTTGAGCTGACTAATTAATGTGGATAACTGTTTTTTCGTAGACAGACTTACTTCAAATATCTCAAGTGGAATTAATTTGACAATTTTTTTAAACAACAATACCATGAATCTTACCCATGCTAAACATAATTCACGGAATATAAACACTCTGATCAGTACGAAAGGCATGCTTGGCCAATGCAACTTTGATACACAAAGAAATATTGACATAAATTCTGTATTTTTTCTTAAAAAAAACAAAAAAATTGGTTGTTGGGTATAGTTAGCGGGCTAGTTTTTATGTGACACGTTATCTAGCATTTGTGTGTCTTAAACAAAACAAATTTAAGGTAATGGCTACTGTTTCTTTATTTAAAGTACTGGTACAATTAAAATTTTGAGCCATCGTGACAACTTTTTGCAAAATAGAAAATGTTAGGTGGCTAACCTTGCTGGAAAAGGTTTTGATAGGGTGTAGTTATTTTGTGCTTTTTTTTACCTCTACTTTCGAAATTTTAAAATAAATATTCAGGTAGGGGATATCTGAATAAAGCGCTTCGCCAGGATGTGTGACATGGTTTAAGTGATCCAACTGGCATTCAATGTCCGATAACTCAATTTTATTTGAATCGCACTTGCAGAAAACTTCTTTCTATAACAACTCAACAGAGTTTTAGCATAACGTATATATGCACTACCTTAAGGGAAGAAATTATTTGCGGAAGAATTTTGTGCGGAATTTATTTTTGCGGATGAGTGACCCAAAAATGGCATATTTTGCGGAATAAATTTTTGCGGATAGCGACCTCAAAAGAGATATTGGGGAAGAAATTTTTGCGGATGCAAGAAATTTGGTAAATCGAAAGTCGGGAAAAACCGAATTTAGTACCTAAATGTGTATGAAAAACATCCGATTTATGGAATATCATCTCTCTATTTTTCATCAAAATATCAAAAAAAGAATACTAAGCTGTAACAAATCTAAGATCAAATATCGTCACTGAAAATATCGAAAATATTTCTACATGGATCGTCAAGCTAAAAAGGCCTTTAAACGTAAAGCAAAGTCAACAGATCGATTCTTTACGCATAAAGTATTTCAAAAAGTTTGCGGAATTTATTTTTGCGGATGACCAAAATTTCTTAACTTCTGCGAAATTTATTTTTGCGGATTAGGGCAAAATCCGCAAAAATTAATTCCGCAAAAAAAAGTTCTGCACAAATTTCTTCCGCAAATAATTTCTTCCCTTAAGGAATCACTCAGTGAGATGAATGTCAGGGTTTAACTGCTCTTTAACGCTCAAACTGTCGTTTAATGTCGGGTTATCCGGCTAGTTTCATAATAAAAACATGAAACCCAAGCGGTTTTACGCTCACACTAAAAGCACAGAATTTTCTTGCAAGTTAGGACTCAATATTTTTTGCTTTTTCTTGTGTCTGAGACGCCTGAATCCTACTTACAGTTAGTTTCACTCTACATAAATGCCGTTATACATTTGTGCAGATTATTTCTGCATAAATCAAAGTGGCATGCTAAAAAAAGCATTAATTATTGCACTTAGAGAGACTTCACCTTTGTCGTTGAATTGGTACACTTGGACTTGATGTAATGTAGCAAGAGTCATATAAAAAGAAAATGTGACTGAACCTGGATCTTTTACAGATTTTCTCTGTAAGAATCTTACTATTAGATCACAGAAGTGTTACACGAAAAAACGTTGGAAATGAATACAAGCGATTTGGAAACTATGAATTTTAAGAAAAGTAATAACAAACAGAGATATATATGTCACCTAGCAGTCATAATATGCATTGTAAAGAAACAAATAACAACATAACGATCAACACTAACATTTTATTCCAATACATGGAAAAGGACTTTGGCAGTACTTTTAAGCTCTACCATGTGTACAGGTAGTGGCATAAAAAACATCCTGATCATTAGAGTTACTGCAAAAAAATTGTCATAACATAAGGACCATCCAGTAAATTCTCTGGCAATTCTGCCTCAAACCGCTGATGGTGATTTCTATTTAATGTGGTTTGTGGTCAATGGTTTTCCAGATGGACCAGGTTTCCAGTTAGCTCCCATTGCTACAAAAATCTTTTTGAAATGTCTAACTAACTAGACAATGGGGGGATATTGTACTTATAATCTCAAGTAGAGGACATGATTCAAACGCTCTACCGACAGAGCTGCACTAAATCCATCATCTTTTTAAATATTTATAGGAACACGACCATTCATATATTTGCTGCAATGATTTCCACAACATAACTTAGAGTACACTTTTTTGCTTGACATGGCAGTCATACTCTTTTTAGAAAGATTTCAGTTCCTGAGCATCCATACATTTGTTAGACTATGTGCAAAACGACATAACATTTTGCATTGATTATAACGTTTTGTTAGAAACAGCATCCATACTTTTACTAACAGCGCGTGAAACCGCCACAGTATCGACGCATTTCTTATATTGATTTTCACCACACAGTGTTCTGTTAAAGGCACAGCAGACGTACATTGGTTCCATTGTTACAGAACTCTCATGCACACATTCGCTATAATTTTCAAGAGGGGAAAGCAAATACACAGTTGTTGCTTGCTATCAACGACCAATATACATAAATTCGGCAGATTTTTTTAAGAAAATTTTATTTGGCGCACTTTTTGCATGTGTCAGAAACGAGACAGCATCCATACATTTCTTACGCTGCTTCTAACTGATCATTCACTCGTTCGTTGTAATGTATCGATGAACACAGCATGAAGATTCCCGCCGTACAGCATCCGTGCAACTGATAGAATCTGTCGAAAACGACAAAGGATTCATACATATTTCACACTGTCTTTAACTTATGATTCACAGTTTGGTTGAAATGTGTCGATGGGCAAAGTATCCGTGTATTTGCAAAGATGATACGATCTACACAGCATTCATAATCTTGTTAGAAATTTATGGAGCCCGATCATTCATACATTTGCTGTAATGTTTTAGTACGCTGCTTTCTTTGACAAGGCATACATACATTTTTCACAAAGTTTTCAGCCGTACAGCGAATGTGTCGAAAACGACACAGCATCCATGCCATACAAATTTCACACTGTCTCTAATTTATTATTCACAGTTTTATGGAAATGTGTCGATGGGCAAAGCATCCGTCCGTTTGTAACGATGATATTGTTCTGCCCGGTTAATAAACGCTGCCCTAATTATGTACGGCAGATTGCCCCGGTTAAGAACAGGGCAGAAAATACATAATCAGGGCAACATAATCAGGACAAGCCGGCTTATTATGTACGACAGTTTAAAAAGTATTATTTGGCACTTACAAAAGGAACATAATCAGGGCAGGCCGGTTTATGTACGACAGTCTAATATCATTTGTTACTGAAAACACGCACATAATCGGGGCAGGCCGACTTATGTACGACAGTCTAGTATTATTTGAGACTATAATAGAACGAACGTAATCAGGGTCGGCCGGCTTATGTACCACATTTTTCATATTATTTCTTACTTATTACAGAACGAACATAATCGGGGCAGGCCGGCTTTTATATCATTCGTGACAAGCAAATAGCCCTGGTCTGGTGGCAAAGTTGTTGTTGTTTTCTCAAATGAAACGGCATTTCGTGAAAACTAAACTTTGGGATTCGCAAGTTTAATAACTTTTCACCAAAGTTAATTCCGGCAAAACGAATAATTTAGGTCATCCCCCCAGAATTCAATTCCTGTGAAAAATAAAAATGAACCCACCCATCCGCAAATTCTAGTTCCGTGAAGTTCAGTTACTTCAAAGTATATTACGTTGAAATGTAATCACAAGAGGAGTTTATACTAAGAATTACGTCGAGACTTTTTTTCGTTATGCCTAGTTTTCAATGGTGTTCTATCTTGCAGAGAAAAATGGCATGTGACAATAATTCGTCAATGTTTCATTCATAAAAGTTCGAAGAAAATTCCAATCACATTTATAAACCGGTCACCACGACATAATCAGTGCAAAAAAAACATAACCGGACCATGCGTACATAATCCGACCGTCCTGTTTATAAACAGGCCGTTTTCGCAATCTGGGCAGAACAATATGATCTACACAGCATCCATAATCTTGTTACATATTTATAGGAGCCCGATCATTCATATATTTGCTGTAGTTATTTATACATAACATCCATACTTTTAGTACACTGTTTTCTTTGACATGCCATTTGTAGCTTTTTTAGAAAGATTTCAGCGGCACAACATCGACACAATTGTTATACTGATTTTAACGGCATAGTATTCTGTTGAGTCTGCTAAATTACGTGCTCGACGTGCTTACGTGCTCACGTGCTTTACGTGCTCACGTGCTTTACGTGCTTTACATGCTTTTCAAAACCAATGAAACTGATGTAAATAATGATAATGCGTAAGATTATAATTAAAAATAAACAGAAGTCACTACATGTTTTGTCTGAAGAAACGTTTTCAATATTTGACTCTACTCTCACTATTCATACAAAAACAAAACAAACAATGCAAAGATAAGCAATACGTCCAAACCCAAAATTGACATGAATACAATGTAAATGTTTTAACGTTAAAATTTTTATGAAAACAAATGTTATGGCTTCTTAAACTTCAAGCAACTGAAACACCAAGGTCGTTAGCATCATCATCTTTGTCATTGTCCGCAATGCCTACATCTGCAATAACGCTTTTTGGAAAGATGACATTCTACCAAATTGGCATAGACGATAGTCCTATTCAACAGCCTCATTTCTGTTAAATGGTACTGTCAAAGAACCTTCCACCTTTAAACATAATGTACCGATTGTTAGTACGGCTTTGCATGATCGACCATGGCATTTTGCACTTCTGTGTGATTTCTCCATTAGTCGCACATTTTGTGGTCGGTGGAACAGAGCATGTATGGATAAAATGCTTGAAGATCAGGCGATTTTAAAGATTCCGCCCCGCGTAGCGTTGACGGAAATCAACAAGAAAATCACCAATATGATGTTTGAATAAATAAATAAAGGTAAAAAAATATAAATTTAGCCAGTTTATGTACTATTATATTATATTATAGATTGCTAAACTTTCAAATTTCTTTTCCTCGAACACGTTTATACGCTACGTATACTCTAACTTTCAAATGAAATTTTGCGTAGCGCGCTTTATTGACAGATTGTCTAGATGAACATACGATGAACTTGTTTCCATTACAATGTCGTACATGAAACGGAGATGTAGATTCTGTTTCACACTCTGATTCACACTTGTCCCTATCGCTTTTCAGGGTTTTTCATTTCACAGCAAGACCCATATAGCCCTGGGTTTCAGGTGGTGGAGTACCTCAAACACGTAAGCACGTAAGCAGGTAGAACACGTGAGCACGTAAAACACGTGAGAACGTCGAGCACGTAATTTAGCAGACTCTATTCTGTTGAAGGCACGCATTTTGGTTAGATTTGTTTTTCTTACGCTAATTTCGAACAATTATCTCAAGTGGCAAATGTGTTCGAAATGGTTTGAATATGATACCCTTGCACGGTTGGGTAGTAAAACTTTAAAAGTGAGAATAGTGTACACCTACATGCTTTTTCTTTTATAAGAACATGCTTTAAAAGAATACCAGGCTGGAATTTTTGGTTAAAGACAATTGGTCTATTGTTTAAACAACAGAGAAATAAAGACAATGACCAGCCTTGTTAGAATTTTGATATTCTTATACATAAAGCATGTAATAGATTTTAAATTAAATATATACGCCGAGTTGATTTACTTCGTCTATGCCTTACGTTGGCTGGTATAAAGAAGGGAAGTTGAGAAATTTAAGACTTAATGCACCCGGTTATTGACGTGGACGATTCAGTATTTTTACGAAAGAATTAACACTTTGCGCTCGAGAAGTGTTAATTTATATGGGAAAGAATTGTCCGTTGTCAGACACCGTGATCATTAATCAACGCAAACATCCATGTTGTTGAGGTATATTTTTTTACAGGTAAAAATACCTTTTGCAAAACCAAAGTAATGCTTATGTATACTTTCAGAAGCTTGTAATCCATTCACGGAAACTTTTGCACCACAAGGAATAATATTTTTCAAATTGATTCTTTTTGAAATAAATCTTGCGCTAATCTTCCCAAATTGCTGTTTCTGTTGTCTGCACAACAGAATCGCCATTCCTTTTTTATTTTGCACACAGGAATTTTATTGCATTTTAAAAATGCTGAGATGGGCGAATACGCAACCGGACAGTACTTAGAATGCTTTTTAATCGCCTATTTTTTTATGAAAAAGATTGCATGGGTTTTGCTTTGTTCATAAACGAAAGACCCCCCCCCTCCCCCTCCTTCACCTTTATCAAAAAGGGTATTTTTTAATCTTTTCCCTTTGAAGTTTACCGTGCTGTGATAAAGAATGTCATACTACTGAAATTATTTTGCTCAAATAAATGCAACAGTGGTAAAAAATAATGTTTGCTTTGATTAACACACCAGCTCAAAAAATAAAGGTTAGAAACTTCAATTAAATCAGGGGCGGATCCAACATTTTTAACATGTCAGTCACATTTTTTGCGAAGCAAAAACAAAGCGCAGCAATTTGCTGCGCCCAGAACAGCTGGGGGTCATGGGGGGCGCTGTAAGCCCCCCATGGCAGGTCCGGGGCACAGCCCCGGAAACTTTCGCTATTTTAAGCCTCTACGCATTATAAACGGCCTAAATAATGTCCAAATTATTAGCTTTGTTAGAGACAAGAAAATAACAAACCATCTTTTAAAGGGTTGCAAAAAAGTGTATGAAAATTAAAAACAACAGTTTAAATTCAAATATTTTAAGACTGTTTCGCCCAATATCAGGGCTCGTCAGCATGTCTAGGAAATGCCTAATAACCTAATGTTAGCTATTCCAGACATGGACAGTCTGCTATATGCTAAAGTAGGCTTAACTAGGGGAAGCAGGGAATTAAATAAAATAGATTGATATAACATAAAGAAAGAAAAAAGACATTTATGCGTATTAAGCTTATTCAAAAAAAGGTGTTTTGCTTTTACTTTTTTGAATTGTTTTAACCAGAATTACAAAAATGGTTGGCTTTAAAATTATCATCACATCCTTCATCAACACCTTGCAGACAAAACAGAATATGAGCCTGAGCATAAGTATTTTTAGCATTTAATGATGTAAATACAGGTTCAACTTTGCACTTTGCACCACAGTTAGGAAAATTTGGTTTTGGTTTTTGATGTATCTGTACAGTCTGGAGACACAGCATAATTTTTCTTACCACTGGGAAATTAAAGTATTTGGCGAAAGGTGGCAAAAGTTTTCTGTGTTCAGATTACTAACCATGCTACCGCAACTAGTCTACCAAAACAAACTAAACCAAGCCTGATAGTACAAGTAAAAACAGCTTCATTCCCCACAAATTCTATTGTGTTACACCAGTTTAATTGTACAAAGCGGCGTCATCATATGTAAGATGGAATGAATAAATGACTTACCTTGATGTTCTTCTTAGCAAGAAAGTAAAACAGAATTCTTACTATACATATACCTCAGGGTAAAGGAAAAACCCTAATGATGGAATGTTGCAGCACGTCAACCAGTGTATTGTCACCAACATGTAGCTAGGACATGTAGCTGTACAAACAAATCTCCAGTGACTTTAAGAGCTAAAAATAATTATCCCAGGAAATAAGTAAATTGTCGAAACTAACTTCTGTATTATACAACATGTTGGATGTAGCACTACAGAATAAAACATATATGCACCCTTTTGGTTGGTCACTGCCTATTCTGAAAAATGCGTTTGCTCAAATATTATTCAATTTAGAACATAATAAATAAAAGACAAACAAAAATTTTATCACTTAAACCGTAGTCGTAATCATGATTAAGCCTTTGTACCAACATAATTTAAGTTGAACATTCCGGTACTTTACAATTTCTTTGGACTGGTTAAAAAATTTGGGCTTAAACTAGTTTTATCAATTCCTATCTGACTTATTTCAACCAGAAAAATTGCTTTTAATGGTTTTTGCACTTGTATCTGTGTTAAAACAGATATGCTGTAAAAAATGCCTTATCGGCGTCCCCGAAAATGCCTAAATTAAAAAACTTAAGAACTACAATGATAGGTCAATGTATATTGGGCTCTCTTTCATCGATCTGGTCTAAAACTATACCATATCAAGTTTTAAGCCATTATTTTAATTTTTGCACAAGTTATTGGACTCTTACCATTAGCGAAAAGTATGCTTTTTTATACTATCCACATAAAATTGCCACTTTGACTATATATAATTGGTTAGGAATTATTATTTTTTTTAAAAAATTCACAGACTTGTACTAATATCAAAATTCCTAAGATGATATATCCTAGTAGTAAGCTATTAACATCTGCAGGAAGTTATTATCAGTCTACGTGTGCTCTGGGCCTATTTCGTGAAAATTAAAAATTAAGTATAAAAAGGAATTTTCATATGAAAGTTAGGTGGTGCATGCTTTTATTAGCTATATATTACAAGCGTTTAAGATAACAAGAATAATAAAGCATTATCTTCTTAACATAAAGCAATTGCAGAACTCTCTTTTGGTCAACAACAACTTTAAAAAAAAATAACCCACTCTGCATTGAAATTTCTAGCTAGCTAGCTCGCTACATATGTTCCAATATCTATAGCTAAGCAACTCTAATTATATTTTTGACATAAAGACATGATTTAATGTAATAAGTTTACGTATCTTTCTTGCACATTTAAAAAATTATTGCATCTCATTGCAGCACACATGTCGTGAGTCACCATGCCTGGTTACTTATTAGTCTTGCATGCTTTCGTTTGGTCCGAAAAGCCCTTGATTGCTTTCATTTGGTCCGAAAAGTCATTGATTGCTTTCGTTTGGTCCGAAAAAACCCTCCTAATTGCTTTCGTTTGGTCCGAAATTCAAATTACACGGCATCGGTTACAAAAAAATTCAATGATTATTGAAAAATACATGCTGTGTCACATTTCGAATGCCGTAAATATGGGTCAAAGTCGTCAGTTTTTCTAAACCAATCAGAATACGTTATTTCGGCCGGCAAGCCAATCACATTGCATGAAAATTCTTCGGATGTCAGTCGCTTTTTGCCGTATCCATCAACTCCGTCACACAAGAGAAAGGTCCGTAAAATAAAGGTCAACGGTCGCAGGGACTGCAGGATCACAGTACCCTATTATTTTTTACGATTCTTAGTAAAAATTATGTCAGTCGCGTGACGGCGCTGACGTACACTGAATCCGCCCCTGTAAATATTAAATATTCACGAATTAGTTCTGTCACGATAGCCCAGTTGGTTAGCGCGTTGCACTTGCTTGCACTGTCCAACCACAGCGTTGTTTTGTATGACTGCAACTGCATATTTGTCAAATGTATTCTATAGTTCTAATCGACTCTAGATATTCTTCGATTTGTTGTTGTTTGTAAGATCATCCAATCTATTAAGAATGATGGTGACGATGGTGACGATGTCGAATTCGAAGAAGATTCCCGACCGACACGAACTACTATGTACTTGTCTATTTCCAAATGGTTCGTGAACTTAAATGTTATTGTTGCATTCTCGGGAACTCTCCCCCTGTGTTGCTATTAAAAACAGAAGCCCAGTTCTCAGCAACTAATGGTATGGATTTTTCATTCCCGTCCTCCTCATTTAATAAGTTTCTTCTTGTGTTTTTGGTTGCCACGACTTCACTTTAGTTAATTGTGACGGGCTTGTTTTAACAGACATTGGAATATGCGTTGGACTTGGCAGACATAATGATTACATATCCTGTAACACCTATGAAACAATAAATTTAAATAAACTGATGGAAGTTAAAAATGTTGTCTCGTTACATTCATCTTATTAAAATATAGAATTATCTTTGCTACAGTAGGAGGATCAATCAATGTTAAATTAAAAGTGGGATTGATTTTTGCAACGCCGAACTTTATTAGCAAAAATAAGTTACAAAAATAGAGCGTACTAAATAAGAAATCCATTTCTTTATCAAAACGTTTGTTGTTAGAACCACAAAAAAAAGTCCAGCGTTAATTAATCGTCTTGAGGTAATTTTATAGAAAAAATAAATAACTTACTTTCATGCTCTTTGTTTTTATTTTGTCGAACTTTTTCTGCATCTGACATCAATAGTTCACATTCTTCATTTTTTGCTCCATTTGATTGAATTCTAGAACAAATTTTAGCATTAAATATGCGAGTTTTAAATTGCTAAGTAAATTGAAATAATCTTCAACTGTTGATTTCATTTTAGATCTATCAATATGGTATATATTGACGTTTTTTTATTACAAGAAACATGCATTTGGGCTTAGGCTTAATGTTTCTCCATTGTTTCAAAAACATACTTTCCCAATGAACAGAAATACTTCCTACCTGAGAAAAATCGATGCAAATGTTTTCTTGTGAGTTTCTTTCACCATAAAAATGTGCATACAACCTGCGCTGATTTTTTGTTTGACTTTTAGTGCTTTCTGTTTAGTTTTTGGTTCTTGGAGAAGAATATGTCAAAATGATTCTTGCCTTTCTGAGTCTGCCCATGTTTCTTAGATGCTTCTTAGTTTTTTGCCAATTTGAGCCTATGTTTTTTGTATGCATGTTTCTTGTAAAAAAAAAACGTGTAACAGATTTTTAACCTATGTGTCCCAAATAAAATACTGATTGTCTATTCGCAAATGCCATTTTGAAAAGCACTACCTTACAAAATGCATATTAGGCATCACGTTTTTCTAATAATGACATTTGTTTGGCATCCTTATTAGGTTATTTAGTATCATAATAAGGTTATTTTCACAGGAATTTAAGTCAAGACATAATCGTGGCAGCTTGTCGTTAGTTTTTGTTAAAATTTTATTTATTTAGGCGGTGCATTACAATAATTTTAAAACAAGTAGTATCTATGCAAGGTGTATGTATATTTGAAACTTGAAAATATTATTTTGTATCCTAAATTAGGCTATCAACATGACTTAACTAGGATATAATAGCTGAATTAGATTACATAGCCTAACTTCATTTGAAATTGCACGACACATTAAAAGAGTAGTTTAAAATTTTTTGCGGAACTGAGCGAAAGCAAGCTTAGCACAGGGATCCGGCATCCTGCTTTGAAACACCAGGTTATGCCACAAGGGACGGTGTTACCAGCGTTCAACATCCGGTGGAACGATTAATAAAAACCGTAAACTGTGCCACATATTAAGATAAAGCGCTTTAGTACAGGTATGCAGTATGTTGTAAATAGAGTGAAGCACACACAACATTATGGTGTTTCAGGTTAATATGTATATTTTTTCTAAAAAAACTTCCCACAACTTTAGCGGAAATAAAAACACGGTAGCGAAAACAATCAGTCAATATTATTTTACTTTGTGAAATAAGTTTCGTTTACAAACGTTTACAAATTAATTGTGACACCGAGCTGAGTACTCGTACACAGGTATATTTATACACCATGTGGCACATCTATATTATAATACCCGTATATGTCTGTCCGCCTGTCTGTCTGTCACGCAAAATGGTAGCTTAGCTGCGCAAGTAGCGAGACGCACGCAATGCGGTATAAAAAGGACGGGCGAACCCATGGATTTTTCCACGGGCTAACGACTAGTTTGTATAAAAGTAATACCCTTTTCCAAAAAACTTTATTGTAGCCTCGGTTTAAACAAAAACACAGAAAACAGTCCGTTGTTAACACCCGGCTTAGCACTTTACAGGTAAACAATGTCGCAGTAATAAACCTTTGACTTTTTCTAAAGTTTATATTAAATATATTTATATAAAAAATTATTTAAAAATTCTGATGCAGTCAACTGTATTTGGCAACTTTCACTTTTTAGCCAGAGGTAGCCAACAGCATCAGATCTGTAAAGAAAACACAAAAATCATGTTGGCAGGCATGGGAATCGACGATGGCATTCGGCAATGCCGTCGTAAATGCCTTCGTACTTTGCACTGACGACGGCAAAAAAAATGCTGACTTGACTTTCTTTCTAGTTTTTTTTCAATAAATGAGTATACAAGGGAAATTATTATTCTTTTACAATCTTTTTGACACAACGATGTTAATTACTTCGTCCGTCTAAATTATTTTACGTTTGCAAAAAACCAAGTTAGTATAATTACGCAACATTATTTGCTTCTGACAAGCCGTTATCGTGCCACAAGATTGTTGTTAAAAACGTATTTTATAACGCTCAGACCACTCTATAAATTGTATAAGAATATTTACATGTTAAGTTAATTTAGGACTATAGGCTGAAATACACTATCATTTTTCAATGATCATTTTCCAATTATCATTGAAAAATGACAGTGTATACAGGAAAAAATGTCATTTTTTACACTCTCATTTCCAATGATCCTTAAAAATTATGTTCAACTTTTAATTTTTCAATGACATTTTTTTCTATTGTTTTAATTCGAATCCATTGTTTTCGCACACGTGTTTGTTGCACGCGATATAGTTTTAGGCGCAAACATTTTTGAAAACAAAGATTTAAACAAGATAATTCACCCGAGAATAAAGACGCAAGAAGCGACTGAAAATTTTATTGAGATTTGGAGAAGCCAGACTTTTAGCAGGAATTGGTTTTCGTAAATGTGCTGTTTTTTTCTCAATGTCAACTTCTATGAGATGGAGCTCATCAAAAATATTCGGCGGTATTCTTAAAAATCGCGTATACTCTGCAATTTCCTCCACGCGCAGTTCATACATGAGTGAGAGTATTGTAGATGCCAAGTTCAGTTCGCCTATTTAACCACGGCTCCACCCATACATTTCTTTGCTTTTTTTCCTACGTTTGACTATCTTTTTTGATCACATATACACAACAACAGCAGCTGCTATTTCTTCCTCAGAGTCCACGTTGCAAAGAAAAACATGCTCAAGTTTCATGTTTTTAATGATAGTGTATTCGCGCCAAAATTTGTCATTTTTAATGTCATTGGAATGTATCATTGAAAAATGAACATTGAAAAATAATTGTTTTCTGAAATTTCCACATCAATATCGGAAAATACTTCGCAATTTTTATTTCTAACTTCTTGCGAAGAATTTAAATGCGACACCTGACTTCAAAAGTATTTCTGGAAAACAAAACAAACACGAAAGACGTGATTTTTTATCATTATGGTCAAGGAAAAAACAGTATTGAATTGGAACTATTCCTGCCTTAGATACAAGATTAACGAAAATAACGACGTAACAAAATAGTTTGAATAAGTTTTTGAGAATAAGTCCAATTGGCGAAGCAAAAAGAATTAAATTTACGCAGGATATAATCCTCCGTAAATTCATTTTTTTTATTTCGCCATTTTCTCTTGTTTTTCTCTTGATTGTTTTTTACTGTAGCTATCTTGTTTTCAACTGTATTTTGCATAATATTCCGAAAGTGATACATGACGTCAAATGTTAAAACAATATATTTACAAAATTTCAATAGAGAAATATCATCCGTTTAATCGAAAAAGATGAACACAGTTACAAAGCAGACAATGGCTATTAGGATAGAGACTAGGCCCATAGAAGAATCCACTGTATTTCTCATTTAATCCATGTAATAGACACACATACATCAAAAAGTAAATAACACTGCAGTGTGAATTTTACGATCTGCCTTATTCAAGGATCAAAAACTAAAGCATGTGCATCGAAAAATAACCAATGAAAACTCCAACAACTGCTTTAGGCTGGACTTATAAAAATTGGTGTTTACAGTCGCCCGACCAAGTCAGTAATATAGCACCGGGTGGAAAACTTTTTTTTCCCTTCTGTAGATGCACGAAAGCCAGCCTTAAAAACGAAACCCAATAAAAAATGAATTTTGTAAAACGTATTAACCATGAGTGCAGTTGAAACAACGTTGAACGCGATGATGTGTTGGCAAATTGGCTATATGTTTTTGGCATTAAATATATTTCTAGACATTTTTGATTTCTCTTCCCCCCTTTAAAGAGATTTTATAAACTTTATTAACTGTGTTTTTTCTTTGGTATAACATCACAAGAACATTCATGCGAAAGCTGTATTAAGGTACAGGACA
This sequence comes from Hydractinia echinata, assembly GCA_030067915.1. Classification (NCBI taxonomy): domain Eukaryota; kingdom Metazoa; phylum Cnidaria; class Hydrozoa; order Anthoathecata; family Hydractiniidae; genus Hydractinia; species Hydractinia echinata. The sequence goes on from JASGCC010000030.1 coordinate 1,483,415, forward strand.
CCTAACCTCTCTCTCATGTTCTGGTTATATTTAACTTGCATGGGTGCGCACTCTTCTCGCAGTATTCTCTGTGACGATGAAGGTCAGGCTGACTTGTGGCATGGTTCCAAATGGTCTTTCACCTTTCGTTGGAGTCTCAGTGTAATGCACCAGAGGAGCATAAGAGTGTCAGCATGAAGGAAAGGGCTGACTTTAATGTTCTCTATACCTCACGTTCTTCATAATAACACAGACCATAAGCTTTGTTTTTGGTGGCGCTTATTTAGTACATTCTCTTAAAATGTAAGAAAAATATATCGTAGATAGAGATGCTTTGAAAATAAAAATAAAATAAAATACCGACTGACCGGGTCAGTGCTGAAACCCTCAGCTGGGTGATGGCAAACATATATATTTTCAAGTCCAGCCTTATAATGTGACATTTAAAGCCAAGTCCACTAAAATTATTTAATCTGACAATGCGAAAAAGTAAATCAGTCAGTTCACCATTAACATTATAAAATACATCCCACCCATAAAATTTAAATTTGCATTTTTGAAAGTCACAATCTGCATTATTTATACCTGCTGAAACAAAATGTTTAAAAATACAGGTAGGTGTAACAAAAACTAATAAAAACTCAGAATATCAAAATATATACTTGCTTCGCTCGTGTCAAAAGTACACCAGAGAAAACAAGCATACCAAAGGGATTCAAAAACCCTAACATATTTTGTTAAGTTGTACAAACTACTGCTGTACTACTACTACTACTACACATTCCAATCAGCTATTTAGTCTATTGCATACAGCAACCCTACTAAATATTTGCACAAAATGTAAGAAATCAACAGTAAGACAACTAAAATCAGTTATTTCTGTCTACCATCCTTTTCCACAGACATTTAAAAAAAATATAAATGATGATGATGATGTCAATGGGGTGTTACCATTTTTGTCAAAAGTTTGTGACGCTGTTCCTTCTATTGTGTTCCGCTGATTGCGATGATCAGAATACCGCATAGGATCACATGCTGTCCATGATTTGTTAAGGTGTGAGTAAGGGAAAGAAGTGCTATGTATTAAAAATCGTGTAACTAAAATTGAATGGTGGTCAATGCATTGACTTAGTTATATTCCAAAAGCATTAAAATTATCTAGACAATGATCTAAATATTATTTGAAAAAAATAATTTTAGATCATAAAAAAAACACCTTAAAAAATGACCCCCTTGTTTAGAAAATTTGCTCCATTTACAAAACTAAAAGATTTTCATACATTCTGTTTGCAATTTTGTATTCACTATACATATATCTCGGGAGCATTTTTGAATTATGCTTTGAATGTTTTTACTTTTAAAGATATTTCCCATCAAAGTTAAGTACTAAATTATTCCCTTCGTTTTATCACAAAAAGCATCATAACTCGAGTTAGGTTTACATTCACACCTTAATTCAAAAAAGCACCCGAGATGTATCATTCCTTTACAAAACAAAGTCACCCTCCTCCTCAAAGCTTTAATTGTTTTGTAAATGGAGATTAAAACGTATGGCATACTCTCTGAAAAAATTAACTCTGTGAAAAAGAGTTTTAAAGATTTTTTAAAAGTTCATTATTTTCTGTATAATTCATTCGTTGCCATAGTAACGAATGTATTTTTAACACTTTCTGTATGATGCGCACATGTCTACTTACTTCCACACTTTGATCATAACGAAACAACATGGGTAAGATAACAAATAATAAGAAGAAAGGACACAGATAAAAGTAAAAAAATGAAAAAAAATATAACAAAGTTCCACATAAAAATAACGATTGCTTTTTTTATAATCTTTTATGACGGTAATTGCATTATCATAAAAGTTCGCTCGTCTGAAAGTGAGTAAAAATTATTCTCAAGATGACATATTTATGAACATTCAGAAATGTGTTTTTGTGAGTACAATAAGTTATGTGTGCTATGAATGTAAAGTAGGTTTTTTGGAATAAAGACATTCTTTCAGATTGTTTTATATTTTTTTTCTTTTCTATCAAAAAGCTCGTATTCGATTCTATACGAATGCGTAAAAATTTTTTTTTTGAAAAAAATGGGATTTTTTCCCTTACTCACACCTTAAAGAAATATCATGATTAAAAGAATTTTTGACGCTGTCACAAGACCTTTCTATACAATTTCCCCCAGATTTTTATTACTGTATCATGTAAAGCTAAAAGAAACATTCCAAGAGACTCTTGTGATATTTAGTGGGTATATGCACACGTTCCAAGATGTAAAAAGAAAACAGTGCAAACTGGTAGACTGGTAGCCTTATGGTAGAGCGTTCACTTCCAGTGCGGGAGGTCTTGGGTTTAAACCCGGCCGAGTCATGCCAGAGACTATAAAAGTGTGAATCTATCCTTTCTGCTTAGCGCTCAGCATGAGAATAGGTCTAGTTGAGCGATGGCTGTGCTTGCACGACTTTCGTAGCTCAAATGGGAACTTTAAATGCACTAGGACCCCCTTCGCAGGACCCTCTTGGAAAGCAGTACCAAAAGGAACTGAAGAGGCTATCCTGGGTAAATAATTTCAATAATAATAATATTAAGTTCCGAGCGTTAAAACAATGCAGCATTTTCATATTTAAGAATTAAATATATTTAAAATGAATGAAATGAATTAAAAATTTGTTTACATTTTGTTATGTTAACGACAACAACACTGAAACACCCCACCCTGTAGTGTTAAAAACAGTAACAACAGAAAACAATACTTTTTACAGCTTATATAAATTCTTCTCTATAAGGTCATACTGTTTTATTTAAGAACAGTGTTTTATGTTTTAGCCTCAATATTCTAAACTTTTTGACAAATATTATCCTCGTTATTTTTAATAATTCTTATCATGACTGTGGCCGAAAAAAATATAATTTTTTAATAAAATGGAAAATTCTGCTACGTCAATTGTTGCTGTGGAAGAATAAAGAAATTTAGTTTACTTGATTTGCAATAATAAAGTAAAAACAAACGATCAAGCTTAGACATATTCTTTGGATATCAACTGCTGACCCATTTTTCAGATTATAATCTTATTTCAATTACTAAAGTTGGCTTCGTTTGAAAGAGAATGGATTGGAAATGTATACAATTGTCTTGTAAATTTTCAACCAGTTCTCTTTGTAATGTTATATAATCGTACGTTCTTCTTTTTTTTGAAAAATATTTCTTAAACCAACTTTTTTGTTTTAGATTCAAATTATATTCAAACGCGACAGAACACAAAGATAGAAGATAAGAAGATAAAGGAATTATTGCTTTAAGGTGAGAAGTATGTTTTTTACTCTCCAACACCTTACATTTTCTTAAAGGTTTTCAGCATAGCTAGCTGGCTATAATTGTTTTTGTAATATGAGCTCATTGAACAGATTTTTCGTCTTAGTATTGTAAAGGAGTTATTTCTCAATTAATATTTGTGTTGTTATTAGAAGCAAGAACTTGACATCTGGATAAGTAAGGTCGGTGATGAAAATAAACAACTCTTCGAATGGCTATGAGGAAACAAAGTTTGTTGAGTGGAAGGTCATGGTAAACTATATTATTTTTAGATCCAATCCATCAGGAGACTGTCTATAGATGAATTCCGTTGTTTACATTTTCAGCGGTAAGCTCTTTCGTCTTTGGCATTTGCGTGGCAGGAAAAAAGATGGGGGCGCTAGGTGAAGCAAAGTAATTATCACACAAAGGCATTCTTATGACTTTTAATGAATTCAAATAAATCAGAAGGCATCAACCTACACTCGATAATAGTTTATAACCCCAACAATGTCCCCGTTAGAAGAAATCCACAGTAAAAGACCTTTCTTCACTAAATCCTAGCATCTTTTTTCCTGTCACGCAAATGCCAGAGCCAAGGAGCTTACCGCTAAAAAGTAAACAAATGACGTCACGCTGGAATTCATCTATACAGCTTAGCATCGTTGGTATTGGTAGGTGATAATTCCCTTGTTGATGTTTTGAGAATCTTGACATCCGTAGAACTTTTCTTGTATCATCCTTCCTTTTATTCCAAGCATCCTTGTTTTCAATATGCTTTTAAAAACCAAAAGGAAAATATTTTTATATCTGAAAAAAGTTTATTCAGATTTTTCCTGTCCCATATTGTTTGTGACATGATTCTTTCTCCTGAGGAGGCATACCCGTAAGACATGGTCGCCTTTTCTGTCAATACTTGCCTTGTCAACAATAATAAGAAAAAAAATTAACACAGATTACGGTTTCGAACTCTCTTTACGCAGTGTATCCACCCATCTATTTTACCTGATGGAGATCAGTTAAAAATTTTATTTTGTTATGAAAGTATTGTTAAGTCTGGTGTACACTCCAAACCAAAGCATTACGTTCCCCTTGTTCCAGGTTGCAACCTTCTTAAACGAAAGTCGCACTTTCCTAATTCAGCCTGCAAGTGAACTCTATGACCTCATTATATATCGTTCCTGTGTATCTGAACAAATACATGGGTTGAGGTGTGTATGTATCATATCACATGTATGTACATTCCATCTTCATTATCCTGATCTTTCCATATTCTTATTGTTTATGTTATGTTTGTGTTTTATTTTGCTGTCCATGACTGGTGTGATCATTTGATTCACCTAGTCATGCTGATGAAGCCTGATATTGGCAGAAACAGCAAGAATATTGTAGTTAATCCCTGTTGTTGTTTTTGATTGATAAACAGTTTAAGTTCTACATGTTAGCACATTTTTTAGCGACATTAGTGCTTTTATCTATCCAAAATATGACATATAATACAGAGTTGTTTCTTATAAAGAATGTTCTTAGGAGATTTTCTTATACCTCAGCGTTTCTTTTCGTTAATTTTAATGATAACTAGATGAATCGGAAGACAATTCCGGCGATTTTTGTACCCACAAAGCTCAAATTAGCGAAAGTTTCTGGGTCTTCGCCCCATACTCCACTTGGGGGGCTTACAGCGCTCCCCAAGTAAATCCAAGCCTTAGTTCAAACATTGCTGCTGCGCAGCAATGTTTTGACTAAGGCTTGAAAAACTCTGGATCCGCCCCTGACTGTAGCATAATTCATCATCATCATCATTCTCGGCTTAACGTCCGTTTTCCATGCTGGCATGGGTTGGACGGGGTATATTAATGACCCTCTTCCAATCTGATCTAGACTGTGTTAGATCTAAACTCAACTTCCTCTGTATCAAGTCTGTCCTAACCTCCTGCCAAGTCTGTCTCGGTCTGCCTCTGGGCTTTGCCCCAGGAACTATCAAGTCTCTACACTTTCTTACCCAATTATCCTCCTCCATTCTTTCCAAGTGCCCCAGCCAATTCAATCTTCTTACCTGGATAACATCTTTAATTCTACGGATACTTAGCCTGCTTCTTAGCTCATCTGAACTCTTTCTGTCTCTCAGACTGGCGTTACACATCCACCTAACCATTCTCATATCATTCCTTTCTAAACGGTCAAGATCTTCCTGCTTCACTGCCCATGTCTCACTAACGTACAACATAACACTTCTTACACAGGCCTCATACAACCTACCTTTTACCTCAATTGACAAGACTCTGCTATAATTAACAAATGAAACCCCTGTTTTCTCGTTCTGTACAATGTGTGAGCCATAAGAAAGTGACCTGTGATTGTGCCATGGACTAACATAGTCACCCACACAAGCATATTATAATATAGGATAAGGTAAATGTGTGCCACATGGTATACTTGTCTTGAGTGCTCAGCCCATGGTTAACCAAAGTTGCAAAAAGATTTTTTAGAAGGGTATCTATATTGATATGTGACATTGTTAACCTGTGCAAAGCACTCACCCTAAAGGGGATTTACAACATACTGCATACCTGTACTAAAGCGTTTCTGCTGAGGTCCCCTGACTTGTTAGCATAATAAAAAGTTGAATTAACTAAGCTACGTGTGATGTAAAGTTCTAAGTGTATATATTATGCACCTGTAAAGTTTTGTATATATGATCATGCCCTGTTGGTCTAATGGTTATGACACTTAAGTAAGTAAGAGATGGATCTCTACTTGCATAAGTGTCATAACCTGGTGGACAGGGCTAGAAAAATCTTTCACCTACAATAACCTGATATGATATATATAGCTATATATAGAGATAATAGGTAATCTTTGAAAGTGTTGAATTTATGCACATTTTCACTACTTTTATTTACAGCTAGGGCACAAAAATGCACTATGTTAAGAAAAGGAAGCCATACTTGTTCGTCTTGGTATGTCTGAAGGCATTGTTTTTAAAGGAGACTGACTACAAATTTATTTGATTGCAAAAATAATAATAATAATAATAATAAATATTTAAAGTGGCTAGCCCAGAAAATCACAAAAACCTATAGTTAGTGGATTGTTTCCACTGGGGGCCACTAGAACAAAAAAGAAACAAAAAATGATAAACCTTAGACTGCCTCAGCTCAATCAAACATAGTAACATTTATAATCTGTGAAAATTGAAAAGAAAAAGAATAAAAAACAAAAATTAAAAAGTTAAAAAGTGATCTCCATTAGAATTTGCCAAATACATTAGAGATGGAAGTCTTAAACGAAAGCAGACTTCCATCACAGGTCACTTGGTCTGGAAGATTATTCCACACTTTTGCAGCTCTAAATGGGAAGGCTTTTTTGCCAAATTCCGTGTTGACCAAGGGAAGTGTGAACCTGTTTTTTGAAGCTCCTCTTGTTTGATGATTATGACAGTTTTTTGTCAAAAGTAATTTTGAGCGCATGTAATCAGGAGCAATGTGATTCATGGCTTTGAAAACTAATATGGCATCGTTTTTGATGAGTAAATTATTCATTGAATATTCCCTCTCTTTCCCAAGAAAGGTACGGACACATTTTAATCGTTTTTCTAGTTTTCCCAATCTACCTTGGGTGGCACAAGCCCATGCCGAGGAGCAGTAGTTGAAATATGGCATGACAAGTGCATTAATTAAAAGGTTTTTTGTGTGAGGTGTTAAACAGGATGCAATGGTTCTAATTTTAGAATATTTAATTAGTATTTTTCTATTTATGTCATTAATGTGCTTTTCCCATTGCATTTTTTGATCAAATGTTACCCCAAGATATTTAACTTTTTCGCTCCTCTTCAAAGGAATACCCATATAGTTGATAGTTTTGTTTTCAACTTTTTTTAACTGGTTGTGGTTGTCGAAAAAGATTGTTTCAGTTTTGTCCGTATTAATAGTCATTTTGTTATTATTCGTTATTGTTATTATTATTATGTTATTATTCAGAAAACCTAGAAATGTCTTCTTAATCCACAACGGAGCTGTCTTTTCTAACAATTTAAACAGCTAAGAATTTATATAAAAACAAAAGCTCACCATACTGGTTGGCCCCCCTTCTTTCTCAATAAAGCACGCGACTGCTATTTTATGCATGCTGCCATACACTAAAAAAAGCAACGCTACGAAGTAGCTAAATAAACCAATCAATAAAGTGATAACAAATTTCACCCAATTAATAGTGTTTTTATATGTAAAGTGCCCGTTGCTTAACGTTACTGAGTACTACATGTATTACAGTATATTACTAAGTATTACAGTGTACTACCAAATACTACAAGATATTACCGTATATTACTAAGTACTACAGTGTATTACTGAATACTACAAGGTATTCAGTGTATTACCGAATACTACAAGGTATTACAGTGTACTACCAAATACTACAAGATATTACCGTATATTACTAAGTACTACAGTGTATTACAAGGTATTACAGTGTATTACTGAATACTACAAGATATTACCGTATATTACTAAGTACTACAGTGTATTACCGAATACTACAAGGTATTACAGTGTATTACTAAATACTACAAGGTATTACAGTGTACTACTGAATACTACTACAAAGTATTACAGTGTATTACTGAATACTACAGGGTATTACAGTATATTACCGAATACTACAAGGTATTAAAGTGTATTACTGAATACTACAAGGTATTACAGTGTATTACTGAATACTACAAGATATTACCGTATACTACTAAGTACTACAGTGTATTACCGAATACTACAATGTATTACAGTGAATTACTAAATACTACAAGGTATTACAGTGTACTACTGAATACTACTACAAAGTATTACAGTGTATTACTGAATACTACAGGGTATTACAGTATATTACCGAATACTACAAGGTATTACAGTGTATTACTGAATACTACAAGGTATTACAGTGTATTACTGAATACTACAGGGTATTACAGTATATTAGCGAATACTACAAGGTATTACAGTATATTACCGAATACTACAAGGTATTACAGTGTATTACTGAATACTACAAGGTATTACAGTGTACTACTGAATACTACTACAATGTATTACAGTGTATTACTGAATACTACAAGGTATTACAGTGTACTACTGAATACTACTATAAAGTATTACAGTGTATTACTGAATACTACAAAGTATTACAGTGTATTACTGAATACTACAAAGTATTACAGTGTATTACTGAATAATACAAGGTATTACAGTGTATTACCGAATACTACAAGGTATTACAGTGTATTACCGAATACTACAAGGTATTACAGTGTATTACCGAATACTACAAGGTATTACAGTGTATTACAGAATACTACAAGGTATTATAGTGTATTACTGAATACTACAAGGTATTACAGTATATAACCGTATACTACAAGGTATTACAGTGTATTACCGAATACTACAAAGTATTACAGTATATTACTAATTATTACAGCGTATTACCGAATACTACAAGGTATTACAGTGTATTACAAAATACTACAAGGTATTATAGTGTATTACTGAATACTACAAGGTATTACAGTATATTACCGTATACTGCATGGTATTACAGTGTATTACCGAATACTACAAAGTATTACAGTGTATTACTGAATACTACAGGGTATTACAGTATATTACCGAATACTACAAGGTATTACAGTGTATTACTGAATATACTACAAAGTATTACAGTGTAGAATACGGCATACTAATAAGTACTACAGTATATTACTATGTATTACAAAGATATTACACTAGGCAGTAGTATGTATTAACAACATTACGACGTTGATAAAGTGCTTAACGTCGCGTGTCAGATGCAGTTGAGCTGTCGTCGGGGCGAAGAATACGACAATGCCGGGTCCAGTTGAGGTTGTGTTGAGGTTCAAGTATACGACATAGTCGGGTACAGTTGAGCTAGTGTTAAATGGAGTCAACGCCTTATCCAGTAGCCATTGTTGATTTTCAAAGCGCTATGTACACGAAATTAACAAAAAATGACCCCCGCCCCCCCCCCTAGACCGCTAAGACCCTTCCGAATTTCACTGGACGATATATTCGCGATTTTTGACGAAAAGTAAAAAAAATAATTCAATTTTTCGCCATGACGAAAAGCGTAATTAAGCGTAAATTTGTTAACCTTTTTTATATCGACTATAATGCGCCAAATAAGTATATAAATATTTCCTTTTAGAGGAAAAAAAGAGTGACAACTACAGCCGCTTTCATCTTTGCAAAAATATTGGCCGATATTCCAGATTCTAGTCTTTTTTTTCAATTCAGATGCTGGGCCTCCGAAAGGTTTGAGGAATACTATTCTGGCCATATTTGAGTCAAGTTAACATTTATGACATTTATTAGTGTGGCGCTGTTTTTTTTTATCCGTCTCGATTGTGAGTTAAAAAGTAGTCATTAGAGAGCAATTTTAATTTTTGTTTTATGGTTTTACTGCGGTAAATCAACCTCGTTCCCAGGGCTTTTTGTCTCTCATCGGCGCTGAGCTTATTGATAGGTCTGACGAAAAAGGCCCTGGAGGAGGCTGGTTTTATTCCGAACCGTGATTGGTCGAGACTTTTCATCTAATTATGCGTAAGATTATACGTTACTCGGTCCGTGAAATATCTACGCTTAAAATTAACTGTAAATAAAAAAGATGGCCGACACTGTGCATACATGTTTTGCATAGAGAAAAATATTTGGAGAACACATTTTGGCAGATTTTTATGGCTTTTTTTAGGTTTAACTAGCTAGTTAACTCTTAACCCAGATGTACTTGTGGGTAGCTACATGCTGCTTGTGCTCCGATTAATATTAGCAACTGACAAAGACATTGCGAGTAATGTCTTGGTCAGCTGGCTAAAAAACAACAAGTGTAAAAAGATAGGTAGCTATAGCTACTACAGATAGCTACTAGTTAGTTATTATTTTTACTACTAAACTTTTAGGCCAAAATTGGTCCAAAATTAAAACCACTTCATTTTCAACCAAATTTGGCACAGTTAACAAATAAAGTATGCTGAACATGATGGTGACATCAAAGTTTTACAACATCAACATTTGTTATTACTGAGGCTTCTTAAATTCTGAATAGCGGTTCTCGTTCAATCGTCAACATGTATTGAAAATCTCCAAATGTATTCATTATTTCTTACTTAATTTCACGATATGCAAATAATGTCCCAATAATTTCTGTTTTTGTAACTTGACCCGATCTTTACACCAATGCGGCTCTAACGACGTTTTTGTTCAGTTTGGAATAAGAGCTTTTTATCCTACTGTCATGAAAACTTGTTTGCAAAATAAACATATATATACTATTGTTTGATTTTTAGCTGGACAGGGTAACAATGGGCTGTTTCCGCTGTGATTTTTTAAACCAAAGTTGCAATAAAGGTTTTTTGGAAAATGTGTTATGCTTATCAGATGTCACGATTAATTTTTGATCTTTCACACAAACTTTTCCCATAAAATATTGCAGTTTTGTTTTGCTTTGAGAGGGTAAAAACAGGTTATAAACTGTATTTTTATTTTTAAATGTTACAAAATTTTCCACAAAGTAAAATTGTTTTAGGTGCGTAGGATAACAACAGGTTGTTAACTGTCTGTTTGTTTGAACCGAAGTTATGATAGTTTTTTGGAAATGGGTATTATGCCGAAACGTATGTGCGAAACAGTATACCTGTACAAATCACTCAGCCCAGTGTTAACAACAAGCTGTTACCTGTGTTTCTATTTAACAGAAGTTGCGCTAATTTTATGTTTGAAATTGTATTAAACCTATATGGATGTGCGACATTGTTTACCTATACTAAGCGCTCACCCTGGATTGAAATTCACTTTTTAAGTTTTGCGAGAAATTCGCTAAGATGGGCACAACATATAAACTGTACTTTTGAAGAAAAGTTATTATTTGAAAAATATATTACACCTGAAACATCTTACTGTTGTGTGTGCTTCACATAATTTATGATGTACTGCATACTTGTACTAAAGCGCTCCACATGAATGTGTGGCACAGTTTACAAAACGTATAAATCGCTCTACACCAGACGTTTAACGCCAGGTGTTACAGTTACTTGTGACTAAACCAGACATTTCAACGCCAGGTCCCCTTGTCTAGTTAGTAAAAAGGCTATGTGAGCATATATAAGATGCACATGTAAATTTTTCATATATATATATTCATGCCCTGTTGGTCTAATAGCTATGACACTCATGCAAATGAGAGATCCAGGTTCAAATCCTGGACAGGGCTAGGAAAAATATAATTATCTTGCATCTACAACAAGCAGGTATTCATAAGTATATGATATTAACTATTTGAGTATAATAGGTCATCTTTGAGTCGTAGAGGGGGGAATTGCGTACATTCATCACTTTTATTTATAGAGCCCAAAAATGCTTTGTTTTTGTAATAGATCTATCACTTTATGGTAAAACGTTTTGTGTTGATAAACCTTCTGGGCACAAAAAACCAAAAAAGGCGTTTTTTACTAAACTTTTTTTCCTTTCTCGTGGACTTCTCTGATTATTTCTAATTCTTGACTTTTTAATGTTGTTGTCATTGGAACCAAGTTAATTTTTAATCTCAGATTTATCAAAAAATCATAGTTTTTTTGGCGTTATGACCGATTGTTTAAATACTTGTATTGGCACATAATTCTGCTAACATGATTCACTGTATATTGACCTGATATAAATTTGAGACCTTTTTCATGAGCTATTGAATTTGAAATATTTGCACCTCAATATGTTCTATACTCCTGGCCTAATATGATACATATCTTAGACATATTGAGTATACATAATCTTTGAGTTGTAGGGGGGAGATTTTCTATTAAGGTGCCTGCCCCTGCCTTGCCGTTCCCTGGCCTTGCCAGCGCTGACCGTTCCTTTGCCTACTCTTCCTATGCCTTTTCTGGTGCCTGCCTACTATGCCCTTGCCTGTGCCTCCCAAGCCTTGCCTACCCCTGCCTTGCTGATTCCTCTTCCTGTTTCTTTGCCATGCCCTTTCCTTGCCGTGCTTAATGCCTTTGCCTTGGCAACCTCTCCGCAACACTTTCTATATTGATTAACGATCACGATAAAATCCAGACCCTGATAATAGACCTGTACTTGGTCTGTACTTGGTCCACTTTTATTTTTAGTGTACATAAATGATCTTCATTTTGCTATCAATTATTCTTTAGTTCACCTTTTTGCAACATGCTGCACATCAGTAAATCGCCTAAACAACTCGCCAAGCATTTAAATATAGATCTTAAACTCCTATGTCACTGGCTTAATGATAATAAGATTTCTCTCAACAAAACAAAGACCGAATATGTTATTTTCAAAAGTCCTTTTAAGGATACGGTGACCCCCCTCAGGGTCATTTTTTTTAAAAAAATTATTTTTTTTAATTTTGATTCTTTGGCATATTTTCCTGATATTTTTTTAAAAAGAATCAAAAATATTTATTGTTAAGAGGGATAAAATGAGAAAAAATATTTTTTATCTTTTAGTGTTTTCAATACTGTGCTCAAAGTTTAAAATTCCTCAAATATATTTAATCTGTGTAATAATTAAAGAGAGTAAAAAATTGCATCTCTACATATAACATAGGAAACATTCACACTTCAATAATCTATACAAATATATTATTATTATTTATCATCTATACCTTTATAATTTATTTCCTTATTTTTTTCGTTTTTATCCTGGTATGTTATGTTATCCTGTTGTCTGTTTAACAATAACTAGACCCATAGTTCTACGAAAACACTTTACCTTTAATTTTAAATAAAATATTCATGAGTTATTAATTATTCATAACGTTTAAGTGGGTGTAACCTTCCTTCCTCATGATTCTTGCAGGTAAAAGCAAAGGTCTTTGATTTGCTTTTTCTCGAAATAAAATTTTTAGTCGTAACGGTATATATTTTTGTCGAACACTCTCCTCCATCTTGTCGAAATTGTACGAAAACAAGTTTGTTGTGACAATTATATCTTTGGCTACAAAACTTTGCTTTTTCTAACGCAGAAAGTGAGGAAATATCGAGTTATTTATCTATTATGCTTAAAAATAGATAAATCAGTCATAAAACAGCTATTGTAACACAAAATATGCGATATTTTTGGAACCACGTGTTTTTTTTGAGTAAAAAAAGCAAAGTTTTTTAGAGCTGAATAAGAGCTTCGCAATCATATTTTTTTCAACGGACAAAAATTTTACTGAGGGGAGTGTTCGACAAAATGAACTGGAAGGGTGAATTTTTGTATAAAATTGTTTTTCTCCTTTTTGGATTTTTTTTATAGAAATACTTTATCATCACTCTAGAGATGATTTATTTGGCTTTCAGAATATATATATTTGTTAGGGTTAATATAGCGAGCAGAGGAGATATTTTAAATATGCTGAGTATGTGCCTCAGGGGGTTACCGTATCCTTAAGCCACTTCATTTCAACTTTAAATTAAATGTTAATGGTACTAAAATCTATCCCAGTGATCAAGTCAAATATCTTGGAATCATTCTAGACTCTGACCTAAGCTGGAAATCACAAATTAATAATACCATTATTAGTCTAAAGAAAGCTAATGGAGCTCTAGCCAAAATCCCTCACCTTGTCCCCAAAAATATACTCCTGCTGATTTACTATGCCATCTTTTATTCACGTATTTTATACTGTTCACAAGTTTGGGGTCAAAAAATTTATCGTCTCCAAAATCATGCTATCCGACTCATTTCTTTTGGAACTCCCTACACACCACTCAGTTCACTCTACTCAAATCTCGGACTTCTCAAGTTTCCCGACATGATCTCTATGCAAAATATTATTTTTCTGCACAACTTAGCTCATAATAGCCTTCCTGACACTATCAAAAATACTTTTTCCATTAACTTTTCTCATGATCAACACAGTCGTGCTGATCAACAAGGGCTTTTAAAATTACCTTTTGTTTTTTCAACATCATTTGGGAAAGAGTAAACTTACACAGGGAGTTGCATATGGTTGTTTATTTGTAGCAAAATTCAACGGTTCAATATTCAACGAATTATTTGGGTATGCAACGAACTATTTGGCTATTCAACAATATATTCAACGAAAAATATAGTTGTTTATTTGTAGCAAAATCCAACGACTCAATATTCAACGAAATTATTTCGGTACTCAACGACTTATTTAGGTGTTCAACGATATATTCAACGAAACTACTAATTTGGTATTCAACGACTTCAGTATTCAACGATTTATTTGGGCATTCGACGAACTTTGTTCACCGCAAATTTCAATGTTCAATGACTAATTTGCCGAATGCTAACTTTATTTATTTATTTATTTATTTATTGTATCTATTCAATTTTAATTTGGCGCGTATTTCAGGCGTGTGTTCTTTGTCAGAGAAATAGCTCTGTGTTTCTCTATTTGGTTTGTGGTCCATGTTTAGAACTGCCAAACACGTACACCTGCTACAGTGAACCGTCTGAAGAATTTACGAACATATTGGGCAGTCATAAAGCAGTTTTTTCTTTTGATATTGTTTAACCTGTTTTGTATATTTACATTTTCATAGTTACTTTTAAAACTTTTGATCTTTTACTGGCATACTGAGTAACCTTAGATGCATTTACTGCTTGTCAATGTTGCAAGTCTTGAATTTTGTGAAGTTTTTATAGACATGAAGTACCCTCCAGCCACTGTATATTCTTTTGTTTGATTGTTTGTTTATTTGTTTTATGTTCATATCTTACTTTTTATTACAGATGTTGCAGATATCATTTTTTATGAAAATATTTTTTTAAAAGCAAACTGCTCTGATTCATTCTTACTCCTTCGTTGCCCCTTGGTGTAAAATACTTATTCTGAACCTAATTAATTAAATCTTTAATTTCGCTGAAATCAGTTATCGCAAAAGGACTTGCCAACTTCCCGAAAATTAGTTCTTGCTTAAATTAAATCCCTTGAAGTAACTGCAGTGGTAGCTTGGAAGCTATCTCTTATTTGCCGGGTTCTTTTGCCGGGTTTTTTTCTAGCGCCCAGGGGTAAAAAGGATGACCTGGGAAGACGCGGTTGTTCACTTATTTGAAATTAATAATCTCGTTTAGTATTACTGTTAAATCCCGTAAACAAGTCGTTGAATATCAAAATAATTTCGTTGCATATACCATTGAATAGCCAAATAAGTCGTTGAATACCGAAATAATTTCGTTGAATAGCCAAATAAGTCGTTGAATACCGAAATAATTTCGTTGAATAGCCAAATAGTTTGTTGCATACCCAAATAATTCGTTGAATATTGAACCGTTGAATTTTGCTACAAATAAACAACCATAGTTGCAAAGTTGGGGAGTTAGCGAGTTGTGACGCAGCGAGTTGGGGAGTTGCATCTACCATCTTTGTTTTTTTTAATTCACCGGTTTGCCGACGGGATCCGGAAAAATAAGGCCAATTCTAGCTTTGAGTAGCCCGGGGTCTACAATCTAGCGTAGAGCAAATCAACCTCCTCCCCAGTGTCTTTTTTACTTATTTTGGTCATGTCATGTCATGATTGGTAAGATCTTGGAAACTAAATTGCATTGACAAAGCTCTGATTCAAATCATCCAGAACGAAATGCATCTCCTGCCCTCGTGTTTTTCCTTTTCGATCGATTGACTTCTTGAGGGGTTAAGACGTCCAGACCAAAACGCAGTTTAATAATTTACACATCAACTAATCAATATGTCACTTTTTATTGATTTAACAAATGAGGAAAACAAGGTAAGCTTGCTATTGTCAGCTTAATTAAACGATAAGCAAATGGGATGTATTTAGCCAAAGTTTTGATAGGACCTTTTGATGCAACATACTATTTTCCGGTTACATTTAGGATACCTTGATCATTTTGTCAGACGACGAATCGTTATCTGATACCGTCAAGCCACCACAGAAAAAGACAAAAATTGAAAAGTAAGTAAATATTGTATTGTGTAGGATTCGTACGTACACTTTGTTTTATAAGAAACTAGGGTTCAGGTACCGTAAATCGCCGAATCGCTGAAAGCTGTAACATAGGGGTTAATTAACGAGGTTGGGGTAATTACGCTGAAAACTTTTAGACAAATTGCCTTTAAGTTAGCCAAGGCGAAGTTTCTTATAAAAACATGTTTTCGTTTCCTATAAAAAATACACGTCAAGTAAAAGTCGAATAAATGTAGAAAAAAATCAACACACTGTGTGAAAATATACAAGATTTTATTAACGAAGCTTTTCGTAAAAACATTTCAAGCATAAAAATTAACACGTGTGCTGTACAGACAGTTTCTAATATTCTTCCTCCACACAATACACACAGACGATCTAAAAAAATAAATCACGTACAGAAATAAAAGTAAACATCAGGCTGTATGCACTTAGGTTTTGTGAAGATTTGAGATAAAAAATGTGTTTAAAAAACTTTTTGTTTTTTTAGACAAAATGACAACGCAGTTATTGATTGTATGGATATATCCCTCAATCGAGTTTTTGTGCTCAATAAATGAAAGTGATGAATGTATTTAACACTACCCCCTACAATTCAAAGAATACCAATTATCCTCACAATCATTATTATTACCTGTTTGTTGTAGATAATTATGTTTTTTCTAGCCCTGTCCGGGATTTGAACCTGGATCTCTCATTTGCATGAGTGTCATAGCCATTAGACCAACAGGGCATAAATATAACATGAAAAACTTTACAGGTGCATATTATACATGCTTGTGGATTTACAGCACACATAAGATACTTAACTTTTTTTGTGGGCATCAAAATTCAATTTTTGTTATACTAAATAGCTGGGGGACAAGGTGTTGCAATGTCTGGTTATTAAGTCAGAAGTAACTGTGTTACCCAGCATTAAACGTCTGACGGAGCAATTAATACGAATTGTAAATTGTGCCACACATTCATGTAAAGCCCATTAGTACAAGTATGCAGTATATACATCATAAATCGTGTCAGGCACACACACACAGCATTAAGGTGTTTTGGGTGTAATATATTTTTCAAACGTAATGTTTAGTACAGGTATACAGTGTCGCACATATGTATAGGCATAATACCCAAAAAACTATCCTAACTTCGGTTCAAATAAACAGACCGTAAACAGCCTGTTATTACCCTGTGTACAGTGTCCTAATGAGCTAAGAACTTCTCAGACAGCTAAAATGGCCATAAAGCTGTGAAAAATTAACATTTTTAAAAAGTCATAGTTTATTTAGTTTATTTTTGTTATATAATATATATTTATATGTTTTTATTGGTATATACTTGACTTTTATTGTACTTTTGTTTAAAACAGTTGTAGCTAGCAAGCTAGCTTTTTGTTTATATAAAACGGATTAACCTTGTTAATGTTACTGTAAAAGTCTTCTTTAGTATGGACTAAAAGCCCCAATATATTATGCTGTTCTAAATAAATATAACACAACTTAAATATACGAATATAAATTTAACACAACTAGAGTATAATCACTTACCTTGGAGGCTAACTTCATGTAGTTCCTTCTTCCCTTGTTGTCCATTTGAACATGAAAACTTGCCATCAACATTAGCCAGTTTGATAGCTAGGATAATTTTCCTTTCAAACGTCGATGCTTTTAAAAATACTTTGAAGGTAAGAAAACAATTACCTTTACTCTTCGGATTGCAAATTGGAATGAAACAGCATGGTCATATTCTGATCCAACTTAGAACACGGCCCGTCTTAAGACGGGACGGACCATCTTTAGACACGGTGGCCCATCTTTTGACACGGTGGCCCATCTTTTGACACGCTGCCCTGTCAATTGACGGGCCAGGACAGTAGTAGTAGGGGATGAATATAAGTACGAAACCGCTCCTTTGACACCTTTAGACCCCAAAATCCCCGCCTCCTCCACCCCTCCAAAAACCGGTAAACCCGACGGCATCCGAAACCAAATCCGAAACCAATCCGAAACCGATAATTCTAGCGCATGCGCACACGCCGATAGTAATATTGCTGACATCAACAAAACTTCGAGCATGCGCAGTTACTCAAAGCCCGACCGCGCTATTTGAAGTTGAAAGCTACCGATATTAAAGATGAGTTGGTTCAAATATATTCCATCCAGACCATTTCAAGACTCGTGAAATGTGTATCGGGGCGGTTCAAAATGAACCCGTGGTACTGGCGGATGTTCCAGATCATTTCAAGACCCAGGAAATGTGCATCGGAGCCGTTCAAGAGGATCCCGGGGCGCTCGAGTTTGTTCCAGACGCTTTCAAGAGTCGAAGCATGTGTACCGGGGCGGTTCAAAAGTATCCCAGGGCACTGGCGGATGTTCCAGATCATTTCAAGACCCAGGAAATGTGCACTATGGCGGTTCAAGAGGAACCTTTGTTACTCGGGTTTGTTCCGGAGCATTTCAAGACGCAAGAAATGTGCACCATGGTGGTTGAACGGATGCCATGGCTGATCAACGATGTCCCTGACCATTTCAAGAACCAGGAAATGTGTAACAAGGCAGTTCAAGAGAATCCAAGGATGCTCAGGCATGTTCCGGACGACTTCAAGACCCAGGACATGTGCAACAAGGTTGTTGAATTGGCGCCCCTGCTGCTCGATTTTGTTCCGGATCATTTCAAGACTCAGGAAATGTGTACCGGGACTGTTGAAAAGTATCCCTGGGTGCTCGAGTTTGTTCCCGATTGGTTCGTGACCCGGGAAATGTGTAGCAGTAGCACTGATCCTCGACTGCTCGAAGCCTATTGCTCGAGAAAAAGGGAGAAGGCCAGTATTAGGGATGAGCTAGGTCCAATAACGTGGCATCCCGACAGAGTTATAGAATGGTGCTTTACGGAAGAGGAAAAGAAGGATCTCGAGATATTGTGGAGTGGGGCAAGAGCCACGGGAGACTTCAATGGCGGAGCATCTCAAATAAACGATGAAGGATCACTGTGAAGACTGTGAAGACTGTGAACGCGTACTCGACGAGTACGACAGATGTCGCTGCGGACGCAGACTCCTTATAAGAGCCAAGCTGCTCTGCTGGTACTGCTATCAAGAGTACATCACCTACAATGGAGGCAGTTGCGCTTGCACTAGGACGACATAGAAGATCCTAGTTGAGGTTTTATCTCTAAACAAAAAGATGCTGAAATTTGGTGATAAAACTGTTAAAACCCGCTAAACATTGAAGAAGTGAACATTGAAAACCTTGTGTTGAGTGACCCCATTCCAGCCAACAAAGACAAGGATGAGCGCTTCGTTATTGGCTATCAGAACCAAGACGGCAACATAGCAACGCTGTTGCTCAAGACCCCTGAAAAGGTCTACTCCAAGGGTGTCTCATGCTACTCCGAGGGTTCCGCACTCACGATGTCATTCGATCTCTGTGAATACCCCGAGTGGGTAGAAAACTACGGGGAGATCCTGAAGAAGGTGGATTCCTTGATAGAACATCGCCTAACCAACGGCGGTGTGAAAAAAGGGAGATACCTCAGCACTAAGCTTAAGATGTGGGATGGTAAAGTCAGAACCAACTTCCACAAGAAGAAGGTACCGCAGGATGGCTGCATATGTAAGGCCATCGTGAAACTGGCGAGTATCTACAGGCAAGGTGCAAACTACTACGTGCAGACCTACCTGGAAGAGTGCAAATACAAAGAGGTCGACCGGTATACTGCTTGCTACTGTAGTGACTCTGATGACGACGATATCGACGGCTTCACTGTCTTGTAAGGCTTCTTTATGAGATTGTTCTCCAATCTCATAATCAAACATGAAGGTTCCAGAACTCAAAAAAGAAGCGAGAGCACTGGGCATTAGGGGCTACTCAACTCTGAACAAGGCCCTTCTTCTAGAGATGATCCACAAGACCAAGTATAAGGACGTCTCAAGTCAAACTGACGGACCTTACTGTAAACCTTGCACTCTTCTTGCATGGCAGGAAAATCTGCGACTATATCTCCACCGCCTTGCCGAAAGACAGCGACGTGTTATACATGATGGTGAACTGGTGATCGACCCTGATACTGGAGAAGTGCTCGAGATTGTGTAGGTGATCTAGTGTATTGTTCAAAACACTAGATCTATGAATAAGCGGGTGGAGACTCTAAGTAGCGCTGACATACTGCGCAGATTGAAGTTTTTTCATAAGCTCCTCATTGGCTTCCTCACGCCCCTTTGCGACAAGCTGCTGTCTCTCCCGATCATTGATCGAGTCCACGATCCTCTTTGTTCGTTGTCGGACTTGCTCCTTGAGTATCATATAGCGTTGTTTCTCCTGCAGAATCAGGGTAAATTCATAGTCGCTGATCACCCCGTTCTCCACAGCCTTACTGATTAGATCGACAACACTATTCAATTTGGTTTCTTCCAATAATCTGATGCTCTCGTGCTTCTTCGACTTAACGTCCAACTTCTCCCCCGCATTCCGCAGACCCGCTTGCCCCAACCCTACGGCGATCGTGATGCCACCCATGGCCACAGCAAGCGGTACACCAAGCCCTGACAGCATGCTACCGATCCCAACACCTGAGGTGATTACCGACACAGCTAGTAACCCGTGATCAGTATATCTTACCCACGTACCATGCATTTTAAACTTTTTAGCGAGTTTATCCCGCTCCTTTGATTCATTTCGTAGATACTGCTCGACCTCTTCGATCTTCTTGAGTCTGTACACTTGGCTTTAATCGGGCTCCCCCTCGGGAGCACTCGGTAAACTAGGGTATACCTTTGCAATTTCGCTCATCTTTATTCTATAAGCAGCTGCATCGTTAGTCCTACGAAGGCCACATTATTATCGTGATTAAGTTCGTCACTCAGCATGAACTCCAGGCGATCTATGGAGCCCTTCAAGGGGAGGTAGATTGGAGTGTCAAAACTCCAGGTTAACATGTCCCCCCAAGCGTCAAGCTCCTTAGTGGGAAGCAGGGCGAGAATCTTAGATTTGCTTCTATTTAGCAGGCAGTCCTCTTCATCTAACTGAGGGCAAACGAGTCTTAGCCGCTGGTAAACATCAGTTTTGTAGAAGCTGTCATGGTCGCCCGCTGTAAACTTTACCTTATTATCAAAGGCCCGTCCCATAATGTCCTGCAGTGGTTGATCTATTATAACAACGTACCCCTTGTTAACACCAAGCCTGCAGCGTCCGTTCGTGAGTACGAATAGCTTGATCCTGTCTCCTGCTTGGCTGTTGACAATAGCCGCGAGATCCTCGATTCGATATAAACCCGGCTCAATAGAGATGAGGACTTCCAACGGCCCCATATTCAGATTGCCGCCCGTCTTATAGATGTTGATCTCGCTCTTAGTGTAGATGTTTGACCACGTAGGTCGAATACTGATCGACTTTAGAGCGATCCTCGTATCGTAGGGTTGTATATATCGGTGATATACAGTTGCTTCATGTTTCTTTAAAGAAACATGAATATCTACTCATATAATCCAAAGGCAAAGTATGCACCCAACAGGGGTGAATGGCCACTTGGTTGCACCAACTTGGAGCATCAGG
The DNA here is from genome assembly GCA_030067915.1 of Hydractinia echinata. Taxonomy (NCBI): domain Eukaryota; kingdom Metazoa; phylum Cnidaria; class Hydrozoa; order Anthoathecata; family Hydractiniidae; genus Hydractinia; species Hydractinia echinata. The sequence continues at coordinate 1,505,189 of JASGCC010000030.1, forward strand.
TCCTGTACGTCTCTACGGACTCGCACATTTCCGTATCATTCCCCGAGTTCACCAAATACCCCATCAAGGTGACCACAACCTACCTGAACAACCCTGTCATTGTGGGTTGGGAGGGACAAGCGTTGGACTATTGGAACATCCAAGTGAATTTCGCCACTCATTGCGCGAGCACTGCCTTAGGCATCTCTGCTAAACACCTAACAGGCTCCGTGCCCCTTGTCAACGCCATCTTCAAATTTCACGTGTACTATCACATGCGACGCATCCTAGCAAGAATGAAGGTACCCATGTCTTTCAACGATGGGTTCTCACGCTATAAGAACCCATACTCAACCTCGGGGTATGCGCAAATATGTCGTGAATATGGTGCTGACCCTAATAGTCTGTACAAGACCAAATCAGTGTCGGCGTCACTCACCAACGGTAGATGGTGGCCTCAGGTTGAGGGTGATTGGGCCAAATTCATCACCCCCACAAGTCAAGGCTTGACGTCGGAAGGGCTCACCAAGCTAAGTGAGAGTATCCGGGTTTACGTGGTCTTGTTGCTTGGATCACAGGCAGGGGCAAAGGCATCCCTACTCGGCTCAGGTGCCGACAACTATACAGCAAGGCAAATATTGATGCAAAAATTTGAAGCCATGGTAAAGCGTCAAGAGAACGTTGGGCATGACATCACGGAGTTCCAGAAGGTGCTGCAATATGCTCGAACACCGGTAAACTTCGCCGTCATGCCAAGCGTGTACATGCTGCCCTCCGACCTTGAATTACGTATTGGCAAGACTATAGGGTACAACAACAACATCTTGATCGCGTCTTCCGATGTCAATGTAGGGTCCCAGGTTGATGTGAATAGCAAGCCTACGGAGCGAGCTATCAAGCATGCCACGCCCCTCAAGCATACCCGGCATGCCATACCGCCCGCTAAGCATCTCGAGCAGGTCGTCAAACCCTCAAGGGAGGAAATTCGGGGTAGGGGTGTCACCCCCACCCCAAATGCCGACCAAAATTGGCATGAGATAGGGGCCCATGGAAAGGGCCCCACAGACCTCCTGGGAGGCTGGAAAAATCCGCATGAGGATACCAAAGCTGCCTTGATTACAACAGGGGTAGGATTGATTCTGGCCTACATCTGGCTGAAAAAATAATCGCCTAGCAGCAACGCGGAACTCCGTTCCGGCTCCACAGCTACTGCAAAAGCAACGCAGGAGGAGTAGGTCTAATGTGTTGATCAACACAGTAGACTGAGGAGCCCTACGGCTTCGCGCCATTCCCAACGTAGAGCACAACAAACCCCGCAGCAGCCGCGATGGCCATGTACAGATGCCTCGCCACGTATTCGACAATGGTTGCCGCTACCCTCAAAAAGAACGAGACAACGCTGCCAATAATCCCTGGTAACGCCGCACCCGCCTTCCCTGCTAGATACTTCAGGAACTTTCCGAGCCTCTCAAGCTGCTTTTGTACGAAGCCTTTCCCACCTGCAGCACTTCCTCCTGCGGCTGAAGCTGCTCCTCCACCACCTGTAACTGCGAGTACGATGGTGGAAATCAGTAGACCAATAGCGGAGACGATGCTGGCTATGGTGATCCCTTGTTCCTTGAACAAGATTTTAAGCTTCTCCAGCAAAGAGCTGTCATCTCCAGCAATTTTCATCAGGGTTTCCTTGATGGTCTTTAGCTGGCTCTGAATCTCAGAGGACATTATACCGTGTTGCTCTCGTATGGCTTTCTTCTCATCCCGTAGTTTCTTTAACTCTTCCCTAGCCAAGGCTATATTCCCGTCCTCAATCTTTATCTGTTCCTTGGTTATTCCAGGCGTCTTCTTCTTTCTCTCGAGCCTCTCCACCTTTTTTTATACTTTGTCAATCTGAATATCTCTCACGAGTATCTTGCTGTTCAGCATCCTCAGCTGACCCCGGATCGTTCGAATCCCGCTGTCGAGTCCTCTTCTCTCGCGATCCGTGAAGATCTCGCCTCCTCCAAACGAATTATCTTCAATGAAGCTCTCCGTCTCGTCGAGCACGTTCCCGAGCAGTGGCTCTATCTCACCAGAGTCCTCCTCTATATGAGAAATATTGTTCAGGATTATCTGCCCCCTTACTTGACCGCCTTTGTTGGGTGTGGTATAGTCGGCGAAACCCAGGGCCCGCAGACGCGTACTACCTAACAACGATTGTATCGTGTTGGGGGCTTTTAATGTACCATCCTGATTCGTAACCACTATTTCATTTAAAATTTTATTCCCTTTCGCAACCTTTTTAACAATCAGCTGACCCCCCTCCTTCATCTCGAAGGCATCGTAATGTATCGCCTTAAGCTGTACCCCCAACCGCACCGTAAGGAGATTGTAAAGATCGTTGACCTTCGATTCCAGCAGCACTCTCTTCTGCTCCGAAAGTCTAGACCCTGGAGCACCTTGTTGTTCTCCCTGTGTTGAAGGCCCCGGGGTTGCTGGAAGTTGTGGAAGTTGTTCGGGCCTACTGAAAGATCCATCATGCTCCTCGTCTGGAATGTTCTCCTCCGCTGTGAAATCGTCTTCATGTGCAAATCCCGGGTTAATTGGCATTTATTCAACCCGCAAGACCCTACTAATAAACATGTTCGGAACAATTTTAGATCCCTACACAGATGTAAAGACGATGCTGGGCATGAAAGGGAAGAAGCAACGTGTCAAAGTCTCCCACGTCCCCAGTACGATCAATCAAAACGAAGACTTGTACGTCGACGTACCAAACATGGGGCGGGACGATGTCATTTTCCCCGGCTCTCTCAAGCTCCTTTTCAACCTGGGGCTTGAGGGTACGAACACGAAGAGAACCATTGTCAGCAACATTGGCAAGGCCCTGGTGCAAAACCTACGTATCACCTTGAACGGCAACGAGGTGCAGAATATCAGCGACTACAATACCCTGGCAGTGTACCGGGACTTGTGGCTGCCCAAGTTTGATCGTGAGAACAACCTAATTCTGGAAGGTATCAACCCCAACGATGGTACCATCAGAGCCCTCCAGGTAAAAGCAACGGACCATGCCGGTACGCCCGAGGAAAGAGCGATCGTGGCGGCGTATGGCAACACCTTCTGTATCCCATTAGGCAAGATGTTCGAGCTCACCAGAGACCTACCCTTTTATCAGGGAGGACTGCACGACAGGCTACAATTCGTCCTGCACTTTGCGTCTTATGGTGACGTCATAAAGGATGCAGGTACACCAGTATCAGAGTCTACGCCAGCCAAAGCAGCGGATGCTCAGTACAAGATTACCAACATTGCCCTAGCGTTTGACAAAGTACACCACGAGGGCCTAGCAAGTGCTATGATGTCGAGGTATTCGAGACTCGCTTTGCCATACGAACGGGTACTCCGCAGCAAGGTGGTCACCATGAAAAAGTCTGATACCAGCTATAACCTCCAGATCGATACACCCGCCAAGAGTCTCAAGGGAGTGTTAGTACTGTTCGTTGACCCCGGGAAAGTGAAGGCCTACTCCGGCTTAAACGAGACATTCTACAACCCAAAAATTGAAAATATATCGATCACTGTCGAAGGCGAGCCTAACGAACTGTACAGCCACGCCATGCTACCCAAGGATCATCTTGAACGAGTCGTGAACTTGTTTGGTAGCCATGGCTCTGAGGTCACGATCGGGCAGTTCATGACTGAGAGATACGCGCTCTTCATCGACTTTAGGTCGTCCCCAGATAATACCCTACATGGTTCTGGGAGACCATTGCAGAGGCTAAGTGACGGTATAACCCTCCACATGACCAAGAAAGCCGACGGGAGCGGCGACATACGCTGTTACGTGTACTTGCCGCAAGACGCGCAGCTGAACATTCTGGATGGGCGCTTCCACGCTGTGGAATACTAAACAATAAATGGCAACAATCGGTGTTCTTGTAGCTGGTGCGGCTATAAATGCACTGGCATTCAGTGGCTCAAATTTTCTCTTCAGCAAGCTCTCGGGCCATGGCGAGGCAGAACGTAAGAGGCACGACAAAGCGGTACAGCAACTTCAAGCATCTCAGGCACAGTGGGTTCGAGACAGGCAAGCCAAGATCGATTGGTTCGGCAAGCACCGGGAACTTAAAAGGCAAGCGGGGGAGAGTTTAAAGGAGCTCGATGACGGCATGCATGAGTACTACATCGCGACGCTCTCTAAAGCTCCGAAACTCTCTGATTTCTACGTGCCCTCGAAGCAACAACAAGACGGTGAGCTGACGTTCATCGTAGGATCCCTATCTCTGCTGGGCTTTATAGCCTACAGGTATCTGTAAGGTCGCAGAACGTTTTCAACATGCAATAAACATGTCGAAAGTAAAGCATATAAGACATTCCAGTGCGACAACGGCAGCGAGTTCAAGGCAGACGTGACAAAACTCCTAGAGGGCAAGGGCGTCGAACTCAAGCGGGCAACCACCAAGTACCACCATACATTCACAGCCTTCGTGGAGGCCTACAACAAGGTGCTCGCGGAGAGACTGTTCAAGCCTCAGGATGCGCAAGAGTTCGTCTCTGACGAACAAAGTACCACTTGGTTCAAACACTTGTACAGTATCGTCAAAAGTTTGAACAACACCAAAACTGTCATGATCGGCATGAAGCCCTCGAAAGCGATCAAGATGGAGGAAGTCCCGCTTGTATCAAATCAAGAATACCCAGATCGCCTCCAGCTCCGTCCTGACGGGCAGGAAAAGCCTCTACCCGATGACGGTCTTTACTTGTATCTACTACAACCTGAAGAAGAGCACGGTGATGGTAAAAGACGCGCGACCGACGCATGGTGGAGTAAGAAAACGTATAGACTCGACCGTATCGTGGCTGGTACAAGGTTGTTGTACTATCTCGACAGTGGATCGCCTAGCAGCAACGCGGAACGCAGTTCCGGCTTCGCAGGAGCACCTGATCGCAGCTTTGTGGCAGAGGAGTTAATGCTAGTACCCGAGGATGTTGAAGTACCCCCAGAGCATGTCAAAGAGTGGTAAATGGGTTGTTTTTTTGTGGCTCGTAAGAGCTACAAAAAAAATCTCGTAGGCTACTACACCATGTCAATGTCGAACATTCCCTCGCATAACTCACGCGTATCATCGTCGGGTAGGGTAAAGTGGTTTTTGTAAGAGTTCGCAGCCCCCAGAGTGTCCTCCTTAAACCGACACCAGGTGTGTATCGCGTTAGGATCGTCACATCTCCCGAGTATGGTGCTCTTGGAGTACTTTGTCATCAGTATGCCTATGCTCTTACCCTGCTGTCTACGTTGACATCTGATCATGTAGTAGGGATGTTTATCATGAGGATCATTCTTGTTAACCACGCATAGCATGTTGTCATAAGGATATCCACAAGGAACGTGTCTTTCTCGTAGTTCAACGATTTCTTCATCTCTCTCCTGGAGGTTGTCTTCAAGGTTGGCAATGGCCACGTCCCTTTGTTCGAGGTCGTCCCCCAGCACCACAAGTTGTTGGTCCCTGTCTTCGAGGTCATCATTGAGTAAGGCCAGAGCTTGGTTCTGCTCTTCGATTAGCTTGCGCTGCTCCCTGACCTCATCTTGTAATTTTTCAACACCTTTTCCAGCTAGCCATATTGTCAAATCTACAGCCTTGGGCTTTCTTGATCTGGCGGTAATCTCGATGGCCCCTCCTAACGTAACGAAGGCATCATGCGGATTTTTCCCGCCTCCTCGCATACCTGATCGGGCTTGGTTACTAACTACCGCTATTTCATGACGTGAAATGGTCGTGATATCTCGATACGACTCTGCAATTTTTCCAACCCCAAAAAACCTCCCCAGATCAGCCCTTTTGAACATAGGTTGGTCCTGCTTGTCAAATAAGGTCTCGATGGCACCAGCAGGTATTGCGTTAAACAGAGTAATTTGTGAAGACATGTTATCTTACAGTTTTGGGTCTGGGGGATCGTGTTGGGTGGTCGCTCACTTCAAAATCCTCCAATTCCGAGGGTGCTCCAGCCTCACGTACAAGCAAACGTGCTTGCCCTTTTTCAACTCGGTCTTGATAGCCTCCCAGTCGTTGATCATGTTCGTCTCTTCGTCGATCAATTTAATGTCCGCTCGGACATGGGGATACCACATGAAGAGTTGCTTCTTTTGACGTCGAAGGTTCTTGGGGAGAGCCGTATACGACTGCGTGAGTAGCCATAAACTGTGCTTCTTGTGTCTACCACTGATCGCGAGCTTGAGCAGGGGTTGTCGACGCTTGTCCAGAGTCTCGTCGGCGATCATGTCGTCAACGATAAACAACGTCTCCTCGCCCGCTAAGAGTGATGAGAGTTTCTGAATCCAGTCGAAGAGTTGATCTTTGGGGTCTATCAGGTCCACGTAGTCATCTTTCCAGAGCGAGGATCTCTCGAGGTAGGTCTTATTCCACTGTATTGTATGGCAGAGAATGACAATGTTGTTGAAATGGTGCTTGTACTCGTTCTCCAGGAGGTCGAGGACTCGCTGCGTCTTACCGCACAAGGTGGGCCCTGTAAAGATCGCTGTATGCGGGTCTTTTACAATGTCTAGCATTTATTCTGAGTTGTGTCTGCCACGTGGCACATACAAACCTTGCCGGCGCTTATTTCGGTTTAGGCACGATAGATGCAGGGATCCAACCTTTAGAGACGGCCATTTCACGGCTGGCCCTGCCCGCCGAGAAGTAAGCCACCATCTTGAGAGCATCGCTCGCGTCCATTTTGGTTGAGGGGCTCGTAATGCCCAGGAACTTTTTGCCGACCATGGCATAGGCAAAAGTGAACGAAAGGTCCACGATCGTTTCGTAGAGCATGTCGATAATCTCCTTCTCTTTTGGTGTTACGTTGGTTGTCATTTATTATGGGCCTACCGCATCTTGAAAATGTCAATGTCGGGGTGAGGTGTGGGCTGAGGCGCACGTACTCCTGGAACTGTGTTCCGTGTTGCTGTGGAGCCGGAACTCCGTTCCGCGTTGCTTTTGCAGTAGCTGCTAGGCGATGGCTCTGGGGTTTCAGCAGGCTGCGGAGCTGGCTGTTTACGGAAAATATAAAATCCAACTCCTACACAGGCGAGTATCACAGCGAGACCTCCAGCGCTATAGATGTATATAGTGCCTGACTGCACAGTGGCTCCAGAAGAGGTTTTGACTGTAGGTTCTACAGTACCCTCTTGTTGCTTCAGATCTGCCTTCCTCTTCTTCATCAGTGCCGCCAACTTGTGTCCCTGGGCCACACGCCCAGGATTCTTTACTGGCTTTGTAATGACTCTCTCTTCTTGTTTCTGATCTTCGCTCATTTCTAAGTCCAAGACTTAGAAAAAGCACTTCCCCCTAGCAGGCTTTCAAACGTATCTGCCAGACGTTCTTATTGCGTTCTTATAGGGTTTCATCTCTAAAATACAGACGTGAGGTGGGAATCGATCTGCCACAGGGGTCAAAATTTCTGGACCATGTATACTATAGTCCCCGGTGATACTGCACCAATCGGTATACCTTAATGTAAGGGGGTTTAATGTAGTCAATTTATCATATAGTTCACGATTGTTAATTCGTAGCTTTGATAGACTGTTTCCCATCTTTATCTTGCTGTTCACCATCTTGCTGTTCACACACCTTGGACACGGATAGTTGACAGTGATTGACAGTATGTGCAGCGACGAGCAGAGGTGCTAGAAACCTTCCAAATGCATAGTAGACGAGGACCCCCAAGTCCGCCATCGAGTCCTTGATGATAGGATCATCCTCAATATCAACCCTTAGACCCTCTGCGCTGTCAAGCTGCACCACACGCCCTACGGCTTTGGTGTACAGACTGATTGCCTGCGAGGATAGAGCTTTCGCCGTCTTCTCACCTTTCTCTTGAGTTCACGTTGAACAAAGTCATTGTGGATCTTTTCGATGGCCTCTGGTGAAGCCTTGTCAATAAAGCCTTCGGTGCATTTCTTAGGGAGGAGATGCTTTTGCCCACGACGTATGGCTGTCAAGGCAATCATACGAGACCCGATGAATTCAGGTTTGAATAGTCCTCCCGTTCGACTCGAGTGCTTGTCGGTGACGAGCCAGTGTTTCACGTCCTCGTCGTACTCGTCGAGGGATTCAGGGCGAACGACATCTCGCAGCTCTTCTCCAGAGATGGCAAAATACGCCGAGTCTGTATCTGTGTACACATACTCAAAGTCGCGTCGGTCTACGTACCTGTCCAGGAAATCGTAGTAGAACTCGAGCATGCGCAACTTCGCCAGCTGGTAGACGGCAATACCGCACTGGTAGGCTCTATCGATGCTGACCCCGTGCCTACCCTTTCTGATCTCATACGCATCTCCTATCTCTTCAAGGTCTTCGAGGTACGGGCTTCGGAGAGCTGCATCGACCTCCTTTTCGTCTCTGGTAAACGTGGTATTAGCGTGCCTCGCCAGGTCCTCGATCATCTTGCCATAGAACGAGTTCCCCTTCAACTTGGCAGTAACTCCCGCGATGCGCTTGTCAGGGTCTTTATCAGCTTGTCGTCGCGCATCGGCAATCTCCTCGGGGAACCACGCGAAGGGCTTGCCTCGCGAGTACTTGAGGAACTGGTAAAAAGCGGTGACTTTCAGCCTGTGGTCGAGGTACCATTTTAGAACAGGAGTGTACAGCACGATCTTTTCAGCTTTCATCAAACCCAAGAGCTTGCACGTTCCCGGAACACGTTTGCGCCCCGTCTTGGTCAAGTACTCGTGCATGTGCTCGGGGATTTGGGTGTCAGGTATCTCCTTGATCACGAATAGCGGGGACATCTCGCTGAATTTGTCGTACAGCTCCGGAGGTACTTCTATATCGACTTGCGCAAAGCCAAAGAGTGAGCCGTCTAGAACACCTCGTCCTAGCACCTCCAATTGTAGCGTTGCTGTCGGTTCAGCAATCTTTATCAGCTTTTCCTTCCCGCAGGGGAAATCTTGCAGCAGGGTACTCGGGTAGAGTATGTTGGCGTCGTAACCGAGAATGGTCTTGTATTCGCGGGGTTCGTCGTAGACGTGAGATCTTATGGCTGTCACATCCCTCTCGTGGTACCTGCAAAAGACGATCGCGGGGCCACCGACCATCCCGGTCCTCAAGAGCTCGTAGGCCTCGTTTCTCGTGCACTCGCTGCAGGTTTTTTGGGCTTCGCTGCAGGTCTTGCACCGGGTTTTGAAGCAGTCCTCTTTGCACTTGTGCTTGCAGGGCTCCCCCGGTGCGTAGAGCTCTAACTCGGGGTGTAAACGTAGAGACTTGTTCAAGACGTATCTCATCGATACGCCTGGTATACTAACGGCATCCTTCAAAATGTCAATCTCATCGTCGTAGTACTGCAGCCTCGTCTTTTCGACGGCTTCAACAAAAGGTACCACATCGGCTAGGTTGTACTCACGCGGCCAGTCCTTCATAGTGACGCAGCCTCGCTTGTAAAACTCTCCACGGAACTGCTCGTACTCCTCGGGTGAGAGCGTGTTTTCCCCAACAAGACTACTATAGCAGTCCTCGTGCTCGACGGGGCCTACGTGGTTCAGCTTATCGTAGCTCGACAGCCATTCGTAAGGGAACACGAGCTTTTCGAGCCCACATTCCAGAGACTTTCACCAGCCGGCGTAGCGCATCCCGGGGGCGAGAAAGTTCTTTATGTCGAGGAATTTGAATCCCGAGGTCGTGAGGAACATGTAGTCGTTATCTTTCTTTGCCACTTTGATCTTCTCGTCGTTTTCGGTAATTTGCTCGACAAAGTACCGCTTGATCAGGTTGATGTCATACTTTCCGCTGTTAAACCCGATCACCGCCACTTGGTTCACCCACTCGTTCCAAGCAGCTTCAGACTTGTTGGGGAGCATCTCAAAGTCTTCCGGCCTCGGTACACACCTCTCTACTTCTTCAACGATGAGGGCTTGCCTTTTCTCCAGCTCCTTAACGAACCGCTTAACCAAGACCTTGGGATCCTCGTGCTCGATGAACGTTGGGTTTTCGTTTAGACTATCGTGAATAGCCACACTGACTGGGATATGCTCCGAGAGGTATGTTAGATCAGCTGTTTGCCGCTGGTGTAACGGTGCTAGGAGGGCTTCAAAGTCAAACACGATGTAGTGAGGATAGGCTTGAAATTCTTTCTTGAAGTACCCCTTGATTTTTGGGGGGCTCTCACACTCCCAGGCTGTGACGAGACCGTAGCCGAGTTTTCGGATGCCTTCCTCCTTGTGGAGGATTGCGGTATACCGATTCTTATCCGCTGCGGTTCTCTTTGGTTGACAGGGGCATCCGTGCCACTTGCAGCCGTGGTACTCATAGACAACTTGGGTCTGAGACTCGTAGCCGTCTACCTTGTAGAACTCGTTGTCTCTCTTCCCGTAACGAATCACGCGTTCTCCCCCGTGCCCACAAAGCGCGTGGTGTATATGCCTTCCCGTCTGCTCCGACATTGCTTCTAGCCATTGACACGCCGCGTAGCTGAAACCATCCTCGTCGTAAAAGACCTTCTCCGACTTGCACGGCATGCGCTTCACCTTCTCACCTTTGCAAATGATTGTCGTCTTGACGCCCTCGCACTCGTTCTTTTTATGCCGCGTGAGGTGGCAGGCTTGTGTGAAGATCTGACCGCAAGCCTCGCATTCCCAGCTCTTAGTCAAAACATCCATCTTCTTGATGTAGAAACAGTGGCCATCTAGCATGCCGAGGTTGATCGTGTCTAACCCCTCCTTGTACTGATTCTGCCCGTAAACGAGCCGCCATGGTGCCTTGTCTGAGTTCGTCTTGGGTTCAAAGACTCTGATGTTGATCATGAAGTGCTTGGCAATACCCTCAAAGTCTACGAGCTTCGTGGCACGTATATCTTCCCGCTTTAACTTGGAGTCCTCGTAGTACTCGCGTGCTAGTTTGAGGGATTCTTGCGTGATATGCTTTTCGCGCTGCTTTCGCTCTCCCCGATAGTGCACCGCGAGGCATCTCCAGAAGCACAGGCTGTCCGTTCTTTCATCGTCTTTGTCAAAGCTGTAGATACACCTTTTACCTCCCAGCCAATCTGGAAGAGGGCCGCATCCAAGTAAGGGCTCCCTCGTAGAGATGAGCTTGACCCGCACGTGCTTAAAGACTATCTTACCCTCGTACGCTCCGGGGTTTCGATGGTTCTGTCGGGTGGTAGGTAGGCCTTGGTCCAAAACTCCGCATCTTCCAGATCGAGCCGCTTCATCTCGCATTCTTCCATAAAGGCTTCGATTTCCGCCATGCTTGATAACGGGTTGGAGCTCTTGGTCTTGTGGTAGGCCGACACGTCGCCACCGCCTCGGTAGATGTCACAGCTGAAACTGTAGACTACCTTGACGCGCATGTCTACGTGAGGCGTGATTTTTCGCATGATAGCTTCTGTCAGTGGTTGGTTGAGGTTCTTGTTGAACTGCCAGGTCTTGATGCGGTTTCCGTCTTCCAAAAATTGCGTGTCATTCTCGTCAAATATGTGCTGGATGTCCTCGATCCCCTCCTGGTTCCTGGCTTGCTCCTTCTCCCCTCCGAACATGTGTTTGAGGTCTGCGATTCCCTGATATTCGTCTTCGATGGTGATCTGTTGGACCTCATCGTGAAGCGTTGTCGCTCTCGAGATTTGCTCCTTCGCCTTGTTATAGTAGAAGGTAACGGTATCCCACACGCTCCGTACTCTATCAGCAAGAGCGTGGGTGGAGGCGGGGGTTTTGGGGTCTAAAGGTGTCAAAGGAGCGGTTTCGTACTTATATTCATCCCCTACTACTACTAGGACCAACTTGCGACATGGCGTTAAAAGATGTTGTTGATGTTGTATACATCATAGTCATAAGACACAGAGATAGTCTAGATTTAACGCAAACTAACTCCAATAAAGTGAAAAAACTGAACTGCTGCAACTTTTTCTGGCGTTTTGTTGTATATGGCTAGCTGAGATTAAATGGAGTTATGCATTTCAAGATCGTTGTGGGTAGCAAAAACAACACAACAACAAGACCAACAACAAGACCATATCAGCGAATGCATTTTTTTAAGCAGTTAGAGACTTTTTGTTGCATGATGACTAGCTAAATAATTATGACTCAGATATCAAGATATAACATTTAGCTCAGTGTAATGTCATGTTATATATATATATATATAGGTATATAGACGAGGGTGCCGATAAGCCGCATATGCCGTAAAAAGTGCGGACGTTTTCGGGCGAGTTCGGTGTTTTGAAAAAAATTCAAGTATTCGCCCGAAAAAACCCGCATAGGCCCGAACAATGCCCGAAAAAAAAAGAAAAAAGACACTAATATGATTCAAAAAACTATAAAAATTAAAATAAACTTACTATGTGGTAGCGAAGTTCTTAAAAGAACTGTTTTTGATGGTTTTTGATAAAGTTTACTTTATAAACAACTTCTATATAAACTTTATTAACTCTCTTTCTCTTCAAGCGCCTTCTTCCCAACTATCGTCCGCATGGTTTGTATTACAAGGAATTGCATTTCGGGAATGTTCCGGGCGAGTTCGGGAAAGTGCGGGCGGTTTCGGGGGACAACCGTCAATTTTATTCGAAAAGTCGCCCGAACTCGCCCGTATATATGCGGGCGTTTGCGGCTTATCGGCACCCTCTTGTATATAGCAGCTAGCTAAGCTATTGTTAAGCTATTTATGTTTACTTTTCAAGATAGTCTTCGATGGAATTATTGCAACTTGACCTATTACGTAACTTGAGAGGCAGAATCGTTTTGGCTGGGGCAGCCACGATTAAAATATTTTGTATATATTCAAGAAACAGAGACTATGATTTAATTTAAAGAAATAATATGTGTTATAATTTATATTTTGTGTGATCAGTCTCACCAGTTTCGAACGGAGTCTTTAAAGCTCCCATTTGAGCTACAGAAACCTTTTTTGAAATTCTTGCCCAACTGGACGACAGCCTTATGTGGGGATCAAACCCACAACCACTTGGACATGAGTCGAACGCTCTACCGACTGTTGTCTGTGTTTGTTCAATTTTTAAGAAAAAATAATTTATGACATGGTATTTGTATTGCTTAATACTTTAGCTATATTTGTAATACAGATTATATTTAAAGAGATTCATGATTTATTCTTCTCAATACATTCTTTGTTCTCTTTAGTCCTCTCCTATAGACACCGCATTTGTCCACAGTTGCGCTAGGCCTGTCTTCAATTTTTTTTAAATTCGTAACAGTGTGTTGCCCATGGTACAAGGTTTAACTTTATTCTGGGAGTCTTCAGACTAGCCCATGTTGTGGCTGTTTCTAAAAAGTGTCAATAGTTAGGCCTGTTTCTTTTTTTGAAAGCACAAGTCCTTTGTCAATAGTCGGGCCTGTCCCATCTTGTGACAGTCTTAAAGCATGGGAATTGTTTGTCAATAGTTACGCCTGTCCCATCTTATGACACATTTTCTAAAATTGCAAGAGTCTTTTGTGTACAGTTGAGTTTGTCCCATCCGATGTCACGGTTTTTAAAAGCGGGAGATTCCTTTGTCAATAGTTGGGCCTGTACCAACTTAAGACGGATTTGCATACATTTGTCCAAAGTTGGTCCTGGCCCGTCAATAGATGGGCCATCCCAACTGCGAACGCGCCGACCCGTCTTTTGACGGGCCGGTGTCCATAGTTGGGTCAGAACAGTCACAGCGCATGGGAAAAACTGACGAATGGTTGCACTTTCGCAGTTAAATTGTTTTGAAATTCCTAAATTTTTTCAGCGTGAAATTGGCCAATGAAATCGAATTCGCCGGACAAATAAATCGGTGATCGTACACTTTTGCAACTCCCTGGCCCCTGATTTGCAACTCCCCAACTTTGCGACTCGAAAATTTCCTAAACTCTTTGGGAAAAAGTCTATCAGATTTCACTCTTTAAAATCGTGGAATGAGGTACAAAAATCTTTTCCTTTTCGACTTCTTAGTATCTACTTCTGAGATCAAACCTATCCTATTTCAGCATTTCTTAAACAGCTACTAAATTTTATTATATTTTTTAACTGTATCAGCCTCCGTATTTTTTGCATCATGCCTTGTGCTTTGATTTTTCCATAGTCATAAGAAAAACAGATAGTCTAGAATCCCGGGCCGTTTGTATTGATATTGAATCGGCACTGCAACTTTTGAATTCGACGGCCCCATGGGGCACAGATTTTTAAAAATGGCCGCTGCGAAGGGCGATTCTGTTGCTAAAGATGATCTCCAGGATCTTATGAGAAGTTAGAAGGGGAATTTCTTGATGATGATATAGAATTTAATGTGGAATTGGATATGTTGGTATCCAAAGTAACAAGCAATGATGGAAAGAAAGTGTTATGCAAATGTAATAAGTGCTCCACAACGTTGACTTACAAGACATGTCAACACCACCAAGCATATGCTAGCTACACCAAAAAAGAAGGAAACTGAAAAAGATTTGGTTGTATCTAAAGTCGATAAAGTATTATTATTAATCCAATACAGCTAAAAATGATTGTACAGTGTTGTGGGGTGGAAGAGTTCACTCGTTAGAAATTGTATGTTTTCTTCTTAGCAAAGGACATTCGTGAGAAACAAAGCTGCTAAAAAGGAAACATAAAAAATCACTACGAACTAAGTTAAAAATCTAAGTCTGAATCAGATAAGGTATTAGTCTTTTTCAAAAACAATAAAACAGCGTTTTTAGAGCTACATTACCACGTCTCAGTTCTATTAGAGAATGCCATTTATGGTAAACTAGGTGCAATTCCTAGCTGAGACTATTTTCTTCAAACTTGATTACATATAGAAATGAATCTTGTTTGAAGTATAAACTGTGTTTGATTGTAAAAAAAAGTTTTAGCCCTGTCTAGGATTCGAACCTAGATCTCTTATTTGTGTCATAACCATTAGACCAACAGTACAAGCATAAATACAAAAATACACTATATACAACAGTAACTTTCATGACCAATCTCACACAAACGTATACACACACTTGCAAGTTGATAGAATTCACAACTGGTGGAATGTTCTGGAGTAACTTCTTTGCTTTGCATTTCTAAGGCAACTTTCATGTCATTCAATTCTGACTCTAATTGTTTACAATATAAACGCTTTTGTTGTAATGCAAGGCTAACTTTTTGTTGAGATGTGTTTTTAAGAGGTGCATGCAGTTTTGCAGGTTCAAGTAAGTTTACTTTCTTTCTATTTTCGTCGTATATAAATTTAAATTCATGACTATGACAAGGTGAACAAGGACTTGGATTGGTAATGAGAAGTTTACACGAGTTAGAGCAATAATATTGATCTTGATGCAATTTCGACTTATAAGGCATTTGGTGATATTCAGTGATATCAAATTTTTTGGGGATGACATGTTTTTGAAAGTTAATTTCTTTAGATGGATCGGGTGTCACTATTCCATTGCAAAGACCATAAGATTGAATTTTAATGATTAAATTTGATACAGTAATATTTTTGAGCGTACAATCAACTTCTATATACAACTCGTGATCATCAGGTAACATCCACCCATAAAAGCGAATTGTAAAATATAAAGATTCGTTAATAAATATTTCATACTTTGGTAGTAAATGCGGAGAAGATTGGCAAGTGATAGTGATTAATGTTTCCTGGATCCAGACTGAGTTTAACGATACGATTTTTAAGATCTGTGAAACTTTTAAACAAATGATGGGAATGTAGGGGAAAGCTGTTGAAGTACAAAGCATTCTTCTCGTTTTTGGATAGATAAATTGGAACGAGGTGGTGAGGAAATAGTTGCAATACTTTTTATAGGTAAATTCAAAGATGGTAGAGCTCTTCCTTCAGTGACTTTCTATTTGCATCTAAAATAAATATTACTGTGACTCCTAGCTAGCTCTAAATAATAGTTTTTAAATAACCAGAGATAACATGGTATGTATGCGTAGGTATATATGGGCAAATATTTTTTCTTCCGTCCCCTAAACCACCATCCCTCTGTCCACAGACTATGAACTAACTAGCTACATATATATATAATATTTAGCTATATATATATAATATATATCATGCTGGCCATACTGCAACTAGAAAATTATCAGACCTGGATTATGAACTTACATTTACAATATTGATCCTCTCTGAAATGTCTTTCACATATGAACAGTTGTGTAGAAGCGATCCTTTTCTTTAATGCATCGTCAATTACACGATCTTTTGTAATGATGTTTATCAATTCACCTCTCCACTTCTTATTCACTTCGTTATTTGGAAGAGGGACTTTAAATATACTTATATCTTTGTGTCTACGAGACGTTGGACAGTAAAGTATTGAGCAGTTTGCACCAGGCATATCGTTTATATATATATATTAAAAAACAAAATCAAAATGCAGTAATACAAGTAATATACATGCTCTCTCCGGCCATTTTGAACTTTTCTGTGCCCTATTGGAAGTTTGGGCGCTAGCGCGGCCGTCTAGTAATAAGTGAGAACAATGCGCTATTGTTTGTCACCAGACTATCTGTTTTTCTTATGACTATGATTTTTCTTGGTAAATTCCTATTTGACTAGACTTATCTACATAAACTCCTACCTTTGTGTTTTGTATTAGTCCCAGTCCTCTCTTTGTATTTTGTCCTATTTGTGATGTCCTGTTTCTTAGGTGGTCACCACTTTCATTTAAGCTATTTTGCTTTGTGGTGATCTCCTTTCAATAGACTTTTTACAACAATACTTATATAATCATTTTTCTATAAAATCATGTACTTTTTGTCTATTGATGAATAAATTATTACTTACTTACTTACAAATTACCGAATAACATGAAAACGAGATTAGTTATGAGCAAATTTTTAGTTTGTAGCGAAAGTAGTGCAGATATGGTTTGTTTACCTGAAATATTTGCAAAATTAATTTGTCGTACAGATTGTTAACATTTGGTCATAATATGGGATAATAGCATGTATCATTGGGCCGTTCTAATGCTTTTATTTATTATTATTGGTGTTAAATGAGCTAGGTATTAGCTAGCTTTGAAAATGATATAAGTAGCTAGTTGGCTGGCTGCTGACTTGTTCCAGAAAAACGTGAAATTTCAAGCTGTTTACCAAAATTGGTGATGTTGCTGGTATATATCCTGTGTCTCCAGTTATTGAGTGTACCTTATTTTTAAACAACATCTGTGAAAATAACATTAGCCAGGCTTACTGACTGTGGTTTTAAAATAGTATAGTTGAGTTGACTTTATGGGTGCCTCGATTATTATTTTTTCCAAGTGACGGTAGTTTTAAGAGTATTCATAACTCACATTTTACACATTTGTGATTTCAGAATTAGGATGCTAATTTGACTTGGTGGGGAAAGTTGGACTTTAAATTTTCCTTGGAATGTTCTTGCCTCTATCGTAAATTGTATTTGGTAAAAAAATTATTTAAAATTCCAAAAAATAAGTTGACACAAGGGATGATATATACTAATTTTTAATTTTTTTATTCAGAGAGTTACCATCTTGGTGTTTTTTCAGGCAAATGAAATTGTCCAGTGATTTTGCTCAGTCAAAAAAAAAATTTTCTTGAGAGGATCATTTGACAAAACAATTTAAAAATTGTTGTTTGAAAAAAGCACGAAATGGTTACTGACGTGCTGCCTAGAAGAAAAAAAACTGTAAAATTTTGTCCACAAAATGCTTTCATGTCGAACTTTAATAAGTGAAAATAATGTGAAATTTTTTTGTTAGGTCAAAAACAAAATTTTTGGTTTTATATTTTCACAAATCGACACTTGGAAAAATTTCCTCGAGATTACTTTCGGTAAATAAACAATTTGAACATTTCTGCAAGATTAGTTTTCAAGATTTCATGTAAGCAAGAAAACAAAATACATAAGGACCTGGTTTTTAAGAACATTGAGACTGAGATTTTGACAAAAATTAAGCACGTTCAGCTGAAATCCAGACATTCTTATAAGAAAAAGTATATTATTTTATTTTCCTTTTGTTTTGGATAAAAACCTAAAAAAATAGGGTGCCATTAAAAAAAAAGACTTTATTTATGATAAGCTCTATGCCCTATCAATTCATATTACTTACAAACTGAAGTATTAAGGTTAACCATCACAATGCTTGATACAAATGTACGATTATTGACAGTCAGTAAGAGAGAGGCCTTGGTCAACACGGAATTTGGCAAAAAAGCCTTCCCATTTAGAGCTGCAAAAGTGTGGAATAATCTTCCAGACCAAGTGACCTGTGATGGAAGTCTGCTTTCGTTTAAGACTTCCATCTCTAATGTATTTGGCAAATTCTAATGGAGATCACTTTTTAACTTTTTAATTTTTTTTTTTTTTTTTATTCTTTTTCTTTTCAATTTTCACAGATTATAAATGTTACTATGTTTGATTGAGCTGAGGCAGTCTAAGGTTTATCATTTTTTGTTTTTTTTTTGTTCTAGTGGCCCCCAGTGGAAACAATCCACTAACTATAGGTTTTTGTGATTTTCTGGGCTAGCCACTTTAAATATTTATTATTATTATTATTATTATTATTAGAGATAGTAGTGACAGATAGAGTGTGACAGTTACATAATCACAACAGCCAATAGTTTTAAAATAATAATTTTAAATATCATTTTACGCAAAAAATGTTGAAAAATGATTTGTTGATTACTCATACAGCTTAGCTATAGCAACAACCCTGGAAAAAATACTTGTAAAAATGCTATAAGAAAATCCAGCCTTTTCATTATTCATGACGTTGAAATCTTTTTACTGCCCCCCTCCCCTTTCCTGAAGTGAATGTTACTTTTTTTTAGTACTCCAGGTTTCTGGAGTACTTCTGTTAGCATCAGTCATGCATATTCAATATTAATTTTGGGGGAATAGAAAGTTCAAAATGATATTCACAATATGTTTTTCCAGGGTTGTAGCTTTTAGCTGCTGGCTAATTTGGCTTAGCTACCAGCAAGCTAATTTCAATTTTTTTAAATGATAATTGATAAACTGTATATTGAGTTTTCGTTCTAAATTTACTTGGAAACAGTAAAATAAAAATGTATTCACATCATTCTAAAAACGTGGCTGGGTTTTAGAGGTAGCTAAACCTAGCTAGCTAACATAGACCAAAAGATACGCTCTTAAAATCTGCAATAATTTAACTTTATTGTCACACTACCACTACCACTACCAGAACCCTCTTTATAACTGTGTTAACTACTATTATATGAAACTGCCAGTTAAAAGCTGTAAAGGTCAACATTTTGTTGATACATTCTTCAAACTTGCATGTAAAAAACAACCAGTATCCCGAAATTTGCTCATAACTAATCTCGTTTTCATGTTATTCTGCATTTTCGCATGCATATTTCGCGGAATCAAATGGATGTCTATTAAATTGAATCTCGCTTACCAAGGACTAGGAAGTAAAAAATTCTGGATAAACGAGACACGAGTGCATTAATTAAAAATCTGCGAAAATCAAAGATTTTTGACCAGCCTCCACCTACGGAAGCCGATAGGTGCAAAAAATCTTTCCCGAAATAAGTGAAAATCTTTTTCAAAATGGTGAAAATCTTTTTCAAAATAGTGAAAATCTTTTTCAAAATGGTGAAAATCTTTTTCAAAATAGTGAAAATCTTTTTCAAAATGGTGAAAATCTTTTTCAAAATAGCGAAAATCTTTTTCAAAATAGTGAAAATCTTTTTCAAAATGGTAAAAATGTTTCTCGAAAAAAGAGAAAATATTTCTCAAAATACATGACCTTAACCTCGTTTCCAGGGTATTTTATATCTGTAATCGACCACAAGAACACAGCGAAAAGCTATGACCGCAAGGCGTAAAAAGGCTTGGTAACGAGGTACAAGACCTCATCTCTATAATCTCCAGAAAATACAACCGAATTGGTATTTGGTAGGTGAATTAATAAGAAATTAGCTATTTTAGCAAAATTACAGAGTTAGAGACTTGCCCCTTTCTACCCAGTGTACACAGCCCCACCCAGGCGAACTATTGTTGGAACAAGTTTTTACTTTT
The DNA here is from genome assembly GCA_030067915.1 of Hydractinia echinata. Classification (NCBI taxonomy): domain Eukaryota; kingdom Metazoa; phylum Cnidaria; class Hydrozoa; order Anthoathecata; family Hydractiniidae; genus Hydractinia; species Hydractinia echinata. The sequence goes on from JASGCC010000030.1 coordinate 1,525,109, forward strand.
GCGCCGCAGATTCAGGACGCTAATCAATCAGAATACAGAGTTTCAAAATAAAACACCGCTTCGCTACCTATTGGAAAACAGACTTTAACGGAAAAACTTTTTTTCGCTCCTTTAAACTTCCTAGTAGTTATTACTGGAGAAAGTGTCAATAGGGATTCAACATGGGCGAATATGCAATTATCTAACTCTAAAAAAGAAGTAAAACAAAGAGAAGTTAATCTTTATTTTTCCGCATGTGATAACATGACGGTATACAAATGCTTGGCCGAGTGGAAGTTCTCAGGTTGCGACATTCTCAGAAAATCAATCAAGTAGTTGAAGTATTCATAGTAATTATTCTCGTCCTCATTTTCGTGATCGTCACCGGAGATGAGTTCATCCATTTCATCCAAATCATCACTATCACATAATTTCAGACGACTCTCCCCTTCAAATTTTTCTGGGAAATGGAACAATTCATCAGGAATACCAGAAACCGTGTCATACCTGGACTTCCGAATGAGGTGGGAATTCCAATGTTCTGTTACCTCGTCAAGACCATTCTGTAACACGGAGGCAAAACAGTACTGGAAGCAATACAACTCTAGCTCATTAGCAGGATTATATAATCCATCATTAACCATTTCTTTAAAGAAATCTATCATAAAAGAGCTTCTATTTCGGCGAAGAAATGACCACCATCCCTCAATCCGTTGATTACTGTGTGAAGGACCGTACATATGTGACTTTGTACCTGCATTCTCATCACCGTGATTACGCCGCAAATAACATTGAATAGTAGCTAGAGTTACATTTTCAGTACCACAATCACTCCTCACTTTCTCTGGACATCCACCTATTTCTCGGACGGCATTTAAAAATAACCGTGCAATGACTTCTGGATTGTTATTCGAATGTACTGCTCTGAGCCATATGATTTTTCGGCTATATCCGTCAATGCAACCATGATTTGGTAATCTATACGGCTTTAACTTATCGTAACCATCTACGTGCCACATATCGTTCGGTCCTCGTACATTATAACACCTTTTCACTAATCTACGTTTCCCACGTTCTATGCAACCTATGCATGACTAAGCACAGTATCATAGGGACTTTACCTTGATATGCATGACTAAGCACAGCATCATAGGGACTTTACCTTGATATGCATGACTAAGCACAGCATGGTAAGTACTTACCCCTCTAGGTCTTGGATGATCAGGGATTTGTTGTGGTTGACTGTGGCGTGCGCGTGCGCGAGATGTGCGTTGCGCCAGAAGGAACATTTCTCTATCTCTATGGAATACTGCCAATTAAACTACATTGCTTAATTGGAATAGCTAGCTGAACTAGGAGAAAGAGTATTATATAGTTTATTTTTAGCAGTATTCCCTGGACTGTCCATTTCATTCTCTTTACTTTACCTTTTCCCGCTAAAAAAGGGAACTTGAGGGTACCGCCATTATACTCGGCACCAGACCTCAACTCGTCCCAGTTCTATTTAGAGAAACATTTTCACCATCTCTCGGGAAACATTTTTACTATTTCTCGGCAAACATTTTCACCATTTCGAATAACATTTTTACTATTTTGAATAACATTTTTACTATTTCGGCAAACATTTTCACCATTTCGAATAACATTTTCACTATTTCGAATAACATTTTTACTATTTTGAAAAACATTTTCACACAATTTCGAAAAAGATTTTTTGCACCTATCGGCTTCCGTATCCACCAGGGGCATGTTCGTCTCGCCGTCCGATATGCAAAAAGAGACAACATGTCCTGGGATCGAGGTTGGGGGTAAATGTATTTTTTTTCAAACAATTTCTTTCATATTTATTATGTCTTACAACGCATCTTTAGGTGTTACGAAACGTGGAACGTACCTGGTAAACAACAATTGTCACTCGTTTGATTCAATCATGGCGGATGATAATGGAACGTAAATGCATTGGATCACCTTCTAATTTCTTTTATTGTCAAAAGGTACAATCTGTTGATCTTAGCAGAATAGACCCCACGCAAAAACAACTCAGAAATGTATAATGCTCAGACTCAAGGCTATGCATAAAATGGTTAAAAGGTACAAATATTTCCAGTAGTCTGCACCTGTCATATGTATTTTAATTTATCTGGTTGCATCTCTTAATCCGTTTTGATATCGTGTGCTGCTATTCGTGTACTATTGTTAACAAGGTGAATTGTTATACACATTCTTTATTTGATAGGTGCGTTGCACCGAACTGTGCTACAAATATTTCGCAACAGGATTATTTGATCGTAAAGTCTTCCGGAGTCGTGTAGATAGGAATGGAAAAATACAAAAGAGAGAAGGTCCCGTATACATCCATTTTCTTGAGGATTGTCTAAAAGGTTACTTCGATGATTCCAAGTACGAAAACATAATAGTACCCGATAACACCAAAAACCGCCTAACCGCTGAGTGCAACTTTTTGAAAAACACTTTGTAAGTTAATAAACATTGATGTACTAACGCATCCATATACCTTGTTCTGCTTTTCTGTATATTATTTGTTTTATATTATTCTTTGATAGTTCGTTCTTTATTGTCATATGCCCTGAATATGGAGGCCGACCCTCAAGAAGAATGGAGAAAAATCTTTTTAAAGAAGCCCATGTTTTGGGGTGGGAACAGTGTTGCCCTGAAGTCCTTATTTTACACGCATACACTTCAGCATCGCCGGGTCCGAGCAGAGGGCAGGTCTGAAAGATAAACATTGATCCATCGGTTCTCGATTTTTTGGCTGATTCTGCTTTGTCATGGGTGATTTTGGGTAGGTCTAGAAATACCGCTCGCAAAATTTGATTGCAAACCGCTGTGCAGATACTAAGTTATGGGGTCCTCAGCAAAAATTAAGACGCCTGGAACGAGCAAACAAGTGTTATTGTGGCAAAAAAAATTATGTTAATACTTACTAAGTAATAGCTTGGGGGAGTCTTTCATTCAATTGTTATTAGACCTTTTTTCGAATACAATACACTAATAAGATCTTAAAAGGTAAATAAAAGATTTCTAGATAACTTTCAAAGGTCTTTCATATAAGCTCAACTTGTTTTTTTCGCGGGAGGTAAGCTTTAAAAAGTTGAAAAAATGTTGCTAGGAAGGAATGTTATGAACATACAGTTAACTCCCGGTAACTCGAACCTCGAAGGGACCAAGAAAAATCGTTCGACTTAACGAAATTTCAAGTTAAAGGAAGCTCCCGTTAAGTGGAATTTAGATTATATAGTTCGAGTTAAAGCGGTTTTTTCAAGGTGGGGCAAAAATTACTGGAAAAAGTTGCATTCTTCTTGGCGATGAAAAAAGGCTTGGAAGTCCCTTGTAAATGGAATTTTCCTTGACAGACAACATTATCTATCTATATTACATCAAGAGTTAATAAAAAATAAAACAAGAAGACTCTCGTCTTGACCATCTGTGCAACAGAAGACTATCCGCGGTTCCCACACAGTAGTTGTTCCTAGTAGCCCTATTTTGCAATTAATTACTCAAATTTTTTTATCGATCGCAAAACCAAAAACGTCTCGCCTTGCCCTTCGGTTGATTTTCGTACTAGAAAAGTGTCAATCTCGCACCAAGCACAGGTTAATTTTTCCTGATGATACCGAAGGTTTACCTCTCCGTTCTCATTCCAAAAATAGCAAAATGTTCCTGGGATTAAGGATGAAAAATCGCGGCAGATGTGTTCTTCACAGCCAACCTATGTTTTCACAAAACATTTCCAAAACTCAGTACGAAAAAGACAGGAAAGGTAGCGAGTATTATATTCAAGGTAGCCTACGCATGATACAAGAATTTTCTTAGGTAAGTCAAAACTTTAGCAGCATAAACTTTATTGAGGCGTTGAAATTATCAACATAAAGGGCGTTGTTTTGTATTAAATAGCGCTGATGCCTATGCCAAGTTGTTTGCTCATTTTCTGTATTGAAAAAAGGAAGTAAACAGACTAATAGCGTTCCGCGGCGAATCTAAAAATAGAAATTACGTAATGTTTAATAAATCTTCACAAAGGATTTTGGGATCGAAACTCGGACATCAAAACGAATATGGCCGCTGAATACAGTGGTACTCAGGTTAGAAAAGGAGCAAACAAACACTGTTGCTGGGGAAATTGCAAGAATGACTCAAGATATCCAGACAAATTTCCTCCTGGAACGTATTTTATACCTTTTCCAAAGGTTGGGAAGATCAAAGAGTCTATGACGCAGTGGGAAAAGAATAGACAAAGTGAAAGAACTGAAAAAGCTAAGCAATGGATTCATGCCTGTGGCAGAAAAGCATTTTGTATCAAGAACATTACAAAAGATACCTATATCTGTTCCAATCATTTTGTTGGTGGCTCTGCTCCCACTGAAGAACATCCAAATCCTCTATTAGCTACTCTTACTGAAGAAGAGATAAATAAAAAGTTGTCAAGAAAACGAAAGCAACCATCTATTCGCGAACCTTTGAATCCACCAAAGAAAAAGAAGAAAAATGCAAATGGAGCAATCAACATTCAACCTGATGCTGTCTCTGATGGAGGAAGTGAAATTATCTCCTTTGAAGATGCAGATACTCCTCTCATTGAAACTTTTAAAGACACTGGTACTAATACTGACCCTATTCCTATTGTGAAACTAAATGTTGATATGGCAACTCAAACAGAAGCCGACAAATTAGCAGTCGCTGGTCGTATTGACAACATTATTTTGAAAAATCAAATAAGTACAATGAAAACTGAACAAAACTTGCTAAATGCACGACAATCGACTAATCCAATGGATGTGAATGTCATTTTAAAATCTGAGAAGAAGACAAAATATTTTATAGGACTAACACCAAAACATTTTTTAGATTTGTACAATTTTCTTGGTGATGCCAAATTTCAACTTAATTATTGGAACAGTAATTCAAACAGTGACGGTTCTTCCATGAGAAAATCTTTATCGATATCCCAACAACTTTTTATATCACTGATGAGACTACGGCGTGGGTTCAACATTTTTACACTTTCACATTTTTATGGTGTAAGTGAAACGACTATCAGAACTATTTTCACAACTTGGATAATGTTTTTGTTCCACCATTTTCAGACTATAAAGATTAAATTTTTTCCTGAAAGGCAAGCATTTAGAAAAAATTTGCCCAAAGTTTTCAAACCATTTAAAAACATTCGTGCAAGTATTGATTGCACTGAATTCAAATGTGAAACTCCAAGAGATTATAAACAACAGGGGAACCTTTACTCAAGCTACAAAAGTCATTGTACAATGAAGTGCCTTATTGCAGTTAATCCTAATGGAGCTGCATGTTTTGTTTCTGACCTATACGAGGGAAGTATCTCAGATATAAATATTTTTGAACAATGTGGTATCCTTCAACATATAAATTACAAGGATTCTTTTCTGGTTGACAAGGGATTTACAGTTCAGCATTTACTTCTTCGAAACCAAGCAACAATATACATTCCACCCTTTTTGGGTAAACGTGAAAAATTTACCAAAGAAGAAGTAATTTTGACAAAAAGAATAGCCAAGGCTAGAATACACGTTGAAAGATTTAATGAACGGCTCAAAAAATTCAGACTTTTAGATAGGATTATTCCATTATCACTAGTACCAATGGCTTCTCAATTAGTATTTGTTGGGTCAATGTTAGTCAATTTTCAAGAATTTTTATGTAAATAGGTGTTTGTTTTTATTTTTATTATTTTATGTTTACTTTTAAGCTCTTCAATTAAACACTGTCAATAACTAATTAAGTCGTAGAATATAATTTGGTTTGGTAGACAGAAATAAATACAAAATATATATACAGAAGAGAAATAAGTGATTTCAGATAAATTACTGTCACCACTCACCAAGAAAGAACTTAAGCTTAAACAGATAAGAATATAAAAAAATTCTTTAAATCACCAAAGGCAGAAGGCCTCTTGGTACTCGCATCAAAAAATATTCAGGGAGGTATACTTTTTCCCAAAATAATTGAGTACTATTAACAATCCGGCTCTGAAGATCAAAGTCTGGATTTATCCTTTCAATACTCAGTGGTCCTTTGTTTGAATACAACACAAATTCACAATATTTTGCTTCAGTTATTAAAAGCTGCAGTTGTATTTGAAAATAGTACATATGTGTTTTTTTCAACAATAGTTTGTCATCAACCACATCAAAACATTGTCGTTTCACTTCAGCAGAAGAGCATTCCTTGTTAATCACATCAGCAACGCTGTGTAAGCGTAAAATTTTTAAACATTTCACCTCAAGAATGCCTTCAAGCATTCCATCTTTGAAAATCAGCCCATCAGGACTGGCTCCTAAGTGGATATATTTTTTGTTGATCCACAGTCCACTTAATCCAACCAAAACATTTTTTATTTCTCCATATTTTGTCAACGCTTTGGCTTCATTTTTCTTTCCATATTCCATATCAAATGTGGAAATATTGCTGGGAGACCAAAACTTCTCCAAAAAAGAATAATGTGGACGCAAAGAATCATGCTGTGATAAATTCTCACCCATATTAACAACGTTTTTGCAGATAGATGCTGTTATTCTGAACCTCCTTTCTAGATGCCAACGGTCTGACTCTGACTGATCTTGGGTGTCAGGAATTTCACAGCAAGTGTTTGTTCCAAGAATAGAATTGTTTTGTTTTTCAAAACCAGCAATAAATTGCAATGTTAGATTCCGATAAATTTCAACATCAGCGGGTTCCAGCTTAAAGTTCTCGTAGGTTATTGATAGCACCGATTCCCACATAGTTTTTTTGAATCCGATTGTAGGTTGATAACAAACTTTCTAACATGTTCATCGGAAACTGATCGCAACTTTTCATGTCTTGGATCCCAAGTATACAATTCTGAAGGTGGTTTACGTTTACTTCCTGCATACTCTGCTTGATGTAATTTTTGAGGCTTTTTCTCTCGTTTTTTACCCTTGTTCCATGAACATGGTTGTGATGTTGAGGGTTGGATGGTAATGGTATTACTTGAACTTACAAGGTCGCTTAAATTCAACAATATGGCAGCTACGTGGGCACACCTTCCCAAGGCACTGGCTTTACAGTCACATTTAGCAGTTTTGACATAACCACTCACATTACTTATGACAACAAGGACATTTAAAGGCAACATGTTCTTCATAGAATGGTGTACATGAGCACGCACATAAAATTCCTGCTTCACTTCATCAAAGTTATCTTGCAAGTTTTCAATAAAACCACTTTTCAATAAGTTCCTGCCTTTTTTTAAGGGCTTAGCTGTAATGGTATCACAAGTGTTGTACTGATCATCATCACTGTCACTAGTGTCTATGATATTGGCTGCTGAGGCTACAGACTCAACAAGATAAAAATAAACATGACCATAGTTAAAATTTGGAGGGATATTTCTTGATGGGAACTTCATCCATCCATCACAAGGTATAGATTGATCACCTGCATCAGAGGTGGTAGCTGCTAAATTTGAGGGAGCTGTTGTTGAACCATTTTTGTTGACCTTAATATCATACCATTTCCCCCCATCAATCTTTGGGTTTACAGGCAGATTAAGCTTCAAGGCATCTTCAACACGTTTGACTAATTCATCTTTTTTTCCAGATTTTTTTAAGGAGTGACACTCTAGCCATCTTTTCAATTCATCAACAACACATTTTGCTGGAACTTTGTTCAATTTAGCACCAGGAACATCATCTTCTTCTAATAATGTATACTTGTCTGCACCTTTCTCCTGTGTTTTCGCCATTTTGTTTAGATTTCTTGTCCGAGTTTTCCCATAATCCTTTGCGTTAATTATTTTTTTGCATAATTATGACGTCGGAAAAACGGAGCGCTATTTAATACGGCTTTGACCATGGGCATTATCTATAGTTATTACTATCTCGCCTGCGAGGATAGCATTGGTTTCCAACTCCTAACTAACTAACCTAACTAACCTAACTAACCGAAAAAAGTATGCTGAACATAATGGTGACATCACATGATTTTTTGTCACCTAAATGTCATTTTAGGTCAAAATTGGTCCAAAAATTAAAACTACTTTATTTTCGACCAAATTTGGCACAGTTAACAAAAAAATATGCTAAACATGATGGTGACATCAAAATTTTGATTTTTTGTGACCCAAATGTCATTTTGGGCCAAAACTGGTCCAAAAATTAAAACTACTTTATTTTCGACCAAATTTGGCACAGTTAACAGAAAAAGTATGCTGAACATGATGGTGACATCAAAATTTTGATTTTGTGTCACAACTAAATGCCATTTTAGGCCAAAATTGGTTCAAAATTAAAACCACTTCATTTTCAACCAAATTTGGCACAGTTAACAAATAAAGTATGCTGAACATGATGGTGACATCAAAAGTTTTGACTTTTTGTCAACTAAAGGCCGTTTAAAACCATAAACGTTTCAATCGCGCGACTTTCAACCATGAATGATAGGCTGTATTTTTTGTTAGCAGAAATTGTAGAATTCGGTCGCATTGTCGATGTTTCATAGTTGTGCATTTTTAGTAGCGAGATAGTTTATGCAGCGCCTGCATCTTGTTTTTTCTAAAACACACCAAATTCTACGAGCAAGGTATTAAACATTTTCGCCAATATAAAAACAAACCAACGAATACGATATAAGTGTTTTTTCTTGTTGCGATATGGTAAATAAAGCAGACAAAAATGGCGAAGTTTTATCCACACGATGCTTTTCATGAGGAAAATAAGTTGCGCTAAATCCTTTTCACGCACTCTATAACATTTTCTATGAGGGGTCATGTTTAATATAAATATGTACCATGTGACAATACGAAACCAAGCTGTTATTAACGTGATTAAAAATGTGACCGGAGCTCAGGCTTCACTGAAAATTAAGCGCTATATGTACTTAACCCACGGTTGTTAAAATTGAAAAAATTGAATGATAGCATTTCGGAACATGCCTAAATTTAAAAAAAAATCTGACATTTATCAGTTTTTGATTTCCTTTTCTCGCGTAAAAGGTTTGAGTTATCCAAAGAAATTAGACTTAAGGGGGAACGAAAAATAGGCCGAGTGAAGGAATGTTCGAGTTATCCGAGGTTCGAGTTAACCGGAGTTTTTTTATAAGAAAGCATTAACGAAAGTTGAAGGGACCCAAAAAAACGGTTCGAGTTTTCCGGTGTTCGAGTCGTCGGAAGCTAACTGTAGTTATTTCTGGGCGGTATAGTAGTTAGTTAGTTAGATTTTAAGATGTAGAAGTCTATCAATTTTTGTTCCCTCGCTTAAAATTTATTTTGTGGGTGCCACAAAATAATTTTTATGTTTGCTTCCCCTTTAATAACAACATTTCTTGTTCTATTGTTTACAAAAACTTGTAGTTTTCATTATCACCATGTTTGAAAGAAAAGAAATGCTTTATATCAATAACAATGTTATTCGTATACTATAATATGTTAGTATGTGGATTGTAACCACGAGGTACATAATTCAAGTTTGATTAAGTTTTTTCTTTTTTGAAGAAATTTTCTTCTTCATACTTTTCCTTTTATCGTGAACTGTCTCCATAGATTCCCAAATACCTGCATCTTCTTCTTCTCCTTTATCTTCGGTGGGTTTTCTTTTACTGCCAGTTTCAGCTGCAGTAAGCTACAACAAAACGAAAACTTATACAGACCGCAAACAACAACAACAGCAACAACAACAAATTTAAACTCGCTTACTTGAATATCATTTTTTGAAAGTTCAACGCAATTCACGTTTGATTTCATGTAGATCTAAAACCACATTAACGATAAAAATCAATCTTACTTTAAAAATGCCAGTTAGCAACGTTTTTCTCGCAAAATTCGGCGTGGATTCATTTTAGAGATCGGGTGTAACAGCATGTTTGCCCAATTTAGTCTGGGTTTACAGCATAGAATATCCGTCTCTTTTCCCTCTTTTTGCTATTTCCCTACAACTTTTATACACCCAGGTAGAAATAATGATAATAATAATAATAATAATAATAATAATAATAAAAATAATAAAATAAATGAATAAATTTTTTAGTTTTAAAAAACAGTTTGTGTACTAGGATTAAAACATCATATCTGAATTTAAAATCTTACTTTTTTCAACATCGTTCTTGAACGCAAGTCGTATACTTTTAAAAACCGGTCCAAACCACCGGCAACGACGTAAGGTTGATGATCGTGGCACTTAATACTGCGAATACTACCATTATTCCCTTTGAAAGCGCCTATCGGTTTGCCTGTTCTTAAGTCCAGTTGAGCCATGTAGCTCGCGCTGTTGCCAACAACAACAGAATTATTGTTGCAAGTTACTGACAAAGCAGTTATGGGATGGTCAAGCCAATCCATGTCGATTACCGGTCTTCGCTTGTCACGACGATCGTACACGCGAATGCTGTGATGGCCTGTTCCAACGACAACGTTTTTACAATCTTGTCTGAAAAAATCGATAGCGGATATCCAAATAGGCACACGCAAATTCAAAAAATCGTTCCGAACCTAAAAAAAACATTTTTAATGCAGAACCTCGCGGCAAGTGGCATGGCATGATCTCAACTTTTAAAAACGTTGTTGTTGATAAAACATAATGATTTAACTTAACAGTACTTACATTCTTTGCAGAAAAAAGGGGTTTATCCATTGCATCTATTTGCCATATTTTTAGATCATTTTCCTGCCCGCCAGTGGCAAATACGCCTTCAGTTGAACTTCCAACCAGTGCTTTTATGTCATCACCGACCGTTTTTTCTAACTAAAATGTTGAAACTATGTATTTTACGATCTTTCTAACAACGCTCTAGCCGTCTGACAGGATCGTTGATATCTGACATATTCTGAATATTGTTGCAACGTAATTTTTTGAATGAATTGATAATGTCTGCTCGCAACCGAAGAAAGCCAGGGAAAACATACCAGTCGAAGAAAAATCAAGTTAAAAAATAAAATTGAGTTAGTGGAAAATCTATTAGTTTAAACGAAGGTTATAAAATGCTGTTACTACTATAGTACGTAAAATATTCTTAGTTATCTCAAGTCAGCTACATCTAAAACCTACTTATTTTCACCCCATATAGCTATGAGAATTCTGTAAAAATGTTGTTAGAAAGATATATAGATACTTAGTTGTGAAATATAGTTATTTATTCGTTATTATAGTAGTTACCTTAGTAGATTTTAGGATTTTTTCTCTCGCTTAAAATTTATTATCTGGCTGCCTCAAAATAATTTTTTGTTCGCCTCTCCTTTAATCGACGGTAACATAATTAATCTTACTATTGTTATAGTGGTTTTGCGTCCGCTTTACACATCTTTTTATCTTTAGTTAAAGATAGGTCATAGAAAGTTTACCATGTTATTTCCAGAAGTGACTTTAAACAGAAAATATAGTCACCAACCCAAATTATTATAGAAAACATAAGAAACATTTAGAACATTATCTAACATACTAAACATTCAGACTGCTTGAAATGTTTCAATTTTCCTTCATCAGAACAAACTATCAGCGACCTAAAGATATAATAAACTCCGTATTATTCAATTGACGAACTGCGTACTCTTATTTCACTCTTGATAACCGAACTGTTTTAAATCGATAGTTGCAGGGCGATAATGTGAGTGGGGTCCTATCCAAATTGCGTTATTAGACCTTCGAACGTACTTTAATTAATTCTGACTTCTTTGTAAGAAAATTAGATTATTGTGTTCCTTGTGATATACAACTAACTCCCGGTAACTCGAACCTCCCAGGAAACGAGGAAAGTAGTTCGACTTAACGAATGTTCGAGCTTCCGTTACGTCGAATTTGGTCTAAAATGAGATGGGGCAACAATTACCAGGAAAAGGTGCAATCTTTGCGATGAAAAAAGCATGCAAGTCCCTTGTAATTTTTCTTGACAGACAACATTATCCGTCTATATTACATCAGGAGTTAAAAAGAACTAAAAAAAATAATTAAAATCTGACATTTATTTAGTTTTTGATTTCCCTTTCTCGAGTAAAAAGTTCGAGTTATCCGAAAAAATTAGCCTCGGGGGACGAAAAATTGGGTCGAGTTAACGACTGTTCGAGTTATCCGAGGTTCGAATTAACCGGAGTTTTTATGAGAAAGTATTAACGGAAATTCAAAGGGCCCAAGAAAATTGTTTGAAATAATGAAAGTTCGAGTCATCCGGTGTTCGAGTTTCCCGGAGGTAATTGCATAAAAAATTTTTTTTTTTGATAATAAATATTTTCTTTTCTGGATACCTTATTCGGATAACTTTTGCAAGGGAAAAAATTTAGCGCAATTTGCGCAAAATCGCCGATTTAAATCCACGCCAAACTTATTTTTCTCACTGCGTGAAATTAAATTTATGGCGAAATAATTCTTTGTCAAACAAACAAATCGAAATTTGCTTTTGCACTATTAATCTTCTTAACCGAGTTTTTATTTTCAAAAAAGTTTTGATGTTAAAAAAACACAACTAAAATACTAGAGCCAAAAATTCAATCCATAGTTATTTTGTTTTTTAAGTTAGAAGATTGGCATTGTTTGGTATTTTTTTAGTTGCGCAAAATTAAATCCGCGCAAAACTTTCTCTAAATAAGTTAATCAGTGGGTACGTACCAATAAAAGGGGGAAATGGATTTTCTGATATTTTTAATATGGGGAATGGGGGAAATAAATCGAAACAGGAAGTAAAATTTTTGGAAATTTGGTATTGTTGCTGTTCCCCCAAAATTAGGTTAACAAGGGTAATGTGCTCATATAAATTCATGATCTTGTTAACTTACTCCTCAGGCAGAGCAATAATTCCTCTCACTGGAGTTGTGTCGCAGGATAGTTCAGAACCATATTCCAATGTTTGCGTGTTGAATGTTTTCACGATGCCATTGCGCAGACCAACATAAATCTAAGCAGTTATGGCAAAACTACACCAATGACGCAATGGCAAATTAACAAAATCATTATGGATCTAATCATATAAAAAATATTCTTAAAGGGATCCCGAGGTACTTTTACAAGTTGGACTCATCTGAAAGATTTGCATGAGAAATGCTAAATGATATATTTACTTTTTGTTAAAACTTCATGTAACTCCAGATATAGCTTTTTAAATATTTATTTTTCTTGTCGCTCGACCGCCATCTTGGTTATCTTCGACCTTCTTCTTCGTTAAAAATCTTCATTCTAGCTCCAGTCTTTTTTAGTGGCACGTGACCCTGTTACGTATTATTTCAGTAGCGCTTTAATTATTACTGACTGCATAGCCAGAACATATACCTTCGCGCGGCAAAGTGAAACGAAAGCTCTCTACGAACAATTATTTTTTAAAGAAAAAAATTAAAATAATTCTGCATAAAGTTCTTTACGAAGGATTATTTTTTTTAAAAAAATAGAAATAATTCTGCATATGTTCTCACATTGCTGAGCAATCAAACGAAAAATAAAATGTGCATGATTTTTATTTCAAAGGACTTTTTATTTGAGACGCAAGTTGTGCATCATTTTTATTTCAAAGGACTTTTATTTGAGACGCAGGTTGTGAAAGTTACTGATCATTCAACATGTCACACATTTGTGTTACAGTCCTGGTCCTTTGAGGTGCGCGATCGCGCCCCCGCGCCCCCGCGCCACCGCACCTCCGCACGCTCCTGCAACAATGGAGCAGCGTTTTCAATCACGCACCAAAAACACCTTAGTCACTTCAATAATGCGCACCTGAAATGTCTTTTGTATAAAGTAATTATTTACTATACTAATAATCAAAGAAAAAAAATGACTTACAGTTCGGAATTTGAATGAAAAACATGCGCGTTTAAAAATGAATTATTTATTCATTAGGTTAGGGCATCATTAGGTTGTATATCGCAGAAGTCGCCAGTGGCATGCTTCGAAAATGCTTGTCACTGGCACAGCTTAACATGAAGCAAAACTGTACAGGAGACTCAATTGTTTGAGTCTTCGCAGAACATCTTTTCCCACAAAACCGAGGGCAGGGCTGACTCATTGCCTGCTGTGTCGTGTGGGAGACAGAACTTCTGGACTTCTTTTTAATACGATATACAATTTTTTCGATTATTATTACTAAACATACAGTTGAACTCATGTAATTCGAATTCTCAAGGGACCGAGAATTTTGTTCGAATTACATGAGTTTCGAACTAGATGAGTTTTCATATTTTTGACCTAATTCGATGAAAAAAGTCTTTCCCAGGTTTACTTTCGAACTATTTTTTTTATTTTCGAGTTAGAATAATGAAATACTAAATTCATAATTTTTCGAAAAAGTCTTTGATTGTTGATTGTTTCATTTTCTGCTCTCGTTTCTTGGAAATCTCTTCGGAGATCTTCTGAATCAATGGGATGACGTTCAATGATTCGAAAAGGGTCATCTTTTTGAGAGTCTCGATTGCGTCGTCAATCTCATCGTCTTTATTGGACATACCATCCTCCAAGTCACGAAGAGCTTCATATTTTGTTTTTAAAGTGAGTTCTTTATGCTTTCTTTTCCCCATCTTGTCTTGATAAGAAATGGAAGCCAAAAGCAGTGGACGAGCTCCAATCGAATGTAAAAAAAAAAACATTCGATTGCAAATTATCGAGTTGGTAAGCTTCAAAAACTCAAAAAATTCGAAAATTCGAATTACATGATTAAAATTTCTTGATGGGACCGGAAAATCTGTTCGATTTACATGATTTTTCGAATTACATGGGTTCGAATTATAGGAGTTTTCTTGTAAGGTTTTCAAGGTAAATTCTGAGGGGACCACAGAATCTGTTCGAATTAAGTGAGTTTTCGAATTATAGGAGTTCGAATTACATGAGTTCAACTGTATTTGATTTCTCTTTCCCCTTTTAAAAAGATTTTTTAAACTTTATTCAACATGTTTTTTCTTTGATATTACATCACGAGAACATTCGTCCGAAAGCTGTATTAAGTTACAGGACACCTAACCTCTCCCATGTTCTGGTTATATTTAACTTGCATGGGTGCGCACTCTTCTCGCAGTATTCTCTGTGACGATGAAGGTCGGACTGACTTGTGGCATGGTTCCAAATGGTCTTCCGTCTTTCGTTCGAGTCTCAGTGTAATGCACCAGCCGAGCATAAGAGTGTCAGCATGAAGGAAAGGGGCCGACTTTAATGTTCTCTATACCTTACGTTCTTCATAATAACACCGACCGTTTTCGATCGTGGCTTTCAAATTTCACAACAAAGTTACGTCGGCAATTTTTTTGCCGACGCAACTACGGTATCTTCGTATTTTACGTCGGCAATTACGTCGGCTAAGGGTGGGATAAATTAAAGTAGTATTCTTTTCTATTGATTTTTTAATATTTTTTAATAAAAAATATATCCATCTACTGAGTAACTTAGGCAACCTCGTCCCCAAGGATTGTTGAGAACAAGGTTGGCAATACTCACTTGAGCATCATACCCCGCCTAGGTCGACAGGTTATAGATCAGTAATTTTTACAACCTGTTTGAAATAAATTATTTTAAATTTGAAATAAAAGAAATCATGCATACACCTGCTGCTAATATCTTATTTTTTTGTTTTATTGCTTAAACGGCTAGAATATCATGTTGAATTATTTTTTTTAAACAAAAAAAAATCATTCGTACAGAGATCGATGTGGAAAGTACGTTGGATTTTTTTAACTTTGTTGCCACAGTATATTAATTGTTTTTGGCTATGAAAGTCATTAATAATAGCGAGTGAGAGTCAGTAATGTTTAAAGCGCTACTGAAATACTACGTAACAGGGTCACGTGCCACTAAAAAAGACTGGAGCTAGTCTGAAATTTTCAACGAACAAGAAGATCGAAGCGGCCATTAAGGCGGTAAGAAAAATAAATATTTAAAAAGCTAATATCTGGAGTTACATGAAGTTTTAACAAAAAGTGAATATATCATTTAGCATTTCTCATGCAAATCTTTCAGGTGAGTCCAACTTGTAAAAGTACCTCGGGATCCCTTTAATTTGCCGTGGAATGCAAAAAACACTTTATTAAAACACCCTGCTATTAAAAACGAATCAAAATTAGTCAATAGTAATTACCGACCGTTACACCAAGTAAAAAACAAGGCCTGTGCGTTTGATGGAAGACCTTGTTTTCTCAATCATTTCTTTGCCTAGACACTATCATTTCTCTACATCCGATAATCTGAATCCTCCACTGGAGAGTAGGAATACCCAATTAAAAACATGTACTATTTTTATCGGGTAAATTGAGTTCAGTCGTATATAGTTAGCATTATAATAACCTAAGTCCTAATTATCCTCATAATATACTTATACTAGCAGTAGTTTTGCATAATTATCTAATTTTGTAAAAGTCGACGACGAAATAACGTGACGCATAATTTTTGACGAGTAGATAACGTCGATTATTTACTGAAATATCTAGCTGTCCTCCACAATTGATTTTATCGAACATTATTATCCTCCTATATCCTTCATGCTTATTTTCGTCAATTGCTTTATTTCAGAGGAAGATGTAAAAACCAAAATGAACAACCTGAGAACTTATTATAGCAAACTGTCAAAAGAAAGAGAATCTTCTAAAAGTGGTGCAGGAACCAACAGCAAATTTGTCGGTCGGAAATGTCGGTTTCTATAATCCTAAGTATATAGTCAAAACTAGCAGAAGACATCCGAAGAAAATTAAAATAATCTTCTTCTTGCTCTAACCGAAATTCATTCAAATAGAGTATCGCACACTCCTAAATTAGGTCTTTTCTGCAACCATTTTTTCGTCCGCATACGACGCTTTCTACGTTTTCTTAACTTCGTAGTTTCTGAAACAATAACTGCAACAGCAGCGAGTTCAACTTCGTCTTCGCTCTGTGAAGACAAGTTATTTTAATGCTCAATATAATTTCGACAAATCGAATTCGATTAGTTGGATCGTGTATCGTGACAAGGTGATGATACACGATCCAATTAATCGAATTCGATATATCGAAATAAGAGCCTGATTATATGAGGCGAGTTGGCTCGGTGTTGGCTCGCCACATGCTCAGCATGATAAAATTAAACAGCTCGGCATAATGGCAGATCTCTACTAAAAGATATTTGACATTATATGAGGTGAGTCAGCCCGTCTAGACTCGTTTTTTAAACCCGGGACGGGTTGGTTAGGTGGGTTGACTCGGTTCATATAATATCACTTTACCGAACCAGGGCCGGGTTGAAAAAGAAGAGCATGCGCATTGCGATCCAAAACAGAAGAAAAACGAACAGCAGCAGACAAGAAGTTTAAATGGACTTCAGAACCTGTGGAGCAGCTTATACGTGGATTTCCCTCTTGGTGTTTCAAACGTTTTAGGAGTTTCCTTCGTTTTGTTAAAAAATATGTCAATATGTTCTATATTAGGCGATTTCTTCGAAGCAATGACAAATACAGAACACCTTGGATTTGGAATAACAAACTATTGGCGACCAAAATACTTAATGATAATTTTGATTTAATTTTGCTTGTTTGTTTACATCTTGCATCCGCCATTTTAAAAAAATTACGCTTTTTTTTTCAACCCGGCAGCAGTGTAGGTCAGTGTAGGTCAACACCGAGCCAACTCGCCTCATATAATCACGCTCTTATATTGAGCATTAAAATAAAATTGAAACTTGACAGGTGGTCCACAAAACAGATTTTTGATATTTTCCTTTCGATAGAATGTCTTCAGAGAGCGAAGACAGAGTTGAACTCGCTGCTGTTGCAGTTATTATTACAACTAAAAATTTAAGAAAACGTTAGAAACGGAGTGTATTATTTGTTACTAAACGAATTTCGGTTAGAGCAAGAAGATTATTTAATTTTCTTTGGATGTCTTCTGTTATTAAGGTCCAGACCGCTTCTTCCATTCACCGATAAAAACTCATAAATTTTTTTTTATCTTTTTTTTGAAGACATGTTTTTAAACGTCCTCTAGTAATGTTTATTTCTCATATAGAAACTCACGTTTTTTGAACGCACATTTGATGTACAGATTTTAAGCATTTTGATTGGTTAAAAACCTTTCGATTAATCGAAAAAGTTAAACCGGTCAGACTTTTTAAAAATCGAATTCGACAAGTCTGAACATGCCGAAAACATACGATTTTTACATGATACACGATCCAATTTGTCGAATTCGACTAATCGAATCTGATTAATCGGATCATGTATCACCGCCTTAACGCTCGTTAAGGCGGTGAGTGGCACAACATATATCCTTTCCTCCCTACTACACGAATTACATGACATGGTCGTTGTTAAAATGTTAGTAATGCTATTGTTCACAATATCTGACGCTCCTGTTAATTCGGCCAGGTGAAAAGCGTTTAAAATTTGTTAGTGGCATTTTCTAGTACTCACTCACGATAATATAATCCTTGTCGGGGCCTACGAAGGCATTTGGAGGAAATGGTTGTGCTGACGTCATCAACAATTAGCACATTTTAAGAGTATGGATTTAACCAAATAACCTAAGATACAAAATCCAAAGACCGCTACGAACGCTGACAAGTAAATATTGACGAGTGAACACTGACGAGTAAATATTGACAAGTGAACACTGACGAGTAAATATTGACAATGAACACTGACGAGTAAATATTGACGAGTGAACACTGACGAGTAAATATTGACAAGTGAACACTGACGAGTAAATATTGACAAGTGAACACTGACGAGTAAATATTGACGAGTGAACACTGACGAGTAAATATTGACGACTGAACACTGACGAGTAAATATTGACGAGTGAACACTGACGAGTAAATATTGACGAGTGAGCACTGACGAGTAAATATTGACAAGTGAACACTGACGAGTAAATATTGACAATTGAACACTGACGAGTAAATATTGACAAGTGAACACTGACGAGTAAATATTGACAAGTGAACACTGACGAGTAAATATTGACAAGTAAACACTGACGAGTAAACACTCAGAAATAGTTGACTATATTGTGGTTAACCTGAATGAACTATATAAAGTTTACGAATCAAATCATTAAAACCTTTTTGCAAGTGATATCGTGTTGTAAGTCCGTGAAAACAAACACACTAACGTCTAAATCAATTTACTCCCATGAAATTTCAGGATCATATACATACTGATCTGCACATCTTGATGGATCTTACAAAAGGTGATAAATCGCCAAAAGAACCTGCCCAGATGACTTAAAAGGCTGTGTCAAAAGATCGGAGAATCCGTTAATTTTTCCACTTAAAGACAAGTCTCATTTATTAACACCTGTATTTTGTTTGTAGCCAAATAGCTACTTTGTGTTAAAGATGCACAAATAGGGACGTCCGGAATATTATGACGGGCAAAAACCTGAGGACGGGCAAAAACTTGAGGACGGCAAAAACCTGAGGACACGCAAAAACCTGAGGACACGCAAAAACCTGAGGACACGCAAAAACCTGAGGACAGGCGAAAAACCTGAGGACGGGCGAAAACCCGAGGACCGGCAAATCCATGGATTTCTTCAGGGGTTAATAACTACAATCTTGGTCAAAATATATTGAGACAAGACAGCTAATTTAGAAGTTCGCCACCACAAGTAATTGCGTAGGCTATTTTTATATTATATTCACACATTTTTGAACAAAGTTCACTTGTCAATGTTCAGAGTGTACTTAGGATCTTAGGTTATTTGATAGTCCAAACTCTTAAAATGTGCTAATTGTTGCTGACGTCACCATTGCCATTTGTCACGAACTTCGGGGTCTTCGTGGGCCCCGACGTGGATTATTTATATATATATATATATATATATATATATATATATATATATATATATATTATATATATATATATATATATATATATATATATATATATATATATATATATATATATATATATATATATATATATATATATATATATATATATATATATATATATATATATATATATCAGCAATTTCTAACTCCATACTTTGAAGAATAAAAAGATGCCATAACAATTATGCATGTGACAAAATAAATTTTGGCCTACCTTATCTTCAGTATCTTTCCATGTCATAGAGGTAATGCTTAGATTTTTATCCAAAAATTTGATATTACCATAGTTTACAAAACATTCCTTTGATAAAGTGATGCCTGCGGAAAAAAAATAGTTAACGAGAGAAAAACACAGTAAGGGTCTCTTTTAATTCTTATTTACATTCTACAATTACAGACGCAAAAAGGCTAAATGCCAGAGACTAGAATGCTTAACTATTGAAGTGTAAGACGGAACTAGAAGAGAAAGGGCTGAGAGTGAATGCAGCAAATTGTCTAATGTAGCCTTGAAGTTGGAAAGTGGCCTTGTTGAGTTTACTGGAAAGTTAGTGGATGCGCAACACCAGTGACTCTGATAGACAGAAAGTGTTCAGATCAGCTAAGAAGGTATTTCTAACGATTTCTGCTTGTGAAAACCTGACATCAACGTATCTTGTCCAGACAAACCTTGAGCTGAATTTTATATGATAATTCAATTTTTCAACAAAATTTTGCCTAAACTGGTTTCAATTCAGTAATTTGCTAAATCGCAGAATGAATATTTTCGAAAAATGCATCCATAATGTACAAAAACAGTTCGAGTGAGTGAGCGAGATTTTAAAATTAGCTATATTTAATGACTAACCAGTTATCTTAATAATATTAAATTTTAATCCTGGATTAAATCTTAGAGAAAACTTTAGAGAAAATGATAATATGCTTAATATAACATGACAAAAGCAAAAGAAACTTTAAATAAATATAGCTGTATTATGATCTTGGATGTGGAAGATAGATTGAGTACACAAAAATATGCTTGTGCTAATTGTAATCATTAACTTGACTGTTAAATAGATTCTATAAAACGAATTAGCAGGTGATTTCTTAACAAACCATGAATACGAAACTAGCTTCAAACTCGAGAAAGGACTACAAGTTAAAATCTGTGATTGTAAACATATACTTTGTGGATCTTTTTGAAACAGCTGTGTCAAAAAATCTTGTTCCAGTGAATTTAACCTCTAGCTTAAAATATATTTGGGTACAGAGCAGCTTTTTTTACTTTTAACAACTTTAAGTGCATCTTTTACCATGTTTATATTCTCTTTAAAACTAAGATCAGTGCCGGTGTCACTGCAAAAAGGTACTCCCCTATAAATGTAGTCACCAGTACTTATTTTCGGAGAAATAAGTACTCCCCAGTATGAGTTTTTTTTTATTTTTTAATAAAATCCTGGCAGTACTAAATCTTATTAGGTTCGATATTTCAATCAACTTAATTTAAGCTAAGCAAAGCTAAAGAGACAATTTCTTTGAACGGTTTTAATTTTATGTTGATTTCTTTATGATCTGATGAAGAACAAACTGATTTATTCATAAGATGAAAGATATCTTTTCATTTCTATTCTTTATTATATTTTTCTGAGAAAATTTAACGCTAATCAATTTGACTAAAAAACGAATAGACTTATAAAATAATAAATGCATACATTATTACGGTCATCTCAAAAAAGTCAAAAGTTAAAAAATATCAAGATGCTTAAAAAGTACTCCCCAAGTAAATCTTGTCGGAAAACAGGGGAGTACTTTATTTCCTATAGGATATAAGTACTGGGGGTGTATTTATTTCCTGGAACTAAGTACTCCGGGAGTTCTTATTTCAGGGGAGTACTTATTGACGGTTACACCGGACAATCCATTTTTAAGTGTCATAAGGGAGGGTTGAGCAGGTGGATCCAAAATATTTGAATGCTGACACTGCAGAATTGCTTTCTAATTTTTTTAAATTGATTCATTATCTTCAAGTGAATATTGTGAGAGCTTTTTGAAGAAATTTCAAGACTTGTTAAACAACATAAGTTCAACATCATTTTTCACTTTAGGATCCCTTTAAATTACAGCATGTCAAACATCCATTAGTATTTCAGGGTATACTGACTTATAGAAACAGCAATAGTCTAGAAGTTCTTGTGAAAATTCTGTCTAAATGTAGAAATTTATGTGGCGAGTGTTATCTGAGTGTTGAAAGGTTTAATATGGCAAAACATCAAGCATTTAATACTATAGGTGAAATCCACTTATAGTTTTTCAGTTTCTTATTATATTTTTTTTTAAATTAGAACCATTGCATTTTGTTTAATTAAATTTTTTTTAATGAATTCACTTGCCATATTTCAACAGCTGCACCTCGTTGAAGACTTGTGCCACCAAAGGTAGATTGGGAAAATTCGAAAACAATCAAAAGTTGTTGGCACCTTTTTTTGGAAGGAAGGAGATTTTATTGTATCATCAAAATCGATACTGTCAATTTTGGTGTGTGCCTACAGGCCATAAATCACAAAGTACTTATGCTTTGGTGATGAAACTTGGTGGAAGTCAATTACGTAAAAAATTAGATTGATGACGTCATAGTGATAAGAAATGACATACAACATTTTATAACATACTTTAGTTCTTCCGTATGTTTGCTTGATTTCTGGCAGACTTGTACACTGAATATCAAAAAATTGATTTAACTTAAAAAAGTATATATAATTTTAATGACATTGGGATTAAATGTGATGTCATATCTGCCAAAAAGGTTCTTATTTAACAATTAAAGATAAACGACACAATGAATAATAGTTAATTTGATTTCGTTATTCGTTCCTGCTTTTAATATATGATTTTATTGTACACATTCTTTTTTTACTCTTTGATTTGCAAAATTAATTCTGCTAAAAAATACAAAATGTACCTTTTAATAATCCTAGTTCACTTCCAACCCAAGCATCATATGTGGTCTTTTCCATTATCCAATTTTTACATTTTTATTTTATACTTTACAATCTATAATAAAGAAAAAACTTACCAATATTTAACTCTACAAACTGGACTGTTACCTCAATTTAGTAATGCAAATTTTGTATCCCTATGTCATAATTTTTTTCATCTTATGTATCATCTTATGTACAAATCATATATGGAAGTATTATATGTTCTGTTAAACAGTTTGTACATATTTTTTTCAACTTATTTGCAGAATCAAACTGTTAAGTTACGATAGATCAGGAGGAATAATCCACAGGCTGATTTTCCATTGAAGGGAGATTAAAACGACTTGGACGATGGGAGGATAAAACGACAAATGCGACATGCACGATGGGCAAATTTCTGTGGATTTTTCCACAGCCTAACATAATAATATATACACATGCTTCTCTGCATGTGGATTTTGCACAGAGGATGTTTCTATGGCCTATTTTTTAGCTGACCAATTAGCTCTTTCTTGACTTTATTACATTAGTTTGACTTCAAATATTATTGAAAAAAAAATTCAATATAAGTATCAAAAAAGTTTCCCAACTCAATCTATAGGTGCCAATGTAATATTGTACATCTGGCCAATCACAGTCATCATAATTGCATTCTTTTTCTCTTCAGGGTCATTCAGGGTTATTTTGCCAATATTTTGTAATTTTTCAGGGTTTTTTCTTCCTTTTTCAGGGTCCTACAAAGATACCGTAAAATAAGGTGGGTGCTTTTCAAAAATCAAGCATTTTGTAAACAGGATGAAGCAATGAAACAGACAGAAAATATCTACAGCTATAGCAAAAAAATATCTACAGCTATAGCAAAATAAAAATAATCTTTTCACCTGAAGATTTTTTCTTAGAATCAAAATAAAAATAAAAACCAAATTTGATGGCATAAATGCACAAAGAATGTGAAGCATGACATATTTTAAAATCAAGCATTTTGAGGTTATTTTTCTCAGTTTCATGAGTTAGGTAGTGTGATAACAGGAGGTTACGAATTTTGAAACTCATTCAATCGGTTTATCTACTACATGACTACTCATTTGAAAACAAAGAAGAGAAACAATCAAACAACAATACATCTGAAAGGTGGCCATTCAAAAGCTTAAACTCCTCACACAAAATTCACAAAAATAACAAAATTAAATATAATATTATACGAATATTATGAATATAATATTTCCACTGAGTATAAATATAACTCATAGAAAAAGTTTCTACATGAGGTTATATTATTTTCCTTGAACTTTGTCACATAAAACATTATTGCAAATGGGTTTTTTGGCTAATTTTTATGATATTCAGGGTTTTTAGGGCCACCTAAATAAATTCAGGGCCTTTCAGGGTTTTTAGGGTTTTCAGGGTCCGCTAGACACCCTGAATCATGGGAAAAATCCAGATGATCGATTCACACAAACAGGACATATTTTCCCACGCACATTTTGTTCTTTGTTTTCAATGTAAACCTTATATAGCTTCCATTTCAAGTTCCATTTTTTGTCAATAAATGAAAAGTCAGAAAATATAGTGAACTAAGTAGCAAATGAACCAGCACAGTTCCCACAACTTTCAACAATGATTTTTTTGGTTCTTGTTTTCACAAGTTTACTGACTCACAGACTCAAATTTCACTTTCCAAAGTGAGTCGGTCAGGTGGCAATATAACCAATCATATACGGTTGTTTTTTTTCGATCCGTGCTTCAAGTTCTACACAATGGAAGCAATGGGTTGACAAATTTCTGAATTTCAAAGGAAAGTTCAGACTTAACGAAAACACTTGCAGGCCTGGTCAGGAGACGCGTGCGATCGCACGCGCACACGCCCACACACGCGCAAAAAAATTTACGCGAGCAATTTATCGCTCACGTAAGAGACTATTTATCAGAATTTTCTAGAGATCCTACGATATATTTTTCTCACATTTTAAGGGAATCTACTAAATAAGCGCCACCAAAAACACAAAGCTTAAGGTCAGCCCCTTTCCTTCATGCTGACACTCTTATGCTCGGCTGGTGCATTACACTGAGACTCGAACGAAAGACGGAAGACCATTTGGAACCATGCCACAAGTCAGTCCGACCTTCATCGTCACAGAGAATACTGCGAGAAGAGTGCGCACCCATGCAAGTTAAATATAACCGGAACATGGGAGAGGTTAGGTGCCCTGTACCTTAATACAGCTTTCGGACGAATGTTCTCGTGATGTAATACCAAAGAAAAAACATGTTGAATAAAGTTTTAAAAATATAGCAAATCTGCCAACACATCATCGCGTTCAACTTTGCACTTGTGGTTAACACGTTTTACAAAATTCATTTTTATTGGGTTTCGTTTTAAGGCTGGCATTCCTGCATCTGCAGAAAGAAATGTACTATGTTACTGACCCGGTCAGGCAACGGCAAACACAAATATTCCGATTCGTAATAATAATCGAAAAAATTGTATATTGTATTAAAAAGAAGTCCAGAAGTTCTTTCTCCCACATGACACAGCAGGCAATAAGTCAGCCCTGCCCTCGGTTTTGTGAGGAGAGATGTTCTGCGAAGACTCTAACAATTGAGTCTCCTGTACAGTTTTACTTCATGTTAAGTTGTGCCAGTGACAAGCATTTTCGAAGCATGTCACCGGCGACTTCTGCGATATACAACCTAATGATGCCCTAACCTAATAAGTTCATCTAGAAACATAAAAAGCCAGTTGGCAGTGAACTAATTAACCTAACGAAGTTCACCATCCAGAAGGTATGTCAATAAGACTTGCACTCCATTTTCATTTGTCATCGTCTTAGGAGATCAGTGCATCGAATTTATGATAGGTCTAGCCCTAATAAAAGGTGAATGACGAAAGATATTGCCAGTTGAACAATTTCACTACAAAAAAATATTGCCGACACAATGCCGACGCAAATCAGTTGAAATGAATCTCACGTCGTTTTATTGCGGACGTAAAAAAATTCTAATTTTAAGGGCTCTCGATCGAGTATTTTTGTTGATATTTTTGATCAGCGACGACTGGATTATTTTTAGTTTTATTTTACAGATCAAGCATGTGCATGTCGTAACTTTTTGTTTCATTGACCACTCACGCAAACTAATTTGCACGAGCTTTTGTGATCGCACATGGATCGCTCACGCAGATTAATTTACGTGAGCGATTTAGCGCTCGCGGGGGTAAATTTTCCCGACCGGGCCTGCACTATGATAGTTCAGTTGATGCGAGTTCAGTTGACTTTTTGAAAAAAATTTGCGATTTGGTTTGATAACTCCCGAAATTGTTTAAATTGTCCCTGAAGTCGCTCAAATTATTCCTAAAATGCATAAAAGCGCTTTTAATTTTATTGACTCGTTCACAAAAAAAGATAACTTTCAAGTACTACAGAATTGTGACTTTATTAACTACTTTAATGGGGAGAAAGTTTCGCGGCATTTTTTGGATAAACTTTTGCGAATGAAGAAATTCGGAAAATTTCACGAGATTAACTTTTGCGATTGAAGAAACCCGCCAATTTTCGCGAGATAAGCTCTCGCGAACAAGGTGAAAGAGACAAAATCACATGACATAAAAGACATATTTTATAAAAACAAAGACTCGAAAAGGTCAAAAAGTGAAGATGCAATTGACGAAAACACGAAAAGATGAGACGAAACACAGAGACTATCGTCATAGATTAATTTTTTTGTATCTTTGTATCAACACAGATATTAGTATTGAATACTGGATTCCATTGAAAATGTTATAAATTTTCTTTCTCGAAATAAGATTTCTAAGTATTTTGTGTGTTTTTGGTGAAAATTGATAAAATAGCTTACTGGATAAACTTTCGCGAATGAAGAAATTCGGAAACTTTCGCGAGATAAAGTTTTGCGAATGAAGAAACCCGCAAATTTTCGCGAGATAAACTTTCACGAAAATGGCGAAAAATCGCGAATTCGTGAAAGTTTCTCTCGCAAAAGTTTCTCCAATTAAAGTATTTATTGATCTAATTGTATCAAATGAAGCTTATTTAAAAACTCTACGGCAACAAACTTTCTCGACAAAAGTTGTTTGTGATACCATCATAGTATATCTGCCACTATGTTGTTCGTTAAAGTAATGTACAGAATTATTGGGACACAAGGTTTGATGTTCTGCTGACAATAAACTGTAATAAACACTCCTGTCACTAGCAAAGGCATGTTTAGCCCACACAATTTTTTTAAGTAATGTTGACATAAATTGTGCGTTTTTCTGACTTAGTAACTTCCTGCTAAGGGTTCAAAGATAAAACATTGATGTCTTACTACAACCAAAAAGTTTTCTTTTTAAATTTTCCAAATGGATGTGGCCTTTTAACAGCAATCTTTTCTTTTTTTTCGAAACGCCAAACTCGCCCAAACCCCCCCACCACTATTTTGCACCATTTTCCGGCGAGTCGGCACCCTTGTCTTACTACAACCAAAAAGTTTTCTTTTTAAATTTTCCAAATGGATGTGGCCTTTTAACAGCAATCTTTTCTTTTTTTTCGAAACGCCAAACTCGCCCAAACCCCCCCCCACCGCTATTTTGCACCATTTTCCGGCGAGTCGGCACCCTTGTCGTTCTAAATTCTAAATAATAAAAGCCACAAAACAAATTTTGAAAAAACAAATATGAAATCTAACTATAATATCTCCATTGCAGAGAGGCCAAATAGACAGACCTCGTTCGTTAAGCACCACAAGCTAAAGATGCTAGAAAATGGATGTACTCGTAGACTACGTTAAACGTGGACTGTCATATAATGCTTAAAATTCATCACAGTATGAATATCACCTTACTAACCCTGAAAATATGTTTAAGGAGTCATGGTCTAAAGCAAAGAGCCATTGTTGGTGTCCGTAGTTCTGAAAATATTAACATGGGAGTGGATCAAACATCTGGATGCGGGTATCTCTTTTCTCAAATTCCATAATCTGTCAACATAAAGATGTTAGAAAAATCGTGAAGAAATTAGACCCTGATGGCGTAGATCTTCAGAGAAAGAGAAGACTCCATCATAGAATATATATCTCTAAGGGACAAACTGAATCCTTTTGGGTTTTTAATTTATTGCTGCATAGATGGCTTTTCAAGGAGATTAATTTGGCTGAAGGTGGGGGCGTCAAACAAGTCTAGGCCTATCAATAAGGGGAGAGCAATTGCTCTTGCTCACGCAAAGACTTCCCCAATTCTGAGAAATGAGAAACTAGCTGAGCCATTAATTGCTCCCCCCCCCCCCCCAATTCCTAAAAACGTTTTTCTGACTGAGCAATATCAATTCATCTCACAAGAAAATCAATGTTCTCTTTCTTATTATTTACAGTAAAAAAGAACCAAAATATATAAAAAATATATATAAAATAAAATAGATAAAAAAGACTTTGTGATAAAATATGCGTTTATAAACTTATTCTATTTATTCAGATTGCTCGCCCAGTTTAAATTATTGTAACCTTGGGGGAGCGATTTATTGCTCATGTGTTATTTTCTTATTGCTCCTTAAATGCTCCTTAAACAACCATGATTCAAGGCTGCACTCTTTTAGCATAATTTCTTCCACTAAGAATCAAAGAAATGAGTCGTTTTAGTCCACTTAACATCGAGATCGAGTGGGATGGTGGAAACGTATTTCCTAAGATTTAGTGGACCTTGAATGTTCACAAATTCTGACCCAGTATTAGTAGAATGCATACAAATTTGTTTTATGGGTTTGTTGCAAAAAGATGTATAATGTACACATTATATCTTCAAAAGCAGAAATAATGGGCCAAGAAGAAATTGACTAATTTTATTCATATGTCATTGGGAGTGTTTTGGATGATGTATCAGCAGAATTTAGCAAATTTGCTGAAACAATAATGGAACAAGATGGGATGACAACTCCAGACAATGTTTCTGAAAGCTTGCAATTGTACACTTATTTTCGTTCTAGAAATAGCTCGCTTCCTAAAAATAGCTCGCTTTGCTTATTTTGTGTGTTTCTTTAAGGGGAAGTAAACTCTAATTTTTTATTTAAAAAAACAGTAGCTGTAACAAAAAAAATTGAAATACCTATTTCTTTTCATATAAAAGTTTCACTAACTTAGTAAAAAGTTGTGTTTACTACGCGTGAAATCGCTTTGTTATTCTGACCCCTTTGCGATTTTAAAAGGATTGGGCCGAGTTGAATTATGACGTTTTGTGTAGTGTAGTTCGCTGGTGGTCGTAGAAGTATTATTTGTAAATTTACTCAAACAAGTTCTGTTATTTGCGTTTAATTGCTTGAAAACATGTCAAATTGCGCTGCCATCAACTGAACTAACGGAAGCAGTAATAATAAAGCAAAAGGAAATGTTGACGATGTTGTAGTTTTTTCAAAATTCTGAGCACAGAGAGAAAAAACGAGCTTCAAAAAAGTTGGTTACATAACATCAGAAGAACTGCTCCCTTGCCTAACGATTGAGGATTTTATATATGTTCCAAGCACTTTGAGCCAGACTGCTTTGAAAGAGATCTTTAGGTGATTTACCTATATCATTTGTTTTGTATGTATCAACCAAACACATGCTTCTTTCGTATTTGTTCATTAAAATAAAAAGATACAAGCGTGGTATAAACTTCGTGTTCGTAACCAACAATTACATACCAAGCTAACAAAAATTATATTTTACACAATGATTCTTCCTTTTAACATTAATGATTTTTATAACTTCGTCTTGTTGATTTATTTTTTTTAAACATATACTTCGACTTCAAAGTTCAAAAATTATTCACAACAAGTATATAATATTTTTCTTCATCACTTACATATCTTGACAGACGGGGTAATGACAACAATTCGGAAATATTTTAGGCAGAGCTCTTTGGTTCTCTCCCACGGAAGAAATTGAAAGACGGTGAGGTACCAACATTGCTTTCATTTAAGGTTTGCACAATACCATGGAGAAATCCTCAGACTCTGTAATACATGTTTTTCCAGAAATGAGAAATTCAAAATTTACCCCCTGTTCACATACACTCATTGAGAGCACGTGCATTAGAACGCATCTTCAGTATTCTTTTTTTATTATCCCTCCATCATTGTTTCTTTACCGGCAATCTTCATATAATTTTAAAGATGCAGTTGCATAAAATATTTCGGATGAAGAGCAAGATGATTTTTTGTCACGAAAGATTGTGTTGAAAAGTTTTATTGTAAAGAGTTTGGTGAGAAACTTTTTAACATGTTGTCGTATGGAAAATTTATTTTCTCTTTTGTTGGACTTTATTTTTAACACGGTTCAATTTAACAATTTTAATTTATTGAAGATGGAAGGAGGTTAAAGATATAAAATAGACATCACTTCAGTCATGATTATAAATATGAAAGATTTTATATTTGCCGAAATTATTTCTACCTTTAAAGTAGTCAGGAATTTTATTGTTATCTTTGCAGCACAACCTTTCAGAGAATGAACTCATCTGTCTGCAGTGACCACCACATTTACACTAACTATTGTTTCCAATTCAATTGCCTCCTTTTTCTACAACTTCGTCCTCATGGTTCCAACTTAAAAATTTTTCTTGTTCTTCCAATAACATTTCAGGCTCAAAACTAAATGGCTTTAGAGCCAATATGTCTGGAACAGTGTTTTATTCGTCACTGGGCGAAGATGCATTTTTGTTTCTTATTCGAAAGTTTGTTGCATTATAAACACTAACATAGAGCTTCGTCTAGCTTGCATAATGTTTTGAACTAAAATATGTCATATTCGAATTAGAACACAGTCTTTTTTAATTTTGAGGCGCTTTTTTCAAAAACAAGTTTTTATGGAGATCAGGGAATAGGTATTTAGAAATAAATTCTCGTGGTTGTGTGTTATTTTTCTGATTCTATAAGTTGAAATACAACAATGTAGTCGGGAAAAAAAATCACACATTTTTTGAGGTTACTTCCCCTTTAATACAAGTATATATATAGCTATATATTCATTTTAATTTTTTCCCTTTGAGGCACAATATCTACCTTAATGGTATATACTAATTTTTTGCAGGCATATAACTTCGCAGGGCAAAAAAATTACTTTTCGCAGGTTTTTATGAATTTTTATGAATGGTGTAAAAACATTATAAACTATTTTTGAGAAAACAGTAGTTTCATTTTAGGTTGTCCTTCCTCAACCTTTAAGAACCTGTAGCCTTCACCATCTCCTGACTTAACAATTTCGAACTGTTCCTTAAAAGCATTATATATATATACCTTATATACCTATATATACTGAAAAAGTTTTAACTGAAATGGTTTCAGTTAAAACTTTTTCGTTTTTACCTTTTTTTTGATGATTTTCCTGATTTTCGGCAGGAGAGTGTTTAATCAACCTTCAGTTTTCTTTTTTGGTTGTTATGTAACTGCTATTGTTTTTGATGTTGATGGTTCCATAGCTTTTTTTAATTCCTCTGTACAATACTCTTTATAGCTAACATTCTTCATCATCATCAATACAACCGATATGAACTGGTCCTGCCTCATGTGATCTGTCTAGATTTGTGCACGGTGCCAAAGTTTTTCGAAAGTGGTTTAATAGAAGTTCCGCATCTTGAATAGAAGTTTTCCGAGAGTGCTTGAATAGAAACTTCTGAATCTTGAATCAAAGTTCCGAAATTGTTTGAAGTTCCGGCTCATGAAAAGAAATCCCTATAAAGGTTGGACAGAAGTTCTGAAAATGTGAATAGAAGTTCCAAAAAGATGAATAGAAATTCTAAAAAGTTGAATAAAAGTTCGTAAATGTTGGTAGAAATTTGACCCTTTAGTGCCATTGTAGTTCCAAATCTAAACTACCTGCAAGCTAGCTAGCTATAGCTAGCTAACTATATTTTAATTTTAACATCAAAAGATGCCATCCACTACCTGAAAATAAAGTTTGGAAAGGACTGGTCCACGGCTTACCACCTGCATTGTTTTACCTGTAGATTTGTGTAAGAGTTCTGGAAATTATAAACAACATGTGTCACGATGAAACTGGTCTATACAACTAGTCTAAACTAATAAAACTTCAACCAACGTCACTAACGTGTCGCTTTTCTTCAATATGTCTGTCAGAATGTTCTAACAAGTTTCCAATTACCTCATACACACATTACATATACAACACACGCCTAAGAATAATTTCAACCTGAAAATTGTTTAAATTTAGGAATATTTTAGCATGTTCTAATTTGTATCATTCTTATGCTTAGCCGGCCAGAATTACAGAATTACTTTATTTTTCGTCGCCATTTTCCATAAGTGAGCCATGCTTTAAGGGGGATTTTCACGAAGCGAATTGAACGGCGAATTCGACGGCGAATTGTATCTGAGCATGCGCAGTTTTGTGCAAAATCAAAACAAACAAAACTGCGCATGCTCAGATACAATTCGCCGTCGAATTCGCCGTTCAATTCGCTTCGTGAAAATCCCCCTTTACGGAAGATTCTTTCAGCAAAAGCTTATTCCGACCTTGCACAAAATAGTTTTTTTTTTCGAGTGAGAATTGTCTAGTCTCCCCCCGGCCCTACGCAATGTTGTGCCCTGTCAGCCGAACGGTAAAAATCAGTGGTGCCGTATCGGATAATTCCTAAAAATCAAAATTCTCCAAAGGTTAAACGTGAAAGAAATCGCTGGAAACTCTGGATATGCAAAATTATCACAATGAAAACAACTTATGTTTGATTGTAACAGTTTTAATTTTTCCTTTAAAGACATTTGCGGCAAAATCATTTTATTTTTTTATTGGTAAAGACTTCATCAGGTATCTTTTCACAGTCCTGGTGAAACCACTCGGAACATTTTTCACAACTGACCATATCATAACCTCTGGTTTCGTTGTTCGGGTCATATGGCATTCTACATGAACAATATAGCTCTACAGTAGAAAGACGTGGATTAGCCGTTACTTTGCTTTTACGTTTCATTGAGGGGAACTTTTTCATTTCACCATTAGTCAGACAAGACAGCAAATGCTTCCGAAGTTCTCCAAGCTTATATGATAGTTCTTTTGGATGTTCACCGAAGGCAAGACTGGTGGCAAAAGCAATCGCGAACACGCCACAATCCACACCATTTCGTTGCTGCCGCACCGGCTCAGATTGAACGAGCAATTCAGAAGTGGGGCAACATGAATAAGCAGCAATCTGCCGTACCAAGTCGTACCGGAGATTTTATGTGCCGAGACTGTCGTATAATGAATGGAATACATTCGACGTTTTCTTGGGATCGACATTTGCAACACACACCCAATGCAAATTTCCAAGATGCAATATTTGGATGTAGGGACTATCACTTTTCACGATGTCGAATTGTATTGTTTTTCCAATACTTGAATCAGCCAAGCCTGAAATGCTTGGAAATTGTTCGTGTAATAGATTTTGGGCAATATTTATCGATTCATCCGTTAGCATTTCATTATTAGAAATTGCTTTCTTTTCTTCCTCACTGAAATTCAGTTTTCTTCGCTTTTTGGGCTGTCCATGTGCTTCAACTGAACCAGTCACAATACAATCATCATCACCATCATCACATTTATGTGTTTCATTTTGAATATCATCATTGATTTCTGCTACAACATCACCACCGCTGTCCATTGGTATATCGTATACTGCTCCGTCGATTTGTGCATACTCTACTTCAATTTTTACCTTCACTGGAATATCAATGGTTTGGGCAAATTTACGTTTTTCTGCAGCCACACCCACTCTTCCAGCAACGAGCTTTTTTTCAATTTTGGCAAGGGAAGTTTTTCGTATGACTTTTCAGATTTGCGTCGCTTTACACTGATTTTCTCTGTAACAAATCCAAAATCGGTCGGAACATTTGCTTGTAAAGCGAATAAAGATTCCTGCAACGAAGTTTCCAAGTTTTCCAACGCATCGTTGTCGTAAACATCTTCATTGTCATCAGTGTTATCAGATGGGTTTTTTAAAAAAATTTTCCTGGGTCCAGCTTTGGTTTTTTTTGTTTGCCAAATCTATGTGGATGCATTCTTCGATTTATTTGGAATGTTAAAAGAATTTGCACAATTTTGTAACAGTGATTTTGTCTGTCTGACCAAGGCTGATGCTGCTTCAGAACTACTTCTTGCGGTCAGATGAGATGTGGTAGGAGTGGTAGGAGTGGTAGGAGTGGTAGGAGTGGTAGGAGTGGTAGGAGTGGTAGGAGTGGTAGGAGTGGTAGGAGTGGTAGGAGTGGTAGGAGTGGTAGGAGTGGTAGGGGTCTTGTATATGTATGCTCACTCCAGAAAGGTGTATATGGCACAAACTCCTTCACTCAGTTTTAGCATTAAATCCTTCTTGTATTTTTAAGTCACTTCTTGGGACTCAGCCAGCAGGATGGTAAATTTTTTTTCAACATTAAATGTGGAGAAAAGGAGGTCTAGTTTGTCAACTTGATTTTGAGTTTCTGCCACAATATTTTGACTCTGGTTGTAGCCAGTAGGCTAGCCAGCTATAATAGCTAGCTAGCTACAAAACACAAACAACCAAAACAAATCCAGTTGGGCTGCACATCTCATACTCTCAGCTGCAGCATCTGATGCTTTGATCAAAAGTAAAATCCAAACAAACTTTCACTTTTTAACGAACTTAGCTACACAACAAGAATAAAAAATGCAGTTTAAAAACAGACACGACAGACTTTTCCGCGCCATGCAGGGCTGTTGTGGCGCCGTAGATTAGTGGTTATAGCTCTCGTACTCTGTACGGGAGACCGGGGTTCGATTCCTCTTGACGGCGATTCAACATGGGCGAGTGAATGTTACCATAGCCCCGGGTTAACCCAAGCCATGTGAGGGAAATTGGGGAGATGGCACACTGTGTGGGCCGCTGGATGTTGCCGGGAGATGTCTAGTAGAGCGCGGGCCCTAATAGGGTCTGCGTAGCTCAAAATGAGCATTAAATACTCTAGGACTCTCCATCTAAGCCATGGCCCCTCCTGGAAATAATAGACATGGTATATCCCTCGATATTTGTGAGGCTAGCCATGTAAAATATGCACATCTATCTATCTATCTATCTGTGTACCGAGCCTGAATAGCATTCCATATGGCTGAATAAAAAACATGCTGAATAAAAAAAAACCTGAACCTGAATAAAAAATCCCTGAACCTGAATGTAAAAACCCGGAACCTGAAAAAAAAAAAGCTGAACCTGAATAGCGATAGCTGAACCTGAACCCCGATATTTTTACCTGAATTTTGCTACAAAAAAACAACCATATGTAGGTTACCGAAATAACAAATGGTCCATTAGATCAGAAGCTCGATCCCATCCAAAGTAGAGGACGACTGCTAAAGTCGGGCATTTTTAAATCATACTTGAAGGACAAAACTATCCAAAGTAATACAAATATTTGAATAACGTTTTTGCGTCTTAAAATTAATAACTTTATCAAACTTTAGGCTTAATTACTTTAAGGGCAGAAACTTCCGCGTATAAAAAAAAACCGCAAAATTTATTAATAGACTTTCACGTTTTTTGGAACAAATTTGGCGGAAAACACCTTCGGGAACTTTTTTATAACTTTTCTTGCTTTGTTTAAAGTAAAACAAGAAGCCCTGCGGCTTAAAGATTTCCGCCATTAGCAATAATCTGAAAAAGATATAAAATCGTGACTTGTCACGTTTTTATAGCTATAATACATTATCACCAAATTATCAAATTAGCTATAATACATTAGCACCAAAAATATCCAGCCTCAACAATTCCTCTTTAAATTAAAATGTTAATAGAAAAAACATGACTGCACGAGCTTTAACTTTCGATAGCATATAAACTTTAAAATAAAGTATTGTTCATTGGATAATAAAACAATTTGTTGCACTGTTAGGATTCTTATTGGCTTAAAACTCATTTTAGCCTCGTTCTCAGAAAAAAAACTGCCAAAACGAGGATTCAGGCTTTAGCCTGGATAAGTTTCGTGCGTCCAGCCTAGCTGCGCTGTCTCTCTCTATCTCTCTATCTCTCTATCTCTCTATCTCTCTATCTCTCTATCTCTCTATCTCTCTATCTCTCTATCTCTCTATCTCTCTATCTCTCTATCTCTCTATCTCTCTATCTCTCTATCTCTCTATCTCTCTATCTCTCTATCTCTCTATCTCTCTATCTCTCTATCTCTCTCTATCTCTCTATCTCTCTATCTCTCTATCTCTCTATCTCTCTATCTCTCTATCTCTCTATCTCTCTATCTCTCTATCTCTCTATCTCTCTATCTCTCTATCTCTCTATCTCTCTATCTCTCTATCTCTCTATCTCTCTATCTCTCTATCTCTCTATCTATCTGCTCAGGCGATTTTAAAGATTCCGCCTTCGCTGGCGGAAATCAAATAGGAAAAAGAAGAAGTACTGGATGAAATAAAGATATTTGAGAATTGTTTGGCATGGCAAAAAGAAAGAAAAAGACAAAAGTTATTGCAATAGATTGATAGACTGAAAAAAGGAAAAGATTGTATATGTATGTATTAATACAACCTCGTTCCCAGCGCCTGTTGTCTCTTTTTTTATCTCGGGACGGCGAGATGAACGGGTCAGAAAAGATACAAGATGCCCTTGGGACAAGGTTGGTATTAATAATATCCATCCATGTGTCATTTACTTTTTTGATAACAACGAATTTCAGGGAGGGGCCTTAAATTTGCTTGGAAAAATTCGCGTAATTTTTTACGCGAATTTTTTCGCGTTTTTTAAATTGGTTATGATTTGGCGTGAAAAAACTTTAGCGGTTTGCTGTTTTGAGATCTCCAAAGGCAATTTTTTTTGCGAAAATTGCCCAGAAACCGCGAAAGTTTCTGCCCTTAAGTATTTTTAATGTCAATTTTTTGCTTAAGCAATTCTAAAATATATATAGCTCGAACTTTGTCCGACTTGGGGCAGAAGGAAATGACCCAAACTAGGGCATTTTATCACTAAAAAATTGACTAGTTTACTTTTTACACGGCTACATGTAGAATCTTAAAAAATTAAGAAACTTTTACAGCTGCATTGTTTTGATTATTTTTTAAATAAGAAACTTTTTTTCATATTTGACTTCTTATTTGAGGAAATAGACCTTTTCATCGATAGCGACACCATTTTGAATTTCCCGCTTTCGCAATGCATCTCCGGACGACCGGGGTATCTGAGAAATCAAAACATTACAAGATTATAGCCATTTTGGAGCTTGTTTATGCTTTGATTTTTGTGAAATTGGAATTAACGATCGCTGTGCTGTTGGAGCTTGTAATAATGCTCGAAAATATAAGAAAAAATACGTAATTAAGCCACATATCTCTGCATACGATGGGAGTCTTGAGCTAAAATTCTGGAAATGTCCTGATCCAAAGTTTTATTCTAAATGGGGGTTTGCATGTAATAGGAAGCATTTTATTTTTAAGAAACACAGTGTTATATGCTCAAACCATTTTGATTATGGGAGACCCACTGATGTTAACCAACACCCTACACTATATTTGAAAGGATATGGTGAAGAGCCTGCTAGGAAAAGAAAACAACCAAAGGACAGGCATTACCTTGTGCATCCAAAAAGCGAAAATTAGGTAAAATATCGACACCTATAAAAAATGAAGCATCTATAGGACCAGCCAGTGAAGAATTAAAAGAAGAAATTATAACACCTGATACTGTCAGTGCTTTTGATTTTAGTGTCAGCGTTGATTTGACATCACCGTCATCTTCCCTAGCTAGTTTTGTTCTTATCACGTCAGGTAACCTGTGTTTTGCCCCCATTTGTTCATCAAAAAAGACAGTTTACTCAATCAGAGGTATATCATGGTAAACGTGTTGCTAGAGCAAGGATCCACATAGAAAGAGTGATGGGAAGATTAAAGGAATTTAAAATGCTTAGTAATACTTTACCAATATCAATGACTGATCTATGTGACCACATTTGGACAATAGCTGGGGCAATATTAAATATGCAACCACCTTTGGTAAAATAATATTCAAGTACTCCCTTCAATTTGCAGAGAAATGTTAGGCTTTACAAACACCATCATAAACGGCTTTTTTTAAAGCCACACATTTAAAAAAAATGTTATTTATGGCATAGATGGCATAAAGCTGAAATTCCTTTGCTTTTACGGCAAACCATACCAGTACCATTATTATACAGTGTGTTTCAAATGTTTTTTTATGTAATTAATAAATTTAAAAGCATCACAGGGCTTTTAATATATATACTTTTAGGGAAGAAAGTGTTTGCAGAAAGAAACTTTTGCGGTTCTGCGAAACAACATTTTGTGGGGGAAATTTTTTTGCAAGTTTTCAAAAAAACGCAAAAGTTTCTTCCGTAAACACTTTCTTCCCTTACAGTATGTAAGGCATACTTAAGCATAAGTGCCACCCTTTGAAAGGCTAATCTTATTGCTGTTATGTTTACATTATGCAGATTACATATAAAATCAGACATACATATATACTATACCTGTATTTTTTACCAATTAATGTTGTTGTTTTTTAAATGTGTGGCTTTAAAAAACCCGTTTTATTGAGGCATGGGCACAGAAAATTTGTTTGAGGCAAAATTTTAATCAGGATTGGGAGGAGAGCAGCTGATCTAATTCATTTTGTATCTGATTACTGTCACTTATTGAAACATAATCAACAATTTCATTTAAAACATCTTTGCGTATATATTTGGTGGCTATTTTCCCACTAAACATCTCTGGAAGTATATAATGTGCTAAAAAAATGTTCCAATCGATTGTTTTTTTCCACTGTAATTGTGCATGATTCTTGTGGTAAATAAACAACAAAGTCAGCATAAGTTGCTCCAGTTACATACATTTGATGCTGAATTTGTGTGAAATAAGGATGACTAGGTTTTAAGGTATAGACAACTCCAGATGTAGCAGACATGGCATTAATGCAAGAGTTATGCGATGTAGTATAATCACGCATATATATTTTTATCTCGAGCACTATAAGGACATTTGATTTCCAAAACTCCAAAACCATCACAGCAAGTACAGGAAATAAGACCATCAGCACTAGGCACACTTTCACCCATAGTGATTCTTCGAAAATGTTGAATCACTATGGGTGAAAGTGTGCCTGAAAAAAACTAAACCTATTTACGTGTGTGGGGTTTACAGGCCACCTGGAGGTAGTGATTTGCAGAGTACCGAAAACCTGTGTACTCATTTTAAACAGTGTTTTAATAAACTCCCAAAAGAAAAAGAAGTTTTTATCTTGGGAGATTTTAACTGTAACATGCTTTCAAAATATGCTCTTTCCTCCAAAATAAAGGAATTATGCTCCACTCTTTTCCTAAAACAACATATTACGGAGCCAACTCGTGTTACTGAAAATAGTAGCACTCTTATAGACTTGATACTTTCTAACAGTTCTTGTACTTCTAAAACTGGTGTCATCGATTTAGGCATCAGTAATCACAATTTAGTTTATGTGATCAGAAAATTCAAAAGGCCAAAATTTGAACCTAAAACTATCAAGGTTCGTAGCTACAAGAACTTCAGTGAAGAGGCTTTTCTGAAGGACCTCAGGAATTTAGACTGGTCATATTTTAATAATTATGATGACCTTGATGAAGCATGTGAGAAACTGAATAAAAATGTTAAAACAGTGGCTGACAAACATGCCCCTTTCAAAACACATAGATTTTCTGGCCGTGTTGAGGCATGGGTCACTGATGAATTAATAATAGCCATCAAAGAAAGAGACTTCTTAAAACGGAAAGCATCAAAAAAAAATCCATCATACACTGGGAAGCTTTCAAACAAAAAAGAAACCAGGTAATAGGTCTCAAAAATCGACTCAAAAACGAGTACTATAATGACGTTTTGCAGGACTTTCAAAAACGGCTAAAACAACTTTGGAAAACCCTAATAAAACTGGTTCCTAGTAGTCCAAAACGATGGTACAGAAACTTCTCACCCAAAAGATATTTTCAACACATTCAATTCATTTTTTGTCAGTGTTGGTGCCAAACTAGCCTCTAAATTTTCTTCTGACACTACTAATGTTAATCCACCTGTTAGCGGACACGATTTTCGGTGGGCTCGTATTGAGACCAAAAGTGTCGAAAAAATAATTAGTTCACTAAAACTTAATAAAACTTAAGCTACAGGCTTGGACAGAATTGGTTCACGACTGCTAAAAGCAGGTTCGTCAGTTTTAAGTATTTATTTATCAAGTCTTTTCAACAAATCTTTATTTACTGGTTATGTACCTAAATGTTGGAAGACTAAAAGGGTCTCGCCTATTTTTAAAATTGGCAATAAAACAGATCCTACTAATTATCGGCCTATCTCCATTTTGCCAATTCCTATGAAAATTTTTGAAAAGTTGGTGCATGAGCAAATGTCTCATTTTATTTCTGAGCACAACTTCCTGAATGACAGACAGTCCGGATTTCGAAAACTCTTTTCCACAGAAACTGCAGTAGTCGATGTCTCTGATTTTATTCTTACTGAACTCGACCAACATAACTTTGTTTGTGCTGTGCTCATTGACCTTAAAAAAGCTTTTGACACTGTTGATCATAAAATTTTGTTAAAAAAACTATGGTGTTTTGGCATCAGAGATGCTGCCTTTGACTGGTTCGAGTCCTACTTAACGGGCCGAATGCAGCTGACTCTTGTAAACGACACATGATCTGCTTCATGAAGACGCTTTTGGGGTGCCGCGGGGATCTGTGTTGGGACCCCTGCTCTTTCTTTTGTATATTGATGACTTATAATCTGTCATCAATTCAAACTACCACCATCTATATGCAGATGATACAATAATTATTTCGTCCCATAAAAACTTGGATACCCTTGTCTCCCAGGTCGAGTTAGAACTTTCGCAAGTCGACCTCTGGCTGAATAATAACAAAATGACTATTAATACGGACAAAACTGAAACAATCTTTTTCGGCAACCACAGCCAGTTAAAAAAAGTTGAGAACAAAACTATCAACTATATGGGTATTCCTTTGAAGAGGAGCGAAAAAGTTAAATATCTTGGGGTAACATTTGATCAAAAAATGCAATGGGAAGAGCACATTAATGACATAAATAGAAAAATACTAATTAAATATTCTAAAATTAGAACCATTGCATCCTGTTTAACACCTCACACAAAAAACCTTTTAATTAATGCACTTGTCATGCCATATTTCAACTACTGCTCCTCGGCATGGGCTTGTGCCACCCAAGGTAGATTGGGAAAACTAGAAAAACGATTAAAATGTGTCCGTACCTTTCTTGGGAAAGAGAGGGAATATTCAATGAATAATTTACTCATCAAAAACGATGCCATATTAGTTTTCAAAGCCATGAATCACATTGCTCCTGATTACATGCGCTCAAAATTCCTTTTGACAAAAAACTGTCATAATCATCAAACAAGAGGAGCTTCAAAAAACAGGTTCACACTTCCCTTGGTCAACACGGAATTTGGCAAAAAAGCCTTCCCATTTAGAGCTGCAAAAGTGTGGAATAATCTTCCAGACCAAGTGACCTGTGATGGAAGTCTGCTTTCGTTTAAGACTTCCATCTCTAATGTATTTGGCAAATTATAATGGAGATCACTTTTTAACTTTTTAATTTTTGTTTTTTATTCTTTTTCTTTTCAATTTTCACAGATTATAAATGTTACTATGTTTGATTGAGCTGAGGCAGTCTAAGGTTTATCATTTTTTGTTTCTTTTTTGTTCTAGTGGCCCCCAGTGGAATCAATCCACTAACTATAGGTTTCTGTGATTTTCTGGGCTAGCCACTTTAAATATTTATTATTATTATTATTATTATTATTAGCCCCAAGCATAAATTTTTCGTGATGTATTCTCAGGCCAGCATCTTTGCAAGAAAAACCTTTATGCAAACTTTTTTGTTGTCGTGTATATCTCTTCCTAGCATAAACTTCGTGTTCAATATGAAAGTGATGCAGACTTTGC
The DNA here is from genome assembly GCA_030067915.1 of Hydractinia echinata. Taxonomy (NCBI): domain Eukaryota; kingdom Metazoa; phylum Cnidaria; class Hydrozoa; order Anthoathecata; family Hydractiniidae; genus Hydractinia; species Hydractinia echinata. The sequence goes on from JASGCC010000030.1 coordinate 1,566,732, forward strand.
AACTGGTGTATAGCCCAATATCTTAGCAACCAAATTATTTATTGCAGAAGTGTTAGGGTTTAAACGGTTATATTTAGCGAGAACAGCATGTGCTACTGAAGCTGTAATAACACCGTAGCGATAATCAAACAATGATTTGTTTGAACTTTGTCCTCTAGTTGAAACTTCAATTTCTAATATCTGTATATACTTCAGTACGGTTTTCCTTCAATGATTTTTAGAAATCATCAGATGTCGATTGACCCATCACCAGTTCCTTCATATTTAATGGTTTGCTTGCCACTGGTGTTACTTCATTATAACTGTGCTCACAAACAATATTACTGTCTTTGAAGCACAGAACAGAAGCTTTACCTTCTGATGCTGATACAAGTTCGTTCCAGTTAATAGTTGAATGTCGCTCTTGAGGTGGACGAGGATCAAACATATTTCTCGGACATTTTATAGGAAGATCGTTGTTTTCCGGATGAGGTCTTTTGAAATTAACTAAGTTTAATTGTACAGGCTGATGAACTTTGCCCTTTTTGGTAACATAAATTTTGCCACTTTTGTTTTTTAGAAGTGCAAGTTTTGTTACGTCCCAGTGATTTATTATTTTCGACAAAATGTAACAGTGCGAAAATATGCTTGCACGACTCAATGTATCCTGCAACACAGCCACACTCTCCAGTCACAATTTCACGACTGTCATAGTTTATGCACACCCAAACATTATAGGGTGTTTCACTAACTCTTGTTTGTGGCACTACATTACCTCGAATAAAACAATACTTTAAACAACTTGAAATATTGTTAAATTCAACATTCCTAACATGACCTGCAAACATCAGATTGTGGCCTTCTTTGCAACCTTTTTCTGAAATACTTTTTTTTACATAGTCCCTGAGACAGCTTGTGGTGATGTCTGGAAAGTGGCTGAAATACACGATACGTTTAAACGGAAGGTTTAAACCTGACGGATGAGTCATAGGTCAAAACGGATCGTGTATTTTAAAAAAATGAAACATTTTGACCTGCCAAATTTGACCTATCCGTCATTTCAAAAAGATGGACGTGTTCATCTTTTGCGATTAAACGGATGATCTTTCTCTATTGAAATTTCGTAAATCTTTTGTTTTATACGTTTGACGTCATGTATCACTTTCGGAATATTATGCAAAAAATACAGTGGAAAACTACAGTAAAAAAACAATCAAGAGAAAAACAAGAGAAAATGGCGAAAGCAAAAAAAAATGAATATTGAAAATTGTATATTGCATCGCAAACCTCTGGAATAATTTCGCCAAGTGTGCTTCTGTGAACACGAATGTTTCAATTCGGAACAACTAGCACCCGTTGCTAAAAAAACGAATTGTTGCAGCAAACTTTATGCCAGGACTAATCGCAGCGCGCATCACTGTGTCTTGTTTTTGTATGGATGACTCTATAATTGCAAGCAACTCATCAAAAACATCTGGACTCATTCTCAAAAACTTTTCTTGTTCAAATCGGTCTTCTTTGCGAAATTCGAGTAGTAAAGTGGATGTTACACCCAGATTTTCTCTTCGTTTTAGCCAAGGTTTTACCCATATAGATCTCTTCCTTTTTTTCTTTCTTTTTTTTAAAACGGTCGCTGTGATAATCGCGGAGGCAGCAGCCGCAGCGACACGTTTTTCATTTTGCTAGCCACGGTTCGAAAGACTTTTGTACCATGCGTTGTACGTTTAAACGGATTACGTGTAGACAAGAAACCTTTCACAAAGTTTCCCCTACAAGTTATCCGTCAGGTTTTGACTTTCCGTTTAAACGGATCGTGTATTTCAGCCTTAAAAAGAAGGAATTCACCCAGCCTAATTTTACCTCCTCAGGAAAAGGAATTTTGATACAATCAACACATAATTTTGCAGCTCTTCGATACTGTATCTCTTTGCTTTTCTCCTACAAGGACGGTAAAACTGGAAGTTCAAGTAACTGAGCAGCTAGGACTTTCTTAATTAAATCAGCTTTTCTACTCCCTCCCCCAGATAAAGATATGCCTCGGGAAGACAAATATTTCTTAAGTGCCTCTACATTCCATTTTATTAATTCTTTTTCAGTAAAAACCATGATTAAAACAAATACAATCCAACGCAATCCAACAAATTCTTCTGTTGACACTAACTCCAGATACCCCGGTCGTCCGGAGATGCATTGCGAAAGCGGGAAATTCAAAATGGTGTCGCTATCGATGAAAAGGTCTATTGTTACAGAGACAAAAAAATTTAAAACGCATTCAAAAATAGAATGTTTTTATTTTTTAAGTTAAAACAAAAGGAATGATTTTAAAAACTACAAAATATCTTTGAAAATGAAGCAAGCGTTTTTATTAAGAACTATCATTCATTGCATATAAGAAACAAGAAAGCCGGGCGGCTAAAGAACTGTGGAACCTATCGCAAAATTCGATTAAAGGAATAGCGCTTTATATGCTAGTAAAGGCCGACCTCCACTTGCCCGCGCGTACGCAAGCGCAGAAACTTTTTACGTGCGCGCGTACATCGTCAATTCTACCCCAGTCTTTTGGCGCGCACAAAAGAAAAACAGAATGTAAACAAATATGGCTGCGTTCAATCATTCAACAAATATCATGTGGGAATGTGATTGGGGGGGAGGGATTACGTTGTTTACATTTCCTAGCAATCTGATTGGTCCAAACGGCGAGCGGCTGCCAAGAGAGTCGAACTTGGTAAAATTATGGCGAAATTACCATAATTTACTTCGCAAATTTATCTTGGGCAAAAATTACTAACACGAAAAATTGACAGGTGAAGTATTTAAATACACATATTACCACTGTGAGTAACAGTTTTTTTTACGTGGAAAATAGATTCACTTCAAATATAACTATAAAAACTTAATATAAAATCTCAGCTTCAAATTTCAAAATAGAAAGGTGCCATTACAAAATTATGGCACCTATGAATGTTTAACACACGAGTCATGCAGAGACGGATACACCGTTTTCGTTTAGCAAAAAAATGTGAACAAAAGAAGTAGTCATTATCAAAACACTACACAGTAAAAACAAAACTCTTGATACTATCAAAGTATCTGACACAGCGTGGTAAAAGTACAATAAAATATAGTCATAAAGTATCATGCGTTGTAGTATAAATTACAACAGCATGTCACAACAACGTAGAAAGATATACACCTGTATTATATCTATATAAAAAAATTTAAAAATGTTAACAGAATTAAGATATGAATTCCTTATTAGGTTGGATCTAGGTCACTCATCATTTTTGTCCATTTCAACATCAATATTCTCTTTGTTGTTTAAAGGGGCTACGAACCGGTTAAAATGCTCACATTGCGTATATCCCGCGCAAATATTAAAAATCCGGCAAACGTGTTTTGTGCAATAAACAGACCAGCGCACTTTGCTCGGTTTAATATTTTTTTTCGAAAAGTATATTACAAAGAAATATTTCAGCAAGACTCATTCTTGATGAAAACATGAGCAAGGCTGGAGAAGATAAAAATTCTAGATATATCTATATGTTCGAGTCTGTAAATTACATACATGCCGGAAAAATAGCCACTTTTGTTTTTCACCGCCATCAGCTCGACTTTCGTGTAAGTCACTAAAGTCGAAAACCAACAGCCGTTCCGTAGCCCCTTTAAGTCGACGTCAGACGGAAGTTTTTCGTCAATTTTGTTCTTCTCATTGGGTTGATGAATGGAAACAACTCTTTCTTCATCAACATCATACTTTATTTTCACAAGAGTGCTTAACATCGCTTTCACAAGTTTCAATTTTTGTAAGGAAGGCACATTATAAAACTTTTCAACGATTTCAAATTTAGTGTTACATGGGAATTTCTCTTTTGTTGCGTTGTCTTTAAATGAAAATGACAACTTCCGAGTAGACACACATTCCTCTGACGACATAACATGGTCACACTTAGTACATTCAATTATGTCTTCAGTATCAGTAGAAGACACTGCACCCTTACAATTAGTGCATAATAATTTTGTGTTAAGCGACTTCATATCGATAGAGGACACTTTTCCTAATATTTCTTTCTGTACATCATTGACAACAATCTTAGCACTGATATCAATGTCTTCGTTTTTGCAAACTGTTATCTCTGTCTGTGCAGTTGTCTTTAAGAATCGACGTGATTTGAACTTATGAACCATTGCATTTGTTATTTCATAGCACATATCCTCCTCCACTTTGTTGGTTAAATCTCCGTAAAACGTAACATGGATAGATCCAGTGTTATCATACATCACAGTTTTACGATATTTCAAATTTTTATCATTATGAGTAGCACTTTCTATTTCGGACATGTTTGCAACAACTCCTTTCAAATGAACTCTTTCATAGAGAGCGGATTCGTTAAGAATATCACTAATGGATTTAAAGGTATATATATTCCAGACTTGTTTTGTCAAACTTTAGTTCAGCTTTTCTGACAGATGAATAGTCTGTTACAAGAATATCTTCATTGGAAAACTTGATTTTTTTTATCACACACCCAGATGAATTTTCTTGAATGGTTTTCAACAGTTCACCTTTTTACGGACTGAAACATACAGCCCGGCGAACATCTTCTTCTGCGTGAAAAGTGAAATCAAAATACTTTCTCTTGTTCTTCAAGGTTTTGATGGGTGATAGCCCAGTGATGTAACCACTGACAGTAGACGCTTCTAAAGAGAAGGAATTTACGTTTAGGGGAAATTTTTCCGCAGCAGAGAGGAAGTCCAGACTATTTTGCTGTTTATACAACGTGTCACCTTGCTCCAATATATATTCCAAGTCGTTGCATGTCCATCGACTTACTGCTTTGAGAGTTGAAAAGCATATACTGAAGAGAGATATGCAAGAGCATTGTATTCCCCTAGTAGTTCCAAACTTTTCGTGACCCTGGTGAAATGATGCCTGAATACATTTCATAATTGCATAAGGACCTGGATTTAACTCTATGTCGCCAGAAGCAAACAGTAGAATTTTTAGCAAAGTATGACAAAAGATATTAAAGAGAAGGCATGTTCGCGGCAACAGTGACATATGAATGCCAAGAAGAACTTCAAATAACAGGCAGTAGAATATATAAAACGTTTGATAATCAACTTACTTTACACACGATCCTGTAAGTCCGAAAATTCAAGATTTGTGCACAGCTTTTGAAAAACGTGCGAACAAGATGACGCGACAAAGTCTCTGAATAATCAGCCAATCATGGGTCAAATAATGAGAAAATTCGCTATCGTGCAACGATACTTAAAAAATGTCTTTTACAACCGAACCAACTGCGTGTATGACGCGCATAGTAATAGGTACAGAATACTGAAAAGATCAGGAAAGTTGTTAAAACTAAGCGGACATAGAATCTTGCACGCCGCTCATTTTAGAAACTGTGTGTTCCACAGTTAACTAGACCCTTCACCAAGTTTCTTATAAAAAAAGACGTGTGTTAGTACAGGAAAATGTCTAGCCAGATTCTAACAATCATGTTCAAAGTGAAAAATATTCTTCGTCGCACCTCCATGATCGCACACAACACCATGATTGGAGACATTTTTTTTACTTTCGTAACGTATTCGTGCACTAAGTGGGGCAAAAGCATCGGAAGTTTGGAGACGAAAGGCAGACAAGTATTTTCGCACTTTGTTATTGGAAACTGTTCTGCCCGGATTGCGAAAACGGCCTGTTCATAAACAGGACGGTCGGATTATGTAGGCATGGCCCGATTATGTTTTTTTTGCCCTGGTTATGTCGTGGTAACCGGGTTATGAACGCTGGATATAAATGGCTGGCCAGGCAGGCTGTGATTGGCATTTTCTTCGAATTTTTGTGAATGAAACATAGAACACCCTTATAAACTAGGCATGGCGAAAGAAAAAAAGTCTCGACGTAATTTTTAGTATAAACTACTTTTGTAAATACATTTCAACATACAGTTGACCCTCGTTTTAGCAAACATGGTTTTTAGCGAATTCCCTCATTATGGAACAAAATGTCTCGGTCCCTTGATTTTCGCTAACAAAGCTCTCATAAAATACCTCTATTTAACGAACTCGCTTTTAACGAATTCCTCATTATATCGAATAAAAATATCTTAGCACAACCAACCTCGTTCCCAGGGCATTTTGCCTTGTTGATGAAGTTGACAGCGGCCACTCCGTAATAACGGCTCAGGGGCCACAAGACCCTGGGGACAAGGTTGTAACACAACGCCTGATTTACCCTCGAAATAGCGAATAGTACCACATTTTAGAATCTGAATGCTTCGAATCACCAAAATCGAATCAGCGGCATTTGAAATTCAATCTTTGAATTTTATTCAATTGTTTGTTTACATATTTTTTGTTTAAAAAATGTCGGCTGCTAAGAGAAGGAGGGTGAACCTCCCCTCGGTGAAAAATATAAGGCTATCAAAGAAATTGAATCTGGTATTAAGCCATCTAAAGTTGCCGAAAAGTATGACGTTCCTAGAAATACAGTATCGACATGGCTTAAAAAAAAAGATGAGATCAAAAATGTCTTCAAGTCCGGTGAAGTTAGCTCGAAAAGGAAGAATATGAGAATCGGAAAGAATGATGATTTAGAGAAAGCACTATTTACGTGGTTTAAAAAAATGCGAGCAAACAACTTACCAGTCAATGGGACAGTCGTTAAGGAGAAAGCAATATGCAAATATGCAAATGAACTTCAAATTGAGGAATTCAAGGCTTCAAATTGATGGTTTGAAAGATGGAAAACAAGATTTAATGTGTCTTTCAAAGCTATTGCCGGAGAAGAAAAATATGTAACACCTGAGATGACCAGTTCATGGTTGGAAACTTACTTGCCTACAATCTTGTCACGATACGATCTAAAAGACATTTATAACGCAGACGAATTTGGGCTTTTTTATCAAGCACTTCCAACCAAGACAATGGAGCTTAAGGAGAAAAATGTACTGGAGGTAAGAATTGATTTATTTCGTGTTTTCTCCTATCTTTACAACTCCTTTTTTAAGAATATCTAAATACAATTTATAGCCAGTGATTACTAACTCGCACGGTACTTGCATCCCTTTTCCATCTCCAAAATTGACAGGTTTTCCTTTGATAATAACTTCACAAGAACTGCATTCATTCTTTAAGATGTAGGAAAAAAGTTTTGCAAATTTTCCACTTTTTCTCTACCCTAAGTGGCCAATTACCAGGTCTTTCTCTTTCATCACTGCCACTGCGAATTTATCGGTTTTGTTTTCTGGTTCTCTTCTTGTCTTGAACACATCACCAATCTCTGGTTTCCAAATGCCTTTGTACTCGTGATATCCCTTTACATGCCTGGTCAGTCTATATTCTTCCAACTTTATTATTGGAAGCTCATTTTGCACACAAATAATTGAAATTATTTTCTGTTCATTCGTTTTAAAGAAACTATTGCCAGTGTTCCGTTGTCAGTTTAAACCGTATTTATGCTTTGAAATAAAATTCTGTGTTGTTGAAATACTGTTGGAATTCGAATTCTTTTAGGCAAGAAAAAGGCACTAGAGGGTCTTCTTTTAACGTAAACTATTTTTGTATTTTGTAGGAAAATCAAGTAAAGTACGACTCACTGGTCTTGCTGCTTCGAATGCATTGGGAGAAAAACTTCACATGTTTGTTATCGGAAAAAGTGCTAAACCTCGTTGCTTTATAAGCACATCAAATCATTGCCATGTAAGTACACTAATCAAGCAAAAAGTTGGATGGATAGTGATATTTTCACACGCTGGCTTACAGAACTGGACAGAAAAATGATCGAAGAAGAAAGGAAAATTGCAATGATAGTTGATAATTGTCCTGCGCTCCCTCATGTCGAGGGACTCCAGGCAGTAGAGTTGATTTTCCTTCCTCCTAATACAACCTCTAAATTACAGCCAATGGACCAGGGAGTGATTAGATCGTTGAAGGCGAAGTATAGGTCGGCTTTTGTTAAATTATACATCAATCGCATTGAAAGTGGTCAAGAATTACCAAAGATAAGCATTTTAGATGCGATGAAATTCCTTGTGCAAGCATGGAACCGAGTTACCAAGGATACAGTCCAAAATTGTTTTAAACGTGGAGGATTTTCCAAGGATGCCCAAGCAGATGCAGTAGAAGAAATAGATCATCCATTTAAATCACTCCAATCCGATTTGGATGAGCTGCGATTACTTGACCAATCATTGGTTCCTGATGGAACAACTGCCGAAGATTATACTGGCACTGATGAAAATCTAGTTGTAACAGAGTTTGTACTGATTGACGACGAAGAGATTTTAGGTCATGTTCATGTAACTCTTTATAATTATTAAACTAAGCAGTACTAAAAAATCGTGAATTTATCAGATTTAAACCCATTTTTGAAAAGTTCGCTTATAACGAATCCCTCATTATAGCGAACTAAATTGCTCGGTCCCCTCAGAGTTCGCTAAAACGAGGGTCAACTGTAATATACTTTGAAGTAACTAAATTTCACGGAACCTAAATTAAACGCCCCTGTCGATTAAACGCCCCCCTCTTAACCTACGTTTTAGCAATAAACGCCCCTGTCAATTAAACGCCCCTGTCGAATAAACGCCTCCCCCAGAAAACGGATTTTTGATTAAACTTTGGATTCTCGAGGCGTGATCTAGCCTTTCAAAGGAGAGTATTATTAATTCTTAAGTGTTGTGGCTTGAACTTGGAATCTGACGGGTCAGAGGATGGAAGAATCCATTGCCCCCGGCGTTTATTCGATCATTTACGGTAAGTATGGTTTAGCCCATTAGTTGCTAAGGAAGAATGACATGATTTTTAATTAGACCTGCGGATATTCCTAAAAGCGCCATCTTTTAAAACCACTTTTGTCTATAAATTGGAAGTCTTCGTGATAGTAGCATTGTTTGGTATTATTCCAAGTACTTCTATGCAAACATATATAAAAAATGTAAAAATTAGGGTGGAAACAGCGGTATAGGACAAGTTAACAGTGTAAAATTTCATTTTTGGCTGTAAGATTAGGAGGAATTTGACAAGAGTATATCGTTAAGGCTCGTAAAGTTATCATTCGAACAAAGAAGATATGCGGCAAAGGAAATAAATTTGATCGATCTTGATGGCGGAAGTGATGAAGAAGACATTCAAATTGTATAAATGTACAAACAACAAAGTGCACATTTTATCAAATTTTTGTTTTCGTAATAAACGCCCCTGTCAATTAAACGCCCCGGTCGATTAAACGCCCCCCTAAAATTTTTGAATACGATCATTTACGGTATTCTTTTTGCGGGAATTAAGTTTGGTGAAAAGTTATCAAACTTGCGAATCCCAAAATTTAGTAGTTGCCTCGAAATTTCGTTTCATTTGAGAACAACAACAACTTTGCCACCGGGGCTATTTGCTTGTCAGAAGTGTATATAATATCAGTCGGTCCCGATTATGTTTGTTCTATAAGTGGGAAATAATATAAAAACATAAGTCGTCCTGCTATGTTCTTTCTATAAGTCTCAAATAATATTAGACTGTTGTACATAAACCGGCCTGCCCTGATTATATGTATCTTTTATAAGTGCCAAATAATATTTTTTAAACTGTCGTACATAAACCGGCCTGTCCTGATTATGTTGCCCTGATTATGTATTTTCTGCCCTGTTCTTAACCGGGGCAAGCTGCCGTACATATCAGGGCAGCGTTTATTATCCGGGCAGAACAAAACCACGAGCGACTGTGTCCGTCACAATTTTTTGGCATTGAAGAACTGATTTATTCCTCAAGGGCAAACAAATGCTAACATATAATGATTAATGAATTTTCGAAATTAATTGATAATCATATACATATAATAAGGGTAAAGTTTATTTGTAGTTATTATATTTTCATTGCATAGCTAGCTAGCTAGCTTGCCACGTTGACTATAATGAAACATTGCTATCGTCTTGTCATCAATGACACCAAGAAGGGCCAAACGTAGATTACATGGGTTACTATAAAAAATATGTCCTAAAAGGCCCTGAATTTCAAGAAAATTCACGTTGGCAGCTATATTGCTGACGTAATAAAGATCACATAGGCCAAAACTGTTTTCATGTCTGCAATTTTGAAAAATTCGTAGTTGCACTTATATATATATATAAATGTCTTCTCTAGTTTTGAATTATTAAAATAACCAAGGTGAAAAAATAAAAATATTTGCATGCTCAAAAACTTGTTTTAAAAGTTTATGCAGCAGCAAGATAAGGCCCTGTGCCCTGTGTGTTTATGAGTCTTTCAATCACCCGTCGGTACACAAAGAAAATCTTTTCACAATTTTCTGAATCTTGAAACGCTAATCAAAATAAGGTAATAGAATCGTGCGGTTTTGATCAGCGGTTAGTGATATAAGAGTTAAAAAATATTGCTAACGTCAGCAAAGTCCAACCAATGCAAAAAAAATTATTAATCTGCCTCTTGTGTAGAGTTTGAAATGCTGCTCAAGAAAATGGATAGGATAATATCCTTTTTGATGAACGGTTGCAGAGATATTGGGGATTTAAAGGTTTTTTGAACACGTCATTAACCCATCTGTTCCAAAACAGCTGGGTTGACCAAGCTTTTGGAAATTGGTCCCAATTTAGTCCCAGGTAGTCCCTAGTTACCCGAGGAGTTGACGTCAGTTATTTCTACCTGTTTTGAAGTTATTTAGCCTTTGGATTAAAATCTCTCTGCTTTCTTCACTAAATCATTTGGTTCTAATTCAATTGTGCGTTTCTTCCTTGAATTTTTTACATGGTTCCATTTCCTCTAAACAATTTGTCTCTCTCACTAGTAAGCTTAAATTATATATATATATGTCTAAAAAAAATTTTCGTCTCATTGTATAGCTGAAAGGTTACCTCCTGCGATAAATCAAGTTTAGCAAATATGAAATATCTTTGAAAGTTCTCTAGAAATCTTTTTATTTTTTTGAAAAATCTTTATCCGTTCTCGAGATATTTGTCTTAAAAGTTGCGCTAATTATTCGAAATTATGACGTCATGAGTTAGCATTGAGCATAATTATGGTAACTAAATATTGAAATTTATGTAAAATGTTCAAAGTGCGTCAAAGTGAACGGCCAGAAAACATTTTTAACTCTATATGGCTTGTCAAAAATGTTAAATATAACACCCTCGCAGAGCATAATTAGTGAATCTTCTTAGTCCAAATTCTACAGAACCAATCAAGAATTTTAAAAAAAATATTCAAATTCCTAGACAACCTTTCAAGCTCTTTCATATGCATTTAACTTTATTTTTCGCAGGAGGTAACCTTGTACTCACCTATATTTTGTATTTGGACTCGTGATTTTTCTTTTTCATTTTTCTTTTTTTTTCATTTTTTTTATTTTTCTATGATTGTTTATATATATACTCTTTTATATTTGTTATTTTTTATATCTTTTTGTACTGAAGGGTGGCCATCTATATGCTAATGTTGGCCTCTCTACAGTAGTAATAATAATATAGTAATATAATATTAATTGTCTGGGTACCTCAGTAATAACACATCATAATAGTAGGGAACAATTTATTATGAAATAAATTTATACAACATCCTTCGCATTGGAACGCAATTGTATATTTGGGGCATGGATCGGGATGCCAGGCAATAAGATTAAACAGTAACAGGCAAGACAGATACATGTGCAGATACAAAAACAGTAATAACCCCAGCATATGCACTTAAATGGTATGAGACACTCACAATGGCTGCAATCCGTTGTGAGTGTCTCCCACGGCATATCTCGTTATTCTCTTCATCATAATGCACTTGAATGGTATGACACACTCACAATGACCTGTATATGTTGGCCGCACTCCATTGTGAGTGTCTCCCACGGCATTTCATCATAATGCACTTCAATGGTATGACAAGCTTGAATGTCTCCCACGGCATATCTCATTATTCTCTTCATCATAATGCACTTCAATGGTATGACAAGCTTGAGTGTCTCCCATGGCATATCTCATTATTCTCTTCGTCATAATGCACTTCAATGGTATGACACACTCACAATGACATGCACATCTTGGCTGCACTGCAATTGTGAGTGTCTCCCACGGCATTACATCCTCATATCTCATATCTCATTATTCTCTTCCTATTCTTTAATATAAATAATAATATTATAAATTAATAATAGCATACAGTAATAATATCAAGTAATGATATAATAAACAGGCCACACACATGTATCTGTCCAAATTTTTCGGCTGACTTAGGAAGCCCGACATCCCCATCAGTTAAAACGCGCAATGGGTAATTAGCCAGGACTCTTGCTCCCACTGCTGGACTAAAACCTTGACAACATTTTTAGCCAAATGGTTGTTCAAGGAAAACGTGCAGCAAGAGCAACAGTGTTTCCATCTTTGTTGATGCGTGAGGGATAAGCCAGTCCAAACCAGTCATAAACTGCACTCAGCTAACTCTGTCTTTAACAATGGTTGCGGTGACGAACGGTATGTGGTCACGAGTCAATGATACTTCGCATCGGTTGACCAGAGTGGCATCACATAAAAACAAAAGAAGTGTTGTTAGTTTGGCAAACCCTACACAGCATTACTAATAGTATAGGGAGGGCGGGTGGGAATCTTTAGCTCTAACTGTTGTTTATAAAGCTAAACTTGAAATGGACAATGTATAGAATTTATTTTCAGTGTAGAACAGGCCTTACAGTAATAACCTCGGTATCACGTTGTCACGTGATTTTAAGCAAAAGGGCAGATTTTCAGAAAATTCAATCACACGTCGATTAGCTTTCAAGTATTCAAGGTCACGCAATTGCATTAAAAATGGACGAAACTTCTAATAATAACATGGAAGAACCTGTTATCAACAGCCAATCTGCCCCACAAACGCTAAACGGAACGGAACAATTTGACCTAATCAGAAGCTACCTGGACAAAACGTTTATCGAACAGAAACAAGAATTCGAAACAAAACTGCAACAACAGAGTACACCGAAAAACATGAAGGTTTCAGCTAAACCAGAATCGTCGAGACAATTTAAGTTCAAAGGTAATCAAATCCAATTCGAATTTAACCAAAAATTAGCGGAAGATTTGGAAGATGTTATCGACCTTATCAAAGAAGGTTCTGTATCAAGATCAACAAAACGTTTAGCATGAATAAAACTCGAAATCACGAAGCGAAACAAGCTAATAAAAATGGCGGATAGATCACCAGCAGGATGGGCCACTGAAGAAGAGTACTTATCCGATGAATTAGCAAGCAATTCAGATGACGAAAAACGGATAAAATCGGCTGAGTCAAAAGCACTGGCAAAAAAGAAAGCAAAGGTAAAGCCAAAGTCCTTCTACCCTCCACGTTTCAGCCCTATGCACACCCATCTAATGTCCTCGTCGCCACCTATGCCAAACCATTTCCAATCACAAAGATTCGCATTTCCAAGAGAACCATCTCAACCGTCTGGGAGTATCGGCAACCATAACACACCATATTCTTCCCAATCAGCGTACAGATTCCAAAGTGCAAGATCAATGTGCTTCGGTTTTGGCAAGACTGGACACTGGAGGAAAGACTGCCCAAACGTTATCGGCCATAAGCAAGTCTAAAGAAAAGACAATAGATAAGTGTTTAAATTTTGATAACAATGTAAGAGATGAAGAAACGTACGAATTTTGTCTAAGTAAAAATACGGCTGGAATTAGAGTTAAGGGTAGGCTTAAGGAAAACTTAAAATATTAGCAAACCATCGGCTGTAATACGACTATTCTCAAAATTATCAAGGAAGGCTATACTATTCCCTTTTTCACGACACCACAAAAACAAACTTTTTCTAATAATCAATCCGATATAAAAAATTCGGAATTCGTCAATGAAGCGGTACAAGAGCTTCTTGATACAGGTCGAATTAAGGAAGTGTCTTCTGCACCACATGTTGTAAATCCCCTTTCAGTCAGTACCAAAGGAGGAAAAAATAGACTAATTCTCGATTTAAGGTATGTAAACCAGCACATTTACAAAGAAAAAGTTAAGTTTGAGGATTGGAAGGTGGTAAGGGAATTTCTAACTGCACAAGGCTACATGTTTAAGTTCGATATAAAGCAGGGCTAACCATCACATTGATATTTCAGAAGAACATCAGAAATTCTTGGGATTTTCATGGGTCATAGGAGGAAAGGAAAGATACCTTGTTTTTACAGTATTACCGTTTGGGCTTTCTCCGGCCCCGTTTATTTTTACAAAAACAATGAGAGTTCTTATAAAATATTGGAGAGTAAATATGATCAAAATTGCGATAATTATTGACGATGGTTTTGGCACTGATAAGAATTATAAAAAAGCAAAACAAGATGCCCTATTTGTTCAAAAATCTTTACAACTGTCAGGTTTTGTAGAAAATGCAGAAAAATCAGTGTGGGATCCTAAACAGCAGTTAAAATGGTTAGGTTTCTCGGTAGATTTGGAAAAAATGGAGTGGTACATACCAGAAAAAAGAATGGTTTCAGCGAAAAACTTAATAAACGATATTATTATACGCCTACCTTACACAAGCGCGAGAAAACTTTCACAGCTGTGTGGTAAAATTATATCTATGAAAATTGTAATGGGGGCAATTACACAACTAAAAACAAGAAGGTTATATTCTGTCATTGAGCAGGCATTCTCCTGGGATGCTACGCTAAATATAGCTAAGTACCCCCATGCGATTAAAGAACTATTCTTTTGGAAATATAATCTGTCAAAATATAACATAAGCAAACTGTACGATAATTCTACAAAAACGATTGTTGTAAATTCCGATGCTAGCTCTACTGGGATGGCAGCGCATGCGATGCATGAAAATCAACAGAGAATTGCATTTAGACAGTTTGTGTAAGAAGAACAAGAAAAAAGCTCCGCTTGGAGGGAATTAAAAACTATAGAATACTCACTGGAGTCTTTAAAAAGCATTTTGATAAAACAGAAAATTCTATGGAAAACGGATAATTTTGCAGTGTCAAAAATTGTAAACGTGGGAAGCCGAAAAAATGATCTTCAAATTATTGCTGAAAATATATTTTATATATGTAGGAAAAATAGAATTGACCTAACGGTAAACTGGGTTCCAAGGGAACATTTAAGATTTGCTGACACTCTTAGTCGTATGATAGATCACGATGACTGGCAAGTAAAAGAAGAGCTTTATAATAATTTGAACCAACTGTGGGGCCCTTTTACTGTTGACAGAGTTGCTGACAACGACAACAAAAAGATATGTCGGTTTTATTCAAAATTTTATTGTCCCAATACAGAAGGAGTAAATGCGCTAAATTACGATTGGAAAGGCGAAAACAACTACATAGTACCTCCAACAAGTCTTGTAGGAAAAGTGTTAAAACACATGAAAACTTCGAAATGTAAAGGTGTAATTGTGTTACCTTATTGGCCTTCTGCTTATTTCTGGCCACTCCTGTTTTCAGAAAACAAAACCGCAATCACAGACAGAAAGGTTTTTGGTGACCCAAAAGTATGTGTAACACAGGGCAAAAATAAGAAGTGTTTCATTGGCAGCGAAAAATTCGTTTCGCCAATACTAGCTGTCAATTTGGATTTCAGCTAAAAATGCCACAGGGCAAAATGCGTCCGCTGGGACCACAGGGTATGAGTACTGGTCCACTGGGACTTTGATTAAGAGCACAATACTATACTCTGAAAGTTCAAGTAGAATCAAATTGTCATAACTTTCTCCCTTTTAGACTTTATCACAAAACACTTGAAAATTGAAATTGAGAATGAATCTTTAAAACATTTGGCTACTGAGCTGCCAACATATATGTCATTTTGTAGAGAGGAGAATACCCTGAAGAAATATCAATCGTCGTTCAACCTTTGGGAACGCTGGTGTAAGTCTTTTAAAGTGTCAATTACGCCAGCCAAACCAACCACTATTGCGTTGTTTATATTAAGCGGAGTTCAGTCCGATTGGTCTTTGTCAAAAATCGAAGGTGCTTATTATGCTATAAAGTTTTTTCATCTTCTCGGAGGGTACGAAAAACCCATGTGAAAATCCTATTGTTACTGAAATGCTTGAGGCTTCTAAACGAATTCTTTCGACCAAGAAAAATAGAAAACAACCTATTACAATTGAACATTTAAAGTTATTGCACACAAAACTTTCGCAGAGAAAAAACATTTACAATATGAGGACATTAGCAATATGCTTAATTGGCTATGCAGGGTTTATGAGATTTTCCGAGATAGCCGGTCTTAGACGTTGTGATATATCAATTTGTGAATCTTACATGAAATCGTTCATAGAAAAATGCAAAACTGACGTTTACAGAGAAGGAAATTGGATTTTTATTAGTAAGACTGGAAACGAATTATGTCCAGTCAAAAATCTAAAAGTGTACTTAGAACTTACAAAATTAATGGACGAGAGTTCAGAGGAATTTATTTTTAGAGCAGTTACTGTGACAAAATCTAATCCGATTGGAACTCTGAGAAATATCATACACAAGAATGAGGGAAATACTCCTAGAAGAGCTGGACAGTATCGGTTTAGAAAAATCAAAGTTTGGCCTACATAGCCTTAGATCCGGTGGTGCAACAGCGGCTGCAAATGGCGGAGTCGCAGACAGGCTATTCAAACGACATGGGCGTTGGAAATCGGAATCAGCCAAAGATGGATACGTGCAAGATGATCTTAACTCGTTACTTTCAGTCTCAAAAGCATTAGGTTTTTAATATGATATGAAATTCTTAGTTTCTAAGTTAGAAGGTTTTAATACGATAAGTAATACGACCAATAACCCCTACTTTTAAGTACAAGCTAAGACGACTCCTCTTCTCAAACAACTTGTTTTTATTCTGTCAAGTCTGGCTACGCGAAAATAAATAAGGTTAATTTCGTTTAAGCAAAGCGAATTAGAAATTAACAGGCATTTATAGGCTTGTCCTAATAAGCGAGGCATCTTAGGGTAGGCAAGGCAAGCCTCTTATCCTGTATTGGCCAATATTGTTTCAAGTAAAGTTCCCTTATATGTGATCCTAAGAACATTAGTAAGTACAAGGCAACAGAGACATTACTGCAGTCACCACAATTAACATGAGCTAAATGTTCATTTAGCTCCATTATAATATTTTCTCTTGTTTTAATTTTATTTGCTTGTCTCAAATTTAGTTATTTTATTTCACAGTAATAAATTACTGTTAAATAAATATAATTATAAAAATATAAATATATTAAACTTAAAAGTGCACTGCAATGGCTTCACTGATGTTAATATGCTTTCCTTTGACGTCAATATTTTTAAATGTCAAAGTTTGGTAAATTACAGAATAAATTTATAGGAGATGTTTTATAAACTTTGTCAAAGAAAATTGTGAAGAATATAATCCACCTGCAAAAGTCACAGACAGACACACAGAAGCTTCGTATTATATATAGACTAGCTTGTTACATCATAATTCGTGTTCAAAAAAGAAGAGAAGTTTGACTACTAAGGTAGCTATAAATACCTAAAAAAAGAGGAATAACAACAAAACTCATAGATTAGAGCTAGCTATGGGATGGAGCCTTGAAGCTAACATTAGCTAGCTAGCTAACAAAACATTACCTAAGAAGACACCCAGTTAAATATACTTAAGCTGGGGAGACTTAGCTAAGTCTATAGCTAGCTATTTATGCTTAGTAAAACATATATAAAGGAAAACAATAGCAATGTAAAAATTATGACATTTGCAGTTAGTTCAACAAACCAAAACTTTCTATTTCGCTGGCACATTTGTTTGGCAGCCAGCTAACAGCTTTATGCAGCATTTTGAATTTTAGGACAAATACATTAGTTACGCACCAGGGAATAGTACATTAATTATGCAAAAAAAAGTAAACAAATGCTGGCTTTTTTATAAAAAACGCGGTAAAACATAAAACTTAAAGAATTTGAAGCTTTTAAGTGACTTTTTCCTGGCAAATGCGAGTCTGCCTGACACGTAACTCTAGCGACATAAAAACATAACGTCTAAAAATATCAAAGTTCTTACTATATGTGAATCCAAATCGACTTTAAACCCAAGATTTTATTTTCTACTTCTAACTTTTCTTTACTACTTCTAGCTGCACTCTTCACTTTCGAAGCAACTTCTCGTGGCTTCTAACTTTACTTTTGTACTTCTACTTCTCCACTTTGACTTTTCTTGCTTTTAATATCTGCACTTTTTTGTGACTAAGGGATCGTCGAAAATAAGACATTTTTTAACCGCTTCTTCAGTTCGCCTTTTGTGTCGAGAACTTTGTCGAGAAATTTTTATGTTTGTTTGTTTTTACGCTAACGGAACTTTTTATTCGAATGCCGTCCCGTTCGAAAGTACGTATTTGAACGAATCATACTGCTTATTTTCTATCACGTGGTTTCTAACGGTTGCGAGACAAATGTAAACAAAACAAAAAAACTCGACAAACTCGCGCATTCGGGTGGTAAAAAATATCGTGTTTGCAAAAGTGACAGACAGACACACTTAGCGTATTATTATATAGACTAGTCGATAAAGCCCGTGGAAAAATCCACTTAGACAGGATAACAGTAAAAAAGAACCGTTATTTAAATTTTGATGACGTCAGCAAGGATCTGTCAAGAGACAAAATATTTTTTCTTCGAAATTTGTTTACTTGTTGCCTCTATTGTGTAGAGCTTGAATAGCTGATTAAAATAATGTATAGGATCATTTGTTTTGGACAAACACCTAAGGAGATATAAGGGTTTAAAAATTTTGCTGACGTCAGCAAAAACGAACAAATATGCAAAAAAATTAATTTAAGAAATTTGTATACCCATTGCTTTCATCGTTTAGATCTTAAAACGCTGATCAAGAAAATGTATAGGATCATGTATCTTTGACAAACGGTTGCAGAGATATTGAGGTTTAAAGATTTTTTGATGACGTCATCAACCCGTCCCTTCCGAAACGGATTTGGGGACCCAGGTTTGGGAAACTTACCCAAATTGGTCCTAGGTGGTCCCTAGTTACCCACGCGGTGAAAAATCATTGACGTCACCACCTCGTTTCCAAGTTATTTGGCCTCAAAGTTTTAGGTGCACTGTAATGGCTTCATTAATTTAATATAGGATATTGACGTTAAAGTAGTGTTATTGACGTCGCGCCGTAACGTCAGAAAATTTAACATATTAGACATGCATTTTTCGGCAACATCAAAGGAAAATGAACACATCCACTTTGCCTGTTACGGACAGACACAGTCTCTGTATTATTATAGAGATAGTCGATTAGGCCCGTGGAAAAATCCACTTAGGCAGAAAAACAATTGAAAAGTTCTGTCATTTGAATTTTGATGACATCAGCAAATATTTCAGTATATTGAATATGCCTTTTACTAAAAAAATAATCTGAAAATGCATAAAAAGAAAGTATATAAGTCATAATTTAACAAAAAAGTTCTTAAAATCTAACACAAAATATCCAATGTCAAATCGCATGAAATCCTCCCAACAAAACTTCAGACAAAATATGAAAAACAACGGCGCGCAAGGTGTAAAATCTAGTTAGTAGAAAGTTACAACATTGACAGTCACAACCCAGACAGTTACGACAGCAATAATAATAATGTCAGAAATAACACGTCTCAAATATGTATACATCTTATTATGTGATTATGTTGAAAACCTTCAATATTTTAATCTGAAATGTCGAAAAGAAAGGCTTGCAACAGTAAGCACAGATCTATGAAATAAATTCTTTATGCATTTTAAACATTGTCTTTTCCCTAAATGCTTATACAACAATACAACCTGAACAATATCAAAAAGCCAAACTTAAACAAACACAAAACACCAAAAAACAAAAAACAAAAAGTTAAACTTTGAAAAATCATTTATTCGGTTGCATACCATCCTCTCCCGCAAAAATATGCACAAAATGTAAAAATTAACCGGTTAACAAAACAATTTTTTTGTCTAATGATCCGTACTGACTTTACCAAACATTTTAAACTGAAATGTCGAAAAAGCAATCAGCAAGGAGTAAATTTCAAATCAACAAAAATCATTATTTTGAAAAATTGTATATATATATATGGTCCTTCCTCACAAAAGTTTACAATAAATGTAGAACACAAAGGTTTATGAGGAGCAAATCAAAATATGAACAAAAATCAGTTCAATTGGCATGTTCTATATTGTCTTCACCCATAAAATCTTCCACAAAATTGATATGAAACCCATCAAATTCAACTCAGAAAAAGCAGTCATTTAAGTGCATACAAAAATACAACTTGGAAAGTGTAGAATATCAAATTATTATTTTTAGTATATATACTTGCATATGGTCCTCCCTCATAACAGTTAAACAGTTTCAGTCTGAACATACAGTAATTTTTTATCATCACCAAATATTTATTCCCGTAATTACATTACTTACAGTTAGTTTAAAATTTAAAAAAAGTTTATAAAACAAAATATAAAAAAAATCAAACTTACACAACAGCTCACAGTCTAATTGTACAAAAATTTGTTCTTTCAGTATTTTGCATGTGGTCTTTTTCCACAAAAGTTTACACAGCATTTAAAAAACAGCAGTTTGCAACACAAACAATATAAACGTCAACCATACTATTCTCTGCTGAGAAATTTTAACCACAAATGTAAAAAACCCAGGTAAATTTCCCCAAAAATGTCAACAACCTTTGTAAAAATATCAACCACCACCCTTATAAAAATATATAACCTTGTAATTTACATGCAAGCTCACAGAAGTTTAACAGGATGTCAACAACAAAACAATAAAACTTACTCCAATTAACGCACACACTTTAGTTTTACAAAATCATTCCTCTTAAAGTAAAATTTGCAGAAAACGTGAGAAAAATTATTCCTCACACTACCCTAAAAGTTCAATAAGTCTTTGAAAGATTTTGTGGCTTGTTACATCATAATTCGTGCTCAAATAAGATCCCTAAGTTTGACTACTAAGGTGGATATAAAGAGCTAAAAGAGGAATAACATCAGTTAGCTAGCTAGGTTTAGATACGGAGCTTGAAGGTAACATTAGATAAGACAGATACCCAGTTAAATATAGTTAAACTGGGAAGACGCATATAGCCAGCTAGCTATTTATGCTTAGTAAAACACATATAAAGAGAAACAATAGCAATATAAAAATTATGACATTTGCAGTAAGTTCAACAAACCAAAAGTTTCGCTAGCACATTTGTTTGATAGCCAGTTAACAGCTTTATGTAGCATTTTGAATTTTAGGACAAATACATTAGTTACGCACCAGGGGAAACATTAATTATGCAAAAAAGTGTAAAAAAATATGCTAGATTTTTTATAAAAAAAGCGGTAAAATATAAAATATAAAGAATTTGAAGCTTTTAAGTGACTTTTTCCTGGCAAATGCGAGTCTGCCTGACACGTAACTCTAGCGACATAAAAACATAACGTCTAAAAATATCTAAAAAGTTCTTACTATTTGTGAATCCAAATCTACTTTAAACCAAAGCTTTCATTTTCTACTTCTAACTTTTCTTTACTACTTCTAGCTCCACTCTTCACTTTCGAAGTAACTTCTTGTGGCTTCTAACTTTACTTTTGTACTTCTATGTTCACATAAAATATATATAAAAAAGAATAGAGTGTAAAACCAATTGGCAAATTTTTTAGGCTAATTAGTCAAATTAGAAATGCAAAAACAACAACAATCAATTTAACAGTTCGTTTTATGTCAATTTTTGCACTAAATTTGCAACACAAAATACAAATTCTAAATAATTCCTATGGTTTTCCTCAAAAGTTTAATCAAAATATAAAAGATGAGAGGTGAACGACAAAATCAAAGTTTGCAGAATCTAATTATTTTGGTATATATATGTCTATTGATATATGCCCTTTATAACAATATTTCAATCCAAAATGTGAAAAAGAAAAACAGTTTGCAACAAAATCAGTTATTCTGATGATATTGCATACACTTTTTCTCCACAAAAGTGTAAAAAAAGAATGGTTGTAGGAAATACTTCTGATTCAACAAAAATCAGTATTTGCATCTTGTACTCATTAAATATTACCCAAAATTTCAAAAAACTGCGATTTGGAACGCATCAAATTTATAAATAGAGAGGGATCAGTCATTTCGGTATGTTGTACAGAGTCCTGCCCGGTAAGAATTTATACAAAATATAAAAAAAAACACAAGTTTTTTCGGTGTTGTACTCCTTGACATTTTAATTAAGACAAAATGTCATAAACAAAAACATTTTAGTCAGAACATCTAGAACAACAAAAATCACTACACTTAAGGTACCAGAATTACTACATTTTAAATAAAAATCGTTTCGTCATATTGCATGTAACCGATGTATATAAGTTTAGTTACACAAAATGTGAAAAATACATTATTTGCATACACAAAATGTGAAAAATACATTATTTGCTTAAAAACAGTCCTTAAACTCTTAAAGTTTAGTCCTTAAATATTATGTAATACTTTTTTAAAAGTTGTTGTGGCTTGTTAATTTAAGCTTAAAATGTCAAGTGAAATAAGTTACAGTCACATTCTTAGCAAAGACCACTAAGATAACACTACGGTAGCTAACTTACATGTAAAAAGCAACATAAAATTGAAGCTAACATAAGCTAGCTACAGCAGCTAATAGCTGGTCAGTTGAATATAAACTGGAGACTTAGTTAGGTATAAAGAACATGGCTACATAATTATAAATTCTGAGCTAGGTAGCTATTAGGTTGTTGTTGTTGTGGTTGGCTTTATGATGCTAGCTAACAAACATGTCTCGCATCAATAATATCATCAAAACTGAAAAAAACATAAACAAACCTTACAGAAACCTTTCTATACTTCATTTATATACCATGCCCCTTTTTAAATGCTTTTGTAAAGATGTATTTTGAAGGAAAGAGTAGAAAATGCTTAAAAAGAACAGCCATCTTTTTTGCAAACACAATTTCCGTTACTTTGTGCTAGAACTTCATTTAACAAACCACACAAAACTCGCGGCTTTTCACGACAAAGAAGACATATACTTTACGGCAACATCCAAGATTTTTTTCGGCAACATCAAAGGAAAATGACGATATCCACTTTGCAAAAGTCACAGACAGACAGACGGAACTGGCTTATTATTATAGAGACTAGTCGATAAAGCCCGTGGAAAAATCCACTGGGGCAGGATAAAAATGAAAAAGAAGCGTCGTTTGAATTTTGATGACGTCAGCAACCCATCCTCCCCCAAAAAAATTAGAACCTTGTTTTCACGTTGCCTCTATTGTGTAGAGCTTAAACTGTTGATCAAGAAAATGTATATGATCGTGTGGTTTTAATGAGCGGTTAATGAGATATAAGGGTTTTAAAAATTTTGCTGACGTCGGCAATCGCCCGTCAAAACCCAAAAAATTTTTTTTAGAAATTTGTATATCTGTTGCCGTCATCGTATAGATCTTGAAACGCTGATCAAGAAAATGTATAGGATCATGTACTTTTGACAAACGGTTGCAGAGATATTAGGGTTTGAAAGTTTTTTGATGACGTCATTAAGCCGTCCATTCCGAAACGGATTTGGGGACCCAGGTTCGGGAAAATTACCCAAATTGGTCCTAGGTGGTCCCTAGTTACCCACGCGGTGAAAAATCATTGACGTCACCACCTCGTTTCCAAGTTATTTAGCCTTAAATTTTTAAGTGCACTGTAATGGCTTCATTAATTTAATATACTTTCCCTTGACGTTAATATTATTTTAACGTTAAAGTTTGGTAAATTACAGAACAATTTTATGGGCGATGTTTTACAGACTTTATCAAAGAAAATAGTGAATAATATAATCCACTTTGCAAAAGTCACAGACAGACAGAACTGGCGTATTATTATATAGATTATTATTATTTTATTATTATTATTTTCCCTACGCAGTTGATTATTTCAGCAATAATCTTGCAGTATTACATTTCAGCTGGCGTATTTTTCTAGCATATTATTGCATGCATAGCATATTGACATGTATTTCACAACCTAGTGCCCAGGACACTGAATTGAAAGAAATGCTGTTAAAAAGAGTAAAAGATGTTAAAATTGGTTTGAATGATATTCTTCTTTCTTTTCTTTTTTTATATTCGCTACTTTCAAAAACAGATAGCTACAGATATACGTAATCAAGATGGCGGCGAGAAAGGTCGCACGCATGATACTGCTCTTTCTAATTTTATTAAATGGAGTTCATAGCGAACCTGCTTATATACCAGAAGATGAGGGTTTCGTTGGTAATATTTGAGCGTTTACAAGTAGGAAAGGAATGAAGATATTCCACCAAAACATCAGAGGTATCTTTACGAATTTCGTATACATCTTCAACAACTTATGCACCGATGTAGTGAGATCGATATTATATGACCCTTTCTGAGACACATATACAACGTAGCGGATTTGATAATAATGACAGTTTATATCAAATCGATGGATACAAGTTTGTTCAACGATGTAGACGACAAGGAAAAGGAGGAGGAGTTGCAGTTTACTTGAAGGATAGAAGTAACTGGAAAAGGCGAACCGATTTAGAAACCGAAACTGCGGAATGTATATGGATTGAAATTATTATTAACAAAGCAAAAAATGTTCTCTTAGGTGCTTATTATAGACCACCGATTACTTCAGATTATTTGCCGAAAGACTTTAATAAAACATTTAACGACATCTTATTAAATGTGGCAAAAGAAGAGAAAGAAGTAATACTCATGGGTGACTTTAATGTCAACTATAGGGAGCGCAATGATAATAAGGAATTTAAAGACATACTACAACTATATGGTTTTAAACAACTTATTAAACAACCAACTCGTACTACAGAGACCTCGGAGACACTTATTGATTTAATTGCGAGTAACAATGCTAAATCAATCTCACATACCAAAGTATTTCCCATGAGGTGATATGGTAGGATGTGTCAGGAAAATAAACAGTATGAAATTCACACCAAGAGTCGTTACCTGCCGTAATTACTCTAAGTATGACCCAGAGGCAATGCATAAAGATTTTGAATGAGTGAACTGGGATTATATGTACGAAATGGAAGATGTAAATCAAGCGTTAAGATATTTCAATAGCATTGTGAAGGAGGTATTCAACAGACATGCGCCATATATCGTGAAAAGAATAAGAGGAAGGGCGTGTCAATGGCTCACTCAGGATTTGAAAAAAGCCATGACTGATCGAGACCATGTATTGAAAAAAGCGAAAAAATACAAAAAGGAAGAAGACTGGATATTATACAAAAAACTTCGTAATACCGCTAACTGCAAAGTGAAATCTGCAAGAAGTTCTTATCACCGTAAACTTTTTTAGGAACATGCTGGTGATTCGAAGGGATTTTGGAAATGCATAAACATCTTTCCAACAAAAGCAGCAATTAGTCCAGCTGGTGTGAACAGCAATGATACATCTTTTGCTCACAAATGTAGCAAGTATTTTGCAACAGCAGTTGATATTATGAAGAAAAATGCGATTTTACTAACAAACTTTGTTCGGAAACCCATACAGAAATATCGAAGACGCACTGAAAAGGTATTTGGTTTCTAGTACATTTCTAACGTATTTGTTTTAAACCAATTAAAATCTTTCAAAAGAAAAAAAGCCACTGGTTTAGATGAATTTCCACCAGGATTATTGAAGGACTGTCGTCAACATATATCTCAACGGATATGTTTTATACTCAACTTATCAATATAGCACTCTCCCAACAATCTGGAAAAATGCACGTGTAGTTCCTCTTCACAAGAAGGGTGCGACTAGTGATCCAGCAAATTATCGCCCAATTTCCATTTTACCGGTCCTATCGAAAGTGTTAGAAAAAGCTATTCATATTCAATTAGTTGAGTTTTTAGAAAACGAAAAACTGTTGTCAGTTTGGATATCGGTGTAACAGACCAACCAATATAAAAACAACTATTTTGTTGGATGACATTCGGAAGAAAGTAGACAGTGGACTACTAGTGGGAGCAGATTTCATAGACTTATCGAAAGCGTTTGATACGCTGAGCCATGGAACATTATTGAATAAACTGCAGACGTATGGTGTAACAGGAGTAGAATTGAAATGGTTTACGGATTATTTGTTTGCTAGAAGTCAATACGTTCAGATGCAGAATCAAACATCTAATGATGAATCGTGTTTCACAGGTGTCCCACAGGGATCGATATTGGGGCCACTGCTCTTTGTTGTATTTTTCAATGATTTTGTCGATCATCTTTCATCTACAAAAACTGTAATGTATGCTGATGACACCGTCATTTATTGTGCGGATAAAAACTCACAGTCAATCGAAACAACACTGACAGAGGAGTTTGAAAGAGTTGCTAAATATTTTGATGAAAATGAATTGGTTATTAACATGAACGTTGGGAAAACAGAGTGATGCTTTTTGGAACGTCGAAGAGAATCGCAGCTCAACCGCATTCTCTCCGAGTATGGTACAGAAATCAAACCATTAATAACACCAACTCTTACACTTACCTTGGACACGTTCTCGATAAAATTTTGACGCTGAATGATGACTTTGATGCATCGTACAAAAAATGTTCAAATCGCACCAATTTAATGGTCAAACTTCGACCTTATTTCACCCAGGTTGCAGCTTTGCGAATTTACTTATCTACGATTCTTCCAATACTGCATCTCACGAGAACACAGTCGTCCAAACTGAAATTATTGGAACAACGTGCAGAGCAGATTGTCAGAAAAGAACTGCCGTCCACCGAAAACATCGTCAAGAAGAAAACAATAATTTTTGTACAAAAGTGCTTAGATGGTGACGTTTGTCCAAACGTTCAAGGTTATTTCGAGATTCAGAGTCACACAATGAATACACGGAATAAACAAAAGTTAAAACTTCCAAAATGTAAGCTTGAGTTTGGAAAAAAGTCTTTTTACTATATGGGAGCAAAATTTTATAATGATCTCCCAATCAAGGTTGGAGGTGAAAGTGATGCCAATATTTGTTATGAATATTTAAATAAACTATTTATTTAGGTTGTAATTTTTCAATTCATTTTTTCAATTTTTCAATGTTTGAGTTTTTTGAGTTTCAATATTTCTGTGCCGTCCTTTAGTTCTTTTGAGTTTTTCTAAAGCTTTGTCACATTTTTTTCTTTTGTGTTTGTGTCTAAATTTTTTGTTTTTACGCACGCACATACACTTATAGAGGACGCATATTGATAGCAGTCATTTTTTGTAAATAACTGAATTGTATATCCTCTTTAAAGATTTTCTAATAATAATAATAATAATAATAATAATAATAATAATAATAATAATAATAATAATAATAATAATAATAATAATAATAATAATAATAATAATAATAATAATAATAATAATAATAATAATAATAATAATAATAATAATAATAATAATAATAATAATAATAATAATAATAATAATAATAATAATAATAAAATAATAATAATAATAATAATAATAATAATAATAATAATAATATGATTAATAAGGCACATGAAACTTTGTCCTCCCAATTACTGCCACTCATTTTATTATACATGAAAATGAATAATAAAATGAGAAAAACATAAGAAAAGAATCTTCCGAAAATCGTTGTTACAGACGATCTGTGATAATCATTATTTTGTTTCTTTTTATGCCAAGAAAACTTTACATATAAAAGATCTAAAAATAAATTTAGATCAAGTTATTATTAGTGGCATCTCTAGTCAAGTGAACTAAACTAATCATTTTTCCCTTTTTGATATTTTTGACGGGAGCAGGGAAAAAAGAGAGCGTAAAAAAATACAGGGCAATAGCAAAAGCAGGGAAGAGAGACAGGTATCTTTTCTATGACATCTCTTGTTTTACTGGATACAGTTTTTACCCCATGCTGGACAATTTTAGGCACCTCCGTTGTGCTGACGTAAACAGAATTTACAAGGTGTCAGTTGTTGTTTCGATTCTTATTGAATGATGTTGTTAGCGGACTGTCTATATTTTTATTGGTTGTTGTTCTTAGTTGGACTGTCGGTTGTAAACTGGATTCGCCCCGGTGTTTCTGCCAATTTCATTGTTCCAATTCCTTGTTGCACTTTTTCCTTGGCTTGGCAAATGTCCTCTGCCTGTTTCAGGGTTGTTTCTGCCAGTAACTTTCTGGGGACTGTATCATTGTTTATGCCCACAACAATCAAGCTGTTGTGGCAGGCTTCACAAAAATTGCAATTTTTGCTGAATATTTTGACTTCTGTAACAAAATCAACAAAAGTTTCACCATCTTCCTGTATGCGATTGTTGAGTGTGATTTTCTAGTGTTTCGTGTACTAACCCTTTGCAAACTTTTTAAGTTGTTCAGTAATAGCATCGACTTTCTTTCGGTAACATCATAGTCATAAGAAAAAAAGTTAGTCTTGACTCAACGACCACCACCGACATTGTTTACGCAATGTATCCTTAACTTGTGTGGGACGACCCTCCAATATTGCACAGAAGTTAAAAATGGTGGCATCAGCACAGGAAGACTACTTAACTGGTGATGAACTTAATAACTTGTTTCTGTTACTTGATGGTGGTTTTCTTGACAATGATACAATTTTTAATGCAAATTTGAACGCTGTAGTTACTGAAGTAATAAATAACGAAAATAATAAAGCTTTTTATCGTTGTCAACATTGAAAAATAATTTTTAAATCACAACATGGTCTTTTACTAGGCATTGTAATGTTGAACATACATCTCAGCAACTACCACAACAAAATCTTGTGACTCTACTGTTTTCATACCACAGCTTTCAAAGGAAGAACAATGTCTGAAGAAGTTTCACCCCTTAACTTTAAAATTAATTGTAAACAAATGTGCTGATTTATGCTTTAAAGATTTGTGCTTGCCTGAAAATATTATAGATGCTTGTTCTCGAAAGAAAATCTTTTATTTTCAACTGATGATGCTATTGAACTATGGAATAAGTTCAGACCAATAATTGACATATTCTGGGGATGCTGAAAATTTTTACATGTATTTTCATGGCATATTGAAGGAAAATATCTTACCATTAAAATTTGAAGAAACACGATTTAGCAATAGTTTACTTGCAGAAGTGGCGAATCATACGACCTATCTATCCGGCATTGGTAAAGATACCTTGAAAGACCTTCAGGTGGCATCAATTTCTGAAAAAGTGCTCATAAATTTAGATTATTTTGGTGGATATATTCTTCACAAGCTAAATTCTAGGCTTCGATTTTCAAAGGCTACTTACCAAAAGCACACAATTTATTGCACTTCTGCAAGCATGTAAAGTTGATACGATGATTCTCAGACATATGTTAATAATCGTGATCTTGGAGGTTTGTGGAGGGTAAACAAAAAAATACAAGCGGTTTTCGTTAAATGTGAACAAATATTTCGGTTCTCAACTATTTCCAAACCAAATTAGTATGTAACAACATAGTCTACAAGATGTTAGAAAACCCTTCAATTTTATCTAATTTTAAGAGTGCCTGTTATGTAGTGGAGTCACAAGTTGATGAAAAAGTTACTTTAGACTTGATAGAACCAAGGAGGTTTAAAACTTTAAACCTCCTTGATAGAACATATGTTAAAGTTCGGTCTAAAAAAATTATTTTATTTTATTTTATAATTCCACGTGTTTATACTTATAAAAACAAAAAAACTTTGCTTCATTAAACTCAGAGTTTTGGAAATGTCTCTAATGTTGACACAAACTTCTTGAAAATGCTCCGTTTTTGAAAAAGCGCGTCAGAAAAAAAAAACTGGGTTCTAACTCAAGTATGACGTTTCATAGTTCAAAACATTGCATGGCGTGAAAGAGTCACAACACAGGCTACACAGCTGGCTAAAAGAATCTACTTTTTTTCTAGCTATATTTCTATTCAAATCTGTAACAAATTACTTCTTTGAAAATACAGTGTCAATTTGTAAGCAATCGATTCAATTCCCAGCGATTCAAGCTCTAAAATGATGACATACCTGATTTATCTACTCTTAGTCCCTTAAATTTCGAACCAGAACTTTCTTTGAAAGTTCCGAGAGTGATGAGGAAGAAGAAGAAGTTTCTAGGAAGAAGAAGAAGTTTCTAGGATCGGCAACAATACCTGGTGCCAATGCAGTGGTCACTGTAGAGCGATGAAGTCGTACAGTGAAAGGCTTGTGTAGCAGGGATACGAATGAAATTCCTGACAATCATTTCGAAGGTAAAATAAACAAAAAATTAGCCAAGCATAATTTTCTTTTTCGTGTTTAAAACCATAACAAAACTCTCCATATTCCCTTTAAATATTGTCTTCGCGTTGATAAAAAAATAGGGACTTTACGAAATGACGACGAGAACGGCAACCTCGACTTCTAAAGCGCAAAAGGAGCTTATGCGCATGCGCAAACAGGGTGATTCCCCTTTTTTTTACGTTTTCGTGTGGCGGGACCGACGTGAAAAATGATATTTTGGCGTTCTGGGAAAACGTGAGAAGAAAACGGCTGGCAGAGTGTGTTTATATTTGATAAACATGCAGAATCATCACCTTTTCACAGGTGAATGATGCAGAAGAGTTGGATATTTTAGCATTATTTTGAATAAGGTCGAAAGTCATTAATCTCTATGCTTGTGTGTGCGTGTGTGTGTGTTTGGATTTTTTAAAGGTTTGTTATCAAAAATATTTGGTCAGTTGTTGAGCTAACGCTACATGTATATACTAAAGCCTTACTTCCTTTATGAAAATTATTTATTTCTTCGATTTAGTAGAATAATAAAGTGTAGCTAGCTAGGGATGGGTGAAAAAATTGTTGATAAAAAAGCAAGGTTAGTAATTTTGTTACAATGTTAGCCTGTTTAGGAAAAACTTTATATATATATAGTAAGAAATTTAGCTTTCTACTTTGTCTCTGAAAATGTTGTTTTATTATCATCGATGACATCGTTCATTTGTCAGCATGGATCACCTGAACGTGGCCAGGTATGGGATATTATGTCCCAAACTTTGAACTACATGGAGGACTTATACTTTAAAGTTTCTCAACGATCAGTACGAGACCGTTTTAAAAACAATTTCTGATAATTTCAAGCGACGTATCAGAGAAGAAGAGTCTGCTTCTGGAATTACCCCAGATTGCACTGAACTTGATCAAGCGCTACATGATGTAATAGAGCAATTTAAAGTGGCCGATGAAGACCATAAGAACTTGTCTGCTTCTAAAAAAGCTAAAATTGATGAAGAAGTTGAAAAGGCCTCTGAAATGAGAAAAAGCTCACTTGAAACCTTCAAGGAAACTAACGACCGTTTGGAAAATAGTGATGATGGTGAGTGTGGAACAAAGATGACTCCTAAACGTAATAGAAATAGTGGATCTGAAACGCTCCAATATCTTAGAAGTAAAAGTGAGACTGAAAGTGCCTTGAGGACACAAGAACTGCAGTTGAAACAACAACAACAAAATATATTAAACATTTTATATTCTGTTGATATATTTATTTTATACATTTTTTTTCTGTTGATATATATATATACATTTTTTTCTTTCTGTTGATATACTGTTTTATTTATACATTTTTTTATTCTGTTGATATTGTTTACATCATGTATACAAATGTTACAATCTGCTTTTAATTAAAAGGGTATATTTGCTTAATGTGTGAAGTATTCCTCAATGATAGGTGGTTCACAATCAAAGAAATTCGAAGTAATTGACTCATAGAAACAGCATCTTGCATTGTGTAACAATGCACACACAATATACATTTTAGCCACAGGGGTCATCCCAATCTTCAGATTTTTTTTGAAGTCCATGAATTTGAAAAAATTAATTATGTCTCCAAACACCCACTCAACCGACACTCTTACTGAGCTCATTCTTGTGTTCCACAATTTTTGGTCCTGAGTATTATTAGCACCTTTGAAACCTGATTGCAGGTGAACTCTCAGGGGATATGCTGGATCACCATAAATACATAGAGGCTGGTTATTTCTATCGAATGAATGTTGACGAAGTTGATTAAATAAGCCAGAATCTGCTAACATACCACTGTCATGCCTCCTCCCCTCAACAGGACCATAAAGGTTTGCTACGAGACCATTTGGTGCAACTACGGATTGGAATTTAATGCAATGGTATCTTTTGTGACCATTATACAGCACTCTTTGGTGTTGCCCAGGGCGACTTACAGGTCTTGTAGTCCCATCTACGAATCCCCAGCAGTTATCAAGTGGAGCTCCTTTTTCATGGACAATATTTGCAAATAACTCCAGGTTCTGTCTAGAGAGCCAATTTTGCTGCATATTCGAAAGCAAAAAGCCCCAATTCTCATAAATGACATTCAGAATATGATTTGATGTCATGCATATTTGAGGGACTGGCCTTCCAAACCTAAACATAACATCTTGGTACCTACAAGGGTATGCAAATCTCTTAAAAAATATGCAAAGAGCTTCTTCTTTTTGCACAACCACTCCCTTGTAGCATCTGACTTTGTCAGGCAGTTCAAAAACGTCACAAAGGCGGTATATGTCCCCTTTACAAAATCTGAATTCCCTTTTACAGTCATCTTCATTCAGTAAATCCAAATCAAATTTTTCGTAGTTGTTATAGCGAAGGTCAAGATTCGAAGATCTGTTTAGGTCATAGAGGAGTAAACATTCGTCATCATCTATCAAACGGTTAGCATGTATATATATATTAATATATACATAATATAAAAAGAAGTGGTACCTTGCCGAAAGACTCAGGATTTTATATTTGTTCTCGACATTTTGAACCAGAATGCTTCGAAAGTTTTGTTAGCTATGTTTGTTAGTTATGTTTTACGCAGCTCTTTATTTTTTTCGCACTGGAAATCTGATAAGAAACTACCTGAATTTTTCTTTCATTATTATCTTCGCCTTTCGTCGTCAGCTTTTCGTTCTCAACCTCCTTATTTTTCTCGCCCCCCTTATCTTTTTCATTCCTTTAATTATCGCTACTTCGATTTGCACAGTCGATGGCAGCACAGTTTGGCATATTAAAATAATAAATATGTATAGACAAAATACTTCTTCATGTGATTACACCTAATCCCCAACACCGAACTTCGCTTTTTGAACTATAAAACGTCATAATTCAAACTCGACCCAGCCTTCGTAAAAATGTAAAGGGGTCAATACACGGAGGTGTTTTTACGCGTGTTTAACACAGATTATTTCAGAAAAAAGAGGGTTTCACTTGAAAAGAATTATGGTATCCGTTTTTTTTCTTTTATGACTATTGATTATGAAAATATAATTTTTGACCAAACTTCCCCTTTAACATTGTTTACTAAAGTTCTTTTCATATGCGAAAGATATTCGTAAAAAACAAAAGGCTGCCAAGCAGAAGTCAAGAAAACGTGCTTTGAGAACTAAACTAAAGAAAACAGCTAATATTAATAGTCAGGGCGCTGAGAGCCAAAAATTATTAATAATAACCCGGACAAATTGAGACTATTAAAAATGGAAATTATATTGGTATGGGATATGAAATCACTTTACTGGCCTTTGTGAAATTTCTTGTGGCGCCAATCCAGCGCCAATCAACCTATAAACAGGGCGTTTATAGGTTTTGATGACGTCACTCAGTAGGAAAAAAACAATCTGATTTTTTAAAAAATGATGTAAAAAGAAACAAAAAATGTATAAACACTATATATTTAAATTCAAGTGTTGGCTCTGTCCAGTCGTTTGAAATGTTCGTGACGTCACGATCTTCTAAGGTCGTAACTGTATAGTGTGCCGTTCGATGTAATTTTAGCATAAATTCTAAGCTTTACAAAACAAATCTATTAAGAGACTTGTTGTTCATAGGGAAGATTATATCTTTTTATGCTTTTCCTGACCAATAGGAACCGTTAAAGGGGAAGTAACCTCTAATTTTTTATTTAAAAAAACAGTAGCCGCAACAAAAAAAACTTGAAATACCTATTTCTTTTCATATAAAAGTTTCACTAACTTAGTAAAAAGTTGTGTTTACTACGCGTGAAATCGCTTCGTTATTCTGACCCCTTTGCGATTTTAAAAGGATTGGGTCGAGTTGAAATTATGACGTTTTTTAGTTCAGAAAGTGTAGTGTGCTGGCGGTGGTAGTAGTATTAGTTGTTAATTTACTTAAACATTCGAGTTTGAAACTGCTTGAAAACATGCCAAATTGCGCCGCCATCAACTGCACTAACAGAACTGGTAATAATAAATCAAAAGAAAATGTTGACGATGTTGTAGTTTTTTTCAAAATTCCCAGCGCAGAGAAAAAAAACGAGCTTCGAAAAAGATGGTCACATAACATTAGAAGAACTGGTCCCTTGCCTAAGGGTTCAGGATTTTATATATGTTCCACGCACTTTGAGCCAGACTGCTCTGAAAGAGATCTTCAGGCAATTACCTGATTACGTAAATCATTTGATTTTGTATGTATCAACCAAACACATGCTTCTTTCGTATTTGTTTATCAAAATAAAAAGATACAAGCTCGGTATAAACTTCGTGTTTGTAACCAACAATTACATACCAAGCAAACAAAAATTATATTTTACACAATGATAATTCTTTCTTTTAACATTAATGATTTCCTACTAATAACTTCGTCTCATTGATTCATTTTTTTGCAAACTTACTTTGACTTTCAAGTTCAAAAATTATGCACCTCACAACAAGTAAATGTTTTCTTCGTCGCATGCATGCCTTGACAGACGGGGGTAATGACAACAATTCGGAAATATCTATCGGCTTTAGAGTATTTATTGCGGATTGCCCATAAAGCACACGATGGTATGTCTTTTTGAACATCTTTTTCTAATCGATTATGTACCCATCAAATCTGTAATACATGTTTTTCCTAAAATGGGAAATTTAAAATTTACCCCCTGTTCACGTACACTCATTCAGAGCACATCTCACTATTGTATTTCTTTATTAGAACGCATCTTCGGTATTCTATTTTTTTTAATCCCTTCATCATTGTTGCTTTCCGGGCCTTCTTCATTGAATTTCAAAGATGCAGTTGCATAAAATATTTCGGATGGAGAGCAAGATGTTTTTTTTTCACAAAAGATTTTGTTGAAAAGTTTATTCTTGGTGAGAAACTTTTTATCATGTTGTGCGTATGGAGAATGTATTTCCTTTTATATCGGACTTTTTATTTTTAACACGATTCAATTTAACAATTTCAATTATTTGAAGACAGAAGGATGTTAAAGATATAAAATGGATATCACTTCAGTCATGATTATAAATATGAAAGACTTTATATTTGGCCAAATTATTTGTACTTTCGAAGCAGTCGTCAGGAATTTCATTATTATCTTTGCAGCACAAACTTTCAGAGAATGAACTCATAGGTCTACAGTGACCACCTCATTTACACCAATTATTGTTTCCAATTCGATTGCCTTCTTTTTGTATAACTTCGTCTTCATGGTTTGAACTTAAAAATTTATCTTGATCTTCCAACGACATTTCAGGCTCAAAACTAAATGACTTTAGAGCCGAAATGTCTGGAACAGTGTTTTCTTCGTCACCGGACAAGAAACTATGATGCATTTTTTTGTTTCTTATTCGAAAGTCTTGCATTATAAGCATCAACATAGGGCCTCGTCTAGCTAGCGCAATTGTTTGAACTATAAAACGTCATATTAAAATTAGAACCCAGTCTTTTTTATTTTGACGCGCTTTTTTCAAAAACGAAGTTTTTGCGGAGATCACGGTCATTCAGTTCCGCCTGTACACGGGAAATTCAGTCTGCGCATGCGCTAACTTTTGAAATCTCAAAACGCAAAAATTCCGTGGCGATGATGACGTCATAATCTCGACATACCTGACTTAACATGCTAAATTACAAGGCATGGTGCTAAAATATTGTTTACTTTGTACTTTATTATAATAAGTGTGGCCAAGGCTCCGTATAAACACTGAAAACGACGGGTTTGCTTTTGTTGTGGCAACGTAAACGAAAGGGTTTTTTTATCCGACAAATTTACGGAATTCCTATATTCTACCAAAATTTGAGAGAGAACTAAAGTTTTTTACCCAGTAAAGTATATATATTTTGAAAAGCTACGGGATTTGTCTTTCTGCTGCAAAAAACCTTATTTTGCTTACATTTTTTTACTAAAAGTTTTTAAGCATTTTCCACGGTAAGCTAGCCTCCTTGAATATCAACAAACATGGCCGACAGATCAACATGCAAAAAGTTCTATAAGTCTTAGATAATCGAAAAAGGTTAAATTAATCTCATTATTACATTTAACAGTTCTTTTGATTTCACTCTGATTTGCAAAATCTAAGTATGAAAGTGTGGTAGATCAAGACCACCTAGATACAGTGTAGAGCAGGCCATTGGGTAGCTAGTCATAAATGCTAGGACAGGGAAAAAAATGCAGCAAAACCTTAAGTTATAGCAGATTGATATAGGTGGCCACACGATTGCATTATCTTCAATTTAATAGCACATGGGTTAATTTTTGGCCAAAGAATACAAGTCTTAAATTTGGATGAAATAATAGCATGTTTTAAGAGCACTCCAAGAGCCTAAGTGGCAGTTTCGGTTTTATATTTAACTAGCTGGCTGTTAATTAAACTGTGAAAAATTAAACCAAATAGAGCCTTATGAATGCTTTAAACAATAATTACTGCCACGCTTTTGCTGTTAAGTGCAAAATGTCATATTTAGGGACTGTTCATATCAAATATTTCCTCTGATAGCAGGGAAATATTTCAGCATGATATAATTTTTACTTTCTGTTCATATGGCATGGGCGAGAAAACTTTTCCTCGGGTGAGAAAATACCATGTGATAAGTTTCTATTGTTTATTATGATAAGAATCTATTGTTTATTTTTAAAAATTATGCCCAATCGACATAAATTTATCTCGCCTGCCGAGGAAACTTCTGTTTTTTTGGAAAATGCATTACCCGCTTACAGAGATCTCGATCATGCGCACCCGAGATCTTGGTAGGTGGGTAAATGTTTTTTCTCATATGAACGCAACTAAATTTTGTTAAGAGTTTGTTAACAACCCGAGATCTTGACCTGATATCATGCTGAAACATTTACCCGGTTCCCGAGGAAATATTTCCCATATGAACATGCCCCTTAGAACTCATGAAGAAAAGTCTCAAACAAAGATAAAATAATCTAAGTTACAATATAATTTGTGTATTTCATTTAGCAAACATAAAAATAAAAACTGTACATTAACATATATAATTCTTTAAATAAGTCTTCCAATAAGAACCATATAATGTGCATAGTTGTGTTTGCAACAAAAAGCATCCCAAACGATTGAAACCATACAAGGAGTAATCCATAAACACATTAACAGGTTGTTGACGCCACATGGAAACTAAAAAAAATATGACAGTGGATTTTTAATATTTACATTACCTTAACAGGATAAATTTTGAAATAAATTTTTTGCCTTGGATTTTCTTTTAATGTATATATTTCATAAACATTTCATAATGACTGGAATTTTAAGCTTGTGCAGGTAAAAAAGACGTGCATATAAATTGTATAGGAGCAAATATAAAAAATTAAGTTATTTTAAGCGAAATATATTTAATCACTTATTCGCGAATGTAAATCCTCATTATTTCGCTATTTTTTTCCTCGCGGAACTTTTCCCCATGAAACTTTCTCCCTGTAAAGAGTATATACACATTTTTTTTATAAGAAATAGTTTTCCAGTCAAATAAACAAGGCCTTATCCTAAAAATAACAAAAAATAAATAAAAATAAAAGATGTTTCAAATAAAATACATAAAATAGAGAAATAAAAATTAAGAAAATTTCAGCCTATATTCAGTCACCTTGCTAAGAACATTTAGGCTTAAGTCAAAAAAGGGTTTTCTTATACAAAAAGGTGTATGCATATATACTTTTTTTTGTAAAATTCACTGTTCAATCCTAACATATTTTTACACAAAACTCTCTGACAATAAGTATTTTTAATGTGTACATTTCATTTGAATTTTTAAGTTCTTGTTCAGGGGTTTTTGGCAAAAAACAAATTAATTTTTCAATGATGCTCTAAGGAATATTTTCTGTGAAAATCATTAGCTTTTGTATAAAATATACTTATTATATATATACTTATTATAATAATACTTATTAATGAAATGCAATAATTTTTTGCCACAAAAGAGGTCAAGAGGTTCCACAAAATCATTTTTTCCACAATACACCTCTTCACAGTTTAAGTCGTTCACTTATGTTCTGTATTAAAAAAGGGAAGTAAACAGAGTGAATTTAATAGTTATTTATTTATTTATTTATTTTCCATCAGACAGTATGAATACAATAATAATAATAAAAATTATTCATGCAAACTCATTAAAATCACCTAATGGAGGGATAACCACCACGAATAAGGCTTTGACCATAGGCATTATGAATATTTCTCATTTTCTGAAGAAATAATTAGTTTTTCTTTTTAATTCTCAATAAGACGTGGTAACAAAAGAAAGACTGTGAAACTGTGAGCATCTTTTCAACACTAAAAGAATGGGGGAGAGGTTTTAGCAATTCCTAGGAATCGTAAATCCGAAATTTAGGTAAGAATAGAATAACACGTCATAATTGGTGATAAACAATTGTAAACGCAATAAAATAGTTCTATTCACACTATATTTTTTAAACAACACAGTGTAATACACTCTTTATTGACTACCCTTAG
Organism: Hydractinia echinata; assembly: GCA_030067915.1. Taxonomy (NCBI): domain Eukaryota; kingdom Metazoa; phylum Cnidaria; class Hydrozoa; order Anthoathecata; family Hydractiniidae; genus Hydractinia; species Hydractinia echinata. Next base: position 1,605,372 of record JASGCC010000030.1, read on the forward strand.
GTATTTTACTTTAAGGCTACCATGTTTATGCACAAAGTTGTAAAGCTATACACAGTACTTTAGTCATAATTAACAATGCGTTGCTAGGAGAGCGGAGGCCCAGCGTTGAAAAGATAAAAAAAAAACACAAAATATAGTTTACTAAGAAAAAACATTCATATCAGTAATCTTTGTTAGTCAGTAATAACAAAATTCTACTTACAATTCATTATACTACTCATAACATCATCATTCAAGTGCCATTTATAGCTAGCTACAGGTCACCAAAATATCTTGACTTTGAAGGCAAATTTTTCAGAGCAAAAAAATGTAAGCACTAGGACGTTGATGTCTTCTGGTAATACAATGTTTGAAATTAATAAAAATAACTATGAATAGGCTTGGAAAACTTTAGAATGTTAGTTTTAGGCATTTTTATATGCTCCTTTTGCCCCTGTCGGAAAAAAATACGTTCTTGACAATGAAATGTTCTACTTTCGTTTTCTTGCTTTTCGCCATAGCCACCAACAACTTTTTTGTCTTCGCCAACATGTTATCAAACATTATAAAATTAAAACAAACGCTTTGTAGTCACGAAAGTCAGCTTTTGTTCAAAATCAGTAGAGCATCCGATTTGTAAAACAATGTTTGTCAGGCATGCGACGACGTCTACCATCTTGAAAAAAATACAAAATATTTCGCGAATTTTGCGCACGCGCATTCTGAATTTCGCATTCTGAATGAACGTGAGATATGAACAGGGAATATAGGTATTTAGAGATAAATTCTTGTGTTTATGTGTTATTTTTCGGATTTTATAAGTTCAAATACAAATACGTAGTCGAAAAAAAAAAATTCACATTTTTGAGGTTACTTCCCCTTTAAACTTTTCACTGCGTACGAAGTTAAAGATATAAAGATTTTTATACACTTGCACATTCTCTTCCCCAGAGCTCTTTGAGATTAAAACCTCGAAAGTAGCTCTGGACCTGTCTGGTCACGAGATGAAAATATGCCACTATATGTGGCATATTTTTGTGACTCGATTACCTGATGTTGTGCTTGTAAACTAGCCGTTTTTAATTTGACTTATCGTTTGTGGGGACCTAATTGGGTTCGTGATTAAGCACAACTTGAGAAAGCCGTCTGACAGTACAGTGGAAGATCCTGAAAAGAAATTTAATTTGATGATTCTAAGTCCAAAGCACTTATTTAAATTTTTAAAAAACTTTTTAATGTTTAAGCTACATGTAAATCTGAAACTTAGTTACGTAGTCAGTCTCTGTTTTGTCGCTTAGGTGCTAGTTTTAGCTATAGCTATCTCGGGCAACTTACGGACAGTCTCCAATTATTTCGGGTAAAACACGGTATACCGCGTTTTATCATAATCTTCTACCGCGTTTTGCTATCTGACGTGTTTTTTGTCGTTTTGTTCTGCCCGGATAATGAACATTGGCCTGATTAAGTACGGCAGCTTGCCCCGGTTAAGAACAGGGCAGAAAATACATAATCAGGGCAACATAATCAGGACAGGCCGGCTTATTACTCAAAAAATATTATTTGGCACTTATAAAAGGAACATAATCGGGGCAGGCCAGTTTATATACGACCGACAGTGTAATATTATTTCTCACTTATTATAGAACGAAGATAATCGGGGCAGGCCGACTTATGTATGACAGTCAAATATTATTCGAGACTTATAGAACGAACGTAATCGGGGCCGACCGGCTTATGTATGACATTTTTCTATTATTTCTCACTTATTATAGAACGCACATAATCGGGGAAGGCCGGCTTATGTATGACAGTCAAATATTATTCGAGACTTATAGAACGAACGTAATCGGGGCCGACCGGCTTATGTATGACATTTTTCTATTATTTCTCACTTATTATAGAACGCACATAATCGGGGAAGGCCGGCTTATGTATGACAGTCAAATATTATTCGAGACTTATAGAACGAACGTAATCGGGGCCGACCGGCTTATGTATGACATTTTTCTATTATTTCTCACTTATTATAGAACGCACATAATCGGGGAAGGCCGGCTTATGTATGACAGTCAAATATTATTCGAGACTTATAGAACGAACGTAATCGGGGCCGACCGGCTTATGTATGACATTTTTCTATTATTTCTCACTTATTATAGAACGCACATAATCGGGGAAGGCCGGCTTATGTATGACAGTCAAATATTATTCGAGACTTATAGAACGAACGTTCGGGGCCGACCGGCTTTTATATCATTCGTGACAAGCAAATAGGAAAGTATCGCAAATGAAACGAAATTCGCAATTTACGTGGAGCCTTTTTTTCTTTCGCCATGACCAGACAGGATGTTTAGTTTCTTACAAATTCGAAGAAAACGTTCGAAAAAACTTTGATTTAAATTTTTAATCGTCGGAGCTACACTAGTTTTAGTTAAGCCATGGAAGTTCATCGCCAAAAATTTGAACAATTTGCCCAGCGTTACACAGGCACTGGTAAAAGACCAACGAGTGGCACAATAACAAGAGAGTTCGGGAAGAAAATTTCTCAGAACTTAAAAAGCAATGAGTCAGACAGTAAAAAGGGTGCAGAAGCACGTCGCTTCAGATTATTGACCCAGAAGTTTAAGCTGATGAACTGCGAAGAGCTGGGAATGGTGGATATTTTGATTGTGCCTTCACAAGAAGCTGTAAGTGAAAAATCGTGATTTCAAATTTTTAGTTCGATGTTCAACAATGTAAGTAATTATTATAACCGTTACTTTTTTCAGAAAAACCATACAAGTAATCAATCGATACCTGAAGGTTACTTAAGAGTGGCATACGTAGATGAATTCTTTGACATCATACGCTCAATTCACTGTAATGAATTAAAACACGCTGGTGTGAAAAAGACATTCAAAAAGGTATTAGTGTTTTCTCATCAGAATTAATAACTATATTTACATAAAAAATTGTACCCTAGACAAAATATAAAGATTGATACAAAATAACTACTCAATTCGTATTTTTCCTACTAAGGTTTCAAGTTCTTTTTATGGTATCCCAAGATCGGCTATTGAAGAGTATATCAATCTTTGCGAAACTTGCCACTTAAAACAGCCACAGAAGACTGTACCGCCAATCAAGCCTATTATATCAAATGGCTTCACGAAACGCTTCCAAGTAAGTTCGCACACACCTGAACTAAAATAACAAAACGCTCTTAATAATGCTTGATTTTTCAACCGGAGATTTCTTTGCCTCAACATCAAATGCTTAAAATTTACATATGTTTGTTTTATATTTTTTATGAACTTTTCACTTTCCGCATTTTTAGGTTGATTTAATAGACACGAGTCATATGCCTGATGGAGACTATAAGTATATCATTCATTCCATTGATCATTGGTCGAGATTTAATTTTTTTGTTGAGTTGGATTTTCATTGTTCGGACCACCAAAGATCTTTCATTCCAATAACGGTTCAGAATTTGTAAATAAATCAGTAGATCATCTTATCGAAGCTTGGCCAGGGGAGATTCAGGTGGTTCGTGGTCGTCCTCGCCATCCACAGAGTCAAGGCATGATAGAACAGGCTCATATCAATGTGGAGCATAAAATATCAGTCATGATAGCTGAGTGTGCCAGTGAAACTAAACCTTGGAGCTCGTGGTTGTCACAAATATGTTGTAGGTTGATAACAATAGTTCTGAAATGCAGATCGAATTGTCGTTACTTAATTATATTTTTCATTTTTTCAATAGATGCCATCAACACACAACAACACAGCGCTACAGGATTTACTCCGTACAAGCTGGTATTTGGACAGCCACCATCAACCACAATCATACCGACTGTTTCAAAACAGTCGAAGGTTATCACTGATTCGAACTTTGATAACGATGAAGACATCGACTTTTTCTCCATACCTGTTAAAGAACAAATGAATTACAAATGTCATGCTGAACAGCCACACGATGGTATGTACTTTTCTTGCATATATTACAGCATTGTCAACACTCCAACGACATTGGACTCCACGAACAACAGCTTCTAAAAAGATAAAAAAAACGAGAGAGGAGATGGTTCAACGGTTTGAGAAAAACCATTGCAGCAAAGTCAATGCTTATGAAGTTGGGGATAATGTCTCTGTTTGAGTCCCTAAAAAAGACCGCAGCAACACTCATGCTTCACGCATGCCATGTGTGGTTATCAGTGTTTCTGGTGACAAAGAGAGATATTATCAACTGCTTACACAACATGGCGTATTGCACAATAAATACAGATCTGGGGATCTAGAATTTTTCAGGGGAAATTTCAACATGGACCTTAAAAATTCTGATAAGTTCGTCAGCTTGTCAGGAGGTGTTTTTCAAGTTGCGGCTAATTTTGAGGGATTGAAAAGAACAGAGTCAGAATTCTATATGCAGATTACAAAATATTTAGCAGCAACTACAAACTCAAAATGGTCGGATATAGTACGTGAATATGTATTGCAGGTTTATGCAGGTGAATTGCCATTTGGACGTGCATATGCTGACATGCTGCAATACATTGAAGTTAAACTTTTTTCATTGCTTTGTTAGAATATATTCTGGCTGATATTGTGAATATATATATAGCACGTTTTATGTTCGGTTTAGACATAGATTTTTTCAATATGCTAAGGCTGAATCTAGCTTGGCTACCCCAGACCTTTGTTTATATTCATATTATGTTCTTTAACATGGTTTTATCATTTATAAAAAAGGTGAAGCAGAGAAAATTATCGTACTATACAGTTCAGGAGTTGAGACGAAAAAGGAAACCACTACCCATTTGGGAAACTTCACGGTTTCCCATTTGGGTAACCGTTACCCTAAATGGGCGAGAAATACGGCAATGGTTTCCCAATCGGGAAACCACCAAAATAGAAAGGAATCTGCGCACGAGCTGGTTAAGAAGCGCACTAAAAATTTTTAACCAATAGAAAGGGAATATTTTCCCGCAAATTTTCACCAAAGGAAAAAATTATCATAGCCTCTTTCTGCAATTCCGTTAAATGGTCTTGAGAATGGCTAACGGTTTCCCAAAAGGGAAACCCAAATTAAAATCAAAAAAAATAGTTTAGGAAACGGTTTCCCATATGGGAAACCATATCCCCATATGACATGGGAATTTCCCTATACAACATGGGAAACCGTTTCCCTTTTAGTGTCATCTCCCGAACTGCTATACACTCTTTTTATAAGAAGACATTTTATCAGAACAACGAAGAATTAACATAAAATAACTAGTGTGAAACCCTTTGTTAGTTCATATTTTTATTGTAAATACTGCTTTATATCAAGAAGAAATGTATCTTTGACTAATGTTTCATGCTAGCTACATTACCCCATACCTAATTTGCGCGAAAAACTTAGCTATATTAAACATCTTCTAGAAGATTTTTTATCAGATTCAAAACCTTCATTTTTATCAGATTACCACGTTCACAGCTTTGAAATTAGTTCTTTGGAATAACAGGTGTTTAAAACGATAAAATAAACTTACCCACGTACATAAAGATTCGTCAATGTTTCATTTACAAAAGTCGGAAGGAAATGCCAATCACAGCCTGCCTGCCATTATATCAGCGTTCATAAACCGGTCACCACGACATAATTAGGGCTAAAAAAACATAATCGGACTATGCGTACATAATCCGGCTGTCCCGGTTGTAAACGGGCCGTTTTCGCAATCTGGGCAGAACAGTTTCAAGTTGTGAAGAAGTCAGGAAGGTGCCGCCATTTTTACAAATGTCTTTTTGTGTTGACAAAAATGGTTGGTTGTACATTTGGCTATCAAGGTATTTTTGATTACACAGAAAAAACAAGGTTTGTCATATTATTTATTTATTCTGTATACTTGAACTTTCCTAACTTCGCTATAGCTAGCTAGCTTAGTCAGCTAGCTAGCTAGCTATAAACTCTTCATGTAGTTCTTAGATTATATACTTAGCTAAATAGTTGTGGGTGCAAATCCTACCTCTGTACAAAAGAGTAGCTTAATTAGAAAAGCAGTTTAGCTAGTATTCTCTTGCGTTAGGATGCAGGTATAAAAGCCACAAAACTGATTGTAAAAGATGACCGTTTTTCAGACTGTTTTGAGATACAAAAGGAGCTGTTAATTCTAGACTTTTGTAACTCAGAAAGTCAAGCTAGTGGTGTAGAAAAGGTTTAATGAGCACTTGAGACAAAAACAAAATCTCAAAATAATTTGAACTAATCTAATTTATATATTCCATATATAAAAAGCTTTCAGATAAAAGAAACTTTGAACGTTTTTAAACTATAGCTAGCTAGCTAGCTAGTTTTGCATATACCAGTACAGCACTTTTCCCCGATCGGGTGGGTCTACCCCGATCGGGGGTACTCACCAGATCGGGGGAGTCTGCAACTTCCAAATTAGTTGAGACTTACCCGGATCGGGTGAGTACTTTTTGTGAAAAAAAATTTGTTTGTAAAAGGGCAAGCCGCTGGACAAAAGTGCGGGCCAATTTTGTTTATATGAAGTCACATGCGTATTTCTCGCCGATTCACCAATTAAAAAAAATTCACAATGCCGTTCTGGCGCTATTAATGTTTATTTACGTTGGATCAACAACATGGTAAAATACTATTTGTTTCTGGCTAACATGCTGGAGAGATTTTGATATCTTGAAGCAAGCAAGGGTAGCTAGCTTGTGAATAATATGTATATTTGAGTCTTTTATTACGTGTACAGATGACAGAGCTACTGCATACTTACAGGATACACCAAAATGGCTAGGTGACAAACGGCTTAGGTGACAAATAAGATCAATTAGGCTAGCCAATGCAAAAAACTAATGTAAAAATATATTTGTGAAAGTAATAATGATTGTTACCCTATAGCGATAGGTAGCTAAAGACATAAGAAACATGTTATTGGTGGCTTCATCACATATATAAAATAAACTCTGAGCAGGCGAACCCATTTATAATGTAGAAAGATAGGCCAAAACTTTTGTGAAATATGGCGTAACATTGATTGTGGGAGAATCACTCGATTGACTGATTACAAGCTCCAAAGCGCCACTCACTCGATCGGGGTATTAAAAAGTTAGCGTCCGCCGCCGACTCGCCCAATCGGGTGATTACCCCCGATCTGCGAAAAGTGCCGTACTGTATACAAGATTATTGCGTATAAAGCCAGTCATGGAAACTAGATATGTTTTTAAGGGTATTAATTTCCTTCTTACAGCTAGTAATATATATAGTATATTTTTTTTACCAAATATAGCTATACACCTTCTCGTGTTGTTCTTGTTTTTTGGTGTTAAGATATTGGCACAGCTATGATCCACTTCCATCTGTAAAAGATAAAAAGTTCTCAATATCTCTCTTTCTGAACAAGGAACGTTAAGTTGATTGTACAAATGCTAGAGTATATACATCATGAAGAGCCAAATGTGTTTTAGGTAAACATCGTCCTCACAGAAATCGACTGTAACTCTCGAAAAAAAATAGGAATAGTTTGCTCTAAATTAGATTTGTGGACAAGAGACAATGTTGGGAGTATACATGATCAATTATTTTTTCTTTTTAGGTATTCACCTGGAAACTTCATGTTTTTGAGGATATTTGCATGGATTAACAAAATTGTTTGCAAATTTTGATAAATCAACACTATTATCTTCAAGAAAGCCCTTACCAACTGTATTTCCAGTATATAGTTCCACGTATATGATATTTTTAAGCCAAATGGGAGTAATTTATCTGCAAGAAGAAATCAATCAATGTGTTACACAAGTTATTTTCCTGTTCAAAATTAGACAATAAAATAAATGGCAATTTGTTCAGCCCAAATTTTGACAGATATATACATGAAGTTATTTTCCTGTTCAAAATTGGACAATAAAATAAATGGCAATGTGTTCAGCCCAAATTTTGACAGATATATACATGAAGATATACCTTCTACCAATATCCTTTCATAACACTTCTTCAAGTAGACCATGATGATTGAAATTTCATTTGTTTGGATCTGGACTATGTCGTTTTTTCTTGATTGGTTTGTCATCTACGTCTTGATTTGGTTAGAAACAACTCCTTGATATATTTTGTGTAAAATAATATTTACAATTTTTAGTTTAGTCAATAATGATTTGTGAGACTTAATTCTACGAACCTAAGGCTGTTTTTGTGCTATTTTTTTGTAATAATTTACACAGCAACTTAATTTCATGACATAGTTTTAATTATTTTTGCAGGTTTATTTTGTGATAATGACTTATATTCTTCATTCCATTTAATGCTTCAGCTCGCATCATAAAAACGCATTCAAAAACAAAGGTTTGCCATGATATTATTTTTCGTTTTTACATAATGGTTTTTACTTTATTCCACAAAAGATTTCCCGCTGAAGCTACCATTTTTACGTTGTTTTTTTCCCGCAGTTTTAGCGCGTCTTTTTTTATATGACGGGAAAAAATCCGACACCGTAATAAAAATGACGTCAAAGTACCGAAAATGACGAAAAATCAATTAAAACGCCGTATTTTACAGTTCGCACCACTTGGGGGTATGTGGCGTCATCGGAAATTTTGTTAATTCACAGATAATATGGCGACGACCTAAAAAAAAGCAGTTTATAGTTAATCGCGTAGTTATTCATATGGACTTTACTAAATTAAAAAAATGAGCAAAATCACCAAAGCGAGGCTTTACCGACGTAAATACAACCAAAAAAATTTAAACAGCTTTTTTTCAAAAATCGATCCTTCCCCTGCTGAACGAATAAAATAAACCAGGAGGTTTTATTATAAGTCAGGTTGGTGCGCTTTGTAAAATCACTTTTTGGAGACTGTCCGTAAGTTGCCCAAGTAGCTATAAGTAAGTGAAAGTCTCACTATACGTACAAATTTAGCACACTAGTTAGCTAACTATTTATCCAGAAAAAGATGCCATCTATCTATCTCTAGCTATTATATAGACATAGCTAGTTATTTCTGTGAAAACTGTTTTGTTAAACCAGCCTAGAGCTTGATTATATAAGATGGATTGACCCATTTGTGATTAAGTTATGGGCGACGTCCATACTCACATTGCCACGCTTTCCGATAAGCGTGGCAATGTGAGTATGGACGTCGCCCCTTAACCAGCTGGCATAAAATAGACCACTATTAAAAATTTCTTTGACATATAAAGCAGGTCAACTCTCCTAAAGCCAGCTGGCTCGTTTTCCAACTCAGGATGAGTTGAATCGGTGAGTTGACTTGATTCATATAATATCACTTGGCAAGCCAGTGTCAGGTTGAAAAAGCAAAAGCATGCATATTGCAAGCTAAAACAAAATAGAAACAACCATGTTATGTTTTAAATTTCTTATCAGTTTTATTTTGTCAAAAAATATGAGTATTTTCTGTATTTAGGAAATTTAGTTGAAGCAAAGACAAAAACGAGAAACCTTAGATTTGAATTAGCAAACCATTGGTAGCTAAACCAAATACTCATTGACAATTTTACGTTTATTTTGCTGGTTTGTTTACACCTTTGATTTGCTATTTTTTTAAAAACAGAGAACAGTATATATATATATATATATTCTTCTTCTTTCTCTTCGTTTATTAAAAGAGTGCTCAATAAAAAGAGCGATTTATACACACAGGAAAGAAACAAAGACAATTTTTACGTTCAATACTATAGTTTCATGCTTTCGCAATCCTCAGTTGAATAAATTGACATTTAAACCGTAAAAGCAATATAAAGTTATCAAAGGACAATATAATGGTATCTATAAAAAGTGACGTCGATCCTTCTAGTCTTTAGTATCATTTTGGAAGAGTTTGTACTTATTGATGTGCCTGCATTTGGATATTAATTCTGATCGCGTGTTTAATAAGTTGTTATTATCGTACATTGCGATTTCTAGTTTCTCGGCTAAACACAAATTGCATTTAATCGCTTTGGAGTTAGGGACAAGTTCATTACATTGTCTGATTATTTTCCATGTGATTAATGGTGTGTAATTTTTATCTTTTATACGCCATACTTCTTTTGAAAGTTCCGTGTCTTTTTTGTATTTAGCTGTGTTAAAGGATTTTTTGTGGTTGGCATATCTTTGTTTAAACGTTGTTGCTGCTAGACCAATGTAAACCTTGCGCTCATAGTTGGGGATGTTTGAATTTGTGGTTGCTTTATAAATAATGTTTTTTGTTAAACATTTATTTTCAACTGGGCATTGTTCCTTTTTAATACAATTACAATTTCTATCCATTACTGTATCGTTGTTATTGATGATTTTGTTGTTGTGGATATTTATATAGGCTTTCATGTTTTTTGTGCAGCTGTAAGAGAGTTTTACGTTGTTGCGGTTAAATATTTTGTGGAGCTTGTTTTGTTTCGGGAAATGTTTGTCTATAAGAAGCAAGAACAACTTTCCGATTTTCGTAGATACGTTTACGTTATAAGGAGGATTAAACCATATTATATTTCTTTTTCTTTTCTTATTTTCTGCGAGTTTTGAAACAGCTTTCTTTCGTTCTTGGTATTGCAGTTTAACATCGTGCCCGGATTCCTTTAACGCCTTCTCATAAATTGGGGCGACTTCGTTAAATATTTGTTCATTTGAAGAATGTTCGGATAAACGCTGCTCAATAGTGATTGGGATTTGTTTGATGACATTAGGTGGGTGGTTGGATTGAGTATGGATGTACTGAATGATGTTGTCAGGTTTGCTGTATGGTTTAAAGGTTCCATTGTCGAGATTTAGCGTGATGTCTAAGAAGTTCACAATTTTCTTATTGCATTCAATAACAATTTTTAAACCGCATTCTTGGAATAATGCTTGTATTTTCTTTTTGATGCGTTCCATCGCGGGTCCGCTGGTGTCTTTAAATGCGGCAAGACCATCATCACCGTATAATCCGACATTGTTAGGGTAAATTGCGTTTATCTTGTTTAACATGAACAATCCAACGACTTCGCAAACTTCGGCACCGTCATAAGCACCCATCGTCACGTCGAACAATTCTCCTATATATCTATATATATATATAGATCATTTCATGGGTTGACTTTTCGCATAAAAAATGATTGTTTTTAAAGCAGGTTGATCTGCCAACTGAGAAAATACGGAGCTAACCTGCATCGTATTGCAGTTTGAATATTTTTTCAAAAGAAAAATGATGACAGAAAGATGTTTTATTTTTATTTATATATATTTTCAGTAATGGAATGTTTATATCAAACAAACATTTTCATCTTGTTTTGTAGAATTTATTTCTGCAAATTTTTTGGAACATAATTTTGCATAGGGTCAAAATCAAAAAAAACATTACCCGAAAATGTATTTTTATTTATAATAACTTTAGTACGATGGCCCTGAAGGGTCATACACTTCTCACCAAATTTTTTTACTTCCCGCTACTTTTTTTTCACTTCCCGCTTTTTTTTTCACTTCCCGCTTTTTTTTTACTTCCCGCTACTTTTTTTTTTCACTTCCCGCTACTTTTTTTTCACTTCCCGCTTTTTTTTCACTTCCCGCTTTTTTTTCACTTCCCGCTTTTTTTTACTTCCGCACGTTTTGATCATTCTCGCATCTTTTTCTACTCTTTCGCGCTCCATATTCTCAACAACTAGGTGGTGGCCAACTAAATTTGGCAGATCTTAGATGGTTTTATTTCAGTATTATCATTTAAGTTTGGTTTATCCTAGATCACGATAATGTTATAATTTAAGTTTGGCGTCGTAGTTTGGTTTATTCTTGATCTAGTTAAATACGAGCTCTAAATTTTCTAAGTGTTGTTTATTCTAGGGATAAAAGCTGACACACTGGGTGGGGGGGGGGGGGGGGGGGGAGATTCATTTAATATTATAGCTATCTTTACTCTCTTTCTGTTCTGCTATGATCAATGCATGGCCATGAGCACTGTAGCTAGCTAGTTTATGCTTTTATATTTTAGCTAATATTGAATAGATAATATTTTATCGATGGATAACGTTTTGTTCCCCATTGCACATATTCACAAATTTCTTCAACTTCGTTCCGGGGGCATTTTGCCTTTGTGATAAATTTGATAACAGTGGAAATAATTGGCTGCTCTTAATAACGGCTCAGGGGCCAAGATACCCTGGGACAAGGATAAAATTTCTTCTTTTTTTATTCAACATAACAACTAATGTGAGATATGAAATATATATGAGTATTTTCTATATTTTATTTCTATTTTTATTTTCAACCATTGTATATATACATTGTAGATTGTTTTTAACATCATTAATTATTTGCTACCACCTAATAATTTTGTCATTGTTAGATTCTATACCTCTCCATGTATGCAACATAAAAACGTAACAATGTTACAAATAATTGCTTAGTGCTCTGAACTTATTTTTATAGACTATCAGGAAAAATGTGCTATTTTTTCGAGTAAATAAATGTACAGATTCAAGGCCTCTTCAGGGTTAACAGGACGGTTTAATCCGTCTCTTGCAAGAAAATACTCTGCGAATTCTGTAAATTCGCTTGAAACATCTAACACGTTGTTTTCGACCACAGGAAAAAACTCATCGACTTCTTCTTGATCAACTTGTTGTAAAAAGTTTTCTGCCTCATATAAATGAGGGAGATGAAACATACAGTTTGGACGGCCACTAGGACCATTGTTTCGACTTTTAGAAATTATGTGCGAATTCCAGTGTGACATGATTGAGCACAAATCTTTTCGAATTAATGGCATGAAACAAAAGTGAATGCAGTCGAGTAATACCGGATCTAATGTGTCAAGCATATCGAGGTCAGCTAAATCTGCAAAAAGGCGCTTCCACCAACCAATTTTGTCCCTTTGTAACATAGCCCAGTATGATTCAATTCTTTGATTTTGTGGTGAACTTATTCTACTAAAACTGTCATTCACATTTTGTCCTCCTGATAACGATCTAAGGTAAATATGCATAGGCTCGATTAGTGAGTGCTCGGTACCGTCATCTGCTTTTATCGTCAGTGGCACTCCCTTTAATTTAGAGACAGCTTCGAGATAAAATCCTGCAACCACCTCTGGAAGTTTATTGCTTGCTCCAACTTCCAGCCAAATAAGCTTCCTAGAAAAGCCGTCTATGCATCCATGAATACTGAATCCATAGAGTTTAAGCTTATCATGACCGTCAATGTGCCACGCAAAATTTGGACCGGGAGATCTGTATTTGCGGCGGTGAAGTCTTTTTCGTCGTCGTAAGTCAACACCTGTTGGGTCGAGTAGCTTCATAAACTTTCTCACATCTTCCCTTCTGCATGCAATGCCTTTTGAAATCAAAATTCTATGAATTCTACGATACCCCGCTCAGTTCATCTCTAACAGCTTCCCTAACCGTAATACGAGGACTTCTGTTATTTGATAGAGGTCTTTTGCGTAATCCAAAATAACGTAACCATCTTTTAACAGTCGACAAGCTTACTTCATAGTTATGTTGTATCCTGAGAAATTCAATAATTTCAGTGTATGTCAGCCCTTCGTTGAAATACTTTTCCACTACTGTTTTTATCTCATCTGGAACCGTCGCCATGTTTGAATGTTGTCATGAGACAATAAAAAAAGTGCTTGGAGTGAATTTTTATGTAAGTAAAAAAAAAAGCGGGAAGTGAAAAAAAAAGCGGGAAGTGAAAAAAAAGGCAGGAAGTGAAAAAAATGTAGCGGGAAGTGAAAAAAAAGCGGGAAGTGAAAAAAAAGTAGCGGGAAGTGAAAAAAAAAGCGGGAAGTGAAAAAAAAGTAGCGGGAAGTGAAAAAAAAAGCGGGAAGTGAAAAAAAAGTAGCGGGAAGTAAAAAAAAAGTAGCGGGAAGTAAAAAAAAAATCGGGAAGTAAAAAAATTTGGTGAGAAGTGTATGACCCTTCAGGGCCATCGTACTTTAGTATAATGTAAGAGCACAAATTTTTGTAAAAGACAAAAGATTTGAAAAATGCAATATACAATGTATACACTTTTGTAAAAAAGGAAAATAAAGAAAATATTGAAGAAATAAACTTTTATATAAATCCATCAATAAAGAAATTATAATCCAAAAATATTAGCGGTCTTGCCACAATTCATGTGTTTGCTCAGATTTTCTAATTTCGTCATTTTTTTTACTTTTTTATTAAAGTTTTGTTCTCTTCAATTTTATTTCATTAAAATTTATATAATTGTTGCACAGTCGTTCTAACAGTGACTTAAAGGGACTGTACGGTGAAAAATATATATACCTTATATCAATTCTCCTCCACTTGTTATTAAAGAAAATCCCCTTCATTCACTTCGTATTTTATTATTATAGAAGTATAACCTTTTTTCTTTATTACACTAGCTCGCAGATGCTAGGGTATTCAAATACAGCTGTCCGTCCCAAAATGGAAATTTTTTGGCTCTCTGAGCACCGAACGGGATTTAACGTGAGTTCGAGTCACACCTTCGTTACTAACTTAGTGATGTTTCTTTTTTCTTGGTTCAGCTTTTTTATTCCCTTGCTTACTTCCCTATGTCAACAATAATAATATTGTTTTACTATCAAATTGTATTTTTAGTGGATTATGTACTCTAGTAGAGCAATTCGCTGTTATAGCATAGAATATTTTTGACATATCTTTGAAAATAGTCTCAACTGTTTAGTGTATGTGGCGCTGTGGTAGCGTGTTTGTCTTCTGACAATGGTAGTACGAGTTCGAACCCTGGTAAAATCAGTGGATTTTTTCTTCATTATTTTCGTTTTCACTTTCCTTTTTATCTTTCTGTTGAGATGTCTCACGCCATCAATCCTATTTTTAGATAGCGGGAGCTAGTTTACGTATATTATACGTCTTGTTGACTTTCTTCGTGAAGCATGACCTTCGCTCACCATCATGGCGGGAATAAGTCTGCATTGAAAGTGAGGCTGGATAAATATGTTTGCGTATGACGTAGAGCAATTCAGAAACAAATCATAACAAACTCATTGTATGGAATGTGAGGCAAAAAGTTAACGCCGTATTTATTTATTTTTTTATATTCGTGTATATATTAGACAGTTCGTAGCTAATTTACCCCCGTATCATATATATTACATGAATTATTCATATATATATAAATAATTCATTTTTTTGTACGAGGTACACCGTTCATTCAAAAATGAAAGGCTAGCTATGAAAATTATCAACTTAGGTCCCAGGATTTTTTTTTTCATTACTTTGTTGACGGAAAAAAAGAAAAGGGATTCGGGACTAAATGATAAATAGCCTCAACGTGTTTTGAGCATGAGAATAGCTTTTAAAAAAAACACGCGTGAAAGGGATATTTCTTTTCGTAGCAAGTTAGCGGGTTCGAAGGTTCTTCATATTTTTACAAACATGTCTTGTGCTGCTTATGGCTGTGATAACAAAAAAATAAAAAATAAAGACAAAACTTTTTTCAGCGTGCCTAAGTACCCGCTAGTAAAAAAAGCTTGGATTGCTGCAATAGGGACTAAAGATCTTCCCATTCAAATTTTTGTTTGCTCGGATCATTTCGACGAAAGTTGTTTTGCCAAAATCCATACCCACTATAAAAAAATATAATATATGCTTTATATTTTGCTGAACATTTTCTACTAATTTTATTTTGAAACAAATTATTTTACTGCCACAATTTTTGGTTCTTACATAAAATATATAACTTTTGCGAGAATGCTTCAAAATTTCCAAAATAATAAGACTCTCAGTACTTGAAACTTGCAAAAGCTTATGCTCTTAAAGTTGGTACAATATGGTGGTTAAATCACAGCATTTTTGAATTCAAGTTTTTTCACTGCGTCTTATTCCACGAAAAAAAAAATAGGATAGCCTATCGTTGAACGTCAGAAGGAAACACCAATTTATATTTTTTATGGGAGAAGAACTCTAAAAAACTTTCCAGACGAAGCTGTGAGAGTTTCATCTGGCTTACTAAAAAACAATTCCCTACAACATGAATAAACATTTGCTTAGCATGCAGTAACTTTTAGCTAGCTAGCTAGCTAGCTAGTAGCAAAGTAATGTTAGCTAGCTAGAAACCACCTCCCTTCAGCATGGGCTAGTGATGGGCCACATGTGTGTAGCTAACACTAAAAGTTAGCTATCTAAAGAATGGTCAAATACTAACAGTAATTGTTGTTAAAAGAGAGAGCCGAATTATGTTCTTGGTAGATATAGATAGATATATAGCTAGCCCTTAATATCTGCTTCAAATTCAGTCACGACATAATCAAAGGGAGCATATTTCGATCCTTCGTCTCTCCCGCCGCCATGTTTGTTTACATTTAAATGCTAAATACAATCTTTCGCGGAAAAACATAGACCTCTAATAATAGGCTAATCAGAATCCATCACGTGACCAGACGGGTCCAGAGCTACTTTCGAGTTTATCTCAAAGAGCTCTGGGGTCGAGAATGACACTTGCAGTATATAAATTCTTAAGAACAGAAAACAATTAATAAAAGTGTTTCAAAACCAGTCAGTAAATCAATTTACATTTCGCCTTCTTTCTCAGATTCGTCTTCTGAGTCACTCGAGGACTCTTAAGAAATAGACAATCCTTCCAAACCTTTGCTATTTTCACAGCCGTCGACACATCCACAAAGATCGCTACAATTAAGACCGTGCGATTTGCATATGCACTGGTTGGTGCGACACAGTGATCTTCGACAGTCACAAGAGATAAGATCTAAGATATCTTCTGGTGCTGCTCTTCTTAACATCCACTGGATTATTAAAACCCCATTTTGCAAAATCCAACCATGTCCATTGGGATGTGGCACCTGTGGGAATTGTTGAAGTGATTTCGTGATAACAGCTGTTGCGTACGTAACTCTTTTACAGTGACACAACAGAGCGTCACGTGTTGGTGGAAGTTGTTGGGGCTCTGGTGTTTTGTTCTTACTGCAAAACGTTTTGTAACGAGCTTCGTTGGTGTTGGTGCAGTTAATGCCATACAGTTGACACACAAACGTTTCAAGTGTTGGAGACAGTGTTGCATCAAACGTAAATGTGTCTCCTATTCTTGTAAACACGCTTTGCAACTCCATAGATTTTTAAAGAATATTGAAGGCTTTTACCTTTCCAATACCGTGAAACGCACTGGTGTAGTCGATCCCGGTAAATGTATGCAGTGCAGGAAGTGCTCGGCAAAGATTGCATCCAAGTTACTGAACGATATCCTGATACGTCCAATAACCTCCTGCGGTCGCCTAAACCAATATGAATATACATTTTTGTGATTATTTCTTCTTCGAAGTACAATGCATATATTGCAATGTCACTATCAACGGTGGATATGGCAAGCAGAATGACCTCCGTTTACATGGACGTGTTGTGCGCATAAGAAGATCTTTGTATCTGCCTCTTCCTGATTTGTTTGCTGTGATTCCTCTTCCGAACAAATGTTAATTCCGTTTGAACAAGTTAGCTTGTTAAACTTTGAAGCGGAATTTACATACAGAGCAGATTACGCAGAGAAATATTTAGCGAAGCGAGTTTCATGTGACCTGTAGAAGGAACTCAACAAGTTTTCTTAATATTTTATCTAATGATTTTTTATATGTGTAGCTATCAAAACATTTTTGATGAAATCTCAGAGATGTATGTCTTCTGTTTAGAGTGGAGATAGTACCTCGCTATCTTCCTTGATATGACTAAAAAAAAAAAGATTTTTCTTGAAGAAGTTCAATTTCTGAAGTCTGGTTATATAAAAGTTTAATAAAAGTGAAATAATCAAACCTTGCTTTTCTGACTTTTTCCAATGACGTTTCTGTGAATGCTCTTAAAATAATTTCCTTATCATAAATTTTATTGTGAATAAAGCATTTTACAGCGGCCATTTCTAACTGCCTTTTTTTCTTCTTTTCTTCGTGTAAAACACACTTCCCACACTTTCGATTTCTCCTCATTTCCGGAAAACCAGGATATTTGATTTTTGAAATCGAACGTTTTCATTTTATAAAATAAGTAGGGGGTCGGATGTAAATTTAAAAGCTTTAATATTTTACATCGTTTTTCATTGAAATATAAGTACCTTGTTCTTTTTACTTATTTTTGTTTATGTAATTAAGATTTCGGATTACATCCGAGATCTTATTAAAACGGGCGGTCTTTTTCTTCTCCTCCTTCTTCTCCTTCTTCTTCTTCTTCGACCGATTTTTTAACTGACTGCCGTAACGTCACGACTTTTAAAGTCCAACCTGGCCCCGCGTCCTAGCTCTACGCCGGTTTTGTACGTATCTCAATGTTCGTAAAATTGGGAAAGAATGAAGACTGCGTTACAAATTTGATCACAAATATTGTTATTTTTTTATTATTTGATGAGCTATGCTAGATACCCCTTCAAATTTTCGTTTCCGGTTATGATTTTAACGAGGCGGATTTTGTTCAACTAAACCGAGCTCTAGGGGTTAAGGTACGAGTCGTTTCTTTCGAGGGACCAAGTTCAAGGACGCCATATTTGTTATACTCTGGCTTCTTCACCATGCTGCGAATCAAAAAATTTTTGAAGAAAGAGGAATATTTGGTTGAGTTAATAGTATATATAGTTATTTAACTGCCTAAATTTCAGTTCTATCAACGTTCAGATATTCTCTTCATTGTGTCTATGTTTTCACATTTTAAGATGAAAATATCATCACGTTTTCTAGCCATGTGTAAATCTGAAACAAACCAATTTCAAGATTTTAGCTAGCTAACGTAGATTTCAAGGCAGCGTCCGGCTGAAGCCAGCTACCTGTAGCTAGCCTTATTTATTCTTATTATTTTAAAGTTTGGTATATTATTATTTATTTTTATGTTGGGGTTGTGGCTCTCTTCTAGCTAGCTCTTTAGCTACTTCTGGCTGAAGAGTAAATAGCCACAAATGCAGTTTGGCTAGCTACAACAAAATTCTTAATCAATAATTATTATGCTAAATGCAGTTAGTAGGTAGCGACACCTTTTATTAGTGTCATGAAAACTTACTCTGCAAAATAGAATTGCTGAGTGATTTTTTTAGCTGGACAGGGTAACGACAGGCTGCTTTTCCCGTGTTTTTATTTAAACCGAAGTCGCAATAAAGTTTTTTTGAAAAGGGTATTACGCCTAAACGCATTGACGACACAGTTGTTTACCTGTACTAAGCGCTCAGTCCAATGTTAATAATGGCTATTTCCTGAGTTTCTGTTTATCTGAAGTTACGATACAGTTTTTTTTCAAGTTATTTTTTGAAAAATATATTACAGTGGAAAGACCATATTGTTGTGCGCCTATTTTTTTCAAAATATATTACACTGGAAACACAATAATGTTCTGCGCCTCACTCAATTTATGACATATATACTATACTAAGGCGCTTCACCTGAATGTGTGGCACAGTTTACACTTCTTATTAATCGCTCTTCCAGGCGTTCAACGCCAGGTAACACAGTTACTTGTGGCTTAACCCGGCGTTTCGACTCCGGGTTCCCCGGCTAGTCTAAATATTAATACCACGGAATCGCATTTTGGATTTAGTCTCTATTGTTAATTCTAAACCGATGAACGTAGTCTTAACCTTTTTGTTTCTTTCGCCTACTTCTATTTCTTTTTTTGTTTTTAAACTTGTAGGATCCAACTTTATGGTCAAATCTAAGATATCTTAAAGGTACTGTCCGGTAAAAAATTAAAACTTGATATTAGTTACATCTCGGCCCAAAAGTAAAGAAAAAAGCATTTAAATACAACCAAAATTGTCTTTCATAAGTTTAAACTGAATTTGTTTACTTGACCATGCCATTCTCAATCGCCATCTTTACTGAACTTCGAACGCGGAAAAGGACTGGGTAAAAACATTAATATGCGCAATTTATGCAATGACGTATTCTTTGGGTTACCCCCGTGTAGTGGCGCGTGCAGAAAGAAAAATAAAGAAAAAAAAGTTAATGATATTCCCAACAGAATTTTTTTACGTTTATCAATCATGTTCACAAGCAGAAATGTAAACATAATTGGATTTCAGTTTAAACCAGAACGACCCAATAACAAACAACAAATTCCCTCTTATAATGACGATGAACCAGACGCACCAGAATCATCCGCTGCTTCTCGCACACAGATAGATGTCAGTGAGGTGCTTATGTGAAAAGTGCGAGAGGATGCCTTCAGCTGTTGAGTGTTTGTGCTGTAAGGAGGTGGACACTATAAAATACTTGCAGCTACGGTACCTATATAATTTGACCTCACATTTTTCTACTGGTTGTATTATAAATGAGCGCCTGGGTACAAGGTTTCTATTGTGTTTTAGATAAGAAATGTATAACAGAGCATACTAAACAGAGCGCGAAGATTTCAACGCGGTTGTGATTTTAAAGAACACTTTGTGGACAGCGTTAGTCGCTCTCCACGATCGGGAAAGCCGTGGACTTAAAAAAAAAACGAAGTTTCTAACAAGTAAGTTGCTAGCACTCTTGAAATTTCTGTTGTTATAGTATTTCCAATCTTATTTGAGGATGATATTTTTAGATCTTATCGATATGCGGCATACCGCCAATTCTGTTGGTTTGTTCATAACCACTTGGGAAAAGGCGTTCGTCGGGTTATACCATCTTGTGTCGTGTCTAAGATACGTAGAGAATATCCAAGTGCGAATGGGGTGTATACTGGCTTCAAAGAAGGTGAAGAAATACCTGAAATTGATTTTTCTCGGACAAATGAAGTTGACGACGAGAATATTTGATTGTAAATTAAAAACAACAGTCTTTTTCAGGAGAAGCGTGCGATCGCACGCGCACGCCGTGGCACACGCGTAAATCGTTTCAGGCGTGCAATTAATCGCACGCCTGAAAAATAAATATTGAGTTTTAAAAATCAACCTATAAAATCCCATTTTATAGCGTGCGATGGCAGCCCTCGAAATAATTTTTGGAGTCTTCTCAGACAAAATGCCCGCCACATTTCCAGTTTGGTCAGACATGTCCTTAGCTCGTTTAGAACTTTCGTCGGACAAAACGTTGATAGATTTCCGTCTTGGTCGGACACTTTTAGATCTCAGAATTATCGAATAGTCCTGGTCCTTTAAATCCACGAGCAATCCTATTCATAGCCAACCTGACCATCCTAGCTAATTCACCGACTCCTGACTTAGTTAAAAAACTACGTAGACATAAATCTCTTTTGCCGGGCCCCTTCGTTGTTGGTAACCAGGTCTTACACAAGAAATCCAGTCATGCGGTTCTTAACTTATGCGGAGGTGAACGCCGACGGAGCACGGATGAATCAAGTCTGCAAAACTGCACTTACAGGCGGAACAGACATTTTATCATGGATTTAATTGTATATAATTTCTTCATTTGACAAAACAATTGGAAACCATAGCAGTCCGAATTTACTGGGGTTTTTTCTTCATGCCCCAAGTGTTATTTAAACAATTTTAATCCACGTGCGGTATAATCTTTTTTCTGGGGGCGTTTAATGGGCGTTTATTCGAAGCATTGCGGTATAAAAAGTATAAATATGAATAACCTCGAATCAAGTATTTCTTTTTGTTCGCTAATTGAGGTAGCTTTGGTAATAGAATAGGGGTACTGGGAACCAGGTTTATAATTGTCGAGGAAGTATAAAGGTACATAAAACACAATTTATTTAATGCGTTTGTATTTTCTATAATTTCTCCTTTCGCTGGTCGGTTTTCTAGAGTACGATATATGTACGATATGACAACAACAGTTGATAGTTTGGTATATTACAAAAAATGATTCAGATTCGTCAAGGAATTTAACTTGTAATGTCGCGTCAGATTTTTTCATTTCATCATCGCACGATGCTGTCTGCGTTTGAGCATCGGCCACTCCAACGGATGTCTGCGTATATATACTCTTACGTAAATTATCTTACCCGCGTCTGGTCTCAGTATCGGCACAAAAAATAAAGCAGCTTTAAAATAATCTACTTTAATTTGTGTGGAGACAGACATTCTGTTTGTGTGGACAGGGACATAAAGTTCTATCTCTGAAAGTGAGTTGCATGCTTTGAAATTAAATATTCATAAAATGCTACATTTTTTTAAAAAGGGGGTAAAATATTTAAAAAAAATTAAATTTAATCTGGTAGTATTGTTCAGAGTAAAACAATCATTTTCTATTTACAATGTTTTGATTCGCCGAGAACCCAACGCTTACGTCACAACAAAAATATTATTTTAGCCTCCCTTTCATGTAGCATGCTACATGAAAGGGAGGTATAAATTTGCTTTCGACAACGTGCGACATGAAAAATTTGTAAACATAAAGGAAATGTTGTGCGAGTTGTAAAACTTTAGAAATATAATCACTTTTATTTTCGCAAAAAAAAAGAAAAGTTGAATTCAGTTCAGGCTACTTTTTTATTATTATATTTTTACTGGACAGTACCTTTAAACTTGATAAAGATTTTAGTCATGTCACAGGTATAATAAAACATTTCCAAAATATCGCTACACCACAAGCAATAATATTTAATAATTGATATGCTAAAACGTCTTCGTTTCTTTCTTATGAATGTTAAGAGTAGTGCAGTATTGTTAAAGTATTAATTCCCACAAATCACTTTTTGTATATTTGTACTACATGAAACATTTTGCAAGTTCAAGATAATACCACGGGATAACAAGAATCCGAAATCTTTTAGCCTGCAAGGGCTTTTCATTCTGTATTAAAATCGCAGTATTTTTCAAGCTTTTCGAAATTATAAAACTTGTAAATATTTTTTTATTTACCCCCCGATCCATAATTTAGTAAGGCAGTTAAAAATAAAGCGGCCTTTCGTGGTGTTAAAAGATGGCGTCTTTGATGCGAGAATTTGTGTTCACGTTTTATGTGAATGTTTTTGTTATTATTTCACCACACAAGAAAAATTGAAAGGGCCAGTAAAAAAAATCTGTTTCTTTGTGTAGTAGAGAATTGATTTTTACATTACTTAATTTGTCCGCAAAAATACGAGTACTCGTTAAGTTTTATGGGACATAAAACGGACTAAAAAACTGTCAAAAAGGCTATTTTTATAATTTTCAAAAAAACATGTTTTATCTTTAACCTATATATATGTTTTATTTTATATTTCTGAAGTATTTCTTTACATTGTTTATTTAAACTTTATTATTATTAAGAAATCAATGATGAATTCTTGCTTCACCTGTCTTAGACGGCCAGAATTAGGAAAGACAGTTATGCACAGGTTTTGTCGCTAACGCCAAATATTCTCAGCAAGCAATTCAAAACTTATAAATCACAAATTGCAATTTTTTTACAAATATTTTTTTAATTTGTAAAAAAAATCGCAAAATGAAGTCCTCATAGAAAAAAATATGTGTCCTAATATTCCACGACCAATAGTACAAAATTTTGTTTTCTGCTAGATCCCTCCAGTCCCCAATACAAAGGGGACTAAAGAATACAACCAAAAATATTGCTAGCCAGTGTAATGTTTTTTAAAAATTGTGGCTATAAAAATAGCCGGTTTGACAGTTCGAATCCATGTCCGGCAAAATCTTTTTGACAAAATATACCATACACCATGTTCAAGTAAGAATTTACAGACTTTAAAAGAATGTACAGTTATTTGTAATCCTTCATAAGTTTGTCAAGAGATAGACATGTTCAATTTCACAATTTGAAGTCGGAGAAAAACTCGTCCAACCAGGTGAAATGGATATCGTCAATAGATTCATACAGTTTTAAAAATGGTTTTCTCTTCAATTCATGGTCAACAGTGTTTTTTTAACATTAAGACAGTCAAAAAACTTATCCATCATGGTGCAAATTGTTCAGTGCCAACAGTTTCAGGTGGGCCAAAAATTACATTTCCAACTGTTTCACTTAGAACTTGTGCAGTCAAACAGACTCTCATTTTAAAAAAGGTGTCAAATATATGTGGTCATTTGTCAACTTGGGCACTAATTTTAAGCCACTTTTAAGATCTTCATGATATAACTGTGTTATGTGACTCCAAAGTACAAAAAAAAACACTGTTCCACATGTACCGTGTTGCTCTACCAGAACCAGAGTTGGACAGACAATTGCAAGCTGTTTTAATGAGATGAGCTACATCAGCAAAAAAAATATAAAACGTTTCTCTGTACTGTATAGGTTGATGGAGCGACACACTCATGTTGTCCTGACTCGCCACATAATAACTTGTGCATTCTAAGGCACCTTCAGCTGTAGCAGCAATAACTTTTAAATTTATTTGCTCTAAATAAGAAACCACTTTCCAAAAATAGGCAGGAGCTGATATGAAATGATACCGGTGGACTGAATTTTTCACATCAAAGAAATCAGTCTCACTTTAGAGGAAATTCTTCTTTTGCAATAAACTTTAGGATAATGTGTTTTAAGCTGTATGATGTTTTTGATTAGGTTTTTCATTAGACCACACTTTTAAGCATTTACGAAAAACATAACTAAGGCTACAACCCTTTTATCTTCTTGTAACGGACATTACAATAAAAGGACAAACATTTTAAAGCATTTAGTAAAAATTTTATTCTTTTGAGTAGGAACACAGTAATAACATGTTATGTTGATATATATATAAACAATAGTTAAAAACTAACATTATTTTAATGCCATTACCTTTTATCATAAACTTTTTCATGGAAATTCATCAAAAGTATAGCGTAACGGACATTATTTCGAAATGTAACAGACATTTCATTTTTGTCCTGAGGTTGAAATATGCTATTAAAAACTTGTAATTTCAAAATTTATGGTCTGGACAGCATCTGAAAGTTCCCCATGTAAGACAAAAGCAATGTGAACCACATAAATAACAATTAGGTTACAATATGTTTCAAAATTTAAAATTTTAATATATATCCTGTTTTCCATCTTCTAGGAGCCTCGTTATGTGCAATAATAATAACAAGTTTGTTTGAATACATTGGAACAACACTTATCTATCATTCTGTGACTGCCTAACACATTTTGTTTCTTCTTATTATTATTCAAAAAAAATTATTGGACATGAAATGCAACGGACATTACACTTTTTATTCTAAAAAGCTGAGAAAATGTGTCCAGAAACTAAAAACATGTAGTTAAAGTAATGTAGAACGAATTAACTAAACTGAAAAAATACTAAAGGTTTGTTTAAATACCCCACTTTTCTTCTAACTCTGGTACTCTGAATGTCCCACGATTGTTTATATGAACAGGAAAATTTATCATTCGTACAACTTTGTCCCTTTCATAGTCTATGACATCATCTTTTTCAGGCCAGCGCCAACCACCTTTGCACTTCTCCATTGCTTTTACTGTTATCCATTTATCCATAATACACATAATAACACCAGGAAAAAGCTCTGCTTCATACTCAACAAGAACATAACACTCAACCTTCAAATCTGTCCCAGATATCTTATCACAAGTTTTATCATACCATTCGTCATCACTTTTAGGTTCAACAGAATTCAACTCCTCTACCTGATTAGAATAATTTCGAGTTTCTATCGCATATGTTTCTGATGTCACGCCAACATAATGCATTTTCTTTATATCGCTAATTGGAGATGATTGTTGAAACAAAGGTTCGAGACCTAAATTGTCAAGTTGTGTTTTCATTTCATCTTGTGATACAGCTTCTACAACAATTTTTTTATTTTTCTGGTTTGCAGATTTGCAAAAATCCTCTAAGCTATTTACCATCACATTTCCACTCAATGTTCCCATCCATACTTCCCTTTTCACAGTACCTCCAATGGCATCTACAGCTCCTTTGCCATGAGAAGTTGCAAAAAAGGGCCAATGTAATTCATCTAATCCACACTTTCGTAGCAACCATGGCAATGCGTTAAATATGTATTGATTTTTGAATTGTGATGATGGACCATCTGAAAAAACATCTACAACTTTTATGTTGTACTCTGTTACCAGTTTAGACAATAACATATGCATATAGTACACCAAAACAGTCACTTTGTCATGTTCTAAATCCTCACTAACAAAAACATTTGATATTTGAAGTTGGTTCAACCAGCTACTGGAATTAAACAAAGAAAGTTGATCTTGGTTCCAATGGGCACGTTGAATTTTATTTTGAAACTCCAGACTGTAGTTTTCACTGAAATCAACCTGAACCACAGCATTTCTTTCAGGTATCGATACAAGCTTCAGTTGGAAATAATTACTCTACTCTTTTTTAACGTAAACATGGTACAAAAGGTAAGGCATTTTTTCTTGCAACGAATCAAACACATCAGCCACCGTCCCGTTTTGCAAACATTTGTCCATCTTTTTTTGTGTGCTAGACGTTTGAGAACCTGGATTACTTACTTTTCTTCGACTATTTTTCTTCTCCTCATATTCAACCCTCATCCATTCATACCAAACAATTTCATTATTAAATTTGATCCCTTCAAATATTCCACAAAACTTATCGAAATGCCCTTTCCAATTCAAAATTCCCGAACATACAGTTTTCAATTTCTGGAGAGTAAACAAAGTTATTCACAAAATTATTGCTGTAAAGTGGGAACTCATTGAACTCTTTGTGCAATGCTCCACATATCAAGTTGATGTTCTCCTGATACAAGCAAAGACAAACATTCTTGGGAGGCAAATGTCTATACAAAACGTGTGAAGGTCGTAGCGATGCAAACAGGCAGATCCAAATAAGCTTCTTTAAACATAGTGTGGACTGCATTTAAAGTATAAATTAAGTGTCTTTTTGGACTCTTTCCTTGCCATTTTGATTCCATATTGTGACATAGTCCCTTTTAAGCACCTGGCTTGTCGAGAAATATCATCACGGTTGTAAAAGATATCGATGGCATTGACTGTGTCTTGGTTGAGGATATTTTTAGGTTTAGTCACGGGTTCTATTAAACCATAATTCTCTGTAAGTTTTTTAACTACAGCTTTTCTCTTTGATGGACTGTTAGTTCTTTAAACTCCTCGCAACAGCTTTTCCAAGAGCGTGGTTAGAACCAAATCCTTCTGGCTTTTTATTTGATTCAGCAATTTTGACTTTGGCTCTGTACTTTTGCACTCTTTCTCTATTGAGCATCCTTTGATGGGCCAATTTAACTCCTGACACTCTTTTACTCTTCATTGTAACCCTTTCCTGTCGTTTCCTCAGCTTATCCTTTTCCTTCATTGCATCATCCTTTTCCATTTTCCTTTCTCTTTCTGTACTCTCTCATACGTGTTCTTGAAGATGTTGGTTCACATTTCTTTGTGCTGCTGTTCTCCATTGTACCAAACTAACTGAACTTGCTTGCTCACTTCTTGCCTGCTTTATAGTTTTTTCGGCAGTGCTAAACACCGGACTCACCCAGAATCACCCAGAATCACCCAAAACCAGCCAAAATCACCCAGAACCAGCCAGAACCAGCCAGAATCAACCAGAATCAGCCAGAATCAGCCAAAAACAAGAAAACCGTCCGGTTTGATCACACATTCGTATTGTACACATACTTTATACTTAAATATTGTATTGATTATGTTTATATATCTTGTATCTATGGCAACGTTCTTGTTTATATAGACCTGTTGTATAATTTTTATTTTACTTGAAAATGGGTGTATGACACCCGAAACGTCGTTTTAATTTGTACACATACACATGGATGTCCAAGTTTTAACATAAAATATTGTCAATCGAATTTCTAATGTCTGATGTAAAAACAACAAGAACTGAAGCGGTTTGAACACTCACACAACACTATGATGATAAATAATTAAAATGTATTTATTAAAATATAAAATATACAATGATAAAATTTGGTATAAAAATATTAAGGCACAAACTTAGAGAAAGAGATGATGATAAATTGAATCATATTAAAAGTTGTGACTATTTTTCGATAACTCAGATATGGCTGGAGAGCACACAACTCGAGTCAATTTCGAACATTATAACATTGTCAACATACAGTAAATCAAAACAATCATTTCAAGACAATGAACACCGTCATTTGATGCGAGATTTCTCGAAATTCGAATAGAATATATATCTACTGGTTTCATTATTTTGTGTATACTATATAAAGCTACACGATAATAAGAAAACAACAAAAAATCGCTGCTATACGCAAAAAAACAATACATAAACAAACCTTTGGTCAATATAGCGCGCTATTTGTGGTGGCTTTGATTTTGATACTATTCGCGCCCCTTTCAACTTTTCGTTACCACCATGACAGAACGCAGCCCATACCAAATCACACATTTCTATGAAGCTCCCGCTTCATACATTTCTACGAATGTGTGAAATTACCCGGAAAGCATTACGCTGTCTTGCCCGGGTTCCTGACGCTCTCGGCATTACGGGGACTACACGGTACAGGGCCGCGCAAAAGTAGAAAAAATCCAAAGTACAAGTCAAACAAAACTGCAGAAGAAGAATTAGAAGAAAAAAAAGTCAGGTAGGCCGGGCTATACGCTGTCTCGCGGCAAATTTATGTGCGCACATGGATGATAGTGAACAACGCTAGCTAGCTATATGCTATGGCTTCTTATATGGATGAATGCAAGTTGTTGTTTGACCTATTAGACGGAGATAAGGTTAGGTATATTTTGTATCAGAGAGATTAGTAGCATTAGTGCTTCTTCCTTGGAGGTAGAGATCTAGCTTCCTCTTAATTTTAAGCTAAATACAATAGTTTCTCTTCGTGGAAGCATATAAAGAAGTGCACGAATTTTTTTCAACGACAACAGCATGAAAGCGAGGCTATATAAATAGGGAAACATAGCTATGCCAATATTAGAATAACAAAGCGAAGTACTTGGCTCGGCAGCTAGCTAGTAGAGTAGATAGGAGGAGGACAGGCAGATCAAAGGTCTTTCTGTTTTAAACTGATGCATTACTGCATTACTGCAAAGCTAGCTATGCAACTATCCTGTTTTGTCAACTTTTGAGTTATTTTGTGAATTAAGGGAGACAACAAGTACAATGAGAAAGCCTATCTGTCTTTCATCCCTATAGTATAGTGGGTGTGTTGTGTGTTTTGTGATTCATCACAATGCATCAGTTAGGCTCAACCTACAAACCAGGGATCCAGTGCATCAGATCCAGGCATTCGTCCAGGCATCAATCGAATGCCCGAACTAGGGATTATTGAGGTTTTCGCTCTTGGTTGGCGCACATGCGCCTCCTAATCAGAGATAGTTTTTAGCTTAGTTCGGATCAGCTAAAGTATATTGGTCGATTTAACCATACCAAATAAGATGTTTTACGGTCAGATTGGCCGGAACTGGCCTTCACTTTGGTCGACATCTAGGCTACTTGTGAAGTAATCAACCAAAGCATTAAGCTTAACAAACGTTATAAGGCACGGGAAATGCTGTTTTGTAAGTTACTTCATAGGTGTTTCTTGTGATAGAGTACGGTAGATAAAATTAGCAAAATGCAGTTTGAATACATCTTTAACTTTCAAAATGCGTAGTTCTTTAAAGAGCGGATTAGTTGCAGGTAATGGCCCAGGTGTGATGGGATAGTTGTCATTAGATGTTAACATTCTTACCGCCTTTTTTGTAGAGTGAGAATCTGTCTAAGGACAGAATCACAAGCTGACCCCCAGACTTGAATGCCATAAACAATACGAGAATAAATTAGACTATTATAAACATTTTTAAGCACATTTATGTTCACAAATGGTCTTAGCTTATACATTAGACCTATGATGCTTCGACTAATTTTTTTAGACAGTACTGAGATATGTTGTTTCAAGTTTAAATGTTGATCAACATAAACGCCAAGGTATTTCATACAATCACTTTGAGTGATTGCACAATTATTAAGTTTTAGAGTAACATTGTGATTGAGAGTTTTGTTGATGCTGTGAAAGATAAGAAAGTTGGTTTTACTTAGATTCAGAGCTAAACGATTGATATTTAACCATAGGCTTAATTGTTTCAGCTCTTGGTTGATACAGTTTTCAAGCTTGAGAAGACTATCAGCAAAAAGAAAAAATAACAGTTTAGATGAAATGTTAGGCAGATCATTGATGTAAAGTAAGAAGAGAAGTGGGCCAAGTACAGACCCTTGGTGGACCCCGGTTGTAATTGTTTTGAGAGAAGAAGATTCATTTTCAAAAAATACATATTGTTGTCTACCTGATAAATAAGACTCAAACCAATCTAAAGAAGCACCCCTGACACCATAGTGTTCAAGTTTGGATAATAATATTTTGTGATTAACAGTATCAAATGCTTTTTTTAGATCTATAAATATACCACATCCAAATTTTCCATTATCAATTGAGTTCCTAATGTGTTCTGTCATTTCCATTAGAGCAAATACAGTAGAATTATTCTTTTTAAATCCAAATTGGTTCTTAAACAAAATTTGATTTAATTCAAGAAAATTGTAAAGTCTTATATGCATTAATTTTTCTATGATCTTATCAAAAACAGATAGCAAAGATATTGGTCTAAAGTTATTCAGATCTTGCGTGGAACCCCCCTTATGTAGAGGGATGACTTTAGCAACCTTCAAAGCATTAGGGAAAGTACCAGTTAAAAACGAGTTAAAACTGCAAAGAGGAATTATAATCAGATCAGCCACAGATTTTAACATGTTAATAGGTATACTATCAGGACCTAAACTTTTACTTTCCAGACCTGGAATAATATCAAGCACCTCCTGTGAAGTAACGTTGGATAATAAAAATTCATTGTCTTGTCTATTTTTTAAGAATTTGTCAGGCGAGATGTTCTTTATTTTAGGAATACTTTTATCTAAATTAGGACCAACATTCACAAAAAAGTCGTTCACATGATTGGCTATCAATTTTGGATCGTTGATAATCGAACCATTGACATTAAGTTGAGAAATGCCTTGATTTGAGTTGTTTTTTGTTTTGATTAAATAGCGAATACCTTGCCAAGTTTTCTTTATGTTATTGCTATGAGTTAGAAAGTAAGAGTTGTAATAAGCAATTTTAGATTTTTTTAAAGTACGGTTAACCCTATTTCTAAAAAGTTTATAAGCTCTCTTCACATTATCATTTCTAGGTTGTCTTTTTTTCCTCGTAAACAATTTATTTTTTAACCTGATCATTTTTGAGAGGTTTTGGTCAATCCAAGGTTTAGTTTTAAGTTTCAGTTCATTAAAAGTTAGTTTTTTCATAGGTGCATGTCTATCTACACAGCCTTCTTTCCAATTTTGAATTGAGATATCATCTCTAAAGGCATCTGCATCATACTTTGAAAAGTCCCTTGAAAATACAATCTTTGGCTTAGAGTCTAGTTTTGAGCGATTTACAGAAGCAATTTGGGAAAAGTGCTCTGATAGGGAGAAGTAGATGTTCCCACTACAGATTTTATCCCAGATATTATTGCTGAAAATATTATCAATTAAAAATGGTGTTTGATTTTCTACCACCCTAGAAGGATGTTGAATAAGGGGAAGAAAGCTATAGCTACACAGTAAGTTATAAAAATTAAGAAAGGAGCTAACTTTCTCTAGTTTTAGAAGATTTATGTTAAAGTCACCACAAATGTAAACTTCTTTATTTTCTTTGGCTAATTTCTTAAGGACATGTTCCATATAAAAAAGAAAATCGTCTAAATTTTGTCTAGGATGTTGGTAGATACAACCACAAATAATGTTTTTATTTGTTTTGTTAGAGATCTCAATCCAAGTACTCTGGAACTGATCAGATTTAGCTTCGAGGTCATGTCTTGTAAAAGGTTTGTAAAGACTATTAACAAAAAGGAGTGTACCACCTTTAGCTTTGTTTGTTGGCGTAGAAAATATGTCATAACCGGCAATGGAAATGTTGGAAATAAATCCATCATTTTGCTCAGATGTTTCTGAGATTGCAATGATATCAAGAGGTGAAGGACAGTCAGATAAAAATTGATGTAAATTTTCAAACTTAGATTCAAGGCCATTGACGTTTGAGTGAAAGATATTCAGCTTATTTTTAGCATTAATATTGTAAAAAGACTGGACAGTATGATAGTGACTGTCCACTAGACTAGGAATTTCTTCTACATCATCACCAATATTATCGAGGGCTGCTATGTTCTGATATAAAGCTTCGTGTGCACATGTGTGTTAAAAGTGATTTTTTGATTTAAAGTTGTTCCTTAGGTCCCAAATTACCAAAAAAATATGGGTGGCAAAATTTTTTGTCCCATCGGACCAAATTAGATGACGTCATCACTTTTACAGTCAGCAAAAAAATAATTTCACATTTATATGTCATGTTATATATGGTTGGAAAGAGGAGATCGAGTGGATCAAAAAAATTGTAAGAACCATGTCTTCAAAACGTAACGTTCGAAAGATATTACTATTCAAACTTTGTACAAATTACAGACCGGTAATTTACTGACCCAGCACAAAAATGACTATAACCTGCTCAATAGCGAAGTTTTTTTGGTTAATTTTAGTATGGTATTGGGTCACCCTAATGTCTTTCTGTTTGATCAAAATTTATTGTTCAAATCACTTCAAGGGATAATTTACAGACCAGTAATTTACAGACCAAAGCACGTGTTTAGTTGTTTACTTTATTTTTGAAAAGCAAGTAGCGAATTTCACTTAGACATTTTGTATGAATTAGTATCAGTATGATAACAAGTTTTGTTTTATAATTGTTCGATTTCATAGACATAGACATAGAATTCGAATGTTCTATTTCTAGAAAACATTCTATTGTTCAATTTCATAGCTAGACTGTTTAATTTCGAAGTGTTAGTGAAGTGTGATGTGAAGTTTATAGTATAGACATACATGCATAATAATAAAATGAATAGACCGAATTAAAATGGATGTTAACTGTGTAAAAACAATAAATGTGCTGGATTTTGGGAAATGTATAGTGTGCCAGAAAGATACATCAAAAAAGGTACCGCCTTACTTAAACATTTTTTCCCATTCCTGTTCTGAGTTCTGAGAGTTTTGAGAGAAAGATTTTTGTTTCATACTTTGACCAAGATGTCGTATTTTGTTTAGAATGTTGGCAACCCAAAAGAGCAGTATTTGAAAAAGTTATTATCATGTCTGGAAGAAAGAGTTAGTTGTGGTGATTCGAAGTATCTAGATTGTTGGGAAAAACTGAAGTCATATGATATTGTACAGCTTGGCTGAATATTTTTTTACAGGCAGATAATGAGGTGGTTCTGGCATTATCAACACTTGGAAGTACTGTCGAACTTCCTAATCTGGAAACACTGGAAAGCTTAGAACGTTTCGTGGTTTCAATGTATAAGGGGAATAAATGTCCTGCAGACGTGGTATCACTCAATTGCGTTGGCATTTATTCTCCAAATTCCAGTGTGATGCTGATATCTTGCCACCAACATTAGCTGCATTGAAGTACAAAACATTCAGGTGTCACTTCATTTCAATGGTTTTACGAAGATCGCATATCCTCATTCAACAACTTCCGAATGCAGTCAATTATGGTTGGGATACAGATGAAGTCGGTAACTTATCCCCCATAATGACTGATGAACTTCCTGCACCGTTGACACTCATCGAGTTAAGTTCTTGTAATTGCAAAACAAGTTGCATATTCAACCGATGTAAATGCCGTAAAAATGGTTTTTCGTGCACTGACATGTGTAAATGTACGACGTGTCAAAACAGTGGTGGTGCAAGCGATGAATCCGAGTCAGATGAATATAGTTCTAGTGATGATGAGTGAATGAAGAGTGAATGAAACATTGTACAAGCATTGCTGAAGTTGTTTTTGTCATTATTTTCATCAATTTTTTTAACTTTGTGAAATTGCCTGAAAGAAAGAAAGTAAACAACTAAAAACGTGCTTTGGTCTGTAAATTACTGGTCTGTAGATTATCCCTTGAAGTGATTTAAACAATAAATCTTGATCAAAGAGAAAGACATTAGGGTGACCCAATACCATACCAAAATTCAACAAAAAAACTTTTCTATTGAGCAGGTTATAGTCATTTTTGTGCTGGGACAGAAATTACTGGTCTGTAATTTGTACAAAGTTTGAATAGTAACATCTTTCGAACGTTACGTTTTGAAGACATGGTTCTTACATTTTTTTTGATCCACTCGATCTCCTCTTTCCAACCATATATAATATGACATATAAATGTGAAATTATTTTTTTGCTGGCTGTAAAAGTGATGACGTCATCTAATTTGGTCCCATGAGACAAAAATTTTTGCCACTCATTTTTTTTTGGTAATTTGGGACCTAAGGAACAACTTTAAATCAAAAAATCACTTTTAACACACATGTGCACACGAAATTACATAGTGGCCCTCACTAAGGGGAATTAAGCCCAAATATTTTTTCTTCGGAAATATCTTTTACAAACCCTACATATTTTGATGGTATATAAAAAAATTGAAATCTTTTGAATTTACATCACTTTTCTAGCATAAAAGTTGACAACAGTAATCGCCATGTTAAAATCAACACAATATCTGCGATGGAGATCTATGACGTATTTTACGCTCATTTCAATTTTTTGATCTCTTCGTCTTTTTTAAAGTTGTTTACACAATGTGAACAAACGTAACGATTCTGGTCCGTTGTACTTTATTTCGCTTTTTCGTTGTTGTTATTGTTTGTTAAAAAATGCTAGTCCCGTTATATGTCAACAAATTCTTTGAAACCAGTATATTTTCCATTTGGATCAGGAAATTCCCTACAGCGAAATCAAAGTTTATGTTATAGTGTAAACCAGGATAAAAGATAAAATATTCAAAAGAAATTATTCATTCATCAAAACTTCTTTGAAACAAATTGTTATTTGAGGCACATGGCCTCTCCTCCTTTTTTAATTGAATTTTAAGGAATCGCATTATTTTTAATTTAATTAAATAATCTGCGATGTGTGTATTTTCATAGCGCGTGGACCTGCTGTAAGATTATAAAGCGAAAAATGAGAAAATAAGAAGATAGAAAGAATGTTTTTTTTTGTGTGTGGCTATGAGAAATATGGTCTTTGAAATATTTACGAGAAACATATTTTTTGAAGAACGACTTATTTATTAGTATATAAGGAGAGTTCGCAACATACACCAATGCAAATTTTCAAGTCTGCTTAAATTTAATTCGTCTTCTTCTTCGCTATCACTAGATTCATAAGTCACTTTTTCAAGTTCTGCTTTAGAGTATTCAGGCTTATTCATGTAACATCCTGTTACTGACGTTTCACTAGAGTCACTTGAAAATTCTAGAAATAGGAGAGAGTCAGAGCAGGAGCTTAAATTTTCCATATCTCACTGCTTGCCTCAGCGCAAGCTATGCTTCTTCAGCGTAGGATACGTCACGGTATAACAGTCTCCAGAATCAGCCGTGGCCTCAGAAAATTTAAATGGCGCTTACCGTTCGCTTATAGATGGGGTAAGTTTTATATTAAAATCAATCCAAATAATATTTATTTTTCAAAATTTTGACCAGAATTTGGGAAACGAACATAATGTTAACCGAAATAATGCTATTTAAGTTTGAGTCTTAATTCCCCTTTAAAAACGGAAAGAAACTCACAGCTAAGTGTGCCATTATTAATGTGTACAAACTTTCTGCAAATCGGATGTAAATCAAATTTGAAAATTCTAAATAAAAACGCGCGAAATTAAAGGGCGTAAAGAAATCATTCCACAGCCTGTACAGCTTTTTTAACAGGAAATACAAAGTTCGGAAATAGTTTTTCTATGTCAATATCAGTGCGAATTTTCACAGGTTTACCGTTTACTTCAAAGTACAGAAAATACGCGTCGTTTTGATAGCGAAATGAATGAATTTCTCCATTTCTTTTTAAGACTCTACACTTCCATCCTAAACGTTCGAAGTATTGATTAAGGTTATAATTAATAAAAACATTAAAATCAGTATCAAAACCCAACTCTGTCGTCTTCACATTTCCAAGTCGATTTCCGGTTACTTTCGAGAGAGCTTCTTCGCAAAATTTACGGTTTACAAACCTTACAATTACTTTTTTTTCCGTTGGTTCTCTTCTCGTCGGAGGCAATCGATGACAAGCTTCGATATCTTTCCCATCAATAACAACATTCGCTTTATTTAAAACATCTACAACGCACGATTCAAGGTCTTTATCAGCTATATCTAGAGGAACTCCACTGATTTCTACGTTGTTTCGCCTAACGTACTGGTTGTTTATTTCGACGTCCGGTAAACGTGATTCCAGGAACTCGACGCGTTCTTGTAGTTTTTTGTTAGCATCAACTAGGTTTTTGATGAGAACATCTCTGATTTGAAGAACATCATTTCGTATGGTTGTTGTAGCTGCATTTATTTCATTGAATCCTTTGGTCATGTTAGTATTTAGTTCAGCGTTAGTTACCATGTTGAATTAAGGTGTTGGCCCGTGATGTGTGATTTGTGTATTTTCACCGCATCAGTAGTACGTCCGCACCCGTTGATGTTCTTAAACAACGGTTCAATTTGGTCCTCTTCAAAAGTACATTACGGATGATGTGGATCAATCACTAGACGTTTCCCACTTGAGTTGCTGCTTTTTAGTATGCTGTGATGATGACCGGAAAATGTTATGGGAAACTGCTCGATCATATGGAATAGAGCCACCACAGACAATAATTTTTGTGTTTGGGACAACGTTGATCGAGGAAGCAAGACAGGTCAGAGTATGGGAACAACTACCTAGTATGTACAAATGCATTATTTCTTTTTCTTAATTCCTATTTAACTAGGTCTTTCGATCATACTAATCAGCTAATTGCCATACAATTTTTATTAAAACACCAAGTTCTAGTTCAATTTTAAAGTTGTGTATATACATTAAACCAATTTATGACAAAGTTTTTTAGAAAAACATTAGGAAAAACAATAAGAAATTTTTTGTAATTAGGTAATTGTATTTATTTTCAGGGTTCTGTGGAATCAAAATACGGGATCAAAATCTTGGTAATGACGCAATTTATGATCAAAATATCTCTGTAAGTTATGTTTTTTTTAAAGCAAAGTGGGCTAGCAACTACTCATTAATATTGCACAACCATGTACATCATATCTTCTAGTAAGTCACCTCACATTAATTTTGTTATAATTGTTACTTTTTTCTTAGATTCCTGAAGCACCTGAAATCTTTTCAAATCCTCTCATCAATAACCAGGCAGAAGATGCTTCTGTAAGCATTTTTAAAAGTAAAGTATAAATAAATTTATTCAGACCTAGCACAAAAGATGGAACTGCTTTCCAAAGAGCTTGTCATGGCAACGCTAGAACACCAAATGCTACTGAAACTCCATATATCCGTACAAAACCATCTGTACATGCCATGAAAGAATTTGTAAAAATTGGGGAGAAACCAAGAGATGTATATGCAACCACAATTGAGTCTAGTGGTGGACCATTGAAAAGTCGATCAATTGGAGGAGAACCAAGAAATCCTAAACAGGTAGGGTTTATTTATGCTTTTTGCATATAAGAATATACATGAAGCATAATAGGGCCTTTTCATTAGAATTTGTTGTTTCGAGTGCAATGAATTTCACGCTCACTATTTACTAAAATATTTTTTTGTTTAAAATTATAGGTATACAATTTACAAAAATCAATAAAAGTGTCAAAGACGGATAAGGAAAATGTTATTAGGGAGCAAAACGATGAAGTCATGTTGGTGCTTCAGATGATGAAGGAGGAACAACGGACCTTCATAAGAAACGTTGTATTATCATCTACTCATTACTTTATTCCATGCTTCTTTGAAACAACATTGAAGGACATAGAACAATTTTGTTTGAAACAAAGGGCTATACTCCTGATGGACACCACTTATGATCTCACGGACATGTGGCTTACCGATACTGCGTATCAAAACAGGAGGTTGGTAAATAATCAAGCAGAGCATCCATGGTGGTTTGGACCCATTCTATTGCACATGCGGAAAAACCCCGACACCTTCGGTCAATTTGCACTCGAAATGCTTCTTCAGAAGCCAACATTGTGTGACTTGCCCTTCCTTGGAACAGACATGGAAAAAGCGTTGTTTCAAGGTTTCAATATGATATTTCCTAGTATGAAGAATCTTCTTTGTGTTAAGCACATGAGCGACAGGGACAAAAGAAAGCTAACTAATTTAAAAGCGAAAGGGAAGATGACCATCCTTGCCGATATTTATGGAAAAAATGATGGTTTTGTGAAAGAGCTTGGTTTAGCATCTAGTGAGGGCTGCTATGTTGTAATAAAAAGCTTCGTGTGCACACGCGTGTTAAAAGTGATTTTTTGATTCGAGGTTGTTGTTTAGGTCAGAAATAAGCACAAAAAAATGGGTGCCAAAAATTTCGGTCCCGCGGGAGATCAAGGTGGTCAATAAAAATGTAAAAACCATATGCTGAAAATTTATTGTTCGTGAGATATTAACATTTAAGGTTTGTATAAAATACAGACCGTTAAATGACAGCTTATAAATGACTATAACTTGGTCATTTGTGCTCTTTTTGTGCTGAATTTTGGCAAGGTGGTCGCCTTAGTATCTTTCTGTTTAAATTTATTGTTCAAATCACTGCAGGGGATAATTCACAGACCAATAATTTACAGACTCGGGTATGAAACATTCTTGAAAAAGGAACAAAAATATGGAACCCTAGCAACAAAAATTAAATGTACATCTAGTTATCGAAATGATCTTCATCGGACCAATCTGAGTCAGTGTCAAGTTCTTCTTCACTACTTTCGCATTTCTCGTAATTCGAACAGTTGAAATATTTACACATGTTCGTGCATACAAATTTGCTTTTGATGCATTTACATCTTTTCGTACTGCAATCTTCACGCTATCCACAAACACTCAACTCAATCAATCCCAGTGGAGCAGGAAGATTATCTGTCATTATTGGATCAAGCGAATTACCATTTAACTCCCAGCCACAGTGTTGAGGAAGCGGGAGGTTTTGGATGGACACGTGTGACTTCTTCAACACCAGACATACAAAATGACTTCTAAAGATTTTATACTTTAGTGCATTACTAGTAGGAGGAAATTTTGTTGAATCCATTTGGTACTTTGAGAAAAGGAACTATCGTAGCTTTGCCAAGGTTGTCATCTCTTCGGTCATTTTTTATCCCCATATGTGTTGACAACGAAACGCTCTATTTGTTCAAGGGTGGATAGATTTGGCATCGATACAGAGTTTTCTAAACGTGAAAAATCCTGAAGGATATCGCTGTCTGCTTTCACGAAAGATGTGCACCATGTCGTTTTCGTTTTTCTAGAAAAGCGTCCGATCTGGTCGCAACCTGTGAACACATGGAAACCCAATATAGCAGCTGATCGCTCTTCACCTAGAGCTTCGAGTGGCATGACACAAAGTTCTGGTGTTACGTTGTTTTCTTGAAATTTGAATCCTTTTCCACTGCTGCGAATTATTTCTAAGAGTTCATGAGAATCCTCTGTGTTATCAGACCAGTACCATGAAACTCCTTCTTTCCATCAGGTGTGTCATTTTTAAAATCGATGTTGTCAAGTGCAAAATGGATGGGTTGTCCAGCTTTTATGTTTGGTGGCAAATATATCCTATTGTTATGTTCAGCTTTTGTCAATACTTGATTTCCAATATCATTCTCTATTTTCATAACTTTATCATAAGGGATAGTGAGTCCGAGGTCTGCTAAACAATTGATAAGTTTTTTCGTTTCTTGTCTCCTTTTTCAAATGTAATGCTAAACCAACTGAAAATGGTGTCTCTGCGATTTCTCTAAATTCCTTAGATGGTTTGTTAGAGACCTGTCTGTTAGTTTTCGTTGATTTGATAATAATTTGTGATACGTTATCAACTTTGTTGTCAATTGATTGCTTCTTCTTCAACTTAGCATCA
This sequence comes from Hydractinia echinata, assembly GCA_030067915.1. Lineage (NCBI taxonomy): Eukaryota > Metazoa > Cnidaria > Hydrozoa > Anthoathecata > Hydractiniidae > Hydractinia > Hydractinia echinata. The sequence continues at coordinate 1,645,035 of JASGCC010000030.1, forward strand.
GTAATTTTTTTAAGACCTACTAAAATCCAACGAATCAGTGAGAATAATGAGGTAGGCAACTCAAATCCTGTGAGTGATTTCCAAGGAAAGGTGATAGACGAACATTCGAACATTCCAGAAAAATTGCCAGTGAACTTCCAATTTTTCTGTTGCAATATGTCTCGTCGCACCAGTTTTGCAGCCTTGTAAATGATGTCATATTCGTCTGGAATGTTTAAATGTTCGTCTATCACCTTTCCTTGGAAATCACTCGTGAAAACTCTTTCTGAAAGGCGTCGTGAAGGTGGTCTTGAGAACACTGCTCCAGAAACATTCTCTGATATAGTCTTTTCAAGTAGCGCTTATAATTTACTTCCTTGTCTTTTTATTCAAGCAAGTTATTATATGATGCATTGATATCGTTCATATCTAACACAACATTTTCATCAAAAAGAAAGGATTTTATCATATATATTATTTCAATATCTGCAATCACTCGTTTCACGTCTTCTAACTCTTGTACTTCTGCAAGTTCTACGTTTGATTTTGCTACTTGGCGTTGAATAGTCACCCAACATTTAAGGTGATACCGAACATCGTTGGCTACTGCGTCGCATGCATTTGGTATAATGTTTATTCGAATCAAAAATCGAGGATCCTGAAGTTGTTCAGCTACCTGAAGCATACGCTTGCCAATTCCATCAATTTGAGCTTGATATAATTTATCCCCGTCTTTTTGACAAATAATACAAAGACTTTTGTCGTAAGCTTTAGTATTTGACCGGAGTGTCCTTTTTTCTTCGATAACATCTTCAATACACACTTCATTATTGTTTTCTTTATCATCACTATTCAATGATATCTTCTGACATCTTTCTTTCAATCTCTGAATCATATTAATGTTCGTTACATCTTTGTAGCATTGTGAAAGGTATTGACACTCAAATTGTAACAATTCTTCAGCTGTAACATGTTCCAGCATCTGATAGCAGTCTGTAATCATAACATCTTTGTAAGTGTATCTTTCTTTTACAGCTGTAAGTAATTTTAGAAGACCATCCAAGCGAAGAGATTTGACCAGCTAAGAAAAGAGTCGTGCGAAATTGGTGAAAATATCCATTGAAAGCATTCAGGTGAAACAAAAAAAAAGAAAGGAAAAAGCTATCACTTTCACTAACCTTATATTTCCGAACATCTTTCTGGCAAATGATGCATTTACTGAATATTATTTCAAATTTCTTTCCTTTGCAAATACTTTCACTCTCCATTTCTACTAATCACTCCTTTTTCTTTCTTACTATATGTATACCCTGTTTGAGATAAACTATAAATTTACTATAACAACACAACACTTTCAAAGCAAGCAGTCGAATGTTATCTATGAATTCAAACAGTCGAATATTACACAGTATATATGAAATCGAACAATGGAATGTTATCAATGAAATTAAACTGTCCAATGTTATATCTGTGAAACTAAACAATTAAATATAGTCTTGGAATGAATCAATTCTATTCTATAAACTATAGTGGATACAAAATGCCTAATAAAATTGGCGTCCTGTTTCCCGGAACAAAAAACCCATTGAATCCACACCTCGGTCTGTAAATTATTGGTCTGTGAATTATCCCCTGCAGTGATTTGAACAATAAATTTCAAATAAACAGAAAGATACTAAGGCGAACTAACACCTTGCCAAAATTCAGCACAAAAAGAGCACAAATGACCAAGTTATAGTCATTTTTAAGCTGGGTCAGTAAATTCACGGTCTGTATTTTATACAAACTTTAAATGTTAATATCTCTCGAACGATACATTTTCAGCATATGGTTTTTACATTTTTATTGCCCCCTTGATCTCCTCTTTCCAACCATATATAATATAACATATAATTTTAAAATTATTTTTTTGCTGACCGTGAAAGTGACTTTGGCACCCATTTTTTTTTGCTTATTTCTGACCTAAGGAACAACTTCAGATAAAAAAATCACTTTTAACACGCATGTGCACACGAAGGACACAGCAGCCCTCACTAATCAGCTGAAGATCAGCATGACTTTCAAGCAAAACTAGATTCCTTACAGTACAAATGGAATGAGCTTGCACCAGGGTTTTTTGATTGGTTTAGTACTCGAAGAGCAAAAGATTTTGTGGATCATGTGATACTTTCTGCCCGTGAAGGTTCTGGTAACGATGACTTGTTCTATAAGAACGCAATAGAATCTCTACACTCTGTTTTAAAATCGGAGACATCTGGTAAAAAATGGATATAGTGGCATTGGTAAGTTAAATCAAACGCATGATAGAGCGGCAAGAAACCGAAGAAATCAGAGCCATATATCAAATGGGAAAGTACCGTCTTAGCAAAGAGTATAGGCAGTTTCAGGTTATATTTCTTGCTAATTTATCACTGAAATCTTCAAATGCCTGGAGTAAATAAGGGTATGTCATGGACAGAAATATTTCTAAACTTAAAATCTAATATTTTTCAACAATTTGACTTTTCAAATCAGGTTTTGTTGGTATTTCAGTGTCATTTTTTGTGATCGTTTGTTGCATTTTTCAGGTCGGTATTACTAAACTATGGAACTACCCAAAACCAGCCATAACCACCCAAAATCAGCCATAATCAGCCATAACCAGCCATAATCACCCATAACCAGCCATAACCACCCAAAAATCAGACACAATAAATAACCCGACAAACAATCATTTTGAGCATGGATCTCTCACGATATTATTAATTTTGCTGATACACTATGTACAAGATGCTTTACGGTCAGCAACCTCGTTCCTGGGGCGACCCTGCTTTTTTGACATTCTCATGTTGGAAGACAGAAGGCTCGGTGTACAAGGTTGCATAAAAAGCTAATATATAATAATAAAGCTTTTTCTTGTCTTAGGAGCTGCCTTAAATAGAAAGAACAGACGGACACACCAAATTCGCCGATAGGAGAAGAGGCTTCGCCGATAGGAGAAGAGGCTCTGAGCACGAGATTGCGTTTTTGAAGATAGATAAAACAGGGGTGCAAACTTGGTTCAGACAAGGTGTCATTTTTACGAGGAGACTGGAAAAAGGCTGTGTTCGAGGTTGGGCCAAGGTCAAATCGTTCTCGTCAAACTCGCACGTCAATTCTTACTCTGTTATTGAAATGTTTTTTTTAATTTTCTATAATACTGAACTATGGGAACGAAAATGAATGTACAAATCGAGAAAGGAAAGACATATATTAAATATAAACTCGTTCTCTACAACTTTTTCAAAAGTTCTATAGAACAATATATGAGCAATTCTAACAAAACAAAGAAGACTACATTCGGCATGTACTTTGACAATTCGTCGGGCAATGATGGCGATACAATATTTATTAAGTGAAGCGTAAACCTAATGATTTTAGGAAGCTTCGCTCATCTCCAGTCAAACATTTCTGAGTATCTTCAGTTACATCCACATTTTGGTAAGAGAAGTTGTCAAAATACGATTTTAAACAATCTTCTAAAAAGTGCACATATACCGGACCTTCACGCGTTTGCAAGTTACCCTGCTTGTCAGTGAATTTAACAACACCAGTCGATTTAACAATCAAATAATCGTTTGCTGTGATTTTCGATGAACAACTTGGAGCAACACATCTATTGAGAAAATTAACATTATAACTTTGAGTATTGGTACGACTTTCGCTCTTTTATATTTCTGATATTTTACAACTTCGACTCCAGAACATTCATACGATTTCATCAAAATATTCAACAATTTCAAAAACCGAAGTATAACTATTTGAATTAGCGATGAAATTTAACTGGCATATTACATTTTGAAGCAAACTCGTCCCCAACGCTTCTTAGGTTTAATTTTCCGTTCCAGGGAAAAAACCTAAGAAGCGCTGGTGACGAGTTTGCTTTTGAAGATAAAAAATATACCTGGACACCATTTTATGCATAGACTTTAAACGTAGCATCATACACTTCCCTTCTGTTTTCCTTTTAGGATCGATCCTGCTAAGATCCATTGGTTTGGCTTTATGACATTCGTAGTCTCCACCTTTCTTTTTTTTCACAACGAGTGGTGTGACAGGTGCTTGGAATGAAGCGTCGATTCTGTTTTCCACTATTGATGCGTCAGTTGACTTTCGTTTTCAGGTGAATTGACCTGTTTTTTTGCCAACATCAAGAGGTTTCTTATACATTGTTGATAATGATGGAGAAAACTCACGCAGTCTAGAAACATGCTCTCGCCTGCTTTGTTCATCCAGACTATGCCAAGCTGTAGGATTGATCTAAGATAAGAGTCGTACATCAATATTCATGAAAGCAGCGCTTTTACTCTCTGTTGGGAATCTTTTCAATTCTAATATGTATCAAGACGTCTTGTTGATGCTCATTACAACAGACAGAAAATACATTTGCTTACCTGAAAGTGTTTGTAATTGCTAGCAAGACGATATTTACCAGATTGATAAATAGCTCTAACTTCTTCGGTCCGTTGCCTTTTGATGATAGCATTAGCACTTGAAATTATATCGACAATACTTAGCTTTTTGTTTCCACACTCAACTTTCAACAGTGAATGCAATGATTTGATAGCGTTGTTGTAAAAAAGATCATCTATTCCGGCACCTTCTCTTGCTGAATCAATAACAGATTCAATAAATTGTTTGGCCCGTGTTCTGGAAAACCAGTCATAAAATGTTGGTGCCAAATCGTCCAGTTATCTCGTAGTGACTCCAATTTGGCTTTGAAATCTTCGTCCCGTAGATATCAGCGATAATTTTTCTTTGTCCCCTCGCATTAATTTTAGTTAACTTCTTCTTATCACGATCTGACATATGTTTAACGCACAAAAGACTCTTCAACTTGGCAAGATTGATTTGAACCCTTGAAACAATGCCTTTTCTAAATCTGTTCCAAGATATGATAGACCATGTAAATTGTTATTAGCGACGATCAATGCACTAGCAAATTGAGAGAAGGTTTCAGCACTTTTTTCATGTGAAGCAGTATTGGACCGAAGAACCATGGATGTTCACCTTTATCATTTACCAATCTCAAATTCTGATAAGCAATGTCTGTGAACCACATGTCGCATACATTGAAAGTGGTGTCCATTACAAAAACCTTTTTTTCTCGCACACAAAAAAGCGCCATGTCATATAGTTGCTCCTGGTCGAAAGCAGTAACCAGATACTCATTGGGAGTGAATACCAAATTTTGAATGAAGCTGGTTTCGTTATTTCTCATCTCAGCAACAACTTTCAGAAGCTCGTCATGTGGCATGTCTTCATCTGTCTCCTTGCTGTTGTCGATGTTTGTAACGCGTTGTTGAATGTTGTACACCTAAATTTGATTATAGCTGATAAACTCTTAACAATCACATGGTATATTTTCTGTGCGGATATTAGGAAGCGCGCTGGCTCGAAAGTGTACTCGGAGTCGAGGCTATATTCATCACGCAAACAATTTGAAAAATCAAGAAACTGAACATGGCTTTTCAAACCTTCTTAACTAAAAAATAAAAATAAAATTTTTGGCTTGGCCGTGTGAAAAACATACTTGTTTCGGATTGCGTGGCTGTGTTGATGACGAGATGCAATTAAACGGACCACCAGATTCCTCAATGGCGTTGTCATAAACGATTTGTGCTCTTTCACCATTCTTCACTTTTTCTTCCATTTTTAATAGAACATTCTTTTCGGTTCTCAAATAAGGCGTAGATCTTGAATTTTCTTTCTTTGAGTTTCCATGACATGATATCTGAAAATCTGGATCGGTAACTTCGTTCTCAGTCCATTCATTGATAACTAAACAAAACTTCAAAAAGCAGCCAGTTTCGATACTTTTCACCCTGCAAACAGTATTGGAAAACCCTTTTTGTGTATTGTGAACACGATAACCACGAATCAATGCGAAAATCTTTTGCTTGTCTACACATTCATCGACATATTTACTTCCGATTCTACGTTTTATAAACCAGCTTTCATTTTTCAAATGAGCCTTCTTACATTCAATACCATTATAGTAAACGTAGCTGCATGGAGAACCTTTATATTTGTAGGCTCCATTATCGTCTGCTAAGATTTGATCCAAGGTAAATCTGCTGTTATCAACAAGGTAAACTCCTGACGTAACAACACCTGAAGAAAAAATATATATCGTTTTTTGCATGAAAGACATTTTTTAGGACTTGAGAATAAATAACGAAATAAAATAATCTGTTACCTTTTGGTGGACTAGCATTTGCATCGAAGAATAGACTTTCGTCAGGTGTGTCTGCAAACAGCTTATCAAATATATACTCAGCACTTGTTGTAGCATTTATTGTTATCTGAGGAAAAATAACCAAATAATAACATTATAATAGTAATAGTAAACTATTGTATTATAAAGTATTGCAAGATTAATAAAGCGATAAAAAACAAACTTTTTTGTTCTTTTTTGGGATAAGAAAAGCAGAGGTGGACGGTGTTTGTGTATCTGTAAAAAAATTGAAAGAAAATACAGAAGTATCCCCCAACCCCACCCCTTTGCGGCCCTGGAATCGATGTTGCATAATAACATACTTATTGTTTCAGTGGATTTATTTCACTCATGCAAATACGAAGTTATTCCTGACAAAATGTGCACAATATAATATTTACCTGCGCGTTACCAACGTCATCACCCAGCATCTGTACAATCTGACAATGGCGGAGATACCAGTGGGTTCTGATAGCAGTCCGGCTAGAAAATCAACATTCATGATTGAAAAAACAACAACAGAAACAGTGAATCAAAATATATTGTACTTACTGTCGCAAAAACTTGTTCATGATCATTTGAACTCGTGTTTGGATCGTCCATGTTGAGATATAAATATCTCAACATGGACGATCTTACTATCGAAGCCAAAGAAACGTCGTAGTAATTGGTCTAACAATTTCTTCCGACAACATGCAAATAACCCCCCTAACTTTATCCAAGAAACAGCCATGTATCATGTCAATTTCTCCTCTCCATAAAATTGATGATGTAAAAAAAATGTACTCACATAAAAATTATTCGCATATTCCATGAAAATGTTTAACACAGGCACTGGGTAATTTTCGTAATCGGGCACTATATCCACAGCTTCTGATATGATGGAGGTGTCATAATCATATATTATGCATTCTGGAGCAACAATATTGTATCTTCTTGCGGTGCTCCAAAGTTCATTTTTGTCGCAAGAAGAGTACACGATGAACGAATTTTTGATGTGACTGACATCAAGAATCATATCCAATTCTTCAGATATGTATTTCCCTAACGGTCCAAATGGTAAACGTGTGAACCGAAAAGAGAATGGATATCATCATGCTGCGATAAGATTTCTTATTAGAAACGAAATAAATAGATAGACCGCCGATTAATTCCAGCCTAAAAAGGGGGCTAGCCAACGCGCCCCTCTACCCGTGAAGTGGTCATAAACAACCTAGTACATATCATTCATCGGTGTTTGTGAAATTATGGTAACCCAAACAACAACAAAACGAACTTAAAAAAAGATGGAAGAAAATGCAGCTGAAACCCTTGATTATTCTTACCTTTTCTTCGTCTAGTAAGTTGGATAACATATCGAATTCTCCATTCACTTTGACCATGTTTGCTTCAACGAGATTGCAAATTTCGAAAACAGAACACAGACACAGAAAACAGACACACGCGATTTAGTCAGGTAGCTGAGAGCATAAATAAATGGAAAACTATGCAATACTTTAGGACAATTTCTAACCTACATAAAATCAAACTATAGATAAAAATAAACAAAAAATCTTTACCGGACACAATAAGTTTATTTCATTCGACAAATATCATTCAAATAATAAATAATTCTTACAAACTTTTTACACTACTTTAAGACGCCATTATTTAACGCATTTCGAATTTCGATATCGAACACACGTATTCCAATGTAAAAATATTCAGGGGGTGTATACTTCTCAAAAGTAATTGATTTTAAACAAAAATTAAAACCAAAATATGCCAATACGTAAAAATTATTTATTTCTTTCATATAAATTATCAAATAGTTTCAAATTTTAGATAAAAATCATTAAAAAACTGTCTATGTATTTAAAAGAAAAAGGGACCCCCCCCCCCCCGTCCTACCTGTACATTACGAAAAAAGCGTAACTTAAGCGGAAAAAGTAGTCTTTCCGGGAATAGTTTGAAATGTAGATGAGTATTAAACATGTCTCGCAAACTGCTATTAACGCCAAAGAAAAAAAGTAAAAATAATAGTGATAATTGTATAATTCATATCGAAAGATACAGCAACATCCTTCCTTTAAGAAGCTTCACTGATATTTCGATAAGAAACGTTGAACGCGCAAGGTATTTTTTCTACTTATTTTTTACTTAGCTTTTGATAAGGCCCTCTACATAACTTTTTGCATTATAGTCGCATACGAGAAGATGAAAAAGTCACCGAGCTGTTGAACGATCCTAACAAATCTATTTCTTCGTTTAAATTCCACCAAAAATGTTATGATCAATACACGCACTCAAAGACGTTGGGTCGTCTTGAATTAAAACGAGAACAGAGCAGCCAAACCGACTCTGATGAAGAAAAAGAAGATAAAATAACACCAAAGAGAGCCTCAGCAAGAAAGAGAAATCGTTCAGGTGTGAACTTTTTTAGCGATGTGAATACATAACACCCATATGCTTCATAACACATACAACTTTACGGAAAAAACTATTTGTTCATATTTTTAGGAAAAATTATTGATGACAAAGAATGTTGTATCTGCTTTCGAAAAGAATCTAAAAAAGGGGGAGGTTATGAAGCTCTTGTAAAATGTACTACTGATGTTGCAGCAAATACTCTCAAGCAAAATGCGATTAACAAAAATGACATACCTCGATTATCAGCACATGTCTCGGGATTGGATACATCAAGCATTGTTGCCCAAGAGCTACACTACCATAGATCATGCTACAAAGAATATACAAGACCTTCACACAAGTTATGCCAAGCACAATTGAGAGATGCCGTCATCGAGTCGCTGCTTCAGTATATCAAGGATTCAGTGGTTAGAGATTGTGAAGTTATTGACACGGACAAGGTCATAGACTTTTATATAACACACGATAAAGAGCAATTAAAAAAGCCTGACAAAAGAACTGTGATAGAAATTGTTTTAAAAGAAATGGAAGACTCTGTTGGTTATTGGGCACCAAAATTTGGAAAATCTTTTTTCTACAACAAAAATATTGAGAAGGGAGAAATTATTGACGTGTTATTCAAGAAAATGGAGAAAATGAAAGAAAATTGTAAACCACCATCGTTAGAGGAACAAATCAGAAAAATTGGTGACGCTGTTAGAGATGAAATTTTGTCGATGCCTCTTTCATTCGAACAATGGCCACCCGACGAGGACAACCTCATCACAACGAAAACTGTTATACCGCCATTGCTTCAAAGTTTGCTAACTTACATCTTATCTAGTTCGCAGAGTTTATCGCGGATAGGAAAAAGAAAGAAAAAGAAAGAAATCGATAATAAATTCCATATGTCAAGATATCATTTATAACGTAACTAATGGACGGTATCGTTGTACAAAACATGTGTTGTTATCCTTATGTACTAAACGTAAAACGGGTTCCAAAGATATGATAAAATGGCTTAATCGTTTTGGTCATGGGATATCGTACGATGAGGTCAACCACGTAGAAACGTCTCTGGCTAATCATGCAGTTGCGATGCAAACACTTGCATCGTATTGTCCAACATCACTTCAGCCATCACAATTTGTAACATTTGTTTGGGATAATAATGACATAAATCCCGAGTCACTGTCAGGTATTTCTATGCATGTTACAAACGGCATAATAATCCAGCTTCAAACAGGAACCAATCATGTGAGCGAGTCTGAGCGTATTCCAAGAATAGATTACAGGGTAAGAAAAAGATCTTTCAAGCCTTTGCCAACTATCATGCCACGTTACACAGGTACAAAAAGAGCCGAGCCGCTTCATCTGAGAAATATAAACCTTGATACAAGAACAAAAATCGATGGAGATCCTAGTATGTCAAAAGCTTATGACTTTCTTTGGGTATTACTACGGCAAAGTTGCAACTCCATACCCAATTGGACTGGGTTTAATTACTTGACATATCCTGATAATGAGGAAAACGTTCATACTGTTACTTACCTACCAGCGATAAATTCCTCACCTACGAAAATGGAAACAGTTCTTGAATTACTTCTACAATCAAAGTGTAAAGCGGAGGCGCTTGGTCTTACAGAAACTGACGTCGTGCTGGATCAAGCTATCTACGCTAAAGCAACCGAAATTCTTATGAATCCCACTCATGCGGATTTGAAAAGGTTTATTGTTTTGAGAATGGGCGGTTTCCATACGTCGTGCACATTCCTGGCATTGATTGGAAAACGATTTGCTGATGCAGGACTTCGTGATTGGATCATCGAGGCTGACATACTTGGTAATTTTATATCTCATAAGTAAGACGCAGTTTGTTATATGTATTTTATATGATATTTATGATTTATATTATATGAGAATGATACCTTGGTGTTTTGCATATGACCGACCCCATTATTCCAGATTTCTCACACTATACTGGGCGGAAATGATGCAGTTACCCACTACACACCCCCAAATTCACGAACAATTCATGAAGATTTTGTTTAGTACTTATTGTTTCGTATTCGTTATTCATGTTGGTTATTAGGTGTAGCTAGAGCATCATCGGAAATGCTATTTGTTTGTTTATTTTTTTGCTTTTTTTTATTTTTTCATTTTTATCATTTTCTCATATTTAGGGCAGGTAATTTTGCTGTCAAAAGGTCACCTGGGAAGTTCCACAAAATTCCATCTGACCAAGCCATTGAACAAACGATTAATAGAGAACAAAAATGCGGAGGTGGTATAATTGGGTTTAGCACATCGGAAGGGACTGTGCAAAGGTGGGTTCTTACGAGTCACACCTTATCAAAATGTATTGCAACAATGGAAAAACGTCTTAACGTTAATGTCCGGCCACAGAAACCCAAAGATCTTGATAAAAGTAGACGTGATTTTGACAATAAATCTGTTGAGAGAGCATATGATGTCATGTGCAACTGGGGCAACCCGTTTCTTTGTCGTGATAGTCTTGTAAACTTGTGTTCAGGGCAGGAAGCAACAATGGAAATGCAAAACGATCTTTTAAATGCAGAAATGATTGGCAACACTGCTTTTAAACAGTTTTACACAGAACGCGTTAAAAATTCTCAAAATGCCTTTTACAATCCCATTAAAAAAGCATCGTTAAAGACATTCGGTTATCTGTGTGCCAAAAAGAAAGTTAAAGTAAAAGACAAATCTATTACTATTGCAGCAGAGAGATCCTTGTTTGGTCGGTTGTTAGCCATAGCTAGAAATCGAGACGGATTGTCATTAAAGGAAATATTATGCTACTCTCTGAGTCCAATACCATGGGCTTTAGGATTGCCTGATGGTGGTCTAGTAAAAACCGTGAAATCTAAGCTTTTAGGTAAGACAAATTATTCGTATAGTGGTTTACTCAAAATTTTTACTTAGCCTAAAATTGTTCGCTTTAACTTTTTACAGAAGCTCTAGAATCACACGTTTCAGATTCTATTTGTGACACCCCCTCGGATGCAGCACATATATTCGATGGCATGGTGTTGTTGCAGCAGCTGGAAAACGTTAAGCTGGCTACATTTGGAGATGTATCCGAATTTATTCTTAAACGAATAATGCTTCGTTCATCGGTTGTGTATTTTGTTACAGACCAATATAAAACAGAGTCAATAAAATCTTACGAGAGAAAAAGAAGAGAAGATAAAGGAATTGTACGTATTAAAATTGACAGAAGAGGACAGTTAAAACCAAAACAGTGGTCTAAATATCTTCGAGATGGAAGTAATAAATTAGGGTTGGTTGATTTTTTACTGAAAGATTGGAAGGATTCGTGGAGATTCGCAGAGTTACTGTCAGGAAAATGCCTTTACGTAAACGTTGGATCTTGCTTTTATAAGTTGCAATGTCAAGCAGGCGGTCAGGTAAGTACACCCATTTATTGTATGTATGAACTATATCAAAAATGTTTGATGCATGTAATTACCATCTTTCACATTTCAGGTGACGTGCGACGAAGAAACTTCACTATCTACAGATCAAGAGGAAGCCGACACAAAGGTCTTTTTATGTGCCAAGCATGCTCAATTAGAAAATTATTCATCAGTCTTGATCCACACTGTCGATAGTGATATACCGATTTATGCGCTGTATTTCGAGAATCAGCTGCGGCTAAAGATACTTGTAGAAATTGAAGTACGTGAGAAAAAATGAGTGCTTGATATTTCATCTATGCGTAGCGAAATTGGCGAGGGTTGTTGCCTAACACTCCCTGCTATCCATTGTTTCACAGGAAACGACTACACTAGCGCTTTCCACGGAATTGGTAAAAAAAAATCGTTCCAACTGCTGAAAAATAACGAAGAGTACCAACGGACATTTCAGTTGCTGGGTGATTCTTTCACATTTGATGCGTCACTGTTTCCAATGCTGGAAAAATTTGTATGTCAATTATACGGTCTTAAGTCCCATAATACCGACGAAGCTCGATTTGAAAAGTTCTGCGCCAAAGATATAGCGCCAGAACCTGAAAGATTACCTCCGACTAGAGACGCTCTATTGTGTCACTGCAAACGTGTTTCGTACGTTACGGCGATAATTAAGAGATCTCTCGACGCCACTGCGTCAATTCCCAACGCAACCGGGTATGGTTGGATCCTTCAAGATGGTATTTTGGAATTTGAATGGATGATTCGTCCTCCAGCACCAGAAGGAGTTCTGCAACTTATATCTTGCAACTGTAAAAAATCAAAGTGCAAAACAAGAATTTGTATTTGCAAATCGCATAGTTTAAACTGCACCGACTTGTGTCATTGCGTTGATTGTGATAACATTGACGTAAATTATGAAGAAAGTTCTGCTTCTTCTGACGAAGGATCCGATTCTTTCTAAATAAAATTAATTTTAGCCATGTAATTATTTCTTGTCTGTAGGTATAGTAGTGCTTTAGGTTTTTGTACGGCGTAACATTGTTAAAACATGTGACGTCATTAACTAAGCTTTACAGGGTGTTTGTTCGTTTTGTGTAGCGAATTACCATTCACTGTTTTTTTAACTTTTGCTCTCCAACACAAAATCTATCGTTTCATGTACTACTTGAAAAATAAAATTGATGATTTTCATTTATTTTCCTATTGTGTGACGTCATCATAATAATAATCATGTATTTGGTTCCATTATTTACAAATGGTTCTTCTCCATAAAAAAAAAAGAGAAAAGGTTATCATCATCATTATAAATAAAAGTCTCAATAGGCCACAATAAATATAATTTTCAATGCCGGTAACTTTTTTCAACATCACACGTCCATAGTCGTCACGTTAAACAGCATTTCACATTGTCCTAAAGTTTTCCAGTAAATTGATGCTCTCAGCTACCTGACTAATTGAGGACAGTCTGTTACAGCAGAACAATCAAAACTACTGTAAGGATTTTTACTGACAAGGATTTGTATATTGTCACACAAGAATATCGTACAAGATCCAAGACGCTAAAACAAGATACAAAAAACAACTATAACTAAAATATACACCTGGCAAGAGAAAAGTAAACTAACATTAACAGACCAAAGTGCCAGAAACAAAAATGCCATGATAAAGTTTAAAGTACAGTGACAATACAAAAACATTAATAAATAAACTCTTACTAAAACACTGTCCAAAAAACACTTCCACGAACACAACCTACTCCACCAAGGACATACACAAACTGGACAGCATAGAAAAACTAACACAGCAAGACCCACAAAATGTAACATAAAAACTACATAATAGGACTTCACAATACATAATACATATAACACCTAAGGGAATACTATCAATACATATAATAGAACAATAGAATACTAACAATACATATAATAGAACAATAGAAATACACACTTAACATACAGAAACAGATTAACTAACAATAAATCCCTAAAGTAATTAAATAGGTTACAGAACATTAACAACATCAACTATATAACAATAAATAAATAAACTGTGCTGTCATGTGTAACATAAATTAGAAATAATACTTTACAAGAACATAAAATGGTAGCCTCAGGTTCCTGTGTAGGATATGAGGCCTACTCATATTCAATGCAGGAACATCTGGCTCCCCTCAAGATCAACGATCTTGAAATAATCATACATCTAAAATACAATGTACAAAAGTCGGCTCCTTGGCTGGGATTCGACATAAATCTAATCAATTTAATTTTCCTCGTTTGCCTCTAACAGATGTACCAGTTTGTGAATCGGTCGATCGAGAACTTGATTTGTTGACGTACGTATCGTCACGCTTCTAACCATTCCACATTCGTCTTTTTTGATTTTGGTAACACGTGCCATTCGCCAATCGTTTAGAATGGATTCTTCTTTCATTAAAACAATGTCATCGACTTTCAGATTTCGTTGTGGAGATTGCCACTTATTACGTTTCTGCAAAGATTGAAGATACTCATTTTTCCATCGTGACCAAAACTCATTCATCATGTGTTGAATGCGACGTCATCTTTTTTGGCTGTACAAATCTGCTCGTTCAAAGCTTCCAGGAGGTGCCATAACAATCTTTGATTTCATCGTCAGTAGATGGTTAGGGGTGATTGGTGCTAAACTATCACTATCACTGAGATGGTCTACAGTTAAAGCTCGAGAATTGATCACAGCTTCAACCTCTGTCAACAATGTTCTAAACGACTCATCATTTAAACTTCTACCATGGGTATTCAGAGGAGAAGCTAAGATTGCACGGGCAGAACGTATCTGTCGTTCCCAAATACCACCCATATGACTAGCTGTAGGAGTGTTAAACGTCCATTCTAGCCAATCTGTACCTTTCATGAGTAAGAACTGTCTGACTTTATCCTGATCCATTTCCTCAATAGCCTTTGTTAGCTCATTGTTTGCACCAATGAAATTAGTACCATTGTCTGATCTCATCTGTCTTACTTCACCACGTCGACTAATAAATCTACGTAGAGCCAGAATAAAATGAACAGCTCTGCTTGATATACAAGTAAATAATGCCACATATTTCTTCATCTCTTTGCGACCTTCCTTTATCCAAAATGGACCAAACATGTCTACAGCAGAATAGGTAAACAGAGGAGCTTCCTCCATTTTGTCTGGAAGAAGCGGTGCCATCTGTTGCTCACCAACTTTACCTCTGAGCCGACGACATGTGACACATTTCAAAATTACATGACGTACTCTTGAATTACCACTAATAATGAAGAAACCACGTTGCCGCAACTCGTTGAGGGTGATACCACGACCAGAATGCTCCACATTTTTATGACACCATCTTATAATCATTTCAGATACTTGACTCCTTTTGGGTAAAACAATTGGATGCTTAACATCCCTCTCAAGGTCTGATTTGGCTAATCTACCTCCAACTCGAATGGGTCCAGCTTCATCAATGAAAGGATTGAGCTTGTACAAACAACTGTTTTTCTTCACAAGTTTGGTCTTATTCACCTCAATTGATGTCGTTGTTTCAAGTTTTTCAAGTTCTTCACCAAATGAATCTGCCTGAACTAATTTGATGATGGCTACTTCAGCTTTGCATAAGAGATCAACATCAATATTTTTTCTTTTATGTCTCCATCGAAGAATAGTTGCTACAATGTGTTTCAAGCGGCACCAATCTGATGATTGTTGTAACAATATGCTAAGGAAGCTTTGCTCACTTGCTTTCACAACATTCACTTTCACTTTCTTATTGTTCTTCACTTCCGGATCATCTTCACTGACTGTATACTGTGATCCATCTGTCATTTCATTTGGAGACTGCCATAGAAATTCAGGTCCCTGAAACCAGCAAGAATTTTTGATAAAATCCTTCACGTCTTGACCTCTTGATGCATAATCTGCGGGGTAGTCTTTCGTAGCAACATACCTCCATTGTTCGACTTCAGAACCTTCGTGTATTGCTTGGATTCGATTGGCAACGAACATGCGGAATTTTTTAGACTGGTTCTTGATATATCCCAAAGCTACCTGGCTATCTGTCCAAAATGTTTCTTGAAAAGATAACGGCAGGTCAATTTCCTTCCTCAGAAGACTTGCTACTTTTACTGATGTAGTTGCAGCTGTCAATTCAAGCCTGGGAATCGTGACTGGTTTAATGGGAGTCACTCTTGATTTTCCCATCAGGAAGCTGCAGTGAACTTGACCTTCATTGTTGACTAATCTGAGATAACTGACTTGTCCGTAACCATTGATGCTAGCATCCGAGAAGTGATGAATTGTAGCATCTGATACATCACCAAAATTTTGAGGTTTGTAGCATCGTGGAACTATGATCTTCTCAAGCATTGGTAATGATCTTCTTTCGTTCCCACATTGATCTTTGTTCGGGTGTTATGCCATCATCCCAACCCTTTTTATCGTTGCAAAGTTGTTGTAACAATCGTTTTCCAAGTAGAAGAAATGGAGCGCCAAATCCAAGTGGATCGTACACGGAACTTATGGATGCTAAGATACCTCTTCTGGTCAAAGGATTGTCCTTCAAGATGATTCGAAAGCTGAAGGTGTCATTTTCTACACACCAACATACGCCAAGAGCTCTTTCCATTGGCAGTGGCTCTACTGTTAGATCAATATTCTTGATACCTTTTGATTTCTCATCTTCTTTAATGGATTGCAGTACTTCTCTTGAGCTTGAAATGAACTTTGTTAGCTTAAAACCACCTGCTGCACACATTCCTTTGACATCAAACAGCAATTTGCATGCAGAGTCAACTGTACCTTTTGACTTAAGCATGTCATCCACATAGAAACTTTTACACAAAGTCAAGGCTGCATCATAACCATAGATGTCAACGTTGTCTAAGGATGTTCTTCTCAAAGCAAAGTTAGCAGTACTTGGAGAATGTGTACCACCAAATATATGAACGCACATATGAAAATCTTCCAAACTTCCTTGCAAGTCACCATCATCCCACCAAACAAATCTCAGAAGATCTCTTTGTTCTTGAGGCACACGTACTTGATAAAACATACTTTCAATGTCACCAACTATTGGAATATACTCTTCACGAAATCTTGTGAGTACACCGACAATTTGATTTGTTAAATCTGGTCCTTGCAGAAGTTGAGAGTTCGTTGAAATTCCCTGATAGGTTGCACTACAATCGAAGACAACACGAATCTTATCCGGCTTCTTAGGATGGTAAACTCCGTGGTGGGGTATGTACCAAACTTTCCCTTCATTCAGCACAGAATTTGTGGTTTTTCTGGCATAACCTTTGCTGATAATGGATGACATAAAATCCTTGTAATCTTCATTCATTTTAGGGTTTTTCTCCAACTTCCTCTTCAAACACAGTGCACTTTAAACAGCTTGTTTCCTGTTATTTGGAAACAGTATTTCTGGATCTCTCAAAGGTAGTGGTAGTTGATAATGACCATCAATGAATCTAACTTCTCTTTCCATTAATTCCATAAAACGTTTATCTTCCTGTGACATCTTCTCTGCATCTTGAAAGGAAGTAGGTTGATTCTCACTGAAATCTTGATTGAACATTGCTAACATCATTTCCTTTGTCGTGTTGTCTTTTAGCTGACTTTGAATACCAAAATGCACTGGTTTGTTACCATTCCTTTCCACTGCAATAAAATTGCATCTTTGTCTGTGAACTAGAGATGAGTTGCTCGAGATTGGTCCTGTAACACACCAACCAAGGAGTGAACGATAAGCATATGGTCCACCACTTTGACTAGGAATAATTTCTAGCGGTTCCAATACTCGAGGGCAGTTTCCACCAATTAAGATACCAATCTCTATGTTATCGTCATCACGGGGTAAGAATCTATGGATCTCATTCAAATACTTCCAACCTTTAACTCTGCTAGGTGTTGGAATCTCATCTTTATCAACAGGTAGTTCAACTCTACTGTATGTTTTGGGAAGCTTTATTTTCACTGATGGACCAACAGCTGCACTAACCACAAGATTATCTACTGCTTGACAATTATCTGTCTCTTCACCTGTCATGGTTTTTATCGACACTGAAGCTGGAACACATGGTGGCTGCAATTTATGAAGCAAATCATTATGAATAAATGTGCCTTGGCTTCCATTATCAAGCAGTGCATTTGTGATGACTTCCACCGTACTAGCTGGATGTGTGATCTTTACGGGAACGATACTGAGACTTATGACTTCAGTCGTGAATTTGGTACATGTTGAAACAAAATTTTGTCTTGGAGGTGGATCTGTTCCATCCTTCCTACTATCATCTAATTGCTCTTTCTGCTGATCATTGTCCTTTTCATTCTCCCTTTGTTGACGTTGGTAACCATGAAACCCTATTGGGTGCTCATTTTGGCAGATTCCACATTTTCTTCTTTTTTTGCAATTCTTTGCAGAATGAGTTTTACTGGTAACTTCGTAACAACAAAAGCGTAACCTTTTTGCAAAAAGAAACTTCCTTCGTTCATTGACATGTAGCTTCAAATACTCGTCACATTTATCTAAATCATGGAACTTTCCACAACAAGGACATTTGATACCTTGGTACCAGTCATCATAGATTTGAATCTCCTTCTTCTTGATGGTGATACAGAGGTGTCTTCTAGTTTGGTGTCACCCAAGGCAGCTTTGGAATAATTTGGATCATTCACTATGGATGTCTCCTCCTCTACGTACTGTATGAAATCATCTAATCCTGCTTCATGAATTCCTTTCTTTCTAATTTTATGAGAGAGTCTGTTCCATCTTCCTTGTAAATATGGAGGCAGTTTGAGTTGTAAAATCTGAAGCAGTTCTGGGTTATCATAAGTCTGACTGCACTTGGTACTTTTCATAGTTGTTTTGAACTTCATAAGGAAAGTGTAGAATTTTCTAAATGCAGTTGCATCATAGGGTTTGATCTTTGGCCATGATTTTAATTCTTTCCTGTACTCAC
Source organism: Hydractinia echinata (assembly GCA_030067915.1). NCBI lineage: Eukaryota > Metazoa > Cnidaria > Hydrozoa > Anthoathecata > Hydractiniidae > Hydractinia > Hydractinia echinata. The sequence goes on from JASGCC010000030.1 coordinate 1,664,039, forward strand.
TGATTATTCTATACGGATCACCGTAATGTTTATCAAGTAACTTCCTTGCTTCTTTATAACATTCTTTTGCTGGTAAATAGATGCAACCTTTCACTAGATCTTTTGCCTCGCCTTCTAGATACTTCAATAACCGTGTGAGTCTTCCTTTAGGATCATCTATTTTTTCTTCTACAACTTCAATGAATGTGGAAATAAAGAATTGATAGTCTATTGGTTCTCCACTAAAGATTTCAATCTCAACCTCTGGTGCTTGAAGGTATCTAAGCAGTCGATTTAAATCACCTGACTGATTTGTTTCTTTCAGTGACACATTATCTTTATTTACTGACAAACTTGAATAGAAGTCTGCGTCATAAAGTTTGTCTTTTCTAACTAGAAATGGTTCTATATCTGATCGATGTGAATCAACATGAACTTGATGACGTTTAATGTATTCTCCGACATACTGTTCTTTGTCTATTTTCTCATTAAAATGTTCTGACAATAATTCGTTCTTATCTACAAGGCTACCTTCATATGCTTTGATTTTTGCTTGTGCCTTTGACATTTCAACATGAAGCTCTAATTCTTTACTTTCTTGCTCTAATATGTTCTTTTTAGTTAAATATTGAGCTTCCACTTCCAGTTCTGCTAGTCTGGCCTTCTCCATTGCCATTTGACTCTGAACACCTTTTGACTTTACTGAAGACTTGGAAGTCTTTTCACTGGATTTACTGGACTTTGAAGACAGCTTGCTAGAATGTTTGGAACCATGTACACGTTTTGGTTTCACATCTCTGGTACTGTTCTTCTCACTTTGATTCATTTGCTCATAAAGTCCTTTTTTAAGAACAAGCACTTTTCTGTCAATAGAGTCTGTACTATAGTCATCTTCACAGAACTGCAATAACATTTGGCACTTGGCATGTGCCTGAAGATACTTCTGAAATAATGTGTCCATAACTGCAAACTCATGATTTAGTTCTTCTTGTTGGCCATACTCTAAACAAATTTCTATCTTGGAAATTTGAAGTCTGATTTTCCTTTCAAACTGAGTCCTGGCACTTTTCTGCAACTCCAGTTCATATAGTCTACCTTTCTCTGTGAGACTTCTTGCTCGAACTGGTCTTCCATTAGTGGAGGACATACTAACTGTCTAGGTTGTGTGAAATTGTGTACTATAAGTTAGAAATAATACTTTACCAGAACATAAAATGGTAGCCTCAGGTTCCTGTGTAGGATATGAGGCCTACTCATATTCAATGCAGGAACACAGTCTGTTCTGCCCAGATTGCGAAAACGGCCTGTTTACAACCGGGACAGCCGGATTATGTACGCATGGTCCGATTATGTTTTTTTTGCACTGGTTATGTCGTGGTGACCGGATTATGAACGCTGATATAATCGCTGGCCAGGCAGGCTGTGATTGGCATTTTCTTCGAACTTTTGTGAATTAAACATTCTCTGGAAGATAGAACACCCCTAAAAACTAGACATGGCGAAAGAAAAAAGTCTCAACGTAATTCTTAGTATAAACTACTCTTGTAGTAAATTCATTTCAACATAATATACTTTGAAGTAACTAAATTTCACGGAACCTAAATTATTCTTTTTGCGGGAATTAAGTTTGGTGAAAGGTTATTAAACTTGCGAATCCCAAAATTTAGTATTTGCCACGAAATTTCGTTTCATTTGAGAACAACAACAACTTTGCCACCAGGGCTATTTGCTTGTCAGAAGTGATGACGAATGATATAAGTTCTATAAGTCTCGAATAATATTTGACTGTCATACATAAGCCGGCCTTCCCCGATTATGTTCGTTCTATAATAAGTGAGAAATAATATTGGACTGTCGTATATAAACTGGCCTGCCCTGATTATGTTCCTTTTATAAGTGCCAAATAATATTTTTTGAGTAATAAGCCGGCCTGTCCTGATTATGTTGCCCTGATTATGTATTTTCAGCCCTGTTCTTAACCGGGGCAAGCTGCCGTACTTAATCAGGGCAGCGTTTATTATCCGGGCAGAACAGCCACGTGCAGCGAGCAGCAGGGTTGCACATGGCATTCAAATTTTGGCTGGTTTAGGGTGATTATGGCTGATTATGGCTGATTTTGGGTGGTTATGGCTGGTTTTGGGTGATTATGGGTGATTTTGGGCAGTTCCATAGTTTAGTAATACCGCTAAAATTTACAGTAAAGACAGACCACAAGCCATTGGTTTTTTTCATTAACCACCAAGCATTTTCCACCCCGAATTGAATAATGGGTTATGAAATTGATGCCGTACAATTATATTGTTCAATACTATCCAGTCAAAATATGTGATGATAAAGAGTGCTGCAAAATTCAGAAAGGAAACCTCCTTTTGTTGGATCTCTATTGCCATTGCCCATGCATTTGTGGAAATATCTAGGACAGGGCAACTTTCCTCTCTTTGTGTGACAGTTTTGCTCAACCCCAAGCCACGGTCATTTAACGGAGAAAAAAAAGTGTGCGCATGCGCAATTATTTGTTGTCAGATTTTCTGCCAAAAGCGACCCATAATGGTCACCATGGTATGAAAAATTTCCTTAAAAACAAACGAGCCTCTGCGACTAAGATCATCTCTTGATGTTTTAGTCATAAAGTTTTAAGCGTTGGTGAAAAACGAAGATATTTGCCTTCCTAAGCATAGCCATGCTTTGAGACATGTATTTCCCAAAAGCTGATAACCTGTTTTACCAGATAAAACCAGTGGTTTAGCTGTCGGTTTTTTTCTGAGTGAAATTGGTCTTTAGAAAATCGGTAAATATCATTATTTTAATGAGAATTGTGCATTCAATAATATAAATATAAGCAATAAACCAGTGTTGGATGTGAAAAATGTTGCTTGTGGCTACTCCCCTACCCTTTCATATTCTTCCTTCTTTTTTTTAAAAAAAAAGTTTATTACGGGCGCAAGTTCCTAGCTAGCTAGATAATGTCAAATCAAATAGTGTATGTTGTACTTTGACAAATATGCTTTCTATTTAATGTATCTGAAGCTAGTATTCTTCCCTTGTTTTTACTACGAAAAATACAATCCTAGTTTCCTACAAGGGTTAGGGGTTGGTGGTTCTGCTAAAAATAATTTTCCATAGCGAAAGTTTGTTTGTTATGAAAAATCCTCATGCCAAAAGAAATTGAAAAAAAGCTAAGATTTTTTTAAAAAATGTGTATAAATAATAAAACAACAAGTAACACTGAACCAGAGAAGCTCTTTTGCTTCTATTTGTTCGTACCCTGGAAAATAATTTGACATTTCTGGCTAATTGAGGCTAAAGTTAAGTTTGTGGTGTCTGATGAGTCATGAAAAAAATGTATTATCTGACAAGGGAAATTATTCAATCAGATAATGCCAGAAAAAAATAGTTCCATCAGAAAAAGTCAGGGATTAGTCCAGTCGATGAAGCAAAATTTTAGTCAAAACCTGGAAAAAAATGATGCCAAGCTGAAATTTGGCACAAACCTTCCTTATAATATGAAGAATCACCAAAAAAAAAGCCCCATAAAATCTCCTTGTGGAAATCCGCCATTTTTAAAAATGGCGGAATTCTTCACGTCAAATTTTTCAAAATTTCATTTTTAGTCCAAATATAGGCATGTTTAGGCTCCTTAGAAAGATAATTTTATTCTTGTTTTTCACACAGATGTCACATTAGGAAACGGAGAAAACGATTTTTTTAATTTAGAGTTGTGTTGAATTTTGGGAAAACACACACAGAAAATAACAAAAATAACAAAATTCAAGTGATTTAATTTTTTTATTCCTGTACTATAACCATACATCAGTTACATGTCTCCTTCTTTCGCCTTCCATGAGTTTCTAAAATAACAATTAACAAGAATAATCAATTAATAGATTGAATTTTTACACAGAAGCGTAAAGAGCTGTGAAACGGCTGAATTCAATATAAAAAATTTAGTTGCTAAACAGTTCATGATAACATTTTACTTGTGGTGCAATTCAAATTGATAAAAAATATTTCTTGTGGTGCCATTTCAGGAACAGCTTATTGAAAAAAAACGGAGAATTTTTCTCATTTCCTGAAATAAAGCTTAGTTGATCAATACAGCAGGCTTGAAATTTCCTCTAAAAATAAAATTCTGATCTTTTAAATACACAAAACATAATAGCAAGAATAAAATTATCTTTCTAAGGAGCCCAAACATGCCTATATTTGGACTAAAAATGAAATTTTGAAAAATTTGACGTGAGGAATTCCGCCGATTATATACGGATGTGAATATCTAAAATATCCACATCCGTCATAGATTGGTTCAAGAACTTACAATTGGAGAAAAAATCAAGAAATCCCTTAACTTAGCAAAATCGTTAGTAGATATAAAAGATGACTTCATTGAAGTAATAAAACTTGCAAAAAATCACTTTTGTTCAACAAATGGGTAAAAAAGGGAAACACTGCGCGAAAATAAGTGTTGTCCGCCCTGGATTTTATCATGATTATATGAAGATTACCCCATGTAACCGTCAAGTATCCGGAGTTGTCAGAGTTGGACAACACTACAGGTTGTCTTATGTGGTCTAGCGGATTTCTGCACATTCTCCGACATGGAATTTGTCAGTGAAACTTCATGTTATCTGCGCCGACAACTTTAAAAACGTGATGTGGCTTATTCCGACAACGTGAAAAAAAAGTCATGTTTTCAAGCAGAATACATTAAAACATGAATTAACTTATTCAGACAACGTTAGAAACGCCATGTTTTAAGCTGGCAACATTAAAAACATCAAGTTACACATTCAGAAAACGTTAAAAACGCCTTGTTTTTTTAGTGGAAAATGTTAAGAACACCATGTGTCGTATGCAAGACAACTTTAAAAAACATGTTGTTTGTTAGCTGAAAACATGTGTCGTACCAGGATAACATCACCCCTATGTATTTATACTTATATCTGGTAGTTTACACAGAAAAGGCAAATTACTTTAAATCAATTAAGTTGATAAAACATGTTTGTATTTCAAAAAATAATATAATACAACAGTCTTAATATAAAACGAGTGCACATGGCACAATAAATACAAAATCAATCCATTAGTTTAAAATAAATTAGTTAAAAAACTTCACTCATCTACAATAAAAACTGAAGTAACCATCTTACAATACAATAAAATTGTTATAAACCTTTGGAAATAAATAAATCGTAACCGTAATCTAATGTTTTTGGGGGGCTTCTTGCTGAAAAGGCACCAACAGTCCTCTTCACCATCTGTTCCTTAGCCCTTTTCGAAGAGCTTTCATTATATAACCGATCTATTTTATCAATTAATTTTTGAAACTTTTTAGTTCGCCACAAAGGTTTTTTTACTTCAAAGTATCGACACCCTTCTTCGTCTTCTCTTTCTTCCTCGGAAGACATCATATCGGGTGTAATGGCTTTCGATAACAGTTCTTTTTGTTGTACGTCTATGTTAGCCATATTGTTTAGGACCTTGCACCTGCGTGTTGCTTTCTAAAACCAAAAAAGCATATATAATTGCCATAATCATATTTTTATGCAACAAAATACCAGATAACAAAACCTACATGAATTCGCCTTTGACTTTGAGCATTTACTCGTTTACCATCTGGATTATTCTTCTGCTTCCGCTGTTGTGTAACTTTACTCCCGTAATAAGTTCGTATTCCAGCTGAAACAAAAATCAGTGAGAGTATTTATAATTCTTTATTTATATTACACTGTTCTTTTATATACTTTTCATGCAGTAACCAAAAAAATAAATAAAATATATCTTTATGTAGAAAAATAATTGAGATCAACAACATACCGTTAACAACAACATCTCTATTTTCCAGGTTAGGCAGTATTCAACAAACAAAATTTCTAATGTACTTAGTTGTTTCAATGTTTTGTTGATGAAATGGTCTAGGTAAAGATAATTTTTTACAAATTCATTTATAATACACTACATATACACTATTTTGTTACATGCTAACATCAAGTCAACTCATAAATTTATTTTGCCGTACTTTGCCGAGCTTTGTTTGTTCATGTCACTTTTTTTTCTTTACAACTCTTTGTATATCTCAGTTAATTATATTTACATTAGGATCATGTTTAAACAAGCAAACTAACATCGAATAGTATCGTCACTTAAGTCAAAATTGGGTACATCTGTGTAGCTTGCTGCTTAACGTGGAAGGAGCTACTCAGGAGAGCTGTACGCGTCTAGTGTATAAGCTCTGTATCTTGACACATTTATTTTGCCGTACTTTGCCGAGCTTGTTTGTTCATGTCGTTGCTTGCTAGCGCTTTATTGTTTATACTATGTTTTTGTATTTAAACATGTTCAAGGGTTTTGTACATACATTGTAAAAATAAAAATTATTGGAAAATGCCGCCTTTTTATTTATTTATTTATTTCTCTGAACACGGCCAAGTAAATAGAATGTAACACAAACTCAATAGACCTATTTCCATATCCATTTAGTTCCGCGAAATATGCATACTCAAAATGCAGAATAACATGAAAACGAGATTAGTTATGAGCAAAATTTTAGTTTGCAGCGAAGTAGTGCAGATATCGTTTGTTTACTTGCAATATTTGCAAAATTAATTTGTCATACAGATTGTTATTAACATTTGGTGATAATATGGGATAATAGCATGTATCATTGGGTCGTTCTAATGCTTTTGTTTATTATTTCTTGGTGGTAAATGAGCTAGGTATTAGCTAGCTTTGAATATGATATGAGTAGCTAACTATTTGACTGACTGACTTGTTCCAAACAACCGTGAAATTTCAAGCTGTTTACCAAAATTGGGGATGTTGCTGGTATATATCCTGTGTCTCCACTTATTGAGTGTACCTTGTTTTTTAAACAACATCTGTGAAAATAACATTAGCCAGGCTTACTGACTGTGGTTTTAAAATAGTAGTTGAGTTGACCTTGCCTTAAGTTGTTAATTTTTTTTTCATGTGAGGGTAGCTTGGGAAGTATTTATAACTCACATTTTACACATTTGTGATTTCAGAATTATCAAAAATTTCAAAATATAAGGTTGACTAAAAGGATGATATCCTAATTCTTAAATTTCGTATTCAGAGAGTTACCATCTTGGTATTTTTTCAGGCAAATGAAATTGTCCAGTGATCGGTCAGAAACAAATTTTTTCTTGAGAGGATCACTTCACAAAATAATTAAAAAATTGTTGCTTAAAAAAACGCAAAACATTTACTGACATACTGTCTAGAATTAAAGAAATTTCTTAAAATTTTGTCCACAAAATGCTTGTCATATCGAACTTTAATAAGTGAAAACAATTAACTTTAATAAGTGGAAACAATGTGAAATTTTTTTGTGATGTCAAAAATTTTTGGTTTTGTATTTTCACAAATCGACACTTTGGAAATATTTCATTGAGATTATTTTCTGTAAATAAACAATTGGAATAATTCTGCAAGATTAATTTTCAAGATTTCAAAAAAGCAAGAAAACAAAATACATAAGGACCTGGTTTTTAAGAACATTGAGACTGAGATTTTGATAAATATTAAGCACGTTTACAGCTGAAACCCAGAAATTCTTATAAGAAAAAGTATATATTATTTTATTTTCATTTTTTTTTCATAAAAACCTAAAAAAATTAGGTGCCATTTTAAAAAAAGACTTTACTTTTTCTACATATGGGGATTTATGATAAGCTCTATGCTCTATCAATTCATATTACTTACAAACTGTAAGTATTAAGGTTAACCATCACAATGCTTGATACAAATGTACGATTATTGACAGTCAGTAAGAGAGGGAGTAGTGACAGAGGAGGTGTGACAGTCACATAATCACAACAGCCAATACTGAAAATATTAATTTTAATTATCAGTTTACGCAACAAATGTTGAAAAATGATTTGTTGGTAACTCATGCAGCTAAGCTATAGCTACAACCCTGGAAAAAATACTTGTGAAAATGCTATAAGAAAATCCAGCCATTGAAATCTCTTTACTGTGCCATCCCCTTTCCCCCGAAGTCAATGTTATTTTTCTTTAGGTTTCTGGAATACTTCTGTTAGCATCAGTCAAGCATATTCAATATTGATTTTGGGGGAATGGAGAGCTCAAAATGATATTTACAATATGTTTTTCCAGAGTTTTAGCTTAGCCGCTGGCTACTTTTTGGCTTAGCTACTAGCAAGCTAATTTTAATTTTTTGAACTGATCAGAAGTAATATGTGCCACTGAGCGTTAGTAAACTGTATATTGAGTTTTAGTTCTAAATTTACTTGGAAACAGTAAATAAAAATGTATTCACATCATTCTAAAAACGGGGCTAGGTTTAACGTGGCTAGGAGGTTTTAGAGGGTTAGCTAGCTAGCTAGCTAACATATACCAAAAGATACGCCCTTAAAATCTGCAATATTTTAATTTTTTTTGTCACACTACCACTACCAAAACCCTCTTTATAACTGTGTTAACTACGATTATGTGAAACTGCCAGTTAAAAGCTGTAAAAGTCAACATTTTGTTGATACATTCTTCAAACTTGCATGTAAACAACCAGCATCTCAAAATTTGCTCATAACTAATCTCGTTTTCATGTTATTCTGCATTTTGAGTATGTATATTTCGCGGAACCAAATGGATATGGAAATAGGTCTATTAGTGCAATACTAAAATACATATAAACCCTAAAGGCCGGTTTCCATACAACTGCATTTTGCGCCCAGTCGTAAAAAGCGCCGTGACTTTTGATCTACGCATGCGCATTATAAGAATAATGCCGCTGACCTCGCGCTTTTGCATGCGCTGGGGCGATTTAAAAAAAGTTGAACAGGCTCTACTTTTTGCGAGCTACATTTTGCGCTTCAGCTTAACAGCCAATCAAAAGGTACTAATCTACATGAATTACGAAAGAATTTTTAATTAGATCATTTCAAGATGGCTAGCAACATCTCGCTGTGTTAAATTTTTGTCAAAGCCAAATGAATGTAGAGAATCAGAATATATATCAATCAAGTGAAGTAGATGAAAAACAAAATAACATTAATGAGTCTGTGGAGGCACAAAGAAACAACGTTGTAAACAAACTTAAAAAGACTACTCGTGATCTGACAACATTAAATCCTTAAGCAAAACGTTGTATAGTCCTTTGATTCTTCTTTCTATGGAAAGTCGTCTCATCCACATGTTTTTCTTACTATTTTACAACGTTGTTTATTTCTACGCCATAAAAATATTGCTAGGACTACTCTCAAATTTTGCAGCAACAAATATCGTCTGTTTACATCAGCCATGTTTTCCAAAAAACACGTGAGCAAAAATCGCTAAATGGAAATGGTTCGGTATATGTGACAAAAGTCGCGGCGCATTTTACGACTGGGCGCAAAATGCAGCTGTATGGAAACCGGCCTTTAATGTACATTCCATGGGCCTGGTTAATATATCAAATAAGCTCATCATATTTACCTACTTATATACATGAGTTCCAATGTTTACATTTTTTAAAGATTCTTGTGCATGGCCAAAAAATCAGAAAATCGCCAGGCAAAAAAATGCAGACCTTAGGTGAAGAAAGTCAAATTATGGTTAAAAACTTTTGTACTGTTTGTGTTCTAAACTATATGCAAGTTATATATATATATACTTTAATTTCATTTTCAAAATATGTCTCTACCTGAAAAAAAAGTTTGGAATAGACTGGCACACGGCTTACCGTCTGCATTTTTTGCCTGCCGATTTGCGTAAGAGGTTTAGGAATTATAAACAACACATGTCACGATGAAAGTCAGCTGCAAAACTTTCAGCAGACAAAATGTTTCTTAGAAATGTAAGAGATAATTTAGCTAATTTGCCCACATAAGATTTAAGGAGAACACCTTTAACCAGATCGATATATGTGGCTACTAACTATTAGTTAAATGTTCACGTAATTTAGACGGTATACGCTCTAGCTAGCTAACTACCAGTAGTTCTGCAGGAAAAGACAAACACCGCATATATATCAATTTAATTATCGAGATAAATTTGCTTTATATCATGTTGAACTAAAAATGGTATTTTTTTTTAATATATTTCTCAAAAACTAGCCTCTCTAAAGTCAATGCTAAACCTTAGCTAGTATTTTTATCCACTCCACAAAATAAATCGACCGCCATATTTGTTGTACTCCTGTTTGCATAAAACTCCCGCGCGGGGCAAAAATAAATTTTTGCAGGGCAAGAACTGTGAACCCGATTTACCGAGAAAAATACCAATAATAAAAGCGTGCTAACAAGTTGCGTATTTTCTTCATTTGTGTCTCGTGCGTTATAAATAACAATCGAGTAAATTTTTCAAAAGCCGTAATTTTGTTGAAAAGGGAAGTCAGGGAAATTGTGATTTTAGTCATAAATCCTAGGGAAGAAAATTAGCTACCCATTTCTCGCATATTTGTTATCTTACAGGTTCGAAACAAAATCTGGAATTTCCTTCCCAGATTATGTCAAAACATCATGTTTTCCTTCGGTACATATTAAAACATGATGTTGAAAAACTGATAACGTTATAAATCTGAGGTTGTCCACGAGAAAACGTGATTTACATGATAAAATCTGACAGACAACATGTAAATGTCATGTTGGATGTTGTCCTCACAAGAGCAAGCTCACGTTGTCTGACCTCCGGATTTCAGACAACACCTAATTTCGCGCAGTGAAAGTTATTATTCGACGTCACAATGGGTTCATATGATGGCTCTGAAACATGCGATATGTCGGGCTATATTTTTTAGATAAAATGAGGAAATTTGAGTAATCAGATTTTATCGCGACGACGGTTTAGCCACAGTTTTAACGCTATCAGACCACAAATGGATAGACTGAGAAAAAATATAATCTCTAATATTTAAAAATGAAGTACTTTCTGTTAAAATCGACACAAATCTCTTTCCAAACAGATTTTTTGGACGTATCCTTCATTATAACAACATGTTTTTCCGTACAAAGCAGGATCAAGAGTTTGCAATTTGTGCTTAGCAAAAAAAGTTTGTATTATCTGTGCAGAACCCAGAGGTTTACTTAACAAAAGAACAGAATTGACCAGTAAGTGTTGCCATAGAAACAAATATACATTGTGATAAACATGGAGGTAGAAAATAGAGAATTAAATTAAACTCGTCTTATTGTGCTTTAAAAATTCTATTCGATTTGCTATTGTTTCAGCATCCCTTTGATATCCATACGTGATGTGCATTTCACTGGACTTTTACAAAAAACATAACGTAATCGTTCAGCAGGCGGTTTATTTTTAATGGCCAGCTGAACTAATTTTGACAGCTATGTTTTGTCATGGTATTTTTCATGCTAAAACAATTTGTGTGGTTATTGTAGCATTCTTTAAACTTTTCTTAGCATAGTTCAACGTACATTTTGCACTCCTTAGTTGCTAAGCCTTCGCCGTTTAAAGGACATAGAGTTTTAAAAATAATAAATATATATCTTTCAAAAATAACATACAATATTTACTCTATTATTCAGCCCTTAAAATTAGAATTTTTTTACGTCGGCAATAAATAAATATTGCCGACGTGAGATACATTTCAACTGATTTGCGTCGGCATTGCATCGGCAATATTTTTTGTAGTGAAATTTTTCAGCTGGCAATAACTTTCGTCATTCACCTTTTATTAGGGCTAGACCTCTCATAAATTCGATGCATTGATCTCCTAAGACGATGACAAATGGGAATGGAGTACAAGTCTTATTGACTTCGTTAGGTTAATAGTTCACTGCCAACTGGCTTTTCGAGATGAACTCATTAGGTTAGGGCATCGTTAGGTTGTATATCGCAGAAGTCGCCGGTGACATGCTTCGAAAATGCTTGTCACCGGCACAGTTTAACATGAAGCAACACTGTACAGGAGACTCAATTGTTAGAGTCTTCACAGAACATCTCTCCTCACAAAACCGAGGGCAGGGCTGACTTATTGCCTGCTGTGTCGTGTGGGAGAAAGAACTTCTGGACTTCTTTTTAATACGATATACAATTTTTTCGATTATTATTACAAATCGAATGGCACCACAGTATTTCTGTAGCCTAAATGATTTTAGTTAGTGGTAATGGCCTAACTTACTGAAAATCGAATGTAATTATTTTGTAGTCGCAATAAGTAGGAGTAGCTCAAACAAAACCAAAATATTGTTATTTAAAAATTTCACAACAAAATTACGTCGGCAATTTTTTTGCCGACGCAACTATGGTATCTTCGTATTTTACGTCGCCAATTACGTCGGCAGTGCCGAATGCCGACGCTAATTTTAAGGGCTGATTATTCCTGCTGCCGTATTAGCGTTTCAACCTTAGAAATAAAGGTGGTTTACTAGTGAGACGAGTATGTTACAGAGGCGGGGTTACTTTTTCAACTTTTTAAATCATGGAAATTGGGTTAATATTAGTATTAGTATTGTGTTAGTATCACAACTTTTACGACTTTTAATTGAAATTCTAACATGCATGTAAAATTTTAATTCTTATGTTGCTATATGCAAAGGGGTTATTGGAGTATGTAGATTACGGTACAGACTTGATAGAAACTACAGCAGTCCTGCACGTGGAATTATCAGAGAGGCGAAGGTGTTTTATTAATCAGAATAAAATTAAGTTAAATTGACTAATTTCATACTGCATGGATCTAAAAAGAATAATATGTCAATAATTTAGCAAAACGTCAAAAATAGCAAAAACGTCTTCCACACAGTTTCCAAATTTTTCCAGGCTGTGACTGACCACCACAAGATTTTAGAACGTCAAGACCTTTAGTCTGAACCTTTTTTTTGGATTCAACAGGAACTTAGACACTATGATACAGGAACTTAGACACTATGATTATATTGAAAAAACTTTTTGGCTGAATTTCATCAAACCAATATAAAAACATGTAATATCAATTTTTAGGTTACCAAGCTTAAATAAAATATTTTACCCCCGGCAGTCACTCTGCCAAGAATTTAAAATGGCTGGTCAAGTCAAAGCAGGAGTCTTTAATTGAACTTTGAACTACTTCTGGGACAATGTATTAAACATGAAATTCCTTACGCACATATTTTGCCAATTAATATAATGTAGATACTTTAAAAAAACATGTTGTGCATGTTAATTAAATAAAAATTGTACCCGCAATTTACCCCAAGTGATATAAAACTGTTTTTAAATAATCTAGTTGAAGCTTGATGTGAATGTTGATTGTTTATTCATTTTGAGTTTTGGTGGTTATACACTGTATGCTTTGCATTATAGCGACGATCTTGTTAAACAATGTGTTATTTTAGTTGCGTGAATCTTGGGAGCTTCTTTTCGCTCATAGAAGGCACGATTAGTTACCGGTCAATTTGACAGTTTGTTTTTGTATCCTTACGGTCAAATGTCAAATTTCACTGGCCATTGACCGTTGATCGGCTGTTATTTTAAGCGCTGAGTCATCTCAATAATAATAACCATAGTCGAAATCGTAGCCAAATCTCTACTTTGTGATAAAAATACACAACTAACATAACGATGTCTGCGATATTATGAGGACCGAGGAATCTGAGGACTGGAGTATATATATAACGGGCAAACCCATGGATTTTTTCTTTGGCTAATGACCAGTTATACTAATTTTTACTAAAGTTGCAGGACTTTTAGCTTAAATAATGGTAAGATTTTGGGGAGTGGCTTACACTGAATAGCCACAGGAGGTAAATGGTTTGAGATTATTTTGGTGATTTTAATATGTTTACCGCTATGCAAAAGAAAGTCAGACGGTTCGAAAAAATAGTAAAAGCAACAACAAAAGCAACAGCCTTTTAAATCTGGCTGGGGTGTTAGTAAGTGGCAAGCACATGCACATACATATGAATTACTTTTAATTTCATGAAATCCTACAACAATTTTTAAGAATTTTTTAAAGAAGCCCCAGAATGAGTGTGCAAGATCCATGCTAGAGTGAACTGTGGTATTCAAACATTTTTGAACATTAAAATAGTTCTGCATTTCAAATGCTCATATATATATATATATATATATATATATATATATACTGTACTATACTATATATATATATATATATATATATATATATATATATATATATATATATATATATATATATATATATATATATATATATATATATATATATATATATATATATATATATATATATATATATATATATATATATATATATATATATATATATATATATATATATATATATATATATATATATATATATATATATTATTATTTTTCGAAGTCTTCTTTTCTTAAGTCACAGTGCTCGATACCTTGCAGTAGAGCAAATATATTCAGGTATAAAGAAAACAACAGAATATTTGTTTGTACTTAAAGTTTCATGCTGCCGCAAGGGCAACAATCCTCAGCAAACATTAATAAACAATGTTTTCTTTATACCTGAATATATATATATATATATATATATATATATATATATATATATATATATATATATATATATATATATATATATATATATATATATATATATATATATATATATATATATATATATATATATTATATATATATATATTTTTTTTTTTTTTTTTTTTTTTTTTTTTTTTTTTTTTTTTTTTGTTGAGCACTCTGAACACTCTACACACCACTGTTTATGTAGTTTTTTCTTGAAAACAAAACATAAAAATAATATAACTGCTCTGTTACACATTGAGCACTCTGTTGTAATTTGTGTTAAAATTACTTCGTGTTTATAAAAGCTCCTGTTTTTGTTGAGCACTCTGAACACTCTACACACCACTGTTTATGTAGTTTTTTCTTGAAAACAAAACATAAAAATAATATAACTGCTCTGTTACACATTGAGCACTCTGTTGTAATTTGTGTTAAAATTACTTCGTGTTTATAAAAGCTCCTGTTTTTGTTGAGCACTCTGAACACTCTACACACCACTGTTTATGTAGTTTTTTCTTGAAAACAAAACATAAAAATAATATAACTGCTCTGTTACACATTGAGCACTCTGTTGTAATTTGTGTTAAAATTACTTCGTGTTTATAAAAGCTCCTGTTTTTGTTGAGCACTCTGAACACTCTACACACCACTGTTTATGTAGTTTTTTCTTGAAAACAAAACATAAAAATAATATAACTGCTCTGTTACACATTGAGCACTCTGTTGTAATTTGTGTTAAAATTACTTCGTGTTTATAAAAGCTCCTGTTTTGTTGAGCACTCTGAACACTCTACACACCACTGTTTATGTAGTTTTTTCTTGAAAACAAAACATAAAAATAATATAACTGCTCTGTTACACATTGAGCACTCTGTTGTAATTTGTGTTAAAATTACTTCGTGTTTATAAAAGCTCCTGTTTTTGTTGAGCACTCTGAACACTCTACACACCACTGTTTATGTAGTTTTTTCTTGAAAACAAAACATAAAAATAATATAACTGCTCTGTTACACATTGAGCACTCTGTTGTAATTTGTGTTAAAATTACTTCGTGTTTATATATATATATATATATATATATATATATATATATATATATATATATATATATATATATATATATATATATATATATATATCAACGTATAAGCCAATGCAAATAATGTGTATAGAATATAAATTAGATAAAAAACGCATATTGGGACAATATATATTTCGGCTAACAAGCCGAAATATATATTGGACAACTGATGAAGGCTTGTTAGCCGAAATATATATTGTCCCAATAAATGTGTTTTTTATCTAATTTATATTCTATACAGATAAAAAAAAATTTGTGTTTGCAAAATGATGCCACCAAGGAAAAATCTGTTAATATTTTTTATTGACGAAAAATTACTATGTTAAAAATTGTTTTAATTCATAAATGGAAGATATTATCTGGTGAAGTCAAGGCTTTAGAAAGTAAAATGTTCTCTTCCTAACGATTGTAATTTGTATGTGAAAGCTTTTTATGGCTCAAAATGTGAGTTTTTTCTGAAACTACCTTCGTTTTCTTTTTGTTTAAAAATATAAGGGTAATTTATCTATTAAAATTAGGTCGAGTATTATTTGAAAAGCACATAACTGAGCCAAGTCGATGTTTTTAGAAGATGTTGTTTTAAAAAATAATTCACTCAATAACTGGAGACAGGATATATGCCAACAACATCACCATTTTAATAAATTGCTTCAAAATTTTACATTTGTATGAATTAAGCCCGCTAGACACTCATGCCAAATCCAAAGCAATGACAGCTTTATAATAATAATAAAAAACTTGTGTAAGCTGAACATTTCAGCAGATACTTCATATTATCCCAATATTAACTACCAAAAATATAATTGCTGCCTCATAAGGGAGCATTATAGTCGAAGTAGAAGCATGAGATATTTACGTCATGGTATGGCAGAACAGATCTCGCAGTTTGATTTTGATTTCCACGCTTCCTTATTCAAAATGTAAAGTCTCATAATCATATTTACCTTATTTTAGTAATCCAGAAAATTTTTCGTATAGATGTTATTCCGAACTAAGCGTGTAAAGCATAGCCGTTTGGCATCAGCTTTCAAAAGTTTAAAGTAAATGAAAATTCGTATAAGATTCACACATTTTCACACTTTTTTTTAATACTTTGAGCTACATATAAGTGCAGAATAAGTTTATCGAAGTTATGCACCAGCTAGCCTACCTAGCCCTTACTTAACCAAATATCTGGCTACTATCTAGTTAGCTAGCTCTAGCATATAATGTTAGCTAAAGTTAAAGTACCCAGCAGCAGAGACGTTTTTAGTCTGTGTTAAATTTAAACGTTTAAATGTAGCTAGCTTTTTACACCTGTATTGGAGCCATGCTCAACTGTTTCACTTATGACTGGATAATAAAAGATTAAGTATCAAGGGCGTGTAGTTTGTGAAAAAATCCTTTCAGCCGTAAAATTGTTTGACTGTGGTGATATCCGCAACCAGTTTTCACTTTTTTTTTTAGATTAATGCACTAGCTTATCTGTAAATAAAAAGATCTGGATTACTGTTTTAGCTTCACCAGTATAACGACAAGCTGTGACTTGTGTTTTAACCCTATTCATGCCAGGACACGATCGGTACTGTAAGTTATCACTGGCAAATAATGAGTTGTTGTTAAAAAGTCATATATTGAGACCTTCAATGATGCATGAGGTTGACGGCGTTTTGCTTGATCGTTTATCCAAGGCTGCTTTAACTGCTTTTATGCTATTCCCATTATCAATACTTGGGTACATGTTGATGATATCAAATGATACTAACATTGCGTTGTCTGGAATGCCATTAGCGTTAATTCCATCTATAATGTCGAGTAAGTTTGTTTCAAGTTCTGGTGAGTTTGTTTTGGGGGCTATGCAGTTCGATGACTTTTTTGGTTTGGTAATGAACGAAAACGTTTTTTCAAGGAACAATTTTTAAATTGCTTTGTGAAGTGATTCTCCAAAGAAAAAAAATGTTTTTGACTGACCAAAATCACTGGAAAATTTCATTTGCCTGAAAAAATACCAAGATGCTAACTCTCTGAATACAAAATTTAAGAATTAGGATATCAACCCTTTTGTCAACGTTATATTTTGAAATTTTAAATAATTTTTTTTTTACCAGATATATATACAATATACGATGAAGGTTTAAATTTTGACAAAAACAAGCGAAAACATTCCAAGGAAAACTTAATGTCCAACTTGCCCCACCAAGTCAAATTAGTATCCTAATTCTGAAATCACAAATGTGTAAAATGTGAGGTTTAAATACTTCGAAAACTACCCTCACTTGGAAAAAAATAAACAGGGTAAGGCACCCACAAGGTCAAATATTATTTTAAAAGCACTCTCAGTAAGCCTGGCTAATGTTATTTTTAAAGATGTTGTTTGAAAAATAAGGTACGCTCAATAACTTGAGACGATGGATATGTACCAGCAACATCACCAAACAAGTCAGCCAGCCAACTTGCTACTCATATCATCATATTCAAAGCCGGCTAATACCTAGCTGATTTAACACCAAGAATAATAAACAAAGCATTAGAACGGCGCAACGTTTGGCAGATGTTATGCTATTATTTTATCGCCAATTGTTATAACAATTTGTATGACAAATTAATTTTGCAAATATTGGAAGTAAACAAACCATATCTGCACTACTTCGCTACAAACTTTGCCCATAAGTAATCTCGTTTTCATGTCATTCGGTATTTTTGTATTTATATTCCGCGGAACGAAAATGGATATGGAAATAGGTCTATTTTCTTCATAGTTAGCTCCGTGTGTGTGTTTTTTTTTCTATCAAATAATTTTATGGCTACCAAATATCTTCTTGACTTTTTTATTTTTACTTCCTATTTAACAAAACCAGGTTGACGTTTGTTGTTCTAATATACTGACTACCTATTTTTAAAAAACAATAATCCCGACGTATCGCTGCAACGCATATTGGTAAGACTAGTCGGTGACCCGTGGATAAATCCACGGCTTCGCCCGTCCTTAATTTACCGCATTTTGTGTGTCTCGCTACTGCGGTTACCATTTTGCGTGACAAACAGACGTATACGGGTATTATAATATAGACTAGTCGTTAACCCGTGGAAAATCCACGGGGTCGCCCGTCCTTTATATATCGCATTTCGTGTTTCCGTAACAGGACGCGTGTTTCGCGGACAGACAAACAGACGACGGCTATTATTAAAGAGACTAGCCGTTAGCCCGTGGAAAAATCCACGGGTTCGTCCGTCCTTTAAATTTACCCGTCGCAACTAAATGGATAACAATATATCGCATTTGATATTCGTGTTTCCGTAGCACGTCTTTCTAACTCAGCGGGGGGGTCCGCGCAGAGACAGACAAAATACAGCTATTGTTAAAGAGACTAGCCGGGGTAAGCCAAACATCAAGGTGTGATCCGGCGTTGAATACTCTGATGAGTGCTTAATAAGAGCCGTAAACTGTGTCACACGATCAGGTGGAACGCTTTAGTACAGGTATACAGTATGTCGTAAATCAAGTAAAGCGCATACACCATTATGGTGTTGCGACTGTAACATAATTTTCAAAAAATAACTTTAACGCAACAATAGCTGAAATAAAAACAGAGTTTACAAAGCGTTGTTACTCCGTTATAGCAAAAACAATCAAACAATATTATTTTATTTTGCGGAATAAGTTTTTGTAAAAGTTAAAAAATTAATCGTGACACCAAGCTGAGCGCTTAGTACAGTTAAACGGTGCTGCACAGACGTATAGGGATAATACCCTTTTGAAAAAAACTTTCTCGCAGACCCTGTTTAAATTAAAACACAAGAAAAAGTCCATTGCTAACACAGGGCTGAGGAGTTAGTTCAGGTAAACAGTGTTGCCCATCCGTACAGGCGTGATACTCAAGAAAGTTTAAAAATTAGTACAGGTTTTACAAAAAACAGTCTGTGGTTAAAACTGGGCTAACCGCTTAGTACAGTTAAACAGAGTTGAACAGGCGTATAGAAGTACCCTTTTGCAACTTCGGTTTAAATGAAAACACAGGGAACAGCCTGTCGTTACCCGTCCAGCTAAACCAATTGCTCAGCCATTTAATTTGCAGAAAAAGTTTCAGGAAAATAATAAAAGATGCTAGCTACCTTAGCTAACTGCATTTAGCATAAGAATTATCGCCTAAGAATATTGTTGTAGCTAAACTGGATTTCTATCTTTATGCTCTCACCTTTTAACCAAAGATAGGAGCTAGCTAAATGGCTACCAGTCAGGGAAGTCCTCTTAATTAAGCTGTATAGCTTAATTTGGAGATCTCCTAAATAAGCTGTATCATACAGCTTAATTAGGTGACATACATCTAAATTAGGAGGTAGAAAAAGTTTTTCCCTGATTTCTCGAAAAATGTAAATTTTAGCAGAATCACCGCTGCAGCTCTTTCATCGTCAGTTTGACCACTATATTATAAAAGAAGAACGGTATTTCCAGCACCTCGGGTTCAAAAGATATGGACTATAAACAACTATAAACAATGGTTCATTGTTAGCGATAGTCTATTTAAGCTGTACTGCATCCTAGTTAGGATGTCACGTCACGTGATACATCCTATTTAAGCGGATATTTTTAAAACTTCAAATTTAGCGGATCTCCGGGGTGCTACGAAAAAACTAATGTATTGGAGATGTTTATATGCACGTAAATATTGGATTTATTCAGTTAAATGTGTGTTTTAGACGATCAAAGTTTTGTACATCTTAACTAAGCTGTAAAACGCCTAATTAGACTGTATCATACATCCTAATTAAGCTGACATCTAAATTAAGCTGTACAGCTCACGGTCGTTCAAAACCGCGATTTTAAGGAAAAAAAGTGTGCGCATGCGCCAAAATTTTTTTAAAAAAAAGCGCCTACACGGCATAAGATTATGACGTCATCGATATTGACCTCACTCTCTATTATCTTGTTTTAGTCGCCCAATAAAAGAAAATTTAACATTTTTTTCTTTTAAAACTAAAGAAGGATGACCATAGACTATTATTTCGCCTTTGGTTGCTACCCGGGGCAGCCTAAACAGACGGCAAGGTCCACAAAAGCCCGGATGGCTAGCTCACAATTTACCAGTACAAGAACACTCTTGTACAACATTCTGACGCAAAGTTTTGCCTAAAAATTACTTTTCCTGTTTGCATGTATCCCTTATCGAGCGTTCTATCGTATTAGGTAGTAGCTGCCACTTTTTTTACTACTAAAATTTTGAGCTTTTCTACACCATACATTTCACTTTCTTTTTCACAAAAAAAAATGGTTGACAACTATTAGAAATGTAAAAATAGACGCTAATAAACAAAGAACAAACGATATTATACTTCTAAAATTAAATTTTAAATGCCACTTTAGTGTTGTAAAGGAAAAAAAATACTTCATCTGATCTGTAACCTTAGCTAGCTCTAAGGTTGGTCTTGATTAGTTTTCTAGAAGCCTGCTAAAGCTAAACGTAAATGTGAGAAAGCTAGCTTCACTCAGACTCAGTGGACCCCCAATGGAAATAATCCACTAACAATAGGTTTTTGTGATTTTCTGGGCTAGAAACACTTTAAATATTTATCATTATTGTTGTTGTTGTTGTTAGACTAGCAACTGATTGCAAATGAAAAAAATGTGTACAGTTATTATATATATGTTAAACGAAAAAGCTAACAATTTACACATTTTTAGACATTTCAGCCTAGACCATTCCCTAATCGTGAGATTTTTCATCACGAAAGTCAATCTGAATTATATAAAATACTTTACAAATTAGGCTATTACAAGTATTTTTTATTTCAATTCATAATCTGTATTTAACGAATATATTCTTATTTCAAACGCATCCAACAAAAAGTGGTAATCAAGCAAATCAGTAAGCTCTTCTGTTTCATCATTGTTCCATTTTTTTTTTAACCGCTTCTGTCAACAAATCTTCACATGCAAATCACGTTTGCATGACGCTTGAAATTGTGAATTGTTGGGTCAAAATTACTTCAATGAAATCGTGCCAACATGTTTTGTATCATAGAACAATTTGGGACTGGTTCCCTAAAATGTGAAAAAAACAGAAAGTATAGATAGATAGATAATAATATATTTTTACCAACAATCTACAGTTACGAGTATCCAGTAAATATATAAAGCCTAGAAATATTAATTCATTTTTATATATACTATATGTTAACTATATCTGAGTATGTTGGAGGGAGGCTACCAAAATAGCTAGAAGCTAGGGTTATGATAGTCACCGTGGACAAGAACAAACAGGGACAGGCCTAGGGAAACGCTAGGTTACACAGACAAACAAAGACAAAAAAAATAAAAAAAATAATCTAGAACCATGTAGAGTGTGGTACAAACCATGTGACTATATATAGTAGGTTGCAAGAATATGTTTTTGGAGGCTCTCTTTGAGCATAATAATAGCAGAACTATTAATAAACCCTAACCCCTTTTGGGGAACTGGGACTATATATATATGTGTGAAAGGTTAGGGGGTAGCCACAAGCAACATTTTTCACATCTAACACTGGTTTATTGCTTATATTTATCTTATTGAGTGCACAATTCTCATTTAAAATAAATGATATTTACCGATTTATGAAGTCTTGTGAAAGGTCATTTCCAAGGACCAATTTCTTTCAGAAAAAAAGTGGCAGCAACAAACCACTGGTTTTATCTTATAAAACAGGCTATCACCTTTCAGGAAAAACATGTCTTAAAGCATGACTTTGCGTTGGAAGGCAAATATCTTCATTTTCCACCAACATATAAAATTTTATGATCAAAACATTGCTATTATTTCTGTCTCCTCCCAACAAAAGTGAAAGTGATCGGGTAGTCGAATCTAGAGTTTTTGTATAGTCCAAGGCCTGCTCTACTAAAATAAAATCTTTTTAAGAGATGATCTCTACCGCAGAGGCTCAAAAAACATTTGTTTTTAGGGGAAATTTGAAGCACGTGCGATGATGGCCATTATGGATCGCTTGCGGCAGAAAATTTGATAACAAATAATGGCGCATGCGCACACTTTTTTTCCTGCCGTAAATGACCGTGAGCTTAATTAAGAGGATTTCCCTGACTGGCTACAGTATCAACATAAAAATAAATGTTGGGCAGGATAAAAAGCTCTTATACCATACAGATTAGTAATAAGGAAGGCTCTAGCTAGCTAGCCTTCAAAAATCTTCGTTCATATCCAAAAATCCTAAAACTGGTGCGTTTAAGATCTGTACCACGACCACTTTCAAAACCAAAATGGCCTTCGTCGTCATGTTTCTTCGTTGGCATGTCCAGGCCGCGAAAGTCTTGGTTTGGTTTTTTAAAGAATCAGGCGTTTTGATTGGTATATACTTGCGAGCGGTCAAAACAAAGCCAGTAAAACTGTCAGTAAAAATGTCCTATTTGTTTTCTGTGGCTCCTGAGCGGAATCGGCGATTGAGATTACGGGGGTAATTATTATTAAAAATGGCGTTTTAAAATAATGCATTCATTTTGTTCACTTAACTTATTATTTAATTAAAGTTAATCAATTAAAGTAATTAAATTATTTGAAAAAATAAATTAATTTCTGGAATTTATTTTAATCAATAATAAGATTTCCGATTAAACAACCCCCTGGTTCCTATAAACTCGCGGAAAGATCAAAGGAATATCGGTAACCCTTTTGAACAGACAAAATACGGCTATTATATAGAGACTAGTCGTTAAACCCGTGGATCGTGGAAAAATCCACGGGTTCGCCCGTCCTTTAAATTTACCCGTCGCAACAAAGTGGGATAAGAATATATCGCATTTGATATTCGTGTTTCCGTAGCACGATTTTCTAACTCAGGGAGGGGGGTCCGCGCAGAGACAGACAAAATACCAACCTCGTTCCCAGGGCATTTTGCCTTGTTGATGAAGTTGATAAAGGCCCTGGAACAGGCTGGTCACATGATCGCTTATAATTTATGATAATTATACCCGAAAAATAATTTATGAAAGTTTTGTCCTGCAAAAATTTATTTCTGCCCTGCCCTGCGCGGGAGTTTTATGTAAACAAGAATACAACAAATATGGCGGTCGATTTATTACGGCGTGGCTAAAGAACCGGTACCGGCTCTTTAACTAAAGAACCGGTACCGGCTCTTTAACTAAAGAACCGGTAAATTTTTAGCCGGCTCTTTAACTAAAGAACCGGTTAATTTTTTTAGGTCACGTGATTCATCTGGACCACCATGCTATACGGCGTGCATTCCCTATGCGCGCTCTTTCCTAAATGGCTCTCATTGCGGAAGGTCAGTTCTGCTCTTCGTTCGAAGAACTACAACAAAAAAATAGCTTAAAAAGCAGATAAATTTTACTGAATTGTGGATAAGGGATTGTAGAACCATAAAAGCAGCACAGGGAAGGTTTAAAAAAGAATTAAATCCTGATTTGAAATATTACGAGTATGCATGTGTTTACGGAGGAGGAAGGTCGTTCAATTCTCGTGGGTCAGGATTGCGAACGTCATCGTGAGTAATTTTTTATTTATGCTTATCCTAAATTGTCAGCTCTTTTATTTTGTAATGTTTTCCATAGAACTATGCAACAAGGATGTCCCTTTACCATAGCTGTAAGAGTGTCTAAGGATGGAAAACACTTACAAGTAAATTCATTTATAGAGGATCACAACCATCCTGTCAGTGAGGTAAATATGCCTTATTCAATGCACATCTACCTATTCAAATTGTTAAATTTTTCTTGGTTAACCTTTGCCTTTAACAATTATGTCCATCTGCAGTAAAAGGTCTTTTGTATAATTTCCTCAAGTTTAAATAAAAAGAACAAGAGGCATATTTCCCTGTTTTTAGTCAGTCTGGTAGTGAGCTAAGAGGGTTTCTTTCGTACTCATGCTCCCATTACATAACCTTGGATGTTTTAGGTGGGGTTTATGACCATGACAAATAACGCACCACAGAATTTAATAATTAGGGCTGTTACGCCAAATGTTTTTGAATAAGTTCTTACAGTAATGCAATTCTCACAGTTCGTTAGGAATTGTGTGAAACTCCTGTGGTCTAAAGGTAAGATTCTTGTGGAGAATTTCATAAGAGATCCAGGTTCAAATCCTGGCAGGAGTTAATAGGGCCAAAGTAATGCCTCTCTTTGGTCATGCTACTTTGTTTTTTGCAGATACAGTGTGCAAAAGCAGTATTTGGAAATATGGCATGACAAGTGAATAAATATATCTATATTTAAGTTTTTTATAATTCTAATTTTAGAATGTTCTCTTCCCATTGCATTTTTTGATCAAATATTACTCCAATATCCACTTTTATTTCATAAAGTTACTGATTACTTGTCTTCTTTAAAGAAACTTTTAACCAGCACTCAAAGTATCTCTGAAAAAACCCGGTGCTTTAAGTCTATTGAATCACACGAAAAAACCCGGCACTCTAAGTATTTCTGAAAAAAAACGGTGCTTTAAGTCTAATGAGTCTCACGAAAAAACCGACACTCTAAGTCCACTGTCTCTACGAAAAAAACCGGTTCTCTAATATTTCTACAAAAAAACTGGCACTCTAAGGTAACCTTGTCTCCTACAAAAAAACCGGCACTCTAAGTCTAATGAGTATCTTACAATAAACCGGCACTCTAACTTTTACGAAAAAAAACCGGTTCTCTAAGTATCACTGCAAAAACACCGGCACTCTATAACCTTTACGAAAAAAACCGGTTCTCTAAGTATCACTGCAAAAAAACCGGCACTCTAAACTTTTACGAAAAAAACCGGCACTTTAAGTATCACTGTAAAAAAACCGGCACTCTAAGTCTACTGTCTTTTTACGAAAAAACCCGGCACTTTAAGCTTCAGAACGCTTTCAGCTTAAAGCACCGGTAGCTCTTATACGCCATTCACGTTGATTATTTAGCAAAAAAACTGCATTGTTGGGATCCAGAAGGTGTAATACTTCATTCAGTTAACAAATATCATGTCAATTTCTTAAATATCGTTGCGCACATGCCATTTTTAAATTTACCGGTTCTTTAAGCGATTTTGAGCTTAAAGAACCGGTACCGGTGCACTAGCCACGTTCGATTTATTATGTTTGTGGAGTAGATAAAAAGACCAGCAAAAGTTTTGCATCAACTTTAGGGAGGCTTGTTTGAAAGATATGTTAGAAAAAGATACCATTTTTAGTTCTACATGATATAAAGCAAATTTATCTCGATAATTAAATTGATATATGTGAGGTGTTTGTCTTTCCCTGAAGAGCTGGCTGTTAGCTAGCTAGCGTATATACGTGAACATCTTAATAGCTAGTAGCCATATATATCGATGTTGTTAAATTGATTACCCTACTTGGGTACAAAACTCAATGTTGTTAGCCAATGTTTGAGTCTATTTTTATAAATATTTGGTGACAAGCTGGCTGTGTTCTCTGAAATCTTATGTGGGCAATTAGCTAAATTAATCTGTTTAACATTTCTAAGAAACATTTTGTTGGCTAAAAACCATTGCAGCTGACTTTCTTTTTTGACGTGTGTTGTTTATAATCCCCAAACATCTTACGCAAATCGACAGGCAAATAATGCAGCCAGTAAACTGTGTATCAGTCCATTCAAAACTTTATTTTTAGGTAGAGGCATCTTTTAACTTGAAATTAAAAAATATATATAACTTGCATGTTGTTAAGATTTAGAACACATGTCAGTTGAAAGATGCTAGTAGCCACAGTTCAAAAGTTTTTAACCATAATTTGAATTTATTCATCTAAGGTCTGCATTTTTTTGCCTGTTGAATTTTTCAGATTTTTTTCCGAGCATGCGCAAGAATCTCTTAAAAACGTAAACATTAAAACCTGTTATGGAACTTGCTAGCTTAATTTGATATACTAACCAGGCCCATGGAATGTACATTAAATGTAACATTAAAATGAGGCACTAAAATGTAAACTGTATTGTGCTTTTTTGGCATTGTCTTTTAAATGAAGATAACTCTCACAAATTTGTCATATCACAAATTTTATTCCTATTTACATATATACCTAAGGATAGACATAAAGAATGATTTTGTATTAGCTATACTTTCTAGGTTTCAGAATTTGAACAATTTAAATGAGGCCGATAAAGGTTGGTGTAACAAAACTTTTAAATCTGGACCAAATAGAACAAACAAGTAAGGTTTTTTTAACAAAATAATTCTTCTAAGGCCAATGTAATGAGAAAATTTAACACCAAAAGGTCCTATTATTATATTTTAGGCCAGCGATTGATTACGCTCCACCGGAATATTTCCACATATCGTGGCCAAGTACAAATAGCATTTCTGGAATGAATACCCTACATGTATATATAAACCAGCTATAAGTTAATCATCATCATCATCATCATCATTCTCGGCTTAACGTCCGTTTCCATGCTAGCATGGGTTGGACGGGGTATATTAATGACCCTCTTCCAATCTGATCTAGACTGTGTTAGATCTAAACTCAAACTTCCTCTGTATCAAGTCTGTCCTTATAACCTCCTGCCAAGTCTTTCTCGGTCTGCCTCTGGGCTTTGCCCCAGGAACTATCAAGTCTCTACACTTTCTTACCCAATTAATCCTCCTCCATTCTTTCCAAGTGCCCCAGCCAATTCAATCTTCTTATCTGGATAACATCTTTAATTCTACGGATACTTAGCCTAACTTCTTAGCTCATCTGAACTCTTTCTGTCTCTCAGACTGGCGTTACACATCCACCTAACCATTCTCATATCATTCCTTTCTAAACGGTCAAGATCTTCCTGCTTCACTGCCCATGTCTCACTACCGTACAACATAACACTTCTTACACAGGCCTCATACAACCTACTTTTTACCTCAATTGACAAGACTCTGCTAGTCAACAAAGGTAGTAACTCTCTGAACTTTTTCCAAGCAGAACCTATCCTGCAAGTAACACTTCTTCCAACACCCCCTTCACTGCCCAACATATCACCTAAGTAACAGAAGTTCTCAACTATCTCTAACGAGCCACTGTTGTACATCATTAAAGCTGGAAATACTTCATTCTCTATAATCTCACCTTTGCAACGCTTGCATACAAACTGAATGTCAGCTCTTAACCTTCCACCAATACTACTGGCACTTCTTATGTACCCAATGCTTGCAAGTCTGACAAAAAATTGAGTTACTACCAACCCCTTTCCTGCAAACTCCACAAGGCCACTTTCCAACTACAAGGTCACACTTGGCTGCAATGCTACTAATCATGACTTTAGACTTTGCTGTGTTCACCCTTAGCCCTTTCTCTTCTAGTCCTTTCTTCCACTTCTCAAACTTTTCAACTAATTCTTCCATCGACTCTGCTATGAGAACCAAATCATCTGCATACAATAACTCCCATGGACAACCTGTTCTGAACTCCATCGACAGCGCTTCTAAGACTAGAACAAACAACAAAGGACTAAGTACAGAACCCTGATGTACACCAACATTTACACTAAATTCGTCACTAAGTGAATCTTTAATCCTGACACGACTTCTAGCATTGCTGTACATAGACTGTACCATCGTAACTAGCCACTCATCCACACCTAATTTTCTCATAGCCCACCAAATAACTTTACGTGGCACTCTATCAAAAGCTTTCTCTAAATCTACAAAGGCAAAATAGAGATTCTTTCTCTTTCCTAAATACTTTTCCTGAAGCTGTCTGAGTAAAAATATTGCATCTGTAATGCCACGCCCTGGAGCAAAACCAAATTGCATCTTATCTATATCAATTCTTTCTCTAAGTAAACTTATCAATCACTCTTTTAATAACTTTCATTACTTGATCAACCAACTTCAAACCTCTATAGTTACCTCTTTCTAATGCATCACCCTTGCCCTTGAAGCAATTCACTATTACACTCGACTGCCACTCACTCGGAATAGCACCATCCTTTATAATCTGATTTCGCAAGACTTGTAATAAGCTCAAATCCAAATATATCCAGATGCTTTTACCATCTCTGAAACAATACCTGATACTCCTGCAGCCTTGCCAATCTTCAATTTCCTAATAGCCTCCACTACCCATTCTGTCTTGATCTGCATAGCTGGCCCTTCTACAACATCATCATCAGACAAATTATCCTCATTCCCAATCGAACTCGGTGTTAAGCAACCTCTGATAATAATTCTTCCAAGCTACCCTTTTCTCCTCCTCTGTGCTAGCCAAAACACCTTCATCATTACGTATACACTTCTCACCTACAACATCTTGATTAGTCTTCTTCATTTGCTTTGCTATCTTGAATACCTCATTGCGCTGGTCTTCCCTTCTTAACACATCTGCAAATCTGTTTCTCTCTGCTTCTAAGTTTGCCTTATACACTGCTGTACGAGCACGACGCTTAGCTTCTAAGTAAATATTTTTACTACCACCTGACTTCCACTCTTTCCAAAGTTTCCTCTTTTCCTTATACAACTGGTCAACCTCATTATTCCACCACCAGGTCTGTCTATGTCTAGCTGGTCCTTTCGTCCACCCACAGGTATCATCAGAAGCTTCTAGAAGACAATTCTTCAAAGTAGTCCAAGTACTTTCAACATTGTCACTATCACATTGACCATTGTGGGCTAACTGCTGAACTTTTGCACTAAATTGTCTTGCTACAATCTCTTCCTTCAGCTTCCAGACTTTACGACGGGGGCCTGTACTTTCCCTTGGCTTCTTTAACACCTCTTCAAGATAATATCACAAACCAGCAACCTATGCTGGGAAACACACTCTTCCCCCTATATAACTTTCACGTCCTTCACCACTTTCTTGTCTGACTTTCTAACCAGGAAGTAATCTATCTGTGTCTTACAACCACCTGACTCATATGTTATCAGCCTACTCTGTCTTCTTACTGAATGATGTGTTGCAAACCACCATGTCCGTTGCCATTCCAAACTCAAGCAATCTCTCCCCTTCCTTATTTCTGCTCCCAAATCCATAGCCTCCATGCATAACCTCTATAACCTTCAGATACTTCCCAACATGGACCATTAAAGTCGCCGCCCACCATGACAAGTTCAGTGTCTCCAAACTCGATGTGAACTGCTATTAACTCATCATAAAACTTATCTTTATCTTCTTCACTGAGTCCACACTGTGGAGCATAAACTGACAGAAAAGTGACAATCCTATTTACCTATCAAAAACTTTATCACTATAATACGACTATTAACACGCATAACATCTATTTACTTTTTTCTACCCACTTCTCTGCAACGAATATGCCAACTCCTCCATATCCATCACTATCACCTATCCAAAAAAGCTTATACCTTGCCCTCCTACCTTCCACAAATCCACTGAAGCTCCTCTCCACCTGACTTCCTGAACACAACCACATATCAACAGATCTACGTTCTAACATTTTCAACTACTTCACCTGCTCTACCTCTCAGAGTACCAACATTTACACTAGCCATCCTCAACTAGTGTTATCTACCTTTGTGATGTGATAGCTGGGTAACGGTCTGACGATGCTCACACCCTGACATCTGTCCTACCGTGCGGCGAGACCTTCACTCCTTAGAGTTCCAGCCCCCGTTTACGCAGTTTGTCTGATCAACTGTTCAACTATAAAGAGTTTTGGCATTGTTTAACAGCTGGATGCCCTTTCCTAGCGCCAACCGTTCACAGACCGGACTGGGTGTTTTTAAAGTGACACCATCACTATGTGGCATTTCATGGGACTTCCACAATCGCCCCTTTAAACCAAGGTATGGTGGAGGGACGTTCAACTCCTCTCTTGTCCTCTTAAAGAGCCCTTCACTTAATCCATATATTTATATCGTTAAAATGATATCAAATGTCGTCCGTTTTACGAAAATTAGATCTTGCAAAAAAAGGATTTCTTGTCTTGGTGACAGTTTATATATATATATATATACAATTAAGAACAACACGGAAAAAGTTTATATTTTAAAACTGGTAGGAATAGACTTTTAATTCTTAGTTCTTAAGTTATGATCATTTTAAAACAGAATACAAAAACTTTTGGAGAAAATATATAAGTTGCACATTTGGATTTATCAGCATAAATTATATATGTTGGAAATTTTGAATAATAATATGATTATAAACAGGCTTTATTATATTTTAAAATTTTATAAGAGTTTGACTGTAATATTCAACTGTAATATTCAACTGTAGTAAACTGTAGTAACTGTAGTAACTGTAGTCAATATGGTTCAGTTGAACCATATTGACTACAGTTGATTTGTTGTAGTCATTTCATCAATAAAACATTGAATGTTTTGCTACTAATAGGGGCAAATTTTGATGCTGAATTCAAATATGTTGGTCATTTTTGTTGAAAATGATCAGAGAATGTCAAGCATGTTAACCCGGACCCGAGAATAATCCATAAATTTACCATTTCAACCTGTCCTTCTAGTTTTGATTTTCAAAGTAGGAAGAATTGTTGTAGCACAAATTTTGACGAATTATTAGTGTATTAGAAAGATTTGTGTGCAACTAAAATACCCAGCTCTTCTCATACAATTTCTAACGGCCTCTCAACAAAATCACCCACCTGGATAATAATAGCCATTGAATATGCCGTTTATAAATATGTGGTTAAGTAAACTGTCCCAGGATGCCACGTTAGCTAGGTACCTATATATAGTACACAGCGCAGCTAGATAGCTAGCTACAGCTCATGAATGTTAACAAGAAGACATGCGTCTTTAACATCTGCGCTGCGAGAGAAATCAAATGGTTATACGTACGCAAACCGTTTTGCATTTAGGATGCACATTAATTTATGAACGTACGTAAATGGACCAAATCAGTTTTCTTGGCTAAGCCAAAAGTAAATTTTGAAAATGAAGGCTGGATATAAGAAGGATAAAGAAACGTCCTCCCCCAACGGTCTTGTTAGGTTTTTTCATTGGGACGGAACCTGAACCAGTACACGTCTTTTTTTATAAGAAACCAGTCTATA
The DNA here is from genome assembly GCA_030067915.1 of Hydractinia echinata. Taxonomy (NCBI): domain Eukaryota; kingdom Metazoa; phylum Cnidaria; class Hydrozoa; order Anthoathecata; family Hydractiniidae; genus Hydractinia; species Hydractinia echinata. The sequence goes on from JASGCC010000030.1 coordinate 1,695,448, forward strand.
AGAAACCTCAGGCTCAGAAAGTCAAAATTTTAAGAAACTTTTAAGAAACTTGAGCAGGCTGAGAAAATCTCTAACATTAAGAAACTTGTACATATAACAAAAAAAAGGAAGGGAAACAGAATAAAAAAAGTTTTTTATAAAGTGGATGTTTAAACATGCATCTATTTATAACAAACTAATGTAATGTCAGAAATAAGAGACAAATGAATGAACTTCCATATGATACTGTGCAAACATAGCATATGTCGTTCATAAATCATAGCCCATACCTTAAACAACCATTGTAAATAAAAGATTATTTTAAGAAACTTTTCAGGCTCAAATAAGGAAAATTAAGAAATATTCCAGGCTCAAGTTATTGAAATTTTAAGAAACTCCTGGTTTCTTATAAAAAAACGTGTGTAGGTCAAAAGGAAGAAGGCCTAGAAAAGAGGTTGGAAATGCAGCCAGAAGTATTATTTTGATCACCATGAAAAACAAAACGACTTTCGAATATCACAACACACCCTAGCCTACTCATAGTCTGTGCACTTTGTCATAGTTGTTCAACTTTGATGAAAAGAGGGTCTGGGAACTATAACATTGTTAGCATCTTCTGAGAGGCAAGTCGTTAATGAGCATGGGTACTCTTTTCAGGAAATCTAAAACACAGTGTATGAAAATCGATCAAAGATGTTAAGCACATCTGCTCTACACAGGTAGGCTTAAAACAAATATATACACACTACTGCACTTCTTATGTACCCAATGCTTGCAAGTCTGACAAAAATTGAGTTACTACCAACCCCTTTCCTGCAAACTCCACAAGGCCACTTTCCAACTACAAGGTCACACTTGGCTGCAATGCTACTAATCATGACTTTAGACTTTGCTGTGTTCACCCTTAGCCCTTTCTCTTCTAGTCCTTTCTTCCACTTCTCAAACTTTTCAACTAATTCTTCCATCGACTCTGCTATGAGAACCAAATCATCTGCATACAATAACTCCCATGGACAACCTGTTCTGAACTCCATCGACAGCGCTTCTAAGACTAGAACAAACAACAAAGGACTAAGTACAGAACCCTGATGTACACCAACATTTACACTAAATTCGTCACTAAGTGAATCTTTAATCCTGACACGACTTCTAGCATTGCTGTACATAGACTGTACCATCGTAACTAGCCACTCATCCACACCTAATTTTCTCATAGCCCACCAAATAACTTTACGTGGCACTCTATCAAAAGCTTTCTCTAAATCTACAAAGGCAAAATAGAGATTCTTTCTCTTTCCTAAATACTTTTCCTGAAGCTGTCTGAGTAAAAATATTGCATCTGTAATGCCACGCCCTGGAGCAAAACCAAATTGCATCTTATCTATATCAATTCTTTCTCTAAGTAACTTATCAATCACTCTTTTAATAACTTTCATTACTTGATCAACCAACTTCAAACCTCTATAGTTACCTCTTTCTAATGCATCACCCTTGCCCTTGAAGCAATTCACTATTACACTCGACTGCCACTCACTCGGAATAGCACCATCCTTTATAATCTGATTCGCAAGACTTGTAATAAGCTCAAATCCAATATATCCAGATGCTTTTACCATCTCTGAAACAATACCTGATACTCCTGCAGCCTTGCCAATCTTCAATTTCCTAATAGCCTCCACTACCCATTCTGTCTTGATCTGCATAGCTGGCCCTTCTACAACATCATCATCAGACAAATTATCCTCATCCCAATCGAACTCGGTGTTAAGCAACCTCTGATAATAATTCTTCCAAGCTACCCTTTTCTCCTCCTCTGTGCTAGCCAAAACACCTTCATCATTACGTATACACTTCTCACCTACAACATCTTGATTAGTCTTCTTCATTTGCTTTGCTATCTTGAATACCTCATTGCGCTGGTCTTCCCTTCTTAACACATCTGCAAATCTGTTTCTCTCTGCTTCTAATTTTGCCTTATACACTGCTGTACGAGCACGACGCTTAGCTTCTAAGTAAATATTTTTACTACCACCTGACTTCCACTCTTTCCAAAGTTTCCTCTTTTCCTTTATACACTGGTCAACCTCATTATTCCACCACCAGGTCTGTCTATGTCTAGCTGGTCCTTTCGTCCACCCACAGGTATCATCAGAAGCTTCTAGAAGACAATTCTTCAAAGTAGTCCAAGTACTTTCAACATTGTCACTATCACATTGACCATTGTGGGCTAACTGCTGAACTTTTGCACTAAATTGTCTTGCTACAATCTCTTCCTTCAGCTTCCAGACTTTACGACGGGGCCTGTACTTTCCCTTGGCTTCTTTAACACTCTTCAAGATAATATCACAAACCAGCAACCTATGCTGGGAAACACACTCTTCCCCCGATATAACTTTCACGTCCTTCACCACTTTCTTGTCTGACTTTCTAACCAGGAAGTAATCTATCTGTGTCTTACAACCACCTGACTCATATGTTATCAGCCTACTCTGTCTCTTACTGAATGATGTGTTGCAAACCACCATGTCCGTTGCCATTCCAAACTCAAGCAATCTCTCCCCTTCCTTATTTCTGCTCCCAAATCCATAGCCTCCATGCATACCTCTATAACCTTCAGATGACTTCCCAACATGACCATTAAAGTCGCCGCCCACCATGACAAGTTCAGTGTCTCCAAACTTCGATGTGACTGCTATTAACTCATCATAAAACTTATCTTTATCTTCTTCACTGAGTCCACACTGTGGAGCATAAACTGACAGAAAAGTGACAATCCTATTACCTATCAAAAACTTTATCACTATAATACGACTATTAACACGCATAACATCTATTACTTTTTCTACCACTTCTCTGCAACGAATATGCCAACTCCTCCATATCCATCACTATCACCTATCCAAAAAAGCTTATACCTTGCCCTCCTACCTTCCACAAATCTCACTGAAGCTCCTCTCCACCTGACTTCCTGAACACAACACATATCAACAGATCTACGTTCTAACATTTCAACTACTTCACCTGCTCTACCTCTCAGAGTACCAACATTTACACTAGCCATCCTCAACCTAGTGTTATCTACCTTGTGATGTGATAGCTGGGTAACGGTCTGACGATGCTCACACCTGACATCTGTCCTACCGTGCGCGAGACCTTCACTCCTTAGAGTTCCAGCCCCGTTTACGCAGTTTGTCTGATCAACTGTTCAACTATAAAGAGTTTTGGCATTGTTTTACAGCTGGATGCCCTTCCTAGCGCCAACCGTTCACAGACCGGACTGGGTGTTTTTTAAAGTGACACCATCACTATGTGGCATTTCATGGGACTTCCACAATCGCCCCTTTAAACCAAGGTATGGTGGAGGACGTTCAACTCCTCTCTTGTCTCTTAAAGAGACCCTTCACTTAATCCATTATTTATATCGTTAAATGATATCAAATGTCGTCCGTTTTACGAAATTAGATCTTGCAAAAAAAGGATTTCTTGTCTTTGTGACAGTTTATATATATATATATATACAATTAAGAACAACACGGAAAAAGTTTATATTTTAAAACTGGTAGGAATAGACTTTTAATTCTTAGTTCTTAGTTATGATCATTTTAAAACAGAATACAAAAAACTTTTGGAGAAAATATATAAGTTGCACATTTGGATTTATCAGCATAAATTATATATGTTGGAAATTTTGAATAATATATGATTATAAGAACAGGCTTTATTATATTTTAAATTTTATAAGAGTTTGACTGTAATATTCAACTGTAATATTCAACTGTAGTAACTGTAGTAACTGTAGTAACTGTAGTCAATATGGTTCAGTTGAACCATATTGACTACAGTTGATTTGTGTAGTCATTTCATCATAAAACATTGAATGTTTTGCTACTAATAGGGGCAAATTTTGATGCTGAATTCAAATATGTTGGTCATTTTTGTTGAAAATGATCAGAGAATGTCAAGCATGTTAACCCGGACCCGAGAATAATCCATAAATTTACCATTTCAACCTGTCCTTCTAGTTTTGATTTTCAAAGTAGGAAGAATTGTTGTAGCACAAATTTTGACGAATTATTAGTGTATTAGAAAGATTTGTGTGCAACTAAAATACCCAGCTCTTCTCATACAATTTCTAACGGCCTCTCAACAAAATCACCCACCTGGATAATAATAGCCATTGAATATGCCGTTTATAAATATGTGGTTAAGTAAACTGTCCCAGGATGCCACGTTAGCTAGGTACCTATATATAGTACACAGCGCAGCTAGATAGCTAGCTACAGCTCATGAATGTTAACAAAAGACATGCGTCTTTAACATCTGCGCTGCGAGAGAAATCAAATGGTTATACGTACGCAAACCGTTTTGCATTTAGGATGCACATTAATTTATGAACGTACGTAAATGGACCAAATCAGTTTTCTTGGCTAAGCCAAAAGTAAATTTTGAAAATGAAGGCTGGATATAAGAAGGATAAAGAAACGTCCTCCCCCAACGGTCTTGTTAGGTTTTTTCATTGGGACGGAACCTGAACCAGGACACGTCTTTTTTTATAAGAAACCAGTCTATAAGAAACCTCAGGCTCAGAAAGTCAAAATTTTAAGAAACTTTTAAGAAACTTGAGCAGGCTGAGAAAATCTCTAACATTAAGAAACTTGTACATATAACAAAAAAAAGGAAGGGAAACAGAATAAAAAAAGTTTTTTATAAAGTGGATGTTTAAACATGCATCTATTTATAACAAACTAATGTAATGTCAGAAATAAGAGACAAATGAATGAACTTCCATATGATACTGTGCAAACATAGCATATGTCGTTCATAAATCATAGCCCATACCTTAAACAACCATTGTAAATAAAAGATTATTTTAAGAAACTTTTCAGGCTCAAATAAGGAAAATTAAGAAATATTCCAGGCTCAAGTTATTGAAATTTTAAGAAACTCCTGGTTTCTTATAAAAAAACGTGTAGGTCAAAAGGAAGAAGGCCTAGAAAAGAGGTTGGAAATGCAGCCAGAAGTATTATTTTGATCACCATGAAAAACAAAACGACTTTCGAATATCACAACACACCCTAGCCTACTCATAGTCTGTGCACTTTGTCATAGTTGTTCAACTTTGATGAAAAGAGGGTCTGGGAACTATAACATTGTTAGCATCTTCTGAGAGGCAAGTCGTTAATGAGCATGGGTACTCTTTTCAGGAAATCTAAAACACAGTGTATGAAAATCGATCAAAGATGTTAAGCACATCTGCTCTACAGGTAGGCTTAAAACAAATATATACACTATTCCATAGCGCCCCTGCTACCCTATCTTTGTGAACCACAGAAAGGGACCGCGAACGATGTTATACAATCGATATTATTTTTGCTCAAAAGGGATGCTGCGCTATTGGATATATCAATAGACATCAAGTCACAAAACTAACTTCAGGGGTTAAGCCACAGGTAACTGTGCGGTCTGACTTTGAATGCGCAGTGGAGCGCCTAATAAGAACCACAAATAGTGTCACACATTCAGGTGTTTTAGTACAGGTGTGCAGTATGTCGTAAATCTAGTTAGGCGGCCACAACATTTAAGTGTTTCGGTTGATATGTAATTTTTTTTAAATATATAACTTTAACTGAAATAAAAACACAGTTTACAACTCGTTGCTACCCCGTCATAGCGGCAACAGTCGGCCAACCTTTTTCATTTTTTGGAGAATGTTCTCGGTGAAAGTTCAAACATGAATTTTACTTCAGGGTGAGAGCTTAATTAAAGTAAGCAATGTTGCACATCCAAATAGATGTAACGCAACGTCAGTTAAACAGAAACGGCCCATCTTTAACACCGAACTGAGCTTAGTACAGTGTGTCCTCAAATCGTCTTAAATTTTGTTTGGAAAAAAGAGTGGGATGCGTATCGGCGTTACCCTTGTCAAAAAAGCTATATCGCAAGTTATCAGTCCGCCCGTCATTAACGTTGGGCTGAGCGCTCAGTACAGATATATACACCATGTTGCACATCCGTATAGGGCCAATACCATTTTCAAAAAAACTTTATCATAACTTCGGTTTAAAAAGCAATACAGAAAACAGCCTGTCGTTACCTTGTCAAGTTGAAAATTACTCAGCAATATTATATTGCCAAATAAGTTCTCATAACAGTAATAAAAGGTGTAGCTACCTAACTGCATTTAACATAAGAATTAAGAAACTTGTAGCCAAACTGCATTTGGTGGCTATTTTCACTATTTAGTCGGTAGCAAGAGTTAGCGAGATAGCCACAAGCCCAAATACAAATAAAAAACAATATACCAAACTGAATAAAAACTTCAAAAGAATAGGAATAAATAAGGCTAGCTATAGCTACCTAGTTAGCTAGCTGGCTTAGGAAGCAGGATGCTGCCTCAGGATCTACGTTTGTAGCCAATATCTTAAAATTGGTTTGTTTAAGATTTATACATGGCTAGATAACATTAGATCGTCCAGCAAGCACTCTGTCATCGCTAGAATTTTGCTGTACTCAACAACGGAACGGATCACAAGGCGTACAGGGGTTCATAATTAAAATGACATAAATTTTGCGATTTTTAAAAAATGTTTTTTTCTATTTTTTTTAATGAATAAAAAAATGGCATATAAGATATAACAAAATGAATTAAATCACCCCCGTCCGCTTTTTCAACGACTTGGCGGTAAGTTCTAAAAGCCACCGCTGCTTCGGGTACCATTTTGCGCCCAAACAGACAGACGGAATAATACGGCTATTAGTAAGGAGATGATAAGAATTTTTTAAGCACATGATAATGAATAAAATGATACAAAGTCAACTATAGATAAGTTTGTTATGTTCAGATAATCTTGTCTTACTTATGATGTTGGATATTTCGCGAAGATTCTTCAAAAACGCATCCTTACATCATTTTCTGAATAACTTTCTAAATATGGCGATTAATTATTGAACTCACATGTAGTATAGTATGCCGAAGATGTGAGCAGAAGCGCGTGAGAAAGTTAAAGTAAGTCTGTGACGACACCTTAAAACCTTCCTACTACATTTTTATCGTCATCTTTTCACAAAGGTATTGAAACTTAAATAGCAAGTAGGTAGAAAATAAGGCGAGCAACTTTTTGCGAGTGCGACGAGAATGAGCGCAGTCCTCCAAGAAATGGATATTTGTTTTTCTTTCTTCCGATCAATTTAGCTTCAATTTATTCATTTGCGTTCTTCAAATCATGCACACTAAACTTATTTCAGTCCTTTAAATGGACGCCACGAAACCTTCAAATCGACGTTTTTAAACATATCTTCTCTACTTTGTAAGGAAAATAAATTCATGCTTTAAGAAAGAATCAAGACGGACAGATGGCAAGGTTTGCAAAGTTTTATTTTTTATAGAGTTTTTTCTTTCTGCTTAACTTATCGTGTTGTTGTTTAAAAGTGAAATTTTGGTAACAATGGTTGAAGTAAATTCTTAGTGCTTTGAAATGAGGTTTGTGATGTGCACTTTTGTTTATCGTTAAGTTATTTTTTAAAAAAAACCTCAATTCAGCCTCAATTTAAGTGTATGGTGTCCTTTGTGATGGTCAGAATTTATCCCCTGCTGTCTAGTCAATGAATGAAGGTGAACATCGAGTAGAACTGTGGTGTAATTTTCATTACGACCTCAGCGGATATTGTAACCACGTTTTTCTGGGAATAACTCGCAAAATCTGGCAATTAAATTCTCAATAAAATTAACAGTTGGTAAACGAAAACAATGACAACGATATTTCTTATTGTAAAGGACATATTTGATTTTAGTAGAGTGATTTTGTTCTACCTTCTATCTACATTTTTTACCTCTTGACTTTTTTCAACGACACAGTTTTGATCCGCCGAATTAAATTCCGGCCAAAATTATTAAAAAAAGTCGATATATGCTTTTCTTTATTAAGAACCCGAAACCCGTAAAATAAGGATAAAAACGTCGGATATTTTCAGTCAATCTTTTTAATTGAAATTATTATTTGTATATGCTTTACGTAAATCATTTCCAAAAATTAGTCGGCAAAATGTGAAATTTTGTGCAATAATATTTTTGTCAATTAAAAATCTTTACCCAATTTTTTTGGCTATTTTTCCCGATAAGTTATTGGGTTGAACATGTGAGGAAAATAAGACCTCAGTCTGAAACCAATTTTTTTAGTTCTTAGAAGTGCGAATAAAAATGCCCAATCTGCGATTTGCGAAAGTTTACTCAATCAATTAAACGTTTTTTATAAGAAACTCGTTTATAAGAAACTGTACTAAGAGCTCAAAAATTTAAGAAACTTTTGCTTGTGCAGCTTATTTATCCAAAAACTTTTTAAAGCGCACGAGGTTATGCACTGCATTTTTAAAAAGAGATAATTTTACCGTAAATTGTAATCTCTTGTCGAATACTTACACTAAAAGCTCATGAGTTTTTTTGTAAGAGCGTGTACACTTTTTGTCCAAGTTGACACGCCGTAACAAAATATTTTGTGAGCTTTTTGCGCTGTCGAGCGAAATGCAATGACGGAAACGGACCTTAATATTCCAGACTGTTTGGTTTGTTTCGTGTATATGATAACGTTGTTTGAAGGTCTTATCAAACTACCAATAAAAGTTTCAAACTGTTAACGGTTTTAATAATAAAATGTTTTTTTACCAGTTTCATTCGTTAAGGTTTATAGCTACTTTATAAAAGGAAATTAGCGCAAGAAGAAATTTTCGCGGAAAAAATTTACGCGGAAAGAGTTTTTGCGAATTTTGCCCTAATTCGCGAAAATAAATTTCGCGAAATTCACCAAGTTTTCGATTCGTGAAAATTTTTTCTGCGGAATTAATTAAAAATAATTATAATAATAGCTTCCTGTGAGCTACTTTTGAAAATGAAAATACATACCTTAAATATAAAAAATGTGTTCTAGTTTTCCGAAATGTCTATATTTGCTGTTCGGAAGATTTTATATAGCCTTGTTCTTCCGCTAAATATGCCTTTCAGTTTCAACTCGCGAAGATTTCTGCGAAATTCGCAATTTCCGGACCCTTCATTCGGGCAATACATATTCGCAGAAATTTCTTCCCTAAGGTACTGGCTAAATATAAAAAATGTGGCTAGTATTCCGCCAAGTTTATTCTGCAAATTTCGAGACTTTTGTTCTATGGGTTACATCACGTGTATAAACATTGAAGAAGATTCACATTCAAGATGGCGGCCGACATAAACTGCTTTCTTGATAGAGAATAGTTTACCGTAATTTTTCTAATTTAGTGCGGCCTTTAATTAGTGCGGATAGCCATTTTTGCAAATTTTGAATAATTTTTTTGTCCACCAAAAAATAGTGCGGATAAAGTATTGGGAATTTTCAATTTTTCTCTTATTTAGTGCGGCTAAGGTCAAAATTTCATCTAATTATGTTGCGGATTGACTACAACATAAATTTACAATGTAAAAGGATCGTCTTCATCAACTTCATCATCATCTTCAAGATGCTTAGAAGCATTTTCCATGCTTCTTTTATGCAAGGATCCATTTCGAACTTTATCTTTGTCTGTAAACGTAATGCCGCAGACATTAAAAGATCTTTTTACCATCCCGGTGTCGAGTAAAATGGTTTTGTAAGCTTCCTCTACCCAATCAACCATGCTTTACATCAGTAACAAGAAGTCTTCATTACCACATCGATTTTTTGTAAATGAAGATCTTGTGTTGTTCATTAGGCTACATGTTAATGGGTTGAAAAGAAAACAAAAAATCTTTTATTGATCGGTTATCATGGTTTTTCGCAGATTTGATCTGCCACTGCACAGATAGTTCAAAATGGCGTCGAAGAACGATGAGTTTCTTTGTGGTGATGATCTTGATGACTTATTTCTGTTGATTGAAGGTGGATTTTTGGATGATGACGCCGATTTTAACGTGGATATAGATGCAGTTATATCTGAAGTATCTCTTCCTAAAGATAAAAGCGATCAATTTAAGTGTAGTCAATGTGGAAAAGTGGTGAAATCTGGTAGAGGATTAACAAGACAAAAAAATACCAAACATCAAGTGAAAAGTAGTGATTCAGATACTGCGAGGCCGTTTAACTCTCTTACTAAGGAAGAACAGTTACATAAAAAACTGCACCCTTTATAACTACGTGTTATTGTGAAGGAATGTGCCACCATTGTACAAAAAAGATATGTGTCTATCTGAACAGACAAGGAATGCGTTTTTAAACTTTAGCTTTTCTGTTGATGAGGCAGTGGAACTTTGGTAAAGATTAAAAATTGTAATTTAACAATTCAATGGTAATGCTGAGAAATTTTATTCAGAATTTTATGGGTTATTAAATGAAAATCTTTTGCCAACAATGTTTGTTGATGTCACACTTTGCTAATAGAAGTTGCTAATCATGTTTTGATACATCTCTCTGAAACAGATGTGTCGTCATTTAACCTGTCACAACAAGTAGTTGAAATTTTAGAAAAGGAAGTAAAAAGTTTGCAGTATCTTTCTGATTATATTGTGCATAAACTACATTCAAAATTTTGTTACGGTAAACAACAATCAGATATACACAAACAGTATGCTCTTGTGTTAAAATCATGCAAAATTGACATAGACGACACACAAACACTGGTAAATGTCCGGTATAGAGGCTGTTTGTGGAAAGTCAATCGGAGAACCCAAAATATTTTTATTAAATGCGAGCAGTTATTCCGTGCAAAAATCATCTTTTTTCAGTACCAACTTATGTGCGAAAGAACTAGTTTCGACTATGTTAAGTGACTGTACCATACTGTCAAATTTTAAAATGATTTGCGAGGGAATTGATCCTAAAGTGAAAAAATAGATTTGCATTAATGTACTTGAACATTTACTCACTTTGTTTGTTAGAGTTCGCACATTTTCATATGCTAAAGACGTTCGTGAAAAGCGCAGAGCTGCAAAACAGAAAGTAAAGAAACGCTCATTAAGAACATAACTAAAGAAAAACAGTTGGGTAACAGACATGGGTCACTGAACTTTGCAAGTCCTGCACATGGACTTTAAAAACTGTCAAAAAGGCTATTTTTATAGCCACACATTTTGAAAAAAACATTTGGGTAAAAGGTTCGCTGTTAAGATTAATTTTCGCAAATTTTATCCATATTTGCGAAAATTTGTATGCCCAAAAATTCCAGGAACTGCGAATAAGTACTAGTAGATTCGCGAAAATAAATCTCCGCGAAAAATCTGAACAAGACTGATTCGCAAAAAATAATCTTCGTGAAATGCATTATTTTTGACCTCCCAAAAATAAGTCGTTAGCTTAAGGTAATTAATTTTGGCGAGAATTTAATTTGGCAAATATATAAATAAACTTTATTAAGCATGTTCATTGAAATCCTCATGCAGAAACATGTTAAAACTTGGCGGATGGCAAACAAAAACTTAATTTGGTGGATTTTTTGTCAAATCTGCCAATTCCGCCAAATTTTCAATTCAACCAAAATGTCTTTCCTTGTCTTCTCTTTTGCCACTCAATACAATTTTGGCCAGTTCCACAGTATAAAGGGAACTCGACCTTTAATATCACCAAACATTGAGCCAAGTGTGCAATTCTCTAGCTCTGCGGTATAAAGAGAACTAGAGAATAGTTTAAATGTAATAGAGACAATGTAATGTTTTCAAAACATTTGTGGCTATAAAAATAGCCGGTTTGACAGTTTTAGTTCATGCCCGGGACGTAGTGTCAATATTACTGCGTCTTCTTTCTTTTGGCAAGGTTGTATCATCAATGATGTGGAAAGTTAAAATCAACAATTTTTTATGATAAATTCTTGTATAATAGCAGAATTAAAACCACGAAGTAGGGCGAATATAATTTTTGTAATCACGAAGAGTTCGTAAACTTGGTAATACCAAAACACCAGAACCTGTTTTTTGCATCATATCGTAGATCAGAATAAGCCGAAGATGACTTTGCAGCTAAGTTCAGAAATTTTTATCACCATTGGATGGTAACGTACACTACTAGCACAAGAGGAATTAATATAACTCTGTTGTTCTTTCCAAAATAATTTCGTAAAATCTGGAACAGCTGTTTTGTCACAACCAGAAAATAATGTCTGCAAATCATTATTCATTTTCTAATGCTGCTTTCATTTCTCTGTTCCAACTGTTTGCAACGTAAACGTTGATCTTGAATATTTAATTTCAGACGACTTCTAGATGTAAACGTAATAGAAGCATTCAATTTGGCTGGTTGGCTGGACACCATCGATTTCGTTTTTTTAGCATAGGTGGATTTCATGTCAAAAGACTCACAGTTGTGACATGGATTAGTGTTGCTAACTAGAATGTTACAATTATTTGATCGATAATACTCATCGTTTTGGCACAACATGCTTTTTGAAAATTAACTTCTTTATCTGGATTTGGAGTTTTAATTCCATCACATATATCATAAGTATTTAGCTCAGCATTAATATTGGACAAGGTAACATTGTGAAATGATCGTCCATTAGACATATATAAATGATGATCATCTGATAACATCCCATCCAAACACTCTTACTGAATATGATAGTGATTGGTCAACAAAAATCTCAAACTTTGGCAGAAGATGACAGTTGGAGTCAGAGGTGCAAATTACAGTAACAAGATGTTCTTCTGTTTTAATATGCCAACAACTAGGCAAAGACAACTTTTTAATGCGCAGTACAAACTCAAAAAAATCCCTGTAATCAAACATGGGTGGAGAACTTGGTGGTGATAACTGCTGTAAAATCATGAATTCTTCACGTTCAATTGGTGTTGAAGATCGAACTTGTGTTGACACAGCACTTGTACTAACACTTCCTTAGGAAGATTCAATGTTGGTAAAGCTCCCTACTTTAATGCCTTTCTCTTTGGATCTAGAACGATATAAAGATATGTATCTACGGAGAAAGAAACTTCTGATAAGGAACCAAAAAATCAGGAAAAACATGAAGTGTAGTCACAACTGTTGTGTATATAGCTATAAGCGGTACTAGAGCTTTAGTAACTAGCTAGCTATAGCTACCCTTTTCTAGGAAGGCAAATTCTTTTTTGAACAGATAAATAAGCCCTAAACTTCAACTTACATTCCCAATAGTCGTCCTTTGTAAAATGTCTTTCACAAATAAATAACTTGCGACTTTCAATGCGCTTTTTAAGTGAGTCATCTGGTACTCTATCCTTTTATAAGATCAGCTCCCCACTTCTTGTGTACTTCATTGTTTGGCAATGGAACTTTAAATAAACTGACTCCTTCCTCCTGGAGACAGGACAACAAAAAATTGAACAATTTTCGACAGGCATAGTGAAATGTGACGTCAAAAACACAGCACATGTTGAAGAATCTCAGTAACAGCCTTCGCAATTAACTGCCATTTTGAAAGTGTTGTGCAGGAGCTGAGGTCTTGGGACGAAAAATTTGCATATGAAAGAGTTATTACAATAGACCATTGTTTGTTGCCAGACTTTCTTTTTTCTTATGACTATAAAAGCAATAAAGGCTCATCCACAACTTTTAATACCTTTTATATGGAATCAACTTGTTTTTTCGCAGGAGCTAAGCTAAAGCATTATTAAAACAAAATGTGAACGTTTTTTGTATCAAGATACAGTATTGGAAACCAGATCCTACAATTGTATATATATTATAGCAGTGGATTTCTTTCCTTTTCTTTTCTTCTTTTTTTTTTTTTTTTTTGGGGGGGGGGTAATTTTACCACAACCATTGTTTTATTTTCGATAACTTGTTTTTAAATGAGGTATAGGCTAGACATTTTATGACTTTATTTTTTCCAACTACGAGATGTTTAAAGTTTACTCTCGTTAATAAAACAAAAGTGGGGTTTTTGTGCATTTATGATATGACACAACTTGCGTTGTATCTTAAAAAGCTAAAAGAAGATTTCACTCTATCACTTTATTTCCATCATTCTCTCATCTGTAAAATTGATCAAGCAGCAGAGCAGCAGAGCAGCAGAACAGCAGAGTTCTATGATATCACTTTCTGGTGGGTACGTTTCATAGAAAAAAATTCAATCAATCCATTTGTTTGAAGACATTTTTCTTAATGAGGGCGGTACCGCGCCTGGTTTGCATCGGTTTTTTTTTATTCACCAGGAAAATTAATAATTTTTTTTTCTTCATTTTTCTTTTTGTATTATTTTTTTACATTTAGGAAACGTCCTGTTCTGCTTTACTTCTTAAATACATTGGATATGCGTTTTTTTTGTTTGTGCGTTCATCAGGTCCTCCAAGCTATGCTCGCAGCTTATAAAAAATATTAATATGAGCTTCATTTTTATGTTTTGTGCAGTCGCTCTCGGGAAAGGTTTGTAAGGTCATTTTTTATAAGAATGAGGCTGGGAATGGCTGAAAAATAAGAAAATTTCATGCTAAATTGTGAAAATCCACTATTTTTAAAATTTACGGGGTGACTTAAAAAGGCAAATATATTAACCAGAAAAATCGTATTTTTAAGTAGAGAGTCTAGCAGTGATTAAATTTCGCATGTATGAATACGTTAATTGTTAATTTTTACATTATTTAATCAGATCAAAATTTTTTTGTTTATATATTGTTTTCTTCGATCTTCTTCCCAGCTGGTTTAAAAGGTTATCTTTTCAGCTCGAGCGTCTGCTCAGTGCTTTTGTATGTGTTCCAATGTTTATTTTTCTTATTGAAACGGGATGAGAAAATATAAATTTCATTGCAAAAAATTTATTAGCACTTTGAATAATTGTACTAATTCTTTTGTTTGATATTTTACGATACTTTAACTTTCAGGGAGGGGGGTGACATCGAAAACATAATTTATTTCTGTTTTTTATTACTTTTCTTGTTTATTTTTCGTTTTGATTTTTTTTGATTTTTTTGATTTCTAAAAATAAAGAACTAATAGTAAGAAATTTTATAAATTCTCAAACGATCGCTTTATTTGCTTGCAAAAGTATACTTCGTCGCCCTCCCTGACACTACTGCATTCGTACGAGATATGGATTAGGCGATCAATTTCACATTTATACATTAAAGTAAGACGTACTGTTTCATTGTTTTTCTTTTAGATATAAGTAAAAGCGATGATTGAAACAAAACGGCACACTATTCGGAGCATAGCCTGGCACCGATTAACAATGATGCAGCTCCTCTATTCGAAACCAATCATGAACGTAAATTTTATCAACGGTCCGATGCTCGTCAACAATTCGCAACTCTTTGCTAAGTACGAACATATTGGTTACTCTCTACCAATGATGTCTCCACGAATGCATTTACCAAATGGACGCCAAACCACGTAAGCGAAGAACAAATCACAGTCTTGTTGCTACATGGATCCAGTTGCTGTTGCCAGACGTAACGAAAGGGAACGAAATCGCGTGAAACAAGTGAATGATGGGTTTGATTCTCTGCGTAAAAAGGTCCCGTTTCTACCGGACAAAAAAAAACTGTCCAAAGTGGAAATTCTACGTTATGCTATGATGTACATTCGAGATTTGAAAAGCATAATGGAAGAATACGACCGGAATAATGTTAATAAAAGAAAAAATTCCGAGTCTTCAAATTTAAGCGAAGAGGACTCGATTGAAGATCGAAATGAGTTACCTTCCTCAAGTTGAAAAATCTGTCGAAAAATATTTTTTAATTTTTTTTAAACGTAATATTTTGTTAGATTGTAAATATTTCTTCGCTGTTATTTTTAACTTAAAAAAATAATGTATATATAATATATAGTGTATAGAAATGCCAAATTTCATAATCACGTTTTTGTATTTTTTCCCCTGAACTTTAAAACCCGGAAATCTAAAATTACGGCCGTTGTCAATGCATTTGATATGTAACGAGATCAGATTTTTCTGTGCGTAAAAGTTAAAGTTCAAATTTTTCCTCATTTTCTCTACAGCAAGACGTAACGGGACAGTCAAGATGACCTACCGCTAGTTAGAGCCTGATTATATGAGGCGAGTTGGCTCGGTGTTGGCCCGGTGGGCGGGTCAACCCGTTCTAAAAATTACATATTATATGGGAAAAGTCAACCCGGGTCAAGACCTACACTGCTGCCGGGTTGAAAGAAAATGAGCGTATTTTTTAAAAATGGCGGACGCAAGATGTAAACAAACAAGCAAAATTAAATCAAAATTATCATGTATTTGTCATTGCTTCGAAGAAATCGCCTAATACAGAACATATTAACATATTTTTTAACAAACGAAGGAACTCTTAAAACGTTTAAAACACCAACAGGGAAATCCACGTAATCTGATCCACAAGTTCTAAAGTCCATTTAAACTTCTTGTCAGCTGCGTCGCTCGCCATTATTGTTTTTCTTCTGTTTTGGATCGCAATGCGCATGCTCTTTTTCAACCCGGCTCTGACTCGGCAAAGTGATATTATATAAACCGAGTCACCCACCTAACAACCCGTCCCGGGTTGAAAAAACGAGCCAGCTCGCCTAGGCGGGTTGACTCACCCCATATAATGTCAAATATTTTTTAGTAGTGATTCTGCCATTATGCCGAGCTGTTATTTTATCATGCTGAGCATGTGGCGAGCCAACACCGAGCCAACTCGCCTCATATAATCAGGCTCTTAGATTAAAAGTTGGTCAGGGCGAGTCGAATATTACAACTTTTGGCCACTCATTTGAAATTTCAGTTAGAGTTTGAGATTTTAGAACAAAACAAATCATCCACTAAAAAATGTACAAAAAGAACAAATTTGTTGACAGTTTAGAACTTTAACTTTTAAGTTAATTTTATCTAAGGATGTGACCAATAACTGATTGGAGAATGGAAAATAGATTTTACCTAAAAATAAAACATTCGTCAAATTCACTTAAAAAATTTAACGAATAAGTCGGTGCCTTGGTTAGAGTTTCTGATCTGAGGGCTATTGTGGCATACTCTGTTTTATTGCGACAACGGACAGAGTGAAATTCGTTTGTAAAAAATCAATACACGCACTTAAATAGTGCGTATTAGTTCTTCTGATAAAATCGCGCGGATTCAATTTTGTGCTTCCCTTCGACTATGTTATGTTGAAGAAAGTATTTAACTTAGCTTTAAAACATTGTACTCTAGTATTTACACATTTTAATAAGTATTTACCTTTTGAATTAAAGTGGAATTTAGTATTCATGAATATAGCTCACCCTCTCTTATGCCCATAATTCAACGTTATCGCACTTTCCCATTGCACAAACCAACGTATTTTGCACAAACTTTTGTCCGACAAAGCAAGTTTACTTTGTTTATACTAATTTACTGTGTGCGTTAATTTTCGCGCGCGTTCAAACTTTCGCCAAAAGAAATATTAATGCATTTCGCGCGTATTAATTTTTGCGCATGTTTAAATTGCACCACAATTACAAGGAGAAAATAGCAAAATTCAGGGTTTTAAGTACAGGCGCGTTTCTTTTATGCGAACTGTCCAGTTATCCTTTTAACAGCTATTGTTGCAATTTATAAAAATGAACAGAAAGAAAAAAAATTTCCGCATTCAGTTTTATTTCTTTTAAATAAAGTAAATTTTTCATCGCGTACTACATTTCGGGCACTAAGGAACTTTTTTCGGGCCACTAAGGAACTTTTTTCGCGAATGCGCGAAAATTAGTACGAATAAGGCTATGGGTTTCAATTGGCTTAATGGCAGTAAATATTAGATTTTTTTTTTCAATTTACTTCTCTACGAGTTTTACGTTCTGATGCAGTATTTACACGTGACTGTTGTAGCCGCTTGAAAAAATATGATCGCCGTTGTTGTGAAGAATCTTTTTTTCGCTTTAAATTAAATTTTAAAATTCC
Organism: Hydractinia echinata; assembly: GCA_030067915.1. Taxonomy (NCBI): domain Eukaryota; kingdom Metazoa; phylum Cnidaria; class Hydrozoa; order Anthoathecata; family Hydractiniidae; genus Hydractinia; species Hydractinia echinata. The sequence goes on from JASGCC010000030.1 coordinate 1,713,226, forward strand.
AGCACATATATATCGAATTTAATATCACTTGAGAGAAAGTTCGCATTCTCCCACAGTATCTATAGCGTTGAACAAAACATTTTAAATTTTATTTCTTTGATATCTTTGTTGATAAATTGTTAAAAACGGAATAAGGAAAGAAGAGAAAACAAAATGCACCTGCATCTCCAGCTGAGCAAATATAAAAATCAAATTTATTTCAAATCAATTCTTTATTTGAATTCTTTAGACCAATAGTGAAATACTTTGAAAATATTTTCTCGCCGCACGCTATTTCATAACATCGTCATGTCAACTGCAATGGAAAAAAAAAATCATGAAACAAACATGAAAAAAATTCGGCTCGCGAGAGGATTAAAACCTCGGGAAGAACAAAACAAGTCTGTACCTAATGATTTTTATTCGTGGAAAATATTATCTATCGTTACATCATATGAGAGAGGGTGTTTTATCTAAAGTAAATTCGACAAATGCGATAAATAAATTGTTGGAGCACTTCACTATTTGTTGGAAAAACATTTTTTTAAAAAAACCATTTTGTTTTTCTGAAGAGAACTTGGCGCTACCATCCCTTCAAACACACAGCGTTTACAACGAATATGACCTTAAAAACGCGCTAATAAGAAAGAAGACAAAAATAAAATAAAAAATAAAAAAAATAAAAATCATGAATTTTTAAATCAAATACTAGTCTTTTAAAAACTACTAAATATTCGAATACGTGTCCCCTTTGAATCTAATTTCGCATTCAAATAACCGCTTCCCCCGAATGATTTTGTTAAAAAGAAAAAAAAAAGTTTGACATTTATTTACGAATAAAGGTTATTTCAAGGGCAGCCTTTAAGGACATCATTTGACCTGTGTCTTTTTTCCACTCTTGTACACGTCGCTGTCCAGGAAGACATTTGGTATACTGTTTCCGTAATATATTTTGTTGTTTTGAGAAATGGCTTGTATACGCATTAATTCCAAATACTCCGGTGTTAATTTTAACTATAAATAATAAATATAAATATACATAAAGGTCTGTGACTGTAACGTCAAATTAATTTGATTAATTGGCCAATCTAATTTTAGAAGAAAAATCATGAAAAAGATTCTAGTGATGACAAAAGTTAGCAGAGATAAAAAAAATTGGTTGTTAAAGCGACCAATACGAAAGGCTTTTGAGTTGGGTTGTTAACCTTAGTTTTATTTGAAAGGGCGGGGTACCACCCCCAATCGGTTTATTTTCGATAAGTTTCGTTCACGATAAGGTATAGGCTTGAAATTTTATGACTTTTACTCTGTTCCTATTACGAAAAGATATGAAAAGTTTTATTCCCGTTACGAAAACAAAAGTAAGATTTACATTTTGTGGGAGCTGGTTGGAACAGTTTTTCATTACAACACTTCTAGCATAAATTTTTATAAATACACATCTCAACTGATGTAAATACTTGTGGTAGAAAAACAAATTAGGAAAATATAAATAAAAAAGATGATTTTTCATTCTCTGAATAAAAAAGCAAAAAAGCTGGGTTTTTTGGAAAAAAATGATGTATTCAGCAAAATATAATGGTGTCAGCATTAATTCTTTAATGTCAAATCACTTTTTTTATTTTGATCAGTTACTGTGCCAAGTTTCATAGATGGTATTTGCTGTTCCTTGATTTCAGTGGAGGTGGTGGTGAAAAACGATACCCGAAATACCCCCCAAAATATTTTTTCAAATTCGAGGCTGGTTGGTTAATATTTCAGTTGCCTCTTTGTATGAAAAGATCAAAGTACGCGGGGACCATATTTTCAGCATCAGTAATTATATGAAAAAGAAGTAAAATACAGCAAATAGGAAACCCTAATCTAGTTAAATCCGTATCGTCGTGCGGAATTAAAAAATATTTAATTCTGCAATTTGATTACAACGAAGGCAAAGATGTTTAGACTTAATCCAAAAGTATAGTCCTATCCCTCCACTCAAACTGAGATATGACATGCTATACTTTTACAACAATGGAATTTAATTTTTATGATTTTCACGATAAAAAGATGGCTTTGGAACGGTTGTTTTTTTCTACTATAATGTTGCCAAATTTCTGCTAATTTCAAGCCTTACTTTGCACCAGAAATGTCGTGTTGCATTTTTTTTAAACTGATCTTGGCGAAGGCCTAATCTTAAATCAGATTGCGAAATGAAAGCAACGATTTGTGCGAAATATTCACAAATAGGTACACAAATGATTAAATCTACGCAAATTTTTTCACGAACAAGGTATTCAAAACAAATTTGAAACTACTCTACCCAATACTTGTCCTGCAGTGACACCTCTCATTGTCGGAAACAACTTTATACGGTCCTGCAGTGACACCTCTCATAGTCGGAAACAACTTTATACGGTCCCGTAGTGACACCTCTCATAGTCGGAAACAGCTTTATATGGTCCTGCAGTTACACCTCTCATAGACGGAAACAACTTTATACGGTCCTGAAGGGACACCTCTTATAGTCGGAAAAACTTTATACGGTCCTGCAGTGACAGCTCTCATAGTCAGAAACAACTTTATACAGTCCTGCAGTGACACCTCTCATAGACGGAAACAACTTTATACGGTCCTGTAGTGACACCTCTCATAGTCGGAAACAACTTTCTAAGGTGAAACAAAACATAGCGCAACTACCAACCTTGTTAGCCTCGATTATCTTCTTTTGTGAGTAAAATTCCGCATCAGCTTTTGCGATCTGTTTCGCCAAATGCGTTTCGTCTAAACAAATCAGCAAATGAAAATTTAATTCAATTGAAAAGCTGAGCCGTTCTACTATGAAAGTAGCTTAATCAAACCTTCAATCTTTGATATTTTTTGATGACTTTCTTTTTCTAATATCTTTTGATTAAATTGTATCTGCGCAACTTGGGAAAGTTTTTCAGCCTCTTTAAAAAAAACAAAGTGTTTTATTTAACACAAAAATTTAGTATTAAAAATATTAAGGTTTATCATTTATAGTGTCAAACTTGGTACTTGTTGAAAGAACCCTCTTTTTCTCGCTGAAATAATCTGGTCAATTTTTCACTCTCTGTGCTACATTCTTTCACTTAAACATACTAAGAATATTCTTATATGGCTGGTGTAAAACAACTCGTTTTTAAGGGTGCTTTAAGAGACTGTTACAGAACTGCTTAGGTTTGGAGCGTTAAGTTGTTTCCTTATACTATCAAGATGATTCGATCTTTGTGTAAATGAGGTCCACTCGCGGCTAAATCTACATTTACTTATACACACATAACTTCTCAATTTACGATGTTTAGCAAATTTACGACAAAAAGCACCGTTTTACAAACCATTCTTCTCTGAGTGTTGCTAATACAAACCCACCATATTGACAGAAAAACGCAACAAATTATTTCCCAGGAATGCTAATCTAATAATCCAAAAAGCGTTATTCAAGAAATTCTCACTGAAGGAAAATTATATTATGGCAAAAATCATTATCACCCTACAATAAATATAATCATGTGTACACGGCCCATAAATAGTTTGTAATGAGACGCGTTCTAAAGAATGAATGAATCCTTTTTAACGCTAACTCGTCAAAAGAAAGACATACGTTTAAAACTTACGTATAACAGCAAGTTTTCTTTCGGTTTCGGCTTCTTTTTCCATGAACTTTTGATGCTGAACGCTTATCAACAGTTTGGTCTTCTCGCCTTCCCTTTATTTTAAAAGGATTGTATTGAGCTGGTTAAGTAAAAAATGCTTTACATCGACGCTTTAAAAGTTTTTGTTTCGTACAAACAGTTTCGGAACTTTTTAGAGGAAGGAAATTCTCAGAAACGATTACTAGTTTTGTAATACCCTTTTTTACTCACTTCAGGCTGAGCTGTTATCAATCCCTTCATTCTTTAAAGTATTTTAGCCTCATATTTCTTAGTTGGCCCTACCTTTAAATGTCTGGATTGTTCAATATTTATCAAAGACATGTGACCTTTAGTGAAGAAGATACGAGCTGGCGTAGGAATGCAGAAAATGTTCAGCGATGAGCACTTTATATAAAGAAACCCCAGCTACTTCGTAGCGTTGTTAACCTTCACTTGTGTTTAGCATGCACAAAGTATCAGTTGCATGGTTTGGATGAAAACTGGCTTAAATTTCTCAATATATATCCGTTGTTAAGTGAAAGATTATGCAAGTTCACAATGATTTGATATGTTTTATGCTAGCTACGGATGAGTGTTTGTATTAGATTGTTTGAAACGGTTTGAAAGACTCTCCTCGGCTTGCAGCGTAGAAATTTTCTATCAGCATATGGAGAGTGAATTAGTTTTGGCTATGGTTAGTAACATGAGGCTTATAAAAAATGTGTAAGCGAAATTTAAATAAATATGTTTATTTGTAAAAATATGTTCATACCATTTTTCTGAAGTTGATACAAAAACAATAAAAATCAAACTTACATAAGTTCGTAGTTTTTACGGATTTGCTCCGGTATTTTCGGTTTAGTTACCCGCACAGCCTAAAATAACAGTATATGCTTAGTAATACACGTTAAAGAAAGAACTTAAATAATAAAAAAAAATAATAAACTACTTGAATCATTAGACCTGGAGCCATTTTCGTCAAGTCAGTTTGCAATGCAATTTTTAGATTCTCATCGATTTGATCTAAAATACACATAGATAATGCAAGCTAGCTAATTTTAAGTCACTTTCATCTTTTATTACTATTTATGCTAATCAACAACAATTGCGCAACAACAAGTGCACAACAATTATTGACTTCAATGAAAAACGACCTTAAAGACACACTAAGTTTAACTGTCCCCACCGCGATAACATTGCCATAAACGTGGGTTACGTCTATGACAAAAAAGGAGAAAGCTCCACTAGGACATAATTCGTCAAATATAGCAAAATACTTCTGCAAGTGACACAATTTATTGCATTTCATAATAAAGTTTTGCGGATACAGCATTTTCAAAAAAAAGTGTTTAATTTTAAAACAAATATAAGAAACAAATATTAAAATACTTTTTATTACGAGTCTGACACACGGCGTTGGAATAAATAAACTTCGTAAGTTGGACATTTAATTTTTTCTGGGTAAATTGTACATTAAAGCTGTCATTTTCCGCAGGAATAAATTTTCGTAAATGTACCCTAAAATTCACGAATGTTTTTCCTCTTAAAATAGACGAAAACATAAAGGGCGGGAAAGGATTGAATGAACCGTCATACCAAATAAATCAATGTAGACTTCTTGCAAGGTGTGTCCACTGCAGAATTGATTGAGCTCATGATGAACTTTGTTGAAGATAAGAGCTTTGTCGTAATCTGCTGTGTAGCGCTTTACAATATCGTAAACTATTAAAACAAAAAACGAACTCAGTTTCACAAAAATAACTGCATCCAAACATAGGACCATTGTTGATCGGTTATTCACATACCTGAGTCGGCACCTAACAGATTAACAACTTCTATGCGATCAAAGTATATAACCACACCACCACTAAAAAAAGAGGATAATTTTACATGGAGGAAGTGTGTATGAATGCACAAAGAAACTACAACCTCAACTTGTACTGCTAACGTAAAAACACACCTTGTTCCACATGGAATATTTTTTACTTCATCTGTTTGTAAAGTTGTCTAAATGTAAAAGTAATGAAAACGATTTTCGGGTTTAATTTCAATGATTGGCAAATACAAAATGTAAAACATTTAAGCTAGTGTGGTTACCTTTATTCTGGAAAAAAAAATTCTGATTTTGTCTGATACCACATCCAAGTTTTATTAAAAAAAACCTTCTGAGTTTCCCAGATGTTAGCTAGAAGTGTCAACATTTTGTGAATTAGGCCACCCTCATATAAGCAAAAAAATCGCAATAAATAGGTCAGAATAACATTTGGCATACTAAAAAACCTTTTAAAACTTTTTGTACAAAGCTTAAACTTAGCCTTAAAAGATTGTCACCAGAAATTCTGATACTCAGAATTCTATTTAGTAGTAAGTTTTGTGCTTTTTACCGAAATAAAACTAGTTTTGGACAAATCGAGAGCAACAATATATGTGTATACTATATACGGACTATATGCGGAAAATAGTTTTTAAGTGAAGATTTGGTGAAACAGCTCAGTGTAAAAGATTGACACACTCAAGTTATAATCTCACTTCTTTTCAGATGTTTGCAACTATTACCTTAAGGTGACGGTATACCTTTTGAGCATGGTTTTTTAAATTTTGATTTTTTCAGCGATAGTTAATCAAGTTTATTCATTCATACATCACCGAAAAGCATTCTTAAACACCTATCAAATGGTATAAAAATAATTTTAAGCTTTTTAACTCGTGAAAAGTACAGAGACATTTTTGAAACACACCCTGTCTTCAAAAAAGTGACTTCATTTACAAAACTACTTCGTTTCCAAATCTCATTCGATGTTCTTTAGAATCGTGATAGATGTATGTAAAAACGATTTTTTAATTATTTTCCACAAAGTCCCCGTTTTTGATTTATTTTACTTTTTCTAAAAAAGTCATTTTTTAACTTAAACTTTCGTCTTTAAGATGTAATATCTAGAGAATCGTTGATTTTTTGTAAATAAAAAAAAAATCGCTTTTAGATAAACACGTTGGCTTCAGCACAGTAGCACTCTCCCTTGTAGATCTTCTGTAGTTTTGTAAAAGAGATTTGAAATGTAATAGATGGTATACGAAAAAAACAACACTACGAAAAAGTGTTTTAAAGATTTTTTAAAATATCACACCTTTCAAGCATACCCATAATGATGGTGATACTTTCACACTTCCGAGGGGATGAATATTCAGAAGGTTGTCCTTTTAAATTTTATTATTCGCAAAGACGTGACTGAGAATACCATAGAAATAGAACTTTCTAAGTCATTTTTCTGTGACTTGCAGAAACAGAACAGGATGGCATACATTTTTGGAACTGAAAGTGTTTTTTTTTCAGATGGTCATTTCTTTTCGGAAAGGAAATATAATTTATTTTTAAAAGTTATACTCAAGAGGATGATTACTCTTAACTCTTCAATTTGAGGTGTGAAAGACCGATCAGAAAATTCGATAAAAGTCAATATCCCCTTTCAAAAAATAAATAAATAGTTTCACCATTGGAAAGATCGTCGTTTCTTTATTATAAATGGCTAATAAAAAAAAAATCGATTTTAAGGGAAATAATTTTAGCAGGAATTTATTTTCGCGAATTTATTTTTTCTGGAATTTTGCGGGATAAAAAGGAAATTTATTTTCGCGGATTTAGTGTTGAAAGAAATTTCGCTGGAACTTATTTTTCGCGGATTAGGCAAATTTGGAAATATCGCGGGAATTTATATTCGCGGCTCGCAAATTTTAGATAAATATAAAGTAAGAATAAAAAAAAAATGAATAAAAAAAACAAACAATCCGGTGAGTATGTTTTTTTGTATTGTCGAAAGAGTTTACTGTAAACTAAAGAAAAAAATAATCACAGAGCAGATGCAGATGCTGTTGAGCCTGATGCGGGTGTTCCTAATAAATGGAACAACACGTATGATATACGTAAACAACCTCGCGAATAAAGTTTACAAAAAGCTGTCTATCAGATTGTGATTTCTGTTATGAAGTTAGACACGACATATTTTGCTATTCAGATAGGCCATAATATTTGTTACACTATGCAGTTATTTTTCAAAATTGATTTGTGAGATCTTCTTGAACGGAAAATTCCTCGAAATTTCAAGGGGTAAACTGACTGACAGGAAGAAGAAAGACCACAAGCCCCACCTAAAATTTGCGAAATTCAGTAATTCAGTAGACCCCCCCCCCCCCCGCCCAAAAAAAAGAAAAAAAAAGAACGGGGTATAAGAGAATCACTCAGTGAGAAAAAGCAAAATAAAAAAAATAATATATGAGTAAATCTTAATTGTTCGAAAAAGGAAATAGCTGTGGTTAAAAATATATTACCAGAACTGTCACAAACAGCAAACTTAGTTAAAAAGAATCCTGTGCACTTATGGCGCGGAGACAAATAACAAGAACGGAATCGGAAAATTTATGTTCTTTCGGAGTGTTTCTGAAATCATATTTCTCTATGTTGGCGTGTTATTAGCGTAGCAAAAAGAATTCCGTTCTCGTCATTATTTACAATATAATTTGCCTTTTGCTTACATTTTAACCAAATTTTGTAAGATTGATGAATTTAATAAATTGATATGGTGGAGCGTCTTCGTTTCTATCTTACGTAATGTTGTGGAAATTTTATTTTTCGCAGACTACTTTCCAGGCATGTGGGGAGACCTTAATTCTGCCTACATTCACTTTTGTACACTTTGGTGGAAACACTTTTACTTTACCAGTTAGTTAAATAATGCTTTTGAATACTTATCTTTAATTTTTTTTAAATAAAATTTATAACAGCAAAGATCATTTTGGAGCTTAAAACATTTTGATTGCATCATTTAAGGAACTTATAGCTAGGTAAATTAGGTGCATTTTGGAAATTCATTCTGCAGACTTTCATTCTATATTCTTTTATTCTATCTTTAAATTTTATACTAGTGTTGCAAATGGTTTTGTATCTCATTATGATGATACAATCATCTTGAAATTTGTCATTGCAGATGGTTCTTCACCCGAGTGTTGACATCAATCAAATATAATTGTAAACACAAGGTTTCACTTTACTATAGACAGCAACATTGTTGGTTACGTCACAAATTTATCGCCAATGAAGTCCAGAGTTTTGCGTTTGTTATGTTATTGAGATTTTTCAAATCGAAGTAAGATAACCAGCGTAGCTGCTTTTTATGATTTAGTATAGAGCCTACAAACAAACAGCTCTAGCGTATAACATCCATATTAGATCATTAGTAAAATAGACTTTGGAAATAATTCCAATGTATCTCACATTGGAAAAAACACATCACAGAATTAAGACGTAAATCACGAAATTAGGACGTTTCAGTTGATTCCTTTTTTGCTTAACCCAGGGAAATGTCCACCTTGTTAACCTGCATTTTTGCAAAGTTATTTTATGGAATCAAAACCATGAAGTTATGTGGCGAGCGAAGTCACCAGATCGTCGCTGGAGTTGTTTGTTTAAACAATCAAGTAATAAAAGGATGGTAGAGGATATATAAGAAAGAGAAATAACATGGTTGCCTAATATATTTTATGTATATATATTAATCGTTTATATAATATCGATATCGAGGTTTATGAGAATAACTGTCAGTCCCTTGCCTCAGTTTTAACGTTTATTGTTGTGTTAAATAACACAATTTTTGTGTATTAAAGTTCGAAGTACCTGTTTTTAACCTTTTTTCCTGCCGCCACTTCTATTCCGACATGTTTGTAAAGATTTTTGAAAATCACATCCAAGCTGCTACTTTTTTTAAATTCCTTGCATTTCATGAGTGATATTTTTCCTCATTCGCAAATTTGTTACTCAAAATCGCAGTAATATGATGTGGCGATAGTACAAACAGGACTTGCCTATTGGGTTTTACAGGAATCAATTTTTTCGCTTACCCAGTGTTGTATCTTTGTTTATATTATTTAGCAATTGGGTATATTCTTTTGTTATTCATGGTTTTTGAAAATAATTTATTGAAATAAAGAGAAAATATTATTGATATCTTTTTATTGTAAAAGTTCTTTACAGTACTTTTTTTTAATGCGACAGTACTTTTTTTTAATGCAACATCACCCTCTATATGCAAGTACAGCTGCTACCCCTTACGATAGAACATTCGCACAAAAGCGTAGATAGTTGAAAACTTTCTTGTTTCAACTGCCCTTGTTTTTCTTGCATCGGCAGATTTTAACCATGTTTTAATTGATTTATTAAGATTTGATTGTGTGCCGACAGGTTTTCTTGAAACAACGTACAAAAGAAAAAAGAAAATGTCCCAAGGAAAATTATTGTACTTGATTAAGTTAAAACAAATCTTAAAAAATAAAAAATAAAATACATCGCCGTCTTTTGTATTAAAATTTCCCCGGATTAGCGTAAAGTTTTTTTAACAATTTCGGAAAATGAAGAAAATCTTGCGGGATTTTATTTTCTCGGATCAGGCTGATTAGGAAATTTTGCGGGAACTTATTTTCGCGTTTTTGGGAAAAATCCGCGAAAATTAATTTCTTCAAGGTTAAAGTATTATTGACCAAAAAATGCTCCTAAATTTTCCTAAAATTGTTGTAAAAGACATAAAATTCCCTGTAAAAGCCCTCTGCGTTTCGATACAATTTATTGATGCAAGAATAGGTAAGAATAAGCTAAAAAACAGTTACCTGCACCACATTGTAACTGGTTAGAAATGGCAACATCAAATGAAATCCTGGTCCACTAGTTGATGATAACAATGCTCCACCCTAAAAAAGACAGGATAATCAAATTTAAAAATCAAAAAGGCTAACAAACTGGATTTCCATCTCAAGAACAAATCAAAATAAACATCTTTGTTTCAGTCTGTCACAAAATTGATATAATTTCAACTATTTTAACAGTCAGGAACAGGAAAAAAAACAAAGGAATAATTAGCAGACATTTTTCTGTTTCATTCTAACAATGCTCATGAATGGGAAAAGTTATTTGGCGTTACATGAAGTATAGTAAGGAGCCTTATTTTTTTATATTTTCACGAGTAAATTACAACTAGCAGATTTATTTCTAAAATAGATGATTTTTTGTTAGTTTGTTTGTTTGTTTTATTTTGCATTAGCCGCAGTTCTAATGCATTTATTATCAATGTGGCAAATGTTATGGAAAGATGCATCATCAAAATCTTGAAAGCTTGAAAAAGATCACTTTTTTCCAATTTTTGAGAAACATTTTAGCCTGCTAGAAATACAAAGAAAACTGATTTTTCTGGTAGTATATGCAACACCCACAACTCATTTTTAAATCAGGGCCATAAAAAACATATACAAGAACAGCGTATCCTGAACAATGCTAATAAGTTATCGAAATTACAAAAAATCAAACTTTACAAAAGTAAGGGGACGGTTTAACCACCAAACTCCAAAGGCTGGAGGATTTGTAACCCTTATCTTTGACTTAAAAATTAAACAAATATCTTTTTTCACAAGCCTATTTAATGGCTTAAAAGGAGAAAGTAAAATAGGAACAAGTTCTTACCCGATAATAAACTGCGACATGTCCTGAAAAGAAATAGTTGAAACAATTATTGGTAGTTTTCAATATATTGCTTTGATTTAATGTTCAACACTGCAGGTATTCACACTTCTCTTACATTGTAATTGCATTACTACATCGTTCGTTTTAATTGTGCAAAAAAAGTGATTTTTTTTGTATAAACCAGCCTTGCTATGTATCATCAGGATCCAGGACTTGGTTAGTTCCCAGGGGAAAATTACTAAGATTTGGTGTTACTGTCACCTGACCGACCCTACATTTTTTTATCAAATTTTCTTATATAGGTTAGAATAAAAAGAAAACTTTATGCTTGCTGTTTTTCACAGCCATTACTCACCAATATTAATGTGATCCGCGTTAAAAACGCAGACATGAATGCCATGACCCGTAGTAGTGTAAACCAACATTTTACAAGGCAAGGATATATTGTTTAACGGTGCACGTCTAGATGGTTGAATACTTTAATTTTTTTAGTTGAGTCAGACTTTAACCCTATTTAGCCCTCAAATGACCCTAACACCAAATGTGAAGCGATTTGAAACAATTTGGAAACAATTATTTGATTTAATTTTTTAAGCTAAAAAATGACAGGAAGTGGAAGCAAATGGGAAACGAATGGAATACGATTGGGAAATAATTTCGAAACTGTTTTAAAACGAATCTAGAAACATAATTTAAAATGAAGTCCGTGTACAGTTAGTGGCTGCTAAAACGTATGCACTTCAAACAGCAAATTTAAAATAAGGTCCTTCATGCCCAAAATTTCATGATGCACTTAAATGAGCACATGTCTTGCCTTGTTATTCTTTTCGAATCTTTTTTTTCATTTAACATTCAACATGACAGACTCAGAGGACAAGCGTGCTGATAAGCTGCTTATACTGTGAAGTGTTGGTTTTACGGCGGAGTTCAGAGTTTTTCACAAAATTCAAGTGTTTGCCTGAAAAAGCCCACATTTATTAAATTAAAAACATACTTTTTGGTTGTATAGCACAGCACTAATTTTGTATATTGAAACGCTGTGAAAAATTGCTAAGTTAGGGAAAAAAATGACTCATGTCAATATTTTTGAACAAGAACTGCATATAGGCCAAACATCCTATTTCTAGAGGCACACCAGCAAGTCTTGTATCCCAATGTTTCTGCACATCTTTGACAAAAAACACAATGGCAGACACACTGCAAGTACTATCACAAATAAACTTCGTAAAAGTTGGTTGTCCTATTTCTTCAAGAAGCTATATAGATTTAGACAATTTGCTCAATAAATAGCTGTCTATACTTTAGGAGTTATCTTTTTGTGGCCAGATCAAAGGACTTAAAAACGCTGTTAATAGAGAAGAATTCAGTAAAGTGTGAGCATTATAGCTGCAAATTTTTTTTGAAAATACACCCAAATTCCCCTTATTTTGGAGTCTACAACTAAAAAAACTAGGGATATAGGATTAATTAAATGACATGAACTTCTGAATCCAGAATTTTAACCTTTTCCAACAAAATCAACAGTATTTAATTATGTTTTTTCACTCATAAGTGTGTTATTTTTTCAAAAATTGGCATAAAAATTTGCAGGCAAAAAAGATATTATGGCTAAGATCTTGCTGATATTTCAGGGTTCGAATTAGAAAAGTAAAGTCGGTTTCAGCACTCTGTAACGAAGTAAACTACCTTCTAGATGTGGTCTGGGAACACCGTAGGTCAATCACCATTGGCTTGTTCAATATTTATGACCTGAAGATTTTTACAACAAAGATGATAACATTATAGAGAATGAGACTGAAACGCCGTTGTTTTCTTTAGTATTTAGCGATCACTCACCAAAACTGACAACCACACAGTCGAAAAACTATAAGTATACCTTAACCGAGGCAAATATACCTGAATTGAGATCTCTTGAGTAAGCGTTATTCATGACTAACAAAACCTATAGGTACAAACAATTTGGCATAGCTGTTAATGAAGCTCATTCCACCAATGGGTTCTCTAGAACAATTGTATAATAAATCTTTTATAGATTGAGTAATTGCTAGCACATGTTGTTGTTTTTGTGTAAGAAGCACTTTGAAGTGGAGGTGAGATGTATAACATATTATTTGTTACCAGGCTATATTCATTCGATGAAGGATGTTAAAAATGGTAGCAATATGACAAGGGAAACCATGTTCACTCTTGTTACAGTTTAGCGATTATAGTTTAGTTTTTAAAGGAAAACCAACGATTGATAACAAGTTGTGTTAAATTTGTGAGCATTGGTTATCAAGATATTCAAGGTCAAAGCATGTGAATGTAAACAAACGCATTCTGAATTAACAAAGCGAGAGAATGTTAAACTGTGCCTCTTGCGATTCTAGGAGTAATTTTATTTATCATGTTTTGAAATAAATATCCTCTGCAGAAGAGAATGATGTTTTACCTTTATAAATATAGTTTTAGAGTTTTAGACATGAGTTAAAAAAAGATATTAGCCATGTGTATTTAAATTGATAATAAAAAATGTTTTGTGTTATTTTTGTATCGAAACATCTTGAAAGACAACAGGTGCTTCGTTTAATTTGCTAAATTTGAAACAAAAAATTCAAATGATTATGCGCAATAAAGTGTATATACTGGAAAGTGATTTTGTGGTAAGTGATTTCAGGATAGCAAAACGAAACAAGAACAGTCTCAAAGTTTTTCTCTGTTTACCTTCTTTTGCATGTTGCTAAATTTTTGAAAATTATTTCCTCTACAGTGATGTTGTTCTATAGAATTAAGTTTTTCTTTACTGCCCGAACCTCGCGATAAATTTTAATCACTCTAGGAATAACCAAGAAATGATTGAATATTTACAAGTCCTGTTGAGCTATATATACGCCTTGTGACGTCACAAATTAACAAAATATGTACGAACCAAGTTGGCTTTTGTTCGATAATGGTGGCAACCGTTAATGTAATTATCGTTTTTGGGGGATAAAATTTGGACATAAAAAAATGAAAAAAAATTATGCCATGTTATTTTCTTGGTGTGTAAAAATGTGTTTATTACAAAAAAACATATAGCGTATAAACATACAATTAGGAACACATACAAATCTTGTCAATTTACAATTACAGTACCGCCTGAATGTAATGTTACATGTGCACGATAGTTATCACCTTTACACGAGCTTTCGGTGGCGTCAGAACTTTCGTTTTTATTATATATCCATTGTTAAATACATGATCTATTTTTGCATGCCAAAACAATAGAGTTGAAATTTAACGATCGCAATAAATTTTCGTATGGCTTATAATTACTGCAGCTGCTAAGGGATTAACACAAAAAAATGTTTAAAAATTTAATTACCCTTCGTGTCTCTATTGTTTCAGCACACGGACATCTTTTATTCACACATGAATTTATTTGTTAAAGTATCTCTGATTTTGTAAACGCGTATGTGAGTGTTATTGTTCTGCACACAAAAGAAATGTTATATCTTTTGTCTATACATGCAACGAGTTATAAAGAATCTTTAGTCTTCTCATTTTAGCGTGTTCGTTTGCACACGCACGCCCACACACTCCTAAAACCGAATTGGGCTCTTGCAAATTTAATTTCTTTACGTGATTAACAACAAAAATAAATAATCTCCTAAGTACATAGTGAGATTATTTTTTGCTAAAATAGTTATACTTCAAGTGAAAAACTAGATTGATTATTATTGTCGTAACACCCTCCTTCGTTATCATTATTTGTTATGGTGAAAATACGCTAGCTAAAATGATTGCGTCTTAAAAATTTAGAACGAGGAATGACGATAAAAAAGCTTCGTTAGATCGCATTTTAAAAGTTTAAGAACAAAAAGCGGCGGTAAAAATGCTTTTTTAGATCACGTTTTAAAAGTTTAAGAACGAAAAGCGTCGATAGAAATGCTTTTTTAGATCGCATTTTAAAATTTAAAGAACGAAAAGCGGCGATAGAAATGCTTTGTTAGATCGCGTTTTAAAAGTTTAAGAACGAAAAGCGGCTATAGAAATGCTTTTTTAGATCGCATCGCAAAAACAAAATGTTCTCACAATGAGTGTTTTGATCTATCAAGAAAGTCAAAAGTTATATTTTTAGATTTTTTCTTTCTTCGGTTTTAAAATTTAATTTGTTTTCGAAATCTTATCATGAAGGGAAAAGTCCCGAACGTAGGGTTTTTCTGTTGCGTTGTTAAATGTTGCTTTTTATAAGAAGAACTTTTAAAAGTTTTGCATGTTAAAAAATATGTTTCGATGATAAAGAAATATTACTAAAAGTTTTAAAAAGTAGCATTATTTTTTTTAAATATTTATCTAAACAAAACTTTTTTTAGTGCGATGAAAAAATAAATATTTCTGAGAACAATTAAAACTTTTTAGCGTGATAAGAAAAAAACACTTGCAAAAAAAAACCAAAACTTTTTTTTCTTTTTTATGGTTATAAATATGTAAACTTTTGAGCACAGTAAAAAGAGTGTTAATATTATTTCCGAATATTATAGTTGATATTTTGTGATTGTTAACACATTTAAACAATAACATGCATGTCTTAAATTCGAACAAAAGTTTTTCATATATATTATTCAGACCATTTCTTGAATAAAACTATGCCAGAGCTACAAAAAGCACCCGCTAAAAAATTACGAGTACTATGGTGTGCAAAAAATCGCACTCGTACTCAAAATTTACAAGTGCGATGTGAATATTTGCAAGTGTGATTCACACTTAACTATTTTTTGTTTACCGCAACGTTATGATGATCAAGATGATCAAACGAGAACAAAACCCTGTTGCTTAAAGGTTACCTCCCGTGAAAAATAAAGTTAATAGCATATGAAAGAGCTTGAAAGGTTGTTTAGGAATTTGAATATATTTTTTTTAAATTCTTGATTGGTTCTTTAGAAGTTGGACTAAGAAGATTCACTATTATGCATGATGTCATGAGCTAGCTCTGCGAGGGTGTTATATTTAACATTTTTGACAAGCCATATAGAGTAAAAAATGTTTTCTGGCCGTTTATTTTGACGCGTTTTAAACATTTTACATAAATTTCAATATTTATAGTTACCATAATTATGCTCAATGCTAGTTCATGACGTCATAATTTCGTATATTAGCGCAACTTTTAAGACAAATATCTCGAGAACGGATAAAGATTTTTCAAAAAAATAAAAAGATTTCTAGAGAACTTTCAAAGATATTTCATATCTGCTAAACTGGATTTTTCGCAGGATGTAACCTTTAAATGGTGTATATAATAGGGCCTATGTTTCATATAAAAGTTAACCATGTGCGTGTTGGAAATCAACGCAACATTACCAAGCCCTGTCTTCCCATATTTCTTAATCTTGGTAAAAAAAAAATATATTTATAAAAAAGCCGTTAAAAAAAGGAAGTGGAAGCAATCCAGGGTTTTAATGTTTTCTAAAAAACTTTTATTGAAATCAGAGCCTTGTGACAAACAAATGATAATTGTATTGTGTTTGCCTTTTTAACTGGCTGAAAAAGAAAGCATTTTTAGAGGGACAACTTATTAGAAAGGTTCTGTAGCTAACTTAGCTAGAGTGGGTCGCCCATATATGGCCAGTGTTTACATGTACCTTCGAAACTTGTTAACGGCTATGATAAACAACTATTGTCTGGTCTTGATAAGTACAGGTATGTTCGAGCACCAATATGGCCATTTGTCATGTGTACAGCACAAATAGACCCTAGGTAAACAGAGAAAACAACAACTTAGCCAAAATCACCCATTCGTGGCCACTTCGCCCTAAACCGGCCACCAATTATTTTTCTTAATAGACACTCTAATCTGGTCATCATAGTATAATCTTCAATAGAGGGAATAAAAATTTCTTATATGCCAACTGATAACATTCCCAAAATGCTTCACATTCATTTCCAGTCCCCTAATCACGCGACCAACCATGTGGTTGTTTTATCATGATTAAAGATAGGAAAATGAACAATGTCAAAGAAAACAATAACAACAGGTTGTTTATTACAATATTTATGATTAAAATGAAACTTTAAATTGTTTAAAGCATTAAAATCCACTTAAAATGTATGTGGCCGTATTAGGGCGCCATATTTTTTTTTAATGTGGAAATTTCTTGGGTCTATTATTTCCAATCCTCTAGTGTGGATAAGGAACTGTTAACGAGGTGGTTAAAGGACAGCACCAAGTATGTAATTCACACAGAGTTGATTAAATTTCATGTATTCATAACTTTTCATGAGAGTTCCAGGAATTTTCGAAAAAATTCGTCAGCCATTTTTAATGTGCACAAATGAGCTTTGAACCAACGTTCCTTGGCAAATTAGCTAAGTGGTTCAATTGATAGACTTTGGCTTTTTCTGACGCTAAAAGGTTCTTAAGTGTTTCAAACAAGGAATTAACATAGCATTGTAATAAATAAATGAAGTTATACATAATCAGTGGCCCCCAGTGGAAAGAATTGTAATTGCTGCAAAGCGATTTTTCTGGGCATGCCACTAAAAATATTCATTATTATTATTATTATTATTATTATTATTATTCTATAATCCCTGGCCGTAATTTGGGCGATTCTTGCGGTCGGAATCGCGTCATAATACTGGTTGAACCAATCACGGGCCAGTATTCAGGTTAAGCAGCCATTATGAAATGGTGTACAAATGCCGTAATCATAATGTTTTTGTGGTGAAACCTTCATAAATACAATACTGGATTTTTCAAGGAATTCTTTTTTTTTTTTAGTCAAATCTTTAATATGTTTTAGATACTGCTTAATTTTTGCCATTTTGCGACATTTTAACGCCGTTTTGCTTGTAAATTCTGTTTAATTAAGGTTGCTACTGTGAAGGTTTGACCGTGAAAAGTCCACTTTGTACCCCATCGGAGAGCACGAAGGAGGGACATTCCGACCGCAAGAATGGCCGTATAATGGGCGAACCCACTCTGGCTAGCTGTCCACCATCCCATTTCAAAGAAAAAACCCTAGAGACACGTACAATTGTTCCTTGCGAACATATATTTATGTTAGGAATCTAAAGTAGCTATAATCTCATACCTTCTTCAACCTTATGCAAGCTAAAATTACAAATCAATGCAAATAATGCAACCAATACAGCAACTGCGCCAACACTTACTTCCGCCATGTTGTTGGAGAAGATCTATGTAAAGGGATCACTAATTTTTAAAATTGAACGACTTTTTAAAAGTGTGTTCTGTCACACAAATCCAAAATGGAAACCAAGGTACGACGCATTTGAAACAGTTTTGTTTTTATTTTAAAAGGAAGGGAAGAAACAACGAAACGTAAGTAAAATAAATAAAATCACGAACAAAAAATTTGCTAATTAATCCCTACTAATTCTGTTAGCGCGAAGCTAGCTGAATGAGAAGAAGAAGATGACATGGTAGGAAAGCATGTGTGGTGAAGGAAGGCGAATGCATGCAGGAACACAGAATAAGGTACACTTTAAACATTGCAAATTGAAAGATTCATTATATGACGATACAAATTAACAAACAACAGGAGGAAGAAGTGTTATCACAAGTAAAAAAGAGAACCATAACAAAGGAGTATAAATATGTGTGGAATTTGTGGACTGAAAATGGTAGATATAGATAGATAGGATAGATGATGTGCATATTTTACATAGCTAGCTAGCCTCGCAAATATCAAAGGATATACCCTGTCTATTATTTCCAGTAAGGGCCATGGCTTAGATTGGGAGTCCTAGAGTATTTAATGCTCGTTTTGAGCTACGCAGACCTACGGTCCGCACTCTATCAGACAACTCCCTGCAAACACCCACAACGGCTCACACAGTGTGCCATCTCCCAATTTCCCTCACATGGCTTGGGTACGCATGCTCAAAAGCTTTTCTGTTTCTTTCCAAAAAGTGGAGGAGTTGGAAAAATATAAAAATAAGTACCAGAATAAAAGAAATAGAAGATGAGAAAAGAAAAATAAGTAAAATGTACGTGAGGGGGGACAGAGGTTATGAAATTAGGAGTATGTCAAGAAAAGTGGAGTTACAAAAGCGGGCGAAATAAAGAACGAAGCTAAGGATGTGGGATGTTGGAAAACATTTAAGAGGGAATAGACAATGTTTGCTGTGTGGTGGGAAAGATGAGAGTGTAAGATTATGTAATGAAGAGTAAGGGAATGAAAGAGACAAGTGGTGTAAACATGAAAGAAGAATCCCTCAAGGACTACGCAGTTCATTCTAGCTAACTTATTACCTTAAGGGAGTCCATACAGAAACGTTTGAAACTAGCTTTTACTACGCAGAAACGTGTAACAACAAATGGGGGACAAATGTTCTGTCTTAGAAAATTATTATTCTTTGGTAAAAATTTGACAATTTAAATTATGAAACGTTTTCTTTTGTTTTTAGTTAATGTCCAGCAATGGGCTCTCTGCACATGTTTTCATCTCGAGTTTTAGTATCACTTATCCTATCCGTGTTCATGGCAAAACGAGGATACAACAAAAAGTCTCTGTGTGTGTCTGGTGCAATCTCAGCTGTTGTTGTTGGTTTCTTTGTAACACTAGCGAATTATTCCTTCTCAGCATGTTTGTTGACCTTCTACGTGACGTCATCGAAACTTACTAATTTGAACACTTCCAGAAAAAGAAACATAGAGGAGAATTTCAAAGAAGGTATGTGATGTTCTATTTCTTTCTTTGTTTGTAGTGACCCTGATATGCCACATGAAAATTTCAATGGTAAGCTGCCTAATAACATTCTGAAAAACTTCTGGGCCTTAGATGCAAAATGGACTGAATCTCAGAAATTTTCATCAGTTAAGGCACACAACTTACTGGTCAGGACGAAGACTTTTCAGGTTAAATAGTGGTATTAAAAAACTCAGATCTGCAGACGAGGTACTCTTGGTCCGACCTCCTTCGAAGACAATGCCCTTAATTTAAAATTATTTTCAATTTAGATAATTAGTGGTTAAGGGAGGGGTGTTAATAAAATTTGGTGTTGTCCTTCACCTATAATTGGATTATATACAAAGAATAGTTACTTTAAACATTTCATGTTTTATTTAGGAGGTCAAAGAACTTGGAAACAGGTTCTGTGTAATGGAGGCGTTGCCTTGCTTGTATCTATCATCTATATAAGCGAAGTCGGGTTTTCTGAGCGACCTATAAATTTTTCGAAAGACTTTACATCTTCTATTTTGTGTACAGCTTTGGTGGGATCACTGGCATGTTGCAATGGTGACACGTGGAGTTCTGAAATAGGAACTGCAGTTGGTTCCCACTCTCCAAGACTTGTTACAACCTTTCAGAAAGTTCCAGCTGGTACAAACGGTGCTATTTCGTTAATTGGTACCATAGCAAGCTGTCTGGGTGGATTAACTGTGGGACTTGCATTTTTTTGCTGCGATTATGTAATGGTAAGACCAAGTAGTTTCCTACTGGAATACCCACCACAGTGGCCGATATTGGTGTTAGCGACGTTCGCTGGCCTAGTGGGTAGCCTAGTTGATTCATATCTTGGTGCTATATTTCAATATTCTGGATTCTGTTCAGTAAGAAAAAAAATAACATCTAAAAAAAGTTCGACGACCAAGCATGTTTCTGGTAGCGACGTGTTGGACAATGATCTGGTTAATTTTTCTTCTTCTTGTGTTATGGCCATCAGTACTCCGTTGTTGGGATATTATATTTACAATGCTTTTCAAGAACTGTGAAACAAACGCACGTGTTTTTATGATACACAAAACTTAATTGATAATTTAATCTATTTTCTAACTCACATGGCTGTTGACTGACACTGCGTGGTTTGGCTTTAAAGAAAAAGGATCAATAAAATGTGTTTTTTATGACTTGTTGTTAAGAAAGTACTTTTATTACATGAAATGCAAGTGGATCGGTAACTAACACAGTTGACTTTGATGGGATTTAATAAAAACACCCGTTAATTTCTATGCAGTGTTGGTTTGACCCGAGTTAATTCCTGGCTCAGATTATTACAAGCAGTGGTTGATTTTAGCTTTGTGTTAACCAGTAATGAAATTCCTTACGGTAAAAAAAGAAAGAAAAAAAATCGGTACAAAATGACCAAATTTTGCCTCATACCAACGAAAAATTTTTACCGAACACCTAATTTTATTGACTTTATTTTTTGCTGATTAAATAACTGGCTTAGTTGACCTAATCATCGTCATCACCATCATTATCATCATCATCACAGTTTACCAGGGTCGTTCGAAGTAAATCCAAACTCCATAAACTCAATAAAACTATGATAAACAGTTAACTCTGCCACCATTTGATTCTATCTCGAAAAATTGACAAGTACTTTTGGTAACTTATTTGTACACCAAACCCACGGATACATTTAGCCTCCTCCACTACAACTCCTTCCATCCAACATTTACGAAATCCTCCATTATATACTCCCAATACCTAAGATACAGAATGCTTATTACCAAGGATGATATGCTCAAAAATGCATTAAAAACATTAAAATTCAGTTATTTGCTTTAATTCACTGTAAAAATTGTAGCGTATACCCCCTAATTTAATCTCGCTGTACTTCGACTTGTTGTATTAGGGGGTGAAAAATATAAATAATGGTAACATGTGACCGTAAAAAGCATAAGCCAACCCCCGTAATTTTAGCATAAGTAAGTCAAATAAGGCGAGAATATTCATTAAGGGGTAGTGGCTTATGAAATACCGTTAAAAACAAAAACAAATGATGCTTTACTTCGTCACACAATAGTTTTTCGCAACAAAAATAAAATAATAATAAACATATTTACTTTTGAAGATTTGTTATCAAGGTCATAAAACAGCAAAGAAATAGGAACTTGACAAAAATTGTACAACTACCCCCTGATAAATTTATTGCGACTGACTTGTGAAGAGATTTCCATGCTGAACTGAATATGAAACTTTGAAGCCGTAGCATGTGTGGTGTTCGTACAAAGTTTTTTTGTCAGCTGGAGAAAGAAAACGCATGATGTTTTTTTATTTATGCTCTTACTTAAGTTAAAGAAAGTTGTTATGCCTGGCACTACGAATTTTCGAATTAAAAGCAGATGTGAAGTGGAATAAGCTGCTCTTTTTAAATCAACGATTTTAGCTTAAAAGAATGGTTTACTTTATAAGACCTCGAAAAATACTATTTTCTGGTGAACTTTGTTTATCGATGGATGGTGTTTAGGTAGAAGAAGTAGATTTTGTAATGTTTCTAATGTGTTTTTAGCTAGTTAGAATGTAGATAAATTGTGCAGAAAAACTTTCATACTATTTTTGAATTATAGTAAGATAAAAAATAACTGAGCTATAAATTTTTTGTTAGTTATATAAGAACGGAAAATGCCTTATTCACATAAAAAATGTAATTTATATGTTATAAAATATAATTTTATGTCGTCTTGTATAAATTTTATTCTGCTTTTTTTTCTCACACACGCTTTCATAAAACGGTACTCTTATTCGGCTGGTCACCAAAAATCTATTGAAATATGCTCTCCAGGAGTGAGCCATGCGGTATACAAAAATTTGTAGTTCTTAAAAAAATGCCTCCTGGATAGAGGGTTAAAATACTCAAGATTTTTTTCAAAGCGTGCAGAAATTTATGAAACATGTCATTTTAAGTAAACCGGCTTAAGTCTCAGTACAAAACTGGCTAATATATAGACCTGTCCCTGCTTGGTTTTCCTCATATTGGCTTTAATGTATTTTTAAAATGGGATTTTATGCGCTAAGTAAAAAACGCCCTTAAACGCCTTGCGTTCTTTTAACGCCCATTTCTTAGTGACTTTGTAAAAAAATGGACTAACTTGTTTAAATTCCTGTATCCGCCCCTGGAATGGGTCCTTAAAAACCGAGGATACCCAAAAAAACTAATACAAGAAAACATGAAAAAAATAAAAGGATGTACTCTATCACGATACACCTAAAACAGATAATACTCAAAGATAATCTAGTTTTCCTCACACGCTATTCCAAGGACAATACTACAATCAAAAAAATTATTAATCTTATTATTATTATCATATCTTCTGTAAAGGCCGGTTCACACTTCATTCGCCGTAGTCGCACGAATAAGCGACCATGCATCTGCACATGCGCAAAATCTATTTTTAGTATACTACGTAATTTTCGCTCATTCGCCAGCATTCGTCGCAGTAGTTGAATCTTGTTCAACTACCACGGCGAATGAGTATTATCGACCAATCAGATGCCGTATTTTTTGCTGAGTTGCAAAAATCAAAATCAAAATTGCAGCTAAAAATAAAAACACACGGGGACAAAAATGGAGCAGCAGCAAACAATTAATTACAAAGAACTAATGACTTTGTTACAGCAACAGCCTTTAGCTTTTAAGGATACACTACATCAGGAAACTGTGGTTGGAATTACTAATGGCTCCCATGAAGATAAGAATAAATCCATGGATGACACCCTCCAATTTGGAGGGTGTCATCCTGAAGTGGCGAAATAATTTGCCTTGCTGTAAGCGCCATATTTGTTTTGGTTGTAAACGATTTTAGTGTGAACAGCATTCTTCCGTTCGCAGCGAATAGACTTTTTAAAACTCTCCCTATTCGAGCGACCACAGCGAATGACTGTGAACCAGCCTTAAGGAACATCCCTCTCTCTCTTTTTAGGCCCCCGTCCCAACACGTTGTTTGCCTCGGAATCGCCGATATGGATCCCTCGACATTGGCAAATACATCTTCGTTACCAACCGAATTAAAAATTGTGATGCAAAAAACCTACTATCATGTTGGTAAAAATAAACAATGACGTAACAATAATGGCGGAATATTGTAAATCCAATCGCCTACTGTTTGAAAATGACGTTTGTTTTGCTAGACCAGTATCAAATAAGTTATTACGACACTAGACAACAATACGAAAACCCCGTTATGAAACACCTGGGAAACAACGATATTGCAAATATCATATTTTTTATACTAAAACTACATGGGTACGGAACTAAGCTAACCGCAACCACTGTGGAAGTTTTACCGACGTAACCCACCGTAATACGAAAAAACAGTTTTAAAACTCCTGGGAAACAGCAATATTGCGATTTTTATACTAAAACGACATGAGAATATAACGTAGCTAACCACCATCACTGTGGATGTTTTACCGAAGTAACCTACTGCGATACCGGCTGTATCCTTATGAAATAGAATGTATCACAAACAATTACCACTACCACGTGGTACGGATCAAATAAAATGGATATTGTTCTATTTGTAACGAATTGACATGTTATGCATAATACGTATTATACCTACTTGTATTATATAACACGACTGTCAATACAACTTTTGTTATTTCATCAATTTTTTATATCAACCCCTTATGTTTTTAGTCGTATTTTCGGTTTTAAATTGCTTCTTTGGCTATTTTAATTTCAGTTCGCTCGGCCCTTTCTTACGCACTTCTTGGCCCTGAACAGACCCTACTCGCCGCGTCGTTCAACAATCCCATGTGCATTTGCCAAAAATTTTTTTACTCCAGCAAATACAGCCAGCTCTGCCGTGGACCCGCGTTTCGCGTATACACGGGAGGGAAGGGTGTATGAGTACCTTCACCATTTCCTTTACCCCTTTACAGTGAAGACTCTAACTTTGTGCACATTTATCGACTGTTAGCACTGTACATACACGCTAGCTCGGCCGTTAGCCTAGTTTTCTATTCATCCAGATTACCCCCAGGCGCGCGTGTTCCACGTCTCTAGCACTGCCCTTCTGCCTTGTTTTATATTCGCTACACACAAACTGCATTACGTCACTTACCCGAGGCGCAGTGGTGCTCTCAACCAATTAAGATCTCACCATTACAGGTGCCTTTCACCTACCAATTATATTTACCCATAAAATCACCTGACTTAGTCTTCTTTAGCAACGAGACAACACATTTTTTCCCTTTCCTTTTCCACCTCGCTAAAGATCGCACATGGTTTGTTATCGATTACTTACCAAATCTGTTAAGCATGGCCAACAAACAAATCGAAAAAGATATATATAGAGGTAACCCTTTCGTTATAAACAGACCCTTCATAATGACCGACCGCTTACGCCAGGTCGGGTTGTTTTGATTCTATCATGGATCAATTTCGCTACCCGAGCAGAAAGCGGTATAAGAAACAAGGCATGTGCGTCTGATGAAGCCCTTGTTTCTTAGGTCATCCCTTTACCCACACAACATCCTTTACCCACACAACATCCTTTACCCACACAACATCCTTTACCCACACAACATCCTTTACCCACACAACATCCTTTACCCACACAACATCCTTTCTCTACATACGATACTTCGAATCCTCCACTGGAGAGTAGGGACACCCAATCGAAAAACATGGTCTGAAATCTCCAAATTAGGTGCTCGCCAAATTTATTTTTTTCATCCATCGCCAAATTAAATGCTCCGCTAAAATATAATTAAACTCTTTTACAGATAAAAAATGTGTTTTTTATAACGTCGTCATTTTTAAAAAAGGTTTTAATACAATTTACTTGACAACAAAACATCAATTACATTATTACAACAGAAACGCTTTCGACATTATTGACGAAGAAGATGACAAAGAAAACTAGGCTAAATTTTACATGACTTTTTTTAAATATAAATCATGTTCTTGCATAAAAATCGTTTTTTATCATCTTTTCTGTCCTTTACAGCCTTTAAAATAAAATTTTGTAGGCAACATAAAAAATGAAAGAAAATCGTCGATTTAAAGTCAAAATGGCCTACGCCAAATTGAATGCACGCCAAATTTATGAAATTTTTGCCATCGCCAAATCAAATGTTCGCCAAAAAATCAATTTAGTTCATCGCCAAATTAAATGTTTGCCAAAATTTGTACGAATAAGGTATTTAGTATTCAAATGCAAAGTGTTCCAATCAGTCACGGAAGTTAACCACATAAAAATACTAATTGATATTCCCAGAAAATGCGGTTAACACTTTATCTTGATTGTCATTTGCAAAACTTAAAATTAAATCGATTTAAGGCATTGTATACCAATATATCCTTTTATATAAAGGTGGTTTGATCAGACAAAACTTTATACTCCCATCGTAGGCAGAGATACCTTAATTCATAAAATTTTCGCGCATAGCGTTTTTTAAAACGTGCGCAAAATTAAATTGCTAAAAATTTGCGAAAAAAATAACGAGATAAGTTTCATAAACCTTTTCCTACACAAAATATTCTTCTAGCATAACGTCTGCATCTTGTTTTGCATCAATTTTTTCTGCAGGAAATAACTCATCATCACTAAATTTTTCTTCATTGCTTTTATCACGTTTTCTCATACCTTAAGGAAAGAAATTTTCGCGGGAATTTAATTTCGCAAATTTTATGTTAAAAACAACAACATTTTGTGTATCATACAACAACTAACTCTTTTCAACTCATATCCCTGCCATATATACAACTCTCCATCATAGGTGTTTCTCTCCATCATTGTTGTCGCGTGACAACATCTTTCCCTCGCTCAATGAATTGTCTCTATAACATAAACAAAAACAAACAAAATACATTCTTTTAAAAATGGTAGCTTTAAACTCATCCTCTTTTATGACTGGAAACTCAGTATTATACCACATAATACTGAGTTTTCAGTCCTAAAAGAGTTGTTTGTATGGAAAAGCGTTTCATCTCCTCTGCCTTTTGTTGCAGTCCTCTTGTAAGGGTGTGGTTCAAATAAAGGTGACAGCTTGTTCTTTTTATATTGTTTGACAATAAATGTGTCTTCAATATTAAGATTGTGTGGTTTTGCGTGATGTCACTTGTTAGAGTTTCTTTCGTTGGTCTACTTGTTGGTGCAGGTCGTTATTTATTTTAGTACTCGCGAATGGTTATTTGTGACGTAACTTTCGTTGAAACATCCCCTCCGCTGGTGGTACCGTGGTTGTGGAGTGAGGCCTATTGCGATAAGCAAAAAGGAAATTGTATGTTTCCTGTTTCCAATCAATTCATTCGATAAACTCTGCCCGTGCTATTTTGTTTAACAAAGCAATAAATTTTTCGGCATACGCATTGGCTTTGTGGTCATAACGGCTGAATTCTACGGTGTACAACTCTTTTTGATTGTAAATACTCTTTGATTTCATGTGATTTAAACGGTAGCCCATTGTCTTATACAATGACATTGGGAATACCATATGTACTAAATATCTAGAGTGCTTATTAAATTTCTGGCGGACGTAGGATTTGTAAACTCTACTTCAGGAAATCTAGATCGTTGATCAGTCGCGACAAATATGTACTTTCTAATAGGAAAAGGACCTAAATAATCTATATTTACTTTTTACATACTTTTTTGGTTATAAGCATGACGTTTAACGGTTGTTGGTTCTTTTGTTTGGTTAGTGCTTGACCTGATAATCACTGTCCTATTTCCTTTTCAACTAAATCGTCCATTCCCAAAAAAGAATAACTTCGTACGTAATAAAGCTTGAGTTTTGTTTATTCTAAATATCCTACATGTGTCAGCTTAACGTCTTGATAGGCTCGTGACATAATTATCCTCTGTCGGAATAAGACTAAGCTTGGAGGAAGAAAGGAATAATTCATCCTCTCGCGCTACTGTTAACTCATCTTTTATTTTACGATATTGTTTCAGCGTTTCTATGTTACTCAATTTAAGCTCTGGGTAATTATCTGGTTTATCTAATTTGTACCATTGACTGGAACGAATCAATTTAGTTAAGTTCTGTAAAAGTTTATCTCTTTGTCTCAATCTTAATATCGTTTAATGAAAACCACAGGGTGGCGACTGGTATAGTCCGGTGTATTGTTTTCTCCTTTTATGTAAAGGAAATTTAAAATCATACGCTTGCAGACGTAATAGCAATCTCTAAATTCGTAAAGGCACTTGACATTTTGAATTATTCAAGATGTGGTATAATTCTTTTTGAACATGAAATATCGTAAATTCTCGCCCTAAAAGGTATACACGATGTTTTTCACGCTCCAACTGTGAGTATCTTTGCTCAGTTTCAATTAGAGCACGTGACGCATAGGAGACTACTTTCGAAACCTTTTTTCTTATATTTTTTGTAAAATGGCGCAAACTTCATAGGAACTGGCATCTGTATATAAAAAATTTTCGTGCTTTTCGTTAAAATAGGCTATGCAACTCTCGCTACTTAATTTATTTTTCAAATTGCAGAATGCGTTTTCACATTCGTCGACGTCCACCCCGCATCGTATTTTATTAGTTGTCTAAGCGCATGTGTTTTAGTGCTGAAATCTGCTATAAACATTTTTAAATAATTACATTACCGAAGAAACCTTCACATAGCTTTTTGATGTTCTGGGCGAGTTACATTTTTAATTGCATTTAATTTATTTTCGCTCGGTTTCATACCATCTTTTGTAAAGGTGTAGCCACCAAAGTCAAGTGTTTCTTTGCAAAATAAACATTTGTTTAGATTTAATGTGACACCTCTTTCCTCTAAACGCTGAAAAACTTTTTCTAAAATTTCATCATGTTGCGCATTATGCAAAAATTAAAATATCATCCGCGATATTCAATGTTCCACTAATTCCCGCCAAAACCGTTCTTATGGCATGTTGTTTTGTTGGCTGACTGGAATGCGGTGATATATTTTGAATCCTCTTCTAATTCTAACTAGTAAATAGCACTGTTCAGATCTAACTTTGTGAATACGCTTAAACCCTGAACCCTGGTTTAACGTTTTTATCAATGTGTAATTTAATTTTACAATTTGTAATCCTTCGACCTGTCGCACTTTGTAATTCCACCTTCGTCACACTTTGTGATCCCGGACATATTTTGCGATGGATATTTCTCTTGTGCCGGGTTTTGTAAAAAACAGTTCATTTTGTAATAAATTATCGGCTCCTTTTGTAATAAAAAATCTGACGCGTTTTGTAATAAAAACAGTTTGGCGAATGACAAATATTTTGGTGATTCTGTTGCTGGAACCGATGTTTCTAGTGAATGTCCTAATCTAATGGTCTGGTGATTCTGTTGATGGAGTTGATGTGCCGGGTTATGACATCCTGATGAAATAGAATGTTGTGGCATTCTGCCGTTTGAATTGATGATTCCAGTGCATATTTTTGTTATAGTATTACAACTGTTTTCGAGCAATGCTACCTAGAACGGACCAACAAAGCGGTTTCGGAATTATTCAACGTAGAAATTGACATAGTTTCTACTCTCGGTGGTCAAGGGATTAGAAGAATAGTCCCGCATAATTTTGAACCCGGATACTTGGATATTTTGCTGAAGGCCAAAATGTCAATGCACGAGTATTAAAAGTTGATAGCAGAGATCAGTCAAAATAAACCATTTTGATTTAATTTCTAATCATTTCTTGTAAGGCTGCTCTTCGTTATTTTGTCTTCTTTTAAAGAGATTAAAATGTTGAGTTTGGTACAGTTGTTCTACAGTTTTGTAGCTGTCCAGATTTCTCGTTGCTACTCTAATGCGCGTAAAGAGTAACTCCTCATTTTTATTTAAAATGTTGACTAATTCTACCACAAAAGTTTGACTTCACCAGGACCATAACGATCCAATTTCTCAATCAGAATAACCACAACATGTAATTCCACCAAGGTGTTTTACTAATTAACATTTATCGGTTTCAGCGTTTGTGAATTCAAAACAGGTTTTCCGCCATTTATGTTTCTTAAGCGTGACGAGCGTGTAGTGAACGAAACGGATATCGTTAATGCTGAATCATCTTCCAGGGAACTGATGCGCAATTTCTGGGACAACAATAACGCTAAAACAGGGCAGTTTCTCGCAAAAATGACTTAAAGAAAAAGCTCCGATCTGAAAATCGGTTCCCCTTAAACACTACAATCGTGGAAAAAAATATTGAGACGAAGGCATTTTTTCCTCCTCATTATCAAAATAAGGACAAAACTATCAAACAGTCAATGCTCTACAGCCGGCAGGCTGCAAAGTCACTACTTTTGCACACAGGCAGACAGCGTTGAAAATTTGCTAGCCACATTCTTTAGCACACCCGCACACCGAAATAATTCACGAAGGACCCGAAATTGGTGAATTGCTGACGTCGGCTACAATTAGCACTTTCTAAGAATTCACATTTTAAGAAGTTTTAAGTCCACTCTGAACATTTACAAGTTCAAAATGTGTGAATCTAATAAAGAAATAGCCTACGCAATTACTTGTGGTGGCGAACTTCGAAAGTCGTAAAAAATTGAAAATTTCATCACTTTTTACCGACATTTTTTTTACCCATCGGGATTGATATAAACAAATATTATTTTTCTGTCACAAGTATGTACAAAATAGTTTTCTTAAAATTTGCATTTACACTTCGCCACGTTTACACTTCGCCACGTTTACACTTTCTCGCCACGTTTACACTTTCTCGCCCCTCTGTTTCTTCTTTTTCTTCGGCTTGGTTTGAACTGGTATCCCTCCCTCTTCCGGATCAACATCATCATCATTGTCATCATCATCATCTTTTGAACTTTCCTTCATCCCGCTGTTATCATCCTCATCATTGTCATTTTTGTCATCCTTTTGTTTTTTCTCTTCATCATCTTCGTCGCCACTGCTATCATTATTTGCTTCTTTAGGTTCCTCGGAGTAACTTAGTGGAACACATTTTTTGTAGTGCATATTTCTTTAGAATAGAAATAAAAAACTCAAAATATGATTATCGCATTGACATTTTCGTGCTTTAAAACATAATGTTCAAACAAGAACTGAAATTAAAAATACTACTTCTTACCCAACTCCGCCACATTTAAGGCCTGGCTTACATGGGCTGCATTGCTTATCTTCCTTATTCCGTTCAGGAGAAAGCAGGTTCATGAAACTGTTTTCGCTTTGCTGTCCGCACACGGCACCTTCATCAAGAGGGGGGATGCACATAGCATGGAAGCTTCCTTCAGTCCTGATGCAACATGCATCCCCGTCACATTGATCCTTCTTCTTGCAAAATGTTCCTGCAAATACAGTTTTACACCAATCAGGTCACCAAGAAAATATAGGTAACCTCTCTTTTTCTCTATAAGCGATTATTTCAATCCTAGAAATTACATTGCTTGCAAAACATTTTTTATATGATTTTTTTCTGTCTTGCACTTTCTATATTTTTACCTTATTTTTTGAGAATCAGTCATTTTGAAATATTTCGCAAGGCTTTTTTTCACGAATAGACCTTTTTAAGTTTTTTTGTCAAGAATTACTTTTGCGAATCTACATAAGCTGTTGAAAAAGTTACCTGGTGCACCAGCCTCAGCTCTGTTGCATCTTCCCCACACACATCTCAGACCTTTCTCGCATTGATTAATGAGCATGCATATATTCCCTTCACTTAACTGTTTACGACATTTGCCAAACATTGGATCGCAATATTTACCAGGCGAACATTTCTTACATTTTTTCTAAAAAAAAAAATTAATTACGAAAAGTTGAAGGTTTGTAAAAATCTGTTTGAGTACCTGCATCCAAGTAATTACTTTTAGTTTTTTAAAAAGAATTTTAACATCGTAACGACCAACCTTTCCATCTTTCATAACTCCGCCGTTTATCAAATTAAGGAGACTTCCGCCCTTGAAAAGTTTTGAGGAGATATCAAATTTGGATTTGTTTCCTTTCTTGCCATCATCCATAACCTCAGTCATATAGGAGAAAAAACCAGGTCCTGTTTTGTTAATTGTTGTATATTTGTAGCCATCTAAAAGAGAGTCGACGCATTGTTACATGGTGCCAAAGCATGTAAACGCGAAAGAAACATACAAGGGAGAGAGAAAGAGACAAAATATTTCATTAATAAAAAATGTCAGGAAAGAAAATTAAAATTCACAGGGATGAATTTATTTTATGGTTGGGAGAAAAACGAGTGTTTTGGAATAAATTAATTCAGCGTAGATGATGCACTCTAAATAGATATTGTAAGCATATTATGGGATTTCCCTACGGGAAGAAAACGGATTCTAATCGCTAGGTTGATTTTCGCTGGTATAACGTCTCTTATTACTCGTTTTAACAAGCAAAGTATTTCATTAAAATTTTCTTCCTTTATTTGCAAGTAATTAATGTAATAGCTCTTTTCTTCCAGAAGCATGTCGGAGATCAGTCTTCGCCTAATACTATCTTTTCCTCTAGATTTACTCTTGACACAACTGCAAGTTTGAAAACAGTAGCAGCAAGTTGTGGTCGCTTATGTTCATGTAAAAAAGGAAGTTAAAATAAAATTTAATGAACCATATATGAACGTGCAACAACAGTGCATATGATGAAAAAACAAGTGGTTTATATGCTCATTATTATATAAAAGTTGATCATGAAAAAGCGGCTTTACAGAATGATCTTTCATGCAGATTGAGTATTATTTGTATTTGGAACTAATCCAACTCATTGCACATCCAACTCATTACACATCATAAAAGTTTATTCTGCTATAAAAAAGAAGCTTTGGCGAACATTATTCTTGGAAGATATCTAAAGTTAGTTATGAGAAAATATCATAGTCATAGTTAACAGCTAGTTGTATAGGGATACTGAAGTTAAATAATTGCATTAAAACGTTTGCAACTAAATCTATCTGTCCGAATACGTGTCCGAATACGTGTCCGAATACGTGTCCGAATAGCCAATGAAGAAAATGCATGCAATGTCAAAAAAAAAGATGAACTCGATAAAGTTTGATCTAATCTCGTCCTGACCTTTAACAACGTGTTATTTTTGGTTTTGACGTCTTTTTCATTTAACATTTTTCCCTCTCCAAATGGGAAATTTGGTATCATTCCATCTATCATGCCATCCTCATCCCTCGCATCTAGCATGCCATCATCTTGCTGGTTGAATAGCGGGATCTGGCAACGAAAAGCCAATTCTTGGTATAGATGGCAAACTTATTCCCATGTTGAGAAATGGTAACTGCAGACCATGCAGCACCCAAAGAACATGAAAAATAGTAGCCCTCATAGTTTATGATTTCCTTGGATTTAAACGCGTGCGATCGCTATCGTAGTTACTTACAAATTATTTTTGCGCATTAGTCTTTTGAGCATGAAAGCTGGTACATTTTATGCTCACTGACTTTGAAAGAAAACAACGCCTATTTTTTTAGAGTATGATTCAATATTCTTCTTAAACGTCCGCATAATTTTAAATACTCGAATAACTTACTGCTCGTAGGGGTGTTAAAATACGTATATTCTAAGTATTTACGCGTTTATGACAGATCTGGCATAGAAAAAATTGCAGGCGGATTTTATTTTAGTGATTTGGGTATTTAGAATTTTGCCCTGAAATATTTAAAATATTTCGTCCGTTTTGGATTTAGCGACTTACCTTCTTTGGTAAAATTTGGCGTACATTAAATATGGCGTGCGAGAAGAATGTTTTGTAGAAAACTGTATGGCCAGCATTATACGTCCAAAAATCTGTATGACCAATTTTTATTGAACTCACTTATATTTCTTAAAACATAAGCCCCGCGGCGCGGACACGGTTTTCTGTACGATTTTTGTCGCGTACCACAAAATAAGTGTTGGACAATCGCTATCAGCATGTGCAAATGATAATAATATGAATGTACAATAACATTTATTAGCATATAATACTCAACAACTAATATCTATATCTATCTATCTATCAAGTAATATTTTGCTAACTAAAAATTGCTCTTAATGTTTTTTTACCTGTATCTGTGTCATCGCTGATATGCTTTAAAAAATGGCTTATCGGTGTCTTCCAAAATAAATCAGGAACTATGACAATATGAAAATAGTGGAAATTTCCTTGACTCTATTTTATCAAGTCAATCTGAAAACATACCATACCATATCAAGTTTAAAGTCATTATTTTTCAATTTTCACCAAAGTTATATGACTTCAAACAAGAAGCACATTTTTATACCACTGACTTTGCTAGGCACTTTTAGCTTATGCCCTGTCAATACATGTACAGTTGAACTCATTTAAATCGACCTCCCATAAATCGACAAATCATGTAAATCGACCAAATTCTTCGGTCCCTTCAGAATGAAACCCTTACAACAAAACTCCTTTAATTCGACAACTCATGTAATTCGACCAAATCGTGAGACCCCTGAAGAGTCGAATTACATGAGTTCAACTGTACTTACATGTTTCTTGTTAATGTATCCAAAATAAAACAGTTAGAACGAATTTCCAGTTTAATTCGAACATTCTTGTTCAGATGAAAGTCTGCAAGCACTTTACATTCCCAGGAATTTGATTAAAGAGTTAGGATTCAAAATTCCCGCTTTTATACTTCCTTTTGCGTCCGACAATTATCCAGACTAACGGGGTATAGGTATTTCCGCCTCCCAAGTTTTATTAAACGAAACTATTTACATCCTGAATTTTAGGTAAATATTTAAGCATTCGCACATAAGCAACTCGCGAACGCTCATTGTCACTTTCATTCCATTACACACTTCATATTTTCTCAAAAAACGAACAAGGTCTTCTGTAATGGGAAGGAGTTTGCTCGGATAGTTCCCTGTCGGGCACGTGAAACATGTTTCAACAGATACAGGAAAAAACAGTACCTGCTCCTGATGACGGCCGTTTCAGCAAACCGACAATTCTCGTTGTATTAACAGTCTACACCTATCGTTTTTCTTTCTTTCTTTCGTTCTGTTTATTTTATTTTGAGTTAAAATAGTCTTTCTTTAATTGCGTAACGTTAAAGCGCGCTAATTTTTATCAATTTGCGAGCGTTGATAATTTGCTTTTTTCAAACAAACGGGTTGCTTAACGAAAAGAAATATATTAACTCGTTCACCCACAGGTACTATTTCCGCAACATTTTGCTATAAATATCAGTACATGTACTTCAGTGCCGTAACCGCCAGGGGGAGGGGGCAGGGGGGGACAGCTACCCCCCAATAATAATTTTCCTACTAAAAAAAAGAAAGAAAGAAAGAAAGAAAGAAAGAAATTAAAGAAAGGAAGAGAGAAAGAGACACAGAGAAAGAAAGAGGGAGACAGAGAAAAATGAAAAACATAAAACAGATGTTCTACTCATGATCAAAATCACTGAATGGTTTAAGGAGTGGCAGCACATTTTAAAAAGTCCAAATACGATGTAAATTTTCTAAAAAGTGCCAGCACCCTTAAAATTTCTAGTTTTCTAGTCATTTTTTATATTATTGTAGTCGTAGCTTTTCTAAATTACAAAAATATATCGAAACATTCATCGTGTTTTTTAACATTGAACCATGAGATCGTTGACGTCTGAAAGGGCATTTTCCGCCAATCTAGAGATGTAAATTTTAAAAATTTTACACTCGGCGCCCACCATAGGGGCGTCTCGGGTAGCCACTATATAAAGCGAAATTCATATATGTAATTTTTCTATATAGCCCCCCCCCCCCCCCCCCAATATTAAAATTGTGGT
This sequence comes from Hydractinia echinata, assembly GCA_030067915.1. Lineage (NCBI taxonomy): Eukaryota > Metazoa > Cnidaria > Hydrozoa > Anthoathecata > Hydractiniidae > Hydractinia > Hydractinia echinata. Next base: position 1,748,721 of record JASGCC010000030.1, read on the forward strand.
TACGGCACTGTACTTACATGTTTCTTGTTAATGTATCCAAATAAAACAGTTATTTTAAACAAGAGAAAACATAATTTTTGAGCAATTTTAGGCTGGTCCCAATTTTACCTCTCGCGACACATGGAATCATTTGTTTTACAGGCATGAACGTTTCTCAATTTGGTAAATACACGAAGTAACTTTAAAAAGGCTATTTCTGCATTGTGCAAGCCAATATATTAAGAGCCAGGCTGATTTAGCCTGCCCCATAAAAAATCCAAAAAATCCCGGCATGACTTAGGGTTAATGGAAAAGGATTCACCTGCAATTTAGTTCCGTTATCAGTAACCAATGTTTCGATGTTTTGGATCTACATATATATTCTTAAAAGAACACGATCTAGCTAGCTGACTAGTTATATACATTGCTCAACTGTCACTTTTAATATTGACACCAAGTAGCTATACAAAATATCCAGCACTAGATTTAAACATTTAGAGGTAAAAACAAATTCGATCGTCGAAGTTAAATGTCTCTAGCCAAACTCACGACCAAAACCACCACGTTTTGTTTTTTATTTTAGCCCTGGTGGGTGATGTCACTCCATCCAATCAAAGCACAGAACCCAGAGGCCCGCGCCAGGGTCATGTTTGTATTGTCGTCTCGGATGTTAGAAAAGATACAAGATGCCCTGGGGACGAGGTTGGTGAAACCTCCTTTAAAACCGACACCTCTACTGCGGAACGCCTTCGATCATTAGTCAACAACACCAGCCAAGGATATGCGAAATATATTAAAACATAATTATTTCTCCCTAAATGGACGTAACAATAAATTTCTCAAAATTCCATATAATAAACAACAGTTGATTGATGAAATAAGTTAAATAAAAAACAATGGTTATACCATTGTGAAGAGTGATGGTAATGCAGATGTTCTCATCGCAAAGACAGTTCTGGATTACTGTTCCATAGAAGATGTTGTATTTGTAACAGAAGACACAGATATTCTAGTTCTCATGATGTCAATACAAGGTCTTGATGCATGCAAATACATTTTACCGTCATGTTTAAAGTTGGTCCTGGCCCGTCAATTGACAGAGCAGCATGTCAAAAGATGGGCCACCGTGTCAAAGGATGGTCCGTCCCGTCTATGTTCTAAGTTTGGTCAGAATATTGCATTTAAGATGTTGCTTATAAAAGGATGCATATTCCCCGCTATTGTGTATGTGTTATGGTTATTCATCTGCGGACGCGAGTTCGTATGTTGGAAATAGGAGCGTATCATCCTTCTTTCTTAAAAACTTTTACGGTTTGATACACACTTTCCGCATTGATCACAACAGTACTTTTCTTTTATCGAGTATTAAGACGAATTGGCCATTGGAGACTTCTCAACGAGTCAACTAACATGGCATTTTTGGTTATTTTTTAAATCAAGGTATCAGTTCCCATCTGGCAAGGATTTCAAGCGTGTGTAGGGGTGTGCGCGCAAATCGGGTTTTTACATCTTTTGCGGAAAATTTTTGCGACTATAAAAACGAAGAAATCGCCAATCTTTCTTTCCGAAAAAGTAGTTTCAGCCTTAGGGTACTCCATACACAATACGTCACGTTGTCTTAGACTGTGCGCGTATAGATATCATCAGGACTAATTTTTCATATTTTATATGGAAGTTGAAAGTTGCAAATATCCAATGCCTGAAAAAAACTCTTCATGATAAACATTTTTGCGTTTTCACAGCCTACAGACATTGATAGTATTTTCCCGTGCGGTTTTCCGTGCTCGATATATAAATACCAGTAAGTGACAATACTACGCCCTTCGATGACTATATTCACTTCATCGTATTGATACTCCCCCGTCTGAGTTCGATTCAGCGAGTAGAATAATAATTTGGTGCTTGCGAGTGCTGCCAAACTTTCTTAAATGAATCATAAGCTTTATAAAATAATAGATTGGGCTAAAAAAAGATGATAAAAAACGCCAGAGTGCTGTAGAATCATTACTTAGATTGTTTAAGACAAAGATCCTTCTTGTTGTTATTATGCATAATAACCAGAATTTATCACAATACCCCCGATAAATAATTATTTCTTAGAAACGTAAAAATCAAAAAATAAAAGTTGTTTCATCTAAACGTTTTTTTTGTATTTTTAACTTTATGGCTTTCAATCATTTACAGAATCAATAAATTTCTTTTTTTCATCAAGTGATTTAAAGATTCTACAGCGCCGACGAAAATCAAAACAAGAAGTCAGCTTAGAAAAAGTTGAGTGTTAAAATACATACACAAGACAGAATGCGGTAAAATTTATATTAGACACAACAGGTCATATTATAATAACATGGTATTTTTATATAAAATATGTTTATATACAGACGTTCGGTTAGATACAAAAATGTAAGATAACTGCGTTAACGTGCGTACGTTGTGATTTAGTGCTTCATTCATATTAACATCCTCTTGGTCCACATCGTGCAGCGCCGTAAGGTGATTGCATTTGTTGCATTGGGCATTTGTGGCTGCATGCCACAACATTGGTTCGGACATGATGGTGCGCAAATTTGACTGCATGATGGAGGGCATTGCTGCATCATGGGAGGTGGCATTGGTGCATAGTTTATAAAAGGCATTGGTTGAGGCATCATTTGTGGTGGAGGTGTGCAGGATGAGCCTCTACAAGGATTTATTTGGGGTTGGCATGACATTCCTTGACATGGCATCTGCTGCATTTGTGGAGCACATGAAGCCCCTTGCAGGGCATCTGAGGCATGGCTGGTTGGCATGAAGTTCCTTGGCAGGGCACCTGAGCATGGCTGGTTGGCATGAAGCTCCTTGGCAGGGCATCTGAGGCATGGCTGGTTGGCATGAAGGCCCTTGGCAAGGCATCTGAGGCATAGGCATTTGTGGTGCACAAGAAGCTCCTTGGCATGGCATTTGTGGCATGGCTGGTTGACATGAAGAACCTTCACAAGGGGTTTGTGGAGGGGGAGGACTTGAGGTACAAGTAGCTCCTTGGCATGGCTGTTGCAGTTGTTGCTGTTGTTGCTGAATTAAAGCATCAACTGGAGATTGTGTTGGCATATCAATGTGCTGAATAACATGAAGATTACAACATCCTGCGTCGCAATACGAATAGCATTGAATCTTACAGTCAGGAGTACAAACACGACCTTTTGGCTCAGCAATATCTAAATATGAAAACCACACAGGAAGTTATATAACTTGAAATGTTATGTGATGAACCACTTAAACATACATTATACTTACATGCCCTCACAAATAGTGGAGAGACAGGATGCGTGCCAAGTTTGCCTGATTGCAGTGCTTCAGTTAACTTGTCCAAATGGGTAGACGCAGTGTAGAAAACGAAGGTAAAAGTCGATGATTACTCCAGGGATTGCCAATGCTGTCACAAAAAAAAATATATAATCAGGATGGATAATGAATGTCATTTCAAGCGTGCAGAGATTCAAGTCGAAGTGATTGAAATGAATTAAACTAAATTTCCAAATATGACACATGCAGCTGCAACCCCCGACTTAATATAATTAATGAAATATTAATAACAAATTTGATTTGATCCCTAACCCCAACCCTAATTCACTTAGATGCAGTTATAATTAAGATTAAGATTAAAAAATAAATTAATAAATAAATACATACTCGTCTCTTTTATCATCGCCACCGATGTATCTTTTTTCTCGCTGTCACTAAAAGGTATGAAAAAAATATAAATAACGGGTACTATTTTTTGCGGGTCCATAAGTTTCACTTCTCCCGATTTTTGCAAATTTATGATTGTGGAGTCAAAATAGACACGGAAGTCGGGTAACCACATCAACTGATCAACTAAACTACTGCGTAGAATATTAATCCTTTTTTATGCTGACTGCGAAGCAGAATTTATTTATATAATGTTTACCGATCTCTATCGGTAAACATTATATAAATAAATTCTGGCACGACTCGGTACTGGAACTGGAAGAAGTTGAAACAAACACCCTACCACAACATACCTAAATTTAATCACCACAACTTGTTTATAATCTTTGTAGTTCTTGTATACCTCTGCAACCTACAGGAAGAAGGAGTTTGATTTGTCATTCAGCTACTGAAAATTTGACTCGTTGATTCCGCTACTTAGAATTTAACTTGCTCATCCAGCTACTTACAGTTGTCATAACATGTTTCTTTAAACTTTGATAAACTGGTTTTTTGGGAAATTTAAATTCGTCTGTAAATTTTTCGTCCAAAAATCTAAACACCAACATGAAAGTTGTGCCTGCGAAAACATGTTAAAAATAAGCAAAAAAGCACACCAGAATAGCAGCTGCAGATATCTTAGTGTTCAATATGCACAACAAACCTTTCATTGTCAAAGTGTTATTGGTCAGATTTTTCGACGGTTTTTTTTTCTGGCGGACTGGTACTCGTTGGTGCACCTGTGGTTGCTAGAAAGAAAAAGAAAAAGAGAAATTAAAAAAACAGCAACAATCATAAACAACTACGCCAAAAATAAACAACCAAAACAAACAAACAACAAACATATTTCTAAAAAAAACAATAACAACAAGATTTACAAACATGTGTTCAATCTTTAAACATTAAGGTCTGCAGACAGCAGAGTAAACCTGCCGATGATCCTGTTTTACCTTTTATTAAATGTGGTTTAGGTCGTGGATTCGGCTTTACTTTTGTCTTTCTTTACAGCATTACCTATTAAACAAGGCGCGAGCTTTCAAGTCAGTTCAGACACGATCTTGTGGAGCGGAAATTCGTGTTTGCGTGTTTGTTTTACAACTTCGGAAAATCCGTGTTCGGTTTTCCCGACAGGTTTTGCACACATTTTTTTTATACCTGCCAGTAGTATGTCGTTTCGAAGGTAAGTCGAATATTGATGTCGTTGGTTTATGAGTAGTCGTACGGCGTGTTACCAAACCAGATCTTTTTATTGCTTGTGAAGCTCCCACTAAACACGATTAGCGTATTAAATTTATACTGGTTGATATATGTGCACGCATGCGTGTGTTTGTGTTTATGATTCATCTTCTGAATGTGTGTAGATGCGGTTGTTGAATGTTGATAGTGGAACATACAACGGGTATTCATGTGTTACTTGAATACAACGATCTGTTTAATCTGAAAGTTACCTTCTTTCTTCTTGGTTGCGCAGCGGTGGAGTGATGTTTTTTGTTGTGCTCGCATGTTTTAGTGGTCTTCTTGACCGTTGTTGGTATTGTTGTAGTTGGCACAGTAGTCGGAGGTTTGTCTGACGTACTTGGCAAAGTTGAAGGTCTGTTGCTAGGTGTTGGTGCCTGTTATAGTATCTTTTTTAATTCCTACTGTGCTTGACCCTGTCATCAAGCAAAAATTGTTTTCAAACATCAATTGTGTATAATGCTTCTGACAATATAACTTTTTCAAATTCTATTTCTTTTGAGCAAGTTTATTTGAATATTGATGCTTTTTTAGCACCTAAAAATTACCGACTAAAAAAATTCACACTTCATCTTACCTGACGGTTTGACTGTTGTTGCAGGTGCCATCCGTAGCAGTCCCCTCTTTGGAAGGAGCATCCGTAGCTGTTACCTCTTTCGAAGGAGTAGCGGTAGTTGTTGCACCTCCATCAATCTTGCCTGTAGTAACAACCACAGTAGTAGGAGCGGGGGAAGTTACTGCGTCACCTGTATCGTCTTTTTGGCAGCATCGGCATCACCAGCGCTGTCCTTCTTGTACTGCGTCAGCGTTTGCTGTGTCCGAGTCGCCAGTGTTGTCCTTTTTTTTCAGCACCTTCAGTAGGTTTCGTGGCATCATCGCCTTCGGAACCAAGCTTTTCAAGAGCTGCAGAAGGATCACCTTGCGATGAATTCTGATTGGCGTATCAACAGCTGCAGCACCATCGTCAGCTGGGATGTCGGCAGGAGCAGGTTTCTCAGGCTCTGTACTGATTTTGTCTCGTTTGTCATCACCTTCTTGTTACTTAAAAAAACAATCAGTAAATTGATTGCTTCATACTATCGTATTAAAATAAGTCAAATTCATTTCGGTCAATCTTTAGACATCAATGCAGAAAAAATAAGGTTTACCTTGGTATCATCATCTAGCGGTTTCAAAGATGCATATTGTATAAGATATACTATTAACAGAGCGACCGGTACCACTTCATGATGGAAATCTAAAGTAAAATTCCATAAATCTACATTATAACAAAACAAGTATCCCATTCAAGGCGACCGATTCGACAAGCTATCATTTTGTTTTATCAGCTTTGCCTTTTTTGCACCATACCAACTTAACTTTGTTTTCAACAAGATCGCCACCTATGCGGCTTGTAGAACCTACGCGAAACTCTTTAATTAAAACCATAAACTATGTGAAACTGTAACTTTCATGTCTTAAACCTTTTATTGATGCAGTATCAAAAACATATCCATATCACATTTTTAATCGACTTACCTATAAAAATAATCTATTGATTGATGGTCAACCCTTCCCAGTGGGTGCTTGATCGATTTTATAGCATATTATTTATGTTTATATTTTTAGGCCTCGCATGAGTACACCAAAAGCGAGTCTTATGAATAATTGATGTTTGAAACAAGCAACAGCTGTTACGGCAACGCTAAACATAGTTAATAATACCATGCAGAAGCTGATGGCAAGTATCGAATCATACAGAATAACCTGAAACGTTCGTTTGAGTTTTTAAACAGCTTTCATATTTGCCTAAGCTCAACAATGGGAGCACCAGTTTGTTAGAGAAACACACGCCTTTGTTATAGCTCAGAGCGACTTAACACTTTGCAAACACACCACTTAATAGCGCATTAAATGAAGAACAATAGAAGATTTCTATCTTTAAACCAGCAGGAGTACAAAATAATACGATGATATTGAGAGGAGCTTTAAAATGATTTGCGAGATGCTACAATTTCCTCACACCATGATAGATAAGAACAAGTTAAGAACAACCTAATTCTCGCGGGTGCTTTTTTCGCAGATTTTAACAATTTTAACGATTTTAACTTTTAACATTGTTCGGAATTCCTAAAATAATGTTTATACTCATTTATAGAACAGTCCCTTTTTCCCGATTTTGAACTGAATAATTATTTTGACTGCCATTAGGGTAAAATATTAAATGACAGGGTTTTGGTGATCAAAATAAAATAAGAATTTTAATGATAGTCATTGCAGTTAATAGCGACAAATTCCTTGACATCTCTACAACAAAGAGATTGGTGAAAATTATTTACGAGGGAAGATTTCACAGTCGGTGATAAACATTTTTCAATATTATAAAGTTCCAAACATAGACTAAACGCTAGTGCTGCAAAAATTAAATGACTATAATACAAAATATTGCTTCTGCTGGTCGTAGACATTGGTTAATCTCATTACTTTCTTAGGAACTGCATAGAAATCTCCCAGCCTCACAAAATACGAACAACAAGTCTCAACTCTAAATTTTACTGCTTCTTAAAGCCTGTTTTTATCAAAAGGTCTTTCTAGGACAATTTCATTTTTTCCACGACATTTTCTTTTTAAAGCCAGAAGATTAGTCCCATTTTCATCACTTTCAATATTTATTTAAATAAAATAACAACATAAATCTCACTCATGAATTAGTAGACGAAGTACCTGCGCATTATAATTTTTCTGACGCCTGTATTTTGGCAGCTTTGGAAGTTAACACGAAACGACTTGCAGGCGTTCACCAGACGGAAAACTTGTTCAACAACCAATAAAATCTCTCAAAAGGGTTCCATATTTATTTTTGTAGTGTATCAATTTGTAATCCCGTCGCACTTTGCAATCCTATCTCACTTTGTAATCCAATTTTGTCGCACTTTGTAGTCCAATCGCACTTTGTAATCCCATTTTGTTTGTAATCCTTTTATGTCGCACTTTGTAATCCCACCATGTCACACTTTGTAATCCCTTACAAAGGATGAGTATAAGATTTTTTTAGATCTGTGCATGCACTTTTCAGCTTCACACAAATTTAAATACTCTTTCGTCCAAACATTTCTTAGCTAATGAAACGTGTATTTCGTGCATATAAAGGAGAAATTTCTATTCTGTTGATATGCACGTATCTTCTAATTGTGAAAATAAAAAACTCAACTTTTAGAACAGTATCACATTTTTCTGCAGGTAGGACTTATCTGATTTTCAGACACCCTTTATAGTCACTGTTTTTTCCTTATATATTTTTTTCTTCATTAATATCAGGCCCGGCGGAGCAATTTTGAAAGTGGAGGGGCTAAATTATTCAGTGTCAAAGAAGGCCCCGACCATGGTTGGGGCCCGACGGGCTAAGAAATTTTTTTTAAACTTTCGGCCCCCTAGATTGGCTAAAACATACTTCAAATTCCGAAATATTGCGCTGAAAGCCTTCACAAATGCAGGAGATTATATATAGAAATATAGAAACGCCATATTTTATGTAAGATATATTTTCAAAATAAGCAAATAGTAACATCGAAGCAAAATAAATATAATGCAGAGAAAGGCTATAGTATATGACAACTACCTGTCCTATCCTTTGTAAATTTTCCGATGGAACAAATACGGAGCATATGTATATATTGATCAATTAATAATTGATTAAAACACATGACAACCTTATAAAAAAAACATCACTTCTTGGCAAAAAAAGAAGGGGGGGGGGGGGGGCTGAATATGTGTTAGTGGTTGTTTTAATTTTTAAATTTAAAACAAAAATAACTTTTGACTTGACTTGACTTGACTTGCAGCAAGTAAATGGAAGTTTTGAATATATGATCAGGGAATGAAGTTGAGCAATGTTGCTAAGAAGAAACATTACTGGAAAACGTTTATTCTCTGTGTCGCCTGTGATTGCAAAAAAGCTGTTTGACAGAAAAGGAGGCTTTGACTTAACAAAAATAATAGCTTTAACTCACTGACTACGCTTTCAGGTACATCTGTTTACTTTTAATTCCATTAATCTTAGAGTAAAAGATACACAATTGCTTTCTATTGCTGTGCTAGCAAGTGTGAACATGAAACTGTTTATAGTTTCACTTTCAACAAATTTGAAAAAGCCTTGTGTCATATTCAAAAGAGCTTTGTGTTATCTTGGGTTTCTTTTTTATTTAAGTAACAAGACATTTTATAACAACACAATAAATCGAATAGCTAGCCAGCTGGTTACTTTTTGTAGCTGGTAAAGGTGTAATGTATAACAGTTTGTTGACTTCATAACAACTTTATATGTTTACTTTTGTAGATTCAAAGCTTCTGGCAATAAACACTTTCCAAACGATTTTTTAACATGCGACAAGGCCAAGGAAGAGAACACTAGTTTTGGGAGGAAGACTTTGACAAGACTTGATGATGTTTCGGTTTAAAATCTCTGTCCTCGTATCGAAATAATTCCTGGAAATGGTGCTAATTATATATATACAATTCAAATAAGAAAAAGGCATGGTTTTATTTAATGGGTGAAATGACAAAAGTTTTTCACATTTTTACTAAAGAAGTTGTCATGCTGATAGACATGGAAAATGTTTGTGGTTCTACCAACATGGCGAAAATGACTTAGCATATATACTTATTACAACCCTTGGATAGGGTTGTAATAAGTATATATGGACACAAAAATGTGTAATAATGTAGTTAACGATATCTGTTCTTGAATGATTTTGGTTTGTTAAAAATTTCAGCTATTTATAGTAATTATCGCATAACAGCTAAAAGGTATTTTCAAGTTTGATTCAACATTTTTAAAGTCTGAGCCAGAAATGGTTACCGATAAATAAAAACAGTGTTTTTCTTGCTATTAGGCTAATAGGGCTAAATGTTTTTTGACTGAATGTTGTGTTGTTGTGTTGGAAGTTTGTTTTTTTAATTAGCTATTGCTGCTTAAAAATCCAAATTTTAAGTAGCTGCCTTTACCTGTACAAAATCTTGATATATTCTTGCCATTTTTATTTTATTGTATTTATCTCTTGTTGTTTATGTTGTTGTTACTATGATCTAATAATACAAATAAAGCCTGTTTACATATGCATTTTTGTGTTGTTGTTTTTTGCTATTTTTCTTTTAGGCCTCCTTTTTCATGTTATTAAATTTTTGAATAGATTAAACATGAAAAGTTTTTATTAGTAATATATACCGTTTTGCATTACCGAATTATAAGTCTTTTTTACTGAACCTAGTTTCCAAAAATTTAATGCCTCAATATTAGCCAAAAGCTATTACATTCATAACTTGCGAAAACAAGCCTGTAAATATTTTTTTCTGGATGTGGAAGAAAGAATAAGTTTTGCTGGCTAGCTAATTTTAGCCTTAATTCTTCTGAAAACATTATTTGGCTTTCATTTAAGAATTTTATGATTGTTTTTTTTTCAAATAACATGTAAGAAATGGGCTTGTAAAGGTCCTGTCTGCTGCATTTTGGAGTGCTGAAATATGTAAATAAGCTAAGGGGGGCTTGCAGCACCCCCCAAGACCCCCATCTGATTTAACACGCGCAATTTTTGCGTGGCAAAAATTGCGCGTTGGCTTCGCTTCGCTTCGCAAATCCGCCTAAGGAGAAAAAAATCCTGTATCCGCCCCTGAAGCTCCAGTTATTTTCACTTTGTTTGATACATTTTTTAAACTCAAACGTTTATTTATCTACAACAAAATACTATTATTTACTTTATCCGATAAGTTCTTAAGCTCAAGGTCAAAAGTTTGTTTTTCTATTATTTAAAGCTCTAATAATCTATTATTTATTTCATTTATAAATTTTGAAGCTCAAGCAGTTCATGTTTTCCAGATTTTATAAGATTTCAAGCTCCGAAAAATTTTTTCTCTCGTGATTTGTTAGCTATGTTTCTAAACTCAAAACCGATTGTACTTTTTTGTATTTGTTAAATTTATTTCCTATTCATTTTATTACAGTTTTTCGTTGTAAGGTTGTAGTTATCGTGAGAAAATAGATTATCAAATGATCTTGAAATAATTATTCTAAAGTCAAGTTCAGCTGCATATATACCAACCATTTATAAGAAACAATTAAAATCATTTGATTCTGAAAGCTTTTTGTATTGACATTTATTTAAACAACTCTTGCTTCTTATAAAAGCTTTTATATAGATTTTAATGGTCCCACTGAAAAAGAGAAGCCAGACCCACCCCACCGGATTTTTAACTCTTTCGGTAGTCCGCTGTAAGTTCTCTTAATAAATTCTTTTTATAAACACCATAATAATGGTCATCTTTTATTTATTAAGATAGGGGAGTAAAAATTTCTTGCAGGGAGTAATAATTTTCTGGTAAATAGATACTCCTGGGAGTAACAATATCCCGGGAAATAAGTACTGGGGAGTACTTATTTCCTAGTAAATTATTACTGGGGAGTAAACTTTTAGGGGAGTATGTTTTTACGGTGACACCGGCGCAAACTGATCAAACATTTCATCAAACAACGACATTTTCTGATGTTTGATGGAATGTTTGATCGGTTTGCGTATATGCATAATTTTTCAATTTTTTGTAACAGAAGGAAAAATCGTGCTTGATGGTGTCAGATAAAAAAAATCGTGCTTGATGGTGTCAGATAAAAAAATGTTCCAGAACATATTTTCATCAAACATTTTTCTTTATTAAAATGGGAAAATTTGATGTTTGATCGGTTTGGTAGAGTTTTTTATCAAACATTTCGACTTTCGAACGTTTTTATTCATTTGTTAACCTAACGTCAAACTTTCGAATTGTTAATCTGTTTAGTGATACTTTCATTGAGAGTGAGTAATAAAAGCTGGAATTGGTCGATGGCCTCCATTGATTTTCTTTGGAGATATTAGATGAGAGATTCTGTCTAAGATAAATTCAAAGTCTGAAAGGTCCATTCGTAACATCTCCTTGAAACCGAATCGGTCCTCCATTTTTAGTTCTTGAACAATGTTATTATAAAATCCATATTGTCTTTTTCTTTACACCCATTCCTTTGTTTTTCTCGTGTGTTTTTTTCGTCGTCAGAATCTACTAACTTGTTTAAAAACGACCAACATTGCCATTGATGCTTTACCATCCATTTTAAAGATGCAAATGAAAACTATCCAAACTACCAAAAATGTTTGATCAAAATACGCAAAGGGGAAATTCGATTCCATCAAACATTCAAATTCTTTTCAAACATTCCATCAAACATAGAAACAAAATGTTTGATGGAATCAAATTTTTTGGTTTGCATATTTTGCCTTAAAACACTGGTCATTCAGCGTCCATTATGTATTACCCACAGTGAGGCAAATTTTACTTACATCAGTCGATTTTGTGCTTTTAAAAGGTTAAATCGACGCATTCGTTTTGAATGACAAATAAGTTTAAATTCTCCACCTCCGTCGATACAAATTTGATCCCACATATTCCATACTTTCCAACAAAAGACCTACAATCGTGGACAAAAATATTGAGACTAAGGCAGTTTTTTACTCATTATCCAAATATGGACAAAAGAGTCAAATAGTCAATACTCTGCAGCCGGCAGGCTGCAAAGTCGCTACTTTTGCACACAAGTAAGCCAGGCAGAGAGCGTTGAAAAGTTGCTAGTCACATTCTTTAGCACGCCCGCACACCGAAATAATTCACGTCGGGGACCACGAAGGCCCCGAAATTCGTGATTAATGGTCTTGCTGACGTCAGCAACAATTAGCACATTTTATGAATTTCGTATTTACCAAAATAACCTAAGTCCTAAGTCCACTCTGAACGAACATTGACAAGTGAACTTTCACAAGTTCAAGATGTGTGAATCTAATATAGAATGAGCCTACGCAATTACTTGTGGTGGCGAAATTCGAAATTCGTTCTCTGTCCCAACATATTGTGACCACAATTGTAGGCGGTAACAAAACTCATACGATAATTTTATTATTTTACCATTTAACTTGCAATTTTGTGTTGCAATTTACTGAAAAATATTTTTATATATATAGGCGTTATTTTTTACAGGCATAGTCGTGTTCGCCACAATCATGCAAGAGTATCCATCATGAGATCATGAGCTACATGTGTAACGTACATAACAAATTTTTCATTTTGATCAATATGGACTTTATGCCCAAAATAATCGGCACGAAAACATTTGAAATTCCGAGAGAATCCTAAGCTTTCACTTCTTCTTTGATGTGCAACCGGGTTCAACCCTTTTAACGATTTTCCAACTTTAATCTCCCAACTTTTATCCTATCATTTATTTGTCGTATGAAGGACCAAACTAAAAAGATGATAGCTAAATAGTTTATAACATTTTGTTTTCAATTCTATTTTGTATAAAAATGTCACAAAATTACACAACCTTTGCAACACCAGCAGAAACATCGGCATCTAAATGCTCCTCGTTAAATAACTTTGATTTATTAACTTCTTTCACACAACCAAAACAACAAACTGATCGTTCACCTCTACAGCACCAGGATTTTAAGGTTGAAGTATCAGATATTTCTTTTTAACTTTTCCCTCCTTTAATAAACTCAGTTATGCCTTTTTGAGATAGTACACGTTTTTTTTTTATAAGAAACCTGGCGAAGGGCCTAGTTCTAAAAGTTTCTATTTGTAGGCTGAAATTCCATGTTTTTAGTTCCAAAAGTTTCTTATTTAGTTTCATAATTTGTTTCTTATATCAAATAAATAGCTAGTTCTAAAAGTTTCTTTAATTTTTGGACTAGTTGGTTTCAAAATAAAAAAATATAGCATTATTCGTTTCAAAGTCTCTTTTATTAAAAGTTCTCAACAACACAACAGCACAAAATGTAAAACTATACAACTCCCTTAGTGATGATTGTAACATCTTCTTCAATTAATTGTAAGAATTAATTAGAAACAGTTTCTTATTCGAGAAAATACGTGTTAGAATAGAAAAAATGCGCATGCAAGTGGCATTTTGCAGGGACCAGATTGCCTGGGGACCTCGGGGTCCCGGCCCAGGTGCGAATTAAAAACGAAAGCAAAACAACTATAATGGCGTCGTTGTTTACAACTGATTGCACCATCCTCAAAAACGGCCCATTAAATTTCGTAGTTATTACACCCACACATACCTTCATATATATATATCAAGTAGATTTAATGCTGTTACAACAAACTTAAAGAAAATCGAAAAAGATTGATTGGTGGTTAAATACATAGCTAAGTAAGTACAGGTAAAAGAATAACAAGTATATACTACTGCCTTTTGATTCTGATATGCAACAAACACTGGACACTTTTTTGTTTTATAGCTAGCTGCTTTCTAAAGCTCTTTAACTCTGGCCACTGTAACTGCCCTGACACCATGGTTGTACTTTCTTTTATAAATAGCTAGATCGGTTCAGAAAAAAGCATTGCTATGTTGTATGTGTTGTATGACATTTTATATATTTAGCACCAGGACTGCTAAATTTTTTTTTAGAGGGCAGAAATATTTTTTTTTTCCTTTTTAACATTTTAGAAACTTAATATGGAAGAATAAAAAGTAAAAACTAATTTTATATAAATGAGTCATTTTTGAAACAACCATAACTTTGATAACCAAACTACTCTGTCAGTCTGGGAAAACTTTTAAATATGCTGTTATAGTATAAGTAGTATGCTACCTTCAAATTAAACGTCCAACATAGCTTAAATAAGTGAATTACAGCTTAACCATGCTGTGTTATATTTTAAATGCTAATATACGGCTGTTATTCCAGTTGCATCGTCTTTTGTATTTTAATAGATGAGCAACTTAAAATTTAGGTTTGTTGATAAAACCATGTCATACCTTCCAACCCCGGAATCCTCTAAAATGGGAGATTGAGTGAACTTAGTTTAGAGTTTAGAGAAAAATTTGGGATTGTGAGCCTCTAGATGCTCGGAAAATGCATTTCCGAGAATCGCCAAGGTGTTTAGGGCTGTTTTCCACCTGACGAATTTCATAGCGTAAATACATATTAATAAAATCCTGCTATAATAATTACTGCTGTATAGTTTGCGACCACTTCACAAAATTAAGCAATGAAATGGTTAACGTAAATGTAAAACTAACAAATGATAATGTTATTCCCTAGATGAATGAGCTATAGATTGTATTGTCTACATGCAGATTTACATTGTTTTAATAAATCATCAGGTATTTTCAAGCGGTAACAAGGTTGGAGATGTTCTGGTCGTTAAAGAAGAATAAATATGATTGCACATTATTTTAAGAATTTAAATTTTTGCTGGGTGAACTTACCTAACGTAAATGTATGGTTTTTATACAATTTTATCACATACACGAGTTACCCACGCCAACGGAGACAAAATGGTAACCGAAATGCGAGAGAATCGAATGCAGGAATTTTTTTTAATTATTTTACATTGATTTTAAAAATTTTCGAAGGCAAATGCTGCTTAAACGGGAGGGAGAATATTCTTTCAAACGGGAGTACGGGAGGGTATGTTCAAAACCCAGGAGTCTCCCGCTCAAAACGGGAGGGTTGGAACATATGCCATGTTTTTTCAAAAAAGGGTTTATAAGATATAGCACACTTTCAGTCAAGGTATATATAACTTAATCTGGCTGCAAACAGCCATATTAAAATGCATATATACAATCAAAATAAGTGGTGGAAACATTGATTTAATGTTGTTTCTTGCAGGAAATTATTTTAACCTCATTTAGGCCTTCGTTGAAAATTTTAATATCACTACGATTTGCTGCCATTTTGCCTGTACATGCGGTTTTGATTGAATGAAACAAGATGGATATTACAGCTTATTTAAGCAAAGAAGCTTCCGCGTAAAAACATGTGTTTCCTTCATCAATTTTTTTATTGGCTTAAAATAATTGTATATATATATAGTTGCTCACACATCCTTGCTTTTCAGCACTAAAAGAAGATACAAATTTCAACTTAAGTGTGTGAATTTTGGAATATTTTGCTTTTAACAGTTTAAACAAATGATTTGCGGCTTATAGGATGTATAACAGACGCCTAATTAAGAGGTGTAGTTTATTTATACTGTAACAGCATATTTAGAAGTTTTCACTGACTGTCTGTGTTACTGTTGTGTGCAACTTTATTTTGGACCTCAGAATTATTTTTAACAATCAACACTAAAAGAACTGTAGACATAGATTGATGGCGAAGAAGAATCAGTAGTGTCGTTTTGACAAATTAATAAACAAATCAAAATGCTTTCATAAATTAACCAATCAGTATTTTTTGTGTGACTTTTTTTGCTATTTGTTATTGGTATGAAAATGATAAAAACTGGCCATGAGGTTGAACCTCAAAGAAAGTAAAGCATATTTTGGATCTTAGCATTAAGAACAGAATATTTCATCTCTTTGTATATATACATAAAGTGTTTTTTAAATATTTCTTAATCCTAATATATATAACATTAATGGTTTTTTATCCTCTTGTAAGTGGCGCATCTATAATGTGCCAATTTTTAATATGTCACTGTAATTTTATTGGGTGTTCTCAAACTCTCTAATAAAACTCTCAAATAAAATGAAAGCAAAGGAGACATATACAGTTGACTCTTTCTCCCTCTCTACTTTGAATCTCACGAAAGAAATTTTAAAATTTGTATTATTATATAGAAAGATTTGAATGTTTGTTAAAAAAAATTGTTATTGAGCTTCTAAATAGAAAAGAAACAACAAGTTCTCCATATATATATACATTAAGTGCAGCTAATGATATACGTTGATAAAACAGACCAAATTATTAAAACGTTCACAAATTAATGAAGGGCCAGTTTACACGATTTATGGTAAGACTATAATAAGAATTTTAATTTCACAGAAAATCCCTTGAAATTTGAAATTTTGGAAGAATTATGGAAGCTTTCGAGTTAGATAAATTCCATTTACAGCAAGAAAAACATAAGAGCTTCGTAAGAAAATTTTACAGTAAAATTTACAGAGATTTGAATTAGACTTAGAAAGAGTCAGCTGTTGTTACTATACTGTTCAATTTTTTGGCTGAAAATATGCAACAGTCAAATGCTATATTATTACAATGTATAAACTGTCTTATCTATCTCCATTGAGAGATTATCCAAGGAAAAAATATGGACTGGGCTTGCACAGAAGATAAAACAGTTACTATTGTATTTATTGTTAGCTATTTTTTGAAAGTTTGCTTGATAACTGTGTTAAAATTAGGACTATTTTTTCAAGATATTTCTTGTCTAGAAACCAGGTTTTTTCGTTAAGGCTTTTTTGCCAATGAATGCTACAGATTTCTCATATTACCTATTAAACATATTAAGTTGTTAGCTGTCAGTTATAATGTATTGTACTTAAATGTGCTATACGTATATACAATATATTTAATTTTAATGAATATATAAAAAGCTTTTTTATTAATGTTCATGCTTCTTCTTTCAAATATCTCTTATTGTACAAAAATAATATGAGTTTTGTGTATAGGATTTGTTATGCTTTTACCGTATTGAAAGTAGAATTATGTATTGTATTTTAGATATCGTAGGACAGGTTATTTAACTGTTCAGTAGTTTAACTGTTAAATTATAAAAAAAAATTTTTTTTTCTATTCAGCATTTGTAAAATATATAGACAGTATGGCAGAATCGCTCGAGACAAACGATTTTGATGGCAGCATATTTGAAGAGTTGGAAGCTTTAAGAGCTATTTATATGGACGAAGTGAAAATTAATACAACAAAGATGGAAGTTATTAAGGTCATTTATCAAATGGACCACACTAAGAAAATCGTTTTTTACTTGTCCAGTGAGAACTTTTGTTATTATTTTGAATTTCTACTTGTGTGATATACATATAACTACTACTTTTTGAACAAAATCACAGCTCTTTAGCTTGATTAAAAAAGTTATTACTTGTTGAGGAGGGGAGAGAAATTGATCGTGCGATTTTCTTGGCTCAGTTATGATTTATATTTTAAAAGATACATTAGCCGGTTATCCCTAAACTATGCATACAATTAATGAATTAAAAAGGGTGTAATTTTATCTTTTTTTTATAGACAACCTGCTGGTGTGTGCAGAAATAAGATATGTTAACTTTAGGCAAAACCAGCTTTGTATTCCATGTGATGCTGTGAAAGCGTTCAGCCATAAGTTTCCTCTCTTGTTAGATGTTTTTAAATCCAATATACTGTGTTGGGATATATGTTTGAAGGGAGAGTTTTGTGCAACATTTGACAGATTTTCTGTGCTTTTTAGTTCAAATCAATCAGTTTAGTGTTTTCTTTAATGCTAAATGTAAAACATTAAAAAGACTGCACAAAATTTAATCCTGCGTGAATTCAATAATAAACCAACCACCAAAATTAAATCCCTGAAAAAAACTAAAAACACGCTAAAAACATGCTGATCCATAAACATAACTCCCCACAAAATAAAGAGAAAAATGGGGTTAGGCTGAACCGCTTTTTAATTAATTTTTTTATTTTATCTATTGATACTAATTTCAGCACGTTCACAGTCTTATTTAATATTTTCTTTTCTACAAATACAATACAATTTTTGAGATAGCGAAGTCAATGTTTCTTCCTTGTGCCTTAACCCTATTCGGTCCGGGGGCGGATTCCGCCCTCCCCCCGGACGTTATTTTTTAATAACTCCTTAATGCTATGTTGCATGGCTACGATACTTACTGAGTTTCAATAATTATCTATTACACACCTGCATGCCAAATTTCCCATACCTTTCAGAGGCTTTGATATTGGCTATTATGCGAAACTACCTCTATGAAACCCTTATAATGGGGAAAATATAATAACTCTTGTTAGGATTATCCTAAGAACTTGAAACTTACAACACAACTTTGTTTCATCAAGAAGAATCATTTGCATGTTTTGGACACGTGATTAATCCGATTTCCCGAATTTTTCGGGTTTTACCCGAAAATCGAAAAAAACGGATTTTCGGGCAATTTTTGGCAATTGTTCATGCGATCTATGTAAAAATCGGAAAATATGTTAAATAAAATATATTTAGATTTCAGAAACTTCAAACAGAATGTAAAAATTCGCTCTAGAACTAAAGTAATTGAATTTTAAGCATATAGTGGCATTTGAAACAAATTTTAAGCTTTTGAAGACGTCACAGAAAATGTGCTGACGCAAGCAAAAATTTATTGCTGCCATTTTGTTCCTTTTGTGACGTACCCGGTCATAATATGTTCGAAAAACCCCGGACCGAATAGGGTTAATGCCGTTTTATAAATTTCGTATTGTCAAATATATTTTTTATTTAAAATGGCTAAATATTTAATTTTAGACCAGTATCCTATTGCTATCCCGACTATTAAGTGTTCTAACAAAGACAATGGCCTTGTAAAGTTACTGGAAAATTCTGCTTCTGAAAGAGTTGGTACGCCAATGTTATATTCTCTTGTTTCAACTGCTGTCGAGTATTGGAATGATCACTCAGCTCTTGATAATAACAACAGTGGAAAGAATGCAGAAAAGGATGTGGAAGTTTTACAATTTGTAAAAAAAAATGACCAGGATGAAAGAAAATCTGCGCATCATTCAAAAGTAAAAACGAAAAAGAAAAAGAAAATTGATATCAACAATGAAAAGAAATCGAGTTTCAACACGAAAAAGAAATCCATGAGGACAGCTATTGATGTTATCAATCGCATTCTCTGGGACAACTCATTGCCAACAGAAGATTTTATTGTTGGTTATTTAGACAGATTTATTGGTGTAATTGAGAAGCCATTTTCAGCTTTTTCTTGGGAGGATCTGGCATCGGTGGATTATAATGTTCTTGCAATTCCAAAACATCGAATCCAATATTTCAAATATAAACAGACAAAAATATGGGATAAGAACGATAGAATGGATAAAGTTTATGGCTCAACTGGTCACACCGAAACCCTAACCGATATAATGGAATGTTATAAAGATATCAAGGAACACATTGTAGAGAAAACAGAAGATCAAGTTGTGGAGGAGAAAACGAAATCATACAATGACAAAGACAGACCAAATTACTTTATGTGCCTTCCTATCACCAGCATGGAAATTAAGGAAAATATGCGAAAGGTATATATCGTTGATTGTATTTAGGTCTTAATGCTGCAGTCTTTATGTCTATGTTTTTGGCTTATCCATGTTTTGAAAATTAAATGTCGGTGTCATTTTAACACAATACTACATCATTTAAGAATAACACTTATATATAATCAAAAGTAGTATTTATTCGTACGTTGGTATTGCAGACCACATTAATTACGTTTGCTTACTGTACACACGGTTGCTAATGGAATTGCTTCCTGTGTCTTATAAATCTTTTAAAACTTCGTATTTTTCTCGTGCTTTGTAAGAATTGCTTTTTACCGTTTTTGCATAATAATCAATACATGTTTAGGTACAAGATCATATTTTGTCATGTGATGATCGACTCGAGGATGGGATCATTAGAACTTCTTTAGCACACATCACAATATGTATGATGCGACTTGAGAACGACGATGACAAAGAGAAAGCTGCTGCAGTATTAATCGCCCTCGAAGGTATTTTGGTCTGTATGCTGCCATTAGATAAAGCTGGATTAACTGTGAAACGTGTCGATAACTTTCGTGGTCTGGTAGTTCACGCTGAAATACAACACCGCAATGTTTTTCATAAATTTGCAGAAATTGCCAAAGCTAAGCTAAAAGATGCTGGTATCCGATTAGTTGGAAATCATGAAGTCTACAGACCACATATGACGTTGCTGAAGCTTAATCGACCATTATGTAAACAACTAGAAATGGATTCAATTAGTCCGTTTTTGTATGAACATTTCAAGAATACATATTTTGGTCAACAACCTGTTTATGGTCTACGTATTTGCTCAACAGGAAAAGAGCGTGGAGATGATGGTTTTTATGTTACCATTGGTAACCTGCACAATAGCTTGTTTTGTATATCTGATAAGCTGCCATCTTTAATATATTCGTACCTCAAGAAGTTATTACATGCACGGTTAATTCCAGAGGAACTATGTAATGAATATATGGCGGGGTTACTTTCAAACGATAAGAAAATATTTTAAAAAACTGCCTTGTCTTTTGAGAAGTCGCTTTCTTCGATAGATTCTGGACAAATATCAAAAGGAACTGTACTTATTTTAAGAGGATTACCTGGTAGTGGGAAGTCGCATTTTGTGCAACATTTACTAAACTCCGAAGAAAATGACTTATCTATAAAAGTGTGTAACGCTGACGGGTACTTTAAAACAAACGATTCATATGCGTTTAGCGGTGAAAAAATTTCCGCCGCGCATGCTTATTGTCGTGATAGGTTCTTTGTTGGAATGGAAGAGGAAGCTAACCTAATAATCGTGGATAACACTCATTCGCAGAGGTGGGAGTATCAAATATACGAACGTCTTGCATTGTTGTGTGGATATAAATGCAGTATGGTGGAGATCTTATGCGAAGATGAAACACAGAGACAAAGGTATTGTAAACGTGGAATTCATCAAGTTACTGATGTTATTCATAAAGAAATGTTTTTAAGATGGGAGCTGGATAACAACGCAGCCTACATAACTTCTGATTCGGATATTTCAATAATTGATATAATGACAAAAGATTTGAATGAGATCAAAGCGAAATCAGCACATTCTTCAACCGCACAAGATGTTTTATATTCCGCTCTTTACTTCGATGAATGTTCCCAAAAAAAGTTACTGAAACATTTTCCGCCAAATCATGGGGTTATTTCTGGAGATCACATGACAATCAGTCATGCGCCAACCTTAAGTGATGTAAAAAATACACCCGTCGGAAAGCATAGCCGAGTAAAAGTGACTGGTTTTATTGAAAACGGTTATATTCAAGCTGTGCTGGTGGAGGAGTTGGATGAAAAGTTGTGCACATTGAAATTACCTCATGTTACACTATCACGTGACAAAAAAACTCCTGCGAAACATGCGCAGAAATGGCTGGAAAAAGAAAGTATAAAAACCCTCGAAGAAGAAGTGATTCTTTCTGGTGTAGTTGGGGTGCAAATTGCAATCAGTGCAAGCGTAAGTAAAATGTGTACCGACCCTCAACAATTCAGCGCTTTCCTAGACACTTTGTGCGGGCCTGAGAATGAAGACGGAATCGATTATTTACATGATGGGAGTGACGAAGAAAATCAGGACCATGTGGAAAAAGAAGCTGGAATGTATTTTGGCCCACGCGTTGTGAAGTCGTTGTATATCTTTGATTTCGATGGAACTTTATTTCATACGCCTGGTCCAGCAGAAGGAAGAAAACAGTATCAAGAAATGACAGGTGATAATTTGTACTTTATTTGCCTGCATGCCTGTGTATTACTTTATTGTTTATTGTAAACTGCACAAACGTTACTTTTCGCATCGTCTTGCGAGAGTAACCTT
The DNA here is from genome assembly GCA_030067915.1 of Hydractinia echinata. Lineage (NCBI taxonomy): Eukaryota > Metazoa > Cnidaria > Hydrozoa > Anthoathecata > Hydractiniidae > Hydractinia > Hydractinia echinata. The sequence continues at coordinate 1,771,044 of JASGCC010000030.1, forward strand.
CAAAACAGCTTAATTTAGTAAGACAAAGGAGAAGGAGAATATATATATGGAACAGTTTTAGCATAATCTATGAGAGTTTGCGTTGTAAAAATGTAAATATAAATGCCCCTCAAATGGTACTTTGGTGGGCTCTTTGAAAGCTTAACATTGTTTTTTAAATGAATTCAAGCGGTGAAAAGGCTCCCCTTACCAGAATTTTTAAAATAAATTTTGAACTAGTAGGGACTTACTGTTAAATTTGGATAGCTTTTCGTGTATTCAAAAATGTACTTATAGTTGTCATAGCAACGGGAAATTGTAGAATCGTATTGGATCAAAAAATCAAAATTGTTTTTACTCAACTCAAATTTTGTCCTCAAACGACCTGTAAAGTAGTTAGTAGAGCAGTCTTTAGATATGATATTAAGAAAAAAACCCGACAAAATCTACGACATATCCAATATGTATTCTCATTCTCGCTTTCGCAAACACCAAGGTCGGCATGTTCACACTAATTCTAAATTTTTAAACGTTCGAGATAAAATACTAAATATAACCATAGGAATAAAGTTGTAACGATAGAACTATCAAAATAATTCTAAAGGATAAAGTTTCACAACTTCTCAGTATTTGCGAAAGAGTCTAATGATTTCAAACTCACCCTGATGGAGAGTTTATTAATTGAGCGTGACCGTTCCATTTACCTTTAAAGTATTGAGGAAAATATTACGTAAGAATAAAGGAATTTGAAAAGCGATGACGTTATCATAAAATCAATGACGTCATCAAATTTTGTGTTAAATTCTTCTTGTTTAAGAGATATAAAGCGAGCGCCGGCAGCCCTTCTCCTTGGACTCGGGGAGCCCCTAAGTTCAGGTTAATAGGTTTAAGTTAACTTTCTTGAAACTGAAAAAATTGATCATACAAACAGTTTTTGTTTTTTCATCAATTCTTCTAGATGAAAAGTTGTGCGGCTTAAAACACCCTTAACCTATTCTAAATCTTAAATTTTCCAATTCTGTCATTCTGGTATTAAAACAAAGTTAACATTGATGTGAATAAATTTATTCTTTATAGGTTGTTTTTCTTACTGTTAAGAACGATCAAATCAAATGCAGTGTATTTTTTAAAATGGCGTGTTCAGTATACATTTACATGGCGGCGATTTTTGCAATGTTACACATAGAACAGACGTTTATAAAAGTTTGAGTGAAAACAACTAAAAAAACAGCACCAACAAACCTGATGCCAAGGTTGCGTCAGAGTGTCGGTGGTGTTAAATAGTGTAGACCACAGTATCTTCGTTAAGTGAGACCACGAAGGAACCAAGTAAAAAAAATGTCGCATTTAGGCGGATATTTTATGCTCCGAGGAAATGAAAAATGATAGCACTTGTCCGAGTTCTAGTTAATAATAATTTTTCCCACTGAAAAAAGTACCAGTCTCACTTAACAAGAATACCCTATACACACAAAAGACTCGACGCTGGGGCCTTGGAAATGCAAATTTAATTTTAACGCAGAGAAGCTGTATAATGAGTACTAATTTTCAATTACTGTTGTAATTGTTTTTTTACAGGCACACCTTGGCCATACGAGGGCTGGTTGTCAAAAATACAATCTCTTCAATCACCTCTACACGTGCACGCAGGTCCGTCTTTAAAAGAATACTTTGATCACAAAGATCGAGCGTGCTCGATGTCGGTACTACTGACGGCGCGAATCGAAGATCTAAGGGAAGCTGTTAAAAGCATCACGCTAGAGAATGGAATGTCCTTTGGTAGATTTATGCTCAAACCAACTACGCGTAGCAGATATAGTGGCGACGTAAATAAATATAAAAGAAATTACGTCAATAGTTTGCTTAAAGCATTCCCAAGCGTTAAAGAGGTAAAATTTTGGGATGATCAAAGTACCAATGTGGATTCAGTCCGTGGTTTGGCTTACACACATCCGGGCATAGATTTTCAACTATTTCATGTACGAGAAAAACTTCCAGATCCATATAAGATGACCGTTGAATGTATGCTAGATCGTATGGGTTGTCGTCAAACCGAAGCATACAAGCTGGCTGTTAGCGAAGGGATAAGTTTTATTGCTGCGGCATGGAACGACGTGGCAGGTACGGCCAACGGAGTAAAGGAGATTCTACCATTCGGTTCATATGTGCTAAACCGAAGAACGGATGTTGATTTGTGTATCCTAGCTCCTAACGATAAAAGTGTAGATCAGTATATTAAGTTGCTCGCAGAAAAGCTTAAAACGTATGGCGTGAAGTACATCAATGTTGCTTCTGGTATTCGTTGTCCAAGATTGAAAATTAAATTTGAATACATCAACTCAAGCCCTATTGAGTTTGATATTGTCATCGCAGCTGTTATGAGTTCGTGTAACACACACATAAAATCGTTATATAAACAATGCGACGACAAAACCAGTAAGCGTGCGTTGGATGGGTTAATATTCTTAGAAGACGTCGTTCGACCAGTAGAATCGAGGATTAGTTTAGATGACTTTGGATGATTATTGACGTTGTATGTGCGGTATTATCGAGGAAACGTTTAAAAGGCAATGCTTTTCACTGTATTCGCACATTTCATCTCGTTCACATGTTGTCAAGATTTATCCTTGAATTATCTATTGACTTATTCGTGAAAGGCATTGAAAGCATGAAAGGTTTCGAAAAAGTATTAATGCAATTTTTCAAGTACCTTTCTGAAGTTAATGAAGAAGAATGGAGAACACTCTTTAAAGGGTTTGTGCCGGAACTTTACATTCAACCATTAGTGGAAATGTTTCAGAGAGTCGAGTCGTTCAAGTATTCAACAGTTATTGTTTATGGCTCCTAACTCCATCAAAACGAAAGGAGAAATTCGTCTCAAACTGACTACTTCGGATCCTGTGGCTATGTGGAAAGGTATGGTTCTAGCGGAAGCTCGACTTGGAACGCTAATCAGAACGTTAATTCAACGTGGTTTGAAAGTATATCCTGGAGTTGTTTTAAGCGACTCGATATATTTTGGAACGTCGTCCTTAGAAGGAAGCAAAAAAATTGGTGCAGTCATTCACAGAAAGTTTGCAAAACGAATTAGGCGACGTGATTGTAACTATAATTTTTAAGTGATAATTTTTTTATTTTCTGGCTTTTGCATAGCTACTGAAAGTAACTGCTACGCTGTCTTCAGCGCCATGATTTAGTCAAAATGACGTATGAAATAAGGAAAACACTGAAAAAGAACTAAAATGCCCTATACTTTTGCTTAACATTAGAACGGTCAACCGAATGGTCCTGAAACTTCTAGCAGCTAATTTTTTTATCATTTGAAAATTCATTGAAAGCCATTTCATACTAACACCCATTTAGACTCATAGGGCGTTAAAATCTTTCTGACATTACTCCCATTTAGCCCTAATTTTTTAGATTTTTTAGATGCACTAAAATGTTGTATTTAGAAGACGTACAATAGGGCGTATCATTTTATTTTATTTTTGTCTAATTGACATCTTAATAAGTTGAACTAAGGTTTAAATAATACACCAACCTGAATAGGGTCAACTTTTGTTGTATATGTTCAGAATTTTTTTTGTAAACATTTTTTAAGGATTTTTACGGATAGCTTTAAATAAAAATATATATATAATTTTTACTGTCAATAAATATTTTAACTGCTACCCTCATAGCAATGACCGACTGCTCAACTCAAGGATTAAAAAGTAAAGTGACTCTATTTTCTGCTTCTTATTCCTCACTAGTAGTCTTTGCGTTGCGCTAGTAACTTTAAGCACAAAAATCTTTGAAACGAATGCAGGTTAATTAGGAACCACCTAAGACCAAAATTGGGCGAATTCCCCAAACGTTAGGCCTACCCACCTGATATAAAACCAACGGGCGGATGATGTCATCGAAAATCCTTTGAACTGACTCTCCTTAACCGTGTGTCAAAAGCACATGATTCTATACATTAATTTAAATAGCATTTCAAGCACTACACAAAGGCAACAGGTTAAAAAATTATTTTTCGTATATAGGCAGGTCATTCATGACGTCTTCAAAATATAATTCCGTAATTATTTGCTTCCCTTATGAATTGAATTTTCTACTGGCCATTTAACGACTCTGATCTCTTTAATAATAGCCGTCGTCTGTCTGTGTGTCCGCGAAAGCCGCGTCCTGTTACGGAAACACGAAATGCGATATATAAAGGACGGGCGACCCCGTGGATTTTTCCACGGGTTAACGACTAGTCTATATAATAATACGCCAGTTCTGTGTCTCTGTAACAGGCAAAGTGGATGTGTTGTTTTTTCTAAAGAAACAGCCGCGGTAACATGTCACTTTTGCTAAACTTTTATTTTATTCTGGTCTTTTTGTGCTTTTTCAAATTGATTTAAAATTTTTGTTTTAAAAAAGTCATGGTTAATTTATTTTATTGTTCTCATAAAATCTTTGTGTTAATGATGTAAACTTTATTACACAAAAGTCACGGGTAATTAATTTTTATTATTCCCTTAAGCACGTGTCTATTGTCTACTGTTATATGAAAAACATATTGGTTTTATTTATTCCCGCTTGAATTGAATTAACAACAAAACGTTTTGACGAAAAGAACAATGAATTTCGCTGTTTGGCTAAAACAAATCATGTGATAAAATAAAGTGATTTCATTAGTTAGGAACTTTATTGCATGCGAATTTAAATTTAACGTGACGGGAGCTTTGTTATAAATTGTTATACGAGTAAAGTCACAGGCAATTAACGTTGTTATTATAGTTGTCAATTTCGTTCAAAAGTTTTAATTGTTAGCGTCTTTAAAATGAAACTGACCAACCTCGTCCCCAGGACTATTTGCTTCTCAACGGCGCTGCGCTTTCTGATAGTTCTAGCGAAATACCGACGCCACGGTAAAAGGTGCTGGGGTCGAGCTTGGAAACTGACAACAAATGATTTTGTGATAAGAAACATAGAATAAATTTTAAATGTTTTTGAGTGGATATCTCCACGGGATTTCGTTTAAAACGTTTCTTTTTCAGCCTTCGTAATAAAATTATCAACAAACCTTTTTGTGATAGGAAGCACAATAAATTTAAGTGGATTGTTCCACGGGTTTAAATAACTAGTATAATAATAAGTCTGCATGTCTGTCTGTCCGTTTCTTAGGTCATAAGAGAGAACGACAAAACGCATCAATAAAGTGAAAATAATCGAACTTGGTTATCACCAAATCTCTACTCAGAGTCTCGCATCTTTGAACTCCTTTTTATATTCCATGGACTCGAACTCGAACTTATTTTACTTAAAGCACCATTGCTTCTTGTAAAAAAGAACACGAGAGGACAAGCGATATTTCAAGCCACCATGTTGCTTGCCCTGGACCAACAGATACACAAATCTTTAGTCTTGTAACAAAGACGATGTTTTCTTGGATAATTTTAGCCAACTCAATGTCCTTTATTAACGCGCGGTACTGTCTCTTCACAGCAAATTAGGAAATTATTGGGAAGGTTTATCTCGCTGCCTGGATATGAAAAATAGGCAACACGCTCTGGGAACGAAGTTGGAATTTGACCAACTACGGTAGTGTAAGTGACAGTCATATCTAAATTTTCAAAAGTTCAGCTTCACACAATCAACGTTGTCTCATGTCCGTTGAGGAAAATATTGTTAAATTTCATATCTCTATTATAATAGCCGTCGTCTGTCTGTGTGTCCGCGAAAGCGGTGTCCCGTGGCGGAAACACGAAATGCGATATATAAAGGACGGGCGACCCCGTGGATTTTTCCACGGGTTAACGACTAGTCTATCTCTATAATAATACGCCAGTTCTGTGTCTCTGTAACAGGCAAAGTTGATATGCTTATTTTCCTTTGATGTAGCCGAAGAATGCATGTCTAAAATGTTTAAATTTTCTGACGTTACGGCGCGACGTCAATAACACTACTTTAACATCAATATCCTATATTAAATTAATGAAGCCATTACAGTGCACCTAAAACTTTGAGACCAAATAACTTGGAAACGAGGTGGTGACGTCAATGATTTTTCACCGCGTAGGTAACTAGGGACCACCTAGGACCAATTTGGGTAATTTTCCCAAACCGTTTCGGAATGGACGGGTTGATGACGTCATCAAAAAACCTTCAAACCCTAATATCTCTGCAACCGTTTGTCAAAGTACATGATCCTATACATTTTCTTGATCAGCGTTTCAAGATCTATACGATGAGGGCAACGGGTATACAAATTTCTAAAAAGAATATTTTTGGTTTTGACGGGCCATTGCTGACGTCAGCAAAATTTAAAACCCCTTATATCTCATTAACCGCTCATCAAAAGCTCATGATCATATACATTTTCTTGATCAGCGTTTTATGCTCTACATAATAGAGGCAACGAATGAACTAATTTTCGGCAAATTTTTTTTCTATATGCACTACTGACGACGACAAAACATCTGAAAACAACCTATTTTTCCATTGTTTTTATTGCCTAAGTGGATTTCTCCACGGGCCTTATCGACTAGTATAATAATACGCCAGTTCTGTGTCTCTGTAACAGGCAAAGTGGATGTGTTGTTTTTTCTAAAGAAACAGCCGCGGTAACATGTCACTTTTGCTAAACTTTTATTTTTTATTCTGTCTTTTGTGTGCTTTTTCAAATTGATTTAAAATTTTTGTTTTAAAAAAGTCATGGTTAATTTATTTTATTGTTCTCATAAAAACCTTTGTGTAATGATGTAAACTTTATTACACAAAAGTCACGGTAATTAATTTTTATTATTCCCTTAAGCACGTGTCTATTGTCTACTGTTATATGAAAAACATATTGGTTTTATTTATTCCCGCTTGAATTGAATTAACAACAAAACGTTTTGACGAAAAGAACAATGAATTTCGCTGTTTGGCTAAAACAAATCATGTGATAAAATAAAGTGATTTCATTAGTTAGGAACTTTATTGCATGCGAATTTAAATTTAACGTGACGGGAGCTTTGTTATAAATTGTTATACGAGTAAAGTCACAGGCAATTAACGTTGTTATTATAGTTGTCAATTTCGTTCAAAAGTTTTAATTGTTAGCGTCTTTAAAATTCTTTTAAAATGCGCACCAATAACAAATGCGATATATTTTTTACCGACTTGTTTTGACCGCTTGCGGGTAAGTATACCAATCATGATTCTTTAAAAAAACAATCCAAGATTTTCGCGACCAGAAAGAATCCAAGATTTTCGCTTAAAAAAAAACCCAATATATTTTCGCGGCTGAATGAACGAAGGCCATTTTGATTTTTAAAATGGTCATGTGCAATGTGGTGTGGGAGGTTTGTAGGCCTGTTTGACTTTTTTTATCTTCTGAAAGCTTTACATTTTTGTAATATTTGTTTTCTGTTTGTCGAATTGCGACATACTGTATACCCATAATAAAGCGCTCCAGCTGACCGTGTCGCACAGTTTGCGGTTCTTCTTAAGCGCTTCCAGGGCGTTCAACAACAGTTACTTGTGGCTTAACCCGGCGTTTCGACGCCGGGTCTCCCGGCTAGTCTATATTATAATACCCGTATACGTCTGTCTGTCACGCAAAATGGTAACCGCAGTAGCGAGACACACGAAATGCGTAAATTAAGGACGGGGGAACCCGTGGATTTATCTACCGGCCACTGACTAGTTTAATATATATCACTTATATTCGAAAAAGAATAGAGAGCTGCACGCTTGCACAAACACGTTCTTTACAAAAACAATGGATTCTCTAATTAATTCATCAAAAGCGCTGAACGATCACGTTTGCTTCTTAACCCTATTATACCTGAGCTTTTTTGGCCTTTGTAACCCTGGGGGGGGGCACAAAGTGCCCGCGGGACATAAATCCTGAACCACTTGTGCTTAGGTGATGAAACTTGGCTCAGTTGGAGAATGTGTTAGTACAAACTCAATCCAGGTAAAAAAAAATAATTTGATGACGTCATAGGGATTAGAAATGACGTCACACATGTGAAAAATGGTCATTTTCCCATTTTTCAGTACGTTTTAATTTCTCGCGTGTTACTAATGATACGGCCTTGATTCTTGGTAGATTTGTGTAATGAATACCAAAATATGTGTTTCACATGAAAAAAGTAATTTTAATGACGTCATTGGGATAAAAAATGACGTCATTTCGGCCAGAAAATTTCTTATTTTAACGATATAGATACAAAGAACCGTTCTACCTGAAATATTGATGCTCATGTCATTAAACTTGGCATATATGTAGAACAGGACATGTAAAGATAATCTGGGTAAGGAAAACAATATAATGACGTTATTGGGATCCGAAATGTCGTCAATTTGCTGGACCGATATTTTATTCAAATCTGGTCTGCTTTTTGTCCCTAGTAACCATATAATCACCTTAGGAACACCTTGGTTACCACTTAGTAACCAACATACATGTAATAAATACTTATATACCCAATACAACATCTTATAACATTCTTACATGAATGTCAACTGTTTTTCAAAATTCCAAAGAATTTACCCCCGTCCAAAAAATGCAATACCCCCAGCAAAGTACCAAATTTTTCCAAATTTTTATTTTTTCATCAGAAGCCCTAATAAAAGTTAGGAATAGTCACAAAATTTTAGCACTTAATCACATGTGTATCCAAAGTTATGCCTAGTCAAAGAGGCCGCGGGCACTTTGTGCCCCCCCCCCAGGTATAATAGGGTTAACTTGGTATACATCATTTGTTTACATTTTCCCGCATCCGCTGAACTAAATCATTTCGCAGGAGAAGGTCGCCATTACTGCCTAAGATAGCACATTTTATAAAGATGGAAAAAAAGAATGAAATATTTCAAGTTATAATAACAAATTATACAACGTAATTATTAAATTCTGAAATAGTTTAACATTATCTACGATATAAGAAAAAGTTTTTTTGAGATGGGAGGTAACCTTTAATTTTTTGTTACACTTTCTCAGAATAAGCATAACTGTCTCGTTGCGACGAAACCTTTTAAAAGTGTTGCTGACAGAATAGAGAAATTCAAATCTTTAGCCCCAGTAAACGACCTGATAGACTGTTTCACCAGTGTCAAGAAAGGGAAACACGTAAGTACTTTAAGGTGAAACACATGGGAAACAGAGAAAACTATGAAGAAACGGAGTCAAATACGTTGGAAATTGACAGAAACGGATTGGAAACAAGGGGAAACAATGACAAAACTGGGGAATCGAGTAGAATTATAGGAAAACGAGGAAACGACTGGGAAATGGGAGAAACCGGTACACTGAATCTAAGAGTAGGCGGGTAGTAATTCCCCCACAACTTCATTCACATTTTGGTCAGAAACACTTTTCCTTCGTTTGTTTACATATAGCACAGCTACCATTTTTCTGAGCCGTGTAAAGTACAGCTGTATCGCTGTAGGTCCACAATACATAATAACATGTTTTCACTATTAGTATTAAGATATCAAACTAGAAAGAGTGAGACGGGAAACAAAATTTATCTGCATCTACGTTATAAGCTTTCATACAGTTTTAATAAATGAACTTTATAATTTTGCTCGTTTGAACCATGGTTCTGAATTTTCACAAATTTCTTAGAATTTCACGTAAGCCGGCACCAGAATGAGGGACTAGGCATGATCGAGCGAAGCAGTTACACTTCAAGTGACAACCAACCTCGATCCCAGGGCTCTTTTCTCTCTTTTTGATATAAGGACGGCGAGACGTCCTTAAAAGAGAGAAAAGAGCCCTGGGATCGAGGTTGAGTGACAACAACAACTGTTCGAACATGACCGCCATGATTGATTCTGTGCACTACGCTTTCCGGTCGTTTCTCCCAGTTTCCATATCGTTTACCCCCGTTTCTCTGTGGTTTCCATGTCGTTTGTGAGAGTCCCCCCCCCCCTCCCCCCGTTTTTGATACGTTTAACATTTTAGTAGTTACGAGGAGAAAAACCTTAGACCGTGTTTGCTTATCAGCTTATCTTTGTTTTGTAAGAACAAATGTCACAATCTTAAAAAAAAATTAATAATTTTAATGTTGCAGTGGTTTCAAACTTACCGCATTTTTACACATTTATTTGTTTTGTCTACCAACAGGACTCAGAATTTTGAAAAGGACTTCTAGTCTAAAATTTATACACATGATGTATTTCTTGCATTTTTATTGGCTGGAAAAAATTATTTTCCAGGAAAATTCTAAAAAAAGTTGAAAGTTTTCAACTTTCCGTCCATTCCATGAAAAATTTCCGAATAATGCTGTAAACTTATTTTAATGCGCATGCTCATGTTGGAAGTTTTTCTTTTCCGGGAATTATTTCAACAAGTGAAGATCAGCCTTAAGTTGTTACGAGGTCGTTAATATTTTTTTTACGGACGGTATATGCTGTGTGATTTAAGAGGAAATATAAAGGGGTATTAAGGTTAAGTTTTATTCACGTTTTAGTAATACATCTTTCTCCTAAAAAACTATTCTTTCTTGAACATTTTGATCGGCGGAGTTGAGTTTCTTCAGCAGAGCGTATAAAAGATACTAAGGAACTCACAAATGTCGTTTTGTCGTTGATATGCAGCTAAAAAGTATAAAACAAATTTTTAAATGTATAGTGGAAGTGTTTGATGCATTTTCTGTACGGAAATGCAAAATCAGCTATCAAAAAACAAGCACCATTGTTTATTAAATTAGTCACGGTTGATTCCGCTATGGCATTGTTTTTTAAACCAATCAGCTTGATTTCGCGAGAATTTAAACCAATCAGGATATTTTAAAATCATAACAATTTTTTTAATCGACATGTCAGGCGAAGAAAACTTTGTTTGATTAAAGTCAATTTTATTTAAAAAATAAAATCACTAAAAACCTATAAAGCCAACAAAAACAAATAATTTGCTTAACCTGTTTCGTATGGAAGACGTACAAAATTTGAAGGAAAGTTTTTAGCTTGATGCCTATTTAAAATGTCAAATTTACAACTTTAAAAAATTAGCTAAACAAAAATTGTAACAACCTAAAATCACATCTAGCTAAAATCGCCACCAAATTAACTGAATATTGCTCTTTTCCATCCAATATTTAGCCTAGTTAACTAAGCTTTCTTCGGGATATCAAATTCAGTTTCTCTCAAACGAAAGCTTAGACGCAAACAAATGTCAAAGCAAATCCCTAAAATTCGAATCCACCTCATAGCAAACCCCGAATTACAATCAACCAATGAGCACAAAGTAGGCGTGGTCACATCTTACCCTCTTAAATAATACAAGAATTAATTATATTTGTTCGGATGAGTGAGGCCATCCGCGCTTAAAACAAAAGATTTCCCGATATTGACCACGTGAGCAAAGAACAAAAGAACAATAGAATTAACCAATCAAAAATCGCAGGAAAATCGTTTGAGACCCAGCGTAATTTTTCCCACCTTAACTATTCCGATTTACTGGTGGTAAGAAAAATTATGCTGGGTCTCCTGGCTATCCAATATTTTGCAGGTTTTAATCAGCTAAGATTATAAACAAAGCAAAAGAGATTGTTCACTTTACTAACTGAGTGGCCATAGAAGATTAACAAAAACAACTCTCCTCAAAGCTTGCGATCCTTATTAGCTTTTGCATAAGCAGAAAGGTAGTACTCTGCAGTGTAATTTCTTTGAATTAACAAAAATCAACTTCTTTTGTTACCCGTTAGGAGATGGTAAAATAGAATTAGATTTATTTAATCTTCTCTAGCAATTCGGCATATATTTGATGTATTTCATCAGAATATTTAAACTAAATTAAGGGCTGCTATCGAAATATCAATTCGAATATATGGATTGTGTTCGAAACGTGCAAACATGCTTTCAGGTAATGTGCTGGCAGATTGTCGATACGATTAGTACTTGGAATTCGAACAAAAAATTAAAAGAAGATTTGAAAAAGTACGCAAGACTGAACGTGCAAAGAGAACAAATTTTGGATTTTGTGAGAAAAGACTATCCCTTTTACCACTGAAGCATAAGAACTTTAGATTAGAAGAACTTTACATTTTGATATATATTACACTGACACTAATGTGTCACTCCATGAAGCAAGAAAAACTTAGGCAAAAATATGACCTTAAAGTACCACAACATTTGGTTCACGATTTCATGTTTGATTATGTGCCTGAACAGTTTTAGGAGCGGCGTCCAAATCAGAAGGTCAAAAAAAAGAGAGAAAATTTTACATCGAAAGGTTCTGACTGGGTATTATCACTGAATGGCCAAGATAAGTAATGGGGTTCCAAAACTGGACCTTTCCCTTGGTTATCTATGCGCCAACACGTTCATACTTTTTCGCTTTCCCAGAGGGCTCACTTTTCAGTTGCGATAGAGTGAGCCCTCTTTAATATATTGATCCAGCACATCAACCTGAATTCAAAATGCTGCCTTTATTGGGATTACCTTTATTTTGCCCGTCTTTTGCAGGTCTTCATTTCTTTCGCAAACATATCCCATTCCTTTCGTACATGGTTTCTGTTTCCTGCCATCTTACAATTACCTTTTAACAAAATGTTTTTTTTCCATCGCTTTACCTTTATGGAAAATTTTTGATATACCTTTCTTCAGGTATATTTGCTTGTAACACTTTTTTACAGACATATTTAGGAGGTTTCACTTAATTAAAATTTTTTACTTTGTTTAGCCTTAAAATACGCTTATCCTATGTCTAAATTTTGAGAAACCGTTTGTTATGCGTTTGAAATTTTATGAAAGCAAATGCATGCATATATAAGAATTCCAGAAAATTCTGGAAGGCTTTTTAATGTCATATATGACAGTCTCCACATTATTTAATCTTAATTGTCCTAATAACTAATCAGACGAAACTATTTTTAACAGCCAATCAGTTGATATGAATTATGAAATCATACTGTATTTTCAGATTGAAAAGCCGAAACATTAAACGATTTAGATACATATGAATAAAAACAGAAAGCAATCTTAGCACCTGGTTTAAAGTTTTAACTTTAGTTGCTTTTTTATTATTTTTATGAGTTTTGTTATTAAAGTGTTCTTCCCTTAAACGACTAGTAGTTACATTTGACATTTTTGTACAAGCGCATAATACCGAAAACACTTTATCATTACACTAACGACGTCAGGATACATGATATTCAAAGCGGTCGTATCAATATTTCAGACAACAGTGATTATATGGAAGATTGCCAGGAAGTGTATTTCACAAGCATCCCACCGTTTCTTTCAAAAACATACATCTCTGTGAACAACTATGACGATCTACAAAATGCTCAAGCATATAGAATGATGAACGCAGAGAGAGTTGATAACTATGTTGCAGTACAGTTTAATGCCTACGACCCCAACTTAAAACAGGCGCCTACAAACCGCGACGTCTTCCTTTACAAGAGCTAACACGGATTTAGACTATGTCAACCCTGTCACGCGACGTAGTAAAAAAATGTTTTAATGAAAAAAAAATAACATAAAAAGTAAATTGAATTAAAATTTTAAACGATTTTATTTTGAAATAAAATTTAATTGAGATTTAATTGCAGTATTGCAGTAACTGCCAAGTAAATCGTATTTGCTTTTTGAAATTAAATTTATTTTAAATGCGTGGCCCAGAGCCGCCAAAACTCGATGTTCCCAGCTATGGAAAATATTCACTAAAGGCAATCATTTTAATCCTCCATGGTAAAAGCCAGGAAATTGTAACACGTGAATTTTTTTTTATAGAATCTCTTATAATAATAGCCGTACCCGTCTGTCTGTTTGTAACGGTGTTAACTACGTACGGAATCTTAAAGCTACAAATAACAAATGGATACAGTTTTATCAACTTTGCTATGACGGGCAAATTCATTCCCGTGGATTGTCAGCTGGCTAACGGCTAGTCTCTTTAATAATAGCCGTATTCCGTCTGTCTGTCTGTCCGCGAAAGCCGCGTCCTGTTACGGAAACACGAAATGCGATATATAAAGGACGGGCGACCCCGTGAATTTTTCCACGGGTTAACTTTGTTTTGACAGCTCGCGCGTAGTATACCAATCACGACGCCTGATTCTTTAGAAAAACAATCCCCGATTTTCGCCTAAAAAACAATCCAAGATCTTCGCGGCTGGACGAACGAAGGCCATTTTGATTTGGAAAATGGTCATGTGTGGTTAGTGTGAGGTTTATAGGCCTGTTTGACTTTTTTTTATCTTCGGAAAGCTTTATATTTTTGTAATATTTGTTTTGTTTATTTTATTGTTTATAATATTTGTTTGTTTTCAATGTTAACATAAATATATTGTCACGTTTTTTAGCCACGTACAGATCTTTAACGCACCAGTTTTAGGATTTTTGGCTAGGAACGAAGATTTTGAAGGCTAGCTAGCTAAAGCTTTACTTATTACTATTCTGTATGGTATAAGAGTTATCCTAGCCACCATTTATTTTTATGTTGAGGCTGTGCCTATTTAGCTAGCTCCTTAGCTATATCTTAGGCTAAAAAGTGAAAGTATAAAAATGCAGTTTAGCTACAACAATATTCTTAAGCAATAATTCTTATGCTAAATGCAGTTAGGTAGCTACCATGTTGTAGCTGAACGGGTAACGACAGGCTGTCCCCTGTGTTTTATTTAAACCGAAGTTGCAATGAAGTTTTTTTGGAAAAGGGTATTACGCCTATACGCCTATACGCCTGTTCAACTCTGTTTAACTGTACTAAGCGCTTAGCCGAGTGTTAACAACGGACTGTTTTTTTGGAAATGCGCATGTGCAACGTGGTTTACCCGTACTAAGGGGTCAGCCCACTGTGACAATTAGTTTTTAAACTTTCTCGGTAATCACGCCTGTACGGATGTGCAACACTGTTTATCTGGACTAACCGCTCAGCCCTGTGTTAGCAATGGACTGTTTCTTGTGTTTTTATTTAAACAGAGGCTGTGATAAAAATTTTTGCGAAAGGGTATTATCCCTATATGCCTGTGCAACACCGTTTAACGGTACTAAGCGCTCAGCCTGGTGTCACGATTAATTTTTTAACTTTCACAGGAACTTATTCCGCAAAATAAAATAATATTGACCCACTGTTTTTGCTATGACGGGGTAACAACCGTTTGTAAACTCTGTTTTTATTTCAGCTATTTTTGCGGGAAAGTTATTTTTGAAAAAATATGTTACAGCCGCAATACTATGCGCTTCACTTGATTTACGACATACTGTGTACCTGTACTGAACTGCTCCACCTGACCGTGTGGCACAGTTTACGGCTCTTATTAAGCGCTCCACGGAGTGTTCAACGCCGGGTCACCCCTTTACTTGTGGCTTAACCCGGCGTTTTGACGC
This sequence comes from Hydractinia echinata, assembly GCA_030067915.1. Classification (NCBI taxonomy): domain Eukaryota; kingdom Metazoa; phylum Cnidaria; class Hydrozoa; order Anthoathecata; family Hydractiniidae; genus Hydractinia; species Hydractinia echinata. The sequence goes on from JASGCC010000030.1 coordinate 1,786,323, forward strand.
CGGGTCTCCCGGCTAGTCTCATCAATAATAACCGTCGTTCGTCTGTCTGTTTGTAACGGTGTTAACCGCGCACGATATGCCAGCCCGATAGCACAGGGACGAGAAACCTTTCAGGACCCTGCCAGCACAGGAACGAGTTCCCGCTGTTTTAAAATAAAGGACCAATGAAGAGCAGATTTTTAGCTAAAAGGCAATTCAGAAACTAAAGCTCTTATGTTTCGTTTGCAACACATTTACACGATATTACATAATTATTCAAAGTAAATAAATACATTCCTATTACAACATAAAAGACAAAAAACAATATACGTGGAAATATAACAATACATAGAAAAGTTATCGTTACACAGATCCAACTATGTTATTCGCAATTCGATGTTTTTACTTCAATTTCAATACCGTTCAACTGCAATAAAAATTTTTTTCGTGTGGAACGAGAACACGTAAACAAAGCAACATTGATCGTACCAATGAAAAGTTGAGTTTTGTTCGTAACTGATTCATTACCAAGAATTTTCTAATTTCATTTTCATCGCCAATAACTCACCCAATCGTGAATTAAACATACGGCATTCACCACCCATGGCACCACTGACGCTGAAAACTTCATTGGATTGATCAAGTTGATTCTGTCATTGTAATGGCGTTTATTCTCGGTTTCTTTTTTTACAAAGCACTGTTTGATGGATTTAATTCTTGTATTGTTGTGCATTAGGGTCGAAGACTCTCCCGTCAAGTTACGTCATCTGTAATCCAGAAACCATTCGCACAAATATCTTCTCTTGCTTCGTCACAACAGTTAGCAAACATCTCAGTGAATTGTTTACGCTCCCCGAGAAATTTTTAAGCAGTCTGAAATTTTGCAAGAAGATCGAAGCGACTCAATGGCATAGAAAAAAAGTTTCTTAACTGTTTGCTTTATTTTTTTTCTATGCGAAACACTATTCGCGTTTAACATGATTGCAGTTTCGTTCAAAACTACCTTTCGGGCATTTTTTTATTTGTTTACATTTTTGTTTACCCTCTGTTAGCTATATCTATCTAGCTAGCTACTCAGCCACCTATAAAGCTTTGTATTAGTTTAATTTGTTTTTTATATCTTTCTACAGGTTAAGATAAATATATTGCCACGTTTTTTATTCATATATTAATCTGAAACAAGCCGTTTTAAGATTTCGGCTACAAACGTAGATTTCGGGGAGCATCCTAAAACCAACTAGCTAGCTAGCCTTATTTATTCATGCTGTTTTCAGGCTTTTATTCAGTTTTATATAGACAATTTTTATGTTAGCCAATATGATTTATTTTTGTGTTATCTTCACCAATCTGAATTTTACTCAACTACACCCTGGATTATGGATGCTGTTAGCTACCTTTGGGTAAATAGTGAAAGTATCCAAATACAGTTGGCTGCAACAGAATTTTTCGAATAATCTTTCTTAAACTAAACGCAGCTACACCTTTTACTGTGATATAAACTTAAACAAGAGTCCCAATTTTAAAGGAGACAACAGTTTTAATATTTTTTAACGATAGGCTTTCGGATGTGTTTTTGTTTAAACTGACAATTTTGCAAATCACAAAGTGAGGGTGGCATGACAATGTGGGGCTAACATGGCAAAGCGGGAGTGGTGTTATAAAGTAAGATCCACAGAAAATAAATGCAAAAGTTAGTAACTTTACTTAAATATTTTTAAGTTTTTTATCTGCAATAATATTCACATCCTTTTACCTTCAAAACGTTATAGATATTGTTTGGGCATGATCGCGAATTGGTTCGTGTTTCAAAAACAAATTTGCTGCTGGCTGATTTATTAAAATAAACCAAGCAGACCTAAATTACCTACGGTGCAAGCATAATATTTAAAACCATAGTTTTCTATTTTATCGTTTTACTGGAAAAAGAAGTCTACAGGTATAAATATTTATTTGCCTTAAGAGTGCTCTTGCGATACATTTCTTGCCATATCATATTGACGACATATTTGGACGTAGTTTTTGCAATGTGAATATCTTGATTAATAATACGATCCTCCTTATCATCATTGATATACTTAAACAGATTAAACATAGGAATGTTTTTGTTACGAGCGAACCTCATTTGGCATTTAACGTCCCATACGAGTTGTTCATTTGACATTTTAGCATAATAACTAATCGATGGATTACTTTGCCATATCACTTTCATCGTTATTGAGAATGATTTAAGTATCTCACTTATAAGTTGGAAACTTTCATTGCAGCTTGTCTTCTCTGATATTTTATGAATACCCCATAAACCATGAGTGAAATAAAAAAGGTCCGGATGTCCACTTTGTCGAAACTGTTCAGCTTGTACTGTGGGAAAGTCATTGATATGTCTTATGGTTGACCATGTGTTGTTTACTCGTCGTAATTGTGTGACAGCTTCATTTATAAATCTAAAACTTGCACGAATACAGCGGCCGTCTTTAATATAAAAGATTTTATCTCGATCAAACCATCTTGAGTCGCCATCAGAGTTTAAATGAGATTTTATAACATACCTAATGCTGCCATATTTATTCGTAATTTTCCTGTCAAGATTTTTTATTAAGTCAAAATAGATATTCCTCATGTTTGAATCGCCGCAAAGCATGACCCATTTAAAACATTTAAAAGTTTTATATTTCGTAATTTTTGATCTATTTTCCTGCATGGTAAATTTTCGTTGTGTTGTAACGATGGTGTACAGTAAAATAATACCTGCTATAGGAGCAGAGATAGCCACAAAGCCTTTAAATGATAGAATCATTACTAAAAATATTCATCATAATCAACTCTTCACTTGGTTTCTACATAAACGTTTTCTTTAAAAAAGTTTATTTACAAATGTGTCTGAATACACTGGTGGAGACTTAATTGTTTGCAATGACTAATTGATACAGATCTTCATCGTAGAGGTTCTTATTACCCATGCACAGTTTCGGTAAATACTATTAAATCGATATTAAATTTTTTTTTACTTTATACATAGCTGCAAATTGTAAATACAATAAACAAGAAGCCACAAAAAGAAAGAAAATATTCTAGTCTACAAAAAACGTTTATAATAATGCGTCTAAAATTGCATTGACGGAGATTTTGTGGTCGTAAATCATAATTGACAACCCTTCTTCATCGCAGATGTTACTTTTATACCAATTTACACATTTTCGTCCGCAGGGTCTATTAGCCAGTGACGGAACCTAAGACACAAATATGTTAGGGCCGCAACCTGCCATTTCTACCTAGCTCAGACAACGCAGTCACTCTAGTGCTGTCAATGAAGTGATACTATGCAAGCAGGTTGTACGATATGTCGTGCAAAACTGCAAGTCCCGTAAGTGCAATTTTTCAAAACGTTTTGCTGTTGTCACTTTATAGATTAACACCTAACTCCAAGTCAAAGTTGCGCCCACTATATCACAAGATGTATCTCCATAAACCTTCAGTAGCAATTAAGAAGTAAAATTGATAAAAAAAGAACCTCCGTTTACATAAGTAAAATAAGCAAAATAGTTGACATATTTCTACAAACTGAGCTGGTGGGTTATCTTCTGAATCAGATGCTAAGCATATGTAGTAAAATTTTGGAGTTAAGCTCTTTTGACATGGCGATATGTAAACGAACTTTCGACGCTTACCACACTGGGCATAATTTCCCGCCTGTTTAATTTATATTAGGGATTTTTTTCCTTTATTTATAATTCTACGTTTAAACTCTTGTTGATGGAACCTAACTATTAACACTTCAAGATTTACTTCAGTAAGTACAAAAAGATGTTTGCCAACATCTCAATTAAAAAAAAAATTCTGCTGAATGAACAAAGCAAAACATAAAGCAATCGAAATATTAAACCAGAAGCCGACGCGTTTTAAAGAATTACGCATTTACGAAAGCCGAGCGAGTGCACCGAAAAGAAAGTTTAAAGCGAGAAAAAAGAATTTGAATCAAGAAAAGATAGTTCAAATCCCCAAAAAATCGGGTAATCGGATTAATCACGTGACAAAAATTCTCAGAAAGATTTCCTTCGACAAACTAAAGTTGTCTTCTAAGTTTCAAGTCATAAGGATATTTCTATCGAAAGTTATTATATTTTCCCGATTATAAGGATTTCACAGAAATTTTTAGGGGTAGTTTCAAGGCATAGCCAATATCTAAACTTCTGAGAGGTATGGGACCTAAATGTTTGGCATGTAGGTGCCTAATAGACAAATATAAAAGCAGCATAGCAAAAAAGAGTTATTATAAAAAAAACAGCAGGGGGGCGGAATTCCCCCCTCCCCCTGACCGAATAGGGTTAAGAAGCATTTTCCATATAATGCAATCGTTCTGATTTTAAAAATATATCACAGCACATTAATGTCAACGAGAACTCTGAAACGACGATTACGAAGTTTTAGGTTGAAAAGGAGACGTAGTAATGTTAACAAAGCAGTTTTGCGTTGTATAATAGAACAAGAACTATAAGGTCCAGCTACGGTGAAAGGATCCTGAGGGCTTTAGCATGCACTTCGATGTTCATATCGCATAATGTCTACAAAGAAAATAGCGCTGTTTACATCGTAGGGAATACACATCACTCGGTCCTAACAATTGCTGACATGTGAATGGGTATGATAAGCTGAAACCATTTGGTCTACCCATTCATTGTTGTATTGATGGTGTCTCTCGAAAAGTTATATGGTTAAAAGTTTCCAGAGGCAATAACAACCCACTAGTACCTGCTCACTTGTTCTTAGAAAAGTAAAAGAGTTGGGGTTTTAACCGCTTTTAGTTCAAACAGATTGTGGTACCTTTTTTAATTCATTTATTTCTTTTTTAATTTTCTTCTCAAAACCACTTTCTTTTTCCGATTTTTAAACTTCCTTTTTTTTAAATTTTCATTTATTCATTTTTCTTTAGGTCGATTTGAATTTTCTTTTCTTTTCTTTTCTTGATTTTGATTTTCTTTTTCTTGTTTTGACTTCTTTTTTAAGTGTCCCTTCTCGCTTCCATATGCCTTACATTGTGAAAGAATTTATGCAATCGTGCAGATTTTTTTTGTTCTATTTGGGGATCGAACGCACAACCTATTGGGCATGAGTCGAACGCTCTATTGACTGAGCTACCGATCCCCAAACCAAACCATATATTATATTTTGGACATATCTGAAAGAAGGGTCGTAATTGGTCATTTATATATATATAAATGACCAATTACGACCCTTCTTTCAGATATGTCCAAAATCAAAATATATAACATGACTCAAGGAGGTTTAAAATCTCCTTGCATGACTTGAATAAATAAGACCCCACTCTGAAATTCCACTTGTTATTTCAAAGTGGGAAACATTATAATTTTTTTTAAATAATTTTAAGCTGTTTTTTTCAAGCCGGTGGAAATTTTGGTGTCAGTGGCAAAAAAACAACTTTTCGTTCAAGTTAACAGTCTTACAACTCTGGTAAATGTTAATTTTGACAAAGATACATGTGCATGCCTAATTAAAACTACGTGTTTCAGGTTTGGGGCGGAATGTTTTATCCAGTCCAGAGAAATTGAACTTACATTAACTATGCCAGTAAAAATAAGATTCAATATACCCGTAGGGATACTTTTTTATTCAGTTATTTACAGTAACCGAAAGAACTGATAGCTTTAGATTTTGCAGCTTACTTTTTTGAATAAATTTCAAGAATTCACAATTAAAGTTTGTGCCGAATATATTTTCATGAATGATCGTCCTCAAATGTTTTTTTTCGAAAAAGGCTAGGTTCAAATTTTTTGATGGGGGACCATATGCAATACCGAAAGAGCTAATTTTAGTAGAATTAAATTTTAAACCTTACAAGTTCTTTTTATGTAAACTTTTAAGAGCAGGAATGTATATGATATATCAAAAGGACTCATTACTATCTCGCCTGCGAGGATAGTATTGGTTTCCAACTCCTAACTAACTAACTAACTAACTAACTAACTAACTAACTAACTAACTAACTAACTAACTAACTAACTAACTAACTAACTAACTAACTAACTAACTAACTAACTAACTAACTAACTAACTAACTAACTAACTAACTAACTAACTAACTAACTAACTAACTAACTAACTAACTAACTAACTAACTAACTAACTAACTAACTAACTAACTAACTAACTAACTAACTAACTAACTAACTAACTAACTAACTAACTAACTAACTAACTAACTACTAACTAACTAACTAACTAACTAACTAACTAACTAACTAACTAACTAACTAACTAACTAACTAACTAACTAACTAACTAACTAACTAACTAACTAACTAACTAACTAACTAACTAACTAACTAACTAACTAACTAACTAACTAACTAACTAACTAACTAACTAACTAACTAACTAACTAACTAACTAACTAACTAACTAACTAACTAACTAACTAACTAACTAACTAACTAACTAACTAACTAACTAACTAACTAACTAACTAACTAACTAACTAACTAACTAACTAACTAACTAACTAACTAACTAACTAACTAACTAACTAACTAACTAACTAACTAACTAACTAACTAACTAACTAACTAACTAACTAACTAACTAACTAACTAACTAACTAACTAACTAACTAACTAACTAACTAACTAACTAACTAACTAACTAACTAACTAACTAACTAACTAACTAACTAACTAACTAACTAACTAACTAACTAACTAACTAACTAACTAACTAACTAACTAACTAACTAACTAACTAACTAACTAGTAGTAGTAGGGGATGAATTAAATAATTGAAAATTGAAAACCTTGTACTGAGCGACCCCATTAAAGCAAACAAAGACAAGGATAAGCGCTTCGTGATAGGCTACCAGAACCAAGACGGCAACATAGCAACGCTGTTGCTAAAAACCCCTGAAAAGGTCTACTCAAAAGGTGTCTCATGCTACTCCGAAGGCTCCGCGCTCACGATGTCGTTCGATCTTTGTGAATATCCTGAGTGGTTAGACCTCTACGGGGAGATCCTGAAGAAGGTAAATTCCCTGCTAGAATATGGCTTCACCAACGGCGGTGTGAAAAAGGGCAGATACCTCCAGCACTAAGCTTAAGATGTGGGAGGATGTTGCAAGAACCAACTTCCACAAGAAGAAGGTGCCACGGGAAAGCTGTGAGTGTAAGGCCATCATCAAGCTGGCGAGCATCTACAGGCAAGGAGGAAACCACTACATGCAGACCTACCTGGAAGAGTGCAAATACAAAGAGGCCGAACGGTATACTGCTTGCTACTTTAGTGACTCTGATGACGACAATATCGACAGCTTCACTGTCTTGTAAAGGCTTGTCAAGGCTTTATGTGGTTGTTCTCCAACCACATAAACAAAAGCATGAAGGTTCCAGAACTCAAAAAGGAAGCGAGAGCACTGGGCATTAGGGGCTACTTAACTATGAACAAGGCCCCTCTTCTAGAGGCGATTCACAAATCCAAGTACAAGGACGTCTCAATGCAAACAGACGGGCCCTATTGCGAGCCTTGTGCCAGGATTAGCTGGCAGAAAAATCTCGAACAATACTCAAGAGAGCTCGCTGAAAAGCGGCGACGTGTCGTACATGATTGTGGTCTTATCATAGATTAAGACACGGGAGAAGTACTCGAGATCGAGTAGCAGGCGATCTAGTGTGTTGAACAACACACTAGACTCGAGAGATCTATGAATACGCAGGCGGGTCTTCTAAGTAGCGCTGACATACTGCGCAGATTGAAGTTTTTTCAACAGTTCATCCTTCGCCTCCTCACGCCCCTTTGCAACAAGCTGCTGTCGCTCCCGCTCATTGATGGAATTCACGATCCTTTTCGTTCGTTGTCGGACCTGCTCCTTCAGCAACATGTAGCGTTGCTTCTCCTGCATAATCAGACTAAACTCATAGTCACTAATCACACCGTTCTCCACAGCCTTTGAGATGAGGTCGACAACGGAGTTCAACTTAGTCTCTGCCAATAGTCTGATGCCCTCATGCTTCTTCGACTTAACATCCAGCCTCCTCCCTGCATTCCTTAAACCCGCTTGCCCCAACCCCACAGCGATTGTGATGCCTCCCATCGCCACAGCCAGTGGTACACCGATCCCGGAAAGCATACTACCAATACCAACACCTGAGGTGATGACACCCACAGCTAGCAGTCCATGATCAGTGAATCTAACCCATGTACCATGCATCTTGAACTTTTTGGCGAGCTTATCGCGCTCTTTTGATTCATTTCGCAGGTATTGCTCAATCTCCTCGATCTTCTTCAGTCTGTAGACCTGGCTTTCGTCAGGCTCGTGCCCTTGCTTAGGAGCACTCGGTAAGCTCGGATAAAGCTTTGCAATATCACTCATCTTTATTCTATAAGCAAATGCATCGTTAGCCCGGTGAAGGCCACATTCTTGTCTTTATGAAATTCGTCAGTGAGCATGAACTCCAAGCGATCTGTGGAGCCCTTGAAGGGGAGGTATATCGGAGTGTCAAAACTCCAGGTTAACATGTCCCCCCAAGCGTTTAATTCCTTAGTGGGTAATAGAGCGAGAATCTTAGACTTTTTACCCTCCAACAGGCAGTCATCTTCATCCAACTGAGGGCAAACGAGTCGTAGCCGAATATAAACGTCGGTCTTATAATAAGCATCATAGTCACCCGTCGTATAATACTTTGCCTTGGGGTCGTAGGGTAGGCCCAAGAGTTCATGCAGATGTCGACCAAACACAACTGTATACCCCTCATTGACGCGGAGTCTGCAGAGTCCATTTTTCAAGACGAACAGCTTGATTTTGTCCTCTGCCTGGCTATTCACAATGGCCGCCAAATCCTCGATCTTGTACAGGCCGTTCATAATGGTGATCCTTTGGAGCACATCCATGGACCCTACCCTACGGATAGTGAAATCGTTGTTGTTATAAATATTCAGCCAAGCAGCTCGGATACTGATGGCTTTAAGAGCTATCCTACTATCCTGCCCCAGGTAGTCCTCAAATATCGTGGGGTTCACAATGTCTGTGATATAGAGTTGCTTCATCTTTGTTCTAACAAGAAAGATGAACATTTACTCGTACAACCCGAGGGTAAAGTATGCACCCAACCACGGGCGATATTTGGAGAGGCTCAAGGGAGATGACCTCTCAGTGCAGAGCATCGTCATTGACGCTCAAGGGTCCTCATTCATGGTGAAATTTCCAGACATCTTTGTCGACTACGAATTCCACTCAGGTACAGCTGTGAAGGACTACTCAGCTCAACTTCGCTACCTACTGCGCAACATCCGCTTGCGGCATTTCCATGCAGCATTTTCAATCCTCCTTGCCGATGGTTCGTGCCGTCTACCGCTTCCACGTCTACTTCCAGATCCGCAAAATTCTGTCGGGGCTTGACGTGTCTCTACCAGGCTTCGATAGGTTTCGACGTCTCAACAACCCCTTCAACAAGCAAAAGTTCCGGCAACTCGCTCGCGAATTTGGAGTAAGCGACAGCGAGCAGGAGTGGAGGAACGAGACCCTCTTTAGCAGTTGGCAACTTCATCGCGAGGATTACCCTGGTTCAGACCCTAGCTATCTCGACAAGGACTCGTGGAGTCGTTGGATCCTCGAAAAATCCCAAGGCCTCACTCGTATAGGTCTCGAGCGGCTCTCCCAAAGCGTGCGCTTCTACGCTTATCTCATCCTCGAAAGCCAGGCAAATGCGAGATCTGGCATGCCATCGATGCTCAGCGCCTGTACCTGAATACCTTTGAAGAGCTGATCATTAGACCTAGCGACACGCGTAAGGAAATTGCCGAGTTCCAAAATGTGCTGAAATACGCGCGATCCAAGGTCGATTTTAGCGTTGCTCGTGGTGTCTACATGATCCCCAGTGACATGAGCCTTCACATTGGAAGTGTTGTGAATTTTACAAATAAAATCCTCATCAGCAAGGAGTACTTCTCCATCGGTGTTAACCCGAAAATTAATCGCCTAGCGGATCCGCAGGAGCACGCGAAGCAGGAGCTCAGTTCCAGTAGCAAGGCAACTAACGAGGCAACAAGGACGGAAATTGTAGGGCGAGGTCGCACCTTACCCCTTGGAAGAGGTCACGAGGACACCAAGGCTGCCTTGGTTACGGCAGGAGTAGGCTTAATCCTCGCCTACATCTGGCTGAAGAAATAGGTGCGTTGCTACAAGGTGATCTAGTGTGTTTTGTCAACATACTAGACTCACGACGACCGCTCGGCTCATCTTCCGCGAGTCTTCCCAATATACGTTACAACGACAGCGGCTACGGCAGCTACCGCCATGTACAAGTGCCTAGCCGCGAAGTCGACAACTTTCGCCACTGCTCTAAAGAAGAACGAGACCACGCTGCCAAGGATCCCCGGTAACGCAGCACCTGCTTTCCCAGCTAGATACTTGAGGAACTTTCCCAGTCTTTCTAGCTGCTTTTGTACAAAACCTTTCCCACCTGCGGCACTTCCTCCAGCTGCAGCAGCACCTCCTGTAACTGCCAGGACGATGGTAGAGACCAGTAGACCAACAGCCGAGACGATGCTCGCTATAGTCAAGCCTTGCTCCTTGAACAAGATCTTGAGCTTCTCCCGTAAGGAAGTATCATCCCCTGCAATCTTCATCAACGTCTCCTTGATGACTTTCAGTTGACTCTGAATGTCAGAGGAAAGCAAACCGTGCTCTTCTTGTACGGTTTGCTTTTGATCGCGGATCTTTTCTAGATCTTCCCTGGCTTTCGCAATGTCTTTGTTCCAAATAGCTATCTGCTCCTCGGTTACTACAGGTATAGCTTTCTTGCTTTCGAGCCCTTTAACCTTAGCCTCTACCCTGTCTATCTCGCTGTCATATGAAATCATCTTACTTTTCAAGAACTTCAGGTTACCGCGGAGCGTTTGAAGCTCAAGGTTGAGACCTCTTCTTTAGCGCTCTGTGAAGGCTCCGCTGCCGGAATTATCTTCGCTAAGGCTCTCCGCATCGTCTATAACATTCCCGAGCAGTGGCAACATTGTGGTGTCGTCGGGCCTTTCCTCAATATGAACGATATCTCCCATAAGTTTCTGGGCCGCTTCCTCGTGTGGTGCGGTATATTCGGTAAAGCCCATATCCCGAATATCTTGAGCCGTAAGGCCACTTCCTTTCAACGTGCTTAGTGCCAGGAACCCGGCGGGCCCTTTCACCTTCGTAAGCCTTATATCTCTGAAGAAAAGATTTTTCCCTTCACGTCCTTAATTATACTTATTTCTACCTGGGTTTTATCCGGAGGTCCCAGGTTCCAATTATCATGTACATGCAAATAAAAATCGTCTACTTCTTTTTGTAACGTAGATTTTGTAAGTCCGTCTAGCGAACTACCCTGCTGCTGTCCCGATGTTGATGGAAGTTGCTGTGTTGCTTTTGCAGTAGCAGGCGTAGTGCTGAACCCGGAAATATCCTCAGGTCGAAGGATCTCGCTACTGAACTCCTCGGGCTCGTCTGGAATGTTCTCCTCCGCTGTGAAATCGTCTCCCTCGAAAACGGGATTATCAGCCATTTATTGAACCCGCAAGACCCTACTAATAAACCATGAGTTTTGGTACTACGCTCGATCCTTACAGAGATGTAAAGACTATGTAAGCCATGAAAGGGAAGAAGCAGCGTGTCAAGGTGAGTCAAGTCCCTAGTACAATCAATCAAAACGAGGATTTATACGTCGACATTCCAAACATGGGTCAGAACGACGTCATTTTCCCCGGCTCTCACAAGCTCCTTTTCAACCTGGAGCTTACGGGGACTAACACGAAGAGAACAATTGTCAGCAACATTGGCAAGGCTTTGGTGCAAAACCTGCGCATCAACTTGAACGGCAGGGAGATCCAGAACATTAGTGCTTACAGCACCCTAGCGGTCTACAGAGACCTCTGGCTCCCAAAATTTGATCGCGAGAACAACCTAATTCTGGAAGGCATCAACCCCAACGACGGTACCATCAGAGCTCTGCAATTCAAGGCTAGCGATCATGTAGGTACTGTCGAGGAGAAGGCGATCGTGGCGGCGTACGGCAACACCCTCTGTATACCGCTGGGTAAAATGTTTGAGTTGACGAGAGACTTACCGTTCTACCAAGCAGGACTGCACGACAGGCTACAATTCGTCCTGCACTTCGCACAGTACGGTGACGTTATAAAGGATGCCGGCACAGCAGCCTCGGGGAGCACGGCAGCCGTGCCAGCCGACGCCCAGTACAAAATCTTTAACATCGCCCTAGAGTTTGACAAGGTGCACCACGAAGGACTGGCAAGTGCTATGATGTCCAGATATTCGAGACTCGCCTTGCCGTACGAACGGGTACTCTGCAGCAAGGTTGTCACGATGAAAAAAGCTGATACCAGCTACAACCTTCAGATCGATACACCTGCCAAGAGTCTCAAGGGGGTGCTACTGCTGTTCGTAGACCCCGCGAAGATCAAAGCTTACGCTGGTGCTAACGAGGTCTTCTACAACCCCAAGATCGAAAAAATCTCGATCACTGTCGAAGGTGAGCCTAACGAACTGTATAGCCACGCTATGCTTCCCAAGGATCATTTGAAACAAGTCGTGAGCCTCTTTGGTAGCCATGACTCGGAGGTGACGATCGGTCAGTTCTTCACGGAAAGATACGCGCTGTTTATCGACTTTAGAGCGTCCCCTGACCACAGCCTACACGGTTCTGGGAGACCATTGCAGAGGCTAAGTGACGGTATAACTCTCCACATGACCAAGAAAGCCGACGGCACAAGCGGCGACATACGCTGTTCCGTGTACTTGCTGCAAGACGCGCAGCTGAACATCCTGAATGGGCGCTTCCACGAGGTGGAGTACTAAGATAAATGGTAGTGACCACAACTCGTGTTTTACTCTTAGGGTAAAACACGAGTTAACATGGAAAGCAAGATCTGTTCAAAGTGTAAAAGGAGTCTTTTACCAGATGCATTCAAGGTGATGAAAAATGGTAAACAAACAAAGACATGCATCAAATGCCTCGATACCCGCAAGGTTTCAAGTAAACGTAAGTGCCCCCATCAAAAAAGGAGGGACTATTGCAAGGAGTGCAAGGGCAGTCAAATCTGCAAACATGAAAGGCAGAGGGCCTATTGTAAGGAGTGCAAGGGCAGTCAAATATGCCCCCATCAAAGGAAGAGATCCCGCTGTAGGGATTGTGGGGGAAGTGAAATCTGCGCACATGGTAGACGAAGATCCCAGTGCAAGGATTGCAAGGGTAGTCAAATTTGTGAACATGAAAGGCAGAGGTCCCATTGCAAGGATTGTAAGGGTAGTCAAATATGCCCCCATGAAAAGCAGAGGTCCCATTGCAAGGATTGTGGGGGTAGTCAAATCTGTGAACATGAAAGGCAGAGGTCCCATTGCAAGGATTGTGGAGGTAGTCAAATCTGTGAACATCAAAAAGGGAGGGCCTATTGTAAAGAGTGCAAGAAAACCAAACAATAAATGGCAACTATCGGAGTTCTCGTAGCAGGTGCGGCGATTAACGCACTGGCGTTCAGCGGTTCTAATTTCCTGTTCAGTAAGCTGTCAGGCCATGGTGAAGAGGAGCGGAAGCGGCACGATAAAGCAATCGAGAAGCTCCAAGCAGCCCAGACACAGTGGGTACGTGACAGGCAGACCAAAATCGACTGGTACAACCATCAGCGGGAGCTTAAACGCCAAGCTGGCGAGAGCCTCAAAGAGCTCGACGACGGGATGCGAGAGTACTACATCGCGACGATCGAAAAAGCTCCGAGACTCTCTGACTTCTACGTACCTTCCAAGCAACAGCAAGACGGTGAGCTGACTTTCATAGTTGGGTCCTTGACGCTTTTCGGTTTTGCAGCGTACAAGTATATGTAAGGGCCTTCGCGGATAGCCTGGCAGCAACGCGGAACGCTTTTCGACATGTAATAAACATGTCGAAAGTAAAGCATATCGTTACCGAGAAGGAAGCAGAAAAGCTAAACCAAATTTACTACACTCCAGAGCATCTCTGGACTGGACGCAAGGCTGTCAAATTGCTCTCCGCGGAGAGTGGTCTATCCAAGAAGAGGGTTACCCACTGGCTGGCTCGTCAACTGCTCTGGCTTAGACATATTAGAGGACCTAAACGCATAAACTACCCGCACTTCACCATCACGAAACCGAACGAGATGCATCAGTTTGACTTGCTCTACATGCCTCACGACAAAGTCTATAGGAACGTGTACAAGTATATCCTCACGGGTATCGATGTAGCCTCGCGCTACAAGGTGGCGAGACCATTGAAAACGAAGAAAGCCAGCGAAGTCGCTGACATGATCAAGGACATTTACCCGAAGCCCGGAGGCAAAGCAGGACCTCTCCGCTATCCGAAGATATTCCAGTGTGACAACAGTAGTGAGTTCAAGTCTGACGTTACGAAGCTGCTAGAGGGCAAAGGGGTCGAGATTAAGCGCGCAACCACCAAGTACCACCACACTTTCACAGCCTTCGTGGAAAGCTACAACAAGGTACTCGCGGAAAGACTGTTCAAGCCCCAAGATGCGCAAGAGCTGATCACTGACGAACAAAGTACCACATGGGTCAAACACTTGTACAGTATTGTGAAAAGCATGAATAACACCAAAACTGTCATGATCGGGATGAAGCCTTCGAAGGCGATCAAGCTCGAGGAAGTCCCGCTTACGAAAGACCAGCAGCACCCAGAGGAAAAGCCATTACCCGATGACGGTCTTTACTTGTATCTGCTACAGCCCGGAGAAGAGCATGGTGATCAAAGACGACGTGCCACTGACGCATGGTGGAGCAAGAAAACGTATAGACTCGATCATATCGTGGCTGGTACCCGTCTGTTGTACTATCTGGCAGATGGGCCTGATCGAAGCTTTGTGTCAGAGGAGTTGATGCTGATCCCAGAGGATGTTCAGGTACCTCCGGAGCATGTCAAGGAGTGGTAAATGTCTTGCTTTTTGTGGCTCGATCGAGCTACAAAAATCTCGCTGTCGCGCTTATGACATGTCAATATCGAAGAGCTCCTCGAGGAGCTCACGCGTATCATCATCAGGCAACGTGAAATGGTTCCTGTGATAATTCTCAGCCCCCAGGGTGTCGTCTCTAAAACGGTTCCAGGCGTGCACGGCGTTAGGGTCGTCGCATGCCTGTTCTCTCACAAGCATCTCAGGATACAGGGCCTTTAGCGTGTTAATCCTTGTGCCAAGCACTCTGCGTTGACAACGTATCATGTAGTGGGGATGTTTACCTTTCTTTCCACGCTCCTTAGGATCGTTCTTGTCAACAACCTGGAGTATCGTATCGTAGGGGTAGCGGTGCGGAACGTGTCTTTCTCGTAGTTCAACGATTTCTTCATCCCTCTCCTGGAGATCGTCCTCTAGGTTGGTGATGGCCACGTCCCTTTGTTCGAGGTCGTCCTCCAGCACCACAAGTTGTTGGTCCCTTTGTTCGAGGTCATCATTAAGGAGCGCCAAGCTCTGACGCTGCTCTTCGATGGCCACCTCCTTTTCTTCGAGTAGCTTGCGCTGCTCCCTGACCTCCTCCTGCAATTTTTCAACGCCTTTTTCGGCTAGCCATTTTGTCAAATCTACCGCCTTGGGCTTTCTTGATCTGACGGTAATTTTGGAGGGCCCCGTCTAATGTGACAAAGACGTCATGAGGGTTTTTTTCCACCTCCTAGGAGACCTAACGGGGTGTACCCGGCGGGTACACACTCTATTTCTCCCCTTGATGTTGTCATATGACGATCAAGGCCATACTTCCTGGCATTTGGAATACCTAGGAATCTCCCGAGATCAGCACGCTTGAACATGGGCTGACCCCGGTTGTTTACCAGGGTCTCGATTGCTCCCGCGGGCACGGCGTTAAACATGGTAATTTGTAAAGACATCTTTCTTGTAAATTTGATGCTCAACGAGCGTCATCGTCAACCTTCGGTTTTGTGGCTCGGCAAGAGCTACAAAACTGCGACTTAGTCTACTAGTGCTGGAACATCCAGGTCGTATAGGTCATCTCAACCTAGGTCGATAAGCCTTCATTCGGATCCCTTACATAGTCCAAAGGATGCAGGGTGTAGAACGGGTACCCATAGACGATGCCCTTGATGCCATTAGGCTCATTCTCCAAATCAATATCGACCAGACGTCTATCTTCTATCGGAAAATTGAGGATATTGCTTATTGTTGTGATGTCGGCCAAATCCGAGAGCTTTAAGTCCTTATCCTTGATAACCTCGTAGCATAGTACCCCATAGTTGTTCTCCTCAGCCGCAACGATATAGAGTCCCAGACGTTCAATAACAGCCTCGAGCTTCTCATCAATCTCCATTCTTACAACTGTGCCACATGTTTTTTCGCCTGATGCTACCCTGTGCAAAAGATCATCGTCCGTAGGGTATTCAAAACCTTCGTTGTATACTCCACCTCGATATCTGAAATTTTCCAGGCAGGTAGGGCAATAGCCTGTCACTGATCTTGCCCTTATACAGCAACGTAGCACGGGTACCTGAATATCGTAGTTGATCGTAAATTGCTTCTCTCGTACGTAGGCTTCCATCTTTTTTATTTTTTTTGTCATTTCAGTACCTTTTAACAAACGGCTGAAATGTTCAATAGCGGAGGGCTGGTGTGGTTTTCACGTTGCTGCTCTTGCAGAGCTGCCTCAGGTCACTCTAGAATCCTCCAAGCAGGGTGCTCCAACCTAACGTACAAGCAAGAGTGCTTTGATCTTTTCAGCCCAGCTTTGATCCCCTCCCAGTCGTTGATCATATTAGTTTCTTCGTCTACCATTTCATATCGCTCCTTTCCGAGGGGTACCACATGAATAGCTGCTTCTTCTGACGTCTCAGGTTCTTTGGGAGGGCCGTGTAAGACTGAGTCAACAGCCATAGACTATGCTCCTTGTGTCTACCGCTGATGGCGAGCTCGAGTAGGGGTTGTCGACGCTTATCAAGACTTTCATCGGCGATCATGTCGTCAACGATAAACAACGTCTCTTCGCCCGCTAGTAGCTCCGAGAATTTTTGGATCCAATCGAACAGCTGATCCTTGGGCTCTATCAGGAACACGTAGTCATCTTCCCAGAGCGCTGGATTTGACAAGTAGGTTTTGTTCCAGCGGAGGGTAGGGTACAGAATTATGATGTTCCGATAGTGGTACCTGTATTCATTCTCCAGTAGGTCGAGGACTCGCTGCGTCTTGCCGCAACTTGCAGGCCCGGTAAAGATTGCAGTATGCGGCTCCTTGACAATGTCTAGCATTTCTTCTAGGCTTGTGTGTACCCTGGGGTACGCACAAGCTTGTAGGCGCTTATTTCGGTTTCGGTACGATAGATGCAGGGTTCCAACCTTTGGAAACGGCCATTTCACGACTGGCCCTGCCTGCTGAGAAGTAAGCTACCATCTTCAGAGCATCGTTCGTATCCATCTTGGTAGATGGACTCGTGATGCCCAAAAATTTCTTCCCCGCCATCGCGTATGCGAAGGTGAACCCGAGATCGACTACAGTCTCGTAGAGCATGTCGATGATTTCCTTCTCTTTTGGAGTTACGTTGGTTGTCATTTATTAGAGGTTATCGCATCTTGAAAATGTCGATATTAGGCTGTCGCTCTTCGCGTTGCTTTTGCGTGTACTCCTCGTGCTTCGCGTGTGGAGCCGGATGCTGCTGATGCGCACGTGGCTCTAGGGTTTCAGCAGGATGACGAGGGTGCTTACGTATGTAATAGACTGCCACGCAAGCGGCAAGTATGGCAGCAAGACCTCCGGCAAGGTATACGGCACCTGACTGTACAGAAGGGACACCAGAACTCGCTCCAGAAGAGGTTTTGACTGTAGATTCTACAGTACCCTCTTGTTGTTTCAGATCTTCCTTCCTCTTCTTCATCAGTGCTGCCAACTTGTGACCCTGCGCGACTCTCCCCGGATGCTTTACTGAACGCGTGATAACTCTCTCTTCTTGTGTCTGTTGTTCACTCATTTCTTGTAAGCCTCGCGACTTACAAAAGCACTTCTCTCTAGCAGGCTTTCAAACCGCATCTGCCAGACGTTCTTATCGCGTTCTTATACAGAGCCTTCTCTAAAATACATACGTGAGGTGGGAAGCGATCCGCTGCCGGAGTCAAAATTTCCGGACCATGTATGCTAGAGTCTCCGGTGATACTGCACCAATCGGTATACCTTAATGCAGGGAGTTTGGATATAGTAAATTTGTTTACTATATCATATAGTTCTCGATTGTCAAGCCGTACCTTCGAAAGACTGTTTCCCATCTTTTTCTCATTGTTCATCATCATCTTGCTCTTCACCGCTCTTGGACTCACGCTTCACAGAGAGCTGCGTGTGATTAATGGTATGGGCCGCCACCAGCAGTGGTGTTAACAATTTACCAAACGCCAGGTACACGAGGATGCCTAGGTCGGCCATACTGTCCTTGATAATTGGATCCTCCTCAAGATCCGTTCTCAGACCCTCGGCGCTGTCGAGCTGCACCACACTCCCCACAGCCTTGGCGTACATACTAATTGCTTGCGCCGACAAAGCTTTCGCAGTCTTCTCGCCTTTCTCCTGTAACTCACGCTGAACGAAGTTCGTATACGCTTTTTCGATCACCTCATCTGATGCCTTGTCAACAAAGCCCTCAGTACACTTTTTTGGTAAGAGATGCTGCTTGCCCTCGCGGATGGCCTTCTTCTGGGCTTGACGTTTGTCGATAGGTTTTTCCCGATGCTCGAGGGCTTCTACTCCCACGGAGCCGCCAGGCGATACTGGCGTGTCGACTTCATCGAATATCTCTGCAATGTCTCGAACCATGTTTATTAGATGTCGGTATCGATGGAAGCAGGCAAGGATCAAGACGTACGGAAGAATTATTGCGAGACATAGACATATCGCGCATAGCATGTTTCTTTCTCAAAACTCCAAGGGCACCGTGTGTACACCATCCTCGAGGACCTTCCGCTTATCATAGAACGCCGATAGCCCCAGCTTGTTTTGCTCATAAGTCACCATGCCCTGGTTGTACACCCGGAAACTTACGTTTTTCGCAGTGTCTAAACTACCATTTAACGTGCCCATGTACCTAGACCATGTTACCGCATTCTGCCTTTTCGACATCCCTTTGCACGAAAATTTTGTACCCTCTTGCCCTTCGACGAAGTAGCACTTGGCTGTCAAGGCAATCATACGAGACCCTATGAATTCCGGTTTGAACAACCCTCCCGTTCGACTCGAGTACTTGTCAGTGACAAGCCAGTTTTTCACGTCTTCGTCGTACTCGTCGAGTATTTCGGGGCGAACGACAGCTCGCAACTCGTCTCCAGAGATGGTAAAATACGCCGAGTCCGTATCCATGTACGTGTATTCGAAGTCTCGACGGTCTACGTACTTGTCCAGGAAGTCGTAGTATAATTCCAGCATGCGCAACTTGGCCAGCACTGGTAGGCTCTATCGATGCTGACCCCATGCCTACCCTTTCTGATCTCGTACGCATCTCCTATCTCTTCAAGATCTTCGAGGTATGGGCTTCGGAGGGCTGCATCGACCTCCTTTTCGTCTCTGGTAAACGTGGTGTTCGCGTGCCTCGCCAGATCTTCGATCATCTTCCCGTAGAAAGAGTTCCCCTTCAACTTGGCCGTATCTCCAGCGATGCGCTTGTCGGGGTCTTTATCAGCTTGTCGTCGCGCATCGGCAATCTCCTCGGGGAACCACGCGAGGGGCTTGCCTCGCGAGTACTTGAGGAACTGATAAAAAGCGGTGACTTTCAGCCCGTGATCGAGGTACCACTTTAGCACGGGAGTTTACAGCAGGATCCTCTCAGCTTTCATCAAGCCCAAGAGCTTTTTGGTTCCTGGAACACGTTTGCGCCCCGTCTTGGTCAAGTACTCGTGCATGTGCTCGGGGATTTGAGCGTCGGGTATCTCCTTGACCACGAATAGGGGAGAAATCTCGCTGAATTTGTCATACAGCTCCGGAGGTACTTCTATATCGACTTGTGCAAAACCGAAGAGTGAGCCGTCTAGAACACTTGTCTTCAACACCTCCAATTGTTGTCCCGCTGTCGGTTCAGCCACCTTTATCAGCTTTTCCTTCCCGCAGGGGAAATCTTGCAGCAGGGTACTCGGGTAGAGCATGTTCGCATCGTAACCGAGAATGGTCTTGCATTCGCGGGGTTCATCGTAGACGTGGGATCTGATACCCGTCACATCCCTCTCGTGGTACCTGCAAAAGACGATCGCGGGGCCACCGACCATGCCCGTCCGCAAGAGCTCGTAGGCCTTATTCCTCGTGCACTCGCAGCAGGCTTTTTGAACCTCTTTGCAGACCTTGCACCGGGTGTTGAAGCAGTCTTCTTTGCATTTGTGCTTGCAAGGCTCCCCTGGAGCGTAGAGTTCTAACTCGGGGTGTAAACGCAGAGACTTGTTCAAGACATAGCGCATCGACACGCCTGGTATACTAACAGCATCCTTCAAAATGTCTATCTCATCCTCGTAGTACTGCAGTCTCGTCTTGTCGACGGCTTCAACGATGGGTTCCACGTCGGCCAAATTGTACTCGCGTAACCAGTCCTTCATAGTGACGCAGCCGCGCTTGTAAAACTCTCCGCGGAACTGCTCGTACCCTTCAGGAGATAGCGTGTTTTTCCCAACAAGACTACTATAGAAGTCCTCGTGCTCGACGGGGTCGACATGGTTCAGCTTGTCGTAGTCCGACAGCCATTCGTAAGGAAACACGAGCTTTTCGAGCCCACATTCCAGAGACTTGCACCAGCCGGCGTAGCTCATCCCGGGGGCGAGAAAGTTTTTGATGTAGAGGAATTTGAACCTCGAGGTCGTGAGGAACATGTAGTCATTGTCTTTTTTGGCCACGTTGATCTTCTCATCGTTTTCGGCAATTTGCTCGACAAAGTACCGCTTGATCAGGTTGATGTCGTACTTTCCGCTGTTAAAGCCGATCACAGCCACTTGGTTCACCCACTCGTTCCAAGCTTCTTGCTTCTTCTCGGGGAGCATCTCAAAGTCCTCGGGCCTCGGTAC
Organism: Hydractinia echinata; assembly: GCA_030067915.1. Lineage (NCBI taxonomy): Eukaryota > Metazoa > Cnidaria > Hydrozoa > Anthoathecata > Hydractiniidae > Hydractinia > Hydractinia echinata. The sequence goes on from JASGCC010000030.1 coordinate 1,807,331, forward strand.
ACACCTCTCGACTTCTTCAACGATGAGGGCTTGTCTTTTCTCTAGCTCCTCGACGAACTGCTTAACCAAGACGTCGGGATCCTCGTGCAAGATGAACGTTGGATCTTCACTCAGACTATCGTGAACGGCGACACTCACGGGGATATGCTCCGAGAGGTATGTTAGGTCTGCTGTTTGCCGCTGGTGTAAAAGGTGCTAGGAGGGCCTCAAAGTCAAACACGATGTAATGCGGGTAGGCTCGAAATCTGTTCTTGAAATACCTCTCGATTTTTGGAGGGTTCTCGCACTCCCAGGTACTGACGAGGGTGTAGCCGAGATTTCGGATGTCCTCCTCCTTGTACACGGTTGCTTCGAGACGATTCTTATCCGCGTTGGTTCTCCGCGGTTGACAGGGACATCCGTGCCACTTGCAGCCGTGGTACTCGTAGGCTGTTTTGGTCCGGGCCTCGTAGCCGTCGACCTTGTAGAACTCGTTGTCTTTCTCCCCGTAACGGATCGCGCGTTCTCCACCGTGCCCACAGAGCGCGTGGTGTATATGTCTTCCCGTCTGTTTTGACATGGCTTCCACCCATTGACACGCCGCGTAGCTGAAACCCTCCTCGTCGTAAAAGACTTTCTCCGACTTGCTCGGTATGCGCTTCACCTTTTTGCCTTTGCAAATGATTGTCGTCTTGACACCCCCGCACTCGTTCTTCTTGTGTCGCGTGAGGTGGCAGGCTTGTGTGAAGATCTGACCACAAGCCTCGCATTCCCAGCTCTGAGTCAAAACATCCATCTTTTTATGAAGAAACAGTGGCTATCCAGCATGCCGGGGTTGATCGTGTCTAACCCCTCCTTGTACTGATTCTGACCGTAGACGAGCCGCCATGGTGCCTTTTCGGAGTTAGTCTTTGGCTCAAAGACTCTGATGTTGATCTTGAAGTGTTTGGCAATTCGCTCAAAGTCTACGAGCTTCGTGGCACGTATATCTTGCCGCTTTAGCTCGGAGTCCTCGTAGTACTCGTAGTACTCTCGTGCCAGGGCGAGGGCTTCTTGCGTGATATGCTTTTCGCGCTGCTTTCGCTCTCCCCGATAGTGCACCGCGAGGCATCTCCAGAAGCACAGGTTGTCCGTTCTTTCATCCTTATTGTCAAAGCTGTAGATGCACCTCTTTTTCGATGAGAAGGACAAAAAGAAAAAGAAATATTATTCACGCTACGTCGTAGCGAGTCCAAAGAATTATGTTTTCCAATTTATATTATACTGGACAACGTGAAATATCGATTGGAAGTGGTCCACATCCAAGTAAGGGCTCCCTCGTAGAGATGATCTTGATCTGCACATGTTTGAAGACTATTTTGCCTTCGTATGCACCAGGGGATTCGATGGTTCTGTCGGGTGGTAGGTAGGCCTTGGTCCAGAACTCTTGATCTTCCAGATCGAGGCACTTCATCTCGCATTCTTCTAAGAAGGCTTCGATTTCCGCCATGCTTGATAGTGACTTGGAGCTCTTGGTCTTGTGGTAATCAGACACATCGCCACCACCTCGGTAAATTTCACAGCTGAAACTGTAGACTACCTTGACGCGCATGTCTACGTGAGGCGTGATTTTTCGCATGATAGCATCCGTCAGCGGTTGATTAAGGTTCTTGTTGAACCGCCACGTTTTGATGCGATTTCCGTCTTCCAAAAATTGTGTGTCATGCGCGTCAAATATGTGCTGGATATCTTCGATTCCCTCCGGTTTCGTGGCCTGCTTCTTCTCCCTCCCGAACATGTGTTTGAGGTCTGCGATTCCCTGATATTCGTCTTCGATGGCGATCCGTTGGACCTCATCGTGAAGCAACAACGCTCTCGAGATTTGTTCCCTCGCCTTGTTATAGTAGAAGGTAACGGTATCCCGCACGCTCCGTACTCTATCAGCAAGAGCGTCGCGAGTTCCCGCTACTGGGGCCGACACGGTGTCGTATAGTTTGCTAATAGCGTTCCTGAACCAACTCATCTTTATTATAAGTACAACCGAGCCTCAAATAGCGCGGTCGAGCTTTGAGTATGGTACTTTTCCCACTCGCGCGATTGCGCATGCGCTAGAATTATCGGTTTCGGATTATTTTCGGATGCCGTCGGATTTACCGATTTCGGGTGTGACTTGGAGGGGGGGTGGGGGTGGAGCGTTTTTAGTGGGGGTTTGACGAGGTGAAGGTCCCGGTGTACTTTAATTCATCCCCTACTACTACTTAAATGACGTTTCAGGCCAAAATTGGTATTTGTTTTCGACAAAATTTGGCACAGTTAACAAAAAAAGTATGCTGAACATAATTATGACATCATAATTTTTGATATTTGCCACCTAAATGTCATTTTAGGCTAAAATTGGTCCAAAAATTAAAACTACTTTATTTTCGACAAAATTTGGCACAGATAACAAAAAAAGTATGCTGAACATGATGGTGACATTAAAATTTTAATTTTTTGCCACCTAAATGTCATTGTAGGCCAAAATTGGTCCAAAAATTAAAACTACTTTATTTTCGACAAAAATTGGCACAGTTAACAAAAAAAGTATGCTGAACATGATTGTGACATCAAAATTTTGATTTTTTGTCACCTAAATGTCATTTTAGGCCAAAAATTGTCCAAAAATTAAAACTACTTTATTTTCGACCAAATTTGGCACAGTTAACAAAAAAAGTATGCTGAACATGATGGTGAAATCAAAGCCATGAATGATAGGCTGTATTTTTTGTTAGCAGAAATTGTAGAATTGGGTCGCATTGTCGATGTTTCATAGTTGTCCATTTTTAATAGCGAGATAGTTTATGCAGCGCCTGCATCTTGTTTTTGTTGATTTAGACTTTGATTAGAGAGAAATCTAGTTAAAACAGAAACAATATGTTTCCATCAATTTTTTTTAATGGTCGTAAAATCTAGTTCGAAATATTTGTGTAATATGAAAGTGCAGAGATAAGTGGAGGTGGAGTAATAATAGGTAGCAGTAGGTAGCTAGCTTACATAATATATTTAAAAAGCTGTTTTAAGTCTTGAAATTTTATGTCATTGAAATCTCTACGTTATTGATAAACTGTATGTTTACGTCAACGTGCTAATTCACAAGTTTTAAACATTACAACCTGGCTGGTTGATAACCTCACTCATCACAAAGTTTTCGAAAGAAACCTGTAATAAAAGTAACATTTCCTGAAATTTTTAAAATTATACTAGCCTCATCCAGTTACTTCCATTTATTATTACAGCTATTATGTTTTGGAATCCTTTTACTACCATTTCAGCAATGTTTTTTTTTTCATGCACTACTTTTGACTCTCCATGCTCCATCATCAAACAAACTCTGTCCAACTCGCCGTTTATACTCAAAACGCACATCCATTCAAAACCCGTATATCTTTCGCAGAATATCATAGGCGTAGAAGAGCCCTGGGGGGACCAGGTTGATCCATAACCACAGAAGCCTGTTTTAATCAAAATCTTTCGGGCGTGATTTAATTATCTTATTGAAATAAATTTTTGGTTTAAAAAAATTGCAATAGGAAACTAATAGTTGTATACCATTGGTTAAAAAAAAGTTGACAAACCAAGTCGGTGAAAATTTTTATTTGGTAAAAAAAATTTATTTGGTAATTAAAATTTAAAAAAAAATGTTTTTTATTTAATTACGTGTACGTGAGAGTTTGGTTAATCTTTTTAAGAGATTTTCTAACACGCCAATACAATGTCGGCACGGCATATCGGCGATCGATTCTCAGCCGGCAACGACGACGACGGAGGTTAGTCAGTTCATACATCTCAAAAGTCTCTTTTCTAGCTAATAATTTTGTATCATTTTTATTTATTTATTCATAATTAGCTAGTTAAAAATTTTGTATAAACCAATTTTAAAAAGATTATAGCTACCTAGTACCCATCCATAACATAGGATCATGGGAAGCTAGCTAGCTAAAGCTATAGCTTTATCGTTATTTTTGCTATGCATTCTGTAAACACATAATTTTATTTATTTTACTCTTGTATGTACAGCTTCAACAATCTGTGTTTTTTTTACTACAGCCATAGTTAACTATGTTATGGGTGCATAGTAAAAAACAGACAAAATTTTTTAAAGAACTTTAAATGTTTGAATTATATTTTACCAACAATTAATATTTGGAACACAGGCACATGGTAAAAGCTGGATGATCATAATAGCAAGGTGAACCGAAGTTGTCCGAAAGTTATTTTTTCATAAAGGTTTTCTCTACGTTTTTGATAAGGTCCCCCTTAGTTGCTTAGCTGGTTGTTTTTTTACCAACACATTACTGGCACCATGAATCCTACCCTGCTGCTTGGATCATGTTTGTCATTTGTAAACACAACATACACTATATGTTGTTTTTGAGAAGAATTTTGCCGCAGTCCAACTGGGAAGGTTGCTGACTCAGGGAAAAGTTTTCAGGTGATGAATGTGAGGTCTAAATGTTGGGTGTCCGAAGCATTTTTTTTTAATATTTGGCCTAATTTCCTAGAAACTGGGTTAATTATAAAAAAGCTGGATGTGTGACAGGCTTATACTGTACCAAGTGACTCACCTAGTTAAGCAAGCGACATGGTGTACATGTATTAAGTACTTAATTGAGCATCACGCGTCAATAAAGCAAATTCTTCATTTTATACAGTAATTTTAACCGAACTTATTAGAAGCTGAAAACCCCACCTTTAGTAGGCAAACAGGATAAGAGACAGAAGAGAAATCTACGAACAAGTCTGATGACGTCCAATTAAAATATATATAGTATTCCTTTTACTTTGTTTACAACAAAATATACAAATTACATTTCTAATTAAAAAAACAAACAAACAAGTTTTTGTATTTTTATATTATTTTATTATTTACATTTTTTTGTATAATCGTCAAGATTATATTGTCACGTTTAACTATCGTCGAAAATAAATATTGTCAAAAATAAATAAAAAATTTAGCTAGGTTAATCCTATTGTGAAAATTACTTATAAAACATATTAAAAATAGTGTCAAATCTCATGTCAGATAAATATTGTAAAACGTCATATTGTTACATCACGCTTTGACTTCGCGTGACTCACTAAAAAAATGCACGCTAATTTGGTTGTAGATTTATTACTGTCTATTCCTCTCAGAATGACAAAAGTCTCGCTTTTGATTCTGTAAACGCAGTCGTTGCAGCTGTTTTTTTAAGTTTCAGCGATCGTCAAAATTAGAAATATAATAAACAAGAAGACGGGAATTTACCCGTCAATACTCGCATCTACTCGCTCGAAGTTAGATAGCGAACATTATATCTTGGATTTCCCAGGGTAAATTGAAAAACCCTTAATAACACGATGAAAGGCATACAGAGAAGTTCTCCTTTGCACAAAATTTAACTTGTTGCTTAGCAACCAAGCAAAGAGCACTACGAAGTTGACATTTCGCAAAGCAACGACCATAGGTTTCCTGATTTGCGTGAATGCTTCGTATAAAACGACGCTTGAGAGAATAGCCACATGATTTTATGCACATGTTTTTCGCTCTTCTGCAAATGATGAATTGTTCGAATGTGAAACGTGAGGACATACATTGAGCAAAATCTTTCTCGCATTTGCACCCGTTCAATGACGCTTCGAAACCAGCGACCATAAAAGTCAGCAATAGTGTAAACAGGATACTTGGTTTGTCCATACTTAGTCTGCAATAGATAAATAAAAGCAATATTTACTCAACCAGAAAAAAATTAAATACAAAATAATGAAAGTAATAGGGACCAAGAATTATTCTCATTTTGAAAGAAATTTTTATTCTATTGAGTCGTTTGCTAAGGAAAAATTTCTTTTTAATGACTATACCCCCAGCCTCAATTATGACCTTACATCTCTTATATATTGATTTCCTTTCTTCTCCAAGAAAGTAGCTAGTAATACCACAAGCTTTTAAAAACGCAAAGCGAACATCACAGTCTAAACGTTTCTCTCAATTCTTGCATAATTTAGTTATTATAGTATTTGATTAGATCCATATGTGCCGCTGTAGTGGACCCAGGTGAGAGAAAGTTGCGCCTCAGCTAGCAAGCCGTATCGAGAAAGATTTCACGTAGAGAGCAGTTTTTAAGCATTAATAAAAATCTTATATTTATATCTTTGTTATAGTATCTTATACATGTATAACTTAATGTTAAAGTTTAATGACGAATAATTCAACACAAGTTATATATACATGCTCCCGAATTTATTAGTATTTATAATCCTCACTACAAATTTGATAAAGTATTTATGCAACTTTTAACATCATACGGTGAATAAATAACCTGTTATGATGATTAAAATAATTATGTTTGAAGTCATACATTAGGAAGCATTACACCGCGACAATAATGCCACCAAAACTGGAACTATTGAAGCTAAAACGCGTTGAAAATTTACAGAAACATAAAAATCGATTACTCTTTTGTGTACAAATACGTTTAATAGTCAACGAAAAGGGACCAAGGCTCTTGTGGTTTCGTTAAAAACGAAAATGAAGGTGTTTATAGCAAAGGTTCACGAGTCGAGTGGGGTGCGGCGCTGGTAGAATCGGAACAACACCATTTATATTTAATTTGTGAGAAACTATTTTTAACTTAGGACAAAAAAATATATTTCAGGATTTCCATGAATTGTATCTAAAAGTTCGGACAGCTGACTTACATCTTAGAAATGACATGTTTTTTCCAGTTTAAAACTTCTTGCTTGTATACTTTTTATTTCTGTTACCACGTTATTTTTTGCCTTTCAAAGCAAAATTTCACATCATGTTACACAAAACCAATTTAAAATGGACTAAAATGGACTATGGACTAAAAGCCCAAAAAGTTTCAAACTAAATGTCTGTCTTACCTGATATATCCAACGAAACAGTATATGTTTAACGACTGCTTTCAAATGAAAGATTCACTGCTTTCACTTATATGATATTTGAGATATATTTTTGCTGACTATACAGAGAATGTATTGTCATCAAAAGTAATGCATTATTTACTTACAAATAAAAAAATATTTTCTATTTGTTCTTTAATATAACAAATAGATTAAAATACAATTTTTATATACTTATAAAATCATTATTTAGTTACATATTGATTTACACAAAGTGTGAGTTCTATTTTTATTGGTCCATTTGGCTAAATATTCTTCTGTCATGTTAAAATGGGCGGGCTTTGTTTGCATACGCTAGATTACGTATTATACATAAGTTTAAATCTAAATTTGTAACAATGACATGTTGTGAATGAAAAAAGAGAATTATGAAACAGTGCTCAGCAATGTTTATTTTGGGTGATGCTTCAGGTGTATTGAATCTCTTCGAAAACAATAACAAACGTACAAGGTTTAAGTTGGCTGCGTAAACTATGGAACGTATCTAACGATAATTTATAAAGATGAATATACGTTACAATTTTTACATTCCTATAAAGTGTTCATTTATTTCTTTTTACGGAATTAATACTGCCTTTAACAAGCTGTCTAGCTAACTACTAGACAGCTAGCTAAGCTTGGTTTAAGACATAAAGTACGCGACCAAAGTCTAAGTTCAACGTGTTGTTTGTTTTTTAGCTGAACCTTTCATATATTTCTGGTAGCTAAGTAAACAGAAACAAACAATAGTAATTCACATAAACATTTGCAGCATTCTTAATATTTATAATTTCTTTAAACTTTTTAGTTGCATTATGCGGATTTTTTCGTCTTCGAATTCGAAAGTCAAAAGGTAAAAAGAAATTAATTTAGTTTGCTTGCCAACTATGCTTGATTAAATTATAGTCTTAGCCGAATATTTCATGAAGTGCATGACATATAAATCCAATGTTGTCATGTTTGTTGACTTTTATTATTGATTTTTATTTGTTTTTTCCCTTTAAAAGCTATTCTGAATTAATTTATTTATCTTCTCGTAGTGCTTGGATTAAGTCTTTGACGTAGATTACATTACCATGTAAAGATTTATAATTAATCACGATTTTTTCATCAATTTATCAATTCACGACCCATGCAAGCCAACAGTTGATATTTTATTGTTCTTCATCTCAATAAACTTCTTATGGCTAGATATAACGAATTGAGGGATCAGTTTATTGTTGAGAACAAAAGTTCCAAAACTTTGTTCTGTGAAAAACGAATCAAGAGCGATGATCCCAAAAATGTTTAGACAAAGTTGGTAAGAAGCGTCACCTCGCGGTTTTTTACTGCTGGTAGGCCACACAAAGGTCCCGAAATTTGAAAAAAATAGTCATGTTAACGTCAGCAGCAATTAGCACATTTTGGGAGTTTGGATCTAACTAAGAGCTTTACATCTTAAGTCTGTTGTGAATTTTAAAGTCTGCTGTAGACACCTTGTATATCTTGCAGTGTATTGGTAGGAGCGCCGATTTAATGTCTGTTACAATTTTTTTTAAATGCGTAAGAAGTACACCTGAAATAGTCAAAGTTATATAAATCCTATACTATTACTTTAATTTTTTAAACTGTTTAAGTCTGAGAAGTGGGCTGTGGTAGATGTTGAAAGACACAATAATGTAATTTTAATAAATGGTTAAATGATACCTGAATCACAATGTTGTTCTAAAAATCTGCGAACCAGTGGATTTTTCTGCGGGCTAACGACTAGTGATATACAGTGTCGTTAATCATGTTGCCATACCTATGATCTTCTCATTTTTGTACAAAATGTTTCTACCAGCACGGACAAAATATATTGAAACAAGAAAGCTGTACAGCTATGAAGCTGTGGAACCAATGTTAAAACGGAGCTGGTTTTTTTGTTACTCTAGGATACACAAAGCCTATTTCTAATCATCGACGTATCGCAAGCCAATAAAAAACTTAAGCCCGCTTGCCTAGCATTTGCAACAGGTGATGCTAGACTAATTACTAAATATCGTTTTTTTAAACCTTTTCACAAACGCAAGACTGAAATATAATGAAATAAAGTTACATCATTTTTTGAGTAAATAAGGTTTCTAATAAAAGTTGTACCAGTAAAAGCATGTTTTAATAAAACAAAATCCCTGCATAGGAGCTAGTTTATGTCAATAAAGTATATGCAGCATCAAGAAAACACTTTAAGGCATGGAAGATAAGAAATTCATTAAAGCAACAAAAGGTTAGCATTGCAATTTAGGTTGACCATATAGTCCAGTTAAACCATTTCGCACAACCGGTGTGGAGTGCTTCCAGTAAAACTCTTACGGAGGTCTGCTATAGCAAAAACTGTCAGACGACATATTTTATTTCACTTAATCTGTTTCCCTATAAAGGTATAATGTTAAACAATGACCGGTCAAGCAGTCAATACAATAAACCACATTGACCATCAGGATACAGGTATATGTGTTACTTGAAATGCTGTTTCAAAAAAAAAACACCCATGTAACTTCAGATCAAATAAAATAATAAACAGGCTACAGTCTGTCGTATACCATGCCAATTAATTACCTCTCACAGACAAGATTGAATATATATACTGTACACGCTGTTTTTTTTTATAAGAAACCAGTTTTGACTACTGAGCCTCAAGTTTCTTATTTTTTTCTGATTTTGAGGCTAAAAGTTTCTTAACTGTTTCTTAATTTTGACGACATGGAAGTAGATGAGCTTACCAACGATGGAAACATTTTTGACCTATTTCTTTAAAGTTCAAATGATTTTGTTTGTACATAAGTGATATATACTAGTGCTGTGTTAGTAGTATGAGTATTGCTTTCTGATAATTCATTTCGCTTTTGGAAATGAAGGGTTGTTTCTTTCTTAATATATAGTTCTAGTTTTGTCTACTATTTGATCAATTAAAAAAAGTGCTAAGAGCTCACTAATATTTTCTGTAATAGTTTATGGTCTGGAGGAGCTTGAGGTACTTAATATTTTCAAATTTTGAGCCTCGGGTTTCTTATAAGCGTGTTTCTTATAAAAAAAAAGTGTGTATCACAAAAAACAGGCTCATTTGAGCTTACATTGAAAATACTTTATTCATAGACAGTTAGCCATTACAGGAAATTATACGGTACACAGTAAAATTAGCTGCTTATGTGGCTAATTATACGGTAGAGATCTTATTTCTTCAATTTCTACACTTTTCTTCGATATCGATCTTACAATAGTCATCTACCTAGTTTCATAGCATGTTATGCTCCAATAAAAAACAAAATAAGAACAAGAAACGACTGTGCATGAAAGATATTCATTTTCAAACTAATACCGGCTAATTAACCATATAAATACGGACTTTCCTGGTACTGTATGGCCTCAGTTCCATATTTATAGTGTATATTATATAACTAGCTGATTCAATTTATGAATGCTCTTGAAACAACAATGCTGAGTTTATGGAAAAACATTGAAAAAACGTAGTCAGGCATGAAAAATATGAGGAAGGCATACCTACAATATCGACATATTGAAGAAAATTGTGGAAATTTAGGCAAAAAAGATCTCCACCGTATTATAGCCGTATAAGCATCGACTAACTATCCTGTTACAGGCTAATTATCAGTTCTCACCGACTGTTAATTTTCTTCTTCTATATAGTCTGCATTTTATTATCTGTCGATTTTTCAGATTTTATACACGAGCGTGGAAATCCTGTCAAAACGTAAACATTGAAACTCCATTTAAACTTTATACCACTGGGATAAAATATTTTATTCTGTTGCTGTGAAGCTAACACTATAAACTATGATGTATGGAAAGATACTTTGTTAAGCAGAGTATTGCAGCTAAAATTTGCATGGTTATTATTACAAGATTTATAGCTATATGCCTCCTTACTTTTGTGGCTAGCTTCAGGTTGGTAAAAGATAACACAAGAAGTAATAACGATTGATAGCACAAAATGCACTTATACCAAACTAAATGAAAGACTTTGGAGAAAAGCACAAAATAGCTAGCTAGCTGTCCGTCTATTGCTATCTACTGACACTGACCACGTTAGCTGGCCTGCTATATATATACGCCAGTTATAGCCAAGATAATAAAAATGATTTTACTAAGATTTACATGGATGTGATGGTATCTTTATTAGCATATAGAAGCATAGAAAACATACAAAGTATTTACAAGACAAAAAGAGATCTTTTCCAAACCCGAGCTATGCAACTTTTAAAATCGCAGATTAAACGTCAATTTTACTAACCGCGTCCGAGATACACATATCTTCACTTAAATCTCAGAAGATCAGGATTTTGTTCGAGCTTTCAGCCGAAACTAGAAGCTGTGTGTTCCACAGCTAACAAGATAGCTGTACAGTTATGAAGCTGTGGAATTAATGTTATAACTAAGCTGGGTTTTTTTGTTACTTTAGGATACACGAAGCCTATTTCTAATCATCGACGTATCGCAAGCCAATAAAAAACTCAAGCCTCGCTTGCCTAGCATTTGCAACAGGTGATGCTAGACTAATTACTAAAAATCGTTTTTTTTATTACTTTTCACAAACACAAGACTGAAATATAATAAAATAAAAAGTTATATTATTTTTTGAGAAAGTAAGGTTTCTAATAAAAGTTGTAGCAGTAAAAGCATGTTTTAATAAAACAAAATCCCTGCATAAGAGCTAGTTTGGCATTGCAATTTAGTTTGGCCACTTAGTCCAGTTAAACCATTTCGCACAACCAGTGTGGAGTTCGTCTAGTAAAACTCTTACAGAGGTCTGTTATAACAAAAACTGTCAGACGACATATATATTTCATTTTACTTATTTTGTTATAAAGGTTGCAAAACTAATGTTAAACAATGACTGGTTAAGCGGTCAATACAATAAACCAAATTGACCATCAGGATACAGGTATGTGTGAGAAGCCCTTTTAGAAATGCTATTAAAAAAACCATGAAGCACACAAGATTGAATATATATTACTTTGTAAATACTTATTCATGGCATAACTAATAATTAATAAAAAATGAGCTTTTGGTGCTTGTTTTACAGAGGAAAAATTAAACAGGCTGGCAAAATTGTAGAACCCCTCCAGTTTAGTCATTGAGCAGAAACCTCAATAATAATAGTAATATGTGTATTTTATTCAAACTGCCATTTTGTGCCGAGGACGCCTGAAAAAGGGATGACTAGTTTCATTGTGATGTGGTGTTGTATATATTCCCAAGCTCTTTTACGCAAATCGATATCGATATTATATAAAGAAAATTGTGGAAATTTAAGCAAAAAAGATCTCCACCGTATAAGCGTCGACTAACTATCCTGTTACAGGTTAATTATCACTTCTCCCCTACTGTTAACTTTTTTTTACTATATAGTCTGCATTTTATTATCTCTCCAATTTTCAGATTTATACACAAGCGTGGAAAGCCCGTCAAAACGTAAACATTGAAATTTGTTTATACCACTAGGGTAAAATATTTTATGCTGTGAAGCTAGCACAATAAATTATGATGTATGGAAAGATAATTTGTTAAGCAGAGTATCATAGCTAAAATTTTTATTATAAGATTTATATATGCCTCCTTACTACTTTGTGGCTTGGTAAAAGATAACACAAGAAGTAATAATGATGGCTAGCACAAAATGCACATATACCAAGCTAAATAGAAAACTTAGGGGAAAAGCACAAAATAACTAGCTGTCTAGCTATTGCTATATACTGACACTGACTACGTTAGCTGCTCTGCTAAATACGTCAGTTATAGCCAAAATAATAAAAATGATTTTACTAAGATTTACATAGATGAGATGGTATTTTTATGAGCATATAGAATTATAGAAAAACATACAAAGTATTTAACTACAAGACAAAAGAGATCTTTTCCAAACCTGAGCTCTGCAACTTTTAAAATGGCTGATTAAACGTCAACTTTACTAACCGCGTCCGAGATACGCATATCTTCATTTAAATCCCAGGAGGTCAGGATTTTGTGCGAGCTTTTTCAGCCGAAACTAGAAGCTGTGTGTTCCACAGCTAATAAGACAGCTAGTTTCACATTTTGCCGCCACAAGTGATTACATTGGTTGTTATTAGAGTCGCGCATTTTGAACTTGTCAATGTTGTTCACGGCGGACTTAGGAACGGATCTTAGGTTATTCAGTTATATCTTCATTCTTGAAATATGCTAATTGTTGCTGACTTAAACACAACCATTTTCCCATTTTCGCTACAATGGGTCCCCCGACGTGGATTATTTCGTGGTGCAAACGCGCTAGAGAATGCCACAAACAAATTTTAAACGCTATCTACGTGTGCGCAAAAATAGCGACTTTGTAGCCTACCGGCTGCAGAGTATTGATCATTCCACCCTTTGTGGAAGTCGCAAAATTAAGGCTTACCTTATTAACATGTGGCTTAATTAACAAGGTTTTTAATTTAGTGCGTTACTGAAATGGGTGTTATTTTCGTACTGGTGTTAATTGAAACTAAAACAAGAAGACATGCGTCCTTAACATCTGCGCTGCGAGAGAAATCAAATGGTCATACGTACGCAAACCGTTTTGCATTTAGGATGCACATTAATTGATGAACGTACGTAAATGGATCAAATCAGTCTTCTTGGCTAAGCCAAAAGTAAATTTTGAAAATGACGGCTGGATATAAGAAGGGTAAAGAAACGCGGCCATACTCTCCCAACGGTCTTGTTAGGTTATTTCATTGGGACGGAACCTGAACTGCCACCAGTACACGTTTTTTTATAAGAAACCAGTCTATAAGAAACCTTAGGCTCAGAAAGTCAAAATTTTAAAAAACTTTTAAGAAACTTGAGCAGGCTGAGAAAATCTCCAACATTAAGAAGACTTATTCATATAACAGAAAAAGGGAGAGAAACAGAATAAAAAGAGTTTTTTATAAAGTGGATGTTTAAACATGCATCTATTTATAACAAACTAATGTAATGTCAGAAATAAGAAACGAATGAATGAACATCCGTATGATACTGTGCAAACATATATGTCGTTCATAAATCATAGCCCATACCTTAAATTATAAATAAAATATTTTTTTAAGAAACATTTCAGGCTCAAATAAGGAAAATTAAGAAACATTCCAGGCTTAAGTTATCGAAATTTTAAGAAACTCCAGGTTCAACCAAATGCTTAGGTTTCTTATAAAAAACACGTGTATAGGTAAAAAGGAAGAAGCTCTAGAAACGAGGTTGGAAATGCAGCCAGAAGTATTATTTTGATCATCATGAAAAAAAACGACTTTCGAATATCACAACACACCCTAGGCTACACACAGACTGTGCACTTCGTCTTGGTCGTTCAACTTTGATGAAAAGAGGGGACTGGGAACTATAACATTGTTAGCATTTCCTGGAAGGCAAGTCGTTAATGCGCATGCGTACTATTTTCAGAAATCTAAAACACAGTGTATGAAAATCGATCAAAGATGTGAAGCGCGTCTGGTCTACAGGTAGGCTAAAAACAAATACACTATTCCATAGCGCCCCTGTTACCCTATATCTTTGTGAACCGCAGAAAGGGACCGCGAACGATGTTATACAATCGATATTATTTTCGCTCAAAAGGGATGCTGCGCTATTGGATATATCAACAGACACAAAGACAAGTCACAAGACTCAGTAAAACTAACTTCAGGGGTTAAGCCACTGGTAACTGTGCGGTCTGCTTTTGAGTGCCCAGTGGAGCGCCTAATAAGAACCGCAAAGTGTCACACATTCAGGTGGAGCCTTTTAGTACAGGTATGCAGTATGTCGTAAATCTAGTAAGGCGGCCACAACATTTAAGTGTTTCGGTTGATATGTACTTTTTTTAAAATATATAACTTTAGCTGAAATAAAAACACAGTTTACAACTCGTTGCTACCCCCGTCATAGCAGAAACAGTCGGCCAACCTTTTTTCATTTTTCGGAGAATGTTCCCGGTGAAAGTTCAAATATGAATTTTACTTCAGGCTGAGAGCTTAGTTAAAGTTAGCAATGTTGCACATCCATATAGATGTAACGCAACGTCAGTTAAACAGAAACAGCCCGTCGTTAACACTGGACTGACCTTAGTACAGGTAAACCATGTTACACATGCATTTATGCTCAATACCCTTTTAGCACAGTTTACAACCCGTTGTTACGATGGCAAAAAAAATTAGTAAATATTATCTTATTGTAGTAGAGGTAAATTGTGTCACGCATGCCTATAGGCGTAATAGCCTTTTCACAGCTTCACCTTAAATAAAAACACACACAAAACAGCCCATTGTTAACACCAGGTTAAACGTTTACATTTAGCATCATAAAAATTGTTGTAGGTAGCTAAAAACTGTATTTGGCTACTTTCACTTTTTAACCAGAGGTAGCTCAAGAGCTAACTGAATAAAAACTTTAAAAGAATAGGAATGGCTAGGTATAGCTAGCTAGCCATCTTTAGCAAAATGCTGCCTCGAAATCTACGTTCCTAGCTAAAATCTTAAAATTGGTTTGTTTAAGATTTATACATAGCTAGATAACGTGATAATATATTTAGCTAGCATACTGATGAGCAGCTATCATGAGAATGTGTTTACTTTGCATTCTTTTGCAAGGATTTAAAAAATATGAAGGGGTGAACCGTTAAGGTCTAGATAAGTGCTTCAAAGAAAATGGGAAAAGATTGGGAAAAGATTAAGTTTGTAAAAGCAATGTAAAACCAATCCGTCCTCGTGGCCTTGTGTTGTGGTTGCGAATGTGGTACCCCGGCCTAAAATTAAACGCCAGGTTGCGTAAACACGTGAAACAAATAAGGTTTCTGATTGGTTAATTTAATCTAAGTCCGGCGCAAAACAGGCTTAATACTCCGCAACTCTGCTAAATTCAAAATGGTAGCTAAAAACTTAACTTTCATAGGATAGGACGACTATTTCAAACATATGCGTGCAAACACGCAGATGAATAATTAAGTTAGATGGTAATTAAATCTACACTAACTGCTACTTTGTTCTTAATTTTGCTTTTGTTTGCTGGACCGTCTGAGGTAGCGACCTTTTCAGTCTGACCTGGTTGGCTAATGCGCACGAGAGCGTAGATTAAGAATATTGTTATGATTTGATTTTGTCAATTTCACCATACTTTCGCTCAACCTCGTCCCCAGGGCATCGTGTATCTTTTCTAAAATAAAAAAGAGACAAAGAGCACTAGGAAAGAGGTTAAATTTCGCTTTACATTACGAAACAAACCGCGTTATTTAATTGGCGTAGGAGTTTCCACTTGATTTTACCGCGTAAATTTTTATTGATCGCTATTTTGTAAGACGTTAATTTCTTTTACTCGGGTAACACAATTAAGTAGCATACAATAATATTATATCGGCAGAGTAATGTTTAAACCGTGTTGCTTTGCCAGTACGAAATTCATCGTCGTCTATTTTCTTAAATCAAAATGTATACACAAAGTACACGCGCCAAACGGTCACGTATAAAATAATAAAAAATATAAAAAAGAATCTTATTATTTACAGGCAGCGCAACTTCTATTTATATTGCGGTGATAATAAATAACCCATATGGTAGTAATTTGGACTTTCATCAAGTCTTTTTAAGCATTGTGTCGGTATATTAAAATAGTTTTCGTACAAAGTTGGTCAGAGAAGTTTAAATGCTTTAAAACTAACCACTAACTGCAGTGCTTCCAGGAATGTTACTAGCTCAGGAAAACTGTTATATGATATACAATATACTGATAAAATGAGAACACTAACCTTTTGCGAAAAAGGGCGCATAGTTTTGGTGCCATTATTATGGTTTATCTATTCTGTGTTTTTGTGTGTATGGCTTTAAAATATATGATCATTTAGAGCGAATCTTTACTGTGCCATTATTTGTTTGGTTTATTATCACGTTGTTGTCGCAGTTTGTAGGTTCATACTTTTACATTTTTTTATTTGTTTTTGTCCATTTTGCACTCTCCGACATTAGTTTATAAAACAAAATGAATTTGATTTAGAGTGATATCTTTTTGGAAAGATCAGAAAAGAAGAAAGTAATGAATACATTTAGAAGCAGACTTCATACACTTGACCCCCTATTTTTACCGGACGTTCCAAAAATCAGAAACTTTAAATAGTGGAGAAAAGCGATCACAGCTGTGGTTTTTGTCACTTTGCGCTTAAAGTTCTAACTGCAATTATTAGCTTTAGATTCTTTCTTAGAAGTAGTTCAATTTACATCGCCTAACAAATACGCGTTGAGTTTTGACTTGACTTATCCAAAAAGAAGCAAATTGGAAGAAATTAGTCGGAATACGCTAGAAGATGTTTAAAATAGGATGGTTTTTAAAATTATAGTTTGTGCAAAGTAATTAGTTGAAAATCTGGTCTTGTTCTCTCTTGTAGTAACATCATTTTTATTTTTTAGCGAGAAGCTGCTTATAGTTGGCCCATATTGCTTCGCTTTATTCAAAATGACAAAGAAAGAGGACTTGATCACTGTTAGTTTTTTTTAAAAGCACTTCTCTGTTTAAAATGTAAATAATTCGACGTTGGCATTTTCTGATGTTTATTTGATATTTAATTTGGAAATTCTAAAGTGGAAAGTGGAAACGGACTGGGGTTTTTATTGGATAGTAGATTAATGGCATAATAAATTTTATTTTGAATTAAAGAAACCCTAAAACCTGATTTTATAATTTTGCAATCTTTAATCTCGGTACTTGGAAGCATTCTGTATCCTCTTCCTCTTCGTTAAAATTTTACAGATAATGCTGGTATCATGCTCGACTTTCTCAATGCGTTTAATTTCCCATCTCCCTTAACCCTAACATCTTAGATATCACGGTCAACTACAAACATATTCAGTACCACAGCACTCCGACACTTGTTTGGTTTTTTGTTGCTGTTGTCGTATCGATGATATTAGTTGCCTTTCCAATCGGTTTGGATGAAGCTGATCCTGATGTCCTCAATGTCGAATAATTTTCAAATTTGTTTCTTTGATTTTTACAGATATATTGTTTAGTGTTTTACGAATCATAGTAATATGCAACGAAGATCCCGCTCCATGGGGTTGGTTTTTGTACTCAAGAATGCAATATTGGCACTCAGCACTGTCTATCTGATATTCCACGCCTGTTGTTGTAATTGCGACAGGGATGATCTCAACAGAATTCCTTTTTATGACGCACATGATACCTACATGTAGACAGAGTAATTACATGATGAAGAGGCAATTTTATATACGCGAAATTTTTGCAAACGCTTTTTTGTGTTGGATAGGAAACCTTGTTTATTAATGACTCGAGACTTTTTCATATGAAAATAGTTGCACGATAAAAAAAAATATTCATTTAACTGATAAACAAATTTAGTTTCTCATTATAATGTAATTTTAACTATTATAGGTGTAAAATAACAACGAACAGCAAGATTTATTAATTAATAACTTCAGCCTTTTATGTTTCTTTCTTTCGCTTAATTTTGGGGTTTTTTGTTCTTATTTTGAGATTGAGTAGTGTGGCACATTTAAATCTACGTGTCCCAACTTTAAGCGTTTACTCTTCACAAACTTGCCCAGGTCAAATATGGTTGCTCATATGTAGCAATATTCAACGGTCACTATATATATTTATCATGCACTTCAGGCGGGAGCGTCTAACGGAATATTTTTGGATATTCATGCAGTCGTTAGCCGAGAGTCGAATATCTCACCAGATATCGAATATCTGCTCGAGATATTCGACAGTTTCTCCGGCACTTATATTTCGTTTATATATATAGTTCCTTTATAAAATTACATGCAAGCCAATCAGATGAAGAGTTAAAACTAATTAAAACTAAAAAAGTTATCAAACAAAGGATGTATTATATCGCACACACTCCATCCTTTATTGTTCTCCATAGTAGTACACAAAAGATAAGCAATCAGATGGAGAGCTGAAAATAACTGAAGCGCGAATGTTTTAGAACAACAAGAAACAAGAACAACGAAAAAGACAATAACAAAGAAAATAAAATATGGAGAGGTTCGCCACTTTAGATAATGATGACTTAGAGAGAATTGTGTTAGAAAAAGATAGCGCCAATACGACTAAGGCTACAATAGTGGCTACATTTAAATGATAAAAAAATTCAAAATGAATTGTTTTTGTCAGCGAGAGTGAATAATTACGATATCCGAGTTTACCGCACTGAATATCTGTTTTATCATGCATACCATTTTGTTTAACACAATCAGCAATTTTTCAAACTATAACAGAATAACACTTCAACAATTTTCAACACAAGGGTTAAAACATTCGGCATATCGGAAAAGTGGGATGCGGGATGCAGGATGACCTATGGGGATGACCTATCGGGATGCGGGATGCGGGATGCCAGAAGCGGGATGCGGGATGCGGGATGCGGGATGCGGGATGCGGGATGCGGGATGCGGGATGCGGGATGCGGGATGCGGGATGCGGGATGCGGGATGCGGGATGCGGGATGCGGGATGCGGGATGCGGGATGCGGGATGCAAAAAATTCATCGAAATAAAATACTAACCATGCCGTTACCGAACATCGCGTAGACATTAAAATAAACTACGCCGGAATTTTCTAAAAAGAATACAACAGTTAGAAATGAATGACTTGATTTTTTTTTCGCTTGGTGAACTTAATGTGATACGAAACGATTTGTTTGACATTGACTTTTATGTATCCTTTGGCGAGGTTGAGATATCAAGCAACAAATGTAAATGCCTTCGATCTGAAAAAGTAGTGCTTTCGAGCTATACACTCTGAAAAGAGATTGAAATAGTTGATATTGCAGAAACCAGTGTATGTGTGAGTGTTTATTTCATTGAGTAAGCAAAACGAAAATTTTCGTGACTACGAATTGCCCTTTTTCTTTTTAATAAAAACCAGGAGTAGAAACCAGGTTTTCACAGCATATAGCATAGAAGAGTAGACACAACTCTGTCTCGTTTTCTCGTATCTAAACTCAACTATCCGCGCTACAAATTACGGTCTACCGACCGAAATGATCAGGAAAATTAATCGACTGAAAACATGCGCGAATCATGCGCGAATAGTTTGCCAGTGTAGTGTGTTTGAGACGTTGCATGATTGCAAGCTGTTATTCTTATCATTGTGAATATTATTTTGTATTGTGAAACTCGATTCTGGATTTTGAACGCATTTCGATTATTCTACTGGACACGATTTTGTAACTGGATTTTGGATTTTTGCTTGCTGGACAAGATTTTACACATTTTGAATTTTGAATTTATCTGGTTTTTGGTTATTATTTGTACTAATTGATACCAGCAAAAAGTAATCCCTTTTTAAAGGATATCCTTTCTACCCACTCTGCGCATTTAAAAATTTTCCTTTGTGTTTTTCATAGTTCACATTTTTTTGAACTTGTTAAAATTCTGTTATTTTTCTTTATACTTTGTTAAGTCTGTTAAAAATAAACAAAAATGTATTTATTCATTATCGAGTTTTTCGTGCGTTGAATCCATGGCGAGAAAAATAACATTGGCGCGGTCATTATTTTATTTCGATGATTTTTTTTAATCCCGCATCCTGCATCCCGCATCCCGCATCCCGTGTCCCGGTCAGCATCCCGCATACCGCATCCAACTTTTCCGATGACAAAACATTCGCGCTTCAGTTATTTTCAGCTCTCCATCTGATTGCCTTTTTTTTGTGAACTACTATGGAGAACAATAAAGGATGGAGTGCGATATAATACATCCTTTGTTAGATAACTTTTTTATTTTTAATTAGTTTAAACTCTCCATCTGATTGGCTTGCATGTAATTTTATAAAGGAACTATATATATAAACGAAATATAAGTGCCGGAGAAACTGTCGAATATCTCGAGCAGATATTCGATATCGGATATCTGCTGAGATATTCGACTCTCGGCTAACGACTGCACGAATATCCAAAAATATTCCGTCAGACGCTCCCGCCTGAGGTGCATGATCATAACGGATATCCGATTTTACCTTGCTGAATATCTGCCTAATGTTCAATGAATATGTTCAACGATTAAAATATATGTTCAACGATTAAAATATATGTTCAACGATTAAAATATATGTTCAACGATTAAATATATGTTCAACGATTAAAATATATGTTCAACGATTAAATATATGTTCAACGATAAATATATGTTCAACGATTAAAATATATGTTCAACAGCTAAAAATATGTTCAACGATAAATATATGTTCAACGATTAAATATATACTCAAAGATTAAATATATATTCAACGATTAAAATATATGTACAACGATTAAAATATATGTTCAACGAATTCCACATGCATAGTCAATACTTTCCAGTCCTTAAGATACACAACGTGGTCTGGATTTTATTCCAAACACAATGTTCCGCGGGAAACTAACTTTAAAGGAAACGAAAAAACTTACATACATGTTTGTTTGTTTTAAAAACATTCTTACATATGACGAAAACATTAACGGTAGCCGCCATTATCGAACAAAAGCCAACTTGGTTCGTGCAAATTTTGTTGATTTGTGACCACGGCGTACATATCTCAACGAGATTTGTAAGACGATGGATAAAGTTTTACTCACTTCTTCGTCTTCTCAGAGTAATTTAAATTTATCGAAATAATTTCCAAAATTTAATGAGAAAGTAGGTAAAGAAATAATAAAAACTTTGAGATTGTGTTTGTTTTGCCTTTACAAAATCATTTCTTGTACAGTTCATTACTCATTATCACTTGAACTTTTGTTATCGAAGCTACCAAATTAAATGTTTCATAATAAATTCGAATCACGTAATTCTTATTTTTTTCAAGTGATGTCTAAACTCATGTCTAAAGCAGTGAAACATTGTTTTGTTCTGTGATGTAGAACTATATGTAATAAGAGATTTTAAAACAAATCATGGTATTACAACTAAGCGGTCTTTGGTCATGGGACACCTTAAAAGCATTGGCATCTGAATACAGCAGCGCAGGACAACTAAATCGATAGTGAGAATCGATCCTGTCAACTCAAGAATTAGATTGGCTTCTTTAATCAAAAGAAGGATATATAAGGTACCTGGTCAAACAGATTATGGCATATTGATGGTCATCACAGCCTCACGAAATGGGGTTTTGTCATCCAGGGTGCCATTCATGGCTATTCAAGATTCATTACGTTTTTGAAATGTCCCACCAATAACAAAATAGAAATTGTTCTTAAATTGTTTGGCGAAGTTACATCATCTACATGTGTACCATCTCAAATACGCACCGACAAAGGCGGTGAAAATAATTTTGTCTGGGAGATGAAAGAGCTTCAGGGACCAAATAGAGCCAGTTTTTTGGCTGCTTCGTCTGTTCACAACCAACTCATTGAACGTTTTTTTTGACGTGATGTATGGAATACCGTATGTTGTAAATTCTACTATACATTACAGCAATATCAAGATATGCTCAACATTGATGACGATTTTTATAAATACGTACTACAGTTTGTATTTCTACCAAGAATTAACAAAGTGCTGGTAAGTGCAGTAGTACAACTGCTAAATTTGAAAGAAAGGCTTGGCCTATACATTATGATACAAAGGTCAAGAAAATTTTGTTTATTTGTAAAACATACAAGTTTTATTCTAGGTTTAAGTTTCGTTTGTTTGTTTTGTTTTTGCAAATGACGCCTATGACTAAAACGTCTTTAGCACTGCTTTGATCGAGTTTGAGTCTTTTCAAATGAGAGTTTTTCTTTCAAAGTTTTTATAGTTTTTTATATATTATATATAGTATTATGTTACTATTATTGATATACAGATCAAAAAAGGTTTGACAATTTTGAAAATACATAATACCGACCAACCTCGATTAGATTCGCCGTTTCAATACCAATACCAAAAATCGTTCTGGCATGGAAGATTCAAAATTTCATTTCCGCCTCCACTTCCTATAAAAAGTCGTGCTTCGCATTTACTGGGATTTCATTCTTTAGGAAAAAAGACAGTTGTGCATAAACACACTTTGCATCTCAAGATTAGCGCCGACAGCTCCGTGCCTTCCCCAGGTTTCCGTTCCAATGAAAAAAAAACTAATAAGCGCTGGGGACGAGAGCGTGTGCAAAATTCTGCAAAGGGCTGAACAAAAGACCTAATGTGTGTGATATGTTATTAAACGAATTTCGGTTAGAGCAAGAAGAAGATTATTTTTTTATGTCTTCTGCTAATACGCTCCAGAGCGCTTCTTCCAACATCCATTCACTGACAAAATCTCGTTAAATTCTTTTTATCCTTGTTTGAAGACATGATGTTTTTAAACGTCCTCTAGTAATGTTTATTTTTCATAAAGAAACTCACATTTTTCTGAACGCACATTTAATATAGGTTTTAAGCATTTTGATTGGTTAAAAACCTTTCGATTAATCGAAAAATTTAAACCGGTGTCACCGTAAAAACATACTCCCCTAAAAGTTTACTCCCCAGTAATAATTTACAAGGAAATAAGTACTCCCCAGTACTTATTTCCCGGGATATTGTTACTCCCGGGAGTATCTATTTACCAGAAAATTACTACTCCCTGCAGGAAATTTTTACTCCCCTATCTTAATAAATAAAAGATGACCATTATTATGGTGTTTATAAAAAGAATTTATTAAGAGAACTTACAGCGGACTACCGAAAGAGTTAAAAATCCGGTGGGGTGGGTCTGGCTTCTCTTTTTCAGTGGGACCATTAAAATCTATATACAAGCTTTTATAAGAAGCAAGAGTTGTTTAAAGAAATGTCAATACAAAAAGCTTTCGGAATCAAATGATTTTAATTGTTTCTTATAAATGGTTGGTATATATGCAGCTGAACTTGACTTTAGAATAATCATTTCAAGATCATTTGATAATCTATTTTCTCACGATAACTACAACCTTACAACGAAAAACTGTAATAAAATGAATAGGAAATAAATTTAACAAATACAAAAAAGTACAATCGGTTTTGAGTTTAGAAACAAAATGATTATAGCTAACAAATCACGAGAGAAAAATTTTTTCGGAGCTTGAAATCTTATAAAATCTGGAAAACATGAACTGCTTGAGCTCCAAAATTTATAAATAAAATAAATAATAGATTATTAGAGCTTTAAATAATAGAAAAACAAACTTTTGACCTTGAGCTTAAGAACTTATCGGATAAAGTAAATAATAGTATTTTGTTG
Organism: Hydractinia echinata; assembly: GCA_030067915.1. Classification (NCBI taxonomy): domain Eukaryota; kingdom Metazoa; phylum Cnidaria; class Hydrozoa; order Anthoathecata; family Hydractiniidae; genus Hydractinia; species Hydractinia echinata. The sequence goes on from JASGCC010000030.1 coordinate 1,831,403, forward strand.
TAGATAAAATAAACGTTTGAGTTTAAAAAATGTATCAAACAAAGTAAAAATAACTGGAGCTTGACACTCTAGAAAACATAGAAAAGGAACTGTTTAAGATTAGAAATCGATAAAACAAAGTATAAAAATTATGAATAAAGGAACCTCGCGCATTCAAATGTGCAATGGAATGTCTTCGTGAGAGTTAGTTTTACTGGGAAAGTTAGTTTTTACTGGGAAGAAAGTACTTCTCCATTTATAAAAGAGTGATTTCAAGGGAGTAATAATTTCCGTGTGGGAGTAATAATTCCCTGGGAAATTATTACTGGGGGAGTAATTTTTTTCGGGGAGTAATTATTTACGGTTACACCGGTCCGACTTTTTAAAAATCGAATTCGACAAGTCTGAACATGCCGCAAGCATGCGATTTTTACATGATACACGATCTAAATTTGTCGAATTCGACAAATCGAATTTAATTAATCGAATCGTGTATCACCGTCTTTAGTCCGTGGAAAAATAAATTCGCCCATCGTACATATACGTCGCATATGTGTCTCGTGACACAGCTTTCTTTCTGTGCACAGACAGAATATGTTATTAATAAAGAGACTCAATCTACGTTGATAAGAACACTTTTTCAGATTTTTGCACTACATATCGAACATCACGAAAATAATTTTTCAGAAATCCCACATCACATAGCTTCATTTATTTTGTCTAATAGATAAATCTTATTCAAATTACCAATTTCTTAGATACTGACGTATCTTAGAATGTCAATCAACTGAACAAACATGTCAACCAAAAAACATGTCAATTGACTTGCTGGCAAAATTAGCATATACACGCGCTCTTTCACATCCCAGTGAATTAGTTCCTATGTTGTCAGTATCTAAAATAATGTCTGATGACACCTTCTCTATTTTATAAGAAACCAAGCGTATGGCCAACTAGTAAAAGTTTATTAAAGGGAGGCGAACATAAAACTATTTTGTTTTCAATTGTTTATAAAAGCTTTAGATGACTTCGTATTTTAAGTGTGACAAAATACAAAACAATTACACAAAAAAATTTTTTGACCAAGCTGTTATTTAAGGTCTGAGCAACACTTAAAAGTTTCATGTCTATTGAACAACAACTTTAGAAATTGCATAGGAGGGGCGGCGAATCTGCCCTCCCTCCAACCATTGAGGAGCCACCAAATAGCTTAGCATAAATAGCCATTTTTTACTTGATCTTGCTAACTAGTTATTACATAAACCAAACAATAGCAAAGAACATTCCAGACCAGCGGATCTGGTTATGAAAATTAACTGTCCGCGGCTGTTCGCCCCTCCTTTAAATTCCGAGGTCATCTTACTAGAAGAAGTTTTTTAACAAGTTTCTTAATTTTTATTCAATCAAAAGTATGCTTTTGACACAACAAAACTTTGTCAGAATAACCTACTCGATATTTGTATAATTTCTTGTTATACCAGGTGATAATACCAAAATGTCACTAGAATGCTATTGATTAATAGAAGGCAATGTATGAAAAGAGCTTCGTACTTAAAATTTTTACACTTTCACAACTAAATAATTTTAGGATAGTCTGTTTATTATAAATTTGGTTTTCTATATAAAAAATGTGTACTTTTTTTTCATTATCAGAATTCCTATCGTATATTGCGTTGAACTTTGAACTTAACTACTGATAGCCTTGCGGTAGAGCGTCCGCTTCCAGTGCGGGAGGTCTTGGGTTCAAACCCCAGTCGAGTGATGCAATAGATTATAAAAGTGTGGATCAATCATTTCTGCTTAGCGTTCAGCATGAGACTAAGATTAATATCTTAGGCGGTGGTCTAGTTGACCAATTGCAGTGCTTGCACGACTTTCGTAGCTCAAATAGGAGCTTTAAATGCACTAGGACCTTTGCAGGACCCTCATTGATAGCAGTACCAATAGGAAATGAAAAGGCTGTCCTGGGTAAGTAACTTCAATAATAATTAACAAATTTTCTTAGGATAATACAAGAATAGTCATATCTAAGGACTAGGGCAAAAATACCTACAGAGAGAGGGAAATAAAATATGCCTGGTGGCTAAGAATAAGTCAAAACCGAAAAAGATTCCACTAAAATTCATCAACTCTGTACTTCTAATTGTATGACGGTGTGGAATCAAGTATGCCGGAGGGACCACTCAGCTATAATCAGTACTCGATATGTTTCTCGTTGGGAGATCTTATTATCGATCAGATTCAGAATGGCTAGTGTTTTCGCTTTATTACTGCTGATTGATAAAAAAATTTTTAAGGTTGAAAAGAGAAAGAAAGAAGGGACAAAAAGAGTGCCACAGCATCGGATTTCTTATAGTGTCACACATTTTGACTTTTGACATTTTGGGGGGAAAATAGAAACCAGGTTTAAGAATCACTCATCGGTTAGAAATGTTGGCTAATTTATGCAATGTAATTTTCGTTCAACAAATTGAGTACGCAAGGGTGCAATTAAAAAAAGTAAAAAAATATATAAATAATAAAATGTTTATCGAACAAAGGTTTGGAAAGACATTTAATCTTAAATATGCATACTGACCATAAAATGCAGATCCTGTAACACCAGTTGGGCGGTGGGGTGGCACTTTTTAGCCCCCTATCCACACCCTAGTTTGATAACCGTATCTTAGCGTCTGAGAGAAAAAAGCGGCGAATTTTAAACGAGATGTACTGAAGAAAAAGAGAAACTATTTTCAGGTCTTCTTCCCCCTTTTGAAGTTGAATTGCGAGAATCAGAAAGAAAGACAGGGCCATTCTCGACCCCAGAGCCCTGGTTTTAATCTCAAGGAGTTCTGGGAACGAGAATGAGACAGGGCTTGGCCATGGAAAATAAAACACTTAAAATAGCCAATCTCGTTTATAGGTATATTATAACTGTTGTTTTCCATAATTTATTTCTAGATCTAATAGTTTTAAAAGATACATAACTAGGTGATCTTACTAATTTTCTTCACAAGTCCCAAACCCCTAGCTATTAATACAAGGAAGAGCACTGTCGAAATACTTCTTGCCACCTAGCCAGTGTTATCTCAGCAGTTGATTGTATTCATAAAAGTTGTTTACATCCAATCTCGTCCCCAGGACTCATTAGGCATTTTTTATTTGGCAAATATAAAAAAGCCTAATAAATCCTGGTGACGAGGTTGGCTTTCATAGTCAGAACGCCCTCGTAATTTAATTACTACATTCTTTACGGTGAGGATGTCGCTAACTTAATTATTGATAGCATTTTGAATGCTTAAGAAGAGTAATTTCAATACATAATAGCTACTCAATGACAGGGTAAAAAAATATGTAAAAACACTGTAAAAACATACGTTTGTTTTCCAATAAGTTAGTTGGAACTATCGTAAATTTTATCTGTAATAAAAATATCGTGCTAAAAATTACGCGCGCAGAATCTTTTATGGCGTTTTTATCGCAGAAACGTCAATGTTGTTAACGCTAATAAAATAGTATATGAATAGTACTTGCACGACGATAATGTTGCTCGTGGTCACACATTATTTTTAAAAAATTGTTTTATTTTTTTATGCCTTTTATTAAGGGTCTGTACTCACAGCAGGAGAAATTTTGAGCATGCACTTTTGAGAAACATTTTGAGAATTACCTCCCTTAATTGAGTTTTAAGTTGTTTACCAAGATTTAAGATTATATTTCTGCTTCTCATAAACGTGCAGTTGTTACATTAAAAAATGTCTTCCTTGAACTCAGGCGCACGTAAAAACGTGTTTATATAATAAAAGCTTTTAGTTCAATTATTTTAAATAAACATGGATTATTTTAACAATGCCAACGAAAACAAGGAAGAAAAAGTTTATTAAAATATTTGTGTATTCGCTTATGTAGCTGTTTTGTAGCGCATGTGAAAACCAGGTGTTAACGTCACATGTTATAATTTCAAGCATTGGCAAAACGATGTAAAAAAAAGTAGTCTTAATCAAGCAGGAATCATTGATACACGAAGAATCAACAACAACATGAGAAACCTTATACTTCTTACAAAACTGTTGATTTTAATTTTAACCGATGTTTTTACCAACTCTAACGCAGCCAACGGTGAGTAAAATGCTGAAATGAAACCTTCTGTTGTATTTTTTGTTAGTTATAAACAGAACTGTGCGAAATACTTTAAAATAATGAAAAGCCTGCAAAAATTTCTCTCCCCTCCCTTCACATCAAAGTTGCGCCGGGTTGTTTAAAAGATGTACCTGCAGTTGGAATAATTTGCATTTCTAAGGGCATAAAATATTTAGTTCATATGTTACAGGCGTTAAAAGACATACTTGTGTTTGAATGTTTGGACAAACAAAGCTGACTTGTTATTGTTCTCAACTGTTGTGAGAAGATATAAGATTTTCAAAAATCTCCATAGGAATTTGTCAGAAATAGGGGCGTCATCTGTAACATCTATAGAACCAAATAAATAATGAATAATAATCCCTTTCAACCTCATGTCGAAAAGGCTTTAGCAGATAAAATTTAGCAGAGACTTATCAAGGCCTGAAGATGCAAAAATAAAAATAAATGTTCTAAAAATGAATGAATGCAGTGTCAGGGGTTTAGTATTAAAGGGAAAAAAACTGAAATTATAGTCTGCAGAGATGATTGTTAAAATCTATTTGATTCCACTTACTTTCTTAAACTTTCAATTTAAGAAAAAATTAAAAACTTGGAAAAACTGTTTTATAAGAAAGTAAAATCAGAAATTCAAAAGATCCAAAATCTATTACACTAATAACACAGATAAAGAAAAATACACATAACTAGTAATTTTCAAGATCTTTGGTCACCCGGTTCAAAAGTTATGGCCGACAGCAATACGCAAAACTGAGAAAATTCATTTTAAAAACTTGTTTACATTTTTGTTGTTGGGTTATATGATTTACAACAACTCATTCAAATCAAGCACGATTTGGTGTTTTACACATAAAATTAAATATCTTGTGACGTCATCAACATATTGCATGCTTCAATGTAATGTTGTTCTGAAAATTTTGCACTTTTATTTATTTGAATCATGGATGCTTTAACCCTATTTGGTATGGGGGGGGGCATAAAGTGCCAGCGGCATTTTCAAAGTCCCATAACTTTTTAATTACTGGATGAAATTCCTTGAAATTTTGGACTTTTTCCTAACTTTTATAGGTCTTTCGAACAATAAAAATTTTTTTTTACAAAAATTGTCCTGTCAATGTCACTTTGTCCTTTATTGGCAGGTGGGTCATATCAACTTTTGCTGTAGTGCTAAAAATAAATGTTTTATAAACTAACCAGTTGTTATGAATATGTGATTATGCATGTGATAGTGACATAAAGTCATCATACAATATTGACATACACACTGTGTAATTTGCAGACCGGGAATATTGGTAATTTACAGACCGGAATATTTGTATTCTCCTATTTTTTATATTCTATCGTCATATGATGACGTCATAGGTCATTTTGTCACTTGTCAATCCAATTTGACTTGATTGAGTAGTTACTGACATGAATGTGCATAGAGATACCAAGTTTTATTCCATGACAGCTACTAACACCAAGGTTCTCAAATATCGATTTTTCAAAAAAAAAATGAATTCTGATCGATTTCCATTTTCTCCCTAGAGAAATCCTTTGGTAACACCTGTAAATGTTCCTAATAATGTCTTACATTTTTATATCAGTTTTTTAAGGTGGTCCTATACCTGAAAATCACAAAAAAATCATTTTTTTAATTTTAATCGTTTTTATACATTTTGTATGCGTAGAAAACAGTGGCATAGTTCGTTTTTATGAAAAAACCCGGAAATTCTCTATTTCGTTATCAAAAATTAGTAGTAGTGTTCAAAAATCAAAAATTCTCCTTGGATACGGCCTTAGCAACGTCTTTTCCTCTTCTTATTTGGCTAAAACTTAGTTTTTACACCAAACCCGGGGTTTCATTTTAATCTATGGGCCTTGGGTTGTCAGCAGTTGTTTCGAGGTATAGCTAAAAATGGAATAAAAGCGTGTTTGAAGAGTGTGTTGTTGTGGAGAGATTTGGCTTGCCTTGTTCCTAGTATACTTATTAAAACAGTATCTCATTGGTGTATAAATAAAGTGGGAAGCTTTTTATCATGTTTATTATGTTGGAATGTATTGGTCACATTCATAAAAGGAGTTGATGACGCTTGCGAAAACTAAAGGCCAACAAACAAAGCTCTGCTATCACATGGAAAACCCTTAGCTAGCTAGCTAGCTAGGTGGAAAAGGAAGGACTCACAGAAAAAGTAATAAATTAGCTGCAAAATTATTTTGGTATAGCTGTTCGTCAGTGCACTGGGTACATCTGTGTAGTCAACTGAAGAAGGCAATTAGTGCAACATTGTTAACCATTGTTCTCGTGCATTTGATTGCGTACTTCAAACACTCGAATGTGTCCACGTACTCTGGTAATAGCCGGTATCACTATCCAAGCTGACCGAGATTGAATGGGCACAAGTACGTATAAGGAAACACCTGGCTTACCAGTAGCAATTCGTGAAGCCATTAAACCAGTGTTTTTTATCTTAGTGACAAACAAGCTACTGAGCAAATATTTGCACGGTCAGACTCAAAACAACAATGAGTCAATAAATGGTGTCATTTGGAAGCGTTGCGCTGAGGATGTTTATGTTTGACGTAGAGTACCATAGAAATGGGTGACAAAAGATAAAATGTAGCATTTGAATAGAGTTTTCATTGACATTAATATCTAGTCATCATAAATAAAGATTTTGACATAACAGCTTCATAGTTACTGTAAATCTGGCTTAAAGAAATGAATTGAAACCGGAAAAATATGTTTTCGAAACTTTAAGTCGCTTTTTCTAATATATGCTTTTTTCAAACGCTGCGGTCAATAACTTTTTTTCCACTTTCATCAATTTATCTGAAATTTTCAGGGAATGTTTATCCATATAAAAGACAGGTACTGATTGATTTTGGGTATTGTGATGATTTTTCATTTGTGAGTTATGGACCTAATTTTTTTTGAAATTTAGGCAATTTTTTTACCCGAAAACTCAAATGCGCATAAATAGGTATCCATTTGGACCTTTTGTCTTGAATTTAATCAGTACCTGTACTTTCATGACATGAATAAGTTAGTGAAAGTTGAAGAAGGTATCTTCACTATTTCTTGAATTATTGACCGCAGCGTATATAGTACTTTTTTGGCCCCGATGGACCGAAAAACCATGATCAGAATATAAAAAATTATTTTTAATTTTTTATTGTATTTATACATGTAATGGTACATTCAGTCCAAAAATTAAAAGCACACAATGCAGTAAATCGGATTTTAGCATTTCAGGTATAGGACCACCTTAATGAACTATACTGTAAATAATTTTAAAAAAGATAAAAAAACGAGAATTTCCAAAAAAGAACATATTTTCTCCAACCATTGTCTCATTATGACGTCATCACTTCCTGTTGATGACATGTCAAGCCAAATATTTTTCACTAATTAAGTCACAACATATTGATGCTTCTTTGTGCCAAATTTCGTCACTTAAAACCAAACAGAACAAAAGTTACAGCCCGCGGCACTTTACCCCCCCATACTTACAAGGGTCAAAAAAGCCCATACCAAATAGGGTGTTAAGTTTGTAGCTCATGCCGAAAAATAATCACGGAAATTTTTAATGGAATATGGTTCTAGTTACATCATATATAGACATATATTCACTGTTACATATTTCTAAACGAATCTTGTCGATAACTGGCACCCTGTATTCAGTACATTCTCAAACTTGTTAGAAGCTGAATGTTGTGTTGTGTTGAGATAAAACATGAAATTTCGTTTTTAGCGCTAGTTAGGAGAAAGTTAAATCTCATTAATTTTACGTGATAAAACGGGTCGAGTACTGCCCTCATGTGTTTATTGTTTTGGAAAACAATGGAGAATTCAATAGATTCGTGGGCGCTTTAAATTCGAGCTTTGTCTCCTTCTCTCTTTTTATCTCCCTAGCTGTCCAGTAAAAATACGAAAAAACGTTCAGCGCGTTCTTTTGTTATTGTCGGTCTCTTATTAATGCTAAAACGCCAAGTTCAAACATGTTTGATATTCAATTTAGCTTTCTTGGGCGCCTAAACGCTATTTTTATCATTTTTTTTTATATCCTTGTAATAGAATAACGGTGTCTGTTTTTTTGCTTTAAAATGATTTTTTTGGATATTATCACAGTAAAAAGGTAAAGAAGTATAACTGAGAAGCACGAAAAGCAACTTTTTGTTATAATTTCTGAAGAAGACCTTAAAAGGCCAAACCGAGAACCTGTTTAGTACTCAAGTGAAGTACATTTAAATAGTGCGATTTTAATGCGATTTGCTTAATCACTTGTACCTTCTAGACTTGTGAGTCCGCAAGTCGACATATGTGTTGGATAATTTGTTATGTCTTCCCTGTTTGTTATTTCATGACAAAATAACACTATTTGATAGGAAATTTATCTGGCTTTTACAAAATATATGCTTTTATTTCACAATTTAGGAAATATAGACAGTATATCCAATATGTTTAATAGACGTTTCTTGTATCCTCAATCCCCTAAACATATTACCTACTATTTCACCTATATAAGTTTTAATTTTTTTTTGTAGGGCCAACACTTGTTCAACCGTTTAACTATACCGTTTTTGACAATGTTAAAAACTTCACCAAAATTGGAACAATCAAATCAACTTCAAATGCAACTATTCAATATTTTATAGTCAGCGTTAATAGCACTTTGGAAGGTGAATTCTTCAGGAAACCAAATTGGAAATCTATTACCCTCAACGGATCGCTTATAGATTGCATGCAGCTGGTACGTTACGACATACCAAGAAGTCATTTCTGCATTGATCACAAAACTGGTGAGCTGTACACAACCCAGAGTTCTCAAGGACCAAACCAAGAGTCAAGACAACTTATAAGATTACTATTCGTGCACAAACGAATCAAGAAATGTTTACTGATCAAGTTTACAATGTTTTGGTGATGTCAGAATGCGACCAAATTACCGTCGCGCTCTTTCACATCCCAGTGAATTAGTTCCTATGTTGTCAGTATCTAAAATAATGTCTGATGACACCTTCTCTATTTTATAAGAAACCAAGCGTATGGCCAACTAGTAAAAGTTTATTAAAGGGAGGCGAACATAAAACTATTTTGTTTTTCAATTGTTTATAAAAGCTTTAGATGACTTCGTATTTTAAGTGTGACAAAATACAAAACAATTACACAAAAAAAATTTTTTGACCAAGCTGTTATTTAAGGTCTGAGCAACACTTAAAAGTTTCATGTCTATTGAACAACAACTTTAGAAATTGCATAGGAGGGGCGGCGAATCTGCCCTCCTCCAACCATTGAGGAGCCACCAAATAGCTTAGCATAAATAGCCATTTTTTACTTGATCTTGCTAACTAGTTATTACATAAACCAAACAATAGCAAAGAACATTCCAGACCAGCGGATCTGGTTATGAAAATTAACTGTCCGCGGCTGTTCGCCCCTCCTTAAATTCCGAGGTCATCTTACTAGAAGAAGTTTTTTAACAAGTTTCTTAATTTTTATTCAATCAAAAGTATGCTTTGACACAACAAAACTTTGTCAGAAAACCTACTCGATATTTGTATAATTTCTTGTTATACCAGGTGATAATACCAAAATGTCACTAGAATGCTATTGATTAATAGAAGGCAATGTATGAAAAGAGCTTCGTACTTAAAATTTTTACACTTTCACAACTAAATAATTTTAGGATAGTCTGTTTATTATAAATTGGTTTTCTATATAAAAAAATGTGTACTTTTTTTTCATTATCAGAATTCCTATCGTATATTGCGTTGAACTTTGAACTTAACTACTGATAGCCTTGCGGTAGAGCGTCCGCTTCCAGTGCGGGAGGTCTGGTTCAAACCCCAGTCGAGTGATGCAATAGATTATAAAAGTGTGGATCAATCATTTCTGCTTAGCGTTCAGCATGAGACTAAGATTAATATCTTAGGCGGTGGTCTAGTTGACCAATTGCAGTGCTTGCACGACTTTCGTAGCTCAAATAGGAGCTTTAAATGCACTAGGACCTTTTCAGGACCCTCATTGATAGCAGTACCAATAGGAAATGAAAAGGCTGTCCTGGGTAAGTAACTTCAATAATAATTAACAAATTTTCTTAGGATAATACAAGAATAGTCATATCTAAGGACTAGGGCAAAAATACCTACAGAGAGAGGGAATAAAATATGCCTGGTGGCTAAGAATAAAGTCAAAAACCGAAAAGATTCACCTAAAATTCATCAACTCTGTACTTCTAATTGTATGACGGTGTGGAATCAAGTATGCCGGAGGGACCACTCAGCTATAATCAGTACTCGATATGTTTCTCGTTGGAGATCTTATTATCGATCAGATTCAGAATGGCTAGTGTTTTCGCTTTATTACTGCTGATTGATAAAAAAATTTTTAAGGTTGAAAGAGAAAGAAAGAAGGACAAAAAGAGTGCCACAGCATCGGATTTCTTATAGTGTCACACATTTTGACTTTTGACATTTTGGGGGGAAAATAGAAACCAGGTTTAAGAATCACTCATCGGTTAGAAATGTTGGCTAATTTATGCAATGTAATTTTCGTTCAACAAATTGAGTACGCAAGGGTGCAATTAAAAAAAGTAAAAAAATATATAAATAATAAAATGTTTATCGAACAAAGGTTTGGAAAGACATTTAATCTTAAATATGCATACTGACCATAAAATGCAGATCCTGTAACACCAGTTGGGCGGTGGGGTGGCACTTTTTAGCCCCCTATCCACACCCTAGTTTGATAACCGTATCTTAGCGTCTGAGAGAAAAAAGCGGCGAATTTTAAACGAGATGTACTGAAGAAAAAGAGAAACTATTTTCAGGTCTTCTTCCCCCTTTTGAAGTTGAATTGCGAGAATCAGAAAGAAAGACAGGGCCATTCTCGACCCCAGAGCCCTGGTTTTAATCTCAAGGAGTTCTGGGAACGAGAATGAGACAGGGCTTGGCCATGGAAAATAAAACACTTAAAATAGCCAATCTCGTTTATAGGTATATTATAACTGTTGTTTTCCATAATTTATTTCTAGATCTAATAGTTTTAAAAGATACATAACTAGGTGATCTTACTAATTTTCTTCACAAGTCCCAAACCCTAGCTATTAATACAAGGAAGAGCACTGTCGAAATACTTCTTGCCACCTAGCAGTTTATCTCAGCAGTTGATTGTATTCATAAAAGTTGTTTACATCCAATCTCGTCCCCAGCTCATTAGGCATTTTTTATTTGGCAAATATAAAAAAGGCTAATAAATCCTGGTGACGAGGTTGGCTTTCATAGTCAGAACGCCCTCGTAATTTAATTACTACATTCTTTACGGTGAGGATGTCGCTAACTTAATTATTGATAGCATTTTGAATGCTTAAGAAGATAATTTCAATACATAATAGCTACTCAATGACAGGGTAAAAAAATATGTAAAAACACTGTAAAAACATACGTTTGTTTTCCAATAAGTTAGTTGGAACTATCGTAAATTTTATCTGTAATAAAAATATCGTGCTAAAAATTACGCGGCAGAATCTTTTATGGCGTTTTATCGCAGAAACGTCAATGTTGTTAACGCTAATAAAATAGTATATGAATAGTACTTGCACGACGATAATGTTGCTCGTGGTCACACATTATTTTTAAAAAATTGTTTTATTTTTTTATGCCTTTTATTAAGGGTCTGTACTCACAGCAGGAGAAATTTTGAGCATGCACTTTTGAGAAACATTTTGAGAATTACCTCCCTTAATTGAGTTTTAAGTTGTTTACCAAGATTTAAGATTATATTCTGCTTCTCATAAACGTGCAGTTGTTACATTAAAAAATGTCTTCCTTGAACTCAGGCGCACGTAAAAACGTGTTTATATAATAAAAGCTTTTAGTTCAATTTTTTAAATAAACATGGATTATTTTAACAATGCCAACGAAAACAAGGAAGAAAAGTTTATTAAAATATTTGTGTATTCGCTTATGTAGCTGTTTTGTAGCGCATGTGAAAACCAGGTGTTAACGTCACATGTTATAATTTCAAGCATTGGCAAAACGATGTAAAAAAAAGTAGTCTTAATCAAGCAGGAATCATTGATACACGAAGAATCAACAACAACATGAGAAACCTTATACTTCTTACAAAACGTTGATTTTTATTTTAACCGATGTTTTTACCAACTCTAACGCAGCCAACGGTGAGTAAAATGCTGAAATGAAACCTTCTGTTGTATTTTTTGTTAGTTATAAACAGAACTGTGCGAAATACTTTAAAATAATGAAAAGCTGCAAAAATTTCTCTCCCCTCCCTTCACACAAAGTTGCGCCGGGTTGTTTAAAAGATGTACCTGCAGTTGGAATAATTTGCATTTCTAAGGGCATAAAATATTTAGTTCATATGTTACAGGCGTTAAAAGACATACTTGTGTTTGAATGTTTGGACAAACAAAGCTGACTTGTTATTGTTCTCAACTGTTGTGAGAAGATATAAGATTTTCAAAAATCTCCATAGGAATTTGTCAGAAATAGGGGCGTTATCTGTAACATCTATAGAACCAAATAAATAATGAATAATAATCCCTTTCAACCTCATGTCGAAAAGGCTTTAGCAGATAAAATTTAGCAGAGACTTATCAAGGCCTGAAGATGCAAAAATAAAAATAAATGTTCTAAAAATGAATGAATGCAGTGTCAGGGGTTTAGTATTAAAGGAAAAAAACTGAATTATAGTCTGCAGAGATGATTGTTAAAATCTATTTGATTCCACTTACTTCTTAAACTTTCAATTTAAGAAAAAATTAAAAACTTGGAAAAACTTTTTATAAGAAAGTAAAATCAGAAATTCAAAAGATCCAAAATCTATTACACTAATAACACAGATAAAGAAAAATACACATAACTAGTAATTTTCAAGATCTTTGGTCACCCGGTTCAAAAGTTATGGCCGACAGCAATACGCAAAACTGAGAAAATTCATTTTAAAAACTTGTTTTACATTTTTGTTGTTGGGTTATATGATTTACAACAACTCATTCAAATCAAGCACGATTTGGTGTTTTACACATAAAAAAAATATCTTGTGACGTCATCAACATATTGCATGCTTCAATGTAATGTTGTTCTGAAAATTTTGCACTTTTATTTATTTGAATCATGGATGCTTTAACCCTATTTGGTATGGGGGGGGGGCATAAAGTGCCAGCGGCATTTTCAAAGTCCCATAACTTTTTAATTACTGGATGAAATTCCTTGAAATTTTGGACTTTTTTCTAACTTTTATAGGTCTTTCGAACAATAAAAATTTTTTTTTACAAAAAATTGTCCTGTCAATGTCACTTTGTCCTTTATTGCAGGTGGTCATATCAACTTTTGCTGTAGTGCTAAAAATAAATGTTTTATAAACTAACCAGTTGTATGAAATGTGATTATGCATGTTTAGTGACATAAAGTCATCATACAATATTGACATACACACTGTGTAATTTGCAGACCGGAATATTGGTAATTTACAGACCGGAATATTTGTATTCTCCTATTTTTTATATCTATCGTCATATGATGACGTCATAGGTCATTTTGTCACTTGTCAATCCAATTTGACTTGATTGAGTAGTTACTGACATGAATGTGCATAGAGATACCAAGTTTTATTCCATGACAGCTACTAACACCAAGGTTCTCAAATATCGATTTTTTCAAAAAAAAATGAATTCTGATCGATTTCCATTTTTCTCCCTAGAGAAATCCTTTGGTAAACCTGTAAATGTTCCTAATAATGTCTTACATTTTTTATCAGTTTTTTTAGTGGTACCTAGTACCTGAAATAAAAAAAAAATCATTTTTTTAATTTATCGTTTTTATTCTTTGTAGTGCGTTAGAAAACAGCTGGCAGTAGTTGTTTTTTATGAAAAAACCCGGGAAATTGCTCTATTTCGTTATCAAAATTAGTTAGTAGTGGTTCAAAAATCAAAAATTTCCTTGGATACGGGCCTCTAGCAACGTTTTTCCTCTTCTTATTTGGCTGAAACTTAGTTTTTTACACCAAACCCGGGGTTTCATTCTTAATCTATGGGCCTTGGAGTTGCAGCAGTTGTTTCGCGAAGCTTACCTAAAAATGGACGATAAAGCGTGTTTGAAGGATGTGTATGATTGTGGAGGATTGCGCTCCTATAGCCTTAGCATTCCCCGAGAAGATAGACTTATTTCTAAACAGTGAATCCATTTGGTGTATAAATAAAGTGGAAGCTTTTTATCATGTTTATGTTGGAATGTATTGGTCCATTCATTAAGGAGTCTGATGAGCGCTTGCGAAAACTAAAGGCAACAACAAAGCTCTGCTATCACATGGAAACCTTAGCTCTAGAGCTAGCTAGGTGGAAAAGGAAGACTCACAAGAAAAAGTAATAAATTAGCTGCGCAAATTATTTTTAGCTAGTTGATCAGCGTATATCGACAGTACTGATTACTGACTGATATCAACTGAAGAGGCAATTAGTGCAACATTGCTTATACCATTGTTCTCGGCATTTGTTGCGTACTTCAAAATCGAATGTGTCCACGTACCTGGTAATGAGCGGTATCACTATCAGCGACTCGTACGTAACTGTGTGTTAATGGCACAAGTACGTATAAGGGAACACCTGGCTTACAGTAGCATTTCGTGAAGCATTAAACGCTGGTAAGTGCAGTAGTACAACTGCTAAATTTGAAAGAAAGGCTTGGCCTATACATTATGATACAAAGGTCAAGAAAATTTTGTTTATTTGTAAAACATACAAGTTTTATTCTAGGTTTAAGTTTCGTTTGTTTGTTTTGTTTTTGCAAATGACGCCTATGACTAAAACGTCTTTAGCACTGCTTTGATCGAGTTTGAGTCTTTTCAAATGAGAGTTTTTCTTTCAAAGTTTTTATAGTTTTTTATATATTATATATAGTATTATGTTACTATTATTGATATACAGATCAAAAAAGGTTTGACAATTTTGAAAATACATAATACCGACCAACCTCGATTAGATTCGCCGTTTCAATACCAATACCAAAAATCGTTCTGGCATGGAAGATTCAAAATTTCATTTCCGCCTCCACTTCCTATAAAAAGTCGTGCTTCGCATTTACTGGGATTTCATTCTTTAGGAAAAAAGACAGTTGTGCATAAACACACTTTGCATCTCAAGATTAGCGCCGACAGCTCCGTGCCTTCCCCAGGTTTCCGTTCCAATGAAAAAAAAACTAATAAGCGCTGGGGACGAGAGCGTGTGCAAAATTCTGCAAAGGGCTGAACCTAATGTGTGTGATATGTTATTAAACGAATTTCGGTTAGAGCAAGAAGAAGATTATTTTTTTATGTCTTCTGCTAATACGCTCCAGAGCGCTTCTTCCAACATCCATTCACTGACAAAATCTCGTTAAATTCTTTTTATCCTTGTTTGAAGACATGATGTTTTTAAACGTCCTCTAGTAATGTTTATTTTTCATAAAGAAACTCACATTTTTCTGAACGCACATTTAATATAGGTTTTAAGCATTTTGATTGGTTAAAAACCTTTCGATTAATCGAAAAATTTAAACCGGTGTCACCGTAAAAACATACTCCCCTAAAAGTTTACTCCCCAGTAATAATTTACTAGGAAATAAATACTCCCCAGTACTTATTTCCCGGGATATTGTTACTCCCGGGAGTATCTATTTACCAGAAAATTATTACTCCCTGCAGGAAATTTTTACTCCCCTATCTTAATAAATAAAAGATGACCATTAATATGGTGTTTATAAAAAGAATTTATTAAGAGAACTTACAGCGGACTACCGAAAGAGTTAAAAATCCGGTGGGGTGGGTCTGGCTTCTCTTTTTCAGTGGGACCATTAAAATCTATATAAAGCTTTTATAAGAAGCAAGAGTTGTTTAAAGAAATGTCAATACAAAAAGCTTTCAGAATCAAATGATTTTAATTGTTTCTTATAAATGGTTGGTATATATGCAGCTGAACTTGACTTTAGAATAATCATTTCAAGATCATTTGATAATCTATTTTCTCACGATAACTACAACCTTACAACGAAAAACTGTAATAAAATGAATAGGAAATAAATTTAACAAATACAAAAAAGTACAATCGGTTTTGAGTTTAGAAACAAAATGATTATAGCTAACAAATCACGAGAGAAAAATTTTTCGGAGCTTGAAATCTTATAAAATCTGGAAAACATGAACTGCTTGAGCTTCAAAATTTATAAATGAAATAAATAATAGATTATTAGAGCTTTAAATAATAGAAAAACAAACTTTTGACCTTGAGCTTAAGAACTTATCGGATAAAGTAAATAATAGTATTTTGTTGTAGATAAAATAAACGTTTGAGTTTAAAAAATGTATCAAACAAAGTAAAAATAACTGGAGCTTGACACTCTAGAAAAACATAGAAAAGGAACTGTTTAAGATTAGAAATCGATAAAACAAAGTATAAAAATTATGAATAAAGGAACCTCGCGCATTCAAATTTGCAATGGAATGTCTTCATGAGAGTTAGTTTTACTGGGAAAGTTAGTTTTTACTGGGAAGAAAGTACTTCTCCATTCATAAAAGAGTGATTTCAAGGGAGTAATAATTTCCGTGTGGGAGTAATAATTTCCTGGGAAATTATTACTGGAGTAATTTTTTTCGGGGAGTAATTATTTACGGTTACACCGGTCCGACTTTTTAAAAATCGAATTCGACAAGTCTGAACATGCCGCAAGCATGCGATTTTTACATGATACACGATCTAAATTTGTCGAATTCGACAAATCGAATTTAATTAATCGAATCGTGTATCACCGTCTTTAGTCCGTGGAAAAATAAATTCGCCCATCGTACATATACGTCGCATATGTGTCTCGTGACACAGCTTTCTTTCTGTGCACAGACAGAATATGTTATTAATAAAGAGACTCAATCTACGTTGATAAGAACACTTTTTCAGATTTTTGCACTACATATCGAACATCACGAAAATAATTTTTCAGAAATCCCACATCACATAGCTTCATTTATTTTGTCTAATAGATAAATCTTATTCAAATTACCAAATTTCTTAGATACTGACGTATCTTAGAATGTCAATCAACTGAACAAACATGTCAACCAAAAAACATGTCAATGACTTGCTGGCAAAATTAGCATATACACGCGCTCTTTCACATCCCAGTGAATTAGTTCCTATGTTGTCAGTATCTAAAAATAATGTCTGATGACACCTTCTCTATTTTATAAGAAACCAAGCGTATGGCCAACTAGTAAAAGTTTATTAAAGGGGAGGCGAACATAAACTATTTTTGTTTTTCAATTGTTTATAAAAGCTTTAGATGACTTCGTATTTTAAGTGTGACAAAATACAAACAATTACACAAAAAAATTTTTTGACCAAGCTGTTATTTAAGGTCTGAGCAACACTTAAAAGTTTCATGTCTATTGAACAACAACTTTAGAAATTGCATAGGAGGGGCGGCGAATCTGCCCTCCTCCAACCATTGAGGAGCCACCAAATAGCTTAGCATAAATAGCCATTTTTTTACTTGATCTTGCTAACTAGTTATTACATAAACCAAACAATAGCAAAGAACATTCCAGACCAGCGGATCTGGTTATGAAAATTAACTGTCCGCGGCTGTTCGCCCCTCCTTTAAATTCCGAGGTCATCTTACTAGAAGAAGTTTTTTAACAAGTTTCTTAATTTTTATTCAATCAAAAGTATGCTTTTGACACAACAAAACTTTGTCAGAATAACCTACTCGATATTTGTATAATTTCTTGTTATACCAGGTGATAATACCAAAATGTCACTAGAATGCTATTGATTAATAGAAGGCAATGTATGAAAAGAGCTTCGTACTTAAAATTTTTACACTTTCACAACTAAATAATTTTAGGATAGTCTGTTTATTATAAATTGGTTTTCTATATAAAAAAATGTGTACTTTTTTTTCATTATCAGAATTCCTATCGTATATTGCGTTGAACTTTGAACTTAACTACTGATAGCCTTGCGGTAGAGCGTCCGCTTCCAGTGCGGGAGGTCTTGGGTTCAAACCCCAGTCGAGTGATGCAATAGATTATAAAAGTGTGGATCAATCATTTCTGCTTAGCGTTCAGCATGAGACTAAGATTAATATCTTAGGCGGTGGTCTAGTTGACCAATTGCAGTGCTTGCACGACTTTCGTAGCTCAAATAGGAGCTTTAAATGCACTAGGACCTTTGCAGGACCCTCATTGATAGCAGTACCAATAGGAAATGAAAAGGCTGTCCTGGGTAAGTAACTTCAATAATAATTAACAAATTTTCTTAGGATAATACAAGAATAGTCATATCTAAGGACTAGGGCAAAAATACCTACAGAGAGAGGGAAATAAAATATGCCTGGTGGCTAAGAATAAGTCAAAACCGAAAAAGATTCCACTAAAATTCATCAACTCTGTACTTCTAATTGTATGACGGTGTGGAATCAAGTATGCCGGAGGGACCACTCAGCTATAATCAGTACTCGATATGTTTCTCGTTGGGAGATCTTATTATCGATCAGATTCAGAATGGCTAGTGTTTTTCGCTTTATTACTGCTGATTGATAAAAAAATTTTTAAGGTTGAAAAGAGAAAGAAAGAAGGGACAAAAAGAGTGCCACAGCATCGGATTTCTTATAGTGTCACACATTTTGACTTTTGACATTTTGGGGGGAAAATAGAAACCAGGTTTAAGAATCACTCATCGGTTAGAAATGTTGGCTAATTTATGCAATGTAAATTTTCGTTCAACAAATTGAGTACGCAAGGGTGCAATTAAAAAAAGTAAAAAAATATATAAATAATAAAATGTTTATCGAACAAAGGTTTGGAAAGACATTTAATCTTAAATATGCATACTGACCATAAAATGCAGATCCTGTAACACCAGTTGGGCGGTGGGGTGGCACTTTTTAGCCCCCTATCCACACCCTAGTTTGATAACCGTATCTTAGCGTCTGAGAGAAAAAAGCGGCGAATTTTTAAACGAGATGTACTGAAGAAAAAGAGAAACTATTTTCAGGTCTTCTTCCCCCTTTTGAAGTTGAATTGCGAGAATCAGAAAGAAAGAACAGGGCCCATTCTCGACCCCAGAGCCCTGGTTTTAATCTCAAGGAGTTCTGGGAACGAGAATGAGACAGGGCTTGGCCATGGAAAATAAAACACTTAAAATAGCCAATCTCGTTTATAGGTATATTATAACTGTTGTTTTCCATAATTTATTTCTAGATCTAATAGTTTTAAAAGATACATAACTAGGTGATCTTACTAATTTTCTTCACAAGTCCCAAACCCCTAGCTATTAATACAAGGAAGAGCACTGTCGAAATACTTCTTGCACCTAGCCAGTGTTATCTCAGCAGTTGATTGTATTCATAAAAGTTGTTTACATCCAATCTCGTCCCCAGGACTCATTAGGCATTTTTTATTTGGCAAATATAAAAAAGCCTAATAAATCCTGGTGACGAGGTTGGCTTTCATAGTCAGAACGCCCTCGTAATTTAATTACTACATTCTTTACGGTGAGGATGTCCGCTAACTTAATTATTGATAGCATTTTGAATGCTTAAGAAGAGTAATTTCAATACATAATAGCTACTCAATGACAGGGTAAAAAAATATGTAAAAACACTGTAAAAACATACGTTTGTTTTCCAATAAGTTAGTTGGAACTATCGTAAATTTTATCTGTAATAAAAATATCGTGCTAAAAATTACGCGCGCAGAATCTTTTATGGCGTTTTATCGCAGAAACGTCAATGTTGTTAACGCTAATAAAATAGTATATGAATAGTACTTGCACGACGATAATGTTGCTCGTGGTCACACATTATTTTTAAAAAATTGTTTTATTTTTTATGCCTTTTATTAAGGGTCTGTACTCACAGCAGGAGAAATTTTGAGCATGCACTTTTGAGAAACATTTTGAGAATTACCTCCCTTAATTGAGTTTTAAGTTGTTTACCAAGATTTAAGATTATATTTCTGCTTCTCATAAACGTGCAGTTGTTACATTAAAAAATGTCTTCCTTGAACTCAGGCGCACGTAAAAACGTGTTTATATAATAAAAGCTTTTAGTTCAATTATTTTAAATAAACATGGATTATTTTAACAATGCCAACGAAAACAAGGAAGAAAAAGTTTATTAAAATATTTGTGTATTCGCTTATGTAGCTGTTTTGTAGCGCATGTGAAAACCAGGTGTTAACGTCACATGTTATAATTTCAAGCATTGGCAAAACGATGTAAAAAAAAGTAGTCTTAATCAAGCAGGAATCATTGATACACGAAGAATCAACAACAACATGAGAAACCTTATACTTCTTACAAAACTGTTGATTTTAATTTTAACCGATGTTTTTACCAACTCTAACGCAGCCAACGGTGAGTAAAATGCTGAAATGAAACCTTCTGTTGTATTTTTTGTTAGTTATAAACAGAACTGTGCGAAATACTTTAAAATAATGAAAAGCCTGCAAAAATTTCTCTCCCCTCCCTTCACATCAAAGTTGCGCCGGGTTGTTTAAAAGATGTACCTGCAGTTGGAATAATTTGCATTTCTAAGGGCATAAAATATATAGTTCATATGTTACAGGCGTTAAAAGACATACTTGTGTTTGAATGTTTGGACAAACAAAGCTGACTTGTTATTGTTCTCAACTGTTGTGAGAAGATATAAGATTTTCAAAAATCTCCATAGGAATTTGTCAGAAATAGGGGCGTCATCTGTAACATCTATAGAACCAAATAAATAATGAATAATAATCCCTTTCAACCTCATGTCGAAAAGGCTTTAGCAGATAAAATTTAGCAGAGACTTATCAAGGCCTGAAGATGCAAAAATAAAAATAAATGTTCTAAAAATGAATGAATGCAGTGTCAGGGGTTTAGTATTAAAGGAAAAAAACTGAATTATAGTCTGCAGAGATGATTGTTAAAATCTATTTGATTCCACTTACTTCTTAAACTTTCAATTTAAGAAAAAATTAAAAACTTGGAAAAACTGTTTTATAAGAAAGTAAAATCAGAAATTCAAAAGATCCAAAATCTATTACACTAATAACACAGATAAAGAAAAATACACATAACTAGTAATTTTCAAGATCTTTGGTCACCCGGTTCAAAAGTTATGGCCGACAGCAATACGCAAAACTGAGAAAATTCATTTTAAAACTTGTTTTACATTTTTGTTGTTGGGTTATATGATTTACAACAACTCATTCAAATCAAGCACGATTTGGTGTTTTACACATAAAATTAAATATCTTGTGACGTCATCAACATATTGCATGCTTCAATGTAATGTTGTTCTGAAAATTTTGCACTTTTATTTATTTGAATCATGGATGCTTTAACCCTATTTGGTATGGGGGGGGGGCATAAAGTGCCAGCGGCATTTTCAAAGTCCCATAACTTTTTAATTACTGGATGAAATTCCTTGAAATTTTGGGACTTTTCCTAACTTTTATAGGTCTTTCGAACAATAAAAATTTTTTTTTACAAAAATTGTCCTGTCAATGTCACTTTGTCCTTTATTGGCAGGTGGTCATATCAACTTTTGCTGTAGTGCTAAAAATAAATGTTTTATAAACTAACCAGTTGTATGAATATGTGATTATGCATGTGATAGTGACATAAAGTCATCATACAATATTGACATACACACTGTGTAATTTGCAGACCGGAATATTGGTAATTTACAGACCGGAATATTTGTATTCTCCTATTTTTTATATCTATCGTCATATGATGACGTCATAGGTCATTTTGTCACTTGTCAATCCAATTTGACTTGATTGAGTAGTTACTGACATGAATGTGCATAGAGATACCAAGTTTTATTCCATGACAGCTACTAACACCAAGGTTCTCAAATATCGATTTTTCAAAAAAAAAATGAATTCTGATCGATTTCCATTTTCTCCCTAGAGAAATCCTTTGGTAACACCTGTAAATGTTCCTAATAATGTCTTACATTTTTATATCAGTTTTTTTAAGGTGGTCCTATACCTGAAAATCACAAAAAAATCATTTTTTTAATTTTATCGTTTTTATACATTTTGGTATGCGTAGAAAACAGTGGCATAGTTCGTTTTTTATGAAAAAACCCGGAAATTGCTCTATTTCGTTATCAAAAATTAGTAGTAGTGTTCAAAAATCAAAAATTCTCCTTGGATACGGCCTTAGCAACGTCTTTTCCTCTTCTTATTTGGCCTAAAACTTAGTTTTTACACCAAACCCGGGGTTTCATTTTAATCTATGGGCCTTGGGTTGTCAGCAGTTGTTTCGAGGTATAGCTAAAAATGGAATAAAAGCGTGTTTGAAGAGTGTGTTGTTGTGGAGAGATTTGGCTTGCCTTGTTCCTAGTATACTTATTAAAACAGTATCTCATTGGTGTATAAATAAAGTGGGAAGCTTTTTATCATGTTTATTATGTTGGAATGTATTGGTCACATTCATAAAGGAGTTGATGGACGCTTGCGAAAACTAAAGGCAACAAACAAAGCTCTGCTATCACATGGAAAACCCTTAGCTAGCTAGCTAGCTAGGTGGAAAAGGAAGACTCACAGAAAAAGTAATAAATTAGCTGCAAAATTATTTTGGTATAGCTGTTCGTCAGTGCACTGGTACATCTGTGTATCAACTGAAGAAGGCAATTAGTGCAACATTGTACCATTGTTCTCGTGCATTTGATTGGTACTTCAAACATCGAATGTGTCCACGTACTCTGGTAATAGCCGGTATCACTATCAAGCTGACCGATTGAATGGCACAAGTACGTATAAGGAAACACCTGGCTTACCAGTAGCAATTCGTGAAGCCATTAAACCAGTGTTTTTTATCTTAGTGACAACAAGCTACTGAGCAAATATTTGCACGGTCAGACTCAAAACAACAATGAGTCAATAAATGGTGTCATTTGGAAGCGTTGCCTGAGGATGTTTATGTTTGACGTAGTACCATAGAAATGGGTGACAAAAAGATAAAATGTAGCATTTGAATAGAGTTTTCATTGACATTAATATCTAGTCATCATAAATAAAGATTTTTGACATAACAGCTTCATAGTTACTGTAAATCTGGCTTAAAGAAATGAATTGAAACCGGAAAAATATGTTTTTCGAAACTTTAAGTCGCTTTTTCTAATATATGCTTTTTCAAACGCTGGCGGTCAATAACTTTTTTCCACTTTCATCAATTTATCTGAAATTTTCAGGGAATGTTTATCCATATAAAAGACAGGTACTGATTGATTTTGGGTATGTGATGATTTTTCATTTGTGAGTTATGGACCTAATTTTTTTGAAATTTAGGCAATTTTTTTACCCGAAAACTCAAATGCGCATAAATAGGTATCCATTTGACCTTTTGTCTTGAATTTTAATCAGTACCTGTACTTTCATGACATGAATAAGTAGTGAAAAGTTGAAGAAGGTATCTTCACTATTTCTTGAATTATTGACCGCAGCGTATATAGTACTTTTTTGGCCCCGATGGACCGAAAAACCATGATCAGAATATAAAAAATTATTTTTTAATTTTTTATTGTATTTTATACATGTAATGGTACATTCAGTCCAAAAATAAAAGCACACAATGCAGTAAATCGGATTTTAGCATTTCAGGTATAGGACCACCTTAATGACTAGTACTGTAAATAATTTTAAAAAAGATAAAAAAACGAGAATTTCCAAAAAAGACATATTTTCTCCAACCATTGTCTCATTATGACGTCATCACTTCCTGTGATGACATGTCAAGCCAAATATTTTGTCACTAATTAAGTCACAACATATTGATGCTTCTTTGTGCCAAATTTCGTCACTTAAAACCAAACAGAACAAAAGTTACAGCCCGCGGGCACTTTAGCCCCCCCATACTTACAAGGGTCAAAAAAGCCCATACCAAATAGGGTGTTAAGTTTGTAGCTTCATGCCGAAAAATAATCACGGGAAAGATTTTAATGGAATATGGTTCTAGTTACATCATATATAGACATATATTCACTGTTACATATTTCTAAACGAATCTTGTCGATAACTGCACCCTGTATTCAGTACATTCTCAAACTTGTTAGAAGCTGAATGTTGTGTTGTGTTGAGATAAAACATGAAATTTCGTTTTTAGCGCTAGTTAGGAGAAAGTTAAATCTCATTAATTTTACGTGATAAAACGGGTCGAGTACTGCCCTCATGTGTTTATTGTTTTGGAAAACAATGGAGAATTCAATAGATTCGTGGCGCTTTAAATTCGAGCTTTGTCTCCTTCTCTCTTTTTATCTCCCTAGCTGTCCAGTAAAAATACGAAAAAACTTCAGCGCGTTCTTTTGTTATTGTCGGTCTCTTATTAATGCTAAAACGCCAAGTTCAAACATGTTTGATATTCACATTTA
Source organism: Hydractinia echinata (assembly GCA_030067915.1). Lineage (NCBI taxonomy): Eukaryota > Metazoa > Cnidaria > Hydrozoa > Anthoathecata > Hydractiniidae > Hydractinia > Hydractinia echinata. Next base: position 1,855,898 of record JASGCC010000030.1, read on the forward strand.
GCTTTCTTGGGCGCCTAAAACGCTATTTTATCATTTTTTTTTTATATCCTTGTAATAGAATAACGGTGTCTGTTTTTTTGCTTTAAAATGATTTTTTTGGATATTATCACAGTAAAAAGGTAAAGAAGTATAACTGAGAAGCACGAAAAGCAACTTTTTGTTATAATTTCTGAAGAAGACCTTAAAAGGCCAAACCGAGAACCTGTTTAGTACTCAAGTGAAGTACATTTAAATAGTGCGATTTTAATGCGATTTGCTTTAATCACTTGTACCTTCTAGACTTGTGAGTCCGCAAGTCGACATATGTGTTGGATAATTTTTATGTCTTCCCTGTTTGTTATTTCATGACAAAATAACACTATTTGATAGGAAATTTATCTGGCTTTTACAAAATATATGCTTTTATTTCACAATTTAGGAAATATAGACAGTATATCCAATATGTTTAATAGACGTTTCTTGTATCCTCAATCCCCTAAACATATTACCTACTATTTCACCTATATAAGTTTTAATTTTTTTTTGTAGGGCCAACACTTGTTCAACCGTTTAACTATACCGTTTTTGACAATGTTAAAAACTTCACCAAAATTGGAACAATCAAATCAACTTCAAATGCAACTATTCAATATTTTATAGTCAGCGTTAATAGCACTTTGGAAGGTGAATTCTTCAGGAAACCAAATTGGAAATCTATTACCCTCAACGGATCGCTTATAGATTGCATGCAGCTGGTACGTTACGACATACCAAGAAGTCATTTCTGCATTGATCACAAAACTGGTGAGCTGTACACAACACCAGAGTTCTCAAGGACCAAACCAAGAGTCAAGACAACTTATAAGATTACTATTCGTGCACAAACGAATCAAGAAATGTTTACTGATCAAGTTTACAATGTTTTGGTGATGTCAGAATGCGACCAAATTACCGTATCATATAATAAAATACCAAATACTAACTGTGATAATAATAATAAGATGTTTCAATTAAATAACACCACTAAAGTTTCTACTTTCAGTTACAGTCTTTTTGTAGAAGGCGACAAATTTTATTTCATTACATCGCTTACCGTCGATATGACCAAAGAAATAGCACCCCAAGCGGGAACAACAACTATATATATTCTATTAAAATACCGCAACACCGCTCAAAACGTAAGCTTCGTGTTTCAAACATTACAGAAGTACTATATAGATTTAACTCCAATTTTTAATGTTGAAAGGTCAATAAATATTCAAGTACAATTAACAATTTTTCACACAGATTTAACAGGCGCAAAAAATAACGATGCATATAGACTTAACCAAAATCTCTTCACTTTTCATGGATTCGAAGCGTTGAATGATTACTGCGCTCACTCATATGGCAACTGCATCTCGTCGACACAAAATTATTTACAAACAGTAAAAAAATTGAGTCATTGTAAGAGAAATATTGATGAGAATATGTATGGACTAAAGTATGGCAACTGCAATGGTAAGCATGATCTTGGATATCGCTTTACGTGATGTCTGATACAGAAAACAAAAAAACTGTTAAAACCGGTTTTTTATATTTGTTTTAAAGAGACCTTGTTCTAATTAGTACCACCAAAACAGCATTTTTACATGTAAGATTAAGTTAAAAATGTATACACACACCAATTTAATGATGCTGAATATGATCTCAAATTATCGAAATTATAAAATTATAAAAAACGTAATTCTGGAAACGTGTATTGCTCCACAACTCTAAAAGGACGGCAACCACTATTAAATATCTCAAAAATGAAGAGTATGTAATAAACTTGCTCAATCTATAATCTTTTGAATCTAAAATTCACCAGATTGCGAGATTCAAACCAAATATCTAAATAAAATTTCGCCAGTGGAGAAATATCAGTAATTTTGCGAGAAAAACTTTCGCGTCTTATTTATTTAGAATGTTCTAAAGCATAAACATTCGTGAGAAAAATCTTTGCTACCCGAGAAACTTGTTAAAGTATGCCACAGCAACAACAGATTAATTTTGAATGTAAACCATTCTGTTATAACAGGTTCGTTCTGAAATGTCTTAACAAATTTACACAACGCTACCAAAGGTAGCCTAATAAGATTTTGTAGATAAAAGGGCGCGAACTTTGCACTGCAGTAAAAAAATTTGATGTGTATTGTGAAGTAGGTAATGGCAGAATGCATACGATAAAAATCTTTCTTAAAAAATATTTTAATTTTGCAAGATTTTTGAGATTTGAAAACCATTTTATTGTAGGTAGCAAGCTAATAAATGTATTCAATACTTCAATGGAATTAGATCTTCCGAGAGAAAAAATGGTAAAATTAGTTGACGGAACATTTATTGACAAGGGTAACTCATATGCATACAATTTGATCAGAGTAACTGGAGCGCAAGATGGAGATTTCAGTAGTGGCTTCTCGCGACCAAACGAGTGTACTTCAAAAGAAGTGTATACGAGTCCGGGACATTTTTTTTGTATTAACAACATGGATGGTAGTATATACACGACGGGGTCTGCAGACAACCATTTAAAATCGAATGACACGTTTCTCTTTCAAATGGAGGCAACAACCAAGACATTACCTTTTCGCAAGAAACGTTTTACCTTTAAGTTGACTATCACAGATCTTTGCTCTCCTGGAATTCAACAGTATACTAACTTAATAACCCAATGTAGCGGCATAGATCTTTCCAAACCGACTGAAAGTCTACTCTTCCCAACTAATGAGTTAATAAAGGCTATTCTTGGTGTAAGAGTCGATGCTTCTTTGATTTTGATGGAAAGCAGAAGCGTTATAATTCAAGCTTCCGTGAATGCTATAAATTTCACAAAAAATTTTAGCCATACTATTCAAAGGTATAGTGGTCAAAGATATTACTACTTTTCCGTGCAGGATTTTGTTTTCGATGGAAAAGCTGGTAACAATGTTCGCTTCCAAATACACCAAGCATCAGAAAACAATTTCAAGGAAATTAAAAATATTGCTAAAGATCAACTTGCAATGTTATATGTATCAAATTGGCGAAGTTGCGACCAAGAAAGATGCTTGAATTGGTATCGGTCATGGAAGACTGGTTTAACTTTATTCAAAGGTGACTATAGATGCACTGAGGATTATCGATTTGCAAGCCTGTATTATGAAAGATGCTTAAGTAAGTACATAAAGTCTTACTGACCAATGCAATGTGAAAGTTGTTTTGCAGAAGCAATACGGTTTTTCCTTATTAGATCTGTTAGTCACTTTTCCCCGACCAATTTTTAAATTAGTCACTTTTCCCCGACTAAATATTTTCAATATAAGAAAAAAACAATCCAGATATTACTCAGTAGTCATTAATTAACGCTTATTTCTTCAAAACTTTCAACCTAAAAATTTTAACAAAGGAACTCTGGTTTAATCCAATATAATGGCAGTATTTGACTTTTGCTTTTTTTTTTTTTTCTGGAAATTGTAACAGCAAAGTCTGTCTCATCTTCGTTTTCGGAATCAATTTCTCCTTCTGTGGCAATACCGTCATAATTCCAATCGTATAAACTGTTGACGAAACCATTCATTATATCTAGTGTTTCTTTGTCTTTACATTCAAATTGGAGTGTTAAGAGAATTTCCAGACCTCCAGCTGGAATAGTAGAGGCTCTATAAATAAGAGATTTGACACTGCCATGAACTGAAAAAATGAACATGTCTTGATATTTCACGACGCAGGTGGCCAACAGTGATGTAATTGGCGTAAAACCGATTTTTTATTTTAACGGCACAAGCATAAGGATCAACTTCCAAAGATGATTGTGAGGTTTCTAAAACTATTGAGACTTGTTCTCCGAATCTCGCGTTTGTCCAAGTTTTGGTCAGAGCAAAAAAAAGTCGGAGAAAAGTTTTGGTCGGGGATTAAAAAATCAGGGAAAATTTTTGGTCGGGTGCAGAAAAGTCGGGGAAAAATTTGGTCGGGAAAAATTTTAGTCACCGCCCCAAAAAATTGGTCACTTTTCCCCGACATTTTTTTCCCTGATAAGGTATATATATTTAACAAAATTTTAAAACATCCACCCAAATGCTTATAACATGCACATGGAAGAGAAACAAGTGCAATTTTAAAGATGCTGTTTGTATTTAGATTTAGAGCCACGTTTTCTAAATGGGCCATACGCAGAAGTAACGCTTATTGATGGTTGCAAGTATAAATCGGTTGTCAATTTAAACAAATATGCATTTTACTTGCTAAATAACGTTACTAGAATCAACATAACAGAGGAAAAAAGAAGAAGAAGAAGGAGGAGGAATGCTGCAAATGACCCTAATCTCCTTATCTACGACTTTCCAGGACTGGTTCTCAACGATTTTAGACAACAAGGAGATATTCAATGCGCCTTATACGATAGCAAAAGAATGTCGCAGCCGGTGTTGTCCGCAAGTAGAAAAGTCAAATTCAGAGGTATTTATGCCCTTTTTTGTTAGAACAATTTTATAAGAAAAATAAGACTCGGAATGGCTGAAAAATAAGATTAATGGCAAGGGTTAAATATTCTTTGTTATTCTATTTTTTTTTTTTTAAATGACTCTTAAGCTCTGTTCCCATTGAAACATAAAGCTCTAAGGCAAAGCGCACTGCATTAAGCTTTAACACTCTTTAACTCCCTGGTGTTAAGAATAAAATGACGAATGTTTCTGACATTTGATTTTAAATTCGCTTTATTATGCGCATGTTTTCAACATTTAGTTTTACATTAGAAAGCATTTTTGTCACAGGGCACAATTCAAAAAAAACGCTTTGCGCTGGTGTTAAGCGCTAAGGAGTTTTAAGGGGTGTCAAGGCGTTTTTAATAAGAACCAAGCCTTGTAGATACAACTGCAACTTGGCTGATTTATATTTTTGTTCGAATTTCTAATTTTTAACAGCATGACCACAAAGTTATATTAAATAAAAAATGAAATTAATGAAAATTTGAACCCCAAACAGGCAAAACCCGAAAGAAAAGTTGACAAATCCCGAGTTTGTTCCGCTCATTTTGTTGCTAGTGATGACAACAAACAAGCCCTGGAAGTTTGAAGTCAAACGGACTACCTAATCATCAGAAATTTTAGCCAGCGCTCCAAAAAAAAAGGCGCAAAAAATTTCTTTTCAAATTTTGATTTTGAAATTTAGTCTGATGCCGCCAATTTACATTCATTAGCACCTTAGAACCTAAGATCTTAAACCTTAAGCCTGCGAAAGTGATCACTTTTCAGCTCACATCATTCAACCTCGTTCCCAGGGCTCTTTTTTCACTTTTTTTATGGCTGACGGCGCTCAAGAAAGAAGCCCTGGCGGCAACTGATTGATTTTCAAATATGATTGGCTCCGAAAATTCAATAGGCCGCCCCTTTCTTAGGCGAGTTGGAAGCGAGTTAACCCGCGGAGCAAAAGCGCGCTATTAGAAAAGTTCAGATTTAAAATTAAAATGGCTTGAGGAAGAGAAGAATTTTTTTGTTAAATTTTTAAAAAAACATTGTAAATGGTTTATCATGTGATAAGAAGTGAACATTATATTTGTGAAGAAAACATTTCAAGAGTGATAAAATATATCAGGTATATCAACATCCTTGGCAAAAGGTAAGAATGCTTTTTTTTAAATTTTGAAAATAATCAGCTGCCTGATCATGACTCTATTGAAATTGATTAACATGATCATGATCCCACTATAGAAAAAACATCAGCTGCCTGATCACTACCCTGCTATATTTTTTAAAAACAAGAATGTTGAAAACAGTGGAAGAGTGGTATCAGAAGAATAAAAAGCTGGTTAATATTTTAAAGTCTAAAAAGCTAGCTATGTGTATTATATATTTCCAATGGAACATGAAAGTAAACAACAATTTAAAAGAAGCACAGAAGAGTGTGTATCAAGGTAACATTATTTACGTTCACTCAAAGTAGTAGCTCTATCATGCACATTTTTAAGAAATAACTAACAAATTTTCTTAAATTTTTTTTTTTGAGGCTCATTTTCTTATAAATATTTTTCTTATAAATTATGTGTATGTTTATACTAATAATTTTTCTGACTTAGGCTGTCAACACCAAAAAAGATTTACCACAAAACAGACTTGTATTCTTCTTGTCGGCTGTGCTCAAATTCAGTTTCAAAGAGTCGACTTACTCATATTTTTCATAAATCTGGAGAGGGGAAAAATTTAGCAAGAAAAGTTAACACAACATGTGGAATTGAGGTGAATGACTCAGATCCTTGGCCTAAAGTTATTTGTCGCACATGTGTAAACTTTGTTGAAAAAATGTGGACTTACAGGAGAGCTTGTCAGGAATCCCAAATCAAGTTACGTCAAAATATTAGTATAAAAAGAATGCATTTATCACCATCTTCACAAAAGAATGCTAGTCCACAAAAAGAGCTATGTAAAATTAAGCCATTTAGTTGTATTCCTGGTAGATTACATGCAAGTTTTCCAGATATAAAAAGTAATCCTTTACGATATTTGAATATCAATGAATTTCACAAGTGGCTTGATGGACACAAACACGAAATAAGTTTGTATCAGTGAAAGTTACATTTTGATTTGTTTTTTATTGTGTTAATATATATACTACAAAGAGTTCTAACAGAAATAAATCAACACAGCTATTAAAAGTAATATAAACTTGTATTTAAATATTTATATACAAGATGTCTGACTAATTTATATACAGGATGTCTGACTTTTTCACAAAAGGATAATGGTTTTTAGTCTGGTTTCATAGTTTTTTAAATTCTGGAAGACACCTTTTTCTAACAATTTCAAAGATTTTGGATGAGTAAACATCATCCCAAACATCAAACTTGTGTAACAAATCCTTTTTCCTAGTTATGAGGTGAAATTTTTTTGCAATGTTATCAATAACATCCTGCTTTAATACAAACACAAATGGTAGCAAGTCAGAATCTTCAACTTTTTCAACCTGAATTAGGGATAGTTCTTTCCGTACAGATTCAATATCAGCATCTGACATGTAAACCAAAGAAGGTGTGTGAATAGGCATTTGTTGAACAGGATCACAATTTTCGCAGCAAGCCCTTTGCTTTTCACATTTAAAACCAAAGTATGTTAACAAAAACTTTCTGAGACAGCCCAACTCTTCACAATAGTCTTTGACTGCTTGATTAATAAACGTATTATTTCTATTGATATCAAACTTGTTGTAATACAATACCGCTTCAGCCGGTGTACCATTGCGACCTGCTCTGCCGATTTCTTGAATGTAAATTTCTAAACTTGATGGTGGTCCAATATGTACGATTTTTCTTATATCAGGGGCATCAACGCCCATTGCCAGAGCAGTAGTTGCAAAAATAACTCTTATACGGGATTGTGTTGATTTTATTTCTTCTAAAATATCACTTTTCATAGTTTCTGTTGTTGAGGCATGAAATTGAGCATATAATTTAGCTCTTGGAATTATTTTATTTTCATGATATGGTTTTTCCACCATTGTTTCGAATAGCTGATATGAGTAACCACAATATTTCAGCCCTAAGTATATAATTGTTAGTGGATAAGAAGTTCCTAATTCATTCAATTTTTTGGCAATAGGTCTAAGAATTTTTTCATAGCTTTTTATACCATAATTGTTGGGAAGTCTTTCTCTGACATCAAGAAACACATTTTCACGATTTGGTGAGGCTTTAATAATTCTGCAATTCTGAAGACACAGTTCTTTTTTTAAGTTCAAAATCATTTCATCACGAGCACTTGCTGTTAATGCCAACGTAGGACACTTGGGAAATATTGTTTTCAGAGCTACCAAGTCTTGAAATGATTTTCGAAATTCTGGTCCCCTGTAATAAATTGTAAGCACTATTATGTATTCAGTTATTTACATTTTTGTTATCCTGGACCTAAATTCATAAAGTGGTTGTAACTATATGTTGATATATATTATAGCTAGCTATGTATTTTGCTTTTCAGTTATATTTGTTAGGAATTTACTATAAATATATATTAGCTAAGTAAATAAAGCTGCTGTTTCACTTACCATAATTCAATGCAATGTGCTTCGTCAATTACACAGGCTATCACATTCTCTTGATATATTTGAGATTTTAATAAAGCTCTTCCTGCACTGGATAACAGCGCTTCTGGATGACCATACGAAAAATCAATGTCACCACGTCTAATTTCCGCACAAATTTGTTTAGCAGCATCATCCTCGTGGTCAACATTACTACTACTGTCCAAATGTTGAAATAATTTTCCTTCTTTCTCTTTCTTTTCGCATGTCAATGTACCAACTTTAATGCCTCTTTCCAGTAAAACATTTTTCTGGTCTTCAATGATTGCATTAAGAGGGCTAACTACAATCACAATATTCCTATTTTTCTGTACTGGGATTATGATGAAAGGTAGCAACTGGTATAACATAGACTTCCCATATCCAGTAGGCAAGACAGCAAGAACATCGAACCCATTAATTACATTTTCCAAGCACAAAATTTGTTTTGGTTTCAAAAAAAACCGTTCTATTTTATTCTTTTTCAAAGAAAATTGAATACTTGAAAAAAAATGTGTTATGCTATCCATTGCCAACACCGTCAGAATGAACACTTTTGTCACTCGCGGCCAGAAAACACTACTTCTCGATTATCTACAAGTGTTGCGCAGTAAATGTTTGGATAGATAAGACAAACGGCCTTCTTCAAAAATAACCACGAGAGATGGTTATTTTCACCAGCTGCCGCCAGGGCTTCTTTCTTGAGCGCCGTCAGCCATAAAAAAAGTGAAAAAAGAGCCCTGGGAACGAGGTTGCACATCATTCACTTGTAGCTACTTGTAGCTAATGTAAATTAACATTCCTGCGCATAGATGTTCATGCTAAGAAATGCTGTTTACGGATTGGAGCTTTGCAGTTAATGAGAAAGAATGGGAAAGAACCAACATGTGGCATTTTTAAGTCATTCTTCAAGTCCAATTTGATCACAGAATTCTCTGAAAAAATTCGCGTCTCATAGAAGGCAGAAGGAGTATTCTAAATTTTGAAATATTTTGAGACTAGTTTTCTCATGCCGGCCACAACCGATATAACATCTTGATCCAACATACGAACTATTTTAATGAGGTTGATTTAAAGGTCTTTATTTTTGTTCTATTTAATGTTGTAAAAGGAATTTAGGTGTTTTGTTGTCTACATGTGCGCAAAGGGTCATCGCATTCCCGTTTGATGAAAATTTGAAAATCGCTAAATATTTATCAAACAAATTTTCATAAAATATCGTATTTTCCACTAGCGTCAATAAATGGTCAGACGTCTCTGTCAAGCATATTTAAATGTTAGCTGGAAATGTTGTGTCTCCCGTACCTAGCCCTATCTTTTTTTAGCTATGTTAAAACTTAAAATTCAACACCTCGCATACATACTTTGCGTTTCTCCTCGTAGCATTTTAGCTTTACTAAAAATCTGCTTTTACCTTTTTGCTTTCAGATCCAAGTTTTCGTGGACAACCAAGAAGTTTAAATGGTACAGCTGGACTGAGTCTCGATGTGCCAGGATGCTCCTTACAAACTGAAGTCAAAGTAAATATCCGCGATATGTTTCACTTAAGAAATGGAACAGAAAGAATTAACCTCACAAGCTCCATAGTCAGAAGCTCCAATTTCCCACGATTCAATTTCAGCAAACTAACCTTTGCGGATGCTGGTTCTTACCAATGTGCAATATTTGTGCCTGGATTTATGGAAGCCCCAATTACGTCCTCACCCTTTAACATCACGGTAAAAGGTCAGTAGCATTTTTTATGGTGATTCGCCATTATGTAATGCGTGGTGGAGACTAGTATCAAATAAACCAAGAATCCACCCAAATACTGATGACAAAACTTGAATTTTACCTTCACTATTATATTGTTACACATAAAATTTATCTCCAATATTAAATATCTGTCTTGTTCAATGTCGCATAAGAATCTGTCAATGAGCGAAACATTCGCTTCGTCAGGGTTGTCAAAAAGAATGACAAAATATATGCGGAAAAAAATTACGCAACGTTAACGCTCGTTCGAAAGCGTTTTTAGTTATGAAAAGGAGTTGTATCAGTTAAAAAAGTCAGCAAAGATGGTTGGTAAAATTCTTATCGGCAAAAAAACATAAAAATAAATAAAATACTCACCGAGCCAAAATTTGTTTTTACCAACGTTTTTTAACGATAAAGAAATGAACAAATTAAGATAATTTCACACCTGCCTTCCTATGTGTTAGTTGCATCAGCACTTAGAAAGAAATATAAGCTGTCCATGAGGAGAATATAAGCTTTCTGTTTAAACGAAATTTTAGCATGTAAATTGACTAGAATTTTTTCTGAAAAATATGTCCTCTTTTTTCTGTTGTTAAAAAATTTACTAAAGAAAATTGTAGCTAGAAGGTGTGTTTAAGGATTTTTCATTTGTATAAAAATCTCCCTTTCCTTTGAAAAATTGAGACACAACGTTTACAGTCCCAATTAAACTCAGATTTATAGGCGTAGCGTATGAAGATGAACTATTGACACGACCTAGAGATTGACAGAACAATTGCAGTTGTACATTATGATTTAAAACGAAATATTTTTGTTGCACAACAACGGAACATATCTTTAACATTTGCGAAATCATCACAATGGTAAAAATATTACAGTATTGACTTTACTCAAGAAATTGTCATCTATTTTGTTGTTTAGAATTGAATGTAACCCTCGATGGTAATCTGAAACTTCTATTGAGAGACACTGGGACATATATTTTGGAAGGATGCTCTTTTAGGGCAAAGAAGAAATTAAACAATTATGCCTACATCTTATATAATGGCAACATACGTAGAAATCTTACAATAACGTCATCAGGAAACAAACATACATTTACTGGATACATCATCAATAATTATGAACAAGCAGGGTCCTATCAGTGCATAATCTATGATTCTTCGGCGATGAAAGCGCCTCTAAAATCCAATATAGTGTCCACGAACTTTACAGGTGTGAAATACTTATTTAGTTATTTAGTTTGTTGATAACTATTAATACATATATAAATGTATATAAATATTTTTGTTTTTAGAACTTCTCTAAGACTCCTTCGTTTAGATATTAGGGAATTCACGAATCAAAAACGAAATCTATCTACAAAAATTGATTGCAAAAAATCAAACGAAAGCGACACCGTCAAATTTACTAAATTTTATATGTACTAAATGTGCCTCTTTTAAATTCTTACTTTTTACCAAACAGTTACTGACGAAAAACAAGCAGTAGAAATGACATAACAGGAAAAGTTAAAAATCTTTTAAGGGAGAGGGGAGGGGAGGGGGATGGTTAAGAGTGTTTTATCATACACTTACGACGTACTCTTACTACGTTTCGCGCGACCATGCAAGTACACAAATCTGGATTTCTCAGGGTTGCGAAAATTACAACGAATAAAGTAACTCAATGTTAACTTTCTTGCTTTTTTAGTTCCTAAGTTCACAAGTAATCCACAAACGGAAAGAATTCCTACATTTGCTGGAGAATCTATGCACATTATTGGATGTGGCATAGAGACTGATTTGCCTCTAAATGGAAGTCAATTATATTGGAAAAAAATTTACAATCGAAGTACCACAAGATTACCAGCACCGATACGTGTACGTTCTAGAGTGATGCCAAGTTTTTCTACCATCAAAGCTAAGCTGACAGATCAAGGGACATACCAGTGTGCATTATTTATTAAAAGTCTGATGTCATCACCTGTACTCTCCGAATTAACAATCACGGTTTCTTTGACAGGTAAATCTTCCTTGTCGATGAAAATATTTGTAATATATTCCCTTTTGTAGGGGCGTAAGAAGTTATGGATAATTTTTTTATAAACTAGTTTCCATAACTCTTCTTTTTTTGAAGTTAAATGTGTGAATTTTGCAAACACACGTGTTCGTTTACCTATCGATTTCATATTTATGCACACCAATAAAATTGTTCACTGCTAGATGTTGTCATACCGTTGATTTATAATAGGTACCATAAAATATACCTTGAATTTGTTGTAAGATTTGTTAACACACCTTGGTAGACATCCAGTGCCACTACTTACTGTTTGTAGCCTGCAATGGTTGAACATTAATTTTAGGTCTCGAATAAACATCCCTAGATTTTTTTCTGTAGAAAAAAATTTAGACAATAATTTATCAAATTTGTTTTTGGATGTACTTGTTCAATGAAAGGATAAAAAACACACTTCTAAGTATTGTTTTTTTGTGAATTTGCGTCCTACAGTATAAAATAGACTGAAATGTCTATTTTATCACTATCACCCTAAAGCATATAATAAAACAGAAGGTAGCCGTTTAGGATTTCATCTGCCTTAATGAAACTCAATATCCCTTTTTCTGCTCAGACATATTAAGTGATTTGTAGTTTGAAGCTCTCACTTCTTTATAAATTATTTACATAACTAGTCACGTGACAATAATATGTTGGTAGTCGTTGGTCTACTTTGCTTAGAGTGTATTTATCAGTTGTGAAGTTAGATGTATGTATTTCGTTTTGTTAAAAATTAGCAACAACATTTTAACTTTTCTGGTATTGTTTTAGCTTTGAATGCTCGATTTTTGACACAGCCAAAGATCGGTCACACGAAAGGTCTTCCTGTCGTATATGGTTGTAGCTACCAATCACAAAAGAATCTAGCAAGTGCTCTTTACTACCGGTTAAATGAAACAACCCGGATTACCGTAATCCCTACTAATCCTGAGGAAGAGAAATTTTCTGACGAAGGTTTCGATAGAACAAGACAATTTTCAACAACTGGTGACAATCTGACATACAACTTTCCAAACTTGACTATTGGTGATTACAGGTCAATTGGAAAATACGAGTGTTACATTTTTGATCCTGATACAATGAGGAAAGAAGTAATTTCAACTCCTACCGCTATGGTAACGCTTCCAGGTAAATAAAGTGGTTTTCTGGAGAGTAGATCTCATTGTACAATTATCGTTTTCTGGAGAAATTTTGACTGTTTACTTAATCAGGAAAGTTACCTACAATAATTATAGGTGAAATGCGCATCCAGGATCCCGGGACTATTATAGGGTGGAAACATTCAGGATAAATTTCTTTAACCCTATTCGGTCCGGGGTTTTTCGAACATATTATGACCGGGGGGGGGCGGAATCCGCCCCCCCTCAATAACTTTTCATAGGGTTGTTCAAATTGAATCAAACTTGGCACACTTATAGTACGTCATAAAAGGAACAAAATGGCGGCAATAAATTTTTGCTTGCGTCAGCACATTTTCTGTGACGTCATCAGAAGCTTGAAATTTGTTAAAAATGACACTATCTGCTTAAAAGTTAATTACTTTTGTTCCAGATGGAATTTTTGCATTCTGTTTGAAGTTTCTGAAAGCTAAATAAAAGTTATTTAACATATTTTCCGGTTTTTACGTGGATCGCATAAAAAATTGCCAAAAATTGCCCGAAAATCCGGTTTTTCCCGATTTTCGGGTAAAATCCGACAAAATCGGGAAATCGGATTAATCACGTGTCCAAATTATGCAAAATGATTCTTCTTAATAAAACAAAGTTGTGTTGCAAGTTTCAAGTTCTAAGGATAATCCTAACAGGAGTTATTAAATTTTACCCATTATAAGGATTTCATAGAGATTTTTAGGGGTAGTTTCGAGTAATGGCCAATATCAAAGCCTCTGAAAGGTATGGGACCTAAAAATTTGGCATGCAGGTGTCTAATAGATAAATATTGAAAGTCAATAAGTTTCATAGCCATATAACATAGCAATAAGGAGTTATTTGTAAAAAACCGTCAGGGGGGGCGGAATCCGCCCCCCCCCGGACCGAATAGGGTTAAGGTGGCAGTGGCCTTTTTACATAAATTAGATACTGACATTTAAAATTTTTTTCTGTTATAACGATCGTTATGATTTTATAGCTATAATATTATCTTTCCCCAAAAATATTCAGCTTCAACAATTCCTCTTTAAACTAAAACGTCTACTCAAAAATATAAGAATTCTGCCGAATTTATAAAATTATACAGAAAAAAGGACGTAATTATTACAGAGAAAAGTTAATAAAAACCAAAATGGCGCATAACATAAATTTTACGGCGATCTTTATAGTAGTGGATGAGCTCCAAATTTCAGCTGCATTTTTGATTTTCTTTAAAAATTTGATAAATCAGCTTCGAAAAGACGTGCGGACATATTTTTACCCGGATATTCTTCTTTCAATATCGGTTGATGCAATAGTGTAGACGGAAGTCTAATTTTAATATGAAAGAATTAAAAAATCCCACACATCCTTTCAACACGGTTAACCCACAACTCACTTTAAAACAGAAGGAGAAAAAAATCTAAGAGGTCTGAAAAGTTGGAGCTAGATAGAGATTTTAAATTTAATTCGCCATATTATTCCTTGTGCAAAAGAGATTCACAGGCGATCACCAATCCATGTGATGACTTTCGTTCAAACTGTGAAGGTTAGAGCTGATTTTCTCTCAGAAACCCGGTTCCCACTTTTCTCCTATGGCGCCTACAACTGGAATGTGTCATAAAATTCATGCTCCAACATTGTGCTTCTATAATAATATTTTTTTTCTGCACATGCATATCGTCTTTTAGCACCAACTTTTCACAAAGCACCTGAATATATTGGAAGACCACCCAAGAAAGTTGGCGATGGTCTCAGAGTGGGAGCATGTGAATTCTCATCAGTATCCAAATCTATACCAATATCTCGAATCTATTGGTTAAAGGACGGTTTTCAAAGAATCGATTTAGGAGATATTGAGCGAGTCCAACATGCCACAGGCTCAGTGTACATGTTTCCTCCACGCAATTACGAAATATCTGACAACGCAACTCAAGGCTATTTTCAATGTGTTGTTCATATACCAGAGCTGGGAGTCGAAGTCAAATCACAGAAAATAAATGTTCAATTTGAAGGTATGATCATGAGTTGTATTAAAGGTTGAACTTTTTGCAAAACGAAATTGATTACACATGAAGTGTTATTTTTTAAATCCACTTATTCTGTTTCCACAGCGAAAAAAAATCGACATACTTTCAATGACTGTTGCTAGAACGAACAAAAAAATAGTTCATTTCTCACAGAAGTAGATATGTCTCCACTTTCCATCTAATTCGGGTTGTTATTTTTTAACTTACATACTCTTTTTGATAATCGAAAAAGGTCAAGCTATTAAAATCATAAATCTAAAATTTCCTCAACAATTGCTAACTTTGATAACATCAAACGAAACACCAAATAAATTTGTTCTTACCAAAACAGCTACTTAAGACAAATCGCCCATTTAATGTTTTTATTTTGTTTTTCCAAAAGTAAAGAAATTTTTAGATTTATTTGCTTATGATGGCAAAATTAAGCACTAAATTGATGTTCATATTAAGTACTAAAGTATTTGTTTCTTATTTAATAGTTGCTTATACAAAAAGAATACTATGCAGCAGGTTCAGTCTGTCTTGACTTCTCAACCAATGATGTTTTTGGTACATTTACAAGGCAATTATACAAATAATTTCCCAGGATGGAAAGGGTCATTGTCTACTTTGATTTCATGTTGGGAAATGTAATGAATACTCTAAAGGAATTCTTGTTCATTTTAGATGTTTCCGATACACGAGTTGTAGTAAGAATCGATCAAACATTCACTCCAGCACTTTTGAATTCATCATCACTTGAATATGTAGCATTGAAAAAGAAAGTCGAGTCACAGGTAAAATGTTTAATTACAATTTCCTGGAGAAAAAATTCTTGTTAAACTGCTTAAGGATAGTTTACAAAATTGTAAAAGATATATTGTACAGATGTAACCACGATGTACAATATATTGTGACTTCCAAGGACACAAGACCATCTAATTATACTTATTCTTTTTTTCTGAATTCCAAAAACTACCTTAAGGGAAGAAATGTTCGCGACCAGAAATTTCGCGAAATATATTTTCTCTAATCAAGGGTCCGAAAATTGCGAATTTTGCGGAAGAAATATTCGCGAGTTGAAACTTAATGGCTTATTCCGCGAAAGAATTTTCGTGAATCGATGTTGTAAGAAAAATACATTATTTTTCAAAAGTAGGTAGCTGTTATTATAATTACTTTTCGCAAATAAACGTTTTTAATTTTTTTCGCTCAAGAAATTACTATTGGTAAATTTCGTGGAATTTATTTCGCGAAAAGATTCTCTTTTAAGGTATAAAGTTAAAGATTTTAGAGGAAAAAAGATGTTCCAAAATTATAAGAACCTTTGTTAGATTTAAAAAATCTTATTTTGTTTAACGTTACCTTTTATAAAAAGAAATAAATATTACCAAGTTTTTATCAACATTATTACATTTACTTATTAGGTCAGGGTTGCACTTCAAAATTTGGGAGCTACCAGCAATAACCAAGTTGTTGATGTTATCGGATTCAGGTTTACTTTACATTTGTCTTTGCTTGTTTCCCTCTTTGGTGTGTTCTCCTTGTTTTTGGTTGAATGAATCGTTTTATTCCGTCCACTTTATACTATAATTGTACTTTCTTCAGAATTAAATAGATGAAATCTTTTTGTACACCTTATAAATTTTGTATTTATCGATACGGGTTATACATTGGGTTAGAAAAGGTTGATCAGGAAAAGTGACATGTACCCATACTGGTAAAGACAGGACTATTAGGCCTACTTTAGGATGAAGGCAGTCATTTTTAGCCACAGGGGATACTTGCAACAATTGGCAGTATCAAACTCACTTGAAGCAACTATTTTGACCTACAGGTGACGGCAATTGCTTACCACCCATAAACAAAATGATATCTGGTTGTAAAATTGAGTTTTGTCTCGCGTGTTCTCATTCCCCCTTTCTTTCACCACCATTTTTCTACTGCTGGGATCAATTCCATGATATTACCACTTGATTAGGAGTTACTTTCTTCCAAAAATGTATTTGATTTAGGACAGTCAAAAAAAGTCGCCCGTAAAATTAGTCTTCTGTTTAATCTTCGTCGTTGCACATATGATATCGAGGTTTTTTGAGTTAAATGAAATTAAAAAATGTTTTTGTTTTTTCAGCAAAGGAAGTGTCAATGCTATTACTAAAGTACGCTTCGTTAAAATTTCAAGCACAGAAAGACTGAATTACTGTAATTCATTGAAAGGTTTAGTAGTGAAGCCATCCAAAGATTTAAATGTATTGTCAGTAAAAGTAAACAGTCTAGGTATGTTCTAAAAAATTATTTGGCACCAATAATGCACCTTTTGAGCAAGAGAGTTTTAATCTCAATGGCGCCTTTTTTATAAGGATCTAAAGCCAGTAGGCACATATAGCGAAGAGACTAAATCTTACGATGTATTTTTAGAAATGTCATTTCAAATCATTTTTTACCCATGGAATTTATTAAATTTTCGCTATTAAAATACAGATTGCTGTTTTGAGAATGAAACAGGAGAAGATTCTTTCAAAGGTGTGTATCATTACAACAAAACTCTTGTCAATAACACTGATTCGCAGATACAAAAACAATGTCGTTACTCGACTACTGGGAAGAGTTATCGCGTTTGCAAGAGAGACTTGGAGCTAGGTCCTAAATGGTCTGAAGCTGATTTGCGTAAATGCTTAGCTAAGTCAGTTACAACGCAAAACTTAGAAATTTTGAGTCAGGTGAGTCATCTAATCTTTGCGGTAGTAAGTTTAATACTATGTAGTTTGATGGATTTAAATCAAATAATTTAATCTAACTTTTTGATAGTCCATCCTTTTTCTCAGTATTAGAAGATTTCAACGTCAATTTTGTTACAAAAAAAAATGTTAAATTTATTTATCAACTTACTCGAACTAATCACAATATTATAAATGTTCGATAACTGGTTCTACAACTATTGGAATTTCGAGAAATCGATAGTCAAAAAATGCCTAATAATTTAATAATTTGAGAATTATTTTTGTTGTTGTTGCTACTTACTTAAAAGAGACTTTTGAACGAAGAAAAAATTGCGACTTCGCGGTTACAATCGCAAAGCATGGAAAAGGAAAACATTACTGTCATAAATTCTACCCCGTTCTCTTTTGATACCAGTTTCATAATAACTATTAATAAAACGTTTTTGTATTTTGCACAAATTAATTATTGAAATTAATTTATTTATTTTAAACACCTGTCAAATTTTGTAATTTTTTTAATAGGCTTCTGCACGCTTTAACTAGTTGAAACGACTTTAATTTAGTACTGTTTAAAGATCAGCTAATTATAGAAAGTGTGTATTTTTTACAACTTAGTATATTTATTGATGTTCAGGTGGCTGTATGCAATGTTTCAGTTACTACAAATTGCTCGAGTGTTAACGAAGTTGCAGCAAACTTAAGTGCAATTGTATCTAATGGTTCAGTGATTACCACGCAACAGGATGTTACCTACATTGCCAATACCATCAAAAATCTTGTTATCAACATTCAAAATGCACTAAAAACCGAAGTAAGTCATTCATTAATAATCAAAATCTTATCCGCAATAATTTTCATTTCATTTCGATTCGCCCATCTCGTTTTTAGTGGAAATTCACCTTAAGTTTGCTCTCAATTTGTTTTTACATATCAAATATTCATATCATCTTTAACTTTGATTTTTCGAATACACCCAGTCCATCTGAAAAAACGACGTCGGAATTTTATTATTAAGTACATAAATTTATCACCGTTCGGTTTACTTAAAATATTTTTTCCCCACATTTATAGACAGTTAAGTTATTGATAATTCGTCCGCTCATATTTTAGTTACAAAACAGACCTACAAATATGTTATTATACTCTTTAAAAAAATTTAAATCAAAAACAAATATCTAAGAAATTCACCATAATTTACTATGTCGTAGTTTATTATATTAATTGTTTTCTAGATTGCAAATGACATTGTTAAAACAGTGAGTAATGTTCTTGATGCCAATGTTGCCATTGTTGCTAAAGCTCAATTCAATACCAAATCATCTACATCAATTTTAAATGATTTGGATGAATTAGCAAGGAAGCTTGGTAGATTGCTAAAAACAGGAGGCAAACTCGCGAGCATTAATGCAGATCAGCCAAATGTTGCATTGAATGTTGGATACTTGGAACGTGGTAACATCACGATTTATTCCCAACAAATTAATGAAAACGTTCGAATTTTCATAACTTCAAATACGTCGATTCCGACGAATATATGGTCATCTTTACGCATCCCAGACGTAACGTTTCCCGTCATGAAGGAGGTGTTATTTTCGTACTTCTTCCGACGAAATTCGTTGTTCTTAACGGAAGAGGAAATCTTAAAGAGTATTTATAATCAAAATAACTTAACACGACTGATCCAAAGTACTATCTTAGCCGGAACTCTTGGCGACAAACGTATTACCAATTTGACAAATCCTATCCTATTGAAATTTGATAAAACATATTATGTTAATGAGGAAGGAAAATCTAGTTGTGAGTTTTGGGATTTCACGAAAGGTAGGATGACATGTACTTTTTTCCTATTTATTCCTATATCC
This sequence comes from Hydractinia echinata, assembly GCA_030067915.1. Classification (NCBI taxonomy): domain Eukaryota; kingdom Metazoa; phylum Cnidaria; class Hydrozoa; order Anthoathecata; family Hydractiniidae; genus Hydractinia; species Hydractinia echinata. Next base: position 1,875,412 of record JASGCC010000030.1, read on the forward strand.
CAGGTCAAAAATTTTTCCTAAATTCATAATTTAAACAAAGAAACGTAGCTATTTGAGACAACAATTATGTCCTTATCCTTTATGCTGGGATATCGTATTTTCTCTTATAAATCCTTCATTTATAAATACGGCGTTGAATATACAATTAGACGGAAAAGCAACGTATTTGCTTGAAACATGACATTAAAGTTAGCTGTTTTTTCAGTTTCTGCTATTTTTATTTCCGAAGTACACGCCGTTTTTTACTAAACGTAAATAACGTTGATGTATCACATGAATAGGAAGTGTAGTTTATATATCAACAATTTTATTGACAGGTTCACTTGGAAGTTGGTCATCAGAGGGTTGCAAACGTATAAACGAAGGTGATAATAAATTTATCACATGCGAGTGCACCCATTTAACAAATTTTGCCATTTTATTGGACCCTTCACAAACTGGGTCTAACCCAATCGAATTGCAAATTATAACATGGATCGGATGTGGTCTATCTTTGGCTGGTTTGTTATTGACACTTATAACATTTTTAGCATTTCAGTATGTACCTTTTTTCCTATATACTCATTTGCTTTTACTAAACACACAATCGCACAAAATACATTTTATATTTACCATCTAAGATGTGTATGTTACACTTACATAATTATCTTGCTGTTTGCTTGTTTGTCTGTTTGTTTGGAGATCTTCTGCATAGATTTAATTCGTATTGGAAATATAATCAGCAGTGTAATATGTACTGAAGTCCAGATGATACAGAAATAACATCTGGAATTGAAACAATACTGTATGCTTGTAATTTTTAGAAATTTACGCAAAAAGCTACCTCCAAAGATCTTGATATGCTTATGCTTTTCACTGCTGATCTTGCTGGTTGTATTCTTGGCTGGTGTTGAGCAAACCGATTCTAATGGTGGTTGCAAAGCCGTGGCCGTGCTAATACACTACTTCACACTGTCAACTTTTTGTTGGATGGCTGTTGAAGGTCTCAACTTGTATAGATGCTTCGTAAAAATATTTAAGAAAGGGAGCGCAACTAAATTTCTAAAGAAAGCATCACTCTTTGCTTGGGGTATGTATTTGTTAGAGATTTACTTACTAAAAGATAAGGCTTAGAAGATGTAGGACAAATCGTCATGTTGGATGGAGGACAAGTCGTCATTTTCCACACTTTTAAGGGTGCCTTTTTGGAAATTGTGTATTCTTCTGCAGCAAACAGTTCGAAGTGATGCCACATGTCGCACTCTTGCAATTTCTTAGGCTTACCAGCTGTTATCGTTATCGTGACTGCAGCAGCTAAACCAGATAATCTTGGCAATGATGATTTGTAAGTCGGTGCTGTTTATGAAAGATTCTTGATTAGTTATAACTTGAGAAAAAAGTTAATATAACTTTTATGGTATTAATTTGTTTTGTTATTAGCTGCATCGTGGCGGGTTATTCATTCTATTTTGGTGTCTTGGTACCAGTGGCGACGATTCTTCTTAGTAACTTTATAGTGTTAGGGCTTGTCATGAGAGGCCTATCAACCAATGTTATGAACCGCTCCAACGATAACGAAGAAAATCGACTTTTGCGTCAAGCCCGTGTAGCTTTTGCATGTGCTACCCTTCTTGGATTGACATGGGTGTTTGGTCTTCTAGCAGTTGGTAAAGCAACAACATTCTTTCAATGGTTGTTTTGTATTTTTAACTCGCTTCAAGGCTTCTTCATCTTCTTGTTTTACACCGTAAGAAATACTGATGTAAGGAAAGAATGGGCACGATGTTTAGGAATTTCAATTAAAGGAGATTCGACTCTTTCTACGGGAACTGATAGACATGAGATGGGAAAACGTGGGGAAGGTTAGTATGGACATATGTCAAGTATTTTTGTCTGTCAATTTACTGATATACCACTTTAATATTATTCTGATGAAACTTATTTCATCTCCCTTTGTTGCTTGCATATCACTTGTTACACAATTACATCTACTAATTGTCAAAGTAACTAATATACAATGCTCTGAATCAGTTCCTGCTGACGTTCCTATAACCTACTAACCTACTAACTCTATTTGTGTTTATGACTTTCCGTTATAGATCATCATAACCTAACGTCGGGCGTCACAGCCACAACGTCAGGATGAACATATTTGCAACACTTTTTTAGGACAACCAACATCATCTTTATTAAGTACGGGCCAAACAGGATTCTATTCAGTGGAAGGTACTTCTTCGGCTGCTGAAAATGAAGAAATGATACGATTGCAATCATTTCAAATTTAAATAACGTATTAACTATAAACGAGATAAAAAATATTTGTATGAATCCTTTTCCAGCTTTATTTAAGTGCAGAAACTTCGCCTTTCGCATACATAAACTTTTCAGCATGAGCCATATTAAAAGATTTGAGGAACATAAATGTTAGTGTTTGCGAATTCAAAATTTCTCGACAATTCAACAAAGTTTCTTCCCTTTCTTCCCTGTTTCTCACGCAACAATACCTACAATCTTTGTGTATTTTGTCCGAAATTCATGCATAGTCAAACGTCTTTGAGAACTAAGTTACGTTTTACTTCCCATTGTGTAGCAATACACCTGTTATATAACTGTGTTTTGTTATGACGTATATGTATATACAACAACTACTCGTTTTCTTCATAAACTTGTCACACGCACAAACAGCTATTATATTATTTATTGAATTATACATTCACCTCGATTTTGGTAATTATACTTAAAAATATTTAATGAACAACCTTTTTGTATATTTTGTACGTTCTCTTTTTTACGTTATAATCGTCAAAAAATATAATACAAAATGCAGAAGAAGATCTTCTTTTTCCCATATCCAACGAAATTTTGTTACACCTCAATATTAATTCTGGAAAAGGCTCTTACAAAAAATTATTGAACCAGAAGAATGAAAATCTTAATTAAGACGAAAGATTGGATAAACTATCTGGTTACCTTTTACAAGAATTCATTCTCCACATTGCACACTTTGGTTGATTGAAGACAATTACCTAGCAAAGCCCCCGAAAACAACTCTTGTTTTGGAAACCGTTCAGTTAGAAATCATTGCCATTATCGATGAATCAAAGTATACAAAACTTTCATAGGTTTTTTCCTTTACCTTCAGTTTTATGTTGTCTACTACTGCTTTTAAAAGGCTTCGAAAATAAATCATACCGATGTTATATTTCGTTTAGCTAGCTACTTCGTTTTGAGATGTTATTTTGAATTTGTTTTGCTGACTTTAGCATCATATTCTCTTTTTAACGCTGTCTCTAAGAACTGTTTATTATATTCACATCACAATGTGAACGAAATGTTAATTCTTTTCCCATCTTCCTGACAAACACAAAAAACTACTTTTTTGGTGAACATTGGTATTTCGCACTGGCTGAAATGCGATCGCGCTGGCTGAAATCGTTGACTCCGTCGTGAATAATATACAAGTACGAGTAGTACAAGTAAAGTTTACAACGAGAACGTCAACGTGAGATCATTGCACGAAGACGATTACTTTTATTGCAATCACCTACTCCAGGATAAAAACCACCGTACTCTGTAATAGCCGAACTAGAGGTTCTTATGCTTTTTTCGGTTGGGAAAACCTTTGAGATCGCTACTCAATGACGACGTAAGCAATTACTAACATAATTTCCTATTTAACAATGCTTGACGGAATAATAAATATTGAACTATTGTTGTTTGTTGCGTCATCCTTTATCTCCAAGATTTGTTTTGGGAGATGTCTCTCTTGCTTTTGAATTGATTAGGTGGTGTTTGGTTTCGTCGAGTTCGACATAGTATATAAAGAAAGAAAACAATTGTTAAGTACTGAAGTTAACGATAACAGCTTGTTGCGAGAGAGTAAGAACAGTATTTAACTGTTGAATATATATTAAACGCGCTCTAAACAGCGCATGCGCGTAATTTACGCACTAAATGCAGTGCAGAATCCGAAAAGAAACTTTGTTTCCCGAAATCTTCGAAATCGGGAAACATCGTTTATTACAATTCAATGTTTTTACAGTCAATAAACTAATACTGAAAACTGTATTGGAACATGTCAGTTCAAGTTAGGATTTTGGTGTATTAATTACAACTTTTTTGACAGTAAGATTTTTGGTTATTTTAAAGATTTGATTGATTTCCACAGGGATGTGGTTTTAAACAAAAAAGAGATTCTGCTTGCTCTACTCCTTGCTTGCTCTCCTCCTTGCTTGCTGTCCATACCTGTGTACAGATTTACAACAACTTAAGTGTTGATACCCGCCCCAAAATTACGGAATGTTTCATAGTTATTTTTAAGTTCTGATAATTAAAATTCTGGAACACACTGTTTTCAATGACTACAAAATGACTACAAAAGGTCACCAGCACTTTGTGAAATATTTATAGCTCACTTCTTTTCATAAGTGAAACAATCATGTCTTTCTAGAAAAAACATTTTTTTCGGAGAAGCTTGCTACCAGTGCAAGACACTTCTAATATTTCAATATTTAGCCAAATTAAAAGCTTACCTCCCGCGAAGAAGTTGTATTCACACGAAAATTGTCTATAAATCTTTTTATTTTTTTTGAAAAATCTGGATCTGTTCTCAACCTTTTTGACATTTTGACATAATTACATGAATACTAATACTTAGTTATCTTGATTATCATTTATGCCAGCATAATTAGCTAGACTGTTAAGACCTTTCTCTCGGAGACCAATTAAGATTTTGCCAAAAGGTATGAAACCAACTTTTTTTTGCAGAAGGTAAGCGTTAAAAGCTGTGTAATTGGGATTTTTTAATGAATATGCTTCTAAGATTCTTTTCATGCGAATAAACTTTTAGAATCTTAATCACAAGGTAACTCATATAAGACAACATTTTCTTAACAGGTTACAACTTTTCCTTCAATGTTACATTTCTTGTTACCGCATAATAAAAACAAGTTTTAACCTTGTCTCCAGGGCTCTTCTGCGTCTACGATAAGATGATCAAGGGGGGTCCTAAAATTTAACGAAGGTATAGACAATGCTTCTATTACCTACAAGCTTACTGAATGAGCTTTCTTAAGGATTGTTTTAAAACAAACATACTGACACAGATTAAATCTTTATAAATGGAACATGTAGCTACTTGTGTACATTTGGTTGTTTTGATCGGCTGAACAAAGGTTGTATTGTTTAACATGAAAATATAAATCACGACAACTGCGAGAAGAAATTTATGCGAATCGTGTCATTCCTAAAATTCTTCTGAATTCGCCAATCGGTCAAATTCGGATATTATGCTTTATTTTCGAAAAAAAAACCCGCCTTCCTTCCCCAAACCGATCAAACATTTCATCCAACATGTTAGATAAAAATGTTGTATGCATGTTGGACGAATGTTTGATGAACTTATTCATCGTTCGCGCATGTCACAGAACAAGCGAAATGAGAGACTATCACTGACGGTAAGGTATTTCGCAACTGACGAATCTTTTTTTATTCCCTTCACTTGTAGCTTGGAGCAAGGAGCAAAAGATGGAAAACATGCAAAATTAAAAAGCCAGACGGTGGCTCTTACTATTATAAAAAATTAATTCCATTTTATTGGCTATTGCTGTTCCAGATAGTACTTGTGGTCGGATGTAGGGTTGTTCAAATTGCCATCGAAAATGGAACAATTAAGTTCCCTGAAACGGCAATGTTCTATGGAAGTTATCGCAATTTGCCATACATCTTTCTTGGAAAAGATGCATTCGATATATAAACGTAAATGATGAATCCCTGCCCTTACAGTAACTTGACTGTTGACAAAAGAATTTGTAATTACCGGCAGCCGGGCCCGACGTATTTCAGAAAATCTTTATGAAAGTAAACAGTGGACAATATTTCATACCACAATCTCCATGTCTCCAAAGAGTATTGAAAACATTATTTTTCTATTTTAGTGCTACACAATATGTTGTACACGAGAACTACTTCAAGAAATGTATATCGTTCTAAATCTTTAGTTATATTATAGCTTAAATATTATCACAATCACAAGATCCTCATAGTTACTAATTTTGAAGCAAGTTCATAAGATCCATTTGAAGAAACCAAATTGTAAGTCATATCATAATATTGATTTTGATAGCCTTGTTGAGTGTTGTTACTCAGCGTTCTGGGTTGAGAGGGTGGTAGGCCGTTTGTTAAACAATTACCAATTTCATCCAAGTTTAAACAGGATATCGCTAATGCGTTTTTTAGATATTAGCTTTTTACGTTTATCAAAGTTAGTGAACTTTTTTTCACTATATATTGGAAATGCCGAGGTTTATTTCATTTCCAGACTGAGAGTTTTTTGTTGTAATTGTCTCGGTACATTTCGTTAACAAGTCAAGCTTTCTTTTCGCAAAGGACTGTCTTTCTACAATGTTCCGTCTTTCAGGGACAGGATTTTGCAGTGTCTTCATCGTTTTCAATTTCTAAACATATTGTAGCGTGTTGTCGCTTTACTTTTCGTGACATAAAGTGAATTATCTAAATCATTCTTTGAAGCGATAAAATAGAAGTGAATCGTAGAAGCAATCGTAATTTTTATCACATATTTTGCTAACAGAATCACTGTCCGTTAATAACACGCTATTCAGTAAAATATCACACCGCGAAACGTACTTACAAAACGATCTTTACAGATTGTTAGAATATTATTTTATTCGGATATTACGATAATTATTCTGATTGATCAATTCTTTCAATGCTGAATTAAAACAAGAGAATCTCAATCGCCATTTGAACAACCAATATTTTAGGTGCGGCAAAACAGCGTTCTCTTTATCACAGACAGGTCAGGAGGTACTATTGCGAAAGTACTGATACTATATAAATTATCTATAGCAGCTGTTACACGTGTCCGGGGTTAACCGGGGTTACTTTCGCCTCCAAAGCATGTAAGATTTCCGTTTAGAGAGCAAAAATGTTCAGTGTTGCATTTTTTCATCTAAGATTTAAATTTAATACTATATGCCAAAAATAAAGGAACGCATACAGCAAAAACAGTTGCTTTGTAAAATATAATCCTTCCCAATTATTAAAAAAATCAAGTGAGTGAAAGAACTATGCCGGTCACGTGTGAACATCCCATATTTACCCCAGGGTAATATTTCAGCACGAGAACAAGGTTAAATGTTTCAGGTAGTTTTTGTGTAATCCAGGTAGTAATATTGTGTAAGATTTTACAAAAAGTTAGGAACATATCAAAAAAGTACTTAGCCTCAATCCCAACCTTCATATAAATTAAGGACAAAATAATGCGAGCTAAAAATTACTAAAAACAAGTCTCTGAAGTTTTTTCTTTTTGCACGAATATACATGTTATTAATACGGCATTTAAATATGACAATTTTAAAATAATCCCGACTGACTTTTGAGTTAGGTGGTTGTTAGTGCTATTGTTTATAGTTTAGGGGGGCTGAGAAAATGAAAATCATACGCATGTGAAACTGTAAAATACCAAAATATCTGTTGCGACCAACTTCCTTAGATATTGCAGTGAAATTTTAATTTGAAAGCATTACTGTAAGTGACTTTTAAAGGCGACCTAAAATTTGTGTAGCCATACAGTACAGTACAGTAAATAGTTAGCGCATTTAGATTGTACTCCCGTTCCCACTTTGAGGCGCAATGGAGCTTTGGAAGCACATTAAAGACCATTGACTTGTTGGTAACTGAACGGGGGCCGACTTCAAGACATCAAGCGAACACAAACCCTTTTGGTAGTTTTAACGTGTGTTGTATCAAAGATACAACCATGTCTATCGGATGGTACTGTTGTTCAGTGACCTTTGGTGAGTTTTTAAAACTGTGGTGAGTTTTTACATGGTACTGGTCATCTCTATTACCTATCCACGTCTTCTCCATCATCTGATATTCGTGTGGTTAGACAAGGTAGGGCGCTCTCTTTACATGTAGACTTACATACCGTAATGCTTCGAATAAACGCCCGGGGCGTTTATTAAATTTTTTGACATTTTTGGGGGGCGCCTATTCGAGGGGGGCGTTTAAAAGAGGGGGCGCTTATTAAATTTTTGCACTTCGTCTCTTTTGCAGTTTTTAAGGATACCTATAATATATATCTTCACAACAGAAAATAAAAGATATTCACATGTTTTAGACAATGAACTTCAAAAGCGAAAAACTAAATTTTCCAACCTTAAATCTAAGATTTAGGAAAAAAGTAAGAAGTAAGTAAGTATACTTTTACTATCGCCTCGAATAAATGCCCCTTATGAGGGAGGGGCGTCTATTAGAGGGGGGCGTCTATTAGAGGGGGGCGTTTATTTAAAAAATGACTGAAAAGGAGGGGCGTCTATTCGAGGGGGGGCGTTAAAAAGAAGGGGGGCGTTTATTCGAAGCATTACGGTAACTTAATTTTTACTGAACTTTTTCGACTAATATTTTTTTTCAGGTGACGAATTGCGGCAGTTTTACGACCCTATTCAGGTGGGAGCAACACGTGGTTGTTTTAAAGGCGTATAACGTCATTGATGACCACAACACCCATCACGCAGGTTGGTTCATGGTTCATTCATTTACATAATAAATTTATTTAAAACTTGCTTGTTTCTTCTTGAGAAATTCAAATCTACAATTCCAGCTGCTAACTTACACCAAAATTATTTGTACAGAAATGCAAAAGCAAAATTTATAAAATGTTTAAAATCTTTTTTTCTCTTTCCTCATATATATTAGACCGTAAAAGATAAAAAATTTAAATAAATTATGTTTGAAATCCATGCCGTTATACTTTTTTAAGCTAACAAAATAAACCTTTTTAAAACTTAGATAACAGCTTTTAAATAAAAACATGTACTTTTTGACTTTTTGCGCGCTGCACTACAATCCACAATATGTTTTAATTAAACGTTTTAACTTAATTATTTCCTATTTTTGTAATTATAACATACATGGTTATGTAATTACGACTAACGAGTCAATATCGTAATGACAACCTGAAAACAAACTACAAAACAAAACAAAAATCATGCTGCTGGTTTTAAGACTTGTCTACCTACAATGAAGATTTAAAATTCTTTTACAATGGTTTTACTATCAAATTTGCTGACTTCTTTCTTTTTCAAGGCGCCAATAGAATTTTCAGGAAAAGGAAAAAAAAAACACATGGGGGCTAGGTTTTTAATTGGTCCGCTATATTGTTGTTACCTATTGTTACGTTTGATTGCAAAAAGGAAACAATTCTTGACAACATTCTATTGAGTCACAGCGATAAATATAATCGATTTCACATGAACAAAAACACAAAGTTTTTACAACCATTATTGTAGATACCTCTGTTCAATCAAATAATATTATCACATTAGGCAAATAAATAATACACATCTGGATTTTTAAGATAATTTGATTATATCTGCAATTTCAGTATATTTGGGTATGTGTTAAAGACTTAAAAAGACACGAAAAAAGCATGAAGTTTATCCTGTTATTGTTGGCTGCTTTCGTACCATATCACGGTAAGATATTAGCTCTTATTACTTTTTGAAACTTCTAATAATGCTACTGCTTGTTTTAAATCATATTAGCTATTTGAATTCTTAATCAATTTAATATATAGCAATTGACTTTCCAACCTTTGTGTTCATGCCAATCTAGTATTAATAAAAATCTCAGCATATTTAAAAATATAGTAATTGTTAATATGGAGAATAGGTCAACTTCTTGATAAGTGAATTTTTGTCAGTAGATAATAACTGGCCTTTGTTGCTAGCAGCATTTCGATAAATATTGGAAAAACTTAAAATACAACAGGGCCAATGGTATAATCTGAATCTAATTTTAAAATATGAAAAAACAAAAACAAAAACAAGAAGGTGTACAACCGATGCGTCGGATAAAAAAAGTCGTTAAAATTTTTGGCCAGGAAAACTAATAGCTAGTCGCTTGCACAAAATATTAATCACTACTTTGCCGACTAATTTGGAAGAATTTACAGAATTCAATTTTTTTTTCAAAGCAAACATTGTTTAAAATAAAAATGGATAATACAAAACGTATATGCAAAAGAAATTGCCAAATTATATACTTATTCTTATATCAGAATTTGAGTAAAAATGGTTGGCCGGTAGAAAAGCGGCAGTGAATTTAGGTTAGTATAATATTAACATTCATTGGGCCAAAACTTTCACTTTTCACCAACTTTTTCTACCGATAAAGTATTGCGATTGCTACTCAATTTTTTATTCACGTCCTATCACTGAACAGGAGTTAAAAAACATTTTTTTTATGAGTGCAAAAGCATACATTAGAAACTAAATAGTATGCATTGTTTATTTAACGTAGGCGCCACGTGAAATGTAATTAGTCTTGGCTCATCACGTAAAACTGAAAAAGAATTTCGATGTACGCTCATATTGATATTGTGTTAAAAAATGACAGAAGGAAACACGTATTACCAAAAGTCATACAAGCAACAACTATTACCAATGATATTATACACAGACATTTATAACTATATGAACCTTCTTTATGTTAAATTCAATAAATGTTGATGTAGCCAGGGAGATAAAGGTTTATCTGTAGAACAAACGGAACCATTAAAATCATTTGCCTAGCAAGCATAAACTTTCTCTAAGGAAATATTACGGAGGAGAAATCCTTATTATTTTTTGTTAGTTTCGCATTAGAAATGCCAGTAGCTAAGGTCAATTGCAAAACAAACACAATTGCATAAACATGCCTTCTTTTGCTTTCAAGTTGCCATCTTTTCGCCATAAATATGACTGTGGTTAGATTTAAAAAAGCAACGAACTGTCAACACTAAGATGCTAGATGCTCCTTTTGCATTTTAAAAGACTGGTCAATGTTGTAGCATTTATCTCGATGTTAACCAAAAGGGGTTATAAGCATAAATACATTCTGTCAAATATATATAGAATATATGGACCTAAATTTGCACCTAAATAGCTAGATAATTTTTCACTTTACTTCATATTATGTTATCAATGTAATTCTGTTTTTCTTTTCTTGTTTAAAAAATTAAAATTCAGAAAAACAATTTTTTACTGATCAAAAGTGTTTATTGGACAAAGTTTACGTAACACGTTCAGCTGATAAAATTAATATAATAAAAGATTATAATAAAATTAACAGTTATGAAATACTTTTTTCACGTCTAATAAGTACTTTATTCTTTGGAAGTTTTTGACAAGGTCGCAAAAAATTTTTAAAACAAATTATCTATCAGCAATGATTTTCGCCTATTATCTTGCCTTTACACGCTAGTTCAGTTTATTGAGAAATTTTTTGAGAAGAAGGAAACTGAAAAATTACAGTGAGAAATGGTGGTGCGACAAACTGTATTGTGATTGGTCTAGGGATAATACAACAAAAATAATTTCCTTTGTCATTGTCCAAGCCTGGTAACAATCGCTGTCACGGCTCAGACAAATACTATAATTGCCATCTGGCTTAATGTAATGTCTTCAAAGGTGTTATTTTTTTTAACTTTAACTTTAAACTTCCCCAAACAAAATTTTCAGTCCTTAAATATATAAATCTTTACATACTTATCTCTAAAAAAACATAAATGATGAAACTCATATGGTGAAAATACAGTAAAATACAATAAAAACGCAGTAAAAATTAAGTTAATAGCAATAAAACGCACACAAACAATTTTTGACACGTGTAGGGATTTCATCTTCAAGAAAAGAATAGAAATAACTATGAATATTGATATTTAAAAATAATTTATAACATCGTTTTCTATGTGTTATCGTTTAGAATCCACTTTAACTGTACCCTTTACATTTGAAATCCCAAACAAAGTCACCAGCAACCGTTTAGTTGGTCAAATAAAAACAGATCAAGCTAACAAGTCGCAGACATTTTATATTCGACATGTTGTTAGGAGCAACGAAAATTTACCCAATGAAAATAGTAACAAAAACAGCGTCAAAAGTTGGGAAGACGACTGCTTTGAACAAAACAAGAAATGACTGTGATGAAGAAACTCTAAAGTCTTACAAAGGTCTTAGAAATATGTTTTGTATTGACCACAAGACAGGGAAGATCTTCACAACAAAACACATAACTGGTGCTTCCCTGAATCCCGGAGGTGGGTTTAGTTTGGAAATAATCGTCCAGTCGGGAACATCACCTGGAACCATTGAAGAGAGAAAATGGTACACAATACATATTGTAGAGCCATGCAAGTACCAGTTAAGCAAATACAAAATGGTGAAAGAATGCGTCAATTACAAATTTCCAACAAAAGTTAAGTGTTATCCCAGAAATAATATTGACGATGTGTGGGTTTGCCCTAATATTACTCAGAGCAAACCGCACTATACCATAGCACATGAAGTTACAATTCACAAAAAGATTACCAGAACACCCATTGCGTTTAAATACAACGAAGGTCCATTTCGTAAGGTTTTAAGATTGATTAAATCTCCACATACAGAAAGATCTATATATACAAGATCTTTTACCCTTATAAACAATACTGGTTTTATATATGATGATTGGACGATTTTTAAAAATCTTTTTACGGACAAGTTTTCTATCAAACAACTTATTGTTTCAAATCAATATGACACGTGTGAAAAGATGGACCGTTGTTCGGATTATATCAACCAAATACCCAATGACATCACGTGTAGCAACTTTGATATAAACATCTTTAAAGAACATATGCGAAGGTGCAAAGGTGAGTTTTTATTTTGAACTAAGGTGGAGTGTGTGCAAAGTAGGGGTCCGAGTCAGTAGTTTGCTGTGAAAAATGTCAGGTTACGAGGCGGTTTTAAACATAATTGTCCCAAAACAGTATATAAATTGGTTGTTAGGCCGTGGTAATCCACGACAATTTACTTGTCATGAGAAGCCCTGGGGATTTGCCCGCCGCCAATGGCAGCTATAATCTTTGGCTCACAGAAAGAAAGTTGGATATTACCAATATATATATCATATATATTGGTAATATGTTGGAAAAACAAAGTTTGTAATAGAAAATCGAGTTATTATTTTTTAACATACCTTATCGGCAAAACAAAAAAAAACAGCAGGGGTTTCCCTGATAATAAAAGTCACTTTGACATAATGTCACTTTTTGTCGACCGATTTCCAGATCTAAAATAACCACGAACGTTTGAATTTTCAAGCTTTTCTTCTGTCAACTAGAGGACAATGAAAACTATATGAATTATATGATTATCTTTTTTTTTTTAATTTAAACATTTTTCTCTGCTTTGGTCTTCAACTTTGAACGTTCTTCAGACTGATACAAGGATGTTCTTCGTGTTCTCGTTATTGTCGTTTCGCTTTCACAGATGCTAAATTGAAAGAGGAAGAAATTGGCAAAAATGGTGGTCAGTAAAAAAGGTTTTGCCATTGTTGGTAATTTCAGTAGAGCATCGGGTTATTATTTTTGACATAGTTTGTTTTTAAAAAATATTCAACTTTTTCTTGTCCCTGATAAACCATTTTTATGTTACAATTTGTTAAAAATAACCTGAATTTAAGTATGGATTTTTTTGTTTTTTAGAAAAACCAGAACTACAAATTAAATCAGCTAATATGACTATACACCTTCCACATTCATCATCAAAGGTCATTGCCAACACTAGCTACCTAGAAACAACAAAACAATTAAAATTGTCAATTGATTCTATTGATGGTCCAACTTTGACTGGAGTCAATATAACAAAACCACTTCAGTGTAACTTGAATAAATCCAGTAATTACTTTTGCATCGATGAAAACAATGGAAACATTTACACAACGATTGATTGGAAGAATGTGCCAATTAGATCTGTATCGTACAATATTCGTGTAAAAGCATACGACACTACATTTCCGATTACTTCCTCTGTACGGACGTTAAGATTGACAATTAAAAATAATTGCTCCCAAGATCTGTCTTCAGTGCTGCGAAAAAATAAGTGTGATGCAAGATTATCAAAGTTAATCTCAACAAAAATTATGGAAAACAAATTTATGATTTTCAATTCCAATGTCAATCCTAATACAATATTTGCAGCAGCAATTTCCACAAAAAATATTGCCCTTAATGAAGAATCCCAAAACGTGCTAACTGTCATGAATAGTTATAAGGTGAATTTTACAGTCAACCTAAGATCATCTAGCGTTTTACTGCTACCTTTGCAGCTGTCATCACACATACCTCGTAAGTTCCCCACGCCGCATAATATGAATGTAACTTTAAATTACGTTACACCCACTGGAGCGTTAAGGTTTCACTCATTAACGAAAGAGAGTGTCAAATTATTGTACACTTCAAGCTGGTCGCAATGCGCAAGTGATGAATGTTTTAATATCTACAAAAAGTGGAATGGCAACCAAGATCCAGATGACAAAATAAATTGTCAAACAGCAGAAGATTTGTATCAGGAGTTTTACTACAAAGTCTGTACAGGTAACTATTTCTTTAAATATTCTGATTCTATTTGTAACTTGCGATGATCCTCATATGTAAAATATTACCATTTGTATTTCCAATATAGAGATCCAACCGGCATTTCTTTTTGGACCTGAAATAAGTAATGATACATTAAAAGGATGTGAATATACATCTAAATTATCTTTCTCAAAAAATGCTTACTGGCTGATAAATGGCACGACAAGAATGAATGCAAACATCACTGCAGTTGCTTCAGCTACAAACAGGTTTAAATTTTCATCATGGTCTTTAAAGAATCTCACTCGTAGAGTTTCGTATCAGTGTGTTGTGTACGATCCATCAAGAATGAAGCGCGAATTAAGAAGTGAAGCTGTATTTCTCAAGAAAGGTATGATATTACATTTTGTTCGTGTGTGGTTCAATTTTTGGCATATCATCAATACCCGGTATATTAATTTTGTGACTCTTCGTTAGTATTAGTTAGGTCTAAGACTGGCACACAATTAGATATTTCCCTAATCCTCGGTTCTAATCTATTCAGGTAGGATCTTTCCCGCCCCGCCTGGATACGTTAAAAAATTTTTTTTACAAATATTGACCTCATAAAAATAAAGAATTACACTTCTTTAGATATCAAGGCAGCGTTTAAAACAGGACCTATATTAAATGGATCTACAATAAGAGGGTGTGAATATACTGCAACAATGTCGCTTCTTCCTTATACATTCTGGCTGATCAATGGAACAAATAAAGTTAATGGAACTGTAGAAGAATCAACAAATAAAAACCTTAACAATTCATTCTCGTTTCCCAAACTAATAATGGACAGATTTGTTCCTAGCACATATTACCAATGTGGAATTCATTATCCTGATCGTATGTCTGAGCAGTTGTTAAGCGAAAAAATTTACACAGGTATGTGTGTTTACCATTATCTGCATATCACCATAATTCAAACCAATTCAAACGCATTCAGCATTTAAAGAACTGTTTATTTTAATAATATACCTTGCTTTACTTTAGATATTGATGTTAAATTCGTTGAAGGTCCGAAACTTGTAAATACGCAGTTACATGGGTGTTCATATAACTCATCCATACGTCTTAATGCATATCTTTACTGGCTGGTAAATGGAACGATCAAGGAAAAAGGAACACATTCTATCTCCTCTATTTCAACACAGAGTGAATCTAATGAGTACAAATTTTCAAAGCTCGATATTATTAACGATTCACCTGGAAGTTTTTATCAGTGTGTGATATTTTATCCAAGCAGAATGGAACATATGATTGTCAGTGAAAGAATATACCCTGATATCCAAGGTATATATATCTCTTTAGCATAATGTAGGCTTTTTTTTATTGAGAACGTTAAAATCAGCTTGAAAATACTTTGCTTTTTTATGATGTGATTAGACCAAGATAGATAATTCTTGCAAGTCACATAAACTTGTGTGTGAGAAGATATTAGATGCAAAAAGTTTTGCAGTTTAGCTGAAAGTGCATTTTTTACATTATTCAGACAATAATAAATCCTTTGTAGATATTAATCCCATCTTTATAAACCAGCCGAGTTTAAACGGTACCATACTGCAAGGATGCGATTACAAAGCTAATATCTCTCTTCACAAATATGCGTACTGGCTGATAAATGGAACTAAAAAAGTAAATGGAATCTCCGTGAACGAAACATCTTTTAGCGAAGTACACGACTTCCCTGATTTACAAATCTTACATTATGATGCAACAAATTTCTATCAGTGTGTTTTATATTACCCAAATCGCATGAAGAAAATAGTAAAAAGTTTGGTTATCACACCAGATATAAGAGGTAAGCGATGTTGGTATAAAATGTTTTAATTAAACACACCTTGGCTCACATAATTGCATTTTTATTGATCCCATGTAAAACATTTTATTTCTCTGTTATAAAATTTTAAATATGAATAATCTTTTTGTATACTTTTCAGTATACTACCAAAAAAAGAATTTAGTACGCCAGGTTATTCCATTTTTTCGCATACACGCATCATTCAAATTAATTTCGTTATTGCAAATTTTAGTAAACTTTGTTCTCGTTGTCATTTGCTTCTCTGCTTTCTTATTGAATATATAATATCATGCATTAAGGACAAACAAATTTGTGATAGAACCATTTGTTTTTACTATAGATATCAATCCTACATTTATAACACAACCGTATCTAAATGGAAGAATTTTATCTGGCTGTAGTTACAAATCTGACATATCATTGCATGAATATACTTTTTGGTTAATAAATGATTCAGAGGTATTTCAAACAACCACATCAAGTCCACTGTCTACAGCAGAAAAAGATCTGTATAACTTTCCTGAGTTGGTTATCAGTGATTTCAAGCCAAACACGTTTTATCAATGTGGTGTATATAACTCAAAAAGAATGAAAGGTATCGAATTAAGTGACAAGATATATACAGGTAATTGTTTTTAAATGCAAAAATCTAGTTTTTCTACATAATGTCTTTTATCAATGTAAATCTTGAATCACATTTTATTTTATCTGATCTTAGTCATCACCTTTGTTCTATGTATGACATCCTAAATCTTCATTAAGAAAAGTTTGCACCAAACCAAACAGTTACCTTTTGATTCTGACAAAAAGCGAGATTTGTCACACATTGTGACCAAAGGAATCTTAACAGTAATTATTTTTGCAAAGCAATTCAATATCTAAAATAGAGAGCTACATAGCTATCTATTTTTATTTTTTTTGACATATTATTGCAGATATCCATCCAGAGTTTACTAATGATCCATATCTTAATGGCACAAAACTACAAGGATGCGATTACAACGCAGACATTCCAATGCAACAGTATGCCTATTGGCTTATCAATGGAACTATAAGAATAAATGGTACTTCTGTTCACAATTCATCTTCTGACAACTCATATCGTTTTCCTACCCTGTCAATCTTGGAGTATTATCCAACAACATCTTATGAGTGCATTTTGTATCATCCACATCGTATGCCGAAAATGATAAGAAGCTTAAAAATCACTCCAGATATAAGAAGTAAGTATGTAAATGTTATATGTTATATGTAAAGTTGAAGGTTGTCCATATGCCGGTAAACTCGACCAACCTAACTTTCACAGTGCAAAGTTTAATGCTTCATTATCATTCCAAAATTTATTACCAAACGGAATAATGATTCAGACGGTAAGTTGTCTGTTCAATTGCTTTACAACTGCACACAGAATAATAAAAATGTCTCTTCCAATATTGAATATCATTTTATATTTATTAATATTTAGACATCAAAGTAACATTTGCAACGCAACCACGTCTAAATCAAAACACTTTAAGTGGTTGCAGCTACAATTCTAACATATCAATGCATGATTTTACTTTTTGGTTAATAAATGGTTCCGAAGTTATTCAAACAACCACATCAAGCCAACTGTCTGCAGCAGAAAAAGATCTGTATAACTTTCCTGAGTTGGTTATCAGTGAGTTTAAGCCAAACACGTTTTATCAATGTGGTGTATATAACTCAAAAAGAATGAAAGGCATCGAATTAAGTGAAAAGATATATACAGGTAAAGGTTGTTTTCAGTACATTAGTTTAATGTAAAATTGCTTTCTATCGTATTTCAAAACGTTTTCTTATTATCTGTTCTTTTAGATATAAAACCAACATTCACTCAAGGACCGAAATGGAACGGAAGAGCTTTGCACAACTGCAAATACCAGTTTAAGAGAGCTCTGCAGCAATATACATTCTGGTTGGTTAATGGAACAAGAAGAATTAACGCAAGTACAATTGGTACAGGGAAGAATGAAAATACAGGTTTTGAATTTCAAGAGCTATATATCGAGGATTTTACTCCTGGCATTACTTACCAGTGTGGAATATATCACCCACAACGAATGACTAAACCAATGTTAACTGATGTTTTTGTACCTGCTTTTGAAGGTAACTGAAAAAAACCCTAATGAATATAATGTAGTATAAATAAATTAGTTTTCGACATTCATAAATCAAACTTTATTTTAATATATTATTTTTTGGTGTTAGATAAAGCAATGTATGTTTTTCTATTTCAGATTCAAACCTCATAGCTGGTCCGAAGATATTCACAAAATATCCTAAGACAGGTGGAGCTTTGATATTAAAAGGTTGTATATTTTATTCAAAATTTCCACTGGCAAACATGAAAATGTTTTGGATGAAAAATGAAAAGAAAGTAATGGTGAACTCAACGTACATCATAAAAACAAATGCGAATTATACTTATGAAATAAAAAGCTTAATATATAACGACACTAACCATCAACAGCAAGGATACTATAGGTGCGGATTGGCAGTAAGAGGAAGGCCAGATGTTTTGTCACCAAAAGTTGATGTTCAGTTTGTAGGTAAACGAAGTCAATAATTTTTTTGATGCATCGTTTTAGAAAAGTCTAAAATAATTCTCTTTCCGAGTGTGTTTACACCTTCACCATCCAATTTACAGCTGTAATTTCTTCTTATTTGAGGTAATTGAAATTTTATTCTATAGGTAGTTACACCTTTCCTTTTTTCTTTGGCCGACAATTGTAAATATTGCTGTATTGTCGAAATATACTTGTCGAAATCTGCAAATTTATAATAAATTAATAAAATAACGATGATCATTTAGTTCTTAAATTTGGGCAAGCAGTTTTAATATAGACCTTGATGGCTTTTATTTTTTATTTGATAAAAACGTAATATTTAACATCCCAGATAACTTATATCTTTATATGAGCTGTGTAAAAGTTGAAGATATTCGTTTTGAAACGTCTTTTACTTAGATAGGGCATATTTTATTCTCAGGTTTGAAATAATGCTAGTAGCATTATATGCTTACAAAAATGCAGCGTGTGTGATGTCATAACCAATTATTGACATACGCAATGGGCAATAATAGCTTTGCTACAGTAATTTGAAAGAAAATAAGAAAGTAAAGTTTTCCTTCACATTATGTTAACCAAACTTCATTAGCAAAACAATATTATCCTTTAGACGTCTCAGAATCTCGGTTAATTTTCACGGTTAGTAGAAAATGGTTAAAGGCATATTCAGATGAATCTTCGCGTCAGTATAAGAACTTGGAAAACTCCTTAATTAAAAAGGTATTAGAATTTTATTTGATGAACTATGTTGATTATAAAAAAGTTAGCGATCGCCAATCTTCCAACACATTTAACGACCTTTTAGTTATATACTTATATCTTCCATGTCTTAGATTTCGCTGATTGGAAATATATCTACTGCATTGCAGCAAGAGAAATTTATTCAAATTATGAACTTAAGGTGCGTCATCTACATTAATATACTATTTATAGGATATTTGAGTTTTTAAAACAATGCAAACACCAAATGTATATCACAGTAACGTGTAGCATAAAAGAAACCCATTTACAACTAGA
Source organism: Hydractinia echinata (assembly GCA_030067915.1). NCBI lineage: Eukaryota > Metazoa > Cnidaria > Hydrozoa > Anthoathecata > Hydractiniidae > Hydractinia > Hydractinia echinata. The sequence continues at coordinate 1,895,234 of JASGCC010000030.1, forward strand.
TATCAATTTGAAAAAATTCTCTAATTTTGACTTGGCTGTCATACCTAAGATCTTTAGTAGCAAAACAGTATGAGAAATCATTACTGATTAAATAGCAATAGCTTTGTATTTCGTAACTAAGATGAGGTTTTTTTCTGTATGTTTTCATGTGCATACACTGTGTTTTATAACATTAGTTATTTAAGTAGTAATCTTGATATGCTGAGATTAAGGAGGATAAGTTAGATTTAACGATAACGATAATAGCTATTTGTTGGGAGATTTGCAAAAAAATTTAATCATGCAAAATAATGTATGCGTCAAGTTGCCAGAAAAATTTAAAAATAATTAATAGACTTTTCTCGCAAAATGACGCGTAACTTAGTTTGACTATTCATAGACGAATTGCGCTGCAAAGAGATACAATCCGAGTCCAAGCGAGAATAATTTACCCGAAAGTTGATGAAACTGAACAATTACGAATTTGCATGTACATGAAAAGCGTCCTTCAACGAAAAAAATACAGCACGCTACATTTAATAAATACTAGAAACTACGGTAGGTTCATTTATTTATTTATTTATTTATTTGTTTCTTTAAAAACCACATAATAATAGTTCTCAGAAGTGAATCAATCTCAATCAGACCGCTTTAGCTTTTGGCGCGTTTACTTTCCGTAAAAAAGGACTTAGGTCGACGACTGCACACTTTTTTTAATACACGCTTTTTTTTAAAGAATTACAAAATCCTAACCGGGCTGGTCATTTTTCTCATTCCTCTATTGTTCTAAACAATAGAAGAAAAAAATTTAAAAGAAGCGTTTAAGCCACCAACCAATAAGCAACTAATGCTGGGAGAAAGTTTTCAGAAACGTTTAGTGCTTTGTCTGCTTACGACTGCTTTTATAGAGTGGAGGAATTGGTCCATTAATTTGAAATACTAAATGAACTTTGATCCTTTTATTGCTTCAATACTTTAGATTGTTGTCTTAAACACAGTGTTGGTGATGATCACCACAGAGGCATGTATCACTTCAATACAACTTTAGTTTCTAACACGGTTTTTATCAAGTGTAAATACGGTGAAAGAGTAATAAATCGAACATGCATACCTGATTTATATCATGGACCAAAATGGAGCACATTGGAAATTGAGAGATGTAAAAAACGTCCAGATACAACTGAAGTGTTAGAGAAAATAGCAGAGGTGAGTTGGAAAGACGTATTTCTGTACGCATTTAACATTTTCAGCAGTATGCATACATTAACGATTTCTATTTCGTATGATATTGCTGTAAATACTGTTGATTTTAAAGGGGCTACAAAACGATTCAATAAGCTCAATCTCCGTAATTTCCGAAGAATAGCGTGGAATAAACGGACCACTCAAAAGGTCAAGGTGCCAGAAATTATACACACTTTAGAACATTTAGACGTGTAGACAACCTGTTTATGAACAATTAAATTTTTATGCTGAATTTGCTACTTTTTTATTTTTATTTTATAAAAAAAGAAAAAATTTTCTTTAGTATTCTTTTTGCCGGTAAAATAACAGGTAACAGATACAACACGAGGAGCTGTATTTGTTAAAAAATGCTGTGTTACTAGCTTTAAGAAGGGAATTAATACGTCTAGAAAGATTTTAAAGTCCATTGTTGTTGCTTTGACTGGCATAATAAACTTATATGTTTCTATGCAAAATTTCGAAGGATATAGCTAGCTAGCTAGTTCAAAAGGTTTGAAGTTTATTTTATTAGAAAGCTTGAGTTAAAAGTACTTATAAGTACTTATATCGAATAAATCATGGATATCCAAATATGTAGGAAACTTTTCTGTCATTTTCAGTCATATTTAGTAAACACAATATGATATTTAAGATGATTTAAGTTGTTGTTTTTGTCCTCAGTGATCATAAACTCTTCCACCGCCATTAGCTCGATTTCCGTGTAAGTCACGAAAGTCGAAAACCAACAGCCGTTTCGTAGCCCATTTAAAGATCAATAAAGAAAAGAAAACATTTGAAACTCAATTTACAGATTAGCAATATGATCTTAACTGTACTTTCAATAGATTTTATATCTTTACTTCTTCCTGATGACAAAAGTCAGTTGATTTTCATCTGTATTTCAGCAAACCATTTGCTCAAGTGACAACCAAGATGACTGTGTCACGGTTCAAGATACAGTAGAAGATCTTACAAATACAGTGGTAAAAGCAAGCATGTTGAAGTCACCGGAAGAAATGGATCTTGTTTCACATATCATTTCCGATTTGGCAACGAATATTAAAGTGATAAACACAACACAAGAAGCGAAGGAGGTACTAGTTTTAAGTTTTTCTTAGAAACCATTGCATTTATTTGGTTTTCTTTTGATTCTTTATGCAACAATAACATTATCTTCTACCAAAGATTTTCGAATAAAACCCCGGATTTCATTTAAAATAAGCACTGTAGACAATGCTTTGTTAACAAAGTATTATGATTAATAGATAGATATAGTTACGAGCGTTAAAATTAATTGTTTTGAGACAAGAAATGTTATTAAAACGTAAAAAATACTTTAGTTTATAGATAAAGTTCTAACATGTGTTGATGTTGTGGTCACATCGCCACCACACGTGGTGGTTGCATCGCAAAACAAATGGCAAACATCCACCATTCTGCTCAGAAACTTAGACAAGATGGCTGTCCAATTAGGAAATTTGCTAACTACAACAAACGATTCTATCAGTATCTCAAAGCCAAATGTCGGTGTTAACATTGCATTTGTAGAAGCTAAAGATCTTACAATTGAACTTTCCAATGCTAATGGAACTGTTGGCGTGTCATTCTCGTCGTCAAAAAATCAATCTAATTCCAATTCTCAACTCATCATTCCAAACCAGACATTCAAATCAAAGAAAGAATTAGTCTATTCGTTCACCTATAGTTCTGACATGTTGTTTAGGCGTGGACAGATATCATCTCCCCAAAATAATCCTACAAAAATAGTCAATAAGAAAAATCGATTCAAAAAATCAATCGATGGTCATATCGTGTCAGCTAGTATTGGTGAAACTAAGCTCGCAAATTTAACAAATCCAATTATTTTGAAGTTTAAAAAGAATGATACACAACAGGGATATCAAAGAAATTGTCATTTCTGGGACTTTAATATAAGTAAGTATTGTACGTTACACAGTTCACATGATTTCTCTTCTAGATAGCGAGCACTCCTGAAATCATGTAGGACCCAGGAAAATAATGGTGCTTATTTCTTCAATAATTTCTAGATGTCCAAGGCGAGTGGTCAACGGAAGGTTGTAAATATATTAAAGAAGATCAATCATTTGTCTTTTGTGAGTGTGATCACTTAACAAACTTTGCATTGGTTTTGGATGTTTCTCAAACGTTTAAAAACCCTCTTGAACTGAGAATTATCACGTGGATCGGCTGTGGAATATCATTGGCTGGATTAATACTAACCATAATTACGTACATATCATTGAGGTTAGTGTCACTGCTATAAGCTTGTACATGTTTTTCTTGTCTGAGGTGTCCTGCTGATTTTCAATATATATACTATTTTGAAACACTATATCGCAACCAGGTTAAAAGTGAGTTACACTTTAAAATTACCTTCAGCAGATGGTTTTTATTTTTAAGAAAACATATTTTATTGAATCATCACGTAGACGTTTTTACCCCTAAAATAAGACTGTTTTTTGTTTTCTTTTGTTCTTTTGAATGAAAGGTAGCTCTGTCCACAAGCTAAATAGTTATTTTAACTCCATTTTAAACACATTCTCTTGTAGAAAACTTCGAGCTAAACTAGCACCAAAACTGCTGATATGTTTATGCATTTCATTGATGTTACTTTTAATCACATTTTTAATTGGAGCGGAACAGACGCAAAATCGACCTATCTGTCAAATTGTAGCCATTTTGCTGCAGTTCTTTACATTGACAACTTTCTCTTGGATGGCAGTTGAAGCATATAATCTTTATCGTTGTTTTGTTCGTATATTCAAATCAAATACTTCGGATACACAGTTCTTGTACAAATCTTCGCTTGTAGTTTGGGGTGAGATTGCACTTAATCATATTTATGTTTGCTCGTTTTCCCCTTAATGAACTAGTCCTATTTGACAAGCCTTAGAATTAGGAAAAGAAAAGAAACGCTCCTGAATTTGTTTGTTCTCTTATTTTTGAATATTAAATGTTTTTACGTCACCGCAATTTAGGTTTACCTGCTCTTGTGGTAACTGCTACAGCTGCAATATCACCTGGGAATCTTGGCAATGATAAAGTGTAAGTCATTTCAATTAGAACCACTACCCTGCAGTTTATTAATGGCCAATCCCTAGCAAATCTCTTTTGAACAAATCTCAAATTAGGTAACCAAACAAATGTATTATTTGCATTTCCTTTCTGAATTTCAGTGAAAATCGAATATAAAGTAGAGGTCAGAATGTTGGACCAATAAATAGGAGACACATTTTTTTATTGACTTTTAGATGTGTGATATACGGAGCACCATTTTACTTTGGTCTCCTGTTGCCTGTCTCATTGATTCTCCTGATTAACTTCTTGACAATATACTTTGTTGTCACTGGTATAAACAAAGCATCAAAAACCAAATCGGAAAGCAAAAGAAAACAACAAGAAAAGCTACACAGCACTCGAGTTGCATTTACCTGTTCAGTCTTGCTTGGTTTGTCCTGGATATTCGGTGTGCTTGCAATTGGAGATCTCACTGAAGTCTTCCAATGGTTATTTTGCATTTTCAATTCCCTGCAAGGTTTCTTTATCTTTATTTTTTACACCATCAAAAATAAAGATGCTTGGCATGAGTGGAAGAAAGTGTTTGGTTTGGCACCAGACAAAAGTTTTAATTCAACCTTGACGCGAACCAAGAATGGGTCAAAGACAGGTAAAAACATATTTTCTTGTAAAATAATGATCTATTTGAATTTAACAATTTCTTATTATTTTTTACTTCAACAACCATTGGCTATGGTTACCGCATAGGTAAATTTCAAAATACTACTTTGTCGAAATAAACCTTTTATTTCCTATAAAATCTTCTAACGAAACATTTTTTTGCCACAGGTCTCTACGCTACGACTAGTAACACTTCTCGTATAAGAGCAGACACATTGTCCACCACTTTAAGCAGACCACCGTCTAGCTTTGTTGACGACGACGAAGTTGCTGAAGCTTCTGAAGAGCTACCTGGACGAATTTCTGAGCATAAATTATAACATCAAACTATAGTGTGTTAACATTAAAAACAAGTTATATTGTAAAGATGCCGTAACATAGAACATTTAATATTTTGTAGAGAAGAAATGAGGTCAGAAAATGTGTTAAATTATAACTTCTATGCGTTTAATTACATCGAATGCCTGTAAATTAGAACGAATGACTACTTACTGATGAATTCTCCCTTGTCTTTTAAGATATATGTGATTGTTCAAACTCAGAATTGTAAAATCATATAACATGTGAGTGTACAGACAAAGTAAAATCAAAGCCAAAAAAATCCTGCTAAGACTGAGCTACAGTTGTACCGTGTCCTTACTCTTCTTTTGTTAATATATTTATATGGCGTATATATGACGTAATAACATGATACATAATTTTTGTAAGTTTTATCAAATTTCATAACCCTTTCCTGCCATCCCAGTGTACTTAACTTGGACTGTCATAAGATCCTTTTAAGTCCAAAAAAAATCTAAAAACTTATTTTTTTTCATGATGTATTATTGTGTAGTTCAGTCGTTGAGCTTTGAAGCAGTTCGTTCATTCCAATTTCAATAAGTGATTTGAATTAAAAAAATAAAGATCGCTATGCCCTGGTATGTCTCAAAGAAAATCTAGAAGCTATGATTCATTCTTTATTTTACTTGTTTTACAATACAGAATTCAAGACAGTTGTTTGAATCGTACGATGGCCCAGAAGGCTCACATTGTTCTATTCCAAAAATACTTCACGCAATTTCAAAAATATTTCACGCAATTCCAAAAGTACTTCACGCAATTCCAAAAGTACTTCACGCAATTCCAAAATTACTTCACGCAATTCGAAAAACAATTCACGCAATTCGAAAAACAATTCACGCAATTCCAGTATTTTTCACGCGCAACTCAAAGTTTTACCAGCAGGTCCGTAGATTACATGTCAGAAATTGATCTGGTCAGGAAAATACAAAGAAAAAAGGTAGCACATTTGCGCACCAATAATGGCAGCAGAAGAAGCAGCAAATGTAAACATGATGGAAAGTACTATGAAGAACATGGTTCAAAAAATGGTGAAGGAAGAGGTTGAAGCGCATATGAGCAAAATTTAGGAAGAGAGACCATCGAGAACTAGTACTAACAGTGGGAAGAGAAAACTGTCAGCCGGGGAAGATTCGACAAAAATGTACAACAAAAGTCGGAAAATTGAAAATAAACCTGCAAAGAAAGAAACCCTGTCAACGAGTCATAACATAAGCAAGAGAAACGGTCCTGTTGCTACAAGGTTAAACAACCTTCTTACAAGAATAACCAAAAAGCCTGATACGTCATCCAATTCACGAAAAGAACGAGGGTGCCGATAAGCCGCATACGCCGTAAAAAGTGCGGGCGTTTTCGGGCGAGTTCCGCGTTTTGAAAAAAAATCAAGTATTTGCCCGAAAAAACCCGCATAGACCCGAACAATGCCCGAAAAAGAAAAGAAAAACAGACACTAATGATTCAAAAAACTATAAAAATTAAAATAAACTTACTGTGTGGTAGCGAAGTTCTTAAAAGAACTGTTTTTGATAGTTTATAATAAGATTTACTTGATAAATAACTTATATATAAACTTTATTAACTCCTTTATCTTCAAGCGCCTTCTTTCAACTATCGTCCGCATGGTATGTTACAAGGAATTGCATTTCGGGAATGTTCCAGGCGAGTTCGGGAAAGTGCGGGCGGTTTCGGACGACAACCGCCAATTTAATTCGAAAAGTCGCCCGAACTCGCCCTTATATATGCGGGCGTTTGCGGCTTATCGGCACCCTCTTCGAAAAGACATTAAAATACAAGTGAGTAAAAAAAAATCAGCTCTACTTTAGTTTAGTTATGTTAATTACATACACAAACTAGCACATATATATAGTTTTCAGTTACTTGTGTATTGACACCCTCTATACGGCTATGGACAGCTGATGACCCCTAATAAGTGTGAAACGCGTCCTGCTCAGCTAAGATCTCACCTCGTTGAGAATGTGAGCATGTGGAAGACTTCCACTTATGGGAGAAAATTTTGTACAATTTTTTTTCTTTTCTTTACTTCAGATCAGATGGATACGGTACGGCCATGATAATGATAGAGAAGTTGTGAAACCAGGAAAAGGTGGTGGTTACCGCTTCATCACATTCACTTCGGAAGAAGACCTTAAATTTCATTCTTTGTTGAATAAAGCTATTGATATATACTTTATTAATGGTATCAATCATTTTGGAGAATATAGTCATGATGTTGAAGCCACTATTCTTGATTCTGGAGAGATTGAAGTTAATCTCATGGAAAACATACATCAGTATATGAAAGACAGAGGACTTTTCCCTTCACGCACATGGTTTTATCTTCAAACAAAACCAGCACCGAAATTTCAAGAGTTTTCTCCAGTTGCTTTATCTGACTCAAGTTTCTCTGATTGTGACCTTGAGTCTCAAGAAAGGAGGATATGTCCAAACTGCTCTCGCACCTATACAACCTCGGATTGCTTTTTGTGCCAGCAAGATAAAGAATACCAGCAGTCTTTAGAAACAGATGCTGCGAAAAATAGCAACCACCACTCTAGCCTGACTTCGACTCAATCAAGTTCCCTGGTTACACCTGATGAAGTACCACTCCCAAGTTTAAATGAGATTCGCCAGCAACGTATCTCAACACTGTCCTCTGCTGTTAATAGAAAAACTAATCAGATCGAATAAGATCTCTTGCTTCTTCAATGGAAGATGGTCCTATTGTTACTTTCAAAATACGTAGAAGAAATCTACTTGCAGATGTTTTGCAGAAGTTTAAAGTATTGTTTGGAGAAAAAGATTATTGCAAAATTAAAGTTGAATTCATCAGTTTTTCTAAAACTGAGTCTGGTGTTGACACTGGTGGCTTAGCTCGAGAAATGTTTTCATTATTGTTCAACAGTGCTCCTGGGAAATTGTTGCAAGGCCCTATCAACAGACATACTTTTCCGCATGATTTAGCAAGGTTGGAAGCATCTGATTTCTATGCATTTGGTCAAAGTGTTGTTTTGGCATTGTTACATAATTGTGAAGCTCCTCATCAGCTATGTGATGGCGTGGTGTCATACATACTAGGTATTAACCTTTTTGAATACTGTAGTAGTTGATATGATGTTTTTTTTATATACACTATTTTCATATTATTGGGTTTACATTTTATATATCACTTTGTTCTGAGGGTATAAAAGTATACATATAAAAGTATACGATTCGGTTCCTTATGCTTTCTTAGCTTTAAAAAAAGGCTTATACACATGCACGAATAATCATTTCATGATGAACATATTCATTTCATGACGCACAGATTGCTATATGGTATTGTTAAATCAACTGTATGTTTACATCATTTGTATTTAGTTTTTTACAAAGTACCACTTTTTCATTTTCTAGGGATTTCAGGATGTTGATGTAAAATTGAAGATGTTCCTGACATTGAAATGAGGGAAAAACTGGAAGAAATTGAGGCATCCACTGATGAGCACCAATTTGCATCTATTTTGAATAATATTCCACAACGATACGATATTTGACATATGAACCAAAATTTACTGAAAAAGCAGAGCTTGTGCAGAAAATTTCACACCATTGTATTATATCTGCAAATATAGAGGAAATCCAACAATTCAGTCGTGGTTTAGCCACAGCAGGCATGCTGCAAATGATGAAGGAGAACACAACTGAAGCCAAAAAGCTTTTAATGTATGATGAAAATTTAGTTGATGTCGAAAAAGTGAAGAAATTATTCGAACCCCATTTTTCTAACAATACAGTTGATGCTGCACTGGAAGAAGACATCGTGTTCAATCTTTACAACTTTCTAGAAGAAATAGCACATGGAAAAGTTAAAAGTGTTGATGCTTTCACCTTGACTCTTGTGGAAGATGGGTGTACAGACGAGAGTAAGAAAGTAAAGAAAGATGTGAAAATCTCTGATGTCATTCAGTTCTTTACTGGCTACAGATATTACAACACTCTGTCAAAGAAAATCGATGTGCATTTCCAGCATGGTCAGAAAGGACGCATTGTTGTCAACACATGTAATTATTTGGCATTTTTTCCTGTGAGTGAGATGTACACAGGTAAAAACTTCACAAACAACATAGTTTCGGATATAATTAATTCTCCTGGATTTGGACATGTTTAAGCTTTATTCAGTTATTCAGAGACAGTATGATTATTATATTTCTTTGGCTTTTTTTTCTATTTATGACCTTTAAAAGGTAAACGTTGATTATGTTTTTATGTTTTTAATATGCTCTTTACGCATGTTTGATGCACTCTTGATGGTTCATATTTTGTTAATATGCTAATGATGATAATAGGGGTATTTTGTTTACTTTTTTGAGGAAAAAAATATTCGTCGTGGAATTAAAAAGGCAACATATTGAGTTGCTAAAAAGGGACAAGTACGATACGCAGTTACAACATGTTCGTTTTAAGTAAATATATTCAGTTATATTCAGTTAGCTACATGTACTGTTCGATAGCCTCTATCAATATAGCATATACTTCTACTGCCTCATTTATTTCTGTTGGGTTTTCAGTTGCCCTTCCTTTTGAACCGAGCACGATCTCCGCAAATTCTTTGAATTCCTCTGAGTAATCCTCGTTCGTGTCTTCAGTGATACTTTCGAACAAATCAATTTCTCCTTGATCAACATTTTTCGCATGATTTGAAGTGCCGAATAATTCCGGTAAAAAAAATAATGAATCAGGGCGACCACGCGGGAGAGTAGACGACTTGCTTGGGGCTAGAATATGCTGATTCCATCTGATAGTCAGCTCATAAAGTTCACGTCTGATAATAGCCATGAAACAGAATCTTATGCAATCAGCGATAACAGGATTTGCAGCGTCAAGAACACCGCAATCAGTTAATTCTTTGAAAAAGTTTCTCCACCAACTGGGTCTGTCCTTTGTAAGTTGTGACCAGAAGCTTTCGATTTTTTGGTTCGCCGGTGATGTTCCAACAATGAAACTATTAACGCCTGAGTGTGCGTCGTTATCTCCCGATCTTAAAGCGATATGCATGGCTTCGATAATTGCGTTTTCGGTACCATCGTCACTTCTAATTGTGGTGGGTACGACTTTCAGTTGTTTGACTGCTTGCAGGTAATATTGTGCAATAACTACCGGTTGTTTATTTGTCTTCCCTACTTCAAGCCATATTAATCTCCGCGAAAACCCATCTATACAGCCGTGTGCGCAAAAACCATACGGTTTCAACTTGTCATAGCCATCGATGTGCCACATGAAGTTTGGTCCTGGGACGCTATATGTGCGACGGCGTAATCTTTTCTTTTTTCGTGCCTGGACTCCTTCAGGATCAAGATCTCTGACAATCTCCATCACAGATTGACGGGTAACAGGGATGCCTCGCGATCTTACAATCTGCCAGATCTTTCTATATCCTAACAAAAGGAAAGAATTTCCGTTTTATCATATGGCAATTTTGAAAAACAATTTCTAAAGTTAAAATTGACCACTATGTGGTGAATGAAGCATTAGCATTAAAAATCAATTACCTAACGCTTGTCCACTTCCACATAGTTCTTCAGAAATAAGGCTGTAGAGTTATTGTTTGTTTTCATTGTCACCAGCTTTTCTTCTCAAACCAAGTTTCAACAGATCACGTTTCAGTGTGGACAAACTGATATTTATACCATGATGCATGGAAAGAAATGACAGAATTTCGATGTTCGTGAAACTCATCGCAAAATACTTCGTTATCAGCTCCTCACGACTCAAAAGTGTATCATGTAAACATGGAAGGTACAGTTGTTGAGACGACATAGTTGTTACGTCCTTGTTGTTACCTTCTGCTTGTTTCCCGCTTTTTTATCAACATAGTTATATTCATTGTTATATTGTGTAAAGTAAAGACTGTCATTGGTATACTCCTGACCAGAAGACAGTTATGCAAAATATGTTTGAAATTGTGTGAAAAATACTGGAATTGCGTGAATTGTTTTTCGAATTGCGTGAATTGTTTTTCGAATTGCGTGAAGTAATTTTGGAATTGCGTGAAAAACTTTTGGAATTACGTGAAGTAATTTTGGAATTGCGTGAAGTACTTTTGGAATTGCGTGAAGTACTTTTGGAATTGCGTGAAGTACTTTTGGAATAGAACAACGTGAGCCTTCTGGGCCATCGTAGAATCGCTTATCAGGTTCGTTAAGTTGCCCTGAAAAATATTACCCGCATATGGTAAGCGCAAAAGTTTATTACTGCAAAAAAGATTCATTTTTAACGAACCGCAAGTTCATCGGTATAGCCGAATTGCAAAACTTTCTTCCGCAAACACTTTCTTCCTCTAAAGTAACAAGCTTTTTTTAATGAACAGGAGAAAATTAGAAAGACGAAAGCAAAGGTCTAAGTGAGACCAGGGCCAAAAGTATTTTAGGAAATGCATTTTTAACCAGTTTAAAAACAGAACTTAATTTCACTAATAAGTAAAAATCCGAATACATCCAGCGTTCGCCATGTTGGTTAAAATTCGCGGCAGTCTGTAATTCTGAAATTTCCCCGAAAAATCAATATATAGTTTTTATTCTACAGCTCTGTATAAAGAATTAAATAAATCAGCTAAAATAATTTTCTTGGAAAAACATTTGCCGGAATAGTATATATATAAAGTATACATTGAGCTGGGATGGTTTTGGTAAGTTTTGGTGGTTCATTTACTGATAGGTTGCAAGAATTAACAAAAATATATTTCCTAAGGACTTACAAAAAAACTTGACAAAACAAATTCACACCACAAGTTCTCGCAAGATAAAGCTGTAAATAATATTATTTGTTTGTTTGTTTGTTTGTTTGAACAAAAGAACAAACACGTTTTTTTAAAATTGAATGTAATAATCTTTTATATGAACAAGTTTGTTTAATTTTCGTGAAGAAAATATATGTACAAACGATTTCTTCCTTCGTTACGAAAATTAAAAACATCTCTTAAACAAAAATACACACTTTACCATTTGTCTGTAAATGAAGAAAAAAACCTAGCTCGGACGCAGTAGTTCGAAATGACTGAACATCTTTCTATATACCTAAATTCATGAAATCGTCGCGCAAGTGTAAATATTGCGTATCTGTTTTCCGCGCATTTAGGTTTAGCACGCATGTAGGTTCAGCGAATAAACTTTGTGAACACATTGTGATTTATTTTATGTAAGGATTCGTTTTGATGGCTGGTTTACGCTGAAAAGCTTCATCAATCTTAAATTTACGCCAACAATCAATTGAATTTTACGATTAAATTCACGGAGAACAAGTATTACGATACCTTAAATCGCGCACTTTCTAAAGAGACTGCGGAAATCAAATTTTCGAGCTGTTATATGCGCGAAAAAATGGTATTTTCGCGTAACCACTTCTTCGCGAAGCAGCTCCGCGCGAAAATTTCATGACTTAAGGTTGATACGCCTTGTTCTTCACAGTAAACAAAAATCCCTATTTCATCTGTTATACGAAAACACATAGACATATTTTTCTCGAAATAAACAAAAATAAATAAGTTATCTTGCTACATATTAACAAAGTCTTGGTATATTTATGTCTATTTATTCTTACTGCGATGTATGTACAGATGCCTCCCAAAAAATGAGCTGATGTTAATATAAGCTGGTCTTTTTCATAACTCTTAGAAACTCTGTCTCGTTAATTTCGCCATCACCATCTCGATCAGCTTCATCAATCATCTCCTGAATAATAAAAAATGCCATAAATTAAGACGTATTTCTGTTGTGCAAATACAGTACTTTTATTTAAATGGTTCAATGTTCTGCCATATAGTAAAAAAATACTTTGATACATTTAATATCCTTACATTACCTTTACCTTTGTTATAAAAAATAAAAAATAACAAATCATGATGATGATTGATAGTAAAAGCGTTGACCATTAAAACAGCGTTTAACTAGATTGATAATATTAAGAGCGCGTACACACACACAGTATTTGGCAAACCTGAAGTTCTTCATCTGTTAAATTTTCGCCCAGTTCTTTAGCAACACGTTTTAAGTTTTTAAAAGATATTCTTCCCTAAACAAGACAAAAGACACGCTATATCCCAATCAATTGCGACCGGGAGAATCTGTACTTCAATACTGAAAGAAGTTAAGAGATTATTTTCAACGAGGGCAAGCAGCCTCCTGTGATATCAAATACGCTATCTATCTATTAATAGAAAACAGGAGTGCAAATGATACCGTATTGTCGTCATCAAACAATCGGAAGGCTTTTAAGATTTCTTCCTTGGAATCTTTTTCACTCTAAAAGCAATGGCAAATATTGACCGAGAACAAAGATCTTGAAGGAGCGGGGTGGATGAAGTGAGCTCTAAAAATACAGAGTAGTGCTTTTGCCAATTTTTGTACCTTACCCCACTACTGAAAGTAACGCAATAGTTGTTTTAAATATTCCTCAGCCTCCAATTGCACGTGCCCATAAAATATATTAGAGAAGAAAAACTAGAAACATTTACATCCAAGTTATAGGTCAAAAGATATATTTGTTAGAGTCTCTAGGATACGCAACTCACCATTTTCGATGACATCATTTGTAAGAATTCGTTAAAATTTATTGTTCCTGAGCCATCTTTATCAATATCAGATATCATCTTTTTTATTTCTTCTTTTTTCGGTTCAAAACCCAAAGCTCTCATGGCAACCTAAAAAAGACATACTTTCAGGTTGGTCATTTTTATATTTTAATGCGCCATGCCCCCATAATAAAAAAATTCGGAAAATCTACCTTACTCATTTTATTAGAACCCCTCCCAATATCCAGATTAAAAAGAATTCTCAATAAAATTTGAAATTAAAGGTAACAACATGTGCATTCTTCAATAAACGTCTTTAAAAGCAACAAGTATACATGATAAAAAATCAGAATGAATTAAATAAAGAAACTTGATAAAAAAAACCTTGAGTTCTTTTGCATCGATAGTTCCAGACCCATCTGAATCAAATAAATCAAATGCTTCGCGAATTTCTTGTTTCTGCTCCTCCGTTAATTCAGGCTTTGGACCTTAATTTAAAGACGTTTGGTTTTGTTTATAAATTTTATATATCCAACGGCTCATTAATTACTATGACAGCATGATCCAGACATTTTTGAGACAGTTTTTGTGCTGATTCACATAACAGACTGTTTATCCATACCAAAAGTTAAACATTTTACTGATACATTTTTACTGACATTAGCCTTCTAACATATTTTTAACCCTCCTCTACCCATTTTACATTAGCCATAAACGAGGAGAATGGTCCCATTTAAAGATTTTTCAAGAGTTATATGAATCATTTCTGAAGAATTTTTAAACTTAACATAACTACTACTACTACAAAAAATTAAAAAAATGGAGAATGTAAGGAATTCAATACTACTTCTAAAACCTATTTTTGTGCTGGAAGTGGCATAATTTTCAAGTATTTTACTTCTAAAATTGAAATGTTTACAACTGTTTCTCCTTCACTGTGACAGACAATTTATTCAGAAGTGACTAGCAAAATAAAACAAAAAGACAGTTATATAGGTAAGCCACTTTTCAACTTTCTGCATGGTAAGAAACTTTACCTGGCACCATATAACAGCCCCAATAAAATAAAACACACATTGTTTAAATTGTTGGGAATTTTTTATACTCTATGAATATTTAGTGATTACCAACCTTTCTTTTTATTTGCAGCCAACATTGCACTTTTTTTATAAGATGAAGCCTGAAAAGTAAGTGACAGTCATTGTAATTTGGTCTATAGAAATTTTGTTTTCAGCTGACATCAGACGACACATCTAGGTTAAGTAACTATGTTAAAGAGCAGAGTTTATTAAAGGGTAGTGAGATTAAAGTAAAAAAAGTTTAAAAGTGAATACAGTATATTTAACTATGGCTCTTGCCAACATCTCAACATTTTCAACCATATTGCATTGGGAATTGATTGGAATTATACAGTGAGACATCCATGCTGATGCAATGTATATATGTGCAATTATAGGGGTATATTTGTATATCTTAAGAGGATTAATTAATACTGGATTACACAGGTTTGTACAGGAATGGCATGCGATCGCACGCACACGCCTCCGCACACGCCATTATTGTTTTTGGCGTGCGTATGATCGCACACCTAGAAAGTATTTTGGCGTGTTCTTAAAAGGTGGGGACGATTTAACCAGTGAACCCCAAACACTGGAGACTGCAAAAGCTTTTAAACATACCAAAATAAGCACGTTTCCGTAGCTACTCTCCCCTATTATAACTTCAAAAATTAAAAATCGAAACATGCAAAATAACAAGATAATTCAAATATAATCTGTCTCTTTTAATCAACCTTCGTTTGGCAACTATTTCTGCCATGTGCCATCATGGAAGTTTCGTAATCATGATCACACTTACCCCAAGTAATAAATGTGTCAGGCGCCGTTAAAAAACAAAGTAAGGCTGCGCATTTTAATAAGCCAATTAAATTGCAAAAATGCCATCGCTAAAGACTTAAAACATATATATAAAACAAAATAAGTTTTTAAGTTTGTCTTATTATTATTTGTAAAGTCATCACAAGCGAATAGGAAAAAATGTGCTTCGTTTTCAAATTAAAAAAAATCTTAAGTGGCTCAAAGAAAGAAAATTATACCGCATGTGGGTTTCGTTTTTAAAATTGGTTGAATAAAAATAACACTTGTAGCATTAAGAAAAAATCACTTAAATGGGACCTGCTATGGTTTCGAATTGTTTTGTCTAATGAAAAAAGTTTTTTCTTTACTTGCAACACTCCATGGTCTCAAAAAAAATATTTAATTCATTTTATTATGAAACATCTCAGAGTGAGAGCATTCGAACTGGTAATAGAACGTTGGTCGCTTGTGCTTGTCTTCATCCGTGCTCCGTCGGCGTTCACCTCCGCATTAGTTAAGAACTGCATGGCTGGATTTCTTAAGACCTGGTTACCAACGACGAAGGGGCCAGGCAATAGATATTCATGTCTACGTATAGTTCTTTTAACTAAGTCAGGAGTCGGTGAATTAGCTAGGATGGTCTAGTTGGCTATTAATAGGCTTACTCCTGGATTAAAAGGACCAGAAATTCAGAGGTCCCACTTCCGTACAGTTTTTGAATGATAGAAAAAAACGTATGCAGGCCAAGTATGTAAGGTGTGTACTACGCACGCCTAACTTCACTTTATGGCGTGCGGTCTGTTGCACTTGCCAACAAGATTTTGGCCTGTGATGGCCCGCACGCCAGAGATTTTACTCCTGTCCAAGCCTGATTACAATGTCAGGATAAATTTTTTTGCAAATTATGCCAATATTCACAAAAATAAGAACTTTGCAGATTTTTGTACATTATGCTACTATTTTAGGTACCTTAGGCTGGCTCTTATAGTGTAAATATAGAAGTTTATATTTCTTTAGAAACACAAGATCTAAAATGCGTTTCAGTAGTTTTCAAACTAACTACAGTGGTGTTTTAGTGCGGCAAAGTTTATTTCCAGCTTAAAGTAGTCTCAACATCGTCACAAACAGGTTATTGTTATTTGAATAATCATTATTTTCTCCAAAAATCAATGTTCTATTATGAAAGTAATTATTTATGCCAGTTGCACAGAAGCGGAAGCTTACATTCGAACTGTACTGTACGCCTATAATAATGGTTACGTCTCCATATTAATAAACCAGTATTCTGTCTGTTTGGTACCAGAGCAACGATGGCTTCTTTGATCTTGCTGCAAAGTCATTGATAAAACTTTATTTTATTACTTTATTATTTTATTCTGTGAGAGGAAATTTTTTGATTTCTGAATCAATAAATCTTATGCTAGATGCAGTTAGGTAGCTACAACTATTACTGTGCAATAAACTTTGGCAAAAGCTTATTGATGCAATGAGACAACAAGGTTTATTATGTGCCCACAATAAATTTTGTACTGAAAGGCTCTTCACCAAATCCTAGCATCTTTTTGCCTGCCACGCAAATGCCAGAGCCAAAGAGCTTACCGCTGAAATGTAAACAAATAGCGTCACGTTGGAATCCATCTAGCTATAGCCCAATACACCTTTACAATAATTCGGGAAAACTAACACTCCATCGCAGCTTATTCCACGGAGGAGGCAAACATCACACTTTTATAAGGAGAAAACACATTCTTTCGTGATAACTTTTCTTGCCGCATTTTGTTTTTAATGAAAAGTACACATAAGTTGTATCTTATTATTATTAACGTTTCCTGAAAATTTGAAAGAAATTGATACGAAGGAAGTTAAAAAAATAGAGAAAACACGCTTTCGTCTCTAACAAACTCTTATAAAACATGTTTTTTACCTCCTTTCTTCCGATATTGTAAAACGATGGAGAGCCGTAGGAACGCATGTACAATTGAATTATCGTAAAGGTGTACTTGCAGTTGTCCCTCCTCTTCCATTCCTGGTGGTGGGGCTGTGGATGGCTAGTAGGAGGCTAGCTAGGAAGAGCAAATTCATATTTTCAAAGGACCAAAAATAACGAACTCAGGCTTATCATGTAACCAACACCTTCGATAAATTAAAAAGTGCTCTTACCATATTGTTGATACTGGTGAAATACTGAAATATATCGAGCACTAAACCACCGAATGCAGACACAGATTTGTTTTTCCCGCTGCCGCAGTTCCGGTCGTCCTGTTTGTTTTAGTAATATTTCGCAGACCGTAAAAAAGACGACCCAGGAAAACCTTGATCCCAGAGCTATATGGCATATCGGAAAAGTGGGACGCGGACGCGGGACCCTGTTGAGTCGGGACGCGGGACTCGAGACGCGGGACTCGGGGGACCCGGGACACGGGACACGGGATCCTGATATCGAGACGTGGGACGCAATGCGGCAAAATTTAGATGATACAAAATACTGACCCACGCTATATTAAAAAAGATCATAAAGTCAGCATTTTTTATAATTTTTGTTCTATAAAAAAGTATTCCTACTGTGAGTGTGGGTGCTGTGAAAAGGTGATTAAAAACACCTAACATTTACAAGATGATACACACATAGTAGATCTTTAAAATGCTTAAGAAGTAAGATATTTTAAGAAAAAAAAAAGATGAAAGAGATGAATATGCTATTAGCACCCTTATGTCACGAGCCGACATTTTGCTGCACCAGTTATATGTCTCCCCAGGGTATTTTTCACATACACGTGTCTCTATTATTCAAGCTGTTGAAACAATCAAATGACTCTTTTGAGCTATGAATCCAGGTGTGTTAAGTTTCCAAGTTAGTTGGGTTGTAGCAGATTACAGAGATTGTTTTAGAATTATTAATAGCGAACATTTAAATTAAAGAAAAAATGAACATGTCACGGTAAGTGTTTTACATATCCTTTTTTCATTAGAACAATTTTATAACAACAATGAGACCATCAACATTTTGAAATCTAGAGATCACTATGATTTTTTAGAATTTGGTAAGTTCTTTCAAGCAGAAAATCAAAAATGAAACACGAACGTAAAATTTTAAAAACCTGGGAACGAGGTTGTATATTATGCTTTATTGCTTTTTATTTTATGGTTGTTGCAGTTACATTAAACCAAACAATTGAAAGTGATGAGGCAGGTGACGGTTAGGTAAAAATTGAAGAGAGTGAGAAAGGAAGTAAGTGTCATTGATTCTATTTGTAATTTTATGTGGAGCTTGCAGGTTTTTTCACGAAAGAATAATTAGAACTGGTAACGAAATTTATGAAAAATGTATTGTTTAGAAAAGCGAGCTAAATATACCAACAAAGATAAAAATAAAGTGATAGTGATAGGTTATTTTTTTACTGTACGTTTTTTATAACAAACATACTTTTTGGCAAAATCTGAGGCTGGTTTGCTTTTAAAATTTAGATTCCAGCGATAGTGATGATGACGATCCAGTATCAAATAATCGATTAACATGCAACCTATTAGAAACAGGTAATTGGTGAATGTTTTGATCTCCTTTAAAACTAAATGCGAGAAAAAGTATTCTCGCATTCACAACCTCATTCCCATTACCTGTAATTTAGGAATTTTTTTTAAATTGTCCTTTGTGTCTTATTTTCAGACTTCATTTACTATAACAACGACTTGACGCTTCCTATATACGCACAAGGCAAAGGAAAAGCATCGGAAACAAAGGATATCGTGTCAATGCTACTTGAGCAAAACATACCTCAAGAACGTATCAGTACAGCTACACCAGTGTACGTGACACACAATGTCGAATTTAGAGTTGACACAAGCGCTCTTGGAGACTGGAGAGATGTCAAACATGACATGATGATCGGAATGTGTCGTAATGGTACGAAAACCATTTATTTCCGCACTTTTGATGACGAAATCGAGGGAGGTACCAAGAGTGACTATGAATACAAAGCAACACGCTTTGTATATACTCATAAACAGTTCGCTGATTTCCGCAAAGTAATTATAACGATTACAGATAGATGCGATAAAATGAATAAACTTGTATACGTGCAGTATTATTTTGAAAATGGCGAACACGTTATCCCAGAGGCTGGGGATAACAGGAATTGCTCGAAGTCATCGTTCTCTACGCGAAAGAGCATAAAGGCCTCTAAAAATATCAGAAATAATGGTAAAAAAAACTTTCATAAGGTGTTGAAAGGTGCTGGAGGGTTTGAACAAGCACGAGCCATTACATAGAAATAGAAACTAAAATAACGTCAAAGTGGGCTAATCCTAAGGAAAAAGTATTTTCCATCTGGATATTTTTTGGTTTCAAATATACTTTAATTTCATTAAGTGGCTTTGCCTTTTGAACTTCTTTTTGAAAAATAAGGGGAGTGTTTATTAACTGGGGGAGTCATTATTTACTAGGTTATTTCTACTCTAGGGGAGTTATTATTCTCTAGTTTATTTTGACCCCGGGAGTCATCTTTCACAGGGAGTTAAGATAATCTGCTACACCGGAGACGGCCTCCATTTTGATATCTTCAAGTGTGGTGGTCACCAGTTATGGCTAAAATATCGTATACCGTTACTTAAGCTAGGTTTCCATCTTCGCGTTTAGCAGGTGCGCTAATTGGAGTTAATTTTTTAACACCTAATGGAAACGTCAATGACTAATTAGCGCACCTGTTTTAACGCCGATTAGCGCGCGGCCTAAGTATAATTTGTTTTTGATATTTTAACGCGAATTAGCGCGAAAACACTTTTGTATAAAAAAAATTGAGCATATTATGTGTGCAAAAGCCATTTCTAGAAAAAATTTTTTCATAATGGCGGACAAAAGAGTTGATATTTAAATGATTATATATTAATCCTTCCATATTGCCCTCGTTTAACAAGAAATTCACGCTCCTAAAATCTCGACCGTTATCCTTTTTTGTTTTTCCTTCCACTTTTAATTCCCCTTATGAATATCCATAATATAATGTCCTCCTCGATGTTGTTGGATGTATTTTATCAACAAAATGAATTAAAGCAGCGTTAATTTTCCTTGTAATGGAAACGTCCTCGCGCTAAATACTCAATATGATTAACTCTGAGGTCAGAAATTAGCGCGAAAAAACTAACGCAATTTAACGCCAGATGGAAACCAACCTTTAGATCTTTCTCCAACGAGTTAACGTAATAGAAAATTTAATTTTAGGCTCAAACAGTTCACATTGGCAATGCAAAGATCACCTTAAGATTCTGCCAAATCAAGAAGTCAAAGTCAAAGTGGCTACATATGTTTTCAGATTTTTTACTACTGTGGCTACTGAGAAAATTAGACAAAAATTAGGTAACAAGATGTTGTGCAATTATTAGGGAGAAATTTTTTGCACCTTTAGACAATTTTATGACAAAGCTGAAAAATTAATAGCAAAATAAGTCTTGTGCAATAGAAAATAATATATGATCACACATTAAAAATATGCAACTTTTTAAGTATATTGCATTCGCAGACATAAAAATTTAGCAAGTCATGAGAATTGTCCCACTGCAACAGTATGTCGCAAAACGGTGACTTTCCAATGCTACACTGGGCATATCGCACGTTATAAACAAGATTGGAAAGGCTCTATTATGTTGGAAACGCCATCGACTTTGGAACGAAACTCGTGCCACAGCACAATAGCATCAGTTGTGTTTGGTTGGTTCTTGTAAGCTGCCGTAATTTCGTCAGAAGTCAACAATCTCTTCCATAAGAATAAATTAGCCACGCTGCCAACGAAACTTTGTTGTATGTCATTTATAACACAGTCTGTCTCTTTATCTACATCACTACCAATAGTCACTTGAATTTGATCAACTGTCCTCGTTTTTACTTCTTCCCATGACATGCTCCGCGTTTTCGTGCCATTGATGTAAAAATCCTGACTGTTTTTGGTTCCATCGTATAAAATGGCTACATGTACCCATTCATGAAGCTTGTTTTCAGCATTCTATATTTTAAAATGAAAAAAAAGAAAATTATAATCTTTAAAGCACGAGTCTCTTCAAAAGCTAGTTAATTTAAAGTCCTATAAAAATCTTTATTTTCCAAGGAGATGGTCACAATTTCTTTCAAAATTGTGACCATCAATCATATATTATCGTGAACTTACTTATACTAGGTATTTATTCTTTCATATTTTGTAATTACGAAGACCGTTTCTGTTTAGACGCAATCACGCATCGTAGAGAGTAGTAGGCAGGATTTTAGCATGCTATACGTACCATGTCGCCAGATCGAGGATATGTGTAGCCTCTCATTTTTGGTGAACCCGTTTACATTGCAACACTTATGTCATTGCAACTCGTATCGCCAGGAGGCAAAAACGAAAGAACAACAGGACAAGTCATCGCAACTGGTAGTTCAGTAACTTTGATCCAAACTGTGATAGTCATAGCATCCACAAAACTCATCGTTTTGGTGACATAAGGTAATGTAATAGAGCGTTGCGTAAATGTAATTGCGTATAACGAATCTAAATGTAATACGTAAAAGTTAATTATATTTTTTAAAAACAAATGTTAGCTATGTCTCGTAGCTGTAATTATATATTTTATGACTATATGTTTTGACTTATCGATATCCAAAAATACATGTCCCATCTTGTTGATAAGTTATTCTTGTTTTGTTTTTCTTTTAAGGTCAAACAAAAAATTGATCAACTAAGTCATGAAAATTGAAAATTCCATTATAAAAAATGTTGCTTATTTTCTTTCACCTAAATGGTTGATTATTCTATTTTCTGTCTTAACCCTCGTTGACTTGGTTTGATCCCTGGAATTGGGATTCAGTTAAGATTTTCACTTGCGTCAGGGAGGGACATACAAAATAAAATACTTTTTCAGTCACCTATTATAAAATTTTTGTATGGTTACATAATCTCTCCTATAATAGACCTATTTCCATATCCATTTTCGTTCCGCGGAATATACATACCAAAATACCGAATAACATGAAAACGAGATTAGTTATGAGCAAATTTTTAGTTTGCAGCGAAGTAGTGCAGATATGGTTTGTTTACTTGCAATATTTGCAAAATTAATTTGTCTTACAGATTGTTATTAACATTTGGTGATAATATGGGATAATAGCATGTATCATTGGGCCGTTCTGATGCTTTTGTTTATTATTTTTGGTGTTAAATGAGCTAGGTATTAGCTAGCTTTGAATAAGATATGAGTAGCTAACTATTTGGCTGACTAACTTGTTCCAAACAAACATGAAAGTTCAAGCTGTTTACCAAAATTGGTGATGTTGCTGGTATATCCTGTGTCTCCAATTATTGAGTGTACCTTATTTTTTAAACAACATCTGTGAAAATAACATTAGCCAGGCTTACTGACTGTGGTTTTAAAATAGTATAGTTGAGTTGACCTTGTGGGTGCCTTAACTTGTTAAATTTTTTTCCAAGTGAGGGTAGTTTTGGAAGTATTTTTAACTCACATTTTACACAATTGTGATTTCAGAATTAGGATATAAATTTGACTTGGTGGGAAAAATTGGACTTTAAACTTTCCTTGAAATGTTCTTGCTTATTTGTGTCAAATTCTAAGCCTCTATCGTAGATTGTATTTCGTTTATAAAGAAAAAACATCAGGTACAAAAGCAGACCTGATTCTTCGTACCTATGCTTACATGGCGGATGGGTCAATGAACTCTAATACCAAATTAAACGGCTTTTTTAAAAGCCACAAACTTATAAGAAACATTACATTTGGCTAACAACTTTGCTTGCACCACTTCTCAACAATATTTATGACAGCTTACATTCCTCAAGTGAACTAAAAATATTTTTTGATACTTGATTGGCTGCTCAGTGTTTTTTAGTAAGTAATCTCGGTTACTGATTGGGTGCTAAAAATGTAAACAAAAGCCTCATTGGCTCGCAACATCTATTAAATGTTTATTTGCGTCATGGCGCTCCGTCGCTTGGCTTATTTTGTATCTAATAGAAATTTCCGTAATGTGTAATAAATAATAATAACTACGGTGAAGACAAAAATACCTGAGATTCTTAAAACAAATATTAAAAAAATATAGTGTAGCTAGTGACAAAATATAAAACATTCCCAACAACATCCAACGTTAGCCCTAATAATGTTTAATGGAATATTTGTGGCTATAAAAATTACCGTTTATATTTGAGAGGCATAGTAGTAAGTAGAGTGTAAACAAAAAAAGAAATCTCTGTGTATGAGTATTTATGTAGACCTTACTAATGTCAATTTAAGGAAGCTAGGTATGATATATTCAGTTGGAGTTGTTGTCATTTGATGGAGGACATAATGGTGGTAACAAATTTGTTAGGTAGCTGCACACTGTAAACACTTGATTGATAACTGGTGATAATGTCAATGGGATAGTACCATCTAATATGTGGTAATTCTTTATCCTGCCAATAGCTCTTTCCACATGAATTCTGACAGCAGCTATTTTAGCAGTGTCTTCACTTTCTTCTGCTGTAAGTTGATCACGCTGTCCTTTAAACGGTGGAATGTTTAAAGCTACACCATCAGGTAATATGTCAGCAATATCAAAGCCACGATCAGCCATGACATTATCACCATGGTTTAGCATACCCAAGATGCCACTTTGCTTTGTTATTTGCTTATCACTGACCCTGCCAGCCCATAAGTCAGATACAAATGTGACACCTCCGTTTGGGGGAATACCAACTAAAGCTTTCCAAGTGTTATGGTGCTTGTATTGGGACCATGTTTGAGATTGTGATACCATAGAAGACGGAGTCTCAATAAATATTTCTGTGCCATCAATGATTACTCGTGTTGTTTGGTACTCTTTAAATTGTTTCGGCATTTATTTTCGTATCATTGCTTGAGAAGGAAATGGAAACAATAGTGGAAGTTCGTAGTACAAAAAATTTATCCAAGTGGTAAAAATTTTAGAAACATGACTAGCAGAAATATTAAATCGGTCAGCAATATCAGCAACATATAATCCAACTTTCAACCGTAACAACACCAGAAAAAATTCATCAAGCAAAGAAAGAGACCGTTTGCGGCCAGGTTTTAAGAAATTATTTTTTGAA
This sequence comes from Hydractinia echinata, assembly GCA_030067915.1. NCBI lineage: Eukaryota > Metazoa > Cnidaria > Hydrozoa > Anthoathecata > Hydractiniidae > Hydractinia > Hydractinia echinata. The sequence continues at coordinate 1,919,965 of JASGCC010000030.1, forward strand.
GTCTGATAATTTAGATTACCAACATCCTTTTTGAGAGAACTGGGTCCAGTCCAGTAATGCATACGACATAACTTTGGCTCCAAATATTTATAAACGGACAAAAGTGATTCATAATTTGGAAAACCAGTATAAAATTTAATGGCTTGTGGATCATCTTTGATTTTTTCCAAAGTAAAAAGATTATTTTTATAGCTTGACAACTCATTGTTAATTTTAACAACACTGTTCTGCAACAAACAGATTTTATTAGAAAGTTGCTTAATTTTATTTTCCATCTCCTCCTGAAGAATACAAATATTCACTAAAATATTTTGTGTTAAATGGACACCTGTGTATGAATGATCATTAAGTGTATCAAACTCGTTATCTTGTACAGCATAAAAAGCATTATGGACAAAGGAAAAATCAGTCTGGGTTCCAACATCAACAGAAAATGGAATATTCTCCTCCAACAATGAACTTTCGAACAAAGGTACATGGTAATTTGGTGATAAAGGTGGAGACATAAGGGTACTGTTAAATGTTGTTGTTGAAGATACATTTACAGAGTTATTACTCCTTAAAGTGACATTACTTCTATCTTTCGGTAATGGTCTTGGTGACTTTGCAGAAGTAAAACTTGAATGGAGATTTATTGATGGCTTAACCCCTTTGTGCAATGTCCATCTAGTTAAATTTCTTTTGTATTCATCTTCTTTAAAGTGTAAATGGCAAAGACGTGTATTTTTGTTTACAGAAAAGCTATCTCTACCATCATGTCGCTTAATCAAATTACACCACACCTTTTTTTCGGGATTATTTAAGGGAAATTTAAAAAAATGAAACGGTGTTCTTTCTCCGTTGCTATCATAATAAGTGCTACCACATCCAAAGGCTGCACACTCAAAACCACGAGAAATTTTCCTTTTTTTTGTTATACTACTACTACTACTAGCCTCACTGACATCTCCTGAATTCATGGTTATATAAAATATCCAAGTAAATGCTGTAAATAGACCAAACTTTGCGATAGTAACAGAGCTGCTTACTGAAACACAAGGCAAAAATTAAGTTTGCTCATAACTAATCTCGTTTTCATGTTATTCTGCATTTTGCGTATGCATATTTCGCGGAACCAAATGGATATGGAAATAGGTCTATTATGCTATCATATTCTAAAACTAAACAATAGCATGTTACCATGAATGATATTGTCCTTCTGGGACAATGCTTTGCATCAACATAAATGACACTGTCGGGCAGTAAATTAAAATCTGCGGGCCTCAAATGACAACAACGCCATCGAAATGAACATGATTGTTATATTATCAGTAGAAAACTAAGGTCGTCTCTGGATATGAGCTACCTTCTTCGAAGCCTTTAGGATGACAGAGTAAATTGTATTAGTTTATTACTTCACAGGAATTCAAGCTAACCTATTCGAAAATGTTTTTTTGTTGCAGGCCTTCCATGAAGATGAGAAAATTTAGTGAAAAATAAGGAACCCCGCATGCTACATTGATTTTGACATTAAGAAATCCTAGCTATCTTGTGCTTTTGAGGTCTAACCCGAAATATGCTCCGACGTCCTTCCGTGGCATTATTATGCTCCAAAAATCGTCTTAACATTCAGCTACACAAGTAAAAGTTATTAAAAAATTATTTAAAAAACATATAAGGAAGTTATAACGCATGTACATTTTTTCAGCTTTCCCTCCTTCTCCTTTACCCTACCTGTACGATCAAGCAAGTGATTTTAACTTTTAGTACAACCAGCAAGCACGAGCTCTTTAAACAATTGATTTAATGTAATTTACCTGTATTGCAATCCAATTTTCCACCTCCACTTGCTTCATTATTAGAAACATTGACTTTCTCCTTTGAAGCATCTACTTCATTAGTCATATACTAAAAAAAAAATTGTCAAGGCTATTCCTTCAACACATGCCACATGGCTTGATTATTTATTGGCATTTCATAGACATAATTTTAGCTAACTTTTAGACACCTGAGAATATGGAATAAGTTGAAGGCTTTTTCACCAGCCAACCTTTTGTGGTGAACATTTACCAGAATTTAAGTTTCTGGATAAAACGTGTTTAATTTCAATTTTTTGTTGTCCTACTGAACGATTTTTCCTCCTCTTTTAATAATTGATTTTTGTCAATAAAAGCAAATTTAGGTAAAGTGGAATAAACTGATTTTACTTCTCAATGATTCTACAGATGCTTAATAAACATATTTAGAAGACTTTTCACGAATATTAGTTTGGAAAAGGCAGTAAAAATATTTTAAAAAATGATTGAAAGAGACAAAAAATTAGAAAGATAAGGGGTATTCGAAATAAGACATATAAATAATTGAAATAAGCCATATGGAAAAGCGGAAACATGTAAAACCCCGCTTAACGTAGGCTCTAGAAGCAGAAAATATATGTTTACCGGTGTTATAACGTGTGCTTTTATCACATTCAAACTGCTATCAGTTGCGACATTTTTAATGAGGTAACACGTTATTAAGTCTTTTGCTGCACTTTCATATTGATATGCAACTCGATCACAATTTGGATTTGCTTGACAGCGTAGGTAACATGATGTTAATGTTTTGCTTTCAAATCGTTCATAGATATTTTCTTCATTGATTTCTTCAACAGATATAATGTTGTAACTGCCATACTGGCAATAATTCTTAGTAATCCATAATAGCAATAACAGCCATGAAATCAAGTTCTTTGTAATTTTAAACATTTGAATCGACTTAAACTATTCCATTTTCTTGTCTTTAATTTGAAGTTAATGTTGATACAACGATATTGTTTTTAACTAAACTAGAAATATAGTAATATAAGCTCAGTTCAATTTTTTTTTGTTTTTTTTTGTTATGTATTATTTTTATTCATAAATTAATTAATATTGGTCGTTATTTTATACTACACGCAGGGCGGAAATTCAGCAGGTAAAAGTTTCCACACTAAACATTAATTAATTTATAAATAAAAATAATATATAACAAAAAGCTTCTATTATCCAACATTTCATTCAACATTGAAAATTTTTGTTGGATGTGTTTGCGTTGACACAAAAATTTTAAAAAGAAGAAAAAAAATCATGTTGGATGATGTTGGATGAAGTTTGTTCTCGATCAAACTTTTCATTCAACATCAAAAATTTGTGGTGGATGCGTTTGGTATGTACTTTCATCCAACATGTGGCTTTCAGCACTGCGTTGAGTGTAAAACATAAACGAAGGAGTGTTTTTCGTATGTTCGATTGTGAAATTCGAATAGACGCGTAGCAAGATAACGAAGCGTGATCTTTTATCGGAACAGTTCCGCAAATAATTAAAATCTGTCATGTCCATTCTAAACATATCCTTTAAACCAGCCAGATCTTCTAATTTTAACTCCGCAATAATGTTGTTAAAGTGTCCTTTTTCACTTCTTCTTTTTATCAAGTCACTTCTTTTACTTCGATCGGAATTCATTAATTAAGTTAAAATTAGAACTGCTGCCTTATCCATACGTTGTTCGTCATCTTGAAAATTAGAATGAATGGGACAAAAATCGAATGTTGTATAGAATGTTGGATGACTTGTCAAATGACAAAGTCGATTTTATCCAAAATTGGAATTTTCATCCAACATCTCATCCAACATTAGAATCAAAATGTAAAATGTTGGATGTGTTTGCGTCGACCTTTAGTGTCGTAGTAAAATCCGCTCAAGCAGACATAAAACGAAATTCTGTTGTTGTTTTTTCAATTCCGGGAATTATTTTTCCAATCCGGTGACAAGACCTTAAAAATCTGTTTGTATCGTATATGATCATTTTAACAAACGATTAAGTAGATATTCTATTTTTTGAAAATTCTTTTGGTGACGTGGTCAACTTTTAGATTCCGGAGCAAATGGTTAATCTGCCTTTGCAAAATGTATAAGTTTCAGTACTAAACATGCCTTCGTTACCCACATGGCAGAAGACGAATACATACACTTAGACGTATGTATTATTGCAAAGGATTGGTTGAAATGTCTTCGTGTTGCTTAACAATTTGACTGCATTGTTAACATTGCTTTTTTGCAACTCTATCACAAATTTCTTCACTATTTTAGCCACAGACTTTGGTTTGTTAAAGGATTTTAAATTATTATGGATAGTTTTTACCACCCAAAAAAAGTTTCAATAAATTCCCGGCGTTTTTTAAATTTTATAATTCCATCTGCTAAAAAACATTCAATTTCTGCATAACTGATTGCACCAATACATGGAGGTTCATATTTTTCTGCTTACGCGATTTCCATGTCTTTGTCCATATGAAAGGAACTCTTTAAACCCATCCTCGTCCCCAGGGTTTGTTGCCTTTGTCAAAGCCGCTAGCGCTTACTTGACGGCTAAACAAGACCCTGGTACAGGCTGCTTTTCATGACCAGTATATTGGTACCATAAATAATTAATGAGTTTGTCTCGCTGTTGCAATTTGTGCAGCTAGTAAAAGCAACTTGATCGAGTCCTCGTTCTTCACACGCACATGGCGAAGACGATGTCGTTTGGTTGTTTATGATTTTCAACGCTTGACTTTCGAAAGTTTTATTTCAAACCAAGTTATTATTTGTTCACCCTGAAACTATATTTTATAGTGATGAAATCTTTTAAGAAGCATTATTTATCAACAAAATGTGGTAACGTGTGATTAGATAAAGCTGATTTTGTTGGGATATACTGATACAAGAAGACAACCTAGGCTCAATTTAGCTGGCTAGCTTTTATATTTTAAAAGTCTAGTACCTCTTTGGGAAAAGTATAAGTCTTAGATTGTGGCATCTAGCTAGTTACATATTAAATAAGGAAATAAAATCAAAGCTAGCTAGCTAGCTAGCTAAGTATAAAATATGTTTTCAACGTCTTGTAAATGTTGGCTGAATAATTTTTTATAAGCAACCCAGTTGATAAGACTAGGTTTAAAATTGGGTCAAAAATTAAGCATCTTGCTCAGCAAACTTCAGTCCTTATATGTACGCTACGATCCCTTCCCTCAGCTAGCAACTTTTACAGTTGAACCATAGCAAAAAAATTCCAGAAGCAATATATACTGCGTTTAAACAGCAATATAATATGCTTTGACATGATAAATTCACTACTGATGAACATCCGAAAGATCAAGGTCTGGTTCACATTTCCAGAACTGTGTTGGTAAAATAATTATAGGTGCTAAAAACAACTACCTGAGAAACTTGTGATCAAGAAAGGCCTTAGCAATCTAATGTCTGACCCAAGAAGTTAGTGATTAATCTACTTGTTTATTACTTAAATGTGTTTTATAGGTGGTTACATAAACTTTTTCTTTGGTTAGTACGTTTTTAGGGTCTTAAGCAAAATATGTCTTGTGGATAATTTCATTTTAGCTGTAAATCCTTTTTGTGGTGTTTTTAGACCCAAGTTTTGCTTCGAAATGTGACATTTTTCTAGCTAGCTGTGAATTTTGTGACTAAATTTTGCACAAGTGTGATGTGTCTGCTAGCTAGCTATACATAATAACAGACCAACAAAATGTTTTACACTTGTTGTTAAGTAGTCAGATCAATTGTTTAAAATTGGAACATGCATTTAGCTGGTCTGACTAAATCTACACTTTGGGAAGAGCACTTGATTTTTTAAGTAGAAAAATGAATAAAAAACAAAATTTATTTTTATTCAGTAATGGCTTATTACGCTCTTGCCTATGTACATACATGTTAGCAAGATAGCTAGCCAGCTAGCTAGTCTTTTCTCACCCACTTAAATTGCCAAAAGTCATGTTTTTTGCAAAGCTTTAAAAAGAAAACTTTATTCTCATTTAAAATGTCAACAATGAAAAATGGAATAAAATCTTTCATAAAAATATTTACTGTTTGGCTCACCGTTTTTTGGTCAATATTTGTGGACATTTTTCTGTTTCAATATTTTTGTAACAAAATTCGCCATCTTTATAGTAAATCGTTGCATATATTATGACGCATGAATGAATTATCTATGTTGGATGTAAACCAATTGCATTACAGAACTCACCAGCCTGTACCAGGGTTTTTTTCGCCGCCGGTCTCGATGTCAAAAAGGCAAAAGCCCCAGGGGACGAGGTTGCTTTCAACATCAACAGCTGAATTTAAAAATAACGGCTGAAGTAATGACATTCTATTTTTAGGAACAAAAATAATTTAATCTTCTTTGCTTGTGATTGTGTACACAAAGTGTAAAATTCGATAGTGACTGAAAAAAAATTCGCGCCAGCCACATATAAAAAAGAAGCCCTGGGAACGAGATTGGTATATTCCTTAACATTATTTCAATAAGCCTTTAAAAATCTACAAAATAGTAACACAAGTAGTCCTAAAACCAGAAATTACAGGTTCATGTTTAAAAAAAAGAGTGATTAGTAGTACACAATGAACCAAACCAGGGAAGTTTAGTGTCTTTATCAACAAGATCCTATTACATTCTGCTTCCAGTATATTTTTAAAATTCGATAGTAATTGAAACAACATTTTGCACCACTGGACGGAATATGACAGACTTTTAAATTACCTCTGATTTAATTTCTGCAGATTTAACTTAAATTTGAGTTGAAATTTTCCATATTTATAATCTTTCTACTGCATTGAATGATTTTTAAACATATTCAACTTCGCGGCTCTGTTTTTTTCCCACAAGACATAAAGTGTAGCCATGTCACAGTAAAATGGCATTGTACGAATAATACAGTATTACATTGCGCCAACACAAAACGGTATACCTCCATGTTCTAAACAAAGCTTTAACTTATACGAAATTCTCATTTGAAAATTAACCCCCCAAAAATTTCTTATAATGTCATATTCTCCTATTTACAATGTATTTTTTCATGCATTAACATCTCAACGCAGACTTCTATTAAAATTGAAACGTGTTCTAAATTATTTATATCTTGTAGAAATCAAATTCTCACTTCAAGCCCATGTTTAAACGTTGTGATGAATCAATTTAGTGAATTTCAACCATTTATGGAAACAACAAAAAATAAAATAGCGCACGAACTGTTAAACCAAGCGTGTCGCACGGAAACCAGGAAGTGCCAATCCCTATAAATATTTCAAATCAGAAAAAATAAAAGTCAAGAAATATATATTACAAACTCGGAAATATTTTTAGATTGAAAAATGTATTTCAAATGGGAACATATGTTTTAAATTGAGAAGTATATTTCAAATCCCAAAATATATTTTAAATCAAGAAACATATTTGAAAAATAATTTTAAATCAAGTGCTCTTGGTGGAGGGTTACTAACCAAATACGTATCAAACAAACAGCCTAATCGTTTCCAAATATAATGTTTTTTGCATCCACTGTGGTAAACAGAAAAACAAATTAGAAAACAGCAGTAGAAAACCAAAAGAAGCCTCTGACTCAGCAAGTGAAAAGTTATGCTAAACTTCGCAAAATATGAGAGATCGTTAACTTTTATTAGAAAGAAAAGTCCTGCTGCTATAGTCATTATCACTTCGACATCACAAAACAACCCCTCTCTTTTAAAAGTATTTATAATGTTTTTACACCAATTGCTAAAATTAAAAGCCGCAAAATGTACATTTTTACATGATGTCTCTGACCCCAGCACAGTTTACCGTGAATAACTGATTAAGCACCCAGTGCATGATTAACCGCCCACTCCGAATTAGCGCCCACCCTTAAAGGAGAGGCGAACTGCACTGCGGCACGGCTGCTGAATAAAATTTTATGACCCAGTGTTGATTTTAAAGACCAAACCGACTGGCTTGGTCTGCTTCATAAGAGAGTCCTTGAAACTATATTTTGATTTGAAATATATTTTTGGATTTAAAAACATTTCTACTATGAATTAGAAATATTTTTTGAGATTTGAAATATTTATTGAATTTGAGATATTATTTGTAGTTGACCCTTCTCGGCTTCCGTACGTTCTGCAAAATGTTTAGGTGAAAATTCACCCTTTTTATGTGAAAACCCCAAATTTTTGTTGTTCTACGAATATTTCAACATCAAAACATTCTTAGTCTTTGTTCAGGACGTATTTCTTGTCATGATAGCTGTCCAAAAAGAAAAGACGAGAGATTATTAGCTTTTGTTAAAGAGAAAATGAAAATATTTAGTTAAGAGTTCCTTAATCTGATGTTAGTGCTGTGTTACCTCCTTGTATAAAACATCCGTTATCGTAAAAGATGATGTACTAAAGGCAACGCCAGATTTCATGCTCCTCTACTACGGCAGTGTCAACGGGGGGACGAGTGTTTGTAACATACATAATTATTATAATTAGAAAAAAATAATAAAACAAACAGCGTGTTGAAAATATATGTTAATAAGATATCTCAATAAGCTCACAGTACTCATCTGATTAAACGCCCACCCTAAACAATCAAAATTAAATAAGGTTAATCGGTCATCTATTGTACATTATAGGCGCTATGCTACACCGAGCCTTAAATGTTAAGACTTCTGGTTATTAAACGTAAAAAAAATGTTTTGGCTTCATTTCGCCACATTTCCACTATCGTCAACAAAAAAATATTCTCTTTGTCCATTCTTCTAAGTTCTAAAGAACAAATATTTATTTTCATATGTACTATTGCGAAAACCAGAACCAATTTTAGTAAAAGTTTGTTTACACATGAAGCTGCCAATTTCAAAGCAAAAGTGCTACCATTTTGAAAACGAATTCGAAAAATATTTTTGTATATGAAACATATTTCTCGATTGGAAATATATTCATTAGCACGAAATATATCTCCAACGTGAAGAGAAGATACATAAATACAATATCTCGTATTTCACATGTAAACTATGACCGTGCAAAATTTTCAGGAGTCTGGGTAGTGAAAGAAAAAAATAACAAAAATTTTTAACAAAAAATATTCGAATTTCGAAAAAGATTTCGAATGTAATGAATATAGCTCTCGTATATGTAAACAAAGATTTTTTTTTGATTCCGTCTGTTTTTCTGTCACATATGAATGCGACTTTATTGTCCACAATTTTCTACGACAACGGCTATTAAAAATCTCTATAAAAATGTTCTGTGTTTATAAAACTGAATTTTTAAAAGAAGAAACATACGCGAACTAAATTAATTACTTAATATTCACAGTAAATTAAGTTTTATTGGTTGTTTTCTTTTGTCTTTTTAATTACCGTAATTCCTCTTTTTAGCCCCCTCCCTTTATTTAGCCCCCCCCCCCCCCCCCCCCTTCTAATAAGCCCCCCTCCGGCGACTCAAAAATTTATTTAGCCCCCTCCCTTTATTTAGCCCCCTCCCAAAAAAATAAATAAAAAAATAAAAAATAAATAAAAATAAAAAATAAAAAATAAAAATAAAATACAAAAGTAAAAGTAGTCAAAGAAAATCAATATTATTCGTTGATTTAACGTCATATACAACGATATCCATATGCTGCAGCTTTAATCTTTTCTCCCGCCCAAGTTTTGTTTGCAAAATATCTATGGTTCTTTTTTTTTACAACGGGCTGTGTATGTTCCAGGCAGTACAAGTCCGTATTCCAATTTTCTGTGACCAGTGTGGTATATGCCCAACTAGCAACTGCTGCTAGATTATGTGCATCAAATATGGTGCTTGCACTGGCTTACTGAATCGGCTGTAGAGTGCATCTAACGATGTAGATGATAGCGTGGGTCCGTTTGACGTCCCAGAAGAGGAGCGGCGCATGGAAGACGTAGAACTTCTTCTGTTAGATGAAAATGATGATGAAACAGATGAAGTTAACATATGTATTAATTTGAAAAATAGATATTGTGTTTAAAATTCTATTATTTAGCCCCCTCCCTTTATTTAGCCCCACTTCTATTAAGCCCCCCGTCTAAAACCTCCAGAATTTAATAAGTTATTTTCCTCGCCTAAAGGCTCGAAAAATAACTAGACCAAAATATCAGACCTCAAAAAGTATATCCCATGTTCTCTGTGCTGTGCGATAACGATTAAATAAATATCAAATTGGATTTGAAAAATATTTCTCAGTTTAAAAAATATTTCACATATAGATTTTAAATATATTTCAACATTTTAAATATATTTTAGGATTTAAAAGATATTTCTCCATCTGAAAAATATTTATGGATTTAAAAAATATTTCTTAAATTAAAAAATATTTCCTCGCATGGATTTGAAATTTATTTCCCGACTTGAAATACATTTGTGAAAGATATTTCTCGATCTGAAAAATATTTCAACTATGGATTCGAAAAATGTTTTAGGATTTGAAAGATACTTCTCGATCTGTAAAATATTTTTGGATTTAAAAAAATATTTCTCGATCTGAAAAATATTTCTCGATCTGAAAAATATTTCGACTATGGATTTAAAATATATTTTTGGATTCATTTTTTTTTTTTAAATATTCTCTACGTTCTATCTTTAGCAGGTTTTCTATGAACTACGTATAACAGGTTAACAGACAGTTAAAGATTGGCAAGATATAAAATGCTGTGAAACCTCTATAAGTTGCACATCAAACAGACACTTCTAAGACGGATAGTTTTACATGTCTCGGACGAAATACTTCAAGGGAAGAAAATTTTGCATTATTCGCTGTTTTTGGTCATTTTTGCGAAAGTTTATGATAACTCAGCAAAACGAATTTTTTTTCACGCAAAGTCAAAGGATAGACGCGGAAGTCATTTTACCACAAAAAAATCAAAGAACGGGGAAATCTCAAAGTTAGTGATTTATTTTTTCTTTAATAATCAACTACAATAACATTTGGTCTTTTTATTGTTCTTTGGTGTTATGAACATTTCTCGGATATCTAACATAATACCCAAGCTCCTTGGGTATTAAGTTGTTGGTTACAAAATAGCATGAGAAATTACATGCTGGGAAAAGAATTTTCGATATTTTAAAATTCTATCATAATATATAAATCTGATGAAGCTAACTTTGTCCAATAAAAATAGGTATGTAGCTAAATAAATCATATCCACGAGCATTTTTACTTACTCTTTTTTGCACAAGAAAAGCGAACGGTTCAGGACACGTAAAGATGCATCATTTTTTCACTCAAAAAGCTATCTTACAGCCGTTTCCTTTCTATGGCACTTGATTTCAAAAATGAATACAAAACCTTTATGTTTTACATCACCCCTATTATCTGACAAAGGAGACACGAGTTAAAACGCATTAGAATTAGCTTAGCATAACCTAGGAAGATAGGTATAACTGTTTGAGATGTCATTTTACATGGACACATCTACGATGTGCTCTTTTCTAAAATTAAGAAAAAGGCTTGTAACATAAAATAACTTATTGGAGAAAAAAGCTAGGAAAATGACTAATTTGGTGACTAAGATTTTCCCAGAATAATAATTTTCTCCAACTAATTTAACCCGACTATAAATTTCTCAGGAATTTCAATATAACGGTGTTGATTTAGCCTTGAAACATCAAGGCTAAATCAACAACAACATTTTGCCATAAAACTTTCAGTCGCTATCTTCTGCAAAAATCTCCATTTAGCTGTCAGTCACGGCATATATGACTTCAAAACCTACCAATGGTAGAGAAGTAAAGAAGAAGAAAGTTATATTGTCAGATAATTTAAATTGTCCTTTCAGTTTCAGGAGGTGACGTTATTCAGGTTGTTAAAGGCATCAGAATGTAGATGGCGGTAATAGAATGTTTTTAAACACAGACCGCCAAGAAATATCAAAAGTATTTCAGGAAGGTCGGCAGAATGTCAAAAATTTGACGAGGAGTACTGTGTAAAAAGTTCGGATTAGATCGTCAATAAAGATAGCTTGTCCACTGTTTAGGATATTTTCTTGTACCCGTCAAGATCTTCTTCAAGGAGTTGCGCTAAAATGAGAAAATACTTATATTTTGTAGGCTATAATTTGCATCATCAGCGTGTGGTTTTATGTAAACATGCATACAAGAAATAATTTGAAAATAATTAGTTAATCGGATGTCTAATTCAAAACAAATAGACAGTCAGCGTAATTTTGGTTTGATGTAGTCTTTGCATCATTGGAATAGATTGAATAAAGATTTATGACTAAGTATGTCTAAAAATCCGCTTGAATTTGTCTAAACATTCTTGCCTTTTTGGGACTTCGGGCAAGCTTAGAACAAATTTGATGACATGCTGTATTTTTCCTGCCATGCATCGTCAGGAAGAAGACATATTCAGATATATTTCTGTGCGGACTACATCAATAAATAAAAAGCCAACACTTCCAGAATTAATGAAGTCTTTCAAATGTTAGAAATTTGAAACAGCATAGCTTTGACAAGAAATTCCGTACTTGATTTTTCTTTTTCTCCCTGGAGAATTGGAGAGAACTTAAAACTATGAAATGACACTGCAACAATCTTAAAACAAATTCAATCATCATACGTTATGCTTCTAATACTTTTAAAAGCATCAAATATCATGTAATATAAACTGTTAAATGTACTCTAAAAGGCTAGCTAAATTCAAAAAAGAAAAAAATAACACACGCATTCTGGAATTAACAGGATATGTACCATAAAACCTTGGATGATTGGAAATATTCTGTGACGAAATGGCGAGTTTGGATTATCATACCCATTTTGTTCACTTTCATCTTTAACAGGAATCGCCACAAGTAGCTAAGAGAAAACTTTCCATTTCACTTTGTACTATTGCTAAATACGTTTGCTTATATAGCACCGGTTCTTAAAATGGTTTCACTAACAGGACTAGGGTAGGCCCTGGTTACATGGGAATACGTCTCAGGCATTGCGTTTAAATTACTAATATAGATGCAGGAGTTTTACAAAGAAACACAACTACATCAATTCCTAAAAATGTTTAATCTACTTCTAAGCTGCGACACGATTGTCGGAACCATCCTTGAAAAGTACCACGAATTAGAACTATGACGCTATGCGCTGTTAGTTTCTGGTGACAATCTTCCATATATACAAACATAATTCACTAAGCATACAAGAAAGAAATAGGTAGTTAAAGCTAAAGCTTAATTTAATATTGGCTGAGGATTATAGAAGACTTGATCAGCGTCATTATTGATTAACACAATGGGTAGAACTTCGTGTTCTCCCCAGCAACGGCTTTTGTTTAAACGCTGTTATATATAACTAGTCAGTGTCCCTGAAAAAATCCACGGGTTCGCCGGTCCTTTTTATACCGCATTGCGTGCGACTTATCATTTTCGTGACAGACAGACGTATACGGGTGTTATAATATAGATTGACTTTCAATTATTTTTTATTTTTAATCCATCGACATAAGGACAAAGTGACCAATAAAGCCTCTATAAGTGCCCTGACTAGTATACGACCGGGTTTTAAATGATAGCCTTAAGAGGGCTAGGGTATGACTTTTTAACATGCAAATAAATATGTTTCACACAGAGATTTAATTCGAACTGCTAAATTAGAAGTAGAACAATAACAAGGAAACACGCCTACATCAATTCACTAAATATGATGTAAAATCTACTTCAAAACTGCCGACACAATTTTCTCAACCATCTTCAGAGAATACTACAGATTACATGCCTTAATGACGAGTCACGTGATAGCAACATTCAGTATACATGAACATGATTCACTAAACATTACGAAAGGCTTTAGTTTTAGACACACGGCATCTAGGAATCATGGTTAAGGTTTCTTTTCTACAAACAAAATAGAACAAAAGAACTATGATTTTCAAGATTTTATTTTTTGATAAACTTTCCCTAAACTGTGGACAAGGATAAAAAGCGAAAGACCTCCAAATCCGATTGATGAGTAATTTTTCGTCATTATATGTTCCACAAAGAAGTGTTCTCCCCACCAGTCGCTTTTGTTAAAATGAGATTACACATAATAGAATTTCGAGTATTTTTATTTAACTAGCCGAGGACCCGGCGTCGCACGCCGGGGTAAGCCACAAGTAAATGTGTTACCCAGCATTTAAAAATCATGTGGCGCAATTAATAAGAACCGTAAACTGTGCGACACATTCAGGTGGAGCACTCTAGTACAGATACATATGTCGGTCAAAGTTCAAAAGTGAATGTTACTCCGGGCAGCGCGCTTAGTACAGGTAAACAATGTCGTGCATTCATGTAGGTACAATACCTTTTTCCAAAAAAAACTTTATCACAACTTTGGTTTAACATAAACACAGAAAACAGCCTGTCGTTAACACTGGACAAAGCGCTTAGTTGCACGTGTTTATGCTTAATACCCTTTTAGCACAGTTTATAACCCGTAGTTACCCCATCATAGCAAAAAAAATTAGTCAATATTATTTTATTTTGCAGAATAAGTTGCAGTAAAAGTTAACAAATTAATCATGACACAGGATACACTCTGTTGAAACGCAGAGTTAAGCCACAAGTAACTGTGTTACCCGGCGTTGAACACCAGAATGAGTGATTAATAAGAACCGTCAACTGTGCCACACATTCAGGTAAAGCGCTTTAGTACAGGTATATAGTATGTAGTAAATTGAGTAAAGTGCACACAATTTATGGTGTTTCCGGTGTAATAATTTTTTAAAAATTCCACATTTTAAGCTGAAATAAAAACACAGATTGCAATTCGTTGTCACCCCGTCATAGCATAAACAGCTGGCCAACCTTTTTTATTTTTTGGAGAATGTTCCCGGTGAAAGTTCAAAAGAAATGTTACTCCCAGCTGAGTGCTTAGTACAGGTAAACAATGTGACACATCCATATAGGTGTAATAGCCTTTTCCCCGAAAAAAACGTTATTGCAACTTCGGTTAAACAGAAACACAGGAAACAGCCCTTGTTAACACTGGACTAAGCGCTTAGTACAGGTAAACCGTGTTGCACATGAGTATAGGCGTAACACCATTTTTAAAAAAACTTTATCGGGACTTCGGTTAAAAAAAATCCTGTTTAGTTAAAAAAAATAGTCAGCAATTTTATTTTGCAGCATAAGTTTTCATAACAGTAATAAAAGTGGTAGCTGCTTAACTGCCTGCATTTATTTTTAGCATAAGAATTAAGAATTGTGTTGCAGCCAAACGGTGCATTTGGCTACTTTCACTTATCCAGAGGTAGCTAAGGAGCTAGCTAGAAATAAATAATATGGGCTAGGATAAAAAGCTGTTATACCAAACTGAATAGTAATAACTAAGGATAGCTAGCTAGCTAGCTGGCTGTAGAATGATCCTTAGAAATCTTCGTTCCTAGCCAAAAATCCTAAAAATGGTGCGTTTAAGATTTATACATGGCTAAAAAACGTGACACTATATTTATCTGACCATGTAACAACATATTGAAAACAATATTACAAAATAAAAAGCTTTTAGAAGACAAAAAAGGACAAACAGACCTTCAAACCCAGCACTGGCCACGACCACTTTGAAAACCAAAATGGCCTTCGTCATCATGTTCCTTCGTTCGGCATCGCCAGGCCGCGAAAATCTTGGATTGGTGTTTCAAAGAATTAGGCGTTTTGATTGGTATACTACGTGCGAACGGTCAAAACAAAGTAATAAAACTGTCAGTAAAACTGTCCTATTTGTTTTCTGTGGCTCCCGAGCGGAATTGGCGATTGAGATCACGGGGGTAATTATTATTATTATTATATTTAAATAATGCGTTCGTTTCAATTACCTAATTTATTTATTTAATTCAGGTTAGTAAATTAAAATGATTAAATTTTTTAAGGAAATAAATTAATTTCTTTAATATATTTTAATCAATAATAAGATTTTTGATTAAACAACCCCCTGATTTTTAAAAATCGCGGAAAGATCAAAGGGATATTGGTAGCCATTTTGCGTGACAGACAGACGCACACGGGTATTATAATATAGATTCATGTCTACCTTTTATTTTCTTCTTAATCCATCGACATCAGAACAATACAAGCAAAAAAAGTCTTCAGCGACAGGAGATACAAATTGTGGGATATTTTTCTTCCCTGACAAAAAATAGGTCTCGTCATCCTAACCATGTTTGTTGACAAATATCTCACAAAATTATTCGTTGAATGGAATGGAATCAAAACTAACTATTTAGTAGCCAAAGCAACAAGAAATGTGATAAAAACTCAAAGTACATGATTTTCTCTTCGTATACACATAACAGTAACACAACACTAACATCCACTTACGTTCACAATATGAGAACAGGTAAATACAGAGTAAGTTTTTACACACCTATTTTGGTTTATCTTAAAGCCTTTCAAGAAAATATATTTAGGCTTCAAATTGGGAAAAGTTGAGAACGGTCAAAGATGTTGTTGCATTGAAAGTGTATCCTCAAAATGTATGTTGTTTAGAATGAAGAACTTAGTATTTTCTAACCACATTTCATTTTATATTTTAGTTGATTATCGAGTTTATTTGTTGGTTCTTATCCTGACAGCATCTTTCAAGAACATGAACGCTGAGGTTGAGATATATAGAAGAGGTGGTGCATGGCCAACAAACGATAAAAAAGGATTCAGATGCGGAAGTCTATGCGAAAGTGATTACGAAATCTGCGCAGGTGTGATGCGCGAAATTGTTCAAAAGTTTAACCCTATTCGGTCCGGGGGGGGGGCGGATTCCGCCCCCCCCCCCTGACGGGTTTTTTTAATAACTCTTTAATACTATGTTGCATGGCTACAATACTTACTGAGTTTCAATATTTATCTATTAGACACCTGCATGCAAAATTTTTAGGTCCCATACCTTTCAGAGGCTTTGATATTGGCTATTACTCGAAACTACCCCTAAAAATTTCTATGAAACCCTTATAATAGGGAAAATATAATAACTTTTGTTAGGATTATGTCTGGAACTTCAAACTTACAACACAACTTTATTTCATCAAGAAGAATCATTTTGCAAGTTTTGGTCACGTGATTAATCCGATTTCCCGATTTTTTAGGATTTTACCCGAAAATCAGAAAAACCCCGGATTTTCGGGCAATATTTGGCAATTTTTCATACGATCTATGTAAAAACCGGAAAATATGTTGAATATCTTTTATTTAGATTTAAGAAACTTTAAACAGAATGTAAAAATTCGCTCTAGAACTAAAGTAATTGAATTTTAAGCAGATAGTGGCATTTTGAACAAATTTCAAGCTTTTGATGACGTTACAGAAAATGTGTTGACGCAAGCAAAAATTTATTGCTGCCATTTTGTTCCTTTTGTGACGTACTATAAGTGTGCCAAGTTTGATTCAATTTGGACAACCCTATGAAAAGTTATTGAGGGGGGGGGGCGGATTCCGCCCCAATATCACACAATATGTTCGAAAAACTCCGGACCGAATAGGGTTAAAAGCAAACAAAAACAATTTGTCGGCAGAATTGCCTTATACGTAAAGTTTTACTCTTGTTACTCAAGAAATTAAGAATTAAAGAATTAGTCATCGTGGTTGAATAAATGCGAATGAAGTATTTTTTTCCTTTTTTTTTAATATAATATTTTATTAAATTGTAGGATTAATATGACTATACTACATACCGATAAAATATGTATAACGAAAAAAAATAAAAATTAAAGCATGTGATAGTTTCCGGGTCTAAATTCGAAGAAATTTATTGTGAGTCAGATCAGGAAAATTTCCCACATTCTACTCCAGCTTTCTCAATGTTGTGAAAACAAAACATCAGTCAAAGGGTAGTTCGGCTCACCCCACTATCAGAAATGGCAGATAAGGTTAAAGAAATATTAATCCAGAAATGTCTCGTGATATTATGCACACTAAATAAACTTCTTAAGGTAGATCTTATATAAATTTAATGTTATATTATGGGACGGAATTGAAATAAGACATATGCCTGTAAATTAAAAAATTAGTAGTCATAAACAGGAGCCATCTAGGACATAAGTTACCACAAAGCAGCGCTTGTGAAAAGAAAGAGGCTTACAACTAAAATGACGCATCAAATAGTCTTACCATGACAGCTTGTTTTAATAAATAACACTTGTCCCGGTGTGACTTAATGAAATACATTAACACTAGCCGGGGGAAATTTGCTGTAGCTAGCTAAAAACTGCATTTGGCTACTTTCACTTTTTAGCCAGAGGTAGCTCAAGAGCTAGCTAGCTAGATAGCCACAACCCTAACATAAAAATAAATATTGATATACCAAACTGAATAAAAACTTTAAAAGAATGGGAATAAATACGGCTAGCTATAGCTAGCTAGCTAGCTTTAGCATAATGCTGCCTGGAAATCTACGTTCCTAGCTAAAATCTTAAAATTGGTTTGTTTAAGATTTATACATAGCTAGAGAACGTGAGAAATATAAAGGGGTTAAACGTTAAGGTGTAGCTTCAAAGGAAATGGGGAAAGATTGAGAACAGATTAAGTGTGTAAAACCAATGTAAGACCAATCCGTCCTCGTGGCCTCGTGGTTGCGATATTCTGATGATCTCGTGGACGCCCCGGCCTAAAATGAAACGCCAGGTTGCGCAAACACGTGAAACGAATAAGGTTTCTGATTGGTTAATGAAGTTAAAGTCTGGCGCAAAGGGGTTGACAGGCTTATTACTCCGGATTAATAGTCCGAATTAATGGTCCGGATTAGTGGTCCGGATTAGTGGTCGGGGTGGCTAGGTCGAAAATGTCGATTTTTTGCAGTGGCGAAGATCGTGGTAAAAAGGGACGTGACTTTAAAAAGATGTATAAAAAGGTTGGTAGGACGAGGAAAAGGTTACGAAAAAAACAAATACTATGGTTGTTTCAGCATTGTTGAGGCGTGGTAAGAAGGAAGCAGCGATGCGCAGCTAAGCTACCATTTTGCGTGACAGACAGACAGACAGACAGACAGATGGACAGTCGTCTGTCTGTCTGTCTGTTTTATAATATAGATATTGCGTTAAAAATAGAAGTGAAAATAATTCTTTTGTTTTTATAATATTGTTTTAAAATCTTTGTTAGCACGGCATGTATCTGATAAAATCCTATTATTATATGGTGTAAAATCGTATCTCTGTGTTAGCCGTATTTATATACTGAGACGAACCAATCAACCACCAATCAATGTGTCTAAATGTTCGCCTGAAGTGATTAGTTTAACACTAAGAATCATCAGTATAAATATTGAAAACAGAATATTTACGATGTGGAGTAGAAATAAAATTGAAAAGGAGGCAATTGATATAACGTTTGTATTATCATTTTCTTCTGGCGAGACAACCCAGCGTCAAAATATCAGGTTAAGCCACTAGCAATCAATTGTTGAAACGTCGACTCGAGCAATAAAGTACAGGTAAGCAATACCACACCTGTGCTAGATGTATCCAGGTTGAGCTCTTTAGTATGGGTATATATAGCTTGCCGCACATCCGGTGGAGCGCTCACACCGATACAGAGATCCGGCGTTAAAAAACAGTTGACTAGTATTCTTTATTTCGTGGAAAGTACCCGTGAAAGTTCAATAATTTAGGCGCAATACCCTCTTCCAAAAATGTATCGCATCGTCGGTTTAAATAAAAGCAGGAAATAGCCCATCGTTTTCCTTGCATCTAACACAATAACTCAGTAATTATATTTTGCGGAATAAGTTTATGCGTGAAATTTGGAAAATTCATTGTGAGTTTAAATAAAAACACATTCTACAGCCTTTCGGTACAAAATTTATTGTGGGTAAACAATACACCCTGTTGCCTCTTTGCATCAATAAACTTTGGCCAAAGTTTTAGTACTGTACCTACCTAATTGCACTTAGCATAAGAATTATTGATTGAAAAATCAAACAATTTCCTCTTGCAGAATTAAATAATAAAGTAATAAAATAATAAAATGATATAAATCGAACCCCCGTTTTATCAATGACTTCCGCAGCAAGATCAAAGAAGCCATCGTTGCTCTGGTACCATTTTGCCAGAATACGGGTTTATTAATATGGAGACGTAACCATTATTATAGACGTATCATATTGCATTACATCGTCCAAGGGTGGCATGCCAAATTAATTTCTTTGTGTGTATAATAACATCTACCACTACATCTTTTTCAATTTTATTTAAATGCGAACGTTGTAAATATTCTGTCTGTTTCAGTATTTCTACTGATGATATATATTTTTTGTCAAAAGATTGATTCATTGTGTCAACTTGTTGTTCTTAGTGTTAAACTAATCACTTCAGACGAACTATAAAATCTACATTAGAACGTCTATATAGTGTGCGTAACATCACGAGATATTTCCGGATAAATATTTTGCCCGAAATCTTATCCCCCATATCCGATAGTGGGGCGACTAAACTACCCTTTGGCTGATGTTTTATTTTCACAATATTGAGAAAGCTGTAGTGGAATGTACGTAATTTTCCTGATTTGTCTCACAGTAGATTTCGATTGCAGATTCGTTATACATATTTTCTCGGTGTGTAATATAGTCATATTAATCCTACAGTTTCTTAATATTATTATTTATTGAAAGAAAGGGAAAAAATACAACATTCGCATTTATTCAACCACGATAATTCACTCTTTAGTTCGTAATTTCTTAAGTAAAACTTTACGCATCAGGCAATTCTGCCGACAAAGTGTTTTTGTTTGAAGACAACGAAACTTTTGAACAATTTCGCGCGCCACACTTGCACAGATTTCGTAATCACCTTCGCATAGACTTCCGCATCTGAATCCTTTTTTATCGTTTGTTGGCCATGCACCACCTCTTCTATATATCTCAACCTCAGCGTTCATGTTCTTGAAAGATGCTGTCAGGATAAGAACCAACAAATAAACTCGATAATCAACTAAAATATAAAATGAAATGTGGTTAGAAAATACTAAGTTCTTCATTCTAAACAACATACATTTTGAGGATACACTTTCAATGCAACAACATCTTTGACCGTTCTCAACTTTTCCCACTTTGAAGCCTAAATATTTTCTTGAAAGGCTTTAAGATAAACCGAAAAAGGTGTGTAAAAACTCACTCTGTATTTACCTGTTCTCATATCTATGTCTTTCAAAACTTGCATGTCACTGTTGTGCGCTTGTGTAGACGAGAGAAAATTATGTGCTTTGAGTTTTTTCACTTTTCTTACTGCTATGGCTATTAAATAATTAGTTTTGATTGGCTACCTGCACATGCATTTTAAAACATTCCTTTTACGATCCCTTTTAATAGAATCACAATAAGCCACATTCTATTCAACGAATAATTAAGTGACTAAAATATTTGTCAACAAATTAATGTTATAAAAATGCCTAAGGATGACGAGACCTTTTTTCTATAAAGAATGAACAAAATCCAAAGAATAGTAGTATCGTTTGAAGACTTTATGGAAGGTGATTACGAATCGAATCAAAATATTCGAAGTCTCTTATGTAAAAAAATCTTATATCAACAAAAGAGGCTGCAGGAGAGAACACATAATGCCTGGCCACAGGAAAAGGATATCAAGAAGGAATGTCTTAAAAATCACAGTTCCTCTTTTATGTTTTGCCTGAAGAATGCGAAATAAATGTATAACATGACGTCATACCAAGTGTGTTTATTGGTCAAACCTTCTACTATAATCTTATTGGATTGTATTAGCTACTTATTTTCTTTAATATATTTAACGAATTATGTTTAGGTAGATTGGAAATTGTTATCATGTGACTAGGAGATAGAAGTGATACATTTAGACGTCATAGTATTTTCCGAAAATGGTTGAGATAATTCTGTCGGCAGCTTTGATGTAGATCTTATATTATAAATTGATGCAGGCGCATTTCCTTGTAATTGTCCTACTTCTAATTTACCTGTTCGAATGTAATCTCTGTGTGAAACACAATGTTAACAGGCCATACCTTAGCTGTAAGGGAAGTTTTGTCTTAGCTACCTTTGACGGCGTCTGAAGTAAAACTTTTACTAAAAAATGAGGGGGAAAATGTGGATAGTTAACAATTTCGTCACTGAAGTATTTTTGGTACGTGCCATACTGAGTATGACGTTTTCCATGTTGTATTGTGTTATAAGGAAACGTACTTTTATATGCCTGGAATTGTCGAAGCAGAAAAATATAAATCGCCTATGGATGGTTTTGTCAAAGTCATCTGTTATTTTAATCTTCTACTTTCTAAAATTAAGTTCTAAAGAAATGTAGAAATATTGGGTTTTGATTTGCTAAATTAGTCTACATACGTTATTTATTATTAATTTTTTTTGCTTTCTTGCGTGCTAAAAAAAATGTGTAGTATGCCAATTTTTTAATAGCTCACCTGCAACTCCAGAAAGGCAAAGTCAATTTCATTTCGTATCGTCTGCTACATACACAATTTCAACGAATTTTTAGAGTTGATTAGCATTTTTTCAAGGTGCTGTTTCATCTATTCCAATGATGTAAATTTTCTTGATATGCATCAAGACAAGGTGACTAATTAGCTAACTGCTTTTTCCATTTCTTTCGAATTAGACTTACATCATCTCGTTATATTTAATTATTTTTGTAAATGTGTAGAAAAAAACATATTGGTGATGCAAATAACAGATTACTCATTCTTAATCACGCAATGAACCGTATGCTTGGTTCGCACCAGTGGCTTAAGCCTTAGCTCACTGACCTGACACTGACTAAATATTTTGACTCAGTGTTGTGCTCATTGAAAAAGAAATGAATGGCTTGAGTAGTGGATTATCAGTAAGCTACTGATTAAAAAGTTTTGATATTTTGCTCATTGGTTATCTCAGTTATCTCGTGAAATGAAACGAAAAACATAATGATGTTATCTGATATAATACTACCCGTAATTATACTAAATAGAACTAATCACGTGATAGGAAAAAAATCTTCAAAGAAGATTAGTTCGGCAGCATAAACAACAAGTCGTAATAATGAGTCGATCTTTTGACAAAAAACTTTGATCATCAATTTAAATACTGGGGAAGACAGGGTATATATTAAGCGATCGGATAGAAAATAATAAGGAAATTTTACGTTAGTTACCAATGGAAACCAAGAACATGAATTTTAAAACATAACTTCTTAACTCATGTTAGTCCACAGTGGAAACATGTTAGTGAATGAATAGTAAAAACGTTCGACACAATATAGGATAAGTTCTACAAAATAGTAGTCTTCTCTTGCGACCTGTCCAGGATCACACTGGTGGAATAAGCCTTGAAGTCAGTCAGTGTACTAATCTTTTGCACACTTGTCGCGCTAAGTATTATATAGATAGCAGGTAGAATGAATGAGATTTGAAGATGTAAATCGTTAAAAAATAAAAAAATAAAATTTGCTTATTTAAAATTCGCGAAATAAAAGGTTAATATCACACTGCGGTTTAGGACACATGTTTTCATAGCAGACAACCATTCCTCAGACAATATCTATTTTGTACAGGGAGATGGTCACGATTGATTTATAACTGAAAAAGCCGTGTTTATGCTGAGATAAAGACGAATGCTATTTTACAGGACATTGACTTTTTCTCTTTTTTTCTTATCTTAATTCGACTGACGAATTGATGCAAAAATTAAAAATAGAGTGTCGACAGCAGAATTAAAATTTCATCAGTATAATCAATCAATGACATTCGTAGACGTTTTCTGTTACTGTTTTTACCGGTGAGTTATTTGCTTGTTGTGCGTACAGTGATAAACTTCACGGGTCGATTTGGAGATCGTCTGTACGAATTAACCGACCTTCAACTTTATTTCTATCTGAACGTCTAAAATATTTTGTCTCTTTCCGTGTGCTAACCGATGATTCAACCTTTTTTGTATCAAAGGCGCGACTCTTTGATCTAAGTTGTGATTCATCGTGTCGGACTAACCATCTCAGACAAATTCTATTTCAACTCAATATAAGTACCACTTAACTCGTTCTAATTTTTCTCTGTTTGATCACCAAATGTCTGCCCCAGTGTTGATGATGAAGTTTTTTGTCAAAAGATTGACTCATTATTACGACTTGTTGTTTATGCTGCCAAACTAAACATCTCCGACGAACTTTTCTTAACACGTGATTAGTTCGATTTAGTATAATTACGACTAATATTCTACTAGAAGTAATTTTCTTTTTTTTATTTTATTTAAAAATTTGATAAAAAATCATGTTTTCATGTTATTAGAATCTTTGTTACTTTGTTACAACAGGTGAGGATACAGGCGAAATTCTTGGATCACTGAAGTAACTAGTAGGCTAAATATTAAAATGTTTTTCACTGTTAATCCACTACTCCAGACCCTGATATTTTTAGTGAACTAATAAATTACGATTCACTGAGCTGAGCTGGGTTGTTAAGTCAGGAAGACACTGGTTAGAATCAAGCAAAAGATCTTATCATTACATTTGCAGGATTAAGAATTAGTAATCTGTTTTTTGCATCATCGGCGTATTGTTTTTCTAGACAAACAAAAAATACTTATTGCCCACGGTCTGTTTGACTAGGCATAACTTTTGTTGGACATGTGCTGAAATTTTGTGACTTTTCCGATGAAAAAAACGAATTTTCAGATAATTTTCATACTTTGTGAAATATTGCATTTTTTGGGACGAGGGAAATTTTGATGAATTTTGAAAACTGCTGACATATATGTGATATAAGTACTTATTACATGTATGCTGGTCAGAATGATGTCATTTCTGATCCCAGTGACGTAATTATATTGTTTTCCTTACTTCGAACATCTTTAAATGCAATATTCTACATATGTACCAAGTTTAGCGACATAAGCGTCCTCATTTCTGGGAAATGGATCCTTTGATCTGTATCGTTAAAAGCAAACTTTCTTGCAAACATGACGTCATTTTTGATACAAATGACGTTATTAAAACTCTTTTTTTTTTAATGTGAAATAATTTTTTGGTATACACGTCTACCAAGAACAGGTTATAACATCAGTAACATGTGAGAAATTAAAGCATATTTGAGAATGGGAAAAATGACCTATCTTAGGTATATGTGACGTCAATTCTGTTCCCTGTGACCTCATCAAATTATTATTTTACCTGGAATGAGTATGTATCAACACATTCTACACATGTACCAAGTTTCATCACTTAGGCGTTAGTCGTTTGGGATTTATAACCCGCGGTCACTTTATGCCCCCAGGGTTCCACGGGACAAAAAAGCCCAGGTATAATAGGGTTAAAGCATAAATTATGAGTTGTTAAAAGTCTAATTCAAAACAAATGAAAAAACAGTTAGCTAGTTACTTTGGTTTGATGCAGTCTCAAGAAAACTTGCATCATTGGAATAGAGAAAAAAGAAACTCAAAATAAGGCTTAATGTATCTCTAAAAATCCGCTTGATTTGTGTAAACATGTATGGATGATGCGAAATGAAATCGACTGGCTTTACCTTTTTGATCGAGCTAGCAAAAAATTTTGGCACACTGAACTTTTTCCTAGCATGCAAGAAAGAAAAAGAGGAACAAAATATGTGTGTGGATGAATTCAGCAAATCAACAGCTAGGGCTAGAGTATGGCCTGTTAACATGTAAATAAATGTGTTTCACACAGAGATTACAGTTGAACTGGTAAATTAGAAGTAGAACAATAACAAGCAAACGCGCATACATCTACTTCAAAACTGCCGGCACAATTTTCTCAACCATCTTCAGAGAATACTACAGATTACATGCCTTAATGACGCCTTAGTGTTGAACTTTTAGCTCCAAGGCACGTGGTAGCAACCTTCCGTAGTGAACTTGATTCATTAAACTTTACGAAAGCGAAATAGATAGTTGGAATGCCAGCTGAATTCAATACTTGCTAGAATTATAGAAGACTTGAGCAGCTTCATTATTAGTCAACACACTGAATAAAACTTCGTGTAAAGCCTGTATTAAAGGATTTTGTACAAACAGAACTAGAATGCTATCGTTATACATTCATTTACGCGATTTTTGTGCCAACGGAATAAGGACTTTTGATTTAAAGACTTAGCGACTACGAATTAAATGGAGAGTATCATATTTTAGGTGATTTTTAATTCAGGTAAAATAGAAAGAGGAACTGTGACTTTCGAGATCTGACTTCTTGGTAACCGTTTCTGTTCTGTGGACAGTACCGGAAAAGTGATCAAATAGCAGTATTAATTCTGTTTTAAGTAGTTTCTTTTTCGCCAAAGTAAATATATATTAATACGACATGTTTAAAATATATGTATTTATTAAATTTAAAAATGAAGCTTTTCGTAAGTATACTTACATCATCAGGTATAAAAACTTAAAACGTGTGTTTATATATATACAAAAATTACATAATTAAAACATCGTCTAGGGAATTTCGTTAATACTAAAATCTATTTGTCATTAAATAATACTTTTTTTTAAGTTATGCCATTATGAGTCTAATTGTTCATTTAAAGTTGGGTTCTGTATCCGTATAAAATATGCTTCAAGAATTTTTCTTTTAAGAAAACCCTGAGCCCCTCTTGAAATTATTTTCCACGTAAACGAGTGACCACTATATGCAACAACTTGCATGGCTGGCTCTGACTTTCCTTTCATCGATTCATGCTCTCTCCAGCGGATTTCTGCATTACGGATTGTTTCGCCAATGTAATTCTCGCCTCACGAGCACACTCAAAGATTTTACTTTCTTTGTTGATCATAATACAATAAAAATAAAACGGTTATCAGTAAACTCATTAAGTTTGTTAATAAATTTCTTAACATTTTTTTCATTTTGTTCACAAAATGGTAATGTGAAAAACAATTTTTTCTTTTCTTCAAATAACCAATCAGGAATAATGTCCACCTCCTTTTCGTTATTTTTGAAATTATCAATGACACTTGATATAAATCTGTAAGGGAAATTTGCTTTCCTCTATTTCTCTCGTATGTACTTTACTTCCTCTTCAAAGTTGCTAGAGATTTTTTGTGCTCTGTGAAGGTCTCCATTTACAGCATTTCTTTTATATCTTATCGGGACTGCCGACTTCCAATGGGTAGCTAATTTATTTTAATTTCGATATACCATTGTTTCAAATGTATTACCTTTTCTAATAATGTGTGTATCAAGAAATTTCGTTGGGTTCTTCTCGACGGTGAATTTAATATTTGGGTGATAACTATTAAGTGCTTCATATAATGAATCATGTTCATTTCTTTTCCTTTTAGTACATATGTCATCGACAAACCGTAGTGTTACCCATAAAATTTGGTTTTATGGGTAACACTACGTCACATTCCATTTTACTCATGTATATTCCCGAGAATGTTACAGAAATGGTTCCTCCTATTGGGCAACCATCTATTTGTCTAATCAGGTGACCATTTACAGTAAATATGCAATCAGATGACAATCGGATAAGTAATTTTTTAAATATACTTTCCTTACAAATTGGTTTCAAGGCTTTTTTGACATAAATTTGGTGGCATATGTAGTTTATCGTATCCATTACAGGAATACTGGTAAAGAGTGCTCCGACATCGTAAGATACCAATTCTTCGTCGTCTTCATGTGTAACGTTTCTTAATATATCTGGAAATAATAAACAATCATCAATGACATATTCATTTTTTGATAGAAGGTTGTAGATATTTTGAAATAACTTTGGAGGTCTGGTAGATAGCTGTACCAGTTTGATCTATTATTGGTCGTAGTTTTAATTCCTCAAGATTAATCTCGTTTGTATTGTGAAATCTGTGTGTCTTTGCAGTGGCAAAGAATCTAGCGGGTTGACTTGATGATGGTCTCATGACCTTGTAATCAGGATGATTCTTAAAGTGCCTGTGGAGAAAACTTTGAAAACTTACTAAATCTTTATGAATGGTGTCTTGGGCAAGAACATATACTCCTTTCTCTATTCCTTCGTTTATCATGTGATCTATCTTGTTAATATAATCTAACTTTTTCATAACAACGGCACACGATTCTTTGTCTGCGTTAAGTACAACTATATCACTGTTACTCCTTAATTCTTAAGACTGTTATAAGTGTTGTCTCTTGTGTTGTATACATTTCGACCACGATCGTAGGTATTCATGGACGATCTCTTTATTTTCCGAAGAGATTGAATTGTTCACTGATTTGCTTAAGCATTCCAATTCGAGTGCTACGTTTCTCTTTATAAATCTATTTTTGTCGACAAAACAATGATTTAAACCATAACTTAAAGGCGTTGTGTCTAAAGAGAGGTCGGTCAAGTTAATTACTGGAACATACGGTTTCATTATGGTTGGTTTGGGAGTCATCCTACTTATCTTCCTATTCTTATGGTTGATCTAAGTTATCTTTACGTAGTGAATTAAGTATACTATGTAGTATGCACTTTATTAATATACCACCGCACTTCTTCTGAAGATTATTGATGACTTCATTATAGTTTAGTATCGTGATACTTAAATGACGAAATTTCTTGATACACACATTATTAGAAAAGGTAATGCATTTGAAACAATGGTATATCGAAATGAAAATAAATTAGCTACCCATTGGAAGTCGGCAGTCCCGATAAGATATAAAAGAAATGCTGTAAATGGAGACCTTCACAGAGCACAAAAATATCTAGCAACTTTGAAGAGGAAGTAAAGTACATACGAGAGAAATAGAGAAAAGCAAATTTCCCTTACAGGTTTATATCAAGTGTCATTGATAATTTCAAAAATAACGAAACGGAGGTGGACATTATTCCTGATTGGTTATTTGAAGAAAAGAAAAAATTGTTTTTCACATTACCATTTTGTGAACAAAATGAAAAAAATGTTAAGAAATTTATTAACAAACTTAATGAGTTTACTGATAACCGTTTTATTTTATTGTATTATGGTCAAGAAAGAAAGTAAAATCTTTGTTTCCTTTAAAAGACAGAAACATATATCCATCCTGTGTTATATACGAAGGAGTGTGCTCGTGAGGCGAGAATTACATTGGCGAAACAATCCGTAATGCAGAAATCCGCTGGAGAGAGCATGAATCGATGAAAGGAAAGTCAGAGCCAGCCATGTATATTTTATACGGATACAGAACCCAACTTTAAATGAACAATTAGACTCTAACATATATTAACACTTTTTCATAATGGCATAACTTAAAAAAAAAAGTATGATTTTATGACAAATAGATTTTAGTATTAACGAAATCCCCTAGACGATGTTTTAATTATGTAATTTTTGTATCTATATAAACACACGTTTTAAGTTTTTATACCTGATGATGTAAGTATACTTACGAAAAGCTTCGTTTTTAAATTTAATAAATACATATATTTTAAACATGTCGTATTAATATATAATTCTGTTTTGTTCCGCTGAAAATGGAAGACCACCTAAGTCCGATTTGTCAGTAATTTTCCAGCAATGCCCGTTTCAAAAACGCATTTCTATTTAATAATAGCCGTCGTCTGTTTGTCTGTCTCTGCGCAAAATGATACTGCAAGTAGCGAGACACACAAAACGCGGTATATAAAGGACGGGCGAACCTGTGGATTTATCCACGGTCCACCGACTAGTCCGTATATAAAACTTGTAAATACCCTTTAAATATCTCTAAAGACAGGTCAAATTTGTTGGTAGTTGATCGGCAACTCCAATGGCAATCCATCACGATCATTTTCATTACTTTCCAGGGTAGTTTATAATGTCGACTTTAAGAGTTTGCGCTGATCTGTTGATACCAAAGCGATTTAGTGCGTGCGATATTGCATGCAATTCACAATTTCCATCACAAGGGGGGGTCAAACAATACGATGTAACCTTGTTCAGAAAATGAATCAAAACGATAATTTCTGGTTAAGGAAATTAAGATGGGATTCCTGAGCTCTTTTTTCAATTCGACTGCAACTTTACTTGATTACTTTGAAGTAAGTGGTGCCAGCCAGTGATATCGAAAAAACACGAGGATATAGAACATAGCGATATTTTTTGCCTTGGTATTCAACCTGCTGATTTTTAAGATCCACAAGATCAATTTGATTTATTGTGAACCTAAAATAAAAAATAAAGCACAAAGTGCTTATAGCTATTAACAGCAGAGCCTTTCACGGGTAGGAAGCAGGTTTTGCATGAATTAATTTTCATTGATCCCCATTTACGCATTTGCTAGCTTATTTTATAAAAGTCGTTCATATGGAAGAAGCGAGTTTTTACAAATAGTGATTGAGACAAACATGAAGGAAGACAAAACCAAAAAACACTTCATTTGCAGTTACTGGTCTTGGTATGGCTTTATTGGTGAACGTGACGGTAGGTCTCTTAAACTCAGTGTCGTTCGATGTAACTCTTAAGATATTTGTACGGCTGATTTCAGCGTAGCCGTCTAATAAAGTACGTGTTCGCAGCTTCTTGTAACCTGCAGACTTGCGTCTATTATATTTTAATAATTTACTTATTATTTGTTTCTCGTCTTTTATCATTTTAAATAATACGAGAATTAATTATATTTTTTAAGTGATTGAGAGCATTAGCGCCCAAAACAAAGAATTTCCCGATGATCACGTGAGCACAAAACAATAGAAGTCTAATCAAAAAACGCGTTCAGTATTGTGACTGCAAGAAATTTGTTTGCGACCCAGCGTAATTTTTCCTACCTGAACTATTCCGATTTCCCGGTGGTAAGATTAAAATTATGCCGTGTCTCCAGGCTAGAACTTTTACTGTGGTATATCAAAACAAACTCTGAATCATTTTCAATACATCGACCGATGCTACATTACAAAAAAGCAGACAAAACACCTGTCGATATTATGCTACACATTACTTCAAAGTAACTCATTTTCAATATTTCGCTTCCTCCGTTATTTAGGATAAGCTTTTTTTTATAATTATATAAACATTCGTGGACTGTCGACGATAGAGAGGGCGAGTGCAGAAGTAGAGGGACACTCTTTACACGTCAGTTTCAGATGGTGAATATAAGAAAAGAGATAAACATTAATATATACTGTAAATATGCAGTTTTATTTACAAAGTTGCGTAAAATAATTACAAAGTGGCGCAAAATAATTACAAAGTGGCGCAAAATAATTACAAAGTGGCGCAAAAAAATTACAAACCTGCGCAAAATAATTACAAAGTGGCTCAGCTCAAAAATTACAAAGTGGCGCAAAATAATAACAGAGTGGCGCAAAATAATTACAAAGTGGCGCAAAATAATTACAAACTGGCGCAAAATAATTACAAACCTGCGCAAAATAATTACAAAGTGGCTCAGCTCAAAAATTACAAAGTGGCGCAAAATAATAACAGAGTGGCGAAAAATAATTACAAAGTGGCGCAAAATAATTACAAACTGGCGCAAAATAATTACAAACTGGCGCAAAATAATTACAAACCTGCGCAAAATAATTACAAAGTGGCTCAGCTCAAAAATTACAAAGTGGCGCAAAATAATAACAGAGTGGCGCAAAATAATTACAAAGTGGCGCAAAATTATTACAAAGTGGCGCAAAATAATTACAAAGTGGCGCAAAATAATTACAAAGTGGCGCAAAATAATTACAAAGTGGCGCAAAATAATAACAAACTGACGCAGAATTAGGTTGCGCATAACAACAACCTCTATTATTATGTATCTGGGTTAGCAGATTTCTCATTTTTATGTACACAACAATTCTTGCTAGCACCTGCTCCTGATGAAGTTTTATCGATAGTGCTATAACAATTGACATCAACGATGACTTTGATGATGACAATGGCTGGAATGTTTGAGAATTTATTTATTTAAGTTTGGATTTTACCATAGAATCCCTTAATATTACTATTATTTCGCATAATTTTTGCTAAATCCACGCATTGTCAGGCAATTTTATATATAGGAAAATCTTCAGTTTAAAAGTTGGCCAGTGTGTTTTTGAGACTCAACGTTCTTAAGTTTTATTATAATCGAGGTTTAAATCATGTTTTCCACCAGAATAGTTTGATTCAAGTGACTTTATAAATAAACGATATTCTAAATTTGACACTTTACGTGGGACATTTATCAGTATATGAAAATTATTATAACTTTCCGTGCCCAAATAGGATTTTAGTGCCTTTTTGTATGCATACAGCACCCTCGTCCTTAGGGATTTTTGTCCTTTTGATATGAGAGAAGACGGCGAAAAACACCTGGTATTGTTGAGCGTTTTGGCCAATATATGGCATAAACGTTAATTTATGCGACCAACAAACAATGGCGAAACTTTAGCGGCCAGAAATCTTATATTCCAGCAACAGAAAAGGTTAACATTGTCAAGACTAAAATATTTATGAAAAATTATCGTGGTAACAACAATAAACGTCTTTAAAGGTTGAAAAAGACGTTGTGCTGTTTTACCAACAGGTTACGAAAATACTTCGCTAACAGTTAATATAGCAGGCTAGTAGCTAGCTACAGGATACTTCCTAAATAGATATATTTATGTTTGCCTGAATGATGATTCGTTGTTAGATCTCAAATCCAGTTTGTTGAAAAAGTTATTTGAAAAAAGCAAGGAAGTCGATAGAAGTGCAGACTAATTAGTGGATTATGGTAGTGACAGCTAGCTAGCTATCAATTATAAAAGCCTGCCTTAGATATTTGGAATGGAACTAAAGTACTTTTCTGTCATCTAGAAAAATCCAAGTGGATATATTATTAATAAGAAATGAAGTTTATAAAAATACCAAAAGCTTATACGATTAGTATCATTGATGAATTTTAGAAAAAAACTTTGTTTTACAAAAGGTTCCAGATAGTTTACAAAAGTTCCCAGAATATTTGTAAATACACCCATTCTTATTAAGGTAAGTAATTTTAGCGAGAACTAATTTTTTGCAAAGTTTGCAAGTCCCTAATACTTCTTGAGAATTATATTTCGTAAATTTATTTTTCTTAATTTATACCATTGAAATGGCCCCATTGGGATTTCGTGGTTTATTGTATATATTTATATCAGATCGGCATGTGATCGTTGTGTGCGTGTTCAGTGTCGTCTCTTGTGGCTTGTTGTTGTAAATAATTATATATCAAGGGAACTGTTCTCGTTGTTCGTGTTGTTCGTGCCCGTGTCGTATCGTATTGTCTCTCTGTTAATCGTGCGTAACCATGTATGTATATATTGGCTGTCCTCAATTTAATGGGCATGCTGTACTGTGCGAGTTTTTTGTAGAGAACAGTTTACTACGTTGAAAACA
Source organism: Hydractinia echinata (assembly GCA_030067915.1). Taxonomy (NCBI): domain Eukaryota; kingdom Metazoa; phylum Cnidaria; class Hydrozoa; order Anthoathecata; family Hydractiniidae; genus Hydractinia; species Hydractinia echinata. Next base: position 1,952,941 of record JASGCC010000030.1, read on the forward strand.
AAATTTATAATAAGAATTGTATTTCGACCGTCATTTAAAGTGTATTCTTCTCTGTACAAACACGCAGCTGCATTAGTAGTAAACTAACTCATTGGAGTGAGAAGCATTCACTGGACTTATCAACAGCACAAAGTAAAGACAATACCACCGAACGAACGTAACCAGCCAACACACAGATTAAAGACCAGACACGCTGATAAATCTACGCACACATATCGAGCGATCAGAATAGGTCGTTATCAATTTCTACATTGTCGACGTGAACCTGTGCTATATTTGCTGTCTCGTTGATATTCTGTTATCGCCATCATCTGCTATCGGTTGTTGACGTTGCTGTTGATAACGTTGTAAGAACTTTGTTCGCTGTGGTACTCTGCATCAACTTCTACATCGTCAACGTGAACCTGTGCTGTATTCGCTGTCTGGTTGATATTCTGTTATCGCCATCATCTGCTATCGGTTGTTGACGTTGCTGTTGATAACGTTGTAAGAACCTTGTTCGCTGTGGTATTCTGCATCAACTTCTACATCATCAACCTGAACCTGTGCTGTATTCGCTGTTTGGTTGATATTTGTTATCGCCATCATCTGCTATTGGTTGTTTGCGCTGCTCTTGAATGCAAAAGGTGCTTGTAAATGTCGTATACCGATACAAGCGTTCCAGCCACTAGACCAAGAAAGATGACAGACAAGGGTAGAGAGTATGCACTCTCTTGCAAGTTGATGTCTAAACGAAAAATCATTCTTGACATCGATCGTCTTATCTGTGAAATAGAAATTGTCTTGGAAGAAAGAAATCCTGTTTTCATTATAAACAACATTGATCTGCTTGACGTAAAGTTTGCTGAATTCAAATTCACCAACGAGGAATGTTCCAAGTTAGCAGTAATGGACTTGGAGAAGAAGGAGCTTGGTGAAGAATTAACAGTCTTAGAAAATAGAGTGAGACTCTTCAAATCTGACTGCGTTAATTGGATATGCGATAATGTACCTGATTTGGATGTACAGATGGCAGTGTCGCAGCGTGATGACGTGGAAAATCCGTCAAAACCAGTGCTGGGTGTTGCTATTGGGGGCTATTCAACTCCCAATTCTACGAAAGCGTATCACGATGGACATAACCAACAAGAGGCAGCATACAGAAACCATCCTTCCATAAAAATCATGGATGTACGCGCTTTCAAACGTCATCCTGGATCGTCAAAATTGTCGCGGACATCACAAAGATCAAACTGCTCGACATCTGCGCGCAGTCGGACTGCGGAAAAAAAAGCCCATCTTGCAACATTAAAAGCAAAAGCAAGTTTCCTGGAAGAAAAGTTAAAGGCAGGAGCAAGTATGAAAAGGATCGAACTAAGAGAGGAGATGGCTGTTGCTGAAGCAAAACTTCAAGTTTATGAGCAAGAGGAAGACAGTTGTGATTCCCTAACCACGTGATCTAATATCATAGAGGGAATGCAAACACATCCCAATACGAAATGTGAAACATTGATCAAAGGACACAGCAATGACAACCATCTTAACGACGTCATACATCACTCGTATGACGATGAATTTCACACAAACAACCAGAAAGGTGATGTTTCTGCAACACATGTTAAAGTGGATGACATGGAGACAAACCTTGCACTTCGAAAGGAATTGAAAATACAAGGAGATACCTGCGACCACAAATGCAGAAATAAGACCGACCAACAACATGGCTTATTTCATGATCCAACCAACAAATATGAGAGCTACCAACCGGAGAGCAGTAAAACCGAAAAACTGATATGTGAACTTTTAATGCAACAAAGTGCGCCTGATATCAAGGTTGAGATTCTCGATGGGGATGTACTCGAGATTCAATACTTTATCACTACATTTGAAGCTGTCGTTAAAAGCAAGATCTCCGACCGTAAAGGCAGATTGACTCGATTGATCAACTATACGTCTGGAGAACCGAAGGAATTGATCAAGAGTTGCATTTACGATACATCAGAACATTGCTACGAAAGAGCAAAGCAACTACTGAGAGAACGATATGGTGATCAGTTCGGGATAGAAAAAGCTTACAGAAAGGAGTTGAGGGACTGGCCGACCCTAAAGGCTGGAGATGGCGAAAGGTTTCGAAAATTCTATACATTTTTGATCAAATGCTACGGAGGACTAGACAACCGCATCAAAAGTGAGCTGAATTCACCTGAAGTATTAAGACAATTACAGTCCAAGCTGCCTCAAGCGCTACAGCATAGATAGAATCGAAAGGTTCTCAACGTAAGACGAAGAGACTTTCATGAGGCAGAATTAAGCGACTTCGTCAAGTTTATGGAAGAAGAAATGACACTCGAGAATGATCCACTCTACTCAAGAGAAGCAGTGAACGATCTGAAACACAAAAGGGATCCAGAAACGAAAAACTAAAAGGATCTACCAAAATTCAAGGCGAATCTAACAGGTATATCCAAGGAATGCTTGTATTGCACAAACAGACTGTCGAAAAATAATGAAACTTGATATCGCAGATCGAAACAAGTTCATCGCTCAAAAGCAACTCTGTTTTGGATGTCTACAGCCAGTGACAAAAAGTCAAATGGCGAGGAATTGTAGAGAAAGGTTGTCGTGCATAACTCGCAAAAGAAACCATCCGCATGGGTATATAAAAAGGGAGCCCAAGAAGGAAGAAAATAACGAAGAAAAAGAAGCAGCCGAATTCTCTAACGCTTTCACTACGACTGAGAAGGTGATCTGCTGCAAAACAAAAAGGAACATAGAAGTAATCAGCATGTCCGTGTTACCCGTAGTGTTGACGCATCCACAAGCGAGACAGCAATTGAAAGTCTATGCAATGCTGGATAACTGTAGTCAAGGAACGTTCGTAGCGGAAGGGATATTGGATCGCATGAACATATCAGGGATATCTTCAAGGATTGTGGTGAAGACATTGACGAGTGAAGATTGCGAGAATTCGCAATTGGTCACTGGTTTTACAGTGGAACCCTTATCAATGGAATGTAAGGTTAAATTACCAAATTGTTACAGCACTCCCGATAGATCCGAAGGAAATACCAACTCCAAGCAACGTTGGACAGTGGTCACACTTGCAAATCGTAGCTTATTCATTTGATGAATATGATCCGACCATACCAATAGGTCTTCTGATTGGTTCAAATTGATACTGCTACAAACGAATTAGCACCGCATCATTTCATGCAACAAAGCGAGTTGAAAGATTTACCAATAAAATATATGCTAATAAAAATGTACCATACCGATTTTTCGAAAATCACTGCCATGAATAATATTAGAAGCGATCATGTTTCAGTTCATGACAAATTATTCCTATCAATGATGGAAAAGGAAATCAAATTTGTCGATGGGCATTATGAATTCCCACTGCCATTTAAAGCCGAATGTCAATTCCCGAATAACAAAAATCAAGCTATGGCAAAATTAAAATGGATTAGACGTAAACTGGAATCGGACGAAAAATTCAAGAGTGACTATGTCGACTTCATGAACAACTTAACTACAAAGGGATTTTCAAGAAAAATTCCAAACGATGAGTTGTTGGGAAAACAAGGTTGCGTATGGTATATACCACACCATGGTGTATACCATCCTAAAAAACCTGGAAAAATACGAGTCGTATTTGACTGTACTGCTTCATACAAAGGTGTATCTCTCAATAATCAACTAATGCAAGGTCCTGATTTAACAAACCTGCTGATTGGCATTCTATGTAGATTCCGACTAGAAACCATTGCTTTCATGGCAGATATTGAGAGCATGTACTATCAGGTCAAAGTCCAACCGGCACAATGGGACTATTTGAGATATCTATGGTGGCCGGATGGAGACATAACAAAGGACCTGGTTGAATATCAAATGAAAGTGCACATATTCGGTGGTATTTCCTCCCCAAGCTACTCAAATTACGCTTTAAAAAGAAGTGGAACCGATAACGAAAACCAATTTGGGAAGGAAGACGTGGAAGTTGTGTTGAAAGACCTTTATGTCGACGACCTAGTGAAGGCTGTTCCAAACGTTGAGGAAGCAATAAGAATCATACAATCCACGACAAAAATCTTTAAAAATGGTGGTTTCAGGCTGACGAAATTTACATCTAACAACAGAGAAGTCATCAAGTCAGTGCCAAGAGAAGATAGAGCGAAGAATATAAAGTCTCTGGATCTTTCTCAGGAAGAGCTACCAATAGAAAGAGCGTTAGGTGTACACTGGTCAACCGAGAATGACGTACTAGGATTTCGAATCACGCTACAAGATAAACCACTGACGAGAAGGGGATTATTGTCTACAATCAGCTCGATATATGACCCACTCGGACTGGCTGCTCCCTTGCTGCTGAAAGGCAGAAAAATTATGCAAAATTTGTGAAAAGATAAAGCGAACTGGGATGACGATGTTCCAGACACACTAAAGAAAAGCAGTGGAGTATAGAGTTACCTCTATTAGAAAAAATAGAAGTCAAAAGATGCATTAAACCCGAAAGTTTTAAAGAAATTAGATCCTGCTCGTTGCACCATTTCTCGGATGCATCCTGCGAAGGCTACGGAACCGTTACCTATGTACGACAAGAAGATATGGATGGACAGATTCACTGTTGTTTATTGCTGGGCAAATCACGCGTAGCAACAATAAAAATGATCTCAATCCCGCGGTTAGGGTTAACTGCAGCCACCGTCGCCGTGAAGGTTGGCAAGATGCTGAAAAAAGAACTGCCCCGTGTAGATTATGAGTGTTATTGGACCGATAGCAGCGTCGTACCAGGATACATAAGCAACGACTCGAAGCGATTTCACATATTTGTTGCAAATAAGATACACCTCATTCAGGAACATACCGCACTGAGTCAATGGAAATACGTTCCCTCAGATTCAAATCCAGCCGACGATGCCTCGAGAGGAATCAGCATGAAAAACATTATCAGAAGCAACCGTTGGTTCAACGGACCCAAATTTCTTTGAGAGGATAAAAAAGCTTGGCCTGCAGATCAATCATTCATGCCAGCAGAAAATGATCCTGAACTGAGAAGAAAGGTATCGGTCTTCGCCACAAAAAGTCAGTCGAACATAACGAAGATTTGCGAGGAACGTTTCTCAAACCTGCAGAAATGCATCAGAGTTATGGCATTGGTAATATGCTTTATCCAAATCTTGAAAGCACGTAAAGTATATGTAGGCCACAGAATGACTAGGAGGAGTATGACACCTCAAAACCCCCTGTTTATGGTAAAGGACTTGAAATGTGCTGAGGCGACATTAATAAAATTAATTCAAAGAGAACACTTCGCTGAAGAACTAGAAATAATCCAATCAGGTGATTGGGGAGTGTGTCGAACAGATCAAAAGATCAAAAAACGTGAATTGAGGAGACGAAGCGTATTGTATAAACTGGACCCTTTCGTCGATGAAGAAGGAATGTTACGTGTTGGTGGAAGACTATCTCAGATGGAGGAAGAATTCGAATTTAAGTACCCAATCATAATGCCTAAAAACAATTGGTTATCGACATTGATTATGAGATGGTGTCATGAAAAAACTCATTATTCTGGAAGAGGCATCACTCTACACGAAATTCGGCAGCGGGGCTACTGGATAATTCATGTAAATGCCGAAGTTAAATAATTAATCCACAAGTGCGTACGATGCAGGAGCCTTAGAGGTAAAACGGGGCAGCAAATTATGGTGGACCTAAATCAAGCCATGCCAAAAACTTGTGAAACGGTATGGCTGTCTGTTCACTTGCATGGCTTGTAGAGCAATTCACATAGAGGTCGTGAAAACTCTGGAGACAGATTCGTTTATATTGGCCTTGCGAAGATTTGTCGCTAGAAGAGGCAATGTAAGGACAATGCGCAGTGACAATGGAACGAATTTTGTCGGGGCAGAAAACGAATTTGTCAAAGCCCTCAAAGAAATGGACCAACAGAAGGTCAAACATTACCTACTGGGAATCGGGTGTGACTGGATCAAATGGAAAAGAAACCCACCTGCGGCATCACATATGGGCGGACCATGGGAACGCCAACCATCTTGAAAGACATATTCAACTACCATGGCCAAAGCTTGAATGAGGAATCATTGCACACTATTTTAACAGAAGCCGAGAGTATTGTAAATTCAAGGCCCTTAGCCGTTGAAACATTAAGTGACCCTAACAGCATAGCACCAATATCACCAATGACGCTACTCACTATGAAGTTCAAGATTGTTTTACCGCCACCAGGAAACTTTGAGGATGCGTCGCTATATTCCAGGAAACAGTGGAAAAGAACACAAGATGTGCTAAATGTTTTCTGGGAAAGATGGAGGACAGAATTTCTGAATGCTACACAGAATAGACAAAAGTGGCAGAAGACAAGAAGGAGTTTTCAAGTGGGCGATATCGTATTACTTAAAGATGATGAATGGGAGAGAGGAGCATGGCCCATGGCAAGGATAACTAGTGTGAAAGAAGGAAAAGATAAACGCGTACGAAGATGTACGCTGCAGCTCGGTAATATAAAGAAAGGAGCAATATTAGATAGACCGATCACAAAACTGGTGCTAATATTAGAAAATGAAGATCGAATCCCCGACGAGGAGTCTTCAAACTAATGAGTCGTGAGTGGTGTTAGAAACTGAATATTGAAGAAATATCGAATCCCCGACGAGGAGCCTTTGAAGAGCCATGTATGTCAAGATGATACCAATGCATCTTGAGGGGAGCCAGATGAAATGGCCCCATTGGGATTTCGTGGTTTATTGTATATATTTATATCAGATCGGCATGTGATCGTTGTGTGCGTGTTCAGTGTCGTCTCATGTGGCTTGTTGTTGTAAATAATTATATATCAAGGGAACTGGTCTCGTTGTTCGTGCCCGTGTCGTATCGTATTGTCTCTCTGTTAATCGTGCGTAACACCATGTATGTATAAATTGGCTGTCCTCAATTTAATGGGCATGCTGTACTGTGCGAGTTTTTTTGTAGAGAACAGTTTACTAGCTACGTTGAAAACAAAATTTATAACAAGAATAGTATTTGGACCGTCATTTAAAGTATGTACAAACGCGCAGCTACAACCATTTTTACAGGCCTTTTATTTACGAAATTCTCATAGTTTTCGTCGGAACTAATTTTTCTACTAATGACTTATAAACCGTTTAGCCGGGCGCTACGGGAAATTAGTACCCGGCAGTGTAATGTCTTCTTTATATCTGACGTCTTTATTGGCTTATATCGATCACGTGAGCGGGCGCTATTTCTCTGTAGCGACCAGCTAAAATCTAAACAAAAAAGTAAACAAACTTTCGTGAAATTTGAACGCTGTAAAATATCCAAATAAAATGTTTTAAAATAATTGATTTAGGCTTTTGTTTTGAGAGTACGATGAAATAGATCAATTCATACTGGATCAACAGGCTGTGAAAACTAAGTATGCTGGTAATACCTTCAAGAAGTTGTGTTAAAGCAACACAGTGGTCATAAAAAGATAGACAAAGCAGCTCACAAAACTCACCTTTTTCGAATGTCTCACATGTTGAGTTCTTCACACAAGGATAAAATAAATCCACCTAACACCACTCCCGAATTATCATCAACTATTTCTTTAAAAAAATAAGTTCAATGTGATGTCTCTAGCTAGCTACATTTTTTTCGTTTATTTCTAGTTAATTTCAACAATTGCTCGTTTAATTTCACAACAAACACAACCACTCCTCCGGCAAATTTTAAAACCTTCAAAATAGAATTACAGGAATTTTTCACTGTGTTCGAAAAGAATTCTTTTCCTTCAGTTGATCGAATGTTTACTATTGTCAGAAGACATGGTTTCTACATAGACATGTATTTTATTCTTCATCCAAATGTCAATCTTTTTGTGAAAGACTTAATTTCTATGTTTTTATCAGGCTACCAGGTACTAAATGACTTATAAACCGTTTAGCCGGGCGCTACGTGGGAAACAGCAACCTCGGTTGTATGCATGGACCTCACTGCGTTCGGTCCATGACGTCACAACCTCGGTCGCTATTTTCCCGTAGCGCCCGGCTAAACGGTTTATAAGTCATTAATAGCGACCGAGGTTGTGACGTCATGGACCGAACGCAGTGAGGTCCATGCATACAACCGAGGTTGCTGTTTCCCACGTAGCGCCCGGCTAAACGGTTTATAAGTCATTTAGTACCTGGTAGCCTGATAAAAACATAGAAACTAAGTCTTTCACAAAAAGATTGACATTTGGATGAAGAATAAAATACATGTCTATGTAGAAACCATGTCTTCTGACAATAGTAAACATTCGATCAACTGAAGGAAAAGAATTCTTTTCGAACACAGTGAAAAATTCCTGTAATTCTATTTTGAAGGTTTTAAAATTTGCCGGAGGAGTGGTTGTGTTTGTTGTGAAATTAAACGAGCAATTGTTGAAATTAACTAGAAATAAACGAAAAAAATGTAGCTAGCTAGAGACATCACATTGAACTTATTTTTTTAAAGAAATAGTTGATGATAATTCGGGAGTGGTGTTAGGTGGATTTATTTTATCCTTGTGTGAAGAACTCAACATGTGAGACATTCGAAAAAGGTGAGTTTTGTGAGCTGCTTTGTCTATCTTTTTATGACCACTGTGTTGCTTTAACACAACTTCTTGAAGGTATTACCAGCATACTTAGTTTTCACAGCCTGTCGATCCAGTATGAATTGATCTATTTCATCGTACTCTCAAAACAAAAGCCTAAATCAATTATTTTAAAACATTTTATTTGGATATTTTACAGCGTTCAAATTTCACGAAAGTTTGTTTACTTTTTTGTTTAGATTTTAGCTGGTCGCTACAGAGAAATAGCGCCCGCTCACGTGATCGATATAAGCCAATAAAGACGTCAGATATAAAGAAGACATTACACTGCCGGGTACTAAAATTAAAAAGAACTCTCGAAATTCGCTTCCCTGCAGAAATAATTTCCATACCCTATTCATGCCGGGTCGTTTTTTCTGCGGCTGGTGTTCTTAAACCTAAGGAATATCAACGATTTTTGAAAATATACCAATTTTGACAAAGAAAAATGAACAGAGGTTATGTAACAAATTATTCTTGCAAGATTTAATCTATCCTTTTGTAATTAGTCCTTTAGCTAGCTAACAGTGTCATCTAATTTGCAAATTTTAATTTCAAAAGGTTTGGCTAGCTAGCTGTTTAGTTAGCAAGCTATAGCAAAATGTAAACAAAATAGCAAGCAAAATACATAAGCTAACATGTCTACAGTAGGTTTTTTATCACTTGCTACAAGCTATACTCTAAAACCTTTTGTGGCAACATGCAGAAAGTAACAACAAAACGTTTTCATAAATTTGGCTAGCTTTATTAAGCAATCACGGTTTCATGCGCCATTTTAATCATGACCTGGAAACAGTGCTGACTACATATTTCAAAATTCCTTTTTTCATCGTCTTCTCTCATTAAAATGGCACAAAATTAATTTCGCGTTGTAAACACTTTTTGGGTATTAAGCTTTCAACATGATTTTCTTATTCAAATAAATCAAAAACATTTCTTCCTTGATTTTCCTCAACTAAATCACTCGATCACTTTGTTCACTCCCATCATCGTTGTATTCTTGATCACTTTATCTGGATGAAGATCACGTGTTACAAGAAGTACAGATTTTGATGTAAATAGTGCAATTGTTTTAGACTAAAAGAAAACTTGTTTAACTGATAACTTTTGTATCCTCTGTCCGTAGGTTAGAAATAGGCCAGTGGAAAAGCTAATAAAATTTAACAGTGATAAACGCGAAAATCAATACCTTTAAATGCAAGAAAAGAATTAAAACGCTAAGAGGGGGGAGTTTATTAAATGGTAAAATTCTCAAAAATTGTGTTGTTGTTTTTTTTAACACGATTTTCTGTTTTCAAAGGTTACAAAAACACAATTTAACATCAGAAAAAAGTTTACAAAAAATACATTTACAATTTATATAAAACAAATTCAAAACATTACGTACTTCGCATCAGACAGTCTTCGTCCTAAAAAGAAAATACTAATTTAAGGGCACAGCTTTGGCGGGCAGAAAGTTTCGAAATTTGGGGGTTTACTTTCGCGAATGCACGATTTTTAGCGATTTCGTGTATATGAAATTTTTTTGATGCACACACTATCGCGAATGGGGAATGTATAACAATTCTCAGGAGCAAAAAATACCCGTAATACCCGTCTGTCTGTCACGCAAAATGGTACCGAGAGTAGCGAGACGCACACAATGTTATAAAAAGGACGGGCGAACGGGTGGATTTTTCCACGGGCCACTGACTAGGTTTATAATATAACGTTTTTCTTGAAAAACTTCACTCAGTTAATTGGCTGAAAAAATTGTTGTGATTGACTACATATATTTTATTTTCTGTGATTTTATTGATCTATTGCTTCACTTTAGGTTTTTAATTTAGGGATAAATGAATCATGGGAACACCCAATAGTAAATCTTATTCTGAGGCAGTGTGACCACGATCTATTCGGGCAGCAGATGCTCCAACGCTAATCTGTATAGAAAAAAGTTTTTTATCTTAAAAATAAACTTTCGAATTTTGGGATTTAAAATATTTTTGCGAAAACGACGAAAAATCGTTTGTGCCCTTTTATACCTGTCATTTTCTTTGCTTTAAATAAATACCCACTGACTACATTTGAGTGCTATCTTTAACGTTAACAAAAATAATATGTAACAAAAAACAAAAAAAATAAAGATCAATTATGGTCTATAATCTGTAAACTTTTAATCTTCTTCGCACGATGAATTTATCACAATCACATTGTCACTGTCAGTTTTCGTACAAACATTATATGCCAGTTTTGGCGCACCTTCCACGTCTCCATTTTTTTCTTCATGTTTTTCACGCAAGATTACCTTTTTCACAACAGAATCTAGAACACTTTTACAAATATCTTCTTGTTTTCCTTCCCTTTCTAACTGATCGAAATACTCTTTTTTTTTCTTACGCAGCAGTGATACATAACCCCTATTCATTCGTCGCAACTGCTCTTTAATGACAGAAATGTTTTTAGTTTTCTGAGAATTTGACGATTTTTGGGCACGATACAGTGACGCCATCTTCTCTTGACGTTTCTTCCGTAAGTCACTACATTCTTTGTCAAACCACGGTTTTCTTACATTTTTACCATTCTGCTTGGTTTGTGATGAGGAAATGAGTGTATTTGATGCAGAATTCGTACTTGTTTTTGTTGCAGGTAAAGGAGAAGCTTTTTTAATTTTAAGCGCAGAAGTGCATTTCTTAGGCTGACTTAGTTGGTTGACTAATTTCACATTCGTTTCCATCAACCTTTCGCCGGTGAGATTAGGACTTGACACCCAAGCCGAAGTTGGTTGAATACTGTACCTGTTTACCACAATAACTGGTGCATTTTGATTTGCTAATGCCACGTTATACGGCACAACATACTGGACCGGAGAGTACGGTTGATACAAAGGAAGAAGTTTAGACATGAGTAACGTTGCAGCTTTCTTTCCCTTCTTATATTTTGATACAGATGCATCACCAGCATCGATTAGCATTTGTTTAATATCTTTGCGTTCAAACTTTTTTACAGGAGAGACACTTTTTCGTCGTTTATTTGGAGAAAGAATATGCCTTGGTGGCGAATTTATACGGCGGCTTTCCTTACCCAACGTATATTTTCCGAGCTCCTTGCGCTTGCAATCACCATATATGTATTCAATTTTATTTGGCAACTCGCTACAACGTTGATTCTCAAGTCGGCCTTCACGTGTGGTATTGCGTGTTTTTATTTTAATCTCTTCATAATTTGCTGTTCCCTTTCTTGTAACACTACTCTTTTCTTCTACACTAACGGAGCTCGACGTAAATTCGAGATCTTTGCGCTTGGAACTACTATATCTATGTTGATCTGACAACTTGCTAGAACGTCGGTTTCCCCATCGTGTTTCAACGGTATCTGTGTGTGTTTTGGTCTCCATTTCTCCATACCTTGCTGCCGGTTTCTTTGCAACAATATTTTTTTGTTCTTCCCTATCTGTTTCCGACTGTTTAGAGCTCGTTTGATCAGGATATACCAGTAGGCCACTTTCACTGAGTGAATCAAAATAGGTGTTGCAGTTTTCTCTCTTAATTCTTTCGATGTGTTTCACGTAATCACGATCGGTAAAAGAATCTATATCATCAAAATACTTAGCACTAAGATCCTCATTTTTAACCACAAATTCCTCTACTGATCTGGTAAAATCCTCTGATTTTTCTCGGAAATACTTCGCGCGTTTGTGAACAACCATATTCGAGCTACAACCCCGATCAAAAAAGCCGTGTTTTGCATTAATAACTGCTTCAGTAGATAAAGGGAAAGCGTGTATAGATTTATCGTACGAAATAGGCAAGTATTTAGGGATAGTCCTTAACTCCACGTTAAACCTTTCTTGTTTATGACTTTGGATTTGATTCAACCCAACGTCATCAATTGCAGAATATTTATTGAAGCTGTTTGACCTAGACCTGTTACTTAGATTTATTTTGCAAACATCATGGCTTACTCCTTTGTAATCCGAGTCTAGTTCTCTTGAAAAATAATTTTCATCAGAGTCGTGGTGGTAGTGGCGAGTCTGCTTTTGAAATTCTTGCTTGTAGGGCGATGTATCTCTGCCACCACCATTACTATTGGAATCACACATAATTTGAGAATCTGCATTTAAATTTGTATATGACCTAAACTCACTTTTACAGATGTCATCATATCGAGAAGGTGCTAGTTCATTAGTTTTATAACGCATGATCTCATCATGCAATCTCTCAGTGTATTCTTTATCTTCGTCTCGATGTTTGTACCGTGCACTGTTGTTATTCCGATCGCTAAATTTGCGAAGATACTGTGTTGCAATCCTACGACGAACATCGTAATTCAGATAGTCTTCATCTGCATTTTGAAATATTTCTTTAGACCTAACCAGACGACCGTTATAATCAACATGACTGCTATAATCAAGAGAAGTGATCTGATGTTTATCATCACAGATATTGATTGTGTCATCATCTTCGTGACTACTTGACGTCACTCTTCTTCGCATTTTTACATCCACGAATTCTGAAGCGTCATTAAAACTTTGTTTGCTAAACTCTTCGTAATTTGAAGTGTATGAGTTCTCTCTGTGCACATCAAAGTCTAAACTTAGATCACTTCTTTTGAGTTGTACAGAAGTTTCACTTTCTTTATGAAAGCATTCTTCGTTAAACTCGAGTCTATCATCAATCCTACCACACAAGCCGTTATCAAACGATTTCCGATTGATGTTTTTATCTTCATAACGAGACCCTTCATAGCTCCCTTTAAGTTCTTTGAAAACATTTTCCGCTTTGTTCCTGAAATGGTTGTCATTATGCTCATCATCCTTAAATCGCTTTTGGGAATCATATACGTTTCGAAAATCACGGGAGGTGCGACTAGTTTGGTTTGTTTCATCTCGAAAACAGTCGTACATGTCATTGCGATGAGTTAATGTATATTCACAAGGGCGTTCCTCGCGGTAACTGTCCCGTCCAAGAATATTATTGTTTTTATCATATTCATAATACTTTTCGTTGTCTCTGTAATCACTCTTTCCGTCTTGAAAGTCTCCGTATCTCTCATTACCAGCCCTCGATCTACATTTGCCAACCTTTTCTTCATAACTATTATACTGCCCCCACTCCTGATCTCTGTTAGAAACGTGATTGCTGTATCGTCGCTCGTTTTCATCGAACTCGGCAGGGCGACGTTCTTTTCTGTAGCGTTCTTTCGGATTACTTATGGTGATTCGAACGTTACGAAAGCTGTTTCGATCATTGTTCGACGAAGTCACTTTTCGAGGAGGTAGATATTCATTGTCCTTACGATTTTGAGAATTGCGTCGTTTGTCTCTGTAAGGAACATTAAAATCTCGTTGGTATGAATAACCGCGACGATTTTCCACAGAATAGTTAGGTTGCTGGTATTCACGGTTAAAACAATCAGTTCTTCGTCGGTCATTCCGATACACCATACCAAGCTGACTATCTAAAAAAATAAAATAACGATCAAGTTTCGTTACGAACTATAAGATAATAATTTTTAAAAGCTTTTAAAACTACAAAAGGGCTTTTATGGTTCCAAACATTCGCAATATAACCGATGTTATCTAGCTATATGCTTAATAAATATAAATTTAGATATCGCAGAGACAAAATGTTACGAAAAACATACATATGCATGCAGAAACAAAGACACAGAAAGTTCACAAGAAAGAAACTGAATCATTATAAAAACATTTTTGTCAGAATTTCTTGGAAGTACTATTCAAAAGTCCCACAACATAACAGGACACAGCGTGACAATTTGCACAATAAACATCAACATTTTGATTATGCCTGGGCTTGTTTGAATTCTAATTGTTAAAAAACGACATTGTTGACAGATGTACAACCTTAAAAAAGCGAAGTCTTTATTTATCAGTAAATAATGAGTGACAGTTCAAGTTATAGAAATTTTCAAGATGGAAAACTTAAAACAATACAGAAAGGTTTCAGACAGAGAGAAACAGAACTGAGAAAGTATTATTTTGAAGAAAAACTTCGATCAATTGTTTTCATAGAAGCTATAGTTTTTAGTTTTCGTCTAATTTTCGTTAAAAACAACACAAATATAAAAACTTAAAAATAAAAAAAAAAAATATAACCTTTGGTAAGAAGTAACGATCGTATTTATTCGTTGAGATCAAAACAAAGAATTCTTACAAAAAAACGACAATAACAATACAATGTCTTCCTTTCAGTCAACTGGAAGAGATAGAAATGCTACAGTCTCGAATTAACACTGTACGCATGAAACACGAATTATGCAGGAAAAAAATATTGTTAAGCGAGAATAAAAATAAGAAAAGAAAACAACAAAGAGAACTAACCTTTTCAAACCACGATCAGCATTTTGTGGGTGATTACTAAATATAAAAAAATATACACTCAGTAAAGTTTAACCAAAACCAGTCCTAAAGATAGCCAGGAAAACAGGGAGAATTGACAGTTCAAACAAGTCATAGCTATGTTTTTAACATGAATTTTATAACAGCTTGGATAAACACTTTTGTAACATGAATTTTCATGTCATATATTTCAATCGATTACTTAAATTCCAAGTTGTTTTTGTACAAAATGTAAGTTTGAAAGTTTAATAGTCCTATGAAACACATTCAAACTTTCCGCCAACGTTAATTTCAACTATTAAATGTCCAACGAAAGTTATTTTTTATAAACATATCATTATGGTTTATTTAGAAAAGATTAATCATATTTTCACCTACACTTGAAAATATTTTTATTGGTTAGATGATTCATTCCTTCTTAAGTGCTTTCGAATGAGATTTTTAAAATTCTATCATGTAAATAAATTAGTAACAGTCAAAATAAAAAGGCTGTTTGCTGTTTCCTAAAAATCTTATTGTATGATTTGCTGCACTTAATGTGTTCAGGGTGACCACTCATTTAAAAAAATAAATAAATAATAAATAATAAATTGCAGGAGTGATTTGGTTCGACAAAAACAGAATTTTCAATAACGAAAAAGAAACGTAAACAGTTTCTATAACCTAATGAAAAAAACGGACCTAAAAAAAAGTTATTTTCCATAAACTATGTTTCCTCTTTTGAAACTTTTGAATGATTTGCAGTAGTATGGTGTAACGAAAGAAGTTGGCAAGGTTCTTATTATTTTAGTTAATTTAAAAGTTCAAGAGGTGTTAAATCAACATTCGTTACGAACGTACCGTGCTAGTTTATAAAACGACTTTAAAAACAAAGTCGCGAGAAAAGTTTATACACAATGTTTAGTAAAATATTTAAGTGTTACGGCTTACCTGTTTTAAAGGTAACAAACCAATATTAGCTAGCGACAATTTGGTTATAAATCTTATACCTAAACATCTAAAGGTTGTTTATTTAACCTATTTAACGCTTAAAACGACAATGTGTAGTTTAAGTTTGAAGCACATGAAATAATCATAACAACCAAGCTACAATGATATGATATAATTACTGGTTAAGTGAATAAGCCTTATTTAATAGTGAGTGTCGGAATGATTATTGTATTTGAATGTAATAATTTTCGCGATACCAATTTTTGCAAATACTGCAAATGCTTTGAAAAAACTGGTGTTAAGAAAACGCAAATAAGCTGACTTCATTGCTTCAGGAAAATTAATGCTCGAAAAATGTGTTAAAATTTTAGTGTATCACGCAAAGAAAAATGGACGTGTACACTACACGTTCAATGATACAAGCAAAACGACGGCTTTAAAATGCCCTTCGGTTTTGATTTTTTTTTTAAAAATTAAAAAACGCTACAAATAAATTAGTATGCGCGAAAATTAATACGTTTAAAAAAAGAGGGACATCTGTACTTATGAAATAAGTCAGTCGTTTTAGATGAAACTAAGAAAATTAACACCAACACCTGTGTATTAAAACCATTTAATAGAAAAATATTGGAACAAGTCCACGAAGGGTTTAAATCTAGAAAATAAGGAGAAATGACATGAGTACAATGACTAATAGTACTGGAAATAATTAGTTTAGATATATAATATACCATGGTTATCAAATTCATAAATAATAGCAATTAGAACCAAAGAAATATTCATTTTACAAGTTAAACCTTATTAATGTTTAGTTGTTTAAAGCAGTTTTAACTTAGCAGAATGACGGTTTTAGCTTTAGTGTGTAGAAAATAATAAGGAATTAGTAAGGTTTAACTTATAAGTTTAGCATAAAAATTTCAATATTAGACATAAGGTCTGCCCCGAGGATATCCACTCAACGTATCCACTCGTTTGCCTGGAAAACATTTCGGTATGAGAAAACATGATTAGGCTTTAAAAAAAAGTTTGACAGGGCTTTGAATTTGTGACTACCAGCAAAGAACATGTTTCCGAGCTTTCTTTGTTAAATGGACATCCTGATTTCCTGGATTTACACTTTAGGTGATCTCTTTTTAAAATACTGTTTCAGTTTTGCAATCAAATGTTGTGGACAAAGACGTTTTTGATTGAACATTTATCACACTAATTTAAAAAAGAATGCAGGATGTTAAACGAAATAACCACGTAAAGAAAAATTTACAAGCGAATGGAAAAATAGCAAACAAAAGTTTTATATCATTAAAATATAATTTCATTTGATCATAAACACGTAAATATATAAAATTGGAAGTATAAAAAATGATTTTGGTGAAAAATATCATCCTTACGTTAGTAAAATACAATGGAGCATACATGCTAAAGAATGCAGCTACCACTCGTCAACTTTTTTACAAAACAAACGTTATCTCAACATTTAAGGTATCTAGTATAACATTTTAAAAGCTGTAATTAGTTACTTTAATTGCACACCAGTTATAAACTACTAGTCGACTTTACAGCTAATTATCAGCCGATTACATTTTATGAGGGAACACAAACATTAAATTTACAAAGTTTATTGCACGGTTAACGCATCGATGCCGATCGGTAATGATCAGATTCCTGGGAAGGATAAGATACCTCTGAGTAAGGATCACTTCTGTACTTCTTGGGGTTGTAACCACCACCGATACTAGCTCTTTTTTCACCACGTCTTCCAGTACCTAAAAACAAAAAAAATATAGCTATAACGGAGTCTGTTGAACGTCACACATTCGCCGCCAGCACTCTGCCAACGTTAAGGCTGATTCTAAGACTGACAACTGAGAAGTTATTTCTCGCTACTTTTTAAGGGAGCCTATAATCAACATTCAATAGCAGTTTCATTATATATGAACGAACTACAAATTAAATCTTCCGCAACAGCATAACATCAAATAACGTTCAGAATTATAATCCCTCACATGGCATGAGTACGCCCTGGGTTTTCAGCAAAACCGAAAAAAAAACACAAATATGTATTACAAAACATGTATATAACTGAAAACATGTTTACATGCTCAAACACGAACATAATAATGAACTACCATCATGTATATAATAAATGAAAAAAATAATAGTTTAGCACTTTAATATAAATGGTTAAAAAATATGGCTAATCAGTTCCACTCAATGAATGGCAAAAATATAAACTAATACCAATGTTTAAAATATTAAAGATTTGTTAAAAGGTTAAACGAAGAACAAGCTTTTGCTTTTAAGTTTTACTGTTATAACTAAAGAGTTTATCATTGTTGTAGATAATTTCACAAGGAGATTTATGCAAGTTAGTTTTAAGCAGGGTGGCCACTAATATCCAAAAGTTACTTTTTAAAGTTTTCTGACCTTTAAAAAACGTAGCAAAAAAACTCAGTGCCAAAGAAGTAAAAAAACAAGAAAATGTTTAAGCAGTTTTCCTTTTTTGCAATTTTCCAGGAGTACATTTAAATCCAAGGAGTTTACAGCAGTAGTGGCCACCCTGTTATGTTTAACCTCTTTACTACACGAACACACAATTTAAACGCTCCCAGTTAGTTCTCTTTAATCAGAAGATTAACATACGAAGTTTACAAAAATAAAAAAGCTACCCAACACTGTTAAACAAAATATATTTCCTTCAAGTTTGTTTAATGAATACTTATCCTGCTACAGGATTAAATTTTAAGTTCCTTTCCAGGAGATCTTTAACATGATTATCGGTTAAAGTATACTTGTTTTAATAAGGGTAAGATGCCTCATGGTAACTGCGTCTAGAGCCATGCTTTTGAGGACTTACTCTCCCTACTTTATTCGCACACGATTCCACTCTTGAAGCTATTAAAAAATTAGAAATATAACATTGTGATTAGAAAAATAATGATTAAGGTGTAATGAAATTAAATTTATATATTTCTTACATAACGAACAAATAAGATTGAGTATCATGTCGACAGAAATAAAAATGAGAATATAAATGTAAAAGTGAGAGCATAATAATGAAAGAGACAGTACCACAATGAAAGTTGCACATAATTTGATGGAGAATTAAATGTAAACTTTGAACACATTCAATTATGTGTTGTAAACCTATTGTATATAAATATTTATGTTGCCAGGGGAGCTTGTGTACAGATATTTATGTTCCCAGGGGAGCTTGTGTACAGATCACTTCTTTATACTTACTACTACTTGGTGGGTACTCCTCTTGGTACTCATAATACACAGCTTCACTGTAAGTAAAAAAACAGCAATGTCAGCAGTTTTTAAAACACTTGTTTGTCAGTCGTGAAAAATGGACTTATTAGGTCTCTTATTTTGATGTGACGACTGGCTTGTAAACATATTAGACTTGTAGATACGCTACTCACCCAGTTTCTGGATATCCTTCATAGGCGGCTTCATAAGTTGCATCATATGCATCATAAGCCTGTAACATAATAAATAAACATAATAATTTTTATTACCAATATACATATCTTCAATAAAATTTTGTCCTACTTAAACAGTAAAATAAAATATACAAGCATAAAATATTTATGCACTTACATAAGGGTCTGGAGCTGGTGCAGCATGCCGTGGTAAAGTGATATGACGAATACCTGGTCTTCCACGTGCAATAACTCTTGGTACTAAAGTTTGAATGTAATAATATTATTGTAAACTGATCAAAAATACTTTCTTTAAAAATGTTGCCATATGTTTGAAAAATACCTCTTCCTCTTATTGCCATTGGTTGTTGTCCATTCAAAATAATTGCACCCGGTGGAGGTATACCAACTCTTATAATAGGTGCTGGAGCCCCACGACCTCTTCCAATAACAGAAGTTGCTGCTATTCCTGACCCATCAGGATGTTTTTCATAACTGTTAAGTAATGCCATTTCTCTCATTTGTTCCTGTCTGATTTCATCATTTTCCTATCAGAGAGACTTCAAATTGAACTTTTCTGCAATAATACACAGGTTTTTTTATAAGAAAATTTTTTACAAGAAAATGAGCCTCAAAAACCCCAGCCTCAGCATGTTAAGATCCAATTTTTGGGGATCTTGATATTTACATTTACAGTTATACTATATCACCATAGTTTCAAAACACAACACAATCAAGTTTCTT
This sequence comes from Hydractinia echinata, assembly GCA_030067915.1. NCBI lineage: Eukaryota > Metazoa > Cnidaria > Hydrozoa > Anthoathecata > Hydractiniidae > Hydractinia > Hydractinia echinata. The sequence goes on from JASGCC010000030.1 coordinate 1,972,979, forward strand.
TTTTTCCAGTCAAATATATATACATCCTAACAAAGTTTTTTTCTCCAATAAAAATGTTATTTACCGCTGTTGGTAAAATATTGTAGTTATTTGCAAAGAAAACAAAGAAAATATTATTTCAAACCATCATAAATAAAATTACTCTTAGACAATCACAGGAGGCACAGTTTAGCATTCCCTCGCTTTGTTTATTTTACTGCCGCAGACCTACGTCAAAGTTAGTATTTTACCAAACAGAAAGTCATAATCGACACACATCTCAAGAACAAAAGCTCACAAATACATTGAACATTTTAAGCACAACTTGTTATCAATTGTTAGTTCTCCTTTAAACCTAACTCCAGGCCTATCAATTAAGGGGAGAGTGATTGCTCTTGCTCACGCAAAGACTCGCCAAATTCTGAGAAATGAGAAACTAGCTGAGCCATTAATTGCTCCCCCAATTCCACAAAAAAGTTTGACCGGTTGAGCAATATCAATTCATCTCAAATGGAAATAAATGTTATATTTCTTATTATTTACAGTAAAAAATAACCAAAATATATAAAAAAAGATAAAATAAAATGAACGAAAAGACATTGTGATAAAATATGTGGTCATAAACTTATTTTATTTACTCAAATTGCTCGGCCAGTCTAAATTATTGTAACCTTGAGCGAGCAATTTATTGCTCGGGTGTTATTTTCTTATTAATAGGCTTGTAACTCATACATGCAACACTCACTGTTAGACAGATGCTAAACAAAAATCAAATTGTTCAAGGTGAATTAACACTTACAGGAACCATGTATTTCTTAATTTCAGCCAATGCAGCTGCCAATCGTGCATGAGCATCACTTTTGGGGGCTTCAACTTCTATAAGCACATGTAGGGGCTCCTTTAAATGCTCATATTTAGAATCATCTGAGTTACGCAATTCTTCTTCCTGCAAAATATATTATAAATTAAAAACAAAAAAACTTTAGTAACAACCTTTGCTCCTGAAGTATAGTTGCGTACTAAAAAAGTTACCTTTTCTTTGTCTCTTGTGGAACCTCTGCCAAGAACTGACATTCTTGTTTGTGTGGCAGCTTGAAGTCGCTTTAATGTGTTACCGCGTGGGCCGAGTAACTTGCCAACAAAATTAAACTACAACAGATCAAATGAAAGGACTTACATCATCATAATACATTTTATTACAAGAATTTCTGAACTCAACCAAAAGAAAATTATTCTTTTGGGAACAATAGGACTAAATTAGCAATTGGAAAATTAAATTTTGAGCACTATTTGTACATTTCCTTTTATACTACATTATCTTAAAAGGCTCATAGACCTTATACAACTAATACAACTAATTTTAACTAATACTTAAGTTTAATAAATGCTTAATAAAAAACCCCCACTGAAAACGCACCTTTGGATACTCCTTGACTGGAACAACGACTTTTTCACTGAGTTTTACTATTTCCTCGGTGACAACTGCTCCTTGATATGTACGATAACGTGGTTTTTTACTAGATGGAGAATCACCATTTGGTGTGTCTTCTGTTCTTGATCCTCCAGCTGTAGTGTAATCCCTGTTTTCATCATTCTTAGCAGTTACTCGAAGAACCTCTATAAAAAATATCTTCATGTAACAAGTATTGTATTTACTCTACTATTCCTGCATCTCTACTATTTCCGCCTCTCTATAATTTTTCATATTCTGGAAAAGAAAGATACAGTTTTGGTTATCATCTGTTATGGTTGATTTTGTTTCTAGGTGAATGATATGATAAAATTTGTTACTTTTATCATAGCTCTTTTGGTACTCCCTGGCTTGTGTATTTAATTCACATTTTACCAATTTTTGTAGACCAAGAAATGGGTAAAAATTTAACTTCATTTATGTTGTCACAGGAATGAAAATAATAGAATTTTTGCTGAAGCAAGTTTGTGCATATCAATGCAATGCACTACCAAAAAAAAATTTGTTACTAAGAAACTAGTCCTTAAAAAGAATTGTATTATTTTTCAATTTGTAACATGGGTGGATGATTGATTTGACTATGGCCACCATCAAAAATATGTTATGTTCGCGTTCTCCGACCGAATCACTTTTGGTAATAAAAACCAGAGTCGGTGAGTCAGAAAAAAAACGGGAAATTTTTTTTCCCAATCCAAACGCAATATAAGGTCACAAAATTTGGGTTACCGAAACTCTTAAATAGCGTGAACAATTTCATATTTTTCACGAATATATTTTTAGGATTTACTTACAGTCATTGTTTACAGAAAGAAGAGAAAATTTGTCTCACAAGAATTCACTGGTGCGGCAATTTCATGCTGCCATGTTTTGTAATTTTATGCGACTGACATTAATAGTGTGATACGGGTCCGACCTCGTCCCCAGTCCACATTATCTGACTCAAACAACAGAAAAAAAACTATATTTTAAACCTCAATTTTTATTTTAATAGTTACACAAGGGGTGTCTGATGAAGTTTTTTTTGTGGACACCTTTTCCAAAATCTCTTTGTTAATGTTTTTTAATGTGTCCAACCAACCATCAGTTTGAGTACTAGCCTGTTTTGTTTCAGCGAGCTCCAATTCCCTCTGGCACCATGCAGGTGGAGAATAGTCTTGAACAGTTCGGAATTGAAAAATTGACAAAAAAATCGCGAAAATTAATTCCGTAAAAATTAATTCCTTTAGGGCACGGCTGTTTCGCTACGGTCAAACCGCGGACAAAATTAAAAGGGTTTCCACAATTTTTTTTGTATTTTTATCATTTTTTAAGTTATTGAAACTTTTTTTGTATTGTTTTAATTTTACTGAAATAAAAAGTATTAAAACGATCTACTTTTCTCCTTTTTAAATATATAAATATGTTATACATGTGTGTTATGGATTTCGAGTTATTTCGTCAAACAAAACACACAAAATTGAAAAAAACATTATTTTTGGCGAAAGTACATATACCAAGTATATCTTTCCAACCTTGTGCCAACACTGCACTACTAGCTACGGACTTGAAAATTGGTATGGGGGGCCTGGAAACATGGTTCTATCGGCCAGTACCGTGCACCGTTCGTCTCGCAAACTATAAACTACTTAAATTTTAAGTTAGAGTCTTCTTTAGGCGCTAAAAGAGGAGAAAAACTTGCCAAAGTGGTACACAGCAATTTGATGTAGTGTGATCCCTTTTCTGTTCAATTAAGTAAGTATTTTTAAACTTCTAAGAGAGTCATAGCGATGGCGTTTAATGTTTTGTTAGGTATGGTTTTTTCCCAAAAAATTACGGCGGCCTCGTGTTTACTTTGGACTTGATTGCTCAACCCGGGAATCCTAGTTCAAAACCGGAATTTTTAGAAAATGTTGGAATAAGCGAGACAAGAGCACGAGGTAAGGGACAAAGCAGTAAACTACTTTATTTTGCAGGGATTTTGATATTATTTTTTTGCTATTAGAGCACCATTGATTTTAAGAAATTGTTTTATAGGTTGTAAAACTTCAACCATAGCTAATTGTTATCTTTTATAATCTTGTTACTCCTGTTTTATATTTTTCTGTAAAGAGTAGCTATTTTTTGGTCCTACAGTTTTGCATTTTGCATCGTGTTCTGTAGCTAAGTAACTTCTTTTTAATACTTCTTTTTTATATTTAGTTAAGACTTTGGTGGGCTTTCTCAAGATGAAATTGTTGAAATCAAAGATGTTTATAGCTAGCTAGCTAATTTTGGCTTTATCACAAGATTGGGTGCTATTTTATACAATTTATAAAGAAACACAAAATGATTGCTTTGTATATATTTAATGTATATAATAAATAAACTATTTATGCACAACTTGAGATATTTTCTACTAGCATGATAAACTAGAATGTTGAAACCGTCGACTCTGAATGACGTTTTATTTAATATATAGATGTCACATATTTGGCCCGAAAAACCTTAGGACCAAAAGTGACCCTTTGGACAGTTTAATATTTCATCTACATCATCTTTAATGGCCTCAGAATCCAAAGTAATGTTTTTTATTCAGTTAATAAACGAACTTTAAGCATACATTGAGGCTCTAAAGGCCATTTTTCACATATTTCTCACATTTGGCCCAAAAATAACCCTTTGGACAATTTCAGACAGACTAATATTTCATCTACATCATCTTTAATGGCATTAGAATCCAAAGTAATGTTTTTTATTCAGTTAATAAACAAACTTTAAGCATACATTGAGGCTCTAAAGGCCGTTTTTCACATATTTCTCACATTTGGCCCAAAAATAACCCTTTGGACAATTTCGGACAGTAATAAAATTAAGTAATTTTCATTCCAGATATTTAACCTAACCTGTGGACCATAAAAAACAAGTTTTCTTAACTTTATTCCAGAGATATTGTGGAAGACATTCATCAAAATGATAATTTTAAAGACATTTTGGCCAAAATTTACCAATTTCGGACAGGTGTCCAAATTTTTTTTCTTTTAATAATATGGACAATTCTTGCGGTCGGAAGGTTCTCCTTCGTCGCTCTCCGATGAGAGAAAAGTGGACTTTTCACGGTCAAACCTTGACAGTAGAAATCTTAATTAAACAGAATTTACAAGCAAAACGGCATTAAAATGTCGCAAAATGGCAAAGATTAAGCAATATCTTAAACATATTAAAAATTTGACTTAAAAAAAAGAAGAATTCCATTAAAAATCCAGTATTGTATTTATGAAGGTTTCACCACAAAAACATTATGATTACGGCATTTGTCTATCATTTCATAATGGCTGCTTAATCTGAATACTGGCCCGTGATTGGTTCAACCAGTATTATGACGTGACCCCAACCGCAAGAATTTATCTGAGATTATTATTCTTTTCACAGAATATAAAAATCTTATAATCGTTCTTGAGATATCCTGTTTTAACTGAGAGCGTAAATCGAATTATTTTTTCGTAACATTTTTGTCCACTACGAAACAGCCGTGAGGGTACTCCTGTGGCTACTGACAGTGCGGTGAAAAAGGGTCTGCAAACGATGTCGAGTGACGCTAACTGTTTTTTGGCCCTTGGAACGAATTTACTTGCTCCGAAAATCCCAGGGGGAAATACGCCCGACCGACCGACTCATTTTTGCAGGGTCTTCAGGATGCGAACATAACATATTTTTGATGGTGGTCTATGTCCTTGACCTTTTGATCTTTAATTTGAACAAAATCATTAGGCTGGCTCACTTTGACCTTTTAGTTAAAAGAATTTAACAAGACAGTAGAAAATAAAAAAGCAACATAAAAACTTGTTAGCTGAATTGAAAATTTTAAGTTTTCATATCAGTATTGCTGAGACGGAGAACCAGTGACCAGGTATATATAGTATATATAATATAGGTAGTTGCTAGCGATAGCTAGCTAAATTTATCACATACCATCCTCCAAAAGCCGAATTGAATGAACAAAGGTATTTGGATCAAGAAGATCTTTTTCCTCCAGTAGTTCTTGTAAATATGCTTCAGACATATTGTATTAAAACGTATCAATTTTCGAAATAATAGATACAGAAGAACGGACTTGGGATCTTTGGAGAGGCAGCGCGAGCAACTGAATTCGTATGCAGAAGGTGGGAATACGGCTATTCTATTTTATGCTGGCGCATGATACTAAAACTTAAGCCGAATCTCCACGAGGAATAAAATGTAGGGGCGGGCGATTTTTTCCGAAGCGATATTTTAGCTGCTATATTTTTAATCTCCACTAGAAAAGGCGCATAATTTTAAAACATTTGTGGTGTTACATTTGGTGTGCAAATAAAAAGAAAGTAAAGGTATAAAAAGTTAAAACTGATAAACTTTACATTTTAATAAAAGTAATGCAGCGATGCACACAATCAGAAAATGTTTTTTTAAGGTTTCTGATGGGTTTCTCCAACTTTTTAATATTTCTGCGAATATGGTTGGCCTAATTTAACAAACATCAGAATGCTTTACAGTTTTTAAAGTTTTAGTTTTTGTTATAAACACGAAAGTGAATTACAGTTTCGTTTGACGGCGTCGTCTTGTTTCGATTAATTAATTGGTTGTATTTTTTCTATATGAAAAGTCGGAATTGATTCTACTTTTCATATAGCGACTACTTTCAGAGCATATTGCTACTGCGAAATAATCGCCTGCCTCACATTTCGCGCCTCGGGGAGATTAGTATTTTCCGTACTCGCATTGATGGTCAATTTGATCAGATTGAAAAATTTATTTGCTTATTTACTTCCTGCGTAAGAACAACGCGAGGTTCAGAGACAGTGGACAAGAAAACTTTGCTATATAGATATTGACATTTATATTTGAAAGCAAAGTATTATTATGGGGAAACCACAACGAAAAAAACGAACCCACAAGAATATCAAGGATTTTAAAAAAAAGTTTAGAACACGACGGAAGACGAAGGATATCGATCAAATTCATGACGACACAAAACCTGAAAAAATTGATTTATATTTGCATCAAAAGATTGATCCAGATTTGCCTGGGGAGGGTCAGCATTATTGCTTGTACTGTGCGTAAGTATAATTTTGCCATGATTGTGGAATTATTTGACAGATTGTTTATATATATACAAAATAAATTTCTTATGACACATCCATACTCCAAGCTGAGGGCTGATAAAAAAATATAAAACAGATAATTTAATATTTTTCCACTAAGTAATAACAGAACATGTCATATAGCTATATGATTTCCAGATGAACATCAACCATAGTGTTAAGCAACAATAAAAATCAGTTGTTTTGTAATCCTTGTTTTTGCAAAAAGAGGTTTCACTACATAAAACTTGTTTCCTGTTTCCAATTTACTGATCGACTACCACTGTATACAAATAAGTAGAAAAGAACTAATTTCAATTGTCTAAAACAACTTTTATTAGCTACAGGACTGATTACACATCAGTGTGGAGCTCAAGGATGTTTTTTAACTGTTTTTGTAATTTTGTTGCTTTTTAATATTTTTTTGGCTGATAAACAGAGGGGGGAGGGGAGGGGTCAAGTATTAGTTGGTCATATGCCAATAAAAGAGAAGGAAATCATTTGTCAACGGCCCCTTGCCAATAAAAACGTCAATTTGACAATTATTCGTTGGTGTGTTTCGACTTTGACATTTCTTCTGTGACAATTTGACTTTTGAGAATTGCTTAGAGAAAAAATAAAAATCTACAGTAAAAGAAATTCCTATGCTTCTTTTATGGTTGCATCATCTTCATTCTGAATTTGTTTTTGTTTGAAGACCAGCTAAAGCTGCACACAAGCCCAAAACTACTTGTTATGTGCAGTTAACATGTACTGACGTTTCAGCATGGGTTGGTGGGTTTAGAAAAAAATGTCAAATTGACTTTTCTTGTTGCAACTTAAGTATGAATGCCCAAAAGATTTCCAAGAGGGAAGTTGTGAATAATGGTGAATTCAATTGGGGTAAGGAAAACATTAAACTTCAACATTTGAGAAAAGAAAAGTATTGGGCTATAAGGAAAACATTAAACTTCAACATTTGAGAAAAAAGTATATGACATGGTCCATATTTTTACATACCGGTAACAGGATAGTTAGCTGGTAAAAGTTGTACCAGCTAACAAAGGCTAATTGTAATTGTAGCAATCTTTTTTACTGAAATTTCCTTAATACCTGACGACTGTTAATTAAAAATAAATCTACAACAACAGATATTTCTATGCTTCCTTAGGTGCAAGTGTCATCTTATTCTAAATGATGAATCGTTGCCGTGAGAAAAAAAGTGTAAAATAGAGTTACCTTAAGGGAAAAAAATTAGCCCAAGAAAAGATTGCGGAATTAAAGATTGCTAATTCATGGCTGTAATTAAGGTAACTAAATATAACAAAACCAGCCAATTTCGGTTGAAAAAATAAAAGCTGATTGTTGACAATGCCTAATTAGCTGCAAAAAATACTAATGATTGTGTTCTGATTGGTGAAAATTTTACAGTGACATTTTTCACTTCAAGAAAGTAGAAGCTGTTCCTTCTTTCCTGCGAAGTGATTTTTTAAACATAAAATCAAAACAAATAAAACCGTGCATCCTTAGATCAATTTTGTTGATGAATTTGATGTCCAATTCAGCTTATGGAAATGTGCATGAGGGATCCTGTGAACAAAGTAGTGCAGGTTTTTGTCAATCTATTTTTAGGTGAAGGGTCTCTTTAAGGAAGGGTCTCTTTAAGAGACAAGAGAGGAGTTGAACGTCCTCCACCATACCTTAGTTTAAAGGGGCGATTGTGGAAGTCCCATGTAATGCCACATAGTGATGGTGTCACTTTAAAAAACACCCAGTCCGGTCTGTGAACGGTTGGCGCTAGGAAGGGCATCCAGCTGTAAAACAATGCCAAAACTCTTTATTAATGGCCGTAAGAATAGTTGATCAGACAAACTGCGTAAACGGGGCTGGAACTCTAAGGAGTGAAGGTGTCGCGCACGGTAGGACATATGTCAGGTGTGAGCATCGTCAGACCGTTACCCAGCTATCACATCACAAGGTAGATAACACTAGGTTGAGGATGGCTAGTGTAAATGTTGGTACTCTGAGAGGTAGAGCAGGTGAAGTAGTTGAAATGTTAGAACGTAGATCTGTTGATATGTGTTGTGTTCAGGAAGTCAGGTGGAGAGGAGCTTCAGTGAGATTTGTGGAAGGTAGGAGGGCAAGGTATAAGCTTTTTTGGATTGGTAATAGTGATGGATATGGAGGAGTTGGCATATTCGTTGCAGAGAAGTGGGTAGAAAAAGTAATAGATGTTATGCGTGTTAATAGTCGTATTATAGTGATAAAGTTTTTGATAGGTAATAGGATTGTCACTTTTCTGTCAGTTTATGCTCCACAGTGTGGACTCAGTGAGGAAGATAAAGATAAGTTTTATGATGAGTTAATAGCAGTCACATCAAAGTTTGGAGACACTGAACTTGTCATGGTGGGCGGCGACTTTAATGGTCATGTTGGGAAGTCATCTGAAGGTTATAGAGGTGTGCATGGAGGCTATGGATTTGGGAGCAGAAATAAGGAAGGGGAGAGATTGCTTGTGTTTGGAATGGCATCGGACATGGTGGTTTGCAACACATCATTCAGTAAGAGACAGAGTAGGCTGATAACATATGAGTCAGGTGGTTGTAAGACACAGATATATTACTTCCTGGTTAGAAAGTCAGACAAGAAAGTGGTGAAGGACGTGAAAGTTATATCGGGGGAAGAGTGTGTTTCCCAGCATAGGTTGCTGGTTTGTATTATCTTGAAGAGTGTTAAAGAAGCCAAGGGAAAGTACAGGCCCCGTCGAAAAGTCTGGAAGCTGAAGGAAGAGATTGTAGCAAGACAATTTAGTGCAAAAGTTCAGCAGTTAGCCCACAATGGTCAATGTGATAGTGACAATGTTGAAAGTACTTGGACTACTTTGAAGAATTGTCTTCTAGAAGCTTCTGATGATACCTGTGGGTGGACGAAAGGACCAGCTAGACATAGACAGACCTGATGGTGGAATAATGAGGTTGACCAGTGTATAAAGGAAAAGAGGAAACTTTGGAAAGAGTGGAAGTCAGGTGGTAGTAAAAATATTTACTTAGAAGCTAAGCGTCGTGCTCGTACAGCAGTGTATAAGGCAAAATCAGAAGCAGAGAGAAACAGATTTGCAGATGTGTTAAGAAGGGAAGACCAGCGCAATGAGGTATTCAAGATAGCGAAGCAAATGAAGAAGACTAATCAAGATGTTGTAGGTGAGAAGTGTATACGTAATGATGAAGGTGTTTTGGCTAGCACAGAGGAGGAGAAAAGGGTAGCTTGGAAGAATTATTATCAGAGGTTGCTTAACACTGAGTTTGATTGGGATGAGGATAATTTGTCTGATGATGATGTTGTAGAAGGGCCAGCTATGCAGATCAAGACAGAATGGGTAGTGGAGGCTATTAGGAAATTGAAGATTGGCAAGGCTGCAGGAGTATCAGGTATTGTTGCAGAGATGGTAAAAGCATCTGGATATATTGGAGTTGAGCTTATTACAAGTCTTGCTAACCAGATTATAAAGGATGGTGCTATTCCGAGTGAGTGGCAGTCGAGTGTAATAGTGAATTGTTTCAAGGGCAAGGGTGATGCATTAGAAAGGGGTAACTATAGAGGTGCAATATTTTTACTCAGACAGCTTCAGGAAAAGTATTTAGGAAAGAGAAAGAATCTCTATTTTGCCTTTGTAGATTTAGAGAAAGCTTTTGATAGAGTGCCACGTAAAGTTATTTGGTGGGCTATGAGAAAATTAGGTGTGGATGAGTGGCTAGTTACGATGGTACAGTCTATGTACAGCAATGCTAGAAGTCGTGTCAGGATTAACGATTCACTTAGTGATGAATTTAGTGTAAATGTTGGTGTACATCAGGGTTCTGTACTTAGTCCTTTGTTGTTTGTTCTAGTCTTAGAAGCGCTGTCGATGGAGTTCAGAACAGGTTGTCCATGGGAGTTATTGTATGCAGATGATTTGGTTCTCATAGCAGAGTCGATGGAAGAATTAGTTGAAAAGTTTGAGAAGTGGAAGAAAGGACTAGAAGAGAAAGGGCTAAAGGTAAACACAGCAAAGTCTAAAGTCATGATTAGTAGCATTGCAGCCAAGTGTGACCTTGTAGTTGGAAAGTGGCCTTGTGGAGTTTGCAGGAAAGGGGTTGGTAGTAACTCAATTTTTTGTCAGACTTGCAAGCATTGGGTACATAAGAAGTGCAGTAGTATTAGTGGAAGGTTAAGAGCTGACATTCAGTTTGTATGCAAGCGTTGCAAAGGTGAGATTATAGAGAATGAAGTATTTCCAGCTTTAATGATGTACAACAGTGGCCCGTTAGAGATAGTTGAGAACTTCTGTTACTTAGGTGATATGTTGGGCAGTGAAGGGGGTGTTGGAAGAAGTGTTACTTGCAGGATAGGTTCTGCTTGGAAAAAGTTCAGAGAGTTACTTCCTTTGTTGACTAGCAGAGTCCTGTCAATTGAGGTAAAAGGTAGGTTGTATGAGGCCTGTGTAAGAAGTGTTATGTTGTACGGTAGTGAGACATGGGCAGTGAAGCAGGAAGATCTTGACCGTTTAGAAAGGAATGATATGAGAATGGTTAGGTGGATGTGTAACGCCAGTCTGAGAGACAGAAAGAGTTCAGATGAGCTAAGAAGCAGGCCAAGTCTCCGTAGAATTAAAGATGTTACCCAGATAAGAAGATTGAATTGGCTGGGGCACTTGGAAAGAATGGAGGAGGATAATTGGGTAAGAAAGTGTAGAGACTTGATAGTTCCTGGGGCAAAGCCCAGAGGCAGACCGAGAAAGACTTGGCAGGAGGTTATAAGGACAAACTTGATACAGAGGAAGTTGAGTTTAGATCTAACACAGTCTAGATCAGATTGGAAGAGGGTCATTAATATACCCCGTCCAACCCATGCTAGCATGGAAAACGGACGTTAAGCCGAGAATGATGAATGATGATGTGAAAAATGGCTAGACTTTAAAAGTGAAACTGACCGTCAATTAGTTTTTTGATATTGACTTCAAATAATCTTGTTGCTGTTGTTAATTATACTGAACAAATAAATTACATATAACTTTAAGAAAATTGAGTTAGCTGTTTTACATATTTAGACGTTACTTCATCAATGAAAGAACTTTGATTGACCACAAGAAAACGAAAAGCCACAAAAAAAGGTATGAAGCATTTCTTACAGAACCTCGTCACCATTACCACAACGAAGTAATAACTATACCTGTTGTTTTTCAATTTCAGGATGAGATCAATGAAAGAAGCACCATACTCACAAGCAGAAGCTGAACTTGCTGCTGGGATGGGTTCATACACTGTGAAAATTAAACCATCGGTCAATCAGTCTGAGCATGATGCCAAAAACACAAATAACATGGATGTTCTATCTCCTGCCTCAACTGTTACTAATACAGCCAGTGTTATGGATAGCCTAACTATTGGATGAAAGTAAAATTTTCAAGGGGACTTGAAAGTTTTATGCAGAAAGATGCCAAGTATTGTGCAGCATCTTGGAAAACCTTAGGTTAAAACTCGTGTTTCACTTCCAACGCTCAACCCAGGGACAAAATTTGAGACTCATGCCGTACAATTTCAGGATCAGAACTTTAAATCAGAAATTTGAAGCTTTGGGAGAAATTTTACTGCGCGAAAGTCTATGATTGAGAAATTTTACGTATTTTTTATCCTTAACGAAGTGCATCTAATTGTGGATTCTCTTAAAAATATTCGTGGTCTATTGTTGCCACCTTCTTTCCATTTCCACTATATACTCTCCCATCTCTAGTTGTAGGGGGGGGGTCTTTTAATTAGGGGGGGGGGGGGGGGTAGGCATTTCACCGGAAATTTGTAAATTGGGGGGTGATAATAGTTTGAAATGGGTGGAAATCTCGGAAATTCATACTAATTGGGGGGTATCCAATAAATTGGGGGGGGGGGGGGGGGGAGGAATGGAGATGTGGGTGAGTTTGATGATGATGATGGCAATGCCTTTGACAACTTTTAAACGTTATAACATTTTAAACTTTTTCTATAGCATTTCATTTAACATTTCGATTACTTACCAATAAGTGAAAATTGACTGATTTCTTTCTATGTTTGATACTTATAGGAGAGAATTTCCCTTTAGCCCAGAAATTTTTCTGTAAATTTGGGGGTTGCTAAAAATTAGGGGGGGGGGGGGAAGGAAGTTGCTGATATTTCTATAAATTGGGGGTGCTAATAAATTGAAATCGATGGAAAAAATCGAAAAATCGGTAGTTTGACCCCCCCCCCCCCCCCCCTACAATTAGAGATGGGAGAGTAAGAGGATATATTGAACCTCGGTAACAACACAACCTTCGCGATCTATAAATTTTTGAGACACGTCACTAATTTTTGCTGATGTAAAAATTTGAATTGGAAAGACTGTCAATCAATTAATACAGATTCCGATTGGCACAACAATGAGACATGATTGTATATAGTAACTTTATACAGAAAAATTATAGATTTAAGCCAGGTTGTCTTCTTCCTTTTCTCAAGTTTCTCTGACAGGGTTAACATGAATTGTTCTAGAATTTTTAACACAATACCTTAAGGGCAGAAAATAAGGCGAGGATAAAATAGTGCGTAATAAAATAGTGCGGAATTAATTAGTGCGAATTAGGGTGTATTTCGCACTAATAAATTCCGCCCAAATCTGATGGAGCTTTGCAATTCGCACTAATAAATTCCGCCCAACGCAAAAAAAATTTGGATGACGAGTGGGAGCATGAAGATGGAACCGATTTTACAAATATTTTCGACATCTTAGATGATGAACTCTAAAACTTTTGATTATATATAAGATATTGTCACAAGACATTCAGATTTTTTTTTCTTCTGTCCCCATTATCCCTGATCTCTCACCATGAACCTAGGACTTCCACACGTCTTCAGATATCTAAGTTGTCTTAGAAAATAGGACCGTTTTGGGACCTTGCTTACGAAGTAAAAAATGTACGGAATCGCATAAATTAAATCCGCAAATTTCATAAAAATTTCGAAATCGCACTAATAAATTCCGCACATTTAACCATTTACCTAGATTCGCACTAATTAATTCCGCATTAATATAAAAAATTCGGCTCTTAATTCGCACTAATTTATTCCGCACTTTTTTATCCTCGACTTATTTTCTGCCCTTAAGGTATTAACGTCGAGTACAAAAATCTTCAATTACAAGCATAACTAATGCTTAAACATACCTTTGAAACTTTGAACTTTTGTTAGTCGTTCAAATACTGTGTTTTTTATTTTTATGTAACCTGTTTGTGTAACCGGAAAAAAATAACTCGTATTAAGGTGGTTCCCCTAGAAAAAATGTCTAAATTTCAAGAATTGTCTTTTACCTGTTTTCTGACAGCAAATTCATCTTAGAATACCGTGGCAAGTAGTGCTTATGACAAATTTAGGTTTTTATTGCGCATTCTGGCACTTTTTCCAACCAACCGCAAATATAACTGCATAGCAACGCCCATAGCAACCATTTTCACATTTTTAGACAGCTTTTCGGCCCCTCCGTCGATGTTTAATTCTTTGCAATAGCTAGATGATACTTTAGGGCCTCCTAAGGCAATATATGACAGTTCTGAATATTAAATGAGGTGTTCCACATGCAGTCAGAAAGCTGTCTTAACGATGCACCCTGGAAGTGAACTCGTCAGAGTTTACTCGTCATCAATTAGACTTAAGACTTGTATTTGGTGCTTTTCAGGTCGAAATAGTGCTGGCGTACACCTTTTGTCGATCCACAAGTCAAGAATGTCCATAAAATAATCTTTAAACAAGTTTTTTGCCGTTTAAGTTCGGAATCCAAGCGAAACAAGAATTCTCAAGATCGAAGCATCCACGCTTTACAATTTCTTCTGTGGATGCAGGCATTATTAGTACCACCTAGTGTTTAAACGAAACCGATTTTCAAATCGAAGTTTTGTCTTTCAGTTATTTTGTCGAAATATTGCCTGTTTCGCCCTGTTTTAGCTTTTCTGTCGTCTAAAAAATACCGCATCAGTTCTCTGGAAGACGAGTCAGCCTTGCGAAAATGCGCTTCGCTCAATTCATACACATGACCCTTGAGGAACAAAAGCGGGCAAAAAGGCGCTTGAAATAACGCATGTTATTCAGTTATTTGGTTAGGCGTCGAGCAGCAAAATGTCATATTTTGCCTATACTTCTCCTAGCAACGGGTAACCATGGCAACCAACCAATGAAATTTTTGACTTAATTTTGTCGTACTGTCACATACTATGATATCCTCGTCAAGTATCTTCAGAAAAAACAATCCTCTGCGATATAGTTTTTTTCTAGGGGTACCACCTTAAGTTGATAAGTTGCATTTATGGCTTTACTGATTCTAAAGGATGTTTTAACTAGCCCACGATTGACCAGTTTCAATTTGCCTGTTAATAGGATATGTATGATATGAGTTATACCTTTTGAAAATTTCTAAGGATATTTCTCGTAATTTAGGAAAATTGATTCTTACAAAAATCTTGAAAATTTTTAATTCGTGAAAGTGAAAGTTTATGTTCGCGAAAATTTAAAAAAAGGTTTATTCGCGAAAGTTAAGTTCGCGAAATGTTTCTTACTCTCAACTAAATTTCGTTTACCGTCACTCCTCTAATGCGTCCTCTAATTACCTTAAACAGACAAATTTTCGCGCGGACGTAATTTCGCGAATTTGCTATTTTTAGAAATTCGAAGTATATTCAAAAAATATCCGAAGGAATGCGGGGTTCCACTTATCGAGCACAGACTGTATATAAAAAGCAAAGCAAAGCTATCCAAAACTTCTCCAAGAGAGCGTAAAAAATGGATTACTGTATTGCTTTAAATAAGCACACCTTTTCTTTTGCGAACGAAGCACATAATTTTTTTCACATAATTTCTACATCATAATCAACATCGTCATTATCAATTATGCTAAAAGCTGGTTTCGTCAATTTTTTCTTAAGTTCCTTATTGCTGACGTTCAACTTATCATTAGGTTGACTTTCATTTTGTATCTTCTTCCAAAAATGACCTTTTCGGTGATTATTCGGACATATACGGTATGTCAAATCAAATTTGTTGCCCGATATTGAATACATAAATACATTCAGGGCATTTAAACAGTAATTTACGGTATGCAAAGCAAATTAGGAATGAAAGACATTGGAAAATATATATTGATATTTTTTCAGCTAATATATTGTTAGACCCGAAAATTTATATACAAATTACCATAAAATTTATTGCAAAAAAAAAAAAAAGGTTTGCTGGAATAAGTCATTTCATTAATTTTGTCGGTAACGCGCATTCATTCAAAAGGTGAAAAGTTGAGGACTGGAAATAAATTTATATCTTGCGAAAGGGTCACATCGGGGGAGCATTTTTTTAAACAGTTATTCATTTATATATTCCTTAAATTTTAAGAGTCTAAAATTTTTGCATTTTAATAAAATATAACTCCTCGTTTTGACGAGATTCAAACGAGATTTATCATGCAGAATACACGCACAGGAAGGTAGAAATTGTTCAGTAACCTACACAAATATATCTAAATACCTTGTCTCTTTGTCTTACTTGGCAAATAAATGAAATTATTAATAGTGGCGAAAATTAACAAATTTCACGTATATCGGTTTTGATCTTTTGATAGCAGTATTAAAACGGAGTTCAACAGTTGAACAGCATAGTAATATATTGTGAGGGTGGAGAAGCCCATTCGGTATGCCAGTAACTTTAATAGGTATACTACAGCTAGGCAAAAGATTCGTCAAATATTAAGCTTCCATTGTCAATAACATACTTTGTGTAAGAATTAATTTTTGACATTGATGTCAGTGTTGACGCCTCGCTCATGGACCAAAGAACGTTTGGTCCAAACACTATTGCTAGGCTCCCTGATGTCATTCTGTTTGCTGACGAATGATCCACGACCTAAAAAATGACGGGAAGATTTGTAATTTTTAGAGTGAAGATTATTCGCAATAATTTTTTCATACGAACAGTATATTTTTATTCGCCTCAGTTACTTAAAAAAAATTGTTATTTCGGCCACAAAATATTCCTAAAAACATTTGTGTTCTATTGCCTGCACAGTCAACACTTAAAGCTTTGAACATATTTACACAAATGTATTCGAAGCAATTCAAATGGTATTTGTTTTTGTTTTTTGAGAATTCATAACGCTAGCGGTTTTGATTGTTCCTGACTATAGTGTTTCAAACCCGAGTGAATTATTTCAAACTCGTCCCCTCCCTAAGTTCAAATCTAACTGCGCATGCGTTTACCTACGCATAATCCGTACACACTGGCGTTCGCTTAGAAGCATCAGGACACCGATACCAACTATCTTCGAACGTTGGAAACTACTTAAGGATAAACACACGGTGCCGGATGTAAAACACTGTCAGCGTCACCGCCAGCAGATCTTAAATTGTTTTGATTAACATAATTTAAAAGGAATGTAAAAAAAGCGAATTTAACATGCCTAAAGGTAGGTTTCCATACGACTGCATTTTCCGCTCGAGCGGAAAAAGCTCAAGAGCTTTTTCCATAAGCATGCGCAATGAAGTAGAATGACCGCTGACTCGACGTAAAAAGATGCTCCCGAGCTTTTCTCAAAAAGTTGAACTCATTCAACTTTTTCAGCGCGTATTTTTTCTCTCGAGATTTTTAACCAATGAAATTCAAGGAAATGTAAACAATTGCGCAATCCATTTTATTCTAGAAAAATATTAGAAAAAACAACAATTTCTTCTGCACTTCTTTATTCACAAAATAACAACACCTTTCAGAAAAGTGTTTGGTGTTAAGTAGAGCAGAGAGACCTGTTAGCATTGAATTTGTGAACAAAAGTTATAGATTCATAAATTCTTTTCAAATCTTCCTAACAACCACAAAAATCAACCGCTTGTTGAGGGGGCATTGGTAGTTAAATTCATAAACTAACAATAAATAATAACTTTCCCCTTTTTCATGAAAAATTTTTCTCATCTTTCTTAGTTGTTTCCTGTTACGTCTTGTTTTAATTAAATTTCGTAGCCAAAGGTTTTTTCTGTTTACGGCAGCCATTTTATTCTGAACAACTTTTCTCTCAAGCGGGAAATTGATTTCCATTAAGTTCCAGCTCAAGAGAAAAATGCTCCCGAGCTTTCTACGGTCGAGCGGAAAATGCAGTCGTATGGAAACCTACCTTAATGGTACTGATTTTCGCGGGTAGATATTATCATTGATCGAAAGAAATAAAACTTCGAGATATTACGTACGCGAACGACGTAAAAATGTTATCAAACACATTTTTCAAAAAGAAAACCCTTTCTCAAAAAAACATTGCGACAAAAGTACACTTTTACGGATTATTTGTTATGACTTTGGCGTCAACGTTACCTTTTCTTCTGTGTGAATGGATTTGCGCTATTTTATACTTTGTAAAAAGTTTCCCACCTCAAAAGTTAAGAATAATTAATAACATAAAAAGTTACTCGGCTTTTAATGCGTCCTTTACCATGTATAACGAAAATGAATTTCATTGTAATCTTTTCTTCATATAAAAGGTGTGTCAAAAGAGATTTTGGACACATAAGTTATTGGAATAACGAAACTTTTTCGGACGAGAGCTGACTGAAATTAAAACCGTCCCACAATCTTGGTAATTAACATGTAATCGAAAAATATACACGCATTTATGGCAGACTGAAAATTTTACCTTTTGTAAAAACTGCAGTAAATATATAAGCGCTGTACGATTCTCTTCCGGTAGCTCATTATTAAACATATGCTGAGTGAATTTCAACCGTTCCTCTTCCGGCAGTGCTAAATCATGCAAAATAATAATTGCTGACAAAGGTACAACTATGGTATCTTATGCATTTCTTGACAAAGTGCATATCGAAGTCACTTTAATCATGCACAAAAATTAAATAAGTAGCCCAGATATTCAAAAATTTCAACTCGCCTTCTAAAGAACTAGTTTAAGAGCGAAATTTCAATTCCTTTGCGATCTCCAGACCTTCAAGTTTATCCCGAAAATGAATCAACGCGATGAGGTGTTCGCTTCTTCTACATGCGCGCGGTAATTTACTTCATACTTACAACATGCATCCATAACTTTATCGTACAATTTAAACGTAAGTAAAGGTTCTGGTAGCTCGCGAAGAAACTTTTTCAAGATGGCAGGAGCGAGATGTACATCATCCACCGTAAATTCAACTTTTTCACCTGCAAGTATAAATAAAATCGTTTTACATGCACGCGAAGTAAAATCCATTTTAAATTCACACGCAACATGAATTTTTCACTTTTATAAAAGTACTGATCATTTGACAACCGAATAAAATGTCTATCTCAGTTGGGCAAAAAAGCTCTGCATATATGCACTGTAATTATTTTGTTGTAGAGATGATTATTTTTTCCAATCCACGTTCATAATGAAAGATAATAATTTACCATAGAAATAACTTCTAAAAGATGCACACTTAACGTAAACTCCGTCAACAGAAATCAAAACTAATTATTTTTGATGTCATTTTAAGCACAGTTTTAAAGTTTTGCTGATTTCAAGTTTTGACATCGTTTAGGTGACGAATCAGTGTAATGAGAGCATAAATGTATTATGAAAAAGCACAAATCTTGATATAGAATGCAACTTTATTTTAAAAGGAAAAGGATTTTATGTAGGTAAAAAAAAGGTCAACATCGATAAATTTTCGTAAACGTTCCTTTGCAATAACGTTATCCTTCTCACAGCTTGTGAAATAGTTGCTCATATACCATGTTTGATTTTTTAGATTTGGTGTTGCTACTATTTCTCCTACAAGGATATTGTATACTGCAATGCAAAGAAAGGTAAAAAATAGGAGAGGTTACAGTCAGTAATCATTGCATGTTTGTAGGAAACAAATTTTAAAATCTTGGCCGAGTGATTAGATATATTAGCAATTATCTTTACGACAATTTCACACAGAAAACTCAAGCAGAACTTCCTCCTTTTTGGTTAATTGTTTACTCTGCTTAGTGTAGTCTATTTAATGTAGTATTTTTTAGTTTCCTCAAAAAATTGTTTTTTAAATCCTGGCTTTGAATATATGAGCAATTCGCGAAAATTTGGTAAAGTGTATAGACAGACAGAACGAGACTACATACAGAAAAAAGTAGTGTGTTAAAAGTATTTATGAAAGTGATGAAATCAACTGCGCCATACTCAGCCAGACTTTTCCTAATGATTATTCTGACCCCTTAGTAAGAAACGTAAGAGCGTGAGAGAGTTAACAAACTGTGTTTGTCTTGTTCGAAACAATTTTTCACTGCCTCAAATAAGAAGAAAATAATCACGAATTGAATTAGAGAAAATGTAACCCTTCCTGAAATTGAAAATTCATACTAATTAAAACTTTAAGATTTTCATACGAAATATATTTCTCATACCAGTTCTGCAAACAGTTTAAAATGAAAAATAATTCTTCTATCAATCATTGTCCATGCATTCTGGTAAATTCAATTATAATCTTTTAGTGTTGTGAGATGATACCAAAATAATTCTGAAATACATTGTTCTACTCACCATTATTAAACTTTTCAACTGTTTGATTCACCAACATTGCTTGTGCAGATCTACGAAATATGCCTTCAACGTCCAGTGCTAGTAGGTAGAACAGTAAAACACAAATTAAAAATCTGACAGATAATACACTGAAGAATCTCCTTAAATAGATTATTACTTACCACTCTCTACAATGAATGATACACTTGAACGAACGACTAATGGGATAGAATCACCAGATTTTTCCTTTAAACTAAAAACATCATTAGCAATAAATTAAAGCTAAAATATGTCCTAATTCAGGGGATTCTGAAAAGAACCCATTTTTGTCTTTTTTTGCACCCACCTAAATCCTTTAAATATTTTAATACGTGAAGTGATGCAGAGGTTAAATTATCAAGCAAATTAGCTTAAATTAATAAACTGATTTACAAATTTTGATTCGCAAGCATGTGCAACCTTTTTTACTGTTCCCTCATTGTAGGATCCCATAAACTTTTATCTAAAGGCCAGGCTCTAGCGGTTTCACCTTGAAGTAACAAAAAAGTGGAAAAATACAACAGAAACGACTTACTCTTTTAGACTGACTCCGAATTGCTGCGTCTTCGGTTTTTCTAATTTTGTGTGAAATATTGAAGCTGGTGTTGGTTTTAGTTTAGTTGCGATTCTTTCATCATGGCTAAAAAAAACAAATTAAATTAAAAAAAATTTCTGTTGAGTAACATTTGTTGATATCTAATCAAAGTGATTTAAACTTAAATTCGAAAGGTCCTACATCTTGTACTAAAATCTTAGCCCGAAGGTGATTTACACATCAAGACTAAGTGTATTCACAGCTTGTTGAATTAACACATGGAAATCGTAGCTGATTGTAGCTTATCTTTTATTGTACAGGTAGAACTAGTACTAGTGAGTTATGTTGCATTTCTCAAAGACATTATTACACTGTTTATTCCATCAATTTGAAACAGAAATACAAAAAGAAAATACACTCATTTTACATATGGGTGCATATTCTGCTTCCACCTACTCTCGAACTTCTTTCGGTATGTCCAACTGATCAAGTCTGATATGAGGTGCTAATTCATCTAATCTGTTAATGTTATTGATTTTCCGACCAAATTTTTTGCTGAAAAAAAGAAACCCAACAAAAAGGTTAATTCTGTTGCTATTCAATAAAGAAAGTAGTAAAAGCAATGAGATCAATATTTTAACATGAAAAGCCTCACACACATCACAATTCTCAGGCCTTGCCCACGCCCGCACATATGCAAAACGTCTAAGCTGTGCGATTGTGCACACACACAAAAAATCGTACAAAATGTAAAACATAATTTCTTTATTTACCTCGCAAATATTATTTTTTAATCTTAATTTTAAGGCCATTACGAAAAGATAATTTACATAGGAAACATTAACTTAAGGTAGCTATAGTCAATTAGCAGAGTAGCTAGTCAATTCTCACTTTGCTATTTCCTAATACTTGTGGTGCTTCGTTTCTTTTACTATTTTATGTTTTCTTCTGATCAATACGATGAAGAGGGCTAGTCTTTTGTATTTTTCAGAACAATATTTTCCATTAAAGAAATAATCTATGTGCACATGTCTAATTTAAAGATGGCAAACATAAGCGAGTGTGATGCCTATCAGGCTTATCAATAAGGGACACGCAAATATGTACCCAATTCTGAGAAATGGGATAATAGCTGAGCCATTAACATATTTTAGTCTCGAAATTAAAAACTAATTTTAAATGGAATAATGCCAATGATATATTGCCTGTTGCGCTTGTAAGTGCAACTTGTTTCATCTGTGTTTCATCAGCTGTCATCTGCAGTTACCAACTACAAAGATGCCGTGTTGATATCTTAGTCCACTTAATTCTTTATCTGAGTCAGTAGTCAGGGCCAATCTGAATACGCTTCTGTTGGTTAATTTTTTTACAATAGAACAAAAATGATTATTCCTGGTGTGCATGATCATTACGTTTCTTAGCAAAGTATAATCGCCGGGATTTTGAAAGTAACGATCTTCAATCGTCAGGTTTGAAAACATCACTTGAAGATCTTGTATGGTAGTCTTTTGGACAAAAATAAAAAATAAAAAAGAATCTTTGACAATAACGGAATATTTTTTTAAGTAATGATTTTTATGATCTATCTGTAGCGCTGTCATTATTAGTCACCGTTCAACTTTCTGTAATTTAAAGGTTACCTCCCGCGAAAAATAAAGTTAATTGCATATGAAAGAGCTTGAAAGGTTGTCTAGGAATTTGAATATTTTTTTTTAAATTCTTGATTGGTTCTTTAGAATTTGGACTAAGAGGATTCACTAATTATGCATGATGTCATGAGTATGCTCTGCGAGGGTGTTATATTTAACATTTTTGACAAGCCATATAGAGTTAAAAATGTTTTCTGGTCGTTCACTTTACGCGTTTTGAACATTTTACATAAATTTCAATACTTAGTTACCATAATTATGCTCAATGCTAACTCATGACGTCATACTTTCGCATAATTAGCGCAACTTTTAAGACAAATATCTCGAGAACGGATAAAGATTTTTCAAAAAAATAAAAAGATTTCTAAAGAACTTTCAAAGATCTCACTACGCCAGTTCCCCACGCCAAAACAGCAACCTCTGTGCAGTGTACAGGGGCAAAAATTTGTTACTTCACATTTTGAAACTTTTTTCGTAATTTTTATATTTCGGGATTGCTCACTCAAACAAAATTATCGAAGCTTGGTCCGGTGACAATGCGCTCGAATGAAGGTATTCTTGTTTAGTTAGCTAGTAACTCTCTTTCAGCATCTGATATATAATATGCACTTTAATAGTAGGTAACATGTTTCAAATAAGCAAAGAAAGGAAAAAATTTAGATGTTTTAAAACTATGGGGCGTTTTGGGTGTGCTTGTCACACTTGCAACAAAAATTCATAGCAAAGCCTGTATTCCATCACTTTCAGGAAGACATTTTGTACATAGTAAATGGATAAGATAACAAGAAAAATCACTGCTACTGAAAGGATACTATTTACATCCAGAATAGTAAGCCTGACCCATTTTGATATCACTTCTTAGAAATTGTACATCTATGTTTGTATTCAGGTATTCTGAGTTGCTGTGCTAACATGACCATAAGACGGGGGAAATTTCCATACTGTATTGCAAAAAAATACTTATTTTAAAAAAAAAATGGATTTGTGACAAATCAATCAGTTTACATTTTGTGCCAAAAATTCACAATTCAATTTGGGAAAAACTTTGACGTTAGCTAAGAAAGGAAAGCTCTAATGTAAAAAAAAGTGTATTCTTTTCCTTAACCTACAATCCATTAAAATTTACAACTCCTATTGAAATCAAAGACTGAAAGCAAAATGTATTTTTAAATGAATATTTAGTATTTTCAGTGCACCTGTTTATAGCATTTTTATTTTTATTTTTACATCACAAAACATTTTATAATTTGCACACAAATGTTTCCACATCTACTAAACGCACTAAGCATTTAACTGAAGAATTACAGGGAATAGTTGGGTATTACTTAAAGTAAGATAAGAAATGAATATGAGAAATGAATTATATTGGACTGTTAGAAAACATTACAACAGAGAGGTATTCACATGCTAGTTCCTACCTTATAAAGGGACGGAACATACTGTATACTATTTTAATGAAGTTACTTGGATGGACAATGAATAATGCTTTTAAATTCTTTTTATACCTAAAAAAGCAAGTATAGTCTCTGTTAACAACTTGTACAACATTAAAAAATAAGTCAAGGATACTTGCAATGATGGTTTTTATTACATTAGATCCTTTTATTACAAAATACCTTCAACGTCTAAATTTTTGCCATATTTCATCAGCACACAGATACAACACAGATACAATGAAAATCCTGGGTACAACAAAATCAAAAATTGTATTACCATTTTAACATTTAAACTTGCGGGAAGGCAAAAGTAGCCATTTAAAGTAGTTATCCGAGATTTCATAATTCTCATTTATTTGAAATTTTAGGGGAAAAGATGCACATAAAATAAAAAACAAATATGAAAAAGGCGCCTTAAACGGTTAGGTTAGCATGTTCAACTACAAGGTTAAATTAACCAGAAGTAAAAAGAGACTTACTTTCTGTCTAGTTCGCGATAAATCTGTAGAAGCCATTTTAAAGATGGCTTATTTTGGCTGTTCAATCCATAATGGAAATATACTAAAGTGTAGTCGCTTTCCACATACTGTTCCAACATTTCTTTCAAAAAACTAAAAAGTAATACAAAATATTAGTAAATAATTGTAAAGTTTAGCCATAAATGCTTTAGATTTTCTCAGAATATTGTATAGCAGTGACTTTTCCTTTTATAACTTATAGCCATATAAAATATTTCATACCTCACCTGGAGAAAGTTTCAAAGAAGGCTTCAGTTAAACACAAATACTTACACATCACTTATTCAGTTTCACACACACACACCTAAGAAAAGCAACTGAAAGCATAGAGAACATCACCAATTTAAACTCATACCTTAGCAGCTTTTGATGATCTATAAGACTTCTGACAGGAAGACGACACGCACTGAAAGCTATGACAGGGCGTCCAGTTAAATCATCCCCTAAACAAAATTGAAGTATGGAAACGACATAATATTAGCAAATGTCATTTTATACAGTCCATAAAACCTCCATGGTTGTAAAGACATATCTCTGTGGAGATTTGTACCTTACTGGAGATATGTTATATAACATCAGTACACAGGGCTTTGTTTTTAATTGAAGAAACAAATGAGTATTAAAAAACAACTTTGCAAACAAAAGGAAGATGTCATCGTTATATTAGGCTAAAATCTAGTTTTAAATAAGCGTCACAGTGCTTAATATTTTTGAGGCCAAATAAAGGAAATTTGAGGACTTTTGATGAGAATTTTTAACTTTTTATAAGTATTTTTATAAAAAATTGATGAGATTTGAGATTATGAAGGTAATGCCATGAGTGAAGAACAATAAAAAACATGTATAAGCTCAGTAGGAACAATAAAACAGTATGAAAATATGTATTAAAACATCTTTTGAAGATTGATTCCCAAGGACATTTTTCAAGCACTTTAACGGTTAAAATTTGAATAACAACTATTTCGTATACTGTAATGCATTGATCAAACACAAGTTTATGTAAATGCTACATTTGTGATTCCCTACTTCCATTGTTAAAGGGCAGGTAGATTTAGTCTACAATGCATATCGAAAGTGGGTTTGTGGCAGTGTAAAGCTATTAAAATTTTGTGTAAAAGGAAGTATGTATAATAGCCGTAAAAACAGTGTGGAATGTGCCATCAATTTAAGAAATTAGAGAAAGATATCACCAAAATACTAGCGTTGAAAATAAACTCTAGATATTAACATTTCTTGTATAAATCATAAAATTGCATTCCATGGAAGAAACTAACAAATTAAAGTGAGATTAATTAAAAATCATTTTTATTTGCTAGAAGTCTTTTAGTCACAAACATCAAGTAAAATATTGTTGCTTACATCAAGAGACACTAACATGACGAAACCAGAGACATGAAATGCTAAGCTTGACATCTTTTGTTTGATATCATGTACAGGTTTAGCTAGCTAAGGGATTGTACGGGGGAAAATGAGCTACAATACAATTTTCATTTTCATCTTGTTCACTCGTTTGTGCTTCCCTGAATGGAAGCACTTACAAAAAATGTACCTTACCCGCAAGCTGAAAAATCTTATATTTTGCAATATCTTCATATGCTTGTTGTAACTGCTCCATGGTAAGTGGTCCGTTTATAGGAGGCTCCTCCGAATGTTGGCGGCTACTAGTTCTTGGTGGGATTACTGGACGTGGTGGTGGAGGTCTTGGAGGAGGTGACTTAGGAGTGTCACTTTCTATTTCTAAACAAGACAGACATAAAGTGCCATGTGTGATCTTTAACCAAAGTATCTCCAAAATGACTGTTATATGCGATACTTAGTCACAAAGGGTTGTGAAAGTTAAAAGTTGATAGAAAATCAACTTTAAAAATATGGACAGAAAACTGCCAAATCTGTCACTTGTTACAGTAAACATAAAAGAAACTTGGTTACAAAGAAAACCCTTACCAGACATATGTGTTATCATTTGTGATCTATTATTTTGTTTAAACTCTTCTTTGTCATAATTAAATTCATAGGTCTACCTACTGTTTTAATATCATATACATACTTTAAAAAAGCACACAACAAACTTTTAATATACTTTCAAAGTAAATATTATAAAACAGTTATCTAACAGTCTTTTTTATTTGTTATTAACAAGAAGTAGCTACTTACATGCAAAACTTATCCTTGCTTTTGTATTTATATATCAATAATTATCCTCCTTACAATGGAGACACGACTGTGTGACTGTTAAAATATCTGATTACTCTTTCTAAGTGGCTTTTAAGACTTCTGGTTTTTAAATGTAGAATTACTCAAATCATTATCAGTATAATTTTATTTTTATGTTTATTCAGAAAACCTTTTTGAACACAAAAAAGTATTACAATGTCATTTTAAATAGTTTTTAACACAAAAACCTGAATTATTTTTATTCTTTCTTCTAAAATGATGACGTCTTCAAAAGTGGATTTTTAGTTCCTGTAAACACAATTAGAAAAAGTAATTTTGGTGTGATGCGTGAGCTAATCTTCATCAAGTTAAACACAAAATGATTTCAGAAACAACTATCCCAGTCTAGTGGAAAACTTCTGGCTGACATCCAAAACTTAAATATGTCTTACCTGCTAAAGCATCCCTTGTTAATTCATCATCAGCATCTTTTTGGTCCTCAAAGACATTGAAATCTTCATTCAAAATCATACCACTTCTTCTATTATCACCATCTCTATAATCCATTTTCTTGCTTTCCCGATTTTTTTGTGTGTATATGTATATTTATAGATATCTATTGTTGAAAATTTATATTTGAATGACATAAAAATTTTAAGCAGAATTTTCGAAATTTAGAAATAACAATCACCATTTTGATTAAATAAGTTCAAACTTTATAAATGATCATTCTGTATTTAAACATCATCTGATGTATAACACATTAGAAAGATACACAAAAGCATTTTTTGTAGGTATTTATAAATAAAAACAAAAGCAAAAATAAATATCAGGCCAATAAAGATAAACACATTAGCTAAAAGGTTCAGCTATCAAATAACTAGAATATCGTTGCATCAGCATGGATATACCATTACAATGGACGAAACATTACACAGATAAAATTAAGATTGAAAATAGGAAAAAAAGAAAGTATCGTAACATATTATTATATGTTAACGTGATATTTTATTAAGAATCAATGAGGAAGCTTTGCTTTTTCAAACAGAATATATAAAAAAAAAACATGTCAATACAAAACTAAAATCAGATTGGACAAGTAGAAAAAAAATATTCAAAAAGAAAAAAGTGTGGTACTTCAATAAGTATGACAAATAAGCACACCATAAACCTGTACTAACACAGTAGACAAGTTGCCATTCTGGTCAGAGATATATGACGGTGTTTTTCAGGGGTTAGAATTAAAAAGATTTGAAGTGGACTTGTAAAAATCTTTATGCAATATTTGATGAGCTTTTAGAGTGAGATTCAGCTTGCTGATATAATTTAGGTCCACAGAATTTATGCTCATCAGAAGTCATAAAACGTAAATAATAATCACATGTTGTAAAAAATAAGTTATATAATACAGTTGATAAAAGAAGGATAAAGGTTCATGGTTTCTGTGAAGTTCTTGAAGTCTCGTTAAAGTTCTCAATGTTTTTGAGGAGATTAGAAAAAGAAATAAGATTGAGGAGAGACATGTCCTGTAAGAGTATGATATAACATAAATACTCAAAGTGTCCCATGCCAATTTGCTGACAAGTGACCTTTTATCAGCATGCTGCCATTTTTCCAGAGTTGCTGCTGGTTGATGCTGCATGCAAACTATTCAAACCATAATTGGCTGTAATAGTTTTAATAAAACATGCTGGGGCGTGTCTTGAGTCACAATATTATGCCAGGTATTACCAAGCATTAAGTTGGAGATATGTTAATACCACACACTTTTTTTAACAATAGGAAACAGCACTCACACAGTGCACAAGTTGTCTTAAAATTGCACAGGTTTTCATACAATATTCTAAGAATACAGCAAACTGCATTGGATGCTAAGTTATTATAAAAGCATAAATCACTAGATGTCTTGAATACTTTAAAAAATTAGGAAAGCATTAAAGAATAGACTATAAAGCAAATCTTGGCAAAACGATGAAATATTAACACAAGTCAATCTGAAACAAAATTAAAAAAACACTTCAACCTAATGCTAGTCTGATACAATTTTTTCGCAAGTTCTTCTCTATCCTCCTGGAAGTGTTTCATAATAAGCGTAATCCCCATGCTTATGTCTTGTATCAAGAAGATCTTTATACCATCAATACTCACAATATAACAACAATGAAAAAGTCAAAATTGGTATTTAAACATAAACTATGGTCATTTCTTTTGCTTACACTTTTTTAAAAATCAGTTGTGCTTATTTCCTGGACCCACTACAAACAAGCATGTTACTTCAGTGACATTTAGCAGCGTCAAAGAAAGTTTAGAAGTCAACTGTTTCTTCGTAGTAACTTATTATTTACAAAATTTACAAAGTTGATGCAAAATATCAAATTTCAAAAACCTGGTACGCTTGGGGAGACAAAGATCAAGAGTTCCGTTGTGACTCTTTTCCTGTTCACGAAAGGCTTGGCAAAATGTCTCAAGACAATTATTATCACGAGTTTACATTCATTATAGAAAATCATAGTTAAATATTGTGCCTCGCTGACACACTACGTAAAACCTACAAGCTGCTTTTAACAAATACTAAAACATATTCTCTAATTAAAAAGATGCATAAATTGATCTTTTCCTTTATGTAAATAAACAGTACACCAAAGATATAAATTACATAAAGTAAAATTTGTAAATAGTAAAAAGTGTGAGAAATTATACATAAGTCATAAAATCACTAGAAATATATGTATATATATATATACATCTGTTGAACAATCTCTATTTTAGTAGTGATGCAATTTCTTTATAAAAATATTGTTCGTTTTTTTACTGATGTGTCCATGTGCATCAATCAAGCCATAATATGTGATAAAAAATTTGCCCTGGAAGCATGGAGAAAAAGTTGATCTGTTACTATCTTTTTATTGAAAATGTTTATGTACTATGCTGGAGAATTTCAAGCAAAACAAAGTGTCCAGTAAGAAAAATGTAAAGTTTCTTTATTCAAAGCTTATCTTACTTCAATATCAGAAACTTTTGTGGAAAGAAAAACATTCTGTTTATTTCAGGAAATCCAAAAAGTAACTTACTGCTAAATCTGGATCATGTTCTATCTGTAAAATGTCATAAATTTCTGTTTTTAAATTCAGTTACATTTAAATAAGATTTCTGCCCTGACCTATTATTGACCAAATTAAAACCTAAAAGTTTCAGACATTGAAATACATGTTTTTATTATAAGCATACATAATTTTCGAAATCAGGCTTGTGTATGTGTAATCCTAATTTGCAAAAAGGCTCAGATTATGCTTGTTTATTTAAAAAAATTAACTGGGTAGATTTTGGTCACCACACTTGTTTTTCCCAGACAGGGTACGCTATTTTGGGTTATAAAGGAAAGCAAAAGTAATATGATAAAGATTTTTTTCAATAAAACTTCAAATCATTAAGCTGCTTTGAAATTTGTCAAAGTAGTCCTAAATATTACAGTGATGGTCAATGGTGATTGGCTTTAAGTGGGGAAAAGCTTGATGATATGCTTACCATATGCTTATTTTTTTACTAATCCTGAGCCTGTATATGCTTATAACCGTTATGCTTAAAAAAAATCATGTATTAGGTACTAAAAGAGTTTATTTATGTAAAACAAGTTTAATCACAATGATATACTAGCTATTACTTAACCTCTGTTATGAAAAAAATAAAGTATTTAATAAAAATAATGTACATGATTTTTTAATCAAAATTTACATCGCTTAAATAATAAGTTAAAAATAGTATAAAAATAAATATTCATGCTTGTCTGTCTTTTCAAGAACAATTTTGGTTCACCAAGAATCTAAAATTTATGGATGTTTAACCTTCAAACCAAATTATAAACAGTATTATAAACATCCCAATCAAGCACATTAAACTGATTATAATGAGTCTATATTTGTCTCTTGTTTGCCAAAAATCTCCTCCTCCCAGTCAGATAACTGCCTTAAAAAGCCAGGATTAGGGCATGTACACGATCTTCTAGCTTTCAGTATGCTAAACGCATGTTGAAGGTTCCATTTTTTAAAACGCATCAAATAAGCTATTGTGATTGTTGAACTTCGACTAACACCTTGATTACAATGGACTAACACCCGGCCATTTTTTGATATGGCATTATTAATGAAGTCGGATGTATTGTAAAAATGGTTGAAAAGGTTTGTCTCGCTAACATCTTCCAGAACAAGTTTTAGATACTTTATTTTATTTGGAAAGGCATTTCTATGTTCTGTTGTTATGTTAACTATATGTGTGATTTTCAACACATTAACAATACTTTCATTTGTGGCTTGGTCTCCACGACCTTGATACAACATATTTTCTAGTACAGCTGATGGATAAGAAACAAGCAATTTCCTATCTGCTATCGATTCAATATTTTTCTCTGTGCATAAAAATGGATACACAGATTGAAATACTTCAAAGCCCTCTTTTAAAACTAAAACATCACAGGCAACATATTGCATCACATTTTCACGCAAGCTTGACATCTTTTTTGAATTTCCGTCTTCCTTTAATTCGCATCCATACATAATAATCATAGAATAATTATTCAATCTACCTGTGAAAGTATCCATGACAGTGTTATGATGCTTTGAAGTAATGACGTGGTTAGTCGAAAAAGCATCCAAATCTCTAGTGTCAACAAGTAAGAGATTAAAAGGGTCATGAATATATGGCTTCATTGATCCATCATTTAACATGTTATACATATCATGTATTGATATTAGGTCGTCTGGATCAAATATTGAAGTTAATTCTTTGAACTTTCCATGACTGCTTTGTAAACTTAATCTTTGACCAGGTTTTATTGATGACTTGCTTGCTCTCCTCAATGATGTACATGAAGGTTGGCTAACACTGACTAGAGATAAAACGTAAAAATGTAAACAGACTGCATTAGTTTATGGCACAAAACTACAAGCTAAATGAATGAAAGGAACCTAAAATTGGCTCCCCAAGATTGCATGACATTATTAAAAAAGACTGAAAAACATTCTTACATTAAGACAAAAGACAAAAATGTTTTTAAACCTTTTTTACCATAGTTCATTGATTTTCTATATTTTTTGATTTATGTGGTAGAGGGTATGAAAGGCTTAATCAATTTTCAATTAATACACATAATTCCATAAACTAATGTATTTTTTTTGATACAAACCTTGTATAAATAAAGGTGTATTTTTATAAATTTGTCTGGCATGTAAAATTTAAAAATTTCAATTTGGATGATGTTTGTATGATAATAGATGATGTTTTTACCTGCTGTCATGCAACATCAGACAAAAATGTTGAATGAAAGGTTGGGTTGATTTGCCCTGGCACAATATACAATTTGTGCCATCATTTTTAAAACAAGTAAATTGTCCATAACTGAATAATATTTTATTTTGGTGTAAGGGTACAAAGCAGTTAAACAAAGTTTTTAATCTTCATTTGGCAAACCAGTCTACAATTTAAATTTCAATAATTTTCGAAAAAATGACATTTTTCCAGTTTAACAAAATATTCAATGTCTGTAGAACATTTTGCATGGAATTTCTCCTACTTTGTTAAGAAAGGTCTAGCCTGAACATTTTGTTGTAAATCTGTCAACACTAACCATTGTGGACACTGATACAGAAATCAATTTAGTCGAAACATTAACATTGTGCGCTTGCAGACGGAAATGCACCCACATGGTCACAGATGGAAACAAACCCATTTTTTAAGACAGCTTAAGAAAATCAGGACTAGCAAATCAGGTTTGACATAATCGGACAAAATATAAATATTTAGTGCAATCACAGTATCTTACTTACGTCTTGCTTCACTCAGATTCTGTACGGTATGACGATTTACATCTTCTTCACCATGGTTAATTTTTGCCTGTGCTTTATGTCTACCAGGTGAAATTGATAAACAGCTAGCTTTTGAACCACCAATACCCATGAAGTTCAACTAATTAATTAACATTACTTTAGTTTTTGTTCTAAAAATAAGCACGAATGTCGTAATCTGGCACATTCCGTAAAGTTTTACAACTAACTTTTGTCGCTATTTAAGAATGCTTCGACAGCAAAATATTACCCAGCAACATAATTTTTTTTATTGTTGAAATCCCTTAAAAGCAATTATTAAAGTGAAGTAGTAAAATGAGATTGAACTTTTTAAAGGGCTGAGCACCGGATCCTTAAAAAATAAGGTTATTTGATTTTGTAATAAGCCTTGGTTGCGAATTGTTCGCAATTGTACACGCACGTCCCAACCTATGTCATGTAAAAATAAGGTATGCAATGTATCCCACACTTTAGTTACCTCTATTACAGCCACTATGAAATCTATAAGCTATATAACAGCCTTCTAATTCACATCGGCATTCACCAATTGCTGACACAAATGCGGCCATGTAAAGACCAGGCAGGCAAATAGCATTTCGCATCAGCAATTTTTTGCAAACACGAAAAAAGTTGTTTAGAATGTCTGGTAGGATTTATCACCATCACATGGGCAACTCTGTCATGATTAATATTCAATTCATGGTCTGGTGAAACATTGCAAATATAATTGTAATCCCAACTCTAAATAAACAAATGGAAAGAATATGTTGTTTTGGCAGCAGGATACTGCTGTAGAAAAATAATTACATGCTAGGAACGAGACGTAGGTGTGTGGTCAAGATCGCAAGTCTATATTTATATAGGCATCTAACCACCACATGTTGCTCCTAATATTTATGACTAAAACTGCAATATATTTATGTAAAATTCGAAGTCTATTTATGATAAAATTTCTTTTTTTTGCAATAAAAAAGGTGTTCCCTAAAAACAAAACTGATGCTCTCTTTACTAAAAGTAGATACTAACAGCTACTACCACTACATGCAACCATGAAAAACCAGCAGTATTTTTAACAACCAGATAAGCAGAAGTATCTTTACGCAACCAACAACTACTATTGAATAATATAGATATGATATTTTTATTATCCCAGTCAATAAAATGATCATTCTTCTAGCTATGGTCCTATTTTTGTCTGTATCTGCATTGTGTACGGCTCTTTTGTGCTCTTGCACACATTGTTTGAGCATTTGTTTTGTTTCACCGACATAAACAGTATCACAATCCTTACACAGGATTTCGTAAACAATATTACATTGACGCTCTAGACATATTTTGTCTTTCGGATGCGACAGTATACTACGTAGCGTGTTTTTAGATTGAAACACTGGTTTTATTTTATGATCTTTCAATACCCGACGAAGTATGTAACTTGTCTCTGGTATATATGGCATACACACTGTAGCTACTGGTTCATTTTCTGCATTTTCCCGTCATCGTTCTTATCAGTTCTGTTTCTGATTTGTTGAAAGGAAAATCAGGAACAGAACTAAACATAGGCCGAGAGTCCGGTTGGACAGCAAGAAAAGTGAAAGAAACCATAGTATAGACAGAAATACTCATATCAATAGTATTTCCTATCAACTTCCAGAAATATTGTTACCTGCACTTCGGAAAGCGAATATTTAGAAAAAAAGTGCAAAATAGTTCAGGACAAACATAACAAAAAGCGAACTTTTAGAAAAAGGAACGTAACATAAAGCGAACATTTAGAAAAAGGAAAGATTTTAATCAATCCATTGCTTCCATCTGGGTCCGCGAAAAAAAGTTAATTACTTTATTTGCTGTGATCTGATTGGTAGATTTCGATCCTCTAATTATCTCCTCAACTAATAAATAGCCAGAGATGATTACGATCATTGCCTGTTGATGACAGCTGTAGCTATCGAAACGTACCTAGAATAAACTCGCTTGTTGCATGATAATATCTATATTATTCAATAACAATGACTGAACAGATAAGTGGTAATAATAGTCAACAACTACTAGCTTGAAATGCACAACATTAAACAATTTGTAAAAACAGGTTTACTTCACTGTATATCCTGTCACACGGTTAACAAATGGGTGAAATGCAATCCAGGCTTACACAAGAGCTAAAGAAACAGATTAAGCTAATTACATGAACACAACACATAAAGACTGAAAAAAGATTACAAAGGAAATAATGTTCAAGGTGTTGGAATACAGTTTGGATAAAAATCCAGAAGAAGAGTTTTAATGATTTTGAAAACCTTTTAACTCCCATAAAAAAACAAGTTGATTTCATATGAAAAAGCTTTAAAAGTTGTATATGAATCTTTTTACTTTTCGGAGAATTTTTTGTCAGCTGACAATATTTATAATTGGGAATGATGATTTGGACATATAAATCAATGGCACAATATTTTCAAATTCTGATGAAATTTATGGTTTGCAGAAAACTTTAGTTGTAAAAATAAGATGACTGACGAAATAGCAAAGGTTTTTGCTATTAAACAATTTATTATTGTATTTAAAGAGCAGCAGATAAAAAAAAGCCGGCATTTGTTGCCAAATTTCAATTGTTTTATAGAACTTATAAAAAGAGAAAATAAGATATTTGCACCTACACAGCAGAGCAAGATGGTTTTCTTTTTTGATGTCTTTTTTTTCAATGAGTAATTTATCAGCGCCAGTAGTGTAAATGTTAAAAAGCGCTATTTATTTAGTGGTATAGTTAGCCCTAATTAATACATAGTGTGCTGTGCTTAAACAAAATAAAAAAACTTTTTTAACCCTTCCCCTTTAAAAAATAAGTTTCTGAGGAAACAATTCTTGCTTATTCAGAATACAATCTGTTATTCATGGTACAAAGTCATTCTATTGAAAAGGTTATGTTAATTTGAATTTTCTTGGAAACAGAATAAATTGTTAAAGTATTAGGCCAAGATCAATTTTTATATAATATATAAATATATTTTTGTATAGTGTAATAAGTATATAACAACAATAATTAATTTATTCTGAAAATAAATTTTGAATGATACATCCATCATCAAAATACGTAAGTTCAAAAGAATTTAATTATAAACAGTGGATAAAAGGAAATGATTCTCAAGATAAGATTACATAAAAGCTGTATTAAAACTTAATAGTTAATTCACAACTTCTGTACTCATCTTTGGTGTTCAATAGCGATTTTTTTTCCCAGATGTCAGCATATTTGACCAACATAGCAGGCATTACATCCTGGACACGTAATTTGATAAACTACTCAACATTTCAGATGCTTCTTAATCAATTAATCAACGGCTTTAATGATGGTTTAGACTGCTTTTAAGCTTGTGCAGTGTTAACGTAGGTTAAACTGGTGCTTTCAAATCATTTAATTGTTTTACAAAGTTGCCTGTCATTGTTCCTCTATATTGAATTTTAAAGCCATGTTTCACTACATGTCTGAACCATTTGAATTCTTTTGAAAAGCATTTCCCTTTTGGTGTAATCAGTTTACTTATGGTTGCAGCAATAATAGGTTTAAAAAAGTCTGATGGATATTGGTTTCTTCTAAGAATCACTTTAACTTTATTTAGACTATCGTGAAATGCATTCCAATTACTACCAGTATCAGTTGGTTTACAATTAATAATATACCATGTTGAACTCAGCTCCTTATTTGAATGTATAATACATAAATCTAAAAAAGGTATTATATCCAGGCCTGGAAATTTGGCAGAAACGATCGTTTCGTTTCCGCGACGTTTCTGCGAATCAATGATAAATCGTTTCCCTTGGACAATATTTCAAATTATAATACTTTTACTCATAATCTTTTTCTTACTTTAGCCCTATTTCTCAAAGAGCAAGAATTTTCAGATTCAAAAGTTTCGCGTTTTTGTATAGTGTTGACGTGTCTGCCATTATGAATTGGTATACACGAAAATGACAACGGGACAGCGGTTCTCGACTTATTTATCGGTGTAAAGCTAATCGTTACCGTCGTTAC
Organism: Hydractinia echinata; assembly: GCA_030067915.1. Taxonomy (NCBI): domain Eukaryota; kingdom Metazoa; phylum Cnidaria; class Hydrozoa; order Anthoathecata; family Hydractiniidae; genus Hydractinia; species Hydractinia echinata. The sequence goes on from JASGCC010000030.1 coordinate 2,009,205, forward strand.
CGTATCATTTATGCAAAGTCTACTTCGCGGAAACGAAAAACGTTTTGATCGTTTCCGTCAGCTTCAAATCACGGTAACGATGGATCGTTTCCCTAGACTCCACAAATTTCCAGGCCTGATTTTAGTTTTCAAGGTGAACATGAAATTAAGATGCAAACTATTTATTTTAGTTCAATTTAGTTCGCTTTAATGGATCTTATTTATATTGTACATGTGCCGTTGGAAAAGTTTAGCAGATGATTATTGAAAAGTCATCAACCAAATGTCAAAATGAAAAATGATATAAAAGAGTGTCATAATACATGATCACAGGTCACACAATAGTTGAATTTTGAGTATCAAGTAAAAATTTTCGGTAACTATTTTTTGTTACTTCATTCCTGGGACCGAAATATAAGTTATATTTCGGTCCCAGGAATGAAGTAACAAAAAATTACCTTGTCATGGACGGAAATGCATAGAAAAAGGCTAGGGTTTTATATTGACCACTTCATTACCTTTTATGTATTTTGCTCAATTAAAAGAGTGGCAATGGTGCCTACAGTCCAAATTCAGCAATATTTCTAAATTCTTAATAACAATCGCATAATGGCGGCACTGAATATTTTTTTCCGTCCATGACATTTCTAACGGTAATTTTTTTCGTATGGTCTGCACAGTGTGGAATTTTCTGAAGATTTTATACTAATCTATAATTTACAGTGCTAGTTACTAGTCTGCATGCTTATTTGCCCTCCCTTACATTTAATAGTTGAATAAGAGCACTGCAATGTTTTTTCCGTCCATGACTTTTACCATAATTCCGTCCATGACACATTATTGATAGAACACAGATTCATATTTTGGAAGATATGTGTGGATCAGAGAGGCTTTACTTAGGAACAAATTTGTATAAAGACTTAACAATGTGCACCAAAATGATAATTTTGTGCTTTGTTTCCTCAAATAATTATTTTTTTTGTTGGGTATTGGAAAGCTTCAAGTTTAAATTTGCACCACAAGTAGTTTTTAACAGTTAGCATATAAGTAAGCCAAACAATTGTGGTGTCAGTAATTCTACAAAAAAAGATATTTTAAGCAACATGTGTGGGATCACCATGCTCATTAGTTCCCTTTCAAGAACTAATGTAACCACATTGAGCTTTTCCAGTTTTGCTATGTCAGACTTTTAAGTCAGAGATAGAAAACTGTATTAAGGTCAGCTGGATATGTGAGGAATCACCAGATTTTATTTACTATTATATATCATATTTACCTTTCATTCAAGAAAATCTTTGAGAAAGCAGGACATTTTTAGGAGAGTGTGACATTCTGATTAAGTACTAATTAGTCAAGGGCGAACACGAGACCCAGGCATGTACTAGTTGCAGTTCTATGAGCCAAAAGTTGTTAACTGAAAGTCCAAGTTGAACTCATCTTTATTTCATAGTAATAGAATGTTATTTTATGATATTTTTGTATTCGCACTGTCTTTTTTGGTTTACGAGGGCTCGGTTTGCACAAATTTGAAAAGAGCCATTTTTCCGTCCATGACATTTCCGTCCATGACAGGGCACTGTCAGAATACAAAGCCATCTAATGATCAGGGCAGTGTAAAAATTGTATGTTTGAATGTGTATTTCATAACTAGACATTCCAGCCTGCAAAAAACAGTTGTTTGTGAATAAGCTCTCAAGTAATTCAGAGAAATACTTCCAAGGTAACAAAAATGAAAATTGTGTTTTCTATGATTCCGTCCATGACAGGGTTTGTTCTGCAAATTACACAACCTGAGTAGCAGTTCCAACAATTTTGTTGAGGTCAATTTATATGTTGTGGTGGCCTTTCCTTGTGTATATGGTTTGATTAGAAAAAACATAATAGATCCTGAGATATTGTTTAAAAACCTCTCCAATTTACCGTCCATGACAAAACGGTACTTTTTAATAATCATCAGCATCATCTCAAATAATCGGCTCGAACCTCGACAACCAAATAATACTAAGCGGACCTCATTGCCAACTCATTAATTTAACAATAATGACTATCATGGGTCAACATAACAACATTGGTCGTAGCTAACCCTGTTATCAATTGGAGGTTCTTTCAAATTACCTAAATATAAGCTAACAGCTTCTCTAATTGCTTCACTTACCAGAACATCTGTACATATAAAACAAATGATACAATCACTTCATCTCTATCAAGAATGAATTCTTTTAAATTGTCAACAATTTGTTTTGATGAGCAGTTTGATCTTTGCTTCAGGAATGACAGATAATCACTCCATAACTTTTTTGGCAACTTTGTAGTAACTGTTAACATCAATATATTTACTGAGATAGGTAAAACCCCCAGTCATACAACACAATTATAAACTAATCTAAAATATAACAATAGTAAACATAGTAAACATCTTAAACATTCTCCCATCTTTTAAGAGAGATAGCATTCTGCAATAACTGTCTTCTGAACAAAATAAAATGTTTAAAAATAAAAGAATGTAGTTTTGTTTTGTTTTGTTTTTTGATTCGTTCAACAACAAGAATTATTGTCCCTGACATATCATCTTCCAAAGGGCTACAACAACTTGCACATAACGTAATCAATCAAACGTAATCTTCCCATTCGTTAAAACATTTATCAACCGCTGCAAGGATGCTCCTCGCTTGGTCATTCCATCTGACAATTGTAATGATGCAGGTACCCATCGAACAGAAACTTTTCCTTCATTGACCATTTGTTGAATAGCTGCTATATCGATTCTAAGACGTTTTTCTGACACCAGAGTAGTAGCATGAATATTTTCATACAAAGATTTATTATCAATATAAGCTGTTATGGGAATACAATTCTCATTTGTTCTCTGTGAAAACAAAATCTGTGACATTAAACAGCCTATGTAGTATGCATTATCAATACCATTAACTAAGGATAAGGCTTCAGCAGCAATGGTACTCTTAACAACCCTCTTGATCTTCTTTGAACACCAAGAAATTGGGAAACATTTCCCATCCTCTGCAACGACAATCACTATACTACCGCCAGCACTGGAGACGCCATCTGGTAAGTTTGCATATGACGCATCTGAAAAGACTACCAACTTCCACAATTCATACTTTGGCATATTTGGAAAGATTAAGCACACATTGTTAGTGGCTTTCATTTTCTTTATAACCTTGTTAGCCACCAAAAGATGCTCTACTCTTGCGTTTTTAATGGAAACACTTAATTCCAGCACATCGAAAGCCAAATCTGGGCGAGTTTGAGTAGCTATCCAGTTCAATTGTCCTATTGCAGATCTAAGTTCATGTAATTCGTCATCATTGAGTTCATCACGCTTTCTAGTGGATCGTTTGTTTGAAATCTGTATTTCCTGAATGCATTCAACATACTGCTTTTGATCCATAGTTATATTTCCACCATCTTGAGAAATGTTTATCCCAATGTATTTAAAGTTGGTCTCTTCTATCTTACCAACCTTATAGGTCTTAATCAACTGTGACATAACAGATGCTTCAAAAATTTTATTTCCTGCAAGTACAAAATCATCTACATGCATTATAAAAATGCCACAAAGATTGTTATCTGTATCTTTCCAGTAGAAAAGTGCTTTATCTACTGTGGACTGCTCTGCCTTCAGCTTTAATAAGGTCTGACGTACACTGAAATACCAATTTCTTGGAGCATCGTTTAAGCCATAAACGACTTTAACAAGCTTCCATGTGAATCCATCTGGAACATTTGCTTCTTTGGGTGGTGTAACATAAACATCACGATCAATAGTGTGACCTTGCAGAAATGCAGACTTTACATCTAATGCCACACAATTCCAATTCTTGCAGGCTGCTATTCCAAAAAACATACGAAGAGTGTCTTTAGCTGCAGTTGGTGAGTCACGTTGCAGTTTGTGCTCTTCCTCAAATCCTCTAACAACAAGACGTGCCTTAACAACTTTAGAGGAATCCACTTCTTTTTCAGTGATAATCCATCTTGTTGATATCTTACTTTGTTTATCATCTGGAACCTGTCGAACAACATCAAACAATTTCCAGTTGTCTAATTCCTTCTGTTTTGCCTTAACTGCCTCTAAAGTATCATGTACGTGTTCTGGAAGAATAACTACATTGACACTTTAACTTTTTTCCAATCTTCAACATCCTTAAAATCTAGGCACATTTCATCATTTGTACCTTCTTTCCTTATGTTGTACCAACTACTGTACTTCCCTGTAGCTTTTCCACCTCTACTTATCACTTTTGCTGAAAACCATTCTGGTACATCTTTCATTTTCACTTCAACATGGTCGTTAACTTTAGGAAAATCATGCTCTTTTCGAACAGACACCTGTTGTTCTCCTTCCAAATTCATTTCTGCTTCTGGTACATCTAAAACATTTTCCTCATGTTCACTTCTGTTACGTTGTTCTTGTTGCACAGGTGTAGCATTTGTCTCTTCAGCCTCTAAATCAATCACTACTTCTGATTGATGATCACCTACATCTTTGTTCTCTTTAAGATCTGTATTGTCAAGTTTGTTCTGATTAGAGCCAGAAAATTCTTGACCCACTTTAACTAATCGACAAGGTGGGACTCTGACATACACACTGCCTTGCCGAACAAAAACAACCTTGCCGTCTTGACCAATAACTTTAGCAGGACCCCTCCACTTTGGTGAATCATCACGTTTATAGTAGACTTTCTCTCCAGTGTAATACTGTGTGTTAGTACTTCGAATCTGATGACGCAAAGCTCTTCTAACTCTTTCTGAAGCTTCAGCTTCAACAAATGCTTTACGTGCATTATGAAGGGCATTAATATGCTTTGCAAACACATGTGATACGGTTACACCCTCTAAAGCTGGTGGATTTGCATTTAACACTGATGGCAAATTCGGATTCCGTCCGAAAACTAATTGATAGGAACTATAACCAGAATTCATATGCAAGGAATTCTTGGCATTAAGTGCCCAGACCAAACCAACTTCCAACGATAATTTTGGGTTTTCATCAAGAATCTTTCTCAAACAATCATCTACAATTGCATGGTTCCGTTCACACAATCCATTTTGCCATGGACTACAAGCTGCTGTGTTTAAAACTTCAATATTTAGGTTATCACACATATCCCGGTACTCTTCATTAGCAAATTCTCCTCCATTGTCTGCTAATAGGCGTCCAGGAACACCAAATCCATTACCAATCCACAACTGCATGGTTTTGTCAATAATAACAGAAGGTAATTTGCTTCGAATTACTGTAGCTAAAGTGAATCGAGTAGCTGCATCAATGAGGTAAAACAACCATATTTTACTTTTTACCCATTCTTTAAGATCCATTACAACACACTGATTGAAATCAGTAGCTAATGGCAGTGAGACCACTGGTCTAGGTGGTGTCTGTTTAAACTTCTTGCATGTTTCACAGTCCTGTTCAATTTGATCCAGGATTCTCTTACAGTCTTCATCATATAGTTTTGCATCAACCAACAAACTTGCTAACCGTTTTGCAGTGGGATGTCCAAATTGCTTGTGCAATTTTACAACTTTCTTTTCTTTTTCTTTAAACGACTCATTTATCAATATTGAGTTGGATAAACAGACTTCGTCCTCTTTCAAGGGTACGCAATAATGGCCTGATGTTGTATTCTGCAAATCAACTAATGTACCAAATATTTCAGCAGTGTCGTTTACCAGATCTAATTTCATGTCCGCTTTCTTCATAGCTGTTTTACTAAGAAGAAGATGTATATCACATTCAACTATGTCTGTCACAATTTCACATTCCTTCCCAGCCATATTACATGGTATTTTAACTTTGCCATTGGATTTTAATCTTTCCCCACCACCGAATCGAAAAACAGTGTCACTGGGAGCTCGTTGTATTTTACACTTTTGTTCTGTTGTTAGTGAATCCAAATAACACTTAAGCCAATCTTCTCCGGTAACAGTAGCTGAGCAAGCACTATCTAGTACAGCACAGTTAAGAGCTTCTGACAATAAAACACTTTTATCTTCAATTACTGCGCCCGTAAAAAGAACTGCTTTTTCCACCATATTATTTTCATCGCTTGCTTGGAACACTGGCTTGTCAAAGGTTTTATTCCCATGAGGACAAAACCGAGCAAAGTGCATAACTGACTGACAAATGTGACATCTAAGTGGTTCACCCTTTTCATCGAGTGGATTATTTCTTTTACGTAATGGTCGTTGATTGTTTCGTTCATAATTATTTCTGTTACCATATCTGAAACGTTCATTTCGAGGTCTAACTGAATTTCCATGAGTTCCAGTAATAAATACAGGTTCAGTTTTAGTAATAGCTGGTTCAACTTTTATGCTTTCATTGCTATTAGCAGGTAATGATTGTTCTCCGAAAAACTTTTTTAATGCACTTTTCATTTGTTTAAACATAGTACTTACTTCTTCATAGTTTACACCAGTAAGTACAAGCTGTCTGTCCGAATGTTTTAAACAAGCTCCATCAAGTAATTTGAATGCTAAAACACTTTCTGGTAATGCCATATCAAATTTCTTTGTTTTATTGTACAACTTTTCAAATTCTATTATATACGACTCCATAGTTTCATCACTTTTTCTTTTATAACGATCAAAGTTTGTGTAATGTTCATACATATCAGTTAATTCATCTTTCTTAAACAAGTTGTCCATAAACGCTATCAAAGTGTCTATTCCATCTTCTTTATTCAAATCAGCAATACTAATCTCACTGAACACTTTATCTCGTACTTGTGTTGAATCTTCTTCTGGTAAAGATAAGGCCACTGCGATGCCTTGCTTCTGCTTCTCTAAATCTGTTAATAATGTCCATGCTTTCAATTCATCAACATAACGATTATATGGCTTCTTGTCATTAAAGACTGGGGGTATCTTGTAATTGTGACTCATCCTCTGCTACCACTGTTAACATCAATATATTTACTGAGATAGGTAAAACCCCCAGTCATACAACACAATTATAAACTAATCTAAAATATAACAATAGTAAACATAGTAAACATCTTAAACAGTAACGTGATCCTGGCATTGATAAAATTAGGCTATTAGAATTAGGCATATATTTTTGGATATTATTTTTTATAAATGCAAGCCACGCATTAACAAAAATGTTAAAGCTTACCTCTGCGAAAAAAAAGTATTCATAAATTTCGGCCAAATGAGTGCAACATTTGATGCTTAACTCTCTTGTACAAAAATTCAGCTGTTCGCCCTGAAATGGCAAAATGTTGCATGTGAACAAACAGATTTGTAGGCGGTGACAATAATTAAATGGAGCTAAATGAATATTTAGCTCATGTTAATTGTGGTGACTTCAGTAAGCCTTCTAGCTGGCCTGTAGAATGATAGGTACCACTCTGGCTCTGGCCTAGTAATGTACCTCAAATAAGGTCTGAGAATAAGGCACTTTTGATCCAGTAAACAGGTAGCCATGTTGGATTGTATCAGCTTAGAGTATTGTCTCAGTTGCCCCATGTCAACATGCCTTGCTTTGCCTCGCTTAATGAAACAAGTCAATAAATACAGACACATGAGTCAGTCTAATTTTAGCCATAAAGAACTGAGGTTGTTGGAGACTAAAGCTCCTCAGATTTTAAGCTCCCACCCCCCCCCCCCCCTCCCATTATCATCTGTAGCACCGTCTCCAATTTTACTTGAACTAATTATATATGTTTATTTTCTTTTTTGTGATGCCAAACCGGATGACACTTGCCGAATACGATTGCCTCCGACCACTGGCGCTTCTTTTCACGTACTGCAAGCATACGATCTCGCTTTTGGATTGGTTCACATCACCCAGTCGTCGATGGGTGGTCATGCGATCACTGATCAATGTGGCTGCGCTGTTGCTCTAGCCGCACTGTTGCTCTAGCCGCACTGTTGCTCTAGCCGCACGGTTTCCTTGTACAACCATTTGGCTACAAGAGTTGTGAAGGTTATCATTACGGTGAGGCACACCCTTTTATGAATCCTGATATTATTATTATGTGGTAACACATGCTGGGCCAATACTGGATCAGCTTGTGCGTTCTACCTTTAGCTCATGATTATTGATAACACATATTTTTATTGGGTGCAGAAGACACCATATGTGATTATCGGTTTATAGTGAAGTGCAAGTGTACCCTTCATGATTGAAGTGGAAGAGAAACAAATATCCTTCATGCATGAGAATAAATTATTAAATAAGTATATATATAATTAATAAATTAAATAATTAATCAATTAAATAATAAGCGACAGGTAAAATGTATAAATTAGTTGTGAAATGTACCTCGTGAATAGAGGAAATGAGTATGTAATTCATGCATGAAGAGATCTGGGTCATGCCTTGGAAACCATTCACAATATTATGATCCATGAGGACATAAGCTTGTGAGGGGCAACCAAAATGTGCATACTCTTAGGAAATTACCCTCTTTGCCTTGGGCAAGCATTTTGGTGTGATTACCTTGTTATGATTACTAGCAGCATGCGTTATCTGTCCTGCCTTACTCAATTATTTTCTTACCCGGCATCCCGATCCATTCCCCAAATTTACAAATTGCGTTCCATGCGTATGATGTTGTATACTAAAAATGTGCCATAATACAATATTCTCGATTAATAATTGTGTTTTTACTGTATATATATATATAAAGACCATACCAGTGGATCCAGTAAGTTAAATGGTAAGTTAACAGAATTTGGAAATATTAAAAAACTACTGAGTGTGTGTTAACCCTATTTATGCTGATTCTGTTCATTTTTTTTTCATAACATTTTATGGGCTTATAGTTACTTACAGCTACTCCTATAACAATTGGAACATTGGAAGATAATACTTTTTCTCCTGTAGGTTATCGAAACATATGGACGAGAATGGGTAGGTATATATAGCTAGCTATCTAGGTATCTATGAGAAATGCAAATGCTGAAGTCTATCCAAATGAGAAAAGCAACATTTTTAGAAGGCAAATGCAATTCCTTTAGAAGTGTGATGTTAATTCTGGGGATTAGCTATATCTAAATCAGTTGCGAATAACATGAAGAAGTCTTTAATTATATATTGTATAATATAATATACAATCGATATCTAAAAAATTGTTGAAATTTAAGTAAAAAGATCTCTACTGTATATATATATAATTAGCTGTATGAGCGGCTTATTATACTGCATGTACCGTATAATTATCCTGTATTGGCTAACTATCCTGTTACATGTTAATTATCAGTTCTCCCTATGGAACGGAGGCTGCAGAAAATATGCAATGTTGCAATGATAGGATACTCTCCTCACAAGCCAATCTATTTGTACATTCTTGGTGGCTTTTAACACTCTAAAACTGTCTTGTGGTCCCTCCTGGAACAAGTGACAGGGTATATTCCTCAAATTTAGTGAAGATAACTACAAAAATATAACCCACTAACCCAACACCCAATATATACGGCTTAGCTTGATTTCTTGACGGCTAGCTATAGCTACCTATAGATAGATATGTTTTGTTAGCCTGCGAAAAAAAGGCTAGCAGTTAAAAAAATAAAATAGGTGTGAACCTGGTATAGTTAGCTAGCTACATGATTTAGTGTATGTAAACTTCGTTCTTTTCTTGTTTGTTGAATCTGGATAGTTACTAAACAAACCAAGAAAACTGATTCTGTAAAATAAATAATACGAGTTCATTCCTTTGTATCCCGCCACTCAATAAATAAAAATGGCAGGGAAAGCAGTACAAGATTAAAGTTAGATGCGAGATGTGCAAGGCTTGTGTATTTGACGCATTCCCTGTCAGAAATCAAATCTGTTTAGATGGAGGTTCTTACATGCTAAATTTTAAAGGTAAATATATAATTGTTTTGCATTTAGCTCAGCTCACTGGCTAAGGATTCCTGCATTAAAATTTGTTTTGGTGTCTCCCCTCTGGGGCTAAGCTAAACCATGGTTAATTAACAACGAGTTTAGGAAATTTTCGAGTCGCAAAGTTGGGGAGTTGGGGAGTTGCAAGTCAGGGGCCAGGGAGTTGCAAAAGTGTACTCGCAACTCGCTAACTCCCCAACTTTGCAACGCCCTGTATAAGTTTACTCATAACAACCTCGAGCGTGGACAAATTTTACAAATTTAAACGTTTAGATGATGAAAACACAATGCAAATTATGTATTATACATTTTCATTATTAGTTCTAGTTCTCGTGAACTGGAAAAGTTAAGATATGCACTTAACATGCTAAATTTTCTAACAAAGTTTGGTTTTCTTATTATGGTAGAAATAGGAAATGGGTAGCTAACTAGATATAGCTACCCTCAGGGGCGTATTTAGCTAATGGTGTGCTGGTGTAAATACACCAGTAAAGATTTGTCTCCAAAAAGTTTAGGTGTAACTGTGAGCCTGTTTTTTTGTTTTATTTAATTTTACGCCTGAAATCTGAACAAAGCAGGATAACACTTGTGCAACACCCTCAGTCTCAACAGGTTGTCGGAGTGCCAACTCTGCGCCCGGGTTCGATGCTCTTGTTTCTGTTGGAAAATGCAAATTGCCGCTCTTTCGTCCTGCAAAATATTTGATTTTGCCGGCTTCCTTATTTACACCAGTTCTATGAGGCAGCAGGAGGGTTGAAAACAATCCATGTCACTTCAAATCCATTGCAAATGTTTTGCACCAAACTCTGAGCTTCGGTTGCAATTATGTGAAGTCCCCCTCTCTAGACATCGGCAGTGTAATTGCGATGACCCTCTCTAGAGATGACCACCTTCTTTAGGAAAACAAGGCTAAAAATATTTGCGACCATAGAATCCCCTTTTAGGGTGGGGAATGTTTGCAAGCACGAATTCCCTATTTAGGACAGGTATAATTGTATTTTTATATATTTGACAAAAGTGATGCTGCGAATTCGTATTTGTAGCCACAAAATTATTTCGGCCTCCTTTCCGAAACCGGCACTGTAATATCAGGCCTCTGTCTCTAGAGTTGGCCATCATAAAATATTGAGGCGAAGAACCCTGCTGCCTTGTACAGTTCTGCTGGTGTAAGCTGCCCATTTGGCTGAGCAAGAATTTTTCTGGTGTATTTCTCTGGTGCAGGCAACTGGTTTAAAATGCAAACTGTACTGCGATCCAGAAATAAGATGCAGGTGAGAATCGCGTAGACTTTAAAAAAAAACGACTTTTGTTACCTCCATTAAAGGGGAGCATAATGTTAGTGAAGTTTGTTTATTGTTGTAGCAAACTTTTAAACTTGATTGGTATACGTTTGTTTACATTATTTTGCAATATTTTATCGTATTTTTACATCCGTAAGTCGGATTTTGCAGTTGGATACTCATCATCATCATCATTCTCGGCTTAACGTCAGTTTTCCATGCTAGCATGGGTTGGACGGGGTATATTAATGACCCTCTTCCAATCTGATCTAGACTGTGTTAGATCTAAACTCAACTTCCTCTGTATCAAGTCTGTCCTTATAACCTCCTGCCAAGTCTTTCTCGGTCTGCCTCTGGGCTTTGCCCCAGGAACTATCAAGTCTCTACACTTTCTTACCCAATTATCCTCATCCATTCTTTCCAAGTGCCCCAGCCAATTCAATCTTCTTATCTGGATAACATCTTTAATTCTACGGATACTTAGCCTGCTTCTTAGCTCATCTGAACTCTTTCTGTCTCTCAGACTGGCGTTACACATCCACCTAACCATTCTCATATCATTCCTTTCTAAACGGTCAAGATCTTCCTGCTTCACTGCCCATGTCTCACTACCATACAACATAACACTTCTTACACAGGCCTCATACAACCTACCTTTTACCTCAATTGACAAGACTCTGCTAGTCAACAAAGGAAGTAACTCCCTGAACTTTTTCCAAGCAGAACCTATCCTGCAAGTAACACTTCTTCCAACACCCCCTTCACTGCCCAACATATCACCTAAGTAACAGAAGTTCTCAACTATCTCTAACGAGCCACTGTTGTACATCATTAAAGCTGGAAATACTTCATTCTCTATAATCTCACCTTTGCAACGCTTGCATACAAACTGAATGTCAGCTCTTAACCTTCCACCAATACTACTGCACTTCTTATGTACCCAATGCTTGCAAGTCTGACAAAAAATTGAGTTACTACCAACCCCTTTCCTGCAAACTCCACAAGGCCACTTTCCAACTACAAGGTCACACTTGGCTGCAATGCTACTAATCATGACTTTAGACTTTGCTGTGTTCACCCTTAGCCCTTTCTCTTCTAGTCCTTTCTTCCACTTCTCAAACTTTTCAACTAATTCTTCCATCGACTCTGCTATGAGAACCAAATCATCTGCATACTATAAATGCATATAGCTAGCTGTTGGTAAAGCTATTAATGAAATGAGAGACAGAAAAAGTATATAAACATATAAACAGATATACTTTGGATCGAGAAGAGCAATTTCGTTAATTTTGTGGCGAATTTAGCTATATGTAATTTTCACGTTGCTACATTTTTTGTGTAGCTAATTTCTAGCGTTTATCTTTATAAATACTATTCACAAAATTTCTTACATTTCGTTAGCAAGAAGTTGTAAATATTTTACATTTAAATAGCGACCAAGCTTAAAATTTTAGTTGAATTTTTTTTACATCTTCCATATCGATCGGGTTAAGAAAATAATTTGTTTTGTTAGCTTTATATATAAGTTTTTAGTAATTTTACTGGTCAATTTAAATTGACTTTACTTTTCACATAAAGTTTACTTTTCGTGTCAGCGGAAAGTGGCAAGAGTCGCACCTATTCCAAAAGTGAATGTTCCTACATCATTAAAAGAACTACGACCGATCTCCATCCTTCCTATTTTATCCAAAGTATTTGAACGTCTTATCCTAACACAAATAATCATTTTTATCGATGAGAAATCTTTATATTCCGAAACGATGTCCGGGTACCGAAAAGGACACTCCTCGACTACTTTGTTGATGAAACTGAAAACGGATATCAAAGAAGCAATGAGTAAAAATGAAATCAGTCTTGTAGTATTAGCTGACTTTTCGAAGGCCTTTGATATCAAACTGGATGACGTCCAAATTAAAAGAATCCCAACATGGTCTGGATTGGGTGTTAAATTGGATGAACACCTAAGTTGGAATAATCATTAACAGGGTGTAGTATCGTGTTGTCATTACATAAACTGATACGCATCCATAGCACCATTCAGCTACGAAAACAATTAGCTGAAATGCTAGTCTTGTCAAAGTTAGACTTTAACGACACTGTTTATGTTCCATTAACAGCTATCCAAATTCAAAAGTTGCATAAAGTGATGATATGTTCAGTCAGATTTGTATAGAGTAAGTACTGCCATACTGAAGATATAACACGTTTAGGTTGGTTACCTATTTAACAAAGACGAGAATGTCATTTGATTAAAGACATTACTTTGCAAAAACACTTTCGAAGATGTAACTACGTACGTCTTTCAATCGATTTCCTAAAGAAATTCGCTCGATAAAAAAGCTGATCACATTTAAAAGAGAGACAAAATTATTTTTACTAAAAGAAATTTAAGTAAATTTTGTGGATCATTCTGTTGTTATGCGTTAATTGAATTTTCGTTTTTCAATATTTTTGTTTTATTATTTTTTATTTTTGTTTTGTTTTTTTTCAGCACGCACTTTCTCTTCTGTGTTTTTGTTTTGTTTTGTTTTTGTTTTCTCGTCCAGTGCTTTCCATCTATTTTTTTCCCGCTGTCTTGTAGTGTTAAACTGTACTCACGTACAGAAAATGCCGCGAACGCTTCCAGCTTACATTCAGAAGTGTGTTTTTATTTTTTAGCTGCTACGACTGCTAATGTTGTCTAATTTCTAAACAACAAAACTGTTTTTGTTTTTTAGCTGGATAACAATTTACGTTATGACGTCATCAGAGTTAGTATTAATAAATTTTTTCCTAAATTTTCAAAATCTAATTATATCAAATAAAGGAGCATTAACATACGATGAAATTTGATATATAAAGCATATGATGAGTATTTTATTTAAGAAGATATAAGCTTTTAAAATTTTCTTAGTGACGTCATCAATGTTCTAAGGGTACACTTTAAATTTTGGATAAACTTTGAATAAACAGAATAAATAAAAATACAATGAACAACTTTCTATGAATATAATTATAATATATACAACAAATGTTTTTAGTGGTAGTATCCTTTTTCAACACCGTTGTCTTCGTTATAAACATCATCATCTGGGTCATTAGAGTCATCCTCATCAGAGCTGTCTGATTTACATATATATCTGATTCACATATTTTACTGCAGCCGCATAGATCGGTACAGGGCAAACTATGTAGCAGGGAAATACAAGTGGCTCTTTTGCACGCGCATTTCTTACAGTTCAAAATATCAACCGTAGAACTTCATCTGGGGCAGGTGGCAACAACATCCACTCAATTGATAGTTGCCCATCAATAATCATCTATCCATGGCCATGTGGTGATGGGATCATTGTACTCATTGTATTGTTGGAAACACAATGAGTAGATAGCTGTGTCACTATCGACCGTGTGAATTGTGCAGATGTTGCATTGTGGCGTGTTGAGAACAAAGACTTTGGTATCTGCTTCTTTTTGGTTATTTCTGAGACAAACATTTTCTTCGCATACAACCTTAAAATGGCATATAGATTGCTAAAAATGTATGGTAAATTGTTATCAGTGTGAGGGAAAAGAAATAAATAGCCATTAAATACCGTTCACACATGATGTGGTGTAAAGTATATTACGGGTTTCTTACCTTATTTTTACTGGTGTAAAGCTTAAAGAATTTCGAACCAACATTGACATAGCTCGTCTTTCCCATCAACACTTTAGAATATCTGCTACCGCCATGACCATCGATCATTATCGAAAATTTGGTTTGTTCACGGTTGCAACGCAGTGGACAATCGTGTTTAAAATCATCGGGCAACTTACAACTACGACGCGCGAAATGGAAATGTAGCCTGTGTTTTAGCCTTTAACGGGGTCGAGGCTACATGCTGAATCATTGGTCGAACTTACGCATTTACGTTTTCTATGTGTATTATGGAATTTAAAGTGCGTGAGTCAGATCACAAAATAAACACACAAAAACGTGCCTTCAAATTTTGATTCGGATTCTGTTGGTCTGTGTCTATTCATTTTGTTTCTTATGCTTTTTTTAAACGCCGTCTTTCACCTTTTTGTCTTCTATAACCTTTTTATTTTTGTAATATGTGTTTTTTGTATGTTCTAAAATGTTAAGATAAATATATTGTCACGTGGCGCCGTAGATTAGTGGTTATAGCTCTCGTACTCTGTGCGGGAGACCGGGGTTCGATTCCTCCTGACGGCGATTCATAATGGGCGAGTGAATGTTACCATAGCCCCGGGTTAACCCAAGCCATGTGAGGGAAATTGGGAAGATGGCACATTGTGTGGGCCGTTGGATGTTGCCGGGAGTTGTCTAGTAGAGCGCGGGCTCTAATTGGGTCTGCGTAGCTCAAAATGAGCATTAAATACTCTAGGACTCTCCATCTAAGCCATGGCCCCTCCTGGAAATAATGGACAGGGTATATCCCTCGATATTTGTGAGGCTAGCCATGTAAAATATGCGCATCTATCTATCTATCTACGTTTTTAGTCACGTACAGATCTTAAACGCACCAGTTTTAGGATTTTTGGCTAGGGACGAAGATTTTGAAGGCTAGCTAGCTAGAGCCTTACTTATTACTAATCTGTATGGTATAAAGAGCTTTTTATCCTACCCAACATTTATTTTTATGTTGATACTGTAGCCATTTAGCTAGCTCCTATCTTTGCCTAAAATGTGAGAGTAAAAAAATGCAGTTTGGCTACTGCAATATTCTTAAGCAATAATTCTTATGCTAAATGCAGTTAGCTAGGTAGCTACATCTTTTCCTATTTTCCTGAAAACTTTTTCTGTAAATAAAATGGCTGAGCAATTGTTTCAGCTGGACAGGTAACGACAGGATGTTCCCTTTGTTTTTATTTAAACCGAAGTTGCAATGACGTTTTTTTTGGAAAATGGTACTACGCCTCTATACGCCTGTTCAGCTCTGTTTAACTGTACTAAGTGCTTAGCCCAGTCTGCTTTTTTGGTAAAGGCTGTTACGCCTATGGGCATGTGCAACACGGTTTACCTGTACTAAGGTCAGCCCACTGTGACAATTCATTTTTTAAACTTTCTCGGGGAATCACGCCTGTACGGATGTGCAACACTGTTTCCCTGGACTAACCGCTCAGCCCTGTGTCTGCGAGAAAGTTTTTTTTAAAAAGGTATTATCCATACACGCTGTGCAACACGGTTTAACTCTACTAAGCTCTCAGCCCGGTGTCACATTTAATTTCTTAACTTTCACAAAAACTCATTCCGCAAAATAAAATAATATTGGCCGATTGTTTTTGCTTTGACAGGGTAACAACGGTTTGTAAAATCTACTTTTATTTTAGTCTAGTAAACTAAACTCATCATTTTTCCCTTTTTGATATTTTTGATAGAGAAGAGAAAAAAGAGAGTTTAGAATAACCTACCTTGACAGTTAACATTCAAACTGACAACTGATTTCAAAAATCAAAAATATTAGCCACTTAAATTTCACAGTATTGTTTTTAAATATTCGCATAATTATTTTGGAAGTCACTTTCAAACATGGCGGATTAAAAACAAACATTAATTAGCCTAAAGTAGCTAGCTAGCTAGCTAGCTAAGCTATATAACTGAGACTTAAAAGACCAAAAATTCTAGCTTTAGTCAAATAAAATCGCGAGAAATCGCTTAAAAGTTTAGAAAGAACAATGCAGTTACCGCATAATAATTTTTAATAAGTTTAAACATTTAAAAATATCCCAGCAAACTCAAATTTGTTGAAAAAACATCAGTCAACGCACATGCTGCTGCCAGCTCGATCAATCGCCATTTAAAACACCTTTTAACCGATGACATTTAGATAGAACGTTGTTTATAGTTGCCTGGTTGTACTTTCTGAACAGGAAAGAATGGTATCTTATTCGTGTTGAGCATGGAAAAAGCATCCACACCTCGAAATCTTGATAGATTATTTCCGCCCCCAGCACTCTCCTTCTGTTATAAAAACATTTAAAATAGTATACAACTGTATACTATAACATGGTTTAAGCACCCTGAGTGAGTAGCCTAATGTCCTTAAAGTTCAAGCGCGAACTTCAGGAAACACATGAACCGCACATGTACACTCCAAACACACAATGGGTAGAAGTTGGTAGATTAAACTTTTACCATAAGAATACACAAGGTATCAACTACATTTTAAATTTTTTAACTACAGCTTTTAATTGTTTAGGTTTAATCGAAAATAAAGTTGAACTACAATGCTCGAGATGACTTTCGAAATCGAAATAGTGAATGAAATAAATTAAATCCATAATTTTAATCATCAGCCTCACTATAATATAATTAAAAGGGTGTAGCATTCTTTATTAGTTTAGTTGATACGGCCACGGATCAACAAAATTGTTGCGCAACGGCCCTGCAAAAATTAGCCAATCAGAAAGTAGCAGTTGCATTCCTACGGTAGGTTATTCCTGTCTCTCTTTTCAGCGATAGCGCGCTAAAAAAAACAGGGTTAAAAAAGCAGGACAGACATCGAAGCGCGAGAGCAGAAAAGAGAGATTTCGACGTAAGGGTTTTTGATCCCAACGCTTCGAGACACCTTCAGCATACTCTCCAACAATGCTATGCAAAGAATGAGGCGGAGAAGAAAAGGCAATACAACACTCGCATCAACAAAGTTGATAACGGGACATTCACGCCACTGGTATTTTCTCTTTACGGAGGAATGGGAAGAGAGTGTGCGACTTTTACAAGCGTCTCTCAGAAATGATCGCCGAAAAACGTAAAAGTAATGTATGCGTGACGTTTCGATTAAAGATGGTGTTTTATTGGTGGCGTGAATTTGTAAAGTGTTTTGCTGAGTTTTTGTAGCTAGAGGTACCTAGCCATACACCATACAATTTCAGAATAGATACAACCCTTAGTGACTTTCTAGTCATTTTGTGGTGTATCATACATAAAAACTACAGCACTTATAAATATTATAGAATAATTTACACCAGCTGCAAAAATAACAGATGAAAGGATGGACCACTTAATTGGAGAAAATTCAGAGATCTTTAGAGGGCCGAAATTTTCCTGACCATAACAAGTCAAATGCTTAGAGTCAATAGTATGAGGACAAGGACGTCATTGGAGTTTTATCATAAGCATATGGAAAATCTTTAATTTTTCAAGTGTTAGCAATGCAATAATTAAAGATCAAGTGAATTTTCTTGAAGATGTAGGAATGACTTGATACATTTTACGTGGTTTAATCTTTGAGAAGAATGCTGTACAGATGTTGTTTGAGGATCTCTGTCTTAACAATAAAATAGAGATGTGTTGTCATCATTTGTATAGCTAGACGACTTTCATCATCGTGACGCGTGTTGTTTATAATCCCCAGACCTCTTACGCAAATCGACAGGCAAAATAATGGAGGCGGTAAGTGGTATGTTCAAGAATCCCTTAAAACGTAAACATTGGAAGTCATCTATTGGATGGTCATTGGGGAAATTTTGAGTGAAAGAGAAAGAAATTTAAATGAAATTAGAAATTTATCAAAAAATGTCAAAGCTTGTGTTATTGACGAGGCTTACTGCTTCAACACCTGTTTTGTACTTTATATATATATATAGCTATATGACCAATACTTATACTTACTTATACTTAAGAATATCTATAACAACCGGATAACAGGAAAAACAGTGACTAGAATGAAACCATATTATATTTGGAATAAGAATCAATAATCTGTCAATCCAAACAGAAAAAATGTATACCGCAGAAAAAAGAGAAAAGTTGGCAAGGAAGAAATATTGCAGATAAGGTTATAAAACATAAACATATTAAGAAGACAAGTATATATATACATTAAAAACATAACATCTAACAATTGTTTTATTGTGCAATTTCATACACCACAAACAAAGAACCATGTAAAACCAACCAAATTCTTCTTTGAAGTTGCAAAAGAAGATCTGAACGTTTGCATTATTATAGCAACCTCGCTCTTGGTATAGGAGTTTATGCACCATTATCAAACAAATCTACCATATAAGTCCACCAAGTACCATTGAAGGACCATTGAATATATATATATATGCAGCAATTTGGACGGTCTGGTCGATGAGGCAAAAAGCATTGGCAAGATTATATTATACTGGACATAATATCAGCACTAGGTGTTTGAAACAAAATAACATTAATGAGTTTTTTGGTGATGATATAACGCTCTTTACAATGTAATTTTTCTGAAAGCTTATTTGTGCAATCCGGCAGAAAATCTTTAATTGTCTTTTACATTTACGGGCAGTATTAGTTTGCATAATTGTGATATTTGAGGTTCCATTACTAAGTTTGTTTCAGCACGCAGCCTACATACTTCAACAGACCCACCATAAACTTTATGTTGCAATATTTTCTTTCTCATTGCCTAAAAACAATAATATGTGATATAGTTGTGATTTCTTGTATATATATATATTTCTTTTTATTTATACAGCTAGCTATACTTTATTCCCTAATTTATTTCCATTAATTTTTCAATACTTTAGCTAGTATTTTGTCCCAATAGTTTGTTAAAAGATATCTCTTGACACGTGTGGCATTTTAAGAAAAATTGGTTGTCATTGTTGTGTTTGTTGTGTTTGTGCATCTTTAAGCCAACAGCATTTAGCCAGTTAGTCAGCATACACACTACAGAGTTGCATCTGTACGAAGTTTTTCTTTACTTTTTAGCATATGAAAACAAAAATAAAATTTTCAGTATTGTGTCCAACAAAAGGTGAGAGTACCTGTTACTTTCGTTCGCAGGACAGGATGTTCGTCGCACTATTCCATTTGAGTTGTCAGCTGCCTTTTTCACCATCAGTGACGTGAGGAAACAAAAGTAATGTTTAAAATTTTTTAACAGCTTTGATAAATTTGTAAACGATGCAAGGAAGTCAAAAATAACGTGAATATAAATATTTTCTTCATAAAAACAAGTAACCAGAAAAATCTTCGTAATGCTCACCGCCATATTTGTTGTTGATAAAAAAATGCAGTGCTTGCAAAAAAACGTCTGCATTAATTATCTTTTTTAACATAATTTAAAAAGCCGTGAACGCAATCTCATTGGTTGATTAAGTCTGTTGTACCAGGGCCTCGTACGCGTTTCATCCTCATATCAAAAAACGCTACAGGCCCTGGGATCGAGGTTGGTATCCTGTCTACTTTTATTTCAGCTATCGTTGCGGGAAATTTATTTTTTTGAAAAATATGTTACAGTCGCAACACTATAATGGTGCATGCGCTTCACTTGATTTACGACATACTGTATACCTGTACTAAAGCGCTCCACCTGACCGTGTGGCACAGTTTACGGCTCTTATTAAGCACTCCACAGAGTGTTCAACGCTGGGTCACTCCCCGTATGTTAGTGGGTTAGGGCTAGGTTTTATGGTAAGAGAATCAGCGGGAGTAAGTCTGCCGTAAGTCAAATTCCTAACTAAGGGGCTGATTACATGGAGAATTAACAACAGCCTGGGCTGAAATTTCAACTTGGGTAGAGCTAACTAACCGGGTTAGGATTTTCGCCCCGGGCGGAAATGTCATATAATCGCAAAATCATTTTTAACTGGGGTTGAAAACAACCATGCGCATGTGCTCGATCTCCATGTAATAGCAAAACATTTTTCAGCCCTGCCCCGAGTTGAAATTTCAACCCGGGCTGAAATTCTCCATGTAATCAGCCCCTAAATGAAACATTTTTTCTAACTTTTTTTAAAGTTTTTCATTTTTTTTTTTTTGACGTGTGATAACTCGTTACACTACAGAGAATTCGAGGACACTCGATCCGCCATCTTTATTTGGGAAATTGTAACCGTGTTCGCGCCATAAGGCTCTTGTTTTGTTAACAGTTCTCCACGTGCGCCTTGGTTCGAAAAGGAAAAATATCAGTACTTGTGTTTTAAAAAAAGGGAATAATCTTCATGTTGGAAAACTCCAATATTTGTAAACTTTTTTGCTACAAATATTGAATTAAAAACAAATATATACAGAAACAAATAAAAATTAATTAAATAAAAGGTACCAAAAACTACTACAGTTAGAGTTTATGTTTAGACTTGCGCCAGACATGTTCGTAGATAGTTTAAGATGGCGCTATTTTGGATGGTGAAGTCATGCGATCTGTACTGGCAATATTCTTCAAAAAAAAGGCCATTTTTGGTAGAATTAGTAACAAGAAACCATACATGATATTTGCAAATTGTCCGCAAGAAATGTTTAAAAACTATTTTTTCTTTTACGTGTGAGCCCCCTGACTATAAGTACAGTGGTATCAAATATGCATCTACTAGACCCGACGCTGAAGAAACTTAATTCCGTCCAAGATTTTAAGACATTTAACGTTTGTAAGACATTTAACTTTTGTAATTCTTGTTCAAAGGTGTACAAAAAAAGTAAAATTTATGTGACTTGAAGTAAAAATAAAAAGTTAAGACTTGTTCTGAGGTTGATTTTTAAGCTGTTTTAATCATTAGTTCTTGATCACCCTGACAATCAATTAAACCTCTTCGAGGCTATTTTACACCAGTCAAAAAAATCCTAAATCCCCCCTGACCCTTTTTGAAAAAGTTTCAACACACAACAGTGACTCTAATTAAATGTCAAGATTTGGGCAGGTTCTTAAAGCTAAATCACATCTACTACATAGGTGCTAGGTAAATCAATATATATACAGGGGCGGTCCAACATTTTTAACATGTCAGTCACATTTTTTGCGAAGCAAAAAAAAGCGCAGCAATATGCTGCGCCCAGAACAGCTGGGGGTCATGGAGGGCGCTGTAAGCCCCCCATGGCAGGTCCGGGGCGCAGCCCCGGAAACTTTTGCTATTTTAAGCCTCTACGCATTATAAACGGCCTAAATAATGTCTAAATTATTAGCTTTGTTAGAGACGTTTTTTACTCTAAAGTTTCGAATGGACAAGAAAATAACAAACCATCTTTTAAAGGGTTGCAAAAAAGTGTATGAAAATTAAAAACAACAGTTTAAATTCATATATTTTAAGACTGTTTCGCCCAATATCAGGGCTCGTCAGCATGTCTAGGAAATGCCTAATAACGTAATATTAGCTATTCCAGACATGGACAGTCTGCTATATGCTAAAGTAGGCTGAACTAGGGGAAGCAGGGAATTAAATTAAATAAATTGATATAACAGAAAGAAAGAAAAAGGACATTTATGCACAGTAAGCTTATTCAAAAAAAGGTGTTTTGCTTTTACTTTTTTGAATTGT
This sequence comes from Hydractinia echinata, assembly GCA_030067915.1. NCBI lineage: Eukaryota > Metazoa > Cnidaria > Hydrozoa > Anthoathecata > Hydractiniidae > Hydractinia > Hydractinia echinata. The sequence continues at coordinate 2,031,534 of JASGCC010000030.1, forward strand.
TTTAACCAGAATTACAAAAATGGTTGGCTTTAAAATTATCATCACATCCTTCATCAACACCTTGCAGACAAAACAGAATATGAGCCTGAGCATAAGTATTTTTAGCATTTAATGATGTAAATACAGGTTCAACTTTGCACTTTGCACCACAGTGAGGAAAATAGGAAATTTGGTTTTTGATGTATCTGTACAGTCTGGAGACACAGCATAATTTTTCTTACCACTGGGAAATTAAAGTATTTGGCGAAAGGTGGCAAAAATTTTCTGTGTTTATATTATAAAGGGTTGTGTTCGCAAAGGAAAAATATTTACGCGACTAATCAGGAAAATAAATTTTATCATAGCGGTTGTTAAGTCTCCAGGGTTTTTTTAGAAGAGGGGTGGAGGTTGCCGCCTTCTGCTCCGTGCAAATTATTATGAAAAATCTTGAATTTATTAAAAAAATATTTATTTTCAGCAAGTGAAAACGTCATGCACTTTACAAAAAAACGTTTTTAAAAAATGTTACAAAGAAAGTGCCTTAGTTTTCCTTGAATGATTGCTTCTTCTTTTTTTACCAATTTTCCATGAATAAAAATTTTTCCTCCTTTTTCACACTTCTTAAGTAAAATGCTCATAACAAAACCATTTTACACTTACTAGCTGAAGGTCCTAATCCACATTACCCCAAGGACTGACTTCTCTGTAGCGAACATGGTCAATAATTGGTGATATATAGAACAATTATTGTCAATCTCTCTCTACTTTACTTAATAAGATTTGAAAGTATTGACTGATACAACCGCTGTCTTTTCAAAAGTAAAGGTATGTTTACATTTTGACTGAGGATATGCATGGATTCACAGGATATGAATAAAAAGTGTTATGCACGGTTTAACATTTTTCGGGACGGATTGGTGATTGAAGCCTACGCACGCACGCACATACTATTGGTTTTTCGTATTCATGGGTTCTCTATTCACTTTATTTAGCATGTGCTGAATGCAAAGACCGAAGCATCGTAAAAATAATGAACAAAAATATCGAGCAAGTAGAGGATTATGAAAAAATCACATATCAGCATGTTTGTTCCTCGTGCGATCATCTCATAGCTGAACATGAATATAACTTTACAGTGGTTGATTTCGAACAAGAATATGAAATGAATTGTATATTGTGCGGAACTGGACAAGATCATGTGGACGCTTTTCATCCGAAATAAAAACAATTCAAACGAATCACTATTAGTACATTTTGTCAAAAATTTTAAAAAAAAAAATTTAAAAATTTACAAATAATTTTTTATACAACACCAGCTATATTTTATATCCCTTGAAATAGGTGTAGTGGCACGCTGTAGGACACAAAGTTCAGGTTTAAGCATCACACCAATAAACTTACAAAATACATAACTTACAAACAATTATGACATTTACTTAATCCTTTTTGTTATGAATAAAATAAAATATATATAGACATATAAATACATGAAAAAAAATTATATTACGCAAAATTCAATAAAGAACAAGAACATAGAGAAAACAAATTTTAATTATTTTTTACGGAAATGAAAATTTTTTCTTTTTATGCGATTTATATCTGTTATAAAAATGTTCAAAATCGCTAAATTTATGAAATGCTGATTACCGAATTTTTCTAGCGAAAATATCTTTGACATTATTTTTCCCGAATAAGTAACAAAACCTGCCACGAAAATGTCTACTTTTACAAAAATGTTAATACCGTATGTACATTCACGCGTGTTCCAGCTTCTTCAATGCGCTTAGAAGTATGTCGAGATTCGACTTGACTTCAGACACCAAACCAACAATTCTTTTCTGGCTGTCCAAAATCTCAACACATTGCGTATATGGATTGTAATGTACTGTGAATGGACGTGGGATTTTTAAACTCCATGCTCTAAAAATAAACAAACGACTTTCGCCTATTCTTGTATGCTACGATAATTTGACCTATTGAAAAATGCTTTTTACAAGGGAATTAATTTTCGCGATAATTTTGCGAGTTTCACATTTGCTGTTCGGAAGTGTTTTCTTATAGCCTCGATTCGCGAAAATTTCTGGTCGCGAATTTTACTATCAGAAAAAAAGCCCTCAAATTTAGTTCTCGCGAAATACAGAAATTGTGAACTTCTGGAAAATTAGTTCTTGTGGAAATTAAAAATTTTGTTTCGAAATTTTTCGTGAAAATTTCTTCCCTTAGGTATTACGAACCGCTGAAAGAGGGGTTTTATCAGAAATCAGACTCTGGCAGGATATTTAATTGTTTAAAGTCCAACAAAAACACGATAGGTTGCTAATAAACTTCGTGTCTTTGTTAGGTCTATAGTTACCAAGTTTTTTGTTGAAGAAAATCAGAGCCGATGGAAAATAAAGGCTGGCGAAAGAAAAAGAGACCCAGCTGATGTTGAAATATTAAACACTCATCGGTGACCAAATTTTATCAGATGACGAAAACCACGGTCTGACAAAAACCGCGGTCGACAATTTGAACCGATTAAAATAAGTAAAGGTACGTCAGAAAAGTTTTGATGATATGAATGATTGCAACAGGTTAAATCAGTTTGTTGAAAAAACTAAGTAACAACATGGATATAAAATAATAAATAAAATGTACATTTCGAGAAAATCTTAAACAATAAGAAAGTTGGGTGGCTAAAACTGATATAAAAAATACAACAACGAAACAACTTGATCACGTTTCAGCCTGAGCCTATGTTACCACCAAATGATTTGCGCGAGCAGCAAAAAAAATCCAAGAAACCGCTACAACCAGAGTGACCTGCTGGTAAATTTAGCACGTTTAAAGAACAATACACCGTAATGTGTCAAAAAGTTTTCCAATTTAAAAAAAAATTGTACATCAGTTTTCATATAAAAAATACATCAAGTTTTTCAATCAATTTTCTCCCAGTTTTATTTTTGCGCACCCACTTAATCCTTTTTTGTTTTTGAAATCGTTCATTTAAGCAAACTTAGCGAGTGTTTGACCAATCCTGTCCATCTCATTCTTTACATCCACAACTAACTTTACAACTTGTTCTGTGCTGTTTAAAGTTTCCATACATTGCGTATAGGGATTGTAACGCACAATAAACGGTCGGGGAATCTTGCTGGACCAATTTCTAAGAATATAAATTCAATAAATAATTTATACTTATGGATAAATAATGTAAATTCGATAATACATTGTATAACACATTCGAAAAAGCATTCGAAATCAAATTGCAAGATACTGCGACGATTTTGAAGATATATAGGAGATAATAAGGTTATCTTTTGACTCTTGATTGCAATTAATTATACGAAACACTCTCTTGGTTAGAATTGGATATAGCGCTTTTATAAATATATATTATTAATATTTTATAATTTTTTTTACAATTTTCAGTTTCAAAGAGGCATGGAAACCCAGCAAAAAATCAAAATAAATGTAACGAAAATATCAACTACTCACACTCGTCTCCAACCGCGTCATCATTTTGCTCTTCTCCTCACTGTAGAAAATTTCCGCATACTACAAATCCATCCAGGGTTAAATTTCTGGACGTTATTCTGCTTCCCAAAAAAAGACATTCTGTAGTTGCGTAGTGTATATGTACGTCGAGACGCGTAAGGAGAATAAAATGAACGCGTGGCGCGAGATGTGGTACATTTACTAGCTACGTTACACGAAATGCTCGGCAAGATTCTCTACAACTGTAGAAAAATAAAAACAGCGAAAGCATTTTTCATAATTTCAAGTTTTTTATGTTATGTTTTTGAAGCCTCCCTCGAGTTTCCATGTCCTTTTTTATTTATTTATTCATTTAAACTCATAAACAAAAAAACCTTACGGCACACTAACCTCACTTTCTCTTTGGCATCTTCAAAAGATTCCGCAACAAAGTACCTAGGCTGATATTCGGTTATCGGATATTTCGTTTGCGATGTCTTATCAGGATCAAAAGGAAGATGCTCTGGTTTGTCTGATACACAATACTAGAAATAAACATGGAGTAGATTTATATGCTTTCTGGAAATCTTTATAAAGAAATATGAATACGATGAAAGCGAAATACACGGTTTTATTTATAAGAAACCAGTCTATAAGAAACTTTAGGCTCAGAAAGTCAAAATTTTAAGAAACTTTTAAGAAACTTGAGCAGGCTGAGAAAATCTCCAACATTAAGAAACTTATAAACATATAACAGAAAAAGGGGGGGGGGGGACAGAATATAAAGAGTTTTTCATAAAGTAGATGTTTAAACATGCATCTATTTATAACAAACTAATGTATATATTTCATCTTAAACAAATCAAAAATGTTCCTGTCAATGTCACCCTCCTCCACGGTCATGTTATCTAATTCCTGATCATCATCTAGATCCTGATTATCCTCTGTAGTGTCACTAACGTTCTCAGGTACTACTTGATTAGATTCGGGTAATGCTGAAGTAGGATCTCCAAGTGTAACAGATGGTACCTTATAGTCTGGCAAACCTTCTGGTTAAATTAAATTTATCCTCACTGCCATCCACTGTAATTAAACAGCCGATTTTCTGAAACAATCGTCTTCTGTAATCGTCAAAGTCATCATTTGCAAGCTTAGCATATGCATCACCAACCCAATGACTGATAAAAACATTGTAAATAAAATATTTTTTTAAGAAACTTTTCAGGCTCAAATAAGGAAAATTAGGAAACATTTCAGGCTCAAATTATCGAAATTTTAAGAAACTCCAGGATCAACCAAATGCTTAGATTTCTTATAAAAAAAAATTAAATTGTTCAAGTCAAATGTTATTTCAAGACTTCACAAGCTACACAAATTTACTGTAGGTAAACTGTATATATATACTGTGTAATGTCTTCCAAAGATGGCGGACTGTTTTCTTTTTTCTTCTTGAAACTATGCAAAACTTTGTTTCAATCGATATTGAAATTTAAACTTTATGTACAAATACAAAAAAAAATGAGATTAAACTTATTATTTTCTGATATTCAACGTTAACTTTGTTTTTAAATTGTTTGTTGTAAAATTGAAGCAATCCGTTATGCAGCAGGTATAAATACAAATGGGGATCATTTGATGACAAGAGTTTTGGAAGGACTTTATTGGATGTCTAATGAAAAGACTGTATACTGGAGGAAGAACCTGTTCTTGTTACCTTCTGGTACAGCTAGTAAACGATATATAGATGAGATCGCCAGACTGATGAACGATTGGCTTGATAGTACGGCGCTGAAAAACATATCGTTTAAGCCTTCGAAAAACAGTAAAGCAAAGGTTTATCTAAAAGCATTGGAAAGACGATGGTATGCAGGAAATTTATCGGAACTTCTTCATAAAAGTCAAACTATCCAGGACAATTTAAAATCCTTTAACTAACCAAAATCTGTGACAGAAATATCAAAGAAATTTGCGACAGAGATGCAAAAAGGCAATGTTAATGTTGGGATCAAATTGTTGACCAACAAGATGCAGCATGGTATTTTACCCCTATTTTACCCCTGAATGAATACTTTATCTAACCTAAAGCATCCTACTGCAAAGAAAGCTGACCCTGACGTTTTGTTACCAGGCCAAATTCGTTATGAATGCATTGATGCAGAGGCAGTAGGGAAGCGGCGATCAGTGAAGAAGAATACTTGCCTCCAACAACTTCGGAGAAAGTTCTGTCAGTTTGTGTGAAACATTTTCAAATATCATACTAAAGTTCATTCTTAGCCTGTCGTCTGATTCCTCTTGATACCCTAGGGCTTCGTCCTATTGGTTTTGGGGAGGTACTCAGAAAAATCGCGGCAAAGTTGTTATATCTGCTGTATGTGACGATATCATTTCATCGGTTGGATCGTTGCAGACATGTGCTGTGAAGGTGCGATTTATGCAACAAACACAGCATTTCAGGATGAGAATACAGAAGCTGCGTTATAAGTGGATGCTGCGAATGCTTAACTCTGTGAACAGAAATGTTTTCTTACATAATATAAAGATAATTTGCCCATCAATTCACACGTTCGTGAACAAATGTTATTCCATAGCATCTAGGTTACTTGTGTTAGGAGAAATGGAGCTTAAGTCTGAGGCAAGGCAGGGTGATTCCATAGCTATGGCTGTTTATGCAATTGCCATAATTCCCATGATATTCATGATTATGGAGGTGGTCAACGAAACAAAGACAGTAGCTTATGCTGATGATGTTACTGCTGCTGGAGGGCTGTGCAGTCTAAGATGTTGGTCGAATCAACTCTGTTTACTAGGATCAAAGTTTGGATATTTTCCGGAGGCAACAAAATCTTTGTTAATAGTAAAAAATGAATTAAAAAAAAAAAATTTAAAAAAGGAAATATAGTTTTAAGTGATAGCAATGTTAAGATCACAATAATAAGTAAAATAAATTTTAGATTGTGTGTGTTTGAAGATGAATACATGGCTGATAAGATCAAAAATCGGTGCGAAAAAAAATTTCCCTGTTGCAAAGATACATGCAGCCTACAGCTGCTTTGTAAGTGGATAATATAATTTTGTTTAAAATTTATTCCTGCGTTGACTGGAGGTATCAAATGTTCGGAAAAGGAAAGACGATTGCTCTCCTTGCCTCCGAAATTGGGTGGTTTAGGTCTCCCAATGTTTTCAGAGATTTGTGAGATTGAATACTCCAATTCTATCATGATGACGGAAGTTTTAGGATCTGACATTGTAGAGCAGATTCGTAATTATCACCTGCAAATGCTGCTGCTGAGAAAGTGAAGATCAGGTCAGAAAAAGAAGGAAGAAATAAAGAGAAGTTGTCACAGATTACAGAAAGTTTAGATGCAGAAAAGAAACGTTTAAATGACATGAAATGTGAAAGCAAGGCATCAATCTGGTTGACAACGTTGCCTTTAAAAGATGAAGGATACATGTTAAGTAAGCAACAGTTTTGGGATCTCCTTCGTATCAGACATGGTTGGGAGCTTTTAAGGCTCCCTGAATTGTGTGAATGTGGGTCGAAATTTAATATTCAACATGCTCTTTCGTGTAAAAAGGGGGTTTTGTTAGCCTTCAGCTCAAAGACAAATTACTGCTGCCTTTTGAATGAAGTATGTAAAGATGTTCAAGTTGAACCCAAGCTACAACCGTTAACGGGCGAAACTTTCAATCAAGCAACAGCAAATTGCAATGATGAGGCAAGATGCGATGTGAGTGCTCGTGGTTTTTGGTGTACAGGTCAAATGGTATTTTTTGATATAAGGGTATTCAACCCAAACGCCACCAGATATGTACATCAGGAAATTCCGAAATGCTATGAGATGAATGAGAAAAAAAAAAGAATGTACAATGAGTGCGTGCTTTCAGTTGAGCATGGTAGCTTCACCCCGAACGTTTTCGCTGCAACTGGTGGTATAATGCAGACATTTATTCAAACGATTAATTAAGTTGATTGTCGAGAAAGAGAAATAGAGATATGAATTGATAGCCTGCTGGGTACAAAGAAAAATCTGTTTTTCCCTAATTAATTCCATTGAACTTTGTATACGTGACCGCGGTCAATATACTATTGTAATGGACATTTGGCGAATGTCAGCCAATTGATGGCCAATATCACAGTTTAGTTTTTTTTTCTTGTTACGTAAACCTTTTTGATATATTGTTATCTTTCCACGTTTAATGTGTCCAGTTAAATTATATATTTCATTGTAAAAGTTTTTACTGGTCTGTTTATGCTATAGCCAAAATATATGTTCTCGTGACAAAAAAAGTACCTGTAATTCTCCAAATGAAGACAACAATCCTGCACCGTATGCTTTTACTTCTCCATTTTGTCGACATAAACCAAACTCGACAGTAAACCAGTACAACTAAAGTTTGTTTACACGAATTTAATCATAACAAAATTAACACAGTAAACAATTGTTCAAAATTTGAAGTGGAAGATACTGCGGAAGAGAAATGGGTAATAAAGTATATTTTTTCATAAAAACGCTCAAAATATAAAAAAAATTAGAACCAATTCAAGCTGAACAAGCGAACAAAATAAAAACATATCAAGCGCCAATCAAAATCTCATACCGTGGCTAGCTTTTCAACCCATTCATCAGGCGCACCCAAAGAGGCTAAACCGATTTCCTAAAGTAAAGATAAAAAACTACACTTTAATAATGGAATGTGTCCACCATCCAGGCAATGCATAAAACTCTAGATACTTTAATGAAATTCTAAGAACCTAGATATTTAAAATACTTGCTGTCAATATAAATACTAATATAGTAAACACCCGGTAACTCAAACCTCCAAGGGACCGTTCGAGTTAACGAATGTTCGAGTTAAACGAAGCTCTCGTTAAGTCGAATTTAGTCTAAAATGAGATTTTGGCGATGAAAAAAGCATGCAAGTCCCTTGTAAATTGAATTTTTCTTGACAGACAACATTATCTATCTGTATTACACCAGGAGTAAAAAAAATAAATTAAAAACTGACATTTATCTAGTCTTGATTTTACTTTTCTCGAGTAAAAAGTTATCGTTATCCGAAGAAATTAGCCATAGGACGGACGAAAAATGGGTCGTGTTAACGAATGTTCGGGTTATTTGAGGTTCAAGTTAACCTGAGTTTTTTTTTAAAAAGTATTAACGAAATGAAAGTTTGACTTAACCGGTGTTCGAGATACTGGGAGATAACTGTATACTAAAGTATTTTTGCCACATTTTCTGTAAATTTTGATTATTTAATAAAAAAAGACGGATTAACGAACATGCAATAGAAAAAACGGAGGGGAGTTTCGGACGTTTTAGTGGGGAAAAATCATAAAAACGTTTCCCGTGTTTTTAAAATCCAGGAAAAATATATCACTAAGTTGGACCAATATTGAAGCTTGGACATGTTTTTAAAAACTACACGCATTTTATAAAAGCAACGAAGCAACTCGTAGCCTAAAGTTGGTAAATAAAAAGAAGGCTAGAAACAGTGGTTATAAAAACGAGATATCTTTTGTTAGAAATGCTATGTAAGTGTCATACGAAAAACGTAATTAAAAATGTTTCATTTCAAATGGCGCACAAGCTAAATCACAAAGCTAATAGCTTAACTGAGCAAACAAAGATGCAAATTTGGTTATCGTATGCAGAAGTTAATAATTAAGCAAACACTGTGTGTTGCTAGAGCTGCTTTTCGATAGATGGTTACATTTTAATTTTTAAAATAAAAGGCAGGCTATAGCAGTACATCCAAATGTTTTATTAATCTCCTATTATCCTAGACTAGAGTAAAGACCCAATTGAAACATTTTTTGAAACTACATATAAAAGCAGTCTTTACCCCATTACACCTGGGTGGGATGGGGTGCACAGAGTGTCCGCAGCATCTTCAGTTAGGCATAACTTTCTGGTGTGCATGAGATTTCGTGTTAAAATGTTAAGATTTTTTTTTTAACATTTAAATATTTGTAATTTTCGTGTATTGTTTTAAAAAATTCTTTCTTTATAAAGCCAAAAGTAGCTAATATGTTTCTAATAGTAGCTAATATATTTCTATAGTTAGTGGGCGTATGCATGACGTAATTACCAGTAATTGACACGTGTTTGTTTCGAATTGTTCTACCAGTGTGTCAAAATTTCAAATTTGGGTATTTCAGGCTTAGAAATACTTTCCTGCAGGACTTATTATCATATCACGTTATAACGAAAAATTTGGGAAAAATACTTTAAATTGATTCTAAAAAAAACGAGGCAAATGCTAGGAAATGTCAGTAGTGTTGACCACTGTGTGATACAAAAAGTACGTTAAATAATACTACAACTTTACCTGAGAGAATTGAGCAAAACTAGGATCTGCAAACAGAGGCACATGTCCAATAAGTTCGTGAATGACATCTCTAGAAGAAATCGCACACAGGATATACATTTTCTATCATAGGATGAAATCCTTCTTGTCTGTTTAAGGGAACAACACGAGGGAGAGATTGTAAGCAATATTAATTGCTGTACCCCATAAAAAATATTAAAGAATTTAAAAGAGTATAAAGTTTTTTTGATTGAATTAAACCTAAAACACGCGTAAAAATATAGTCTAATGTCAATTACTCAGGTCGCTATTCCATCGCGTGTCTACCGCTCCATATCATTTTGTTACGATCGATTTTCTAAAAAAATATTTAGATATTATTTTTATCAATAGTATCAAATGTACTCACGGTTCCGGAGTGTACATTGGATTCTTGCCATGTCTTATGTACTGAGTTGAATGGAAAACTCGAAAAGCGAGTCCAGCAAGAAAGTCACGTGATGATAATAAACCAGCCACAGGACGCAATGTAAAGCCAGTGCATTCTAAGTGAAACTTTATTAATTAATTATCAAGTCTTGCAATGACACTCAGATTAACCATCTATACTCTGACTTTTTAAAAAAATCATAATATTAAAAACAATAATTGGGGAACGCTTTGATGAGCTAAGAATACAGAGGGAAATTTATTTTCGTCTAAATTTATTTTTCTTTTTTAAAAAAAACTTTGAGCTTTTTTTTCTCGCCTTTGTGGACATTTTAAAGGTAAACTACATCATTTGGGTTTGGAGGACTCATTATTGACAATACCTTTTAAAAATTTGGAAACATCAGCCAACTGTGGAATGCATCCGACCCTGGCAAAAAAAAGGTGCATCAAAAATCACACAATTACGACACGAACGTTAGTAAAGTTAAAAAACTAAAATTTTATAGAATTGGTTACCTTAGGCGAACAGCGATTCAAAAAACTTAAAGTAGTTAAAATAAATATATTCTGTTACATTGTAACCAGAACAAAAATTACGGACCCTAATTGTTTAATCAATTTGATCCAAAAAAAATTAGATCACTTTCAAAAAATAAGGAATATATATAAATGTACTTGTATCCACAATTCTCCACAAGTAATGGAAAAATATAATTGAGTTCTCGACATGCATGAGTTGGATACAGCTTTTTCAGTTCTGTAAACACGACGTCCCTAAAATTTGAAAGAAACAGAATTTAGACCATCCGGCTAAGAAAGGTTATGGAGTTTAATTTTAATATCCAATCTGAAATTAGGATGCAGTCAAATGCCCATAGTTTGTAAATACATTTCTACAAAATAAGATAACAGGTAGAGAGTGCCTTAGGCAATTAAATTGAACTATCAAAAATGTTTGGGCTATCAAATTAGACTATCAAGAATGTTTTATCTCATTTGATAGTTCCTTAGAGAAAATATAAATAAAATTTTAACACATGATCGATTTAATAACTTTTATATTTAGAAACAAGCAGGAAAAAAATAAATAATGTAAGTCAGTTATTTTCAGGAAATAGGAAGTGACGGAAACGCATGATGTAATTGCAACCATTGCTGATGTAACCTTAATCCCATACCACACATTGATGTGGAAGCATGCTGTCCGTTAATTACTGGCGTCTGCAAAGAGGTTTTACCACTAAAGAAAGTCTTCATTGTTGTGATCTGACAATATATAACATCATTTGCGACAAATGGTATGCAGAATATAAAATGATGCAATTTGCTAAGTATTAGGGAAACTGAATAATGCATAAAACATAATTAGTACGGCTATATTTATTCCATTAATATGCTAGTGGAATGGCCTGTGGAAAAACCCATTGATTAGGGAGAGAAAACTTTATGGGAATAGGTAAACTCTTCTTCGCCACATCAAGACGTATATCTATATATATTTTAAATTTTAGAAAATTATTTATTTTCGTGTAAAAAACATCATCAGGTTGAAAATATTTTTTAAAAAACGTCTTTTATTATTATTTTATGGAATTGAGCTTGAAAGGCTGATCAAGAAAATGTAAAAGATCTTGTAACCATTACAAAAATTGAGGTTTAACGATTTTTTGGTGACATTATCAAACCTGTTCATTCTAAAAACTGATGTGTTCACTCAGACTTCAGTTCTTTCCACCTGTTACCAAGCTATTCAATCTCATATAAGCGCAATGCAATAGCTTCTCTAATTTTATTTAATGTAACAACGTCAAAAAAGTTAAATGAAAAGTTAATTTGTTGGCTAACAATTGAGACGTAGAAATATCCTCCTTACAAAATTCACTGACACAGAGATACACAAGATTTGGTGTATTACAAGATATTCATACCATGTTTTGATTTCTTCCTCTGTGTACGTTACTTGAGGTAGTGGTTGATTACTAACAATAAATATAAAAGTACATAAATTAAAATGTGAAGAAGAGAAATGCTCCCCTGTAAAAGTGAAAGTGAAAGTAATAATAGTTCATAATGTAAAAATAAAGTCAAGGAATGACAGTCATGAAGATCTTTTCAGAAACAATTTTTTTTCATTTCTTATATATTTTAATCTAAATTTTTTTATATAGGAACAATACAAGAACTAATATCAGAGTGAAATTCAACGTAAGGATTATAAAACTTTTAATAAATTCATATATAGAAATGTATGAAACCAAATGATTTGTTGAATCGTTGGGTAACAAGAAAAAATGACTAAGCTACATTTAGTTTTGATGGAGTTTCAAAATTCCTGTGTCAACACAGAAGCTTAAAAATTAAATCATAGTACTTACTGCCTATAGTTGATTGCAATATCAGCAAACTCCTTACGCCTTGCTCGATAGACGGGGTCAGTAAAGCCCTAAATATATAACAACACTATTCAAATCTTAAGCATGTCATTTCAAAGCAATAAAACATATTAAATACATATGTATTACCGGATGATCAGCACCCAATTCAGCACCGAAACTTAAAACACGATCAGCAAATTTATCTAAGTCAGATATCTTTCTCGGAAACCATGGAACTAAAGATTTTTAACAAAAATTTAAACATACAGTAATGTTGGATAAATAAGGTGTTATATATAATTAGACAGAAATTTGACAAACCTGATTCTTCATGGTGAAGAACAACACTTTTTGCTTTTTCCTTTAGATCTTCAAGAACCAACTTAACATTTTCAGAGTGCGTTAATTCTTCATCAATATCAACATAAAAATCATAATCATCTTTGTTCGTTTTAGACGGGCGAGATTCAATATGCCTTAAATTTATCTGTCGCTTCTACAAAAAAACATTGAGATCAACCTTAGAATTTATGTACTAGTCCTTTTATATTTCTAGAGAAGGAGATTGCTAATCAGATTATAAAGGATGGTGCTATTCCGAGTGAGTGGCAGTCGAGTGTAATAGTGAATTGTTTCAAGGGCAAGGGTGATGCATTAGAAAGAGGTAACTATAGAGGTTTAAAGTTGGTTGATCAAGTAATGAAAGTTATTGAAAGAGTGATTGATAAGTTACTTAGAGAAAGAATTGATATAGATAAGATGCAATTTGGTTTTGTTCCAGGGCGTGGCACTACAGATGCAATATTTTTACTAAGACAGCTTCAGGAAAAGTATTTAGGAAAGAGAAAGAATCTCTATTTTGCCTTTGTAGATTTAGAGAAAGCTTTTGATAGAGTGCCACGTAAAGTTATTTGGTGGGCTATGAGAAATTAGGTGTGGATGAGTGGCTAGTTACGATGGTACAGTCTATGTACAGCAATGCTAGAAGTCGTGTCAGGATTAACGATTCACTTAGTGATGAATTTAGTGTAAATGTTGGTGTACATCAGGGTTCTGTACTTAGTCCTTTGTTGTTTGTTCTAGTCTTAGAAGCGCTGTCGATGGAGTTCAGAACAGGTTGTCCATGGGAGTTATTGTATGCAGATGATTTAGTTCTCATAGCAGAGTCGATGGAAGAATTAGTTGAAAAGTTTGAGAAGTGGAAGAAAGGACTAGAAGAGAAAGGGCTAAGGGTGAACACAGCAAAGTCTAAAGTCATGATTAGTACCATTGCAGCCAAGTGTGACCTTGTAGTTGGAAAGTGGCCTTGTGGAGTTTGCAGGAAAGGGGTTGGTAGTAACTCAATTTTTTGTCAGACTTGCAAGCATTGGGTACATAAGAAGTGCAGTAGTATTGGTGGAAGGTTAAGAGCTGACATTCAGTTTGTATGCAAGCGTTGCAAAGGTGAGATTATAGAGAATGAAGTATTTCCAGCTTTAATGATGTACAACAGTGGCTCGTTAGAGATAGTTGAGAACTTCTGTTACTTAGGTGATATGTTGGGCAGTGAAGGGGGTGTTGGAAGGATAAGGATAGGTTCTGCTTGGAAAAAGTTCAGAGAGTTACTTCCTTTGTTGACTAGCAGAGTCTTGTCAATTGAGGTAAAAGGTAGGTTGTATGAGGCCTGTGTAAGAAGTGTTATGTTGTTCGGTAGTGAGACATGGGCAGTGAAGCAGGAAGATCTTGACCGTTTAGAAAGGAATGATATGAGAATGGTTAGGTGGATGTGTAACGCCAGTCTGAGAGACAGAAAGAGTTCAGATGAGCTAAGAAGCAGGCTAAGTATCCGTAGAATTAAAGATGTTATCCAGATAAGAAGATTGAATTGGCTGGGACACTTGGAGGGGGATAATTGGGTAAGAAAGTGTAGAGACTTGATAGTTCCTGGGGCAAAAGACTTGGCAGGAGGTTATAAGGACAGACTTAATACAGAGGAAGTTGAGTTTAGATCTAACACAGTCTAGATCAGATTGGAAAAGGGTCATTAATATACCCCGTCCAACCCATGCTAGCATGGAAAACGGACGTTAAGCCGAGAATGATGATGATGATGATGAGATGGGTAAAAATAATAAAATTTAGGTAAACATTAAATTGTCAAATCACACCTATTATAACGTTAAGGTAATTTTCTAATATATATATAAATAAGTGTCCAATAAAATCATGACTCTTCACCTGGACAATTCTCCAGGAGCATATATACTTTTACCGGTTGAATGAGTCCAAGGTGTTCATTCAATGGGTGTTTATTTTAACTGCTAGTTTATTTAGTCAGTCCGTGTAACTATTTATTTTCTAAAACTGAAAATTTAAAATGTTTTTCCCTGTAATTAAGGTGGCCCAAATTTCTTAGCCCTTCTTATTGTTAGGACTCACTTTACTAATGAGAAATATATTAAAAAATAAAATTATAATATACCTTAAACATTGATAATGCATCAGCCAGTACACCAACTTCTTCTGGCAATGAAAACACAATGGAGGCGCTATTTGGTGCAACATCATTGTTTTGTCCCTTTGATAAAATTTCAGTGATCATAACTTATTATTTAAATCAGTACGAATAGTATATACATGGCAGAATTTAATTCCATTTTTAAATGTTAAAACACTGTATGTATAGATTTATATAAAACATATAAATACCAAACAAAAATATGGTTTCTGCAGCAAATAGAGCGGTAGAGAAAAAAACAGTTGTAATTTTTCAGAAAGAGATGTAGACATGTATTTTTACATGTACACTAGTAGCTAGATTAAGTTTTACTTTAACTTTAACCCAATACCTCGGAGGGGAGGAACAAAGTCCCTGTAACATATTTAATTAGGCGTAACTTTCCTTGTGAATTACTTAGGATGTTGAAATTGTGTTTAATAGATTCAAATAATCTTTTTGACTTTGTGGCGTTGCTACAGTATCATCAACAGGGGCGGATCCAGTGTACGTCAGCGCCGTCACGCGACTGACATAATTTTTACTAAGAATCATAAAAAATAATAGGGTACTGTGATCCCGCAGTCCCTGCGACCGTTGACCTTTATTTTGCAGACCTTTCTCTTGTGTGACTGAGTTGATGGATACGGCAAAAAGCGACTGACATCCGAAGAATTTTCATGCAATTTGATTGGCTTGCTGGCCGAAATAACGTATTCTGATTGGTTTACAAAAAACTGACGACTTTGACCCATATTTACGGCATTCGAAATGTGACACAGCATGTATTTTTCAATAATCATTGAATTTTTTTGTAACCGATGCCGTGTAATTTGAATTTCGGACCAAACGAAAGCAATTAGGAGGGTTTTTCCGGACCAAACGAAAGCAATCAATGACTTTTCGGACCAAATGAAAGCAATCAAAGGCTTTTCGGACCAAATAAAAGCATGCAAGACTAATAAGTAACCAGGCATGGTGACTCACGACATGTGTGCTGCAATGAGATGCAATAATTTTTTAAATGTGCAAGAAATATACGTAAAGTTCTTACATTAAATCAAATCTTTATGTCAAAAATATAATAACAGTTGCTTATAGATATTGGATTTCTAGCTAGCTAGCAGCTAAATTTCAATGCAGAGTGGGTTATTTTTTAAAGTTGTTGTTGTTGACCAAAAACTTAGAGAGTTCTGCAATTGCTTTATGGTAAGAAGATAATGCCTTATTATTCTTGTTATCTTAAACACTTGTAATAGCTAATAAAAGCACCACCTAATTTTCATATGAAAAATCCTTTTTATACTTAATATTTAATTTTCACGAAATAGGCCCAGAGCACACGCAGACTAATAATAACTTTCTGCAGATGTTAATAGCTTACTACTAGGATATATCATCTTAGGAATTTTGATATTAGTACAAGTCTGTGAATTTTAAAAAAAAATTAATAATTCCTAACCGATTAGTCAAAGTGGCAATTTTATGTGGGTAGTATAAGAAAGCATACTTTTCGCTAATGGTAAGAGTCCAATAACTTGTGCAAAAATTAAAACAATGGCTTAAAACTTGATGGTATAGTTTTAGACCAGATTGATGAAAGAGGTAGTTCTTAAGTTTTTTAATTTAGGCATTTTCGGGGATGCCGATAAGGCATTTTTTGCAGCATATCTGTTTTAACACAGATGCAAGTGCAAAAACCATTAAAAGCAATTTTCGTGGTTGAAATAAGTCAGATAGGAATTGATAAAACTAGTTTAAGCCCAAATTTTTTAACCAGTCCAAAGAAATTGTAAAGTACCGGAATGTTCAACTTAAATTATGTTGGTACAAAGGCTTAATCATGATTACGACTATGGTTTAAGTGATAAAATTTTTGTTTGTCTTTTATTTATTATGTTATCAATTGAATAATATTTGAGCAAACACATTTTGCAGAATAGGCAGTGTCCAACCAAAAGGGTGCATGTATGTTTTATTCTGTAGTGCTACATCCGAGTTGTATAATAAAGAAGTTAGTTTCGACAATTTACTTATTTCCTGGGATAATTATTTTTAGCTCCTAAAGTCACTGGAAATTTGTTTCTACAGCTACATGTCCTAGCTACATGTTGGTGACAATACACTGACTGGCTGACATGCTGCAACATTTCATTATTATGGTTTTTCCTTTACCCTGAGGTATATATATTAAGAATTCTGTTTTACTTTCTTGCTAAGAAAAACATCAAGGTAAGTCATTTATTTATTCCATCTTACATATGATGACGCCTCTTTGTACAATTAAACTGGTGTAACACAATAGAATTTGTGGGGAATGAAGCTGTTTTTGCTTGTACTATCAGGCTTGGTTTAGTTTGTTTTGGTAGACTAGTTGCGGTAGCATGGTTAGTACTCTGAACACAGAAAATTTTTGCCACCTTTCGCCAAATACTTTAATTTCCCAGTGGTAAGAAAAATTATGCTGTGTCTCCAGACTGTACAGATACATCAAAACCAAATTTCCTATTTTCCAACTCTGGTGCAAAGTGCAACGTTGAACCTGTATTTACATCATTAAATGCTAAAAATACTTATGCTCTGTTTTGTCTGCAAGGTGTTGATGAAGGATATGATGATAATTTTAAAGCCAACCATTTTTGTAATTTTGGTTAAAACAATTCAAAAAAGTAAAAGCAAAACACCTTTTTTTGAATAAGCTTACTGCGCATAAATGTCTTTTTTCTTTCTTTATGTTATATAAATTTATTTTATTTAATTCCCTGCTTCCCCTAGTTCAGCCTACTTTAGCATATAGCAGACTGTCCATGTCTGGAATAGCTAATATTATGTTATTAGGCATTTCCTAGACATGCTGACAAGCCCTGATATTGGGCGAAACAGTCTTAAAATATTTGAATTTAAACTGTTGTTTTTAATTTCCATACACTTTTTTGCAACCCTTTAAAAGATGGTTTGTTATTTTCTTGTCCATTCGAAAATTTAGAGTAAAAAACGTCTCTAACAAAGCTAATAATTTGGACATTATTTAGGCCGTTTATAGTGCGTAGAGGCTTAAAATAGCAAACCCGCCGTGGGGGGCTTACAGCGCCCCCCATGAACCCCAGCTGTTCCGAGCGCAGCACATTGCTGCGCTTTTTTTGGCTTTGCAAAAAATGTGACTGACATGTTAAAAATGTTGGATCCGCCCCTGATCAAGGATAAATACCAGTATGAGAATATAATACAGACAAGAGTTTATTGTCTGGGCCAGATTTGTTTTTTGCAGACAGGGTGGCCACAGATTAAAAACTTTATAATTTTAGATTTTGGAGAATTTAGGAGGTACCAAAAAGTTATATACAATTTGAAAAAAATGGATGTCACCAAAAATTGATTTTAGGAGATTTTAGGAGGAATCATTATTTGAGTTCAAATATTAGGTTATTATTTAGCTAGGAGAATTTAGGATGCTCTTCATCTTATTTTTTTTAGGTTATTTAAAAATTTAGAAAGTGTGGCCACCCTGATTATAAAAAGTTTCAACTCATAATCTTCGGAAGTTTAGTTAGACACAAACATTTTATGACCCCTCCCCTCTCTTGTCCCAAGGATTAAACCTAATAAAACTTAAAAGATATAAAATAGTTGTACCCTATAAGCACTTTTCATTTTACTTTCAAACTTGTTTTCGCAATCATCTTCATGTTTTCGTTTCTTTTGGATTTGTGCATCCATCTGGTATGAACTAAATATCAGAACAGATAAATTAAATTCTCAAGAAAGTGATACATATTTATGTCTTTATGGCTTAGGCTAGGTCAGCAAGCCAAACTCCTCCTTTTCATTTTATAGGCTTAAGTTTTTATTCTGATATTCATATTATCGGATTTTATTTGTTTATAAGAAAAGAAACAAGAATGCAAGAAACTGGCAAGCTAAGGCTCCAGCTTTTGCACAGAACAGATAGTTTATTTTGTAAATATAAACAAATTTATGGGCTCATCTACAAGTGAGGAACAGGAAATAGATAAAATTTGAAATGTTGTACCTTCTATTTAGCCCTGTCCAGGTAATGTTGCAAGGTAGTAGGATGATGCAGCCACGAAAATTAAAAACTTGTTTTTCAATGTTTTGGTTTGTAATACACTTCCCCGTACACACTTCTCTGCAGGGCTTTTTCGGAAGTCTTTTCAAACCTCTTCCCCAAGCTCTTTTTGTTTTTTGATTTTGCTAAAAGTTTGCGCGAAGAGGGAGGAGGAAGGGTGATATCTCTTCTTATACAGAAATAATTCACCTTGGTGGGCAAAGGGTATTAAATTCGTATTAGTTTAAAAGAAAAAAGCGAACCACTCCCAGCAACCTCTCCGACACAAGCGTTTACAGAAGTATAGAATTAGCTAATCACACAAATGGCAAGCAAATTTTGTTTCCAGGTTGCGTCTTCTGTTATTAGATCAAGACAAAATGATTACTATTTGTAAGAGGAAGTATTTAATCTTTCATCAGCCAGCAAAACGTGGCTATCATGTGACATTCTTTTAAATTAGCCACATGCTCGTGGTCGTAAGTAGTTATATAGATGATGTAACGCGATCCGAATTTTCGTTACTCACTTCATCAACATCGTCCCCAGGACCTGTTGTTCAGGCCGTCCAAATATAAAAAGCCTAACAGGTCCTGGGGACAAGGTTGTCACTTCATAGATATTCGTATATCCATGCTCACTTGCTTCCCACTTTTTACGTTTTACCTCGAATATCGCTGCCTCGTACCCTTATTTTAAGCACTCCAGTAGTTAAGTAGTATTCTGGCGTCATACCAACGACACTGTTTGGGGAATTCAAAGTAAATACCGATAAATTACAACGCCATCATTAACAAAGGATGTATTTAATATAACCATAATGGTTAAATAAGCTCTTCCATTTTGGATGTTCTTGTATAAAAATGTTGTACAACAAACACAGACGTGATTAAACGGGTTTGATGTCGATTGGCGCTGAGCAAGCAAACAAGAAAGTATGGTTTATCCAAGTAGATAATCAACAAGTAACCAGTAAGCAACAGTTGAGCCTGAAAAATACAGAAACTTAAGCAACAAAAAGAGTATAGTTCAATCGATTGCCTTATTGACTATGCCACCTACGATTCCGATATTACTACACGGGTAGACTAACTATTGCTATGACGTAAAGAAATTTATTTTTGTTGTTGTTTTTGTTTAGAAATAGAAGCTACCAATCAAAAGCAAGAGAAGTGTTATGCGAAGGATTACCCGAGAAGATACAACAACTTACGTCGTCCTCCAAATTATTCGCAGACATCATTAATTGCAAAAGAAGGCTCAGAAGGCTATCTTTAACATCTAATCTAGTATTGGGGGTAGTCTAGGAATTGGATACACAAAAAAAGGTCCAATCTCTGTGATTATATTTTGTTTACATTGCTTATTAAGTTATGATTGCCGTTACTAATAATGTCGTTCGTATTTACTCTATTATTCCCGCCTCTTGTAAACCCGCCTTTATTTCTGTGGCTGGGATGCTAAACCCGCGCAGGGAATATTTGCGCAGAGTCGATAAAACCAATTAGATTGTTTTGCTTTTCACAGAACATGTGAGTAAAACCTGAAGAGTAGAGACGCATCCCAAAAAGATTTAATATAGGAACAACGGTGCATATGTAAGATTACAGTATATGGAAACCCACACATTATCTTCCCAAGTGCTGCAGAGATGATGGATTAAGTGAGAATCCAATCGTCTCGCTTACCGGACGATTGTTGTATCATTTATCATTTATAGAGTAGCAGAACAGAAATATAGTTAAGTCTCGTATATATTTTTTAAACAAATAAAAACTTTTTATAAAGTAAGCTATATATATATATATATATATATTAAAAACAAACTAACAAAAAATAATCAGAAAAATAAATTATTACCAGGAATGTGGTAAATGTTATGTTTTATGCTACATTATTTTATGTACATAAATACAGAGATAGATTCTAGTTTATAATGGTGCTGAGCAAATTTCGGTTGAAGTAACGTGTTTGATCAATTGATGACTTGTTTTTTATAAATATTATTATCTTACCATCAGCAGTAACTATCCCGCTTTGTGAGACAAGACATTAGTTTCACACAAAATATTTAAAAAAATAGTTACTAGCTCTATATACAATATATAAATTAAAGGACATATCAATTTAACACAAAATCCTTTTTTCTCTATTATATACAAGTCGTTTAAAATACTACCAGCTAGTTTGGAATAAGTACAAATTTATCTACGTAGATGTATGAAAGTTTTCCTAGTACTTGCAACAACGAACTAAATTCACAGAGAAGTTTACTGAGAAATTTACCGACTATTTATCAACAGGTATCAAGCTACCATTGTTACTCGCTTGACTATCTTCAGCCATTTCACGACATTTCGCTTTATGCAAGGTCCAGTCTCTTTGTTGACAAAACTGACCACAATAATACGACTTGTTACAACCTGTGCATTCCAAGAATGCTTCCCGACCACAGTTTTGACAAACCTAAAGCAGAAGGTCCGTTTAATTAAATACACATTTCAGACTGAAAACTATTGTTTTGTACGGGTTTGACTGTACTTGGACATTTTACCATATTTCGTTATTCATAACATAGGTTATATCTGTAGTCTGAAGAATTTAACACTTAATGACCCCTTTAACAAAAATCATGACCGATAAATCAGCCCCAATCAACAAAATAATTTCTGATATATAAGCCCTCACCACCAAAATCTGATGAATAAGCTCACACTTTATTATTATTTATCATACACTTTATTTATATGAAAGAATTGTTGTTTACGGGAACTTTATGTTCCTTACGGGAATCAATTTTCCCGGCCGCGAAATACGAAATAAAAAATTGCGAATATCCATCCTTGTATGCACAATAAATTTTGCGAATTTGAGGCAAATCTGCGAAAATGAATTCGCGCGAATTATGCAAAGATTTTACTCGCGAAAATAAATTCCCACAAAACTTAATTTCTTAAGTTATAATGGCAACTCATAAACGTACCTTCGAAACTTGAATCGTGAAATTTTGATGTATCGGAACCGGTTCTGATGCAGCAGATATTGGAATAGCTTGCATGGCATGCTGTAGTTGTCCTCTTCGCAGCAGAGAAACAGCCTAAAAAGTTTACATAATTTATCTTAAAAAACATGCAAAACTAGAACACTCTCAAAATGGATAGCTAAGTGCACTCATACATAGCCTAGTCGAAGGAGAAAGAATCAAGAAGTCTAATGTGGAAAACTCAATTTAAGTGGTCTTCAAATCTTTTATGCACATTGAGAACAGTGGAGCTGATTACGAAGAGAGCCAACGAACCCTAGTCTAGCACGAAACGATTTTTTCGACTAACGCTTTAGATAAAAAATTTCTAAACACACCTCTGCCTTGTCATTTTCAGCTTGTATTTTTGCCTGCGTTACAGCACTATCTTTAAATGCTTCACTTTGTATCTTAACTTGCTCGACCATCAACTTCAATTTGTTTGCCATACTGACAAGATTAGATGCCATCTAAAACACAAAGTAATTTATTATTACTGCCGCATAAATCAGCGAAGAAAAAGATAATAAAAATACATAATTTTTAATTGTTACAGAATATTCCAGTTTTACTGAATATTATCCGACTCAGCTTGTATTATTGGCTATAGTTGGTACACACTTCTCAGTAAAAAATCGAAATAAATAAAAAAAAATGATCAGTATACCTCTTCTAGGTGGATCCAATGTTGTTGACTAAGTATATTTATATCAGCCTTTGTTGATGATGGTGGCGGTGGCATCATTTGTTGCATCTAACAGGTGATAAAAAAATGCTGTTAATATTTCCAATAAAGAATTACCCAGCAGAAAGAACTTGTAAATTTTTTGTAAAAATGTCAAGCTTTATTTCACGGCATATATTTTCATAAATATGGCATAGAATAAAGATAGACAAAATACAAACCTGTTCATTGATGTCTTGTTTCACTGAACTACTAACAGATACATTCTGCGTCAAAGGGACTTGTAAAGTGATAGACTTCGGAGGGGAGCTAGGTCGAAAGGTTGCAGCAGTTGGTAAGGGTGTTAAGCAGTTGGCACCAAATGGTGTGTGTGGTGTAAGAGGTGTCATAGGTGTTAATGGTGTCATCGGTGGCATTCCACTGTCTAAAAGTAACATGAGCAATACTGCATAAAGTTAAGAAATGCTCACCCAATTCTCATCACATACAGGTTATCCAGTACTGTATCTATATTATAATACCCGTATACGTCTGTCCGTCACGCAAAATGGTACCGCAAGTAGCGACACGCACGCAATGCTGTATAAAAAGGACGGGCGAACCCGTGGATTTTTCCACGGGCCACCGACTAGTAATAACAATTATAACTTTTTGCAAGAATTGTTAAAATCAAACACGTATAGCTTGTATAGAAAAGCCGAAAGGACCACATATCATGATTCAGAAAAAAAACTACTTTTTGACACACTAGGCTATCAATTTTTAGTTTAAACACTTTTGTTTGAATGTCTTAGCCATTTTTAGGGCCAAAGAAGCAGCCAAACAATCTTAATGCAAGGAAGAAAAAGAAATATTTTGGGGCAACCAACAATCAATTCTTATTTTTTAACTGGAATTTCTCATTTGGACATTTTCCAATTGAACATGCAGATAAAAGATTTAGATAAAAACATTAAAAACAAAAGGTGTAAAAAAGGTTGAGGCCACTGCACTTCATCACTGTGGTTGCTTTTGTTCAATATAATTTGACCTTTATGCTGGGCTTGTTAAAATATACAAAACTGGAGGGAGTAACATGTATTACTATAATTGAGTCATTGACTATAAATATACACATAAGGCCTACTATGGAGAAGTTGTTACATTGTCGTATTCCAGGACAAGTGCATAATCAAGGGATCATAAAACTAAGCAGCAATGTGACATTTCTTACCATCTGCACCAAGGACAAACACTTCACTTTCGACAGAATAGGACCCTGTGCGCTCCCTGAAATCTGAAACACATAAACATCTTCTAATTTTATACACATAGACAGTAAAAACATTTAATACAACAAAATATAGAATATATATAGATATGTGTATAAAATGCATTGTAAGTTATAAACCAGAAAATGCAATAACAAGAAACCACTAGTCCACAAGGCCCATAGAAAAAAATACTTCATTATTTGAATTTTGATGTAAGCAATGAAGCAATGTCGATACACACAAAAAAAAATTCAGAAATTTATTTGGCTGGTGCTTCTATTGTGTAGAGCTTGAAATGCTGATTAAGAAAATGTATAGGATGTGTTTTTGACGAACGGTTGAAGAGATATATGGGTATTTAAAGAGTTTTTGATGGCGTTATTAACCTGTCTGCTCCGAAACGGGTAGGTTGACACAGCTTTAGGAAATTGGTCCTAATTTGGTTCCAGGTAGCCCCTAGTTAACCATGCAGGAGATGATGTCAGTTATTTCCACCGTTACCAAGTTATGAAGCCTTAAACTTAAAAGTGCAATGATAGCTTCCCTAATCTTTTTTAATTAATTAACGTCAGTCTAAATGCATTGACGTTGTGCCGTAACTAACGTCTAGGCAGTTAACAAATAATACAGACTTTTTTTGGCTACATTAAAGGAAAATGAACACATCTACTTTGTCTGTCACAGACAGACAGACACAGTCTTTGTATTATTAAAGAGATAAGTAGCAATGCTATTTCTCATTTAATATTTATTTTTATTAATACAAGCCAGAAGGAATATTCACTAAAATTATTTATTTTAATATACAACATACACAAAAATAATTCTTACATCTGTGTTCTTCACTTATAGACTTTCTTTTCATTGGTCCAGGTGATGACAACAAGTTGTTGTTGACAAGTGACCTTTTTCGTTTCACTGACTGGAATAGCTTGACAGGCCCTGTCTGTAATAAAATAGAATTACATGTACACATGTTTTGCACACGGAAACATTAAAAAGATCTCCATTGTCACTTAATAATACACATACCAGTGTTTCATCTCCACAACATATTCCACAAGTGCATGATATAGCATGCAAAGTCAAATAATTATCTTCTATTAATTTTTGCAGGTGGTGGCCATGAAATCGAATGCTGCGCTTCCAGTCTTTACATGATGCTCTTCCTGACAGTGCTTCAAACTCAATTGGTGCATACCACTTGTCTTCAACCTAAATAACATCATCAATAAGCAATAACAA
Source organism: Hydractinia echinata (assembly GCA_030067915.1). NCBI lineage: Eukaryota > Metazoa > Cnidaria > Hydrozoa > Anthoathecata > Hydractiniidae > Hydractinia > Hydractinia echinata. Next base: position 2,056,832 of record JASGCC010000030.1, read on the forward strand.
TGTTTGTTATCCTTCTGTCTCACTTTTTGTAACGCTTAAGTTACATAATTTCCATAAATATTTATCATGACCATTGGGGCAAAAGAAATGAAAAAAGAATCAGCACAGTCCAGGCCTAATCTACTGTTCTGTAATCATTTATTGAATATAAAACAAAACCTATTCCTATATATAAAATTATGAATTATTATTTTAGAGAAGTAGTTTTATGGCCCATGAAAAAATCCACTTGACCTTAACCTGTTCCTACTATTGTGTAGAGCTCGAAACACTGATCAAATAATGTAATAGGATCACGTACTTCCGTTGAACGGTTAAGGAGATATCAGGGTCTAAAGTATTTGTAATGGCGTCAGTGGCCTGTTTGTGTGAAGAAAGTTCTATTTCGTCTTTTGTATAGAACTTAAAATGCTGATCAAGAGAATTTAAGGATCATGTCCTTTGGAAAAACGGTTACATAGATTTAACATTTAAAGGTGTTTGATGATGTCATCAATAAGTCTCTTCAGAAATGGATGGGTTGATGTCAGCAATGAACTGTTGATGTACAAAGAATTTTTTTCACAAATTTAGCTGTTACCTGTATTGCGTAGGAACTTGAAACACTGATTAAAATAATGTATAGGATCACATGGTCAACAGAGATATAAGAGTTCAAAAATTTTGCAGACGTCATCAATGAACTGTCAATACAAAAAAAAATTGTTTACTTATTGCCTCTATTATGTAGTTCTTGAAACGCTGATCAAGAAATTGTATTGTGTGCTTTTGACGAACAGTTAAAGAGATATTGGGGTTTACATTTTTTTTGATGAGGTCATTATTTTCTGTTCCGAAACAGGTGGATTAGATCAGCTTTAGAAAATTGATCACAGGTGGTGCCAAGTTATGCACGATGAAAATTAACTGATGTCACAAGCCGGTCTTCAAGATATTTTGCCTCAAAGTTATAAGTGCATTGTAATGTTATCGACATTGTAATGTTTCACTTTGAAAGTATTTCAATTGGTCTCTCATTGAGATAAATTCATCACAAACTTGAGACATAAATAGGACTAGGATATTTTTACCAACACACTGTTTCAGTGTCAATCACACATGTGAGATAGGAAAATATACTAGGCATGGACAAACAATTTCCTCCCAATTACCTCCCTTTATACTACTGCAAATAAAACTTTATAGGCAGCAAAGTATGTTGGAGAATATAGCTGAACCTTTATGTGGCATTGATATTTTCAATGATGTAAGCTTCAGCCACAATATCATTACCTATACCTAACACAGCTGCTTTTTTGAAAAATTAGTATTTAAATACTTTGGATAATGAAACGGCTAGGGATATGACACTGTGAAATAATTAGGGGCTGTTAACAAATGATCTTTTGTTAAAATATCTAACAAAATATCTAACTTAACCTGTCTTGCCAAGAACAAGGACTCCAAACAACTGATTATTATTATTGTTAACATTATGGTTGGTGTTCAACTGTAAATATTAGCTATATATTAGCTATATAGCTATATACCAGATGAACCACAACTGGTAGGATACACAACGTTAAGACGGGCTGATTCAAACTCGATTATACATATGCACACATTGGTGTAAACTGGATGTTCAATCCAATGGAGGACTGGCACACAACTGCTAATACTGAAGACTTTCTTCGAAAGCCTACAACAAGGTACAACAAGGTAAGGTATTACATGTTTTGTTATTACTTGATGGAAATTAACTCTGAAAAGATTTTTGTCTGTTTTATAAGTTTTTTATCAGTCACCACAATGACACCCTCCCCCCCCCCCATTAATCACCATAGCAGGCCTATCAATAAGGGGAGAACAACTGCTCTTGCTCACGCAAAGACTCGCCCAATTCTGAGAAATGAGAAACTAGCTGAGCCAATAATTGCTCCCCCAATTCAGGCCATTCCTTGAGACGAGTGCGATCGCACGCGCACTCGCCCGCACACTCGTAAAAAGATTTACGAGTGCTTTTTATCGCACTCGTGAATTTTTTCTTTTTCTAAAATATTATAGAGCGATGAAAAAAACGCTGATTACATAACATTCATTTCTTCGTGATTGATTTGTTTAAAAAGTATAGAGAACATTAAAGTCCCCTTAAAGGCCCCTTTCCTTCATGCTGACACTCTTATGCTCGGCTGGTGCTTTACACTGAGACTCGAACGAAAGACGGAAGACCATTTGGAACCATGCCACAAGTCAGCCGACCTTCATCGTCACAGAGAATACTGCGAGAAGAGTGCGCACCCATGCAAGTTAAATATGGGAGAGGTTAGGTGTCCTGTACCTTAATACAGCTTTCGGACAAATGTTTTCGTGATGTAATACCAAAGAAAAAACATGTTGAATAAAGTTTAAAAAATCTTTTTAAAAGGGGAAAGAGAAATCAAAAATGTCTAGAAATATATTTAATGCCAAAAACATAATAGCGAATCTGCCAACACATCATCGCGTTCAACGTTGTTTCAACCTTGCACTTGTGGTTAATGCTTATAAAATTGTTCTTATAAAAAATAAGTGTGTATATCAGTACCAAAGCCATTTGTTTAGATAAACATGACGTATAAATGGTAGCTATACGCTAGCATTTAATTTTGCATTATAAATTGTGAACTGCTAATTTGAAACACATCAGAAAAGGCTTTGAACTAGTATCCCTCAACAAAAGGTAACATTCCTGCCAGGAGAATAAAATCCAAAAAGATAATTAAGCATACAAAATTTTACTTAGTTGCCAGCTAGGCTTTTCTTACCTTGATACACTTCCCCTTTGAACCAGAACCAAATTTTGATTTGTGAAGTTCCCCTATTTTGTCTCTACATTTTACTGTTAGTACTTGAGCCTGTACTGCAGATTCCCATCTGCCTCGACTAATCACTTCAGTTCTTAATTTTGCTCTTTCACGTTGTCTTGAGGACTGTGCACCATGCAAGGTACTTGGACTATGAGCAATTCCAATGATAGTAGGGGTCCCAGGGTTGGAGTATTCATCCAAGCTTTCAAAACTGGCTTGACCATGAAGACTTAATAATTCCTTTGCTGATGATCGTATACCATCATTTTCAAAGCCAGATGAAGCAGCTGTATTCAGACCGAATGACTGAAGAGAATTGCTTGGTGAGTTATTAATCTCATCTATGGTTTTTGGCAAATTAGTTAGTGCGGATGGAGCTTTCGATGTGTATGATGGTCTCCTTGTTGTGGTACTTGTTGTTGCAGGTATTATTGATGTAGGACTGCTTACTACAGCTGACACATCTGGTGGAGTAATGACAGTATTTGCCAACGTGGTGTTAATTGCATTTTGGTCATTTCCTCTCGCAATATCTGTTAAACAGGTCGTTTGTTGATCTTTGGAAATATTTGTGTCGTTTTCGTTTGCAAAGACATCGTCCTCTACTGTGTCGTCACATTTTGAAGTTTCGGAAATCTCTAACTTATTTTCGATATTTTTCGGTATGACATTGTCACTGAGCAGAGTGAAATGCACGGGTGCAGACTGGTTCCTTGCTATGTTTGTTGCCATGCTATGATTGAAATATCAGGAAATAAAATAGGAAATGAACATTATGAAGTTCAAAATTAATCTTCACAAAACGAGAAATTCTTCGTCACCGCAAAATGTGGATCATTCGTATTCCCTGCAGCGCCTCGCTCTAATTATACGCCAGTAAAGTAAGTATAAATGTTGTATGATGGAGATGACACATGCCACGGCCAAGTTTAAAATCTTAGCAACTTCCTAACCATAGTAAAGGTGTGTTCTCCGTTATAATGAGCTCGTATTTTTCTACTCGGTGTTTTTGTTTTGGATATAATAATAAACAAGCGAAAGTACATAAACGAGCTTGGCCCGAATTTCAAAACCGACCAGGTTATCATCTTATTTACGTACGATAATACCTTTCCTTGTCAGGGATTATTAAAAATATTTATGTTTAAATCAACGTAAATACACTATTTGAGCTGTTTTATTAATTGTAATGAATATTCATGAGAGTTAATAGTCTTAATCTACAAATTTACAAAATAATTATTATAACCCCCGCCTATTTTCGTCCTCTTTCGCAACGATAGACTTGAACCGAAGTGTAGATAGTAAATTTTAATATGGTAGCTGAGAAGTGTAGTTCTGAGTACACGCTGTAGAAAAAGAAAAGAAAAATATGACAAGTCTAATTGTGGCAGGATTGGGGATAGCAGGTATAATAAAAGGTTTTTATTTTATTCACACATTAGAGGAAAAAAATACACTAAGTACAACTTTCTCTATTAGTAGTCAAACTTTTGATGTTTGATGAAGATCTACGAGCATGCAAAAACTGCCTGTGGGAAATGCGCAGTTTACGATCAATCTCTTTATAAAATTTGAAAACTTTAAATTATCATCAATCCTGTTCTAATATTCATATGGTCTTCCGATTTTCCTATCTTATAACTCTTGCTAACAAATCCAAATATGCCACTTGTTTTCCTTAAAAAATTCTTGTATTATATTACAGTCAGGGTAAACACTTAATTCGGCGATTCGGTTTGACGTCATAACAAATTTTTTGGAGGTGAAAAGTTTCCGTATTTTAGGTGAAGAGAGTGCAGAGCAAGACACATTTTGGAGTTTTCGGAACAATGTTAGAAAGTTTGAGCAAATATATTTTTTTAGAGCAAAATCTAGATAGCTAAGAATCATTTCCAGACAGATTTTTATTGTGATTACCTTTCATTAGCTAATTATTCTTCAACTTTCACATTTTTTAGCATTCCTCCCCCTACGAACTAGGTTTGTTTTCACCCAGCGAAATTTTAATAATGGCGGATGTAGCACAAATGCGATTCGTCAATTAAGCCAAATGTCAATCATCACTACGGCAACAAAGCTGATCCGAATCGCCGAATTAGGCGACGGTAGGCTAGTTAGGGCATACCACCTATTTAGGCGACTCATTGTAGCCTAGTTAGGCCATATGTAACCTAGTTAAGACATTACAATATTTAATGGCTTTTCACACATTCCTAAGAAAAAATCGCAAAAACTCTTTGTTCAGAATGGATAGTCTATGCAACCATGATTCCAAAATTGTCACTCGTGCCTCGATATGTTTGCGCAAGTAAGAATTATGTTAAAATGAAATATATAACCTAATTAGGTTACGTGTTGCCTATTTAGGTGACGATAGTAAAATACGCAATAATTTAATGAAGATATTCTTTCACAAAACGCAAAAAAAAATTGTTTTTTTTTAAGATGGATGTGGTAACAATTACTTTGTTTGCTCTGTAACGTTTCTTTTTGATTCACATCCTGATTTAACAACGTTAAAATCTTCGTCAAACAATACCACGTTTTCGTCCGCCATATTTTTTTTTTCCTGATGGCGTGGGATGGCTGAAATCCATTATTTAAAACAACAAATATTGCCACACAAGGTTTGGGCCATAAGTTGCCAATGCGCGATGCAAATAAGACGATAATTGGTCAAAATTGTCTGCAAAGTGGACAGATTTGATTCACATAAAAATTGTAGTGCGAAACGCAATGATTTCGACGTATTTACAATGGAAAGTTTTCGTTCGCCTAGTTAGACTACGGGTAGCCTAATTAAACTACATCACGTCGCCTAACTAAACGACTCGCCTAATTAGGTCATGCCGCCTAATTAGGTGTTTACCCTGACTGTATTAGCTATATATATAGCTACTCTTTTTCAAAATTTGATACTGTTTAACCCAGATCTGACTGAGGATAGAAATGCGTGACCAAATATTGTTATATTTTAACTACGCATTGACAACAACAACCCCCCTGCAAGTAGCTTTGTTGTTTCTAATAGTTTTGCAATAACTTGATGGTCGACCCCGTCACAAGACATATAATATATACTATCTCTCTGTAACCTTAAGAATCATTGGGTTTTTCTTTGGTGAACCTCTAAATTTTTTAGTAGCCTTATTAAGTTACAAATTGCCTAGTTAGTCTAAGGCGAGCCTCTAACTAGGTCATATTAGCCTAAGGCGCCATCATCATAATTCTCGGATCCGGGTTAACATGCTTAAAATTTTCTGATCATTTTCAACAAAAATGAGCAACATATTTAGATTCAGCACCAAAATTTATGGAAACTTGCAAATTTTCAAGTTTATACACTAAGTACAACACGAGGGTGCCGATAAGCCGCATACGCTGTAAAAAGTGCGTGCGTTTTCGGGCGAGTTCAGCGTTTTGAAAAAAATTTGGGTATTTGCCCGAGAAACCCCGCATAGTCCCGAACAATGCCCGAAGAAAAAAAAAGATTCACCACAAATGACTCTCGAAGAATTATTTAAAAAAGTATAAAAATTAAAATGAACTAACTGTGTGGTAGCTAAGTTCTTAAAAGAACTGTTTTGTCGTCCGCCATGTTTATGTTACAAGGTGTTGCATTTCGGGAATGTTCCGGGCGAGTTCGGGAAAGTGCGGGCGGTTTCGGCAGACAACCGTAAATTTAATTCGAAAAGTCGCCCGAACTCGCCCTTATATATGCGGGCGTTTGCGGCTTATCGGCACCCTCTTAGTACAACTGCCTCTATTAGTAGCCAAACTTTTGATGTTTTATGAAGAAATGACCACACAAATTAACTGCAGTGAAAATTTTTCACTGCAGTTAGATATTATGGTCAAACTCTTATAACATTTAAAAACTTTAAATTACAATAAATCCTGTTCTAATAATCTTTTGGTATTCTAAATTTCCTATTTTATATAATTTTTGCTGATAAATCCAAATATGCCACTCATTTTTCTCAAAAGTTCCTTGTTTTCTTTTTCAAAATTTGATAATGTTAACCCGGATCCGAGAATAGCTTAAGGAGTGTTGGAAAATGGAACTCGCCCAAAAGCCAGCTGGTGTATTCCACAGGTCACAGGTCACATGTCAAAATATATATACCATATATTTTTAGCTTGCTTTCGATATTAATCAACATTCAACGTGCGTAATCATTTTGGTAGCCTTTTTCGGTGATGCAGCACCATAAAACACATAAATTCGACCTGTACTTACGTTAGACTAAAAGGACGCTGGGACGAGGTTGGTATTTCATTTCTAAAATTATCCACAGGCACATGATGATATCAGAAAATAAATTAAAAAACAATGGCTAGTTTATCAGAAATACTTTTCACACCTACATGGTATATACTTGCAAAACCATTGTTTGAGGGTGTTTGACAACTTTTTTTAGCACAATGTTAAAAATGCGTACATGGTTATAAATATCTAAACTTTTGAGCGCAGTAAAAAGAGTGTTAATATTATTCCTGACTATTATAGTTGATATTTTGTGATTGTTAACACATTGAAACAATAACATGCATGTCTTAAATTCGAACAAAAGTTTTTCACATATATTATTGTTAACACACGCAATTATAGATAACAATAGAAACATGCAAAATACATGTGATAACAATAGACACATGAAGTTTTTTTATGTACTCATGACTTCATTACGCGACATCGTGCACGGGTCTATTTAAAAAAGTCAAGGGTAACTTGTTGATCTTTAGCCTAATTATTAAGACCCGAGTCCCCAGCGCTCTTCCGATGTCGCTATCAAAAAATAAAAACAGTGGTTATAATGTCATCAATACTGAAAAGGACTCTGAACGCGTTAACTTGAGGACTAAGTTTGTTAAGAGACTGAGATGTTGGGGTGGTTAAATAGCGTAAGGTGTTTACATGCAGCTTATATTCATACATTCTAATCAAAATATATAAAGGGAAAGAGTGTTAAAAATTCTCTGTATTGTGTATTTTGTAATGGCGCTGCATCACGAAAATGGAAATGGCTAAAATTATTTGCAATGTCATCATGTCATAATTTCAAACATTTTAAAATTTTGACCTGTGACCTGCATTCTGTGTGACCTGTGGAATACACCAGCCACCCAAAAGCCCAATTGTTTTTTGTGGCATTTGTTCCACATCAGCACCCTTTTTATAGAGGTTTGACAATTTGGACTTGATTTTTACCTTATGGTATATATATATCATTTTTAACTTATTCTTAATTAATCACACCTTGAAGGATAGTGATTTATTAAAACAGGCTGCTGCAGTTTAGTAAAATCGTTTTTGTTTTTTTGCATCATGGTTTTAGGCTATGCAGCATTGAAAAACAGTGAGACCCCAAACTTTAGATTATACCTGGGACCTGGTATTGCTTAAGAGTTACACCAGAGACCCTGATATTGATACCAGAGGCCCTGTTTATCTTATTTTTTTAACAAAGAAAAAAAAATTTATTTTGTTTACTCTCAATACGTCAATTTCATTTATTGAACACAAAAGTTCTTGGGGAAGGGGACAAGAATTCATGTTTAAGATACGGTGACCCCCTTCAGGGTCATTTTTTTAATTTCTTTGGCATATTTTCCTGATATTTTTTTAAAAAGAATCAAAAATATTTATTGTTAAGAGGGATAAAATGAGAAAAAATATTTTTTATCTTTTAGTGTTTTCAATAGTGTGCTCAAAGTTTAAAATTCCTCAAATATATTTAATCTGTATAATAATTAAAGAGAGTTTTGCAGAACGAATAAAAAATTGCATCTCTACATATAACATATAGGAAACATTCACACTTTAATAATCTATACAAATATATTATTATTTATCATCTATACCTTTATAATTTATTTCCTTATTTTTTTCGTTTTTATCCTGGTATGTTAACAATAACTAGACCCATAGTTCTACGAAAACACTTTACCTTTAATTTTAAATAAAATATTCATGAGTTATTAATTATTCATAACGTTTAAGTGGGCGTAACCATGATTCTTGCAGGTAAAAGCAAAGGTCTTTGATTTGCTTTTTCTCGAAATAAAATTTTTAGTCGTAACGATATATATTTTTGTCGAACACTCCCCTCCATCTTGTCGAAATTGTACGAAAACAAGTTTGTTGCGACAATTATATCTTTGGCTACAAAACTTTGCTTTTTCTAACGGAGAAAGTGAGGAAATATCGAGTTATTGATCTATCATGCTTAAAAATAGATAAATCAGTCATAAAACAGCTATTGTAACACAAAATATGCGATATTTTTGGAACCATGTGTTGTTTTGAGTAAAAAAAGCAATGTTTTTTAGAGCTGAATAAGAGCTTCCCAACCATATGTTTTTCAACGAACAAAAATTTTACTGAGGGTAGTGTTCGACAAAATGAACTGGAAGGGTGAATTTTTGTATAAAATTTTTTTTCTCCTTTTTGGATTTTTTTTATAGAAATACTTTATCATCACTCTAGAGATGATTTATTTGGCTTTCAGAATATATATATTTGTTAGGGTTAATATAGCGAGCAGAGGAGATTTTAAATATGCTGAGTATGTGCCTCAGGGGGTTACCGTATCCTTAAGTGCTCAGCCCTCGCTTTTACGAGGTTCTCTTTGCTCACACTGACACAAGGAACGCAGCTAAAGCACTCTGGGGGTAGTGAGAAGCACTTGGTACCGAAAATCATGTAGTTTGATTCGATCACTGAAATTTATCAGGTAATATAAGAATATTGTTTTCTTTATAGCTGGCTAGCTACCTTTTTGGTAGGTCTGTGTGGTTGCTTTGTGGTTAGGCACACACACCTGGCCACAAAGCTAGCTGCTATAGCCAGCATAGCCACACAGAGCCGGCTAGCTATACCAGAAAAGTCTACCAACTGAACTTAACTCTTGAATTGTAACTAGGAGCATATTTTTCAAAATTCTATTTTATATACCTTATTGGTTATCATAAACAACACAGACTGACAGTTAGACTCAACCCACTAACCAGGGACCCCCACGATAAAGGTTCCTCCCCCCCAAACCAAGTATATTTATGTCCTTGTTTTTTTAACGAAGTTTTTTTGCGATTACATCACAGTATATCTGCCATTTTGTCAAAGTTGTGTGCAGGACTTCAGGGATGCGATGTCTTGCTGTTAATAAACCTTTAATGAACACTCCTCTCACTAGGAAAGGCATGTTTAGTCCTCATAATTCTTGGTTTGATTGACAAAGTAAGGGTTCTAAGATAAAGCATTGATGCTTTACTACAACCAAAAAATGTTTGTTTTAATTTTAAAAATAGATGCAGGCTTTTTCTGGCAAAATTTTTAGTTTTTTTAGAATGTCGAACTTGCCTGAAGGGCCCGCCCACAATCTTTCTTGTTGTTTATCGACAAATTGGCACCCTCTTCATAACACATATGATACATTGTTTGGTAAATCAATGCTGACTGGGCATTTTCAATACAAAAACTATAACACATTTATGACAGTGGCATTTTGTTTAAACAGGTATACCATAGCACAGGATCCCTCGATCATGTTAATAAAAAATGTGAAAGAAAAAAGTGGCGTATTCACTGGATCCCCGGCTTTGTAGGTTGAGCCTAACTGATTAATTTTTAAGGTATATAGATAGCTATATATACACAGTCAGGGATAAAAAATGTAGCTAAACGCAACTGTTCTAACTCTCCTGTTTTGATCAGGAAGCACTTGATATTAGGATCTCCTGTTATCCCCATTTCACACGTCCTGGTGTTTAAAATATTTAGATGCTGACAGAGATGTTGTGATGTTGAGCCAGCTGTTTTCTCCGACTAATATATACAATTACATAGACAGTATAATGCAGATTTTATTCAACAAAGTTGACAACATTTCATTTATGCTCTTTCTTCATCAGTATGTTCTACTTTTCCTTTTTTTCAAAAAATGGCTTAAAACTTTGCATGTAAAGAAGATATAAGGTGTTAACAGTTCATTACATTTTTTTATAAGCATAATGCTTATAACTATATTCTGCCTCAAATATGGGAATTTTTTAAGCATAAACTAAACATATTGCTTAGCCTTGGTGAATCCTTTTGATGTGATTTTTTTGTAGGTATTATGATTAGACAGTCCTTCTAGGCTTAATCAATACCAAAACACTGTCTTGCTGCTAAAAACAGGAGCATTTCATCCTATCCATTAGCTTACGTCAATTAGCTTACATACTCTAAGCCTAATTTTGTTTTCGCACAAGGATATCCCAGCCTGATGTGGAATTTTTGCTTGCTTATAATTAAAAAATGCAGGTTTTGCTAATTTATGCTGAACACAAACCATATCAGAAAACCTCACTTTTAAAAATATATATTCTTTTCTTTTCAGAACATCCACCGTCAGCATTTCCAATGCTTAAAAACTGAATTTGTAGATGTTAAAATTTTTATTGCTATTTAAACTGCTTGGTTCATTGTACTTGTTCAGAAGTTATTCTTCGAATCATCAATTTTATAACAAGATTTGTAACATTTGTAGCATAATAGTATACGTAAAATGTGTAACTGCATGTAGAGTCGTAATTTTATATGTATTGTATATGTAATTTAAAAAAGTAAGCTATGGCTTAAAGATGTAATTTATTTACTATGATCGAGAATTTTAGGAAATTAAATAATTTTATCCCACATTTCTTTGTCAACCTTTCATAATTTGTTGACCTTACAGGGTATTGGAAACCCTGGGTTGTTTAGGTATTTGCAGAAGAAACTTTTGTGGTTTTTGTAAGATCTTCAAAAGTTTTCCGCAAAATGTTCCCATTAAAAATGGTCTATGAGAATTTTGCTGCTATACGACAATACATAAAAACTAGTCGGAACTAACATGAAAGATATATTCTTATATAATATACAATCTTTTCATATGGACTCTTACCAATTTTTTATGAAAGGATAATGTTTTGACTTAAACAGTCATGTCTTACTACTTTTTTATGAAAGGATAATGTTTTTACTTAAACAGTCATGTCTTACTAACTATGCGTTGTTAAATCCAAAATTTTTAGAATGTGATTTGAGTAAACTGGAAAAGGTTTATAAATGCCATAAACAGAAAGATTTCAACTAACTATTTTAAAATTAGAACCATGCATTTTGTTTAACTCCTCTTGTCAAAAATATGTTTGCATTAGTTATGCCCATATCAATAGCGTTCCGCGGCGAATCTAAAAATAGAAATTACGTAATGTTTAATAAATCTTCGCAAAGGATTTTGGGATCGAAACTCGGACATCAAAACGAATATGGCCGCTGAATACAGTGGTACTCAGGTTAGAAAAGGAGCAAACAAACACTGTTGCTGGGGAAATTGCAAGAATGACTCAAGATATCCAGACAAATTTCCTCCTGGAACGTATTTTATACCTTTTCCAAAGGTTGGGAAGATCAAAGAGTCTATGACGCAGTGGGAAAAGAATAGACAAAGTGAAAGAACTGAAAAAGCTAAGCAATGGATTCATGCCTGTGGCAGAAAAGCATTTTGTATCAAGAACATTACAAAAGATACCTATATCTGTTCCAATCATTTTGTTGGTGGCTCTGCTCCCACTGAAGAACATCCAAATCCTCTATTAGCTACTCTTACTGAAGAAGAGATAAATAAAAAGTTGTCAAGAAAACGAAAGCAACCATCTATTCGCGAACCTTTGAATCCACCAAAGAAAAAGAAGAAAAATGCAAATGGAGCAATCAACATTCAACCTGATGCTGTCTCTGATGGAGGAAGTGAAATTATCTCCTTTGAAGATGCAGATACTCCTCTCATTGAAACTTTTAAAGACACTGGTACTAATACTGACCCTATTCCTATTGTGAAACTAAATGTTGATTTGGCAACTCAAACAGAAGCCGACAAATTAGCAGTCGCTGGTCGTATTGACAACATTATTTTGAAAAATCAAATAAGTACAATGAAAACTGAACAAAACTTGCTAAATGCACGACAATCGACTAATCCAATGGATGTGAATGTCATTTTAAAATCTGAGAAGAAGACAAAATATTTTATAGGACTAACACCAAAACATTTTTTAGATTTGTACAATTTTCTTGGTGATGCCAAATTTCAACTTAATTATTGGAACAGTAATTCAAACAGTGACGGTTCTTCCATGAGAAAATCTTTATCGATATCCCAACAACTTTTTATATCACTGATGAGACTACGGCGTGGGTTCAACATTTTTACACTTTCACATTTTTATGGTGTAAGTGAAACGACTATCAGAACTATTTTCACAACTTGGATAATGTTTTTGTTCCACCATTTTCAGACTATAAAGATTAAATTTTTTCCTGAAAGGCAAGCATTTAGAAAAAATTTGCCCAAAGTTTTCAAACCATTTAAAAACATTCGTGCAAGTATTGATTGCACTGAATTCAAATGTGAAACTCCAAGAGATTATAAACAACAGGGGAACCTTTACTCAAGCTACAAAAGTCATTGTACAATGAAGTGCCTTATTGAATCCGATTGTAGGTTGATAACAAACTTTCTAACATGTTCATCGGAAACTGATCGCAACTTTTCAGGTCTTGGATCCCAAGTATACAATTCTGAAGGTGGTTTACGTTTACTTCCTGCATACTCTGCTTGATGTAATTTTTGAGGCTTTTTCTCTCGTTTTTTACCCTTGTTCCATGAACATGGTTGTGATGTTGAGGGTTGGATGGTAATGGTATTACTTGAACTTACAAGGTCGCTTAAATTCAACAATATGGCAGCTACGTGGGCACACCTTCCCAAGGCACTGGCTTTACAGTCACATTTAGCAGTTTTGACATAACCACTCACATTACTTATGACAACAAGGACATTTAAAGGCAACATGTTCTTCATAGAATGGTGTACATGAGCACGCACATAAAATTCCTGCTTCACTTCATCAAAGTTATCTTGCAAGTTTTCAATAAAACCACTTTTCAATAAGTTCCTGCCTTTTTTTAAGGGCTTAGCTGTAATGGTATCACAAGTGTTGTACTGATCATCATCACTGTCACTAGTGTCTATGATATTGGCTGCTGAGGCTACAGACTCAACAAGATAAAAATAAACATGACCATAGTTAAAATTTGGAGGGATATTTCTTGATGGGAACTTCATCCATCCATCACAAGGTATAGATTGATCACCTGCATCAGAGGTGGTAGCTGCTAAATTTGAGGGAGCTGTTGTTGAACCATTTTTGTTGACCTTAATATCATACCATTTCCCCCCATCAATCTTTGGGTTTACAGGCAGATTAAGCTTCAAGGCATCTTCAACACGTTTGACTAATTCATCTTTTTTTCCAGATTTTTTTAAGGAGTGACACTCTAGCCATCTTTTCAATTCATCAACAACACATTTTGCTGGAACTTTGTTCAATTTAGCACCAGGAACATCATCTTCTTCTAATAATGTATACTTGTCTGCACCTTTCTCCTGTGTTTTCGCCATTTTGTTTAGATTTCTTGTCCGAGTTTTCCCATAATCCTTTGCGTTAATTATTTTTTTGCATAATTATGACGTCGGAAAAACGGAGCGCTATTGCTACTCCTCAGCATGGCGCCACCTTAAGTAGATTTGGAAACCTTAAAAAACGAGTGTCCATCTGTCTTGGTAAAAGTCATTTAAGATATTTATGTATTTCATTATATATTTAATATTTATTTGTATATCGTCAGTTAAAGTACAGGTAATTGCACTATGAAAAATAAAAATTGTTATAACAAAATCAGCGTAGCCACTACCTCTGTCATCGCAGAGATTGCAAAAACTCTTATTTTTTATTTTGTGTTCGTGTTGGTTAAACATCAGTGGACACCCAATATAAATAAATTGTCTTTCTTTAAAATAGGGGCAGCTTATGCTGGACGCTTTGCTATGCAAGCCTTTCGAAAAGTCAATTGGTCACAAGTGCAAAAGGCCATGCCAACAATTCCAGACATTTCACTGAATGCATATTATCGTGGAGGCTTTGAACCTAAAATGACAAAGAGAGAGGCATCACTGATATTAGGTATAATGTAAACGTTCTTTATTGTATACCTTTTATTAATTAATTTGTACTTAACTTTCATGATCTACCGTGGGGATGCAGGGTAGGATGAGCCTTAAAATAGCCTATATAAAGGAACCCCCAAAAACTGTCTTAGGGCCAAGGTATTGAAAGTTTTTGAGACAAATCTTCATCTAACAAACAAACGTCTAAATTTTTGCTAAAATAAAATTGAGAAAGAAAGTAGTTTTTTTGAGATTTGTTTCGATAAGAAGATTGTAAAAGTCAAGTCATATTTAACGAAGAAGAGAGCTGCAAAACGCCATCTATCGTGGTCATTTCATCATTAATTATTTTGCGAAAACGATTGGACTTTTCTAAAGGAATTGAAGAGTTTTGTTTTGTTTTTAATTCTGGATGGATTTAATTTGGTGAATGGTCAAATATTTTGATTTTTCTATCTCGCCAAGTATTTTGCGCGCCACAGAATCCCCCATGTTATATAGAATAGCAAACATTGGTTCAAATTGAAAGTATATGCTTGTTTAGGCGTGAGTGCTAATGCAAATCTGCAAAGAATACGTGATTCCCATCGACGTATTATGATTGTTAACCATCCAGATAAAGGAGGATCTCCATATCTTGCGTCGAAAATAAACGAGGCGAAAGATATTCTCGAAGGAAAAACGAAAGGCAGTTAATGGTGGTTTTTGTTTTTCTTGTGGTAGTGTTTTGTGGATATATTGTAAATATTTTTAAGGAAATTATTTTATAATGCTTATTTGATCTGTCTTTATATTTGTTGTTGTTTTTTATGCGTTAGATCTGCGACAGCTTTAATTTTCATCTTTAATTATCCTCCTAGGTTTCAACAATAACCAATTTTTGGACCCTTACCAAGTATCTGCGACGCGAGGATTTTGAAAAGTTTGGGAACTTTATTATTACTCAGGAACAATAATTCTTTGGAAAATGTCAAGAGATATTTTCAGCAAAACTTCACGACACTGCGCTTGCTTTACTTTTCTCGTGAAATAATTGTGATTGACCATTCAATATATACCAGTGACTTTATGAAACAAAACGGGAACTATCTGCAACTGCGTTGTCAATGACTTTTCATGAAACCCGTCATCTGAAAACGCGCCGAAAATTGATTACGAAGAATTAAACGAAAGTGACATAACAATGTGAAACAAAAATCAAAACCAGTATGGCTACTGTCAAAATTACAATGCGAAACTGACAAAGAAATTGACAACTAGACGTGACGAAGGCAGAGCCCCAACTTTGTTTTTTGATGTTTACCTTGATCTGCACATGCGCATTGAGAAAATAATAAAATTTTCTCCGTTGTTGATCGCAAATTCGCTACTATTTTGGGGACAACGCGCACCTTGTCCAATAAGTAATTGGCTGGTTAGTGCAACCTCGTCTGCAGCACAGTGTGAAAAACTCATTAGTGCTGGATAATAGAACTGAATGCAGTGAACAAGTCATGGTGATTTATGGAACGTTAATAATTAAATAATCAAAAAATAGCTACAAATCTATGTTAAAAAATGATAAATATTGATAAGTAGTTAGTATAGAACAAAATCATAAAAAATATTCTCGTGCGACATTCTTCCGGAGAAGACTCAGTTTTCAAACAATCAAGGTAATTTTTATAACTCTAAACTTTTAAAAAGCCTAAAATACACTCATCTTGAAGAAAGGCTCTAAAAATATTCTTAATTTTTGCAATTTGAAGACTCGAAATATTCTTAAATTGTTCTTAATTTTCCTTTCATTTTACGATTTTTGAAGTTTGAAGCAGAAGTTACTTCTTTGTGCTGACAAAGCCTTCATGTTCTTAACATGTTCTAAATTTTGGACCTCTGATGCCTTATGTTCTTATAAACTTAGTTCTTATAAAAAAAACGTGTATTCTCGAGTTGTAGGAAATAATAGAGTAACCTATTTTTTTTCTGATTAATTTTCTTAAAGTCAAAATTTATGTTTTTAAGTTGTTCTAAATTTTTACCTTAAAAAATCCTGTGTTCTTATACCTTGTTTTCTTATTTAAAAGACTCTGCAACACACAGGATAATCACAAAGAATGTTTGTGTTTTTGGAGAAAAAAAATGACTGAAGAATATTGACTTCTAACGTGAAAATTACCCCAAAGTACGATGAATTAATTTGTTAATCCAGGTGCTCAAAATTAGGTCTTAATTTTTTTTTGTAAAAATAAATAAAATACAAGAGTATTACTGAGTTTCATACCGCGCAGGTTTGAGCACTAGCGAAGCGCTTTGTGGGAATAAATTTTTGGCTTGTTTTCTTTTGTCTTGATAACCCAAATAAATTTCGTAGTCAGTTTTTCATAGCTATTCTGGTTAGTGCTGCGAAAAGAGGTCAAAATGCAAAATCCTGCTTGATATTTCTTCAACTCTTTTTTTGCTTTTAACTGACGTTTTACCTTTTAATAACACGTTTAAATGGTGTTGCCAGACCACTTTGTGGTATATTGACATGGATCTTATCCATGCCAATCTAAGAAAATGTAAATTACTGAATTTTACAGAGAGGCAAGAGAAGACATTGTTGATGTTGGTTTTAGCAGAAGTTTTCCCTTGCAAATGCATTACGCTCTGTAGGGGGTATCAAAATTTGTTCCTACAAGCGCTTCGCTAGTGCCCAGACCTGGGCGGTATGAAACTCCGTAATGCATACATAAAGTGGCAGGCTAATTACAAAATTTAGCGCCACTACTCACTACAACTTTGTACTCGAGCTATAAAAGTAACTGATAATTTGAATTATAATAACGAGTAAATTTAACAGTATACTGTGCTGACATCCAATCGTTATTATGGCTGTCCACAGGTGGTATTAACACAATAGACGTAGCACAACAAGACAATAGATGTAGCACAGCAAGACAATAGACGTAGCACAACAAGACAATAGATGTAGCACAACAAGACAATAGACGTAGCACAACAAGACAATAGACGTAGCACAACAAGACAATAGACGTAGCACAACAAGACAATAGATGTAGCACAACAAGACAATAGACGTAGCACAACAAGACAATAGATGTAGCACAACAAGACAATAGACGTAGCACAACAAGACAATAGACGTAGCACAACAAGACAATAGACGTAGCACAACAAGACAATAGACGTAGCACAACAAGACAATTTTACTCGAAATCAGATCATTTTTTTATCCCGGCACTACTATTTACCTCGATGACAAAAAAGTCCTGGTAACGAGATTGATTGCAAGGTAAGACATTGTGTTCACCACAGGTGATTAAAATCATTCACCACTTTGTTTCATCGCTACAATTTTAGATTTAGTTTTAGTCCATTGCTTTTTAAAGTTTTAATTTTTAAAAGAACGACTCAAGGGCTAAGAGACCCTTGAGAGGAGAACAGGAATGTCTACTCACAACATTTTAAAAGTATTCGAAAATAGATGTAAATTATTTTATTTCTATATGACGTTCAAACAATTTTAAATGACACGGATTAGAGACTTTTGCCATGGTAAACCATCATATATACGCCATATCTGGTCTGTCTGGGGACCTGTGGGGACGAGGTTGGAGGACTGTCCCGCTCGTTGCGACAGTAGATATGTCATCGAAGCACAATTTAGTTCTACTTCAATTTGACTTTTCTTTCAATTTCCGTCTTCGAAATGTGCACTGGTGCTTCTCTATTTATCATTCTTTAACATAGACTTGTAGGGATTTTCTATTATTTAATTATTAACATTCTATAAATCACCGCATTGTAATATTTTACCCTTTCTTGACTAATTTTTAAATAATTCAAAACATTTAATATCGAACAATTTATTTCTCTTTATATGTTTGATTAGTTGTTCTTTAATTAAAAGAAAACAAACAATTCTGCTACTAGGACCTAATTTTGTCTCATCCTTTCAGATTTTTGCCAAGATTCAAGTGTTGTGTTTGTCCAAACTTTCACATGGAATGATTTTGCCATTTAATCTTGTTGCCGGGTTATTTGTTTGAAATTATGAGCCTTTTACGTCTTCTTCGACAGTATGTTTAATTATCCCGCAAAAAGGAGCCTTATACCAGACAGCGAAATATAACAAAATATAAATAAGATATCTGACGAATTCAGAAGCATGCCAAAATCCTTCCTCTGTTTATTTTTGCACAGTCATAAGATGTCATAATTAATTATGACGCGGATTACATGTTGTACTCGCTATAGTAATTAGATGTTGGCACATCATGTACAATACATAAGAAGTTGTAATTATTATTACTAATTAGCTCCTTCATCCTAAACACATTTTTGTCATGACTATTGCAGTTTATATACGCATGTTCCATGAGGACTTGCTTATCTGGCCCCTATGATCGTAATTTTTACAGAGACAATTTTTCTAATATCTTTTAAAACCAAATTCGTGGTACTGATAAAAAAAGTTCTATAAAAAATGTCGCATATTAGCTAATTTTGTTACATTCTTTCCTGAACAAATTTATCGCTAACGGATGCGTAAAAAAGACAGGAAAATGTACGTAGCCAAGGAATGCAAAGTTTCGTGTAAGAACGCTATAAAACTGCATCGTCATGAATGGGAGGTTAAAACACACCTTTCTATTTACCTAATTTGGAAAGTTCCGTTAATTAATACGGTATGACGCAATATTAGTGTAAAAAGCCCTGACTATATAAATGCTACTATTAAAAAGTATGGTAGAAAACTTATAGATACAAGGCGCTAGTACACACAACAGAGTTTCTTCGGTAAGTGGTTAAGCTTTTTCTTATATTGTACTTAAAATTACTCTTGAGAATCTTCGTTACGTAAAAAATCTGAAATGAATAGAATGGACACACATTTAAGCGAGCAAGTCCGAACGCGCGTTACGTCATCGTCATCAATAATGGTAGCCAAATCGCTGTGCTTAAGGATGCATGAAATAGAGATGCCCTGTATATTTGCGATGGGCGAAACCGTGAATTCCACGGTGACGACTGTAGTTACAATAAAAAGAATATTTACAAATTTTGTTTAAGAATTATTATTTATCTCTGTTGTGATTACATATTAACTTTATACAAGACATTATACGGACGTATTGACGCATAGACTTTTTCACAAAGGTTAAGGGACTTCCCACTGAAACTTTCTGCTAATTACTACAGTGCTTTGGATTGAAAAAACTATTATAATTGTTCTTTGACAACCTCGTTCCCAGTTCTTTGTCTCGCTTAGCCAACAAAGTATGTTCACTATTGCTATGGATATAAAAAGTTAGTAATAAAAGCAACGTTGTACTTTGGATGGAATAGTTTTTGTAATTGTACTCTGTACCCCAGCATAATATTTAATCTGTGAGAACATAATCACATGTAAATATATTTCAAAGAATTAATTACATAAAGAGATATTTAAAATTCTCAATAGATAATTGTTTGTTGTCGCTGATACGATTTGTGTGAGTTGTCTTAAGAAATGGGTAGTCTGATTGTACTTTGGACTTTATAGGAAAATAATACTTCGCAGTCGATGCAATTTCATCTCGTGTTTTTTGAATAACAGAAAGCTTAAATTGATCAAGATGGCTTCAACACCACAGGTAGCATCAACAACTTCGACTCAAAGAGCAATAGCAATGGAGCCACCACCACTGTATAGGCCGTCCAGTATTTTTACAAAAATGGTAGCAGCGAGTTTGTCAGCGTCTATGGCAGAAATAGTAACAATACCGGCTGATACAGCTAAAGTAAGGCTACAGGTAGGATGATTTTAATGTAAAAGTGCGTACTAAACATAACAGAGACATGGGCACAAGTTTTTCAGTTCAAGGAGCGGAAAGGGATTATAATTAGTAAAAAAGTTTTTAGTGATTAATTTTGACCCCGAAAAATGTTTTTTTCAAAGCGGATGCGCGAAGGGTAAAAGAGGTTATTTATTGTCTGCGTGTAATGGGTCTGTGATTACTAGTAATAACTAATTAAAAATGTCTTTACTAGATGCAAGGTGAGAACACAAACACAAAGGGGAGTAAACAGCTGAAATATCGAGGCATGATACACACGATGATAACAATTGCAAAGGAAGAAGGGCCACGAAGTATGTACAAGGGCTTAACTGCTGGAATACACAGGCAAATATGTTTTTGTGGAATACGTATATGGTTATACGACTCAGTTCGAAAACTTTACGGAGATACAAGCGAAGGCAAGCCAAAAGTGCTAGTAAAAATTCTAGCAAGTTTGACCACGGCTTCAGCGGCAGTCTTGATGTTTCAACCGACAGAAGTTGTGAAAATTCGATTCCAAGTAGCAGGGAACAAACAACGTTATAAGAGTACTTTCGATGCTTATAAAACTATCGCTCGCACTGAAGGCATACGAGGATTATGGAGAGGAGTTAGTACGAACGTAGTTCGACTAAGTGTTGTCAATTGCACAGAAATTGTCGCTTACGACGTATTTAAATCCCATATACTGTACAAACAATTGATGGAAGATAAAGTCCCATTACATCTAGTTTCCGCACTTGGAGCGAGTTTCGTGTCGGTTCTCGTAACGTCACCCATTGACGTAGTAAAAACGCGATTTATGAATTCACAAGCTGGTTCATATAAAACGCCGTTTCATTGCGCAGCAAGCATATTTCGACAAAATGGACCAACAGCTTTCTACAAAGGGTGAGTGTATATGTTATGTTTTATCATTCAGTTGTATGTTTTATGTTTACTGAATTCGATTTCGTGTTAAAAGAATTCAGAAAATATTTTTGTTCGCAATAGCAAATACGATATATTTTTAATGATTTCTGTAAATTTTCCACGGGCTAATGGCTAGTCTATATTAATAATACCCGTAGACTGTTCGTGTGTAATAAAAATGTCGTGCTACAGACACACGAAATGTCGTGCTACAGACACACGAAATGTCGTGCTACAGATACACGAAATGTCGTGCTACAGACACACAAATAGCAGATGTGACTACATTTTTATTAACTTTGTTGCGACAGGCGAAGTCCAGTGAAATTTAAAGGACAGGTGAACCAGTGGAATTTTTACACGGGCTTACAGCTGATCTACATAATAATACTCTCCATGCGCCTGTCTGTGAGTCAAAATGTATGGTAGATGTGAGCAGGACGATCTAACGACTAGTATTGTTAAAAGCTTCTGTGTTGAATCTTCCATGCGAATCGCTAAAAACAAACCAATGTTTTTATTTGTCGTTATTATTTCGTATATGCTTTACGATATAATTTTCTTATAGCGTTATACCAGCCTTCACAAGATTTAGTTCGTGGGCAATTGTCTTCTTTCTATCGTACGAACAAATCAAACGAGTTACAAATGCTCAATGAAATCCTGTGGAAATCTTGACTTTGGGAAAAAGATGGCGTTATTAGTTGTTGCACTGATGCTGGTAACCCGAGGCTGTTAAGAAGAGACTTTGAGACTTTATGTATTCTAATACTTACAAAACTGTGTGAAAAATAGCTATAAAAAACTATTTTTTGTACCATAAAATTGCATTAATTGACGACTGGTAGAAATTTTGGAAAATACTGAGAAAATTAATTTATATATATATATAATAATGTTACTTCACACAAATAATGATCTTCTAAACTTCCTTGCCTATACCAACACCTAAACCTTTTGCGCCTGCGGATTTTGTGGGCTTGCACTAAAGACCAAATATTCAACCCAGGCGCTAGAAATTTGAACGTTTAAAAGAAGGCGCTTATAAGGAGGGAACGTTCACTATTTCTAAATCGAGAGCTGGAAAAAGAAAAACTATAACGGGCAGAAACTTTCGCGGGTAGAAACGTTCACGTTTTTTGCGTTTTCGGCCCTTTTTCGCCAAAGTTTTTGCCTTAAGAAATTTCAAAACAGCAAAACGCAAAAGTTTTTTCACGCGAAATCATAGACAATTTAAAAAACGGGAAAGTTTTTTCACGTAAAAAAAAAAATTTTTTCAAGCAAATTTAAGGCCCCTCCCTGAAATTCGTTGTTATCAAAAAAATTAATGACACATGGATGGATTTTATTAATACGTATACAATCTTTTCTTTTTTTCAGTCTATTAAGGTGGCTCACCAATAAAAAATCTTTTTTCTTTAAATCTTACAATTTGTTATATATTTGTGTTTTCTAATGAATATTGAATAAAATAAAAGCAAAAACAGGTGTTTCGTGACGAGAATCTTGCTAAAAAATAAGAAAAATGCTAAAAAAGGTTCAAAATCTGCCATTTTTTAAAAAAATCTTCAAATCACCATATTTTTAAAACTACACTAAATTAAAGCTTCATTTTTGGCCAAATGACTCATACATACATTATGCAGGTCCTGTACTAAAATGGTTATGTAAGTCAAACCGGATTTTGACATTTTGATTTTTTTCAGTCCAAAAGTTGAATTTTGGGGGGTAGGCTAAAAAATTTGTAACTAAAACCAGAGTAGCACTGTAAATATAACCCTTTTTTGGTTGTATTTTAGTACAGGACCTAGATCATGGAGTATTGAAAAAGTCCTGAAAATTTGGAGTAAAAAGCTCAAGGCATTCAAAAGTTAGCTTCGTTCAAAATTAGTAAAGTATGCAAAAATGTACAAATGCGATAATAAGCAAAATAAAAAAAAAATTGTCCAAAATACATCAAAAGTTGCCAGATTTATAAGATTCCCCTCCTTCAAGTTCTTTCTATTTGTCCACCCAACCTTTTCTAATAGCTCTCAATTTTCTTCTTCTATTTTTAACCTTTAAAGTGTCTTTTCTAGCCATATTCGACAAGCGGGCTTTATCCTTACGAGATGACGACAAAATGGTTTTAGCGCCAATTTCAAGATTCAAAAAATTCAAGACTCTTTTAACACCAGCTGTTCCCTCATTAAAATGCAATACGGCAGAATTGACTCCCATTTCGAAAGAAGATTTATGTAAGAATATATTTTTGGGACACCTTGACCAAATTACATTATTAAGACTCTCATTAGCGTTCTGTGTCTTTCCATGGGTACACCTTTTTAAAATTTTATCATCGCTTAATTCCTCAAAGTCTTTCCTTACAATATCATATATCCAAATTGGCAAGTTTACTTTTGGTCTGTAGGAATTGTCAACTGATGCTCCTTCTGACTTTTTCCACTTACACCAGCTATTAGGACCAGTTGGGCAAAGTATGTGACGACGAGTTGTGTCAGGGAAATCAGTACAATGGTACAAAACTGCTCGAATGTTTTTTTTCATTTGGTACACTTTTTCTTTATCATTTAACGACTTTAAAGCTGATGTTTGACGTATGGCCATACCAAAATAATTTTGCATGGCATTAACTGCAACTTCAGTTAGTTTGCCATGGCCTGTCAGCTTCATCCCATTATGTTTTTCCTTGCGTCGGTTGCGTAGTCTGGTTCCAATACGTTTTTGTATATGACCAACACACTCTAGTTTCTCGGGTTCTATGCCATATGCTTCATATGGTTTGCTAGCAACAACATTACCATACGACGAAGAGTCACCATCTCCCAAGTAATATTTATAAATTAGATCGTTTTTTTCAACAGAGCGGTTGAAAATCTTTACTGCCCCAGAACCTTCCATTGCACCTGATGATGTTGTATGGTTCAAGGAGCAAATGTGGTTGGCTTTCCATGCCTGATAACCAGGCTTACTTTCATTCTTATGCCACATTTGGCAGCCTCTGCAATATTTGCTGAAAACTTCAAAATCTAAACACTTTCCTTCGCTGATTGTAGCAACTACACCGTTAAGCGAGACATGGCCCCGTTTCTGCCAGGCACCATCAGTTGAAACGGTAATAAGTTTCTTGCCTGAAGCATTGTCTTCCTCTTTGGCTTCCTCTTTAACTTTCATGGCTGCTTCTTTTGTTGATTGTTCAGCAGAGAAAGCATAAGCTTCCTGAATAATAGTGTTGGCATTTTGAAACGCATTCATGCTCATACAAGACATATTGGCCATTCTGGAAAAATCGGTCATTGCTCGATGTCCTTTACCGATTTCTCGAAAAGCTATGACCATCTTTAAATTGACATCAAAGAAATTTCTTCCTTGCTTGTTTTTTTTTTTTGTATCTACTACAACTTCTTTAGAAGTAAAAGTACTGTATGCAAAGGTACATCTAGTACTAGAGCATTTAAAATATAGTTTATGTGAAAATCCTTGGCGCTTGTTCTTTTCGTCGGTGAATATCAAACCACTATCACATTCTGGACAACTTGATACATTTTCAATCAGTTTATTTAAGATGGAAAAGTTTATGAAAATGTTGTAGTTATCACTATCAATTGAATCATCAGTTTCTTGAACAAATACTTTGCTACTGCTTACAGTTTGAGGTACAGAATTATTTTCCAGGACATTAACATTGTTGTTGTTAGGAGGTGTACTACTGTCAGCCTCTTGCTTCTTATGATACCTGTTGCCACGAAAATCTCTTTTTCTCTTTCTATAACCTTTATTTTTATTACTTCCCATTATTAATTCTATTCTTGCAAGAAAATATGAACAAAATAAACAGTTTTAAATATAGAATGCAAGGTCTTTAAAAAACAAATTTCCTCCTTATCACTTCCTTCAAACTCCGTTTGTTTATGCCTGAAAATCATCCAAGATGGCCCCGAATAAAGTTTAAACTAAGCTGGCCTATTAGTCGAAAGCGTGGTTAACCAAGTTGGTCAAAAATACTAAAATTGGAAGTACTAAAAGCCCTAAAAGGGACTAAATCACCGTTGCTAAGGACCGTTGCCAGGGGGATATTCACTGGTAATAGGCTAATTCCTGAAAAACTATACCAGATATCAAAAATTGGTTTTCAGAATCGTTTTCAGCGATATTTATTTACTTTAAATCAATTAAAATCTCAAAATCGAATTTTTGACCAAATTCGGGTATTTTTTATTGGTGAGCCACCTTAATCTATTACAATTAACTTTTGTCTCTTTCTTTCTTCTTGCCATGCTAAACATTTCTCAATGTCTCTATTTTTCCAGTACTTGTCGCAGCTTTCTTCTTTTTTCTATTTTGCGCTGAAACAGGTAGAGTGTTCACGACTGGGGGTAAAGTCATTGCAAAATTGAAAAGATTGCCAACGGCTCTGCTTTCTACAGGCTCAATATAAAGATCCGTGACCAATTCCATATAGCGGGCAGTCAGCCTTTATTGTATCCATCCAACGGTCCTTTCGGTGACATTGACCCAATGTTGGGTGATGATGACAGGCAAGTGGATGATAATAGTCATCTACTAGTCGCTTGTGATGTCACGGTAGAAGAATTTGAATTGTTATGTGGTAGCAAAATTCAGCGGTACATTAGTGAGGATAGAGAAACCGATGACGAAACTGATTCTGAGTTGGAAATTGAAGAAAATTAGTTCTATTTTTTTACTTTAAACAAAGAAAGAAAAATTATAAAAATTTAAAAAAAAATCTTATTTTTTGTTCATTCGCAAATGTTTTTCACGTGAAGATAACCTTTTTCTTCGATTTGCTAAAGTTTTTAAAGTTTATTCCATAAATTTCGCGTTACTTCAATTCGCGAAAATTTCTTTCCTTAAATTATTTAAATATTGACGTGGAAATTGACGCGAATCAGTATTAATATTGATTAATTATATTTTAAATGTTTTTTATATGTTTTTTAAATAATACCTCTTTACTCTTTTTTTGTTACAATAGTAACAATAGCATTCCATCGTACGTCGAAAGGGGTGGCGGTGGAGAGAGCGTCACCTAGCGGAACTCCTATTTTTACTTCCGAGCAGGAACACTAATTCAGCAAAGGCCTTTATTATTACTTCTACCTTTTAGATAAGAGGCCAGGGGTGTATTACAGGAATGATTAACTTGAACTGACTTGCCATATACACGCTACACAGGAATGTATATTCGTGTGCTTGTGATTTCAGATTGACCATACTAAAATAATATTTTTTCTGATTTTGACGTTTAGGCCGGGAGGAGCGGGGGTTAACAAGTGTTCACTAAACATCGGAGTGACGTTTAGCGAACACTTTTGGATTTATGAGTTATCCGTTATTAACAAATCTTTTTCCAGTTTCTTTTTCATGTATTTTACACACCATTCTGTATTTTACCGATAATGCCCAACTCAGCTTTTACAGGTAGTAAGGTTAGCCTGCCTGCTAACAGCCGCAGTCTCGGGTATCAAAAAGGAGAACATTTGTCAATGTAAAAGAAAGAAAAGCAACAGGCACACATTGATCTTCTTTTCTGGGCAACTACTGAGAATAATCAGAGAAATATTTGGATTATGGTGGAGGAATTATTACTGTGTCGTATAATTACAAATGTTAGGACCTTGTGTTAAAATAGATAAATAGATAGATAGATAGATAGATGGGCATATTTTACATGGCCAGCCTCACAAATATTGAGGAACATACCCTGTCCATTATTTTCAAGAGGGGACATGGCTTAGATGGGGAGTCTTAGAGTATTTAAATCACTTTGAGCTACGCAGACCCAACTAGGGTAGGCGCTCTACCAAACAACTCCCTGCAACATCCAACAACATGTGCCGTCTCCTCAATTTCCCTCACATGGCGTGGGTTATACATAGAAGAGAACTATTACAAAAAAAATGCAAGCTAGTCATATATTCGAAGAAACACAAAATGTACCTACATGTACTTATATACTCTTATTTAAAGAAAGAAAGTAAATTGAAGAAATAAACATAAAAACACCTTACTAAGATATATTTTCCTTTATCGACCCAAGTACGTTTTTTTCAATATTTTCATATTCGCCTTCTTTGTTAATGTTAAACCACAAATCAATTCATCGTATAAAATCCTTAACGTATAATAAAGTAAAAATACATGAAAATTAAGCACTTCCACCTACTCTCTGCCCCACAAAAAATCCCATTCCATTCTCGGGAGTTCCGAAATTAACAAATGTACCATCGGGGAAGTGCATTAAATCTCCGGCTTTAACTTCAACATGCTGCCCAGTACCATCTTTAAGGTTCAGCTGACCTTCAAAAATGTATTTGAATTCCTCATAATCGTAGAAGTAATCGTGGTAAGGTCCCTTCAAACACCTGTAAACGCCACTGGTCATTTCCTTGCCAGCCACAGTAGAGGAATGCATGTCCTTGAGGTAAGCATTTGCTTTAAAGTCATTCGGCAGAGGCGGCGTATCCTCAACAGTAGGTAAGCCGGTTATCACCGTCGGTGCAGGGTTTTCAGCCAATCCTGCGTGGACACGTGCACACTCCTCCGCTTGCGGTGGTTGAATGACAAAATAAAAACGACTATTTAAGGTGTTGGTGGAATATTCAATTTTCGTACCAGCTTGAATATACATGGTGTCACTGACGTTTAAGTTATACGTTTCCTTTCCAACATGCGTAGCCGTGAACTGGCCATTTATAACCAGTACGACACCTTCGTAGCAATACGTGTAGGTGAAAGGCGAACCTGGGTCTAGCTGGAAAACACCCGCTTGCATTTGTTTACCAGGGACATTAGAGTGCAAGATTGTCTTCATCCACGCTTTTGCCCCTTGATTGTTAGTTACTTCCGGGAGTTCCATTGTCTTGACTTGGGAGAATTTGACCATTGCTGGTCCCTTTGTAGTTGCCATCTTTTTTATTAATTTTTATCAGTATTCTATAAGAAGAGTTTACAATATTACTTACTTACTAAATTATAGAATTATTCGGTCAAGTTTGTGATACTTGACGACCACGCATCAACGAAACAATACCATTATTATATTTTGACAACGTCGAATATACATTTTATCTTACATATCTTCACTATATATTTAATTTCAGACAATAAGAACATTACAAATCGACTCTAGACTCCCACTTTGTTGATCTTTGAAGAGATAAATCACGACAGCATTTATTCCGTTAAGCTTGGTTCTCACTATGGGCTAACGATGAGCTAACCATAGTGCGCATGACGCGCTTAGACCTTAGCCCAGAGTGTGAACGTAAAAGTACCTGTTTAGCTCACAACTGAACTCATCGTTAGCTCATCGTTAGCCGACGTCTGACCAAAAGTTGTTTCCTTTTTTGTAATTTTGTTAATTCCTTTCTTTCCAGGCTACGTCGTCTTCTTCGAAGTAGTAATAATAACGAGACTTTCTTTCTATTTTTCTTTTTCATTCTTTCTCGCATTATATTCGGCTACAAAAGAGCTAACGATGCACCGTAGTGTGAACGTGAAACGAATACATCAGGTACCCGTAGCTCAAAAATTGAAATCGGCTAACGCATTATGCGCACTAGGTTAGCTCATCGTTAGCCCATAGTGAGAACCAAGCTTTAGAGTTTTATTTTTCGAAAGATTGACAATATAAATACAACAAAATTAGTTCAGTCATTCTCATATGTAGTACGATCAATACCACTTCAACAATCCAACGTTAAAAATTATAACTTCACAAAACAGCTAAGATGTCATCCGTTTATTGTCGCTGGAACAACTACTTCTTCACTCCCGCACGTTTATATATACCTCTGATAAGAACAAGTTGCGTAATTCATCCGTTTATTTGCATCACTGAAAACAAATACTAAAAAATATCAACACTAAGTTATTTTAACTCAGTACACGTGAATGCAACTACTTTAATCTTGGTCAATCATATAAAGGGATAATGAAATATGATGAGTTATTGTGGTGGAGAGCACTTTGTATAATAAGGTGTATTGGGGGTATGTCTGAATGATAATATCTTCTTCGTAAACATTAGCTATTTATAATAACATAATATTGACTATATTTAATTCCACAATGGGAGCATTTTTAAGAAGCAACACAAGCTACAACCCCAGACATAATATCAGTTGAATTTTGGAAAAAACACACATGTTATAACCCTCTTCCCCAATTCAATGTTGACGCGACACATAGCAAACTTTTCGGCTCAAAATCCAGCATACAGAAGCCACAACATTGAAAAACGTGGAGAGGGGCAAAAAAGAAAAAATCACATTTTGGCATTTTTCCATTAATTTATGTCCGGGGTTGTAGCTAAAGCAGCGTAAGAGCACAAACTCAGTGAATATTTTTAAACTGTTTTGATATGCTTATGTCATGTCCAATCCTAGTATATATAACACTTTTGTGTACATGTTGCGGGAAATATGATCAATTGGAAATTATGAATATTGCCCCAGTTATTGTGTACAAGGGTTAGGGTTATTGTTATTATGCTTAATAACCAGTTAATGTGCATAATTCCAATCACAATCTCCGTAGCATATATATGTTGCAGGAAATTTGTTGGAGACCTCTAGTTGTTTTTACCTTTTCAGTCGCAATTAGCGCAAAACTTCTATATATGAAACTTTGAATAAAACCGATTTATCTTTTTGTTATCGTTGTCAGCAAATCTTTCAACAGTAAAACGATTCCACAGTCCGTTCAAACTATCATAAAACGCTTGTTTTACTTGCCAGTTATCGTGATCATGCAACTGATGCAAATCTCAAGTGTTCTCTTGGAATCTAGTTTACAGTTGGATAAATTCTGTTTTTCCTGCATATATAAAATATATTTTCACAGCAATAATTTGAAGATCAATTTTTTCGGCTTCCCGTTTTTTTGACACTGCGAAATTACCCATTTTCCATAGAATTTTCTGTTCTATCAAAATTATTTTTAAAGACTCCAGTGAGTATTCTATAGCTTTTAATTCCCTCCAAGCGGAACTTTTCTCTTATTCTTCTTGTAGAAACTATCTAAATGGAATTTTCTGCTGATTTTCATGCATCACATGGTCTGCCATCCCAGTGGAGCTAGCATTGGAATTTACAACAATCGTTTTTGTCGAATTATCGTACAGTTTGCTTTTGTTACATTTTGAATGATTATTTTCCCAAAAGAACAATTCTTGAATCGCACTTGCCAATATTTAGCGTAGCATCCCAGGAGAATGCAAGTTCAATGACAGAATATAATCTTCTTGTTTTTTAGTTGCCGCCCCATAAGGGGCGGCTCTTAGTCCGCCAGGCGTGAATAAAAAAGATTTTTTTGCTGAGCGAAATCTTGCGTTTCGTGCTGTGCTACTTGATTTCGTGTAAACAAAGTACTTAAGTAGTACAGCTTCGAAGTAGCACAAACTTTAAAATAAACGAATAGAACCTAAGAAAAATTAATTGTGAAGCTGTACTTAAAAGCCAGGTTTGTGACATCAAACTGTCATGGCGGCGACCATAGAAAGGTTTGAGTGAGTATCACTGTGTAACTGACACTGATGCGATGATGACAGTGATCTGGAAGAATCTTTTAATGATGACAACTTTATACATTCTTGCATTACATAGCTGTGAAAAACACTTTGTTGATAATGTTGATAGCTAGCTAGATCAATTTCCATGCTGGACTCATCATTTGGAACACTGCTAAAAAAGCCTACACCCTGGAGGTAGGCTAGCTATATGTCTATGTAATGTAAGTAGCTGCAGTATTTTAATTGTTTTTCTTTAAGTGAAGTTCTGTAAAGTCCTGTAAAGTAGTCACCTGAATTTCAGCTGTGCAAAAAGAATGTGTAAGTTTGGATTTGGGAAAGAGGGAGCACTCGCATTTTTCCAAACGTCCAATTAACGTTCGGCTAAACTTCAGAAAATGTACACAAAAAAATTTAATAAAATATAAACTGCGACACGGTTACGCACTTACTACTCACCGAGTCCACTTGGACATTCTCATTCTTTGTGTGTAGAAGTGCGTATTTGCGTTTGCAGCTTTTATATGATGTTTGGAGATTTTTGTTTTTTTAAAAGTGACTATCTGCGTTTGCAGCTTTTATATGATAACCAAGATTTTTCTGTACAAATTCTAAAGCTGCTCCTGCTGGCGTTCTTCACGAAACCACCCACCCACCATGACAAATGTCTATTTATTTAGCAGCAACAAAGGTTTATGGGGTTGTTTACAAAAAGTAATGTAGCTAGCATGCTCAAAGAAAAAGGAGGCAGAGAGGTAGTCTAAAAGCGTATCAAAGTGTACAAGGGGAAAGGGGTCTTAGGGCTTACATATCTACGCTTTAAAATATTATTGCAGTTTTTTTATGTATCTTTTCTGCAAAAAAGGCGTGGTTATTTCAATTTTAACACCTTAGACCCGCCGTAGTTACCCATATTGTCCTTTTTTCAAGTAACGTGTTATAATTAATATATAATCATTAAGTTGATTTTTCGGGGAGGGGTGATCTGTACGTTCGGGAAAGGGGTAAGTCAAAAGCAAAGCATACAATGGAGTATAAGATTGACGATTTATAGTACGTATGCATTTTTGAATAGACCCATTATAGTAGTTGTTGACAAATGATTTTTGTCTGTTTTACCCGCATGTGACTGATTAGTCCTTGAACTATAACTTCATTTTTGGATTGCTTATTTGATCAATTATATATTTTTTTAGAGTCAAAAAAAGGACAAATTTGATGGAGATCCTAACTGGAAAAATAAAGGACGTACTTGTAAATGATTAAAGGAAAAGTCCTTCTCATACGTTACAACCAGTAAACCACAAGGTTTTTTGGCTTGAAGTTGCAGAAAAACTTGCCACCATTAACATGAACTGATGCATATATCAATAGATTTTGTTTTTGCAGATTTAGTAGTTTGTTTAGCAGATTTTATAGATTATGCCTTTAAATTTTTTAACCTATAAATTTGATTTAAAAATATTAAAGCTGCAGGTCTACTATTATGGTAACCGTTGGCCTGATTTTTTTTTATGTTTTTATGTTGTATGATATATATATACTTTTACATTTTTTATGCGTGTGCCTGAACAAAGTGTTATTTTGTCCTAAAATCTTATTTTTTGATTGGGATTTTTTAATTTCTTTTTTAAATAAATATTTATAAAATTTTATTTTAAATGCTTCACAGACTGCATTTTAAACGTTTTGAAAGTATCAATTGTGCATGCAAAACAGTATAAATATAATCTAATTTATAGTGAGGTAGAATGTAGCAAGAAATTCAGCCGTATTTCACTGTATATAATATATACTGTACTGTGCAAAATAATTCTTTAAAAAACTTAACTGGAAATATTTTGTTATTCTTTCCGGATCCTAATAGTTATAGACTGTTTGCTGCTCTTGAAAAAATCCACTAGAAACAAAATCGAATGTGCATGTAACTTGCAGATTTAAACCTAGCATAGAAGCTTGCGGAGGTGGGATGTGCACACGTGGTCAGATAAAACGCACTGCGTATCCTTTCATTGTGCACTTCGCGTGTTGGTGCAACCTCGACCCCAGGGTTTATAAAAAGAGAACCAGCCCTGGGATCAAGGTTGGTGTTGGGGCTAATCATCGCTTTGGAAAATAAGGGGTGCAATATGTATCATCTTTAAAAGAACAACTGTCGTATCAGGGTAAACAAGGGCGGCAAGTAGTTGCAACTATATGCTAGTTATGTAACTACATTAAACTAACCGTTGAAATCATTCTTTTTTCGGTATGTATCATTCCAATTTTATCAAGTCTACCGAGATACCTAGCCACGGTAAATGCTGTTCAGGTTCCCACACTAATTTTTCTACATTCTCAAATAGCTAGCCAGCGAGTTATAATAACTCATCAAAAAATTAGAAGAAGTTGGGATGCCTGTGAAAACCTATCGTTATCAGGCTAAAAAAAATTTCACCCAGCTTGAAAATCAGCTATGAAATCTGAAGCATTGCTATCAAATCATACACACACAAGGGTTGCAGTTGAAGAATTGACTGACTCGAGTACTGTCTTTTTTTCAGGCCCGTAACATCCGAGGAGAGGGTGGCCGATTGACCCTCTCTCCCAATAATTTTGCCATTTTTTTTATCCGCATTAACTATCACAGCTAACAATAAGATTTTATAATACTGTTAAATTTGAAAAATATATTAACCCTCAGGTCCAATTAACCAGTCAGATACAAAAACCATCCCGGTTAACGTTTTACAAGAAAATCGTGCTCATGCAAACGAGGCATAATTAAAAGTGAGGCATAAAAGTGGTCTTAATAAATTTTAATTAATTTTAATAAATTACTTTACTTCTGGCACGGCTGTTTCAGCTAGGAAACTTAGGCTTGTCCGGGGGCGGAAATCTAACGGCCTTTTAAGTCATAATGGCGGGCGCAAATCAAAACAAATAAATAGGTCTGATTTATCCACTTTAATCTTCACAGTTTGAAACAGCCGTGCTGGTTTGTGGAGAATAGTGTATGTAAAAATAATAGGTTTTGTGTTTTATTTTTTGTTACTTACAGCAATTTAATTGGTTAGCCAATTTCTTTTGTTTTAGATTTTTACACGTGTATGTTTTTGAGCATGTAC
Source organism: Hydractinia echinata (assembly GCA_030067915.1). Taxonomy (NCBI): domain Eukaryota; kingdom Metazoa; phylum Cnidaria; class Hydrozoa; order Anthoathecata; family Hydractiniidae; genus Hydractinia; species Hydractinia echinata. The sequence goes on from JASGCC010000030.1 coordinate 2,091,056, forward strand.
TCACAGTTGAAAATATACGTTAAAAGACCTCACACGTTTTCTTACAGGGCCTTTATGGGTGTAAATTGATAAATGTTTAAATGATCGATCAGCAGGAGAAATGTGCTTCAGCCTTGCTACATTCTTCTACTCAAAAGCGGTTAGAAGCAGAACAAGGATGGCACCATAGTATTCATGTCGATTAGTGGCGTTGATGGGTTTAGCTATTGATGTTCTGAACAAAAACAACTACGTAACTCCGGTTAAATCCGATGACCAGAGGGTTGGCGCGCATCTTACTATTAAGAATAAAAAGATATATTTATTTATTTGTTTGTTTATTAATTTTTTTGTTGAGCACAACTTCATCATCAGTTGAAGCATGGAGGTAAAAGAAAACAAAAACAAATGCTATGTAACCCTGAATTAAGCAGCTTAAGTCAACCTCGTCCCCAGGGCTTTTTAGGTTCTTAATATAAAAACATAAAAGGTCCTGGGGACGAGGTTGCAGCTTAATTGTTTAATCATTTCAATTAGGTTGCTATGGTCACAGACAATTTGTGCTTAGCCTTTACAATACTTCTGTTGTTCGAAAATAAAGACGTTAAGATCAAGTTGCAAAATTGACTTATTTATTTAAATGTTCACATGTCATTGAAGAATAACAGTTCTCTGTGTTGTTAAACTTTTTTTGTTTACGCTAGATAGTTTCAAAAAAAAAAATGGCTGGCTAAGTATGTTTCTTGTCATTTTCCTAGGGATATCAAGTCATCATAAATTGTGTGTATCATTCAACAGGATTAATCTTAATGTTATGGCTGATCATGAGCGCCAGCTTCTTTGTTGTAAGCATTCCTTTTTTTATTATCTTATAAACAGCGAGAAAATTGTTTAGGACATGTGAAGGATGTTCTTGTTTGTCCGTTTACAGACAAAAAGCAGATGACTTAGCAGATCGAAAATTCACCTCTTTTCTAACTCTGTCATCTGTGAACAAGAAAGATGTTAATTGTTATACGCCTCTTTGGAATTAGAGCAGCCATATTGAATTTTTCCGCGAGTGGTGCAAGTTGGACTTTGAACCCTCCGTTCTCGGTAGCAAAGCATACAACAAGTGCTAACTTGTTCTAAAGCATTTGCTTATTATGGGGCAGTTGTTAAGTGGGATAAAAAGTCCTAATTGCACAATATTTGTAGCTGTGTCGAATTAAAAAACGCTGAAATTCTCCAGCTTACTAGTGTACAAGGTATTTAACGCCTGAAGTCCGTCGATTAGGTACTGATGACGTCAGTAAAAATATATTTGCCCCTAAATGTCAATAAAAGTTTTCTCTTCTAAATGCTAATATGTGTGGTTACTATGCAATTAGACAACCCTGTGAGGTTAATCTCTTTATAGTGATATATCTTGAACTTTTTTCCATCTTACGATCTCTTTTCAAGTTAGCTTAAGTAGAACTAAGATTTACATCGCGTTGTTTTCTTTTTATAACATTTAACTGAATAAGTCAACAAAAATATTCTTCTACATATTACCAGCGCTGTTTGATTTTTAAAGATTTTGATCAGCATTCGCAATAAACTTTTTCGCTATAAACAATTACAATTTCTGCTTGAAATGCAAGAATCTTGAAATAACATCGCTGCTACGAAACCTGATTGCTCTTTCGACTTTATAGTCTTCATTTGCATCCTTTATCAGTCTTTATTTTCATCATAGATAGCTAAAATTGATCAAGATGTCTTCAACCTGTAGCAATAACAACTTTGAACAATAAAGCAAAAACAATGGAGCCACCACCACTGTATAGGCCGTCCAATGTTTTTAAAAAAATGGTAGCAGCGAGTTTAGCAGCATGTATAGCGGAGATAGTGACAATACCAATTGATACAGTTAAAGTAAAGCTGCAGGCAAGATGGATTTAATTGCTATTCACATAGAAATATAAATTTTTTATTAGGAAAGAGAATGGAATGGGTCCACAGGTTTAGATTGAAAATGAAATAAAAAACTTTAACTTTTGGTCTAATTTGGACTAAAGAAATTTTACTGATAAAAATTTAATATTCAAATTCCTTGCTCATGGTCAATTTTTATGGAAGATAGAGCTGTTTGTACTACCAGACTAATTTGGATCAAAAATGCTGTTTTATGGCTTTTGTTTGCGCAACAAATTTTCCGTTTATAATGTTGAAGAAATTTCTTCCATAGGTACAACTTAACATTATGTGTGTTGATCGAATTCAGTAGGAAGTTAGGAAAGAAATAAAGTAAGTTTTTAAAAGTCCAGAAAAAAGTAAGCATGTTGTGAAAAAAGACGGCATTCTAAAAAATATGACACATGGAGAAAGAATGACTGAAAATTTAAACTTAAGCTCTTCTGAGATATTTTTTAGGAATAACGTAAATCACTCTTTCATAAATAGTACTGGTAACTTAGTCTAGTACAGCAGCGGCGCCCAGACTTCGAAGGAGCCGTGTGTAAAAAGACACTTAACTTACTCTCGAAAATTACAATGTCTAGGAATTTTAAGCGAATTTCACAAATTGGGATTTTCTTCAAAAATAAATTCTCACAAATTTTATCAAATTTTGCTAATATATCATCAATTTGCGTAACGTAATTTTTTCATTTCTTATTTCACTTATTTTGTCAAACAAATCATTAGTTAGCGAAATTATAGCAGTTCCCACTTTTTATCAATTTCCTTAAACTTCTGTACTAGATTCAAAGTGGAAGTACAAGCACAAAGGGAGTTAAACAGCTGAAATATCGAGGCATGATACATACGTTGAAGACAATCGCAAAGGAAGAAGGACCACGAAGTTTGTACAAAGGTTTAACTGCTGGAATACACAGACAACTGTGTTTTGGTGCAATACGTGTAGGGTTGTACGACTCCGTTCGAAAACTTTATGGAGATACAAGTACGGGCAGACCCAAAGTGCTGGTTAAAATTTTAGCGAGTATGACCACGGCTTCAGCGGCAGTCTTGATGTTTCAACCGACAGAAGTTGTGAAAATTCGATTCCAAGTAGCAGGGAACAAACAACGTTATAAGAGTACTTTCGATGCTTATAAAACTATCGCTCGCACTGAAGGCATACGAGGATTATGGAGAGGAGTTAGTACGAACGTAGTTCGACTAAGTGTTGTCAATTGCACAGAAATTGTCGCTTACGACGTATTTAAAGCCTATATACTGTACAAACAATTGATGGAAGATGAAGTCCCATTACATTTTGTTTCAGCACTCTTTGCGAGTTTTGTATCTATTTTTGTGACGTCACCTGTCGATGTGGTAAAAACTCGATTTATGAACTCACAAACTGGTTCATATAAAACACCCTTTCATTGCGCAGCAAGCATATTTCGAAAAAATGGACCAACAGCTTTTTACCAAGGGTAAGTGACGTTATCCGGATGATATAAATGCTCGATTTACAACCTCGTCCCCAGGGCATTTTAATGAGAGTGAGCGGCTCAGAAGCCAAGAGAACTTGGGGACCAGGATGCTCAACTTGATTCACTTTCCTATCTTTTAAAGTTTGGTTTTAAAGTTAACGTATTTTGTTTAGACCATCCCACGCATTTGTTAACAGTTTCACATCTTCATGGAGCACTTATTGATTATTTCCTTTCTCTTTATAGCGTTATACCAGGCTTCACAAGATTTACTTCATGGACTATTGTCTTCTTTTTATCGTACGAACAAATCAAACGAGTTACAAATGCTCATTGAAATCAGCTCAAACTCTACCTTGGAAGAGCTTGTTCCGCGGTAGTCCCGATGCTGTTGCTATTCTTGGTTTACGAAAAAAGTCGTAATAGCTACAAGGTTTCTGTTATACTGAAAATGCGTGGATTGAATTGTGGAGAATTGTAACATGGATTAAATTTTATTTGTGGAATAACATTGAAGAAGAACGTGTTGCTATATCGTCTCACGTTTTATACCCTAAAATTTCGAGGAAAAGAAACATAGAGGCGAGTGATCTTATCCAAGAAACACGGAAGCGTTTAAGTGAAATAATCTAAAATTATGTTCTGTTGATCTTGATCTGTTGCTTCTATCAATTTCAGTTGTATCAAAAATACTTGCAAATTTGATCTATCAGAGAGGCCTTTTTCCTGCGACCACTTACCTTAATGGAATATACTTTCGCGAGAATTTAATTCTTGTTAATGAAGATGTCGGAACAGAAAAGGGGGCAATATCTTGAAGGGTATCTATGTTTCTAAAATTATTAGGTGACAATTATAACTCGAGTTTTATTTAAAGACTCTCTTATCCGATAAAGTTCTTTTTTTGATTGATATAAAATTAAGAAACATGTCATATTACTCGCAAAATTATAAAAGCAAAAAGCCCTGAAGCAACCTCGTCCCAAAAATTTCTTCAAATGAGGAACCTGCATCGTCTTCAGGATCCATCCCGATTAAAAAAATCGTTGGGGATAAGGTTGGACCTTGGGTTAAAAGGTTTTTTTCTAATGTCTTTGATGTTGTTTCGATTTTTGTCTTTCGTTGACAGCACTTGAAGTTGCTTCCGAATTACATACAGTTGATTCCGTTTTTTCCTCAGAAAAATTCATTTCTGTACCAAAATCAATGAAGATGTCATCGTCTTCTACTAATTGACGTGTCATCATAATAACGCCCGCAACGCCAACCGCCACCGCCACAAACCCGCACGTTATGGCTATGACCATGTCTTTAGTCTCTTTCCAACTTTCTCGACGTGAACGCATTAGTTGTAGATCAGTCTAGTGTTAAGCAATAAAAAAGGTTGTTAAAACGTTCTGTAGCTAATATATGTTTTCACAGTCGTGAGGTCAAGCTTCATAACATCAACATAATTTGCAGTTTTACGTCGTTGCCAAAATGAAAAAGCATGTTTTAACTCAATGTAAAACTGCAAATGATCACGAATTTAACCCATATCTTCGTGGAAGTGACTATTTTTGTAATATTATCTACTTTGTAATCAGCCATATTTGTCACTAAATTTCTATCGAGTGGTCAACCTCTTGCTTGACTCTATATCAAAAATCAAAATGGCGCACTGATGACCATTGCTTAAAATAATTGCTTGTGTAAGGTACGGTGTACACCTTTTGTTTAAGAACCTAGAAGAACGTCAAAACTGAGAATTTTGTCAAAAATTAGGAACATATGTAGAAGTCAGAAATCCTAGATAGATAGATAAACATAGATTAAGAACAAATAAGGTGAGTCTAGAATTACTAGGAAATGATTATTTCCAAACAGCTTTTTCATTTTACTAAGATGTCTTACATGAAATGAAGAGGTAACTTTAAACTTTAATTTAATCCAATTTTTTAGAGTTTTCATCACCATTAGTAAATCTGATATAATTCCCTATTTTTGGAAGAACACAGATAAGAACATTTCAGGTTAAAAAAAGTGTAAAAGAACTAGCACGTGCAGAAATTTAGACGTTCTTGCAAAGTAAAAAAACGTGTTGTGAGTTTAGCAGAATGAACTTTGTTGTCTTGTTTTGTTACATAAATAAATCTGTTGTGAAATTCAAGCATAGCCTGTTTTAATTCATATTTATTTCAATAACAGCCAGGAAACCATCCCCTTACTATCTTCCTATGCTTCTTAACACAATCTTGTTTGAAGAACCACAGAGAGGGAGGGTTTCTTGGATATTTCAATAACTGATTTTTTACTAAAAGAGACTGCCAACTGTTTGAAATATGCTGACAAAAATGATCACCTGATTAATGTATGTTTAATTTAAAAAACTTTCACCCGAGAATGATAAACAGGAGAGATAAACAAAAGAAGAAAAATTTAATTAAACAAGAAATTCTCGTAGCATCTACTCACATCATCTTCGTCTGTACTATTTGGCTCATCAAAAAGAAATGGGCTTTCTTTTGTGACTTCAGATATCAAATTATCTGTAATAGCTGGCTCTCCTGTTTTATCAGTAACATATGCTGAAAAGAAACACAGCAGAATTGTATAAGTCTGTTTGGAAAATCTAACACAATGGAAAAACTTAGCTATAGAAAATATACTTTTCGGCTTAAAGTTTGTCAGCCAATTTTTCGTCAAAAATGTGTGAACGGATAATTTGGGCCGCTTTTAACTTCCTTGTCCCCAGTCTCTATAGTCTCCAAGACGTTATTATTTCGGCGCTATAAAATTAATTAAAAAAGCAAAATGCTCTGGAACGAGGTTGGACCTTTAAAAAAAAATTTCCTTATAATGGATGCACAAAATTTGCGAAAGTTTATTTTTTCGAAAAATGATTCTTTAATTAAAGTCGGTTTAAAGTCAAAATTTGTTTGTAAGAACTAAAAAAATCGATATCGACCAAAATCTAAACTTGCTCAAATTATTTGCAGGCCCAAATAATTCGTCGGCTCATATTTTCGTCACCGATGAATTTTAGGGCTGATAAAATCGTCACGCGACAAAAGCCGACAAGTACAAATTGCAAAACAATATTCTGCGTAGTTTAACTTTTCTAAAATGACTGGTAAAGTGCAGTATGGAACTACAGCAAGGGTTTTCTATACTATACTATAGCTTCCTTTGAAATAAAAATCTTACATTTTTTATTTGCAATATTTGGTTTAGCAACATACGATATCTCAATGTTCATCCTAGCATTGGTATTCTTTGCAGGCGCACAGGATTCGACATCTTTACATATAACGGAATAACAAGCATCGTTACTGAAGAATGCTACATCACAGCCGCTCATTTGACAGCATTGTTGAACACATTTTTCCATAGTGGCGATAGATTTATTTGCTTTTAGGAAAGATCCTGCTTGATGGCCAGCAGAGACAGTGACATTACGATCGATTTTACTTCGAGCACATTCGACATGATCTCCGTTTGATTCGGGTATTTCTAAGCAAGGTGCTGTATGAAGTAGCAGGGCGAGTATTGGGAGTATGATAGTTAACATGGTGAATCTATTTGCAGCATAGTTAGCCACACTACTACATTTCTAAACGTCTAAAATAAAAATACGATGAATCAAATGTCAGTTTTTAACTGACGTATATATGACCAATAAGCAACGGTTATACGGAAGGGCGTTTATCAATTTGAAGCTATAAATCCTTTTTACTTTGAAAAATTGAACGTTAAAACAAAGACCGGGCGCGCTTATTTAGTAGGTCCTTGTATTACAACTTCGTTCCAATAGTTTGTGCAGCCTCATTTTTTATGTAAAAATTGATAAATTTTCTCCATTTTGTTTCCACAAAGAAAGAACGACTTGTAAGAAGTGACCAAATGTTATTTCAGTATCATATTTTTTTACCTCTCAAATTTTTTAACTACCTATACCAATTTTACTGACCATGTTTAACTAGTTTCTTCGTCTATTTTACTGACCATGTTTAACTAGTTTCTTCGTCTATTTTACTGACCATGTTTAACTAGTTTCTTCGCCTATTTTACTAACCATGTTTAACTAGTTTCTTCGTCTATTTTACTGACCAGGTTTAACTAATTTCTTCGTCTATTTTACTGACCATGTTTAACTAGTTGCTTCGTCTATTTTACTGACCATGTTTAACTAGTTTCTTCACCTATTTTACTGACCATGTTTAAATAGTTTCTTCGCCTATTTTACTGACCATGTTTAACTAGTTTCTTCGTCTATTTTACTGTCCATGTTTAACTAGTTTCTTCGTCTATTTTACTGACCATGTTTAACTAGTTTCTTCGTCTATTTTACTGACCATGTTTAACTAGTTTCTTCGTCTATTTTACTGACCATGTTTAACTAGTTTCTTCGTCTATTTTACTGACCATGTTTAACTAGTTTCTTCGCCTATTTTACTAACCATGTTTAACTAGTTTCTTCGTCTATTTTACTGACCAGGTTTAACTAATTTCTTCGTCTATTTTACTGACCATGTTTAACTAGTTGCTTCGTCTATTTTACTGACCATGTTTAACTAGTTTCTTCACCTATTTTACTGACCATGTTTAAATAGTTTCTTCGCCTATTTTACTGACCATGTTTAACTAGTTTCTTCGTCTATTTTACTGTCCATGTTTAACTAGTTTCTTCGTCTATTTTACTGACCATGTTTAACTAGTTTCTTCGTCTATTTTACTGACCATGTTTAACTAGTTTCTTCGTCTATTTTACTGTCCATGTTTAACTAGTTTCTTCGTCTATTTTACTGACCATGTTTAACTAGTTTCTTCGTCTATTTTACTGACCATGTTTAACTAGTTTCTTCACCTATTTTACTGACCATGTTTAAATAGTTTCTTCGTCTATTTTACTGACCATGTTTAACTAGTTTCTTCGTCTATTTTACTGACCATGTTTAACTAGTTTCTTCGTCTATTTTACTGACCATGTTTAACTAGTTTCTTCACCTATTTTACTGACCATGTTTAAATAGTTTCTTCGCCTATTTTACTGACCATGTTTAACTAGTTTCTTCGTCTATTTTACTGTCCATGTTTAACTAGTTTCTTCGTCTATTTTACTGACCATGTTTAACTAGTTTCTTCGTCTATTTTACTGACCATGTTTAACTAGTTTCTTCGTCTATTTTACTGACCATGTTTAACTAGTTTCTTCGCCTATTTTGCTTCTAATCTTTTTTTGTAAATTAGAAAACAATATTTCGCAAAAAAGAGAATACAAATACTTTAAGTTGAAATTGTTATATATAAGAAAACAAAATGGTGAAATCTTCGCAGGTATGATAGTTGGTCAGATAAAGAATGATTGTGTTGGTAACATTTAGTCTGTAAAAGATGACTAAATCTTGTGCAAGCGACTAATATTTTTGCCTTTTTTTGTAACAACTTTTTTCGTACCGACGTTTTTTACCGCCATTTTTTTGTACCGATTAAGGTATGGCATAATCTCGAGTGAACTCTCCTTATTCTACTAATCGTTGTAAGCAAATTATTAATCTTATTTCAACTGCAGGACGCAACCAAGAGCTGCATAAATATGAACGAAAACGTTTTAACATTAGGTAAGTATTTTAAAAAAATAGAGTCTTACAGATTCGCAATGGAATTATCCTGTAAGAATTTCAGAGCTTAAATTAGCAACGAATTTTTGGAATGAAAAGTAAAGCTAAAAATTCAGCTGCAGAAAAAAAGGCACAACCTATTTAGTAGCTTTACAGCATTTTTTTAACAAGGTGCAAATCTTCGTGCCTTTTCAATGCTTGTCTTAGCAGCCAAGCTTTTAGATCCTGGAAACCTCAACACAGGCGTGCAGCCCACGACAAATGAAAACATGTTACTGGAGAGATATCAAAAACATTTATTAAGCACTTACCCATGCGTGACAGCTTATTAAAAATCAAACGCTGTACCGACTTCAGCACAGCCAAGCTACAAAACAATGCGCTCTTTTATCACGCTTCGATGCATTTGGTTATTACGACACTTTTAGTTTGCCTCGATTACTTCTTGTTAATAAATAAGCATTAAAGGAAGATCAGAGGCATATTCAATTAGTTTTGCGAGTTTCTACCACCTTATGCCCAAACTTCACACATTATCCTTGCTTGTATTTTATGAGGTCTGGGACGTAAGTACTTTATGCTAATCAATAATCGAGGCACTCTCCCCAGGACTGGCATGCTGCTGCAGAACTACGCTACTACAGGTCGAGTCTTCGCGTTTTGCAAAATTTTACTCTACAGAATTTGAAAGACAATAAAGAAAGTAATTTGTAACCAACAAAAGGGAGACGCAAGATCGATTTATTACTTGGTATTATCTCCATAAAGAAGAGGATAAATGTAAATCAAGGTAAGTAGTAAACAACTTTTGTTTTTTGTTGTCATCAGTTGATATCATCGTGCTCGTTTTGTTGTCATCAGTTGATATCATCGTGCTCGTTTTGTTGTCATCAGTTGATATCATCGTGCTCGTTTTGTTGTCATCAGTTGATATCATCGTGCTCGTTTTGTTGTCATCAGTTGATATCATCGTGCTCGTTTTGTTGTCATCAGTTGATATCATCGTGCTCGTTTTGTTGTCATCAGTTGATATCATCGTGCTCGTTTTGTTGTCATCAGTTGATATCATCGTGCTCGTTTTGTTGTCATCAGTTGATATCATCGTGCTCGTTTTGTTGTCATCAGTTGATATCATCGTGCTCGTTTTGTTGTCATCAGTTGATATCATCGTGCTCGTTTTCTACTCAGCGTAGAGGTACGCTAGTTTTGAACGGATTCTGTCGCTATGAAAATGTCAACAATTACAGTTCCATGGGAGCTAGTTTTGTACAGTAGGGAAGTAGCACGAGAAAAATATATTCCAAAATGTTGACGTTCTGTAAGTAATGGGAATCAATGCACAAAATAAGTATTTTTATTTCGTTCGATGCAATTAAATTAATGAACGCAAGCTTCAATCCAAAATGAGAGGGAAAATTTTACTACCTATAGTTTTTTTAAATAACTTTAGATCTAGATGAGGTATAGGCTAGCAATTTTTTGTCTTATATTTTCTTTCTGTTATGACAAAGATGTAGAAATTTTCATAGTTATTATTAAAACAAATGTGCGATATTTCTACATTTTGTCTTGGTGGAAGAATTGGATGTTTTTAAATTTTTTGATATAACAAATAAACATATATTTTTACAGATAAACATCACTTGCAACCTCGTCCCAAGGACTCTTTTACACCTATGATATTCGGACTGGACCGCTATTACGGAGCCGTCAAATTTTGAAAAAAATAATGACGTCGGCAAAAAATAACCACGTCAGCATTGATTTGTTTTATGTCAAATGACTTCTTCTACTTTCTACCTTAATTACAGTACAAGTCCTTAACATAGCAATTGTTCTTTCCATAATTTTATGGGAGTAATAATATCACCTTCACCCCTAAAAACGAGTCTCCAAATACCCGTCCCTAAAATAGGGTTAATGTATTCATATTTCACAAATATTGAACCTATCATCGAGTATTGTTTCGTTAATTCTGTTCGTCAATTTCTAAAAAAAACTAGCCAAAAACCTCTTGTGCGATATGAAACTTCAACAGAGTGTAATAAAACAAAACAAAACTGTATACATTCCCTGGTCAGTTGAAAAGGGTCAAATTTCGAAGATTGTTGTCAGAAGAAATAGGAACACCGTAGACATTAAGTAAAGTAATGATCTTAACTTTCATGAGCAGCTCAGAAAAGGTAATTTTCTGCTCAATATTTTGTGAAAAACGTCGGTCATTTAGTGCGCAAGTATTAATTGGAATTGAAATTTATCGTCAAGGCAGAACAATGAAGAAAACTAAACGACTATTGTTTTTTTTCTACTTAACGTGAAACGCTCTTTCAAACAAAAAGTCACGAGTATGAAGTTGATGTTGTAAAAATATCAAAAGCACAGATTAAATTTAGTAAAAAGCGTTATTAATCTATTGTCGCTTTTCGCAGGTTACAGAATATAGTAAACCTGCGGCTGATAATTTTGGGGTATTAATGGATGTGTTTTGATATTCGGTATTACAAGTACAAACAATTTCAAAATAGTACAATTCAAATTTGCTGTAAGACTTCACTTTGTCTCTTGTAGCAGTATAAACCGCGAATATAACGTGAAACATCAGTCAAATTTAAAAAAAAAAATTTGACACAGACGTGAGATGTTTGACAAATAGAATTGTAAAAAAAATGATGACTTCTGGGAAAATTATTTAAAAAAATTCAGCGAGCTTAGAAATCACCCTCTCGTTCCAAGGGATTTCCACCTCCTTTGTTATGAGAGAAGGCAAAAATCCCTGGCAACGAGGGTGGTTGGAAACCATCTGACCAGCCATTAAAAACGGGATTATATAAAGTAAAAGGTTAAAGGTTTATAAAAGTTTTCTATAGATGCTAATTTCCAATGTTTACAAAAGTTTACGGAACTTTTTACGGGGCAAAATAGCTATTATTGAAATTCATACAGATTTTTTAGAAGGAAGGCACAAAAATTAATTTTTGTTAAACTAATTCTATTTAAAAAAAAAAAAAATCACCAATTTCAAGCGAATACTTGGTTTTTTTAAATGGATTTATTTGACTTCTGTGGTCTGAGGGGAATGAGTGCGCATGCCAAAACATTCTGTCGCACGGAAAGTGGTCCATATCATCAAAGATATGTATTTTGCCATTGCAAATGACAATCAGTCGGGAGATTTCCAGCAACAGCTGCAATTTTTTTCGAAATAAAGATAAAAAATTTATGAAATCCATTGTTATTTCATTATTTCATTAATTTCTTCGCATATTAATGAAAAATTGAAATCAATTATGTAAAAATTAATTATAATGTAAAACTGTAGACAAAAGCACAAAGGAAATGTAAACAAACTTCGCAGCTTCAGTTTGCTTGCTGCGATCACACAATGCAGCAAGCGTGCATACGATTCGAGCTCTAATTCGAAAAAAAATATATATCATTCGGCACGATACCTGTTTTAAACAGATCGAATGTTTCAACAAACAAACCAATAGAATTTGAACTCAACTATATTAGCCAATCAGAATGCTTGACTCATTGACTTCATTCCACAGTATCTTGTGAGGCTAATAATTAAGCTAAAGTAAAAAAAAAATGGCGGAATATTTTAACGAAGATTTAAAAGTTATAACAAAATGATTTAATAGAAAAATATATATTAATAAATAGGAACTGGAATATCGCGCGCGTGTTATATATCATGCTACTGTAAATTATTACTTTTAGTTTTTATAGAAACGGGTTGAAACTTAAAAGAGTGGTACTTTTTATTTAGAATGTAAAAAAACACAATTTGCTTTGTTATTAGATATTATAAAGATGCTTTGCATTGAGAATGGATAAACGAGTCATAATCATATTTGTCTTACTTATCTACGTTGGTGACACATCAACTGTGCAAGGTATGTCGTGTTTCTGCTGTCTCGGGCAACTGTGCATTACCTTGTTATCCCACAGAGTCCTTTTATGATTCGAGTTATACTGATAAATCGGTGCATTGGGGAACAATATAAATATCGCAAAAGAAAAGGCGCATGTAGATTCGAGAGACTTTTAGTATAGAGACTTTTAGTATACAGGCGTTTATTTAATCTTTCAAGGTTTTTAGCAGTTTTTTGTAATTTTGATATAACTGCCATTATTTCTATAGGTAGCATATTCAAGAATCTATTAAATTTTTTCACCGGGAACGAGGAAAATGATGTGGCCGGAAGACAAAAACGGATAACGACGGATGAAGGTAATAAAGCCATAGGGCTTGAAGTGCGAGGATTTCGCAATGGAGAGAAAGATGAAGAAGAGGCTGATTTGAGAAGAAGTGTCAACGAAGAACTTACAGAAATATATAACACGGCCAGTCATACAGAAAAAAGTAGTGAAAAGAAGCTTAAAACGCGCAGCGTACACGATAATGAAGCAAGCGCGCCAGGACAGACAAAATTTCTAGAATACGCGACCATGAGGAGTACCAATAAAAACGATGAAAAGAAAGAAAACATTGTTGCACCTTCAGACGGGAAACAGGTTCGTTCAAGTCGTTCGAAGTTTGAAAATGTGAACAGTAGAGAAGAAAAAGAAATGTCATCAATTAAGACTGTGTCTTCACTTAGTGTACCCGCTAATGACATGAGCGGAAGTGGAGAAGAAGACGATACTCCTCTCACGGAAGGTAAGTTTGGTCTGGTTTAGTATGCCTACCTAATTTCCTAAACCATCTCTTTTCTATTGACGAACGATCACGAGCTAGTATGAACAGCTCTCTAGGTTTTGTCTACCACTAACCAGAAGGACTTATGCTCTTTGTGACGTCATTGCAAACTGCAACTAATTATATACATGATTTGCTTTGTTTTACATACAATCTAAACTGTCAATTACGCAAACCTTAATAGTTTCTCCAGCAGCTAGACATTTATTTTGCCTCCTACAGGGTGAGCACTACTCCAAAACTCTTTATAGTTCCTGTAAATGGAATTTAGCTACTCCTGGAAATAACTCCTGAGAAGTTGCAAATATAAAAATAAAAAAAAACTCCTAAAAAATTATTTTTTCTGAATCCGTTTTTTGTTTTGATCTGTTTCTTTAGTCATCAGGTTATGGGAATTGTTTACGTTTTTCGCATTCAATTTTCTGTTTTTGTCTAACCAGATCAATTGTGGAAAAAGGTCGGAAATCTCAATTAATAATTCCGGGATTTACTTTCTGAAAATGGATGGAAACCCTTAAAGGATTAAGGGTTTCCATCCATTTTCAGAAAGTAAACAATGTTGCTTACTATGAGCCAATATATATTACATACAATTTTTATCTATATTTGGTGTGCTTTCTTTAGTGTCCACATGGCCTAAAGGGCGTTATGGATTGCCAAAGTCAGTATTTGGTTGTCCCAAATCAATCGGATTCAGGTGGAAAACTGGTTTTCGTTACCATGACACTGAAGACGATGGAACAGAGAATCAGAGATCTGATGTCTTCACTTTGGCAGCTAATTTTTCTGAAGATGGGATTAGTCACGAGTTTTGCATTAAAGACGATTTTGAAGGCGAAGGAGAGTAAGTACAATGTCACTACTCAAACGTCCATCACTGAAATTAGTTGTAAATCCAATTAGAATAGTGAGGAAAAGAGTCGATTGTGTTTACCTACCCTTTGCGTCAGTCCTTATTGGCGGTAACTTTCGTAAAATGGCGTAAAACTAGGTAGATTCAGATGCAAGATCGTGAGAGTTTAGTCCTTAAGATAGTGTTAAAAATAGTAACGACAAAGGATTGCGAAAAAAATATTTAAAAAGTAACTATTGCAGTATTATTTATTTTTTTTACATTAACTTCAGCTGGCCTACCGGCAAATATTGCATCTACAAGCGTGGTCCAGTTTGTCCTACCGGCCTAAAAGAAGGCTTCGTGATATGGGACGATGAGAATACAGATAATCAGAACGACAAAGGTGGAGCGCTACCTGAAGGAGAGTACACTGAAGATACGAAAATATATTTCTGTTGTAGCACTACTGGTGTCGTGGACAATCAAATATCTTTGCCTGCAAAAAGTCCATTCTTCTTGTTTGCCTATGAATCTTTTAAATGTCAAAAGGTAGGTTGGTTGAGTAATTAAAGCGAGTTTATGTGACGTTCTGCTACGTTTTCCAGTAACATAAAAAATGTTGAGTACCTTTTGTGGAACAGTCACACAACGGTTGTACAACAGTCACCGTTACGGCTTTATTAGAAACACATGATGAAGAACAAAGCGACGCAAGATACATTGCACAACAAATCTCTACAACAGTTCCACAAAAACTGTTACTCAAGAACTATGGATTTTAATGGAAACCCAGCTCAATAACTAAAAAAAGACATTTTTAACATTTTTATATAGGTCCTAAACATGAAATCGACAAGCGAGTTTATCAAATTTGACGACGAAGACCATGGGAACACTGACCACGAAGGTGGCGAATATCCTTACGGAATTCACAAGTTTCAAAAAGATCACATGTTGTTTCTATGCTACTATGAACCAACCAAACCAGGTAACTGCTATCACGTAATTCAGATGTTTTAAAAAATTCTTAAAGGCTTATTATTCTTCCCTATTCCTAATTTTTCCCTCCACTAAACATATAACGTGTCGTTTTAGTTCATTCATATAATGCTGAATCTGCACTTGCGACGAATCTTGAGGAAGAATCAGCCAAAGATGAAGAACAGTTGGATCAAGAGAGCATACGACAGAGTGAAGAAATCATGAAAGCTTTTATGAAAGCAACAGGAGGTGTGGAGGATGAAACGAGTAAAAGAGAAAGAACGAAAACTATCATCAAAACCATCAAAGTAAAAACTATTTCTGATTTTCTTCTTGCTGTTTGATCTAAGATTGGTTTGTATAACACTTATAACTCGAAAAGAGGACCCACCATGGTACATACATGCCTCCGTATTACTCATAAAAACACAAACAAGTTTTAAGAAGCCTATACAAACGAGATAATCTTCATAATTTATTTTGACTGTACAAATTCTTCAGGAACCGATTTTCTGTTTCTCGTTTGTCTTTTTTAAGGAAATTAAGAAAAAATCGTTAGAACCTGGTGTTAACTTAACATAGAGGGGTTGTGAGGGACGAAGTCTCCTACCGTGTGCAAGGTCGCTGTTAAAAAAAGTTGACCACTTGTCACACCTAATACACAATATAAAAAATTCAATATATTTACTTATTTCTTGGCCACTATACAGATTTTTGATCTCTTTGTCAACAAAATGAATAAAACAATCCATGATAATTCTACAAGATTGGATATTCTGATAGTTATTTTATCGTTATGACATGATCAAATTGATATATCCGTCCATCCGTCCACGAATTTAAATTTCAATTAAGAAAAGCTTACCAACCAATCGGGTTTTATAAATTGCAGTTTCCCGCAAGGTTCGGTCCGGTCCAAAAAAAGAAATCAGATCTAAAAAGCTGAGAATATGCCACTTCCATGAATCGAAAGAAAAATTTAAGATTAGCTACGTTTTTACTTCATATTTCCTGTTTTTTGTCATATGGTATACTAATTTGAATTTCCTTAATTAGGTTCCAGTTAATAGTAAGAACAGTCCAGTTGCGACCGTAATTGGATTGGTCCTCGGAAGTATCGTAATAGGAACCATTATAATCTTTATTACAAAGCTGGTGATTCCAACCAGAAAAGGACAGGATAATATACGTCCAGATCCACAAGATCTAAGCAACGAATGGAAGGGGTCACATGTTGGTAACATTTCAGTACAAGCTTTATATGAAAACGAGAACGTTCAAAGTGCGGCCACCGATATAAGTGATGACGAAGCCGATGATAGTGATGGTGGTGACAAGAGCCCGTCTTGTTACACTGCTTCTGAAGTTGACTCTTGGTCGGATTTGGAAGAGGATGATGAGTTAGTAGAGGATCAATTACTTCCTGATTCAGAATTAAAAAGTGGATTAGAACTTTTGTTTCTAAAACAACAAAGACATTATTGGAATCAAAGGAGAAGACATGAGCAGAGAGATCACTCCCAATAATGCCAACTTTTCACAAGAATAAAGCTTTTTTTACAGAAGCCCATTTTTTGCCTGATCAGGAAGCGCTTTTGTAAACATGGCCACTAACTACTGAATAGAATTTCATGAAAATGACGTTGCTAAAGTTTATTTTTTTTACCTTAAAAATGTAAATATACTTTTTAAAAGATCTTTATACGGAATCGTCCAAAATAAATTATTTTCTTTAAATCTAAATTTAGTATTTTTTTGTTTCCAAAATTTGAAACACTATGGTTTTATCTTTGCAACATTTTTAGTTGAAATTTTTTGGTCTTATCTTTGCAACATTTTAAGGGCCACGAAACGGCTGTTGGTTTTCGACTTTAGTGACTTACACGAAAGTCGAGCTAATGGCGGTCACAAAGTTTGTGATCACTGAGGACAAAAACAACATCTTAAATCATCTTAAATATAATTTTGGGTATCCAAATATAACTGATAATGACAGAAAAGTTCCCCACATATATTGGATATCCATGATTTATTCGATATAAGCAGATTTTTAATAAAATAAGGTTCAAACTTTTTGTACTAGCTAGCTATATCCTTCGAAATTTAGCCTAGAAACATACAAGTTTACTGTACATAAAACCAGTCGAAGAAACAACAATGATTTTAAAAACTTTTTAGAGGTAACAAATACAGCTATCGTGTTGTTTCTGTTTCCTCGTCAAAACAAACTTTCGATTTACTGATATTTAATACATTTTACAGACCGTAGCTTATTTTACCGCCAAAAAGTATACTGAAGGAGAATTGTTCTTTTTCTAGAAAATAAAAATAAAAAAGTAGCAAATTTATCATAAAAAGTTAATTATTCATAAGCAGGTTGTCTAGACGTCTATGTGCTTCTAAAGCGTGTATAATTTTTTGCACATTGATCTTTTGAGTGGTCTGTTTATTACACGCCATTCTTCAGAATGTGCAGGGTTGAGCTTATTAAATCGTTTCGTAGCCCCTTTAAGTTTTTTTATTTTATTTTTTGATGATATCTTAATTAAATATTATGGCATTTGTAAATACATGTAAAAATGTTTAAATTTAAACTTTCGCTTGAAATTGTTTATTTGGAAAGAGGTTGAATCGAAGATTCAATTTCAATGTCAACGCTCTTCACGATTGATCTAGATCCTCTCAAGCACATCGACATACTGCGTATTAAAGCGAAATTAATTTTTTTTCGAATCCAACTCGTTACGACAGATTGCTGTAAATTACGTTTACGAGATATCATCTGCGCCAATCGGGAAAAGAATACCTTGCATTCATGTCCCATCCCACCAGTAACTGTGAATACCAAAGGCGTAAAACTTCCATGATCTACTTGCATTATGCGTTCATTGTATTGACGTTTTTTCTCTCTCTCGTTGTTGGCACAACATTGCTTAAGACTTTGGTTAGAGTACCTCTTGGCGCTTGGGTTAAACACCCTTACATCGAAAAATGCCATTTGGCCCCTTATCCAAAATCCTCTCGCAGAGACGTCTAAACGAACTTCGTTATTACATTTAGTTGATTTAGCTGATAACGATTCCCCACTCATTTCCAGTAGTGTTGGTTCCACTCCTACATCATTACAAACCTCCTTTAATAACTGTGCAGTGATATCCCGTACTTCATTGTGGCGTAAGCCGACAAAACCACCCTTTTTACAAGACATTGAATGTTAATTGTAAAATTGCAATCACACGCACACATTGCAGGCAAACCAGGAATTGCCCAACCATACCTTAAACGGATGTTGTCCCGAAATTGTTCTTTATTCAAGACATAATTTGACTCGCTAACTGGAATGACAGTTAGGCAAGCATAACTACCAGATTCACAAGCTAACTCGTTGGATCTAAGTTGAGCATCACTCAATGCAGCTCGTAAGTCATCAAGCTTTGTTTTGTGAAACATTTCCTTGCGCATTCGAATTGCTGATTTTATTTTTCGTACATTGTCCTTGTTGGTTACAAAATTGCTGCACTGGTTGATGACATTTTCAGTGAGTTTAGCAGTAACTTCTCTGGAGTCATTATACACCGCTGTGAAGATTTCAGTTAAAATGTTTATTCCCAATCCTCTGAATCTTAAGGGTAGGGATAAAAGCTTGCGTTCAGAAGCCGAACAAACATGTCCACCAGTGATTGCTGGAATAAACTCTGTGCTCAACACCTCTTCGATTGGTTCAAGATAGTTTTCTACCTTCTCTATCGTCTGCAGCGTGTAGTTAAATTTGTGCTGGAAGCCATTGATATAAGCAGAATATGCTGCTTGTGGGTGAATTTCTGCAACTTTTGATAGTAGTTTTAGTTGAGTTATCCAAGAAGATACAATCACTTTAACATATTTTTCCTTATAACCTACATCTCCTAAAGCAGCCCCAAGATGTCTTGCTCCAACTGTTGTAATCTCAATTTCACTTCCTTCAAATATAATCTTGGCTTCATCCAAAACCGATTCTTTAACAATCAGATAAGACTTGATTAGTTTAGGGTAATACCCATATTTTGGACCATTTAGAATAAGTTTGTCCCACCATAACTTTAATGATAACAGCTCTCCTGCACCTGTTAAATCATCTGAAAACGCTACAGATTTTACATTTCCATGAAACTCAAGCAATTCATTAATCAATGGTGTCAAGCCTGTTGCATATGTCCCCATAGCAGTCGGATCACCTTGTGTCGTTCCTTCTTGAGATTTCAATTCTCTTCCACCAATAACAAACAATCTTGCAGGAACAACATAACAATTATAAACAAACGTGGAGATTGATGGACATAAGTACTCAATGTTATGAAGTAAAGCTTCCCTGTTGATCGAGTTGAAGGCGTTATCAGCATCAACCAATAACACAGCTTCTGTTTCAGAATTCTTGAAGATGTCGTGCATTGCATGTATTGCCGCTTCATAGCCGGCATCTTGTCCTCCGCACAACTGAAGGGAGCCTACAGAGATCATTACGTCTTCTTTAGCCAATTCCATCACCACCTTTCCAGCTATTCTTCGTAATACCTCGCCTACACCAATAGGTCTCAACCCCGGATTTTTATCGAGGGGTATTAGTCTGCTGGCAATTAAAGCTTCGAGCGACGTGGTGTTGTTAATCTGATCAACTTCCACCTTTTGATGACAAATATTTTTAATAGTTTCAGCAAAAGCTCTTCTTAAATCAACATTTACTGTGCCATATTGATTAGTTGCAAGTATCTTGCGCCACCCATCAGCATCTATTCCTGATGGTCCAGAGCCTCCTTTAGTTCGTAAGGCAGCCTTTTTACCATTTCCTCATCAATGACATCGTAAATCACTGGATGCACTCTTGGTTTTTCTCCGCGTATTAATATATCTGCATCTGCTTCTTTGGGTTTCGGATGCTTTTGGTGAATCAATTTCAGGGTTTTGTCGTCGAGCGGAAGAATACCATTTTGCATGTTGTTTGTAAGCGTTTTTAATGCTCCGTTGATATTTCCTTTCTCCATCTGCTTCAGGAACTGTTTTGAAATAACTTCTATGGACGCTGGTAGTGATACACTTTTTAGGCGCTTTTGAATTGTTTCTCCTTCAAAAACTAGTTCGTTGAAATCGCCACTTTCCCACAATATTAATCTTCTTTCAAGTGCCGCTGTATGATCCTCGGATTTTGATGTTTTACAAGGCTTCTACAGTAAAAGGCCTGGCATAATGTGTATTGCTTTAAACGCAATATTTTTCATTGGCGAATCATATAACCATGCATTCATAAGTCTTATTACTTCTGTAATATATTTCTTTCCAGCAGCACCGGTTGGTAACATAAAAATGTTTTTTCCAGTATACAATTTTTTCATACGCAGCATCTATTTGTTTTGAGACAATTAAATCATCTCTCCCTCCCCATTTAAAACGCGTTGTATTATGGTCTTCGTTTGTAATTCCGCTATCGAGATTAGATGTTATAGGCTGACTGGAAATCGTATCAGTTTTACCAGCTTTCTTTAAACATGTTCGTAGATGTTGATTCAGTCTTCGATAAGTATGAAATGTTCTTACGTTACATGAGGTGCAGGTGGAAATGTTTAACGTAACTTCGTCGTTACGAATTTCACGCGTGCTTTCGTTATTCGATGTATCGTTATTCACACAATCCGCAGGAATGTGTGTTTGGTTTAGCCTTTCTTCGTCTCGGAATAAAAAATGAACACATTGGTGAATATTTTACGCGGAGCCAATTCATGTGCGAGATTACATGAGAAACTAGCCGAGGCGGTAAAAATTTTATTTATAAAGCGGGTTGACATTGATTTTTAAAAGAATGTCTTAAGATCTAGTGCTCATAATGTTGTATTTATTATAGTGTAGTTAAGTCTGGCTTAAGATAAACGTATTTCATATTCCTGTACAAGTTACCGACTCACACCTTTAGGTTAGTGTTTGGAAACGAAACTTCAGGAACGAAAAGTTGTTTAATGGCGCGCCGTTTATTCATTTTTGTGCAAAAGGCGCATATTTCGCTTTCCGTACAAAAGTTTGACTGATTTCTTCGGTTAATGAAGAATTTCATAGCGCAACCTTAGGTTGCGAAAAAGCCGAGAACAGTAATTTATTTTTGCTATGGACGCAGCGCATATATTATCACGACTATATTTTGAACATATACAGTATACTCTCGATAAGTGATACACCGGATAACTAGGACGCCCGCTATGTAGTACACTTTTTCTCGGTCCCTTGAACTTGCTTACCCTATTCAAGCAAAAAAAATTCGCATAACTGGGACCCCGGATAACTACGACGCCCGCTATGTAGTACACTTTTTCTCGGTCCCTTGAGGCAAAAACTTCGGATAAGTGGGACATGCAATGGAATGACTTCATATTTTTTTCTTGAAACAGAAGACATTGCATTGATTTTAATCAAAAACTTGTCAACAAATTTAATGTAGTGTAATCTTATGTTATATTGAATGGAATAAAAAAGTAAATGCAATTATCACCATTTCTTATTTATGAATTTAGCCTCAAAGTCCTCTTGTTCGCTAAGTTTTACAAAAAATCTCTCGATAACTAGGACAAATTAAGCCTTTGTATGAAAACCCTACTTACAAGGAAATTCGGATAAGTAGGACGCCCGCTAAGTAGTACACTTTTGTTCGGTCCCTTGAGTGTCCCACTTATCGAGAGTATACTGTAATTTTCGCAATCTCGGGGGTGCACCGGTGAGAAATTATTAAAACACGTGATGTGGTCCGCTGGCGAGGACAATATTTTTTTCTAAGCACGTGGGAAATAAAGTGATTAATTTTGCATTTATTTCGTTTATTACATTTCATTTATTTTTTTGTGCTTATGTAACGCCCTTCAAAGTTGCAGAGTAAAATCTCAGCCTGATATTCTTATAAAGTACATTCATTATAAAGAAAAAGCATTTAGTTTTCTTGGTGGACACTACCATGATTTTGAGGACTCTGGGCAGCCATTTATTTTGCCATTTATTGTGTCTTGATAAATAAAATTACCTACTCTGCTACTGATCTGAATTGATTTGTGATATTATTTTAATCATGCACATATGCACCGGGACCTGCTACAATATACGCTATTGGTAAATTGAACACGTGTTAGCAGCAAAGTATACTTCTTGCGAAAAGTGAAAAAAATCTACAGACCATGGGTGTGAAATTGCGAACCAGATTTTTAAATTTAGTTTGAAGAGAAAGCAGGGAAGTGTTAAGTGCAGAAAAGTGTGAAAATACAGGAGAGAAGTGTGAAAATGCAGAAGAGAACTGTTGGGATCATAGACGAGAAGTGCTTTTAAATTGGAAGAAAAGTGAGCCATAAGGGCCATCGTAAATGTCTGAGGAGACAAGTTCTTACTGTTGTTTATCGTCGTCAGATGATGGTACAATAATTATTTAACGTAAATGCGTTTTTTGTTACCTCGCATTTAACTACAGTGGAATCTCTCTATCTCGAACTTCTCTCTATCTCGAACTAAAGTCTCGGTCCTTTTGTGGTCCGTCCAAGGTATTTTCCTTTCTTTATCTCGAACTTTCTCTATCTCGAACAAATTTTTTGGTCCCTTGCGAGTTCGAGATATAGAGATTCCACTGTATGTGTTTTTTGCATTAGAATCCCCAAGCGAAAGTGACGATGCATCTGCCAATGAACAGCATATGTAGGGTAAACAAAAGTTTTACATTAATTAATATCGAATTTTTTAAATCGTATTTATACAGAATAGCAAACAATATTGTTTATACATTTAATTTTATCACCTTCGGTATAAAATTAAAATCTTTTTTAGAAGTCAAAGAATCAAACTTACTCCAAGTTTCTTCTGAAAAAGTAATGAAATCCCCATATAAGAAGGAAAAGTATATCTATAGGTATGCTACTTTTGCCCAAAGATATGAAGAAAAAGTCACAATTATATTTATATATCAGATTTATATGTTAAGCGAGAAATGTTTAACGCCGATAAATGTCCCCCCCCCCCCCCCCCCCCAAGACCAACAAAAGATTCTTCCCGAGACGTAAGACGATCCGTAGCCATATCTTAGAAGAAGCGCTTAAGACATATCGGTACTCACAAAAATAGATAAAGAATCCCTATACAAGAAGATCGAAGAATGGAAAAGAGTACACCCTAAATATAACTTTTATTTTCGACCTAAGGCATGAAAAATCAAAGCACTTTGTGATACAATAACAAGACAAGTTGCCCCCTGTGGTTCAATGTTTTGCGGAAATGCAATATTGCATACATTAAAGGGGAAGTTCGGTCAAAAAAAAAAAAATTATTTTATTTTATAATTCCATGTATTTATACTTATAAAAACAAAAAAACTTTACTTCATTAAACTTGGAGTTTCGGAAATGTCTCTAATGTTGACACAAACTTCTTGAAAATGCTCCGTTTTTGAAAAAGCGCGTCAGAAAAAAAAAAGCTGGGTCCTAACTCAAATATGACGTTTTATAGTTCAAAACATTGCATCGCGTGAAAGAGTCACAACACAGGCTACACAATTTGCTAGAAGAATCTACTTTTTTCCTGCTATATTTCTTTTCAAATCTGTAACAAATTACTTCTTTGAAAATACAGTGTTAGTTTTGTAAGCAATGGATCAAATTCGAAGCGATTCAAGTTCTAACGAAGATGAAAATGATGACATACCTGATTTATCCACTCTCAGACCCTTTAATTTTGAACCAGAATTTTCTTTGGAAGAACTGAATAAATTAGGAACGTGTAGTTCCGAGAGTGATGAGGAAGAAGATGAAGTTTTAAGGATCGGCAATAATAACTGGTGCCAATGCGGTGGTCACTGTAGAGCGATGGAGTCGTACAGTGAAAGCTTGTGTTGCAGGGATACAAATGAAATTCCTGACAATCATTTTGAAGGTAAAATAAACAAAAAATTTAGCCAAGCATAATTTTCTTTTTCGTGTTTAAAACCATAACAAAACTCTACATATTCCCTTTAAATAATGGTCTTCGCGTTGATAAAAAAAAATATGCCTACGAACACGACAACTGACGCAAAACTTCTTTCAAAATATTTTGCCTAACATGAGTTTTTTCTCAAAAACATTTAACTCTCCTTCGCATATATTTTATTCGTTATCATTCGCTACTGCCAAAACAATCTCACAAAAAAAACACAACGGTGGTTGTTTTATTTTATTCAGCTTTACAAATCGAATGAGAACGTGCGCTCAAAAATCAAAACTTGAGACGGGGGTCATTTTTTAAGATTTTCTTTTTAGGAAAACAATGTATAACTGAAGCCGAAACTTTTGGGATGGTTTGTCTGTGTAAACCAATACTAACCACTGCACTGTCTGCTCTAAATAATTTAAGGGGCGATGCAATGCACACGGATAATTGGTACGTTTTTTTATTGCATCTTATTTTAAGTGTTAAGGGCAAGAAAGGATTTGGGAACAAACTTGTGTTATATCACAATTTCTTTTTAGTTCACTACGTTTTGCCGGTTATAAACAGTACACGTGGTGGATACATAACAGATTGGGAAAAGGTGTGCGAAAAATTATACCGTCGTGTGCTTTATGGGCAATTCGTAATAAATATCCATCTGAAAATGGTATTTATATCCCATTCACGGAGAGCAAATCCGACGACAAACGACTGTATGAAAACACGGATTCCGATTCTGAATAAAAGAACCAACTTCAACCTTAGAACTAAAGAGGGGATTGAATACTAATAAAAAAAAAATTATTACAATGTAAACCTTCTTTTCATATTTTCAATGGCTTCTTTTTTATCTGGTTTCTCTCTTGGCGCTATATAATTTGGAACATCGTCGACTTTGTTTGTGCGTGGGAGGAGCCAGCTCCAGCATTAAAGTCAAGAACGGCGAGTTGTGACCTAGCAATCATTCCTGCAAAGCTAAAGTGTAACCTCTTTGGGCAATATTTGTTGTAGAGTGAGTGGTAAACTTCCAAATTTCCTGTGTGTTTGAACTCGACGAAGTACTTCAAATCACGCAACAAAGACTTTAGCCCGAACTACAGATTCAAGGGCTTTGTAAGCAGGCGTTCCTTCCATCAACCATTTTTTTGATCGCTGTTCTAATTTAGAGAGTTTAGAGTGTTCACATTTGTGATATATTTTGTTGCTTTCCCATTTGTGTTTGTTCTTTACATGACACAACAAACTCAGCCATTTCTCTCGTAACTCTACCACGTTACCATTACAAGAGGCGCAACACCACCAGAAATGATTTATGACAGCTTTTACCCAAGGGAGTAAATCTTTAGCAGTTGTTTTCTTGGCACATTTGACCAACTTTCTTTTAATGTTTTTCCCCATATGCCATACGTCAAAATGGTGCTTAATATCCTTCCGTTCTTCTCGCATGTACTTCCGGATTTGAACGTGCCTGTCAGTTGCAATGCCTTCAATTGACAGTTGATTTTCTAACAAACGATTAAGAACAACAATCAATCCTTGTTTTTCCATACGCGACGAATTCCCAACTTGGCCGACATGAACTACATGAAAGTCAACTATTTCATTTGATTTTGAATTAAGTAACGTGTAAGTTCCGTACTTTGCACTGTAACCTGGTGAATCACACCTCCCATCGCCTGCTAAGTCTAGTGCCTCATTGCTTTCTAGGTAAGACTAAAATCGCAATTCTCGATGAGTGGAATATATTTTGTGAATCGCTTGGAATATGTACTTTTTTTGTATTTCGTAAAAGGTGGTTTTGGACAAAAAATGTATTTTTGCGATTTGCATCATTTCTTTAACGCGTTGGTATGTGTTACCGGAAATTAAAATGGCTGAGGAAAGCAATAAATTTCCCCACGGTCGCTTACTCACCAGTGGTTGCGATGACCATTGGTGAGCATGATGATCACTGCACAACAAATGTACGATTAGTTGAGTCCCTTTAACTGCAATTTTATTCACTTCAGCTGGCTTAAAACAGGTGAAACAAAATCGTAGCAGAGGTAGAAGACAAGACCAAAAAACGATAAAACACGTGCCGTTTAGGTCGGGGATTTCCGCATCGGAGTCGTTATCATTCTCACTATCTGGCAGATTTTCCAAATTGAACGATTCGTCTTGACTTTTCTCATTATTACTAATTGCTTCTTCCTCGTATTCTGAAAATTCTTCTATGACAGACATCGATACTTCTACGTCGGGCGGGAAAGAAAAATCGGTATTACAACATTGGTCCTTCTTTTTTTTTGGTTTTGGAATCTTCACTTTTATTGGAGCAACTTGGATTCCAACCTTCTCATGACTCACATACAGTGATGATTGACATTGAACGCCGCGTGTCTTAGTGCACTTGACAGCATTGACAGCTTTATCAACGCCATTTGTTTCAGTCTGGGTTCCTATTTCTTGTTTATTTTCAGGTTGTGTAGTATCACTTGCTTCTGTTTCCAGCTAGAAGATAACCAAACAAAACTTCATTTTAAAACAAACCCTCTGTATTGCAAAAACATATAGACACTTATTTTACCTGTCGTTTCTGACGGTCTTCGATTCTTTTTTCTGTTCTTTTACGTTTCTCAGGCTGTTTTGTAAAATTAAACAAGGTCGGAACAGCACCATCTTTTAATTTCTTCCGCGGTGGAGAACCCATTAGTTCAGCCTAGAAATTTAAAAATAATAGATTTCCATTACCCCCGTCTTACGAAAGCACATGTTCTTGAAGGATTTTTCGATGTTAAAAAAACATTCAGCACTGGGGGAAAGAAAATGCGAACATGCGAAGAAAATATAATGATTTTTTTTGACATGGTTTTGTTTTGGAAATGGCTGTAATAAATGAAACTGTGTTGAATTTTTCTAAATACGAGAAAGACAAATGTTTGGCTGTTTGGTGAAACATAGGTAACAAAAAGACTTACTTGTAAATCTCTTTCGAAGCACTCTGGTTCAAAATGATGAGAACAAATATAAAACCCAGAGTCTTTCGGCAAGGTACCACTTCTTTTTATATTGTGTAGCCATTTATTCCGAAGCTCTTTATCTTTTTTCGCACTAGGAATGTGATAAAATACTACCCGGATTTTTCTTTCATTGTTATCTTCGTCTTTTGTCGTAAGCTTTTCGTTATCTACCTCCTTATTTTCCTCGCTTCCCTTACCCTTTTCTGTCTTTTTATTATTGCTACTTCGATTTGTACAGCCGATGGCAGCACAGTTTGGCATATTGAAATAATAAAATGCATAAACAAAACGCTTCTTCGTGTGATTACACCTAATCCCCAACACCGAACTTCGCTTTTTGAACTATAAAACGTCATAATTCAAACTCGACCCAGCCTTCGTAAAAACGTAAAGGGGTCAGTCTACGGAGGTGTTTTTACGCGTGGTTAACACAGATTATTTCAAAAAAATAAGGGTTTCATTTAAAAAGAATTATTGTATTCTTTTTTTTTCTTTTATGACTATTGATTATGAAAATATAATATTTGACCGAACTTCCCCTTTAAGATCCGTTAATTATGCAATACTAATTGAATAAATTACTAACCTTAGCAAATTTATTAAATCTACCTGAGTTTGCACTATGAAATTTTTCATTAACCGATTTTTTCTGCCATTATGAGTCTTATCCCATCCCACATGTGTTGGATGTTGGATGGTTACTTGTCTTGTCGTGGATTTTAATGTATGTATTTAGTCATTATCTTAGTCTTTCAACTATGGTTTTACATTGATTTAATATCATTTTGGAGCTTAAAACATATTGATTGCATCAATTATAAGGAACTTATAGCTAGCTACTAGCTAAATTAGGTGCATTTTGGAAATTCATTCTGCAGATTTTGATTCTATTTTTGATTCCATTTTATTCTATTTCTAAAGTTTTTACCAGTGTTGCTAATGATTTTGTATCTCCATTATGATGATACAATCATCTTGAAATTTGTCAATTCAGATGATTCTTCACCCCAAAAGTCTCGACATCCAATCAAATATAATTCGGCGATTCGGTTTGACGTCATAACAATTTTTTTGGAGGTGAAAAGTTTCCGTATTTTAGGTGAAGAGAGTGCAGAGCTAGACACATTTTAGAGTTTTGAGAACAACGTTAAAAAGTTTGAGCAAAGATAATTTTTTAGAGCAAAATCTAGATAGCTAAGCATCATTTCCAGACAGATTTTTATTGTGGTTACCTTTCGTTAGCTAATTATTCTTCCATTTCCACATTTTTTTGCATTCTTCCCCCTACGAACTAGGTTTGTTTTCACCCTGCGAAATTTTAAAAATGGCGGATGTAGCACAAATGTGATTCGTCAATTAAGCAAAATGTCAATCATCACTACGGCAAGAAAGCTGAAACGAATCGCCGAATTGTAAACACAAGGTTTCACTTTATTATAGACAACAACATCATTGGTTACATCACAAATTTATCGCCAATGAAGTCCAGAATTTTGCATTTGTTATGTTGTTGAGATTTTTCAAATCGAAGAGAAATAAGCTGCATAGGAGCTTTTATATTATTTAGTATGTATATGTAGAGCGTAGCGTATCTCACATTGGAAAAAAACACATCACAGAATTAAGACGTAAATCACGAAATTAGGACGTTTTAGCTAATTCATCTTTTGTTCAACCGGGAAAAATTTCCACTTTGTTTACCTGCATTTTTGCAAAGTTATTTTATGGAATAAAAAGCACGAGGGTGCCGATAAGCCGCATACACCGTGAAAAGTGCGGGCGTTTTGTGGCGAGTTCAGCGTTTTGAAAAAAATTCAGGTATTCGCCTGAAAAAACCCACATAGAACCGAACAATGCCCGAACAAAAAAAAAAGATTCACCACAAAAACACTCAATGATTCACCACAAATTATTTAAAAAAGTATAAAAATTAAAATGAACTAACTATGTGGTAG
The DNA here is from genome assembly GCA_030067915.1 of Hydractinia echinata. Lineage (NCBI taxonomy): Eukaryota > Metazoa > Cnidaria > Hydrozoa > Anthoathecata > Hydractiniidae > Hydractinia > Hydractinia echinata. The sequence continues at coordinate 2,120,475 of JASGCC010000030.1, forward strand.
CGAAGTGCTTAAAATAAATGTTTTTTGATGGTTTTTAATAAGATTTACTTGATAAATAACTTATAATCAGGGGCGTAGCCAGCGTCAGTCAGGCTCTGCGATCGACTGACCTACTTTTTTCAGCCCAACAGGTTGTTTTTTCCACCGCCACCGCCAAAACATGGATGGGCGCACCAATTATGCATCAGCACAAATCTTTTCCCGGGCGGCGCACACAAGCTTCGCACGTCGTTTTCGCAGGATTTAACAGTATCCACTTTGTTTTGCAAGCTGAAGTGTTGAATCTCTACTTTGTTTCGCAGATTGTCTTTTTCGCAGGATTACCTGCGAAAATTATGCATATGTACGGTCTTGTGTCTTCCATTTATGGTAATTTTGGACGCATCCTATTGGCTAGTAAATTTCACAGAGAGGTTAAAAATTCGCTCCATATATGGCTATAGAAAATACGCAAGAAAGTCAAAAATAAAAACAAGGCTAGCGAAGTTGTGAAGGTGAAGAAAGCATGATGTTGCTGTCAAACGTGGATCCGTATTTAGCTTTAACTTGTATAGAGCTTCACGAAAATTCTCTATACTCGAACCATCCAATTTTTGTATCTGTATGTAAATCTTCAGATTTGTTTTCCTGTGTAGAAAGCACTTTCAAGTTTTCAGTTAGCTAGCCATTCCTCTTCTGTAACTCTGTGTAGACAGCAGATCTTGTAGCTGCACAGAATAAAGCTATTCTTATAAGCCCTTAACAGTTTATTTAAGAGAAATATTTTAACTTTTTTATCCTGATTGTGGTCAGCTATGATTCAAGACGGTTTTAAATCAGAAGATTTTTCCTGATCTGCCTTCAAATAAAAATTTACAACCAGTATCTATTTTATTTTGCGATAATGACAAACATTCTGGGCAATTTAAACCTAATCCCTTCAGTTTCTTTAAGTTTGAGTAAAGCTACGTTAAAGCGTTCTGCTCAATATTTTAAGCTAGGTTGTCATACGTTATGATGACAAAGCAAAATAAAAGAAAAAGGAAACGTGTGTATCATCTCGAAGTTGTTCCTTTTGCATTAGCCCAAACGCTAGTTAATCAATGTGGTACTTCTAGCACTAATGACGAGACTTCTTCCATATTTGTAAAAAGCAAACCTTTAACTTAAAATCCTTTTCGTCAAAGGGATTTCTAAATCGAAACCTATTAAACCTAAAAAAGTTTTATCTGCAGAACCTTGGTAGATTCATTCCCTTCAGGTTCTATTAACGGTATTGGAAAATGTAATGTAGGCACTCACTACGACAAGCTCCACACGTCAGTGGTCACGATAATTCTTCCCATTGTAACTTGCGAGAGGACGTCTTAAGGTTTATTCATTGTAGTGAAGGCTCTCAGGTTTGTCTTTTTCAAAGGTCATTTTAAAAACCTTATGAACTTTCTTGATATATATACAGAATTGATAAGGTCAATGTTATGACGATGCTGGCAATGTATCTGTTAAAATTAATAGTTGTCATGCTAACATTTTAAAGCAAAACAGATTAGCTTTATACAGTACTGGAATCAGGACACCTAACATCGTGGACCGCGTATCGTGCGCGTCACGCACGATTCGCGATGCTGTCGCGATAGTAAAATTTTTTAGCATCGTGAAAATCGCGATCCATCGTGGGGTCGACTTTCACGATGCATCGTGATTTTCGCGATCCACATCGCGACTGTCATGATACATCTTTAAAAATTATAATAACAATTAATGTCATGAGAGAATAACGCCATTGAATATAAATAATTATTGTTTTGTTGTTTTTTTAAATCAAAAATATTTTCGTCGTCGTAAGGTTCTTTCTTGTTTAGACGAATCCAACCTAATTAGTTGTTCTAATTTTCACGAAAACAAAAAAATAATAATATCAAGCGAAAAAGTTTTTAAGAAAAAAAAATTTAAAAACAAACAAACATTTTCTTATCCCATCTCGTGAAAAAAATATTATTATTGTCGTAACACCCTCCTTCGTTATGATTATTATATATGTTTAAAATTACGCTTGCTAAAATCTAATACTGCAAGACTTGTGTTCTCTTTAAAACACAACTCTGGAGATAATTTTTTCTTTTGTGTTGAATGTAATTCTAATCTATTTATATCTTTGCAATCACATTGAGCACATTGAAATGATTTGCTTCTGGTAATAGAGCAGTATAGCAGGTATCATTTTTAGGTGTTATTGACATGTATTTCACAACCTAGTGCCCAGGACTTCATTATTAATTTCTGTTAAAAATATTGAAAAATGTAAAATTAAATGTATAGATGATAATTTTCTTTTTTATCTTCGCTACCTTCAAGCAACAGGTGACCATTGAAAATATAAAAAATACAATTAAAAATACATTTAATAAGACACATGCAACTATCTCCTCCCCATTGCTGCAATTTATTCTATCATGCACACTGTGATTGCTGAGATATAAATGGATAACAAAATTCTATAAAAATTAGAAAAGAATGTTCCGTACATCGCTGTTACAGACAATCCGTATGTAATATGTTGTTATCTTTTCACCTTGAGTGCTAGTTCTATTTTTTTAGTGAGACAAATTATTATTATTTTTCCTTCGCAACTAAAAAATAAAACTGCGTGCGTAATGCGAAAATACATAAAAAAAAGGTTGTCGTAACACCCTCCTCCGTTGTTATTTTTTTTTGTTGTTGTTGTTCCGACCATACATTCTCGATAAAATTATTTTTATTTGAAGCTACTATCGACTTCGCCCATAGAACAAATAATTACGTTATGGTCGCCTTATTTCTAAAATCCAATTTCCAGTAAAAATATATTACAAGATGCAAAAGAATTTTAAAATGTAAAAAAAAAGACACAAGATTATACCCATCTATTGTTTAATATTTTTAATGTTATTCACGATCCATCGCGACAATTATGATTAATAGTGACGATCGCGATAGCATCGTTATTTTTTTATACATCGCGACTATCGCGAAGTTCTTCAGTAACATTTTTTCTATCGCGATGGTCACGATAGGATCGCGGATCGTTCGTGTCGCGCATGATACGCGCTCACGATGTTAGGTGTCCTGATTCCAGTACTGTACATATCCTTGTTCTTCTCATTGCTTAAATTTAGTTGTCTGTAATTCATGCTTTGTACATTATTTCTGAAACATGATGAATTGAATCAAACGTAACATATTTTTACAAATTTTCCAAACGTAGGTTAAAATATTTACGCAAGAATGTTCCTTACTTAACTAATAATCCCAACTATGCCCATAATTTTAATGTTTGTAACACGATGTGTGGAACAGATTATTAACATGAGGGTTTTCAATGATTTGTATTGAAGGCACTTTGTCCATGGTTCCATTTCATTATATTTTTGAATTTTTTATTATATTTATGAAGAAAGAAGATTTTGATTTGGTTATTTTTTTAATAACCTCCAATCTGCAGAAAACGTTATTTTGGTGCTAAATATGAAGAAAGAAGAATGAACATTTTAATTATTGCTTTAATAACTTTCAATCTATAAAAAACGTTATGATGGTGTTGTGTTGTCTTATTGCTGGTTTGATTACAACCTTGTTGATAAAGATTTTAATGTATTTTATGTTGTCATTTATTCCCCTTTTTCGATCAATTGTTCAGAATACTCGCAACGCCCCCCAAACCCCCAGTTGGTTCTTATCGCACCTTTGGTGCGATGTTGACCCTGCGGGTCAATGGTTCGACTAAGGTTAATTTTTTTCTGGCTACGCCCCTGGTAATAAACTTTATTAACTCCTTTCTCTTCAAGCGCATGCTTTCAACTGTCGTCCGCCATGTTTATGTTACAAGGTGTTGCATTTTGGGAATGCTCTGAGCGAGTTCGGGCGTGTTCGGGAAAGTGCGGGCGGTTTCGGCGGACAACCGTCAATTTAATTCGAAAAGTCGCCCGAGCTCGGCCTTATATATGCGGGCGTTTGCGGCTTATCGGCACCCTAGTTAAAAACCATGAAGTTATGTGGCGAGATGAGTCACCAGATCATCGCTGGAGTAATAAAAGGATGGTAGAGGACATATATTTTTTCACTTTCAAAAAATGCAATAAATATAAGAAAGAAAAACAATGTGGTTGCCTAATATATTTTATGTATATATATTAATTATTTACATGATATTGTTATAGAGATTTATGAGAATAGCTGTCAGCTCCATTTTCTCAGTTTTAACGTTTATTGTTGTATTAAATAACACAATTTTTGAGGATTGAAGTCCGAAGTACCTGTACTTTTTTTCCTGATGTTACTTCTATAATAATAATAATAATAATAATAATAATAATAATGAATATTTTTAGTGGCATGCCCAGAAAAATCGCTTTGCTTTTAGACAGCAATTACAATTCTTTCCACTGGGGGCCACTGAAGATTTGTAAATATCATTATATATATTGTGGGAGTAATAATTTATAAACAGATAGGTTAAAAATAGTTTATTGTTTATTAACAATAAAAACATTATAGAATAAAAAGCTATTAGTAAAATTATATAAGAAAAATTAGATTAAGATTAAGACCTTAGCTTGAAATGTTTACTAGAAGCTTCCTTGAATTGTAACAAACTCTGCAAAGTTCTTAACTCAGAAGGAAGACTGTTCCAGAGCCTAGGTGATCGGAATTTAAAGGATCTCCTAAAAAATCTGGACCCATTTGGATGCATCGTTAACATATAGTCTGAAGCAGCTCGAGTGTTGTGACTGTGACTAGATTTTACAAGTGCAACTTTTTCACTTAAATAACTTGGGGCTGTTTTATGGATGGATTTAAAAATAGTATTGCCATTGATTAAAATTTAGTAAATTCTCCAATTCAATATGTGGTTTATTTATAAATGTGCTTATATTCTTGTACAACTTATCTGCTTTATTCAATACAGACTTGTTAGCATTGCACCATGCAGAAGAACAGTAGTATAAATAAGGCATAACAAGAGCATTAACTAATAAATTTTTGGTGTCAGATGTCAAGTTGGAACTGATGTATCTTATTTTACTAAGTTTGTGATAAGATTTACCGACAAGACTTTTTATCTGATTTTTCCAGCTCAAATTTTTATCAAAAACCACACCAAGATACTTCACTTTGCTTTTAGATACCAAAGGAATGCCATCATAACGAATAGCTACATCATTGCAAGACTTTAATCTGGACTTATTACCAAAAAATATAACTTCTGTCTTACTTATATCTTTCAAATCCTGCTCTAATGACAATTTCAGTTCTTGGGTCGAGTCACAACTGCAAATGATTATTGTGTCATCGGCATAAAGATGGAAAAAAGAAAGTTGTATGGCCGATTTCAGGTCATTAATGTACACAAGAAAAAGTAAAGGGCCAAGGACAGATCCTTGTGGGACACCATATGATCCCTCAGCAATGACGTCTGATGTCCAGTTGTTTACTAACGTAACCTGTCTTCTATCCGAAAGATAGGATTCTAGCCAGGAGAATGCAGCATTCCGAAAACCATAGCAAAATAATTTCTTAAGTAGGATCTTATGATCTACAGTATCAAACGCTTTTTTTAAATCTATTAGTACCGCCCCAACATATTTATTTTTCCCCATTTCCTCTAAGATAAAATCTGAAACTTGTGTCACAGCAGTGGATGTTGAGTACAATTTACGAAAACCAGATTGCTCTGGGTTCAAAATATTGTTATCTGTTAAGAAAGAAGTCATTTGGTAGTGGATCACCTTTTCAAAAACTTTCATTGCAACTGGAAGAATAGAAATAGGTCTATAATTATTGATGTCAGTGGGATCACCAGACTTAAAAAGTGGTGACACTCTTTTACTTTCCCAACAAATAGGAACATACCCACTCTCTATAGATTTATTAAAAAGTATAGTGAGCACCGAACTGAAGACCGGAAGTCCAGCTTTTAGAATTTTTACACCAATCATATCTGTGCCAGTGGCTTTATCATTTTTTAATGAAGAAATTAATTTACTGACAGTGGATTGGGATATCTTTCCAAAGTTAAAATCATGTTTCTCTGTTGAAAAGTTTTCAGCTAATGTAGCCCCAATAGTTGCAAAAAAATTGTTAAAGTTATTTGCAATCAACTTAGGATCAGAAATGTTCACCCCAGCATTTAATATTATTTCTGGAGATTTTTTATTTGGCTTGCCTGGTACTATTCCGATATGTTTGTGAAGATTTTTGAGAATCACATCCAAGCTGCTACTTTTTATAAATTCCTTGTCTTTCATAAGTGATATTTTTTTCTCATTTGCAAATTTGTTACTTAAAATTGCAGTAATATGATGTGCTGATGGTACAAACAGGACTTTCTATTGGGTTTTACAGGAATCAATTTTTCGCATACCCAGTGTTGTATCTTTGTTTTTATTATATATATACTTATATATATAGTTAATTGTGTATTCTTTTGTTATTCATGGTTTTTGAAAACAATTTATTAAAAGAAAATAAATAAATAAAAAATATTACTGATATTTTTTTATAGTAAAAGTTCTTTATATACAGTGTTTTTTTAATCGACCTCTATATGCAAGTACTTCTGCTACCCCTTATAATAGCACATTTCCACAAAAGCGTAGATAGTTGGAAACCTTCTTGTTTCAACTGACAGAAGGTCAGAATAGCCTTCTGGCAGTTGTGAGTGTTTAAGCCGTCCCACTTTCATAGGCAGATTTTAACCATGTTCTAATTGATTTATTAGGATTGGATTGTGTGTTCAAACCGACAGGTTTTCTTGTTTACATTCATATTAACTTGATTTGACATTTCTCCAATGATTCGTAATCTATCGTTCACTTTATGTAATTAAACTTACATGACAGATCCGTTACGCATTGAATTTTTTTATCATAACCGTTGCAAAAAAGCTCCGCCATCTTTAAGTTGCCTTTAAGTTGCGTTGAAACATTTAGGTCTTAACTTTGCAACATTTTAATTTGCGTTGGTACATTTCCATTCTATCTTCGCAACATAATAATTTCTGTTGACACTGTTCTCTGCCATCTTAATGGTAAAGTCAATATCGGAGGATAGTCAATAAAAAACATTGTTCAATGCTAAAAAATACTGGAAGTAATAACATAACAACAGTGATAAAAAATGAATATAAAATACAATTATCTCGTTTAACTTAGAAATGGCAGATTCAGGGTTAATAAGTTAAAAACAGGCAAAGTGGTTGGAGCCTTTTTAACATGACCGAACTTATGTAATGTTGTAACTTTTTCATAGAATACTGTATGTAATTCCGTAGTTTTAAAAATCTATTTATACGTATTGCATTTTATTTGGAAATGCTAGTATGATTTGAAATTTAGGTTAGTTACCAAGATAATTGCGTGTCTGTTGTACGATGATCATGTTAATAAATATATTGTCACGTTTTCTAGCCATGTACAAACCTTAAACAAAACTATTTTATTTTGGCTACAAACATAGATTTTGAGAGAGCATCAAAGCCAGCTAATCTTTTATGGTTTTCTTCAGTTTGGTATAAGAGCTTTTTATCCTAGCCAAAAATTATTTATTTTTGTGTTAAAGTTGTGGCTATCTAGCTAGCTCTTTAGCTAGCTCTGGCTAAAAAGTGAAAGTAGCCAAATGCAGTTTGGTTACAACAAAATTCTTAATCAATAATTCTTATGCTAAATGCAGTTTGGTAGCTACACCTTTATTACTCTCATGACAACTTAAATAAAATTGCTGAGTGATTATTTTAGCTGGACCGGGTAACAGCGGGCTGTTTCCTGTGTTTTTATTTAAACCGAAGCTGCGATAATGTTTTGTTTTGAAAAGGGTATTACGCCTATACAGATGTGCGACACAGTTTACCTGAACTAAACGCTCAGCTTAGTTTTGAACTTTCACGGGAACTTATTCCGTAAAATTAAAATTGTTGACTGAATGTTTTTTGCTATGATGGGGTAACAACAGGTTGTAAACCGTGTTTGTTTTTTCAGCTAAAGTTGCGAGAAAGTTATTTTTTTTAAATTGTGTTACATTCGAAACACTAAAATGGTGTGTACACTTCACTCGATTTACGACATACTGTGTACCTGTAATGAAGCGCTCCACCTTTGTGTGTGACACAGTTTATGGCTTTATTAAGCGCTCAACTTGGCATTCAACACCGGGTCACACAGTTACTTGCCGGGAATACCTGTATAATTGTAACCCTTTATGTCTGTTTGTGCGCAAGAAATAAGTCGTGCTACGGAAACACAAAATGCGATATATATAAGACGGGTGAATCCATGGATTTATCGGGCTACCGACTAGTGGATATATAAAACCAATGTTTGTTATTTCACTGCTATGTCCACAGTTATAAGAATCTCATTAATATTTCAACAGTATATTTAGCCTTAATTAATTCGCCATGGTTATTGCGGTTTAGTAGCTAATCAAATTTACGCTTAACTTGCGTAAATACTTATTAATACTAAGTATCTTATAAAACTCATACGTCATCGAAATTTTACATATCTTCAATCATGGCAACACAATGATTATGTTTGAATTTTCTTAATGTTTATTCAGAACATACTGTTTAATGCAAAAATTAAGTGCATCTGACCAAAATAGGAATTCATGCTAGCTGCACCATATTCTTACCTAAAAATCTGACTGTTGATCAGAACACTGACTAAACGCGCACATTTAGATCTCAAGTTAAAAGCGCAATGAGAAGCATATCGAAAAACAATGGATGCATTGTTTCAATTCATGCAAAGCTCGATGTCTTCTTCGTAAAATCAAATGCTATCACTGAACCCGAAGCTTGTTAGAACGTGTTTATTGAAAAATAAGGAATAAATGACTAGCTAAATAGGTAGGAGTCTAAAAAACAGGATAAATAAATTTTAAAAAACGGCGTGAGAAAAGTGTACATAAGAAATCTGTTAGAAAACATCTTTCTTGTTACTGCAACGAAATGGGGTTTTCGTGAATTGCTAAATGACTGCCTGACTTAGATTTTAATGGTTGCTTATTTATATTTTCTATATATTCTATTATCGATATTGACGTAAATATTTACAAAATATAAAGGATTTTCCTAAAAAAAAGTTACAAAAATAAAAGCAATTTAAAGTTCATCCATCCGTCTTCTTTGTCCATAACCCGTTCTCGGTCGTGCTTTTGTTTCTCTGCGACCGGCATGTTTGGCTGTCTTTGGTCGCTCTTGGCGATTTCTTTGCCTACTTGAAAGTCGCTCTTCTTTCTCAATCAAATGGTCAAGATTTTCTGATCTTTTTGTTGTAAAAGTATCTTCTCGTGAAAAAGTTAACTCATGTTGTACAGGCATGTTTTTAATTTTATTCTTGCTATTTCGACGTAATAGATGTTTCTCGTTCTTTTTTGAATGTTTCTCTTGCTCTCGTTGTTTAACTAGATTCTCACAAAGAATATCAAAATCAGAAATTCTGTTTTTGGAAGCCTCCTTGTTTTGCTTAATTAAGGCTTCTATATATTGATCTGATTCCACGATATCACTTGAATTATTATTTTTACTTGTCGAAGAGTAATTACTGTATGTCGGAGATGTAAATGAAGATGGATGCTTTGTATTAGGATAATTCCCATTGTTTGTATAGTTTTTGGCACCACTACCTCGTCTAACTCCAGAACCTAATATACCTTCGCTAGATCGTATGGGTGGTAGTGCATTTGGTTTTGTGCCAAGTGTTAACCCTTGTAAACGAGTATCTTTTAATGTGACCGGAGAATGCAACATTTTTTTCCCGAAGAAATCTTGTTTAAAATCCTCATTAGCCATTTTTATTCTAAATTTTTGATCTAAAGAAGAAGGAAACACAATAGAGCTATATCGATGGTCAGTATACAATAATGTCATCACCACCAGTTTAAAACAAACAAACAAACAAACAAATAAAAAAAGAATTGACAACAACAAAATTCCCAAAAATTTTCGTTGATCATAATACTGTATTAAACAAAAATATTAAAAGAAGGACAATAATTATTCATAAATAGTCGGTGGCCCGTAAAAAAACCCCACGTATTCGCACTTTCTTTTTATACCGCATAGCGTGCGTCTCACTACTTGCGTTACCATTTTGCGTGACAGACAGACAGACGTATACGGGGTAATATAATATAAACTAGTCGTTAACCCGTGGAGAAATCCACGGGGTCGCCCGTCCTTTATATATCGCATTTCGTGTTTCCGTAACAGGACGCGTCTTTTGCGGACAGACAGACAGACGACGGCTATTATTAAAGAGACTAGTCGTTAGCCCGTGGAAAAATCCACGGGTTCGCCCGTCCTTTAAATTTACCCGTCGCAACAAAGTGGATAAAAATATATCGCATTTGATATTCGTGTTTCCGTAACACGTCTATCTAACTCAGCGGGGGGTCCGCGCAGAGACAGACAGACGAAATACGGCTATTATTAAAGAGATTGAAACTACTTTTAGATTTACAAATTGGTTAGGGTTGACTGAGGAGTGATCTAACTTCAAAACAGTCAAGACAGCTGCATTACATTTTCATCTCTCTACTGAGAATGAACATATACATTTGGGAACGGTTTACAGATACTGCTTTTCACAAAGGGACTTAGAAATTGCCACGTCGGCATTGTTTGTGTAAAATCCTTAAACAAGGAAAAATTATAACCTGTAAAAATTAATACCCACAAAGGTTAACGAAAGATCTTTTATAAAAATATTAAGAGTTGTTAAAATTTGTAGCACGAAGTTCATCAAAAATTTAGCAAAAAAAGTTCAAAGAAAATGATGAAGAATAAACAGAAAGAAAATTGCTTTACCAATTGTGTAATATTTATATAAATAAACTTCGTACAAATTTCCGTTTAGATTTATAAATATTGAAAATCTTGTCTAAATTATTATTTTAAGATTGTGTAACCAAAATTAATATTTTAATTCACTGGTATTCTAACAACCTCATCTCCAGGGCTAGTAAGTCTCTTACAGATATCGCAAATTTCTACGCGTCACATTTTCTATCCAGTTCAATAAAGATCATTTGCTTAAAACGATGCACTAAGTCCCAACATGTATTAAAAGGCGAAAAATTTGGGTTCAGCAAAAATGTTTTCGGTCGCTAACTGCCACAGAAAGATTTAAGACATGAGTTACAGCACAATCGAATGAAATAATCCGTTTCGATGGAGATCTATTACTGTATTGAAAATAAAATAAAAGAAAATTTTTTTTTCTCTAATGTATTAATTTTTGCTTATTGTAAAGGAGAATTTTTTACAGCAACCCAATGTTGAAACATGCTCTCAAAAAATCTAATTAATTTAATTATGTCTAATTTAATTAAGCGATATCATCCTCTCAAGTAGGGAAGAAGAAGAACTGAGATTTGAGTTAAAAAACGACAACCGCATTCCTTCCATCTCATTTAATCACCTGTATTTATCCTAGATATATATATATAAATAAACTGGCTGTTTTTTTTCATTTCAAGGAAACGGAGATTTGACTCAGACCTTACAAGGTAATTTATTTATAGTCCTTGGCAAGGAATTCGTTGAAGATAATTCTCGAAACCCGTTCGGATAAAGAAGTAAGAAACTTGGAAGCACTTTCTCTGCGATATTTTTGCGTTTATGTACTTGAGCAAATTAGTAGAAGGCAAAATAACAAACAAACACACAAACAAATAAATATAACATAATAAAACACTTAAAGAGCAACAAAAAATTCTCTTTTCTCAAAAAGTATCGTCCAATGCCACAATATCATCCCAAGATAACTTAAAATATTTTTAAAACACATTACGAAATATAAGTTGTGTAAATTTGGTATAAACTCCAAACTCATAACAAATATTCAAGCACGTGCAATCGTCTCTGTGAGAGAGTTGGAAGTGTTAAAAGAATTTTACAAACACCAATTTTCTTTATACTTTGAATGACTTTCAGTAAGTATTTTTCCATTAACTTAATAATAAATATTAAACAATAATTAAACCTATTCATTTCAAAAATACACATTCCAAGAAATTTAAGTAAGTGAAATAAAAATTTACTGATATTCACTTCATGATTCTTCACTTGAAAATATTTAAGTTCAATTCATACAAGAAATAAATAATTGAATGAAAGATAAAAAAACTCATAAATAATGTATACTACACCCCTAGTGACAGCTCGGTGTTTTTTTTCAAAAAAACAACAACAAATCTATGGAGATAAAAAGGGAGATCTCACTTTTTTAAAACATAAAAGTAGAATAAAATTAGGATAATAAACAAGATATGAAATTACGACCCTTTTTCTCTTTATATTTTAAATTTTTAGTCTCTTTTGTGTTTCAAAATAGATTTCATGTATTTGTGTTTTAAAAGTGTGAGTTAAGTGTTTCAATTAAAAAAAAACATAAATGTCTCAGCACGTCTGACATCCAAAATCAAAAAACCACATGTGATAAAAGGTTTTATGTGCCAGTCTATTTAAAACGCTCAACAGGCCATTGTGCTTAGTTTGAATAAAAAAACGGAGGTGGATAACTCGCTTAATAATTATATAGCATTTACTATAATCAAAACGGTTAAATGTTAAGACTCATCCGTCCAACCAAGCAACCGAAATATATTGTACAGTTATACAGTTTTTTAATTTCTATGTAAAGCCAATCAAGATTTCCCCGTTAAAATACGTTGCTTAACATCACTTCTCCAAAAATTGCTTACCTAATTTATCTGGACAGTTCCTCAGCTGGGGCGTCCCAATTCCCGTACATCTCCGGATTGGTAAAGCCCGTGACTATGAAACTTGGCACAATTATAGTACGTCATAATACAACCAATTTACCGGTGTTTGTATTTTGATTACTTCACCCATTCGCCGGCGACACCATAAAGACGTTAAATACTGTAGTGTAGTACGAAAATGTACATGTAAATTGGTGTTGTCATGTTGTTGTCATGCTGTTGTCATGATGTTGTCATGTTGTTGTCATGCTGTTGTCATGATGTTGTCATTTTGTTGTCATGTTGTTGTCATGTTGAGGTCATGTCGTTGTCATGTTAATAACTGTTGCTAACAGGTTTAGTCCATTTTAGGGCACATTTTTGTCACATTTTCAGAGTAAATCGGGAAAACTGACCCAAATTTGCAAGAAAATTTCGGAAATTAGTGCTGTTGATAGTATCCTAGCATACCTCTTTAAAAGGAACCGTCCGAAAGAGTAGCGAAGAGGAGAACACACAGACGTTTGGTTAATGCAAAAGAACAGTACCTTAGTGAAAACATGTTTATAGATGTAACTTGTCTCCAGAGCTTGTTTTTACTCTCAGCCCTGTGGGCTTGTGTGAATTAAAATTCCAGCAAAATGTTAGTCGAAATTCCATATCTATATAGTTTCAAAAAAAAATGGGAGCACCCCTTCCTTTGCTGATTATCGTTTATATCTAGCTACTTCTATTTTATCGGTTTAAGGTGAAAATATTAAGGTAGCTAACTAGAGCCACTACTTGGCGATGGCTGGTTCTAACGTTAGCCAGCTATGGCTGTTATTATTTAGCTATGGTAGGTTAATGTACAGATTGATTAGACTATGTAAAACCTTATTTCATCCAAAAGAAAAAAATTCTGATATCGTCAAAACTAACAGAGATAATAGGTTGATGTCTGATATCAACTCTTTGACGACGGTTTACCAAAATAGTCGGCTAAAAACTTAGGCATAAACAGTGCCACAGTTGACTGGCGATAACTCCTGAGGACTAGGTTGTCGTGAAAGGTGCACGCATGCTTTGGAAAGAAGATGAGTTAAACTACTCAATGGTACAAGGCATAAACCATCTAAATCTTTATACCAGTCACAAATCGCTGCTTAAGTTTTGAATGGCTAACTACTTTTTCATCAGAAAAAGCAGTCGTTTAAAAAAAACAACCCCTATTCACAGTATAGGTTATTCAATGTAACAACACATCCGACACATCTGAATATGTGTCCTCAAATATAACATGACGATCCGTTTTGGGTTTTCTTTTTAGTAAAAAAATAATTTTAAATCTTAACACTTTTAATTACTGCTGCAGTGGCCGGGTTGTTGGAAGTGAGAATAAAATTTTTCTTCTTTTTTTCTCATTTTTTTGTTTTATGTTTCAGGAAACACATTGTTAAGTCTCGGAATGAAATAATATTCGCGACTTTTCGATAAAATCCTAACAAAAAAAATTGACTCGGGTGAGGTTCGAACCTACTTTAAACACGGGAGGCGCTCAAAATCAGTGAAAAATCCCATTGTGGGACAGAAACCTCAGCTCCTTTTCAATATCTAGTCTCTACGAGCTAGATAACAAGAGCAACCTCGAAAAAAAAGATTTACAAAAAACAAACATTATTTTAAGAACTCTAGTGAACAGCCAAAAGTGTTAAATTTATGGCTAAAATAAAGCACAATGGAGGAGAGTATCAGCATAAAATCTACGTTGTAAGTAAGTAAATTAGATGCACTTTAACAAGTCTAAATGTAAATTCAATGAAACAGAAGTTAAGTACTTGGGTTTTATACTGGATAAACATGGGAAACCAACCCAAATAAATTGAAAGCGATACTTGAAGCTCCCCAACCGAGAAATATACAAGAGTTACAAAGTTTCCTTGGAGGAGCAAACTACTATGGTAAATTTATACCCAGCATGGCAACGGTCACATCCACGTTGTATGAACTATTAAAGAAGAACACTGTTTGGAAATGAACAAAGAAACAACAAAAAGCATTTGGAGTGTTAAAACAAAGCTTGTTAAAGCACCAGTTCTCATGAATTATGACAGTAATCTTACGTTAAAGCTTTCATGTGATGCTTCGTCGTATTAGTTAGTGTTGGATCAGAAACACTTATTGTATTCAAAACATGTATTTACAATTAGACAAAGAGGACGTGGCAATCATTTCTGTGTGTATGGAAGAAGTTTTGTTCTAGAGACGGACAACAAAGCATTGTCACGAATCTTTGATAGCAAGGCTGCAATCCTGACACTTGCAGCGGCAAGACTAATAAGGTAGTCAGTAATGCTCTGTGCCTACAATTATGAAATCAAATTCCGAACAACAAAAGAGCAGGCTGCCGCAGATTCGTTGTCTCGTCTACCTTTGTCAGAAACGTCAAATACAGCTCCAAACGCAATGCTATGTAAATTGGATTTATGTCCATTACAGTAAACCAACTGAAAGAAGAAACTCAGAACGACAGAGTATTAAAGCAGATTCATGAATGCTGCATCACTGGAAAATGGCCAAATACTGAAGATATGAGCCCTGAAATCTAAGCGTATTATGAGAAACGTAACGAACTATTAGTTGTAGATGGTAGTTATTCCATTTAAATACAGAACTCAAAGTCGAAAAGATTTGTGATTTTCAAATATTGATTGTCGCATAGAAGAAGAAGTGAGGAAATGCCAGCAATGTGCAAACGTTACCAAAAACTATAAATGATAAAGGCACATGTGCACTCATGGACGTGGCCGACATCCATTGATAGAGTTCATGTCGATTTTCTTGGGTCATCTCATGGGAAAAAAATCATAATTCTTGTTGACAGTCACAGCAAGTAAATGGAAGTAGAAATCATGAAAAGTACACATGCATTTCATACCACAGCTGTCCTTCAAAGTGGTTCGCCCAATTTGGACTACCGGTACAACTCAAGTCATAACCGACCAAAGTTCACATGAAAACTCTTTAAAAAGAACATGAGAATTAACGGAATCAAACACATCCGCTGTTCGGCATACCATCCCAGTTCAAATGGTGGAACAGAAAGATTTGTTCAAACTGTTGAAAGAGCCTTAGAAGCCGTAAGAATTGAAAAGGGAAATGCTGAGGAAAAGCTTCAAGACTTCCTACTGGCATACTGTTTAACACCAACGACAACAACAAAGTGTACCTCAAATGAGTTATTTCTTGGCAGAAAAATGCGCACCAGAGTAGACTTAAGGATACGGTAACCCCCTTCAGGGTCATTTTTTTCAAAAAAAAATATTTTTTTAAATTTTGTTTCTTTGGCATATTTTCCTGATATTTTTTAAAAAAGAATCAAAAATATTTATTGTTAAGAGGGATAAAATGAGAAAAAATCTCTTTTATCTTTTAGTGTTTTCAACAGTGCGCTCAAAGTTTAAAATTCCTCAAATATATTTAATCTGTATAATAATTAAAGAGAGTTATGCAGAACGAATAAAAAATTGCATCTCTACATATAACATAGGAAACATTCACACTTTAATAATCTATACAAATATATTATTATTTATCATCTATACCTTTTTAATTTATTTATTTATTTTTTTCGTTTTTATCCTGTTATGTTATGTTATCCTGTTGTCTGTTTAACAATAACTAGACCCATAGTTCTGCGAAAACACTTTACCTTTAATTTTAAATAAAATATTCATGAGTTATTAATTATTCATAACGTTTAAGTGGGTGTAACCATGATTCTTGCAGGTAAAAGCAAAGGTCTTTGATTTGCTTTTTCTCGAAATAAAATTTTCAGTCGTAACGGTATATATTTTTGTCGAACACTCCCCTCCATCTTGTCGAAATTGTACGAAAACAAGTTTGTTGCGACAATTATATCTTTGGCTACAAAACTTTGCTTTTTCTAACGCAGAAAGTGAAGAAATATCGAGTTATTGAGCTATCATGCTTAAAAATAGATAAATCAGTCATAAAACAGCTATTGTAACACAAAATATGCTATATTTTTGGAACCACGTGTTGTTTTGTGTTAAAAAAGCAAAGTTTTTTAGAGCTGAATAAGAGCTTCGCAATCATATTTTTTTCAACAAACAAAAATTTTACTGAGGGGAGTGTTCGACAAAATGAACTGGAAGGGTGAATTTTTGTATATAATTTTTTTTCTACTTTTTGGATTTTTGTTATGGAAATATTTTATCATCATTCTAGAGATAATTTATTCGGCTTTCAGAATCTATATATTTGCTAGGGTTAATATAGCGAGCACAGGGGATATTTTAAATATACTGAGTATGTGCCTCAGGGGGTTACCGTATCCTTAACAGAACCAAAGTCCAAATATGAAGATAAAATAAAATTATATGAAAAGAGGTAGACAAATTGCTAGAATATTTTTGTCAGGGGAAAAGGTGCTTGTGAGAAACTTTCCACACTCGAAAACAGTGAATAAAAGGTATAAAAAGTCAGAGTAAATAGCATTTTTTTATGAGCGCAAGGTAAATTGGGTCCAGCCTTAACTAACCGCTTTTAATCACTCTCCTCATTCTATTTCGTCCATGATTGTAGTCTCTTAAACTAAATGTTTTCTGTATCTCTTATGCATTTAAACTTACTGATTTGAGCTTGATCTGATCATAATACATTTACTGCATTTCTGCAGCCCTGAGATATAGATAACATATGCTCAATTTTTAAAGCAATTTGAGCCTCGGTTCGTGTAACAGTACATTGATATGTTTTAATGCACCTTTTATTTTACAAAACGTACATAGTATTTAATTCCTTATTGCGACACCGTCACCTAAATCTCTTTGTAACTTTTAAAAGTAAAAAAAGGTTTAACGTAATAGGTTTTTTGCGTACCTATAAGAGGAGACAATCCAAAGATAAGAGGACACGATTCAATGTAAAAGAAATACCACATGTCAACGTAACTGAAGATGTAATTAAAAAATAGTCTACAAAATCATACACTATCCTTAATGCGTATGTAGAATTCTTGTTATTTCTTTATTCGAATACTTGCGAGTACAAGGGTAAGTGGTAATTCATAAGTTCGCTTTTTTTGAACCACAAAGCGATCTCAGCATCCGCAGACTCAACCGAATCACTGCCATGAATAATGTTGCGACCCATGTCAATAGAGTAATCTCCACGAATGGATCCAGGCTTTGACTTTAACGGGTCAGTCTCACCCAACATTTGCCGTCCTTGCTTTACAACAGCTTTGCCTTCCCAAACCTATGAATCAAACAAAATACTTTTACAAAGATCATTAAGAAACACAAAACACCTTCCTTCCTCTCGTGAAATTAAACATGGATATTCTTTTAAACAGGTTAGCCAGTTTTCACTCTACCTGATTTTTTTTCAAGCTAAAAATAAAAAAAATACTTGCCTTTGTTATTGGATTTTTATTTATTTCCTTGCTTTTATTTGTAAACAATTACATTTTGATTTCAATCGTTCATTCTTGTTGCATATCAAATTAATCCCACTCTTGGTAATACAATATTTTACTCACTCCGCCTCAAGTGGATAAAATTTTGACGTTGAACAAATGAGCGAGCAATATATCTTAAGTTAGTTATTTTCAGGAGGCCCAAAAATTACATTTCGCGAAGATTTATTTTTCGCGAATCAGTCAATCGAGATATTTCACGAAAATATTTTTTTTGCGAATGAACTAATTTTAAGGTTTTTTACGAATAATCATTTTTTCATTTTATGGCAATTTAATTTATTTATTGAAATAATGCATAGCCTTTAATTGAATGTGCTCATATCACAGAAACTGGTGCTCATATCACAGAAACTGGTGCTCATATCACAGAAACTGGTGCTCATATCACAGAAACTGGCCATCATTGTTACAAAAAAATAAATTAACCGAAAAAAAAAAGTTTTTCCAAATGTTTTGCATAGTTAATTTTAGCGAAAAGGTCATTCCTAGTAATTTTTGCGAATAGCGCAAACAAATTTTCGCGAATATGGACAAAAATTGCGAACTTCGCGAAAATTAATCAACTTAAAGTATATGCTGATTATTTGCTGGCAACCCTGAGACTTTAATAAGAAACTAAGAGCTAAGAGATTATTTTAAATTCATGAATTTAGTGCTTACAGCTAAACAATGCATTTTCCACACATGTATTTTTTGGCCCCGTTTTAAAGCTCACAAATATTATATACATTTCTGTTTTTCACACACTGCTTTGCACCGAATTCATTTACCATGTACCTGAAGCCGCGAAATAGATGTTAAAGGTAATTGATACTCACCATGGCTACAACTGGACCAGATGAGATATGCTTGACGAGTCCAGGGAAAAATGGCTTCTTCTTTAAGTCACCATAATGTTCGTTCAGCAAGGGAAGATCTGCCTATAATGATGACAAAAACAGTTGAAATACTATTTAATAATTATAAAACAACCCTCATATTTCATGCATACAAAGGATTTTTAAACGTCTCACCATCATCATTTTCATTGCTACCAATTTGTATCCTCTTTGCTCAAAACGCTTGATGATGTCTGCAACCAAGCCTCGCTTAACGCCATCAGGTTTGATCATGATAAAGGTTCGTTCTTCTGCTGCATTTCCTTGTGGCTAAAATTCAAGTGTTCCAAGTGTCTCAAATATTATTGAACAATACATCAAAATTTGTATCTGCTACATACAAAAGGGATTCAAAGGCAGACGTCAATATTGTCGGACCGTATTACCTAGATAAGAGCATAGGTATTTTCAAAAATTACGCAATAGGATTGGTTAGAATTTACCTCGTATAGCAGGCAATATTCCGATATTGCCCACAACCATAGTATAACTATGTTTAAAGTTTAACTATGGTGGCATAAAATATAATCAAACACAAAATAAGTTCACAAATGCAAAGCATAGTGAACAGTGGTTATAAATTTTTTTTTAACTGCCAGTGAATGATAACAATATTGACATGATTGACAGTTCTGTTCGAATCTCGGTTGTACCATAATTAGCATGGTTTATATTAAGAAATGGCCTGAATAGGGTTTATCACATCACATAACAACAAGGAGAACAAAATATGCATGTGTGTATCTCCCAACCTTAAAAAGATTGTAATTGAATTTAAAAAAAATATTTAAGCTTAATTACAGTTTTTAAATTATAACTACTACCTTTTTTAACGTCCTGAATATTTACAATACGCTTCAAATATAGGAATTTAATTAACACGAACTTAAGGTTATTGTAAAGGAAACAAAATTTTTTTTTAGGTTTTTGCAAAAAATTCATGGCATATAGAAAAAAAAATTATCTTTCGAATGACATATTTTATATTCCCTGAAAATATTAGAAACATTCCTTTTTTCTGGAAAAAGCCTTTTTAGAGGTGTTATATCCTTCACACCTTCGAGGAAATATGTGTAAAATGAGTTGAGCATATTTTTTGTAAACATTATGCATGATATGGAACTCCCGTATAAAAATATGCATAATAATATTTTTTAGATAATTTACTTTCACCATCGATATATAGAGAGTTCCCACGGCGAGTGAAGCAATATTGCGCAATCTAAAATCCGCCATTATGTACGTACACGTCTCATTATTTACGTTAGTGGAGTGAGAAAGAAACAACAAGAATAACATGAGCTCAGATTAGTACAAAACCCTTGATCCTCCAACACAAAAACGATACAGAGAAAAAATATTATTAATTGAGAATATAGATTCGTACGAGGTTGAAGGAGATAAATATTCTGATGATATATCTGAGTTACCCAACACATCGTATCCAGATATAGTGAATTACCTAGTGTTTTCACCAAGCCCTTATACAGCTGACGACATGAAGGCTTACAAAAGTTTGGAAGCGTATAATCAAGTTCTTGAAGGTTGGGTTAGAGATGTGAAGTGTTTGAATGTATCTAATCTTAAGCTAGTTCGTGGAAAGGTATGCCTCTAATGTTACTTTTAAAGCTAGCTAGCTACCTAACTAGTTTTATTTTAAAAAGAATATGAATTTATTTTTTTAGGTTATGCACTCTCAACGATTGAGTGAAAAGCCTTTGGTCCCTTGGATCATAGCAGAACCGAATGGAAAAGTAAAATCAGGTCATTGTACATGTATGGCTGGATTAGATGAAGTGTGTACACATGTAGCAGCATTGATGTTTTGGATCGACATTCGAGTAAAAATACTGCAGTCGAAAACAGTAACGCAGGAAAAATCTTACTGGTTAATTCCTAAATCATTTGATAATGCAATACCCAAGGAAGCTTCTGAAATTGACTTTACATCTGCTAGTAAAAAAAAGGCAAAGTTGGACGAAATCCTTGAATCGGAAGCTTCGACCTCCTCCAGTGGAACAACAAAGAAATTAGATAAAAAGTCTCCCGCTAAAAGGCCATCAGAGGAAGAGTTAAAGAAATTTTACAATGCCCTTAGTCAATGCAAAAAAAAGCATAATTTTATCTGTTTTACCTGGACATTTTGAGGACTTTAAGCCTAAAGCATTAAATAACGAGTTTCCTGATGTACTATCAGAATTGTATAAACCTGAATTTGAGAATTTAAATTTTGTCGATTTACTTGATAAAAGTGAAGTAATCGCACAGTCGCTTATTGTAACGCAAGCACAGGCAGCATGTGTCGAAAGGAAAAAACTTGGCCAATCTTCCAATAACCTGTGGTTCAGATTCAGAGTTGCCCGTGTAACAGCCTCAGTTGCAAAAGAAGTTTGCTCAACAATTGAGGACATGCCTTCATTAGCGTTAATAAAAAAAATTTGTTATCGAAATGAATTTCGGAGTTGTGCAACTACTTGGGGTCAAGACCACGAAGCAACAACACGGCGCAAGTATGGAGATGCTATGTCATCCCTTCATAACAGTTTTACGATGAAGGAATCGGGTTTATTACTACATACTTCCTACCCTTTTCTTGCAGCCTCACCTGATGGTACAGTAACTTGTTCTTGCTGCGGTAATGGCTGCATTGAAATTAAATGCCCATACAAATTCCAAGACAACTCAATAGAAGAAATGATAAACCTTGGTTCTTATTTAAAGAAAGACGAACAAGGAAATATATTTCTATTGCCCACACATCAATACATGTATCAGACACAAACACAACTACTGGTTACAGAATATAATTACTGTGATTTGTTTGTTTGGACAAAAATCGATTCTGTTCAAATCAGAATAAAACCAAACGATGCAATGTTTGAAGAAATTAAAGAAAAGGCATTTAATTTTTTTGTGAAAGCTAGTCTTCCAGAATTACTGGGTAAATTTTACACGAGAAGTCAAGCACAGCCAAATTTATCAAACGATAAAGAAAATCTATGGTGTTATTGCAGACTACCGGAGGATGAAGACGATTTAATTGGTTGTGACAACAGTGACTGCAAAATTGGGTGGTTTCACATAAAATGCTTACGAATTAAAAAAATACCAAAAGGGAAATGGTTTTGTGCAGAATGTAAAAAGGAAGATCGACAAAAACGTTTATCCAATAGGAACCAAGCCAGTACACAAATTAACAAGTGAACAACAAACATGAACCATTTTATCCAGAGTTGTTAAATTTTCATTTTCTTTGGTTAATAAAAAATCAATAGGAGTAGTGTTATTTAATATGCTGTACTTTTGACGTTAGGGAGCCAATTACCCTTTCAACATGAATTCGCACATTCGCTATTGTTCGTGTCTTTTCAACTTCTAATGCACTTAGTGGAGTCTTTCCTCTAGTAAAAGCTGGTATTTCAAGTGTGGCACCATAAGAGCCAATAGTATCGGTTATATCAAAGCCTCGATCTGCCATTACTGTATCACCGCTGCATAATTTTCTTAAAAATCCTGAATGTTCAGTGAAATGTTTCTCAGTTGTTCTTCCTCCCCAGCCTTTTGAAATGAAGGAAATAGTTCCCTGGGGGGTTATGGCTATCAGAAACTTTATAGTATTTTTATTCTTGTAAGATGACCATGTTAATGTTCTAGCTGTCAAACCACTGGGACGGTCAATAAAAAGTTCAAAACAATCAATTATTGTTGTTATTTTCTTTCCATATCTTGCTCGAAAACACATTGGCATTGATATTTGTAATTCTGGCCGTTCTGGCCAATAAACTACTGAATATAATTTTATGTACAGGACATCTAAGCAATCCAGAAAGATTCTCGAAACAGTTAATTTAGATACATTAAATCGGTTAGATAAATCCATAATGCCAAGTCTCATTCTCATCAAACATAAGATTAGCTGCTCAAACTTTGAAAGTATAGTACATTTTAAATCATTTTGAACAAATTCATACAGTGTCAGCAAGGTATTATAACTTGACAGTCCTATATAATACAACACTTTATCATCATCGTCCTTAAAAAACGATTGGTTATACAAATACTTCTGTAATTTTGCTTGTAAAGAACTATTGTCCATAGAAAGTTTCTCCACTTTCTTTTTAGAGTTTTCCAATAAAGTTTTTAATAATTCGATTTCTTGTAATAAGGGATTTTCGCTTGTCTTGTTCGTATCGCAAATATTTAGAGTGCTAGTGTCATGCTCTGTATCTAAAGAAAAAAATAAACAAGATTAAACCAGTTTTACATTGTCATAATAGAGATTTACCGAGACACTAAGCTAGTTAATAACCTATTTCTTCCTGAAAAACCTTCTGACGTTTATTTTGTGTCTCGGCACCTTTTGTAAATTTCTCTTCGGTTCTTCTTTTAGCACGTTTATATCTCGCCTCTGTAGGGCTTTTAATATCACAATGCCCGAGATTTAAAGTGGGTACCCAGTCAGGATTGGTTGTTTCAAAAAGTTTAGCTGGTTGTCCATTAATGAAGTGGCAGCCACAGATCTTCAAAGTTGAGTTTTGTGTAGCTAATTGTCATCATCATTCATCATTCTCGGCTCAACGTCCGTTTTCCATGCTAGCATGGGTTGGACGGGGTATATTAATGACCCTCTTCCAATCTGATCTAGACTGTGTTAGATCTAAACTCAACTTCCTCTGTATCAAGTCTGTCCTTATAACCTCCTGCCAAGTCTTTCTCGGTCTGCCTCTGGGCTTTGCCCCGGGAACTATCAAGTCTCTACACTTTCTTACCCAATTATCCCCCTCCATTCTTTCCAAGTGCCCCAGCCAATTCAATCTTCTTATCTGGATAACATCTTTAATTCTACGGATACTTAGCCTGCTTCTTAGCTCATCTGAACTCTTTCTGTCTCTCAGACTGGCGTTACACATCCACCTAACCATTCTCATATCATTCCTTTCTAAACGGTCAAGTGAAGTACTCAAATCACTACGACGTATACTAGCCAACCATCTTCTTCTTCTTTCTGTAGAAAGTCTATTCTCTTCTTCTGGAGTGTTCTTAAATTTGGTAACCTGTAAAAACCATACGAACAGTTGTTTTGGTTGTTATTACAACCAACAATACCACAGGAGTTCACCATTTTTGTTTACAAACAGAGGGTAGCTATCCGTACATAATGGCGGCAGTAACATTACGTAATGTTCCGTGGGAACACACTATATATATATAAATGTTGTCGTATAGAAAATCAGAAAAAACAAACTAATTAAAATTCGAAGCCAGCTAATGTAGATAATTGTCCTAACAATACCGTAATATCTTTTTAAAAAATAACAAACAAAATTATCTAACAAGTCGACATGTGAAAATCTGTGTATTTATACGGCTATGTGCCATGCTATCAGAAATCTGAATATTATTATTATCTTGTAACCCTGACTTCTGTCTATTAATAATTCTGAACGCGTGCACGCATATTCAGCCTAAAGAAAAGTTCGCACTTCTATCATCTTTCTGCATATATACTCAGTTCACACATTTTCTTAACAGCTATGAAAATTTTTAAAAACAAATATCACGTTAGTAATTTTTCGCATACATTCCTTCTCGTTTGTGGTATCTTTTTCCGAAAGCTTCCTAATGGCTCATTTAAATTTTCGGTAATAGAAAGCTGAATAAATTATGCACAAAAGGTTCCCGGATTTTTTTGTATAAATTAGTTGTAAGGGAGTTATTACATCAGAAAGAAACAAATATGCATTTTTTTGAATAATTTATAATTACAAATAATTTCATAACGACGCTATCAGAAAAAAATAACTGGGAACCTTTTTGAATTTAATTTATGCTGAATGTAATGGTGCAAAAACGAGAAGTCTGCGACCACGCGTTCCGAAAAAGAAGCAATTTTAAAACGTGAGGTGAAAAAAAAATTTGTGTTTATTTAATTATATTTTCTCTTTGGAAAATCAACATCTCACGGAAATAACACCATCAAATAAGTCTTTCATCAAGCATTCAGAAACAAAAAAATAATAAGAAAAAATATAAAAGTATTGATAAATTAGAAGGGTTTTTCTGAGACTACTCATCCAGTGAGTTTTTTCCTTTACAGTAACCTTAGCTTTAATTAGCTTTAATTTTGCACCTTGTCATTTTCCTGGAATAAGGTAATAATTGTTTATTTCAATCTGTACCTTTAAACATTAACATCTGTCACATATTGCCCTTGCAATATGTGGCAAGCTCGGACGTTAGTCAATATTCTCCAGTATTGCCCTCTTATACAGTTATTATAGGGTTATTATTTTGTCCCTTACAGACATTAAGTGATTTCTGCTTTGAAACAAACAACACTGCATTTATTTCAAATAAAACAGAAGAACAAAAGAACAAAGTAAATGAAGGATGTTTTGTAAACCATTAACAATAATCAACACCAACCAAAATAATAACTAAATAAAAACAGACAGAAATGGCACATCACACAGAAATGGCACATCGCACAAAAATCTTTTTTTTTAAATTAAAAAAAAAAACAATAAAAAACTTACAGCAGATGCTTGCAAAGCTGGTAGGAAACTGAGTTTGCCATCTTTCATTTTATAGTAACACAATGCAGCACTTCCACCTGCCACAGCAGCAGCAGTGGAAGCAGCCAGTGCAGGTACAAGAAATGATTTTGTTGACGACTGCGTGCTGATAGATCTTCGAACAACATGGCAAGCACCACGTAGTGAGTTAAATGATACTTTGCTGCGGAAAGCTGCCATTTCTAGATAAAATAACATGTATAAAATATGACTTTAATCCCCCATCATCGTCATTATTCTCGGCTTAAGGACCATTTTTTATACTAGCATGGCTTGGAATGGGTATACATTAATAACCCTTTTCCAATCTGATCTAGACTGTGCTAGATCTAAACTCAAGTTCCTCTGCATTAAGTCTGTCCTTATTACCTGGTTTTTGCCCCAAGAACTATTATGTTTCTACACTTTCTTACCCAATTCCAATTGTTCCAACCAACTCAATCTTCTTATTTGGATAACATCTTTAATGCTACATATATACCTAGCCTGCTTCTTAGCTCATCTGAACTCTTTCTGTCTCTCAGACTGGTGTTACACATCCACCTAACCATTACCATTCCTTTCTAAACGGTCTTCCTGCTTTAATGCCCATGTCCAGGGTGTAGCCTAGAAATTTCCAGGGTCCTTTTTAGGGTCTCCAGAGGCAGCCAAAAAAAGATCGCTGGCTAAAATGGTGGCTTTGTGCTTCTTAATGTGTTACGGTCTGTTCGTCCTGACTTTCATGTAAAATTTCATTCCTTTTTTATTGGATTGGGAAATTCAGGGAAAAATTTGATTAAGAAACAGTTGTTAAATGGCTACTGACAACGCTGGATTACACCCTGATGTCGTACTACTGTACAGCATAAAACTTCTTACACAGGCCACCTACAACTTACCCTTTACCTCAATTGACAAGACTTTGCTAGTCAACAAAGGATGTAACTCTCTAAACAAGCAGAACCTATCCTGCAAGGACACCTTTTCCAACACCCCTTTCACTACCCAAAATATAACCTAAGTAACAGAATTAGTTCTTAACTATCTCTAAAAAGAGCCGTTGTTGTACATCATTTAAGCTGGAAATACATTGTCTAAAACCTTTGCAATGTTTGCATACAAACTGAATGTAAGATCTTAACCTTCCTCCAATACCACTGCCCAATGCTTACAAGTCTGACAAAAAATTGAGTTACTATATTCTGACCCAACTTAGAACACGGCCCGTCTTAAGACGGGACGGACCATCTTTAGACACAGTGGCCCATCTTTTGACATGCTGCCCTGTCAATTGACGGGCCAGGACCAACTTGCGACATGGCGTTAAAAGATGTTTGCATGCATCAAGACCTTGTATTTAACGTAAACTAACTCCAATAAAGTGAAAAAAATGAACTGCTGCAACTTTTTCTGGCGTATTGTTGTATATGGCTGGCTGAGATTAAATCGAGTTATGCATTTCAAGATTGTTGTGGGTAGCAAAAACAACACTATATTTGGCAACTCTTTTGGTGCAAGACCAGAAGAGACTTCCTTGTTGCATGATTGGAGATGTTTTTACCTGGATTGTTGTGTGCATAATGACTAGCTAAATAATTATGACTCAGATATCAAGATATAACATTCAGCTCGGTGTGATGTCATGTTTATATATTATATACAGGTAAACATAAATAGCTTAAACAATAGCTAAGCCATTGTTTAAGCTATTTATGTTTACTTTTCAAGATAATCTTTGATGGAATTATTGCAACTTGACCTATTACGTAACTTGAGAGGCAGAATCGTTTTGGCTGGGCCAGCCACGATTGGATTATTTTGTTATATATATATTCAAGAAACAGAGACTATGACTATGATTTAAAGAATTATTATGTGTTGCGTTAATTTTTATTTTATGTGATCAGTCTCACCAGTTTCGGGCGGCGTCTTTAAAGCTCCCATTTGAGCTACAGAAACCTTTTTTGAAATCCTTGCCCAACTGGACGACAACCTTATATGTGGGGATCAAACCCACAACCACTTAGACATGAGTCGAACGGTCTACTGACTGTGCTACTAATCCCCATTTGTCAAATTTATTTGTCAATTT
The DNA here is from genome assembly GCA_030067915.1 of Hydractinia echinata. Classification (NCBI taxonomy): domain Eukaryota; kingdom Metazoa; phylum Cnidaria; class Hydrozoa; order Anthoathecata; family Hydractiniidae; genus Hydractinia; species Hydractinia echinata. Next base: position 2,148,207 of record JASGCC010000030.1, read on the forward strand.
ATGTCTGTGTTTGTTCAATTTTTAAGAAAAAAGAATTTATGACATGGTATTTGTATTGCTCATTACTTTAGCTATATATGTAATATATTATATTTAGAGAATTCATGATTTATTCCCCTTCATACATTTTTTGTTCTCTTTAGTCCTCTACTATAGACACTGCATTTGTCCACAGTTGCGCTTTTAAAAGTCGTAACAGTGTGTTGCCCATGTTACAAGGTTTAACTTTATTCTGTGAGTCTTCAGTTTCTAAAAAGTGTCAATAGTTAGGCCTGTTCCTTTTTGTGGTACAATTTTTGAAAGCACAAGTCCTTTGTCAATAGTTGGGCCTGTCCCCATCTTATGACACAGTCTTTTAAAAGCATGGGAATTGTTTCTCAATATAGTTAGGCCTGTCCCATCTTATGACACATTTTCTCAAATTGCAAGAGTCCTTTATGTACAGTTGAGTTTGTCCCATCCAATGACACGGTTTTTTAAAACGGGAGATTCCTTTGTCAATAGTTGGGCCTGGACTAACTTAAGACGAATTTGCATACATTTGTCCTAAGTTGGGCCGGGCCCGTCAATAGATGGGCCATCCCAACTGCGAACACACCGACCCGTCTTTTGACGGGCCAGTCCTGCGTCCAAAGTTGGGCCGGTGTCCGTAGTTGGGTCAGAAACAACCTATACCAACCCTTTCCTGTAAATTCCCCAAGCCACTTCACAACTACAAGATCACAATTTAGGTAAAATAAAACTTATTGATTTGAAGAACGTGTTGATTTCATTTCACCCTGAAAATATTAATGTAAACTCTAAGGATTATTAAGATATATATATAATCGATTAAACCAAAAGACGTCGAAGTTGTGTTGTGCACCACACGGTGAGTTGGATAGTGAAATCAATAAATCCGTGATTTTCAGGACTTTTCAAGACCTCTGGCAATGTCCAGCTGATACAGTAAAATACTAGGACTCATCTAATAACTAGAAAACATTGACTAAACGTTACCGTGTGTATGTTTTTTCTGGCAGTCTGCACAACCACGACGCAAGAAAGAAGGTAGGAACAAGAAAGTTCAAGGGTAGTTAAGTACATTACTTTAATAAAGCAAGTGCGATATAGAATTTTTCAGTAATGCGTTGCAACTTCGCCCTCAGGGCTTCTGAGATATACTATAGCCCCGATGTAAATAACCTCAAAAGCATTGGGGCAAGTTGCATGCCTTGACTTGGAGAACAATAGAAAACTTTATTCCATCATCTAAACCAATTCGGGTTCACTTTCGTTTTTGTTGTTGAATATTACTGATATAATAAAAAGTAGTTATACGTATAGCTCCTTTCTAGACTGTAATTTTAACTGCAGTTATTGAAATTTGTACTAGAAATTAAAAAAAAGGTTGCGAAGCATTACGCAAGTTGCAAGCAAAATTGAAACTAGCCAATAGTTGTCCCTAGTGCTTTTGTTTCTCTTTGATATAATACGGCGAGGTGCTTACATCTTACTGCAGCTGATATCTGGGAATACACCAAAACTGAATATCATAGAAGTAGAAAACCCTGGGGACAAGGTTGTAAAATAAACTCACCGAGGAACAACAACTCGTTGCGCAAAAGTAGTGATTTTTTGGCAAAAATACAATATATATATGCGGAATATTTCTTTTCAGAAGGTACGAGAAATTTAGATCGCGCGAAACTAAACAAAAACGATTACTGAGAAATTTCGTAAAACCTCTTACCACAGAATTATAAAATTAAATATTGATAATAATCACAATATTGTCAGTGTTGGCCGACGTAAATCCAACATTGAAGTTTTTAGCGCCAAAAATCCATGCAAAGTTATACTTTTATAAAGTTAAAACCCCTATTCTGAAAGAAATGCAATACATCGAGTTGTACAATCCGTAGTGTGCGAAAATGTCACGAATTAAGGGGATGCGCGTCGTAAGGTACACTCTTTCAACCGGAAAATAATACCCGGAAACGCAGATAATAATAGAGACTTTCGCGTTAACGATTTCGGAGATGAGAAGGCGAACGAAGCAGCTTGTGGGGTCGTAAAAATAACGGCACTAGTTATGAAAACCGATTTCTTGAAGCCACGGAATCCACGGAATCTGCTGCAATGAATTTCGAAAACTCACGGGAAACAATAAACAAAAACAAACAATCTACAGAAACGAAAACAATTTATTAACTTTATCAAGATTTATAAAACAGCTTCAAATTTTTGACAGAAAAACAATAACAACTACAGAAACGAAAACAATTTTATTAACTTTATCAAGATTTATAAAACAGCTTCAAATTAGGCCTGTTCCTTTTTGTGGTACAATTTTTGAAAGCACAAGTCCTTTGTCAATAGTTGGGCCTGTCCCCATCTTATGACACAGTCTTTTAAAAGCATGGGAATTGTTTCTCAATATAGTTAGGCCTGTCCCATCTTATGACACATTTTCTCAAATTGCAAGAGTCCTTTATGTACAGTTGAGTTTGTCCCATCCAATGACACGGTTTTTTAAAACGGGAGATTCCTTTGTCAATAGTTGGGCCTGGACTAACTTAAGACGAATTTGCATACATTTGTCCTAAGTTGGGCCGGGCCCGTCAATAGATGGGCCATCCCAACTGCGAACACACCAACCCGTCTTTTGACGGGCCAGTCCTGCGTCCAAAGTTGGGCCGGTGTCCGTAGTTGGGTCAGAAACAACCTATACCAACCCTTTCCTGTAAATTCCCCAAGCCACTTCACAACTACAAGATCACAATTTAGGTAAAATAAAACTTATTGATTTGAAGAACGTGTTGATTTCATTTCACCCTGAAAATATTAATGTAAACTCTAAGGATTATTAAGATATATATATAATCGATTAAACCAAAAGACGTCGAAGTTGTGTTGTGCACCACACGGTGAGTTGGATAGTGAAATCAATAAATCCGTGATTTTCAGGACTTTTCAAGACCTCTGGCAATGTCCAGCTGATACAGTAAAATACTAGGACTCATCTAATAACTAGAAAACATTGACTAAACGTTACCGTGTGTATGTTTTTTCTGGCAGTCTGCACAACCACGACGCAAGAAAGAAGGTAGGAACAAGAAAGTTCAAGGGTAGTTAAGTACATTACTTTAATAAAGCAAGTGCGATATAGAATTTTTCAGTAATGCGTTGCAACTTCGCCCTCAGGGCTTCTGAGATATACTATAGCCCCGATGTAAATAACCTCAAAAGCATTGGGGCAAGTTGCATGCCTTGACTTGGAGAACAATAGAAAACTTTATTCCATCATCTAAACCAATTCGGGTTCACTTTCGTTTTTGTTGTTGAATATTACTGATATAATAAAAAGTAGTTATACGTATAGCTCCTTTCTAGACTGTAATTTTAACTGCAGTTATTGAAATTTGTACTAGAAATTAAAAAAAAGGTTGCGAAGCATTACGCAAGTTGCAAGCAAAATTGAAACTAGCCAATAGTTGTCCCTAGTGCTTTTGTTTCTCTTTGATATAATACGGCGAGGTGCTTACATCTTACTGCAGCTGATATCTGGGAATACCACCAAAACTGAATATCATAGAAGTAGAAAACCCTGGGGACAAGGTTGTAAAATAAACTCACCGAGGAACAAACAACTCGTTGCGCAAAAGTAGTGATTTTTTTGGCAAAAATACAATATATATATGCGGAATATTTTCTTTTCAGAAGGTACGAGAAATTTAGATCGCGCGAAATAAACAAAAACGATTATCTGAAGAAATTTCGTAAAACCTCTTACCAACAGAATTATAAAATTAAATATTGATAATAATCACAATATTGTCAGTGTTGGCCGACGTAAATCCAACATTGAAGTTTTTAGCGCCAAAAATCCATGCAAAGTTATACTTTTATAAAGTTAAACCCCTATTCTGAAAGAAATGCAATACATCGAGTTGTACAATCCGTTAGTGTGCGAAAATGTCACGAATTAAGGGATGCGCGTCGTAAGGTAACACTCTTTCAACCGGAAATAATACCCGGAACGCAGATAATAATAGAGACTTTCGCGTTAACGATTTCGGAGATGAGAAGGCGAACGAAGCAGCTTGTGGGTCGTAAAAATAACGGCACTAGTTATGAAAACCGATTTCTTGAAGCCACGGAATCCACGGAATCTGCTGCAATGAATTTCGAAAACTCACGGGAAACAATAAACAAAAACAAACAATCTACAGAAACGAAAACAATTTATTAACTTTATCAAGATTTATAAAACAGCTTCAAATTTTTGACAGAAAAAACAATAACAACGCGGTTGTGAGGTTTCGCTTTCTTCTTTTTATCTCACGTATTGAAAGATAACATCTCTCGCTCTCATTGTACGCAATCTAAAAAGAAACAGAAAACATTTTTATATAGTATATTATATTATATATATAGTAAAGTCTCTAAATACATTAAAATCCAGTGCCTTTGAGGGACGATATTCAGAGCTAAATTTCTAAACTACAAATATATATCATTTTTTGGGACAGAGTGCTCAAAAAGTGTTTACTAGATACAATATGCTTGATATAATTAATAAAGGCATGCAACTCTGTTTACTTTAAGGGGTTGGTAGTTCAGTCGGTAGAGCGTTCACTTCATATTCATATGGGTTCAATCCCACATAACAGTTGTTGCTTATTGAACAGAAATTTAAAAGGTTTTTTGTAACTCAAATGGAAGCTTTTTAACACTCTAGAACCGTCTATGTTGTCCCTTCTGGAAAAAAAATGACAGGGTAAATTTATTGGAATTAATGAGGCTAACCACATAAAATATAGATCACTTCTTTTTGTGGCCAAGACAACAAAATTGAAAGCACTGTTTTTCATTTGGGAAGTACAAAATTGTATTTAAATATTTGCCCAAGCTTGCCCTCATCTACCATACTGAACACAAAAGTTACGAAAAACACAAAATTTGATTAAGGTCTATTATGTGGTTTCACATTCTTAAAGGGTCATTCAAGAGTAGTTTTTACGTATCATAACTTAGCTATATACCACATTATTGTAAGCTCATGAAACACAATGCAAAAACATAGGGTAGTAAAGAAAATGACGAAGCCCTAAATATCTTTATATATGTCCAACCTTAATCTTCCAAAAACAATAATTACATTAACGGTCGCCACAATTATCGAACAAAAGTCCACTTGGTCATTCGTGACTTCACACGTCGTACATAGCTCACTTCTTGAAAAATTTATTGCAAGATTCGAGTGTTGAAGAATTTAACATGCGAAAGTAGGTAAACAAAGTAGAACTTCCAGGTAAAGGCACCGTTTGATAAAATAGTTTATATTTAGAACATACATCAGTAAAAAGAGGCTAGTGCAAAAGTTTTTAACCACAAATGAGCAAATATATACCTTAAAGAATGAAGAGGTATATTTTCCCGTTAGTTTTGGATTGGTGACTTAAATTTATTTCCACGATGCAACAAAAAAAAGAAGCAACTTGAGTTTTAGGAAATATTTAAAAATTGTATAATAAAATTTAAAAAGAAAGAGTTTTGTTAATACTTTACGGATTGAATTTTCTTCTTCTGACTGTAGCTAGAGGTAGCTAGCTAATGATGCAATTGAAGGATGACAGCAAAAAATATTTTCCATGGTGGTCACAGGCACCAAAAAGTAATTTAGTTAGCTAGCTAGGTTTTTTAAAACGGGAGATTCCTTTGTCAATAGTTGGGCCTGGACTAACTTAAGACGAATTTGCATACATTTGTCCTAAGTTGGGCCGGGCCCGTCAATAGATGGGCCATCCCAACTGCGAACACACCGACCCGTCTTTTGACGGGCCAGTCCTGCGTCCAAAGTTGGGCCGGTGTCCGTAGTTGGGTCAGAAACAACCTATACCAACCCTTTCCTGTAAATTCCCCAAGCCACTTCACAACTACAAGATCACAATTTAGGTAAAATAAAACTTATTGATTTGAAGAACGTGTTGATTTCATTTCACCCTGAAAATATTAATGTAAACTCTAAGGATTATTAAGATATATATATAATCGATTAAACCAAAAGACGTCGAAGTTGTGTTGTGCACCACACGGTGAGTTGGATAGTGAAATCAATAAATCCGTGATTTTCAGGACTTTTCAAGACCTCTGGCAATGTCCAGCTGATACAGTAAAATACTAGGACTCATCTAATAACTAGAAAACATTGACTAAACGTTACCGTGTGTATGTTTTTTCTGGCAGTCTGCACAACCACGACGCAAGAAAGAAGGTAGGAACAAGAAAGTTCAAGGGTAGTTAAGTACATTACTTTAATAAAGCAAGTGCGATATAGAATTTTTCAGTAATGCGTTGCAACTTCGCCCTCAGGGCTTCTGAGATATACTATAGCCCCGATGTAAATAACCTCAAAAGCATTGGGGCAAGTTGCATGCCTTGACTTGGAGAACAATAGAAAACTTTATTCCATCATCTAAACCAATTCGGGTTCACTTTCGTTTTTGTTGTTGAATATTACTGATATAATAAAAAGTAGTTATACGTATAGCTCCTTTCTAGACTGTAATTTTAACTGCAGTTATTGAAATTTGTAAAAATATATATATATATATATTCTTACCAGGAGTATCTAAATTATTTTATGCAGGAAAACTCTATTTTTCTCTACATAGATTCACATTTATTTTATTCTGACAAATTTATTTATCAGATCAATAATAGCGCTAATTAAAATGATAAGCGTCGGGACTAAATAGCTAAAAGATAGCAATTCAAAATAGTTTAGCCAACTAGGTACAAGATAGGAGGGATGGGTGTATAGGTAGTTTTCAAACCTACTTGCTCTAAATTTGTATCAAAACAAGGCCATATTGATATAGCAGGTACCTAAGTTTTTGGAGGGGTTGAAATAATAAATTTATCATTTAATTAAGAGACCTAATCAAGTTTGAGGAGAGGAAGAGGATTGCTAGAAGAAAAGTTTGGGTTTTAGGTCAGGTTTTACTTCTTATATTGGCATTCCCTGCACAACTCTATAAACCATGATTGGCATTTTTTTGGAGGGGAACTTTGAACTCTTAGGCTGCTATGACTGTGGAGAAATTGTTTCCAATTTGTTTAGTCACACATTTTTTTCATTTTGAACTTTGTTTCACCATCTGATAGATTTAAAATAGCAATAAGAAAATTGGAAAAGACTAAATTCATTTCATTTATTATCACATATACCTTATTGATGAAAAAAAGTCTGCAAAACTGTGAATTTCCGATACCTCTTTTCTTTCAATAAAACAGCAACAAAAGGAGAATGAAAACTAATAAATAGGTCATTTTAAGTAATTATTTATTCTTTTTCTTTTAATTGAACATTTTCTTTGCTTTGGTTCACAACTTCTGCTCTGGTTCTTTTCTTCTTGGCTCTCCTCTCCCTCCTGCTGGGCTCACTTGAAACATTTAAAAAGAATATGAGCACAGATACTGACACAAGGCTGTTTTTTATGTTCTCCTTATTACTCCTGCCATGGTCTCATAGATCTTGGATGGAAAATTAGACAAAAAAATGAAAATAGCAAAAAAAAATTAGTCACTGTTTGCCAAATTTTTTTACCAATCATGGCAACATAATATGTATTGGCTTATTTCTTCATTTTTTTGTTTGTGTAGGCATGGCAGAAGCCAAGAGTCTAGAGGTGGGGATGTGCTGTAACCCCCTTACTTTTACAAATGTTGCATTTATAAGGGCACTCTTTAAATAAAATTCAAGGTTTTATATGGATAAATTGCTCTTTTATGAATTAGTTGAATTGTAACCTAAATGCAAACAGCTTTCTCTAACCACACAAAAATCAAATACAGGGTCTTTGAAATTATCGTCTATATTTTATACAGTTAATTTTAACGTCTTTCAATATTTGCAACAACAATTAATAATTAAATCCTGGGCAATAGGTAGTGAAATACATGTCAATAAGAACTAGAAATGAAACCTGCCGTACTGCTCTATCACCAGAAGCAAAGTGAGTTTAAAATACTTTAAAACCTCTAAAATAAAACATAAACCTAAATAAAGTCTTATTTCCTCATGAAGAAACAAAGCTTGAATGTTTGTTGTAAAACCGCAATAAATATTTTTGGCTAGTGCAGCCACAAGTAAAAACAAATTAATTTAATAGGCTTCAGCAAAAAATATTTTTTAGTTAATAACAATGCATTCTCTGAATTGACACTTTGCTTTTTAGCAATTTCGATAATTTGAAAAAAACTTTGCAAACATGAAAGCATTAGTTTGCATGCATGTGCGATCATCAACATTTTTCACAAACCACTTGTGATTAAATTTGTAAAATAGTTTAAATAATAGTAGTTGTAGGTGTATTTTAGGTTATAAATTATCTGTGCTTTTTGCCTAGAAATATTTTCAATTAATGGAAATCACATGTATTTAATATGCAGGTAGGATAGATGGTTGGGCTTTCTACATTTCCCTTTGCCAAATCAATCTCAATAAGATGTTAAATTTGTTTTTCCATTTATTTTCTAGGATGAGAAAGCAATTGAAACATCTCTACAGAACTTAATCAGCCGTGTAGGTGATATAAAAATATCTCTGCAAAGCTTTCTGTTGAAGTTGGAGCATGAATCACTGACATGGTATGCAAATAAATCAGTTGTGCATCTGTTATATTTTACTACTGTTGTTGCTCTCAATAGTTTAGAGTTCTCATATACTCCTTCGCAAGGAAAAAAAATTTGTGATGATGTTGTACAACTAAAGTTACATTTTTTTGCAGGCCACAGGTGTTGGATAATTTTGCCTTGTTATCAGGTGTGTATATGTTGTCATTTTTTGGTGAATATTGTTTACTTAAAAAGTTAACTGCCTGCACTCTTTGCAATTTTATTTTTTTTTTGGCATAATTACAGTTCACCATTCTATTCATTCCTCAACTAGTTCTCTTTTAATGTTGAGGTCTTTGAGGTCCTTCGTTATGATATCACTCCAACAAGATTGTGGATGGGAAGACGATCAATTACTTTTTTTAAGAATATATTTTTGCCCATTCTCTGGAGGTGACAAAAGTATTACGACTGCACCAACAGATCTCTTTAATGCCAACCTTTTTGTGAATTTCTTGTGTTTTAAAATACTGTTCGAGTTAGACACCACAAATCAGGCAAACCATACCATTGTTAAAAGTTGTAAAACATCCAATCAATTCGCTTGATGTAGGCTTTTGGAGTGATATCTCTAGCAGGAGCTAGAGTTGTTACTCTAATTCTTTAGCAAAAGCAATGGTTGGTAATTATTAGCAATAGTTGTTTGTCTGTGCGATGCTGAAGTGATGCGTACACTAGTTGTACATCGATTCTCCAATTACATCTCCAAATAATTAAAAAGTAGACACAGCTTCAAATGTGTCTTCACCAATGTATATGCTAGTGAAGTTTAAACTTTTAGGTGGGATGCTGTCATCTTTACACTTCTTGCATTTGAAAGTAATCTTTCTTTAGTTTTCCTTTAAGTCCCAACCATCTTTAATAAACCCAGAGATTACATGGAATTTGCACCAGCTCCTTTAGAGCACATGATGCGAGGCCATTTAATTTTTGTAGTAAGGTTTCATCTCCCCTAAAAATTGACAGGTTGGACTTTCGACAATTTCCAAACTTTTGTTTTATTTTTTGGAACTACTCCCACAACAAAATTTTTGAAATGCTTTTTTGAAACATTTTATTAAATTTAACAGTTTTCAGATAATATACAACTATTTATCTTTTGTATGAGTAATTCTAATTATTTTTTCCTATGTTTTTTGGCAAATGCTTTTAAAATAGCCACCCCAAACATTTTCAACATTTATTTGCAAGAAGCAGTACGTCAAAACTGTGATGTTTTTATTGCCAAAATAAAATGTTTTCATTTTCACTAATTACAGTGATCAAAAAACATTTAAAACTGGTTGTGATATCAACATTTTAATTTTTGACCCCAGTACTATTTCTTACTGTATTGTACCAGGAAAAGCCTTTTGTTTCTGATTACTATGTAAAAACCCAAAACGTAGGAGTCAGCAAATTCTCTTAGTAATGCAAAGTTTTATGTTTTCTTCATTCTCCATCACTACAACCCAAACGATCTTTTCAGATTACACATCTTTTAACCTTTATTAAACTTTCTGCATAAATAGCGTCAAGTAAGTATGCTGAATGACATGGTAGCGTCCCTGTTGGATTTAATTCAAGTAGAACGTGACGATTGGGATGCGGAGTCAGCAGGTAGCTATGATTTTTCATGAATATAAAGAGTTTTTTAGCACGACAATTTGTTGATATGCTTGCGTTTTTATCACACAGTGCAGCAAGCCAACCTGGCACCGTCAGAAAAAGATACAAATATATTAATTGCTGCTATGACACAAGGAGCAGGCAAGTGTTTATATTATGTAATATAAACTCTACAGGAATTGTGAAATGTTACCACGGCTTTTAAAGCTAGTCTTAAATGATAAATGCAAAAAATCTTCTATAGTTGACCGTTTCTTATTGCAAACACTTAATACAGATTTCGTGCTATAGAAAATAGTGCCTGCCTGAAGTTTATGTACCCAACGCTCTCACAAGGGGGAAAGGGGCAGGGAGTCATTGATTGTATTGAAGGTTTTAACCTCTTTTTAACGGACACCCTATATATACAGAAGTTTTTTTCTATTTTTTGTTGATAATATTGTAATTTTTATTCAGGTCTACGAAAGCGTCCTGAATCTTCAGGTAAATAAAAGTATTTGCTTTGCTTGTAAAGAGAGAAAGCACAAAAATACATTTAGAACAGAGAATGACATAAACATTTTATATTTTCAAGGATTTCTTAACCTTTTTATCAGGCCTGTGGTTTTTAGTCCACAGCTCTTTTACCCTATCCATGTATTTCATGCTTTTCTTTTAACAAAGTGATTTACGTACACACGTTTGTTAGGCTGTGTAAATCTATATTATAATACTCGCTGTCTGAGCTAATATAAAAACCAGGGCTTTTGTAATTGAAAAAGGCTTTATAATCGCACCTATCATTATAGAAACAAGCAAATTTCGGTACTTCGTGTAAATAGGCTGCAAATTTAAACGAACTAGCGATACGAGAAATATAAACGATGAGTGATTCACCATTAAATTTTCAACGGGTCAAGGACTAATAAGCTTATAATTGCAAATTCAAACGTTTCGTAGGCTGAGCTATTTTTATAGACAATTTTTCCTATATATACGGGGAGTGGCGAGGGCTAAAATATGCTGATATCAGCAGCAAAAATCTGAAAATCATAACGTAGAACCACTTTTTTTTTTTTAAATATCCAGTTTTCCACAACGTTATCTATAGTATTGGCTAGAACTGGAACTTGTGAAAGCGACAAAACTAAACTTTCATCATGACTTGGAACTGGAGATAATGCAAAGAAATGCCATGAGTTGTGCAAGTGAAAGAAGAGGAAGTTTTGAACAATTTTTTTTAATTTGATTCACAAGATTTTGAGAAACCCTTTTCTGATGATGGGGGATGGTAACATCTTGATAATATTTATTTTGAGATTTTGGGCCACCTAGTACCATGTCAGCACACATTACGTACGGGTCCAGAACTACTTTCGAGATTTTATCTCTGAGGACGAGAATGCATTATTACGTGTGTGAGTGCAATCAAAGTGCTCTGTACATAGATTCAAAAATATTTTGTCATTGGCTTACCCTTCACGTAACAAAGAAGCCGTGCTTTGCTACTTTCCGTATTCATACTGAGATTTGGGTGTGATATATATCGGAATTAATTGTCCTCCCGTCGTTTTAAGTGCGGGTTACTGAGGATAATAAAAATGTTAAAAAATGTTTTTTTGCTTTTTTTAGATAATGAATAGGCAACTATTTTTTTTCATGACTGTCCACTTTTTGAGATTATATAAACACATGTCATCAATGGTTCCTTTAATATGTGCCCAATATCAAATGTATTTATTTAAAAAACAAGTGTATAAGTTTATAAGAATATTTGTATTGTTCTTATACAATACAATTTTTGGAAACATATTTTTAATCTGCAAACATGAAATAAACATGTTTTTTGAAGAGCATAAAGTTTTTATAAGATAAGACGGATTTTGTTTGCACCTTTAAACTGGCGTCGTCCGAAAGATCCCTTGAATGCTCTTCAGGGCGCTTTAATTCAAGCCACTTTGCAGAAAGAGGACATTGATCATGTGAGTCGATCGCGGAACGTTAATTCGGAGGAACTTGATTGGGAGGCAGTTGTGGAGTTCGCTTTCAACAACACTACCGCGAGACAAATTTTGCCATGGGTATGTTCATCTGGAACGAGACTTTCACGTAGAAAATCATTCATCAATTGAAATTGTATTCTTTTCCCGGGAAAATTATAATCGGTAGGTCGCAAGTTTCGTACACAAAGAAAAAATTTGGAAGTCTGCCTGATTTATCCCTTTCGGCGAACGTAGAATTAGACAAGTTACCCTCTTCATTTTTAAACGATCTGATACCTTCCCAGCGTTTCATTCAATGAGACTCAAAGGGTATGTCCTTTCCAATGTTCCTTTTGTCAGCACCGCGAATCAGATGTTTCAGTGAACAGAAAGTTGTTTGCAACAGAAAGAATAGCAGGAGAGGTCCAATGGATTTGTTCGAACAAAATTTTTCAAGATATCACTGTGCTCGATACAATGGTAACTCTTATACCTAACTGTACTTAATATGTTAGCAGATTGGAAATATAGCGGTAAAATTTCTTTTAAATGCAGATAGGAGTTGTATACTGAAGAATTTGTTGCTGCAGTGTGTCGGTTAAATAGAACGGCTCGTGTCGTGTTGGAGTTTGGTGTTCAAACGATTCATAAAAAATGAACAAAAACTAATTAGCCGATTTAACAATTTAAAGAAACTGAAAGAGTTTGAAACAGCTAAATAAGAAAAGTTATTGAAGCTGAGATGAGTTTGATATTTGGAGTGCCCGCCGAAACTTTAGAATCGTTTATGACTTTTGATCAGTGGTGTCGAAAAGTTAAACCTGTTCGTATCATGGCATTTCCACTGATGTTGCTTCGCGGTGCGCCCTTTATGAACACAAGCATCAATTTGGATTGTCGAAGGCCGTTGAAATAGCATACCCAGCCTTTGAGCGCATCCAGCAAGATATTCCGCACGTAGTTTCAAGCCCGACATTACTTTTGACGATTGCAAGTAAATGGCGGGTGTAGCAGTGTCAATAAATATTATTGGGAGAAGAAAAATTAAGAACTGTTATGGAAATGGTTTTTGTTAGGTTTTGATATAACAGAAATATAAAACAATGTCTTGAGCTTTTTATGTTCTTTTCTCGTGTATTAAAATTCACTTTTTTTGTGGATTGGAGATTTCAAAAAAGGTGGAAAAAATCTTGAAAACCTGACACCCTCTCATAAGTTATAAATTTTATTACTTCTTTAAAGGTAGTGGCTAACCTACTTGCGAAACTTTTATTTACAGGAAGAAGTTCTTCAAATCGTTCTCAAAACAAACATGGCCAAACACACCAGGGAAGTAGATCATCCACACCAAGAACATAATGAAAGCATTTGTTTGAAGAAAATGTCCTTATAAATTGTGCACCTGTCGAACGAAATCATAAGAATTGAAACATCAAAATGGACAGCATTACAAACTGAGGAACTTTAAGAATTTTTTATTTTATTAAATAAATTAATTTCATTATATAAAAAATTATTGTTAGTGTCTATGATGTTTTTACTATCGTGCATGTTGTATGTCTTTGTTTTGGGCAGCGTACCATATGAACTTGGTTTTTGTTTTTCCATCCCGGATTGTAACGTAAACCAGCCTCAGCGCTCGATGTTCTGGAATGCAACTGCTAAGAAAAAGGAAATAAAGCACAAAATATTAGGAATTTGGTTATTGTTAACTTCTTCAAAATCTTCTTGATCTTCACAAAAGCAATAACTAAAAATAGCTTACTTTCTCAAACTTAATGTTGTCATGGCAACAGGCTTGCAATCGTTTTAACTGCATGTTAAGTGTAGAGATATCAATTCTCAATTCTTCATTTTCATTCTTCATATATATGAGTTCGTTTTCTTTACATTGTAGTGCTCTGCTAGAATTAGATGACGCCTCCTCAAGGGATAGAATTCTAATAAAAACCAAAAATACTGTAGCTTTCTTCAACATACAAGTAGTGACACAGTAGTAGTTGCAACAAGCTTTTAGAAACTAGTAGAACACAACATATTACCTCAACATCAGCTCTGCTTTTTCATTTATTAACATTTTACAAGTTTTTTCTTTTTCGCGTTCCAAGATCAACTCGTTTTCTACTCGATTCTTTGCAAGGTCAGATTGTGTTTGTAATTGCGTTTTTACAGATTCGAGTGAGCGACGATCTTTTTTCAAGCGATTTCTAAAAAAGAAATAGAATGGGTTATGCACAGCTTTATACCTTATCCCTGCTAATTTTGAAAAAATCAAAAGCGTAAAATAATAAATTCAGTAAATAAAAGACCTTGTTAAAAAATAAAAATCTGGTTCAAAAACAAAATAAAAGATAATGGGTGTTTTATCAAGTTTTGCAAGAAATGCTGGACGGATGGAATTTGGATATCAAACAATTTCCCCTCCCATACCACGCGCAAATTGGATTAGAAAATTTAAATGTTGCTAAACTGACTTGTTTGCGTTAGGTCAAAATCAAAAGAGCCATGGGTTCATAATTAAATTATATTTTCCAGGCTAGGTGCTGATTTCAGATTGGCGTCATTCTAGGAGCCCGTTTTTATGAGCATGTGCGCCCCTCTTTAATAAGCGTCCAGGGGCGGTTATTTGTATATATTACTAGAGCCAAAGGGGGCGTTCATTTCAATATTTTGTAAATTAGAAAAAACGACCTTATAATTTCGCTATTATTTCATTGACATGGAGGAAGTTTAAACCATAAACATTTACGCTCACAGACATGTTAACCAGTTACATATATATATATAAGACCAATAAAAATTCCTAAAAAGAAAGCTTACACATAACACGAAAATGAGTTTTTTTTTACAAGCGCCCCTTTTCATTTACCGCCCCTTTCGAATAAGCGCTCACCCTAAAAGTCAAACTTTTATATAAGCACCTTAATCGAGCGCTTAACCGAGCATTTACGGTACGTTATATGTTATTATTCACAGCCTTCAGCCTTTTGTAATATTGGTTTGTGATTAACATTTTATTCTTACCTGGTATTATTAATTTCTTCAGTAAGTTTTGCTTTCTCTTCACTATGGTGATTTTCGGTTTCACTCAGTATCTGTCTGAGTCGCGCAATCTCTTGAGAAAGAGCATTATTTTGATTTTGCAATGTCATCGTCACTTCGTCGACCTCTTGATATTCAAGTTTAAGTAGTTTTGTTTGTGCTGTCTTATATTGCTGAAGCAACATGTGAGATTCTTCAGTTCGTCTTTCAAGGTTATATTCCAAACTTGACACCACCTCTTCTTTTTGTTTGTTTTCAGTTTGAAACGTTTTCACTTCTCCTCTCAATGTGTGGATTTGCTGTTTGCTGGAACAGAAATTAAAATTGTAGTTTAATTTCTTAAAGAAGAAATAAAGTCAGAATACATGACAGGTTTTGCGGTAGATATTGCCCTGGTAATGCGCGCTCTTTTTTTATTAAAGCAGTTTAAAAAATAACGCAAGCCTTAGTTTACCTGCTTTGAAATTGATGTTGGTGCTGTACTTCTGAATACAGAAATAAAGGACGTTTATTTTAACCCCTTAACGCCTAAATCCACGTAGAGGACAAGACAGGGGTCGTAAAAGGCGGAGTCTCCTGTCATGTTTTTCCTGTACAAGCAATGCGCTGCCATGTAGCCAAAATGGAAGCTTCATCTTATATCATCTTACATTTACGCCAACCGACTTTTATAATATTGTGATTATTGTTACTCTTCAATTTTATTATTAATTTTCTGTGGAAAAAAGTGTTACTCAAGTTTATATCTCATTCATTTTTTCAGTTTCGAGCTATCTAATTTTCTGGCAGCTTCTGAAAGGAAACATTTCGCACACACAATCTTTGCGCAGTCAAATGCACCAAAATTTAGTATTTTAACGTAGCTAAGTGAGTGAAAAATAGTATTTTTCGCAACTGTCCCACCCCAACGGTAAGCAAAAGGGAAAATCAATTTTTTCCAAAGACACAGCAGGGGCTCTGCCCACTATAACTCCTTGTAGGGCCACTTAAGCGAACACCGTCCGCGACGTTAAATCGTTTAGTTCTTTTCTTGAATAAGTGCCTCTTTCCATTATTTTTAAATTACCGGCCGGATGTTTAATTAAGCATTTTCGAAATCAATGTAATAAATCGCTGATTCAAAAAATCTTCAGAGAAGTAAATATACGATGACAAAAACCAAGAAAGAATTTTTACCATTCTTTCAATTGACCAGTCAGTGTACGCACTTCCTCTTCTAGAGTATGGACCAAAGATTTTTGTTTCTCGTACAGATCCTTCTGTTCTTTAAAGTTCTCAACTTCTTTATCCAAATTCTCGCATTTCAAACTCAAAACATTCTTTTCCTCGCTTAGATGATTGTTCTAAAATAAATACCTTATTCGTTCTAATTTTTCCTGTATTATCTTTCGTGCAGCAAAAATAAGAAAGAAATTTGGGAAATTATCCGCTTTTTGGTTCTTCACGAAATGGGCAAACAGCATCATTTGGCCAGTAATCTGCGAGAACTTGGGGCGGTTAAAGATTTTGAGAGTTAAAATACGGTTAAAGATTTTGAGAGTTAAAATACGGTTAAATATTTTGAGAGTTAAAATACGGTTAAAGATTTTGAGAGTTAAAATACGGTTAAAGATTTTGAGAGTTAAAATACGGTTAAAGATTTTGAGAGTTAAAATACGGTTAAAGATTTTGAGAGTTAAAATACGGTTAAAGATTTTGAGAGTTAAAATACGGTTAAAGATTTTGAGAGTTAAAATACGGTTAAAGATTTTGAGAGTTAAAATACGGTTAAAGATTTTGAGAGTTAAAATACGGTTAAAGATTTTGAGAGTTAAAATACGGTTAAAGATTTTGAGAGTTAAAATACGGTTAAATATTTTGAGAGTTAAAATACGGTTAAAGATTTTGAGAGTTAAAATACGGTTAAATATTTTGAGAGTTAAAATACGGTTAAAGATTTTGAGAGTTAAAATACGGTTAAAGATTTTGAGAGTTAAAATACGGTTAAAGATTTTGAGAGTTAAAATACGGTTAAAGATTTTGAGAGTTAAAATACGGTTAAAGATTTTGAGAGTTAAAATACGGTTAAATATTTTGAGAGTTAAAATACGGTTAAATATTTTGTAATCTACAACAATAAGTCTGTTGTGAACTTGGACAAGTTTGGTTATCTCATTTTTTTATAAACTGGGAATAAAATACAATGCAAAATACATATCACTATAGTAACAGCTAATTATTTTTATTGAGTGTACTTTGCACTGTGCTAATTCAAACCTTACCTGTTCTTCAAGAGTATTTATTCTGTTCTGCAAAGTATCACGACCTACTGACAGTGCAGTACAATCAGCAGATTTTTTTAATAGTCGTGATTCCAGTTGTTCCAAAGTTTGTCTACGCTAAAATAAAAAATTATTCGCAAATTCATAATTCGCAAGTTGAAATCGTCTTCTCAAGCTTAGATCATAATTTTTACTTTTTCAAATTGACAGGATTGCCACAGATTTAACATTTTACACTGTTAGAGTTTTAGGAGAGTTGGGGGTGGTTTTGGAGGTCGAAATTTAGGTAAAAACATTAAAACACAATAATCATTCCATTATATTATTAGGAGCTTTTGCCCAAATTTTAGGATAAAATGAACAGTTTCTGGTAATCAAGGTAATGAATACTAATGCTCTTTCCACATACTAGTTTTCTCTATCATCAAAACGCGATAATAATAAGTAACTACCTGGAAGTAAAAAAAAATTGTCCAGGGTAAACAATTTTATGAGAGTTTGAGAAATCAATATTCTTGACCTAAATTATGGGTTATTTATGAGATTGTAGGAGGTAGTGGACACCCTGATCGAGATTCGTTTTATTATCAAATTGTTCATATAAAAGCATGTCGTCTTACCATGGTTTTTGAATGCTGGATTTCTTTTTGTAACAGCACACATTTATTAGTTTGTTTCTTCAATTCTGTCTTCAGTTTTTCATTTTCTTCTTCGCATCTCGACAATTGTTTTTCATCTTGTTTAGACGTCAAATCACGTGACAGTTGTTCGATTTTCTAAACATAAAAAAAGATCAACAAATTGACCAGGATTGAATCAGTGCATCGGTAAAAAGGAGGAGGGTTGCTGCAGTCAAAGGAAACGTATTGAAGGTAAAAGTTAAGGCAGGTGCTACTACTGTTGGGGGCGGTCTGCACCAGTATAGAGCGATAAGGACTTCAAAACAGGCGAAAACCTAAAAAAAGTCCTGGATCTTCTCAAGAAAAGAGTTGCAACTTAAGATTTTCGGGTGTGCACAGGATCATTAGAACAGAATGAGGCTAAAAAGACGTAAAGAAGAGCAGGTGAATTGGGAAAAGCGGGTGAGATATGAGAACGATTTACCACAAATTGTATTTTTAATTTAGAATTAGCCTCTGAAAGTTCTTCTTTCGTTACTTTTAATTGTGAAGACAAAGTCATGTTTTCATTTTTCAGAATTCGTTTTTCAGCATCTGTGTCATCGTTGTGCTTGTTCATGAGAAGATCGAATTTTGCCTAAAAACAAAAACAATCCACGTTAGAAGTTGTAAACGCAGATAACACGTAAATGACAGGTAAATAATCTATATGGCGTTAACTTTACCAGCGTGGTCGTTCATGTGACAGCGAAAGGGCGGGTGTCAGCTTTCATGTGGCGACGAAAGGACGGGTGTTAGATTTATATCAATTGAAAAACTAAATTTAAAACCTTAGTAAGGGTCGGTAAATGATTTGATGGAAAACGTACAGTATAAACTCAAGCTTTTTGTTCATCTCATGTATATCACATCAAAAAATTACCGATAGCAACCTTCATTTGTTGTGCTACTGAGCGTTAATAAACGCCCTGGATATGTATGGAATTCTCTAATTTTCTTACAAGGACGTATATATATGACGTTGGCGTTAATTTATTGCGTTATTTCAGGATTCACAGTATTTTATTGCCAGAAATTTTCGCGAATTTTGCGAATGGACCCTAAAAATTAATTCCGCGAAATGTAAAAGATTTCTGAAATTAAAGTAGTTATAAGAATGGAATAAACTTATGTAGAAAGACAACACCGTAATTGAAACTTAACACGGTCAGTGTTTATTTATTTATTGAAAAGGCAAGCCATACTTGAGTGCTCCATTCATTGCATATTTGACCTCAAGAAGAGGAGGTGTACCTTCTCACAGGGGCGTTTATTGGAGTGAATTGTGTGAATTGGGTTAAGCGAACTTTAAAACTTACTTTCTGTGCCAAATAACTTAACCTCACAATGTTCATAGCATATTAACATCGAACAAAAAAAAACACATTCGTTTCGCAAATACGTATCGTAAATCCTAAAATATAACCTTCTTCCAATTTCAGGCACTTCCATATTGACATGGCTTTTCGTTCAAACTAATTTTGGGTTTAATCCGTTTTGACTTTATTACTATTATTATTATCACTTATTCCATATATGCCTCCTAATTTCGAATAGATCAAAAAACCCAACATTTTAAAGTCTAATTACTAACGTTTTAAAGTCTACTTACTAACGTTTTAAAGTCTACTTACTAACGTTTTAAAGTCTACTTACTAACGTTTTAAAGTCCACTTACTAACGTTTTAAAGTCTACTTACTAACGTTTTAAAGTCTACTTACTAACGTTTTAAAGTCTACTTACTAACGTTTTAAAGTCTACTTACTAACGTTTTAAAGTCTACTTACTAACGTTTTAAAGTCTACTTACTAACGTTTTAAAGTCTACTTACTAACGTTTTAAAGTCTACTTACTAACGTTTTAAAGTCTACTTACTAACGTTTTAAAGTCTACTTACTAACGTTTTAAAGTCTACTTACTAACGTTTTAAAGTCTACTTACTAACGTTTTAAAGTCTACTTACTAACGTTTTAAAGTCTACTTACTAACGTTTTAAAGTCCACTTACTAACGTTTTAAAGTCTACTTACTAACGTTTTAAAGTCTACTTACTAACGTTTTAAAGTCTACTTACTAACGTTTTAAAGTCCACTTACTAACGTTTTGATAGAGAAATCTTCTTTATGAGTCTCCTTAAAATTTTTAAAGTCTTTTTAAAATACACCTTTCCCGAATTTCATAAATTATAATAATTATGACCTCATCCAAAATTTTATAATGGTTCTGTGCGCTTCAAGTAAGGATATTCAGATAGAATATTAAATTATCATGACAAAAATGAAGTTGTTAGAGCAATATAATATTCTGGTGGGATTTTATTTAAATTTGAAGAAAATAATTATTTTGAAAACGAGGCTATTCTTGGAAAGCTCGGCTATGAAGAGTTTGACCGTAACTTTCAGCTCGGAATTGAGGCACTTAACGAACAGAAATATTTACGAAATTAGGTAATTTGTTCTACCTTTTGCTAAGGAACTTAGGGATAAGAATCATTTTTAGTATCGACCTCTTTAATTGAGTTTGGCATAATTAGGAAATTCGGGAAAGGTCTATTTCAATCATTTTGTCAACACGAGAAAAAGAGGTCAAAAATATTTTGATGTTTGTCGCAATACGCTGGACTCTTACTCAAGATGGCGGTCGGATTTGCATAAAAGTACTAGAAACTACAATTTAGGCAATGTTGTTTTGAAATATTTTTAATTAATACAATCGATTATTTTTTCAAGATAAGGGCTGGATTACACGATGCTTTAAAGCTTAATATTATCCTGTTATCTAAAATCTGATCCTGATTTGGATTAAGTTTTCTTTTATTTCATCTCATGAAAATTGTTTAATGAGACAATTCGCAAAAGTTTATCTCACAGAATATGCGAATTTTCAGCTTCATCAATTTTTTTTAACAACAAAATAATCGAATAGTGTAAGCGATGATTTAAGAACAGCTGCATATTTGTTTTTGTTTAAACTCAGAATCAAATTGGTTGTGCGATATATCAAATTAATTAGCTACTATGGTGTATGTTAAAACATCGCCTCCTCTATCGTCTGAAGATAATATTTTAAAAACAAAGTGTAGAAATTTAAAAAGAGTCGGAAAAATAAATTGTTACAACCTACTCAACAGGAATCAGTAAACCATTTCTCGTCAAATAAATGTCGGTACGTTGCCGTAGAAACAAGAAAGAAAACCAGTACTAAAAAAATCTCAATGAATGATACTTTTTGCAACAGTCCGCTACCACAAGCTGAAAGGTTATCAAGACACGAAAGAACTTCGTTAATTGTTCTTCATTGCCTCGCTACACCAATAACTTTACTGTTTAATGGATTTTTAATTTACGCGTTATGGAAGACAAAAGATTACAGGCGTCAATTTCCGCGCTATATCTTAGCTTTGTCAGTTTCAGATATTTGTTCTGGATTATTTATTCAACCATTACTCATAGCATATTATGCCTCGATTAATCAAGGCACAGTAAACTGTACGTTGTCTTGGAGTATCAGTTTGTTATCATACGGCATCTTAAATCTTACTCCGGCTTTAACACTTGTCATTGCAGCTGATAGGTTTATTAGATTAAAAGGGGCTGCAGTTGAAGAATGCAGAGACGTTATCCACAAGGTTAACCTGCTGATAATAGCTGCTGTTTGCTTTTCCGTCGCTATACCAATATGCACCATAGTTGCAGTAAAAACTGGAATGTTTTGTTACTATCAGATGTGCTTGATATCAGTAAACTTTTTAGTATGCTGCTGTATTGCATGTCTGTATATGAAAACATGGTGGGATGTGAAAAAGAAAAAAGCTTTGCGTTCACGTGCTTCGAATGATAAACAACAAAAAAAAAACATAACAAGTCAACGACCAATTTACGATCAAAAAATGACAAGAACGATCACCGCCATTTTAATTTGCTTGTTTACCCTCTACCCAGCTTATTTAACGGTCTCGATTATCCGATCCATTCATTCAGCGCTACATAAAACCTGCGACGAAAATTCAACGCTACATTTATACGCTTTTTTTTTCACCTTTTTTTTACTGTTTATTAATTCTTTTCTAAATTCATTTCTTTATTCTTACAACAATAGAAAAGTTAAGAATCTATTTTTTGCAATTATATTTAAGAACGACAAAGTTTCCAACGCTGTATCCAATATTTAGAAGAGAGCATTAACAAGAGAGTAGGGAAACACTGTACTCTCTCCATCACCACATTTTCCCGTCTACCTTCAATAAAAGACACAAATCACATCAATCCAATCCACCGCTGTGCGTTTATTTTTATCACTCTGGTCGAGCGCATGACACAAGTAAACATGGCTGCCACCACACCACGGTTTTAATCCAAGTCGTACAAGTAACACCAAATTATGAAATTCACGAGTTACAGACAAATGACTTGTTGTACGCATGCGCACGATCCGATAGTTACATTGACTGAGAAATGTGCCTATGCGGTTCTACGTGATATGGAAATTTTGAATTGTGTAAATTTGATGTCGAGTTAAATGGTTCTCCAAGGAGTTGTTCGTAGAGCATGCTTTTTAAACCATATTTTTTTCTTTGACTTTAGCTTGCGAGTTTTTGAGCCGAAGGTTTAAAAATATATAAAAGAAAGGAAAAGAATAAAAAAAGAATGAATCATACCTCCTGCATTTGTAGTTTATCTTCGCAACTTCGCAATTTCACTTCGAGCTGTTCTTTCTCCCTTAAATTAGTCTTTGCTTTTATTTCGTTAAGTCTCTTCAGGTCGGAATACTCGTTCAATTTTTTCGTCATTTCTGTACAGAAACAGCAAAAAAAGGTAAGAAGAATATTCACAATAGTATTCCTAAATTTGAACGTCCTTATATTAAAACATTAAGAGATATCTTTTAATCAAGGTGGAAAAGGGTGCACGTTTTTCATTTTATGAAAATCATATTTCTCAGGGATTCTTAGCTTGGCTTATTTATACTACGGGAGGTGGAATCCGCGACCAACTCGCTGTTGTTTATTATAACTAGTACAATATTGCTTCGACGGTTTAAGACTTTGCGACTTTTAATCTATATTATAATGCCCGTATACGTCTGTCCGTCCGTCCGTCTGTCTGTCACGCAAAATGGTAGCTTAGCTGCGACGGGCGAACCCGTGGATTTTTCCACGGGCTAACGACTAGTGTTTTCTATTTGGGAACATTTCACGGGCAACTTTTGGAACTCACATTGTGTATGACAACAGGCCATTATATACGCTGTGCCATGCCGAACTTTTAGTGGGTTGGACCTCACAACTAAGTTAGCTGTGCCAAACGCCTTCGCTCGACTGTATAAAACCAAACACTGAGCCGAGACGTGCTGAAGCATACACATAACGTTGTCAAACTGCTTATTTAGCAAAACACTATTGTTAAAAGCAAGCGGATTCCTCCCCCCTTCCATTTTTTTAAGAACTCTTTTTTGCTCGGCTGCATGGTTAAGATACTTCCTTAATTTTAAATATTTATCTATAAGACACCTGCATGTCAAATTTTTAGGTTCCATACCTCTCAGAACCGTGGATATTAGCTATTACTCGAAACTACCCCTAAAATTTCTATGAAATCTTATAATCGGGTTAGAAGTTGAAACTTAGCTACAACACAATTTTATTCATTAAAAAGAATCATTCTGTAAATTTTGAACACTTGACTAACCCGATTTTCCGTTTTTTATAAATTTTCCCGACAATTGGGAAAAATCTTAACATACCTTTGCTTAATCTCTCCGATTCAATCAGTGTTGAATTTAATGTGGTACAATTCTGCTTCATCTCAACAAGCTAAAATAGATATAAGCAATTTCATATAAAGATTTCATGGTAGTTTTAGGTACTATCCACTACTATCAATATTGCAATGTAACTTGATCTCGAGTGCTAAAAATTTTTAAGAAGATAGGAGTACAATAATAGTCCCAAACCAAGTCTTAATAAGAAGCATGTCAAAACGTATCTTTCATGTATATACAGTCAGTCGATACAGTTGGTCGATGATAGAATATACTTGTACAAGACATACTCAACGTAAAATCTTCCAAACAGTGTTTTTTAGAATAATCTCTATACCTCTTGTTGGAGAGATTGAATTTTTTCTTCTTGTGTTAAAAGAACTCTCTCAAGCCCAGTCTTCTCTTCTTGTAACATGGTTAATCGAGACAAAACATCATTATTCTTTTCCATCTTGTAAAAAAAATAGTGTTAAAATTATACTTAAGGGAGGGTGGGAGAACAGGAGCAAATAACCAGCAATCTCGTTCCCAAGGCATTTTGCCACCAACAGACGACGTGAGGACGAGGATGAATAACTAAATATAGAGGGACTTTTTAGTCATGCGCAACACGTCTAAGTATTTATTTCGGAAGAAAAAGGAATTACTAGGCAAGTGAGAGTATTAGTTATGATCTTATAAACATTCAACAGAATATGGTTTGTATTTCACTTTTTTTGAAGGCATGTGTTATGTTTTGAATAGCAACTTCCCAGAGTGTTTTGTAATCTCATAGGTGACGATTCTGAGTAGGTGGGGAATTTATGTACTTGAATTTACTAATTTTCAGACTTTTTTCAATATTACTGTTACAACAGGAGAAATTATTTCTTTCAAACAAAAATGGAACTCAGTCAATTTGTGATGCACAAGTATCTTGGAGGTTTCTGATATAACACTGGTTTTAAACAAAGTCCTCTCTCGAATAAACGCCCAGGGTAAACATTATTAGATCTTATTAACTCCCACTCACAGATATACACGACTCTCTCAAACAAGATTAGATATAGAAGGCTATTTTGTCTTGCGTAGTTCACCTCTAAACGCCTATGGGCACAATCAAGCGCTGGTAGTTCATACCTCTACAGCATCTTTCGTTACAAGCTCATCAAGTTGTTTAGCTAACATCTTATTCTCCCGTCTCAACATTTTCATATCACCAAAGTATTGTTGCTGTAACAAGTGGAGTTCCTGTTCGCACGAATGTGTCGATACATCGCAATAAACATGACTATCCGACACATTCCTGTTGCAACGAAATTTCGGTTTTATTCTATTCATTTATATCTTTTTAAATTTTGATAAATTCTTTTTTGTTTGTGAATTCTTTCTAAATTACTTTCAACGCATTCTTCATTGAGATGTGACAGTACCGAAATTGCTTTGGATGGGTTGACAGCAAGTCAAACATTTGCTCAATTAGAAACGTCTTTGAAACATTGACACTTTGGTCTCAAGAGAGTCCGTGACTTTTATTTTATTTTTTCACTTCACAATTTACGTGAGAATGTGTTAAAGTTGCAAGAATAATTTTATTTGAGCATAGTTTAAGAATAGGATATTTATAAAAATGTGTGAGGTAGTTAGAATGTAAATTAAAACGATAAAAAAAATCCATTTAAATTTTTAGTACCAAAATTTGCAGTCGAAAAAAGCATGTCCCCTGAGTTCAAAATTTGGTCCCTAACAGTTTCAACCTAACAAAGTGTAGCTGCGAGCAGAAATATCTCCTGTGTTTTTAGTGCATATAATTCTGTACTATACTTTTTAACTGAACTGTAACTCCAAAAAAACTAGCGCGGAAACTTATCTAGGAAGGCATAACCATCTACGTGTTGCAACAGTAGGTGTATTGCAGGCTTCACGAAAATTCTGCCGCCATGTGATTTTTCATTAATGCAAATAATATCAATATCAACTAAATTATAATATATATTTAAAATATCAATTTACAGAAGTATATTCCTAAAGCTTGCTTTCCAAAAACTGTTATACAACCAATACTGTCAAGGTGTTTTGCGAAACACATGTTGTACAACAAAATGACGCAAGGGACATTGCACAACAAGTAAACATTTAAGGAATCAAACTTTAAAAATTCAAAAAATTCTAGTTATTTTAAAATTCATGCAGATTGAAATCGGATTATCCAATCTAAAAGTAATAATTTGGGATAATACTTAAATAATACAAACACAGAGAAACAAACAAAATAAACACGATGAATAAAACACGTTACGAAGTAGTGTTACCTGTCAGAGTGAATTCAATTCGTCGATAACTCCTTTTAGTGTCTGAGAAAAATGAAAAATGTGTCGGTTGTCGCGAACTTTATGAACACACGTCGAGCGTGAGATTAGTTTAACGTCCTTGAGACAAATTACACGTCGAGCGTGAGATTAGTTTAACGTCCTTGAGACAAATTACACGCGGTACTAAGTTTTTAATTTAATCAGCCTCATCCTTACTTTCTGTTAATTTTTCCATTCTGAAATATTTTTATAACTGGTCAGGGAAAATTATTTCCCTACTGGTAGCTTCGGTTCAAGATTATACCCGTTACTAAATTGAGGCTGGCAGTAAAGTAGAATTTTTATGTAACAAAAAGCAATCATACCTCTTTTAAGTCTTTGTTTTGCATTTTTGCTTTCCCAGCATGCATCTCGACATGCTTGTTCCTCTCAGATTCAGCATCAACACGTTGCTTGTAACTTACCGCTTCTATCCTTGATTTTCCAAGAAGCTAAAACAATAGTTTTACTTTAAAACAAACAAAGAAAAACAAAGAAAAACAAAGCAGAACAAACAAAACAAAAAAACAAGGAAGTAAACAAACAAACAAGAAACAAAAAAACAAGGAAGTAAACAAACAAACAAGAAACAAGGACTAAATCATAACAAAACAAACAAGTACAGGAATTACAAAAATCAAACAGAAATTTTTAGCAACTGATAGACATTCAAACCTGCTGATGGATTAACTTGTTTTCTTCGAGTTCCGATTGGAGTTTTAACATTTTTGTATTTTGAAAGGTATTCGTCTCCTGCAAATGTAAGACCTACAAAAACGGAACGCATCACATATGAATTTCGCGGAAGTTTAATTTCGCGGATGGTTAGGTGCATTTTTAATTCTCAGAGGAATTGAATTTCGCTGAAGACCCTTAAACCGCGAAATACTGAAAAAACAATTTCCTTTTACGGTATTTTGATAGTAACAGCAAAAGAAGATACATATTTACACACCACCAACCTGATTGGTATGATTCTGTCGCATGTAAGCACAAAATTTATCTTTGTTTTTGACCTCCTCTTCCGTCTGAAGCAGAGTCGTCTTTGTTTTTTCCAACAGACGCGTTTGCATCGTCAACATTTCATTTAGTGTTTTTACTTTCACTTTCAGTTGTCCGTTAACAGCAGTTAATTCTTTAAACCTTTGCAAATATCTGAAATTTAAAGTTGAAAAAATATCAATTTAGAGTATACTGAAATATAAGAAGTAGTAAAGGCCTCTTGGTAAAAATATACTCACTTGCGAGAATTTTCTTTTTCCGATTGCAAAGCATTTTCCTGTCCAAAAGAACAAGCAAGAACATATATGTGCGTTCACACAAATTTAATCGTATATCTCATATTAGCTACGTACCACCTTTTTATTTTTGTCAGTTAACGTACGCACTTTTTCTTTCAGTTCTTTCAACTCAATAGAGGCAGAGATCAAGCGTTGCTTTAGAGCTTTTCGCTGCTGACAATTCTCTTTATTTTTTACCTAAAAATAAACAGAATTTGCGCATATTCTCTTTTTGCTAACTTTTCAAAGCAAAGGGCTCAATCTGAAAAGATATTTCATCGGTATTTTCGTTTTGAAGATACTTCTATTCAGCTACACCAAAAAACTTTCCCATTTATTTCCATCTGGGAATCAAATCACCATTTGTCATGACCAAAAATTGCGAGACTCGTATTTACTGACAACTAAATAACATACCTTCAAAGTTTCATAATCATTTATCCTGGCTGCAGTTTGTTCATCGAGTTTTTGTATTTCTAAAGAGTGTTTAGTTGTCTGCTCACTTAAAAGCTCCTCGTGTTCTTTTTTCAATTTAACGAGCAGTCCTTTCTGCTCTTCTTTGATGTTTACAAGATCATTTTGGAAACTTTTGTTTTCTATCTCAAGCGCCTTGATCTATAAGAAATTATTAAACCAGTTATATACTCAAACTTTATCGCATTTTTTTTACACAAGAGCTGTATGAGGATTTGATGACTGCACAGCCTAAATACTAGGTAAAAAACCTTGTTAGTCGCTATGCTTCCATCAGCATTGCAAAAAATATTAGATTCTGACAATTGAGCAAATCTAAAAATTTAAATTTTTTTGGAAATTTAGAGATTTTGACTACTTACTTCTTGTTTCAAAAGATTATTATCCTTTTCCAGAAAATTAGCTTTTTCTCTCATATTTCGTAAATCGACAATAAGTTTGTTGTATCTGTTCTTCTCTTCTTCCATGTTTGTTATTTCGGTTTGGTGATTCCTTACTGTATTATCAAGTTCATCTAAAATTAAAATGAAAGAAGTTACGAAACAAAACTTACTTATTTATTGCAAATACTAAAGGACTTCGGTTGAAGAAGAGCGTACAGATATGTTAAAACTGTGACAGGTTTTTAGTGTTCCTGCCCAACTGTGCAACTTAGTTAGTTCTGTTAAAATATTATTCTGTTAAAGTATATAGCTACATACACATACTCCCAAGTAACAATACATACTTTCGTAACTCTTTGCCATATCTTCCAACTCCAAATCATGTTTGACTTTTTCAGCTTTTAATTTTTCTTGCAAAATTTGGAGCTGTTTGGAAGCAAGGTGATTATCTTCAGTTGTATTCTGAATCAAGACTTCTTTTTCCTTGATCTCAGATTTGAAATTTGATTTTTCTTCCTCTAACATCGCAACCTTCTGCATCAATCTAACATTTTCTTCTTGCATGTCTTTAGTGTCTTCAAAAGCTTTAGTGTTGTTTTTCACATATTCAGTTTGACAGTCATGTAGTTCTTTCTCTTTGATTTTTAATTCGCTAACCAGCACTTTGTTTTCATCAAGTATAAATTCAATGTTCTCTTTCAACGATGACTGAGTCATATTAGGAACAGTATGTTTAAACAGACTCTCTATGTCATTTAAAATATCTTGAGTCTTTTTACCTTTCTTTCTCAAATCAGTAATTGTATTTTTCACTGAAATGTTTTCGTTTTTAAGATTTTTATTAGAATTGACTAATTCTGTAATTTTTTCTTTAATTAGATCAGGTTTTAACTCTTTAGATTGTACATCAGCAATATGAGAAATATGAAGCAATATTTGCTTGGTTGAAACATTTTCTTGCTCCAAACTCTTAAACTTTTCACTAAATTCACTTTTTTCTTTTTTCAGTATTGCATATTCGTTTTTAATATTTGCGTGGTCATTATCAAGTTTTTGTAGTTGCTCTAACAGGCTTTCTACTTTAGAAAGAAGTTCTGATTGGCTATCATTTGATGAGGGAATATTGTGTAATACCTTCCCCAATTTGGTTTCAGTAATTGGCCATTGTTGCTCTTTATTTTTGCTGTTGCATACTTGTAGCAATTCCCGATTCTTATTGAGAAGATATTCAATCTGAACTTCAGTGTTGGTTGTAAAAATTTCTTCAGGTATATCCTGCTCTTTCAGTAAGCTAGTCACTTTGTCAGATATTCTGCTGAATGATAAAGTTTCTTCCTTTAATAATTCAATTTTCTCTTTTAGTTCCGTATTCTCTACTTCATAGTCGCACATCAATCTTTTTTGCTCATCTGATAGCTGCCGGATATGAGAAACGTAATTTTCTACCTACAATGTCCCACAGAACTTAGTGTTTTTTAAACAATTTTCTCTTTTTAATGCCTGCATGCACTTTCACATTTTCAAATTTTCGTTAAGTGGCAAAACTTTTTTCCATCAAAATTTTACACAGCACCAATTTTCTTTAACAAATTATTTTTTTCCAAGTATAACTTAGTTCTAGATAAATAATTTTCCCTGAATGTGCCTAAGAAGAGGCTATTTTTGTTATTTTTGCTTTTTCTGATAAACCTTGTGAAAATCGAGAAAATTGCAACCAACGAAAAATTTTCCCTGACAATATACGGGTGTATGATGCAAAGCATTTTAAACATTTCTAGCAATTTTAATTTCTAAAGTATTTAGACGACAAGACAAATAATAGCAGCATGTTATAAACATAAATGGCTCGTTAGAAATAACAATAATTATACTCTTACAGAATATATAAAGACTGGCGCCTTCAAATAGCCATAACAATAAAGTTAAATAACAGACAGTTGAAATTAAGCATTAATGACAAAATTGTGAAAAAGCACTTTAGTATCTATGCGCTCACACAACATTGATACCTCAAGCATATCTTTTCCTTGTTGTCTTTGCAGATTAGCAACATCTTCTACTGCCGATTTTAAGCTACTCTCGGACCGTTGAAACAACCTCCAAACATATCGCAATTTATGTTCTATGCTCATGTCACGCCGCATGCCATCTTTAGCCAGTCGTTTATTGACATCATTCAACTCGTTGCTGTCCTATATATACAATTCGCAAATTATGTACAAATCGTGTGAAAATGTGTCATTAAGCATTTTAGGGAAACATTAAAATTTGCTTTATTTTAAAGAAAAATAAGTTACAGCATGTCATCCAAACAATTATATTTAGTATACACAAAACGTTGTCCCTCTCTATTTTGCCATTGGAAACTCATACGTGCAAGGTAACACTTTATATGCAAATGCTAGACTTGCAAAACGCAGAATTGCAAATGAACTGTCATTGTTATTGTTGCCATACGTTTTCTCACTAATCCAAAAATAAATAACTTACAGACTGAAGTACGATCAAGGATGACATGGATTTTCCAAACAATATTATGTTTTCTAAAAAAACATATTTTAAGTTAGGCTATCTAATGATTTAATGGCATATCTAAAACGTACAAATATCCGTTGAAAACAATATTTCATGGAACAAATCGATATATACAAATTTTATAATTAAGTTTTACAACTGATCTGAGAGTACCATTGAGATTTGCATTTATTGTACAAATTAAAATATTTCAAGAGAGGAGTAATCTGAATTCTGCGGCGCCATGTGATTTTATTGTTATGATGCGATATTAAAAATACACGAAATATAAAAAGCCTTTCTCCTTTCTGTGTACGGGGGTAAAATATAGATGTGGGATTGACGTTTAGCATACACCGAGTTGTCAGTATCATCTCTTACTGTCCTAATAAAAAGAGACAAAGATTCCTGGGAAAGATGCTGGATAAACTACTGTTTTTCTAATAGAGGTATACAATCTCGATTCCAGGGCTTCTTTTCGCTTTCTAATATGTTGCTAGCGCTAATATCAAAATGCGAAAAAGAAGCTCTGGGTGCGAGGTTGAGAGATATAATAAAACATCTCTATGTTTAACTTCATCCTTCATCCTAGGCGCTATTTCTTTTTGAGAAAAACAGTCGAAATACAACCTTGTCCCCAGGGCCTGTTAGGTTTCTTATGTTAAAAAATTAGTCGAATTATATCTCATAAAATCTCTGCCGTGTAGTTCTACAATTTCGGACATAATGTTTTTGGTTGTTTCTCGAAATGGCCAAACGCCATCACTTGGCCAGTACTCTGCAACTGATAGGCTGCAAAGGTTTGACTTGGGCAGGGGTGCAGGCCGTGTAAAATGCTCTAGCTGCACTTTTCTGCAATGTCCACATAACTTTGCCAAGTTCGGAGTGCGTATAGGAACCAAGTTCGGAGTGCGTATAGGAACCAAGTTCGGAGTGCGTATAGGAACGGCTTTCTTAATTGCTGTGGTTAAGAGCTTTAAAATCCCGCCCTCCTTTGCAATAATTTACGTCTGGGATTGTAGTACTGTATTATGCTAACCCTTATTAGATATCACACTAGAACCACCTCCATTAAACCCTTCCAACTTTTCTCGCGAAGAAGTGAAGTCTCAAAAAAGGGCTCAAACAAATTTATTTTAAAAAACCATGGCAAACATCGAGATTGTTAACAGATGAGTTAAATCTTCTTTTGATAATTGTCTCTCTTGGAGATCGTTGTAATGTTCAGAATCAGACGGGAAACCATCCTAAACAATGGGATCACCCCGGAATGGTCGTAGAGATTTTTCCTAATAACAGATGCGGCATCAAAATCTATGGAACTGGCCGCATCACTCGGCGAAATAGAAGGTAACTACTGAAGTTCATGCCAATGTCGCCGCTTGTACCAGCCTTTGACTAATGCGTCACCACTAAGTACAAGAAGACTCCCAGTCTTTCACGCCGATAGACTGCTTTCAACCTGCAGTTCAGAAGACCAACGACGTACTGCGCAGACCATTGACAACGCTATCACCCGTCATTGATAAACGTAATGATAAATTGCCATCGAAGTCGCTATAGAGGAAAGTTAACATGTTCCCATCTACCGATTCAGCGGGCAACAATGAGAGTGGAGCTGGAAATGATCGCCCTGCACGAACACATCGCCACACAAATGCTATGAACCAGAGACAGGAGCATGGGTGCAATGATAGACAATAGTTCCAATGTCTATGGTCTTTTTTAAGGATAGATTTGTTTACAAACATTTCAGAACCAAACAATAACTAATAAGAAATTGAACGATTTTTATACATTTATGTGATTATATGTATTTATTACCAACTACTTTCAGTTATTTTCATATATATTTATCCATATTTCTTGCACTTAAAATGTTTTAAAACAGTTTTAATTATTTGCTGTTTTTGGTTGTTGATCTTGGTTGTTCCGCTCTGCCATTTTTAATATTTGCGAAGCGAAATTGTGGAGCACGTTTGCTACGCGAAGTATACCAAGGAACCAAAAAATTTACACATCCTCCCCCTACTAAATTCCTGAAGTCGATTCTGTGGTCACATAAATCAAAGGTGGCTCAAATGCAAAACGGTGACCGATTGTTTTACCAAAATTAAATTGTGTATTTTAAAGACCTATTTCTAAAAAAATATAACTAAATATATATTTCTCACTGATACCGCGAGTATTGATAGAAGTTTGTTATATGTTGAAAATAGTAAGCTCTATGATTTCATTCAAAATTATTTTTATCAAGAAGTTATGGCTATGTTTGTATTATTTGTTTGTGGTCCAAATATTACTGACCACATGATCAGACTTTTGGTAATTTGTAAACACAACCAAACCAATACCTCGTCTCAAACTTACCTTATCGGTGAAAAATCCGTCGGTGAAAAGTGACGAATTTTTGCCTTGGTGACGAATATTTTTAACCGACGAATTTTTTCACCGACGATATTTTTTCACCGACGAATAATTTTAACCGACGAAGTAGTACTTTTTTTTTGGACAGTATTTTCTATTTTTAGTTTAAGACACCTTAGGGCATCCTATTGACCACATTATTGCTTAATTCTTGATAATCAACAATATACAATCATTTTTTATTATTATCTACTTGTTTCTGAGAGAATGGGTTTTCAATTCTCGAGAAGACTTTAATTTATGTTTTATTTCAAAGCTACTATCACGTGAATATCATGTTTATAAAGAAACATCATGGTCAAACGTGAAAAGTAATGAAACAAATACAACATCATTATCAACAGACCCTTCCGCGTGTGCCATAAAAACAAAGAATCCTTATTTTCAACGATTGGAAAACAGTCGGGCACATTCCGCGAGAAATATCTCGTTACGTGTATTTTTTTTATTAAGCAAGAATGTGGGAAAGTTTCTGGAACTCTAAAGTCTTTAAAATACAAGCCGTCGCCAATTCCTTCTGGTGGATTAGAAGTCCCGTTATTATTGAAATTTTCTGTGCAAGACAAAGGGGTTGTCGATACAATGGGAGAATTTGTCCTGAGTTTTTATAGTTATGAATATAGTGGAAATTTATCAATCGCAGATAATGAGGATGAGGATGAGGATCATGATGGCGATGATGATGAAGATGAGGACGATTATCAATACTGGGACCAATTATTGTTATCAATACTGGGACCAATTTTATTCCTTATATTTTTTAATGACTTTCAAGACTGCCTGATCCAATTGCAACGTTATTCAATTTGCTGACGATACTGTAGTGTTTGTTTCGACAGAAGGAGTGCAGAAATTGTTAAACGAAGATCTAGAAGGAATTGCATCGTACTTCCAAGCAAACGAATTAGTTATAAATTTAAAGAAGAATAAAACAGAATGCATGCTCCTTGGAACTGCAAATCGTATCGCTAGTGGGCCTAAGAAACTTGATATTTTTTACAACAGAAATAAAATTAACTGCACAGATTCATACAAGTATCTCGGTACTTGTATCGAGCAATACCTTAACCTTGGAACGAATTTTGATGTTAAACTGAAAAAAGCCACATCTAAACTTTATCTTCTGAAAAGGTTGAGACAGTTATTAACACCAGAAGCTACTGCTGCAATCTACACGAGCATAATTTTATCAGCATTAAGATATAACTGTATTGTTCCAGTGAACTTGACATCGACTCAGAAAGAAAAACTGAAAAATTTCGAAAAACAAAATGACTTATATAGGTATGCAATCAAGCTTGTAAGAAAATGCATTGAAGGAAACGTATGTTCGAATTTTCAAGATTATTTTAAAGTAAACCGTCATAGAAAAACGACAGGAAACAAAGATATTCTACGCGCCTAAGGTCAGGCTGGAGTTTGCGAAGTCAGGCTTTTTCGCCATGGGAGCAAATCTTTATAACTTGTTACCTAGAGAGATCCGATTGGCCGAAAAGGACTTCAACAAGAAACTCAAATATTTTGAAGTCTAAACATCTTTTTATTTATTAATATTTTTATAATGTGTATTTAACATTTTAACTATATCTATATATTTTTTAGGTTTTTATTTTTATTTAAAGGACACAGATTGATAGCAGTTTTTAACTGATTTGTACATCCTTTTAAAATATTCATAATAATAATAATAATAATAATAATAATAATAATAATAATAATAATAATAATAATAATAATAATAATAATAATAATAATAATAATAATAATAATAATAATAATAATAATAATAATAATAATAATAATAATAATAATAATAATAATAATAATAATAATAATAATAATAATAATAATAATAATAATAATAATAATAATAATAATAATAATAATAATAATAATAATAATAATAATAATAATAATAATAATAATAATAATAATAATAATAATAATAATAATAATAATAATAATAATAATAATAATAATAATAATAATAATAATAATAATAATAATAATAATAATAATAATAATAATAATAATAATAATAATAATAATAATAATAATAATAATAATAATAATAATAATAATAATAATAATAATAATAATAATAATAATAATAATAATAATAATAATAATAATAATAATAATAATAATAATAATAATAATAATAATAATAATAATAATAATAATAATAATAATAATAATAATAATAATAATAATAATAATAAATTCGATGACAGTCACCGACAGTCAAGACACGGAAGATCAGTCCAAAAATCAAGAAACAGAAAGTCGAGGAATGGAAACAGAACCACAAAGTCAGTCGAGCGAAATTGATTTGCAAATAAATGAGGACACACCACCAGTTGAAATTATTATAGGTTGATGTAAATATTTTATACATGGTATTTTATGGACTTTAAAAGCGTCAATTAAGCCAACTACAACAAAATAGGAATATAAAAAACGTTTTCTAATTTATTTTGTAAAATTTCCCTGGCAAAAAAATTCGTCGTTGAAAAGTGACGAATTTTTGTCTAGGTGACGAATATTTTTCACCGACGAATTTTTTCACCGACAAAATTTTTCACCTACGGATTTTTCACCGATAAGGTTTACCTGATTTATGCAGCGGATAAACTAGGGCACACAACAAGTTGTGTGTCCTTGTTGAGTGCTCTTGCACGAGGATTGAATCCCGCTCGCTGCCAGGCAGTATGATAAGCAAAGTACATATGACTTGTCCCGAAAAGTCATGCCTGGAAAACTTTTATTTGGGGTATATGCCCGTGTCTATGAATGCTTTTTCTGTCTGTAGAAAGCTGCTAAAAGATAATTAGCCAGCAAGCTACTTGTGTAGCTAGGTAACTGTTTTTATACAGCAAGTTTTAATTTTAACTATTATGGCTATAGCTACCTATTTGACTCTATTCGGACTAGAAACTAAAACAGTAAAAAGATAAATATTTGACTGTGTTTAACGGTTCTGGTTACAAACAAGTAGCAATTTTCCAGCAGCTTTGTAAGGTAGCTAGTCAAAAGTTGGCTACTGGCTCAATGTCAAGGTTTAAATTTATTCCAAAAAGGTGAAGTTATAAGGCTTAGTTTGGTGTAAAAAAGCATGTTTCTAGCTAACTTACAAAGTGTCAGCAAAAGCGCTACTAAATTCTCTAGCCAACCGATCTTAGATTTAATACTTTTTCTACAAAGTTAGCAAGAAACTATTCATTGGTCCATTGAAAAATCAAAGTCATACGTACTCAAGGCATGAGATCTTTGCGCATGATCGCTATTGGTGCATCTTTATTAAGAAATTGGCTGAAATGACAATAACAACTATTATTATTAGGGACATGTTTTGCATAAAAGTTTCACCCACGAAGAAATACGGTCTCGTGAAATCACCATTACAGAAGGGGGCGGTCTGTAATTTATAATAGTTTTTTTAGGATCGTAGCTTCATTTCTGACGAATCCTCAAAATAATAACAACACAGGTTTGACTTTCACGCAATTTCCTTTTTGTCGTAATATTTCAAAAACGTTGCTTTTAGAGCAAATTTGGTACAATAAGTCATTGTGTTTGCGCAAATTCAATTTTTGTTTACATATCTGATGATAGAAATAACGCTGGTATTGTGCCAGCTGTAAAGTGGAGATTCATCAGTCGGTGACTTCCTACACAGGTCCTGAGAGTCTTTACTACGTTGATGACAGAGTGACGATTCCTCTGATGAATCTGATTGGGACATAGACTTTGATGTTGATAAAAGACGAAATGCTTTCCACAGCCTTTGCCTTCAAAAAAAAGGCCGATGGGGCATGTCATTTGTCTGTTTCACGTCGGCAACATTCCGTTTCACGTCGGCAATTTATACTTTGTTTTTCTCCCATACACGAACAACAGTTAAATTAGGAGAGCAAAACTTTTGTAAGTTCGAGTTACATCCAACTTAAAAAAATATCCAGGTCGTCAAGAATTTGCCGACGTAAACACGTCAGCATTCGCCTCGGCAATTTCCGATTGCCGACGTTTGTAAACTTATGCTAGAATAAATACATTAATCATGCAAATTGTGTAATAGCATTTGACCATTAACGAGAATAAATTATCGCGATGTTTATTGAAACTATCCATTCGAGAAATTAAATTATCGCGAAAAAATTCAGAAATTGAATTTTTGCGAAAATTAATTCTCGCGAAAAAAAATTTTTATTACGGTTAACCTGTACAAATCAACGACAGAAGATTTCTTTCAATTTTTCAAAACAGCTTTTATTGGAAAGAACTGTCGCAAATGCGCCCCGAGAATCCCTTATTTGAAAGATTTTTTTTAACAAAACACTTTTACCAAGTTCCGTTTGAAACCCCGTCTACATTTTTTATCCCGTTTCTACTAAGTCGTAGTGCCTAAGTGCAGGATGGGATAAAAGCAAAAATTACGGTGAGTCAATCGGCTGTCCTGTCTCGACTACAGCGAGGGTAAGCTGGCCTAACCAGCTTCCAGGGCTAGATCGCTGCAAACATTCCCGTCTCTAGTTAAACATGGGCTAAATTGACGAATTTTGCTTGCAACGTGTGAGAAGTTTTTTTTTTAATTTCTAGTTAAGTAGCTTTCTAACCAATTTACCTGTAGTTAAGGTGGCAGTAACCCTTTTAAAATTCGAAAAAAATTCGCATAATTGAATTTCAGACTATATATTCATATTTATTCTGTTATAATACACTTATGTTATCCTTCATCAAAAAATATTTAGATTCAAGAATTCCTTTTTAAACTAAAACGTCATAAAAAATTAATTTTGCCGAACATAGTTCCAGTTCTGCAATACACAGAAAGAAATGACGTAAAGAGAAACGGTAATAACAATAACGATGGCGCATAAGATAGTGCGACGATGTTTATAGTACTGCGCTGCGCCAGCTCTAACTTCCGATAGAATCTTTTTTCTCTTTAATATTTTCAGGCATGTTTGGTAAATCATACAGCTATGATATGGTTTGAGTAAATACTTTTATTCTTGATATTTTTTTTCAAAAGCGTTTTATGCAGCAGAGGATGCTACCAAAGAATCTTCCAAAATATACAAAACAAAAAAACCCTTTCAACGTTATTAACCCAAAGTTTATTTAAAAAAAGGTGACGAAAAATCATGAAAAATCACTGAGAATGCAGCTGTTTGGACAGTTAAAAAAGGGTTAACGCATTCCAGTCTATACATCGAACTTTTGCTGCACACTTAATACTTAGCTAGAAAATCAAATTGACGGTATGTGGCTCTACAATTCACGAGATTCGCCGTTTAAAATAGCGCTGACGCAAGCGGTCATGTGTAATCTATTGTTTTTGTTATTTTGTTATTTGTCCGGAAAAAATCTATTTTTGACTTATATTTTCGTGCTATAAAGTTTCCAAAAAGACGACTCCACCTCAGAAAAACCTGTTGATTCGCACAGCACAAAAATCTTAGGAAAAGGTAATTGTTCTTCATTTTATTTATTTAGAGTTGTGACAGTTCCTTAATCTGCTTTTAACTTACCGACTGGAAGCCTCGTGGAAGAGCGTTGGCTTCCATTGCCGAAAGTCTTGGGTTCAAGCCCCTGGCCCGGTCGAGTTATGCCAGATACTATAAAAGTTTGAATCTATCCCGTCTTCTTTGCTTTCAGCACGAGAATAGGATTGCTATCTAGGCGGTTGTCTAATTGAGCGATTGCACAGTGCTTACACTGCTTTCGTAGCTCAAATGGAAGCTTTAATAAATGCACTAGAACCCCTTCGCAGGACCTTCGTTGATAGCAGTTTCAATATGAACTGAAGAGGCTATCCTGAGTAAATAATTTCAATAATAATAATAATAATAT
The DNA here is from genome assembly GCA_030067915.1 of Hydractinia echinata. Taxonomy (NCBI): domain Eukaryota; kingdom Metazoa; phylum Cnidaria; class Hydrozoa; order Anthoathecata; family Hydractiniidae; genus Hydractinia; species Hydractinia echinata. The sequence continues at coordinate 2,187,426 of JASGCC010000030.1, forward strand.
ATAATTAAAAATTAAAAATTTCAACCTTAGTTACAGAAAAGGCATATTGACAAAAACAAATTATCTGAAACTGACCAATTTGCGAAAAGAAATTTTCGTGAATTCATTTAAACCTAGCAAATCGTGCGATTTTCTACTTGCGAAAATTCTAAGTAAATTACACGGAAAAATTAAAATGTGTAGAGGAACCTCAACCTTTTTCGAAATTTTCTATCCAAGGGCAAATAGTGTTTTGATATACCTACGCGTTTCATATCAAAAAATGTTACAGGCCCTTGGATCGAGGTTAAAGCTATCGCATAAAAAAGAGACACCAAAACCTAATGTAAGCTACCCTGAAAAATCAAGTTTGTGTAAAGTCAGCTAAATTGAACAACTATGTTTCTTTTAGCTAATAATTTGGGTGATGCATGGAATTCTTCACTTAAAATCCCTTTTGCCCGTTTGTTATTTTTCTTTCTTTACTATCAATATAGTACGCCACCAACCTCGTCCCCTATGACATTCTTCCCGTCAGAACATCATAGGCGCAAAAGAGCTCTAGGGACGAGGTTGATACGCTATTGTAAACATGTGGAGCGTGACATGCGGCGTTATGTACGATTCATCTTAAATTCTTCTAACTGTACGGTACCGCAAGAGTTAGGTTTTGCTCATAATAAAAAATGTTTTGCTTATTTCCCAACAGACTGAGATTTTTCAAGTAAAAATAATTATTCATAATGTTATGGAACACCTGTGCACGTTTTTAAACATTTGTTTCGCTTTGAATACAACTTTTTACTCGATGTGTAGAAGGAAGACACAGAACACACCTGCTCATAACACATATGTTTTTGAACATTCAAATTTATTAATGGTTTTTCCAAACTTTTGACGATAAAAACAGAAAGGGTCAAGCCGTACCATTTTTTCATATTAGCTACTTGGAGGTATTTTAGGTAAGTTGTATTATTTATATTTTAGTTACTTGTTTATTTATATTTTTGACTTTTGTTTTGGTTTAATTTTACATTCAGTTTCTCTCAATATATTTTCTCGACGTAATATTCATACCAAGTTGTCCATATACCTCTTCCTGTAAAATTGTATTTAAACAACCAAATATAAACGTTTCCCGTCTCTAAAAAAGTGTCGTTTTATATGCAGTTAAAGAACCAACAACAACAACAAAAGATGCTGTTGTTTCTGCGTCACATTTTCCAAGAAGGATTTTTCTTCTCTGAAACAACGATAAATTGTATAGCGTTCCACGCCGTGTATTTGGGTCTTATGTTCTATCGAAAAAAATCAAACATTATTTAATGCAAATTAGCGATAAATTAATGAAGCAGAAGTTTCATAAATCAGCAAACTTCGAGTTTACACCAACTACAGAATTCATTTTAGCTATACTTTGTAGCCTCAGAACGTTCTCTTTCGACAGGTGTTGTAAAGTTGTGTTTTCTCTTTTATCGTTCATAAGGTGCCGATGAAAAAAAAAATGAATATTGATAAAAGAAAAGAAAACGTAATAAAACAATACACGTAAAACAGGTGGCGTCAAAAAGAAGACGAAGAAATAAAGAGAGAAAAAAAAATTATAATAAAAACATCGCTCGGTTTTAGTTCTTTTACCATCTGCAACCATGTTACCAGGACTTATGACCTCTTGTTTAATCAGAAAAAAATATTCCAAGACTACTGTTGCGCAAATCCAGTGGCAAGAAAAAAATTCACTTGATCACGCTTTAACCTCGTGCAGAAAAAAGATGGCGTCTGTAAGACTCGTGTAGCAAGGGAGAAGGTTATTCATTTGTGACATTCTTATTTGAGAAAGAAAATCTTGACAATATTTTGCCTAATTATTTTAAAATATGTGCGTGTTTATTAATGTATTTTTCAAGGTGTTAGATAATTACAGCCATAATTTTTCTTCCGTTGGGAATCGAGCACAGGTGTTCAACGGGCTGCTCTTCTTCTGACTTTACAAAAATGTGTGAACATTTAAGACAATTAGCAATCCCGTCAATAGGTCCTTCTTATTTGTCGTCTGTCGATTTAAAATTTCATGGAATAGCTTGTATCCCATGAAGTATGGGTAAAGGTGCTACAATCTTAAAGCAATTTTTACCATTACAAAATTTCGTTATAACAAAGTTTTTGAGTTTGACTCTTAAACCTTAATTTCTTTAGGAAATGTTATTAATTTTATTGACTGTTTTTATATTTCTGTTTCTTCGATAACTAGGATCGGCGATGAAACAATTACGAAACCCATGGAAAACTTAATTACTGAAAAACGAAAAATGATTGTTGATTTTCCAAAACATATTGCAAAAGAATTCAATGGCTTTGTCGGTAACAACAACAAAGTAGAAGAGAAAGAGATCAGATTTCCATTTATTGAAGTCCCATCTGTCCATATCAAAAATGGTGTCTCTGAAAATGTGACGAATAAGTTGGCAAAGAAATATAAACGAAAAAGAAAAAATTTGGATCAACTTTTATCTCAGGTGGAAGCAAAGAGAAGAAAAGAGCAGGATTTGGAATTACAAACGACAACAACAATAACAACGACGATAACAGATGAAACAACAGCAAATAGTAACAGCCCAGTATCACCTTCTTGCTATACTCTAACACAAAAATCTCCAACTTCATTATCCAAACTAAAATCAACCTCGACCTCTTCTTCCACGTCCAACAATTCCAATTTTTCAAATGATAACTCGAATCAATCTGATGATGTCAATGCAAGTTTCAGTACAGATTTTGCCTTTAAAAACAACCCAGATCTCCAATCCACTGATATACCCACAACATCTCAGGACGACCAAAATACTGGAGGAAAGAAACGTCGACAAAGAAACGCAGAGAAAACAAACAAGAGGTCACAAAATGCAACTAAACGATATTCAAGCCTAACAAGCTCTCAACTACAAAGACGATTAGTCGCAAATGCTAGAGAGCGTTCCAGGGTACATGCATTAAGTACTGCCTTCAATTCCTTACGATGCGCAATTCCAAGCTATTCTACCGAACAGAAATTATCAAAATTGACTATTCTAAGAGTTGCTATAAATTACATTAATGCTCTGGAGCAGATTTTGATAGAAGAGCCTCCAGTGGAACGTACTGATACAAATTTTGCTAGATATGTGAATGAGTGCAGCAATGTGCTGCATACCGAATATGGAAGATCGAAAACAAAACTGGCGCTGGATTGATCCTTCCTTTGTTGCCTGTATAAAATTTACCTATTTGTTCGTTACTGTTACATAAAAATGTGAAAACAACAAAGCAATAACTACAAAAGACAACATTTGGAAATTATTTTTTCTGTCAATAACAGTCCTCATAGGTGTGATGTTGATCTTCCTTATTTTCTTATAAATTATATTTTCTTAAATACTGTACTGTTAATAAAAATATATTATTTATTTATTTATTTATTTAATATTTTTGTTTTTGATTTTCCAACACCTGTTATAAAGGACACTCCACAACTAGCCGCATATTTTTCCTATCACCCTCATCACCAATATGGTATAAATCTGTACAAATGTTTCTCGTTTTTCCTAAATAATAAGTCTTGCCCCTTAAACTAAAAACTAGAAGAAATAAAAACTCTCATAAAAAGGTCTAGATAGCAATTCTATTTAGTAACTTCAGAGAAAGAAAATATTTGGCGCGACCCAGGGTACAGGTGTATTAAAAAGTTACAATTTCGTGACGAGTGACCAACAATTTGTAATTTTTCTGAAAGAACCTGGGGAGAGTTTTCAAACTCGTCTACAGAATTAAAAAAAAAAAAATTTAAGCTTTTGGGCTCAAAGTCTTGAGCGTGACGGAAGACACGAGAATTGATTCTTTTAATTTCCTAAAGAAGTTAGATTTTTATTTAGAAAATTACTTTGATACGGGGAATTTGCTGTTTTGCACAAAAATATGCTTCAGTAGAACGAATATAATATTTTCCCAGAAATAATCAAAGCTAAGAAGGGAGGTTAACAAGCGTGAAGAATGGACACAAAATGTTAATCAATATCAGGACTCAATGTTTTAAAACCTCGGCTGACAAAAGCTAAAGCCATTTCAAGTCCCCGATTTACCCTCACAAAATTGACCTCTCTACACGCGCACCAAATTGGTCATATAAAACCACTTTTGTATGAAGTTTGTCTACAATTTTACTTAAAGACACAATATTTTTCAAATTGAAAACACTAGCTAAATTATCTGCGCTAAGACAAAGCAAAATATCAAAAAAAAATTGTCTGGAGTCTGTTTACGTTTTTGAATGAACGATAGGATATTTACAATGTCTTTAGGCCCTTTTTTCTTTCAAAATTCGCCCCTCGCCACACATTTTTGTTGATTTCTTTTACCCTGAAACCGAAGAATAAGTTCTTGAAGTATTATAATCCAGTACGTAACGGAAACCTCTCTATAGTGGACACTATTTCAGGTCCTGATGGTCTCCACTGTTCCTTGACAATTTAATGTAAAATTAAACCCGGCCTTTCGATTTTTATGTGTGTACACCGATACATTGAGGGAAACCAAATCTACTATAGAAGTTTGTGGCATCAACATCAACTTCAACTTCTTCTGTCGTTTTAGGAAGCACTATGTATTTTAGCCCAAGTATTTCTGAAATCACAGAGGTAATACGGCGAATGACTTTTGAAACAGTGGCCTTTCCTAAATCAAATGAGTTTGATACCTTTTTCATTCTACCTTCATCAGCTAAATAGTACAGGTTAACGGCAACTTGAGTTTCTACAGAAACAGGTTTTCGGAGTCTGTTAGTCTGCTTTGTTAAATACGGTTCAAATTCTTCACAAAGGATGCAAAACAAGGCTTCACTCATACCTCATACGAAAGTTTCCTCTCCATTCTTCCGTAGAAGCTTTATTGCTTAATATGTCCACCATATATTACTTCTACCAGGTCTTACCCCGTATCTTGGAAGTTTTCGTTCTTCTTTTTTTCTTCTTTTTTCTTTTATTTGAATCAGCAACCAACCTTTTGCGTTTGTGTCTTTCAGTTAAAAATAAAATCACCGAGTTGAACATATTACATGTTGAAATCCACACATTTTGAAGTATCACAATTTGCTTACTCAAATCAACTTTACTCGACGTCATTTTGAGCAAAAACAAAACTGAACAAGTTTTCATTACTTTTATTATGTTCAAGCATGCCGAAACGTTCATTCAAAAAATATCGTCTTAAAAGCTATCCGATACATGTTATGTCACTTTAACGATCGGCATGGAGTCATAGCTATCCGATAGCCAATCTATGCCGAAAAAACACATTTTAAATGGAAACAAAACCCTATCTGGTATGCTTATTAAGACGCTGCGATAGTAAATCGTCTAATGGAAACTAAGTCTAATGCTTTATAAGAATGCGAAGTTGGCTATGGATATACAATTATTTTGAAGAAGGCAGTCATAATGTCAAAGGCTTTCAAAAGATTCATAAAAATCACGTCTTTGTGCCCCGTTGGAGGTCAGAATTTTCATGGCAGGATATAACGAAAAATTTGTCAAATTCGACTTTCTGTGGAGGAGAACGTGGTTCACGAACGACTATAAATTCTACAATGAGAAACTTTAGCTGCAGAAGTCGCAAATACGATCAATGGCCTGCCATTAACTTTGAACAACGTATGCAGGAAATTATGAATGAAGATATGAATTTAATTACGCCCAACACTCTTTGTGCGGGAAGAAATAACAACCGAAGCCCTGTCCATCTCTTTAACGTTAAGACTACCAACGCATATTTTCTGATCATGGTTTGAAAGTTGGCTAATTTTGTACGTTCAAAATTTGATGGATCATGCAAAATAGTTTTCCATTAAATTCGCGCAGTACTGAACAGCCACTGTAATGCTCGTATCTACCTCCTTAAAATAACAACTATACATAAACTTCACTCAAGTTTTATTTGTCGCATTACAAAACGAACATCTTAATTCAGGATAGAGCCCATTATCAATGAGTTATTCCTGCTGGATTTCACCCTTTTTTCACCATGGATTTCTTGGGTTCTATAGAATGATATAGCTCATTTTGCATGGAGGGGTTTACTATCTATTTTAACATTTTCAAGTTCCTTGCCGCTTTCCAGCTGCGTCTGTTAGTTACACACTGATAGGTGCTCCTTCTAGTTTGAGCTTTAAGCCTTCTATTAACTGTAAGGTCCAGTGGTTGAAATACGTTGTTCGTTACCGGAACCATTTTGTGATGCAATTCACTGATTCTTTTTTTTCACTATTTGAGTCCACCGACCTTTAAAGACATTTGCTATCAGCAGCCACTCCTCTTTTTTCTCAATTAATTGTTGTTTAACATAAGTCAAAATGATTTTTCCAATCATCTCCAAAGATCCAATGGTTAGGAATGTGGGAGTTGTGTAAAGTAGCTACTTGGGAATTTATAGTTTAGATGACATTTTGTTTGTTTTCTCTTGGTATATCAATTGTGTTGGCAGAAATTATCTCACAATACTGATTCTATATGTACCTATAGTTTTGATGTAATCAGGGCTAATAGTTGTGGGAACACTCGCTTCTACCGTGGCCCAAATGTGACATCAATGACTGTTCACTTTATTCAGCATAACATTTAGCAAGAGAGTTATAACTGTTGCCACCTCGCTACCACGTATTGGTATAACGCGCTCTTCACGTTGTTACTGGCGGATACGAACAGATAACGCGCTTTTTATGAACTAAGTGGCTGATAGGAACGGAAAAAACGCCCTTTACTAAGTGGCTGAATGCAAACTTTAAACGCTCTTTTCACGAACAAGATGCCGAACAGGAGCAGTACGTTCCAATGTTCTTATAACAACAAACATCAAGCTGGCAGAAGAAGACGCAGTGGAGCTAGAACTGGTAAGCTTGTCTGTTTGTGCCAAGTCAATGTTTTTTAATTTATTGTGGTTTATAAAACAATGTACAGGTTGTTTTCTTTTCAAAAACAAAGGAAGATTTCCCTGTATGTTATGGTTGTAAGATAAAGAAAGTGCAAGCTAGCTCTGCATGCAGTAGTAGGCGGCTATATACGAGTGTTTACGTTTTGTTCAATGTTTACGTTTTGACGAATTCTTGCGCCTGTGCAGAAAATATATAAAAAATCGACAGGCAATACCTTATGTGGATTATATTTCGAGTCGATTTTTGTCGCGGTTTTCGGAAAATTCGCGAAATTAAGTTTACGCGAAATATTTGAAGTAAGCTTTCTCTACGAAATTAAATCCACGCGAAATATTGAAATATGGGTCGTTCGCGAAATTAAATCCACGCGAAATATCAACATATTAATTATCCGCGAACTTTAATAAACATTGTAAATCAAACTCATCCCTATTGCCTTTCTGTCTTGCAAAATGGTTGATAGAATTATATAACGAATTAACCTTTGTAAAGGAATCATTGTAAGTGGTTGAAACGCTTCTGGTATTTACGACGCTGTGGTTGTGGGTTCCTCGAAGTTTCCACATCCTGACCCATTTTCATGATCCAACCAGAAATAACAATTGTGTTTAGATTTTCGCAGGAATACCCAATACAAAATAATCCAAATGTTTACGATCGTGACGATGGCGACTGTTTAGAATCAGAATATGAACTAGATATTGAAGTTGGCAACGCCTTTGACTTTTTATGTTAAAAACCTTTGTATGTTTTAGAAAAATTTGTACTACATCTGTTTGTTAGCTAAGTTTAATTTATTTTACTTTTCACTACGTTTCATCAGCAAAAATTAAAATAAGGGTTATTTGCTAAAATTAGTCTACGCAAAATATACGTAGAAGTGCCATCCGCGAAATTAAATCCACGCTAAATAAAGCGTCCGCGAAATTTCATCCACCTAAAAGCCTTTCTATTGTGGCTAGTAGCATCTTTTCAAGCTAAATTTTAACTACATGTAAACTTATGCAGCGAGTTTCTTTGTGGTCATGATGTGTGGTGCGTAGATTTAGCTAGCTAGTCAATCTTTTTGTGAAGTTCAATGTAATGTGTTTAGCTAGCTGCTAGATGAGTTGCTATTCAATGTTTATGTTTAGTTTAGAACACAATGAAGCAGTTCTTACTTTTCGGCAAAATCTGAGGATTGTGTTCTTACAAATATTTCTATTCCGGAACGGACAGGAACAAAAATGCTTTTGAGTATGCGTGCTTAAAACGTTTAACTACACTGCGTGAATGGGAGAGTTTTCTTTCCCGTTTCCTTCCGGGGAAAGTAGAATCGAGTTCAACTTTTTCTTGACGCTCTGTTTGGAAACGACAGATAGAAAATTAGTTAGCCAATTAGATTATTTTATTTCGTGAGAATTACGTACGGTGTGTATAATTTCTGTATTAAAATGTGCGCAATAATATGAAGTGGAATTTACCAGCAGAAAATTTTCTGTTTTGTTCTTTTCTGTTCTTGTCCGTTACGTTCAGTGGAAAAATTTTCTTGAGTTGGAAAACAGCCTTTAGTACCTCAACCGGACAAATGCTTAATTATGCACTCCGTGAATCTTTGCGCAACAAAAATATCAATTTGAATCTCGAGAAACTAGTGAAATCGCCTTTCTCCTGTCCAATAAAATCTTTCAAGCAGTTAGATTTAACTTCATCAAAAATATGAATATGTAAAATGAAGTTTAATACATGAATATTGACAAATATATATTTTGTTTCAAAAAAAGATTGTCAACTTTTTGATGATGATTACTTTGTAACCCCTACTTCTCGCCAATCATCGTCTAAGAAATAGTAAAGTTTACCATTAAAACTAATTGAAATCATCGACGAATGAAATTTATCATCACAAACGATACGAACTATGTGAAATGTTTGGATTTTTATTTCCTCAAAAGTAAACTAAATGCCGTCTGTAGTTCTGAACGCGAGATCAGGTTAATCGAGAATATGATAAGATATTTACCAACTGTGTAGGTATAGCAACAATTCCTTTCATCTATATAAGATGACGGAGAGTCAGAAATGTACTGGTATTGAGAGTGCAATCCAGTGATTTTATGTCGTAAAATCTTGCGAGATTTTAAGGTGCAACGACGGCCCGAACAACGGTCTGTAAAGGCCGTGGCGGGCCGTTTCTTTTCCTCTCTTACAAAGTTTAAGGAAGTAGAAGTAAACACAAACATAAATAAACTTCATCGATCTTTTTCTGAGTAATCGTTCACCACGAACAAATATATTTAGCAGTGTCTCACAACGATCAATCCTTACCATAGTTGATCCTGATAGTGATAACGACCAAATGTTCCTGATAGTGAACATTAGCACTGGAGGGGAAAAAAAGGTCCTGAAGATCCAATCAAGGAGCATACAGAACCGACTAAGCGGTTTTCCTGCCTTCGTTTAAGATGAACAAAAAGTGTGGCAACTCCCACAAGAACTGGCAATAGGTTTTGAGCACAGGGCAAACAAAAAAGCTATTGATGGAAATCTCAGTTCCGGTCCGGGGTGCCAACGAAGTTTGACCCTTTCTAGCGATCCTTGCTTAAGTAGAAGGGTCAAAACAAAGTCTTTAGCCAAGACGATGAACAGCCAAAACTAACCAACAGGTTGTACCAAAACCTTGCCACCCTTGGCAGAGTATGGAGCGATTTTCAAGGTATGTAACTCGGATACAGACCCAACTGACACTGTGACGCAGCTCAATTCTGCGGTGTTATTGTTGGGATAGGCCATCGACAAAGTTTCTTAAGAAAGTAAGTTGGCTATTCTTACAGCCACTGGCGATTTAAGAACTGGAAAACGCCAACTGAAAGACCACCAGAGTCCATTGATAAGGAAAAGGTCCCTTATTCGGTGAGGAATTTAAAAAACAACTGAAAGTAGTGTCTCAAGCACAAGAATCAGCTGAAAAGATTCTGTGTCGATCCCAACCTTTAAAACGATACAAGAGCCTCTTTCTGGCTCGCTCCTTCCATAAAATCTCTAGCAGTAATAGCAATCCACGAGGCGCAGGAGGGGCATCACGACCATATCGTGGAGGTCTCTTTGGAAACACAAGAGGTAAGAAATTCACTACCCATATTAAAGTTAAATCATTGTTTGGAAGATCTGACCTATGTTCACCCCAGCCTAAAATCAACTCTTCCCAGCCCCGTTACCAATGAAAACAGAAAGCAGGGAAAATAAAACATTTTCTACGCAATTGGAAGGTGCTCACGTCATACCCATCTTTTTTGGAGATAGTAAAGAGTTGGAAAATTCCAAGCCAAGGGAGACCTCATCAAGTGAGGGAGCCAAACCATATCCCTATGTCAATGAGCAGAAGGTGGCAGACCAAAGAAATTCAGTCTATCTTCATAAAGGAAGTAAACCCAGTACCGGGTCAGTTTCTCTCGACAATTTTTGTTCGCCTAAAAAAGGAGGAGAACAAATTTCGACCTATAATCAATTTTAAAAATTTAAACAGCAACATACCCTAAATTCATTTCAAAATGGAGGGATTAAAAAATGTAACGGATCTGTTAACTCCAGGGGATTTCATGATCAAAATAGATCCGATTAATGCTTACTGACATGCGCTAATTCATCCAACCTCTTAAAAATATCTAAGATTTTGGTGGCAACAAAAAACTGTACGATATATTAGTACTGGCTTTCGGCTTAGGACCAGGACCCCCGGATCTTTACAAAATTGATGAAAGTTCCAATCACAACTCTCAGACGTCTGATTACATATCTAGACAATTTTTTATTGACTGCCAAAACAAGGGAGGAGACCCTGAAAACAAGGAACTGTATAATTTTTTTTAACACATTTTGATTTCACAATAAACTGGGAAAATTGGTTTTGAAGCCTTTACAGACATTGGAATTTCTAGGAATGAAAAACAACAGTAGGAGTTAAAATTAGAATCACTGTGTAAAAGGATTTAGCAAGTGTCATAAACTCTATGCCACCCAACCAGCAATAGCATCAGCTACCCTTCAGGTGAGTTTCTACAACAGGATCTTATAAGAGCTCAGCGTGCAAAAAGGAATTAACACTGGGTTGTACAATTGCCTCGGAAAGAGAGATTGGAACTGTGATTGAACAACATGGGCAGCCAATTTGCATAAATCAACCAGACATGATAATGTATTCAAATACATCATCTCAAATAGGCACCTGAACACTCCAGGAGAAAATAACATGACAGCTCTATTCCGTCTGAGAAATATGGGGAAGACCAAGAACCTCAGCATGATAGCAATTTTAGAGAAAATATGGGAATATCTAAGCATCCACGGGACCATGATTACTGCATCCTGGGTTCCATCAGGGATGAATATTGTAGCTAACTGGACATTCCGGCAAAAGCCGAACTCCAGCGAATGGGAACTGATGACACCAGTGTTCCAAAAGAATACAAGCTTATGAGGGATAACAATAGTGGACTGTTTTGCGTCAATAACAATGAAAAAATTGACCCGGTGCATGGCAACCTCGTCCAGATCCGGATTGCATAGCAACAAATGTATTTTGCCAGAAGTGGAAACAGGATTTCCCACATATCCCCCCCTCCCCCCATTTTTCCTGTTAGGGAGGGTACCAAAAAAGATACAATACGAAACAGTGGACAATCCTAACCGCGCTACTGTGACCATGCCAACCATGGTACCTAATTTTGATAAACCATTCACTTCCGATCCGTTTTTACTACAGTATTCTCTCCAATTAACGGACACTCTAAAGGCGGACACCTCTGATTAGCGGACACTTTGGTCATACACCGGCCGTTTTCAAGTCAAAGTCTCATAAAAAACTTCCAAAAAGCGGACACTTTATTAGCGGACACTCTAATTAGCGGACAATATTTTTTGCACCAAAGAGCAAATATGGTTTTTTTTCTCTCCAATTAGCGGACAGTCCAAAAAAATCAAAAGCGAGCAAAGAAAAATAGACAAAAATGAATAGTTCAGATGAAGTACATTGGAAAGTAAGCTCCCTAGAAAAATGTGTAGATGAATATATTCGAAAAGAGTCTGGAAATATAGAAGAGATTTCATCTGATGACAATGACGAAGATGGTGATAATTCTGTGATTGAAAAAAAAGAAGTTTCTATTGCCACAACGCTAACAATGCTTGGCGAGCTTATAGAACTAAACGATCTCAATACAGAGGAAAGAGAAACTCTTTCCTCCGTTAAGGAGAGAATAGAGATCGTCAAGATAAATAGCAGAAAACAACAAATAATTAAAGACTTTTTAAAATAAAATCTTTAATCATTTATCCATCATCTATATTATAATGCCCGTATACGTCTGTCCGTCTGTCCGTCTGTCTGTCACGCAAAATGGTAGCTTAGCTGCGACGGGCGAACCCGTGGATTTTTCCACGGGCTAACGACTAGTAATCTATATCTATATTATAATGCCCGTATACGTCTGTCCGTCTGTCCGTCTGTCTGTCTGTCTGTCACGCAAAATGGTAGCTTAGCTGCGACGGGCGAACCCGTGGATTTTTCCACGGGCTAACGACTAGTTTGTTAAAATTTGTTTGAAAGAGTTTAAAGATCTGTAAAGATTGAAAGTTTGGTTCGTTATCATTATGTTAATATTATATTATCATTTGTTATTTTTCCTTTGTGATACAAAAATCGGCTTAAAATGTAGAACTTTCCAAAAGGCGGACACTTCTAATTAGCGGACACTTTGGTTACACACCGATGGTGTCCGCTAATTGGAGAGTATACTGTACCAAGAACTCAGAATCTGTTGAGAAATTATCAGACACAATCTCGCCCACTAGTTTTGTCAGGACTCCAGCTTGCAGGGTTTCTTGTTTCAGGAAAACTCTGCAAACAATATCTAGGTGTGGGAGGATGCAAATTGTTAACTCCTGGCATAAAAGTACAAATATCTACGTGTTGGCCTGCTAGAATTTTCTCCAGAAGTTTATGATATGCAGAAATTGCAGACCTGGTAGACATTTCGTGGGATCCATTTACAAAACACATCACTTACAAAACTGCAATGTTACTGGCTCTCACTTACAAAACTGCAATGTTACTGACTCTCACTCTTGCATGAAGCGTGCATCAGAACTTCATCTATACCACATATATGGAAATAGGAGAGAGTACATTTGGTTTTTCAGAAAAACATTTCAGAAAAAAGGAAAGGAAACGGATCCTATAGAATTTTGTCTTCTGGTGGAAAACTTTGCGCAGTCAATAGAATCAAAACTTATTTGACAGGGACAGTTCAGAGACACAACTGTTTTTAAACTATGTGAAACCTCATAACAGTGTTTTAACTTCCTCCTTAGGAAGATGGCTTCAAAAAGTACTACAAGCCACGGGATACATCGGTATATTATTGCAGTGAATAATCATTAACATAAACATTATATCTTTAAAATTTTGATATTTCGTTAGTCGTTTGAATATTTTACAATTTTATTTCTTTTATGTGACCAAACTACGAATAAGTTTCATAACCAAAGTTAAATAATAATCAGTGCCATATATATATTTGTTTTTGCATGGCTTACGATATAAGATAAATGTCATTCTACTTTCTTTTTTTTAATATGATTTGTTTCTAAAGAAACCTATCTCGTCTACCGCTTACACGCTTTTTTTTAATATTTGTTCCTTGATTACCTGACTCTTTGCGGTCACAACCGCTTAAGTTAAAAATATACCTTATATTTTATCATTAATATATCGTGCGTTTGACCACTTATCACAAGTAAACAGGAGCAAACGCAGGGAAAATTTATGTTTTTTGCTTATTTCTCGAAATTGTCAAACTGATTCGCCTAAACAATTCTTCGCCCTGGCAGACAAATGTGGAGATCTGGTAAACAAGGTTGAAGATGCGCTAGTCACACTTCCTGCAACGCCTGCATAATGAAACAATCAATACAACGTTACAAATGTAAAAAAAAACAGGAAATTTAGCGTAACGTATGCGAAAATTTATATCATTTAGACTTCTACATCCGTTTTTGAACATTGAAAAGTGAACTTTCGTCCGTTTCGCGAACCTTCGCAAGTTCGAAGAGCCTGTGGGTGCAACCTTCAAATTTGACTTCCTTTTTCGTAATGTTGCAGAAAGTCTTAAAATTGCTAATAGAAGATAGAAAAAGAAACTGTAGCACATCCTTTCGGGTAATAACGATATGTTGTTTTAGCGAGTGACTTACACAAAAATATAAAGTTAATAAATGTCTACACTTTGCGTGAAGTTCTCATCTCACTTCACTTCACATTGCTATTTCAATTAAAGAGCTTCATAACACGCACGTCACGACGTTAGTAATAATAGTAATAATAATCAGCTGGACTTCACCTGTGATTAAAGAACTAAAAGTTTTTAGTCTACTTGAAACCTTGCAATAATCTTTGTCGGGTTAAGCCAATATAATTTCTTATTGATTGCAATGTGAGTAAATCATCTTTTACTTTTGAATCCGTCAATAGTTGAACATGCATGCAAAATATTATCAAAGCGATATAAATTAGTATATGTAATCGCACGTTTACTAGTGCAATTAGGAAATAATCGAACGAGTATTTTTTTTTGCTTTTAATTTTCCGAGTCCGTTAGGACGAGGATAAATTTAAAAATCAAAAAAATTACGAGTTCGATTATTTCCAATTGCACGAGTAAACGTTCGATTACGAGCTAATCACACAATGAACTATTTTTGTAAGAGTAGCACAGGATGTCAATTTCAATGTTTTGATTTTTTTATTACCCGATTTATAATTAGTTCGATTCATTGTAAAGATATCTTTTTTTGACTTATCATAAAAGGCGAGAAAATAAATATTTAAATTATCGCGCTCCTTAAAGTGTGCAGTTAAGATTCTAGAGTGTAATTAAGAAATAATTGCACTGCGCAGAGTGCAATTACGATATAATTTGCACTGTAGAAGAAGCGCCAAACAAGAAAAAATAGGTCATCGTATGATTAGCAAAATAACCGGTTAAAATTAAAATTAATTTCCCATGAGCTTCCCACCAATTTTTTTGTATTTTATGGTTTAAAGAATTTGATCAGTAAAAAAGTAATAAAATATTCTAATAGTTGGAGACACCAAAGCAATATATGACCTTTGCTAAACATGTGAAAAAACAAAAACATTTGTTTCAGGAGAATTTAATAGTGATCAGTACATATGATCTAAAACATCTTGTCCGTAAATTACACATGTTGTGGTCTGCAAAATAGATTTATCAAGAATGGACTCTAAATAAATAAGTCTAAAGAATAAATTAAAAATAATCACAACAATCACATTTTACATATATATTTCAGTTTAAAATATTAATAAAAAAATCACATAATTTGTAATTGTATCTCTCTCACACAAGAACAAAAAGAAAGATAAAATTACCATCTCGGTAAGGTAAAGTGTTGTTTTTCATCCCATGGGACAGCCCACACTGGATAACGAAATATGTAAGTAGATTATCCCATCAATTATGTAGACTTGACGACGTTTATTTGATAAATATGATAACTTGAACTTCCTTATCTACACATAGAAACAACCTTTTCGTATTTCTTAATTGGGACACAATAACAACATCCGTTTTTTATATTTGGTAAATAAACTTCCTTATCTCCACATAAAAACAACACAGTATGTCATTAGATACAAACAGAAAAAGACCTTATCCATTAACTAATTGAATACAATTTCTTTTATTATCAGCTATTTGTAGAAACAGGTAATTTATTTGAAACTAGCATGTATGTTCTTTTATCTACAACAATTGATTATTAGCTGTTGTCTTCACTTTATAATCATATTTTTTTATGTCTGAGCATCACGTGATTCTTACTTAACTAATTCTGTATTATTTGTTTGCGGTCATTTTTAAAGAAGGAAAGCACCCTTGGAATGAATGAGTCCCAGAGTAGCCTTTCTTTTAAAAAACGTTTTTCTCTTCTTTCGAGAAACATTTTTTCTTTTCAAAAATCATTTAGGAGGTAGATTCTTTTAATGCCTTCCTTGGAAAAAACATATCACTCACAACAAAACCGAGGCATCAAATTCAAACCACTAGATTGCAAAGCATTTTTGAAAAATTTGAAATATCCACCACCTTTTGTCGACAATCATACGTCATTGAACCTGATTTCCAGCTAATTGCTATTTCAACGCCGATGAAGTCTCAAATCTCAAAAATATGTTTTATTTATTTTGCCTTAATTATGACGAAAAAGATATCTAGGACGTAGCAAACGATTAGCTCTAAACTAGACTCGAAGCATGCTCGAAGCAAGCAAATTGTCTGTATGTAATTAATTAAAGAACTGTATAGTCTAACCCTATATCTACTGGCAATTGCCTGAAACCACGATTTAATCTTTTTTCTATATTGTGTCGTGACGTCATTAGAAATTTTTGAACGGTCAAATACGAAGTAGATTCAAATTGATAAAAAAAGCTTAGATTACAAACTGCTTTTAACGGTTAATCCGCTCCTTGGCTAAGAAAGATAAATTTTGTAAAAGGGATTTATCAATTTCTTGGTAATCGTTGTAGTACATTACGTTTAGAAGTTTAAACACGAAAATGAAACAGAATAAGAAAGAAAAGAGTAACATCCCGATGACAATCTAGCAATCATATTTTTAAAGCTGCAAATTTATGATTAACTTCTTATTACTGTGCTTTTCTTAATGTGATTTGAAAATTACTCTCAAATAATGATAATTGTTAATATACTACAATATGGTACTATCATGAGGGTGATTGTTGTGTGCCATTTTAATTCGGTTATTTTGTTATATGTATTCGTTGTCATATGTTTTGGTTTCTTAAAAGACAATTATCTGACTGCATTATAGGCCTGGCAACATGCAGGATAATGATAAACATCACAAATTGAGTTTTCACGTTTTGCCAGTGTTTATTCTGTTTATTTCATTTCATCTTCTCAAGTTTCACCCAATCGCGCACAAAACTAATAAAACGAATACCAAAATTTCTCTTTCCCCACTTCAATGTTGTCAAATTAACCCAAGGCATCCCTATAATTAGTTGTTTCATTAGTTCCCTGGTAATGTTGTTAATCGACCTATTTTTAATCAAATCTTACGGCACTGATACTGTACAATACAAATTGACTGGAATCAGCAACCAACATAAGAGACGTAGACTGTATACGTTACGTATCTTGGAAACGGTTATATCAAGATAGAACAAGTGCTGGCATCAGCTTTAACACAATTATTTTAATCATCTCATATCCAATTTGATTGCTTTATTGCTGCGAGACTAGACTTGTGATCATCCCACGTGCCATCATCACACTCGTCGGCCCACGCATAAAACTGTTATTGTGTAGATAAGGAAGTATAAGATAACAAAAGCACCATGATGTGTCCTTTTTTACCCAACAAAGGTCGTCAAGTCCATATAATGGATAGGTAAAATTTGTTCCATATAGATTTGTACCTCGTGAGTGAACTAAGTGTTTTACTTTCGTGCTTGCGTAAAGAGGAGCTACAAAAGCAGGCTACATATTTCGAAATCGTGACACAAACACCACCATAAAGAAAGAAGTGAGGAGAATTTTTTTTGACTTGAAATAAAATAGTGAAAATTCTAACCACTAGTCGGTAGCCCGTGGAAAAATCCACGGGTTCGCCCGTTCTTTCTATACCGCATTGCGTGCTTCTCGCTACTTGCGGTACGATTTTGCGTGGCAGACAGACGTACGGGTATTATAATTCTAACCATTGTATTCTTGTGAAGTGTAATTTGTGTCTTTTTTGTTTTCCAATTTTATGCGTTTTAGTAACGTCTCAATTGTTAATGTGTGTGTGTTTCCAATAATAGAGGGATACACAATTGTGCACGAAATATTTCAGAAGAATTTCAAATCTCTCGCAAATCCTAAAGCAAAGGCAAATGCTTCATTGTGGTAGTAGCTATTAAAACGGCCGTAATACACCACTTTTCCCCTGTTTCTCGACATATCTTGTTTAGGATCACAAATCTAGCTACATTAGAACCGCGATAGCTTTTTTTAAAGCATCCGACTTTCTGCATATAGTACCTTTAAACTGCATATTGGCATCATTTAGTGTTTGTGAAATTTTGTTAAATGTCAAAGGTAAATACATAGAGTTGTACATAGAGACTGATGATATAAATAGTTTTTACGAAAAACTTCTCTCATATTTTAATCTTTTGATTTCTTACCGTCTATGCTTGGTATTTAAATACAAAGGTTTAACGAGAATCTAAATTGAAAATTCCATATAAAAAATCCATACAATGCTTTTTACAGAAATTGATTTGACCGTTGTTTTCATCGAATGCAGTACAGATGAACATGAACACTCAGTCTAGAAGATTAAAAACTTAATATTATTAATAAGGTTTATTGTTTATGAACGTGGTCATTTATTGATTATAGGCTGTTTTGGGAGATCCTTCTCCCATCATCGGGACACTGAACAGACGAACCGAAACAATATCAGCAATATGTTATTTTGCTATTTCAAAAACTTTTTTTTGATAAAATTAAAAGACTTGATCAATTACTGCTGCTAATTGTATATTGTTATGGTTTGATGATGTAATAAGAACCGAAATTATGAGTCGGAGAAAAATATTTGTTTGAGAAGTTTTTTTATTGTGGTAATTTTTTCTGAATCGTCGCATTTTTTTAATGAAGTTTTTCCTGTGTTTGTGATGTCAAAAAATTTTTGACGCAGAGAAATTTTTGGCCGTCATTTTGGCTTCAAGACTATTATTAGAAGGGCTATTTGACGACATACACATGTGGTGGTCACATGATTGAAAATATTATAGCAGAGTTCCCATTCTTCTGTTTCTGTTTTGTTGTTATGGTGAAATGGTTAATCTGGTAGTAAATATAATTACAGTCAAAACAAGTAATGGAAGACACACATTAGATGCCCAGAACTACATGGCTTCTTAATTACTTTCGTTCAGCGGCTTTAAACCGGCAGAATTTTTAAATGGAATGCTTATTGTCGCTATCTCTACTACAGTACGATAAGACAAGTGAAGCACTAAGAGGTACCAGTCTAATTTAGCGGTACGGAAATTTTTAGTTGTCGTGTGTTGGGAATAGATGTACGTTATTGTGCATTACTATGGCACAAAAAATATTATCTTTACGAATAAATCATAGGACTAACTTTTTGAAAAAGATAAAAAAAAATGTTATTTTTACGAATCGAGCAGGTAGTTTCGCCGATACGACGATTTTTCAGTCATCAAAATTTTTTGAAGCTTTAGATTTCTTTACTGCGAGTTTCACAAGACAATTAATTTGGACAAAAAGAACTAAATATATAAGACTTTCTGTTTAAATTTTTGTTTATGTTCAATTTGATAGCACCGTAGTGTTTTTATATGTTTATAAACTTCAACTAATTTTTTACTTTCATATTTATCTTTCGTTCATTATTTTCTGTCAGTGCAGTTATTAATTATCACTCATATAAACACATTTCTGTATAAATGAAAATCTTTGGTGTTAAATCCTCTGCGCTGGAGATTTGCCTAACGAAAGTGTGTGTTTCATTTTCTCCTATCTGTCATTTGACAATAATGTTTCTGTTCGGTAATTAGCAGGCTTTAATTACACAGTGTCTTTTCACAGATTTTTAATTGCCAGCACTGATAATGATAATTGTTTTTTTATTTTTAAAAAAAACGTCATTTGAGTTAGGTGTTCAACGAAGGTA
The DNA here is from genome assembly GCA_030067915.1 of Hydractinia echinata. Lineage (NCBI taxonomy): Eukaryota > Metazoa > Cnidaria > Hydrozoa > Anthoathecata > Hydractiniidae > Hydractinia > Hydractinia echinata. The sequence goes on from JASGCC010000030.1 coordinate 2,207,134, forward strand.
GGTGTCTTATGTTTTGTTAAAATGTTTAACAATATTTGGATAAACAATTTTCAACCAAAGATCAGTGTACGGCTTAGGAAGAAACGTTTTTACAACATGTTTTCCTACAGTATTTGATCATAATCATAAATATAATTTGTATGCAAGTTCAACATTTTTTATTAATCTTAATTACCCTCTTATAAATACAAATCAGGCAAAAAAAGATATATTTTCTTAAATGCTAATGTTGTTGTTTTGAAGTGAGAGGTGAGCTTTACAAAATATTGATGTTGTTATGAACAGCAATAGTATAGAACATTTTTATAATTCAAACAACAAAGTAATGAGGAAAAACACCATGTAACCTCATTGGGGGATAAAAAGTCGGAGTAAAGGAAATTCGGGGGAAGTGAGAGAACAGTGAAAAGTTTGTCACTAATATATTTAAAAATTCAACGTATAGCTACTACGTTTATCACACAGTTTCTTTTTTTATCTTCCATCACGAACTTGTTGCAGTTTAAAAGTTACTTTAAACATTTGTTTGTTGATGTTTTATTCTTGTTTTGTTTGTTTGTTTGCCGACAGAAAAAATGTCGCATATTTAAACTCGCATTAAGCTGGATTTTCAGTAAAAATGTGTTCACGCGTAAAAGATTTGATCTGATTGGACAATCCAAGCTTTGTTTCTTTGGTGTTTTATATCATGCTTTCGTTTTATTAAAACGTCTCTTCGTGTGTTGCATCACGTTTCATGGTATTCACACATTTGTGTTTATAATTCCATAAATAACAATGTCTAGTAGCCGTAAGCATATTTACGTCGGATAACTCGAAGATCATGAGAAATAAGGCAAGGGAAATGAAATTACGCCAAAATTTATTAAACAAAAAATACAAGGTACTTAATCTTTTAGATAATTCTTTAAAATTTCAATATATCTGCCAGCAAATTATAGAAGTCTATATCATGGTTAGTCTATGGTTAGTTGTTTATTTCAACCCTGCATGGGCTGTAGCTACACATCAGCTGCGTTTTCCTTTAAGTAGGTATAAAAACGCTTTTCTGATATTTTGACACTGTACTTCACTGTACTTTATCAAAATCATTTAACTCGAACTTTTTTTAACTCGAAATTTTTCCCCCTCCCCTGGAGGTTCAAGTTCAGCGGTGGCTGCTGTAGATGTTTTTTACAACAGAAATGACCATGCTTTTCTAGGTCGTTTCGTAAAAAAAAATTACGTTTTACCATCAGGTTTCTACAAAATATTCGATCACAGGAAATGAGATTAAATTATCAAATAACTGTCATTTGTGGTTGTAATTTGATGATGTGCAAATTGCTTTATCATGCGTAACTTATATTCAATGATCGTGCTTACTACATTCTAACGTCTTGTCCAAACACTGGTGTAGTAGCGTCATAAATGATTCAGGATACATTCATCACAATTGTATTTTGTCATAATGGCAATGTAGTAATAGCGCTTATTCCGCAGATAAGAGATGCGAAACTAAAAGACGAACCACGAATTTTATTCTCTCGCTATTTCTAAGCAAAATTGTTTCGAACCGTTTGTCTATGTTGTCCTTAGTTGAAATCCAATTCATGATTTGTTCCCACTGATTAAATTGAAATTCCAATTCTACTAACACTTTTAAATTCTCTCTTGACCCTTCGTATTTAATGTTTTGTTATTTTTTAGACATTTCAACAAGTTAAACATGTTTTACATCATAATACTGTTCCTTACCCTAACATCTGAGGTATTTTGCCAAGGTGATCACATGTTTATCGAAACGGAACTGAGACAAATACAATGCGTTTTACCACCAGGAGGTTTGTTTAACCAATCATTCTCTCAAAATGAATCAAATGCTTCAGGAAATTTTTCACATCATTATCCAAATAACGACTCACTAGCATTCGAAAACCCACCAAATGGTACAGAAACCATCGATATTCCATTTGGTGTTACCTTAAACTTTTACTGCACGAAATGTAACTATACAAAAGAGGAGTGCAATTGTCAGTTTCTATATCTAATTTGCAACATTACTGGAATAAATGCAAAGGTGCCGACGGAATTTACATGTAAAAAAGAAGAAATTCGGCTCACTAAAGCCATTTCTAATGTTGTTTTTGGTGTGTTGGGCGTGCTGGGCAATCTTTTGGTTATCTACGTCACTTACATCTATCGCGAGTCATCAACACGATGTCAATTTCTTATTGCTGGATTAGCTGTCGTAGATTTTATATTCGCTATTGCCCAAATCATTCTTAATGTACCTGAGTTGTGGACATGCCATTGGTTATATGGACGCGCCATGTGCACGCTACTGCATTCATCCACTGATTTAAGTTTTATGATCGCCCTTGGCTTTATTCTTTTGATAGGCTTTGAGAGATTTGTTGGAATTCTCTTTCCCTTAAGTAATTTTTTGACCAAACGACTTATTTTGATACTGTCAGCTGTCAATGTAGTCCTTGGCATTGCAGTCGTGTTACCTAGCACTATCCACACGACTACACAAGTCGACATAAATGGAAACGTTTCTTGTAAGGAAGACTTTGGAAAAAAAGCATCAAAAATCTATACAATATTTATATTTGTATTTTACTTTCTTATACCGATCATTTTCGCTTCGGTAATATATTTTATGATTATCCACAAGTTATACACATCATATGCGTCGACATTAACGTTTTTAACTGCAGAACAAAGGGAACGGAGAGTAAAGGACAACAAACGAATTGTGAAAATATTAGTAAGTATTTTAGTGGCGTTCGTGGTTCTTGTTTTACCTAACAGAATAGCGTGGATAGTATTCGATTTCACCGAAACATCTGATAAAGAGCATTCAATTTGGAGTGTTGTTGGATTCATACCATACTCTATCCACGTAGCGATTAATCCAATTTTATATTCTTTAATCGATGCTAGATTTCAAAAGAAGTTGCTAAATTTATTCTCTACAAGGCCGAGGAGAAGTTCCAGCTCGTATGACTTGAGCACTTCAAGTTCGCAGATAACTACTATAGATAAAGGTAAATACCGACAGAGTAATAAAAACTCAGTGAAAATGAAGCAATATGTGACGCACTAAAGATGTTTTGCATTTGGTTCATAATAAAATAATGTTGCATCAAGACATATATTGGCATTTTTTTATAAATATCGACAGAAATGCCCCAAAAATAAGAACAAGCACCCTCTACTAAGTACAATGAGATGGTAAATTTTTAAAGCGTATGTAATATTTCTGCTACTTGTAAAATTTATAATCCGACCAGTATTTCTTTTAATTTTACACGCATTTTTTAGTTGAATTTGCTCTGTCTTTACCTGTAATGCTTTTTTTCATTTGCATGTTGGTTTTGTAAATTTTGTAAAACTAGTCAGTGGCCCTTGGAAAAATCCACGGGTTCGCCCGTCCTTTATTTAGCGCATTTCGTGTGTCTCGCTTCTGCGGTTACCATTTCGCGTGACAGACAGACGTATACGGGTATTATAATATAGACTAGTCGTTAACCCGTGGAAAAATCCACGGGGTCGCCCGTCCTTTATATATCGCATTTCGTGTTTCCGCCACGGGACACGGCTTTCGCGGACACACAGACAGACAGAATACGGCTATTATTAAAGAGATATTTTATTGACGATGTGAGAGGCTTTTACTGATAATTTGCTGTATATATGTGGTTATAAAGGTTTTTTCGAGATATTACAGATAACAATAAACTCCGCAATATTTATTATTTATGGTTAACAATTTGCAATTCATACAGCCTATCACAGAAATGCTTCATCTCATTATCTGATTCTGGTTATACGATATTCCAGTTAATAGACAAACAGAATTCGTTATCATGGCATCATATTTTTTGCATTATCATATTTTATTCCAAATGACGTAAATGTATTAAAATTTGTCTATGTACTGTAAAATTTGTCTATGTACAAACTTGCATATACTCCTTATTTGTAATCTTTTTAACGGAATATAAGCGATGCATGATCCATTTTTGTAAACATCGTATTCGAACTTCGCGATTCAGTGGGGACTCAAGTTTTCAAAATTTTCAGAAAAAAGCCCTAAATTAAAAATCTCTAATCTTTTCGAAAAGAAACCGAAAACTGATAATATACCTATCAGCATTCACTATACTACTACTAATAATAATAATAATAACCGATTTATTTCAAGCATATCCATAAATTACATGGTTCTTCATCTTGAAATGCGTAAGTATATATATGAAATAGCGTAAAGTAAAAAATCCTTGAAACACAAAGAACGAAAATCAAACATTAATTGCTCTATTATGCGGAAGTAAATGTAGTAGAATAAAGACGTTGGTAAGGATTAGGATAACATCATAGGCGCGTAAATGAACGAACAGGAATTGGAAGCACGTGGACCACTTAAACATACACACACACACACGAATAAAATACTTAATAAATAAATAAATGAATACAATTAAACATTAATACTTCAGTATACGAAAGAAAATTCAGTTAGAATAAGAAGATTGACATGTTGATTAGGATAGGATCAAAGGCGCGTAAATTGAAAGGACAGGAATTGGTAGCACTTGTGGACCACTATACAAAAAAAAAACAGACGAGTTACAAAATTACTCGACATTTTTTGATTAACTTGTGTAGGCACCTTCTCTAGAATTCACGCTCCAATCTGTGTCAAACCACAAGAAGGTTGCTTTCCATTAGTCCTTAAAATCGTGATACTTCTGAGAAAGTCTATCAATAAGTTCACTTTAGAAGAATGGGAGTATTTATGTTTGGAGTTATGCAGGGGGCTTTAACGTTCAAGTACACTCACAGCGCACGAAATGAGCGTTGTAGATGAGTTTCTTCTGGGGATTTTATGTTCTGCTGAATGAAGCGAGCCGTAATGTAACTTTGAATGTATTAATGGTCCCTTCAATAACGTCTGATTTGTACAGGGAATGTTTGTGTCACACTTTGCTCAGAAGGCCCTGATACATATCCACACTTATAACAGAGCTACTGGCCAACCTGAAGCCGTCGCCTAAACACACCTGCATTAGAAAAACAATTTGTACGTCTGCAGAGAAAAAGGGTTTGAAATCTCTAATTAATAAACTTTCTATTTTAATAGTTAATCACACGATGACCTATTTTTTCTTGTTTGGCGCTTCTTCTACAGTGCAAATTATATCGTAATTGCACTCTGCGCAGTGCAATTATTTCTTAATTGCACTCTAGAATCTTAACTGCACTCTTTAACCCTATTCCTGCTGGGCCTTTTAGAGGCTCCTCAATGCTGGGGGGGGGGGCTGATTCGACCCCCCCCCCTGTGTAATTTCTACAATTGTTGTCCGTTGGACCTGAAACTTACCACAAGTGTTGTCCAGGTATTAATAAACAATTTGATGAAAAAAAATTGATGACGTCAGCATTTTCGGTGATGACGTCATCAAATTCGGTGACATAGAGAAAAAAAGCTCTCTTTGAATTTTGTTAATTGTTGTATAATTGCGATGAATTTAGTAACAATAATAATAGAAACACAAAATAATATAACAATATAAACTAATAAGTGACATGTAGCTTTTAAACACATGTAAAAAGATTTTTTTACTAAAAATATTTTTTTCAAAATTTTACTCAACATAAAAAAAGTGTTGTTATGGCAACACTTCGGCATAATTCCCCAAAAAATTTTTTGGGAAAATAAAGCTAAATAAAAGTTAGGAAAAGTCACAAAATTTGAAGGTGTTAGTTACACCTTCAAATTTTGTGACCCTAAACACATAAAAAGTTATTAAAAAAAGTTTAGGAGGGGGGGCTGAATCAGCCCTCCCCCCCCCCCCCCCCAACACGAATAGGGTTAAGGAGCGCCGATAATTTAAATATTTATTTTCTCGCCTTTTATGATAAGTCAAAAAAAGATATCTTTACAATGAATCGAACTAATTATAAATCGGGTAATAAAAAAATCAAAACATTGAAATTGACATCCTGTGCTACTCTTACAAAAATAGTTCATTGTGTGATTAGCTCGTAATCGAACGTTTACTCGTGCAATTGGAAATAATCGAACTCGTAATTTTTTTGCTTTTTAAATTTATCCTCGTCCTAACGGACTCGGAAAATTAAAAGCAAAAAAAAATACTCCTTCGATTATTTCCTAATTGCACTCGTAAACGTGCGATTACATATACTAATTGGAAGGTGAAATATATTAACGACTACTACAAATTACTTTATTACAAGCTCGTGAGCTTGTATTAAAACGCAAATGTGTCCCACAAGAATGGAAATTTTTGCCTCTCTGAGCACCGAAACGGGAATTGTGTTCGAATCTCATCTTGGTAATTATTTTTACTTTTTTTTTTGGTTGCTGTTATATAAGATAAGTGTTCAAAATCATTTTTTAACTAACCGGTAAAGTAAAAGTGTCTCCACCAAAGTTTACAAAAGTGAATGTAGGCAGAATTAAGGTCTCCCAAATATGCCTGGAAAGTAGTCTGCAAATATTTCCACAACATTACGTAAGAGAGAAACGAAGACTTTTATCGACCATCAACTTTCTGCATTCCTCTTCTGGGCTTCACGTTCGAGGAATTTTCCGTTCAAGAAGATCTCACAAATCAATTTTGAAAAATAACTGCATAGTGCGTAACAAATATTATTGCCTATCTGAATAGAGAAATATGTCGTGTCTAACTTCGTAACACATCCCAATCTGACAGACAGCTTTTTGTAAACTTTATTGGCGAGGTTGTTTACGTATATCATCATACATACATACGTATATCATCAAATTAAAAGGATGTTAATGGCCATTAACTATCAATTTAAAGTAATGACTTAACTAATAAAATAACAGAACGAAACGCCTGTGTATATACCTTAATTTCGCAACATTAGGTATTTAAAGCGATGATATGCTGGTACGCTGTGTTACGCCTTTGTTATTTTTCCAAGCCCGTTTATCTTAAGAGAAAAAACAAGTGAAAGAACCCTTCTTATTCAAGACAGAATGGAAGCTTTACACCATTTTACTTTACTCAGGATTTTATTGGCAGTATTTTTAAACTGTTATTTTATTTTTTAACTTATTGTTACTCTCTAGTAGATGAACGTGGAAAAAGAAAAGATATGTAGATATTCTTGAGGCACGAATAGATGCAAAGATTTTAGTGAGAATTAATATTCCAAGTATAAGAGTCTATGGTTTTTTGATGATTAGCAATGTACTGAAAGTTCTGGTTCATAAAATATTTATCTCGCGCAAATGGTGGTAAAATTACCTGCGTTAAGAAAATATATCTCCTAACCACACAAATAAATCTTTCACAAATTAGCTTACTTTGATATACCGAAGCTCTTGCAGTCCTGGTAATATAATTCTTTCGCCAACCCTGTTTTAGGGCATTTTGTTTTTTTTTGTTGTTGTTTTTTATTAATTTGACGGCCACTTAAAATTCATTAAATTTTTTCTCTCAATAATTGCAAGTTCAAAATACACCAAAAATGTACAAGAACTTTTTTATACTTAGGTCACGAATGTGTCATCACTTCTTTTATTAGATATGGAAGCAGTTAACTAATTAGCCAACCTTGTCCCCAGGGCAACTTGTATCTTTTCAGGCATCGGGACGGCGATACGAACATGGCCCTGGAGGAGGCTGGTCCGATATAAAACTTGATTGGCGCGGATGTGTCACATAATTATTGCGTCACAAAAAACATTATGGCGAGGCGGCGAGTCTGGGACGAACAGGAGAAAGCTGTTCGTAATAAAATGGCGGAAGAGCTGTAGCATGTTTTTTTCAAAGTAAAAAATTTAATAAAAAGCAATACAATGAAATGAATTACTAAGCAATGACAGTACAAGAAAAGACATCATGAAGTGATAAAGCTTACATGGAAATATTTCAAAAGCTGGCGAAGTTAACTAGAAAGGTACCTAGCTAGCACACTTACCTAGATATCAAGATAAGACTAAATAGAAAGAATCAACTTGTTTCCAAGTGGCAATGTTTAATTTGCAGCTTTATGCAGAGAATGACATTAAATAAAATTACTAGCTGAGAGACCCAGTGTCGCCCAGTGTCGCCCATGTCCTTCCATCAAGGTATGGTTAGCAAGCATGTTTTAATTCTTTGTATGTTTTGGTTACCATATAAAATATAAAAACCCGGCCTAATTATCCGGCCTAACTTAAGAAAATTAAAAGTGCAATAACTTCGGTAAAAAAATAAAGTTATCAACCTGAAACTTGTCATGGAGTACTTTTAGACCAATCTGATAAAAGATAATTTTGCATGAGGCATTTTGAGGAAGAGGTAAGCAGATTTTTGTTAAAATGATTCTTACTAGGCCTTTGAACACGCTATGAAGAAATTGGTTTAATTTAGGATCCACTAAAGATAGTAGTAGATATTGAGCAAAAAAATAATTCTATTATCATCATACTTTCTGAGTTCCAGAATTTAGCCCTTTTTAGAGACGCCGATAAGCCGTTTTGACAACATACAGTGAAACCTCCTTATAGCGGACATGAAACGACGGTCAAACTCTCATAACAAAACCTCCATGTAGCGGACACTTTATAGCGGACACCTCTATATAACGGACATCATTTCAAGGTCCCGATTGACATCACCCCTTGGAACTGACCTCTCTACAGCGGACAGGCTTAAGAATGGGTCATACAAAACAAATTTTTGTAAAGAATTTGTTTATATTTAAAGACAATGTTTTATATTATTATTTAATAATTCTTCAATCTTTTGTATGTTATCCTTCAGCCAGTTTATGGCTTTTTCAATTTGAGCTAATTTCACTTTTTGAGGTCCCGATGGTGTCCGCTATAGAGAGGTTTCACTGTATCAATTTTGACTAAGATACAGGTTCAGAAAATATAGAAAGCAATTCTAACCTCAGAAAATGCGTTTTTCGAACAGCAGCAGAATTTTGATGAGATCTTAATGTGCGATTTTGTGGAAGTTAATTTTGGTCCAAAAGGTTGAAAAAAATGCAGCTTTCTAGCGCTACTTGTATTATTTTTTTTATTTTAAAAAAACCTGTAGTAGACATTTTATAATTATTAGTATAAACGGGATAGGATGAACTTTGTGTGAGGTAAGCTTTAAGTGAAAAATAAACATTTCATTAGGGAAAGAAAGTAGAATTTATCAGTAAATGGGTGGATTTTTGGGAATGTTAAGGCCACGAAATGTAAAAGCAAAGATAAGAACACCCCCAAAGTAAATACTTCTTTGAAGTCATTTTTTCATCCACATGTAAGGTTTCCTTCCGCTTTCTAGACTTTATAGCGGTTGCTAAATATAACTTCAAGCAGTGAGTTCACAATAAACGAATTCACACTTTCAGTTAAACTTTGTTTAAATAAATCATTCTATTGTTACGGTACTCTTATTGAAAATAGACCTATTTCCATACCCTTTTCGTTCCGCGAAATATGCATGCAAAAATGCAGAATATCATGAAAACGAGATTAGTTATAAGCAAATTTCGGGAGATTCTAACATCAAGAATAATGAAAAGGCTTTTCTTATAACATTTCACAAGTATTTTTTTCAGGGTTGTAGCTATAGTTTAGTTGCATGAGTAATCAACAAAGCATTTTGGACATTTGTTGCGCACAATGATATTTAAAATAATATTTTAATACTATTGGCTGTTATAATTATGTAACTGTCATACTCTTTCTGTGCCTTTTGAGAACTCTTAAAAACTGGTTCCTGATAAGTCAGGCAATACTACCTCAATAAAACAATTAGTCCAAAACGATGGTACAAAAACATCTCACCCAAAAGAAATTTCAAACACATTTAATTCATTTTTTGTTTTGGTGCCAAACTAGCCTCAAAGTCTTCTTCTGCTACTTTAATCCACCTGTTAGCAGATACGATTTAGGGTGGGCTCCTATTGAGACCAAAAGTGCACTAAAACTTAATAAAGCTACAGGCTTTGACGAAATTGGTTCGCGACTGTTAAAAGCAGGTTCACCAGTTTTAAGTGTTTATTTATCAAGTATTTATAACAAATCTTTAGTTACTGGTTATGTACCTAAATGTTGGAAGGGTCTCGCCTATTTTTAAAAGTGGCAATAAAATAAATCCTACAAATTATCGGCCTATCTCCATTCTGATAATTCCTATTAAAATTTTTGAAAAGTTATTGCATGAGCAGATTTCTCATTTTAATTTTAAGCACAACTTCCTATATGACAGACAGTCCGGATTTCGAAAACTCTTTTCCACAGAAACTGCAGTAGTCGATGTCTCTGATTTTATTCTTACTGAGCTCGACCAACAAAACTTTGTTTGTGCTGTGCTCACTGACCTTTAAAAAGTTTTTGACACTGTTAATCATTTTGTTAAAAAAACTATGGTGTTTTGGCATAGAGATGCTGCGTTTGACTGATTCGAGTCCTATTTAACGGGCCTAATGTAGCTGACTCTTTAAACGACACAAGATCAGATCTGCTTCGTGAAGACACTTTCGGGGTCCCGCAGGGATATGTGTTGGGCGCCCTGCTTTTTCTTTTGTATATTGATGACTTAAAATCTGTCATCATCTCAAATTACCACCATCTATATGCAGATAATACAATAATTATTTCATCCCAAAAAAACTTGGATACCCTTGTCTCGCAGGTCGAGTTAGAACTTTCGCAAGTCGACCTCTGGTTGAATAATAAGAAAATGACTATTAATACGGTCAAAACTGAAACAATTCTCGGCAACCACAGCCAGTTAAAAAAAGTTGAGAACAAAACTATCAACTATATCGGTATTCCTTTGAAGAGGAGCGAAAAGTGAAATATCTTGGAGTAATATTTGATCAAAAAATACAATGGGAAGAGCACATTAATGATATAAATAGAAAAATCCTTATTAAATATTCTAAAATTAGAACCATTGCATCTTGTGTAACACCCCACAATAAAAACATTTTAATTAATGCACTTGTCATGCCATATTTCAACTACTGCTCCTCGACATGGGTTTGTGCCACCCAAGGTAGATTGGGAAAACTAAAAAACGATTAAAATGTGTCCTTACCTTTCTTGGGAAAGAAAGGGAATATTCATTACATAATTTACCCACAAAAAACGATGCCATATTAGTTTTCAATGTCATGAATCACATTGCTCCTGATTACATGAGCTCAAAATTCCTTTTGGCAAAAAACTGCCACAATCAACAAACAAGAGGAGCTTCTAAACACATGTTCACACTTCCCTTGGTCAACACGGAATTTGGCAAAAAAGCATGCCCGTTTAGAGCTGTATAAGTGTTGAATAATCTTTCAGACCAAGCGACCTGTAATGGAAGCCTGATGCTTTATTTAAGACTTTCATCTCAAATCTATTGGGCAAATTCTAATGGAGATGACTTTTAATTTTTGTTTTTAATTATTTTCCAGATTATAAAATATGTTACTATGTTTTTGATTTGTTTCTTTTTTGCTTCAGTGGCCCCCAGTGGAAACAATCCACTAACTATAGGTTTTTGTGATTTTCTGGGCTGGTCACTTATAATACTTATTATACAATATTTATTATTATTATTATTTCGCAGAATTGTTCAAATTGTTTATTCACAGAAAATAATCTCCATGGAATTTTTCCATTGTGTCGATTTGTGAAAATATAGAACCAAAAATTTTGTTTTTGACCTCACAAAAAAATTAAAAAGTTAAAATTCGACATGACAAGCATTTTGTTGAAACATTTTTAAAGATATTCCTTCTTTCTAGGCAGTACGTCAGTAACCATTTTGTGTCTTTTTTCAAAGATCGATTTTTAAATTTTTTTTTGAAGTGATTCTCTCAAGGATATAATTTGACTGAGCAAAATCACTGGAAAATTTTATTTGCCTGAAAAAATACCAAGATAGTAACTATCTGAATACAAAATTTAAGAATTAGGATATCATCCTTTTAGTCAACCTTTATTTTATTTTATTAAATAATTTTTTTACCAAACACAATCTACGATAGAGGCTTAAATATGACACAAATAAGCAAGAACATCCCAACCTGCCCCACCAAGTCAAATGAGCATCCTAATTCTAAAATCACAAATGTGTAAAATATGTTGGTTTTAATTACTTCTAAAACTACCCTCACTTGGAAAAAAATAAACAGGGTAAGACAACCACAAGGTCAACTATTATTTTAAAAGCACTGTCAGTAAGCCTGACTGATGTACACTCAATAACTACAGACACATGATATATACCAGCAACACACCAATTCTGGTAAACAGCTTAAAATTTCACGTTTGTTTGGAACAAGTCAGCCAGCCAACTAGCTACTCAAATCATCATTTTTAAAGCTAGCTAATACCTAGTTTATTTATTACCAAGAATAATAAACATACCATTAGAACGACCCAATGTTTGGTAGATACATGCTATTATCTCATATTATCACTAAATGTTAATAACAATCTGTGTGACAAATTAATTTTGCAAAATTGCAAGTAAACAAATTAAACCGTCTTCAATTTCTGATTTTGTGAATAATAATAATAAAGGAAAGATTCATACAAATCTTGCTCATCATATAAAAGCTGCAATACAGACACAGTTTAGAAAATGAAGATTCTAAAGTTCAGCCAAAATGAATAAAAAATATAAAAAATGTTAATATGAAGTTAAATTTCTGCCTAGCTACTTTCAGTCAGGTACCTATCACATGATTATTTGAAGATTATGTAGCCATTTTTGCACCTTAGAACCAACAAAGTGTTCTAGTCAGATTGGCAAATCATTTACCAATTTCCAAGTTTCCCATAACTACAAGTTTTGCAACCCAATGCTTGCTAGCCAACCAATTCAGTAAAATACACTTAACCATACTGCTTGAATTTCAAGTAAAATTATGTATATTTATACATTTCAGAAATAATCAAGACCAATATGCAGGCAGTTTGCCTGCTTCCTATGGGAGGAATGAAAACAAACTCGCCGCACATCGCTTAGCTCTGCGTTTTAATTTGCGTTAATTTTATATATTTTAAAATTTATTTGTTGTAACATCGTTAATCTTTTTCAGGCGATTTTGTACGCAAAAATCATTATACGGTAGTAAGTACCTAGAATAAGGTATATTGGCCACGTCATGTTGAATCACAAAAATATGTAGGGTTCGAACTCGTCGCTTTTATTTTTGGTCTTAATTTTTAATTGCTAAGAAAAATAATTTAACAGGGTGATCTAATTAATCACAAGTCGTTAATAATTAAATTCTGATGGCAACAAATCAGGCAAACAAAGCGTTACAAAATATATTAATTATAATAATTAGCAGGTAGCTGAGACATACAGATATAAGCATAAATTTACAGATCGTTTACAATGTTTGCGTGGGTTAAACTCGAAATTAAACTTTGAGTTTAACCCACGTTTAAAATGAATAAAAAACACTACAATGATAATATTCCACCTACGCTATATCTAAATAAGAATTTTAAATAGTTCCGTTTTTATTTAAGATTAATAAAATGTGATTATTATATTTTCTGAATTCCTTTTAAAGATCAGTCAGAGTTAATGTGATATAAATTTTCCAAAATAAACTTCTACTATCAGATTTTTATAGGTAATTTTGTTCTCTGGGGAGTTATTATCATAAAAATATGAAAGACCGATGCCGATGTTCGAGAACAATTTTCGTTAGAATTATCAATCATCGTAACTTCCGTGTTTGTGTTGAGCAAGACCTTGAATAAGAGAACTGACATTGTGTTCTTCTGTTTCTTAGGTTTGTTGACTTTATTATCCTACGTAACGAGTGTTCAAAAATATAAAAAATAAGTAACGGCACACCCTGAACTAATAATCCGGCATAACATTGATACTGGGAGTGTTTATACCGCGTTTTTCAGGCCCGAGTGGTGCGTCGAACACCATGTAACATAGAATGAAGACGGATGAACCTTCAACAACATATAGTCGAACACCATGTAACATAGAATGAAGACGGATGAACCTTCAACAACATATAGTCGAACACCATGTAACATAAAATGAAGACGGATGAACCTTCAACAACATAGAATGAAGACGGATGAACCTTCAACAACATATACCTACTGCTTTTTTCACTATCATCGCACGTTTAACTTTATTTTTTTGGCCTTTTTTTTGTTTCGAGGTTTTACGATTTTCGTTAAATAGTCCAAGGTTTTAGTATCTAGTATGGCCTTTACACACAAATCTTATACTATAACACTTATGGTTCCAACAATTGCGTAACAAAATTCACACTGACAGTGTGCTAATTGATCACAAGTCGTTAATAATTAAATTCTGATGACAACAAATTAGGCAAACAAAGCGTTACAAAATATATTAATTATAATAATTAGCAGGTAGCTAAGACACAAAGAAAGAGGGAAGAATCGCAAGTCGTTTATAATGTTTGCGCGGGTGTAAACTATATATAAACAACATTTTTGTTAGCTCAGGTAAACTAACAAAATTCCGACATTATGTTGAAAAACAAGGAACTAATTTCCTCATGCCGACAGAAGCTAAATTGCAGACAACGAAGTTGCAATGGATGTGATAACGGAAGATACCCCTAATGCTTATGCAACTCATCAATATAAAGAGGTCCAAATTTACCTTTGAAAGCCATAACAAAACTTAAAATCACATCTATCTGTTATTTTAATATTTTTTTATAAAAATGAATCACTTTATTCTTTTTGGTGTATTGCTTCTTCAGTTTTGTCACATGAGTCATTCTTTGTCTTGCTTTCAATGCAATTTAACAGAATGCAAGCAACCTGTATGCAAAGGTAATATATTTATGTATGACATTTTGTCTAAATATCTTTTAAGATCTTAATTTGATGTTAACGTTACTTCTGACAATGGTAAATTAAAGTAATGTTATATATTCTTTACTATAGGTGGAATAGTAAAAGACCCATGCCAATGTTGTAATGTTTGCGCTAAAGTGAGAGGAGAAGAATGTGGGGGACCTTGGGACATCTACGGAGAATGCGACCGGGGATTATATTGTAAAAAAGAAATTAAACCAGAACAAACTGCTTTTAACATAATAGGAAAATGTGGTAGGTTGCTTTGCTTTGCTTTTCTTCTAAACCATTATTAAAATAAATACAATTATCTGGCTGTAATTATGTTTTATTAGCTCTTAAACAAATCATTGAGATATTATCATACATCTTTTTGTTTAGAATACCATGTCTGTGAAGTTAAAACTACAAAACAAAAACGTGGAAGAAGATGCAAGAATAAAAAGGCTGTCTTCTGTACGAAGAATTGCAAAAGGTAAGGCTCCATTGTGAGACTTTTTGAGAAATTGGTGTCGAATGAGCATAGCTAGTTGTCAAAATAAAGTTAACCATATCCTGGAGGAAAGTGTTTTCTTTCCTTCAAGACCACATGTTAACCACGTGATTTGCCTGTTGTTGTCTACAACCTAGCACATAAACTACATTTTCACTATACGTTCTTGTTTTTTTTGCTTTTAGTTGTTGTATACACAATTCAACATGCAAGCCGAATCGAATATGGCCAAAAAAAGTGCAAATTTGCGAAAAAAGGAACAGAAATAAAATCAGATCCAATTAAATGATGGAAAAAGAAAATAATAACTTGAAAAGCCAGGATTTTATTAGCTATGTATATTGACGAAATCAAATTGATTGATTATTTTTTTTACTTGAATATTTATAACAGAAAGTAAATATAATAATGATAGTAAAAAATTGTTTTCTTCTTACTGTTCTCTTTACGTTTCTATTCTGTAGTTTTTTAATACTCATTTGTGCTTGTGCAACTAATGATAGAAGAGAAACGTTAACGTTCAATGTTCTCTCATGCCATTTGACCTTCTTCGTTACTTTAAAATTAATTAACTAAGCATTCAATTGTTATTTTCTGTTGCATTTTTTAATTTTCTACCCACCCAGAATTGAATGTATAATTTTTCGCATAAAATAACGAGCAAACCCAATGCCAAACTAGCTCCCATCAGTACTAATAGACCTCCCGCATATTGCCAGCTAAATTTGTCGGCACCAGGCTCCGTGGTTGAACAATTTACATTACCCAGCCATTTATCTATAATATTTGCTGCTTGCCCGTTGTATTTCATTGTTCTTATTTCATCGGATAATTTTTCTTTTAATTTTGAATTTTTCGTCACAGGAAATGTATATGATGTGACATATGTGTCATCTTGGATGATTGTTAAATCTGAGCAAAACTCTTTTGTTGAAATGCGATAAAAGTCATACACGTAATCACCAATATAAGCATCTAACTTCCTAAAATAAAAATGCTTGCGTAAAAAGCATGGTATATAACATATATATATCCGATAGCTCAGTTGGCAGAGCAGTGGGGCGCTAACCCAATGGACGCTGGTTTAAACCCCGCTCGGTCCAAGTTTTCGCATTCACCAATACATATTATGTAGATTATATATATATAATACATATAAATAGTATATAACATTAACAATTTGTTGTAAAAAAGGGAAAAGTTTACTGCACACGACTAACTGATGCCAGTATTTAAAATCATCTGAGCTATAGATCAGAGAGACAAAAATGATCAGTTTGTCACCCAGTTGTTAATACACAGAAGGGGCGAAATTTAGGTTTGTTTGTGGCAACAAGACTTTAAACGATACATTTCATCAAAAAGTTTTTTGATGAAATGTTATTATATAACTTACATAATAAAAACTAAACAATGACTCACCCTGTGTGAACAAGTTCGAATCCGGATTGTGGTGGAGATATGAGATGCTGTTCGAGATATTTGTAAACATTGGAGAACCGTTTTATATTACTATGTCGAAAAAAGCTTTCTGTAACTGTACCTTTCTCGACACCAAATTTAAACTTTGATGACGGCGACAAAATCTATAACAGAGAAAGAAAATCATTAACATTATGATTTTCCTTTTTATAGACGTTTGGGTGAATACGAATGTTCTTATTTCCCTAAATTTTACCTTCAGATGTTTTGTGTTCCTATCAAAACATGTCCTTGTATAGAACATTAATGACGCAAGTATGTGTTATAGCTACACAGTCAAAGCCGTTTTCACAGTCAATGCCGTTTACAAGAGCTACTACGAAAATAATTTTTTCTTGTCGTTGTAGAGAAGTGATTGCTATTATCAAAAACCTAACGATGTTTACAACATTTAGCTGTTAAAGAATGTTACATATATTATTTAGTTTTTCCTAACAACCAACTTATTAACTTAAACAAAAATGACGAAATCATGTCAGTAGAAAATACTAAATATGACATCACATATTCCAAAAAAAAAATTTCCACAGTATTTAAAGTGTAGCGAAGAAAAAAAAGAACAGTTCTTGTATCCGAACCTCCTTTGAAAAACGAGGCATGGAATGGTAAACCAGAAAACAGAAAGATTTTGCTACGTTGAACACGACTCTGTAACTGGTCTTCTTGGAAACAACGTAAAAATCCTATGTATACGTAAGAAACTCGTCTTTTTAAACACGGCTTCAACAATCTCGTTACTTATTTTTAAGACTCAAGAAAAGGTAAAATATGAGAAAGATATATAGTAACCGTAATATTTTTACTTTTTGATCTTTGATTCCATTGACATTAGTATTTCTTCCATAAAATACATTAGTTTTTGTCAATTGAGCTGTATAAGTTGTCATAATGATTAGAATAGACAAGGAGTAGATAATGGAAAGCAGTCTGGATGACCATCTTTTGGGTACTTTGCCAGCAATATCTCTCTGCAATGTCAATCCGCAGAAAAATAAGTACGACATGCTGATCGAATACAAACGTTTGTTCCTGATTTTAGCCCAAATGTTTTCGAATGCAAAAGCAAATAAAATTGCTGATGTAATCATTGCTCCAATTAGGAATATAAAATTCTTTTCGTACACTTGAACAAATTTCCAGTTTACAATTCCAAGCTCCTTCTTGGAAGATTTCCTCATAATAACAGCTATAGATGAAATCATAAAATGCTCGGTAAAATCAACAACATGACTTCGAGCTTCGTTTGGTGCAAAAATCTGGGCGCCAACATCCGCTTCCCCTCTATGGATCTCACCTATAACACCGTTCCAGGATCCATTGTGGAAGCCTCCATATAATCCATCTTCAGGAACAAACACATCATAGGGTAGCTTCAACTTCTTTGCTATGGCATCAAACAATTCTAACGCTAGTCCAGAACAGCAAGACTTTCGATAGTGTCCAGAAGTTTCGGGTATGTTACATGTTACCGAATTAAAGCAAATATGTTGACCTGAAGCAATGAGATTGTCTGGAACTTCGACTGCAAATGGAGGGGCAAGTACTGTAAAAACTCTTAATTTGCGTTTTGTGTGGTTCTTTGGTAAGTCTATTGTATTTCTACATGATGTTTCTTGTAAGGTCTTATCTGGAGCATTAACAGAACTAAATAAATAATGGTAAAAACATATACATAATTCTTACTCATTACTCACAAACGCTCCAATTTTGTGCATGACAGCTATAACGAATTGCTCGGTTTCATCAGAAAATTCAATGTCGTTTATGACATTATCCCGTTAAAAATCATGCTCCAATACAGAATGCCAGTTTATTTATAATGCAGTTGGCATTCTGGACTTCTCATCAACGCAGTGAAATTTAAATACGGTGCATACCGTTTTATGTATTCGTTGCTCATTTACATTAGCGAAAATTTGTCTGCGCGAATATTCCTGAAAAGATTAATTCTCGAAAAAAAAACTTAGTGAAATTAGTAGAAATGACTTTTTTGCTAAATTTATTCTTCGCGAAATCATCCTCGTCTCCAGGGTTTATTGCCTATGTCTTTCTTTGCCCTCTGAACCCCAGCATCCTCCTATCGCCAAGATTTCCTGTGTTTTTTTCCTATGTAATAAATGAAAAAAAACCCACAGGAAATCTTGGTGCCAGGAGAACGCTGGGGGTTCAGAGGTTGGCAAGTCAAAAAGGCAAAAGCCCCTGGGGATGGTGTAACTAGGGACAACCTGGGAACAGATTAGGTAAGTTTCCCGAACCTGGGTCCCCGAACCCGTTTCGTAATGAACGGGTTGATGACGTCATCAAAGAACTTTTGAACCTCAATCTCTCTGCAACCGTTTGTCAAAAGTACATGATCCTAAACATTTTCTTGATCAGGGTTTCAAGATCTACACGATGAAGGCAATTAGTATACAAATTTCTAAAACAAAAATTTTCGTATTTTTGCAGGTCCTTTTTAAATTTAAAAATCCCTATATTTTCTTAGACGTTCGTCAAAAGCACACGATTCTATACATTATTTTGATCAACGTCTTAAGCTCTACACAATAGAGTCAACAAATAAACAAATTTCTAAAAAAAGATTTTTTGTGTATTGACATCATCAAAATTCTAATTATCGACTAGTTATTATAAGAGATCTGCGCAATAAGAAATTCAAACTCTTGCATACTGGTGTGTTTATTGTGAGTTTGCGCAGTATCTCGTTTTCAACTATAACATGGTTTAATTTGCCCATAATTCTTTACGTAAAAACAACCACGGACACCACTCCTACAATAGGAAAACGGAAGAATCCCGTTCCGTTTAAAATTTCGCTTCGAAATTTTCATGTGAAAAATATTGGAAACAATAATTATTATCGGCCTACTCTGGACATAGGGCACACATTGTGGAAAGTGCAGCTAGCGCATTTTTGAATATACTGCCAGGAATAAAAATAAAAATAGGGCGGAGGAATTTCTTTTGTTCAGTAAATAGATTTCAGTGGTCTTATTGAAATTAAAACAAAAGAAATTTATTAAGCGAAACGACAACAAGACGTTTTACAATATATTATGATTAGCATGTAGCAATACACTTTTTATTAGAGCAATGAATTTGAAAATGGTTAAAAATAAGGACAAAATAAGAACAATGCCAAGGCAAGAATTTTTCTGATTTTTTTTTTCAAAACACACAAAAGAAGCATGGGGAAATCATTTATAGCAGAAGAATAAAAATAAAATAAAGGAACACCTCGGACTCACTTAGAGGCCATATTTTCTGGTTCTCATAAAAAGTGTATTCCATAATACATATTGCAATATATTGCTGTAAAACGGCTTTGAAAGATGTTCTTCCTTTTATGCTTATATAATGTGATTAAATCGAAAAAGGGATTCACTTCGAAATGACGATATCTTTTTGGTCCCATAGACATAGTACAAAATTTTCATGATATAAAGAAGAAGAAGAAAAAGAAGAAGAAGAACTGTTTCTTACCACGCGACATTTTTTCTGAAGGGTATTTCTTTTTGACAATTAACCAATAATTTCCTACCATCAACAATATGCATACCAGGATATCTTTTTGAAATATCTTCGCCTGCACTTGGTACTATCCATATAATACCTTCAGGAAGACTATATCTCTGCAAAATGTCCAAAAACAGTAGAATCTCACACTTCCACAACATCAAGAAAACAACTGATCGATCGCTCAGCCGATCTAAAAGGTTAACGAATTCGTAATTATGATAAGTTTGAAAATGAAAACGTGAGGTTTTCAAATTGTTCCATCTGAATTGGTCAACTATTATCTCGTAGACTGGCGGATTTCTGGAGACCTCACTAGTCACAATTTGAATACTTTGAACAGCATTTCTTTTCTTTAATATGTTACTTGTTATTACATCCACTAGATTTCTCTGTACGTCCGAAATACTGCTGTGCTCGCCAGAACATCCACCTGGCACCTAAAACAATTTTTTACGATTTAAATCAATTTTGTACAGATCCATTCTTTGTGTTAATAAAATATACTTAAATATTGCACCAAACGGAGAATTACAACACGTTATATGGACAAGGTATAATGCCTCCAAAACATGTGCCAATGGAAAATTAGTGATTGTGTATGGTTGCTCATATGTAGTTATATTTAACGACTCACCGCTGTTTTTACCGCTGGCAGGCCTGAGACTTTTAGTTCTTAAAAATGGTATTATATTATTTTTGATCAGACGCCGAGTGAAAGCAGTTTAATCGCTGGAAACGGGAAATGCGCGGATTCCTGTAAATCCTGGCCCCGGTCGGGTATAGCTAAATATATACAAAGGAAGTGCCCGTGGAGTAAACTCACTTCTCGCGCAATTTTTGATATGTTGTTTTTACCGCAGGAAAGCACGAAACTTGTAGTTTTCAAAGATCGTATCATTGTTGGTAAGAGGCTGAGTAAAAGCAGTTTAATCGCTTGAAACGGCAAATGCGCGGATTCCCGTAAATCACGGTCCCGCCCGGGTATAGTTGAATGTGTACAAAGAAAGTGCCCGCCGAGTAAGCTTATTTACCGCGCGATTTATGACATGCGGTTTTCACTGCTGGCAGGCATATATGCACTATAAATGTCGATATATATGATATGATCACAATATATATGTCTGAGGTCCGAGTTTCATTGAGCTTCATTTTATTTACTCGGGTCTTTCCGGTTTGCAGTTTTCATTTTGTGAATGACAGTGAGAAGGATGTGTTGTGAGGTTCTTTCGTTTTATGTTCTCGAATTATCCTAGCTAGCTAACATACTTCTTGTGATTTTTAGCTAGCTACATATCTTTTATATTTTGGTTAAAAGTGAAAGTGCCTAGCTAGTTTACTCTGAGAATGTGCAAAACTATGGTTAGTGTCATTCTTCACAAATCATTTTTGGGGCATAAAACTAAGATTCACAATGAATTACAATGATATATTATGCAGGGTATTAACCCTATTTAAACCTAGCTAACTAAGCTTTCTTCAAGGTTAATAAAATGACTTTCTCTCATGGGAAAGCTTAGACGCAAACAAATGTGCCAGAGCAAATCCCTAAAATTCGAATACACCTCAGAGCAAACCCCATCTCCTGGCTAATTTAAACAAGGTTGTGAGGATCAAAATGTGTTTGGTAGAGCTTAACCAACAATTGGCCTAAATTATTTTCAGTTTCTCTGAAATTTTTTTATCATGTGCACAGCCTTTGATTACGTTATTTCGATAAAAAAATTATACCTATTTCTTCATTATTTGTTTAAAATTAATTATTTTTTTGAAAAAGCCTCCTTTAAATGACTTAAATTCAGGAACTCAGAAAGTATAGCTAATACAAAACAAAATTTTATACCAATTCCATTACATTAGCCTAAACGCACCCCATAACAACTTTCAAATCAAAAATGTTTTTTATACGTTTTTTATTGCATTTTCAGTCTTCACGAAATAGGCCCAGGGGCGGTTAATTATGACTATATGACGACTACGGTTTAACTGATGGGATTTGTGCGTGTCTTCTATTAACCCTTTAAGGTTCGAATGTTTGAGAAAACATATTCGTACAAAAGGCAGTGACCAACCAAAGGGATGCAAATACAGTCAGGTTATCCTGTGCAACTACACGCTCGTTACTCAAAATGTGTTTATAAAAAGGATTCGACACAAAAATGAAGGTTCCAAAATACAAACATAGGGTGTGCTTTTGTCAGACCAAACTCACTTTTTTCTCTCCATAGACTCACAATTTTATTCTGACATATATAATCAACATTTACAGAGGGGATATATATAGCTGTCTTACAATTTATCTCTCAAAGCGTCGGCATTCATGACTAGGTTTGTGCGTGTTCTGAAGCATCTGACGTTGGATGGAATGCCTGTAGATCAGATCCACTTGGATGGCTCAAAATGATTCATAACTTTCATTGTCATTCGTCTTCCAAATCCTTCATAATTTTCATTGTCATTTGTGTTCGAAATCCTTCATAATTTTCATTGTCATTTGTGTTCGAAATCCTTCATAATTTTCATTGTCATTTGTGTTCAAAATGCTTCATAACTTTCATTGTCATTTGTGTTCGAAATGCTTCATAATTTTCATTGTCATTTGTGTTCGAAATCCTTCATAATTTTCATTGTCATTTTTGTTCGAAATGGTTCATAATTTTCATTGTCATTTGTGTTCCAAATCCTTCATAATTTTCATTGTCATTTGTGTTCGAAATGCTTCATAATTTTCATTGTCATTTGTGTTCGAAATGCTTCATAATTTTCATTGTCATTTGTGTTCGAAATGCTTCATAATTTTCATTGTCATTTGTGTTCAAAATGCTTCATAACTTTCATTGTCATTTGTGTTCAAAATGCTTCATAATTTTCATTGTCATTTGTGTTCAAAATGCTTCATAATTTTCATTGTCATTTGTGTTCAAAATCCTTCATAATTTTCATTGTCATTTGTGTTCGAAATCCTTCATAATTTTCATTGTCATTTGTGTTCAAAATGCTTCATAACTTTCAATGTCATTCGTCTTCCAAATCCTTCATAATTTTCATTGTCATTTGTGTTCAAAATGCTTCATAATTTTCATTGTCATTTGTGTTCAAAATGCTTCATAATTTTCATTGTCATTTGTGTTCGAAATGCTTCATAATTTTCATTGTCATTTGTGTTCAAAATGCTTCATAATTTTCATTGTCATTTGTGTTCAAAATGCTTCATAATTTTCATTGTCATTTGTGTTCGAAATGCTTCATAATTTTCATTGTCATTTGTGTTCGAAATGCTTCATAATTTTCATTGTCATTTTTGTTCGAAATGGTTCATAATTTTCATTGTCATTTTTGTTCGAAATGGTTCATAATTTTCATTGTCATTTGTGTTCGAAATGCTTCATAATTTTCATTGTCATTTTTGTTCAAAATGCTTCATAATTTTCATTGTCATTTTTGTTCGAAATGGTTCATAATTTTCATTGTCATTTGTGTTCGAAATGCTTCATAATTTTCATTGTCATTTGTGTTCGAAATGCTTCATAATTTTCATTGTCATTTTTGTTCAAAATGCTTCATAATTTTCATTGTCATTTGTGTTCGAAATGCTTCATAATTTTCATTGTCATTTGTGTTCAAAATGCTTCATAATTTTCATTGTCATTTGTGTTCGAAATGCTTCATAATTTTCATTGTCACATATGTGTTCCAAATGCTTCATAATTTTCATTGTCATTTGTGCTCCAAATGCTTCATAATTTTCATTGTCATTTGTGCTCCAAATGCTTCATAACTTTCATTGTCATTTGTGTTCCAAAATGCTTCATATCTTTCATTGTCATTTGTGCTCCAAATGATTCATAACTTTCACTGACCTGCTTTTGCATGTTTTGATGATGAAGTGATTGAATGAACAAATAAGACTTCAAAAATATTGAATTCCTTATATCCTTCTGTTAATTAAAGATTTAAAATAACAAAGAAATAACAAAAAACCTAATTCAAAACCTCAACCGCGAAACTAAATACCCGCGAAAATTTTTAAGAATTTCGATCCGCGAAACTAAATACACGCGAAAATTTGTACCCTTAGGTATTATGTAATGTCTTTTGTTCCTTTGCCGTATTTTAAAATAGGCAGTTGCAGAAACCATTAAAATGCAACCGTAGCCAATAGTATTCCTTTGTATTTTGTTCTGTAAACTTCTTATAAAAATTTGAATCTAAAGTTTTCTTAAATTTTCCTAAACTAAGTTAGCCTAGTTAACTATGCTTTCTTCGAGGGTATTAGAATTCAGTTTTTCTCATACGAAAGCTTAGACGCAAACGAATGTGTCAGAGCGAATCTCTATCCATCAATAAACACAAAATAATTTCTCAGAGCAAACCACAAATTAAAATCAACCAATGAGTACAAAGTCAACGTAGCCATATCATATCTTACTCTCTTAAAGGTAGAGAGGGGGTAATCATATTTGTTCAGGTGAGTGTGACCATTAATTCGCATTTCAAACATTTAAGAAGAAAGAACAATGGTCACGTGAGCCAAGAACAATAGAAGTAACCAATGAAAAAGCGCAAAATATTCATTTGCAACCCAGTGAAATTTTGGGTCTCCTGTGCAACATAAAAATGATTTTGTAATAAAAAGTTTATGCAATATAAAAATGATTTTGTTTCAAAAAATGGTTAACAACTAACAACATACCACGTTTTCTTTAATGTTAAAACTTTCATGAAACAATCCATAATAACCTCTCCATCGCTCAATCAAATTGTTACTAGGTTTTGGTAAAATGGTATACAAATTAATACGCTCTTTAGAAACGTTTAGTAAATCCAAAAGGCCGTTGTCTTCTTTTAAACTGACTATTTGGAAGGAATCATTATTCTTGTACGAGTTATATAATATGTGGCATGCAATGTTCTCTGAATGAACCAGTTTCGTATTTCCATGTGCATGCTTTACATTGAAGAACAATAAATAAAAAGTAAATAAATATATTGAACGTCCAAGTAATCCCATTTTATATTTTTGTGTATATTTTTCCATATTTTTCAATATGGAAAAATTAATATATCTCATAAAGCACCTGTTTTATATGATCTTTAAAAATCCTTAACACCAAATAAATAAAAGTATAAAAATAAGAAAAGACTATAAATGTAATTCTATACATTTTTTCGAAAACTTTGTATGGAAATGATAAAGAAACTTGTTTAAAGAGAATTCTTTGTTTATAGTTTCACACTTAAAATGTTTTTAAGACGACAATTTTTTTAAGGTGGAAAGGTAAAAACCTTCTTCTGGACCGATAAAAATTAATTCGCATATTCTGAATAATATTAAGTAACATCCAGACGGCTCAGAAGGTCGAGATGTAATTAGTTTTTATGATTTTCCAAAAACAGATACAATATCTTTCAATATTTTTCAGTATTCTTTTATGCGGTAAAAAAAGCTACGGTCTGCAACATATAATACATCACTGTAAAATCGAAAGCAAAGGCAACATGAGGAATTGTATTTGTTAAAAATGCTATATTGAATAGCCTTAACAAATCATTGTTGTTGCCTCAACTGTCTTCATATGCAATAATTTGGCATATTTCTGTGCAAAAGTGACTAAGAATTTAAACATCTTGATTGACGTGATTGCTTACTAAAACGAAGATTACCGGAACAAAAAACGAAGATTACCGGAACAAAAAACGAAGATTACCGGAACAAAAACAAAGATTACCGGAACAAAAACGAAGATTATCGGAACAAAAAACGTCTGCTCTGGAAAGTTTGACCTAAAATCTCTGCAAAATAATTGGTCAATAGTTGAACGAGGAACGACGGAGTGTGATGAGTGGAGAGTTGGTTGAGAGCAACATATAGCTGTTGTAAAAATGTTTAGAAAGTGAAAAGTAAAAAAATGTTTGTTATAATGTGCGCTTTAAGAAGGTCAATTTTAGCAGAAATCTTTTCGCAGGAATAAAATTATTATTATTATTCGAAATTGTTTACTCAGAATAGCCTCTTCAGTTCCTATTGGTACTGTTCTCAACGAGGGTCCTGCGAAGGGGGTCCTAGTGCATTTAAAGCTCCCATTTGAGCTACGTAAGTCGTGTCAGCAATCGCTCAACTAGACAACCGCCAAAGATATCAATCCTTTTCTCACGCTGAACGCTAAGCAGAAATGATAGATTTACACTTTTATAGTTTCTAGCATGACTCGGCCGGGGCTGGAACCCAAAATCTCCCGCATAGGAAGCGAACGCTCTACCACAAGACTACCAGTCGGTAAGAAAGTGTCCACTGTGAGAAAACTAAACTTTCCGTGTAGCAGGGGTGTCCGCTTTAGAAGATGTTCGCTTTAGAGAGATTGCGTTGTAACTAAATCTTTGAAAATTAAAAGAAAAAAGATCTAGATCATTTTTGTATTCATCTCATTAGATCTGCCAATAAGCGCACCGCCAGTGAACAACAAAAAGCCCTGGGAACGAGTTAAATTTGGTTCTATCGAATACAAAATTTTATCTAGAATTCTAGAACTGCAACGAATTTTTTGCATGTTTTTTTATGTAAAAAGAACAACCGCAGAAGGCCAGCTAAGCGTTGGGGAGGGACAAGAAATATCGAGAAATTTTATTTTGAAATTTTTTTTGGTCGCATCAAACCGTTAATAATCTCATTTAAATAAAGGACACAAATACAGTAAAACCTCTCTAAAAGCAGACACTTAGGTAGGTTTCCGTTTTCAGAGAGGTTTTCTCTTACAAAAGATTAAGGAGGGGTTAAAAAATAAAAAACCCTTTCGGATTCATTGATCGAACAGTCAAACTGAGTAAGAAAGATGTTAACGCTACAGCTGCAGGGGAACAAAACGATCGAATAATCATGCGGGAGCAAAAAATGTGTCCGCTTAATGGAGGTGTCCATATTGGAGAGTTGTACTTTGTCTAGGAAGAATCAATCTGTCTGTCTTATAGAGGTGTCTGCTTTGGAGAAGGTGCACTATGTGATGTTCCACTGTATCGTGTTAAAAAGAAAATACATTCTGCATCGCTTAAAAAATTTAAATAGCAAACAATGTCTGATATATATTCCACTTTTCTTCACTTCCTTGCTAAGGTTAATTATTTTTAAAGAAATAACACTGTAAGTAATAGTAAAGACGACACAACGTTCAAACTGTGTTCAGTTATTGCATCGACCTCGCAAACTCGGTCGGCACTTAGACCGAGTTTGCGGTACAGCCCGGGATAATCGGTTATTATTGTATTAGAGTTGAATCTTTTATTTATTTATTTATATATTTATGAGGTTATTTATGAGGAATTTTATAAACTGTTTGCTCGATTCTATAAAATATCTGAAAAACGTTTTTTCAATACCTTTCAACAGACAAACTACCTGGTGTCGGTTTAATAACGATATTATTCGTTTCCCGTGATGCTGAAATCCGTTTCTGCTGCCAACATGTAAGTTTACGGAGCGTACTCATAGAATCTTTTCGGAATGTTTTGTTAAAAAATAAATAAATCAATGGATTTACCCCACTATGGACGTAATAAAGAACAGCCAATGTTTCTATGAGTGCCGCCGGTCGTTCCCCTTCTTCTGTGTCCGTGTAAAATATCACTAACCAGTACACCGGACTGGGAAGTGTCATGATAGTGAACGCTAACAAACTAAATATCAACGTTTTGAAAACTCGCTTTGCCTCTTTCGTATGAAAGCCAACTTGAGTTATACTTGTACCAGATATTGATTGTTTATGCATTATTGGCCTGCGATATAATGTTTTAATGATGCTACCGTAACACAAAGCCATAATTGTGAGTGGGATGACGTATTTTAACAAAAACAAGATGGTAACATAAGCGCTTGAAGATTTCTTGGATAAAGCACTTGTAAAAGTACAACGTCCACAAATCTCCACAGTTAACCATGAAATATATGGTGAGTATACCACGATTGAAATTAACCATATTATCATCACGCTGAGAATTATGCGTTTGTGTGTCCATGGATTTGAAAGGGGCGTCACGACTTTATTACGTCGTTCGAGTGCTATTAATGTCATAGCCTGTGTAGATGACAAAAACGAAATAGAAACAATACCCTTTCCAAGTTTGCAAGCTAACACGGTACTATACCAAAGCGAATTATTTAGTTCTAACTGTGCTTCAATGATGGAACCTGTACCGACAATCAAGTCACATAACGCAAGATGAGCAAGTGCCAAACTAAACGATGTAACAATACTCTTGCGTAGCATAACGATAATTACAAGTATATTACCGGTAACGCTAACGATAAAACTTGTAATATAAAACGTTAACTTCACGTAAACCATACTTTCGGCAGCTTTATCTCTTTCTATGCTACAGTTTGTGACATTCATAATTCTAGGATGTAACTTCTGAGTTAGCAAAACTTTAAATTTTTCATCAAATGGGTAAAGGTTGGTTTAGATCAGATGTTTGTGTCTTCTATTAGATTTTATTTGTATTTTAATCTTTTTTTCTCCAGGAAATGT
This sequence comes from Hydractinia echinata, assembly GCA_030067915.1. Taxonomy (NCBI): domain Eukaryota; kingdom Metazoa; phylum Cnidaria; class Hydrozoa; order Anthoathecata; family Hydractiniidae; genus Hydractinia; species Hydractinia echinata. Next base: position 2,235,992 of record JASGCC010000030.1, read on the forward strand.
AAAAAATACATCTGTTTATGTACCTAACACATCCATATAAAGTCTAAAACATAATCATGTTACAAATTTTGAAGTTTGCTCTCGAGTATCTCCTTATTATGTAGTGGGAAAGAGTGTTATTTTTAAATACAAAGTAAATATTTCAAGTGCTAATATAAAAGCTGTGAAGAATACCCTTATTTGCAACAACTGTTCCGTTCTCACGCGTGTAAATTTTTACGACTCGCATTAGCTACCATGATCTATTTTTTCACGGCAATTTTTTAGAAACGAATTGTATCCCCCGTATCAACTAAATGGGATACAAAACGTTGCGATATCCTCACACTACCTCATTTCCAGCTTATTTGTTTCTCTGCCCCAGATCACTTGTTTTTCTTTGAATTATTAAATGTCTACATTTCACTAGAAAACTAAACACACTTATAACAAAGGAAACTGAGATATTTTTAAAATAATGTTCTGGTTGAGCATGATTCAGTTAAGCAATGCAGATATTTATTACACTTCGTTATAAACACTACAGATCGGAACACTAAAAAAAACAAGATGCATTTTAGCTTTTTTTGTAATTCGTAAGTGAAAAAATTCATTGGTAAAATGCTGACATCATCAAAACGTATTGTTACCATTTTGTTTCTTTTATGACATGCTACAACTATGACAAGACCGAATAGGTGAGGAAAACTCATGAACACATTTACCGTTGATGACATCATTCGACGCTACTGCTTATTCGCTTTTTATTAAAGTCGGAAGATAAACTTCCTTTAAATTTCAAAAGAGTTACAGGAGCGGAACTAGGGTTAGGCAGCCTAGGCATTTGCTTAATCCTAATTTTGGCCAATACAATAATATGACAACCCTAGCCCTGTTTCGAGTTTTGACTTAAAAGGACGCATTTCCCATTAGCAGGTTTCAGCAGAGATACAAGTGTTAAAACCACGGCGGTTTTATTGTTCTTCTTATCAAATACTTTTATCTATTGCGCTTATATTTATTGCGCTAAAAAGAGATTCTAATCTGAAATAGATTCTTCATAACTAAAAACCTCGCTGTAGATTTTATGAAGATTTTAGCTCCTTTTTAGCAAAAACACAAAACGCACGCTTATACCGCTTACAACACCACAACCCTTGATTTTACTTTGGGAAAAGAAAAAATATATCAAATTTTGACTAACTAATAAAAATTCTAGATCCGTCCTAGAGTTGCTAGGGAATTTTTAAAACTGCACTAGCAGATTGACCCGTGGAAAAATCTACTTAATTCAGAAAAAATAACGGTTACGGAAATAATAAAAATTTTGATGACGTCAGTAATAATTCCGTCCTTATGCCACCATTTTGTACAGCATAAAATGCCAATTAAAATATCGTATAGGATCGTGTGATTTGGATGAGCGGTTAAGGTTCTTGATGATTTCATCAACCCATCGATTCTAAAACGGGTAAATCTGCCAAGTTTTAGAAAATTGATCCCAGCTTGGTCTTAGGTAGTACCTAGTTACCGCCCGGCGATAAATACCTGACGACACCACTCCTGAAAGTTTTAAGTTACCGTTTGGTGGTTCAGTGGTAGAGTTTTGGCCTCCAGTGCGAAAGGTCGTGTGTTCAAACCCTGGCTGAGTCATGTCGGAGACGATAAAAGTGGGAATCAATCCTTTCTGGCTTACGTTTTGCAAGAGCATAGGATTGATATCTTAAGCGGTTGTTTAGTTGAGCGGAAGTTGTGCTTGCACGAGTTCCGTAGATCAAATGGGAACTTTAATTGCACTACAACCCCTTCGCAGGACCCTCATTGATAATAGTACATAGAGGCTATCCTAGGTAAATAATAATAATAATGATAGTAATAGTTTTTTTTGTCACAGCAATAAAGCATTTATTATGACATTTAAAACATAGATGAAGGGAAACAAATTAACTCGAAAGTTGACGATAGTCAAGTTAATCTTACCACCTGCACTGAGAAAACACAGAAAACAATCCCTAAATGTATAACAAATGAATTTTAAATTTTCTTAAAACGTTAAGCTACACTAACACAGCCAAATATTTTACTTTTTCACAAAAATACATCTGGAAAATATCATAAACGTTCCTACGTCTTTCTTGCACTGAAGCTTTACTGCCATTATTGTTTCTCTGTTATTTTTTACTCATAATTAATTTACTTTCATAATTAACGGGAATTTAAGAATCCAATCAAATAGCAGAACAGACCAGGCTGGCCCAAGGACATTTCTTCGTACCGTCTCAGATATCAAAAAAAGAAAAAATTTCCCCTGGAAACGAGGTTGCTATAAAGTCATGTCGATTTGACGTTTGGGGATTTGCCTCCGCTTCCCAGAAAAATCCTAAACTCTCAACCAATGTCAACACCTCTCCCCATGGGTTAAAATTTATTCCTTTAACCTTGAATTGTCATTCATTGCCAACTCTTACTTACTTGAAATCTCAAAATTTAAGAACAAGAACGTTTGATAAAATCCAATCTACTGTTGTAGACTTCCTAAAAAGTGGCATCTTTTGGTTATCTGGTAAATCCAAACTCAAGAGGGAATCCAAAGGTTTAGGAAGGGTGGTTTGCAATAGATTGCAACAAAAATGCCAATGGGCTCTAAGTTTAGACCCAACAAGCAAAACGTTTCTCCAGATATGGGCATATATATATATATATAGGACATATATAGTCTAGATTTTACGTTAATCTTTGTCCGATCTTTTTTGCGGATTAATTTTGAACACTCGCAAGGAATCGGGAAATTTGTTCTAGAAAAGTTGATAAGCACTAAAAAACTGTTCCAGATAGACTGAATTCAAATAAACAGTGTTTGAAAAAAACGTGTGCTCAGTAGATCACGATGTTGCAGTTACGCTGGTGTCTGCATCTTCAACACAACATCTTTTTTCATACACTCGTTTTATGATGTACACAACTGGCTCGTTGACAAACCCCAACAAATAGATATACATCCAAATATAATTTTCCCTTCGTCCGTGAAAAAGAAAGTGAATAGATAGAGGTAAGTATGTGAGCACGAATAGAGCGCTCATTGCTATACACATGATGATCGTCCGATAGTTTACTCCCTGTTTTAATTGGCAGCATGTTTTGAGGCGTATGTTTCGTTTTCTGATCGTACGGATAACTTGAAGGTAGAGGTATGTGATAACAGCGCATGTAACCAAATTAAAAGAAAAACAAATACACATGATATGTTTAAACACGTGCTGGCTCGTTGTGAAGCGGGTTTTCCACAAAATAATGGATTGAACAGCAAATATAATCGTACTTGTGAACCACATAATGTATAGAATGAACTTTGTGTTTTTTATAACCCACATATCTCTGTAACGCAACGGATTTGTGACTGCAAAGTATCTATGCACGGCCAGCAACAACATCGCTAATGAAAATGCCACTCTGAATCCGGTGCTGTGATAATAGAGTGTTAAGTGCATACGGTAGATAAATGAGTCAAAATTATTCATGTTGTGGTATTTGTACGCAAATAATAATGCATAGGCTATAATAGCACATATGCTCGACAGGATAATTGAGACAAAAATTGAGAAAACTGTGTGTTTGACGCAAATGCAACCATAAGTGTCATTTCTTTGTAGGTAGATACAAATGGATGTTATGATCAGTACAATTGTAAGTATGATAAAGATAACACTGTAATTTGTGAAACTTTCAACGTTATTTTTAGCGTCGTCCATTGGGTGGTTGATTATAGTTTTCTTTTAGGCGTGTTTTCTACTTGACCACTAAGAACCAACGTTTCACTACGAGTACGAGGGAAATCTAAAGCTGTTGACAAAATATAATTCACCTGCTAATGTAGAGTTTTATGATTACTCTTTTTCTTTCTACGAATAATTATTTGCAAATGAAAACGCTTTAAGTTATAAAGAAAACCCGTGATTTCAAACGTGTAGTGTGAATAGAAGAGTTATGAACAAAGTCAATAAACCAGCACCTGCTGAAACATTTTACAAATTTGTGTTCTGTTTTTATTTCTTTATTTTTCCGTTGTCATTTTAGCTTGCAAAATAAAAAAACAACTGTCGTCTTCCCTCAAATAAGGCCCCTCAAAATAAAAAAAATTCTTCCTACCGCACTGCCTTAGTTGCCATTCTGGAGTTATTTTCATTACATCGACTGGGCATTGGTTTTGAAGATTTTGGCGTCAAAAAAATTTGTTCCAGTCCGAACACAGGTTTAATTTTTCCTTACAAAAAGAACCGCTGAAAGCGAATTCGAAGCAACATCAATTCTTTATATTTTAGGCCATTCGAATCTTCCATTTTTAACTGTCCTGTATCCTGATAAGCTGGGAAGTATCAAATAAGTTAGGAAGAAAGAGTTCCCTTTTGTTTAAAATCCCCTCGAACCCCGTGTTTTAAGACGCAGCCGCGTCTTTAGCCGCCCAATTTGTCGCTATTTTTTCAATGTGATCTGCATAATACTACCTAGAAGCAGACGTCCATGCGTTTTACTGCCGATTTTACTGCTGATTTTACCGCACTTTTTGCAAGTGAAAGTGGCTGCTTTTTTTCTTATTTTTTAACCTCTTTTTGATAAATATTTTCATCTGGTCCGTAAAATTTCCGTCTTTTAGAGGTGTGTTTATTTTCAGTACGATGATAGTATACCTGACGGTGTCGCCTTTTCATTAGAAGATTTAGTGACACACTATCATAGCTTACGACCTAGATTAAAGTATTTAGAAATATGTATTGTTATTAACAAACTACACCGCAAGCCAAAAACTCTCAGGAAGCTACAAATAGTCTGCAAAAAGTTAGGTTTTAGCAAATTAGCAATGTTTCTTACAATGTGGTGGCAGACATTGTTAAGAATGAGTTGGAAGTATCTTCTCAAGATTCGGCTACCGTCAAATGACAAAATTAATAATAGCGTTACGGTAGCTAAAGAGACTGTGCGAAAAGTATTAAAAGTAGACCCGTCAAGGGTTGAAAAAAGACTGAGAAAGGTCATTACGTGACGTGTATATGAAACCAACTGTCCTTGTAACCTATATCATATTGATTGAAGTGATAAATTAAAAAGATTTCCAAACTGTTGATATTTACATCAACTTATTGTATGAGAATTGTGACAATATTGATGGCTTGAATAAGGAAGACTTTAGGGAACTTTTAACTATAGCCACTCATGAATCCCATTTTATGTTTAATGGTGTTTTTACAGCAGGTAGATGAGTTGCTATGGGTAGTCCATCAGGCCCTACATTAGCCAACGCATTTTTATGTAACTTCGAAAAACTGTGGGTTGACAACTGTCCCCCAGAATATAAGCCTATCTTCTACCGACGATATGTTGATAATATATTTCTTCTGTTTACTTCACAAGAACATCTAGCTCTGTTTCAGCAATACATGAATTCACGTCATGGTAACATAAAATTCACCAATGAAGTAGAACATGACAACTTGATATCATTTCTAGATGTTAAAGTAATTAGGACAAATGGTTAAGTTCATCACATCAATATACCGAACTTCAGTGGTGTCTATAAGCACTTCGATAGTTTCATCCCAGAAAAATATAAATTTTCAATCGTTTACACCTTAGCGTATCGTTGTTTTATGATTTACTCTGATTGGTCTATATTTCACCTAGAACTTCATTAGAATAAAGAAATTAAGAAAAATGGTTATCTGTCATCGTTGTTAAAACTGTTTTTACTTCGGTAGAGAGAAAGCAGCTTATTATTGTTTTACCATTTCTAGGAGCTACTTCTTTACAACTTCGCACGAAACTTACCAAGTCTTTAGGATCCACACTTAGTTGTTGTAATGTTTCTATTATTTTTAGAACACGATCCCGTCTATCTAACGTGTTTAAATTCAATAGAATACCCAAAGATCCTTTATCTGGTGTCGTTTATCGTTACACGTGTGATGGCTGCAATGCCACCTATTATGGCTAAACAAATGGACAGCTGAAAACTGAATCAGTGAACACATTGGAATATCGGCCCTCACAGGTAAGTCAATTAATGCGAAACAATCTGCAACCATCTTATCGCACATCGTTTGCCGACTTTGACGTTCTGGTTTCTGGCGAGAATAATTACCACCTTGAAATCAGAGAAAGCCTGTTCATAATGAGAGATAGTCCTTCATTGAATAAAGCAATTAAATCGGCACCATTATATCTTTCTGATATGGCTTCAATATGTGTAGTATGTATATTTGTAAAAAATTGAAATTATACACACTTCTTGAGAATGGGTGGATAGACACCAGAAACGTTGAAGAAACATTAAATATCAATGGTCGTTATTATTTCCTCAGTTTCAACATGGAGGATTTCTACCTCCATGGTTTCAACAAATTGACGCAAACCAATATAGATACATTCTACCCTGTTTTGCAGTGATATTATTCAGTGTCATAAAATACTACCCTAAACTTCGTGATTAAATCAAAATGACAAAAATTCCGGCTTTCTTTAATTCTTCCGATACAGGGAAATACATTCAACAAATTACATTCAAACAGATACTTCTTAAAAATTAATTACAGGTTTTTCTGCACAGTGATACGGAGGTCAATGGTGCAAGAAAAAGATTTCCATCACATTACTTACCTTGCTGGCCCAAACAAAATTGACCTTCTTAACTTAACTCGGCATTTCTAAATTTTCACGATTTTTCTTATGTTTTGAAAATTTTGTAACTTATGACTTAATTGATGCATGAAAAAAACACTTTAGCAAACATTTTCGGCCTAAATTTGGGGGTGCTTGTCAACATTTTTTACTATAATTTTTGCGATATTTCAAAGTTCTGACACACACAAAATTAAATACCCCAACATCGCAGTGCTGAACATTTAAACCTATGGAAAGCTTATTCTTTAAAAAAGTACAAATACAACATCATACAAGAAGCAATGTTTAATAATGAGAACTATTCATATTTTTAGAATTTTTCTCTAGAGAATGGATAAAAGGGGAGAGGTGCTAAGATAAGTAAAAAGACATAGAACAAAACTTGGCGAAGTTTGTTTTCTTGAACACTGACCACGTGACGAAAATAGTAGGTACGGTGGTGTAAAGAGAGCAGAAGAATGTGAAGAAATGAAAAAGATTTTTTAAATATTTTTATTCAAATATTTTTGAGCTACATAGAAATTCTTTAGATAATTTACTTGATATAAGTTATGACTGTGTGGTTTCTGCTTGTTGCAGTATTATGGTGCTAATTGTCACGAGTAGAAAATTCAAAAAAGATTGGTATTTCGTTTGTTATTCGTTTACCCAAATTATTTTTGAAAGAAAAGAATATTTTTTGTAAAACAGTTACGCAACAAGTACACTTTCAATGATCCCGTGTGAATGAAATTGGCCTCTTTTCTACTTTGACGCAAAAAAATTAAGAATTTCTTGATATTTTTTTTGTATTCACTTTCTCGAATAGTATCTTAAAGCATATTTCGCAGGTACACTATATTAAGGCAGTTTCTTTTCTGATCACAGTATCTGACATAGTTAGTTAGGTCGAAATTCGCGAGATGTCAACCATGAACTGATATCTTAATATCTGCTTTTCTTACACTAACAATCATATAGGTATATATACATATGTATAAGCTAAGCATAACAAGCTTAAAATGAGTTTTATAATTTGATAGTGTAACATTAATGAACTCACATTAACAGCGCGCTCGCCTTTCTCTGAATAACAAAATGGTTAATATACCAAAAAAATTGTGTTTATTTATATACATTTCATAACCGTGTTATCATGTATTCAAATTTTAATCATTCCAAGTATCATATCGCATGTTTTCTTGTATGCCCAAGCATCTCCTTTTAAACGGCTGTGGCGTATACCTGTAAATAAAAATGATATATATAAAGTCTTTGTTTAGTTTGCTCTCGATAATTTTACAGAAGTATAAACTGAAGAAGTATAACCAAGAGAACAACTCGATGTATAATGAATCATCAGTACACGGGTGTAGTAACACACGAGTAATTTTAGTTAGATTTTTACTTTCAGTTTAAAAAAATTGTCAGTCACACCACTAAACAGTTGTGAACGACAAAATTATAACAATATTTGCAAAGTGCAGTTGCTACTGTTTTCACAAGGTTAGTAGAAAGATGTTTATTTTTATGCAGCTCGTTGATCTTCTTTAAATCAGAATATGTAATGAGCTATTTCGGGTATGTTTGGGTACGAACTTATCTTTAAGAAATTAGAAATTTAACATCCATCTGAAATAGTTCCTATAGAACAAAAAACTAGCCGTTTTTACTGATCAATGTGTGTCAGATAAAGGTCAGACCGAGCATTTGTCTTTTTGAGGAGGCTTAGCACAACATTCACATCGAACACAAGATCGAAAACACTTTCACATTTCCATCTCCTTTTGCGCCGATTTTTTTCTACATTTTCGCATTCAGTATAGTTTAACAACTCTATAACAAGTTTCAAATAAAAAATGGACCTTTACCATTTTTATTCATCCATTTTTAACCCGATTTTAAAATAGCCCACAAATCATTTCACCATGAGCCAACCGTCCAGATTTTATCTTTTGGTTTCTTTAGGCCTAAATATTATTAGACAGGTTTCTGACTGGCGTTTGACTTACCTACAATAGTATCAAGACCAGGAACAGAGCAGATTTCCAGTTGGAATATAAGTTTGGCACCCCTTTCATCGCGTCCCTTGCATTTAAACTTGAATCTAAAGAATAACTTGTCGAAATAAAAAATCTGGTCAAACCAATCAGCTTATTTTTATTAGATCAGGTTCTCCTGAAGTGGAAATTAATAGAACTGCAACAATGCCATTTAAGTACAAGACTTCAGTTTTTTTGGCTATTTCGAGATATTTCTTTAATCATTCAGTTTTACAACTTAACTACAATAATGTACAATATTTTTTTTACTTACTTCGAAGCTTCATAGCCGTACAATCTTTCCGAATCACGTAATGTTGCCAAGGCAGTTTCAACTTCTTGTCGGACAATTTTGGCTGGTTTGGTCGACGTTGTGCTTACTTTGTAAACGCCCTTTGAAAAGAAATACAACCTAATAAGAGTATAAACGTGGGGCGTGAAGTCTCACTTCGTGCTGAACCAAGGTTAGTTAAATCGCTGGCGCATATTATTTTACGTAAGCGCAGTCTTTTTATAGTTTTTCAAATTAATTTAACAATGTGATAACAACATGTAGTTTAACGTTAAATTGACCAAAAGTTAATTTGGCTGTACAATAGCAGCTTAAAATTACAATGTCAAGCCTAGATATTTTTAAACTAAGTTAGTAACTATTCAAATTGAGAGAGTACAAAAAAAGAAGACCCCACCTTAATCTTTCTAGGTTGTTCTGAGGTGGGAATCTTCTTGGGAGTCATCAAGTTTACAACTCGTTTTCCAATCTTGAAGAGAAATTATTATCAAGCTTTCAAGAAAATAATATAAAGTAAACACAGACGTAGACGTAGACGTAAAGACACTCACCCTTTTGGCGAATTTTGGCGTCATGATACCAACCGCTAGTCCAACCTTTTTGTTGTTAAAAACAGGTCTTGGCCTGGCTGGAGTCAAAGATATTAATCTGTTGAGATTATCAACTTGAGAAGCAGCTTTTCTAAAGGTAAATCAAATTAAGCATGACAGGCATTGACTAGATAGATGCGCATCATACCGCCATATACGTCTGTCAAGGTTTTTCTCTCATTTTTTTAACTTTTTTAAAAGGCTTTTAGTTAAAATTGTTTGCCATATTATAAGGTTCTAAAGCACATAGACACAGAGAAAATACCTAGCTATATATAATTAAAGTTAATGCAAAACACCAAATGATGGCATCTTCAAACAGTCAAACTTATAGGAAGAGACTTAAATTCCATTCAAACTAATACAAATAATTCACAAGAAAAATGTTTGGTACTTTTTCTTTTCTAACTACTTTGTTATATATATATTTATTATTTTGAATTAATACTCCTTGGTCTTTTAGTTTTCCAACGATATAAAAAACGAAAAAAATAAGGTTAAAGGTAACCTTTTTAAAGTGTGGCAGACACCCTGCTACACTTCTTATAGACATTCTATGTATAGAAGACAATGAAGGTACCAACATACACATCAAACAAATAATGCCTTCTTACAAATTACGAATTACTTACACAGCAGAAAAGTTAATTAGTCTCAGCGGTCAAAAAACTAGCAACTAGCATTACAAAAAACAAATCTTACTCTCTCGTGTCTCTTAATGGGGAGATATAATCCACCCCTGACGGGTCAATGTAGGGTATTCCATCATCTAAAAAAAAATACATAGACGGGTAAGATATGTGCGCATACATTTTTCGTGCAAAAAGCAGCCGAATCTTAGCATGTCGAACTTTATAAAGAATTTTAACGTTTTAAGAGCTTTTAAATTTTAGACATTAAATTTACTGTTACAAATTTCTATGACTATTAAATGCAGGAAGAAATGCTAAACACTTACTGTCAGTAGAACAGCTTTTCGATCTGTTTTGACGAGTAGGTGTGACATCAATATCATCAATGCTTAAACTCACACATTGTCGCCCAGTCTACAAATGGGTAAACGAGGAAGAAGTGTGAAGAAATGAGGAAGAAATGAAATCCTGAGAAATTTTTACAGGGAAAAACGCTCACTATCGCGCAATATTTACGAGAGTTCGTCAGTGTTTATTATTCATGATAACGTCATAAACAGAAATATCAAAACAAATCTACCTTAAAAAGTACAATGAACAAAAATGCATTTCAACATGATTAAGAATTGTACACAAAAAAGAACAACAACAACAACAACAACAACAACAAATAAATACTTGTGGTATTCTGCTTTGCGGTTTTTCTCTAAAAACAAAATGGAGTTGAAACATCAGTTACATGGTTAAACTTTACAAATAACTTATAAACAAATAGCACGAGGTAACTTAACAGTCCAAAATTTGTCTGCCCTAAGTGAAAAATTTTAAGATGACGTAAATCAAGGCCGACGTAAATCAAGGCCGACGAAAATTAAGGCCGATGAAAATTAAGGCCGATGAAAGGCGGAATAATTTGGCTTAGCTTGAATATTTTAAAACGTCTAATGCATCTAAAATGTAGCGACAAAAGAAATTGACCAATTTTCGTGACGCAAATTTTGTTCTTAACAATTTTAAAATGTCGCCAAACTTTTTACTAACTTCTACTTTTCAGAGTCACGAAATTGTGACGTAAGGAAAATTAAGACCAACGACAATATTGCGTCGATAGGTATTGGGAAACTTGGAAGCTTACAAAGTTAGTGATGCTGCAGTACTACCTTAGCTATATAGAAACTACATACGGCATACAATACTGGTGAATAACAAAAATAAAGTGGATAAGAAAATATACCTTGTCGGTGTTTTAAACGAAACTTTCGGTCTCGGCGTTTTTTGTCGATGTTTATATAGTAAATAATAATGTGCTGTTAACGAATCGTATTTGTACTAAAAATAAATTAAATAATTTAAAACCATTGATTCGAAAAATGCAGGGTAAAAATCACAACTTATGGTATACAAACAGTTTAACGCACTGAGTGTCCACTTTTTATTTTCAGGGTACTGGAATAATGATCGAACTTAAAACATGGCGATTATAATCGCTGGCTGTATTAGACAAACTGAAGTATTCAATATATTAAACAAACTAAAGTATCCAATGAAACATGTAAGAAAGTGACAGAGTTGTACTCCTTAAAGATTTCACCATATCCGCTGGCTGACATTCCGCCAGACAGTCACACTACCAACAAAAGATACGTATAGAATCGGTCTTATTTGCTTGCCAGCCACACAAGCTAATTAGCGGTCAGTAAATGGTTCCAAATGGGTTGAAAGTACTACATTTAAAGTGCGCCAGAGCGGGAGACTCGAACCTGCAACCTTATGATTAAGCTAAATGTGTTACCATCACACTATCTCCGCCTATATAACATACATTCTACATTAGCAGCATGCAGATACCTACCTGTTTAATTAAATCTGCCATACTTTCATCTGATACTGCATCATAATAATCAGCTAACTCGTTCACAATTTTTGGATCAGGACTTTCTCTCTGAAATAAAAGACGACAATTTTATAGTAACATTTCCACCTTTCAAAATCAGGCTGGGATATGCTCGTGCGGAAAAACACAATCATGCTTAAAGTATGCTTATGTTATGCCTATCGGAGAAACAATTATAATGAGCTATATGGGTAAAATGAAACGGTCCTGTTTTTAAATTTAAAAGAACAACCACAAAATAAATAAAATACCCATGACATATAAAAAAAACACATCAAAAGATTTCAACAAGGCTGAGCAATATGCTTAGCATGTGCCTAAAAATTCCCCTATTTGAGCCTGAATATTCTTATAAGAATTATGCTTATATAAATAACCTATTGTGAAAATTCGCGTTTAAGTTTAATTTAATTTACAAATAATTTTAATATATATCATTTTAATAATATCCTGATTTACAATGTTATCTAATAAACATTTTACCAAACTAACAATCATCGATTTAAAACAATTATAGCACATCTGTTTGCTAACTTGACAAACCCAATTAATCATTGAATTTAATTATTTTAAATTAATGAAATTACCGACAAGGTGCTTTCCCACTTCACTGGTGCACCATAGCCTTCACATAACCAAGAATGTTGCAATAAGTCTTTTGTTGTGATACGCTTTTCTGCATCCGTCTAGAGAAAGCATATGAAGATTATCTATGAAGCAATTGACTACAAACACTATAACTTCTGCATTCAACTCAGTTTATGTTTTGAAATACTCTAAAGATAACCGAACAAAAGAAGTCCACAAACATAAGCAAAAACACGATAAGGCTTTAAAATAATGTGAAAGCGAGAAGACTATTCATTCAACTGCGTTCAAACTGTCCTGAAAAAAGAATTCTTACAAATGTTTTCAACTTTTAAAAAAGCTACATACTTGTAATAATCTTGTTAATATTTGAACACTCCCTAAATTAAAAAATTTAAAAGTACCAAGAATGATTCACATAAATATTATCGTTGTTATTTGTACGTTGAAATACATACTTGGGCTTAACCATTCTGGAACTTCAAAATCACCCAGCTAAAAGAAAGATTACAGAAAGAATTTTTTTTTATCGAAAAAGAAACTGATGTATCTAACTTATACATGATAAAAAATAATCATTGTTAACTTAAAAATGGAGTAGTTCTTCTGCTCTAAAAATCTTAAATATAAAAACACAACACACAATCGAGAACTCCGTACTTTAATTTTTTCATACAATGCATATGTGGGTTCATCATCGTCAACATCAAATGGAAGAAAGCCATTTAGTAATCCATACAAAACAATACCGAGACTCCAAAGATCAGCCTTAAACAAGAAAAAATATGACAATATTTTAAGTACAGAAAAGTAAGGATTAACACCTTTTGCACACGTTTTCAGGCAATCAAATGATACATCTCAAAAAAGTTAAAATATAAACATACCTCTGGACCAAAATATGACTTCCCAGATATCAACTCTAAAAAATGTATACCATTACGTTAAAACCTAAACACTGTAATAAATTATATTAGTCAGAAGACATGTTTTGGCGGGCAAGAAGTATTGACTATAATTGAAGTTTTGGTGCTTTATTTCCTTTACTAGGTTGAGAAAGGATTCACATTCCAAGAACGAATGACTATTATAGACAAAAAATCCACAGAAACCAGGGTATTTATATAAATTTTACAAATCAATTATAAGAGAAAGCGATAATCTCTTGGAAGACATTGTCATACCAGGCGCAGCATAAGCAGGTGAACCACAACATGTCGCAAGTGGTTGAAGAATGTTTGTTTTCGGGTTAGAAGATAAACCAAAATCTATAATCTTGATACTCTAAAGCAGAAAAAAAAATGCAAAAAATTAAGAACTGATTTTCTGTATTGATTATAAAACAACAGCGTTTACACAAAAGTGGAATATTAAACTAAGGTGAAATGAACCGTCATCAACGCCAAACATGTGATAACTGCTCCTGCGTAGTAGCATGAGTTTGATTTCAGCATATTTACATGAGTTTCTTACAGCCGAAGTGAATTTTAACTTTAGTAAAAAAAACCATAGTGAAATTTAAGCCAAAGTGGTTTTTTACTCAAAGTGTATCATGTAAACAGTTTTAAGCTTCTTTAAAGAGACTGGAGAGAATTCACTTCCCTCTAGAATATTAATCATTGTTATTTCAAGTTTTTATATTCATAGGGGTTCACAAATTAGCCTTATCTCTTCGTACATTAGTTATTTCTTGTACGTCTGTTGGTGGCCATGCAGGCAAAGGCTTTACCCCATGTAAGCTTTACATGGGGTAAAGCTTACAATCCCATTTCTTTAAGGAACTAAGCATAATGGCCCTAATAGCCCTAATTAATGAATCAAATCAGTAAAAAAATCAAAAATGTCAGTTGCTTTATAAAATACACCAACAGAAGGCAGAGAACAAACTATAATCCAACTTCGAATGCATTCTGGTATTATGATAAACCTTGTTTGCATCATGGCATGCATTCCAGTGCTTAGCATGTCCACAGATTATTTGAAACAAGAAAACAGATGCTGTTTAAAATTGGCGATTTCTATTGACAAAATAATATGATTAGTCCACTAAATTATATTCTTAGGGGTTTAAAAGATTTGTGTTCTTGCACATACTACCCAAGTAATGTTTACAAACAATGATGTACTGAATGAACTCCTACATTTTCGTTGGGATGTTTCAAAGTTTAAAAAATACAAGGAATCAGGAAATACATTTTAAGTGGCAAAGGTAACCATATTCGAATAAATGAACATGTGTGTAGAAGTAGAAGTTACAGAAAAACTTACATTATTACTGTCAAGCAGCATATTCTCCTAGAAATAATTAATTTAAGACATTTAGTGTTTCCAATGTTGCAGGGACATTTATTTTCAAGATGCTTAAACAAAAAACAACCATCTTTAACTGGAATTACGCCCAATTTTTTCTTTTGTTTTCTTTTTCTTTTTTTGTTTTGTTTGTTGTTGTTTTTGTTTTTTTGTTTTCTGTTTTTTCTTCTTTTTGTTTTATCATCAAAATAAAATTGTCATGGAACAGGCCAATTTAATTATATGGATGTCCAGGTATGCCTTCAAGTTGAAGTATTAAAGCATTAGCTTGTATGTACACCAGTTTAACTATATTGGTAGAAAACTGAACTGCTTGCTTTCCTTTTTTATAGTGTCTATGCTGTGACATTTTGCCTGTTTTAAGTGAACGCTGTAAACAATAACTTATCTGTACATCTTATTATTAAGTTTGCACATTTTTAGAGCAGAAATTATGTTTAGAAAACTTTTATCAAGCTGGATCTGCTTCTTGCACAAAATAAATAAATTGTGTCCAAAGCTATGCCTGTAAAAATGGCAATTACTATGTTCTAAAACATATCTAAATTACATTTTGTTGACAGCAGGGTGGAGAACCAATTTCATGACTAAAATGTAAATTCCTCCTCGTAAACACGTTTTTTTAAAGAACCTTAAGATATTTTGTCAAATATTAAGAACATATTAAGAACGTACTCAGATTTAGAATTAGGCCGTCCTTAATTAATTGTTGGTTTGCCGTTTTCCGACTCGTAGTTTTGTTGCAGGGTCGGTCGGTCGGCAGAATATTTTTTTTTACTTTTTCATCAGACAAAAAAAATCCAACATGGACTGCTATTATCAGATGTTGTTGTCAGTTCAATTGTTACTTCAGACTTTTCTAAACGAGTGGACATATTGGAACATGCTAATGTCAATATATCTTGAAAAGTTGTTCTTCGTCAAGCTTAATAGCTTGTTTTTAAGAAGAACCAATGTTCTTAAAGCTGAGCGCTTCACAACAGTCACAGCAAACATCAACTCCATCTTTACTAACTTAAAACACGTCAGCGTAAATACATACGGTACCGATAAATATAAACAAATGTGGTAGCCGCTTGAAGTGCGCTATCGCGGCATACTCTGTTGTTTTGATTATTCATCTGCTTAGCGATTTTTTTGCTATATTTTTATTAAACTATACTTATACTTTTTGGACAAATAATTTGAGTCGGTAGTTTAAATGTTTTTGGGTCGGAAACCGGCGAAATACTGGGAAAATAAAAAAATATTGAAAAATCCCGACCCAAATTTTTTGTGGTCAGTGAGAAGTTGCGAAGGTCGGTCGGAAAACGGCAAACGAAAATTTTTTTAAGGACGGCCTTACTAAAAACAATTATTTACTGTTTTTTTACGAATATTTACGTATCTTTTTAAAATAAGATAAACTTTAATACCATCTAAAAAACAAATTCAGTATCGCAACTTTTTCAGAAAAACACAAATAAGAACATCTGAAGTGTAAAAAAATAAGCAAATACAGCTTCAGCTGAAATTTGACGTTCTATATAAAAAATGTGATGTAAAATGCGTTTACAAAAAACAAGAATTTCAAAGCAATATTCAATTTGCACTCTAGGCAATATTCAATTTGCACTCAGGGCAATATTCAATTTGCACTCAGATAGTTGACAGCTGATTTTTACACAACAAAATTTTTTAACTTTTTGAAAAATTTACTAAATTCTGTGACATTTCTCTGATTTTTTTATGCAACTTTTCCAGGTTCTTAAGGTTTTCTGGATTGTTAGCGACCCTGGGCAGTGCAATGATACACCTTTTAAGTTGCTGTAACGCAAATTGTATCTTCTATTACTTGCTGATGTCACATTTTGCATAGTAGTAGCTTTTAAGACCACAAAACAAAAATTTAAAAATTGTGCAGTAGTTATATTGAGTGCATAATTTGTAACTTTTTTCGAAAACAAACTAGGCATTTTAATTCCAGCTTTTAGTAAGAGAAGCTATTTACAAATTAGTAAACTTACTGGTTTTAGATCTCGATGAGCCAATCCTTTAGAATGGATATAAGCAGCAGCTGATACAATTTGACGAAAGAAGCTTCTACTCTCCTTTTCCTAGGGACAAAAAACAATAAACAGGTTTTAATTATGTTACAGCCTATAAGAAATAATGATTATAATTTAAACAGTGGACATTTTTGTTTTGGAATACATGGAGTTATACTTACAGACAATTTTTCACGAGACACGATATAATCAAACAGCTCTCCACCAGATATATACTGAAAGAATTCAATAAAACAAGATGTTGCATAGACCAAGAAATAAAGATTTTTTACTTTAAATATTTTTGTGTTTACAAATAGTCTGTCATCCAATTATCATATTTGCATTAGAGCATTAAAAAAGCTTTCAAAGGTCAAATAGAGTCAACCCTCCTGGTCATGCTAGTTGATACTAAGGTCTCAGGCTGAACTTAAAAATACTTGTGTTTGTCGTCACCTGGATCAATAAAATAGCACTGAGTGGAAAGATTTGACCTTATACAATCACAAAAATTTTCTGTTAGGTAATCTGTTTTATGCACAGTGAAAATTGTGCAGACATAAAAGATAAATTTCCTTTGTGGGTATTATTAGTCCTTCTATAATGAAATCACAATAGCTACTTTAACAAAGTAAAGATGAAATTGAAGGCAAGGCATACAGATCAATTGATATTTTACAAATGTTAGAAATATATTTTCAGATATTTTATAATTTAATTGAAAGGCCTTCCCTTCCTAACTCCCTCAAATAAAGAAAAATTTATTGTGTTAGAAAGGTATGCTTTGAAAAAGACAACATAAAATCAAATCCAAATCGACCGACCGACCGACCGGGTCAGTGCAGAAACCCTCACCCAGACTATCAGCAATCGTAAATCTATTTAAGTCCCACTCTATTCTTTACACATCAACAAAGTGCTAGGAAGATTGTTTTTGCATTTTTCATTGATTTAAAGTTAAAAAAGTTTTCACATTGACAGCAGATGCTGGACAGTAAAGGTTTGACAGTGTTACTAATAAATTAGTTACCATACTTCTAAAACTAAGAGTATATCTTTATCAGTTTCAACAACTTGGTACAGCTGACATATATGTTGATGACATCCCAATCTTTTCATTGCATCAATTTCTCGGTATGCCCTGTGTAAATCTCCCTAAAGAAAAGGTCAAAATGTTAAAATACAGTAAACAATAGATGTGTAAAACCTTTACACTGTAAATGCAAACAATTAAGGTTAATTTGTTGAAACCAATTGGTCCAAAAAAAATAACCTAATTATTTTAGTATGCCTAAGGATATTAATAGAGACAATTAAGTTCAACAGCATTAAATGAAAAAACAATAAAGCTCTATGTAGGAATAGCTTTTTCAAGGTTATTAAAGGCTTGTTAATTCTTGGACACATGCATCATTAAAAGATTATAGTTTCCTCAACCCACTTAGTGTACCAGGCAAAACCTCCTAGTAAACTGGCCTAAATTAAAATGTAAATTCCAGGACATTCCAGGACTTCCCATGACATTTTTCTTATTTTTCCAGGACAAAATTATTTGAAGATCCAACCATGCTAAATTTCCAGGAATTAAGAAAAAATTAACTGATGATTAATTGGGAAACAAAATCTAAATAGTTGCTATTGTTCAATCAAAGCTTAGCAATTAATCAAGGAACAAATTTCAGCATTTGCACTGCATAAAGGTTAATATATTGAAAAACCAGATTCATTAAAAAAAAATAAAAAAAAAGGATTGGGACACTTCAAGTTACAAGTATTAAACTAAAAAAATAATGGAATAAATTATATAATGTTTGTGAAAAATTTGGCCAGAGAATCAAATTTTCACTTATATTTAAAAATTCTTTTAATTAGTGAAAGGGAATCACATAATAGCTGAAACTCCTTGAATGTTCACCTTTTCAGATACCCTGTATAAAATCACAAGTCATGCTAGAATCTGATTATTCTAGCATGACTTGTGAAATGACTTGTAAATAAACTTCCGCATATGTAAGATCATATGGTTTTCAAACATTCTGATTGGTTCAGAATGAAAATTATGCAAACAAAATGTTGCAGGTGGCTACACAATGCAAACTTAATTTTGATGGTATCTTCATGATTTAAATCTTTGTAACACCCTCACTGAGAAACTTACTAGTTTCAAAGGCAATAGTAAGTAATTTTAAATCAAACCAAGGTTCCCCTAAGCATGATAAGCTTTTATATCAGCCTTTCTAATTAAGGTCAGGACTCGACAGTTGATGAGGTGAAGGCAGACATGTTCATAAAAATTCCTGACGTACTTTTTGCTGATGCGATTCTTCTTTAGATCGTATGTAACTTTAGTTTATAAAAGTTTTGCTCGCACCTTAATGCTGTCATCTTAATGGCATTTATCTCCATTATAATTTTTATACAATTCAAATATGCAGCAACAACAAAAATGCCATATTACCATATTTTCCAACATTGCTTTATTCATAACTTTTACAGCAACCTAATAAGTCAAAATTAAGTCTATATATATTTTACCATCTTTCAAAATTATAAGAATTGGATACTTTCAAATAATATGTGTACCTTCATTCCAGTTTGTTTATGTTCAGCCAAATACACCTCTGCAAACCCACCTGAAAAATAGGGTTGCTATTATCTGCTAATAAAACTCTGATAACACTAAAACACAATTTCACATACCTTCGCCCAGCTTTTCATTTTTATCTTCATAGTCATCAAGCTCTGGTGGAAAAACTGATTTATACACAATTCTTTCAGGCATCTTATTAATTAACAACACTAAATATCAAAAACAATTAGGCAATTCGTAAAATAAAATACATTAAAATATTGTCTTTCACCCCTTAGATATAAAGAAAAGAAATATTATATAAATAAATACACGCTGTTTTTGCATGTTGGAAACAATAGAGTTCATGTCCTGTAAACAAACTTTAATATGCTTGTAAATATCACATGGCCTTTCGAAGCATAATATTTATTAGTTCGTTATAAAATGATGAGAAAACATCCTGTTAAAGCTTAAAATAGCTCTACTTCCAAAATGGCAGAAAGAGTAACCTCATATCTTTGTTTAACATGCAATGCATTATAAATTTAATGTTTTATTAACTGTAATGTTGTATATCCTTCCGTTTTTCTGTATTTCATAATTTTTGCACTTGGGACAGGCCATTGCGTTCACACTTGGGACAGCCCATCTATTGAAAAGCCCAGCCAAACTTTGGACAAATGTAGGTAATTGCCTCCAGATGAAACACACCCAACAAGTCACACACATTAATTAGAGCCTAAAAGATCATTATAGAATGTGAGAGGTCAACCTATTGGCACGTATATCACTCTGAGCCTTTAAGAGACCATCATTAGATATAGGCCAGAACAACCTTTTGACTCACTTCACTTTAAGACCTTAAGGAGACTGTCATCACTTGGACTCTATAGCATCTGTCATAAGATGTGCCAGGCCCAACTATCGATGCATGCCTATTGAAATTTTCAAAACCCGTCATATGGGCCAAGCCCAATTGACAAATGATTCTAAGCAACTGTCATAAAATTGGCCAGGCTAAAGACTCACAGACTAAAGTTCAAATGTTGCAAGGTGAGACAGACCCTAGGATTGCCACAACATTCCCATTTTCAAAAAATTTTTTGAAGATGGGTCAGAATCAAATTGTAAACAAATACATAATGTCTAGAGAACGGACTAAAGAAGACAAAAATTGTGTAGAGATGAGACATAAGATGATAATGAGTTCATATTAAAAGATTTACCATTATGGCAGCCAGGAGACCAAACAGTAAGTAAGTAAGTAAATACATTTATTTGTTAAGTTAGATTACAAAAAATAAACTTTTTTAAAAAAAATAAATTGTCTAGAGTATAAATAATGCAATAATCTAACAAATAGCAGGAGCTAGTCTATGGCAGGTCACCTTATAGCGAAAAATTTAGCAATTGTTGTAAAGATATAAATACAGAGATTTACTATTATCATTTTTATTTCAAGTATTACTATCAGTGTATAATTTAAATAATTTGTGGAATACAATCTTCAAAATAACGGCTGGTCAACGACCACTGGTCACTGAAATTTGACATTTGACTGTCAGGATATAAAAATGAACAGTCAAATTGACTTGTAACTAATCATGCTTTCCACAAGCGAAAAGACAAACCATAATTCAAGCACAGAAAATAACATATTGTTTATCAAGAGCATATCTATACGGATCATTAAAACAGTTTTATATCACTTGTGAGTAAATTACATTTTTTTTAAAAACGGCAATTTATATTTAATTAATATATATGCCGTTCTTTTCGCAAGTGGTTAAATTAAGCATTTCTTCCTTTTTAAAAAGAATTGTTTTTTAATTGTTACTTTTATTTACAGATCCTAATAAAAAAAGCTTAAAAATGAGGAGGTAAAGCATAAAAAATCACATTTCACGAAGAAAATTAAACTTTAGATAGCACTAATGAAAATGTCTGCAAATTACTTCTCAAATTTACCAGAAAATGATAAATAAATAAATTTGACATTATGGCAAATCATAACAAATTAACCCTTGTGACTTACTGGATATTACTGGAAAAAGGTTGTTTAACATATATGAAGCATTTCACAAGAGTGAACTCCCTCGATATGCGATGTATCACGTGTATTTATATAAAAAACAATTAATTGTCATGATTTAACAAGGATCTATTATCGTAACAAAATCCGTTTCGATGTGTCGCGATGGTAGGTGATATTGAGAAATAGGAAAAGTTTTGTTTTGTATTGTTTTCACACACACACACACACATTTTTTTATATATAAGTATATATATTAATATATACTTATAGAGATTATAGAGAATGAAGTATTTCCAGCTTTAATGATGTACAACAGTGGCTCGTTAGAGATAGTTGAGAACTTCTGTTACTTAGGTGATATGTTGGGCAGTGAAGGGGGTGTTGGAAGAAGTGTTACTTGCAGGATAGGTTCTGCTTGGAAAAAGTTCAGAGAGTTACTGCCTTTGTTGACTAGCAGAGTCTTGTCAATTGAGGTAAAAGGTAGGTTGTATGAGGCCTGTGTAAGAAGTGCTATGTTGTACGGTAGTGAGACATGGGCAGTGAAGCGGGAAGATCTTGACCGTTTAGAAAGGAATGATATGAGAATGGTTAGGTGGATGTGTAACGCCAGTCTGAGAGACAGAAAGAGTTCAGATGAGCTAAGAAGCAGGCTAAGTATCCGTAGAATTAAAGATGTTATCCAGATAAGAAGATTGAATTGGCTGGGGCACTTGGAAAGAATGGAGGAGGATAATTGGGTAAGAAAGTGTAGAGACTTGATAGTTCCTGGGGCAAAGCCCAGAGGCAGACCTTCTAATATACATGGATGATAAAAAAAAAATCCAGTGCATTGTTTTTTGTAACGTTGAACAAAATTTTTTCTGTTGCTAGGAAAATTTTAAACAAAATTAATCCTCAACTTTTGATCTTAGAAACACTTTTTTTCTGTCTACGTTTGGAGAAAAAAAAAGCTTCATGCAATTTGTGAAGCATTAACATGATATCAAATTAACTTTATAGAATGTGCAGTTATCGGAAATGCACTTCATTTCAGGATGGACCGTTTAAATTTCTGGTTGAGTTCACATCAGATCTCGTTTAAACGGACTTTTACTAAATGCCAAACCCAACGCTGTTCAAGCACTTGCTTTTTTTCGGTGCGTTAATATCAGATAGCTACATAGCTTTGGAGACAATATTTTAAATGAAAACACTTGACATATATAAATGTTACGGTATATTTCAGAAAATTATTATAGTGCCAGACCATTTCGTGAGAGGCGTGCGATTGGAAACCCTCCTAATAAAAACAATTTTGACTTGACAAAGCGATCAAAAAAAGAAAAACAAAAACACAAGCTCTGCCATCTTGACTGTTATTCGCGGGTATAGAGCGATGTAGTAACTACACCAAAAATATTCTGAACCAACCATCTTCGTTTCCAACCCCTTTTCTCACGCCAGAGTTAAGTGAGTTGACACGCGCAACACGTTTTTTTCTTCGGTGTTTTCCCAATATGATCTTGCTCTGAAAAAGTCATAAAGTATCTCGAAGAAAAATAAGTAGACAACTTTTTTGTCAAAGAATTTTCTCGATCGAAGATCTTGATTTCTGTGTATAGTTTAAAAAACCTTTTTTACTTATTTCTTCGAAAATAACATTTCTCTCCGCTCATATTTGTTTTTCTGTACTTATAGCATAGTCATAAGAGTCATTTCTTATGACTATTCTCATAGCAAAACTGGATTTTGTCCCACGTACATGTATATAAGTTTTCCATACCGCGTTGCCGAGATCTCGATAGAAACAACCGAGATCCCAGCAAGGCTGGCTCGCGTCATATGAACACACGTTCTTTATAAGATAAGGTTTTATCTAGACCATGGCGAGATCTCGGAAGCGAGCCAGCCCGATGAACCATATGTACAGCTGCCAAAATTTAGACGTACTTGGGAAAGACAGCGAAAAAATCCTGCATAGAAAGAGCATTTAAACAATTTTCTCGTTAAGACCTTTATAAATTCTGCACTCAATTTCTTATTGCGTCAGTCAACACACGACAGCGTAGCTGCAGAGAGGAGAATAAAAATGGGATTAAGGTTAAACTTCTCTTATCTCATTCGCTTGTGACTCGCCAAGCTTTAAATCAAGATTTACCTTTGTTGCAATAATAAACAAGAAGCCCTGCGGCTTAAAGATTTCCGCCATTAGCAATAATCTGAAAATAGATATAAAATCGTGACTTGTCTTGTCACGATTTTATAGCTATAATACATTATCTTTCACCAAAAATATCCAGCCTCAACAATTCCTCTTTAAATTAAAATTCATTGATAATTAATTAGTTCTGCTGAATATAGCTTTAGTCTACGTGCTTACAAAATTGTAGTACAGAAGGAAATTACGTAATTATATAACATCAAAGATGGCGTATTATAAGACGATCTTCATTATGCTACACTGCACGAGCATTAACTTTCGATTATAAACTTTAAAATAAAGTATTGTTCATATCTATCTATCTATCTATCTATCTATCTATCTATCTATCTATCTATCTATCTATCTATCTATCTATCTATCTATCTATCTATCTATCTATCTATCTATCTATCTATCTAGTTCTATCTATCTAGTCTATCTATCGTATCTATCTATCTATACTATCTATCTATCTATTCTATCTATCTATCTATCTATCTACTATCTATCTATCATCTACTATCTATCTATCTATCTATCTTATCTATCTATCTATCTATCTATCTATTATCTATCTATCTATCTTGATCTATCTATCTATCATCTATCTATCTTATCTATCTATCTATCTATCTATCTATCTATCTATCTTATCTATCTATCTATCTATCTTATCTATCTATCTATCTATCTATCTATCTATCTATTATTCTATCTTATCTATCTATCTATCTATCTATCTATTCTATCTATCTATCTATCTATCTATCTATCTATCTATCTATCCTATCTATCTATCTATCTATCTATTCTTATCTATTCTATCTATCTAATCTATCTATCTATCTATCTTATCTAATCTATCTATCTATCTATCTATCTATCTATCTATCTATCTATCTATCTATCTATCTATCTATCTATCTATCTATCTATCTATCTATCTATCTATCTATCTATCTATCTATCTATCTATCTATCTATCTATCTATCTATCTATCTATCTATCTATCTATCTATCTATCTATCTATCTATCTATCTATCTATCTATCTATCTATCTATCTATCTATCTATCTATCTATCTATCTATCTATCTATCTATCTATCTATCTATCTATCTATCTATCTATCTATCTATCTATCTATCTATCTATCTATCTATCTATCTATCTATCTATCTATCTATCTATCTATCTATCTATCTATCTATCTATCTATCTATCTATCTATCTATCTATCTATCTATCTATCTATCTATCTATCTATCTATCTATCTATCTATCTATCTATCTATCTATCTATCTATCTATCTATCTATCTATCTATCTATCTATCTATCTATCTATCTATCTATCTTCCCAGGCGATATTAAAGATTCCGCCTTCGCCGGCAGAAATAAAAAATTCTGAGAGCTTTTTTGCTTTGCATTGCCTTCTCAACTGTACATGAGAAAAAAAGTAAATCTATGGTAACTCACTCAGTCTTGCTTTAAAGCAATTATCCAACAGCTAAATAATGTATTTAAGTGATGCGAAAAGAACTATAAACCTTTGCATTTCTTGAACCACCTCCTTCTTTTTCTTCCCCCAGCCAAGGCAGAGCTTAAAGTACTACTTAGGTAAACTCGAGTGGGGGAATGGACGTTAAATGGCAGACAGTCGTTATTCTCTTTTCGGTTACCGGTAAAAACTGTTTAAAAAAACTGCACAAAAGATAAGAACAGGTGGTTTCTTTTTTTAGAAAAATAATAACGTTCTATATTTATATTCTTTGTTACAGAGAAAACTGAGGAGAACTCCTTCCTATTTTTCAACAAAAAAGGCAATGCGACGGCCTAATCAAAAAGGAAATCTCTACGAGGGAGAACATCGAGTATCAGGGTTTTTTCACTGATGAATTCCGGCTGAAAGAAATCAATTTTTTAACTGTGATTACTCACATGTATCTACATACATCACAAAAATAAAGCATCGCGTCTGCTTTTGTGCAGTCGATATGATTGATAACAGTACGAATAGCACTGTGATAGAAAACTGGCACTACGATAGAAAGGCAGTTGTTTATGTTGTATGCTTTTTTAGTATATCAGGAACAATCATTAATTTTCTGACTATATTTGTCATATTGTCACGTAAGAAACTTCGTCGACCGGCAAATTATTCCATCGTAAGTTTTTTGTTTGGTGCGTTGATACAAGCTATAATTGTGGCGCCATTATTTATAACAGGTACTATAACCCATTCGCATCCTAATAAAGTGCCATGGCTATGCGATATTTACAGATTTCCGTACTTTCTATGTGGACACATCATGCAAGTTAGTTTGCTTTTGGTTAGTTTTGATCGATTGTTCGCTATCAAGTATCCATATCGGTACCGGCAAATTTCAACAAAGCGGATAATCATTGGTGTTATTGTATGTGCTTGGTGCACCATAATCTTTACTGATCTAATGCCTTTAACATTTTTTGACAGAGAACCTGACAATGATGGTTGTAACTATACATTAGAAGAAACATGGGGCATAAGTGTTTTATTGTTCTTCAATATTCTTCCTTTTCTTATAACTTCCTTTAACTATTTCACGCTATGGAAGTTAGCCGCGTCTATGGCACTAAAAGATTTCCGTCAACAAGAAAGTTTGCATAGTGAGAGTGGAAGTTTTAAAGATAAAAGTGATCGAGACGGACAAATCGACATAACTAACCAAGACAAAGATCGAAAAATGTTTTCAAAATTTAAAACATTTCGTTTAGCTATGGAAATTAAAGCGACAAAGACTTCAGGGTTTTTATTAATTGTATATCTCATTTGCTGGGGTCCGTTAGGTATATTCTACATAATAGATCAATTTTGTTCGCATTGCATGACGAGATGTCACGTGACGTTGGCAGGAGTGGCCGTCAACGTGATCTGTTTTTCGTCAAGTTCCCTTATACCGTTAGTTTATTGTTGGAGGACAAAAGAATTCCAAAAGGAACTGGTTCGATATTGTTGTCAACTAAGGGAGGTTCGGATACCGATCTGGTCACAGCGCTCAGAAAGAATGAATTAATAACATTTTACATA
This sequence comes from Hydractinia echinata, assembly GCA_030067915.1. Classification (NCBI taxonomy): domain Eukaryota; kingdom Metazoa; phylum Cnidaria; class Hydrozoa; order Anthoathecata; family Hydractiniidae; genus Hydractinia; species Hydractinia echinata. The sequence goes on from JASGCC010000030.1 coordinate 2,262,856, forward strand.
ACATAATAATACAGCTTATTGTTCAAATCTACCACAGAACCCCTTTAAATATGTGCTGTTTCGAGAAACTATTTTTAAACATTATAGTGGCAAAAGAGTTTTATTAATGAGACATTTCGTTTTTAGAGAAAACACTTTAAGATAACATACTTGAATTAATTTAGAAAAGTTTGAATATGGTTGAGGATTTAAAACGGCGACCAAAACACCTCCTGATGACGTCAACATGCGCAGAATATATAATCTAAAAAGTAGCTAATGAATTTTTTAAACATATAAAAGTTAACAGATATTAAAAATAGAATGTTATAATACAAATATAAATTAATATATTTCACCTGCCTTTCAAGTGAGCAAAAGAACTGGTGTGAGATTTTTCTTGAACAAAAAGTTGAATATAACATCTTAAAAATAAGAATAAATAAATAATTGGCCCAAATAAGTGATTAAAGAAAAAAGGGTTTGATCAACGCACGAAATCAATATAGTTATTGTTTTTTGCTGTATGTACATCGTTTACAAGTTGTATTCATTTCTTTCTACCACTACTTCAAAGGTCTTGTAGTCCCAACCTTGTTTCCAAAGCCTCTTAACATTCACGATCTGTGAAGGAAGCCTTGGTCCTGACTAGTTGACGGACTTGATTTGTTATAAAAGAGATAAGGAAATGTATGTTCTAGCGCAGTCGCGCACAGACGCACGCGCACACGCACACACGTCACAGCAAGTCCATAAACCCCAATAAATCCAATACCATGCGGTACCATGCGATACCATACCATACTTATCCCTATAATTCAATACCCTGCGGTACCATACCATGTTTATCCCTATAATTCATCAAATGAGTCAAAAAATTCTAGCGCAAATCCCATAAATATGATGATATTCCCATAAATATCATCATATTTCCTATATATCAAAAAATCAATGCTGCAAATGAGTCAAAATATTTCTAGCGCAATTCCCCTAAAATTCCACCGCACATTGATGACGTCACCATATATCCATAAATATCAACTGCGTTAGTTTTGACCACAATGAAATACTCCGACGATGTTAAAATCCATACAATAAAGATAGAGATGGAAAGATTGACTTTGAATCAACTTAAAGAGGTTGCCAAAAAGAGAGGCCTTCAAAGTTATTCAGCGTTAAATAAGACTACCCTACTTGATATAGTCCTTAAGGATATAGAGTACCATTATCAGTTCTATGCGTCGGTTCTTAAAAACCCACGCCTGCTTGTACAGACACCCGAACGTTTTTTAACACAGCATATGTTCAATAATGCTGTTCTTAAAAATCCCTTGTGCTCATGTTTGTACCAGATCAGTTCATGACGCAAGGCATGTGCAACAAGGCTGTTGAAAAGGATCCCTGGGTGCTCGAACATGTGCCGGACAGGTTCAAGACGGAGGACATGTGTAATGAGGTTGTTGAAAATGATCCCGAAATGCTTGAGTTTGTCCCGGATCAGTTCAAGACGGAGGACATGTGCAACAATGCGGCCAATGAGGATCCTTATATACTCCAATTTGTCCCGGATCAGTTCAAGACGGAGGACATGTGCAATTGGGCTGTCGAAAGTTATTCCTGGACCTTTAAATTTGTCCCGGATCAGTTCAAGACGGAGGACATGTGTAATGAGGTTGTTGAAAATGATCCCGAAATGCTCGAGTTTGTATCAGATCAGTTCAAGACGGAGGACATGTGCGACCGGGCTGTTGGGGAGGATCCCCTTATGCTTAAATTTGTCCCGGATCAATTCAAGACGCAGGACATGTGCAATTGGTGTGTTGAGGAGAAGCCCCTGACGTTCACATACGTGCCGGATAAGTTCAAGACAGAGTATATATATATGACCCGGGACCATCATAAAAATCCTTGGACCGCCTACCATCAGCGGAAGATGGGAAGGGCCAGAATTAGGGACGAGCTAGCACCGGTAGCCTGGCATCCTGATAGAGTCATCGATTGGTGCTTTTCAGAGGATGAAAAGGCCGTTCTTGAAAAATTATGGGCTTAAGGTCAAGGTTATCTTACAGCATAGTTGTAAGATAGTAATAAATGTGCGTTAAATGTAAGGATTGTGAACATCTATTAGATCAATATGATAGGTGTACATGCGGCAGAAGGTTCAAGGTAAGTGGTAAAATGCTATGCTATTCCTGTTATCATGAATATATCACCTACAACGGGGGTGGTTGCGTATGTACGATGACATGTAATTCTCTGGGGTCGTTTGAAATTCAATAAACAAGATGCTGAAATTTGAAAATGAAATTGTGAAACCCCGAGAATTCTATAACTTTGCGACTACCTTTACAGATATCAATGATATTAATATGGAACACCTGACAGTGTCAGGCCCCGTTCCTTCCAACAAAGGCGCTGATCAACGGTACATTATAGGATATCATACACGAGACCTTGTAGTGGCACTCAGGGTAAAGACACCTGGGGTCTGGTCCAATGGGGTGAGTCAATACAATACAAATGCCGTGCCGGCGATGAGCATTGATTTTGAGGAATACCCTGATTGGATCGCCAAGTATCGACAAATTTGGAACAAGATTGAGGAGCTTATATCCCAAAAATTGACGACTGAGCTGGTCAAAAAAGACCAGTATATTAATACAAAGCTCAAATACTATGGGGACGCAATCACAACCAACTTCCATGGCCAATCAGTACCCTATGAGCCCTGCAAACTTAATGGTGTGCTGGCGATATCATCCGTATACGCCCAGGGTAGCAACTACTATCCACAGGTCCATGTTGTTGAATGTAAATAATATAAAATTGAATAAATGGCTGCTAGGGGAGGATTAAAAAACCCTATATTTTATAGGTCTTTTGTAGGACCTATAAAATATATAAAACTAAGGCCTATACTCGGGACTCTAAGTACCGCTTACATACTGTGCAGGTCGAACGTTTTTTAAAATCTCATCCTGCATCTCTTTTCTCCCCTCATCCCTGCCCCTGGCAACCAGCTGGGCACGCTCTTGCTCGTTGATGCTGTTAACGACACGGTTAAACCGCTGTCGCATCTGTTCCTTTAATAGCATATACCTCTCCTTCTCCCTGCTAATTAGACTGTATTCATAGTCACTAATCACACCATTTTCCATTGCCTTACTGATTAGGTCAATGATAGAATTTAATTTAGCCTCCGCGAGCAGCCTGATACCTTCATGCTTTTTGCTCTTAACCCCAAGCCTTTTTGAGGCATTTCTAAGGCCTGCCTGACCTATCCCGGCCGCAATAGTGAGTCCCCCCATCGCTATGGCAAGGGGGGCCCCCAGGCCCGAGGCTATAGCCCCGATACCAAGTCCCGACGTGATAACACTCACGCCAAGCAGACCATGGTCGCAGAATCTGACCCAGGTTCCATGCATCTTAAACTTCTTCGCAAGCTTGTCCCGCTCCTTTATTTCATTCCGGAGATACTTTTCAATATCATCGATTTTTTTGAGCCTGTAGACCTGGCTCTCCTCCTGCATATCGGATCCCTGTGCGGGTGCACTCGGTAATAAATTTGGGTACAGCTTAGATATATCGCTCATTTATTCTATCAGGATTTGCATCGTGAGGCCGGTGAACGTCACATTTTTTTCATAGTGGAATACGTCCGTTAAAAGGATCTCCAAACGGTCCGTGGAGCCTTTTAGTGGAAGGTATGTTGGGGTATCAAAACTCCAGGTCAGCATGTCCCCCCATGCGTTCAATTCTTTAGTGGGAAGTAGGGCCAGAATTTTGGATTTTTTGCCATCAAGGAGGCAATCGTCCTCATCCAACTGGGGACAAACGAGTCTCAGCCTATGGTAAATGTCGGTCATATAGTACCCATCATAGTCGCCCTTCGTATAATACTTCTTACTAGGATCATAGGGTAGGCCCAGGAGCTCTTGTAATTGTCGATTCATTACCACCGAGTACGCATCGCCGACACGAAGCCTGCAGTAGCCACTTTTCAATACGAAAAGCTTGATCTTGTCCTCTGCCTGGCTATTCACAATGGTCGCAATATCCTCGATCCTATATAAGCCGCTGATTATCTCAATCCGAGTCACCCTCTGATCAGGTCCTACTTTCCGTATAGTAAACTCCGTATTGCTATATAAGTTCAGCCATCCGGGTCTAATGCTTATAGATTTAAGAGCAATCCTCGAGTCCTGCCCCAGGTAGTCTTCAAATATCGTAGGCTTATATATATCTGTAATGTATAGCTGCTTCATCGTTTTGTTTTAAAACAAAACGATGAATATCTACTCATACAACTCCGGGGCAAAGTACTAATCCAACAGGGGTGAATGGCCACTTGGTGTAATCAACTTGGAGCATCAAAACTTGTACATGTCTACAGACTCGCATATTTCTGTGGTATTTCCTGAATTCACAAAATATCCTATCAAAATTACAACAACCTATCTGAACGACCCTGTTATTCAGGGGTGGACAAGAGGACAAGCCCTGGACTACTGGAATATTCAGGTGAATTTTGCAACCCATTGCGCAAGCACTGCACAAGGCATCTCCGCCAAGCATCTAACGGGGTCTGTACCCCTTGTGAACTCCATATTCAAATTTCACGTGTACTACCATATGAGGCGTATTCTGGCAAGGATGAAGGTTCCGATGTCTTTCAACGATGGGTTCTCACGCTATAAGAACCCTTATTCAACCTCTGGGTATGCGCAGATTTGTAGAGAGTATGGTGCCGACCCCAACAGTCTATATAAGACTAAATCAGTAAGTGCATCACTCACCAACGGTAGGTAGTGGCCACAGGTCGAGAGCGACTGGGCCAAGTTCATCATACCAGCAAGTCAGGGCTTGACATCGGAGGGTCTGACCAAGCTAAGTGAAAGTATTAGGGCCTATACAGTCTTGTTGCTTGGATCGCAGGCAGGGGCAAAGGCATCCTTACTCGGCTCAGGTGCGGATAATTACACAGCAAGACAAATCCTGATGCAAAAATTTGAAGCCATGGTACAGCGTCAAGAGAACGTAGGACATCACATCACAGAATTTCAGGAGGTCTTACAATATGCCAGAACTCCTGTAAATTTTGCTGTCATGCCCAGCGTGTACATGCTGCCCTCCGATATGAATTTGCGGATAGGTAAGATTGTGGGTTTTAATAATAACATTTTGATCGCACCCGCCAATGTAAATGTGGGAGTTCATGTTGATGTGAACAACAAGCCTATTGTTAAGCATACTACGCCCCTCAAGCATACTACGTCCCTCAAGCATACCACAGCACCTATACATGCTATACCCCCTATACATACCACGGCACCTATACATACTATACCCCCAAGGCATACCATACCTATAAAACATACTAAGCCTCCTCATCCTCCCGAACAGCCCCCACAAAATCAGCACGAGAATACCAAGACAGCCCTGATTACAACGGGGGTAGGCCTAATCATAGCGTACATATGGGTTAAGTAACCTATTTCCTTATATAGAGCACAACAAACCCAGCAGCAGCCGCGATGGCCATGTACAAATGCTTGGCTGCGTATTCGACAACAGTTGCCGCTACCCTCAAAAAGAACGAGACTATGGTACCTATAATCCCCGGCAATGCAACACCCGCCTTACCCGCAAGATATTTGAGTAATTTACCCAATCGTTCCAACTGCTTCTCCACAAACCCTTTTTCAGCACCCCCCGCGGCACTTCCTCCCGCGGCACCCGCTGCGACAGAACCCCCTGTAACGGAGAGCACGATGGTTGAAACCAGTAGGCCAATAGCCGAAACGATGCTAGCTATCGGCAAGCCCTGCTCCTTGAACAAGATTTTAAGCTTTTCATGTGCCATCCTTGGCAATTTTCATCAGCGTCTCCTTGATAACCCCCAGCTGGCTGTATATTTGACGGCTTTGCAGATCATGGGCTTCTTGCAAAAACCTTTTTTTGATCCTCAAGGTCCTCAATATCCCTCTTGGTCCTTGTTATCAGTTCATCAAGTTCATCCATATCACCATCATCCGCCCAGTCCTTATTATCTTCAGGTTTTTTTAAATCTTCCTTTGCAGTATAGAGTTTATTATTGCTTATGACCATATTACTTTTCAACAGGTCCAAGGCGCCCCTTATAGTCTGTGCTGCCTTATCAACGCCCTCCAATTCACGCCTGGTGAAAACTATATCACCACCATCAAACGAAGTATCTTCATTAAGACTTTGTGTCTCATCCAGAACATTCTCGATCAGGGATAGCATTTCCCCCCCATTGCCCCCATTCCCTTTCTTCACCTGAATGAGTTCAATATCCTGCATGACCTTCTGGGCCTTTGCCTTACCCCCTTTGTTGGGCGTAGTGGCCGTATAGTCTTCAAAACCCATGGCCCGCACGGTTTCTGCCGGCAATTTTGTTAATATGGCCCCAGCGCTTCTTAATCCAAGACCTCTCTCTTTGTAAATTAAATTCGTAATGTCTACATCCTTAAAAAAAGATGATTCCCCTCCAATTTAAAATCAAGGTAATTTTTCATAAAGAGATTCCCAAGCCTCTGCTTCTGATTCTTATCCCCCTGCATATGCGCGTACAGATCGTTGACCGTTGATTTTAAAATCTTCCACTTAGCATTGGCCCCAAAGTCTCCCGGAGCACTATGATCCTCTCCCTGGGTTGAAGGCCCCGGGGTTGATGGAAGTTGTGGGAGCTGTTGTCTACCATCATCAGGCCTATCATCATGCCCATTTTTATCTTCAGCGATATGCTCTTCCGGAGTAAATGCCGGATTATCAGCCATTTTATTATGCACAATTTTCCTATATAATAAACATGAGTGCATTCGGAACAACCCTAGACCCCTACGCAGAGACGAAACAGCTTTTTGGGATCAAAGGACGCAAGCAGCGAGTTCAAATCTCGCATATACCATCCACAATCAATCAAAATGAGGACCTCTACGTTGACATACTCAACATGTCTCAGAACGATGTCATTTTTCCCGGCAGCCTCAAGCTCTTATTTGACCTGACGCTGACGGGGACCAATACGAAGCGTACCCTGGTCAGCAACATAGGCAAAAGCCTGGTTAAAAATCTGCGAGTTACCTTGGATGGCAATGAGGTACAAAATATATCTGATTTCAATATCCTGGCATTGTACCGGGACCTGTGGCTACCTAAGTTTGATAGGGACAACAACCTCATTTTGGAGGGCATCAACCCCAACGATGGTACCATCAGAGCTCTACAGGTTAAGGCTACTGAGTACGTCGGGACAGATGAAGAAAAGGCTATCGCTGCGGCGTATGGCAACACTTTCTGCGTGCCACTCGGCAAACTCTTTGAACTGACGAGGGACTTACCGTTTTACCCGGCAGCGCTCCATGACAGATTGCAGTTTGTCCTACATTTCGCACAGCACAGCGATGTCATCAAAGATGCAGGTACAGCTGCCGTGGGAAGTACGGCAGCCAAGGCAGCAGATGCCACCTATAAAATCACCAATATCAAGTTGGAATTCGACAAGATCACCCATGAAGGTCTTGCAAGTGCCATGATGTCAAGGTATAACCGTCTAGCGTTACCCTACGAAAGGATACTAAGAAGCAAGGTGGTGACCATGAAAAAAGCCGATACCTCATACAACCTTCAGATCGATACGCCTGCGAAGAGTCTCAAAGGTGTCTTGTTAATCTTTATAGACCCTGGAAGAGTGAAGGCTTACGCGGGTATCAACGAGGTCTTCTATAATCCAAAAATTGAAAAAATATCAATCACGGTTGAGGGTGAACCTAACGAGTTGTATAGTCATGCTATGCTACCCAAGGACCATCTCGAGCAGGTCGTCAATCTCTTTGCTAGTCTTCGGTAACGATTGGGCAATTCTTCAATGAACGGTATGCGTTATTCGTCGATTTCAGAGCCTCTAATGACAATACCCTACATGGTTCCGGAAGACCATTACAACGCTTGAGCATATCACGTTGCATATGACAAAAAAGGCCGACGGAACCGGGGATATACGGTGTTATGTGTACTTGCTGATGGATGCTCAATTAAACATCCTGGGCGGGCGTTATAATTCTGTGGAGTACTAATAAATGGCGACAATAGCTGTACTGGTGGCCAGGGCGGCCATAAACGCCCTTGCATTCTCCGGAACAAATTTTCTATTTAGCAAGCTCTCAGGACACGGCGAGGCGGAGAGAAAACGGCATGATGAGGCTATGGAAAAGCTCAATGATGCGCAGGCGGAGTGGATACGTAAAAGGCAGGCCAAATTGGATTGGTTTGCGAAGGAAAGGGAACTGCAAATAAAAGCGGGGAAGAGCCTTCGTGAGCTCGACGACGACATGTATCAATATTATATAGCTTCAAACAAGAAGGCACCACAGTTATAAGTATTTGTAACAACGTGCGTTTTCTGACATATAATAAACATGTCAGAAAAATCACATAGCATTATGGAAGAGGAGGTGGAAAAACTAAGTCAAATATACTATACCCCGGAACACCTGTGGACCGGCCGGAAAGCCGTCAAATTACTCGCGAATGAGAGCGGCCTATCCAAAAAACTAGTCACCCACTGGCTGTCCCGTCAACTCTTGTGGCTGAGACACATCAAGGGCCCTAAACGTATTGACTACCCACATTTTACCATTAACACACCCAATGAGATGCATCAGTTCGATCTGCTGTACATGCCCCATGATCGGTTGTATGGAAGCACCTACAAGTATATCCTAACAGGTATTGATGTAGCATCGAGATACAAAGTAGCGAGACCTCTAAGAACAAAAAAAGCCAGTGAGGTTGCCGAGATGATCAAAGATATTTACAGGGCAGGACCCCTTCAATACCCCAAAACCTTCCAGTGTGACAACGGTAGCAAGTTCAAATCAGATGTAACGAAATTGCTGGAGGACAAGGGGGTTGAAATCAAGAGGGCTACCACCAAATACCACCATACGTTCACGGCCTTTGTGGAGAGCTACAATAAAGTCCTTGCTGAAAGGCTATTCAAGCCCCAGGATGCATTAGAGCTGGTCTCCGGGGAGCCTAGTAGCATATCAATAGTACTAAAACCACCATGATCCGCCTAAAACCCAACAAGGCGATCAAGCTCGAGGAGATATCGCTCGCGAAAGGCGAGGAATATCCCGAGGAAAAGCCTCTACCTGAGGATGGATTGTACCTGTATCTGCTACAACCGGGGGAGGAGCACGGTGATCAAAAGAGACGCGCAACTGACGCCGTTTGGAACAAACATACCTACAGGTTGGACAAAATAGTATCAGGTAGTCGTCTTTTGTACTATTTAAAAGACCCATAAACTATACCTTTAATGACATCAGGCTCAATATCCAAATCAATATCAATCAAGCGTCTATCTGGTATAGGAAAATTGAGGATATTACCTATTGTTTCTATGTCGGCCAAATCCGACAACCTCAATGCCTTATCTTTGATAACCTCGTAACAGAGTGCCCCATACTTTTTCTCTTGAACTGAAACGATATAAAGTCCCAGGGCTTGAATATCATCCTCGAGTTCCTCATCGATCTCGTTTCTTGCAAATGTACCCCACGCTTTCATGCCTGACGCTAACCTGTGCAAAAGATCGTCATCGGTAGGGTATTCAAAACCTTCATAATATTCCCCATTTCGATACCTGAAATTTTCCAGGCAGGTAGGGCAATAACCTGATCCTGCTTTTATGCAACATCGTAGTACAGGTGTGCTGATATTGTAATCCTTTTGCATTTTTTGTACATAGGCTTCCATCTTTTTGATATTTCACTACCTTTTAATATACGGTTGAGCTGAAAGGGTCAAAAGGGGGAGGGGTTGGGAACCCACCACTAAATGAGGCCTTTGATGCTATATGATTTTTTCCTCCTGACATATCTGAAGAACTGTACCCACCCGGGTACAGTTCTCTGTATACCTTCTATTTCAGAGGTCTCCCAAAGGGGGTTGGTTAGTAACCAATATGAGGATAATTTTAATACCCTTATGGATATTAAAATTAATGTAAAAATTGTGTTTTGGTTGGGTACAGCTTGGATACCACCTATTCTGTAATGTATCGATTACCTTTTGACATGTTTTCACTCGCCCACATAGGTTGCGTATTGGTGTAGTGCAGCCTTTTCGCCACCTCAGCAAGCGATGGGGCATCGCCATTTTCCTTATATTGAATTGGTTTTTTATGATCAATGTGCCACTCTCCATAATTATCCCAGGCCATGCCTTCAACAAACTGGGCCTCAATATGAGCCTGTAGGGTAGCGATATCGCAACCTAGGTAATCCTGAGAGCTGAGCTCCTTGTTTCCCCTTAGAGCCTTGTGGGTTCGGCCGCGTACAACATCAGCGATATGTCCGGTGGGGTTACATACAGGGCAACGCAGTCTCCGTTTTTGATGGTGGCAGAGGCTTCCACCTCCACAGTCTTTACAATAGGACCTCCGCCTACCATGCTTACTGCAGATGCCACCACCTCCGCACTCTTTGCACTGTGATCTTGTCCTACCATGCTTGCAAATCTGGCCGCCCTTGCACTCTTTGCAGTAAGCCTCCATCCTTTCATGCTCACAAATCTCACTTCCCTTGCACTCTTTACAGTGAGATCTTCGCCTTCCATGGGGACATTTTGTAAGTTTCTGTGACGACTCCTTGGCCGCGTTCAGGCATTTGATGCACATTTTTGTCGGTTGACCATTCCCCTTGATCCTGAAACTGTGCATGGATAAAAAGTGTTTGCATCTTGAACATTTCCTAGCCTCCTCCATCTTTTGATATTCCAATACCTTATAACATACAGCCAAAAGGGTCAAAAATGATAATTTTAATACTCTTTTAGGTATTAAAATTAGTTCCTACTTACGACATATCAATATCAAACATGCCTTCGAATAGCTCCCGCGTATCATCGTCAGGTAGGGTGAAATGGTTCTTGTAAAAATTGTCCTTGGTAAGAACATCCTCCTTGAACCTACACCAAGCATGCACGGCATTAGGCTCGTCACACTCGGGCTCTCTTAGCGCCATGTCCGGATACCTCACTCTCAGGGTGTTGATTCTCGCGGTGAGCTGCTTCCTTTGGCAGCGGATCATGTAATGTGGGTGCCTTCCAGATCTTCCACGCTCCCGTGGGTCATTTTGCTCAAGACTCACAAGACGGTATCGATAGGAGGCCGATGCGGTACATGTCTTTCCTTAAGCCTCGCATTTTCCCGGGCCTGTACCTCAATTTCATCTCCCAATACCATGAGCTGACTATCTCTATTGTCAAGATCATCCTCGAGTATAGCGATGACAATATCTCTTTCTTCGATTGTTGCAGCAAGCTTTCGCATTTCCCTGGGTAGCACCTCCTCTACAACCCACTCCAAAAAAGGTTCTGCCTTAGGCTGACCACATCTCAACAGAAAGCAATAGAGGCCGGCGTCAGTCAGTAAAACTGTGTCCGGATGTAGGTACTCATCCATATGTACCTCCTGAAGGTCTACAAAAGCGTTACCCAATCGCATTTTATACTTGCCGGGAACATATCGCTGAATGGCCTGTACCCCGGCCCTTCGTTTATATCCGACAGCTCTCCACACATCGACAGCCACAATATATTGGCATTTATCCTGAACATAAAATGATCGGACTTGTTTTCCTTGGAAATAATCAACCGCTGTAAGGGACATCTTTTCTATATACACTAATGCTTACCCAGAAGATTTCAACGGTCATTCAAGTATCCTCCAACTCCTAGGATGTTCCAGCTTTATGTATAGACAAGAGTGTTTGGATTTTTTCAGTTCAGACTTGATTTCATCCCAGTCTGAAATAAGGTTTGTTTCCTCATCAATTAGACGCATGTCGCTGCGTTCGTGGGGGTACCAGATGAAGAGCTGTTTCTTTTGACGACGAAGGTTCTTCGGAAGAGCGGAATAGCTCTGGGTTAATAACCATAGGCTATGCTTTCTGTGCCTACCACTGATGGCAAGCTCAAGCAACGGCTGCCTTTTCTTGTCGAGACTCTCGTCCGCAATACAGTCATCCACTATAAACAACGTCCCTTCGCCCGCCAGTAATGAGGATAATTTCTGAATCCACTCGAAGAGTTGATTTTTGGGGTCTATCAGAAAAACATAGGGGTCTTTCCAAAGCGAGGCCCTCTCCAGGTATGTATTATTCCATTTCAGTGTAGGGCACAGTATCACAATATTGGCATAGCGTTTTTTATACTCCTGCTCGAGGAGGTTCGAGGTGTCTTGCCACAACTTGTCGGACCTGTAAAGATTGCTGTGTGGGGATCTCTTACGACATCCATTTACTAATATGCCCACTTCTGGTAGCAGACTTTTGAAACTACCCCGGCACATTCACTGCATATTAGTACACCTCCATGTCCATTCTCTAGGGTACCCCGACAGGCGGGGCAGAGCTTAGTATTTTGTTGGGTCCGGTATTCCAGGGGTAGAGGATCAAATACTATCTTACCCTCTAGGTAACGCAATACCTTGCGGTATCTCTCGACGAGTAGTGCCTTTTCTTCCTGACCCTCGTGGGGTGCTTCGATTAGTTCGATGTATTGGGGTATGATGTTGTAGGTGAATAGGGTATACAGAAGTAGGTAATATTCATCCTGCTCTTGGCCTTGAATCTCCCTATCAATGGCAAGAGGGTCTAATTTGTATTCGATCACGTGGTCTTTACATTTGATACGCCGCCTGGACTTCGCCTTAGCTAGGCAACCTATACAGCTCTTGGTCCTACCATTGCCCCTAATCTTGAACATGTCCGGGGCTAACATTTTTTTACATTTGATGCACCTATTCATTTACTTGAAGGCACTCGCCCTGTGTAATGCTTTGGAAACATCGGCAAGCGTTGGGGACTTACCGGTTTCAACATACTTAAACGGGACCTTGTTATCTATATGCAAATATTTGTATAGCTCCCAGGTATAGCCTTCTGAAAATTGGGCCTCCATATGGGCCCTACAGATATTCATTAACTCATATAGAGGCTGAGTCCCAACATGTTCACATTTTCTGCGATGTTTGTTGCGTGATGTCTTGCTAATATTTAGACAACCTATGCACTGCTGATTTAGCTGACCACAAGTCTTAACCCCGAAATTATCAAGGGTTAAGACTTTTTTGCATTTTGAGCATTTTTTGGTCTCCATATTGATTTCTATCTCTCTCTACGAGAGATAGAAATTTACCAGGCGCTCTATTTTGGTTTTGGGACTATGCTTGATGGCAACCACCCTTTTTTCACGGCCATTTCGCGGCTTGCCCTAACTGCAGAAAAGTACGCCGTCATCTTAAGGACGTCATTCATGTCCATTTTTGCAGATGGGCGTGAAATACCCAGGATTTTCTTACCCCCAAGGGCATATGCAAAGGTGAAGGATAGATCCACGACGGTTTCATACAACATGTCTAAAATCTCCTTTTCTTTGGGTGATACGTTGCTTGTCATTTATTACATCATTTTAAAAAAATCAGGATGGGCCTTACCCTTTTGTTGAGGTTCGGGGGTTGATTTGTGGGCTTCTCCACCATTTTTGGCAGGGCTGGCAAACTTATACCAAACGCCAACGGCTATCGCAAGCACGGCAAGCGTACCTACGCCATAAATGTATACATCCGTTGACTGTACGGAACTGGCCCCAGAAGAGGTTTTGACTGCAGGCTCTACGGTGGCCTTTTGTTGCTTCATTTCTTCCTTTCTTTTCTTCATCAGTGCCACCAACTTGTGACCCTGGGCCACACGCCCCGGATGTTTTACAGCCTTTGTAATGACTCGCTCTTCTTGTTTCTCTTCCTCACTCATTTATAGTACCGTATTAGGCTTTTCCCTATTCTCCGCCTCCGCTTCATCCTGTTTCTTTTTTTTACCCATATGCCGGGCCGTGTGTCCTGCTACCAAGATAGGCGCCAGACACCTCCCAATGGTACAGTATACAAGGATACCTAGATCGGTCATGGAATCCTTGATGATGGGGTCCTCTTCAATATCCCTGCGCAATTCATCAACACTGTCTATATCCACCATATTTCCAATCATGCTAGCATATAGGCTGATAACATGAGCTGACAGTGCTTTTGCTGTCTTTTCCCCCTTCTCCTGGAGTTCCCGCTGTACATACTCTGTATGTACCTTATCGATGGCCTCCTCCGGAGCCTTGTCAACAAACCCTTCTGTGCATTTTTTGGGCAAAAGGTGCCCCTTGCCCTTACGTAGGGCCTCCTTTAAAATTTGGCGCTTATCGATAGGCTTCTCTATCTGCTCATATGTTTCTGCAGAGGCTGTGTCAAAGACTTGTGCAAGATCAGACATCTTATTTATTAGTAGTCGACATCGAAAAAGTACATAGACTATCATGGCATACGGTAGGAGTATAGCAATATATAAACACACCTCCATTTTATTCCCCTGTAGACGCCAGGCGGTAATGGCCCCTGGCAAGTGTTGTCATCTGGTCCGGTTGTACGATACGTTTATCGTCTGCCCTGTTGAGTGCCAACTTCAATACTTCTTGGGTATATACCTTATGGCCTTTATTTTGGATCAAGATCTGGCTTTTGTATATGTCAACGCCCTCCTCCAGACATCGTTGATAGTCATCGAAGGTTATCGACTTCTTGGTGACACACCTCTTGACGCCTTTCGCTTTTCGATCCCCGCCCTCCGGTGTAAGGCTCTTATAGGCATATGCCTTGGCCCTCAGGGTGACGAACTCGGTCATAATTTTACCACCCAGCTCATCCTTCATCAGGCCTACCACCTTCTTATTCTTGCCTATTGGGAGAGGCCTTCCATCATCAGGATTATAGGCACTCGTATCGAAGCGTGCTTCAACGTCGTTGGCTATATCCTTGTAAAAGTCGTGGGTTCGAATGTGGTATACGAACGAGTCCGTGTCCATGTAACAGAGTTGGAGCTTGCTACCGTATTTGGGCTGCATGTAATTGTAATGGAATTCATACATCACCATTTTTGACATATCCAAGATGGCCTGCCCTATATATACGGGCTTATTCATCTTCACCTCGGTCTTACCCATCTCCACACCGAGTAGGTGCTTGCTAAACCTATTTACACCCTTGAAGTTCGGCTTCATCACGAGCATCGTGTACTTCTCCTCATTGGTGACCAGTTGGATTTTGCGGTGATTACGGATGTTTTCCATGGTCTTACCAAACACACTCAAATTCATCAATTTGTAAAAGTCCTTCTCAAAATCATTTTTGGCGGCCGTTCTCAACCCCGTGTTGTGATCGATGTACCCTCGAAGCCACGCCTTTTGATTGAATCGGATT
Organism: Hydractinia echinata; assembly: GCA_030067915.1. Taxonomy (NCBI): domain Eukaryota; kingdom Metazoa; phylum Cnidaria; class Hydrozoa; order Anthoathecata; family Hydractiniidae; genus Hydractinia; species Hydractinia echinata. Next base: position 2,278,169 of record JASGCC010000030.1, read on the forward strand.
ACCCTATGGACCTTTTTCAAATTAAGACCATGTTTTATAGCCTCGTGAAGGGCCCTAATATGTACTACATACTTTCGCTTATCTTCCCAATTTGGTATCAATTTCTCGACCTTATGGACCGTCCTTCGTTCAGGCAGGAACGGCAGCTCATTATGCTTGTCGTGAAGGGCCTCCGGGTAGTCGATGTCAACCTCCAGTATATACCCATGCTTGTTGTCTTCAACAAGCTTACCGATCCGCTTTTGGGTGAATGCCTCGACGTTCGATACCCATTTGAAGCCATCCGTGGGCAGGTCCTGACGCATCGCCCAGCCGTACAGGTTGTTGGCATCGAGGTACTGCAGGTAGGATGATTCAACCTCCGGATCATACTGGTCTCCCATGTACTTATTATTTGCTTTGGCATAACGATGTACAGCCTGGACTATACCTCCACGGATACCTTTTTCGAACATCAGGAGCATGTCGGGATCGGTGAGGAGCTCCATCTTGATTTCGGTATATTTCAGTGCTGCCTTCCATGCCAAGCCAGGTGCGCTGTAGAAGTGTGCAGGGTCAAGGCTGTAGTTGTCCAAGCAGACGCCTCGAAACGTCTCGAAGACGTCGGCTAATAGCAGGACGTCTATGGTCAGGTAGATATCATGATAGTCCCCCATGATGACGTTATCACCCCCTGGGGTAATGGCATTCCATACCTTTTTAGCATATTCATGGTCCCTGTCACTGATACCCTTCATGTTCAGCTTACTGTAAAAGGCATCCTTGGGCGGTAGCTTCAACTCTTCAAATCGTTTCCAATCATCCATGTATTCATACGGATACACGCCTTTTCGAAGCATTAGCCTGAAGGTATCATCTTTGTCGATGAACTTTGCCATCGATGGTACGTTTGCCTTTACCTGGTCCCGATTAAGCTGCTTTGTGGTATTCGAGTTGCAAGCTTTACACCAGAATTTTGCCATGTATTCAGCGTCTATGCCATGGAATTCTAGACATGTATCTGCACACTGCCGGCATTTCATACCAGCGGCGTTTGTTCCAATTAGATTACCCGCCAATTTATCCAGGCTTGATGCCATAAACCGACAGCTGTCGATGAACCTAATCTCAATCTTTTTGTACACCTCCCCATCACCAGATCCCATATCTCCAAGGTGTACCTTGATTTTAACGTTGAAACTGATATATTTCTCCTTGTTCTCGGCGATGCATCCAATATCATCCGTATTATATTTTTCACCTAGCTCTCGGATGAACAGGTGTGCATCGTATCCTGAGAAGTTGTGGAAGATCACGGGTATTTTGGATGGGTATGTTGTATTTCAAATTGCAGCTGTTATGGGCCGCGCCTCTATACAGCCCCGTATAGTGACAATGGTCCCGAACTTTGCGGTTATTCTTGCTTTCAACGAAGGGTTTTAGGCATATATGACATTTTGATGCCTCGTCATGTTCTCTTTTTAACACCTCTGTTAGAGGCAGCATGTCCTGCTGAGGGTAGGCATAGTAGAGACGCTTCACCTCATCCTCCAGATGGTTCACGAACCTCGACACACAGTCCTCACCCCTGTAGACTGTCAGAGGGTCCGGAACATCCCCATAGGCAAAGGTACTATACGTGCACCAGCCAGATGGTACATGCTTGTTCAGCTTCTTCGTCTTGGTCTCCCTTGCATCCTCCTCTACCGGTATCAATAGACTCTCGAAGTCTGCATAGATAGCAAAGGGTACTTTGAATTGCATCTGCCCATCCCTATAGTATAGCCATTTTTCGGCCTCTGTTGGCATCGTAATTTTAACAGCCCCGTGGTCCCTGCAGTAGCCATGGTGCTTGTCCCTCGATTCAATTGTTGAAAAAGCCTGTAGACAGTTTAGACAGAAGTGCATTTTTGCAGTATTTTTTGATGTCTCAATACCCAGGAGTCGTGATAGATTTTTGACGGCTGTATAGTGAGTCTTTTTGTCATTTATAAGGAGTAGTAGATTCACCTGCTTACTCCGTCCGTTATAATGCGATCGGCGCAGGATATTAATCTTCTTTCCCGTCACATACAGGACATTCACCGCAATGTCCTTATTATTCTTCTCGAACTTGCATATGCTCTTGATGCTTGTCGGAAACTCTATACCCTCCCAGTTATAAAGGTCTATGTAGGGTCTCAGTTTGGTGATTCTTTGGGGGTCTCTTTCAATATCCGTATTGTGTAGGCCGGCAATGATGCTCCACTTGAAGCACTCCTCATCCTCGTTTTTAGGGTTAATAATTGCCTTTTTCGAGGCTATAAATTTAGGTGCTTGTATATACGATGAACCTCTTGTTAGCCTCAATTTGTGGAAGTCTACATCGAGATGCAGGATTCGGTCAATTGTAAAGCCGCTTTTGAGCAATGCCGGATTTTCCACATGTGTTTTTACCTGGCCAAACATAATATCCAGCATGTCATCTACGTTGCTACCCTGGAAGAATGAGGCCATATTACTATGAAAGACCTTCTTCACCTCAATATACTCCTCGTCGTTGGCCCCCTCTATATTTGACGGCTTCTTCCACATTATCCATAGGGATAGCTGTACCTTCGCTGACCCCATATCTTCTACCTGCCCACCAATCAAGGTTTTCACGTTGGGTCTTACCATTCCAATATAGCCGTCGACGTCGGCTCCCCCTATACCGGGAATGCGAAAACTTCGGAATGTCCTATGGTGGGCATGCTTATGTTCCTGAGGTGTGTAGTCATGCTCCGGCTGATTGTAGAGATTTTGAATATCTTCAAGATAGTCTTCCTCAGCCTCTTTTTCTACCTCGTCTTGAAGTGTAGTCCCTGTGTTGGCTGCCCCGTTATAGAGCCCCATCACCCCACGTTTAAAGGCTGCATAGGTCCTCTTGACCCCCTCCTTTATAGGTTTTGGGACAGCATCAACAAGCCAATTGTACCATCCCCGCATCTTAGTTTTCACGATCGGGCGATTTTTCGACAGCTCTTGCTTTTCAAAGAGGTCCATGGCCTCCGGTGTTGGTGGTATAGCCATGGGCTTGACTGGCTTTTGTTGTACGGCCCTTCTGGGTGGTCTCTCCGGTACAATCTCCAATAAATCTATTAATGCGGCCTTGCGTAGCTTGTAATACCCTGTAAGTCCACGACTTTTTGCAATATCACGTAATTGTTTAACTGTATGTGCATTCATTCTCTCTCTTTACTGTATAATTTTTCGATTTACAGAGAATTTCATGTTTGCTCAATACTAACGCAGTTGTATGTCTTTATTGCGCATGCGTTGATTATTTGATGATATTTAGCGGAGTATGATGATATTTATGGATATATGATGACGTCATCAATGTGCGGTGGAATTTTAGGGGAATTGCGCTAGAAATATTTTGACTCATTTGCAGCATTGATTTTTTGATATATAGGGAATATGATGATATTTATGGGAATATGATGATATTTATGGGATTTGCGCTAGAATTTTTTGACTCATTTGATGAATTATAGGGATAAATATGGTATGGTACCGCAGGGTATTGAATTATAGGGATAAGTATGGTATGGTATCGCATGGTACCGCATGGTATTGGATTTATTGGGGTTTATGGACTTGCTGTGACGTGTGTGCGTGTGCGCGTGCGTCTGTGCGCGACTGCGCTAGAACATACATTTCCTTATCTCTATAAAAAGGCATAATTTACCCAGCCGGGTGATTTTTTTGCAAGCTGTGATTTTTAATAACAGATTAAGAAATAAAAAAAAGGAATGCGCAAATCAATTAGTTGTGAGATGGCGGAGGTGAAAAAACTGTAATTTTTTTTTGGGGGGGTTTTAAATTATGAATGTACATCCTTGGATTTATTTTGTAAAATTTAAAAGTTCTTAAACTAAGAAGTTTAAAACGTTACCACGACATCCCTCTAATAACAACAAAAACATGAATAGTTTGCACTGCGAATACTATGGTGTGCATTATTAGATATACTTTTAATAAAATTCAATAGCGGGCGCTTCGTACCCCTACGCAACACTTTAATTCTTTAGTTTTTTTAATAAAATGAGTCCTTACAACCCAACCAAACCAGGTCTCCTTTGGTTAAAAGTGACTCAATAGATTAACAACTTAAAAATTCTTTACTGAAAAGTTTTGCCCTGGAATGATATATTTATTATAAAACTGTTGACTCATTAGACTAACTGTCCTTGCGGAGAATTTCTCTAACTAACAGATTCTATGCACTTACATGACTTAGGGTGATGTAGGTCTTGTAAGGTGACCTTTATAAATGCCAGCTTTTCTAAGTATCTATTTTAGCCTTTTGGACACCATGCAACACTGGATTCCCTTATGTGGATAAACACGACTTAAATATAACTTTTTGTCGACATTTTGCTGAGACTGGATAAGTCACGAGTTGTGAGTTACGAGTTACGAGTTGTTACATTAAATCCACGAGTTATGAGTTACTTTTTAGTTTTTAAAGTGAGAACGCATCGGTAAAGAGAACTATGAGTCAAAATGCAATACGACAAAGCATGAAAACAAAACAAAATCTTTAACAGATTGATAAAAAACAAATACTTTAACGGAATAAAAAAACGTTCTAAAAAATGTTCTACAAAACTAATTGCTCCATTCCTTGAACATCAAATCCTTCCAACTGGATGTGAACAACGCGACGGTTTCCCTAACTACTTCTTTGACAAAAACCATTCCTGAGGAGCGTCAAATTTTTTGTGGTTTTTTAAAGGACTGCAAAAGCTTCTTGTTGCAGAATCTGTAAAATTCTGTAACTTTGCCGGTACTACTGATGGGCATTTCTTCAGAAGATCTTCAAGTAATTCGCCACCAACATCTACTTAGGCAAGGACTTGTTCGATTTCCTTTCTATAAAATAGAAGCACACGATATGTGATCAGAGGATAACATTTGCGTGGGATCACCCTCATTACACGCAAAATTAAGTGCACGCAAATTAAATACCGCTTTCTCCAGCATTCATAGTGATTTGGTTTGACACGTGGGACTAAATAACGTCTATAATTTTGGGTGATTAATTATTGATTTCCGCCGGTCAGGGCGGAATCTTTAAAATGGCCTGAGGGGAGTCAGCCAGAGATAACCATCCGAAGCCTGGATGCGCTGATGAATGGCGTATCCAGACTAGCGCAACAAAGGATGATTTACACGGCAGTTGATCTGAAATTCCTTGTGACGTCTGAAAGCAAAGAGGATAAATGAATCCGATAATTGATAAAGATTAACATTTTATCTAGCTCTTTGATGTAAAAAATGTATAATTTTAGTACGCAATATATTTTCAAATTAAAAATTAAAATTTTCCGTGTAAATCAGACTTACAGTGCAACAAATTGTTTTATTATCCAATGAACAATACTTTATTTTAAAGTTTATGTGCTATCGTAAGTTAAAGCTCTTTCAGTGTAGCATAATGAAGATCGTCGTAAATTTCTACATAATGTGCCATCTTTGTTGTTATTAACGTTTCTCTTGAATAATTATGTCATTTCTTTCTGTGCAATTTCGCAAGCAAAAGAAAAAATAAGAACATATAGTCTGAAAATAACCTTTTGTAACTGATTATGTAAAAAAAAATTGCTGCCACCTTAAAAGATTTGTTTTTCAGAGAAAAAGAGAAAATCGATAAATTTTCAGCCTTGTTCTTATTTTGTTTTTATTGTTCATCAATTTTCAGGTTTATTATTTTTCTTTTAAAATTGTTCTTATAGAGAAAAGAAGTTTATGTAAGTTAAGTTAGCTATAATTTACAGTTACAATAATAACAAGATGCAGGCGCTGCATAAACTATCTCGCTATTAAAAATGGACAACTATGAAACATCGGCAATGCGACCCAATTCTACAATTTCTGCTAACAAAAAATACAGCCTATCATTCATGGTTAAAGTCGCGCGATTGAAACGTTTATGGTCTTAAACGGCATTTAGGTGACAAAAAATTAACACTTTGATGTCACTATCCTTTTCAGCATACTTTTTTTGTTAACTGAGCCAAATTTTGTCGAAAATAAAGTAGTTTTAATTTTTGGGCTAATTTTGGCCTAAAATGACATTTAGGTGACAAGAAATCCAAATTTTGATGTCGTCACCATCATGTTCAGCATACTTTTCTTATTAACTGAGCCAAATTATGTCGAAAGTAAAGTAGTTTTAATTTTCGGACCAATTTTGGCCTAAAATGACATTTAGGTGACAAAAAATCAAAATTCTTGATGTCATCATTATGTTCAGCATACTTTATTTGTTAACTGTGCCAAATTTGGTCGAAAATGAAGTGGTTTTAATTTTTGGACCAATTTTGGCCTAAAATGACATTTAAGTGACAAAAATCAAAATTATGATGTCACCATTATGTTCAGCATACTTTTTTTGTTAACTGTGCCAAATTTTGTCGAAAACAAATACCAATTTTGGTCTGAAACGTCATTTAGATGACTTCTAAGTACTTAGAGAGTTTAGGTACGAAGTTTAAATCTGTGACGTTGCAATTGACCATTTGGGACATAGTTAGCCAGTTACGAGTTGGAAACCAATACTATCCTCGCAGGCGAGATAGTAATAAAAAATTGAATTTTAAAATTTTAGAATATTCAATGATTTTGTTCCCCCATATTACTCAGTCCTCTTCAAAGTTCAGTACTTTTTCAGATCATTGCTAATGGCGGAAATCTTTAAGCCGCAGGGCTTCTTGTTTTACTTTTGATTTATACTTATTTAAATTTAAAAACTAATTCGCTTTCTTGATTATCGGTTATTTTTTGCCTTGCCTTGCTACGCTAAATATATGTAAAAAATCGTGCACGGAAACAATATTTCTTCTCATTCAAAATCTTCACACAAAAGTTTTTTTTTATTTAAAATGTAGGGAAAAACTAACAGTGGAGGAGAGTTCCTGCATTTCACTTCTGTCTGAAATCGAATTTTAGCAGATAAAATCATGAATTACGAGAAAATTAAAATATTGAAAATTCTGGTAGCTGCGCAGAACACATAATTTCGTAGTTTAGTAGCCCCTGAAATGTTCAATTTTTGCGATGGTCGCCAAAAAGGGGGGAGCTGGAATTAGAGTGCGCTTTCTGAAAATGACGGCGAGTAAAATTTCGCGCCCACAAATATGAATTCGTCGCCTCAATTTTGTGAAATATGTAAAAAAAACACATTTATAGACATTCCACTCGTGTTTCCTAAAGCAAGGCGAAAAATAAGTTCGGTGTTCATCTCTGGAGAGGGTGACCGCAATCTAGAAGAGGTTTTTTTCGACTAAAAATCTGTGTTTGGGGGTAAAACTGTGGACACGGATTACTTTCGACCCTCCTCCTCTACGGTCATCGCGCGCCGGGGGCAGTACATGTCAACCTTGCTCAATGACGCGCCAAAATAGAAACCAAGAAAACGACGAAGACTACGAAGACAAAAGAGAAATTAGCTGGCTAAGGGGCCGTCGACAAACAGTTTTCGTCTCCGTTAACGGCAAATTGGCCGTTAGGGGGGGGAGGGGGTAATACATCGTCCGTTAAAAATATAAAAATGGAGACGAATTTCACTTTCTCACCTTTTTTATATCTTTTAGGGAAAATGAAAGAAATCCAACAAATTAGAAAATGTTTCCACAGTAAAAATCCGCCATAATCTAGAATTGGTTGTTAAAAAAATGGATCTCGTGTTCGTATAAGTCTCCACAAAGATTGTTCCGTAGAGCGCGGGGGCTGGGGGAAGGGGGGCAAAATTCTATTTAACGGCAAATTTGCCGTTAACGGAGACGAAAACTAACGTAGGGGAAATGGGCTTGCCGTTAAGGGGCAGGGGGGAGGGGGGGTCCGAGTCTAGCGGCCAATTTGCCGTTAACGGAGACGAAAACTGTTTGTCGACGGCCCCTAACTTCACTTCACGTACAAAAAGTACCTGGCTTAAAACACACATATCTATCACTCTGTTAATTTCTACCTATGTAATTTTATAGATGAAAGTTATCAGCGTTGCGCTACTAGTAAATCTGTTGGGTTAATGTAAGAGCTGAAAGCTAGCTAGTAATTTAACAGAAACTTTGCTATAAACAACATTTTTTCTCCGTATTTATAATCATCACAATAGTTTATCAACAATTAGGATTAGGAAATAACAACTTGTCCAAATTTAAAACACATAGATTTTCTGGCCGTGTTGAGTCACTGATGAATTAATAATAGCCATCAAAGAAAGAGACTTCTTGAAACGGAAAGCATCCATCATAGACTGGGAAGCTTTCAAACAAAAAAGGAACCAGGTAATAGGTCTCAAAAATCGACTCAAAAACGAGTACTATAATGACGTTTTGCAGGAATTTCAAAAACGGCCAAAACAACTTTGGAAAACCCTAAAAAAACTGGTTCCTGATAAGTCAGGCAATACTACCTCGATAAAACGAGTAGTCCAAAACGATGGTACAGAAACTTCTCACCCAAAAGAAATTTCCAACACATTCAATTCATTTTTTGTCAGTGTTGGTGCCAAACTAGCCTCTAAATTTTCTTCTGACACTACTAATGTTAATCCACCTGTTAGCAGACACGATTTTCGGTGGGCTTGTATTGAGACCAAAAGTGTCGAGAAAATAATTAGTTCACTAAAACTTAATAAAGCTACAGGCTTGGACGGAATTGGTTCATGACTGCTAAAAGCAGGTTCGTCAGTTTTAAGTATTTATTTATCAAGTCTTTTCAACAAATCTTTATTTACTGGTTATGTACCTAAATGTTGGAAGACTAAAAGGGTCTCGCCTATTTTTAAAAGTGGCAATAAAACAGATCCTACTAATTATCTGCCTATCTCCATTTTGCCAATTCCTATGAAATTTTTTGAAAAGTTAGTGCATGAGCAAATGTCTCATTTTATTTCTGAGCACAACTTCCTGAATGACAGACAGTCCGGATTTCGAAAACTCTTTTCCACAGAAACTGCAGTAGTCGATGTCTCTGATTTTATTCTTACTGAGCCCGACCAACATAACTTTGTTTGTGCTGTGCTCATTGACCTTAAAAAAGCTTTTGACACTGTTGATCATAAAATTTTGTTAAAAAAACTATGGTGTTTTGGCATCAGAGATGCTGCCTTTGACTGGTTCGAGTCCTACTTAACGGGCTGAATGCAGCTGACTCTTGTAAACGACACAGGATCAGATCTGCTTCATGAAGACGCTTTTGGGGTGCCACAGGGATCTGTGTTGGGGCCCCTGCTCTTTCTTTTGTATATTGATGACTTAAAATCTGTCATCAATTCAAACTACCACCATCTATATGCAGATGATACAATAATTATTTCGTCTCATAAAAACTTGGATACCCTTGTCTCCCAGGTCGAGTTAGAACTTTCGCAAGTCGGCTGAATAATAACAAAATGACTATTAATACGGACAAAACTGAAACAATCTTTTTCGGCAACCACAGCCAGTTAAAAAAAGTTGAGAACAAAACTATCAACTATATGGGTATTCCTTTGAAGAGGAGCGAAAAAGTTAAATATCTTGGGGTAACATTTGATCAAAAAATGCAATGGGAAAAGCACATTAATGACATAAATAGAAAAATACTAATTAAATATTCTAAAATTAGAACCATTGCATCCTGTTTAACACCTCACACAAAAAACCTTTTAATTAATGCACTTGTCATGCCATATTTCAACTACTGCTCCTCGGCATGGGCTTGTGCCACCCAAGTAGATTGGGAAAACTAGAAAAACGATTAAAATGTGTCCGTACCTTTCTTGGGAAAGAGAGGGAATATTCAATGAATAATTTACTCATCAAAAACGATGCCATATTAGTTTTCAAAGCCATGAATCACATTGCTCCTGATTACATGCGATCAAAATTCCTTTTGACAAAAAACTGTCGTAATCATCAAACAAGAGGAGCTTCAAAAAACAGGTTCACACTTCCCTTGGTCAACACGGAATTTGGCAAAAATGCCTTCCCATTTAGAGCTGCAAAAGTGTGGAATAATCTTCCAGACCAAGTGACCTGTGATGGAAGTCTGCTTTCGTTTAAGACTTCCATCTCTAATGTATTTGGCAAATTCTAATGGAGATCACTTTGTAACTTTTTAATTTTTGTTTTTTATTCTTTTTCTTTTCAATTTTCACAGATTATAAATGTTACTATGTTTGATTGAGCTGAGGCAGTCTAAGGTTTATCATTTTTTGTTTCTTTTTTGTTCTAGTGGCCCCCAGTGGAAACAATCCACTAACTATAGGTTTTTGTGATTTTCTGGGCTAGCCACTTTAAATATTTATTATTATTATTATTATTATTATTATTAATACGCCCTGGAACAAAACCAAATTGCATCTTATCTATATCAATTCTTTCTCTAAGTAACTTATCAAACACTCTTTCGATAACTTTCATTACTTGATCAACCAACTTCAAACCTCTATAGTTACCTCTTTCTAATGCATCACCCTTGCCCTTGAAACAATTCACTATTACACTTGACTGCCACTCACTCGGAATAGCACCATCCTTTATAATCTGATTAGCAAGACTTGTAATAAGCTCAACTCCAATATATCCAGATGCTTTTACCATCTCTGCAACAATACCTGATACTCCTGCAGCCTTGCCAATCTTCAATTTCCTAATAGCCTCCACTACCCATTCTGTCTTGATCTGCATAGCTGGCCCTTTTACAACATCATCATCAGACAAATTATCCTCATCCCAATCAAACTCAGTGTTATGCAACCTCTGATAATAATTCTTCCAAGCTACCCTTTTCTCCTCCTCTGTGCTAGCCAAAACACCTTCATCATTACGTATACACTTCTCACCTACAACATCTTGATTAGTCTTCTTCATTTGCTTTGCTATCTTGAATACCTCATTGCGCTGGTCTTCCCTTCTTAACACATCTGCAAATCTGTTTCTCTCTGCTTAGCTTCTAAGTAAATATTTTTACTACCACCTGACTTCCACTCTTTCCAAAGTTTCCTCTTTTCCTTTATACACTGGTCAACCTCATTATTCCACCACCAGGTCTGTCTATGTCTAGCTGGTCCTTTCGTCCACCCACAGGTATCATCAGAAGCTTCTAGAAGACAATTCTTCAAAGTAGTCCAAGTACTTTCAACATTGTCACTATCACATTGACCATTGTGTATGTATACAAAAATATTAAATCAATTTAAGAATTGAATAATTATATTCCGACAAATAATATTTTTCGAAAAATTGATCTACAAAATTGTTCCGTCTATTCGGGCCTTAACGAAATAAAGTTTTTTTTCTTCACAATAAGATGCAGTGACGATAGCGCAATGAACTTAGTAAACAAAACAAAGTTTATTTTTAAAGTTTTTTTTATGATATAAGATGCGTAATAACGTGAATAATATTTGTTAAATGAATTTCGTTAATGAAACGAATTTTGTCTTTGTTAAAAAATATTTAAATATAAAGACCTTAGATAATAAGTCCAATTAAAATAAACGAAGTTCGTATAACGAAACGAACTTTATAATTGTTGAAAAAATTTCAATATAAAGACGATAATAGTCCAATTATAATAAACGAACTTCGTATAAGCAAATTTTTATACAAACTTCTTTGAAATGATACGAACTAATACAAACTTTATTTTAAATGATACGAACTTTATACGAACTTGTAATTTTGATGATATGAAAAAGTTTGTATTAAAAATAAAATGATACGAAAGATTTAATAAATCGATACAAAGTTTTTTATACAAATTATACGAACTACGTACGAACATTTTGAGACGATCCCTTATTGTACATCGAAACTCTTCCTTTAAACCATGATTTTGTTGTTTTACTTTCATTTGTGAAGTATTCAACTTAAAGGACATGGTTTACGGCCTTTTCTCCCTCGGGAACTTTTTTCCTCAGTTTATTTTTTGTATCTGGCGGATTCAAACTGTTACCCATACCTGTGTTTCTTTTTGGCTTGCGGTAAGGCTTCTTTTCATGGCGATATGAAACTGATCTCCCATCTTGCACCGACACCAAAATAAATGCTGTTTGATTGTAGTAGATATTTTTCCGATAAAACCCCACGTTACTACGCTAACATGTTTTGCGTACATAGTGTATGTATTAGTGTGTTACGCCGAATTTCGAAAACTCTTTTCCACAGAAACTGCAGTAGTCGATGTCTCTGATTTTATTCTTACTGAGCCCGACCAACATAACTTTGTTTGTGCTGTGCTCATTGACCTTAAAAAAGCTTTTGACACTGTTGATCATAAAATTTTGTTAAAAAAACTATGGTGTTTTGGCATCAGAGATGCTGCCTTTGACTGGTTCGAGTCCTACTTAACGGGCTGAATGCAGCTGACTCTTGTAAACGACACAGGATCAGATCTGCTTCATGAAGACGCTTTTGGGGTGCCACAGGGATCTGTGTTGGGGCCCCTGCTCTTTCTTTTGTATATTGATGACTTAAAATCTGTCATCAATTCAAACTACCACCATCTATATGCAGATGATACAATAATTATTTCGTCTCATAAAAACTTGGATACCCTTGTCTCCCAGGTCGAGTTAGAACTTTCGCAAGTCGGCTGAATAATAACAAAATGACTATTAATACGGACAAAACTGAAACAATCTTTTTCGGCAACCACAGCCAGTTAAAAAAGTTGAGAACAAAACTATCAACTATATGGGTATTCCTTTGAAGAGGAGCGAAAAAGTTAAATATCTAGGGGTAACATTTGATCAAAAAATGCAATGGGAAAAGCACATTAATGACATAAATAGAAAAATACTAATTAAATATTCTAAAATTAGAACCATTGCATCCTGTTTAACACCTCACACAAAAAACCTTTTAATTAATGCACTTGTCATGCCATATTTCAACTACTGCTCCTCGGCATGGGCTTGTGCCACCCAAGTAGATTGGGAAAACTAGAAAAACGATTAAAATGTGTCCGTACCTTTCTTGGGAAAGAGAGGGAATATTCAATGAATAATTTACTCATCAAAAACGATGCCATATTAGTTTTCAAAGCCATGAATCACATTGCTCCTGATTACATGCGATCAAAATTCCTTTTGACAAAAAACTGTCGTAATCATCAAACAAGAGGAGCTTCAAAAAACAGGTTCACACTTCCCTTGGTCAACACGGAATTTGGCAAAAATGCCTTCCCATTTAGAGCTGCAAAAGTGTGGAATAATCTTCCAGACCAAGTGACCTGTGATGGAAGTCTGCTTTCGTTTAAGACTTCCATCTCTAATGTATTTGGCAAATTCTAATGGAGATCACTTTGTAACTTTTTAATTTTTGTTTTTTATTCTTTTTCTTTTCAATTTTCACAGATTATAAATGTTACTATGTTTGATTGAGCTGAGGCAGTCTAAGGTTTATCATTTTTTGTTTCTTTTTTGTTCTAGTGGCCCCCAGTGGAAACAATCCACTAACTATAGGTTTTTGTGATTTTCTGGGCTAGCCACTTTAAATATTTATTATTATTATTATTATTATTATTATTAATACGCCCTGGAACAAAACCAAATTGCATCTTATCTATATCAATTCTTTCTCTAAGTAACTTATCAAACACTCTTTCGATAACTTTCATTACTTGATCAACCAACTTCAAACCTCTATAGTTACCTCTTTCTAATGCATCACCCTTGCCCTTGAAACAATTCACTATTACACTTGACTGCCACTCACTCGGAATAGCACCATCCTTTATAATCTGATTAGCAAGACTTGTAATAAGCTCAACTCCAATATATCCAGATGCTTTTACCATCTCTGCAACAATACCTGATACTCCTGCAGCCTTGCCAATCTTCAATTTCCTAATAGCCTCCACTACCCATTCTGTCTTGATCTGCATAGCTGGCCCTTTTACAACATCATCATCAGACAAATTATCCTCATCCCAATCAAACTCAGTGTTATGCAACCTCTGATAATAATTCTTCCAAGCTACCCTTTTCTCCTCCTCTGTGCTAGCCAAAACACCTTCATCATTACGTATACACTTCTCACCTACAACATCTTGATTAGTCTTCTTCATTTGCTTTGCTATCTTGAATACCTCATTGCGCTGGTCTTCCCTTCTTAACACATCTGCAAATCTGTTTCTCTCTGCTTAGCTTCTAAGTAAATATTTTTACTACCACCTGACTTCCACTCTTTCCAAAGTTTCCTCTTTTCCTTTATACACTGGTCAACCTCATTATTCCACCACCAGGTCTGTCTATGTCTAGCTGGTCCTTTCGTCCACCCACAGGTATCATCAGAAGCTTCTAGAAGACAATTCTTCAAAGTAGTCCAAGTACTTTCAACATTGTCACTATCACATTGACCATTGTGTATGTATACAAAAATATTAAATCAATTTAAGAATTGAATAATTATATTCCGACAAATAATATTTTTCGAAAAATTGATCTACAAAATTGTTCCGTCTATTCGGGCCTTAACGAAATAAAGTTTTTTTTCTTCACAATAAGATGCAGTGACGATAGCGCAATGAACTTAGTAAACAAAACAAAGTTTATTTTGAAAGTTTTTTTTTATGATATAAGATGCGTAATAACGTGAATAATATTTGTTAAATGAATTTCGTTAATGAAACGAATTTTGTCTTTGTTAAAAAATATTTAAATATAAAGACCTTAGATAATAAGTCCAATTAAAATAAACGAAGTTCGTATAACGAAACGAACTTTATAATTGTTGAAAAAATTTCAATATAAAGACGATAATAGTCCAATTATAATAAACGAACTTCGTATAAGCAAATTTTTATACAAACTTCTTTGAAATGATACGAACTAATACAAACTTTATTTTAAATGATACGAACTTTATACGAACTTGTAATTTTGATGATATGAAAAAGTTTGTATTAAAAATAAAATGATACGAAAGATTTAATAAATCGATACAAAGTTTTTTATACAAATTATACGAACTACGTACGAACATTTTGAGACGATCCCTTATTGTACATCGAAACTCTTCCTTTAAACCATGATTTTGTTGTTTTACTTTCATTTGTGAAGTATTCAACTTAAAGGACATGGTTTACGGCCTTTTCTCCCTCGGGAACTTTTTTCCTCAGTTTATTTTTTGTATCTGGCGGATTCAAACTGTTACCCATACCTGTGTTTCTTTTTGGCTTGCGGTAAGGCTTCTTTTCATGGCGATATGAAACTGATCTCCCATCTTGCACCGACACCAAAATAAATGCTGTTTGATTGTAGTAGATATTTTTCCGATAAAACCCCACGTTACTACGCTAACATGTTTTGCGTACATAGTGTATGTATTAGTGTGTTACGCCGACTTGTTTTGCGTATTTGCATTCACGTTACGCTCGTCAGATTGACGTGTTTCTTCGTATTCGTATGTATCATTTATTATATATAAGAAGGAATACGCGAAATCAGTCAGCTTATTATTTTATATTATACTTTTGAGAAATTGTTTGCAAAATATTGTTGGCGTAATTATACATAGGATATATTTGTCATTTTCACGAGCATTTGTTCGCGTATTATTTTACCTGATACGCGAATATAGTTCGCGTAATTCTCTATATGTATATAGTATAACGATTTCGCGTAATTCTCCATATATGATATATCGATATAGTGAGCGTAATACGCAAACGTCTGCTATCTCATACTTTTTTTACTTTGAATTTTTTTTTATGTCAGCGCATCGGTTACTATAACACTCTATATACACATTTTAATAGGTTTCATTTCGTGTATGTGCACCACAAAAGACATTATTCGACACCTATATAACATATTTTGTACCTTCTATGCTAATTTTTTAGAGCAGATTAAAAAAAAAATGTCTAGAAAATCTCTCCAAACACCACAAGACAGGCGCTCCATGTTGGGCTTTGGAAGTGCTGCTGCCAAACTGAGACAGCAGCAAAGAAGGCCACCAGAGCAAAAGCGACTAACATTCAGTGCAAACAAATCTCGAATTCAAATGTCTGGAAAAAGGCAAGTCGTAATATAGTATTGTTGTATATAATATGTTGTAGTTGCATTTAATAAAATTAAGAATGATTTAACTGCAACTTTACGCACACACATATACAAATACACACACACATAAAAAAGAAAAAAAGTATTGGAAGGGATGCACTTTTTATGTATCACATTGTCTAACTCCTTAACCTTATACAAGTTTACATGGCATGACAGCTTTTTTAGGAGAGGTGTGTGATGGCATTGCCATGGAATATATATAATTAAGAATTGAATTTTTTCTGAATTTATTATCAAGTGCAACCAGGGTGATGGTTATAGTATAGTTATTACATTGCAAAGTTAATAATTTTTAGATAATTTAGAATTTGAATTGACCAAAGGTTTTTCTATATGTTTAGATGGTCCAGTCAAGGCTCACACCAAGTAAAGGACTCACGACCATTGAGCAATAGAGGTAATCTTGTAATATTTGACAAAATGCCATTATATACCTATTTTAATTTGTGTTGTATACCTTTTGTAAAAAATTAAAAATTAAGCCTGATCATGGAAGTACACTACAATAAAAACAGGCTGTTTCTAAGGTGTCATTTGTGAACTATGGAATGATTGGTTTAACTACCATTTTTTATAAGAACGTAATTTTAGCTCAGGCTGGAGATGCTTATTTTAACACTTGTTCACAATGTTCTTTATTTGTGTTGTTACTTATGCAGGCTCAGGATTTCTGAGGATGCAAGATAATGATTAATCTGTTACGTTTATTGCTACCAATATACAAAACCTAAAGTCAGTATTACATAAATATTACTAATCGAGTCATAACAGAGACTATAAAAGTGTAAATCGATCCTTTCTGCTTAATGTTCAGCACAAGAATAGGTTATCTAGTTAAGCATATGTTGTGCTTGCATAGTTCAAATGGGAGCTGTCAATACACTAGAACCCCCTTCGCAGGACCCTTATTGATAAAAGTACAGTAGAAACTAAAGAGGCCATCCGGGGTAAATAATCCAAAGTTATCCCACTATTGTCAATATGTTTAGTTTTTAGAATTAGTTCACTTTGAAATACGTCTACAAAACTTTAGTGATATTATTTTCTACATATTCCTTAGAATTTGGTTCTCTTTAAAACATGAAGTTCCATCTCTCTTTCTCTTATTAAGCGCAAATGCAAATGGAATACAAAAATTGAATAAAACAAATTCATCCCAAAAGACAAATCATTCAGAAGTGTACTCATAAATAGTAGTGCATCCTGGGTTAAGTGACAAATAATTAAATTGGTATGTAACCTTTATTTATGGACACGTCTATTGCATGTGTTCTTCCAAATGTTAGGCTTAGTGCATTAATTTGTTCTTATAACCTGTAAAAAGCGTTCATGCTGAGTATGTGTAATAATGTTCTTAATTTTGTTGGCAAAGTCTTACCATCAATGTTTTAATAAACTATGTTCTTATAAAAAACCTGTGCATGGTTTTTTTACTGAAACAGGGATAATAATCAATCCTAAAAATCTCTCTAACTCCTAAAATCTCCTGTAAATTAACCTTTAAATCACAAAAATCTTCGACATATTCTTTACTACTCGATAAGTCTGTGGACAAATCCACTTATGCAGAAAAACAATGCACATTTTGATGACATCACCTGTCTGTACTCAAAAAATTGTGTGCTTTTGACGATCAGTTATAAGATAGAAGAGCTTAAAGGGAACCCAAGGTATAAGATGATGTTGGACTTATAGAGCTTAAAGTTGATTAATTTTTTAAACATAGAGGGCCTATACAAGCTTACCTAGAAAATTTTATTGCAAACGAAGTCGCAGATCCCAAGTTATTGAGTCATTGGAAAAAATTTAAGGGGCCTAGTTAATCAATTCACCTTTATAATATCTATGCAGCAATAAAGTTTGAATGCAAACCCCTTAATAGAAAATGTCAAAATTTGCTATTACTTAAATATGACATCATAATTTATGCAGCATTCTTTAAATGTGAATATCTTGAGAACAAAAAGAGCTTTTAAAAAAATTTAAAAGGACTTGTTAACCAACTTTTCAAGCTCTATAATATATAATATAAGTAAGTCCAAAAAAAAAAAAAATTTACATATATACCTTTTGTCTAAATTGTATAAAGTTTGAAACACTGATCAAGAAAATGCATAGCATCATGTTCTTTTGATGAACAGTTTCAGAGATATCAGGGCTTAAAGGTTTTTTGATGACATTATCAATCCGTCCGTTCTGAAATGGCAGGTTGCCCCAGCTTTAAAAATTAATCTAATTTTGGTCCCAAGTGCTTCCTAGTTATCCATACGTGACATAAGTTATTTCCATCTTTTTTCAAGATATTTGGCCTCAAACTAATAAGTGCACTGCAGTGGCTTCACTAACTTTAGTAATGTCACTGATGTCACTTTGTAATAACGTCAAAACGTTGTAAATAACAGAAATTATTATATAGGTGATGTTTTATAGACTTTTGTTAATGAAAATTGTAAAAAATATAATTTACCTTGGAAAAGTCACAGACAGACAAAGTTAGTATTTTATTATATAGGTCTAAGATGTAGTACAATTGGGGTCAGTAAACTTTCAGGGCAAAAATTAATTTCATAATTTTTGCCTTCAAACAGTTTTGAATTGACAAAAGCAGTATTTATCTTCTTGTATTTAGAACATCTATAAGATCTAGTCAACACTTAATTTTTTTTAACTGACTCTGTGCAAAAGAATTACGATATTCTTACAATATAATAATTCTTTAGTAACACCAAAATCTTTTGTTGTAAATTTCTTTGTTTTGAACGACACCATTAGTTTTCTAATGAAATCTGTTAATAAAGTGTACTTGGTTGTGCTTCAGCTCTTCTGGAGTTAGGTTCAGTGAAGTTCTTGGTAATACTGTCTGTTTCTTTGTAATTTATTATCCACAGTTACCAGGATAGTCACAATATAAAGGGATGCAATACTGTGAAGTTTTAAGAGTTGTTAATATCAGTTTCTCTCTACTTTTTACTGCATAATTATAATCAAATAAACTTTTTCTTAGTGTATCAGAAGCAGATGATTGAAGAAATCTTGGAGGTACTTGAAATTATTAGATTTATTTTTACAACATTCTTGAATGCCATGACATGTTAATTTTTAATCTTCAGACCTTTTAATTATTTTTGTGACCAACATTTAATAATCAATTCTTTAAAAAAAAAATTTTTAATTGCATTGATCTTCCTACACATACTGTAAGTTTCGGTAACTTTGAGGCATGCGATTTGTATCGCACATGCTATCTTCTTATTGATAGGCCTATCACCTTTGATGTTCCATTTCAAAATAGAAATATTCTACTCGTGTCACCTCTTGCTTCTCATTTAAGACAACAGTGTGATATTAGTTGTATTAATTTTTTAAAGTTCTTAAATGAATCTGGTTATCCTTACTCAATTTCACCAAAAGTCCTGTCAGCTCCAACTACCAAAGAATTTTTAAGAGTTTTTGAGGTAAGCATACTGTACATTTAATGCAAATAGTTAAAATTTGAAATTTGAAATTGTTGCATGATGTACCATCCTGTTTCTTTCTTTGTGTTGCACAGTATTTTACATTTGCAGTACTAAAACAACTCTTATAAATTATTTATATATATAATAAATATAATATAATACATTTTTGCATTTCTATTTGTTTGTATTCTGTTTGTTTTTTGTTTATTTAATTTTTGTACTTAGCACTTATATGGTTTCCTAAATACGACATTTAAAATGGAAAAGAAATTTGAAGAAGAAGTTCCACGGATCTTAAAGTCACTTAGTTATCCTTTTACTATATCAAAAAGCGCAATGTTTGCTATTGGAAGTTTACATACGTGGCCGACTCTACTTGGTGCACTGCATTGGATGGTGGAGTTGATAAAGGTGTGAATCCTCAGCTTCTTAAGTGTTGTAACAGCCTTTAGCCTAGCAATTGCCTCTCTTATTTCAGACTCACTGGTCAATGTTAAACCAAAAATATAAATTTCAGATGTCATTGCAGTCAAAACAGCATTTGTTATTGCATACTTGTGTGATTATTATGCAATTAAAAATTTTTTATGTTGTGATCATACATTCTTATTTTACTACATTGCCATCTGTATAAGCATAGACAACTTATATTTTTATTCATGCAGCTGAAGATGATAATAAATGAATAATATGTTAATTTTTATATTGTACATTACCTGGTTTATGTTAACATTAATCTTAGCCGGTTAACAAAAGTCTCTGTTGAATAAACTTCGACTTATTCATGAAAGGAAGGCTGATCAACAGGCATACTCAGGCCTATCAATAAGAAAAAAGGACCCTCGCGATAAATCGCGCCCCAAGCTTTAATAACTCTGTTTGCGCGAGCGATCCTAGTATACAGAAATTACGAAAAATTTCGAAAAAATAAAGTCAGGGCAAGATTTAAACGCTAAAGTCCCAAGACTAAAGGTTTAAACAACCTGTATCTCAGCTGAAATAAGTTAAAGAAATGTCTGGTGTATTTATGTTGACTCGCTTTTAATCTACTTTTTACACAACACAACACTTGCTTAGTTTCAAATAAATACACAGTACAAAACAAACAAATAAAAAATTAAATAAAGTGTTTTGCAACTTCAACTTTTTTTCTTGAAATCGTCAACATATTAACGAGTATAACTAAAAATATGTTCTTAAAAAAGTTTAAATGGGCAGGAGGGGGTCCATAAGCTCCTGTATACATGGGTGGCGGTCCATAAGCACCCATTAGGTTGTTTTTTTTCTCTTCCTTTTATTCAGATATCGTTTTCTTTCCCGTATCGCTGTGCCAAAGAAGCCAATAATAGTATTCCTAACTAAGAGGTCTAGTAACAAAGTAGCTACATAGAATGGATAAATTAAAAGCCATAGTTTGAAATTTTCATATTACTCGCTGTGAGTGAAAGTGGCATGCGCCAAGTAGGCTTAAAGTTATAACAAGAGAACGATGTTTTGTAGTGTCGCGACTAGCGTAAGTTGGAGTCTGCTTTTGATTAGTAAAGTATGTTCTATCTAAATCTATATAAAAATAAATTATTAGAAAAACAAATTCAGAGTAACAAGTTTGAAAATCAAGATCGCTCAGCTAGCTAATATTTTTGTAGAACTGGGGGAGCAATTAATGGCTCAGCTATTATCTCATTTCTTAGAATTGGGCGCCCCCTATTGATAGGCCTGCATACTATTTAATGTTTTTACCTTTACTTTTAATCAATAGGTGGCACCAAATCTTTCATGTACGGTACGTTGTGGTTAGGAAGGTATAATATGCGTTTGTTTAGACTGTGAACACCATTGATGTTGAACAAATATTGTTCCCACCATCATTTGAAGACGAACCCATCTGTACACAGCAAGAAAAAGTAAGATCTGTTTAAACATTTTTTACAAAGTATAATGTCTCCATGAAAACAATTTAATGTTGCATTTTTTCGTTATCTTCAGATATTCTTCGACTACTACAGTGGAACTTACAAAGAGTTCATGTTGGGAAGGGATGACTTTTCTGAAGGAAGGGAACAACTCCAAGCGTCTATAAGTAAGTAATTTCAGGGAAGGGTTTTACACATTTATTGAATCTAAAATATGATCTGCATTGTGAAGGATGCATTTGAGTTTTAGTATAGGCTGTAATTAATAAACTCTACTTATAAAGTTTCACTAGAATATATTTTTGTAATAGAACAACATTACTTCCGAAAAAGTGTCAAGGCCGTGGAAAATGATGTGTTTTTTAACTATTTTTTCTTTCAGTTAAGCAAGCTGGCTGTTCAGAAGAAGGTCAGTTCACATATATACATGTACATGTACACCATTATACATCATCCTTGAAATTTTATAGTGTGAAAAAATATTGAAATTTTTGTCCAACCAAATTTTATTTAGACCACGAATGCTTAGTTAATGATGTAGCCTCTCTCGAAGCTGAGCTTGCGGAACTAGAAGCGGAGGGTGTATGTATTTGAATTATTTATTTTTATTGTTTTTGTTTTTGTTGTTGTTGGTTAGTTTGCATTTATTATGTGCGTGTTATAGGATCCCTTAGAAGAAGCCATCAGGATAAGAACTTCTCTTGAAGAAAAAATGTAAGTTCTTAAAACGATCTTTCAGTCTTTTCTTCTTATTCAATTTTCAGCTGAAATTTTTAGCTCATAAGTTTAAGCCAACAACCTAAAATAACTAATTTCAGCAAATTTAGCTATAACTCGCGAAATTGTTTGCTGATGGAATTTTTATGAACCTCTTATTTCTAAACGTTTCTGCAGCAACTGCGAAAATGTTACTACATGGCTTATTCACTACAATTCTCACTCGAAAATTAATGCAAAGCTAGTCACAGTTTTTTGGGCAAATGTTTCTTTTGAATACAAAAATAAGTGTTGACGTTTGTGAATATTGTCTTTATAGTCTTTATAGCCAATATTACCAAAACTAATGAGACATTTACACATTTACAGAGAACAAGATATTATGATAATTCAAAATCTTCAACAAGATACTGAAGTTTTAAAGCAACAATATGTACAATATCAAGTTCAAATCAAAGAAGAAGGTAGGTATCAAATTAGCACTCTTTGATTTATTAGTGATTATGTGGTTAGCCTTGCTAATTTCGAAGGATATACCCTGTCAATTGTCTTCAGAAGGGACCACAAAAGCGATTCTAGAATGTTTTAATATCATAAATATCTAAAATATCTGCCCAACTAGACAACGGCTTTATATGGGGACCGAACCCACTACCCTTTAGACATGAATCGAACGCTCTATCGACTGAGTTACCTCAAAAGTTACCAATATTACATATTTGAAAGTTATATATAACTACAGATTTTAAATTTATTGAAAATGTGAACTTATGTTTTAAAACTGTTATTGTGCTATACATAGTTCTTCTCCAATTGTTCGCACTTGTGTTGTAGTTATATTTTTTTTATGTTTTGTTTTTGCAGGTGTCGACTATGCTGAGGTAGGTGTTTCTACTTATCCCTAAAAATTATGTGGACAAGTTACGTATAGGTATCCTGTACTTAAAAACAGATCAAGATAACCAGTTAAAATTCGGTCAAAAAGTACTAATTTGGGGCACTTTCAAACAGCTTTTTCTAAGTTTTATTATGCACATAGCTTGGTGATCCGTCACATCAAGAAGAGATTAAACATAAGAGTTCAGAAGTGAAAGTTCAGTTAGAGAGACTGAATGCCGAGAAAGAACGTTTGGAACAACAAAATTATGAAAAAGAGATTAGATACTCGAAACTGTATGACAAGGTACGTTTATATAGTCCTGACTATGGTAAAATGTGCGCTTGACGTTTACTCTCTTGACGTTTTTGGTCATACAATCGTCAAATTTTTTACTTTATATTATTTTTATTTTTTATTTTATTTTAATGTACTCTTTTAAAACTGGATTTCGCACCTAAGATTGTTTATGCAATTTTGATTTAGTAATTCAAAAGCTAACGTGTTTTTTGTTTAGGTTTGCACTACTATAAATCAGTATAACGACATGGTGCGTGAACTAGCCTTGAATCCAATTATCAGCCAATACGTAAGCAAGGACTCTATAGCACTTTATATTGATCATAACTTAAAAGATATGTCCGGCCTAAATGATTGCAAGCAAAGACTAAAGGTGAACAAATTTATAATTTACTGCTGCTTTTTATGAATTTCAACTAAATTGTGATATCCAAAGAGGCTGTTAAATAGACTGTTGGCTTTAGTGTCTCAGCTAAAAATTCATTGAGGCATCGTAATTTGAGTTTCAGCATACTCCTAGCCCTGTAAACACTGGAACTCGAATTATTTTTTTTTCGCCGCTTGAATTCTTGCTCTATAAAAAATTTACTTGTAATAATCATGCCCTTGATTTGAACGTTCGAACAGGTATTTTAGGAAAATTATATTTAAGTTGTAATAGTTGGAACAGTAAACTTTCATTGAATAGCCGCGTAATGTAATTGTTGTACTATAGTGTCCCCTGTTGTAAGTATCAAATTGTTTTCAGCCGTCGCTCATCAAATTAGCAAATCAAATTGCAGATGATCGCGGTCGTCTTGAAGCTCAGAAGATCACAGAGATGGAGAGATATGACCACGTAGGAGTGTTTGTTACCTTATCAGGAGAAAATTCTTCTTCAATGGCGAATTATTTTCGTGAAAGTTTTTAGATTAAATGTAACTTGGGTTAAAATAAAAAACACGGGGTACAGTTTGTATTTACCCAATTTTTCGAAAGCCATAACCCAGAAATATATTTGTTTCATGGAATAAGTTCACACAAAATTTCTGAAGTAAATAATCGTTTAAGCAAAATTTAGTTCCATGTGCTGTTGTAAGCCTGAAAAAATTACTTTCGTTTTAAAGAAAAGGTTGTACCAGCGAGTTCAACAAGCTTGAACGGATAGAAATTGCAAAGCGCAATGTAGATTAAGTTACTAATTGTTTAGAAAAAAAAAATACTAAAGTTGGATTATTGATTTATAATTTTTTAGACGAAAGAACTTTGCGCAGAAGACGAATCTGAGATAGCAGAATTAAAATCGCGTTTGAATAACATCGAAAAAGATGTCGATTCACACATGGAGGTAAAATGAATTAATTTGTGTCTAAGTACTTGTTTGCTCTCTAAACATCTCTCCTCCATTTTTCTTTCTTTCAACTTCTTTTAAGTTATTTGAACAAGAGTATCAATCTTCAATGCTCAAACTTCGTGAGCAGGAGGAGTTTCTGGACAATCAACAGAAAGAGATAAGTAAAGCGTTACAAGAAGAAGCCAATGAATTGGGAGTAAAGAGGAAAGAGTAAGTAGCAGATACTTGTTATCCTTTTATGTTTCTTTACTGTACATGTCATATTTTATAATTCGTGGAAATCACCCATGTGGAAAGGATGATGTCTTAAACTTTTCTCAATAATTGCTATCGCAGGACTGAAATACGACAATCGAAACAGATGAAAGAACAAGAGGAATATGCAACTGCTTTGATTGACTATTGTAAGAGAATCGTGGAACACAAGCAATATATTGAGGTAAGATGTTTTTTATTTCTTTAGGTTTTCAGGGCATTTGTTTTTAACAACAGTGATGTGCTGTTGTTTTGCTTGAATATCGGTTGTTGATTTTTCTTTGTTAACCTTTTGTCATGCTCACCTGTAATTTCTAGTATGATTTTATATCATTATTTATATCATTGCATTCAAATTTTTGTCGGTACTACTAATTTGATCAGCTCACTCTGCTATTCAAAACAGAAGGATAATGAATTATAACATACTCATTTCAGTAGACATGATTTTTGAACTTGTGCACCTAACACTATGGATTGCTGATACTTTCTTTAACATACTCTTTTTCCACGTATTAACATGCTTCTTAAAATACTCCTTTTAAACAAATAATAGACTAAAAAACCCTTTAAAAGCTTGCGCTGCTTCGCCAGACAGTTGTACTTTAACTATTCGGATTAGCTATATGTAATCTGTATGGTCATATTTGTGTTAAAATAAAGTGGAATCGTGTATGTATTGTTAGAATCGTGTCAAAAGTATCGCAAAGATATTAGCAGACGAAGTGGACGCTGCAAAGAAACAACAAGAAATGATTCGAAAGAACGAGGAATAAAATTGTGTTGCAAATCGTTTGTAAATAGACAAATATATGCAAGTATTTATTATTTTCGTACCGTATCGTACAATGTTGACTGGCAGTTTTAATTCGCTGTAGAAGAATGCACATTCTGTTGGTGTTTTACTATTGAAGCTTTACTTAGAAAGCACACGCAGCACAGCAGACATGTCAATTCAACCGTGCTGTTCAAAGAGAATAAACTTTTGGTTAGTTACGATATCGTTGTTAGCATAATCAAAATAAGCTTTTGCGACTAATACCAAGTAAACCATCTTGTGTACCAATGATGGCATACAAGAAGCATTTGATGTTTTGGGAATTGTTTCTTATTTGGATATCTTAAAGACTTAAACTGTAGAAGAGCACTCGCTTGCTCTGTAAAATCTTGAATCCGTTTCTTATTAGTCATATGTAATATATACTGTTCGCTAAAAGTTATTTCTGAAACTACGTAGTTTTTCTATCTTTCCTTTAATGAGTTTTCCTGGTCAGAATGAAAATATTTTCCGACTGTAATTGACAATTTGGTAGTTATAACTACACAACACCAGCCAATTAGCGATAATGATTTAAACGTAATCAATCCAATTCGCGAAATTTTCTTTTCGCAAAATATGCTAAAGTCAACCATTCGCAAAAATTAATTCCCGCAACAACAAAAAAAAGTTCGCAAAAATTTAAAATTGTTCGGATAGGGTAATAATGGGAAGATATCATAGATCACACGCACGAATAGATTATTTCGTCTTAATCATCCTCATCAATTATAATCAAACTATATACACACTATCACACTTTTGTTTTTAATAGCTTTCTATTTCGCTTGCTCTATTGTTGTATTGATCAGTCATGTCTCCCTCTCCTCATGCGCGAAAATTTACTACTGCGAAAAAATTGTGAATATTGATTCGCGAAATAAAAAAAATCTGAAAAATAATCCGCGAAAATTTCTGTCTTTAATAAATGCATTTTGCCATCAGGTGGTTCTAAGATAATGAAATTTCTCGCAGGGTGGTTGTAACGAGGAAAAGTCAATTTTTATTAACACGTGTTTCTTGTATAAGAATATGTTTGTATAGCACCTCAAAAAGTTTATTCAACATATGAAACTTCAAAACTATAGAATAAAATTTCCTACAGGTGTTTAACAAAGACTAATACAGAAATTAAAACCTGAATTCATTGAGACTTGTACTAGTGCAAATGAAGTTGTTGAATTGTATGTTATTACTAGTGTTAAAATAATTTTTTTTGGTCAACTTGCTTTAAAACACAGGTTTCGTTCTCGTTAGGTAGTTTTAACAAGTATAATGTTTGTGAAGGTATGTATAAAAAAATTAATATGTATAAAAAATTATTTACACGTATGTATTCTAAGAATCGGTAAAATTCACGACATATAAAACAT
This sequence comes from Hydractinia echinata, assembly GCA_030067915.1. NCBI lineage: Eukaryota > Metazoa > Cnidaria > Hydrozoa > Anthoathecata > Hydractiniidae > Hydractinia > Hydractinia echinata. Next base: position 2,305,278 of record JASGCC010000030.1, read on the forward strand.
AGCCATTACACGCAATGCATAATAGCATCAATGGCGGTGGTGGAAAAACGATAAAGCTAGACAGAAGAACCTCAGCAAAAATCAACACTATAGATTTCTAATTTTGAGGAAAAACTGCAGTTAGAACAGATAAAAGGAAAGAAAGGTCTTGTTTCAATAAGGAAAGATAAAAGAAACAAAGTATCTAGCTATTATCTGTTTATCAGCATCTAACGTCTGATGTAACTCGAATATCAAGGAAAGTGTCATCTCAATTGTTTTAAGGAATGTTCGTCTTTGTAATCGCTTTTTTTTGTCTACATTGTCTACAAATTGAATACGAAAATGGCGCTGATGGTTTCCATTACGAAGACGAGAAATACGCTAATGACATCCTTCTTGGTCTACAATATCTTAACCTCTTCCTAAAAAACAAAATGTTACTCGTAGCAACAGAACAACAAGAGTGGTTGACAGATACTAAGTTTCAGCGTAAATTATCTAACTTACAACTATCACGTGGTCATCACGTTGGCGAAGGGATTATAGAGCGAGCTTCAAGTTCTCTTTCCAATTTGCCGCCACTCTGAGTGTCACTTAACCAGTCACCACATAAAAATTCGAAACTTGCTCCTTCCTCATCAGTAACTTGAACCTGAGAAAATAAATAAAATGAGATGATATTTTTTGTAGGATGTAAACTTTTGTCATGTCAATATTTTGTCAATTCGTTATAAGATCTAAATTTCTGCTGACTTTTACCTTGTCTAGATACCAACTTGGAGCTGAGCCAGAGTTATCGTGTAAAATTTTCATCCGTTTTAACTTGCCGAGATCTGGTAATGTAAAAGTTTGTTGGTCCACGCTAAAAATAAACAAAAAAGTTAAATTGTTATTTTACAGAAAAAACAAGAACATTCAAGAAAGAAATAAAAAAAAGCTAAATGTATGCTTTACCTTCCAGCTTCATATTTTTCAAGCCTACTTTCAAGCTGGCGGAAATCAGAACTGCCTCTTTCACCGATAAATTCAACGTAAATTTTTGCGTCAGTGCCGGCTCCAAGTTTACGACCAGTAAATGTTTTTACCGTGTAGTTAGTACCTAGATATTACACATTATTTATTAGCATACATGCTTCCCGATAATTTAGCGTTCCTTTAGTTAAGTCACCATGAAAAATTTCTTTGAAGAATAGTGTACTTCGGTGAATGATGTGAAAAGGAGAGAAAGATTGCTTTGCTTACCCAGACCAAAGAAGAAGATGTTATTGGCTTGTTGTCCCCCACACGATTCCTCTTTGTTTCCTTCACATTTTGCACTACATGCGTCATCGGATAATTTCCCATATTTCCCATAATCCTTTCCGCAATAACAAGAACTGCCATCTTGTAGTCCAAAGTATGAAAAACTTTTATCTTCTAACGCACATGCTTTAACACACTCGTCCTGGGTGGCTTTTTTAATGTTTACCTTTGTTTTCAAGTCCGGATGGGTTGCATCGTCCTTGAAGCAACCAAGTTTTTGATAAAGGAGAGAGATATCTTCCTTGTTGTCTTCAAGATTTTTCACATTAACACCTACCAAAGAAGAAAAAAATTAATAGGTAATAGGTATTGTAATTTGTGGGTTATTACCTTATTATTATTTTCGGGTTATTTTCGGAAAACTTATCCGGATTTTGGCCAAAATCATTAATGGGCAACAATTCATTTCTTCGTACTTCGATTTCCTGTACGAACTAAAGCCTTCGTTGCTCATTTGAAAATACCTTAATTTCTAAAAGTTTTGTTTTGCATAATACTGATTTTGTCTTTACTAAAATTACTGAATCTTCGACATCCGTAAAAATTACCTCCGCAAATTTCGGCAAAATTTAGCAAAACATCGGCAAAAAATTTTGGTAGTCTTAAGGTAACTTCATTATTTAGAGTGTTGCTTCAGCATTTGTCGAAATACTTTGAGATTGTGAAAGAATGCTCACCTGAAGAGTTTCCTTTCTTTTCGTCCGACATGGCGTATGTGGCGGTGGTTTCCTTACTTTCATATAGTTTTGGTATTTCTGTTCTTTTCACGACGGGATTTTCCGCAGCTGGTTTTGATACTAACGGTAAAAGCAATGACATTAGTAAACCGCTTCTTTTTGATATCACGGAATTATTGTAAATAGAAACTGTTTTCTATCATCCTACCTTGACAATGTTTTCCAGTGAAGTCGTCACTACATTTGCAGACAAAACCGTCGATCTTTTTGTCATCGTCCTTACACGTTCCATCATTTTTGCAAGGGTTTGGATCACATTTCGTAGCTGTAAGCAAAGTTAAAAGAAAATTATTCCAGCAAAACCATTAACAAACATGGCTGCCTAACAAACTGACTAGGCATGCAGGCATCTCAATTAGTCATATGTGATAGAAATGATCACACCACTCTGGATATAGTAGCTGTATGGATCTGTGATACCGAGAGAGTTGTGACCTGACCTCATGAAAAGAGTGCTAATGAAGTTGATAGTGACATGCAAATCTAACATGATAAATGGACATGCTGACGTAGGCTTACCTTTGCTCTTTTCACCTTGAACTGTTGTTTCATAGAAAAGAAAAGAAATAGTACCCATTAGATGTGAAATATTATGCCTTTTTGTGTCGATGTGATATGTAGTAGTGTATTTGTCTACTATGCTCGTGTGTCGGCATATCGGTGGCGTGTTTGTATATGATAGTGGCGCGTCGGCATAGCGTAGCCGTGTGTCGGTATATTATAGGTGTGTCGGTGCATTGAAGCCGTGTTGTAATGCATTATAGATAAAGTTTTACACTATGCATGTCTATGTAGCGGAGGTATGGGTTAACGTGGAGAAATGATAACGATCCATTATATTCATGTTTTACCAATACGTTTTCGTGCGAACAAATGTTCATGAAAAATACTTTTCCATGTTTTAATAACATATGTTCTTCTTAGACGAGTACTTTCTTCCCGTGTTAATTGGTTAAAAAATATACCTACTTTTGAAAAGAAGGGTTAGTTTTTATTTGTCATTGTTAGTCGTATATATTTACTTATTTACAAGTTATTATGTACATCAGCCATTGTAAATTGTCAGCGTTCCATAGAATGAAAAAATGATGCTGGTGGAATTTCAATGAATGTGTTAATACGGTGACGTAAAGATGTGTGTGACATGGTCATGAGATGAAGTGTATGGTTAAAGTGAAAATACGTCATATTTTGCTTCGTCTACAATAAGTAATTTGTTAGTGTGTCAGTTTGTGTTGTCATAACAACTAACATGTAAACAAAAAGCCTGTGTCAATTGGACATTGTCGACTCGATGTGTAAGTCTCAGCTGTAGTACCAATAGTAATAATTTGGTCCAGCAAGTAAAAAGAAATAATAATTAAGAGATGCAGTATGAGCAGTCGCAAAAGGTATCGAAATTTTAAAATCGTCTTTTTTATGTCGTACCCGATGAGTAAGATAAGGTTTGTTGAATTTGAATGATGTGAATAGAAGTTTCAATGATAAAAATATTTTTTGTATTGATTAGGTCTACCTTAAGTCAAAGTAAGGTCAACGTCATTTTTTTATCTAGTAACATTTTGTAAATTGTTTTTGTTATTGTAAAAATTGTTTTTGTTGTTGTTTTTGTTGATATATTTTATATAAAATCTGTATTTTTTGTTTTTGTCAAATATTCAGTCAATTTTTTTTTAGTTGACTTGATTCTTCCATATTTTCTTTTTCACTGCTGTTCCATGGCTTGATGGTTTCAACATGTTGAAATTTCCTACCAATTAACTCTTCTTCCGTGTCATCACCAATTCTGCTAGCAATGGCGTCAGATTCTACACAAAATAAAAATAACCAGATGAGTAGATTTGTGTTGAATTTCATCTTCATTTAGCAACGAAAACTGATAGATTGATAAGATTAGATTGATCATGGAGGTATAGATTGATAAAGGAAGTTTTAAATATGACGATATGAAATCTATTGGCGCTTACCCTCAACTTCCGGTGGCATGCCTGAACCTTGTGCGAATACAGTTAACTCATCGTTTTCTACTGACGTTTGAGAAGCTGGAATTTAAGAAACATCGATTTAAACTCATGAAACGTATGTACTAAAGTAAGTATTGGAAAGTTTTAACGTCTGGCTTTTCCTCCCCTCCGACTGTAACTATGTTACATTACCGCTAGAGATACGTAAAGCATTGCTCTAACTTGCTTGCCTGCCACACAATCCGATTGGCGGTCAGTAGATGGCACCAAATGGGCTGACAACACTACATTTAAAGTGCTTTGGAGTGGGGACTCGAACCTGACACCTTATGAGTACAAGCCGAATGCGCTACCACTACACCATCTCTGCCTAATGCACTACGGTTTTAAGTTAAAAACAACCTGTTAAAGCCAGTTCAACTTAATTAAAACCCTTGTGCGAACTAAGCTTAGCAAATATATATAAATTCAAAAGTCACAAACTATATGAAAAAAAACGTACCTTTTTCCTTGCTTTTTGGACAGTGTTTCAATTCACCTATTTGTTCTTCCTTCAATGCTTTATCATAGATCTGCACACAAGATATTTTTCCTTTAAAATATCGATCATCTCCTTCTCTTGCTCCAAGTCGTATTGGAGCGTTTGTGAGCAGTTCAACCTGGCCTATATTTCGACTCTTAACCATTTTGCCGTCATGCCATAGCTGCGCAACTCCAGAGTTTACATCGTATGATGCGCCAACTTGGTTCCACTTGTTTAACTAGAAACAATTAATCATCAAATATTAATTTCTAACTTTACCTCGCGCTTAAGGTCTAAAAGACTCTCTAAAAGGCTCAAATACTGTATTTTACCTATTACAAATTCACTTACTTCGAGCACGTGGGTACCCAATGGCTGGGTGCTCATCTCTCCATCTCTTGTGACAAATCGAGCAAATAACTGGGTTTTACTAAATTGCCATAAATGAACACCCCAGCCGTCTTTTTTATAGTTAATGATAGGTCCGTTTTCACCAGTAGGAAATATATTTGCCAATAAGGTTATCGATTTTTTCGTATCGAGTTTCCCAGTGTTTGGAATCTCGATATATGATGATCGGTTACCTTTGAACAAAAACGCATCGTCTTTGACACCTAAATAAAAAGCACATTGAATAAAAATTGAAGATATAATGACAGTAATAAATAAACTTTTGGATTATAACTTCTGCTAGCTGTTTACCTCCAGGTCCGGTTGTTAAATCAACATCACCCAACGTCAATTTGTTTTCTCCGGGTAAAAGTATGTCTTTTACAGAAGCGTCGTTCAAAGCAAATAAGCCAACAGGCTTAGGAGTGGCTGGAATAAAAAAATAATAATGAACATATAATATATGCAAATACTATTTATCATTCACTTTGTTGTGATAAGCTACAGATTTTACTAAGAAGTTTCTATGGAACATGTATATAGAGCGCTAAGAACTAGCAGGATAGTAGGTACATACGCTCTATGATTTCTTTTGGTCCAGGCCCGTCTTTTGAGCCGACAATTTTCCACGATAAATGTTTCTTTTTGATTGGTCCTTCAAAGTGACCACTAGGAAGCTCCACAGCGACTGATGCACAATCTCCTAATTTATCTGCTTTCATGAAAACACGCACGAAATAATACCTTCCAGCTGCTAAAAACACTTTCTCTGATCTTTGTTCTTTATACCTACGCAATCATGAAATAAATAAGTAAATGGAAATATCCTTTTTTAAAAAGACTACAAAATAACGTTACATAATTTAAAAGGTGAAAACCGTACTTTAGCCATTCATTATGATCTGTCCATCCATTCAATGTGATAATTTTTACTGCATTTGCTTCACTTTCGTCAGAACTGATCCACAATTCTCCACTATTGTCGGCTGCTAAGTAAAATCTACAAACAAACAAAACATTTATGTACAACCAAATTATTTATGTCTCAGTTCATATATTCGCAAAAAAACTTGTTTTTGACTTTTCAAAAAAAATTAAACTTGTTTTATTTTGGAATCGCCTGTTGTTTTACTATGTTCCATCTTTAATAAAACACTTCGAATTTGTCAATCACGAAAACTTTTCCGCTAAAATTTGTGTCTTAATTTGTCAACAGAAATTCTTCAGATAACCTGTAGTCTCCAGTCTCCGGAGCATGGAAATATCCAGATATTCTTGAACCATAGTTGTCGTCAACATTAAAAGGAGCATCAAATTTATCCAGCACCTCAGTGCTTGATGGTCTGTTTGGATAGTTCGGGTTGGATGTTATATCAGAAATATCGTAACCGGGAATGTTGTACCAAACTTCACGAATAAGACCCGCATGTTGGTTTCCTATTAAGAATAATATTTTTTACCTATATATTATATATCCATGTTGTATTTCTTTGTATACACTACACTCGATTTGATATCGGATATAAAACATTCATTTCGCTTATTATTCATAAGCAAAGCAGAGTTCCAAACCTGGTAGACGCCATTGTAAGTTCTGTTTTATGATTGGTCGTTGATATCTTCCCGTGGGCATGCGCACTCCTACACTTAGTGAATCACTAGCATCAACTCCTTTGTGGATGGCTTCCAGATAGTAATATTTTCCAGCAACCAAAAAGATATCATCTGAGGACTGGTTTTCGTATCTAAAATGAATGAAAGCTTTGCTGTGACTGAAGAAAACGACCAGATAATAAAGTTGAATTGGGAAACTTCCAGGCTGATATTTTAACAGAAAAAAATGCAACTTTTTCTTACTTGTTCCATTGATTATGCCATGTTGATTGGGAAAGCGAGATAATCTTTGTTTTGTTCTTAGCTTCGTCATCTGCACTGAAATACAGCTCACAAGCCTTGCTGCAGGAAAGATAGAATGTGCTGTTTCCTGTTTCCGGAGCAATAAAATAACCCTTCAACTTCGAACCATAATTATTCTCAACATTAAAAGGTGCGTCAAAGTTTTCGATGATTTCAATCGTAGAAGGATTGTTTGGATAATCCGAGTTGGCCTTTAAATCTTTCAAAGTTTCACCAGGTGTGTTTTTCCACACTTCTCTGATAATACCAGGGAATGGACTATCTGTAGAGACAAATAAAGGAAAGGTTTATAAAACATGGTAGCATAGCGTAGCACAGCGTAGCATAGCGTAGCATAGCGTAGCTGTGAAAAAGCAGACATAAATGTATATCAACATATACATGGCATCCAGACATGTAAGGTAAAGTGTCCTTACCTGCTCCTCCAAAAACATTCTCAGTGTCAACACGTGACAAGAATCTTCCGTAAATTGCCAATGAACCAAACGCAAATTGGGCACCTGCATAATCAGGTCCTGTAGTTTTTCTACCGATGTAAAATCTTTTTTGCTGGTCTCTACCTTGCAATGGGAGCGTCATTGGTGATTTTGTGTAACCTCGGAAAGTTCCGTCAAGATATACCCACAAACCTTTGTCAAGACGCCATGTCATCACAATACGTTGCCATCTTACAGTGTAAATGGGGACGCGGACTTTCCATATCATAATATCTTCATCTGGACTACTCATTACTTGGAAGTACAAGTTATCATTCACGATGTAAACTGAGACTCCCTGTGTTCCACCAACATGGCCACCAGTATCCAGTATGTATTTCGGTTGTTTGTAATCACGCACCCGCTGGTCGAATTTCAGTTTGAAACTCAAAGCTAATCCATGTTTTGATTTTTTGATGTTGTACAACACAGGATCGGCATCATCAATTTCTAAGCAACCTTTGTCGCCGTCAATGTATATCCCACCGTCGACGTCAGTTATCGTGTCTTTCGTTTCGATTTCAGGTGCGCCTGGAACAACAGATTCCTGCAATCCAGACATCAACCATCGATAGCTAGCGACTACTGTGTCACCGTATGTGAATGCGTATGGTACATCTTCAATAGATAATACCTTAGTGAAGATGGCCACAGATGCAACAACCATTCTAAAAAGGCACAAAAAATGAAACATTGTTAAGTGAGGTTGTAATTCAGATTGTGGCAGCAAATTTTCGTCTAAGAGATTCTACTTACTTCGTACATGTGTATGGACCTTTATCCTTGTTCTCACGTCCTAAAATTAATCTTGTCGTTCCACCAGTATTAGTTTCTGTATTCTTGCCAACTCCTTCTGAGTCTTTAAAAGCTCCATTTACATATACAGCGATTCCTTTCCCTTTGTGCCACGTCATTACGATTTCTTGCCAACTGCCGACTGTCAGGTCCGTCTTTAGTTCCCAGGTCTCGTCTTTACTAATAACTTTGTAATTCAGTTTATTATCAGCAATGTGTATCGTAAAACCTTGTCCTCCACCGGAGGTGTCAATAACGCAGTGTGCTTTCTTATATCTACGGACGCTACTTTCGAAGAATACCTAAGAAAACGGAGTTACTGCGACTTACTAAAAGTTACACAGGTCTTTTATGTATATGAAGGTCCTTAACAAAATAAATGTTTTTTATAGTTAAATTTTATTCTGTTTTAACAAGTAAATGCGATTTATGACCCCTAACTTTAAGTTTGTACTACCAATATCCATAAAATATGCGCATGCGCACAAATGTCGTTCCTGAAATGTAGGTGTTAGGATAACTGAAACAGTAAAAGGAACACAGTAGAATAATGTAATGTCAGCAACGCTTTTTAATTACCTGTATGGCTACAGCAAATCCTTTTTGACATTTGTCTGGTTCAGCAATACATTTTCCGTGAAAATCTCCACCATCTAAAAAGGCGTGCACGCCATCGAGTGCAATGCCAGCAGGTACATATTTGACGTCACCATGTGCAGCCATTGGTCGATTACCTGCCATCCCTGATTTAGTTGTTTTCAACAATGGCCAAAAGTACATTGGAACGACTGAAAGGTTATATAATATTGTTATTTTCCGGGAAAATATATTTGAGGGGAAAATATATTTTAGGGAACAAAAATTACCTGGTCTTAAACCATTTTTTCCGAGTTCATCATAGACTTGACTTGGTCTTGTGTCTTCTTTGCTTAGCAGTCTTGCGACAGGAAGTAGGATTCCTTGCTCATCTAAGCCTTGAACTTTTTCTGGTTTTGGACCTACGTAAAATGAACAAAAAAGATGTTTTTTATATACATTAGGTTTCAGTTTTGTCAGAAAAAGATATCCAGCGATAAAGCGATACCTACCTTTTCGCTTACACACAAATTTCAGTTTTTCTTGACATGGTTCATCGTGCCATGATCCACCTTCAACCATTGCAGCACAGCTGACTCCGCCATTATTGGGAGATTTATCATCCCAATTTTCATACGAAGACGTTGAACGGTCAGTCCATTGCCAATCTCCCTCGCTCTCCTTATCGTTGTAACCTATCCAGTATGATTTATTTTGGTAAACCTAAATATACGGCGACGATAATAAGAGTTTTTTCTTAATCTCCAAATCATGCTTCATAAAATAATTAATAAACAAGAAAAACATTGAACAATGTTTAATCCATAAATCACTGTCATCTCATTTCCCTGTTAAAAAGTGTTTATCCTTTTTTAAAAAAAACAAAAAAAAACATATTTCTGACAAACATAAACCATTTGAAAATAAAACATTGACTTGATTAAAGCAGCAGTCAGATGATGAGCGAGAAGATTCTGTTTGTGTTACTCGTCTGCTTGGTAGTTGTAAGTGCAGAGTGTCCAAAAGAATGTGTGTGCAATCAACGTAGCGCAAGATGTAGTAAGGTGACGAATGAAAAACTGCTTTTACTTCAAAAACTACCAAAGAATATCACAAGTTTAGTTCTCACTGGGAATCACATAACATCGATAACACTCAAGGAATTCTATAATTTCACCAAACTTGAAAGATTAATATTAAATCATAATCAATTAAGTTCGTTGCCCAAGGACGTCGATTATGTACCAGCATTGAAGCATATAAACCTTAGTCAAAACAAGATAAAGTATCTAGACACGCAAGAACTTCGTAGCTACAACCACATTACATCTCTTCATCTCTCTGGAAACGTTTTAGAAAAGATTCCTGCTTTATCACACGCGAGAAGCTTGGAAAATCTTATTCTCAGTAATAATAAAATTAACAAACTTTCACCAAATGTTTTCACTGGCTTGCGAAAGTTAAAGTACTTAAAGTTAGATCATAACCGTCTGGGATTTGTGTATCATGGTGTATTCGATGAATTGTCGAGTTTACAGTCGCTTGATTTGTCTTATAACAAGCTCGAAATAATTCGAAAAGACCTTCTTTCGAAGTTGTTATCATTGGAGGAATTATACTTGCAAAACAATAGCATCACAACACTTGATGACTATTGCTTTCGCAATTTAACACTGCACCGAGTGGACTTAGAACACAATCGAATAAGACGGTTTAAAGCTGATGCTTTCAAAGATATTGTAATCACAGGGAAAATAAGTTTAAATCAAAATCCATTGCATTGTGGGTGCTGGTTAATAGACAATACCATACAGAAGCTAATACATAATGGCGACATTCAAGGAATTTGCTTCTCACCTCTTGCATTAAAAGGACGCAATTTAAAACACTTCACAACTTCTGAATTAGGTTGTAATAACACAGATAGTTGTGCAAGTAATCGGTGTCAACACAATTCCGTATGCGCTGTGTATAATGCGACGGCATACACGTGCAACTGCACACGTGATTACAAGGGAGTTTTCTGCGAACATTTAACCACGTCTGATGAAAATAATGACGTCGTAATTGCCGTCAGTGTTTGTGCACCAATTGCATTTATCCTCTGTTTGGCAATAGGCTGGTATGTGTATAAAAAGCAGACCACTTACCCTGGGCGTTGTATATCAAAAGAAAAGCTTATTTGCCTCGCTTGTCTTTTTATCCTGATCTTTCTCTTTGCATTATTTGTAGGTCTGCGTATAGCATGTGAGTTTATGGAATTTTGTTGAATAAATGAGATCTCACCTGGACTACCATTGTTTGTTCGTCCTCGCTTCTTATGCTTGCCAAATGCGCTTTGTACTTTTCGCACGTGTGCTCGGCGTTATCCCAACTAACTTCATCGGTGAAAAGTTTATAGCAGCCAATAACGGCGTTTAATTTCAAGTTTTTCCAATCCTTTGGGCATGCTATATGTAAAAAGAGCATGGTCACACTTTGTATATTTGGGAAAATGGTATTTCCGTTAACGGTCATTAGGTATGTGCAAGCACTTACTATCAGTTCTCTTCTTGCATAGGAAATATTTTTTTTTAGAACAAGACTCATCCTTCCATTTCTTTTCGTCCACATCAATGTAAACGCAATCATGACGTTTTCCGTTGTCATCATCTGCCTCGCTGCCCCAGTTGGTATATATGCTTTCACTACTATCAGTCCAGTTCCAGTTGCCATTCATTCCTGATAAGATAAAGAAACATAACGTACCGTAATGCTTTTAATAAACGCCCCTTTCTACTAGACTCACTCCTCTTTTAAACGCCCCTCGAATATACACCTCCTAAATCTAGAAAAAATTAACGTCCTGTGCATGCAGTTATCCTTTGATTATTTTTGGAAGAAATTATTCTAAATTCATACCTTTGTCTCGATAACCTATCCAGAACTTTTCATGAATGTTATCTTGCAAATATCTGTTCTCGTATGCATTAAGCACACTGAACAAATCGCCATTGAGACGTCGACACTGCGCTAATGCATTATCAAACGAAGCTTTCATCGACATTTGTTTGTAACAAAAAGTGCCGAAATCTCCTTGGGCACCTTCCCAATTATCTCCACAATCCAGATCTAGTGAAATGAGGTCAAATAGTATCTTAGAACAGACTTTTGGGTTAAACTTTTATAAAATCTTGGTAGAACTTGAAAAAACATTTGCTGTAATGTTAAACCGTTATTTATTTCAGAAGTAATCTCTCATTTTTCGCTAAAATTTTCTTCCTACCTGGCGTCTGTTTTATCAGGTTTTTTCGAACAGGTGCTTTAAAACTTGGTGCGTTATTTATATCAGCTGTAGTAAATGATAGTGGACGCACGTTGGCTGATGGCGATACCAAGTAATTATTTCCAGCGAATTGGCCTGATTTAAAGAAAAACATTCTTATAAATGGAAGTTTGACCACGTGAGCATGTGTCACTGGGTACATCCCCTTGGTTAGGCAGCTCGTTAAAAATCTCTTTCCTTGACGTTATTTTTTATGATCCCCTAGCTTGTGTACTGGTACGCATCCTACCACATTGGCCAGCATACTGGTAGGCATACAACCAAACTAGCCAGTATGTTGGTACGCATGCAACCAAACTAGCCAGTATACTGTTACACATGCAACCAAACTAGCCAGTATACTGGTACGCATGCAACCAAACTAGCCAGCATACTGGTACGCATGCAACCAAACTAGCCAGTATACTGGTACGCATGCAACCAAACTAGCCAGTATACTGGAACACATGCAACCTAACTAGCCAGTATACTGGTACACATGCAAATAAGCTTGTTAGAATGTTATTATTCTTAGCTAGCGTGTTATAGTTAATAATAGGTTAGTCGTTTTACTTACCCTGACCCTTCTGGTCTGCAGCTTTGTTTTTTGATGCAGCTACGGCTGATTTGGCAACCAAGGGTTTATTAGAGAGTGCATATTTTGCCGAACCAGCTTGTGCTGATAATGGTGAAGTCTTTTCATTGTTCAGTAAATTATTTCGCACCGCATTAATATTCTGTCTTGCTATGTTGGAACGACTGCTGAATGGCATATACTGTCTCCATGAATATGAGGCTTGTTTTTTAGAAAGTATATTGTTTTTTGCTAATATAGCCTTTTGAAATTGTTTTGTATTAAATTGTAACACCTTATTTTGATTGGTTATCACTGATGAACGCACCAGTGGTGGAGTCATGATCGGTTTTGGATTCATTGAAAACGGTGATCTTGGAAAGTCTGTTAGAATTGTTTTATCAACGGTGTCTCTCGCTGAAGCTAAAGCTAGATGAGGTGCTGATAATGGACCAGAATCACCTTTAAAAATATTCTTACTTAAGAGTTTGTTATTTACAATATTTTGACGCAGTTGATTGTGTACTTGAATTGGTCTCTCCGTGTGAGGGCGACTCTCCTCAATTTTCTGTCTACCAGAAAATATATCCACTGGTATAATTGTCTTACTGCTACCTTTTGTCTCTTCGATTTTCTTTTTAATGTTTGGTACCCTGGGGACAACATTACGTAATGCAGGTCTTTGGTCTTCTGTAAATGATGCTGCTGGCATTCTCACTGTGGAAAGGAGAAGAATCCCATATGAACAAAAATGCACGAAACTATAAATGCATTCTAACATTTAATCTAATACCTAAAGAAAACACTCTAACATCTAACATACATTCTAAACGTACACGCCTAAGAACTACCACACTGAACACTCAAAACAGGACCAACATTGGCTGGTATATTATCGATAGATAACTTACGTGTTGAAAACAATTCTGAATTATCAGCTACCGGAGCTATAAGAAAAAGCATTGGTATTAAGGGGAAAGGAGAAAAGATGCTGAGGTAAGCATGTTTGTTTGATCATGTGTGTATGCGTTATTGGTGAAGCGGTGTCTGCGGGGTAATTCACCGCTGGTATGCATGTGTTTGTGTCATTTCCTGCTGGACAATTATGTATTATGTGTGTGTGTGTGTGTCTATCTCATTTTTTATCCAAAGAGAAGTCATCTGGTATTTTAACTTTACAAATATATTGTTGTGTAACAAAGCTCTCCCAAAATATGTACAAAAAAAACATTTTGTTTTGTCATGACGTCATCAAAAATTGGCCAGCAGCGTTTTAAGTCTTGTCATTGGTCGATTGAGTTTTTTAGTAGTTACCAGTCCTTAATTTTGCTGCATGTTTTCCCCTTCCTGCATTTCTTTCGTATAATGCATCAGCGATGACGTCATTTCCATTATCCTCGTTTTCAGTTTGTAAAAATGACTCGATTATTGTGTCTCGATCACTAACTACGGCTTTTTCATAAGATGGAATTTTAAAATTATCACTTTTTTTGCTGGTTGTTATTGATACATTTCTCAAACTTTTTCTTGAATTTTCGGTTCTGATCTGATTTTTTACAGCCTGAATCTTGTTCCCACTTGCAATGTTAAAACGGAGCGAATTTTTCTTCTCCCTATTATAAACCGCCCGAAGTCTGTGGTTTTCAAAAGCGTTGACTCGTTGTGCCGACGCCTTTATTCCTTGACGAAAAAAACGGTGATCGACTCCTAGCTTCCGTAGTTCATTTTTAGCTTGATAAGCGTGTGAAGTTTTGCCTGTCTGTACTGTGCTAAGCATAAATCGTTCACGTGGGCTATTGGTATGGGAGTTATAATTTTTAGGACGTATGGAAGATGGTTTTCGTTGAAATTGTTTTGCTTCTCTTAGATTGCTATTTTTTACATTTGATTTGATAAGATTTGATAACGGAGTTATGTCATCCATGTTAAGAGGTGGATTATTGACATGTTTTGCAGGGTTGCGGTTGTTGTCAACTTTATTTGGAAGCGGTCTAAATTTAGAAGTTACCATAGAGGGCTCGCTGGCCAATCTTTCATCATCACCTAGTGTCCCGGTTGTCTTTTTATGCAAAGCATTGTTTCTTGAGTAGTTGTTGTTATTTTTGCCTTGATTATTCGACTTTCTTACGCTTTGTTTTTTAGGTGCTATATTTGTGTAACCGATATTTACTTGTGGAGTTAGAAATTGATTTATATCGTTATGGCGTTGATTAAGATTGATTCTGATAAATTGTTGCGGTAGGGAATCACCATTCGCGTTTCCATAGTTACCTTCTTCTTCCTCTCCTCTTCCTCTTCTCCGTTTTCAGTATCTGATCTTTCATTGTTGTTTTCTTCCGGGATATCTAGACAATCCAATTAAGAAAGTCATCTGTTGCATTTTTAGAATAGTTTCATTCGGTAGCCGGTCGTGTTTCTTTGTACCGTTGTTGAAAGTAAGATATGTGATGTAGCAGTTAATAATGCTTCAAAGTAGTGCAGTCGAATACTGTAAACAAGTCATCGGTTGTCCAAATGGAAAGTATTTTCTTGTTCATGCTCGTTTTGATACCATGACAAAACAAAAAGTATTGGCGTATCTGTTTAGGTTTTTTGGTTATAAAAGGGCGTGGTTAATCTCGTTCCCAGTCTTTATAACGTTGTCCTCATGTAACAAAAATGCTAGAGGCATAGTCCGACTAATCGCGACTGGGTCCTTTATTTGAGTAAATTAGTATGTTAGTGGATTTACGTACGGTTAAATAATGTTATGGATTACCAGTGTGTTAGGTTAAATGTTAAATTGTTAACATATTAAAACAGTTACTTTATTAGTACTAATTTTCGCGCGTTCGCTCAAAGCAATTATTTAATGCGCGAAATGTAGTACAGGAGATACGCGCAAAACGCCTCGCGCGAAGAAATAGAACTAATTGCCGAAATGTGTTTAAAGCGTCAAACTTTACTGAGTGTTTTCTTTCTTTTTTTCTCTTTTTCCCCAGCCTTTACCATGATTTACAGTCTACCAAAAAGAATTGCGTCTATGGTTTTATCTTAATCCTGAATTTTCAGTCTTTTCATTAATTAAACGAAAATTGAAACACGCGAAATGGATTTTTTGACGCGCGAAAATTAGGTATGGTATGAAAGTAACAAAAACAAACATTTCTATGAAAAATAGATTCATCATGGAGGCTAATTCTCAAGACCTGTGTTATACAAAGAAACTTTAGCGCATTTGTAAGTAACATAGACTGGTTATCTAGTGTAGTGTACCTGTATGAGGGGCAGTTTCGGCACCAGTGCTTGATTCAGGCATAGCAGATGCCAGCTCTGATTCCGCATTTGGACGAACCCAATTCGTCTCTTGTGTTTTACTCATTTTGCTCATTGTAAATTGCGCACCTAGTCGTCCAGATGTTAAACCAGCTTGGCCTTCAAAGCTTGGTTTCCCGTTCTCAGGTGTAAGGACTGCAAGATTTGATTGTAAGTAGTTTACAGAGTTATCTTGTGATTTGCGAGCGTTGGCTTGTTTTGCAGGGTTAGTTGCCAACTCGGATTCGTCATCGCTTTTTAGACTGTTTTCGTTAAATAATAGATTGTGTAGACTTATTGATTTTTTAGAGCCTATTTCACTTGCTCCAGATCCTTCTAACGGCTCCTGAATGTGTCCTGGAAAAGTAGATATACTATAACTAAGCAACATTAATTATGTTAATTTATTCACAGCGTTACGGACATAAAAAATAACTTATTTCAATGATAACTAGATTTATATTTCAGTGGATGCAAAAAAAACTTTACAAAAATAGAAAACAAAAAACAAATGACAATCGATAAAACATTCAACAAAAATTCGAATGAACATGCATAAACTAAACGTACAAAGAAACGAATTTCTAAATTATGGGAAAGAAAATAAGTTGAGAATGATAGTATAATACTACTATACAAAATCATGATCAAATTCTTTTTCACTCTTATGGTTGTAACAAAAAACAAATCAGAAACAAATCGTAATAAATCTGTAAAACAAATTTTGCGAAAAAAAATATGGAAACTTAAAATATAAAATAATTGAATAAATATATAAATAAATAAATAAAACGAGAAATCTACCGTCTTAGCCATTTTTACACCGGCCCTTAACGGCGCTAATTCTAGTGGTGGGTAAACAAGGGTTATTGTTAGATTTTTGTCTTTCAGATAGTTTGACCATAAAAATTTAACTAAAGATGACGTCGTTAAGGGCCGGGGTACAAGACCGCTGAAATATATAATAGTCTGTTTCTATGTTTATGTATGTGTGTGTCGCAAGAGATTTTTGCTTATCTCTAGTGTTATCAAAAGCAATATTATCCATTGTTTCGTGTGTCTAGAAGCTACTTCTTGAAACCACCTGGCCACATGTGTTCGTCTCCAGCAATCGAATCTAAAATTTTATGAAACGTGGTAATAAAAACCATGTTGGATTGAATGTTCTTCTCGAGAGCTAAGAAATGTTGATTTATCGAACGAGCCTGGTTTCCATTTGATGATACAGTGATGATGAATTAAATGTCAGTAAGTGCTGTGATTTCATAAGATTATTGGTCATTTGTATTCGTCTTTTAGTCCAGGTGGTTTCAACAAGCGCTAACAGACTACATCGAGCGGAAAGAAATGATGTCTAAAAAAGGGTGTTAGTAGTGTCTGTACAGTGCGTTTTAAGTCATGTGTCTAAGAATCCACTCAAGAAAAGAGTTCGTTAAGTTGGCGTGCGTGTAATTGCGTGAGATGTACATGTGGTGTGTGTGGTGTTTCATGCGCAAAATCAACATTTCTTTCCCCTCGAAAAGTATGTATCCATATATATAAGATATAGTCAGAACATGATAGAAACGTGCTAGCAGTAAACAAGTTGAAATTACACAACAGTAGGATTAGTAACGTTAGAAAGAAAGGTCACCTCTTCGAGAGCCTTCACCAGAGCCACCACCGCTTCCTTCACCATCAGCTCCTTCGTTACCATTCTTCACTGAGAAAAAAGCGCTAAGCATTTTGCTACCTAAATATAACAAGTACGAAAATGTTGAGTGATTTGATTCAGGATTACCTTTAAGTTGATAAATTATCCATATTCGCGAAATTTGTCTGCGGGAAAATTTCCAGAAAGTTCAATTCGTGAAAATAAATCTCGAAATTACTATACTAGAAATGACTCAGTCGCTGAAATTAACTTAAAAATTGAAATGAAAAGTATTTCAATATGACTAATTCGTGAAAATTAATCATTGCGAAATTTTTGTACTTTGCGAAAATAAGTCTTCGCCAACATTAATCA
This sequence comes from Hydractinia echinata, assembly GCA_030067915.1. Classification (NCBI taxonomy): domain Eukaryota; kingdom Metazoa; phylum Cnidaria; class Hydrozoa; order Anthoathecata; family Hydractiniidae; genus Hydractinia; species Hydractinia echinata. The sequence continues at coordinate 2,323,120 of JASGCC010000030.1, forward strand.
ACTTAAGGTATTAATGCATGTTTACACTTTGTCACGCGCATCAACATTTCATAACATCAATCTGAATAAGACGACTTACGTAGCGAGTTCATTCCTGGCTGTTTTTCAGGAACAACGGGTTCGTCACTCGAGAAAAGTGCACTCGCCCTAGGCGCAGTAGCTTGTTCTATGTTGTTATAGTCTACTGGTGGTGGTAAAGCAGCTGCTTGAGCCTGTTGCATCAGCTGCTGTGGTGCTGCCATTGGTTGCTGTTGTTGTTGCATGTTGTAAGCAGAAGGACCGCCAAATATTTCTGAATTAGGTGGGGCATACTGGGGTTGATAAGCAGGTGCCCTGAATGAAGCTGGTGGTGGAGGTGCAACAAAAGGTGCTTGGACAGGTGGTGCAACAATAACAGCTGGTGGTGGCGGTGCAACGACTCGCTTTGATGGTTCATCTGCTATTAAAACTCCCTCTGCGTCAACCTTTCTGATTTTTCCACGTCGTGATGCTAAGAAATTAAAGTAAAAGAACGGTTAGGTGTGATATGTAATGGATTAAGAAAACGACAAATAGTAAGTGTGGAGGATATTCGGCGAAGGGTGTTCTAAGGTATAAGAATATAAATTTACCTGGTTCATCTATATACTTTTTTCCAGCTGGTGAAACTTTCATCAAAAACACCGGATAAGAGTGATCAGACGGTATAGTGGAACGAGTTTTGGGATCCATAATGGGCTCCATCGAAGCTCCGACAGGCATATTTCTTAAGTATTCATACGGATCACCAACTAATTGCTGGTATTTGCTCTTCTTGTTTTTCCTTTCGACTTCAATTCTTGACTTCTTGTAAGACTTCTGGCTATTATCAAACGGGTTAATCTTGCCAGTTTCGGCATAATAATCATTTAATGTTGGTTCCAAACCCGGTATTTCGAATCTTTGTCTGACAGAGTCCAAACTGTCAGCATTGTTTGGACTCTTCTCATCCTCATCTTTATGCGCATCTTTTGTTAATTTTAAAAACTTTGGTATAGCGTCTTTCTTCCGACGTTCCTCTGTCATTATTTTTGCTACTTGAATATTTTGCCTGTATTTATCTAGTTTTTGCTCCTCAACGTTCACTGGATGCGGAATGAACGAACGTGTATACTCGGTCAAATCTGTAGCAGGTTTTGGATATTCACCTGCTAATTCAAGAGCAGCTTCTTCGTAATGAGCTAATGCAGATGCGATTGCTTTTAAATCAATTTTAGGATAAGGTCCAGGTAATGATGGTTTTGCTACTACTGATTTCTTCTTCGTTGGTCTTGCTTTTTGTTTCACTGGTACTGGCGCTACAGTCTTCTTTTTCGCTGGTTTTGGCTTCGGAAGAGCTTTGGGAGCGAGTTTCTTTGGAGTCTCACTCTTTTTATCTGTAGAGATAATTACTAATGATAAAAGAGTACTGCATTCTGGTTGTGGAACAAAAAGGAAAGAATGCTCAACGGTATACTTACCACTGTGAGCGTCATCAGCATCGCTTCCAGACTCTTCTCCTGACTCATCCCCAGACCCACTTCCGGAACCACTGTCATCTTCATCATCAGCGTTGGTGGCAGCGGCTGGTATAGTACTTTTCTTAACAGGGAATGTAAAATCCCCTAAACTTGCCTTAGGTATGACTTTTGATGCAGGAATATTACTTCGTGCTACATTTAAGTTGGGCACTTTAGATTCTCTTACTAATGGTATGGCATCATCAGATAAACCTGACCCAGATTCTGCAGAACCACTTTCAGAGTTACCTGATTCTTCATCGGAATTTGATCCGGATCCTGATCCAGCATCTTCGGTTTGATTGGTAACTTTGAATCGCTTTCCAGCAGAGATTGTTGGAGTAGCTAAAGAGAATTTGTGTGTAAGTAGATATTTGTATTTTTTGGTTTTTGTATTTTTATGTTTTATTTGTTGTTGAAAACAGACCTGTTTCTCCTGATCCTGACTGTGCATCACTATCGCCGGAACCGCTTCCTACATCAGGCGTATCGTCTTTGACATGCACCGAGCCGTTGTCCTTGCTTTTTGCAGCTAATGGTGCAGTAGGTTTTGCAGATGCAACTGCAGCAGTCGGGAGTGTTGCATTGTTTACTGTTGGTGGTGGCGCTAAAGTGCAATAAAGATTAATGTGTGTTAACCGGTGTGCACCTAGCGTATTTATGTGGATTAAAACTGGTGTACATAGTTAGGTAGATAAAAAAAGGTTCATAAAAGATATTCATACCACAATAACCACATGACTGTCTGCACTGAATTTTCATCAGCTCGGGGAAATTTGTACAGTAATTATTTTTGGCAAAGTCACCACAACTAATATATTGGTCGGCACATTTCTCATCTAAAAGCAAATAACAAAATAAAAATAAGTTGTCACGTATTTGGAATTAGCACGTAGAAACCGTCCGTGTGTATGTAGGTGTGTAACAGTACCTGTAATAAGAGGCCTGGTATGCATACCATCCATATTTTGTACTTGAGCTGAGCTTTGTGGCGCAGTGTATTGAACCACACTTTGTTGCATTGAGAAAGGGTTTTGTTGTTGGTAGTTGGCGATGTAAGGACCATATTGCTGTTGAAATTGGTATTGGGGAATATACTGACGTTGTGATTTTGAATCAGTTGATTTTTTAGATGTTTTGGCAGCTGTTTTAGATTTTTGCTGGCATTTTTAGATTTATTGGTCTTCACTTTCGATTTCTTCTCTGTTGTTTTTGAAAATGACACTTGTGGAGAAGGGGGTTCTGGGATGGTGTCTTTCTTATATACATTAGCACTATACAAAGGTTGCGGTATAATACTCTTTTTGTAATCCATCACACGCTGAGCTTGTTGGATAGATTCTACTGTTTCCCCTGCAAAATAAACCCCATTGAGGAGAACAAAATCAGTAAGTGAAATCTGCACATTTGTGTGAAGTGTGTGTGTATGCTTATTCATGTAAGTTAATGTCACAAAATCTCGCGGGAAAATTTTGAAATTAAGTGTTTTAAATCCTAAACTGTAAAAATAAGCACTAATTTTTCTCCCGCGAAATTTTCTGACATTGCAGTTAAACAGCTGCTAAGAAAGTTGTTTACATCGTTTTTCATTTTGAAGTGTAAGTTATGTCTTTGTCAACGTAGTATTAATATTCCAACGAATGAATAAGTTTTATCTTTCTCTACTTGCTAAATAAACAGGCTAGGACTTACCGTATTCTGTAACATGTGGAACTATTCCTCTTAATTTATTATTTGGTGAGTTTATTCTCAACTGTACAGGAAAAGACTCCGATGACGGCGTTTTATGCGAGGCCGTGAGTGGAAGAAGAACCGCCGACTTCTTGTATTGTGGTAAGTATACAGCGGGAGCAGGTTTTGCCTCTTGTTGGATGAAAGACTGAGGAATGATAGTTTTCTTACTCACTAAAAGTAAGGAAAAAATAAGAGAAGTTAACACAGTAATCGCACAAATTGTTGTATTTTTAACGGAATCATGTTTGCCTGTTTAACTTAACTTATTTTCTACGTGAATTATTTACCAAGAATCACCGAAATGAAGAGAGTCACTGTATATGTCATGAGGAAAGAATTGTATGGTTAGTTGCTTCTTATTTTCACGAATTGAAAATTGGGATATTTCATAAAAATTCAACGGAGATTTCTTCTCGCTTATGGCGGCTGTTGTCATTTTTCGCAAAGACACAACTTTACTAAAACAGTAAAAAGTCGCGAAAATTAATCTCACGATTATTTTCGTTTAGGCAACTGTAAATATTTGGGGAAATGTATAATGAGTGCGTGGTATGAATGTTTTTGTGGCAGCGTGTCGTGACAAACATTATTACCACTCGCTTGCGCTGGAATTGGTTTTAAATCTTTTAACTTTGTTTCCATACTGTAGGGGATATAAGATTTGCCATTATTTAAATATGGCAACTGTGGGTTAAAGTAACCGTTTCCTTGCCAACTATACGAGCCGTATACTGGGTACATGGGCACGTAAGATCGCCGAACTAAAATTATGATAAACACTTATTATGAGATTACAAGACAAAGGTGTGTGTGTGTCTCCCATGCAAGTAACTTTCTGCAGGAATCGCCTGACAATTCTAACTTTCAACGATCAATAAAAACTTGTCTACATTTTTCAGAAGATTGTATTTTGAAGATTGATTTCGTGAATTATAAACAATTGTGATGGATTCGTGGAAAAATCCTCTAATTATTTGTTCTTGCAAGAATTAGTCCAAGTACGAAAAATAATGGATAAAAGAAAATCTTTATATTTTTTCTTTTTGTGATGCTTTCGTAATAGAATATTAAAATATTAGAAATAACACTACCGACACCGGTATTAAAAGCTACCATAGTACCAACTTACCATCGGAAATGATTTGACTCGGAGTATTTTTCTCAGATAAAGGCATAAAATTTGAAGCAAACAATGCTGGATTGACAGCTGGTTGTTGGTCCATCAAATTATCCTCCCGAAATGCTGCAGTTTCTTGCGAAGGTACAGCGGTTTGTTTGTTAACTATAGGCGCGTTAAAACTCATCAAACTAACGTCAGACTGTGCATTAATGTCTTGTTTCTGATTGGTTAAATCAGCTTGAGCATTGAAAAACTGGGCGTTGGGCTGCCCATTATCAAGTTTAGTTCTAACATTGTTATTTAATGACATAAACTCGGAGACTGGATCGGTTTCGCGACGTTCTTGAGATTTTTGTGGAAATAATATACTATTAAGTTGGGCTTGTTTGGATTTGTCATTTTTAACTGCTAATAATTCGTCTTTCAGTGTAGTGGAACGATCATTTCGCGTGGCTTTGACATCACTTGGGAAGAGTGAGCTCAATGTAACGTCATCTTTCAGGTCGGATAAATCTCGTTTTCCTGAAGTAAAAAATAATGTTTTAACACGCGTGTTAGTTAACACGTAGTAAACAATCTTTTTGGTGTGTGTAACCTTTATCAGCATATCAAGGCTGAGAAATACAATATAAATTAAGCAGCATAATTCTAGCCTTTTTGAAAGGAAAGGTCTAAAAACAAAGCTTTGAAGACCATTTCAAAACCAATTTGCAAGTGTCAATTGATCGCGACACAACATTAATGATCAATATTGATTTGAAATACTTTGATTATGTTCTAGAATCGTTTTAAAGGTGTTTAAAATTTGAAGGTTGGCAAAACATGCCTCTATGGTGCGCAAGCGGTATAAACATAACAAGGTTTGTCAACATTATTAAGCATATTGTTAAACAAATTTGGATACTGAAATAGAAGAAGCATACTGAAGCTGAGAAAAATACACTATGCTTATAAAAAAGAGTATATCCCCAATGTTTGTTTAAATATTTGTTATGAGAAGATGCGAGATAGCAATAAATTGACTATCAAAATATTATGACTAAAAAAATATGACTATGAAACATCTACCTTTTCTTTTGCCATGCAGCAATGTTATGAAGGTGAAAAGTAATATATACTTGGATTGTAATAACATACTCGGAAAGCATTAACAAGCTAAAAGAAATATAACAATCTTGAATAAATATATTTGACAAAAGTAACATTAATAGTAACATCGTGTGAATATCCCAAAACGGTAATATTCTCCGTCATAGGTTAATAATGGATGTAGAATTAGCTTATAATTTGATACACGGTGAATTTAAACATTTCATTGAGCTGTCTGAACCTCCAGCAACCACATCAAGAAGTGCATTTTGTGCTTACTTTTAAAACAATTTTCTAGCGAACTCTGCAGTAAACCGTAATAATAAAGCAATACCAGTCACCTTTTAGTATTCTCTTCTAGTATTTGTGTATGTATGTGTAATGTAATGTCGCCATATAATTCTACATTAATTAAGGAAAAATATTGATATAAAAACTTCTGTCTCGTGCTTTATTTCTTTCACATTTTTTTATTTTCTTTGCATCTTTGCAAAGTTTACCTCGTTCAGCTAAGCTTGCACGAAATTCGATGTTAGATTCGCAAGGTATGAGATCACTGAATAATCGAATGTTTCTACATGTTCGGTCAAGCGAATAATTTCTAACAATCAAAGAACCAGTGAAACAATACAACAAACAGCGGGCGACCCGGGGGTTAATTAAATTTGCAGTATAACGAGAAAAAAAATTTAGCAATATTTCTCGCTAATTATAAGTTTACCAAATAAATTTTCCCTTAAAAAGCATTATTTTCTACGAACAAGTAAAAAAATGAGACAAGCATGTGAATTGTACTTTTTTGTCTCCCTTTCGAATGTTTTAAAACGTTCGAATTTAACTTAATAAAAAACTCACTCTCGGAATGATACATCAAAAGAAAAAATTTATTTATTTTTGCTGACGCATACAGAAACTCTGTAAGGATTTTAAAAGCATTAGCAACATAAATATTTAAGCCATATTATTTTAGTTTCAAATTCTCTTGTACGAAATCTAAGAATCAAAATATGCCTTGGTGTAAAAAAATCGCATATTTAGAAGTATGTTATCTTCACACCTCAGGGCAAAATCAAAGCAGAGAGAAATATTTACAATTTCAACCCCCCTGCTGTGATGCGCATTCTGTTTACGCGTTAATGATTTAGTTAATGCAAGCAAAAGCTTGCTTCAATTTGTTGAATGATAATTAGTTGTTGTATTTACGTAGCGTTATCAAACACTCTGCTGAACTGTTTCGTATGTTTATATTCTGTCGAGTTTCAATGAGTTTCAATACATTTCGAATGCCGAACTGTAATTGTGAAAACTGTTATCGTTCGAATGTTTTATTATTTTAAATAATTAATTTAAATTGTTTTTTTCAAAGCAAAGTGCCATCTTTACTGACTTAAAATGTATTTTAAAGCTCCGATGTTTGATAAATGCAAACAGCAGTTGTATGAAATATTTTAATTGGTGCATTGTCCTGATTGGGCGATTTAAGAGTTAAACAAAAAGCCCTGCGGCTTGAAAAATTTCGCAATTAACAACCCAGGGCTTTCGATAACGTGGAGAGTCAGGAAATCTGAAGTGGACCTTGAAAACAGAGGAACAATGAAATCATTGAAAATTCTGGAATTCCAAAATTTGAATATTGATTATTATGGCAACTAACCAGTAATTTTAAATCATAGCTATCCTTATTAAAATACACATATACAATACAACTGAATAAACTGAAAATTAAAATTAGCTACAGATTTCACATTATTCTTAAAAAGAAACATTAACTAGGTATCTTTGAAATTCACCTCGAAAATTCTGGAAATTCCATGGTGCAAATCGTGTGGTGTAAAATTGATGACTTGAATATAATGACTTCTGCACAAGTTCAATGAACCAAGTATTTCAATATTTCATTAGTTCAGCAATAAATTTATCAGCATTTGAATGTTTCTGTATTTAGGTGTCTTAAAATCTGTCCCTTCAGATTTTTTGAAAATGCTGATGGTGGATGAAGAAAGAGAACATTTATAAAATGAGTAACAAGAACACAGTTTTAGTACAAATAGGATGATGAGGCCAGTGTTTTTATCCCTTCAACCGGGTTTTAAGAGGCTGAAATTTTCCATAGTTGAAACAATTTTCTCATTCAGGACCGAAGGGTTGATGACATCATCAAAAACCTTTATACAACAATATCTCGAAAACCATTTGTCACAATATCTCGAAAACCATTTGTCAAAAGCATATAATCATATAATTAGCATTTTAAGCTCTGCACAACAGTGGGAACAGTTTTGTTAAATGTCTGACTTGACATCACAACTTGTGTTTGCTTGCCTAATCAAGTGAATTTCTTCACAGGTTATTCAACTATAGTATATATTAAAGAGAGAAAAATCCATGTCATGATGTACAACGCATGTATTTTTTAAACAAATTTTTAGTGATTTTGTTGAATTCAATTTATTGAATTTGAAAAATTTGATTGTCTATTGTTTTTTGTTTTCTGTTAAATCCTCAAATTTGAAGATACTGATTGGTTGACATTTCTTTCAACAAATCCAAGAAGTTGAAACAAAAAAGCGTATTTAGCAATTATAAATTGAAATCGACAAAATGGATGGTGCATCGTCCGCTATAAATATTGAGAGAAATCCAATTGACTTTACCATAGTAGACATTTAGTCATGGTTGCCTTTTCTCAGGCCCATTTTGTAAACATCAAAAGAGAAATGGCTTCTGTAAAAGGACTTAAAACTTTCCAAGGTGTTTTTAGACTGGTGTGAAATTCCATTAGTAAAATGTATTCCATTATTCCATTCCGTTTCTCAGCCGAGGAAAAGGGAGAGAAAGGAGGGTGCTAAGAACTATCAGCCATATGCTAAAAAGATGAAAATCATTTACTGACAGTGTTTTTGAAAGGAATAAATAGGGCAAATAAAGCTAGCTCGAACCCAGCACCTTCGTTGAGAAGCAAATAGTCTTGGGGACGAGGTTGCAAAAAAAGTTCTGTTTGCAACTTAATTTTGCAGAGGGTCGACGATTTTCGAAATTCAGGTATTTTAAGCTACACTGTGCGTATATGTTTGGTCCACACAATTCTTTTTGATAGATGAAGTAGACCAAAACTCTTTATGAGATAAAAAACTGGTGCGTTACACTAAAAAGTATGTTATTTAATTTTTTTCAAATTGATGTGAGCTTTTCCAGGCGACATTTGGAGCTTTTGTTAAAACGATGTACTCCCCAAAAAGCCTACGATGATTTTTGCAGCATTTGTCATTTTCTCATGTAATTTTCCTAAAAAATCTTGTAAAAGAGCATAAAGATAAAATACATGACTGACGTAAAAAATATAAATTTCTGTTTTACAGAGGCTAGCTCACCAATCAGCAAGAGTGATGGCTGTAGTTTAGCCACGATACTTTGGCTACACGAAGAATACAATCTATTCCTAAGCCAGCCTGTGAGAATAAGATTATTTGCAATCTGTATTCAGATTGGTCAACTGACTGGTTGAGAATAAGAAAAGGCATTCTTATGGGCTTTTGAAGACTGAAGGTTGAATTATTTAGCCTGGATACTATTGATCTTGTGGCGCTCAGACTTTGCACTGACTTTTTCTATTTCCTCTCTATCTTCCCCAGGCGATTTTTAAGATTTCGCCTATTGTGGCGGAAAACAATAAGTTTTAGTTCTCTCAGTGAGTAAAATGTTCAGAGTAAAATTTTAAGCCAATCAAAGGTATCCTATCAATCGGCAGTAAATCAATAAATTTTTCTTTGTGGATGATGCCATGTGCGAAATCGCATACTGTTAATTACCTTGTGGCAAGTAATTTCGACTAAAAATATATTCTTGACAAACTTGAGAGGTCAATTTACGAAAACAAACGATGGTCTTTAGATGCGGTATTTCAGGGGGAAAATATTTTCTGGTCCACGGCCGGTAAGCCGCCATTATGGGTGACGAGGGCAAACTTCTCAATTTTTTTACTAATCAATAATCACATTTTAAACAAACGCGTAAAAAGATTTGACTGTTTCTCCTTTTTTTCTTTTTCTGTACTACTCTTGGTAACCAACCGACAAAAATCGCAATAATTTATGTCGCAAAATGCAATCTACCGATGGGTGTTAATAAATCGAAGTGGATCCGAAGCGTCCTAAAACACTCCGTGAGCTTGAATATTTAGAAATGATTCTGCTCCGACTTTGAAAATGATATAAAATCTTTTGTTTTGCTGTTATGCCAGATACTCGGTAATGAAAGCAACTTATCGGCGCGTTTTTAGAACGGTGTGGAAAAAATTGGCTTTAAAAAAGAAAATGCATCAAAAAACGTTTCATAAATCTCTCTGATTTTATTCCTGGCTGCAATACAAACAATTAGTATTCCTCTGTTCTGCCGGATGGATCTCGAAACAAAAGTCAATGTGACATTCAATGTTCTCGATGTCATGAAAAATTTTGCGCGTGTTAATATTAGCGTATTTCGTGCGTATTAATTTTCTTTTAAAATTAAATTTCTTAGGTAAACAATCAAGATGCTACGTTTCATTTTTGTAAATTGTTGTATCATATTTTAGCGCGCTTTTGCGCGCGCGGAAATTACCTTATTCGTACAAATTTTGGCGAGCACTGAATTTGGCGATTTTGGTCAGAAATCGCCAAATTAAATGCTCGCCAAATTTAATTTATTTACTCATCGTCAAAATAAATATGCTCGCCAAATTTTATGCATAAAAATTCAACTCTTTTACAGACAAAAAAAATGTGTTCCTCGTCGTCATTTTTAAAAACAAGGTTTTAATACAATTTACTTGATAACTAATCATTAATTAAAATACAATTAATTACAAAGTCCATCTCACGAGAACCAAGCCTTTCCATGCTAAGTGGTTGGTTGAATGCTATAAAGAGGTGACAGCAGAATCTGGTTCCAACGTTATCACAAACGGCTGGAAAGCATCCGGTATCTATGACGCACTGAAAATGGGCAGCTCAAACCTTTCGTACATTGACCCAAACCAGGATATTTCGCCTCTTCTGGAATCATGTGATGATACTGAACGATCAACTTTCCAGTCAATAACAGAGGAAATAAGAGAGCACTTTGTCAATGAAGACGACGAAAAAGAAAATGGAAAGATCAAAACGATGATTTCAACAGAAACGCATTCGACATAATTATTGGCGACGAAGACGACAAAGAAAACTAGGCTAAATTTTACATGATTTCCTAAATGAAAAAAAATCAATTTGGTCCATCGCCAAATTAAATGCTCGCCAAAATTTGTACGAATAAGGTAGTAGGAAAACGCAAGGGGATGTAAGCTAAAGAGTTTCGAAACAGGTATGAACAAAAAAAAGGGAAAAAACGAAGAAACTGGAAAAAAAGGGGATCAAATTTTGGGTCCATCTTTACGGAGTGCATTAAAACCAAACGCTAGAGCATATAACATTTTGAGTTCAATTAAAAAATAAACGGTGAAATTGCCCAAACTTTGTTACTGATTAAATTCCTAATCGCAGACAAGCTGCGCTGCGAAAACTTTGAAACCGTTTTTTTTTGCAAAATTTTCAATTTGATGACATTTTCCCCTCAATTTATGTTTACATATAGTTTTTCCCCAAATCCCAATCCCAAATTCGCAAGATTAAACACAGAAAAAGACACAATTTGCAGTTTATAATTTTTTTTCTTTGTAAACCAGGAAATATTTGATAGACATTGGGCATAAAAGCTGTCTACTGTAGTGGAGCCTTACTAAAGCGGACACTTGCAAGTCCAACATTTTTGTCCGCTTTCAAGAGGTGAAGAAGTTTGACCCCTAATTTTCTGGGAAAAAGCAAATAAAAAAAATGTTTGCTAATGTCTGCTTTGGAAAGGTCGCACAGTTTCTTAAAGAATTCGTCCACGATAAATAAAACTGTCCGTCGTATTAGAGATCTGTCCACTTCAGAGTACATCCGCTTCAAGGAGGTTCCACTGCCGCTAAAATCGTAAGCTACTTATAAAAAAATATTTCAATATACCAGTTCAAATAAAGAAAGAAAATAGATATGGACTTGATGGCATAAACAGAAAGGCAAAGTTTAAAAAATGCAATTTAGTAAGAAAACAATAAATAAATAAACCTTCGCAGTAAATAGGTAAAAATTTATCTATCTATAAATACACGAAAATCTTACTTCAGATAACACTTACAAAAATAAACGAACAAAAATCAAATTGAAAAAATCAATGCGGTATTTCCATTATAAAAAAAAGTGGTATAATGTCCCTCTTTTTTACTTTACCTGCGCAAACAAATAACAAATTGTGCAACACTTACCCCAATGCACTTTTTGAGGCGAGATTATAATCTAATTAAGAACACGAAGTTTAAAATAGGAGAAGCTAAAAAGCGAGAAACTAAAGAGAAATTTCATGTGCGATAAAAGTGGTTTAAGAAAAAAAAACACAAAAGGGATATAAATCTAGCTTGAAAACAGAGAAAAATTCATAATTTTCTTAAATCGATAATAAATTCATTTAAAGCAACTGGAACTAAAAATAAAATAAAACTCAAACCTAATCAACCAAAATTGCGCATTAAATTTATTTTATTGCTGTATCACTTGAAACACTGTCCTCTCTGTCAAAACTTGTCTGTGTGTTAAAAAACATAACAACCCATGTGTATACGTCCGAGCAAGTAAGTGGGTCTACATAATATTTTAGTTTTGTTATGATTTATTTTATGACCTTTCAATTTCAAATTAATCCTTTGACACTTTTCCATTTGTCACTGCGCTGTTGCTATGTACTGCACCGTTGCTATGCACTGCACCATTTGTATGTTTGTGATGTCCATTGATGGAGGGTTTTGATGAAGCAGGCTTTCCAACTTTGAAGCTGTAAACGTTCAAGTGGTCACTTAGTTGACGCACCTAAAAACAGAAACGCAAAATTAAGAAGAAAAAAAAATGGGAACAGGAAATATGAAAAACTGACAATTTTCAGTCCTTGATATTTTGTGATGACCATAGATACTCATGAGATAAAAAGGGGACCAACCCATTTAGGAAGGCAACCAAACGAGTTATGCAAAAAGGAAGAATAGCTTCAGAACAGAAACAGTCAGTAGAAAAAGAATAGTACCAACCACAGCTATTCCATAATGAATGTGTGCAACAGACAGAAACGTGACGTAACACACCAACATCTTGTAATCGCTCGCCACACCCAATGTACTTAAAGCCATCATTGGAAATAACGGATAAGCGAGGATGTTGAAACGTTCGCATTGTTCTCCTGACATCTGAGCGATAATCAGTCGACACTAAAAAGCAGAGTGACCAACGTGGTAATGACATGCCAAACTTTAACCAAATAAAAAATTTCATTTAGCTTTTCATTAGTCAGAAATTTTAAACATTGAAAAAAAAAACACTTATTTCGAGGGAAAAAAATACATATTCGGTTTTTTTTATAAGCTAGTGAAAATTCAAAATCAGGATGGGATATGCTTATGCGAAAAGCACAATCAGGCTTAGAGTATGCTCCCGTTATGCTTATTGGAAAGAAAATTAAAAACTTAAAACGTTGCCTTGTGGGTTTAAAAGAACAGCAACAAAACTAAAGGTATAATTATACAACTTCAAACAGTATAGTGGTGTTAATTCAATCTTATTGTGTATAAGGAATCAGAAAAGTCTGTGACTAATAAAATACCCATAACAAGAAAAAAAACACATCAGAAGGATTCACGAAGGCTGGGCAATATACTTCAGAAATTCCCCTCTCTGAGCCTAAATATGCTTAAAGCTTTATGCTTTATAAAAAAACATGCACCCTGTCAATTGCTTCTATGAGCTATAAACAATCTAGCCTTTGTGGTCCACAAAGGCTAGATTGTTTATAGCTCCCAATTGAGCTACAGAAACTTTTGAAATTTCTGCCCAACCAGACAATGGCGTGATCGAACCCACGACCTCTTGGATTGAGTCGAGCCCTCTACTGACTAAACTACCGATATCCAAAAAGTGTTATACTACAAAATTTTGCTTACCGTAATATTCGCATAAAGTATTCCATATGCAATTAAGAACAAACGTGGTTGCGTATCTACAATGCTCTCACTAGACACATAACCATATACTAAATGCAACAACGTAACTGAACCTAGTGACACAAGTGGCATGAACCCTTCAGTAATGCTAACACAATCTTCTGGCTTCTCTTGTCTAGCTCTAAATAAAGAGAAAGATTCAAATTACAATAGACAACGCAATTTACCAGAATTACTTGAGTTGATTCCTATGTATTTTACTGAGAAACAACTCGGAAAAATCTTACTTGATTTGATTTATTAAGCTCATCGGGATACAAAATACAGTCACCAAAACTAAAATGAAAACAATTAAAATGCTAAAGATTGTCTGCAAGACTTAATATTTCACCGGATTGATTGCTGATACTACTGGAAAAAAAGCATTTCAGAATTTTGAACATTTCAACAATGTTATCAATCCTTACAATATAACATTGCTATTTTGCAATTTTATATTTTACAATATATAACATTGCAGATTGCTATTTTTGAATTAATTATATAACCTTGTTAGGTTAGCATTAAAACTTTACCACAATCGCTATGTTGCTTGCAAAATTCTCGTCTACAGAAGGCACTTGCTCCTTCTATACAAGCAATATCTGCACTGAAATATACGAAGACGCAATGTATCCATATACTCACAATATAAAACTGATTTCAACATTAATGGAAATGTTAATGTGCCACCATAAAACGTCATTCTCCATAATTCAGGACCATAAATATATGTAAGGAGATAAGAACCAGCCAACCACTACATAAAGAAGAATAATATGGTGTAAAAATAGAATCGCAACATAGTTCTATTTGAAACTTTTTACTGGTGTACAACCACTATCATCGATTATTAAATCAAATATTTACTGTTGTCCTTCCTTTCGAATTTATACTTTATTTTTTTTCTAAAAGAGTAAGTTTAAATAGTTTGCGGAATTAAAGTTTGTGAATAGGACCCTGAGAATTGTGTAAAATGCGGAATAAAAAATTGCAAATGCACACGTCTTATTGAAATTAGGAATCAAAAAATGTGAAATAGTAACTACAAATAGCTATTGTTTTGCATATATCCAATGTCTAACGTGAATTTATACCGAATTAACAGGAAAATTGCAAAGAAGTTGGGAATAAGGTAAAATATGGAATAAAAGATTATTGTTTATAGCTTTCTGAGTCTCTAAATTACCACTCTGAACTACAAAGAAGTTGTATATATTCAAAAAATGTTTTTAAATGTCCATCAAGTATATACAAACGAAAAAACTTACTATTTGTGATACATCATAGGCCCATGGTAGAAACATCACAGATGTTGTATATTTTTCCCAATGAGCAACATAAAAAGCAAATAACACAACCACTACAATAAATATCAATTCCCATTGGGATGCAGTATTTTCACCAACACCATATATGGATAAAATCCCAATACCCATCAGCCACACTGCACTGCTATCAAGTCCATGGTCAAATAATTCACCAAGAGGAGAACTATAAAAAAAATTATTCAGTAATTTTCAATTAATTTTAATATACCATCATTTTAATTTGTTTATGCTTCTAAGCTATATACTTGTGTTTGCAACAACATACCTAGAATTTGTTCTCCTAGCTTGTTTTCCATCACAACCATCCAGCTGATGGGCCCAAAATATGCAAAATGCACCAATTAACCAAACCCAATTGGGCACAGTCTCATATCCAGGATTGCTTGATGAGCGAAAATGATAATCATAATACGACACAATCACAAATTGCAACACCGATAGCAGCCACCCAGCTAACGTTAGGAGATTTGCGGGAACCCAGAGTGGAAAAACCTAAAAATAAAGTAAGCTCTATTCGTGAAGTTCACACAAAATATCATACACACAACATAGAAAGTAAGTAACATACCTTAACAAGTTTATTCCAAAATGGGTGCATAACATAGTTTGACAAGGGAGAGTTGTCCACCGATTTATACTGAAATAAAAAATAATAAGTTTAAATTAAGAGCCTTTATTAAAATTAATTCACTATATATGATCTCTTTCACAGGAGTATCATCTAGGAAACACTTACACCCACAAGTAATCATCTCTGATGATAGGACATGCAAAATATTATTTAGTTTGCATAGTTTTGATGAATTTTTGTGACATTTACATTTAAATTTTGTGCTTTAACCTTGTTGGAACATGGCTTAAAAATTTATGTGACCAATCGAAATGTGCCAATAACTATCATGGTGTGCAAAGAATTATGCAATGTTAAATAACAACTTCTTCACTGATTAAAATAATCAGAAACTTGTGCAGATACAAAACAAAAAGGCCTAGCAAAAGTTAATTCTTATGAAACATTTCACATTCCCCAATTCATGAAAATTATAAGGGAGTTAGGTAAAACGGATGTTTAATTTTCAGAAATCAATGTTTTTACGAAATTTTGCAGACACATTACACTCCTGATACCTCAAACCCCTGAAACTCAAACTTCCAGTACTCGTAACTTGAATTCCTGTCGAACATTCACTAATACTTTCTCATAAAAATCAATCAACTTAAACCAATTCAAGTAAAACTGAACCCATTTTGCCTGTCCCCTGGACCAATATGCCCCTGATAACCCGAACTTCAGAGTAAAGATAAAAGCCAAGTCCCAGTGAAAGTGTAGTAACTGTCACTGAGATTTTGCTTTTATTTTATTTTAATAAATTAAATTGTTCTTTAACAACTGATTTTAACTTCTTTTACTCCAATAAATTGCAAAATACAGGGTACTTGTGAACTCTTGCCATAATAGTAACTAGAACTATTTTCACTTATCTGCAAAAGTTCAAGTTATCAAATGCCCTGATAACTCATAATTTGATACAATAGTTTGACATCAATAACCTAAATATGATTAGTGAAGCCATTGCATTGCACCTTTAAGTTTAAGGCTAAATAACTTGGAAACAGGTGGAAATAACTGCCATCATCTCCCGCATGGGTAACAAGGAATCACCTAAGACAAATTTTAGTCCAATTTACCAAAGCTAGGACAACCCATCTGTTTCAGAACTGACAGGTTGATGATGTCATCAAAAAAACTTTAAACCCTAATATCTCCGCATTCATCGAAAGCACTAATTTTATACATTTTCGCACTTTTAAAAAACAAGAATTTCTGAGCATCAAATGAAAGCTGCAACGCAGATACACAATTTTTAAGGAACAAGAACTTCTGAGCATCAAGTAAAAGCTTCAACACATATACACACTTTAAAGTGAGAATTTTCAAGAATAATAAGACCTGATATGCAGATAAGCATTTTTAAAGAACAAGAACTTTCGAGCATTACATAAAGTTGCAATGCAGACAACGTGGGTACCGACTCGCTGTAAAACGGCAAAAAAGCTCATGACTTGCGCTTGAAAAAGCCTGCATCCGTTTCTAAAAATTTAAAATTTTGGTTGTAGTAAAGCATCAGAAAACCACAGAGTTTATGTTAACATTACTTTGTCTAATAAAACTAGAAATGGTGGGATAAACATGTCTTACCTAGTTACAGGAGAGTTAATTAACAGTTTATTAACAGCAGGACATCGAGCCCTTTATCCTTAAAGTCCTGCAGGTAATTTTGACGGGAGACATAATGGCAGATATACTGTGATGGTATCACAAGCAAACTTTGCCAAGAAATTTTGTTGACATAATTATAAAAAAGCTTCATTTGATACAATTGGATCGATAAATATCATCATCATCATCATCATTCTCGGCTTAACGTCCGTTTTCCATGCTAGCATGGGTTGGGCGGGGTATATTAATGACCCTCTTCCAATCTGATCTAGACTGTGTTAGATCTAAACTCAACTTCCACTGTATCAATTCTGTCCTTATAACCTCCTGCCAAGTCTTTCTCGGTCTGCCTCTGGGCTTTGCCCCAGGAACTATCAAGTCTCTACACTTTCTTACCCAATTATCCTCCTCCATTCTTTCCAAGTGAAATATATAGTTAATAAAGTCACACAATTCTGTAATACTTCGAAGGTTGCCTTTTTTGGCCAAGTCAAAGAAATTGATAGTGCTGTTTTGCATTTCAGGAATAATTCGGTAAAGTTTGGTATAATTCAAGTCATGTGAGGGAAATTGGGGGGATGGTGTAGTGTGTGGGCCGTTGCATGTTGCTGGGAGTTGTCTGCCAGAGTGCGGACCTTAACTGGTTCTGCTTAGCTCGAAATGAGCATTAAATACTTTAGGACTTCCCATCGATCGAAGCCATGGCCCCTCCTAGAAATAATAGACAGGGTATATTCCTCAACATTTGGGAGGCTAGCCATGTGAAATATGCACATCTCTTTCTCTCTCATTCTACAGTTTAGCTGTCTATTTTTGAGCATTATATAAAAGCTGCAACGCCAGATATAATGCACTTGTAAAAAACAAGAATTTTAGAGCATCATATAATGTGAAAGCTGCAACGCAGATACAGTGAGTGGGTGCATATCTACGTTTCAGTTTTATTTTAAATTATAAATTTTTCTGTACATATTCCAAAGTTTAGCCGCTGTTTTTTTTATTTTATTTTCGCAATCTTAAAAAGTTTGTAGTAGAAGGTGAGGTAGCTTGCTACCGTAGAATTAGAAACACCCATCTTTAATGGCTGCCCTAGTGCGGATAGCTAAATTAGATGGTAGAAGACGATTTAAAAATACCTTATATTTATCGAATCCATCAAGTTCTTTTTTTGATAAGTACTTATAATCCAGCAGCATGAGCGACGCCATCTTGTTTGTTGCTTAATATGAGTAACTCCTATAAAACAGTTGCGTCGAGCTCCAAAACCTCGAGGTGTGGTTCTGCGCCAATACAAAATGTTTTATGGTTTTATGTGCCAACTAGTAATACAAGTTTTACAGCGGGAGTGCATACAGTTTAATTAAGCGACTGGTTTCTACCACATACAAACAACGTTAACCATCAAAAAGCAAATATGCCGCTACAATTATCCTGATACAATCCTGTTCCGACAATTATTGGAATAAATGCTTAATTTCAAAGATTAATTTTTAAGGGATTTTATTTTAAAATGGGACGATCTAAACAAATAAACAAAAAGAAATTCCAGATACTACCACAACAATTGTTTTTCTCCAGATGAATTTTGTGACACATTATTGACTTTTCAGAAGATTTTCATCTTGATAGGAACTGTTGCAAACAACTTATCCAAAAAGAGGTCACTTTTGTCTAATATTTTACTTATGTCTAATATTCTATTGTTATCAAGCTTTTAAGGTCTTAATTTGTTAAAAATTTAACGAATTGTAACATAAAAAACTTTCTTTTTATAGTGATTAAAAAAACAAAATTTTCATTACTGAAAGTAAGCAGAATATTTCTTACTTGCTTGTAAATATGTGGAATGTTTTACTTCTCTTAAGCTAACCTCGATCCCAGGACCTGTTGTCTCTTTTTGCTTATCGGACGATGAGACGAAATCAATAAGCGAAGATATTTGAAAAACATGTTTTTTGAAATTTTTGAAAATGCATTTTTGTACACTCTAAAAAAAACACTAATTTATATGCATAGATTCAACCTCGTGAAAAGTTCAAAATGCGTGACTCTGGTAGCTATCATCCTCGTCCCCAGGGTTTTTTGCCTATGCCAAAGCCGCTAGCGCTTACTTGACGGCTGAACAAGGAAGTAATTTCGCCGCCCGTTTCGATGTCAAAAAGGCAAAAATCCCTGGGGACGAGGTTGCTCTGATATAGAAACAACCAATTTGATCATTTGTGGTGGCTAAATTTGAAATTAACCGTCCTGTTTCATTATATATTGTTTGTGTCTGCATAATAACAGACTGGAAATCAAAAAAGGTTATTAAAGGGGAAACACAATTAATAAAAACTCTCTGAAAATTGGTTTTTCTGTCTGGTTAATCCTTTTTTCAAACTATTCTCCCTGAGAAAACTGTGAAAATAGAGCCGAGGGCAAGAAAAACTATCATGTTCAAAATACGTTCAAACCACATGCGTTTGTCGTTTTAAAGCTTTTCTCATTAGAATTACTTCTTGTTAGTCATATCTGAAGGAAAAGCTGTTTGGGTTATTATCGTACGCAGAGAGGATTGACATATGCTAAACGAGAGCTCTTCTGCTTTCCAGTGATTAACGTTGCCCTTTTCGTGTCTTTGTCAAGCTGGTACTCGTCAGTTTTGCTCGTCGTTTTGTTTCGTGCGTAACGTTTGACCCTTTGAAGATTTCCGTTATATTTATAAAATAAATAATAAAAAATGAGAAAAATGTATGGTATGGTATTATGGAAATGCGATTTTTTCTTAATACCTAAAAAAAATTAACTGCCTCTACACCAATCTAGTCATAAACCGAGAAGGAGAATTACATTTTTATTTCTTCCTATTTATAGCTTACTTGCCTTAATTAACTAACATTTTCATACGTGTTACGAACGAGCCTCCAGGGACAAAGAAATCACACCAAATGTTGCGTTTGGTTTTGTGGGTACAATTTGACGTGCGTAAAACTCGAATAGGGTGCAAATTCTTGTGAAAAAATTAACTGAGAAGCACAGCGTTTAAATATTACACTTTTTTTTTTACAAGAAACCTGGCGAAGGACCTAGTTCTAAAAGTTTCTTATTTGTAGGCTGAAATTCCATGTTTTTAGTTCCAAATGTTTCTTATTTAGTTTCTTAAGTATCCTAGTAAAATATTGATGGTTTACTGTGGTGTGTATTATTCCCATTGGGAACTTATATACAGTAACGTAATAAATCTACTTACTCCGTAGTGATGATTGTAAAATCTTCTTCAATTAATTATAAGAATTAATTAAAAACAAGTCATTCTCGTCTCCAGAGCTCTTTGGGTCGAGAATGGAAACAAGTTCCTTATTTCAGAAACAGACATAGAATGTAGTAGTAAAAGTTTCTTAATTTTTGAAGATTCTACATGTAGGTTTCTTATAAACATGTTTCAAAAAAAAAAACGTGTAAGGGAGCGTTCACATATTACGTAATCAATTTTTTGCCTATTTTCTACTCCCCCATGTAATCAGTCGTAATCATTTGGTTGACCCCCTTCCCAAAATTACGTCATCATCTACTTAACCCCCCCCCCCCCAAAAAAAAAAAAAAAAATCCGTAAAGAATTAGTTTATGAATAACAAATACTGTTTGTCTTAAAACAGATGCAAGTATTTATACCAGACCCTACAAAAGTTTTAAATATTTACAGTTTTATATTTTAATTTCATATTTTACATGCAAGATATAGAATATGGCGAATACAAACGCTTTAGATAGTTGATATTTTTCACACTCATGATAAAATATGCTGTTAATTTTTTTTGATTTGCTTATGTCATCAAACCACTTGACCCCTCCCCCCTCCCCCATAATCAAGCGTAAGCAATTTCGATGACCCCCCCCCCCCCCTACTTGCTTACGTAATATGTGAACGCTCCCTAATACGAAATTCGCAAAATAAATTTCTAAATCCGTCTTAAAACAATTTCAATAAGTTTACGATTATAGAGCATGACTAAACTTTGCTGTCATTTTCATCACAGTTCTACTGCTTATTCCATTCAAAAAGCGCGGGAATAGTAATAATAATAAAAAAATGACATGGATAACATGACGATAACAAAGTTTAGGTCTGTTTGTATTCACAAAAGTTTAATTTTTGAAATCTAATATCTGCTTTTATATGCACTTCACTTATTTTGTATTGCGTAATACGTGGTTTGTAAATGTGCTGACTCTGCGATTGCACCAACTACGTCAATAAAGTGTTAAGAATATTGCGAAATTGTTGACGTGCTATGGTTTTGTTTGTGTTTTCGACATCAGTAATTATTGTCAAGAATGCATTGTGTTTTATTTGTAATCTTCGTATCATCTTACGTGCGTCGTGCTGTGGCAGGCTATATCATCAATAGCTTTGATAGAATAAAACATAAGGATTCAAGTTATATCACGTTTATGATCAAATCAGCCGAAAAAGCAACGACAACTTATGGATTCTCTACAAATGTTTCCCAAACTTTTACTTTTACTTGAAGTTCTTCAATGTCGCGCCTACATTAGCAAAATACCTGGTAACATTGATGGATCGTACAGACTTTTTAACAACACTTGGGCTTGTCCTATTGTCAAGGAGCCTGGCAGTGATGGCAGTGTTAATAGAGTAAGTTAGCAACATCATTTCTAATTGCTTTTCTAGACACTGTGTGGTCATCAGTGAACCTTTAAATTGCTCAAAAAACGAAAAAGCTTTTTTTGGTTTTTATTAAAGGGTTCATAAGATATTCATAAGATATTCATATGACCTTTAAAATTTTACTCTTGGCCTCATCATAAACGTTTTTACCGTCATTAGCTCCATTTTAGTTCAAGTCATAATGCCAGCAGCGCCCGTTTTGTAGCTCTATTAAACAATCAATAATAACTTACGGATTAGGTTACCATATTTTCTTAACCTCATTCCCAGGACCTCTCTTTGTACATATGACGGCGAGACGAACATTTAAGTCAGACATGTCCAGCACGGCCCCGGTGAGAGACAAAAATCCCTGGGGACGAAGTTGCATATTTTTTCCATATTTGAGGGCACTTGCATATTAAAGGGTGGCGTATACTAGGGAGCGACGTTTATTTTAAAATGGGAAATCTGTAAAAGGACATTTTAATTACCGATTTCCATACAGCGCAGTCTGGGCACTAGTAATGCGCTTGTAGGGACAAATTTTTCATAATGGTAGCGCAACAAGAAGAAAACATCAACATTAGCAGAAAATTAAACTTGTAAGGTATTAATGATAAAAAACTATTGCTACCCGTAATATGGTTAGCCTAGCTAAGATTCAAGTGTCCAACGTTTCAAACAAAAAATAAATGTTATTGTTGGCACCATATTGCTAGTTTTTATTGTGATCTTTAGAACGTATTGTTCCCAACTGGACTGGGCTATTGAGTCGAACAAAAACAAGTTAAAATTAGTCCCTTACAGGCGCTTTAATCATGCCCAGACTGCGCTGGTAATGAGAATTAACTTATTCAAATTAAAACCATATGATGTTGCATGGATGTTGTAATGTATAAACAGTGTGTTGTAAAGACGTCCAATGATTTTATAGTGTGATCTGCTACGCAATGCGATGGAGCGCGCGATTTCAAACGTCAAAGAGCTGTGCCCAAGTTATATTCGCTGTTAATATGTTTGTTACGCGAACTAGGCACAGTTTTAGTTTATATACAATCCCTGGAAGAGAAATAGATTCTATAGATTTGTCCTTGTCCCAACCTAATACTTATACACGAGAGATTGGCGACTATACGAAAATCCGTAATTTTTAAAAACGCGTTTATTAATCCTAAATGATGGAAAGTAATACGATACTCTTGTGGCAAATTTGGTTTGCACGGCAACTTCGTCCCCAGGGTCTTGTGACCCCCGAACCGTTATTTACGGAGCGGAACAAGGTTGGTGTGCACGACATTTGTGAAAAATTTACTTATTTTATACTTGAACCGAACTATTATAAAAATAAAAAGCTGACTGAAAACCCTCAACATAACATGTTATTGTAAGCCAAAGAACAACCTCAATTTCAGGCCTCTCTTCATGCGATTAAGGGGCTATGAATAACTAATTCCCTTTTTAATGTTTTTGTATCTGTAACTTTCTTTGTCTGTAGAAAACACTTGCTACCTTTACCCTTAAAGCACAGGCCCGTGGAAAATCCCTTTTTTGTCAGTCAACAAATAATCAGCTTTTTGAAATTTGAGCCGCGATTGGAAACACTTTTCATTATAACCTAATCCTCTTTAGTTATGGCGGTCCAACATTAGGGCTGTTCTGCCCAGATTGCGAAAACGGCCTGTTTACAACCGGGACAGCCGGATTATGTACGCATGGTCCGATTATGTTTTTTTGCACTGGTTATGTCGTGGTGACCGGATTATGAACGCTATTATAATGGCTGTGGCCAGGCAGGCTGTGATTGGCATTTTCTTCGAACTTTTGTGGATTAAACATTCTCTGGAAGGATAGAACACCCCTAAAAACTAGACATGGCGAAAGAAAAAAGTCTCGACGTAATTCTTAGTATAAACAAACTACTCTTGTAGTAAATACATTTCAACATAATATACTTTGAAGTAACTAAATTTCACGGAACCTAAATTATTCTTTTTGCGGGAATTAAGTTTGGTGAAAAGTTATTAAACTTGCGAATCCCAAAATTTAGTATTTGCCACGAAATTTCGTTTCATTTGAGAACAACAACAACTTTGCCACCAGGGCTATTTTCTTGTCAGAAGTGATGACGAATGATATAAAAGCGGTCGGCCCCGATTATATTTGTTCTATAAGTCTCGAATAATATTTGACTGTCATACATAAGTCGGCCTGCCCCGATTATTTTCGTTCTATAATAAGTGAGAAATAATATTAGACTGTCGTATATAAACTGGCCTGCCCTGATTACGTTCCTTTTATAAGTGCCAAAATATTTTTTGAGTAATAAGCCGGCCTGTCCTGATTATGTTGCCCTGATTATGTATTTTCAGCCCTGTTCTTAACCGGGGCAAGCTGCCGTACTTAATCAGGGCAGCGTTTATTATCCGGGCAGAACAGGGCCGCCTTATTTGCGGGATTCATCCTTTCAGAGTACAGTTGACTCTCCCTAATTCGAATTCCCACGGGGAAAATTTTTGTTCGAATTATTGTATCGAATTCGTACTTTCAGCTTCAGAGAGTGAAAATTCGAATTACAGAGAGAAATTACGTTAATTTCAAAATCAAGAAAACATAATTCAAGTTTCATTCAATCTTTATTTTCATAGTTTACACAAAAAAGAAACTCTATTTGAAAAACTGTTGAATATTTGATTGCTTTAGATTGGAGAGACGATCTCTTTCGACAATACGAGTTGCATCACCAAGTGCAAGACCAACGTTTTGAAAAATAACGTTCGAAAGACAATTTTTGAATTTTAGAAAAACATTCGAATTTGTCAAAGCCCTGTTTACACTCTAAAATTCGAATTAGGGAGAGAATCGTGCTGAAGGGATTGAAAAACTGTTCGAATTATAGAAAGTTTCGAATTAGAAAAATTCGAATTGTAGAAAGTATTTTATAATAGTTTCTTAAGGAAAATTGACGGTGACTGAGCACTCGTTCGAATAATAGAAATATTCGAATTATAGAGATTCGAATTAGAGGGAGTTAACTGTATGTATTGTTTTCTATTCTAGGTCACATTGAAAGTGATTCATTGCTGGGATTCTAGTTACGGAGCCATGAAATGCAGTGGATATATTGAACCAAAGTATATCACATTGGAGAGAAATGGAAAACCAAAAATAACTGTGGACGCAAATCGTTACTATTTCAACACAGTAGGGCTGGCCCAGTTTTTTGGTAAGTTTTACATCAAGAAATTTTAATTAAACAATTATTGAAGTTAAATTCTTGAAGTCATTTGAAGTAAAGTTGCGTATAAACGAGACTAAATATGAACATTTTTTTTAGGTAAAAAAGTATGTATAAGCTGGCAAGACAGTCTTGGAACTGTTAGCAATAAAATTATAGCTGTGTCATGCAAGCATAAATGTATCGAGACTTCAATGGGACCAGTTAATTCGTACAAGAGTAGATCGTCCCTTGGAAGTTATACTTCAACTTTATACAAATATGAAGTTGAATCAAGCAGTAGAACACTGTATGGAACACCTTCTGCTCTGATATGTGCTGTATTGATGGCCTATTTTGCATTGAGTTACCAAATGTAAACTGACTGACGAACAATTTTCCAGTGCAATTCGGAAAAATAGATTGTGTACGAATGAAACCAAGTAAATTTGTTTGGCAATGGGCGAGGTTTTGATCTTCATATATTAATAATTAGTTTATTTATTGAATTTCTTGCATGCTAATACCATTTTTAATTGTAAATTTAAAATCGAAAATAAAACGATACCTTTATAGATAAAAATAAAAAACTCTGGAGTTTTTACTGATCGTGGTATTGTCTTGAAAAATATTTTTAAATAGGTGAATTATTCGCAAGACTTTCACCAAAGACCCTGCTCAGAAGTCTTGCTTTGTGCTTCTTTTACTTGACGAAAGAATTATATTTTAATCAATATTTTATTTTTAAAATTGATCTGCAAAATTGTTCCGTCTATTTGGACCTTTAAAAGTTGGACATGTTCAACTTTCGCTAAGTTTTTTTCTATTGAAATTAACAGAATGATTAATTAGCTATGTTTAAACTAAAGATTTGAGCACATTTTTCCAGTTTCTAATCACAACCAGTGCTAGTCCGCTTTTTTTTTCTACCATTATCCCTGCTGCTGCTACAGCAATAACCGCAATGGAAGATATACGTGTTCTTTCTTTGGTATTCATTGTGAAAAGAGAGTTTTTAAAAAAACTTAATACATTTTATCTTAACGTGCTGTAGTACAAATACACTATAAGGACGTCCAATTATTTAATGACATCACTTATGAAGGATTCTCGGTGTCTTGTATGACTTATTGATAAAGTATTATTTCACTTGTGACCTTGCTTCTGAGAAGTCTAGTCAAAAGTGTTCAGTATTCTTGCTTAGCACATCACCAACGTAGGCAATACCAAGTGCTTCATTTAAAACATTCTTATTAAATTTGGATGAATAGCATTTTTAGACATGTTCTAGCATGGTATTCTGAAGACTCAACGAATGACTTTGTTAATTCACACAGTCCTCGTCCGTCGTATGTTAACTTGGGTACAAGTAACACCTGATACAGTTAATAGCGCTAGGATGACAGAAATGTATCCCAGACTATTTGTGGCTGCCTAAAACTCGTTTCTGCGATGTAATTATGGGAGGCTTGTATATCAACAAGTGTACTAAAATGCTCTTGCAACCTTGATCCCAGCGTTTTTTGACAAGAGGATGAAACGCGTTTTATTCGGTTTAATAATATCGTTTCCAATTTTTGATGATTATGTTGAAGCCTGTATTTCCAGGAACGATAGTAGTAGGAATGGGAGAGAGCTGGCTCAAATATTTCTGGCTCACTTTTTTCCATCAAATTTCCATCCTGGCGATTCGCTTCCCGTCCCCCTAACACGCTCACCGCCAGGATGGAAATTTGATGGAAAAAAGTGAGCCATAAAAAACTTGCTCAGCTCTCTCCACTTCCTACTACTTTTCTCTCCCAAACCATCTAAAACACCCTTCATCTCATACACCACTTCCTACTACTTTTCTCTCCCAAACCGTCTAAAACCCCTCTCATCTCTCATGTCAAATGAAAGAAACTATCGGGGGGTGATCCGTATACAACACCCCCAAAAACCATCTTAGAAATCTTTTGAATCTCAATGTTCTCGTGCCATACACTGCAGACCATTTCAAAAATCGCTAGAACCTTGAGCCATCACACCTTGTGACAAACTACCTGTGATATGTTATAAACTATATGGATAAATAGTTGCGATCTTCCTGTATAGTAGTTGATTAATTAGTTATTAAATGATTGAATATTTGAATTTGTTTGTTAGTGTCGGGTTGTTTTGTGGGTTTTCGTATGTTTTTTGGAAATTTCGGTGTGTAATAAAAATAATGGAAGATTTTATTAATGTTGATGGTGGTGGTGATATTTCTGTAAAACGTGAAAGGTTGATTGTATGTGTTAATAGTGGTGGTTCGAAGCAATATCTCGGTAAGTATTATACAGAGGAACAGATTAATGCTTTGTCCAGTGCAGATGTTGAAAAAGTTCATTCACAATATGAGTGTAGGTTGGGGGCGTTAATGGTGAAATCGTTGGGGAAAACAATTATTAGCCTTTATTCCAGTGTTGCTTCGAGTGCCCTTGGTTTGGATAATTTTGGTGATGAGCTTGGTAATGATTTAGAAAGTGATCCTTTTTTGAATGCAGCTTTGCAGAGAGTCACGTGTGATTTTTATTATAGGTTTGGTTCCTATCCAGCACCTTTAAGTGTTGGTGTTATAACTGGTAAACATTAGTTGAAAAAATCTTTGAATGATAAAAATGGAGAAGGAACAAACAACAGAATCGGTGACGAGGAAAGAAAAGAATCCGAAAAGGGTGGAACAGGGGAAGAAGCTTGCTGAGTTTAATCGGAAGAGAAAGGAGGAGATATTGAGGGGTATTGAGCATATTGAGAAGAAGGAGATAGAGTATGAGAGGGATTTTGGTTATGGTGTGTATTTAGCTGGTGGTTTGGTTGTTTTTATTTTGTGTGGAGGTGTTTGGTATTTTAGGAAAAGTGGTAATGTTGAGGTACCAAAATCTGTTTCCGTCCCTGAATCTGTAACTAAAAAAAACAACCTAGATTATGGAATGGATTAAAATAATTCTCATATAAATGAGTGAAGGAAAGGAAATTAAGAATGACATTTATCATGCTGTTGTTGTTAGTGCATTTAGTGTTGGTTATGCGATGTTATGAAAAAAGTTTTTAAGGTCTCTTCACCGGATTTAGGTAAGGTGGATTTCAGTGACTCAGTGAAGTTGGTGGGTATTGTTGCTGTGTCCATGTTTACAAAAGATTATCTTGTCAAGAAAAAGATTATTCCAGAAAATGTGTAGGTAATAAAATGTTGGTTTATTCCGGTCGTATGGCTGTTGATCATGAGCATAAGTTGGATGAGGAGTCGGTGGGTATGGATGTTAATAGAGTTAAGAAAATTATTGCTGATAATCCTACCCCTCTCGATACCGATGGTGTATTAAAGATTGTTAGGGATAATCCTACCCCGACCAATGTAGATTATGTTAAGGGTATAGTTGAGAGGAATGGAAATCCTGATATTGGGTATATTCGTATGGCGGTTAGGGATATTACTATAAGTAAGGAAGATGTTATATCTATTGTCTCACAGTACACGGATAAATATTGTAAGTCAGCTAGTGATGTTGGTTTGTGGGTGCATTGTGCATATAGTTCGAGTATAGTTACGAAGGATGGTAGTAAGGCGATAAGGTACGTGCGTGATATAAACAAAAATATAAAATTTGAACCTAGGGGTGATTTGTCTAACCATATCTTGAAGGGGTATGATAACAATATAAAGAAACACTTTATTCATTTTAATATTCCAAAACCAACCTTGGCTAGTGATGGATTTACACCAATAAACATGAATGAATCACGTAATGAAGTTCGTCTCGTGTCGTCGTTGTATGATTTAACCAAAACTGGCTTTACGTTAACTGTTGTGTTTCGACATGATGTTCCTCTTGATTATGAGAAGCTGCTACAAAAATATATCAAGGATAAATTCAAGGGGGAAGGTCCTTTTTTGTTTTCTGACCGTAACTTTTCGAAACTTGTACCACAGAAGAATGGTTTGGCAATATGTTTAAGGCATGATGGCTATATTGTTTTAGAAAATAATAGTTTGATGACGAAACTTAAAACAGAAGACATCACGAAAAATAAAGCATATGTTCATGATGGTAAAAGAACTGTTTTTACTCTTAGTAATGAAGGTGAGAAGTCTATGTATTATTTGTCCAATGAACACCTATCAAGTGGTACACCCATACTGACAACATACGGTTCTTATAATAAATATAATGGTGTAGAAGGATTAAAGCTTGGAGGTGGTTATGGTTCAATATTACCGCTTATTAATGATGATGGGGTGAGTCGGGATATGATGCGAACCAAATACTATAGACCGTTTCGTGGGGCTATATACGAAGTTCTTGTTCATCACAAGGTTCTTCCCGGTCATGATATCGCTAATTTACATGAAAAGTTAATGAAAAGATGGCTTATTGGTGATCAGGAAGCATAGTGACCATAGGCGTATTTGTATATTTTGTCATCTTTTATGATTCGTTTATCATCATTACAGGATAGGGCAATCTTGTTTACTGTTTCTGCATAGATATCGTGTTTATATGATCTGATTACACTCATTTCCAGTCTATTATCTTCCTGGGTGAATAGACATTTAACATAATCATCGTAAAACAAGTTCTTCTTTATAACTGCCTTAGTCACCCCCTTGCACTTTTCCTCCTCATATTCACCCACCTTTAAAGCATAGAGTTTTGATCTGAAACCGACGAACCCTATCATGATCCTACCACCACACTCATCCTTGAATTTCCCGATCACCTTTTTGTTTTTCGTTTCGTAGTTCGGGTGATCTTTTTGAAAGTTTGAGAAGTCGTAGAGATCTTCTCTTTTTCTCATATCCTCATACACATCATCTGTTTCAATCTCATAACATAAACTGTCTGTGTCTGTGAAAAGCAGCCTAGCTCTCTCACCATACTCTTTCTTGATTGTGTTGTAGTGAAAATCATACATCAAGGTTTTACTCAAATCCAATATGCATGCACCCACATACACCGGCTTATTGAATAGCAGCTTTGTCTTCTTCATGTGAACTGCTACCAGGTTCTTGCTGAAGATCGTTCTCTTCTCATAGTTGGGTAGTGAATTCATCTTTATTGCCTTTTTATCTGAAGTCACCAGGGTTATGTTCGTCCTGTTCCTAATATTTTCCATCGTCTTCCCAAATACCGAGTTGTTCATCAGCTTGAAAAAATCTTTCTCAAAATCATTTGTAGCGATCGTCTTCAGATCGGTATTCTTTCTGATGTATGGTTCCATCCATGAGGATTGCCTGAACTTGATACCTCTGTGGATTTTTTTCAACTTTAACCCTAGGGATAGGTACTGCTGTAAATTTTTATAGTGCACAACATAATTTTTCTTGTCATGCAAGGTTGGGATCAGCTTTTCAACCCCATTCACAACAATCTTCTCGGGAGCGAGTGGATATCCGTTGTGCAAATCGTGTAGATTTTGCGGATATTCCAAATCTACCTCTAGCATATATCCCTCATCAATGCTATCAAGGTCAATATTCTCCAGTTCTTTCATTTTCATCCACTTAAACTCACCAGTTGGCAATAATCTCGACATTGCGTGTCCATAGAGGTTGTTTGCATCCAAATATATCAGATGTTTCGAGGGTTTTTTGTCGTCATAATCCTTCATATATTTGTTGTTGGCTTCTGCATATAGATATGAGATCATTGATACTCCACCTCTTATTGATCTTTCAAAGAAAAGTAACATATCAACATCACTAAGTAAATCCAACTCGACGTCTGTTGATTTGAGAAGTGCGTCCCATGACAACCCTGGTGCTGTGTAATACCAGGCTGGATCCAGCTTGTAATTTTTCATACAAACATCCCTGAAATTCTCGAACACATCGGCTAGTAATACTACATCGGTTTTCAGATAGAGGTCATGATATTCCCCATGTTCTTTATCTGGAATACTTCCCACACCTTCTTAGCGTGATTATAATCATCCTCACTTATCCCTTTCAGATAGAGGGTGCTGTAAAATTTCTCTATTTGGGGAAGGGACGTCTCCTCAAACTTTTTGAATGAATCCATGTAGTCGTATGGATAGACTCCTTTCCTCTTCAAAAGGTTTAGTTTTTCTCCATCGAAGCTTTTGCTTAGTATCTTGAACTCTTTTAGGTTTTTCGAAAGTGAGTCCAGTGAGCTCGACATGAACTTGAATGAGTCGATGAACCTTAATTGGAGCTTACTGATTGTTTTCGTGAACGAGATGTACTTTTCTTCGTTCTTGGCAATACAGCTTATATCTCCCTCCGTTTCACCCAACTCTCTGATAAACATATGACTGTCATAACCTTCTAGGTTGTGTAATATAACCGGAATAAATTTAGGGACTTTGAAGTTGATATTGCAGCTATTGTGTGTTGGTCCTCTGAATTTTCCTGTGATGTGATCATGGTCCTTAACCTTTCCATTATTAACCGGTTTGTTACAAACGTGACAATCTTTAGTCGAATAAAACTCTCTCCAGTCTACCTTGGAGGTATCCTTGTCGATTAGGTAATGCCCGTTTTCATCTAGGCAACAGGATTTGTGTATTGGTTTTCCTTGGCTACACACCCGCTGATATCCTATCTCCTTCTCACAGATATGACAATTATTCTCCCTAAACTTTACCCAGTCTTCCTTTGTCATTTCGAGTGGTTTTATCGGTGTTAAATGTTTTTCATAGATTAGCTTCGCAAGATCTTCAACCTTATTGACAAAAGATTTTGCTGCATCCTCACCACGGTAAATAAATGGTCCGTAGTCTATATTTGATCCTTTTACGTAAAGGCAGTAACCCGATGGCTTTTGATTTTGTTATTTCTTCGTATACGACTTTTCAGAGTCTTCTTCTATCTCTGACTCGATTTTGGTTGTTACTGCTTCGAAATCTGCGTAGATGACAAAGGGTACCCTCATGGATCTGTTTTTGTTTTGAATCTGAGCTTGGTACCTTCTTTTGGCATTTGATTTGCTACCATTTCCCTGGCTGAGCACCATTTCTTATGATTATCCAGTGCTGATTCGAATTTAAAAACATTGATACACCTCTTACAGATAAATTTTGACCCGTTATGCTTGGAAATCTGTGATGAAATTAGCCTTGATAGATTTCTAATCCAACAGTAATGGCTATTCTTTTCATCCGAGATGAGTAATAGATTGATCGCGTTGTCATCACCGGATAACCTACAAGGGTACACACTGTTTCCATCATATCCGAACACATTGATCCTGACATTGTTTTGATTCTCGAATCTCCCGATGTCTTTTAATTTCACCGGAAACTCTATCCCATCGAAGTTAAGTTCGCCGAGGAATGGTTTATAAAGTGTTGCTCTTCCACCATTTTTCGTCATTGGGTGTATCGCTGACAAAACCGCATACATGAAACACCTATTATCATTATTCTGCACATTCACCACGGACTTAGTTACTTTAATTTTCTTAGGAAGATCTATCCATGTAGACCCTCTTATTGGTTTGAATACATCAATCTCCACATTCATACCAAGAATTGCACTCAATATCCACCCTGAACCATTGTTCGGAAATTGATCAACCCTCTCCATTCCCTTCATAATATCCCCCCACTTAAGGTAGGTTTCCATACGACTGCATTTTCCGCTCGAGCGGAAAAAGCTCAAGAGCTTTTCCCACAAGCATGCGCAATGAAGTAGAATGACCGCTGACCCGACGTAAAAAGATGCTCCCGAGCTTCTCTCAAAAAGTTGAACTCATTCAACTTTTTCAGCGCGTATTTTTACTCTTGAGCTTTTTAACCAATGAAATTCAAGAAAACGTAAACAATTGCGCAATCCATTTTATTCAAGAAAAATATTAGAAAAACAACAATTTCTTCTGCACTTCTTTATTCACAAAATAAAAACACCTTTCAGAAAAGTGTTTGGTGTTAAGTAGAGCAGAGAGACCTGTTAGCATCGAATTTGTGAACAAAAGTTATGGATTCATAAATTCTTTTTAAATCTTCCTAACAACCACAAAAATCAACTGCTTGTTGGGGGGCCATTGGAAGTTAAATTCATAAACTAACAATAAATAATAACTTTCCCGTTTTTCACGAAAAAGTTTTCTCATCTTTTAGTTGTTGTTTCCTGTTACGTCTTCTTTTAATTCGCTGCCATAAAAACATTGTTGTTATTATTTTAAAATTTCGTAGCCAAAGGTTTTTTCTGTTTACGGCAGCCATTTTATTCTGAACATCTTTTCTCTCAAGCCGGAGATTGATTTCCATTAAGTTCAAACTCAAGTGAAAAATGCTCCCGAGCTTTCTACGCTCGAGCGGAAAATGCAGTCGTATGGAAACCTACCTTTAGCTTATTAAAAAGATTCTCAAACTCATTTGCATGGAGATACCTCTGTTTCTTTGTGCGAATGTGATGTTTAACCTTTTCCCACTTCCCTGTCCCTATGTTTAGTCGCTTGAGTTCGATAATTAGAATAAGAGAAACGGTTCTTTGTGTTTCAATGACATGGTGTAGACCACGCTTACCTGATTTAAGATAACCCTTAACATCTAATCCCTCCACTCCAGAAAACGTGTATGTTTTATATGCACTTCCCAATGCTGTTTCCTCTAACTTTGGTCCTTTTCTGATTCTTAGTTTGTCCTTTAACTGGAAAATTACGATAGCTTGTCTTTCAATTACTTTCTTCATTGGGTTGACAATGGTATCACGAACCTGTCTGGCAGTTTTATTATTGCCAATGGAGTTTACAGTATTTTCTATCTAAGGATAAAGCACGGATTTTCGAAGACTCTCCATATTCATCATATTCATCACATTTCTACTGTATAGAAAATTTTAAATATTGGATACTGGCTCATTTAAAATATTTTCCAGATGGTCAACCCATAGTGTCACAAGGTGTGATGGCTCAAGGTTCTAGCGATTTTTGAAATGGTCTGCAGTGTAATACAGGAAGATCGCAACTATTTATCCAACTAGTTTATAACATATCACCCTACTACCTGAAAAACAAATCGCAATAAAAATCCAACAAAAGACAACGACCTATACAGCTATGTATAAAACAAAATCAAAACAAAAACATAACAAACGATAATCCGGTTGATAACTAGGTAAAACAAAAAAACTAAACGACCAATAACTCCTTCCTAACGAAATATCTTCTCACTCCATCCAAATAATACAACGTCAGTTGATTTACACTAATGCTTCTTTTCACAATCTTATACACATCCACCGAACAATTTGGATCCGTCGCCCTCCTCCTACCACCCTCCAATTTACCATCCTCATACAAATATCTCACGGTGGTACCCACATCCAATAAAACTTCACCATGCTTCCTCGGTAATGAAAAACCCTGATAAATACTATCCACCTTAATCGCATCAACAGGTCTCATTCCAATAAGTCTAGTCTTATCCTCATTAATACCACGAACCACACCCTGCAGTCTCGCCACCCACTCAACATTCCTCTTACCACTTTCCATCTCCTTCCGATATTGATGACTAAACAATCTCTCAGCCAACGTTCTATTAAACCTTTCGACAATACCCTGACTTCTATGTTGTTTTGGATCACCACGTTGAATGGATGTGGAATGTTTTTTGAATAATTTTGTGACATCACCGTAAAATTCCTTTCCCTCATCGACCATAATTAGGTCAGGGTACGTTAATGGTGTCGTTTTGTATATTTTTTCAAATGCAGCCATCGTTTCATTTGCTGTTTTTGATGTAAGTTGGTATGCCGTCTTATATCTAGATGCTACATCAACAACACACAGGACGTACTTGTATGTTTTTCGTGTCGTGTGGAAGGTATAGCAGGTCAGCCTGATGGATCTCGTTTGGTTTTAGGAATAACTGATACGATGAATTAGGTCGTGGTATGTATTTTGGTCGTGGTAAATAAATTTGGTATGTTGGTTGTTTTCTTAACCATTTCTCTGCCTCATTCCTACCAACACCAGCTGTCTTTGCCAACTTATCCACAGCCGATAAACCCTTCCAATATCCACCAACTCCATAATAAATCTTCTTAAACTCCTTGTCCATTTATGTATACACAGCTTATAAAAATCATGCTGCAGAATAAAACTTTTGTTCGAGGCCGTCCATCTTTTCCAATATCAGCCTCATTTGATCGTTTTTTAACTTAATACTCACATTTTTAATTTCTCTAATAATCGCAACATACTCGTCCCTTATCTTCTTAAACTCATCAATGCCAATCTTTCCATCATCTAAACCCTGTGATATAAGAGTTTCGATTATTACCATCGATGAGTTCAGTTTATCGATCATGGTCGAATACTTGTTTATTTTTTTCCCACATCTTTTGATGAAGTTTGATGTTGGTAGGATTGAGAGACCGATAATGGTGCTTAGTGATCCAAATGCGATAGATCCTGGTAAACCGATGACTGTTAGTGTCGATGTTAATGCTCCTACACCTGACATAGTACTTACACATTCAGCCGCACTTACATAATTACACGCTATAGACGACCTCTTGCAATGTTTTTTATACTTATCTGTAAGCCTCTCTTTTGTTGACCTCAATTCACTCAAGTATCCGTTTACGATTCCGGCATTGTGGTTGGCTTGTATTTCTTCAGGTGGGGCGGATGGAATTTTCGGATAAATTTCTTCAACTCCCATTTTTATTTGCCAGGTAAATGGATGTGGAGGATTTGGGTGACTTGGATAATGTTGATCGTGATGAAGATATTGATGATACGACTGAGCAGGAAACTTCTTTTACTGATGATCCCGGTACTGGAATAACTGATACTAGTGAGAGTACGCCTGATTTGTCACTAGAGACTAGAGTGGGTAGAACCAAGGTGGATGATGTTTATGGAATAATTGAGGGAGATCTAGGTTTAAGGGCGGATGTCAAATATTATAATCTTTTAGTTAGAAGGGAAAAAGCTGTTTTATAAGGCTGAGGGTGAGGGTCCTGTAGAGTTGACAAATAGAGATGGAATGTTGAAGTCTTCGAAAGGTTGTTGAGTATCCTGGGTAAGAGGCGGTTAGAAATTCTTGGATTTCCTGTCGATGCTATCAATAAGCGAATTAAGTCGAGGCAAAAACCATCGGAAGAAATTGAGATGGAGGAGATAAATAATAAGATACCGGATGCTAGTGAAATAAATGAATTGGGGAATAGTGAAGTGGTTGGTGTTGTAGATAAGGTTATTGAAGGTGCTGGAGAGGTTAGTAATATTGAAATGGATGGACAGACACCTGAATTTAAAACGTATCTGAGGGAGATTATGGGTCTCGATAAATCTTTACAGAATATTAGGGGTGCATTGAAGACTGCTACAGCGAAATATGTTATGGTAAGTGACCATTTGGATATGGATTATGAGAAGCAGAAGGAGTTGATTGATAGTGAGGAAGGTGAGTTGAGTGATGAATATACGGAGTTAAGAAAAAGGGTCGAAGATAGGATTGAGAGGCTTAAGGGTGAACTGAATATACATGAAGAAGAAATATCAATTTTAAAGGGTAAGTTGTCCGGTGAGGTTGCAAAGATGAAGGAATCGCTTAATCAGTTAATGAATACTGATGTTTCATTGAAGGAAAGGATAAAGACTTTGTTTAAGGAGCAAGGGATAACCATTGCCTCTATACTTACGGCTATTGGTATGACAATTAGTACTATTGTTTTGGCTGTGGAAGGTGTTGGTGGTGGTGGTAGTGTTAGTGGTGGCAGTGGTGGCAGTGGTGGCAATACAGGTGGTAAATCTAATGGTGGTGTAGGTGAATGGATTAAGAAACAGTTGGGGGCTTTATCTAGGTTGTTGGGTAAACTTGGTGAGAAAGCGTTGGATGCACTTCCTGGTCTTATCGGTTCTGTTGTGGCGTGGGTGTTTAATGCTGCAAAAGAGGGTGTGAAGTTCGTTTCTGATCATTTATGGACGACTTTTGCAGATGTGGGAGGAATAGTTATATTATATCTCACAAGAAAATGAATATTTATAAATACAAACCGGGTGTAAGTTATCCGATTGGGAAAGGAAGGGATTATAGAATTGGTGGTTATCCGTTAAGGGTGAGAGGTTTACATAAACACCGGATTTATGTGACACCGAAGGATTTTATTGATATTAAGTTTCCTAATGTGTTTACACACTACGTTTCTAAAATTACACGTACAAATCATCATGGTCTTATTGAGAATAATGAGGATTTAAGATTATGGAATAGTGATAAATATTTTGGTTATTGGTCTGTTCAACTTGGATTTGCTATTTATTGTGCCTCAACGTGTTTAGGTGTTTCATATTTATTATCATGTCAGGAGGATATTACATATTCTTCAGGTGAAGTTGCCAGGTGAAAGTGGCTTCTCACAATACTATAATAATTGGTCAGGGGAGGGTTATAATAGTGTTTGTGATGAGTATGGTGCAGATAGGAATGCGAAGTATGGTCCTGAGAGATTGTTTATGTATTGGAATAGCAATAAACAGGGTGATTGGTTGGAGAATTATATGTATTCAAGGTGGATTATTGATAGAAGTAGGGGTTTGACGAGAAAGGCTTTACCATTGATTTCTGAAAGTGTAAGGGAATATTGTTATTTGTTGATTGTTAGTCAGGTTGGTGCAAAGAGGAATATTTTTAATCCGGATGCGAGGCGGGGCTATCTTCAAAAACCTGAGGTTATTATTATGAGAGCTGTTGATATTGATGATGATATTAAGAGATGTGAGAGTTTATTGAAATATGCCAGGAGTAAAGTTGATTTTCCTGTGGCTTATGGAGCGAATATGTTGCCGTCAGATATGTTGGTCAGGCTTGGTGATGTTGAGGGTTATAATTATAGTACTAAGCTTGCGGGGCTTACTATGAGGATTGGGGAGACTAATGTTGAAGTTATTAGTCCACATGTTCCAAAGTCTAGTCATAATGTTACTGCCAGTCACCTGATTCATGTTGTCAATGCAAGTATATCATCAAATATTGGTGAAGAGCATGAGGAGGAGAAGACGGCGTTGGTTTTATTTGTCGGTGGGCTAATTGGATTATTTTTGGTTCTACGTAAATGGCGAGTGCGATAGCTATGATGATTGGTTCGGCTGTGGTTAATGCTGCTGCGTTTAGTGGAGGTGGTGTGCTTGCCAGAATGTTAGGTGGTAGTGATAAGGAGAGAATTAGACATGATAAAGCGTTGGAGAGGCAAGAGATAGATTTAATAAGGAGAGGGTTGAGAGGATCGATATGATTAATAGAACGTTAAGAGGGGAGAGAGAGGCTAGGAATGATTTTAGTGAGTACGATAGTGCTATGAGAGAGTATTATTTTATTACTAAGACTAAGTTACCGGAATTGAAGGAACCTAAGTTGAGTGATTATTATGTCCCTAGTGAAGAACAGAAGATTGGGGAGATTGTGGTTGTTGTTGGTGGGATTGCATTTTTGGGGTATTATTTGTGGGATAGGTAAATGTATGTGAGGATTACAGATATTAGTAAGGTTTGTGAGTTGAATCAGAATATTGTTAGTGATAATGATATTGAGGTTGGTCTGGTCAGTGCCAGTTTTATTTTTTCATGTTATAATGTTCTTGTGGATGAGAAGGTTTCCTCTGGTGGTAAAGAAAAAATATTGAAGGCAGGATTTTATACGTTTAGTGAGCTTATGGAATTTGTCCGATGTATTAATTTTGATAAGCAAAGTGGGAAGGTTAGTATTGATGATGATGTTGTTATACCGAAATATTTGAGGGAAATGATTGAGTAGTTGGATACATTTGATGGTCTTAGGTCATTGTCATTTAGATTGGAAGAGTTGAATAGTTCTGATAATTTAGTTGATGGAGTCAGGTGTAGGGATTTATATACATGGCATGCAGGCAGGGAAGAGATTAGATATGGAAGCGTTGTTAATGTAGAACCTAAGAATATTTTGTATAAGAGGTTGTCGTGGGCGAATATTCATTCCCTGGATGTTAGTATTGTGGATGGGTATGGAAATAAACTTAGTATGGACTATCCTATTGAAGTGGTTTTACATTTTAGAAAAAAAAAATCTTGGTTAATAGAAAATGTATGGGAATAAATTGCTACCTTCTAGAATTTATAGAAGACAGCGTGGAATTAAAGGTTTGAAGCTGCATATATCGAAGACTAATAATCCGAGTACGATTGATCAAAATGAACTTCTGACGGTTAGGTTTCCCAATCTATCCAATAACGATGTTGTTGTTCCAGGCACATCTAAATTATCGTTCAAAATTAAACTTAAGAGCAAGGATAATGATGCGACCGTTGTTAATAATTTAGGCAGAGCGATTGTTAAGAAAGTTGTCGTTAAGATAGAATCAGAATGATTATGCTGGTACTGCCCTATTGTACGATAGGATTTTGAGGCATAGGATGGTAATTGTTAATAAGGCTGACGACGTTTGGAATTTCGGTTTTAATACACCGGCTAGATCGTTGAAAGGTATATTAATATTGTTTGAGGATGAAGATGGGTATGGGAGAAATAGCGAGATGTTTTACGATCCGAAGATTAATAAGATAAGTGTGATAGTGGAGGGTCAACCGAATCAATTGTTTAATTCAGGTCTTAGGGGTCGTGATCTGTGGGATGAGGCGAAAAAACATTTTGCTAGTGGTCGATTGTTGGAGCACGGAAATGTGCAGAAGGAAATGTTGCTGGGAGAAATGGATATGGATGATTATTATGGGGATAAGTTTGGGTTGTGGATAGATTGTAGAACTACTGAGGATGTTAAGCTTCATGGAAGTGGTAGAAGGGTGGAAAATGCTTCTGAAGGTGTTACTTTGCAGATAGAGAAGACTGTTGAGGCTAAGGGTAACTGAATGCAC
Organism: Hydractinia echinata; assembly: GCA_030067915.1. Classification (NCBI taxonomy): domain Eukaryota; kingdom Metazoa; phylum Cnidaria; class Hydrozoa; order Anthoathecata; family Hydractiniidae; genus Hydractinia; species Hydractinia echinata. The sequence continues at coordinate 2,362,920 of JASGCC010000030.1, forward strand.
ATATATTCTTGTTTATGGATGCGCAGATTAATAATAAGGGTGGAACATTTGCAAATGTTTTGTATTAAAATGTTTGTTAAGGAGTCTTGTACAGCGTTATTTGTGGGACCGACGGGTTGCGGAAAAACTAAAATTGTTTTAGATTTATTAGAGGGGGGGTTTAGGGGTCATTTTGAATATATTGTGGTTTTGTGTTCGACTTTGAGGTGGAATAAGACTTATTTGGAAAGGAAGTGGTTGTGGACCGATGGTGGTGTATTTTTGGTGGAACCTGGTGATAAATTATTTAAGTTTATTGACTTTTTTTAGTAAGGAATTGGCTGGTTCTGAGGTGCTGTTTATTGTGGATGATGTTATTGCTTATGAAAGATTGGATAAGAGGAGACAACCGTTGCTTGATTTGAGTATTAGTGGTAGGCATAAATTACATTCTTTGTGGTTGTTGACTCAAGTTTATTCAGCGATACCGAAGAATATTAGAAGGCAAAAGAAGAATCTTTTTTATTTTAATTCTCATCAACGTTCTGATGTTAAAATGATTGATGAAGAGACAAGTGTAATTGAAGATTGGGGGAGTATTATTAAGGGGTTGAATAAAAATAGGCACTCGTATTTATATATTAGGTTGGAGTATCCTGCTTGTTTTTCAATTAAAAAATAATTTTTTGAGGAAAAAATTGTGGGATGTAGTATTGAATTTGAAAAAAAGAAGTATAATGTAACGATAATGTGAGGTAATGAAATGGTTAGAAGAGGATGGAGGTTTCACCATCCATATAGAAAGCCGCCGATTGTCTGTCTATCCATACGACAAGTTCTGATCCTAATATATCGGATGTAAACCTTCTTGTGTCTAGGGTATCAATCTCAACTGTAAGCGAAAGATCTGGTATTCATGACATGGCACGAGGACATTGAGATTCAAAGATTTCTAAGATGGTTTTTGGGGGTGTTGTATACGGATCACCCCCCAATAGTTTCTTTCATTTGACATAAGAGATGAGAGGGGTTTTAGACGGTTTGGAAGAGAAAAGTAGTAGGAAGTGGTGTATGAGATGAAGGGTGTTTTAGATGGTTTGGGAGAGAAAAGTAGTAGGAAGTGGAGAGAGCTGAGCAAGTTTTTTATGGCTCACTTTTTTCCATCAAATTTCCATCCTGGCGGTGAGCGCGTTAGGGGGACGGGAAGCGAATCGCCAGGATGGAAATTTGATGGAAAAAAGTGAGCCAGAAATATTTGAGCCAGCTCTCTCCCATTCCTACTACTACGATAAACTCGGTCTTCGAGAAATTAAATTTTACGCATTCCTCGATCATCGACACTGCGGTCCAGATATTGTCGCACTGTTTCAGTTTTTTATCATCGGCATGAGAAGGAATAGCAGTAATTAGTTAAAGAAGCGTACAAAATTTTAAACCACATTGGACCTAGCTTAACGTGGTCTACATTTGATAAAGTGTCCATTATGAGGTCAGGAGGAGGGAGTCAGTGTTAGAATCTCTAGGGTCTGCAATAATTATGGACTAAGCTTTATCCAAGTCAGAGCGACACAGGCATGGAATCACTTTGTCAGTGTCTATAAAAAATCGTCCTCTTTGAACGAGTTTGAAATATTGGAAGGAAACACGAGGATATATTGTCAGTGTCCTATTTGTCAGTAGGAACATAGTCATATGACTATGGTAGGAATGATATATTCTGAATGTTTTTATAATTTTATTAGTTTTTACTTTTCAATAGTTGGTGTAAAATTTTCCGTAGTAGGGAGAATAACGTCGCAAACGAATTTTATGCTATCAGAATAATGAGTCGTTTCTACGGCTTACATAATTGTGGGAAACTAGAAGCTCAAACCCCAACCCTCCGCCGTGTGCGTACTAACGGACTAAAATATTATTTTACACTGTATACTTTTCTCGAGGGACGTGTAGACATGTATTGATAAACAACTTTATTATTTACGCGGGAAACCCTAGCTTAATTCAGAAAGAAAAGAAAAGAAGGCAGTGTATTGTAAAAACTTTTTTAATCTCACCTCCAGGTAAAAAAATAACATGAATTTTCGTGGAAAGAAGAAGGCAAGTGTAGGTGAATATACGAATGGCTCCGTTGGAAACGAATCAGGGAAATTGGAATATGATTTCATGTTCTACAAGGATCCTCCTGTTGCTGAAATATCTCTGGAAGAGTTTGAGAAGTTTGCTGTAGAGAGGTTAAAATGTACGTATAAAGCCAACTAGTTAGCTAAAACGCACCCAGATTGATAGTATCTCCAAATCTTGACTGCTTTCTGATCATTCCCATATTGAAATTGTGAAATAAAAGTCTCAAACACTTTTTTTAAGCTAGCAGTTAGCTAGTTAGCTAGAGCAGTTAGTTAGCTAGCTAATCCTCTCTAAGATCATTAGCTAGCAATCTAGCTAGCTAGATAGCTACTTACTTCAATTTTTTGTGTTTGTGCACATCTGACACAAATATAGTGCAACCTTGTTCTCAGGGATTATAGATGACTTTCAATGTTTACGTTGTTCCTCAGGGTTCGGTTCTTGGGCCTCTCCTCTTCTTAATTTATATAAATGACTTATTTCATGCTATTAAATTTGGGGAGGTCCATCATTTTGCTGATGATACCAACTTGTTACACGTCAATAAAAATCTTAAACATCTACAAAAAAAGGCATGTCAGTCCGATATTAAACGATTGTGTTATTGGCTTAACGCCAATAAAATTTCAATGAACACATCAAAAACCGAATACATTATATTTAAACCTAGACGTAAATCTACTCACAATTTTAATTTCAAATTAAAGATTAATGGTAAACGTATTAATTCTAGTGTCATGATTAAATATTTAGGTATTTCACTCGATTCCGACCTTTCCTGGCGATCTCATATTAATTTAATTAATTCCAAACTTAAAAGAGCTAATGCCATTTTATCTAAACTGCGCCATTATGTCACCAGAAATACTCTTCGTCAAGTTTATTTTGCACTTTTTCATTCCCATCTTTCATATTGTTGCCAGATTTGGGGTCAGGCCACTTCTTCCTTAGTTAATACAATTCTAACTCTTCAAAAACAGGCCTTACGTATTATTACTTTTTCACATCCTCATTCTCATGCTAATCCACTTTTCTCCCAACTTAAAATCTTAAAATTTCCTGATTATGTCCACCTTCATAATGTCCTATTTCTTAAAAAAATTACTTTAAACACACTTCCATTCTCTGTCATTAAAACTTTTGGTAATTGCTTTTTCTGTTAACTACGGTACTCGTGGATATAGTAATGGTCTCATAAAGTGTTCCTTCTGTTCAAACGGTATCCTACGGTTTAAATTCAATTCGCTTTCAATCCATTCGATCATGGAACAAGTTTATCCAACATTTCAACTTATCCTTCCTTGAATTATCATCTAATGCTTTAAGGATTAAACTAACTGATTTTTTTTTACAATCTTATACCCAACAATAGTTCCTTATTTCTTAAACTGCTTATTTCAAGCCAATTGTTTAAAACTTTTGTCATTACACTAGGGTCATGTGTGCGTGTGTTGTGTGTCAATGTGCTGGTTCTGTGTGTGTAAATGTGTGTCCAATTGTTTTCAGTTTTTGTTTTGTTTATTGTTTGTTTGTTTTTGTTTGTTTGTTTGTTTGTTTTTTTTATTTATTTATTTATTTATTTTTCCTGGTTATTTAATTGATATATACCCCATTTCATATATCCCTAAATTGTCACTGATCATATAGTTCCTTAATCAAAGGTGGCCTCACATTTTTCTAGCTATGCTATAGTGTGGTCTCCTGGATAATTTTTATAGTTGTGTGGATATCATTATTTTTATATTTATATTGTATTTTAATTTTGCTGTTATCCTTACAAATGAATAAGTCTTGTAAATTTATTATTCCGAATAAATGACTACTTACTTACTTACTTACTTACTTACTTACTTTTTGATGATATTCTTGCTAGTAGTATCCTTTCACTGATATAGATTCGAAATCTCAACTAAATGCAAACAATATTTTAATTTCAAAATAAAAGGATGTCTGTATTCTGACCCAACTTGTACACGACCTGTCTATAGACCGGACAGACCATCAACACGGTGGCCCATCTAAACGCACTGCTGCGTCTTTTGACATGTTGCCCTGTCAATTGACGGGCCAGGACCAACTTTGACATGGGGTAAAATGTATTTGCATACATCAATAGATTGGATTTTACGTAAACTATATATACTCCAATAAAGTGCTAAACTGCTGCAATTTTCTATTGTCTATTCTTGTATATAGCTAGTAGCTGCTGGCATTAAACTGAGCCATCCATGTCAAGTTTGTTGTCGGTATCAAAATGCAGCTAGAGTCTCTGGCTAGCTAGCTAGGTAAAACAGTTGGCAACTATTTTGCTGCAAGACCAAATCTTTAGATTTTCATTTGTAACACAACTTACAGGATCGTAAAGCAAATATGTTTTGAGAGACTTGCTTGTGGCATAATTGGATAGCCAGCTATATGTTTTTTAAGTGGATTGTTGTGTGCATAATAAATAAATATGACATTCAAGACATTCAGCTCTTTGTAAGTTGTACACATAAAGTTAGCTAGTTATTTTTCAAATGTAAATAGGTTGAAAAATTCAAGCTATTTACATTTCAAGATAATCTTTAATGGAATTTTTTAACTTGACATATTACGCAGTTTAAAGAGGATTGCTATACATGCAAAAAAAGACTATAGGAAAAAATAGCTGGTATGGAATCTTCCCTTCAGGGTTCGAATAAAAATATAAAGTCAGTTTCCAAAAATTTGCTCACTGTATTAGAGGAAAACCTCTTTTCAGCTGTTTTTTGGTAGTGCTATAAGCCACTTGCAATTCATCCCATGCAACCAGTTATTTTGTTGCAGCAACAATTATAGAAATATGTGATACAAATGATTGATAAAAAATGGGATTTACAAGTTTAACTTTGTTTTTATAGAATGATTCGCAAAGACGGCATTTTGATTTGCAAATTGCGAATTGCAACCTGCAAATTCGAACCCCGTCCTCAATTAGTAAAGTCTTGATAAAGTTTATAAGAACTTGTATTTTTGTTGCTATATTGCACATTTTAATGTTTAATGTTTACCTACCATGATGAATATTTACCTATCTTAAACTGCATGATTGATGCTTCCCTTTTGAGTATTTTACAAAGATAATTACTGAATCAGGAAAGTGAACCACAATAAAGCCTACTTGGAAAGACCTGAGCTACCTCAGTTAAAAATATCTTGTGTATCAATGTAAACAAAGGAATTACACATTATTTTGAATTGTTTATAAGCTGAAACGTATGGAGGTTAATTAATTTGTAAATAAAACTGGACTAAGTTTTCTTAAAAAATCCTGGAAAATTCTTGGAATTTATTTCAAAATTTGTGTGGCCACAACAGCATCTAATTGTTTAGTCTGACTTAAAAGATGTTTTTACAGAAAAAAGTAGTGGTTATAATGAATTGAATAGCCCATGGAAAAATCTATTTGATTGATGAGGCAAACAGTTGAAATATAATTTCAATATCGATAAAACGTCCATATGCAAAAGAAAAATAATAGATTTAGTAACCTGTTTCCTTTATTGTGTAGAGTATGAAACACTGTTCAAGAAAGTTATAATATACGTTCCTGATTCAGTTAAGGGCTTGACACCTTGTAGTTAAGTGACCAGAACCCTAGAATGTGTCTTGTTTTTAAAACTAATGTGATGCCATCAAATTATGCTTTTTATTAGTATTGCGAGAAGTTGAAAATATCAGCATACGTTTCAAGAGGAATAGTGATGAGCATACATCCAAAATGAGAAATATTCTAAAAGATTTTTTACCTGAGTTTAAAGTAAGTACATTCATATACCTTCTTTTTTGCGTTTCTTAACTTCTGTTGTCCTATAGTTTTATAATTATTATGTTCATACAGGACTCTGGCAATAATACAGTAGCATCAGACAGGCGTCGAAACGATTTAAGCCGCAAAGAACATACTACTTCTAATAAAAGAAAAGATCATGTGTCACATTTTATCTTAAGACTTGCTTCGCGAGAAGGTACATCAGATTAAGCAAATTATTATTGTTTAAAACGTCCATATGCAAAAGAAAAATAATAGATTTAGTAACCTGTTTCCTTTATTGTGTAGAGTATGAAACACTGTTCAAGAAAGTTATAATATACGTTCCTGATTCAGTTAAGGGCTTGACACCTTGTAGTTAAGTGGCCAGAACCCTAGAATGTGTCTTGTTTTTAAAACTAATGTGATGCCATCAAATTATGCTTTTTATTAGTATTGCGAGAAGTTGAAAATATCAGCATACGTTTCAAGAGGAATAGTGATGAGCATACATCCAAAATGAGAAATATTCTAAAAGATTTTTTACCTGAGTTTAAAGTAAGTACATTCATATACCTTCTTTTTTGCGTTTCTTAACTTCTATTGTCCTATAGTTTTATAATTATTATGTTCATACAGGACTCTGGCAATAATACAGTAGCATCAGACAGGCGTCGAAACGATTTAAGCCGCAAAGAACATACTACTTCTAATAAAAGAAAAGATCATGTGTCACATTTTATCTTAAACCCACCAATCTTTTTTTGCGAAAATTAAAAAATGATTTTAGGATAAAGGAAGGTAAAACTCCACTTTAGATAAACAAGAGTCTAACTTAAAAAGGAATTATTTTTAATACAGAATCAGCTAATTGTGCTGTTGAAGGGATTGCTGCAAAGATATTAAATAAAATTTTACCTAACATCGAAAAAAAATTTTGCTGTGAAAGTACATCATCTTTAACATAAAAAAGTGGGATGTTTGTAGCCTGTAGAAAAAAATAAATCACACTTGTTTTACCTATATAATTTGTATAAGGATACAGAAATTTAGGTCCAGGCTTGTGTTTGTTTTATCCTTTATACCTGCTAGGCCTTCCTTTTCAACAATGTAAATTGAAAGGATGCTACATAACGTAGAAACAGTTTGCTTTACATGGCAAACATTGTTTCTAAATTATTTTTTGTAAGTTACACAGTTTATGCAAACAGCTCAATCTTTTGAAATGACCAACCAAGAGATTGAAACAATAGTCAAGGAGAAAAGAAATAACTGAAGTGTAGTATATATGTTGTTGTTGTTTCTAGTGAAGATTTGCGACGTTGGTTCCTTACACAGGAAATGGAGCTCTTCAGGTACTAAACAAAGCAAATTGAAGCGAATTGTAATTCTTTTAAACTGATATTTCTTATCCATTATTAGTTTGCTAGAACACTGAAGCAAAATAAAGATTGTATAAAAGATTGGTTACACAATTAAAGTATTTTGTCTATGTGCAAGTAAATTTGAAATGAAGAAAGGAAAAAATTTTCTTGGTTGCAAATTCAGTGCTGATCACCTTACTTACTGCTGCAAATTATGGAATGATTTGTATTACCCTTCAGAGAATTAATTTTTGCAGGAAAAGAAAAACTTATGTTTTGTTGTTTTTAGATATCGCTTCCAGCAGGGGGAATTAGCTCAAAGAAAACAGTTTTTAAAAGATAATGCCCTAGAGTTTGATGAGGTTGGTTATGCATAAAATAATAGATCTTGTTGAACTGTCATAATATATTTATACACAGGTTTTATATTTCCTGATTATGATCACTGATAAATTCAGTCTAAACATTTTGCACACAAAAGAAGAATTATAAGATTTGTTGTCTTTAGGACTCCTGCAGTATTCAGACATTCAGGGGGAAAAGTAGAAAATGTGAAAAAAGTTTTTTTGAGGAAATTAAAATAAAGATGAAACACAGAAATTTTTTGTCAACCTTAAAGTTATTGATAATTTGTGTTCTCACATTCGCAACTTTTTGCTGTTATAGGCTTGCGTGTAAAAATTTTATAACTCCTAATTTTATAACTAACTGTTTATTAATTTTTATTTAGTACGCAAGGTCTTCTTTTGTTTTAAGCGTTTGGGTGCATTTTCTGTTATCTTTTAATTTTTTCACATAGGTTGATAAAAAGTCTGTCGAATTAGTTGAAAAGTTAAGAGATTCAAAATTTATTTATGTGGGAAATGAAACCATTATCAATGATGTTTATTACAAGGTAAAGTCATACGCTTGTTGGTATTTAGATATGTTAATGTATACAAGAGTAAATTAATAATATAAAATATGCGTCTTTGGTATGGCGTAAGGTGTTAAAAGTCGAGTGGAATCAGCTTCAATGGTTTAGAGTTGTAAAAGTACTCATAATACTGTTAAAAGGGATTATTTTGGAGGGTTATTGTGGAGTTTCAATCCTCTATTCATATGCTTATTTTACTGTCAGTTGCAATCAAATATCAACAGCAACACAATTGTCTGGAATAAATATAATGTTACAAATTTGGAATTCTTCAGCTGATTAATCTTTATTTATGTTTTTGTTTAGGTTCCATTTACAGATGTTCTTGATTTAGTGCGAATGAGAAAAGTTTATATTGAAAAGGTAATTCACTTTTTTGTATATTTTTGTTAAAATGATGAATAAACATGGTTTTAAATCTTAATTGGCTACAGCCACGGATATATTACGTAAAGTATATCTAGGCCTAAAATAACAAAATTATACATAAAATATGAAGTTGATCTCAACATTTTTTAATTGCAACTGTAGATGGATGGGGTAACCTAACCCTTTTACTTAAAACAAGAAACATGGATCACCCCCACCCCCTCCTTCTTAGGAGCCTAACGGTAGTGCTTAACATTTGCATCTTGATAGTATATGGTAGAGACGAGGAACGTGTTTTCTTTTACTTCGGATAAACTCCCTTTAACTAATAAAGTAGAATATGGGAAATGTAAAAGTAGAATATGGGAAATGTTTTTGACCAGTTTGTACACCTATTTGACCAGTTTGTACACCTATTTGACCAGTTTGTACACCTATTTGACCAGTTTGTACACCTATTTGACCAGTTTGTACACCTATTTGACCAGTTTGTACACCTATTTGACCAGTTTGCACACCTATTTGACCAGTTTGTACACCTATTTGACCAGTTTGTACACCTATTTGACCAGTTTGTACACCTATTTGACCAGTTTGTACACCTATTAACAACTTTTAATTAGAGGGATTCTCCTTTTTCACGAAAAAAATTGCAGAGTGACAACAAAAAATATTCGCACAAATAATGAAATTGTCTGTTTTGTAATTATTCCTATGTAGAATATCTCAGATGCAGATGTGTTTTATTCTTTAGGGTTTTGCATACGTGCCACACGAAGAACTGGTTTCTATTATTATAGGTATTTACAGAACGCACTTGTCACAAGCACTTGCAGTAAGTATAAAATCTTGTGAGTTTGTTCTTTGTTATACTTTTGTATTATTAATTTGACGTTCTTGTTATTTGACTTTTCTCGTCAGGTCACTGCTCGAAAGCTTCCCTATCTAGAAGAAGATACACGTTTATTACCCATGCTAAAGAATTTAAGGTATTTTTGATTTATTGTGTAAATAACGAGAAAAAAGTTGCAAGCAGTATTTTCAGATTTTACATTGTTTGGTTTTTCACTTTTTGTTAGTTTTTTTTTTGTAAAATGAAACACAACGTCTCCATATTACCAACAATAAGCCAACTTCATTACATTTTTAATGCGTGCATTTGCATGTTAAGCAACATAGTAGTCACGTGATTTCACTGCTTCCTTTTAATTAGTTCAGCATATATTGGTGACAGTTATACGTCTAAAAAAGCATCTGTTGATGGTAAACTAAATTTGAACGAAGTTGATGAGGTAAATTCCGTACTTATCACAGTAACTAATAAAATGTGGTAATTTTTGTGTTTAAATAAAAAATGGTCGAAATTTAATATTAATAAAAGTTCATATTAATATTAATAAAATTAACGAGGAAACCTGAGAGATAATCAAAGTTATTTTTACGACAGGCTGCAAAAGTTTCCTTTCCAATCTGTATGCGTCATCTTAATGAAGGGCTACGAAATGATCATCATTTAAAACATTTTGGGAGGTTACAATATGGTTTGTTTTTGAAGGTAATATGTTAATGTCAGAATTTTATTATTGTAAAAAGTTTTTAATCCAGTCTCGATATTCTTAGCAATCCTAAAAAGAACAATGCTGTACAGAATCTAAACCTTAAAAAAGAGCTTGTGAATGAAAAGCTTCTTGTTACATTTACAGCATCGTGTAATTTGATCTTAATATTCTAGTAATATTTTTTTCTTTCAAAACGCGACTAATAATTTCCCTCTAGTCTTTTTCTTGTTACAAAACCTTTCTGCTTTCATAATAGGCTGCAGGATTGTCACTGGAGGAAGCGCTTTTGTTTTGGCGCACAGAATTCACAAAAAAGATGGAAGTCGACAAATTCGAGAAACAGTATGCGTATAACGTACGGCATAGTTACGGCAAAGAAGGCAAACGAGCTGACTATACACCGTACAGTTGTATGAAAATTATCACAACTAATCAACCTGGACATGGTGATTATCATGGATGTCCTTTCAAACACAGTGATGCTGATGTGTTACAGAAACGATTACAAAGCTACAAAGTTCCTAAAAACACCATCAACGAGGTTTGTCATGCTGCCATGTTTTCTGACAGTTTCACCTACCATTTTTGTATTTACATGAAGTACCAAAACGCATCTTATATGTTGGTTTCAGTTTTAGTTCCGTCAGTTTTTATAAATATGCTGATTAAGTTTTACTGAACACTAGACATTAATCCGTGTCCCCATTGCACGACGTGCTTTTCGCGGACAGACAGAATACGGATACGGTTATTATTAAAGAGACTAGTCGTTGGCCCGTGAGAAAATCCATGGGTTCGCCCGTCCTTTATATACCGCATTTCGTGTGTCTCGCTACTTGCGGTACCATTTGGCGCAGAGACAGATTGACGAAGGCCATTATTAAAGAGAGATAAAATACTGCAGATCGCCAAACGAAATAGCAAATTGATGTTTTATCGACGTGCGATTTCCTATGGGCTTCCTAAGATTTTTCCACGAGCTGCTAATAACTAGTATATAATGAATCCGTGTAAAGCATTTAACGAGAAAGGAATCGAATTTTTTTTTAATTTTCTACTTTTATTTATTACCCTGCGAATGTTTCTGCCTCTACTTCTAATTTTGATCGTATCAAAGACCCCAAATTTACGATAGAAGTGTCAGCTTAAACGTGGCTGTATGTTTTTATTTAGATTATAGACTTGGTTAAGAGGCAACATTTTCAAGTTGCATGTGCAAGGTATTTCGAAGTCACTCATAAGGTACTTCTCTTTCTTAACGTTTATCACTTAGATTTATTTTTCAGTAACGACAGTTTTTAGATTTTTATGTGCATGAATACACCATGTCCGTTAATAAACTCTTCATTTGTTTCAGATTATCATGCAAAACATTCAATGTAAAATTTTCTTTCGCAAAAATAATAATCGAAGCTAAAAAAATATTGTGAAGATGGTGAATTTGCCAAAATTGCAAAAAATAATGCAAATGGTGTATATATAGTAACGTTGTTTTATTAATTTGATTTGTTGTTACTTTGTGAAAGTTTTTTCAATTAAATTTAGCTTCCGGAAGGCACGACCAGTATAAATCACCCTAACGAATATTTTCTCGAAAGCAGGCGTGTCTTGAAGCATGGTGCTAACGGAAGGTGACTATAAGAACCTGTGTATAATTTCATTCGTTCTGGTGACACTGTAAACATTGTGAAGCTATTCAGAAGCGTATTTGGTACTGCTGTCGATTATTTAATTAGCGGACACCATTGGGGAAATGGTTTTTGTGTGTTCAATATTTTTTGACCTTGTTCTAGGGAAAGGGGAGTGGCTTAAAGTTTCTGAGTTTGTAGGTTATTAAATTTGACAGTTTAACCCTATTCGGTCCGGGGGGGGGGGCGGATTCCGCACCCCCACCCCCCCCCCTAGCGGTTTTTTTTAATAACTCCTTAATGCTACGTTGCATGGCTGCGATACTTACTGAATTTCAATATTTATCTATTAGACACCTGCATGCCAAATATTTAGGTCCCATACCGTTTAGAGGCTTTGATATTGGCTATTACTCGAAACTACCCCTAAAAATCTCTATGATACCCCTATAATGGGGAAAATATAATAAGTCTTGTTAGGATTATTGTTAGAACTTGAAACTTACAACACACTTTTGTTTCATCAAGAAGAATCATTTTGTATGTTTTGGACACGTGATTATTCCGTTTTCCGATTTTTTCGGATTTTACCCGAAAATCGGAAAAAACAGATTTCCGGGCAATTTTTGGCAGTTTTTTTCCGAAAGGGTGAAAATGGAAAAATTTGGAGTAAGTCTGTGCGATAATTACATGTCCGCTATTTAGAAAGTTGATTAAAAGAGATTAACTTGCATTAAGCCTATTGTCTTTAAAGAACATATCATCTTTTTTTAGCACATACATACAGATAAAACAAGAAGTGAAACGTGAAAATCCAACCATGCAAAATTTAGATAAAAGCGAAATTGAAGGAATAGACTTTAATGGAATGGATGAAGAAATGGAAGTAATTTAATAACAGAAATTGCTGCAAAAGTCTGGCTTTTATTTAATAATGCAATTACATACTTCTGGGAGTAACATTTGTCATGTTAACATAAGCTACCATTTGGAGATTCTAGCCATGATTAAGAAAATCCACCTTTGTGAGAAATATAACATTTATTAAAGAAGCAAATATGCGTCGATAATTTGTAACATTTAGTAATTGTTAAAAAGATGTAAATAAATGCCAATTTGTGAAATCAGTGTATAAAATATAAAATCAAATAAAACATACGTAGTTTTGATAACGGGTGAGATAAAAACGCAAGATTCTGATCTGTATAGTCCAACGCATTTTTAAAACCCTTATGTACAACGTCTACACCTGGGTTCTGTGTTTGATTTTAAAACTTCCTTACTTCAACACATGTGAAGGTAATAAATAAAAATATAAAATATTGTTTTTCAGCGTTCTCTGTGAGGGAGATTTCTCCGTTTCACTTCCCGTAATTTTTTTGTTCTATGTTGTCTCATGAGCTGATCACAAGCCAGTTTATATCAACAACAAAATTGAGAATGGACAACATCAAGTTTTGATCTGGCGAACTCAGGTTGTTCATTCTATCATGAATTGGCAGGCATTTTAAAAATATAGGGAAAAAGGCAGGAAAATTGGGTCTTTTCGTGAAAGGTCAGGAATTTTAATTAAGTAAGTTAATTTTTTTCAATGTTAGTTTTTATATTCAGCTTGTTTTTTCATCCTGTTTTTTTTCGTGTATATTGCATTTTTCTTCATCCTTGATGGTCAGCTAGCTCAACAGCCATAACTACAGGAAAAAGCAAGAGGAGGAAATTCAAAAATGTCAGGAATATCGAGGTCAAATTTTGAGTTGACACGCTGAACTTACTCATAGCGTTTAAGCTATCGAATATAGCTACATCGTTTGTGGTCATATTCCAGCGTAGTGTGTGCGCAAGAAATAATTGCTTAGTAAAAGGTATCCTTTCTCAAACTGCAAGCAGCTTCGGGTTTTTTAATTGCGAATATAAGTTAAAATTTTGCAGTTCTCAAAAAAATGTATCTACTCTTTCTAATAATCGCGGGTGGTAAGATGAAAATAGACAATATAATACATTTTAGTCTTGTTTATTAAATTATTACCATTTATTAAATTATTTATTAAATTATTACCATTTATTAAAGATCTTTTTGGTCCGAATGTTTCGCGTAAAAGCCCAAAAATACAAAAATCTCCAATTAATGTATACCAACTTTGCCTCCATACCCTCTTGTTTGCAACACAATTAAAAAAAGAAAGTTCGAAATTGTCCGTTTTTAAATTCTACTACAGGCAACCTCGTCCCCAGGGCATCTTGTATCTTTTCTAACATCGGACGGCGATACGAACATGGCCCTGGAGAGGAGGCTGGTCCGATATGAAACCTGATTGGCGCGGATATGTCACATAATTATTGCGTCATACAAAACATTTTGGCGAGGCGGCGAGTCTGTGACGAACAGGAGGAAGCTGTTCGTATTAAAATGGCGGAGAGGAGTAGTCTAGTGAACTAAACTCATCATTTTTCACTTTTTGATATTTTTGATGAGAGAAGGGAAAAAAGAGAGTTTAGAACAACCCACCTTGACAGTTGACATTCAAATTTACAACTGTCTTCAAATTCAAAAATATTAGCCACTTAAATTTTATGTCATTGTTTCTAAACATTCGCATAATTATTCCTGCAGTTACTTTAAAAAATGGCGGAATAAAAAAAAACATTGTGGTTCTTCGCTGGCTAAACTGGCTATCGTTGATAAAAAGAAAAGGAATATAGTTCTCCATTTTAAACGGATCCCATTTATAACTTTTAGATAAGGAAATGTTTGCCTATTCAGCGGCTTCTTTTCCTCAAACAAAAATACAAAAAAAATCCATGATCCATTCAGGGCAAAAGCATCCACAGCACAAAAACTAAGAAGATTTTAATTCTAAAACTCTCCCTCCACCGCCAATACTATTACGCCACTTGAGAAAGAGTTTCTTGACAAGCTTTGTATTTTGGCAGGAGGGAGAGAGCGCTAAGAGTGAGAAAACACGTGTACCCAAAAATGTAAACAAACGCAATTTAAAAAAACCCGTCTCACCACAATATAATAAGTGTGCGTAATATAATTATTTCTTTAGGAAGCGTAGCCACGGACTACAACACTTTATGTAATTATTCTGAGGGAATATGAACCAATCAGAGAGAGGCAGTCAACTTCTGACTGCGGGCTGGACCTGTCTCTCTTTTCTGCGAGAGTGTAAAAACAAATAAAAAAATACAGGGCAATAGCGAAAGCAGGGAAGAGAGACAGGTATCCTTTCTAGGAGAGGAGCTGTATCAGAGTATCACGTTTTTTTCAAAGTGAAAAATTTAATAAAAAGCATTACTAAGCAATGAGAGTATAAAATAAGACATTATAAAAAAGTATTGCTTACATGGAAATATTTCAATAGCTGGGAAAGTTTAATAACTAGAAAATTGCTAGCTAGCACACTATACCTAGCAAACTATCAAGATAAGAACAAAAGAAAAAGATTGTTGAGGGAGTAACTGCAAAAGCAAGAAGAAAAATTCTTCGTGAAAATTCAAACATCGATGGCATTTTAAAGGAAACGTTGACTGCCAATGCATGCAATGCAGATCCAGCTGAAAGTGAAAATGTGGGAGAGATCGAAGACAATCCGAAATATAAAGATAATAGAATAAAGATAAAGTTATTTTTGAAGTTTTTAACAAACATTAATTAACACTGTTGTATAGACATAAGTTTTATTAAAAGACGTTGTTCCATTTTATTTCACCTGCAGAAAGTGATATTTTCTTTCAAAATCCTTAAACGGGAGGGGTTGCTAATATACAGGGATGGTTGGTATTTTGACAAACTGCTAAACGGGAGGGGTGTTAATAAATGGTTATAGGTATTTCGCCGTTATATAAATGTTACAGGTTAAAATATCTTGTAATATATACAAAAATGGCCGGAGCAAAAAGAAGGCACAAATTGCCTTATCACTAAGCCCCCCCCCCCCCCCGTTGTTAAGCAAAAAGAAAGAGAGAGTTAAAATAATACTTAATATAAAAAAGCAATATTCTAACTATATATATTCCATAAAAAGATTAGTTAAATTTACAAAGGTCTATGTGAGAGTGTGCATCTAAAAATATTTACAAATGTCTATAAGATCAGTCGTTAATAATTTTGTTTTTACATTTTTCTTGAAAATATTAAGAGTTGAGTTTGTTTTAATATCATCAGATAAAAATTTATTCCATAGGTATGGTCCCCTATGTCTAATTGAAAACGTGCAAGATTTTAATAAAATCTTTGGCACTTGATAATTATTTTTTAAAAATCTAGTATCATATTTATGTTGTATTGAACTAAATTGGTTAGTAAACAATTTTGGTGGTATGTTTTGTTTCATCTTGTACATGAAAAGTAAAACTTGATGCATATTTAATTGATAAATGTTCAAAGCCCCAATTTGAAGAAATAAGTGTTGTGTTGGTGCATATCTGTCTAAACCAAAAATTATGCGACAAGCATGTTTTTGTTTATTATACAACTTTTTTAATTTATTTACATTGTTACTTGCCCAGGATATATTACAATACGTTAAGTAGCTGTGTATAAAAGAAAAATAAAGGTTTTTTAAGCAATGGAAATTTAAGTATCGTTTGGCCTTTTTTTTCAAAAATTGCAATTAGCTGCCAAAGAGTACGTTTTAAATTATATCAGGTTATTAGAGTGGTCATGTTTCTTTATGTGCTTTGGTTACCAGAAAAAATATAAAAAGCCAGTAGGTTACCTGTCAGAGCCATTTTATCATTGAATGCACATTTATCCGGCCTAATTTCTAATTTAAGAAAATTCAAAGTGCAATAACTTCAGCGGAGTTCTTTTAGACCAATCTGATAAAAGATAATTTTACACGAGGCATAAAAAAATTACACACACATTTTAAGGAAGAGAAAAAGGTAAGAAGATTTTGTTAAACTGATTCTTGCTAGGCCTTTTTTAACACATGAAGAAATTTTAGAAAATCGAACACAATCATATTTTAAGTCACACTTTGATTGACACTCAATCTGGCATAAGGTAAATCCAGGCTGCACACCACTGTGATATATTATCTCAAGACTAATTACAAAGCATTATATATAGTGAATATAAAAAAATAAGTCTAAAACGGGGTAGTATATAGAGTGTCCTTTTCAGTTCAAAGTTCCATAACTTCAGTAAAAATTAAAATATTGACTTGAGATTTGGTATGATATGGTTTTAGACTGGTTTGATGAAATTGAGCCAAAAAATAGTTCTATTATCATCATACTTTCTGAGTTCTAGAATTTAGCCCTTTTCAGAGAAATTCAGAAAATTTTAAAAGCTATTCTAACCTCAGAAATAGGTCAGATAAGATTCAGCCTAAAATTATGCCATTAAACAAAAAATTTTTTGCAAGAAATATATTTTTGTGATTGAATGCTCTTATGAGAATACTGAATTAATCTCTTTACGTTAGCTAGTTTGGCATTTTAAATATTTTTAAGCAGAATGATAACAATAAACATAGAAGTATGTATCAATTAAAAAGCGTTTTTTAAACAGCAGCAGAATTTTGATGAGCTCTAAAAGTGCGATTTTGGGGAACTAAATTTTGGTCCAAAATCTCAAAAATAATTTCCTCAAAAAATTATTCCCCAAACATTTTTTTCTTTTAAGGTAGCAATACTGTTGGTAAAGAAGTTTAACAATTCTTTCTAAACTATTAAGGCAGTGATACATGATTTGAATCGACAAAATAGATCACATGTGGCATTATGCTTTAGATTAAATTTTTGGATTATTTATGTTTTAACTATAAAAAAATTTGTTTTATTTTATATATCTGTGTGTGCAATAAAATGTGAGCTTGTTAAGAGAAAAATAAAAAAGGGGTACCTGTCATTAGGAAAAGATAAAGCAGAATTTATCAGTAATGGGTGGCTTTTTGGAAATGTTAAGGCCACAAAATGTAAAAGCAAAGCATAACTAAATTGCTTTAATTTCTTCAAGTAAACAGCAGCCTACATAACATGATTGTATATTTATACATTTAGAAAAAATCAAGGGCAATATGCGAGCAGTTTGTGTGTTTCGTATGAGAGGAATCGAAACAAACTCGCCGCACGTATCTGTGACGTAAAACGCTGAGCTCTGCAAGCTTATATAACTTTGGTTCATTGAGACAAATCTCATTAAATATTACACACAGAAAAACTGTGTATTGGAGGGTCACATGACGAGGCCTCCTCCAGGGCCATGTTCTTCTCGCCGTCCCGACATAAAAAAAGAGACAACAGGCGCTGGGAACGAGGTTGTACTACAGGGTGGCCAGAAGAAAGAGGATTTTGCCAAAGGTGAAAATTTTTATTTAGTTTTTTAGAGGATAAACTTCTTTTTTTTATTCCTTAGGTTTTAGTTTATCAATTTTTGATGTCAAGAACAAAACGTTTAGGAGAGTATTACTTTCAGGATGAGGGACGTATTGCTAACATGAAGGATAGAAAAAATAGTAGAGTTTCCTTAGAGATTTGGTCACATTTTCTACTTTCTAGGACTTTAATAGGTTTTTCAAAAAAGTTGACTTTAGAGGATTTACCACCCATTTACCACCCCGTATTAGTTTTTTCGCGCCAACACGCATATCAAAAGTAAGAAAAGCGTTTTGGGGACGAGATGGTTGTCGCTGCCATAGATAACTTGATTTTAAAATATCTCAATGAATACTGTATATGGATTGAAAAATTTTGACTTATAAAATTTTTATTTTAATATCTCTTTTTTAGAAACTGTTGGCACCTTTTAAATGGTTGCAGTCAGTTTTACCCTTCCAGCTCATCTCAAATTACACTAACAATATAGAATAAGTTACTTCTATTTTTAGAGATTTATTTTTGCAAATAGTTTCCACCGATTTTTATTCTTCGAAAACAAAATACCAATAGTTTTAAGCCCACTAATTACAAAAAGTAACTCTGGATAATAAAGTTAGACTGCTGGAAAAAAAATACTGGCTAGTATTTACTATTTTTCTGCGTTTTTTCTTGCTACATGTTTTTTACAATATCACTGTTTAAGTTCTTTTCGACTTGAAATAGTCCATAAGTACATCATGAGCTTGTGATTCTTTTCCCCAATCCTACAAATAAAGATGAAATAAGTATTATTACATACATATCTTATAAGCAAGTAAATTTTGTTCTAAAGGATGCACATAGATTATTGTCCGAAATAGCACATTTTGACATATTTCAACCAATTTCCCTGCAACCGCCTGCCCAACAGAGTAAATCAATTATTACCTTCACTACTACACAACTACAACCAACAACCTTTCTTGCATTTCCTTCTTTATCAATTTTACATAAGCCTGACCATTCTCCTAATTTTTTGTTGTCTTCAATCTGAAATAAATAAATCTGCGTAAACATGCCATATTAACTTTACAAACAAAAAAACTTTGCAACACAGTGCCATTTTCAGAACATTTGATTCCGGTAGCTGATATCTGTCAAAATGCATCAGTAGAGGGAGCTATATTTCATCAAAAAATGACAAAGCTTAACATTAAATTATTTGTTCATAGTCAACCACATTCAGCAAATAATTATTAGTTAACTGTGAACAGAATATCTAATATCTGGCATGAGTATTAATCAATTAGGAAAAAAATGACCTTTATTAAATTGATGTTGTGTTCTGCACAGAGAGCCTCAATAAGTTTGACGTAAGTTTGTTCATCACAGTTGTTAGCCAGGATGCACAACAATGCTTGTCGTTTGTCAAGGCATTTAACTGCTTCACGCAAACCTCGTGCTAACCCATCGTGCATCAGAGATTGCTTCAGGATTTCTTGTAGGGCAGTGTTGATGTCCATGGGACCACCAGCTTCTTGTGGCATGGAAACATCATCTCTAAATTATGTGTTAACCGATTAGTAAATGCGCACACAACTTATTACCATTTATGTGTTTGTGAGATGCATATCAGATATTAAAAACCATTTTCCACACTTATTTCAGAAAGCGCATGGATTATTATCATCATATTCATCTCTAAATTACCTGCACACACAACACTTTCAAAAATAGGAAAATTTGAAATATTTGCATTTTGTAAAGATGTTTTTGGGAAATTTTGCTAATGCAAACCACCTGTTACTTTAAGGTGACGGTATACCTTTATTGTATCAAAAAATCATTATTTTTTTATTAGCCATTTATACTAAAGAAACAACGATTTTTCCAATGGTGAAACTATTTATTTAGTTTTCGAATTTTGATAAGTGTTTAAAAATGCTTTTTGGTGATATATGAATGAATAAACTTTGATTAACTATCGCTGAAAAAATCACGATTTAAAAAACCATGCTCAAAAGGTATACCGTCACCCTAAGTTTATCCAACTAATTACGTGTCTATAACTTACAGTATAATTCTTCTTGATGAAATAAAGTTGTGTTGTGAGTTTCAGATAAACAAGAATGAGTAATGGCCAATTTTTAAGGCTCTGGAAGGTACGGGACCCAAAGTTGTCATGCAGGTGTCCAATAACTATCATAACCATGCAACATAGCAAAAGGTTATAGCAATTACCAAATCTAGTCTAGACTTCTTATTACCATTTATGTGTTTGTGAGATGCATATCAGATATTAAAAACCATTTTCCACACTTATTTCAGAAAGCGCATGGATTATTATCATCATATTCATCTCTAAATTACCTGCACACACAACACTTTCAAAAATAGGAAAATTTGCATTTTGTAAAGATGTTTTTGGGAAATTTTGCTAATGCAAACCACCTGTTACTTTAAGGTGACGGTATACCTTTATTGTATCAAAAAATCATTATTTTTTTATTAGCCATTTATACTAAAGAAACAACGATTTTTCCAATGGTGAAACTATTTATTTAGTTTTCGAATTTTGATAGGTGTTTAAAAATGCTTTTTGGTGATGTATGAATGAATAAACTTTGATTAACTATCGCTGAAAAAATCACGATTTAAAAAACCATGCTCAAAAGGTATACCGTCACCTTAAGTTTATCCAACTAATTATGCGTCTATAACTTACAGTATAATTCTTCTTGATGAAATAAAGTTGTGTTGTGAGTTTCAGATAAACAAGATTGAGTAATGGCCAATTTTTAAGGCTCTGGAAGGTACGGGACCCAAAGTTGTCATGCAGGTGTCCAATAACTATCATAACCATGCAACATAGCAAAAAGTTATAGCAATTACCAAATCTAGTCTAGACTTCAGTTTTTAAAATGGAGATCTGAAAAAATGTTGCCAACAAGGTGTGCCTATAAACCAAAACGAAATACTGTTTTAAAATTCCCTTCATATTTTTTCTTATATTTTTTCCGTAAGAATAGTTGATCAGACAAACTGCGTAAACGGGGCTGGAACTCTAAGGAGTGAAGGTGTCGCGCACGGTAGGACAGATGTCAGGTGTGAGCATCGTCAGACCGTTACCCAGCTATCGCATCACAAGGTAGATAACACTAGGTTGAGGATGGCTAGTGTAAATGTTGGTACTCTGAGAGGTAGAGCAAGTGAAGTAGTTGAAATGTTAGAACGTAGATCTGTTGATATGTGTTGTGTTCAGGAAGTCAGGTGGAGAGGAGCTTCAGTGAGATTTGTGGAAGGTAGGAGGGCAAGGTATAAGCTTTTTTGGATTGGTAATAGTGATGGATATGGAGGAGTTGGCATATTCGTTGCAGAGAAGTGGGTAGAAAAAGTAATAGATGTTATGCGTGTTAATAGTCGTATTATAGTGATAAAGTTTTTGATAGGTAATAGGATTGTCACTTTTCTGTCAGTTTATGCTCCACAGTGTGGACTCAGTGAGGAAGATAAAGATAAGTTTTATGATGAGTTAATAGCAGTCACATCAAAGTTTGGAGACACTGAACTTGTCATGGTGGGCGGCGACTTTAATGGTCATGTTGGGAAGTCATCTGAAGGTTATAGAGGTGTGCATGGAGGCTATGGATTTGGGAGCAGAAATAAGGAAGGGGAGAGATTGCTTGAGTTTGGAATGGCAACGGCCATGGTGGTTTGCAACACATCATTCAGTAAGAGACAGAGTAGGCTGATAACATATGAGTCAGGTGGTTGTAAGACACAGATAGATTACTTCCTGGTTAGAAAGTCAGACAAGAAAGTTGTGAAGGACGTGAAAGTTATATCGGGGGAAGAGTGTGTTTCCCAGCATAGGTTGCTGGTTTGTGATATTATCTTGAAGAGTGTTAAAGAAGCCAAGGGAAAGTACAGGCCCCGTCGAAAAGTCTGGAAGCTGAAGGAAGAGATTGTAGCAAGACAATTTAGTGCAAAAGTTCAGCAGTTAGCCCACAATGGTCAATGTGATAGTGACAATGTTGAAAGTACTTGGACTACTTTGAAGAATTGTCTTCTAGAAGCTTCTGATGATACCTGTGGGTGGACGAAAGGACCAGCTAGACATAGACAGACCTGGTGGTGGAATAATGAGGTTGACCAGTGTATAAAGGAAAAGAGGAAACTTTGGAAAGAGTGGAAGTCAGGTGGTAGTAAAAATATTTACTTAGAAGCTAAGCGTCGTGCTCGTACAGCAGTGTATAAGGCAAAATCAGAAGCAGAGAGAAACAGATTTGCAGATGTGTTAAGAAGGGAAGACCAGCGCAATGAGGTATTCAAGATAGCAAAGCAAATGAAGAAGACTAATCAAGATGTTGTAGGTGAGAAGTGTATACGTAATGATGAAGGTGTTTTGGCTAGCACAGAGGAGGAGAAAAGGGTAGCTTGGAAGAATTATTATCAGAGGTTGCTTAACACTGAGTTTGATTGGGATGAGGATAATTTGTCTGATGATGATGTTGTAGAAGGGCCAGCTATGCAGATCAAGACAGAATGGGTAGTGGAGGCTATTAGGAAATTGAAGATTGGCAAGGCTGCAGGAGTATCAGGTATTGTTGCAGAGATGGTAAAAGCATCTGGATATATTGGAGTTGAGCTTATTACAAGTCTTGCTAACCAGATTATAAAGGATGGTGCTATTCCGAGTGAGTGGCAGTCGAGTGTAATAGTGAATTGTTTCAAGGGCAAGGGTGATGCATTAGAAAGGGGTAACTATAGAGGTTTGAAGTTGGTTGATCAAGTAATGAAAGTTATTGAAAGAGTGATTGATAAGTTACTTAGAGAAAGAATCGATATAGATAAGATGCAATTTGGTTTTGTTCCAGGGCGTGGCACTACAGATGCAATATTTTTACTCAGACAGCTTCAGGAAAAGTATTTAGGAAAGAGAAAGAATCTCTATTTTGCCTTTGTAGATTTAGAGAAAGCTTTTGATAGAGTGCCACGTAAAGTTATTTGGTGGGCTATGAGAAAATTAGGTGTGGATGAGTGGCTAGTTACGATGGTACAGTCTATGTACAGCAATGCTAGAAGTCGTGTCAGGATTAACGATTCACTTAGTGATGAATTTAGTGTAAATGTTGGTGTTCATCAGGGTTCTGTACTTAGTCCTTTGTTGTTTGTTCTAGTCTTAGAAGCGCTGTCGATGGAGTTCAGAACAGGTTGTCCATGGGAGTTACTGTATGCAGATGATTTGGTTCTCATAGCAGAGTCGATGGAAGAATTAGTTGAAAAGTTTGAGAAGTGGAAGAAAGGACTAGAAGAGAAAGGGCTAAAGGTAAACACAGCAAAGTCTAAAGTCATGATTAGTAGCATTGCAGCCAAGTGTGACCTTGTAGTTGGAAAGTGGCCTTGTGGAGTTTGCAGGAAAGGGGTTGGTAGTAACTCAATTTTTTGTCAGACTTGCAAGCATTGGGTACATAAGAAGTGCAGTAGTATTGGTGGAAGGTTAAGAGCTGACATTCAGTTTGTATGCAAGCGTTGCAAAGGTGAGATTATAGAGAATGAAGTATTTCCAGCTTTAATGATGTACAACAGTGGCTCGTTAGAGATAGTTGTGAACTTCTGTTACTTAGGTGATATGTTGGGCAGTGAAGGGGGTGTTGGAAGAAGTGTTACTTGCAGGATAGGTTCTGCTTGGAAAAAGTTCAGAGAGTTACTTCCTTTATTGACTAGCGGAGTCTTGTCAATTGAGGTAAAAGGTAGGTTGTATGAGGCCTGTGTAAGAAGTGTTATGTTGTACGGTAGTGAGACATGGGCAGTGAAGCAGGAAGATCTTGACCGTTTAGAAAGGAATGATATGAGAATGGTTAGGTGGATGTGTAACGCCAGTCTGAGAGACAGAAAGAGTTCAGATGAGCTAAGAAGCAGGCTAAGTCTCCGTAGAATTAAAGATGTTATCCAGATAAGAAGATTGAATTGGCTGGGGCACTTGGAAAGAATGGAGGAGGATAATTGGGTTAGAAAGTGTAGAGACTTGATAGTTCCTGGGGCAAAGCCCAGAGGCAGACCGAGAAAGACTTGGCAGGAGGTTATAAGGACAGACTTGATACAGAGGAAGTTGAGTTTAGATCTAACACAGTCTAGATCAGATTGGAAGAGGGTCATTAATATACCCCGTCCAACCCATGCTAGCATGGAAAACGGACGTTAAGCCGAGAATGATGAATGATGATGATGATTTTTTGTAAAAACCTCCGAAATATGCTGTCATGAGTTGAAATTTGGTGACTTCTTATCATTTTAAGTTGCTTGTTGTCATGGAGTCATACCAATGAACAAGTAGTCTGGGAAAACACAAAGCCTTTTTATGCATTTTTTAAGTAATTTTAAACATCTAAATCAATTCTAACTTATGATTTATGAAGTTTTCAAACATTTGTACTGAATTTTGTGACTGTACAATGTCTCAAAGGTGGGTAACAGAGAAAAGTCAAAATAAATAAATTGGATTATAAAATTCACACCGAAATAAATTTGATACCTGGATAATTTTTATTTAAATAGTGTTAAGGTGGCAGTAACCCTTTTTTAGCTGTACAAACAATCTGCATTATTTACTCAGTGTTTATGTATAATAGTTTTTCTTTACTATATCTCCAAAATATGGACCTTTACGCGTCTGAAAATGATTTTGACTTATTATCTAAACTGCTAAGTCGGCAGAACTTTCCAATTACAAATGTATTATAAACAAGATAAATTGGCCTTTACGAGCTCAACATTTTACAACATGAATTTTTACCAGTTTCTGTTTTTAAATGAACTTTGGGTTAATCAAGTTAAAAAGGTGTGTAGAATTTTTTTGTTCATTAATATTTTTCAAACAATAGGCTTTTGTATATTTTGAAAGATTCTTGGGTAACATCCACTGCTGCATAAAACACTGTTGAAAGAAAAAAATATTTCTGCACACCGTATTATAGCTGATGATTTTTCAAACATGTCTAAAAATTTAAAAGAAACACGGAAAATCTATCAGAAGTTAAAGCTCGGAAGATCGTCGTAAAATTCTATGTTATGCACCATCTTTGTTGTCATTAACAATTATCTTTAACAATTACGTCACTTCTTTCTGCATAATTTTACAAGTGCGTAACTATATTTGGCAGAATAATTATTCTGTTTAAGTTTAAAGAGGAATTGTTAAAATCAGATATTTTTGATGAAAGATAATAGTTTTATAGCTAAAATCATAAGTGGTATAATAGAAAAATATATGAATAACAGTCTGAAAATAACTCCAAGTCTAATTATGTAAAAAAAAGGGTTACAGCCACCTCTGTTATAAGTATAAAATCAAGAGCAATAACAAACATTAACGTTAACATGTCAGTCAAATGTTTATGCATATCAGATAATTGAGACCACTTTCCACATTTATTTCAGAAAGCGCATGGATAGTTATCATCATAATGCATGCTATGACAAACAAAGTTTTAAGCAACACAACTCACTGGTAAAGTTTCATTTTGTGTTTACATGGTTTCAGGTGAAATGTACCAGTAAACATGATTTACATGAAAACTATTGTGCATGTGTACAAAGTTATGGCACACATGCAATTTCCATAAACCTGACATGAATAACTCCATGTAAATATGACCAACTTCGTACACCATGACTGATTTTGGAATTAGTGCAGCCATATTTATTCTCCCTGCAAGTCGTGCAAGTTGGACTTACAAGTGCTAAAAAGAAAAGGCCAAAACACTTTTTTCCAACTTGCATAATTACAGACCCTGATTTCATTTACAAAGGCAAATAAAAATCAATTTTGTGGTTAGGTTTTGATCAAGGTTTAACTAGGCTCTCAGAAAATTGATTATCCTAAATAGGCACTAGGTGCTAATCTTCCGTCTCATTCATCATTCGGAGAATCATCTAATTAGCAGTGAACAATTAACAGTTTTCCCTGACCACTGACTGCCAAGTGTAACAGTTTAAAAACTGAATAAAGCCCCTCCTAATTGTGCTTTGAAGAAACTTCAGTTTATGGGTGATGGTAGGCAATAGTCATCAAATGATTCAGCCCGTAAGCTAACTCATCAGTAGTTTCTTTGAGTTCTATACATGTTAAGGAAATTACAGAATTTTTAAATTTAAACCACTCGGCTGACTTACCCTTCCGCATCAGACATTTTGAATGCAGGAATTCCTTCTAAAAATGCAAAAAGAATATGCCATAAAGAAAATGCATGACGTCTACGAAAACACTTTGCAGAAAGAAGGGACGATGATAACTATAAAAACAGATAACACATACAATGAGTTCCGTAAGGTTAAGGTATCACTAAATGTATCGCGCAGCAAATTTAAAAAGGCCATGTTGCAGAGGTCTGAAAGCTAAATAAGATTTTACGAAATTTACGGCAGCCGGTTATTATTTATTTATTGGAATTGAACCACTCCACCTCAGTGGGAAAAATAATTACAAAATTGATTTGCAAGTTCCTTTTCGATCTTCGTTTTCCTTTTTTCTATTGCTTCTTTGGAAAATCGGTACAGTTCTTCTAACATTTCAGGATTATCTTCATTCAGGAGTTCCTCTGCGTTTTCATATTTCTTTCACTGTATTTAATTTCGCTCAAGCAGTTTTCTCCAAATAAGAATGCTAGATTGATGAGTGCCTTCTTAAGCTAGCTAGCAGCTACAGAAATGTTATAGATTGACAATACTGTTTTTATTTTTACATATTTTCTGCAATGTTGTTTTACTGAAATTTAGCTTGTCTCCTTCATCGCTGGTGCAATAGCCTGACTAAGCAAGCCTAAATTTGAGTGGTCCAAGTTATAAAAAGGCCTTATATATAGAATATAAATAATTATTTTCAATTTAGGATAAATCATGGAAGAGAAATCAACTTTACTAGTGAACTCCAGCATAACAGAGCCTTTAACAAACTTTCAGCAAAATGCAGATGGTAATTGGCTTTGTGATATATGTGGACATGGCGAGAAACAAAAAGAAGATCTTTTGATGCACCGGATACTACATTTTTCAAATGAGCATCCAAGACAATGTCCTATATGTAAAAAGACATTTGCCTCACCCACCTCTCTTCGTAATCATCTCACTGCCGTACATACTGGTATAAAAAAATTCAGGTATATTACATACATGAATACACTGTTCTTGTAAAAGCAACCAGAGCTGGAACTGAGGTTTGGGTCAAAATCTAAGCAACTCTACAGGCCAAACATTTTTGGAATTGAACCGACAAGACTCAGTATTGTAACCTACAAATAATGATCAACATAAAATATTTTTTCTGATAAAAATAACATTAAAGCACAATGCTATAAAAATTTGAATTAGTATTTCCTTTTTGACTTTGAGGTTGGCCATTTTGCTTGAATACAAAAACATTGATACTTGAATACTAATAGAGTTTTAACTCTTTCTGCAATAACCACCAATCTCTGGCCGTCTAGACATTTACAATGTGTATACAATGTCGCAGTGCTCTAGAAAAGTAATTGGAAGACAAAATTTAATAACTTGAAAGTAGGCTTTAGAGTAACCTATGGGGAAAATGATTGGCAGGCTAAGTCTAAATAAAGAACTTGCACAAACTTATATTTGTATTATACTTTGTGATTGGAAATAAGGAGAAATAATATACAACTTCTCCACTCCATATCTTTTCCTTTTGGTTATGTGAAAGACACAGGGGCTATGACCTACGTTTTTTTTTACTTTTAATTCTTCTAACAAAACTGCTTTGACTAAAAATAATGCAATAAAAACTTAAAAAACAACAACAGATATAAAATTTTTTTTAACAAAAACACAACTAAATGTTGTTCCTTTCGTGTTGTCTAGTTTGTTTTTATTTGAGAATGTAGATCTTTTGTTTCTACTCGATAGAGTTTCATGCAAGTCAAATTGTCTCCATACCCGTACAGAAAGTCTTACATGCATGATAATATAAAATATCAGAAAACATTCATTTCGTAATTTTGCTTTGTGGATAAAGGAAATAAAGGAAATAGAAATTAAAGATTATGTTTGTTTAAATATGTATGCATTACGCATATTTAGTTTATTCTGAATGTTTTTAACTTTAAAGGAGATGTTCTGAAATAATGTAACACTTGACAATGATAATGTAACACTGTTACGAAAAGCGTCATACATTTCTTAATTTTTAAATAAAGTGTTTTTTTGAAAATACATAAGAATTTTGGCTGATTTTATAATAATAAAAAATGTTCTGAAAGTTTCATCTTTTGATACTCAAGAGAGCTATTGAAAATACCTATCTCAGTCATACGTTTATTAAATTTGTGTTTTCTGTGAAAAAAAGTATAATTTAAAATACTGTAAGTTCTTTCACCCCAAATATTTTTTCCTGTTCTGCACATGTGAAGGTATTGACTTTTTATGTTACAGGTGCAAGTACTGTTCCCGGAAATTTGGGTGGAGAGCCCAGTTATCCATTCACGAAAACCTTCACACTGGCAAAGGTTTACACCATTGCCAAATCTGCTCGAAAACGTTTATGACTAAATGGCTGTTACAGAGACATCTAAAAATTCACGAGAGAGGGATACAACGACACCGAAAGGATCCAAATAAGTTTTGCTTATCCCCTGACAGATCTGTGTTAATTGATAACTCAGATCATAATTTGTCTAAGTTATCTTCTCAATTAAACAAAAGGAAGAGTGCGGAAATTTCTATGAGCATGCAAAAAAGTGTAGAGAGTACAAAACTACATATGTGCCATGAATGCAACGAAATGTTTGTTAGTAAAGAAGCACTAGCGTTTCATCTCTTAAAACATAACTCGTCTAAACAAAAGTTAAATCCGAAGCAAAGGTTAAGTGAAGCGTTGATTGACAAAGACGGGGGAGAGACTTCCGATACCAATTTGTCCAATTCGGAAGAATGCATGAACGAGGAGTTTGATGTAAGTGAAATCGACAGCAAAAATAAACATTTAAACGCGAAACATACGACAAAAGGTTCTTTAACGTCTATAGTGTCTAAATTACATCACAAAGTTGATGAGAAAAAGAAGTATGGAAACGAAGATGTTATCGAAGTACAAATTGTCGGAAGTAGCGATGAGAGTTATTTACCAAACGAAGAAGAAAACGTTCAAAAAACGGAACTGACTCACGACTTTAACATGTTCGTCCAGTCGAATCAGCATATGTCAAAAAGTGAAGATCCATTCATCAGTGGAATAGTGCAAAACGTGCTCCCTCACGGTGCTTCTTCTAATAGTTCTAATGTTACCACAAATCATGTTGGTCCTGGAAAAGACGTGGATATTTCTGTTTATTGTAAGGAAACGGTAAAACTTCAAGAACAAATTTCGTTTTTGAAAAACGAACTGCTAGAACAGAAAACAGATCACGCGCGGAAATTAACAAGCCTTAACGATAAAATTGACAGTCTTACGAACTTAATTTCTTCGCAGTCCTTAATATTGAACAGAATTATTTTAGGGGGAAAAATGAGTGTAAATGGAACCTTAGATTTCTGTGTTCACCAAAATAACGATCAATAATTTTTCGAATGTAAATAAATAATTTCATCAGTTTAATGTTTATTTCGTTTTATCGCGCAGTTAATTTCAGCGCATCCCTGGCGTTGCTATTTTTGACAACCAATACAAACGCTTGCACTTGTTTGTTTGTTTGTTTTCCTTTATTTTTAAGTGACTATCAGTTCAATTAACCAATTCTGAATGGAAGATTCACCTTTGGCTTTGACTTGAGAACGCATTATATCAGTTGAACGATTTTTTAGAAGATTGCAGCGGATCCATATAGGTGAGATTTGAAAGAAATTAAATGCGTGAAGACACAATCTGCTGGATCTTGAATATCTTTCTAGGTGATTTTGAAACTTTGAACATCCATAACTCTAACATTTCAGTCGAAAAAATTGATGCTTTTTAGACGTTACGTGACGGGGTTCAATTAACACTAATTGTTTTTAACTGTATATATGTAGAAATTTTTTTAATTTTTACCCTTTTATGGCACTGATGATGGGTATTTCCCGAAAGGCTTTTGCTTTAAAATTTTAAACATTTTGTTTTTATTTATTCACCCAGTAGAGATATGAACTTCTTTGCTTTTTTAATTTCTAATTCGCTTCGCTTAAACAACATTAACCTTATTTATTCTCCCGTAGACGGAATAAAATAAAAAGTTGTTTTGAGAAGACAAATTGTCGTGAAGAAGAGTCGTGTTAGCTTGTATAAAAACTCTACAAAACCACGATATCGCTATTTCTGTCACAATAAAACTGTTATTACAAATCACTATTAAAATGTTTCACACTCGTAAAGTAACCGTAACGTAATTGTAATGCAGGTATAGTGACATAATAACTTTCTTCTTCATTTTTGAGAGGGTGAAAGCTATCCTTAAATACTCGATCTAATCGACGTGTGATTGAATTTCTGAAAACTCCCCCCCCCTTCTGCTTGAAAATCATGTGACAACGTTATACCGAGGTTATTTCTGTAGGGCTACACTGAAAATAAATTTTATGATTAATAGATGGGGCTGGAACTCGATTGTCAAGTTTTGCGGTACAATAACCAACTCGCAATCATTTTTTTAAACACAATTTTTTTAATATCAGCGTTATCTCTACTTTTTGAAGGCATGCATCACAGTTGATGAGTACAACTTTCTTTGGATAACCAAGCTCTTCTTAGCTTTAAGGTAGGGAACATAATTTTCTCGACCCCAGGGCCTCGCATTACATTCGCGGATTGTTTACAAATTTTAAGCATAGATAATTAAAGCGAGGCTACCAATCATATTGTGAAACCGACCGGTGGAATCCAGGGCCTTCTTCTTCCCTCTGTTCCCAATCATCGGCACTCTTGATTGGACTTGTTTTTTGATTTTTTTTTCGCGAAATTGCAGCTCACGAAAGTTTCGGAAATGACGATTAGCGAAAGAGATAATTCTTGGTTGGCTTCAAATGTAAAGAAAAATCCAATAAAGTTGAAAAATGAATTTTTAATGTTCTAAAACATTTGGGACAAGTCGACTTTTCTTTTACCCAATCCATATCATTAAAAACATCGAGCCCAGGCTTCAGTGAGTTCAAGACTTCCGCTAAGTTCTCTCAAATTTACGCTCGTTCAAGTGCAAATTCCGGGTGGTAGTTGTAATGTATCCCTTTGTAATCCCGTCACACTTTGTAATCTAATTTTGTAGCACTCTGTAATCCCATCGGAATTTGTTACCCATTTTGTCGCATATGTAATCCTTTCATGAAGCACTTTATAATTCCTCGACCTGTCGCACTTTGGATTGTTTCTGTAACGCTTTTCGTATTAAATAGGGGGAAAACAGATGACAGTTACAGCTACACGACTTTTTCAGTTTACACTACACGTAAAAATAAAGTTTAATAGGTGACATTTCCATTGCTTATTAGGCTTTTACATTACTGTAGTTGACCAAAGAAAGCGATATTTTAGTAAGCGAAAGTTTAACGTCATTGGGGTAAATTTCGTAAATTTTAACACAAGGAGATAGCTATTAAATGGATACACAACGTTAGCACGAAGAAACCATGTATACTCCAGTTTATTTCCGCAAATCAGCAAACGCAACGTTTTCGATTTATGCATAGCTGATTTATTCCAAAAATACAAAGTTATTGAGTCTTGGGGTTATTCACAAGAAACTTCGAGACAGACTTCTACGTTTAAGAAAAAATACACACTGATGTAATGGAAAAGAAAAGACAGTGACTAAAAAAGAATATCTAATCAGATAAGTCTTATCTGTAGAAAAATACTATATTGTTTCAAAAGTTGAATTTTTAAAGTTGATAAAAGTTTAGGTAGATTCATAACACGAAAATACATGCATATTAACAGAATAGAACTTTCTTCTTTATATCTTTATATGCACGAAATCAGTATTTACACATTTATTAGCTTAAAAAAGAAAAAGTATTTAAATTCGTGTGAAAGAAGCTAAAAGTGTCATCATTTTTTAGGGATTACAAAGTGTGACAATTTTGAATGTATGAGAAAGATTGCAGATAGACAGGAGCAGGCAGGGATAGGCAGGGATAGGATTTGAAACGCCTATTGGGGAGAAGGATGTTGTGTGAGTAAAAGATATAGTTAAGCAGGGACAATAATTGGACTGGTATTGTGTAAACTGAATACGGATAGGATGGAGGAAAAGAGTAGGACCGTATATCTCGCCAAAAATAAAGATTGAGGCGATGGCATATGTGGATGACATCATGGGAGCTGGTAGTAGAAACCATGTCGAAGTAGTAGGCAAAAATTTAAGGAGAATGGAAGAACTGAAAAAGTTTACTTTCAACAATGCAAATGGAAAGAGTCATTACATGATGATACAGATACAGAGGAAGAAGTGGAATTTCGAGTAGAAAAGGGAAAAATAGTTAAAACAAAGGAGTACCATAAGGTCGTGGAGTTACAAAAGCGGGAGAGATTATCAGAACTAAGGATGTTGAAAAAGATTTGGGGAGAGCAACAAACAAAAGGAATGGTTGTTGCGGAAGAGGTGAAGAAATGCATTTGTGACGTACGGAGTGTGGTTTCTCTACGGAGTAATACTCCGTATAGCTGCTATACGGAGTTTGGTTTAGCTATACGGAGTCTGCCAACGAATGTTTTTAAAGTGAAATATTGCAATATGACTGTTTAAAACTATTTCCGAAAAAAATAAAAAATAATCACCATATAAAGAACAAGTTAAAAAGACAAGCACATCATTTTCCTACTTTTTTATCCATCGTAAACATACGAAGTATATTGTTGTAGCTATACGGAGTGTGGGAACGTTAGTTTTGATTGCATCAAACGGATTATGGCAGACAGATTATTCTATACGGAGTATGCCATACGGAGTGTGTCATGCTTCATATACGAAGTATGCTATACGGAACAACGACCCTGCCACGTAAAAAAACACCAATTTTTGAGACTCGGTTTGTAATGTTGAAAAGGTTAATTAATTAGGTTCGTTGTATTATCAGCTAAAGACTAAGCTTGGTGGCAATTCTACTAATACTAATTGGTGCTCTGCATGTTTGTCTCATATTTTTTCTTCTTACACAAATTATTTTCTTGTTTTAGGCACGATTTTCTAAACTGGAATAGCCCAAAGTAAATTTTTAATAAGAATGCTTAGTTTAGACTTCGACGGTCATGCTGCATTCGCTAATGTCTAGCCAAATCAGTGTCGGCATTATACTCTCAAAGCTGTCTGCGCGCTCGCAGCTTTTTGTACTAAATATTTCCGTCTATACGGAGTAAACATGTCGCTATACGAAGTACTCCGTATACGCATGCCTATACGGAGTCGTACTTCGTATAGCTGCACACTCCGAATGGAACACATTAATGGAGAGACAAAATGGAAGAAACAAGGACGGAAGAAAGAGACGGCATATGAGAAAAGTGAGACCCGATACTCTATGTGATACCCGAGACCCGATACCCTGACACCGATACCCTGACACCGATACCCGAGACCCGAGACCCAATACCCTGATACCGATACCCTGATTTTTTTATTTCTTGATTTTTTTTCGGCGATGTTTTATTTTAATGAAAATCCTAATTTTTTATCATTATTTTCTTGTTTTTTCAACGTAACATATCAGAGATGATATGTTGATTTATTCGAAGAAAGGCGCACGTTCGATAAATGAATAATTAATGAGAACGTCCAGATTTAAGCGATAATGCGAAAGTGCCTGTTCGTTGGATCGAATGAAAGGAAAAAGCAAAGAGTAAAGGTCGTGTTTTTAGTAAATTTATAGTAATTTTACAAGGCACACCTAATATCAGAAACTTAGTAGACTTTTCTAAAGAGAAGAACGCGGGCAAAAAGAAAACGAAGGCAACTCAGAGACGAAAAGGGCCAGCCAACGTCAAAAAGGTTCCGATTACAAATTTAATCGATCCATCAGCTTCTGCACAAACGAAAACACCATCTACGCTACCGTTATCGCAGCCTACTATTGTTTCAACTACTTCACAGACACATATTTCATATTCAACGCAACATCAGCTTGCTATGGTTGTGGAGGAAAATTCCAGTCAAATATTCCATCGGACAATATACAAAATTTAATCGTGGTTTCGAAAACCAAAAGGAGTTATTTCGACCCTACAACGAAAAAATAAACATTCTCTAATGAATTTAAAAAAGTCTATTATCACTTTAATCATTCATGTTTGAGCAGACAAAATAATTTTTTTGATGCTAGTTTCATTGTAGTTCCTGGCGATATAAAACCATTGTTGAGCCAGCAGCATGTTCGCATATTACGTGCAACAAATATTTCCGTATAACGAAGAAATATACATATCAAAATGTGTTTTTATTATCGTTCATATTCAACAACAACAAAAAAAATGATAATAAAAAAAAGAATCAGGGTATCGGGTCTCGGGTATCGGTATCAGGGTATTGGGTCTCGGGTATTGGGTCTCATATGCCGAAAGGGACAGGGACAATGAACCCGATATTGTGCGTGGAGTCCAAATGCCAGCGATGGAGTGTGCTAACTTATTTCAGAAAAACGGGCGTTGAGAGATCCAAAGATTCAATCCTAAGACTTTTTGGTGACGAGGTTGGGTCTTGGAATGTTGCAGCTTAGTGTTCCCAAAAATTGATTAATCCTTCATTCATGCGTGTTATTGCAGCTGCATAGTTTTGACATTATCATTCCTTTAAACTAAATTTAACACACCCTCTGGAGGAGAGTTTGTTGTTTTCGGGATTACTTTTTGACGTGGCCGGGAGTGATGCGGATCGGTAAAATCAATTGCAAGATGGTAGTCCTAGTTAAACAGTCTGAGGTTTGTACTTTTTGTGTTGCTCTAAAATATTCCACGAAAAATGTTAATAAAGTTTGTACTTTGAAAATTTATTGCCCAATAAATTGTGTTTTAAGCTGCAGAAATATGCTGTTAGGACCATTTGATAAAGGCTAGAGTGCTCATCAATCTCTCCCCTCCTTTCACACCCCAGCTTTTTGTTAAAAGTCATTTACAACCTCCACTTCCTTTGACTTACCAGCCTATAAAATCTTTCATAAAACCTACCAAAAATTCTTGCATATTTCACTTGTTTTATATATAGCGAGCTAGATGCATTGCAATGTTTGCGACGAGGGTGCCGACTCGCCGGAAACGCCGCAACACGGCTGTTTCCAAGCGGACAAAAATGTTACGAAAAAATAATTCGAATTACCCTCTCAGTTAAAACAGGATATCTCAAGAACGAATTAAAATTTTTATATTCTGTAAAAAGAATAATAATCTCAGATAAATTGTCCATATTATTAAAAGAAAAAAAATTTTAGACACCTGTCCGAAATTGGTAAATTTAGGCCAAAATGTCTAAAAATGACTTAAAAATTATCATTTAGATGAATGTCTTCCACAATATCTCGGGAATAAAGTTAAGGAAACATGTTTTTTATGGTCCACAGGTTAGGTTAAATATTTGGAATGAAAATTACTTAATTTTAGTACTGTCCGAAATTGTCCAACGGGTTATTTTTAGGCCAAATGTGAGACCTATGTGAAAAACGGCCTTTAGAGCCTCAACGTATGCTTAAAGTTTGTTTATTAACTGAATAAAAAACATTACTTTGGATTCTAAGGCCATTAAAGATGATGCATGTGCAGATGAAATATTAGTCTGTCCGAAATTGTCCAAAGGGTTATTTTTGGGCCAAATGTGAGAAATTAT
This sequence comes from Hydractinia echinata, assembly GCA_030067915.1. Taxonomy (NCBI): domain Eukaryota; kingdom Metazoa; phylum Cnidaria; class Hydrozoa; order Anthoathecata; family Hydractiniidae; genus Hydractinia; species Hydractinia echinata. Next base: position 2,398,729 of record JASGCC010000030.1, read on the forward strand.
GTGAAAAACGGCCTTTAGAGCCTCAACGTATGCTTAAAGTTTGTTTATTAACTGAATAAAAAACATTACTTTGGATTCTGAGGCCATTAAAGATGATGTAGATGAAATATTTAACTGTCCGAAATTGTCCAAAGGGTCACTTTTGGTCCTAAGGGTTTTCGGGCCAAATATGTGACATCTATACATTAAATAAAACGTCATTCAGAGTCGACGGTTTCAACATTCTAGTTTATCATGCTAGTAGAAAATATCTCAAGTTGTGCATAAATAGTTTATTTATTATATACATTAAATATATACAAAGCAATCATTTTGTTTTTCTTTATAAATTGTATAAAATACAACTCAATCTTGTGATAAAGCCAAGATTTAGCTAGCTAGCTAGCTATAAACATCTTTGATTTCAACAATTTCATCTTGAGAAAGCCCACCAAAGTCTTAACTAAATATAAAAAAGAAGTATTAAGTCACTTAGCTACAGAACAAGATGCAAAATGCAAAACTGTAGGACCAAAAAATAGCTACTCTTTAGAGAAAAATACAACAGAAGAAAAAAGATTAAAAAAGATAACAATTAGCCACGCTTGAAGTTTTAAAAGCTATAAAACAATTTCTTAAAATCAAGGGTGCTCTTATAGCAAAAAAATAATATTAAAATCCCTGCAAAATAAAGTAGTTTACTGTTTTGTCCTTACCTCGTGGTCTGCCAACCTTTAGCTAGCTTCAAAATTGATAAGACACCGTTGTCTCGCTTATTCCAACATTTTCGAAAAATTCCGGTTTCGAACTTAGGATTCCCTGGTCGAGCAATCAAGTCCAAAGTAAACACTGGGCCGCCGTAATTTTTTGGGAAAAACCATACCTACCAAAACATTAAACGCCATCGCTGTGACTTGCTTAGAAGTTTAGATACTTATTTAATTAGACAGAAAAGGGGTCACACTACATCAAATTGCCGTGTACCACTTTGGCAACTTTTCCCCCTCTTTTTTAGCGCTTAAAGAAGACTCTAACTTTAAATTTAAGTAGTTTATAGTTGGCGAGACGAACGGTACACGGTACAGGCCGATAGAACCATGTTTCCAGGCCCCCCATACCAATTTTCAAGTCCGTAGCTAGTAGCGCGGCGTTGGCACAAGGTTGGAAAGATGGTATACTTTCGCCAAAAATAATGTTTTTTTTAATTTTGTGTGTTTTGTTTGACGAAATAACTCGAAATCCATACCACACATGTATAACATATATATATATTTAAAAAGGAGAAAAGTATATCGTTTTAATACTTTTTATTTCAATAAAATTAAAACAATACAAAAAAAGTTTCAACAACTTAAAAAATGATAAAAATACAATATTTCAAAAAAAATTGTGGAAGCCATTTTAATTTTGTCTGCGGTTTGACCGTAACGAAACAGCCGTGGCAAAAACCACGGGGGCTGTCGGACGACTTCCGGCGTTTTAAAAAAAAATTAAAATTTCGCCCAGAGAAACCCGAATCAACCCGAAACAACATTTTTTTAAACATTTATTACCATGATGTATATATAATTTATTCTTTTAATGTCGAGCAGTGGTAGTGGGTTTTAGACTTAAATCTAGTATTAGTAAACGAAATAAGAACGCATATATTTATATTAACATAAATGTCTGTCTTCTGTGTATCAACGAAGTCCGTAGATACTTTACAGTACAGCTACCACACCATTATAGCGCATTTGCATATCCGTACATAACGGCATGGTTAAGGTACCCAATACCAAACATAAACATAACGGTAGACTAATAGTCATATACTCAACAAAAAAAAAACTGTTTTTTATATCATTTATTCGATAAATATAGCTGTAATAAAATCCCACAAATAATAAACTGAGAGTAAAACGACAAAATAGCACCTTCCTTCTTCGCGACAAAATTTAAATGAGAACAATGAGCCTCGTGCGCATTGCATTTCGGGCGATTTCGGACGGGCCCAGGCTTTTCCGGGCGGTTACAGACGAAAACCCCCAAAAAACGAAAAAAAACGCCCGCAGCCGCCCTAACATATACGGCATTTTCGGCAAGTCAGCACCCTCGTCGTTTGCGCCATGCAAGACGAAGGAAAGAACAGTTTGCATCAATTTTTTGATACCTAGCAAAATATTCTCTCATAAAAAATGCTAATTGTTTATAATTTAAAAAGCACCAATTTGGTTGGTTTAAAAATTGATGAACATTGCACTAGAAATTCAATCAATCAAATATACATTATGATTATGTTTACTGTGCAGTGCATAAAGCCATTATTATATCTTGATGTAATGGCTTTATGGTTTTGTACCATTGACTTTACTGTTTTATGGCTTCACACCATCGAGCAGAGATTATGGAAGACACAGCAAATGAGATTGTTGATCATAGGGTACGCCTGTAAACCTGAGACATAGTATTATACTGTCATAGATGACTTGCTATCTTGATAAATTTTTTGTTTTTATTTTTTTTGGCAGGCAAAATAAAGCTATTCAATTGGCTAATAATTCTTTTTAGAAGATCTGATTGGTTAAAAAACTATTTGCCTGCCAAAAAAATGTAAACAAAGCTTATAGCAAGTCATCTATTAGATTTTTATCTGTACAAATGGCTCTGGTGCCAATATGACAAATCTACTTGCTACATGATGTTTGAATGCTGGTAAACAGTGCAAGCATTTCCACAATCAATCACACATGTAGCTATAATGTCCTAGTGATTTAAGTCTTCCTGCTAGATACTTACATAAACGAATCCAGAGGTACTTTTACATGGTGCTTTTCATGTAACCACACATATTGCTTTTATTTTTCTTCACGCTCCACCTTTAATGTTAAAAACTTTCTAACTTGCTCCAGTCATTTTTTGTAGCATCTAACCTATTTACAGTTCACTCAAGACACTTTTTTTAATGCAAATGGTGAAATGATAACACATTTAATCTGAAAAGCTCATGCTTGTTAAATCAGTATATATTATTTTACACATTAACAGGGTTCAAATGAGAAATATGAAGGCAGTTCGCAAAAATTTGCTGACTGTAGAAAAGAAAACCTCTTCACAGATGTGGTATCACTGTAGGCTATACAAGATACAACGATTGATGAAAAAATGAGATACGCAAATTTAACATATTCTTTGTAGAATAGTCAACAGTCGCAAATTGCGAATTGCAAATTTTTGGGAAAGCTCTATAACTAAAAAATTTATAGGTAAAATTGTATAGAATGTATATATGTGAGGTAATAAGGGTAAAGGGAATGACATCGAAAAAGAAATAAAAAACTGCCAACTTATCTTTAGAAAATGTTGCTTTTTTTCTTGTTAAATTGCATCCTTCACAATGCATGGTCCTTTTATGTTCCTGGTGTGGCTCCACAAGAATTTAAGAAGGAAGCACTTTTAGATATCAAGGTAATTATAGTGTACATTATTATCTAAAGCATTTCTTAATGACCTGTCATATAATGCAGTCACTATTCTCATGTGCTGTATATTCAATTTGTTCTGATTTACACATAATCTGTGTTGTGTCACTGAAGCTGCTTTATCATTTATTTAGAATCCATAGGAATTTTTTTTTCTGTTTTACCTATAGGCTGTCAAAATGACAAGCGTGAAGACACAGTTACCCTTTGATTATTATTCACTGCCTTTTTGTGAACCAGCAGAGAAACATTACGTTCCTGAAAATTTGGGTATGAATACATCTTTTCACATTTACATTGGGCCTATAATAGGCCCAATGTAAATGTATGTGGTTTCAGCATGTGGTTTCAGCATTTTTCATAATAAAAACAATAATTGTTTCTATTTTAAGGTGAAATATTGCGAGGAGATAGAATTGTAAATACACAATATATTGTAAGTGACACAGTTACATTTAAACCTTTTCAAAAACAAAATATTTTTCTCTAATTTTGGAATTTTATGAAATAGGCTAAAATGGACACTCCAACTCCTTGTGAAGTTGTTTGTCCAAAGAAGAAGCTAAGTAAAGAAGAGTCACAGCTGTTTGCCAAAACGTATAAAAGAAGATTATATAATCCATATGTGAGTAATAGTTAATGCTCAATGACTTGTGCAGTACATTAAAAACTTATTTTGTATTTTTCAAGATAATTGACATCTTCTTTATTTTTTAGGATAATTGACAACTTACCAGCAGCTACAAAATATTTCCTGGAAGATGGGAAGGTAGCTGTTAAAATATTTTTAAAAATTTCCTATACATCATTAATTGTACTGTTAATCACATGTTTGAGAGGAAAGTTAGTGGTAAATTACCAACATTGTTTTTGTTTCCAAATCCAGAGTGAATCAAGGACAATTATTAAAAATTAAACAAAATAAATTTATCCCAAAGTATGACATGTGGTTACGGGTTCGTTAACAACACCATATCAAGTCACGAGAAGATAAAAGTAAATAACTTTATAGTTCATACCAACTGCTCACTAAAGCACAACAAGAAATATTGATTACATTTAAAACAACAATGCAGTACAACTTAACAATATTTCAAATGTTAGAATGTTTCTTTAAATGAAACATTTAATGGCATTTAAAAAAATATGGGAAATTGCAAAATGCCAGTGGAAAATTGCAAAACGTCAGCAGAAAATTTTAAGTTAATATCAGTTAAATGTATGAATAATTAATTTATCTGTTAATATATTTTTTATGTTTAATTTTATAGCCACAATACGATCATGGCTTTCGTTTAGGAAGTGTAGTTGGAGAGGTAAGTACAGCAGCAATTTTACGAAAATGTATTGAAATGTGATGTAAAAGCTAATTTTGGTCTCTTTGATTTCTAGAAAGTATTTCTCAATAATCACTTGAAATTTTCAATCAACTACAATAAACCTGAAGATGGGTAAGATGGTGTATTGGTTCAAATTAGAATTGCGATTAATTTCCAATAACATTTGGGTACTTTGGCCCATTTTGTGTGACTTGCCTTGTTATGTTGAAGACAGTCTGTGAAGCATTCTCTACATCAACTCTAACTCTCCACATCAGGTCAAGCTGGTCCAGTGGTCATTGATTCACGCTTTCATCTAAAAGTCCTGCAATCGAGCCCTGCTGGAATACTTTTACAATTTTGAAAACCAACAGACAACGCTAAAAAATTTAATTAGATGTATTAAAAACTGAAACTTTTAAACAAAAGTAGTAGACTGTGTGGAAAACATTTAATTATCCTTCAATTTAATTTGCAGAAATTTGGCATGGATTAATTTTGGCAGCAAAGGAAAAAGTTAAATGTGGCATGCATTAAAATTTTGTGGTGGCAAAGAAAATAAATATTTGCAGGGACTTAATTAACAATTTTAGACCAAAATAAACAAACTTTGCCAAAATTTGTACCAATAAGGTATTTGAAAATTGTGAATTGTGAACTACTAATACAAACCCTGTACTGTAGTGTTAATATAATTCCATAATATCACATTTTTTCTAAAAATGTTAAATAATTTCAGGATATGTTAAATTACTGCTGTAAAAAAAGACAACATTCTGTATTGTTTAAACCAATAAACAAACTTTTTCTTTATCATTAGAGAATCGTATCGTGTTGTTGGGTTTGAAGTTATTCCAGAAAGGTACATGTATTTTTTTATACTCTGTGCAGCTAAACTTTTTTATGCTGACATTTACTCTTTATAAATTCAGTCTTGGTGGCATAACAGCAGTAACTGGTTCTAATTCATGCACTCTTCCCAACAAAGATAAAGTTGGATTGGAGCTAAAACCGGACTGTAAGTAAATGCATTACCTACTTAAATACACATTACAATTTCTGAATTTGTTAAACAACCCACATTTGAAATAATTTGAAGGACAAATAAATTTATTTGTTGTGCTAAGCAAGTTTTAATTTTGATATAAAATAAGCGTTTAGCCTGGCATTAACATGATGTTGACAGTTAAGATCTAGTATGTGTACTGAGTTGCGCTGCACAATTTCAGCATGTAAAAATTTAATTATTATGTTTCTTTTGTACCAAATTGTATGCATTTGCTATGGTATGGTTACACAACCTGTTGTTGTGTTTCTTGTTCAACCCAAAACTTGTTTGAAGCAACTGTCATAGAACTTTGTTAGAATCAAATTCCAACTTTTTGTATGAAGATAAGTCACTTTTTCTTTATGTTGTATTTTTTGTGAAACTTTAATTTCTGTGTGTGTTTCTTTTTAGCTGAAAATGAAGTCCAATTTTCATTTGAGGTCACTTGGGTTGTAAGTATAATCTTTTATTTATAGCTGAATCTCAAGAAAAGAAAAGAATTTATTGTCTGTTAAACATTAGCAAATAAGAAATTTAAATTCATTGATATATTTTCAATACAATTGTTTCTGGTATCTATTTTTTATTTTGCAATAATTAATTGGGAACATACTTAGTTGTAAATCACATGAAAAACAACCTGCATTATAAGTTTTTCTGACGTACAAATATGTGATTCAAGTTCTTGCTGTACAAGTACCGTATTAATAAAGATTATTGCCACAGTACAGGCATGGCTAATCAGGGTTGTCACGCCTGAAATTTGACTCCATAAAAAGAGTGGCAACATTACCAAATTGCAAAGCATTTTAAGTGTAGGGCATTCACCTCACAAGATGTAAATCAGGTGCTGCTCTGTTTTTTTTTACCTCGATTCAATTGGAAGGAGCAACATTTCACATTTCTGCTTGGCTTTATGTGACTGTGTTGTAGTTTTGTTTTCCTAATGTTACCAGTTACTGTCTTCTGCATTCTTCAGGCAAGCACAATACGTTGGGCTTCCAGGTGGGACAAATATCTTGAAATGAGCAACGTGCAAGTCCATTGGTTCGCAATCATCAATTCATTTGTTATTGTTCTCTTCCTGACAGGTAAATTAATATATGCAAATAAAGAATGAAGTTAGTTAACTTGAGCAAACTAACTTAGGCACTGTTTTGATATTGTATGTCTCACCTCATTGGTTGTTTGTTTAATAATGCAAGTTGTAACAATATTTTATAGGAATATTAGCTATGATTATTGTTCGTACTCTTCGACGTGATATTGCCAAGTACAATAGAGATGAAGATATGGTAGGCAGGGTTATGTTTTTATAATATTGCTGGTTTGATATCGATTGTAACAAAAATGATCAAGAATTATTTCTTTGCTTGTAGATAAGAAGTTAAACTTATGTAATATTCAAATGTCGCTCTTTTCCTCAAAGCAACGCACGTAAAAAACTGATTGCTATTAATTTTTTAGGAGGAAGCCATTGAAGAAACTGGTTGGAAGTTGGTACATGGTGATGTGTTTCGTCCACCTCGTTATCCATTGCTCTTGTCAGCTTTACTAGGATCTGGTGTCCAATTATTTTGCATGGTACTTATAACAATAGGTACGTGCACTAGCAACTTACTCGCATGCAACATAAACAGAGGTGGAATGTTCACATAATGATGAAGTTCAATGGAATATTGACTATTTGAGTGTGATATATGTGATTCGAAATTTGAATGCAAACAAAAGTTTGTTGTTTTGAAGAAATAATATGATGGGTACAAGTGACAACTTTTAATCTAAATTAAAAGTATAGGAGAAAGGCTTATCTGTAATTAAAAGAGGCATTGAAATTTGTAGATTTTCAGGAAACAACTCTGTGTGTTCATTTCGACAGATAATCTTAGAAAACTTGTTAGAATGTTCACCTAGTTGATCTAGAATCTGTCAATTTATCTTTTTTAGATGTATGTGTCTATACGTGTATCAACTGTGTTTTATTTTGTGCAGAACATATCGATAGCATTGACTAATTTGAACCGACTCGAACCAATTAAGATTATGAATCAAAAGAATCAAGAGTACTTTTTAACATGCATGTTAATAGTTTTTTTTTATATTTTTAGTTTTTGCCATGCTTGGTATGTTATCACCTGCTAGTCGTGGAAGTTTGATGACTGCTATTATATTTCTTTATGTTTTCATGGGGTAAGTTAGTGCAATTTCTTTATATTTCACTCTTTCATGTAAATAAGTGTTTTTTGAAGTTACTGTATTAATGAATTTTTTGTAGAGTATTTGCTGGATACTATTCCGGACGTCTTTACAAAACGCTGAAAGGTGTGCATCGGAAAAGAGCTGCTTTTACGGTAAGTTTTGTCAATCACGATTGACCGAACAAGTTTTTCTTTTGTAACCATACTGTTTTTATGACAAGGTTTGAATTTCTCATAATTTATTGCAAAATTTTTATCTTCTAGATTTATTTTCAATATATTTTGAATTTAGACTGGGGTGTTATATCCTGGCTTCGTGTTTTCAATCTCATTTTTCTTGAACTTCTTCTTGTGGGGTAAACAATCTTCGGGTGCTGTAAGTATTTTCTTTAGTTATTTTTTCTAAGTTAGTGTACAGCGAATACATGTGCAGTTTCATAAAACTGAAAGACTCTAAGGGAAACTGAAGGGTAAAATTTTCCTCTTATGACAAGTTCTCAGCTTCTCATTTGGTACGTAGAATATATTTTTCGAACGAAATTCATGATTAACGAAGTCATGTTGTCAGCTTGAAGTGTAACAAACAAAAGTTAACACAACCCTTCGTATTTGATGATCATATTAAAATCATATTGTATTGATGAATTGACGTGTATTTAGATTCCATTTACTACAATGATCGCGCTGTTTTGTTTATGGTTTGGAATCTCAATTCCGCTAGTGTATTTAGGGTATTTCTTCGGATTTCGAAAGGCTGTAAGTAATTTTATTATCATTACTTTCTAGATTAGCGAGTGGAAGTGAATTTTGTAAGATAACGAGTAAACGATTGATTCTTATTTAGCCATACGGTCAACCTGTCCGTACTAATCAAATTCCACGTCAAGTTCCAGACCAAGTTTGGTATATGCATCCAATTGTTGGGTACGTTTAATTTCTCGATTTATTTCCCCCGTTGACATTGTGTGTTTATTTCTTATTTGCTACAATAACCTATCCAATGTTGACCACTTGTTTTCTATTTCTAGAATGATGATGGCTGGCATCTTACCATTTGGTGCTGTCTTCATTGAGTTATTTTTTATTCTCACGGTTAGTTATGCAGTAAATAATTTGGTTTTTTATTTATTTATTTTTTTTACTGACCGATCATGTAGTATGATCCTCTCTCGCAGAATTTTTTTTCAAAATAAATTTCTGTTTTCTGTGCGTCTTCCGTTCATTTTGTCATATATTTCTCGTTTGACAAGAAATACGAATAAATCGAGCAATTATGTCCACGTTTTTTATTTAATTTTTTTTATCTATTTTTTAATCGCAGGTACCAAGCACGATGTGATATATTTACGTGTAAAATCTGCATTTAAAAATCTTATACGGCGTAATTTTCTTATTTCATCCAATCTATAGTAACATTTCGAATTGTTAATTCCAGGCTATTTGGGAGAATCAGTTTTATTATTTATTTGGCTTTTTGTTTCTGGTGTTTGTAATTCTTGGAATATGTTGCTCAGAAATCGCCATAGTGATGATTTATTTTCAACTTTGTGGAGAGGTATGTCTACGTTGCTTTTCCTTATTACGCATTTTACATTTTTTCCAACGTGTCAACCAAAACGGCAACTATACCTTGAACACCTGGTAGAACTTTGCGTTACCTAGATTTTTCTTTGTACCTAAAAATTGCCTGGAAATTGTTTCACCAGAAATTACCTGGTAAACCTGTTACATTTTCACAAAAAGTATTTTCTTTGTTGTGTTTTTGTGCGTTCTTAAAATCATTAATCCCTTCACTTCCGTATTAATTTAACCTTAATTTGTTGGCAGCACATGTGTTTACTTATTTCATTGTTATGTTTTTAGGATTATCATTGGTGGTGGAGATCATTTGTGATGTCAGGCGCATGCGCTATTTACGTATACCTCTATGCAATCTTTTATTTTTTCACCAAGGTAGATTCATAGCTTTTATACAAAATTGTGGATACAATATCTTGTTGCGTGGGTAACACAATTCGTGACGTTAGCAGATTTTGATTTAATGTTCTCGGAATAATAATTTTTTTTCCAAGCAAAAGTTTTTGATTCAATGTCCTAAGGGAAATAATTTTGTGGAATTTATTTTTGCAATTTGGACCAAAAAGGTTAAACTGAATCCAAAAAAAGCTTTTAATTAAAGGCACGAAACACTTGAATAAATTCCGCGAAATTTGGGTTCTTAATCACGAAAATTAACTTCCCGACAAAAGTCTCCTTTTTTTGTTATTTCCAATTTCTCCCTCACTTTGCAACATATTTTTATAAATTTATTAAAATTCTTTTTTTAGCTGGAAATTGTAAGCTTCGTTTCTGGTATGGTGTATTTTGGCTACTCTCTCATCATGATGTTTTCATTCTGGATTATAACAGGAACCATAGGATTTTTCGCCACCTATTGGTTCATAGGAACAATATATTCTGCAGTTAAGATTGATTGATTCTGTGTCAGTTATGACGAACTGGAAGATGTAATAAAACTCCGTTCCGCGAATAAAGCTGTTGTTACACCAGGCGATTGAAGTCTTTCGGCAACCTAAACTCATACAGCGCATAAATTGATATGCCTTTCTATACCCAAAATGTCTCAGTGCGGCGACTTTGCCCCTTTTTTATAAATTCTACTCCGCATATCTCTGAAAGAATCATGATCAAAACATAGATTTTCTTTCATCTTTACATTTAGTGCAGATTTTCAAATTTAAAGGGGAAAACATGCGACTTGATTTGACAAACGATGGCTTTTATGCGTTTAACTTGTCGAGAGTCTCATTTCTTATCAGTTTAGCGACAACGGTATCGAATGTGCGAGAACACTCAATACGTTTTGTTTGACGTTTACAGTATGTAAAATGCTCAATATTTTTCTAGTTTTACGTTATATTTTTTGCACTTTTTACACATTTTACAAACTAAGTAGAGTCGATAAACAAAAGGAAATATCTATGGATGTCTTGTTTTTATGTTCAGGAAGTTAACTTTCAGATTCATCCTATAGACTTAGAATTAACCTGTTTTTTGTATCAAGTTCATGTAATTTTATAAGCAATTGCACCCTTGTTTCCAGGTTTAATTTTTTTTATATACGGACAGTGTAGTGTAAGTAGACATACACGCCTGGGACTGAATTTGATGTGATATTTTCCAAATGAACGTTTATTTATTAATCAGGGTAGGGTTTATGTGTATGTCTGTACGTTTTGTTGATATGCCAATATCACTAAAAATCTTTTTTTTTTAATATTGTATGACATAACGTGTCCGCTCGTCATGTATACTGCACTATATATTGATGAAGCTACGGATAGTAGGAGAATACGTTTTAATATAAACAAGTACGAAACTTTCATCACAAACCCTAATAAAAGTTCTGAATAGTCACGAAATGTGAGGACAAACCATATTCCTAAATAAAAAAATACGGAAAAATACAAGATGAGGGGACGAGGTTGCTAATTCGGTTAAGTTCCATTTATACTTCAGTTCCAGATCAAGTTTTTGTGGTTGATAGATATAAGTTATGTAATATTTTTTGCTGATTTTTTTACATATTTCAACTGGACGATGGTGCTGCAAATTGCCCCCAAATCAAGGGTTTTGTTCATTCTTGGATATTGCAGAATATAGGGTTACTTGCGTGTCTAATATAAAATGGATTGCCGATTATTAAAAATTTAAGGGGTATGTTTAGTCATAGCCATAAAAATTTAAACATTTTTGCCAAAAGATCCACGCATCCCCATTATTAACACCCCTTGGATAACAAAAGAAAACGTGTTTTTTTTTTACTTTTTTTTCCTTCTTAATACGTTTCGCAATTTTCTCTTATCAAAAATTCTCTGGCAAGAGAGTGATTGCTGGTCGCTCTGACTCTATTTTATCCCTCAGAATAAACGCACTTTAATTTGCACTCTCCCCAACTATCGCGTTGAAAATTTTTACGACGAATCATGCTAAATTGGCTATGCATGAAAAAATTAGAGTAACTTTCTATTACTCGAACTCTATAACTCAAACGATTTGAGTTGTGTTTAAAAAAAACCCATGCTCACATAAATAGAAGTACGGAACTCATTGGGGAAGTTCGTAGGAACACAAGTTTGTTGTTGGTCAAACGAAACACTTCTATATATGTATCAGATGAAAGTTTGTAAACATAAACCTAGCCTTGAACTCTGAACGATTAACCATAAATTGGCGACATTCAATACTACACCACAATAAACATGCAGTTGACGCAAGAAGAAATCAACAGAACAATATATTGATAAATAAAGGTAGTTTGTCTTCGTAAAAAGCACATTGCAATTTTAAACATATTTACAAAAAGAATTAATTCATATCTAAAAACCATTACAAATAACAAATTGATTACAGGCTTGTTTTACGCCTTTAGGTCCATGGTCCGAAAGAACGGAACAGTGAAATCGGAATTAAATTGTTCTTTACTTCGTTGAGATTAGATACATTAACAATGTTTTTTGACTTGTTAAGGGAGGACTTACGACTCAAAAATATACGCTAAACGTCAAACGGCCGTTAAGCAGGGATGGGTCATTTCAGCCTCACTGATATCAATTTTATCTTAAATATCAATTTTATCTTAAATACTTGTTGTTTGATTTGGACATTAAGGAATGGGGTGTTGGAGTTAAATGAGATAAATATTCATGTCGTCATGTCGGTATGTCGTTTAGCGCACACTTTTGGTTTGCGAGTCACCCCTCAAGTAATTTTTATATCTGAAATTAATTTAATATTGAACGCACAATATATCATTTATTTTATTATTCACATAAACATACAAAAAAGAATAACTTAAAAATCATAACAATAAATTTTGCTTAAAATTCATAGCAATTACTTTAATATGAAAGATTCGCGCCATTTCTGTTATTCGCGCGCATTTGTGCGCATCTTTTATTACCTTTCAGTTTACAGTAAATGTGCGCACACCTTTCCCTGAATAAAAAAACCGCAATATATATATTAAGGTAAATGCGTCGCAACGCTTCAATCATTTGTAATAAATGTTAAAAAATTAATTCGTGTGGCAAGAAAGAAAGATAAAAATAGGCTACCCACGGTAAATACCACAAATGAGATTTCTGCATAAGAACACGAACAAATTCATTCAAGTGAATGTTATCTATACATTTCAAAAGGGGACAACCCATTTGTTTTCCATAATACCTAAATCCCTAGGTTTTTACGGTCTATAAATTATAAGTACATAATAGCATGTAGTTTAGACCTATATCTAATATAGAATTCGTGCCAAATAAGATATTGGCGTAACCGCGGAAGATTATAATAGGTCATCTCTTACATTGGATTGTTAAGTTTGCGGAAACGTCGTCAACTCATTTTAGAGATAATCCTTGTACAGCGTTAAGAGTGCTCTTTGAAACTGTGGCATGACTTTGCGTGTAACTGGCCATCGTCAATCCAGATGCGCTGTTATTTGCAGGTCTTCTTCCAGGACGGCTAGCACTGGCAGGTTTGTTTGATGCAGAAGGTCTTTGTTGTGGAAGCTGAAAATATGGCAAGCGAGATTAGAATTCACTAACCGAGAAAAACGCTGGTTTATCCCTGAAAGAATTTTTAGTCTTCGTTTGCAAATATATAGTCTATTCAAAAAAACGTTCCAAAAATGTCATTAATATAAATTTTTAGCGGGACCTAATTTCGCAAAATTGATAAAAAATCAACGGAATTTATGCGACAGGAAATGTAACGATGCGAAGTTATCACAAATACAAACTATTTATTCTTTTGGTAAACTAGTCATACAAAAAGCGAAATAGAGGCTACATAGCTAGGATGTAGTTTTTTAGTTTAACGCGTTAATTATTTTTGCCTTTTACAAATTATCAACAAAATTAAAAAACGTCTTGATTATCTGCCAGTTTCTTCCTTATTTTTTTTCTGTTTTCTTAACATTTTTGATGACAGTATTTTATAACATTCCATTAAAAACACTCAGATGGGCATGCAAACTAGAGGAATAGGGACGAGGTTGCTCTTACCATCTGGTTACTGGTCACGTGCAACTTATCATTGGGATTATTTCTAGTTAAAATATCGTGATTAGCTTTTCTGTCATATTGTGCTGAGATAGGTCTTGCTTTATTCACCTGTGGACTTTTCTTTGCCGCATCTGCTGCTGATGTTGTATGCTATAAAATATGGTTAAACACGGTATTATTATTTTCCAATAATTTACCTCAGAATAGCCACTTTATTTCCTAGTGGTACTGCTATCAATGAGGGTCCTGAGAAAGGGGGTCTTAGTGCATTTAAAGTTCCCATTTGAATATCGAAAGTTGTGTAAGCACAGCCCCATAAGATATCAATCCTATTCTCATGTGGAACTCTAAACAGAAACAACAGATTCACAGTTTTATAGTCTCTGACATGACCCGGCTGGGATTGGAACATATGACCTTCCGCACTAGAAGCGACTGCTCTACCACAAAGCTACTAGTCGGGAAAAAAAGCTAGTTAAGTGCATTAAGTAAGTGCATTAGTCGCAATAAACTTCATCTCATGCGTACAACAACATACATTTGGCGAGTTGTGTGCGACATCTCTCCTTCGTGCATGATTAATTGGTGCTGATTTTGTTGGACGAGTCTGTCTGCTCGGCGACGAAGTTGCCTGTTTTGCAACAGTTTCTACTGGAGGTTTCTCGTCTTGCTTTCCTGCTGGAGCCGCTTCCAGTTCTTGCAAAGTGCGACGCTGCCTTCTAATGTCTAATTTTTTTTGAAGAATACTCTAAATATAAACAGATTTTCTTAACTGCCCTAACAATTCGGTTAGGCGCTCTCCCGAATAGCCGAATAAAGGGAGAAACAGTCTACAAACCGAAGGGCGAAACAAAAAGCTTACGTCATATAATTTCGTTCGGTATTCTGCCACAGATAACTGCACGTCGTCGTCTACAGGTGGAACAACGTCGTACGTCAAACTTAATTCTTCAGAGGGGTTATGAAATTTTGCTAAGTAAGGATGAGTGAGTGCTTCTTCTGCACTAAACCTTTTATCCGGATTAAACTGTAAGAGATTCATCATTAGGTCTAGGCCATCGGACGGAGCATCAGGAAGTAGATCTTTTAGACTACGTCGTGAACGCATTGTCGTTTTGTCGAGAAGAGAGGTGCTGTATGAAGACTTGATGCTGTCAATATCTAACAAAAAGCAAATAGATGAATATCACTATACAAAATTGCCTATCTATTAACAACTATTAGAGAATGCACAAATCTAACCCTTTGATGGCTAAGAGTTTTTGAAATTTTCGAAGAAATTTCACGAAAATACCAGAATTTTCCATTAAATTCTCGTTAACGGCTGCCTTGGACAGAGCTATTCAACTACCTGTGGAAAGTTATTTCTCTGCTCTTTTATTTCGGGTACTTAACAGCGCCCTCTTCCATGTGGGAACACGGCACCCACTACATTCCTTACAACCCCCTCCTGGTGCCATATGTGCGCTCAACAGAAAGGGGTTTTAATCACATACACTCCAAACGCATTTTGAAAGTTTTGGGATATTTTAAAATTTTCTAATTATATGTAGTGAGGAAATACAGTGTGGCAAGCTTTCTTAAACAATTAAATTGTAAATTCTATTAATACTGAAAGGTACCATAACGAGTCCCACAAACAAAAGGTCCTAGTGTCTATAAAGCATGTGCTTAAGCTACACCAGCTGGAATTCTACAATGAAACTTAAAAATAGCAATTCTTACCACTTCTTGAAGGAGTAGGGATTACTGACATAATTCTTTCGATTTGATTTAAGGTTGACGTTCCAGGAAATAAAGGTTTTCCTAGAGTAAATCATATTTATGTTTTATTAAATAAAAACACATAAAATATATAATAAAGAAGCAACAGGTAAACAAAAACAAACCTAACAACATTTCTCCAAGGATACACCCCATAGACCACATGTCAACACCTTTTGTATATCTATAAAATGTTTACATAAAATAGTGTTTTTATTATTCAGGGACTCGAGGTGACAAGGGACAATATTCCTCTTATAAACACACTTTCTCCAAATAATGATTTTTCACTTTAAACATTGCTGAACATGGTATAACCTACTCACTATTAAAATTGTGCCCAATTTTTGTTATCAAGTTCTTACTTGTTGTCAAGTTTTGTTGTAAACTAGTACTTACTTTGGCGAGGCTAATAAGATTTCTGGAGCTCTATACCATCTTGTAGCTACATAATCTGTTAAAGTTGGATCACCATGCTCCAATGTTAAACGTTGTACAGAACGAGCAAGTCCAAAGTCGCAAATCTGAAAAAAAAAATTATAGCTATGATCTATATATAGGTGTTATTGAAAAGTTTTGTCTAAGTGACATGCAAGAGAAATTTTCAAAAGCCATAATTTTAATTAAAATCAAATTTCATACCTTTATAAAACATTCTCTGTCCAGCAGAACATTACTAGGCTGAAATTAAATAATTAAGTCCACATAAACTATGTAACCCATGACACAAACCAGCAATGGAACCGTTACAAGCAAGAAGAATTCCTGTTTTTTCTCTGTATTTGCAGATTATCAGCAGTTCAGTCATTTTCAACTAACTTTGTACATTCATGCAGAAAATTTAGATATTAATTAAAAACAAAGAAAGTGAGCATGATACCTTTAAGTCTCTATGAATCACATTGCCAGAATGAATATATTTGATTGCTTTAAATAACTATAAGAAGCAAACAAGAAAGGTGTGATAGTGACCACAATACAAACTGTTTTATAACTTTAATTTATTAACTCCATTTTATTTAAAGTTATTAGTCATGCAGTTAAAACATTAAATTATTAATTATTACAACTCATATTGAGATACATTATGTAACTAACTTTCACAAAAAGTTGTGATGTATAAAACAGCTTATACTATTAAAATATAGCATTTTTAATCTTTGATTTTTTTTAAAAACTAAAGCTTAAATGTGTGGTGTGTGTGGACATTTCTGTCAACAAAATTTTCACATACCTGGTACATAACATATCTTTTGTGAACATCTTTTAAAATACTTCCTTTTTTGATCACATTATGAAGATCAGTATCTTAAACACACAATATATCAAAATAAAACAAGACCTTTAAAGGCCATCTTCAAAGACCCTTGCACAAACCAGAAAATTGAACACGTGAGTTGCCTTTGACAGCCAAAATAATTTTCTGAAATAGTCCAAGATAATATAAATGTTACAGTCTATGGCAAAGCACAACTAATTCACTTTTGTATGAAGGATGAAGCTACATTAGGAATAAACTTCCAAAAAAAAACAAAAAAAAAATGCTTACCCATAAATTCAAACACAAGATATATATCTTTATCATTGTCAGCTTTGACAACATTCAAAAGTTTGATTACATTATCATAATTTCCAAATTCCTATAACATATGTTTGTAATGTTTGATTGGATATTTACAGTGTTAAATATTCTTATAAAATGAAAAATAAATTACCTGTAGAAAGCATATTTCTCTGAAGGTTCTCTAAAAACATGATAGTTAAAAGTACATCAGTTGTAAAGTTCTAAAAAAATCCACTTTAAGCAGATGAGTTTTAATTTTTTAAAGATGCTCTTTAAACGGTTATGTATAAGAGTTTTGTATTTAATTGTATAGAAAAAGGAAAATTTAATGATTACCTGGGCATCTGTTTGGTTTCTAAATGCATCAAATATTTTCTTCATAGCAACTACATCTCCAGTTTTTCGGTCAATTGCTTTCCATACAATGCCATAAGCCTAAAACAATTCATCTTATCTCTGTTTATAATTGTTTATAATAACAAACATGATGATATGACATTACAACGATAAATATAACATTAGTTCCATTCCTCATTGTATTAAGAAAATATGACTAAAAACCTGAAACTCAAAATTTTGAGTGATAGCAGTATTTAATTACGTTACCCTCCTTTTAAACATGCAGGGGCAAAAATGTAAACACCAGACTTATATAATTAAGAATCTAACAAAAGTCAAGCTAGAATTCTTGATGTGACAGAGCAAATATAAAAAATTAATTTCAGTGCCTTTTGTATTTTGTTTTCCTAAAAATCCATTCATCAAAGTAATTAGCCAATGTTTTCCTATGTAAATTACAGAATTTTAAAAAACATTGAGGTCTTGTCTATTACAAAGCTAGCTACAGGTCCAACGAAAAACTTTACAATATAAGATTTATAGGATTGCCCTTCCATTATTTATTTAATACTTTTGATTGGCTTAAAAGGCAAAAACAAATATAAAATATAATCAATTTAAAATTTTTTTTTTGCCTTTAAAGCCAATTAAAAGTATTAAAAAAAACAAAAAACTTTTGTCATGCTTAGCCGGTATATTTTGTTAAGTGTTACTCTCTCCACCCTTGCCTCTACATGTTGTCAATTAAAATCTATACCATCTGTATAAGTGCATGCATTCTCTCAGGCAAGAAAGAAGGACAAAATAAGGAAAAATGACCATATTAACTGGAATTAGTCTTGTTAACTATCACTGTCTCAGCTTTTTAATAGATGTAATGTTTTGATAATACGTTAAGAACAACAGACATGCAAACGCATTTGCACAGGCAAAGAATATAAACAACAGACCACAACAATAAAAGATATTACGGAAAAAAAGACTGACACTAAAATTGGTGGTCTGCTCTCTTTAACAGAGAAGATAATAGTTGAAAAACAACAAGCCCAGTGCAGTTTCAATCTTGTATTCCTGAAAATTTTTAAATAATTGATATTCTCTGATCCAGGTTAACATGCTTGAAATTTTCTGATCATTTTCAACAAAAATGACCAACATATTTAAATTCAGTACCAAAATTTATGGAAACATGCAAATTTTCAAGTTTATACACTAAGTACAACTGCCTCTATTAGTAGCCAAACTTTTGACGTTTTATGAAGAAATGACCACACAAATTAACTGCAGTGAAAATTTTTCACTGCAGTTAGATATTATGGTCAAACTCTTATAAAATTTAAAAACTTTAAATTACAATAAATCCTGTTCTAATAATCTTTTGGTATTCTAAGTTTCCTATGTTATATAATTTTTGCTAATAAATCCAAATATGCCACTCATTTTACTCAAAAGTTCCTTGTTTTCTTTTTCAAAATTTGTTAATGTTAACCCGAATCTGAGAATAGCTAATTTCGCTATGTGGTCCTTCTTTTCGTTCCTGCCAGGATGTGCGCATATATACAGTACTTTATAAAATTTTGCAACTCATCTATATAGCTAGCTGCTAGCTTTATAAGATCAGGTTTCAGTGTACCACAAAATCGAAACATATGTCACACAAAAACTTGTCAGCTAGCTAGCATCATGCAGGAAGAAAATTCTTTTTCCACTTGATCTTTATCTACAAAGAGTAGTTACTGCATATATCAGACATTTCTCTGATGCTCTTTTAAAATACTGATAGTATTAATAGCTATAGCTCGCTGGCCTAAGCTCGTTTTTGGTTAGTCCCTTCTCTAAAAACTAACTGTACACTGTAGTATAGCTAATCTAGTTAGTCATTAGTTAGTGACTTACGCCTTTTCCGAGTCGTTTCTTCACCTCGTACTTTTGCAGGATGTGATTATCTATGTCTGTGCTCATTTTAATGCTTTATCATCTCCAAAAAAAAAAAGAACAGAGAAATGTTTCTGAAGAAATCAACTCAAGCTACACAACATTATACAGCTTTCTCCGACATATTGTTATTTTTGTAGCGAACACCCCGCACGCATGCGCTTTGATTTAGAATAACGAAATAAAGTGTTCTGTTGCCATGGTCGGGGGTACTAATTTATTTATACTGATTGTGTGTATGAAAATTTATAAACCAAACGCTATAAAATTTTAAAAAATAACGAATAAGACGAGGTGAACTAACCAGACTGGCTCGGCTCGGCTTAGTGAGATAAACTCTGTTTAGTGTGATAAAAAATTCTCCCCCTAAACCCAATACGCTCCACGGGATATATTTCTACAAACACACTCGCGTTAGGTTTTCCACAGCAAGCAAAATGTTTGCGTACCCCTTCTGTAAGAACTGTACTTGAAAACTGTGAAACGTTTCTCGAGGAGAATTGGTAATAATGGAATGTCGAAAGGGATATTTATCATATTTTTTCCAGCTGCCATGCCAATCGAAACAAATATAGACTTTACATGTGTAAAGTCTATATTTGTTTCGAATTTTAATTTCGAACATTTTTATAGCTTTTAACTTTGAAAGTGATTACACCAGGTTTTGCTCTGTAACTTATGTTTTTACCATACATTTGTTGACAATAAACGTTTGGTTTAGCCATGTCACTCTCAAAGCACCAGTTATCTGCTGCGCTTAAAAGAAAATGCCTAAATCTTGAAAAAAAAGTCGCCATTCTCAATTACGCAAAGAAGCATCCTAAGATGGGGGTTGCCGACAGTTAGCTGACCACTTTTTAATTGAAAAACAGCCGTTTCTAACATTTTGAAAAACGGTACGAACTTGCGAAAGGAGTTTTTCAAAGGCAGCTAAAAAGGCGTCGTGATAGGAAGTACCACGTCATCAATGAAGTAAAAATGGTGTGGAAAGTGTACGAGTAAAAATGTGTATCCTGACGGGCCCCTCTTTCAAAAAAAAGCTATGGAGAAGAAGGCTGGACAAAGAAGAATTTGCTGACTTTTACAGTCTCGAACAGATGTTTAGAGAGCTGGAAACGAACATACGAGATGAGGGAGAAAGGATTTTGTGCGGAGAAGCTGATGATGTTTCCACCACAACAATACAGGCTTTTGGATTGAACGATTACCGGAGTTGTGTCAGGACTATGAGCCACAAAACATATTAAATGTGGATGACCTTGGACTACTTTTTAAGGTTTTACCAGAGAAAGGTTTACCTAAAAAAGAAAGAAAAGTAAAGGTGGTAAGAAATCAAAACAGCGCATGACTGTTACGTTTATTTATTTTTTGGAACCAACTGTCATATTTGGAGATCAAAAGTAACACGTTGTTTTAAATTCCTTAAAAAATGCGTCAAGACCGATGGCCGTGCATTTCGAGTAAAAAAACATGGATTCGGACATTATGGAGAGTGTTTTAAGGAGATTAGAACGAAAAATTGAAAAGTTATCTTGTTTTGGTACAATGATGCTACATGTCATCATGAAACTGCACCTGACAAACATCAAACTAGTATTTCTGCCTAAAAATACAACATCACGACTACAACCTCTTGACGCCAGTATCATTAGAAACTTTCAACAAAAATACAAGAAACTGCTTTTCCCAACCTCGTTCCCAGGGCATTTTGCCTTTGTTGATGAAGTTGATAGCGGCGTTGGCCACGCCGTAATAACGGCTCAGGGGCCACAAGACCCTGGGGACGAGGTTGTGCTTTTCCGTTACGCAGTCCGTTAAATTGATGAAGGATTCTCATATCATAAAGAGCGTATAAGGTACTGAAAGCGATTACCTGGCTTGAAACAGGGTGAAAGAGTGTAGCCCCAAAAACTATTAAGCAATGTTTCAACAAATGTGGTTTTGACGTTGAAAATACTTCAGTTGTAAATAAAAAAATTGATATCGAGTTTAAAGAATCGTTTGCGCAAATTTCTGTGAAACAACAATTGATGAATATATGGACATTGACATAGAGACTTTACGTCAGAGCTGATCATTGAAACTCAAAACGTAGATTGACGTACGTAGAGGTCTTGAACTTGGAAGGTGTTGCAACACTCCATAAATCGACGACAAAGTAAAGGAGCAAGAAGACATCCAGATAACAATGACAGTAACACAAGCCCTAGAAAGTCTTGACGGAGTAAAGAATTACGTTGAAGTTAGTTCATGGCGATAGCGATATGAACATGATGTTGAATGAGTTAATCGTAAGAGTCGAGACATTAAAACTGGAAAAGTTAAGGCAAACACGAATCAATGACTTCTTTGGGAAATGAATTTGTAACAGTTTCAAACTCTTACCCACTGTTTCTTTCGCTTCTGGAAGTGAAAGAAGCGTTGTGTACGAGTTTGATAAGGTCAGGACGCATAGCTAATGACGCAAATAATATTAGGTAAGCGAACACTATTCTTCGAAACCGTATGTGTCCGTTATAGCCGGGTTGGACTGTATTTATATTATTCAACAACACTATCTTCACAAGCGGGATAATAATAATTTTTAATCAATTTACTTATTTCGGAGAAACTTTCGCGAGTGGAACTTATTTTTAGTCCTTGTAGGAAAAGCTAGCATCTCTCAACCTCGTTCCTAGGGAGTCTTGTATTTTTTTCTGACATCGCGGTCAGAAAAGATATAAGATGCTCTGGGGACGAAGTTAAGCATTTCGTGTTAAGCAAAACATACAAAAGCTTGTACTAATGAACGACAACTTAAATACTTAAAAACTTTTATCAGCTAGCTACTAGAAATTTCGCTTTTCCAGGAATGTAGTAAATCCTCAAAACAAAATACTCATTGAAATACGATAGCTAAATCACCTCAGCGAGTGAAAATGTTTTTTGTCTTGGTTTGTACTTTTGTTAGAAAAGTTAACGTTAATCTTTTAAAGCCCATAATTCTTTAATGTTTTTACTATTACATTGTTGATATGATAAAGTTTCTGCTTGAAGAGTGAACGTAGTCTGGATCGTCGATTATAAAATCCCTGCAGGCTTTCGTTTGGTCCGAAATATGAAATTACACCGTATCGACTTCAGAAAACTCTAAAAAAATTCTGAAAAGAAGTACCGTATTACTTCCGCCTCTCTAGTAAACTCATCTTTTTTGGTTTTGCTTAAAAAATAATCCCGCCACTCTCTAATATTTCTAAGGTTTAAACGCTAATTGGAATTGAGTAAATACGGAATGTTAGATATGAGCGGCACCAAATTTCAAACGCCGTAAATAAGGGAAATTGTTGTCAAATCAATCAAAACATATCATTTCTCCAGCCAACCAATCAACTTGCAGAAAAAAACCAACGAATTTCAGTAAGGGGCGAGGGACAACGTTGACAATGTTGATATTGTGAAATTTCGGAGTTCTTGGACTCACGAAAGTTTTTCCGCTCAAAGTAACAGGTCTTACTACGGATAACAATCCTGCTAAAGTCCATAATTTTGCAGTCGAAAATGATCATTGTAAGCAATACTCAAAAATTATGGCTTGTCATAAATTTATTTTTATAGGTCAGAAAACAGTTAAATTTTACGTAGGAAATCTTTGCTTACGAGAAGTTTTGTTCACATGTAAGTCTCTTACGTAATCATGTTAATTTACTACTTGGTTTTGGTTTATTCAAGATAGCAGCAAGCAAATATCTCGACGGAGAAGTCGCCGTCGTCAAACAACAGCAAGTGAAGCAAGTCTTAGAAAGAGATTATAGGTTAGACCTACAAATCTTGATAGAAATCTCTTGTCAAAAAGAACAGAGTATTAAAGAGTCGCCAGTTTTCGGACTCACATGAGCTTTTATTGAGGTTTCTGCGATTAAAGTACCGAGAATCGTTCACAGGTCATGTCATAAATATGTGTACCTCTTATTTATGTGACTACCGATTAATCAAGTAATTCTGGATAAAATTACTGCTGGAGAAGAACATTGTTCCTTAAATATTTTTAACTCCTTTTTTATTGGGGTTTTACAAGTTTTAAGAAATATATCATTGTCGCAAATAAGCTTTTGGAAAAAATAAGTACGAAATAGTGGAACAAAAAAATATTTTTCCTTGACTTTTTCAGACCAGAGTTATCCCCTATTTCAGGTTTCAGGTTTTATTAAAATTGTGTAGGGTGTTATAGATAGCATAAATTCTATCAGTCTACAAAGCAGATAAAAAAACCAAAAGTACATTTCAAAATTTATATTTCAAAACTGAAATGAGTATCTTTGCCAGTCAATTTCTTGTAAACGGCGGCAAATGTATCGAGCTAAAATAAAATAAATAAAATTTACTAACGTTTTTTAAATAAACATTTTAACAATAAAACTTAAGATTACTTAAGATTGTTCAGATTTTAAGCCAGTCATCAAGCCTTGCGGTAAGACTGGGGCGGCGCAAAATCATCATCAAAATCAAAGTCCACAAAAAATAATCAAGTAGGTTATAAAAAGAAATTGTTTGGCTAATCGAGTTAATTTTTTAAAAGTAGACTAAAAACTTACTTTATGTTCTACTGTAGTTTGCTGAGCCTTTTCCAGTACAACTTTGATCAATCTAGAGGCGTCTAACTTGACTCGGATACTCTTACCAACAATTTCGGATGGATAGCACAAATCATCCAAGATTGAGTCATGAACAGCTGTGAGAGTACGACTAAAAATAAGAAGCAGTTGTTATATTTTTTATCTTAACATGTTATGATAAGTTTGTTGTTTCAGATGTTCAGATCAAAAGCCGTTCATCAAACTTAGAAAGTAAGACTGGGGCGGCATAAATCATCATAACAACTGCATTGGAATCATCATAACAACTGCATTTAAGGAAATTACAAAATTCATTTTAAATAAAAACTGCACTCGTATTTCCTTTTTTTAGTGTTCATGTGTGTATTCTGAATGTGAGCACGATAGTGCAATCAGACACAATACACATATAAGTGTGTCTTGTTGTGGTAATAACACAGGTACATTTTGAAAGGTTTCAAAGATACTTAGCAGTAAACAAACTCAGAAAAGAAGGAAAGCATAGCTTATTTACTCATAATAAATTATATCCCAGGTACGATTTACAGCATTTAAAACTGCTGGACATGATCCTTTGAAAAAATGATAACTGTTACAGCAGAAACTTATTCCAGTCTATGATTTTCGCCTATATAAGAGCTTTAAATTTTTGCTTCAAATGGTCCTAGACCATTGATAGAAAACAGCAAAAAATAAGGCAAAACAGCAGCTAGTTTACGATTATATGATTCATTATTTTATGGTCTAGTTGGATCAAATATTAAAATATAATTTCCGGGTTAACTTCCCTTTTAATAATGCAAGTTTGAAATTTGAAAGTGAAAGAAAATGTATTACGAATTCAAACAAAGCTAGGTAATTTTACGCAATAATAAAAGTTTCGCAAATAAAAAATCTCCTAATAACATTAAAGATATGGTAACTCCCTTCAACATGCACTCAGTATATTTGAAATATCTCCAAATGACTAGATATTTCCTTTAAAAATAATCTTCTGGAAAATGAGTTCTCTACAGGATATATTATATTTACTATAAGGAATTTCCAAAGAGAAAAAAAAATCCGAACTAAAAAATACACGTGTTGATAACCTCAGAAGGTCAATTGCTAATTATACAGATCTGTCTTTTTGCTCTGTTGCTTCAACTAGTTAAAATGTGTTTAAAAACATTGGTATGTAAGGTGTAAAACTTTTTTTAAATTTATTACTTGTGTATAATTTCTTTTTTAAAAGTTGAAGTTTCAGAAAATAGTTTGAAAAAAATATATGCAATTTACTTGAATGGGTGTTACCACTAATGATTAGTATATGTAATCACATGTTTACGAGTGCAATTTTTTTTTTGCTTTTAATTTTCCGAGTCCGTTAGGACGAGGATAAATTTAAAAAGCAAAAAAATTACGAGTTCGATTATTTCCAATTGCACGAGTAAACGTTCGATTACCAGCTAACACACAATGAACTATTTTTGTAAGAGTAGCACAGGATGTCAATTTCAATGTTTTGATTTTTTTATTACCCGATTTATAATTAGTTCGATTCATTGTAAAGATATCTTTTTTTGACTTATCATAAAACGCGAGAAAATAAATATTTAAATTATCGGCGCTCCTTAAAGAGTGCAGTTAAGATTCTAGAGTGCAATTAAGAAATAATTGCACTCCACAGAGTGCAATTACGATATAATTTGCACTGACAGTGAGTATTATAATATAACTTTACATGTATACTTTATATAGCTTTAATTGTATACTAATCAGAACCAGATGTTTTTAAGAACCTTCTTTCGTGATTAAATTTGCACCTTGCAATAACTTGTGATATTTAATGTAGCAACTATAATAATGTAATGTGGTAACTCATGACTTATCCAATCTCAAACTCGTCTCTACGTAGGTTTCATGTATTTCTTGTAAGGAAGCATATAATACACATTGACCTGCCAATAAAAATACATGCTTACAGCTTGCAAAAAACAGCAAAACTCACCTTCTTGGTCTCATTTGTTTTTGATTTCGTGTCTTCCTTGTTGGTTTAGGTAAGATTCGCCTCTAAAATTAAACAAACTATTTTAATTTTAATAAAATGGTAGGTATTTTAATAACATAAATTTTATTATAAATAGACAAAAAGCAGAGCAACAAGTTACCTGAGCAACAACAACTACATGTTTTCCAGAGAATTTTTTCTCCAACTCTCGTACTAGACGGACCTAGAAAGGAAAACAAGAAGGAATTTTCATGAATTTTGTAAATAGCCAATTTCCCCAAAATTGAAAAAACTCACAAATTCCACAAAATTTATTCCCCTATGGGTATCAGCCCTTTTCTGTTCTGAGCGCGTAACCCTAGAGGGTACAAAATAATTCAGGGAATTCTCATGTCCATAAATGGCGAAACCAGCTTTGCGACTCAAGCGCGAGCAAGAGCTGGCATACAATGGTAAAATTTTGCCACTTTTTACGAAAAGCATTAGTACCTTTACCTTGCACTATGCGTTGCGCAGCCCTGTTGTGGTTTATTTTTGAGATTGAACATTGCTGGACACTGATCAATGTAACTTAGCTTAATATTATTTTCCAAGTTCCTTGTGACTCGCTGAGGTAAAAAAAGTAGGTTTACAAAGTAAACCTCGTTAGATCTATGAAAACAAGTCTGGCATAATTGTACCACTTTTGCATAGAAAATAAGGACCAGCATATCATGAGTCTAGAAAATGTGCCGTAACTATCCTTTGAAGTTTGCTTTGCCTATCCAAACCTTGTACTTTATTAACGATAGATCTAAAGAAGAGGCATACATCAATAAAAGCAAGTTAAACGCCTCATGGTGGCGTGAATGGAATTTTATTTTTTTTATGGCGAAATTGTACCTCTGTACTCTATCTACACATGAAGTTCACAGGGGCTGGAACTGGATAGGAGTCAAATGCACATGCTACTTTAGCATTTTAAAGATAGTAGCAACATTTTATGAAACAAGAGCAGACGTGGTTAATACAATTTCTTGATTTTTTGACTCTCCGACCAAAATATATTTCAGGGAATAGCCTAACAAATATGTATAGCTGGCTAGTTACATTAATCCTTCACCCAATATGTAAAATTATTACCTGAATCTTTTGGAATTGTCTTAATAGTGGCACTGGAACAAAGATGATAAGACATTTCTTTTTATCACCAACATCAAGCTCTTTTGCTCCAGTTATATATAATTCTCTCAATTGTGTCTTCAATTCCGAGTTTACTTCTAGCTCTAATAAAGCCTCGCCAATAGACTTTTCAAGGTCATCAGGCTGCTCCCCACCAGGTTTTACTATTTTAGCGAACATTGCTGGCCTGAAATTGTAGTAAAATATCTTTAACAATACCATGCATAAATACATTAAAAAGTAGCCATCAAAGGTTATTCCAAGCAAAATCTTGCCCTATAAACATTTAGTAACGACTTTGTATTAACCAAAGCGAAAATACAGCCATTATATTCATGATAAAGGAACGAATTATTGTTGTACCTCAGCTTCGTAGCCTTCGTTCTTGGCTAGATTCAAAAGGTTCATTTGCGAGCGGAGTCCATATTTTACCCCCAGACTTTTCTTATTGTCTCGTCGTGGCATAAAGCGAAGAGACTTTTACCCATGTTACGGACTGTAGAGGCGAGACAACAACAACTTTTAGAAATGGTAGATTCGCCACGAGCTTAAGCGAAGGATTGGACAGTTTTTTTTGTTTGTTCATGATTCGAATAATTTCGTGCAGGATATATTCCACCATGCCTTTTTATGCAGTCCGTGTTGGAAGACATCCAGGAATTTACAATACATGGTTTGTTTTTCAGATGGAATCTAGCTTGATAGGCAAATATTGTTAAAGGGATTCCTGCATTGTAAATTATATTTTTATATGTTGTGGAGGATAAAAAGTTGTTTATCAAGTCCTTTGGAATTTTTTAAAAATCTTTTTTCGTTCTCAAGTTATCACAAATTTAAATATTTAAAATCTGAGAACTTATGATGTCATAAGTACTTTTCTATAAAATGCTGACGTTGCATTTCTACCTTTAATTAAAGATGAGCTCACTTTTAAGCTACAAAACTTCCCATATGTCAAGACATCAAGAGCATAAGTCCACACTGCTAAAAATTTGGATATTTTGTAAGTTTGCAAGATATTTAAATTATTAATTTATGCTTACTATCTTATTACATCATATCATAAGGTCATCAGATGGAAATCTTTGAAGCTAAATATCTCAGGAACGAAAAAAGATTTTTAACGAAATCCAAAAGACTTGATAAACAATCTTTTATCCTCTTTAACATACAAAAATATCATTTTCAATGCATAAATCCCTTTAAAATTTGAGCAAAGTATTGACTGTGTTTTGTTATGAATTAAATTAAAAATGCAATAAAAGAAGTATTTACATTTTTTTACAGGCCAGAATGCCAAAATGAAGTAAAAGGTTTTCCCAATGCCAAATATAAAAAGTTTAATTCGCAAGAAGAAGCTGAAGATTTTGTGGTATTTTCAATTCCTTCTAATTATTTATTATTGTTTCTAGGAATTATTTCTAGTTACCTAGCTATAGTTTTTTTATATAAGCAACTAAGTAAGGGGATCATGTCTCTTGTTTCATTTTTAGGTTTCTATATTGAGAAAACTAAGTTAACTCCAAAAATAAGTTAGCACATGACATTAGGACTCGGGGAATCAGCTACGCTTCATGTCCTCTTATTTTCCTGTTTTTTTTTTAATATGATCTATAACTTATGTATGCTGACAAAAATTACCTAGCCTAAAGAGATGTGAACTTTAAAGGCTAAGGATATGCTTACAAGCTTAGTTATATGCTTACAAGCTTAGTTATATGCTTACAAGCTTAGTTATATGCTTACAAGCTTAGCTATTTTGGAGATTTTTGTCCCGATATGTTTAGAGTCTTACAATTCTAAAAGGTGTATAATTGTGATCTTCACAAAACAGTCGAAATTCAAACATTATAAATAGAATAATTCAAACGGACATTCGAATGCACTTTCAACTCAACATTAATCTTATTTCACTAGGAAATTATTATAATTATATAAGACTTTAATCATTAAGCCGTAATTCCAATGAAACAAGTTCCTAAGAGAACTTCTGTGGAAACAACGCGACGGTTATAAGCTCTAGTTTATTTTAAAGGAAGAAACTTTCGCGAAAAGATATTGCGCGATTTCGCGATTCTTAGCATCAGGTCCCGCAAATTTATCTTGAAATAGACTATTCGCGAAAGTTAATTCTCGCAAACTTTTTTTTTACTCTGTAGCTATTTTCTATTAGGGTTAAGGTTTTCTCTAATATCGTTAACCAACTTTTTGAATTGATCCAAAATTATTTGTCTTTTTATCTTTTCTGAGGGGCAATCGCGAAAGTTATTTTCTATAATTCTGATTTTTTTTTACCTCATGTAAGTTGTTTTCACAAAAGTATCTTCCTCTAAAGTAACAATTATATGGTTTTTCTTATACTCTAGGGAAATACAACCCATCCATCGCCTTTACTAGCAGTTAAAAAGACAATACCATTCAAAAAGAAAAGTATTTTTTTAACTTCTTCTACGATTGTTATGTTGTTACTGTTGTATCTACGTTGACACATACTTTATTTTACAGGTGAGAGCATCGCATCAACGCTTCTTAAAAACACAAAACTTGTTTCGCCTGAGGATTGCACGAGGCACGAATTTACCAAACGGGAAAGCTTTCCAACTGCACCTGTTGTTTATACTGATGGATGCTGCCTTAACAATGGCTCCGCTCGTGCAATTGGGGGCGTGGGTGTCTATTGGGCACCTTTTCACCCAAAGTACATCATTTTTCAATTCATCGCACACGGGTCTCTGATAAATATTCCAGGGTGCTGTAATCTGAGATAGAGATCTGTAAATAAATACTCGTGTTTTTATCATTTTGTAGGAACATCAGTGAGTACTTAGACGTTCGTAAGCCGACGAATCAAATAGCAGAACTACGGGTAATCTCGTCTTTTTTAGAACGCGGCTTTTATTTTACCCTTCTCTCTTTTTTGCGTCTTAAATTTTTGTACACTCCATAAAAATGCATTCTCGTAAAATTTTGCAGTTTATTTATCAATCCAACTCTTCGACAAATAATCCTTTTTGTTTAAAAGTTTGATAATTATCTTCGCGAAATATTTTGAATTTTTTTTAAAACTGTTACAATCGTATAAACGAGGCTACAACAATAGTGTGGATTTAGCTGATATGTATCTTTCAGGCTGCATCAAGAGCGTTAGAAGTTGCATTAGAGATGAACCTTTCATCGTTGGAACTTCGTACTGACAGCGTATACACGATAAAATGTGAGTTTTGCATTCCACACAATTGCTCACCTTAAAGATGAGCGGACTATCTATATTATAATACCCGTATACGTCTGTCCGTCTGTCTGTCACGCAAAATGGTAGCTTAGTTGCGCAAGTAGCGAGAAGCACGCAATGCGGTATAAAAGGGACGGGCGAACCCGTGGATTTTTCCACGGGATAACGACTAGTTCTATCAATTCTTTTTAGCCATGACAGAGTGGATTCAGCGATGGGAGGCAAATGGCTGGAAAACGTCTACTCAAAAGGATGTAACGAATAAGGAAGAAATGTTAGGGTTAAGCGCTTTGTGCAAGAAGATAAATGTGAAGTGGGTATGTTGTAGTAAACGTGTACACTTTTATATATACAAACAATCCATGTTTTGCACTTCGCCCTAAACATTGTTTAGTCGTTGTTTACCTGGGTAAGTTTATTAGACAAATTGTTTACTTTCAAAGTATTTATTTCATTTAACTATTATTTATCACTTTTGGTATTGTTTATACAAAAAGGTGTATACAATAGTCTGGTAATATTAGTTTTTGCCTGTACTAGATTTTTTTTCGTGGTAATTTATATATTTTGGTATTTCTGAAGTATCGGCACATTTTGAAAGAGAATCTTTGAGTAAGTCTAATCTATATATTTTTTCTACTAACAGGTTCATGTCAACGGACATCAAGGTGTGTATGGTAACGAGGAAGCCGACAGATTAGCACGAGACGGAGCGCTGGGGAGGGGACTGTGACACAAGTTTGAGACATATTTGTAAATATTTTTTGACAACATTATTTTTTTTAACTTTTCGCTTGCGTTCTTGATTTCCGCCAGCGAAGGCGGAATCTTTAAAATCGCCTGAGGAGATAGAGAGATAGAGACAGCACAGCTAGGCTGGACGCCCGAAACTTATCCAGGCTAAAGATTTTTTTCTGAGAACGAGGCTAAAATGAGTTTTAAGCCAATAAGAATCCTAACAGTGCAACAGATTGTTTTATTATCCAATGAACAATACTTTATTTTAAAGTTTATATGCTATCGAAGGTTAAAGCTCGTGCAGTGTAGCATAATGAAGATCGTCTTATAATGCGCCATCTTTGATGTTACGTCATTTCTTTCTGTACAATTTTTCAAGCACGTAGACTAAAGCTATATTCAGCAGAACTAATTAATTATTCATGAATTTTATTTTTTATTTATTGAGTTGTATTTTAACATTGCAGGTTGGTTAAGGCCAGGATACACTTGTATAATATCATTAAATATATTCTATAATACAGTTATATTTTTCTACAATATACTTATAATTTGTTAAAATATCGTTATAATTTCATTTAATTTCATAACATCGTTGCCACAACAACGCTAGCAGATAATAGATCTATTGTCACACAAACAAAAGGCATTCGAAACCAGATCACCAACAATATTATTAAAATCAAACTCGTTTGATTTTATTCAAATATTATAGCCATGCAGCAAATTATGAGGTTATGACGCACATGTCAGGTGTTGAAATTATACATATTATAGCTATATTATAAGAAATTATAAGAAATTATAACTCTATTTTAAACATATTTTAAGAAATTATATTGATATTATAAGTTATATTTCAGTGATATTGTACAAGTGTATCAGGCCCTTTACAATAATAATTGAGAATACTCAATGATTTGTTTACCCCATAATTCTCCGTTTTCAAGATCAACTTCAAATTTTAAAATCTTTTAGGCTAATGGCGGAAATCTTCAAGCCCCTGGGCTTCTTGTTTTCGGTTAATTTCCGCGAATTTTGGGTATTGCTCCTAACCGCAAAATCTAATTTAAACGATTTCCTCTACTTTAAATCGAGAGATTATCAGATTGTTGGCATAATGTTGTTAGCTCTTTATTTTCCTGACGTTCCTCTGATTTTTTTCATACAACATTTTAGAAATTCTTTACAGTTCCTTTCCTGACAGAGCGCGCACCCTGGATTATGATCAAAATAAACGCCTTTGTTTCTGAACCGCAGTAAAAGTAATTATACTTTTCAAATACCAGATTCACGCGAGTGTAGAATCACAAAGCAAAAAAGAAACTAACTCAAAGTGTGGCTGGTAAATTAATAAATAAACTGATATTTACAATCTCTCTAAACACAGTCTACACATGACTTCCGCCGTAAAATGGTAATTCTTAAGGTCGGTTTCCATCAAAGTCGGTAGTTGTTGTGCAACTGTTATGGAGATACATTTGTTATGGAGATACATTTGTTGTGCAGCATTTGGTGTGTCGCTTTGGGTGCAACATTCATTTCCATTAAAGTGGCAATGGCAGTTGCTCAACAATTTTTATATGTTAATGAAAACCAACCTTTATAAAGAATTTTCAAATTAAAGATTATGTTTTAACTTAAATTCGACGAATCCAACCATTAGTTTACAACATCCAGCGCGGAGAAATGTCAGAAATGCATTTTACAGCGAAATTCAACTGTCGTAAAAAAATCAGTAAATTATATTACCGTAATTAAAAAAAATCTGGTTCGAATTATCTAATTTACATAACTTTATGCACATCTAAAAAAATCCACTTCGTTATATATATACTTCTTATATTCACATGAATGAGAAAGTTGAATTTGGTGAAGAACCACACCATTGTGTTAGAAATCTGAGGACATCCTGACATTCTGAGCTATGGGAAACCTAAACGAAAAAAATAAATATGTTATCTGAGAGGTCATATTTTCATTTTATCGATTTCTTCAAACTTTAAATTACCTTTGTAGTCATGGCAAATTTGTTCCAGTCATCTTTATTTGCAACCTTTCCTGGATTTTTAAATTCAAGCTTGTTTCTCAAAACAGGATACCCTAGTAACATAGAATAAAACATTTTAGAAAAAGGATTGGCAGCTATCAACATTTTAATTTACTGACAACAGTTAGTAGACAACAGGACGTGTACAAAATATTGTAAACTAGTGGACAGCAGGACGTGTACAAAATATTGTAGACTAGTGGACAGTAGGACGTGCATAAAATATTGTAGACTAGTGGACAACAGGACGTGTACAAAATATTGTAGACTAGTGGACAACAGGACGTGTACAAAGACTAGTGGACAGCAGGACGTGTATTAAAATATTGTGGACTAGTGGACAGCAGGACATGTATAGAATATTGTAGACTAGTGGACAGCAGGAAGTGTATAAAATATTGTAGACTAGTGGACAACAGGACGTGTATTAAAATATTGTGACTAGTGGACAGCATGACGTGTATAGAATATTGTAGACTATCATTTGTGCGTTTTTATTTGTAACAACTAGACTAAAGTATGTGGTTCCTGTCAGCCTGCATTTAATACCATACCAGATATGACGCAGGGTAAAGAATCTGAGTTTGGAGCTATCAAGGAAGCTTCGTAGCAACCACGCTCGTCAACAGGTAATATTTGTTCCACTTTCTGATCCATTGACACAGCTAACACCCACTCTTTTACTTCCTCAAGTTGATCTTCCTAAATATAAAAAATGACGTTTTTCTTCAAAAACTTATTTCAAATTGACAAACGCTAGCTACTCTAATTGTCGTAAATGCATCAAATACAGTGTCAAACGAGATAACTTGTTTTAGCATCAAGGCGAAATTCCATACGCATGTACTCTGCGAATTTGCAGTTGGCAATTTAGGATATAGTTAGTTACAAGTTGGAAACTAATATTATCCTTGCAAGAAAAGATAGTAAGCTGTATCGTGAGTGAAAAAAAACCGTACGTTGAGGTATTGAGATTCTGGGACAGGAACTTCCAATGGAATATCAGTTTCAAGAAAATCTGTATTATCCATGTTATCCAAACTGCCTTCTTCGATGCCCTAAAATAAATTTACAATATTTTTTCTCAATTCGAATTATTATTTAACATAGAATTCATAAAAGACAGAAAATTAATTGTTTGTTTTCGAGGAATTGTACACTGTTTTTAAAAGAAAAAAGTAAATGACATCCCTGTGTTATTATTGAATCCATCAAACCTTTTAGGGAACATCTAAAAGTTGCTTTTGAGGACTGACTTAGATGAAAATATTCTATTGATGCGAACTGGAGAAATATAACAGCCAGTCACTTACTTCACTCAAATCCAAAAACCTGTTCAGGAAGACAAATGCCATGTTCTCCCAGCCAATTGCCTAAGAAAAATATTTATTTACATTTTTACTTTGAAATATATCAAACGCACCATCTATATATGGGTCCTAAGTTTTCACGTGGACGATTTCAATGCGTTAAAATACTAAGCGTAATTTAGCGTAATTAGCTGAAACGTGTTAAGATTCGAAATGCTTAGAAAAAGTCAGCAATAGAGAAAGTTTTAAAAATTGTGGAATGTGTGCCTAACGAGAAACATTTCAGCCTAAAATTAGGAAAAAAATTTACCGATAGCTTATTAAAAATTCACAAACTATACAAAAGTTTGTTACATCATTATTCTTACCTTACATGCTGTGCCTGCTTCATAAAATGCTTTATCGCATGGAATAATATCCGTATATCGAAGTAATGAAACTGCTATCTTCGTACAAATTACTTCCTAAAAAACATTTTATCACCAATGTAACTGATATTGTACAACGCATCTAGAAACATGTATAGAAAATATGATTACCAATGAACTGTGAGGTTTCGCAGCAGCTCTGACTGCATAGTAATGTGAAATGAGTAGCATCTTAGAGAAAATCTCCATGACGGCAGGATTCGTTGGTTGTTTCGTAAATCCCTCGCACTATGATGATGTAAAAAGAATATTTGAAAAGCACAACAAAAAACACTTTTAAGATTCACGGACTGGAAAATATAGTCACTTACAAGGTTGTAAAGCATTGTTCGTAAGTCTGACCACACTTTATATGACTCAGCACCATCTAAACCTGGCTGCCGAAGCAAATCTTCTACTAATCGTTTATAGATGTTAAAGTTCTAAAATAAAATAAAAAAGATCACAGATTCACGTTACTGACGAAGTTTACCGATTGAGAGAATGTTTAGCTTGGAGTTGATGAGCGTAAAACGAACTTTACTAACCAACTATCGCACGCGCGGACGTATAACACCTAAATGCACGCAATGCACATTGAAGGTTGAACAATTGGCGCTCGAATTCAAAACGCTATGCTTCTGAAAAGCAATTTCAAAAACAGGACGTGTGCAACACTCAGTGATTGGTTAAAAAAAATTAAGTCAGTTAAGTTAGCCTTCTGGTTCTAAAAATTGGTTCACCAGACCGCATACACTTGACGTATGCGTACGAACGTCGTATTTCCACGCGCACGAAAAGTTGCTACATGGACGTGGCCTTAAAATACAAAAGAAATCTATGAAAACAACATGCACTTTTGTACCTTCGCTGTACTTGTTTTACATTGAACAAAAAAAACAAAATGAAAAATACAAACACCAAAGAGACATGGGTGATGACATAATGCGGTCCAACAAATGCGGTTTTTAATAATATGAAATTCCCCAGATTGCGTTAACACAACACGAAAATAACAGCGAAAATATACTAGCTGCATAGGTTGCGTTGAAAATATTTGTAATAAAATGTTAAATTGTGGCATAAGATTTACCTGTGAGTTTGGTGGAGCTCCATGTTGAACAAATAAGGACAAAGCACGGACATGATCCTTTTCTTTTATTAAATGTGCAGCATAAAGGGCTACATACTTGGTTAGCACATCATAACTTTGCTGTTCTGCTTCTTGAATACATTTCTCCCATTGTTGCTGTTCGACATACATATCTAGAGCTGCTATCACATCCACACCAATCAACTAAAAGGTAACGATAATGATAACGACGGACCTAAGGCGACAGCGGCCCTAAGACAAGGACGCCCCAAGTTTTACTTAATTTCAAAATTTCACCGTCAAACTCTCATAGCTAAGCATCTGACGACCATCCTTTTAATTCCGCCACAAAAAAAATTTAATTCCAAAGAGAGCGGAAGTTATCAGGGCCAATAAAAAGGAAAATATGTAAATAATTTGTAAACAGAGGCAATATTATTAATATAGTTAATAAACTTACCTTGTCCGCCATTTGTTTACTCTTTAAGTATTCAACGTATTTCTCTTCCACATAGTCCTCATACCTAATACCACAAATTTTAACAATGTTATAAAAACTCACTCCCCAAAATTAAAGTATGACTGTCTGCTTTAAACTATTATTAATATCTAAGGCAATAGGCAAAATCCTAGTTTACATAATTTGGATCGATATTTAAGCGCTCATTTTTTTGGCTTATCGCGCATCGAGTCTAAAAGATTGTTGACGAGCAAAAAACATTACCACATGTAGTGAAAAAGAGTAATCTAGATAATAATTTTGATCAGATTTTTAGAGCGGAAGATTTTCACCTAGGGTTTTGTCTTCATGCTTCCTTTAAATGATTTTCACCACATGAGTGGAAAATTTTCCTTTCCGTTCCATTCCGGAGAAAGTAGAATCGAGTTCAACTTTTTCTTTGCGTTCTGTGCGGAAATCACAGGTAGAAAATTAGTTAGCCAATCAGATTATTTTATTTCATGAAAATTGCGCAAAGTGTGTTTACTTTGCAATGTGCGCCATAATATGAAGTTGAAATTGTCAGCAAAAAATTTTCTGTTCTGTTCTGTTCCTGTCCGTTTCTTGAAGTGGAAAATAGCGTATTTTTATAACACTTACTTTGGCGCCAAATCGGATGCAATTGAACGAGCCTCAGCCCACATATCTCCTGAAATGCACGCTGTAATAGCGTCGCGGTACAACTTCACTGCTTGGTACAAATCTGAAGCCTATATTGGTAGGTAAATAAGAGAGAGAAAAACTTTAAAATACATCTAGCATTGTGTCTTTAACTAAGTGTCTTTAGCCTTCTCGTTGTTGAAAGTTATGTTATAATAAAATAGCGATTCCCGCCAATTTTCAATCAAATGTTTTCATTCGTTCATAATCTCAGAGTTGCAAAAGAACTACGAGACTTACCGTTTCATACATATCAACCTCCAGGAGACGTTTACAGACTTCTTGAGCAATACTGATCGCGCGATCTTTAGAAAATTTGACTGCCAACTCAACAGCTTTTGTATACACTTCTTCTAGCAACGATTTATTTGTAGTCATATCAGTTGTGATGCGCAAGTACAAATCAATAGCGCGATTGTATTCATTTCTTGTCTCCCAGTCACGTGCTTGTGTCACCAACGATTCCGCTCCTCTATAGAGTCAAGAATCACGTTAAGAAGAGTCTTGGGTAAGCAAGGCATCACTAAGACAGGTAAACGAGAATTAAACAAAAACTTGGACTCACTTGTCACTGTTACTCGTTGTTGCAATACGATCATATTCGTCTTGGAAACTAGCAAGCTGAAATGAAAATAAATTTAATTGTTAAGTCTACTAAATTTTACTAAGATAAATGGAATTAATTAGTGCTACGGAAAAGTGAAAATGAAAATTAAGAAAACCTTGTGAGGTAGATACTCCTTGGCAATTCGAAGGATATCAGGCCATCGGTCGTAGTCCTAAATCATCGAAGGAAGTGTCAAAACATGTTTAACACACAAAAGAGGTACTTTAGTGTTAAATATATTCATACCCTATAAAACTTTATACAAAGTTCAGGTCGCTGCGCACGAAGCAAGAAGGTTTCTCCATCAGCAAATTCTTGATTATCGAACGAAACACGTGCCTAAAAAAAGAAAGAGAATTTACAAAGAAGAATATGCGCAATCCATACCAATATGCTGTACGGGATAGACGGACAATATATTGATGACAGGCTAGGAAAGATTTAAAAATTACATGTCACCTGTCCAACTAACACGTCAACCAAACTTTCAGGATCATATTCTTCAGCAACTCTTTTAGCTTCATCCCAATCTGCTTGATGGATATACCTGTCGAAAAAGAAAGGTTTTGATAAGAAATCACCATTTTAAGAACAGTAGAGATTTACCAGGTTAAATATGGTAAACAGTCACGTGGCATTCAATTAAAAAAATAGAATAAAATAAAAAACCTGTTAATGCACGCATGCTTGAATGCACATGGTCAATATTCCTACTACTTTAATTTTCTAAACAATAGACCTATTGTTTTTAACCTGAAATCTTAGCCTGATATTCTTATAAAAAAGAGAAAGGTTTAGCAGAATATGCAAAATTGCGTTAACGAAAAGTAACAGAACAGGTTATAGCCCCAAATACCTTAGGGAAGAAATTTTCGCGGAAAGAAAATTTCGCGAGTTTAGTAAATTATCCTCGAATTTGCTAAATTAAATTCTCGCGTAAAATTTAAAGTTTTCAAATTCGCGAAATTAAATTCTCGCCAAAAAATTCAAATTTTTTAACTCTCATAATTAAATCTCCGCGAAGATTTGTTCCCTTAAGGTAATCTGAGCGTTGATAATACACTAAGTAGCGTCGTGTAATATTTTTGACATTGCATGTGATACATAAAACAAAAGTTATAACATTCTTACATAAGTACAGCTTCTTTGGGTCTGTCTGCTTTTATGAATTGTTCCTCTGCAGCTTTAAACTTTCCTTCATCTTCAAGAAACATGGCGTATTTTAGGTAGATTCCAGCTAACTTTTCTTTACTAAACGTTCGCGACAACTCGAATGCAAAATCAAATGCCCTAGAAATAAAATAAACAAACTAAGCAAACGAAAACAAAGAACAAAAATAACACAAACAAATTAACATAAACAAAATAACACAAACAAAATAACACAAACAAAATAACACAAACAACTGCACACTAAATTTAAGGAAAGTAAAAACTACGAAATTTACATATTTTTCTTGTTTAACCTTTAGTGCAAATTCCAACTCCCATTGTCGCAGTTCTCAATTCAGTATTTGTGTGTACGCATTAGATTTATTTAGCCGCAACTTTGAAAGCGTTAAAGTGCCTGCAGCCAAAATTCCGAAAACGCTGCCACATTTAGCATCATGGGGGCATATTAAGCGAGACGTCTACACTTGGCAACGCCTAAGAATGCTTTAATGGAGACTGGCCTTAGTATTTTTTTCGTCAGAAAAAGTACCAGTACTAAATGTCATACGTTGTATCAACAGCATATTCCACACACTGTTCCAACAAGTTAAGTTTCTGCAGAAGTTTTATAGCAGAATCACCGCCCAAGTTCTTCGCCCACAAGTACGCCACTTGCTTAGCTATGGCCGCTCCTCCATGTTGCTTTGCAATCTAAAAATTGTAAAGTTCGTTAAAGAAAAAGACAGATAAAGGAAGTCTACGAAAAAAAATTAAAAATTGTAAAAAGAAAATACAACAGGGATGAGTAAAGTAAAAGTAAAAATCATACCCTGAAAGCATCTTCCCATAATTCATTGCTTCTATACATATTAATAGTTGCTTTCCAATCGCCTGCTTCGATATAGTGATGTTCAGCTGTACTGTACTGGCCTTCTACTTCCAGCTCCTGGATAATACAACACCCCCAGTTAGCATACAGGTTTTTCTTAAATTATCCATAATTTTAGCTACTTAGTCATTATTCGGTAAAAGAATAAGGTGCAACGTGAATAAACAAAAAATTAATAAGAAAAGAAAAAACAACAACATTTATTTAAGCTGAATTGTTACCTTAGCTAGATGTAGATGAGTATCGGTGATGAGATCTTCATGAAATTCATGAACAAGTCGAATCATTTGGTCAAACTAAATTATTAAGAAGACATAACACATCACAAAACGGCGTTTTTACTGCAATTTGATGTTACTGAATAGTTTCTATATAACTTATAACTCCAAGTATGCATACAGGGATTTAAATTATAGTATCAATCTAGGTGAAATTATTGTAGAAGTACAGGATGGTGGTGGATTAAAGAAGAGTAAAACGCACCATTTTGACACGCTTGTACATGTTTATAGCAAGGTCAGCTTCATCAACAGTAATGTACAATCTAAGGAAGACAAGCAAAATTAAAATATCACACGTGATTTCTCTTGTTAAAAGAACTACATGTCAAGAAAACGAAAACACTTTTTACAGAGAGAAAATAATCTGACCTTTCTGCTTCTTTAAATCTCCCTTGTGATTCCAATTCTTCAGCTTGAGTAATATATAGACTAGAGACTTCCTCAGGGTTCATGCATCGGACGGCAAGCTTTAAAAGGACAAGTTAAAATGTCATTTTTCCTTACGTTTGTTAAAACATATACAGCTGATAAAGAAAAGTATTTCGGTGCAGAAATTCACATTACCTTATGAGCAGCTTCATATTTATTTGCTTTTGTGTACATCTCCACCGCAGCTCTTGGTAGGCCGGCACGAACATAAAATCTTTCTGCAGCCTAAAAGAAGAAAAGGTAACATGTATACACGAAGGTGGAGTTTTTTGATTAAGAAACATGAGGGAGTGATACACCAACCTGGTATTCTTGAACATGAGCGTAATGCTTAGCGAGAATAAGGTAATATCTAAAACAGAGAAGCAATATATGTCTTCAGATATATATTATAAGATATCATTATAAAATAATTTCTTTATCCAAATTCATATTGACCTCTAAGTCATCACTTATTTCATGGAATACAAATAAAAAATAAAAAACAACAACAACAACGTTCATACTTTTCCATCTCCTCGTCATCTTGCAGCTCAATAATTTGGACAGCTTTGTTCCATTGACGTGCTTGTATGGCTGCTTCAATCGCCTTCACAGAACATCTAAGTCGAGAAAGACAAGAATGAAATGAAGTGTAAAACAAGCTATTACACGAAAGAAAGTCGAATAAGTTCTCTTTTATGGAGTTATTGTAAAATTGATAAACAAAACACAGGAATGGAAAGGTTTCTTAAATTTTTTGCAAGCCATGTTCAGGGATGCTTTTGTTTGACAAAAAAGTACCTTCTTCATAAGTATTCTACTTATGAAGAAGGTACTTTTTTGCATTGACATGTATAAGTAAGTTCAGACTTACCCAGCTTCAATATAGTGATTTATAGCTGCGTCTAGTTGTTTGTGTGCAACCAGGTAATCACCCCACTCCTCTTCTAATCGGATTACGTCTTGAGGGAATGAAGTACGAGCCATTTCGACTGCTCGGCGATACGCTTTACCCTTTCGATAAGCTTCAAGTGCACGTTGATGCGAATTTGTTTTCTCGAACAACTCACCAGCCTGAAGCAGTTAGAAAGTAATGTTTAAAGAAATCGGAAAAACCAACAACATAAGCCTTAGTGGTATAAATCTTTTTAACAACTAACTCATTCAAACCTTTAATTGCACGTGTTTCCACGCGGAAGAAATTCACTGTTAATGTACTGAAAATAAAAGAACAGATGAACGGAGGTTGAATTTCTCCATGTAAGGTAGCCGTTCATAAGAAATTTCAAAGCAGAATTTGAGATTTTTGTGAAATTATTTTTCAGCTAAATTTTAAAACATTTGCTGTGTATTTTGTGCTTCGACTTTTGAATATTACTTTACTTTTAAATGACAAGTGTAAGAGCTATTATTATTATTATTATTATTATTTTTATTGAAATTATTTACCCAGGATAGCCTCTTCAGTTCCTACTGGTATTGTTATTAACGAGGAGATTGTTGTGAAATTATTTTTCAGCTAAATTTTAAAACATTCTCTGTGTATTTTGTGCTTCGACTTTTGAATATTACTTTACTTTCAAATGACAAGTGTAAGAGCTATTATTATTATTATTATTATTATTTTTATTGAAATTATTTACCCAGGATAGCCTCTTCAGTTCCTACTGGTATTGTTATTAACGAGGGTCCTGCGAAGGGTGTCCTAGCGCATTTAAAGCTCCCATTTGAGCTACAAAGTCGTGCACGCACAGTAATCGCTCAACTAGACAACCGCCTAAGATATCAATCCTATTATCATGCTGAGCGCTAAGCAGAAAGGATAGATTCACACTTTTATAGTCTCTGGCATGACTCGGCCGGGGTTTGAACCCAAGACCTCCCGCACTGGAAGCGAACGTTCTACCACAAAGCTATCAGTACAGTCCTAACAAGGCTAGTATATCATCTACCATCCGAGTATTTCACGCTCCTAGACATACCTTTTCGTAAAAAGATCCTTTTAATAACGCAGCAGCTATCCGTTCCAATAAATCGTTATCAGATGAAAGACTCTAAAATAACATAACTCGGAAAATTAACACAGCACAAGAAACATGTTAACTTTAAAGTTTTAAACCAATCAAAACACACAACAAAAACTTACTGGAATTCGCAGAGCTAACCGTGCTGCCCTTGCAGGCAGGTTGGCTTTCATGTAAAGATTTATTGCTTCAAGATATTCACCATTGGTTTCTTTCACCTTAAGATGGAACACGTATCAAATTAACTTAGTAAACAGTTGTCACAAACAGACAGATCGCAATAAAAAACTGTTATCTCGTTACCTCTCCTGCTTTCTCCTCTTGACCAGACTTCATCAACCATTGAAAATATGTACTGCGAAGTGTGTCCAATTCGGGGTGCCGCTAAATTAAAATCGATAGGCATATGCATACTCTATCAAAAAATCACGTGCTAGAAACAATTCACTCACAGCAAAATTTATGGTTGTTATATGGTTACATTACCTTAGCTTCAGCTATCGCCAACGACTCATCCCATTTGTGAAGCTCTTGATACATTTCCATTGCTTCATCAACTAAACCTTGCTCCAAGTAAATACTTTCAGCTAACTTGAACTGCTTCTCAAACACAGCCATCTTTGCACGCACTGCAGGGTGGTAGGTAGGATCGCCACTTGTTACAGCCGACACTTCATCTATCAAATCATTGACATTGTGAAGATATCTTGCACGTGAGACGTCTCCTAAAGCTGCAAAACATCTAAACGAAGACATATAACGTTTTTAATGTTGACGTATGTCCCTTTAAACTATGGCTGATTCAACAGAAGTATTACCTATCATATACGAAAATAGCCTTATTATTTTGAGAAAAATCAAACGTGGCATCACCAATAATATCTCTATCAAGATCAATAAATAAGCCCCAATTATAAAATAACAACTAATAACAGAATTATAACAAAATGTAAAGTATATATAAAACAAATAGAAGTAAATTGTGGAAGTACCTTTCTGCTATGAAGAGTTGATTGTTTTCAATGGCAATCTTGCTTAACGTTTTCCACATAG
Source organism: Hydractinia echinata (assembly GCA_030067915.1). Taxonomy (NCBI): domain Eukaryota; kingdom Metazoa; phylum Cnidaria; class Hydrozoa; order Anthoathecata; family Hydractiniidae; genus Hydractinia; species Hydractinia echinata. The sequence continues at coordinate 2,442,550 of JASGCC010000030.1, forward strand.
CTTCAGTTTCTGGAGTCATTTCCAAAGTTTCAAGAAATGATACAGCTCTGAAATTATGGAAATATAAAGTAAACATTACGAGCATCAAAAACATCATACATGTAAACACCATGTAAAAAAAATTGGTCAAGAATTGTAAAGAACATGTTTAAAGAATTTAGTGATGCTGAGAAAGGTAAAGATTAGTCACAAATACAAATGGAAATCATTATATTAATTAGATGATTAAAGTTCATGCGGATTACCTTACGTAATCGCCATCTTCTATAGCAGTACCAAACTCAATTAGGCCTTCGTCTAACGTATAATTTATAGCTTGTACACCTTCTTGAACTACAACGTTGGTTTTTCCATCAACTTTCTCCAAATCGACAATGTCACCCTAAATATTTTAAAGTATATATTTTAATTTAATTAACAGCTCGATAATAGCACAAAAACAAAAACATTTTTAATGTTTAAATATTAATTTACCTTGATGGGCACCATGGTCACACGTTCTGGAGAATCGATATTATACCAAACACATAGATCACTTCTGCTTTGAGAAACAACAACATCACTCATCGGAACCCACTGAAAAAATATATGATGAGGCAGAAGTTATTGAACTAGCTAACAACAAGTTTAGAATTTTAAACCTTTAAATGTTGACAATCTTTAACAACAAAAATGAGATTGTACTTCAATAATAGAACTGGATACACATTTTTTTATATGAATATTGCTGACAATGGCTTAGTAAAAAATATTTAACGAACAACATAAAGCTCTATATCATACCTGCACATAAGAGCAGTAATTTGAAATTGTTGTTTTTATTTCTGTCGCAACATCTGCAAGATACAACTAAAGAAAATTCAACAAACAGTTACGAATCACACATATAGCATAATACCACTAATTTGACAATACATTTCCATACTTACCCTCAATTTTTTGTCCCGAAACAACAATTTTCTGCCTGTTTCATTCATCTAAAATTATAATAAATTATGAAAATAATGTATTAGGAAAAATAACCAAAATGAAAAAATATGACACATCAAAACAAACTCACTTCCAACCAATCAATTTTCGTGTCATGTGGAACATTTGCCAACGCCATACCAGTTTGTAAATCCACTGAAAATAAAACAAAAACAATGTTGACTGTAAAAACATTAACAATTATATATAAAGAAATTTACCCAACTTTGTAAAGATTTATTTATACAATGACTGGCCATGTCACGTAACTAACTCTAAGTAATACTTACTGACACATATCGTTTTTAAATCAATCAGGTAGGCTAATTTCTTGTTGTCATCTTGGTCTTTTAATTTTCGTTCGTTAAGTCGAACACTAAGAAAAAATTTGAAACCAGGCATTATTCAGTATTCAGTTCTTTAAGATGGATTATTATTTTTTTTTTGCACATGATGTCTTGTAATTTAAAACTTTACCTTATTAAGTGTGGATTCATGAACTCAGTTCTTACGGTAGCTAGCACTTCATTCTGTCCATACTCAATCAGTGATAATTCGCCTGCGTTGAATACCATACAAACCTGAAATAAAATTGGTTACAGTGGACTGTAAAAAAAATATTTTATCTATTTCATACGATTCTGCGTGCTAAACTAAGTTTTTCAAATCTCAACTGGTACTGTCATATATCACCAAAAGATTTGGATAATTAACAACAATATACTGAAGGAAGTAAAAGTACAAAAAAACTGATGAATCGCAATAGCCAAAAAGTCCTTCTTAACCATCAATAGCTAAAATTATCAACAGTGTGAAAAAGAAGAACACTCATCTAAAGTCTTGAGAGATAATACATATTACTAGAACACAGTAAAGGTTTCACAATAATAAATACCTACCAATTCATTTTCGAAGAAAAACTTTTCATTTCCACCGGAATCATGCCATGGGACCTGAAGTAGTAACAGTAAATTTCTTCTTTTTAACATATCTTTAGTTTTCCCATCATGTAACACTCTAGTTAGTCAAATGCACACATTTTTCATCTTACTTTTAGGTGTGGGTATCACCGATTCACCTTTACCACTAACTCTGTTTATTTACTTTTAATTTGTCTAAATAATTGCTTACACAAGACTTCACATCTGCAATTTATCATACAGCCTAATATTGACTGATGTTGTCATCAGAGAATTTCCCATTAATCAATGTAGAAAAAATGGTAGCTGTTGTTGGATTGAATTGAATGGATTTGGAAGAAGTCAAAATCAACCCTTGGCTTAGAAGGAATCTTGCATAATTTTAATTTCAAGCTTAACTATAGCCATGGTTTTTCTTGTGCACCAATTTTTTAAATAAACCTACCTCACTCAATTTGTTTTCATTTAAATCTCCAACTAAAAGAGTATCTGATGTATGCGCAACCAAGAATCTGTCTTTACCCATTATCTTCACTTCATCAATCTAGATAAATACAAAGGAAAACGTTTCATTGTTATTTCTTAATCAATATCTGGCTCACATAAAAAGAAACGCTCCTTAGCTTGTAAATATTCTGTTTATTCCTGCATGTAAATGTAACTTTAAGCAGGTCTTTAATTTTATCATTGAGAACGCAAAAAATTTGTGTACCAACCTCATAACCATAATGTGACTTTAAAATCACTCTTGTTCCATTTGCCAGATTTTTAACAATAACCTTAAATGTAGAATTATAGAATACGATTTGACATAAGCTTAAAAATAATAATTTATTTTGATCTTACAATCAAAAGATTCTAAAAATCATTTTAACAAATTTCGAAACCTTCCGGCATGACTACGTTTTAAGCACAAAAGCATCAATGTTGATACTACTTCATTCTGACAAATTTCATGTAGGTTACTTACATATTATGGCCCCATGGTGATTTTCCTAGATTTGCTTATACATTATCACACGTTCTAATACATAAAAGTTCTACTAAATTCTTAAAAAAATACCTGGCTTAAACCAACGTATGTCATTTCAAATTTATTTTTGTAAACTGATCTTCGGAGGCAGCAGTCAAATAGCTCAACACCACCACACAAAGTTCCCTAAACAGAATGTTGACAATAGTAACCTTAATCCATCAGGTTGATATGTATTCAAGCAACTGGAAATCAATTTATACATCAGAAGCACAAGATTATCATTATGTTAGCATTACCACCACCATTACCATCCACAAATACAAAAGAGAATAGTTCAAAGCATATTTTTAAAAAGTAATAAGCAACTGATTTGAACGTTATTATACTTATTAAAAACGACTCTACAAAAAATAAAGTAAAAATCAAGAAAAAACATACAGCAATAAGTTTAGATCCATCTCTTTTCCAGGACAAAGAACTAATAGTATAAAGATTATGTATTTCTTTCGACTTAGATTCTTCCCATGCAGATCGCCTTGGACTCCAGTTAAACACTCTCAACCTATCGTAACTTCCTACCACAACACTTTGTCCGCTTGGACTGGTTACTGCAACAGTGAACTCGTTTTCATCTAAGTCTTGTGAGTAATCAAAGTTCTGCAGAATTCGACCTATTATAAAATTTTGAAAAGTATTCATAAAATAGCAAAATGAATACATCTGCACTAACACACACATTAAAGTATAAAAATTTATTAAAATGTATATATTTATTAACATAAAGATTTTTCCTTGAACAAAATTTTTTTAAATTACCTTCTTTCCCGTATGCAATGATTCTTTTGTCACAACCAGCAGCCATAATGGATGACCCCCAGCAAAGTGCATAAGGCGGACATGAATGCTTTACTACTTGTCCCTGAATTAAAAAGTCAACAATAAATACAAAATCTAGTATAAAATAGATAAAAATTGGCCATATGAATAATGATGAATAACTGTAAATATGTATTTATTTAATTTTATCTAATAATAGCATAGTTGGCAGAGGGGTCAGAACCCCCCTATTTTTAACCCCCCCCCCCCTATTGTTAGAAACCCCAACCCTTCATTTTTTAAGAGTAACCCTGCTTTAATATTGAGGTCCAGCTATTATCTTCACCCTGTGATGGATATGGAAAGCAAACACACTATTACTTTGAACTCATATTCAAAGATATCACAAACCCCTTTTTGTTGTTGTTGTTGTTAAAAAAATATATGGAACTTACCAAAAAGCAATGTTAAATAGTTACAACAAATGGATAATGAGAAAAAGTCCTAGAAAATTAAATTGTGCTCTTGCTATTTCCATTTGTCTACTTTGTCTGCCTTTCATAGCCACCAAATGTGACTATGAAAGGCTTTTGCAAAATCCTGGAAGGTTGAATTCCCCTTTGGTAAATGGAATAGAATTATTTTTTCTGTGTGATCAAAATAGCTGCAAATTGCTAATTTTTCCTAAAAATGCACCAATTAGAGATGACTAAAATATGCACCACAAATTCCCTTGAAGTTTTCCATGAGCTAACAACTAGTTTAAAAAAATTCTACTTCAAGTCAAAATTAACAAGTGTTAAAGAATAGTGTGCAGAGGGTTGTGATCTTATGTCTGGTTCTGCTTCCTTTTACTTGTCTTACTCCACCCTCATTTTAAAATGTTTATTACTTAGCCCCTAATAATAATGAAATCCATTGACATTGCAAGTGGCGAAAGACTGCAACATCTGCCAATGTCATTAACCTTAACAACAATAAATATTACCACTGTACAATATTCAGACAATTGGAACTAGCATGCTTACCTGTGTCAAACCTGAACCATCGTCTTCAAAAATATACCTAACAATAGCTCCATCAGCATGACCAGATAATATTCCTTTTCCAGAAGGGCTAAACAAGTTACAGTGAAAATTGTTAACAATATTAATAAGAAGCTTGTGAGGCATTGGAAATAGATAAAAAAAATTTACCTGGCACATATGGAGACACAATGAACACCAGTCCCAAATACAGTTTGAGATTTGTTGGTTTTTAAATTAGCAGCTCGAACCTAGACAAAATGTTTGTAGCAGCTAATTATAACAACAAAAAGATTTGATAACATTAAAACAGTTCTGACTCTGTGCATTTCAAAATCACCTGATCATAAGCGACAAGAAAAATCACTAAAGCACATGCAGCAAAATGCAAACGATACAAACTGATAGTTTACCCAAATGGTGTATGCAAGTTTACACAAAAAGATATCATCTTAAATTTATTTGCAATGAATTGAAATGATTAAACATTGTTAACAATTTAAACCCAGTGTTCAAAAGAAAATGGGTCGGATGGCAAAATTCTTTTTATGAATTTAGAAACAAAAAACAATCATTTCCAACCATAAGGAGAAATATTTACGGCAAGGTCAAATTAATGTTTTTTTATATCTGCACATGAGTATTAAAAGTACTGAAGTTACAACAAAGCAAAGTGTAAAGTCAAAGTTGGCCATTCTTTGGGTATTGGTAAGTTTGTTTGAAAAAAATTATTTTTAAGACACAAATCATGAAAATACATATAACATGCTCACAAGACCTCAAAATTGCATCAAACTACTGTGATAGTTTTCATATCACGTAAAAATGAAGGAAAAAAAACTTCCTAATTTAGTATATATACAAAAAACAATAAAGCAAACCTTTCCATCTGCAAGACCAAAAACAATAAACTGATTTTCTGGTGGCCATATCAAACAAGTTACTGCACTCTAGTAGGCAAATCAATAAATTAAATTCTGTAAAACGACAGTATGAGCAAGCTAAATTATCATAAGCATGTATGACTTATGATTGTAATTTAATTACATGCAAATTCCATTAAAAAGTAAAACACACCTGTTGTAGAAATTTATTACATATGACTTTTCTGTCTCCCCTAAAGATAACAATGTAGCATTAATCTTTTGATTGCAAGGTTCTATACATGTTAAATGTTATAAAGATAAACTCCATTACATGAACTAATTATGGCAAGCAACTGCAGCAGAGCATATTAGATTAAGGTTTTTATTTAATTGGAGAAGTAATTATGCAACCCAAAAGACAAACATTATATACACACCTTAAATTAAATCACATCTTAAAAGTAATTTAATTTTTTGGCTATGAAGGTGCGGTAGGTTAGTGGTTACAACCTTCACACTTTGTGTGGGAGACAAGGGTTTGATACCCCTTGGCAGAGATTCAATACGATGAGCCGTTGGATGTTGCAGGGAGTTGTCTGGCAGAAAGAGGGCCCTAATTAGGTCTGCGTAGCTCAAAATGAGCATTAAATACTCTCCTCCCTATCGAAGCCATGGCCCCTTCTGGAAATAATAGACAGGGTATATCTCTTGATATTTGTGAGGCTAGCCATGTAAAATATGCTAAATATGCTATCTCTAAGAAATAGCAAGTGAGACTACAAAATGAAGTCAGCACAGAAAAAAACAAATAAAATCAATATACCAGTCTTCTCCTATTTTGTAAACAAAAACTATGTTGTCAGTTTGTCCAATTGCAATCTTAGTGGAATCAGGTGAAAATGCAAGACCTTTCACTTGATACCCTTTTTTCCCAGTCTATAGAAAACATTAAATAGTAAAATACAAACACACACAAAACACACTGCAAGCCTATCAATAAGAAAATAACACCCAAGCAATAAATCGCTCGCCCAAGGTTACAATAATTTAGACTGGTCGAGCAACTTAAATAAATAGAATAAGTTTATAAATGCACATTTTATTACAAAATCTTTTTTATCCATTTTATCTTATCTTTTTTATATATTTTGGTTATTTTTTACTGTAAATAATAAGAAAGATAGAATTGATTTCCATGTGAGATGAATTGATATTGCTCAACCAGACAAACTTTTGGTGGAATTGGGGGAGCAATTAATGGCTCGGCTAGTTTCTCATGTTTCAAAATTGGGCGAGTCTTTGCGTGAGCAAGAGCGATCGCTCCCCCCTTATTGATAGGCCTGACACTGAAAAAATAATATTCAAAAAATAGAAAGGCAAAACATTCAAAATATGTCTAAATTATCTAAAATACTCATCTAAACAGGGCTATAGACCCTCTTAACCTGCTACTGTACTTCTCACAAATACTTGTATGTTACTGCTTGTGACAGTTTTTATTGTGTTGAAATAAATTTACTCAATTGACGATTATGTCAGGGATAATAACCTAAACAAAAACACATTCACCTTCGAATCACCAGGTTTTGTGGCGAATTTATCTCGTTTCTCACCATTTTCATCAAATAATACAACAACACGATCTGTTGATACAATCGCCATCTTGTTATTGTTAGGAGCCCATGCCATGGCTGTAATTTTGGCAGCACCATCCTGAAGTTTAAACAAAAATTGTAAAACATACAAAAAAGCAAAAAAAAAACAGCAATAATGTTTAGGCTGGAAGATTTTTTTTCTTGCCACAATCCAGTAAAGGATTTTATTAATGAAATGGTTAGTCAGAAAATTATTTAATTTTGATTGTATTTGTTTTTTAGAAACCACAACAAATTAATTTGGATAAATAAGTCATTATTCTATGCTTCAAACACTCAAAAAATGATTGCAATAGTAAACATAAAAAGCAACATTTAAGAAGTTTCAGCTTGTAAATTTTCTTTAGTATTTATATACTTCAGATATAATCGATAGATTCAAAAATGTTATTAAATTTTTTTATTCTAAATTCTGAAAAATTATTTGTGCAAAAGAAAAAGTACCAAGCATTTTTTGTAACTGATTTCATTGATAAACAGTTATATCCCTCATATCTATAATCATGCGTGTCAACATATTTCTTCTAAAGAAAGAGCTTTTGTTCATATTATTATAAAGAGAACAAGTGTGGCACTGTTTTCCAGTACCGCACTGTATTGTGAAAACTATGGCACTATGTGGCATAGTTTTTACAAATACCAAAACATTCTATCCATAGTTATAGTTATAAAGCATGTTTTACGACTTAATATTTTGTAGTCAAGTAGTTAAGATATAAAAGATTGATAATAGACTTTAAAATTAATATACAGTGTTTTTAAAATAATATAAAGGAATAATTTTTCAACTCAACTTTTATACAACTTATGAGCAGGAAATATAATAAAGCATTAAATAAATTTTAATGATGACCTTCGAATTCTGATGACCTTTTATATTTTCTGCATTGCAAATCTGAAGTAAAAACCAGCTTTTAACTTTCTATGTATATCTCATTTTTGTTCACTTTGAGACTCCTTAACCCTATTCCTGCTGGGCCTTTTAGGGGCTCCTCAATGTACAAAATTGTACTCTAACATTTGTTGGTGAATTTCCTTATAGTAATTAACAATTACTACATGGCACAACTTTAACTTTATATCATGAACAAAGTATAAACAGACTGGAGTTAAAAAAAAAAAAATGTTACTAATATATACATAGAAAAATGTTACCTGGGGAGGTAATGTTGTTTTCAAATGCTTCAAATGCATTTTTATGTATTTCTAAATATATATATAAGAAAAATACAAAATTTATCCAAATTGAAGACGAAAATTAAGATCGTTTCTTTACGTTGACCAAAATATGGCGTTGTTAAAGTTCTATACGATCGCATTTTAATGATTTTAGAGCAAATTACGACATTGTTTTAACTCTATATGATCGTGTTTTGATGGTTTTAAAACAAAATATGTCATTGTTTAAAGTGCCATACAATTGCATTTTGGTCATTTTAGAGCAAAATACTGCCTTGTTTAAGCTCCATATGATTGATTTATGATGATTTTAGAACAAAATGCGGTGTTGTTTTAACTCCATATATCACGTTTAGATGGTTTTAGAAAAAATATGATGTTGTGTAAGCTCCATAACCTAACCCTTTTCTACCTGAAAATTTTTATCGTGTATTTGAATACATTTTAAAGCACTGAACCCCATTTATATAAACTCCTTAGGGTCAGTCTGATGATAAAAACAGCTACAAAACAACATTTGGATTTAACCAATTCAGTTGCTACTAAGCCAGAGCTAGAGCTACTGAAAAACAGCTAGTTAGATAGCTAGTTATATATAGTTTTGCATATAATAGCTGTAGCTAACAATGTATTTACTTGTATACTGGCTAACATTATGCATAAGCTACAACCTTGTTACTTATGTTCTGACTACCTGTGTCTGTCTCTGCAAAAGACAACAACGCTCTGAAAAAAACATTTTTGTTTCGAACAAAACATACGCGTGTAAACAACTCACGAATTTATTATGGCAACGAAATTTTAATTGGAAAAACTCATTAATTCTTTATTAAATTACTATCCAAAACACGTATTTAGGTGAAACAAAACTTTTCAGCTCAAAAAATCAATCTTTCAATTGTTTTAATAGTTTTCCTCTTTTGTCTGAAAACAGAAACCAATCTATAGTTGTATCTATGCTGCGTCAGCATTTTATTATACGCCGTCAACTAAATACAGGGCTTTTTTTGTATGCGGTGGCTATTAATACGTGACTGTCCTTTAATTTTTTTCTATTTGTACAGCCAATACTTGTTGTTTTTTTCTTACAAGCAACACGACGCTTAATCTTCAAAAAAGGATAAGCAACAGTACCCCTGAAGGGAAAAATAAGATAAAGAAAAGAAAAGGACAAACAACATGAATTATATAAATGAAAAATAGCGGCCGCTTGTTTATAAATTTCAGAAACTGGCGGCCGCGTGTCTTGCAATTTTGGAAAACTAGCGGCCACTTGTTTTCCAAAATTATAATATAATTTTAAATTTTACAAATCAGCCACGGTATTTAGAGAAACAGCGATAGTTTACGAGACTTTCCTTGTTCAAAAGTAATACGACGAGCGCAACAGCTGAGCTGAGCAAGCAAACACCAAGCTCGACCCCAGGCACCTTTTACCGTGGCGGCATCCGCCGTTGAGAAGCAAATAGTCCTGGAGACGAGGTTGAGCAAACACAACTTTGGATTCCCAAATAGATAACAGGCAACGCTTTAAAGGGATTCCTGCATTGCAAATGATATTTTTATATGTTTTGGAGAATAAAAAGTTGTTTATTAAGTCCTTTGAAAATTTTTTAACATCTTTTTTCGTTTTGAAGTTATTTAAAATTTTAAGTATTCAAAATCCGGGATCTTATGATGTCATAAGAAAGTTTTGAAAAATGCTGACATTATATTTCTACTTATAATTAAAGATGAGATCATTCATAAACTACAAAACTTAGCATATCCCAAAATATCATCAAGACACTGCTTCAAAGTTCAGATATTATTTAAGTTCGCAAGATATTTCGAATATTAATTTATGCTTACTATTTTATTACATCATCAATGCTGGAAATGTTTTAAGCTCAATATCTTGAGAACGAAAAAATATTTTTAAAAAATTCCAAAAAACTTGATAAACAACTTTTTATATCCTCTATAACATACAAAAATATCATTTTCAATGCAGGAATCCCTTTAAGCATCGCAATACTTAAGCAACAGTCGAGCTTGTAAAATTTAAAAAGTTAAACAGCATTGAGCTTAGTCAAAATTTTGCGATAGGGGAGGGGATGTTAATAATTTACCAAAAGGTCCCAACAAAATTTTAAGTTTTAACCTCCTGAAGAGAGTAATAACCATTGGTTTTTTAGTTACAGAGGCAATTTTTCGGATTAAGTGACCAACAGGCTCTGAACGGTATTAGAAATTTTAAGACGAGTTATAAAATTGCATTGAATGAAAAATATGAAATAATTTGCGTTTTAAGTTTTAAACAACTATATTTATTAGTCTATATGAACTTTTTTCATGTTTGATATTTTTAAGAAGGAAGCGCAGAGTAAAAATACAACCTCGTCCCAAGGGGCTTTTGCCTTTTTTGACATAGGCAACAAACCCTAGGGACGAGGATGCAAGTCAAAATGCCCTGGGAACGAGGTTGAACTTGAAGATTTGAAAATACAGCAACAAAAGGAAAACAATGTGAGTACGATCCCTATAGCGGACACAATTCTTGTCTTAAATATAAGCAAACGTCTGACAATACACGTACCAACTAAAGTAATATCGGGCTGGGATTTTAGGTGCTGCGTCGTTTCACGGTAGCGATAAAACATTAAAGTACGGTCACGTACGAATAGCCTTTGCAAAAATATATATATAATAAACATACCTAGCACTTTACTGCAAATTGTATCTGTCAAATTTATAAAAAATCGCTAGGACAGAGAAAACCCAGTATCACATCACTAAAAGCGACAGAACTCGCGAAAAAAAATGTGAGTATGCTGAAAGAGCAGGAAGTGGGACAACTGTGCCGCGCACAAAGATTAATGAATCTGTTAATCCTGTACATAGCTAGCTATATGTCGACTGATCAGGCCGGATTTCCCGTTGCTCCATCCAACTTCCAAGAACATCAGTAGGAAAGTACCCTTTCCGTGGAAGTAGCTAGCAAACAAGAGAAGAGTACGGCAGATACAAATTTGTGCGTACCACTATGCTCCATTTTAATCATGAAATGACTTTAACTTGTAGCTAGCTAGCTACTACCTATACGTAAAATATTTAGTGTGTACCAGGCTGCTTGGCTGCAACAAGACAATAAAAAAACAAGGATTAGCTAGATTGGTAAGACAATGATTTGTTAAAACACCTAACATAGCTACCTATCCCTACGATGGCCCTGAATGCTCACATTGTGCGCGGTGTTTTTGGTTCTGTGCGAGCTCTTCTTAGCACATTGCGCAGTGTTCAACACGACCTAATGCGCTCTTCTTGGCTTACTTCGCGCTGTTCTCCATATAAAATTTCGAGAGTTGTTCTTCTGAACCTGACTTTTCATAAGTAGACTGGGGCAGAGTTATGAAGCCAGCGGGTCAGTAGTTTATATTAACTTTTTATCTTATAAAGGAATACTTTTATTTCTAGCGCTCCTTTAAGTTTAGACATGATGGAGGAACTAATCGAGTCGTACTTTTTAGATGGATATACAAATGTTGAAATTTTGGGTTTCTTAGCCATTCAACACAATATTTACATAAGTGTATCAACACTTAAAAGAAGACTGAAGAAAAAAAATTTACGCAGGCGTATCTCAAAACAGAACGAAGACAGAGCTGCAATATATAGGAGCAGAGGTAGCAAGACAGCTTTTTGGCAGCGGCAGTAATTTGGGTATGCAACTGTATGGAAGTTCAATATATTATCTTTTGCATTATTTTCTAATCCGTACAGCAGCTTCCCCTTGGCCTGACCGTAAAACAATGACATCATCTCTCTTCCTGGGCCAACACCAACACCACCTTCAATCATACCAAAACTTTTAAATTCCACAGAAATTTTTGTAAGATCTTTGTTTTCAAAGAACAACTTCATTTTCTTCAACATATCAGAAAATACATGTCGTCTTCTGATGGTGAATGTATGGGATTTTGTGTTCTCAAATATTTCTCTCAACTGTTGTAAATCATCTTCAAAAGAGGAAGGTTCAAATATTTCTCTGTGCCGTTTACGTAGTCCAATTAGGTCATGCTTTTCTTCTTCAGTATCTGATAAAATTTCAATTTTCTCAGTGTCAATTTTCAAGGAATCCTCAAAATCTTTGTTTTGTTCACAAATCAAACAAGTGTCTGTATACGAATGGCTACAGTCAGAACAAATTTTCCTTTTTTCAGCTACTTTCAGTGGGGAAAGTTCCAGTTGATCATCGATATCCTCAAAATACGACCTTGTTTTGAGTACAAAGTAAGTTTTCGACGGGTAGAGGCCATTGCTCTTGAAATAATTTGGTAAATTTTCATTGGTAAAAAATTCTTCACCAAAACTATCACATATTGTAGCTACTGCATCAGATTCTTCTTCATTGTAGCTATTTCGTCCAAGTCTGTTGAAGAATATTTTCAAGGCCTTCTCTTTCAACTTATCAAATGTTTGCTCTTCGTCAGCCTCAAAAAATACAAAACGATGGCCACCTCCATCACACTGCTTCACAATTTCCCAAGTACCCTCCTCCTGTCCACCAACACAAAGAAATCTACTACTACTCTGATTTGAACCTTCAACTTCTGTGTTTTTAAACCTTTCTTTTTATTTTTAACATCCACTTTCTCTGTCGTTTTATGTCCTACTTGAGTTATCAAGTTGTTCAACCTTCTATAAACATTCCCTTGACGTTTGGTTGCGGAATTTGAACATTCAGATTGGTGACTGGCTGGCTGATTATCATCTTTCAGCTTTCCAATTTGATTTTTTACTTCTTCCCTGATGATTTCTTTTAGTACTCCCTCCATTTTTTTATTTTGTGTTTACCTTGTAACATGCGCATGAAATGTACAAAATACAGACCACGAGACCCATGTGGTCATTTGATTGACGTCCCTCGACCCAGTCTTTTTGGCACAGCACGCAAAAACTGTAGCAGTAAGGGGTCATCTACAAAATTCGTAGCAATTCGTATCAAAAAAATTCGTATATGCTATACGAATTTTCTTTTGCCATACAGTAATTAAATTCGTATGAAATTTTTCTAAAATCGTATAAAATTCGTATGAGTTTTTAATTAAATTCGTATGAGTTTTAAATTAAATTCGTATGAGTTTTAAAGTAAATTCGTATGAGTTTTAAAGTAAATTCGTATGAGTTTAAAAAAATTCGTATGAGTTTTAAATTAAATTCGTATGAGTTTTTAATTAAATTCGTATGAGTTTTAAATTAAATTCGTATGAGTTTTAAATTAAATTCGTATGAGTTTTAAAGTAAATTCGTATGAGTTTAAAAAAATTCGTATGAGTTTTAAATTAAATTCGTATGACTTGAAAAAAATTCGTAGCTATGAGTTAAATTCGTATGAGTTTAACAAAAAATTCGTATGAGTTTAACAAAAAATTCGTATGAGTTTAAATTAAATTCGTATAAGTTTTAAATTAAATTCGTATGAGTTAAATTCGTATGACTTTAACAAAAAATTCGTATGAGATTTTAATTAGATGCGTATGGTTTTAAAAAAAATAAAATCGTTTGACATTGTATTAAATTCGTATATGAGTTTTAAAATAAAATTCGTTTGAGTTTTTATAATTAGATGCGTATGGTTTTTTTTTAAAAAATCGTATATAGTACAGTCCAGATGTAAGCGTACACGTACGCTCAAGTTTCACACCTTTTTCTCGGAGGCGGTAGTTGTTTGTCTTTTGTTCTTATTAATTATCTTGCGAGTCTTGTAAGTCATTAACTTGCACGTAATAAACAAAGGATTATTGAAGAAAAAATAGCTTATTATAACTGCGCGTAACTATTGTTAAATAGTATAACTATAATATAACTATTCCCAATAGCATAATTGCAAATGTTATCAACTCTATCAATGTGACACGAAGAGCCATTGTTTAATAGTTTTATTAAATAAAAGTTTTGCGTGGAAACTAAATAAACTAGCGAGAAGGCATTGTTGGTTGCGCGGGTTAAATAAAGCTTTTAAGCGATAGAAATTATTATATTTTAACAAAGATTGAAACTTTAATTTTGATAGAAAAGCTTTTTTAGATCGCGTTTTAGAAGTTTAAGAACGAAAAACGGCGATAGAAATGTTTTTTTAGATCGCCTTTTCAAAATTTAAGAACGAAAAGCGGCGATAGAAATGTTTTTTAAGATCGCATTTTAAAAGTTTATAAACGAAAAGCGGCGATAGAAATGTTTTTTTAGATCGCATTTTAAAAGTTTAAAAACGAAAAACGGCGATAGAAATGTTTTTTTAGATCGCATTTTAAAAGTTTAAAAACGAAAAGCAGCGATAGAAATGTTTTTTTAGATCGCATTTTAAAAGTTTAAAAACGAAAAGCAGCGATAGAAATGTTTTTTTAGATCGCATTTTAAAAGTTTAAAAACGAAAAACGGCGATAGAAATGTTTTTTTAGATCGTATTTTAAAAGTTTAAAAACGAAAAGCAGCGATAGAAATGTTTTTTTAGATCGCATTTTAAAAGTTTAAAAACGAAAAGCAGCGATAGAAATGTTTTTTTAGATCGCATTTTAAAAGTTTAAAAACGAAAAGCAGCGATAGAAATGTTTTTTTAGATCGCATTTTAAAAGTTTAAAAACGAAAAGCAGCGATAGAAATGTTTTTTTAGATCGCATTTTAAAAGTTGAAGAACGAAGAACGGCGATAGAAAAGCTTCGTTATATCACATTTTAAAAGTTTAATAACGAAGAGCGGCGATAGAAATGATTTTTTAGAAAGTTAAAGAACGAAGAACGGCGATAGGAATAATTATTTCAGTGTAAAATTTGGACGAATAACGTTTAGAGATCATTGTTTATAAGTACCAATCCTCCGAAAATTGTACGAACAGTGTTTAGAGATCGTTGTTTATAAGTTCTAATCATTTGAAGTAATAAGAACGGCGTTTAGAAATTGTTAATGTTTATTTCAAGGCTAGCTGCATAGCGGAAAGTTAGATTTTTATGAAGAAATTATATTGAAAATTAACATGTAAAATTCGTATGACCATTCGTTTAAAAATTCATATCGCAATTCGTATTGCAAAATCTTAATAATTCGTATGAAAATTCGTATAAAAGAGAATATAATTCGTATGACAATTCGTGAAAAATGCGTATTAAATAAGAGAATATAATTCGTATGAAAATTCGTATAAATAAAAGAGTATAATTCGTATGAAAATTTGTAAGAAAATTTGTATAAAAGAGAATATAATTCGTATGACAATTCGTATGAAAGAGAATATAATTCGTATGACAATTCGTATGAAAATCGTATAAAAGAGAATATAATTCGTATGACAATTCGTATGAAAATCGTATAAAATTCGTATTAGATTTTTTAAAAATCGTATAACTATTTAACACTATACGAATTGTATACGATTTTTATACGAATTAAAAGCAATTAAATTCGTATATATTCGTATAAAATATCATACGAAATTTGTAGACGACCCCTAACAGTGTGCACTGCAAACAAAGGAAGAGCGCGCACTAACCAAAGAAGAGCGCACACTGACTAAAGAAGAGTGTGCACTAATCAAAGAAGAGCGCGCACTGACTAAAGAAGAGCGCGCACTAAGCAATGCAAGGCGTAAATGATTAAGAACACCGCGCACAATGTGAGCCTCCAGGGCCATCGTAATTACCTAACCTATGTGCTTTTTGTAAGATTCTTCAGGTCAATGTTTCATGAAAAATCAGGTAAAAAAAGAAGCAGTCATCTATAGGGAAAACTTAGGCTTGTTGCTATGTTTTTATATATTCTCCCAGTCGGAATGTTACATGGTACCACTTTCGGTTAAGGGAAAAGACAGACTTTTCACAGTCAAACTCTCACAGAAGAAGCTTTGATTAAACAAGAACTACAAGTATCTAAAGTAAAGTAGCAAAAATTCACCTTAAACTACATAATATGTCCATTTTATGAGAAATTCACCCCCAGTTTATGAAGAGCTTACTGCATGAACAGCATTATTTCCTTCAAATAATACTGGCTACCCTAAAAAATGCGGACTCAGTAATTACAGCATTGACTTCAAACACGTGTGATTAAAAATACAATAAAACTCCTTATATAGCGGGCATATACTTTATAGTGCACATAGCTACAATGGACACTTATCTGAGGAACGGATGAAATAACGGTAAAACTTCATAGCAGACGCCTCTTATAGCAGGCGTTATTTAAGGTCTTGATTTACATTACCACTTGAGATGACCTCTCTGTAGTAGACACACTCAACAATTGATCATACAGAGCTGTAAGAAATTTGTCTATATTATAGATATTTTTAAATATTAAATTTCTTCGCTAAGACAAAAGTTTTTTGTATTTTTTTTACTTTGTTTTACTCTTCCTAATAAAATATAGTATATTTGTGTTTAAGGTCTTTTTTTTACCAAAGCCAGCCTTTTGACATATATACTCGTCCCCAGGGTCTCTTGGTCTTTGAGCTGTTATTATGGAAATCAAAAAGGTACAATGCCCCTAGAAGCTGGCCTCTTTGCGCACTTTGCAGTCGATTTTACTTTACCCTGACACCCAAGGGCAAGTTCTTGATGTAATATAAGTCAGTTTAGGAGAAACATAGGGAAGCAGATACTTTTTTGAGGTTGTGTTTGTGTCCACTATGGAGAGGCATGACTAATTTCTTGCAAAACAAAAGACACTGGAAATTATTATTTAGGCAACCTGGACCCCAACTCTTGAACTATTAACTCATTCAGATTGATCGTTTATTTGATCACTGGGATGCTTATTATCAAAAGCTTTCATCATCATCATCATCATCATTCTCGGCTTAATGTCCGTTTTCCATGCTAGCATGGGTTGGACGGGGTATATTAATGACCCTCTTCCAATCTGATCTAGACTGTGTTAGATCTAAACTCAACTTCCTCTGTATCAAGTCTGTCCTTATAACCTCCTGCCAAGTCTTTCTCGGTCTGCCTCTGGGCTTTGCCCCAGGAACTATCAAGTCTCTACACTTTCTTACCCAATTTTCCTCCTCTATTCTTTCCAAGTGCCCCAGCCAATTCAATCTTCTTATCTGGATAACATCTTTAATTCTACGGATACTTAGCCTGCTTCTTAGCTCATCTGAACTCTTTCTGTCTCTCAGACTGGCGTTACACATCCACCTAACCATTCTCATATCATTCCTTTCTAAACGGTCAAGATCTTCCTGCTTCACTGCCCATGTCTCACTACCGTACAACATAACACTTCTTACACAGGCCTCATACAACCTACCTTTTACCTCAATTGACAAGACTCTGCTAGTCAACAAAGGAAGTAACTCTCTGAACTTTTTCCAAGCAGAACCTATCCTGCAAGTAACACTTCTTCCAACACCCCCTTCACTGCCCAACATATCACCTAAGTAACAGAAGTTCTCAACTATCTCTAACGAGCCACTGTTGTACATCATTAAAGCTGGAAATACTTCATTCTCTATAATCTCACCTTTGCAACGCTTGCATACAAACTGAATGTCAGCTCTTAACCTTCCACCAATACTACTGCACTTCTTAAGCACCCAATGCTTGCAAGTCTGACAAAAAATTGAGTTACTACCAACCCCTTTCCTGCAAACTCCACAAGGCCACTTTCCAACTACAAGGTCACACTTGGCTGCAATGCTACTAATCATGACTTTAGACTTTGCTGTGTTCACCCTTAGCCCTTTCTCTTCTAGTCCTTTCTTCCACTTCTCAAACTTTTCAACTAATTCTTCCATCGACTCTGCTATGAGAACCAAATCATCTGCATACAATAACTCCCATGGACAACCTGTTCTGAACTCCATCGACAGCGCTTCTAAGACTAGAACAAACAACAAAGGACTAAGTACAGAACCCTGATGTACACCAACATTTACACTAAATTCATCACTAAGTAAATTGTTAATCCTGACACGACTTCTAGCATTGCTGTACATAGACTGTACCATCGTAACTAGCCACTCTTCCACACCTAATTTTCTCATAGCCCACCAAATAACTTTACGTGGCACTCTATCAAAAGCTTTCTCTAAATCTACAAAGGCAAAATAGAGATTCTTTCTCTTTCCTAAATACTTTTCCTGAAGCTGTCTGAGTAAAAATATTGCATCTGTAGTGCCACGCCCTGGAACAAAACCAAATTGCATCTTATCTATATCAATTCTTTCTCTAAGTAACTTATCAATCACTCTTTCAATAACTTTCATTACTTGATCAACCAACTTCAAACCTCTATAGTTACCTCTTTCTAATGCATCACCCTTGCCCTTGAAACAATTCACTATTACACTCGACTGCCACTCACTCGGAATAGCACCATCCTTTATAATCTGATTAGCAAGACTTGTAATAAGCTCAACTCCAATATATCCAGATGCTTTTACCATCTCTGCAACAATACCTGATACTCCTGCAGCCTTGCCAATCTTCAATTTCCTAATAGCCTCCACTACCCATTCTGTCTTGATCTGCATAGCTGGCCCTTCTACAACATCATCATCAGACAAATTATCCTCATCCCAATCAAACTCAGTGTTAAGCAACCTCTGATAATAATTCTTCCAAGCTACCCTTTTCTCCTCCTCTGTGCTAGCCAAAACACCTTCATCATTACGTATACACTTCTCACCTACAACATCTTGATTAGTCTTCTTCATTTGCTTTGCTATCTTGAATACCTCATTGCGCTGGTCTTTCGAGAATAAGTATTCTCTTACCCATTGAAAAGCCTTTTTCTATCATTTTAACAACAACAACCATTAAACAACCAACAAAACATTGCGCATACCCATACGCATGGCGCTTCATGCCTGACCCACAATGCAGCATCTTCAAATTTAATTAATCGAAAAAAAGTCTCAAACAATCGCACCAAAAGGGATAATTTTACTAAAAGTTGTCAATCAATAACAGTAAAAGTAACATTTCAAAAGCAAAAAGGGATTTTTTCTTCACCTAAGAAAGTTTACTGAATTTGTCTCTTCTTTTCCTCTTTGATATCACAGACTGTTTTTCTAGCTAATACAACTTAACTCAAGAGCCATCATAAAAACATGCAAAAATAATAAACTTGATTAATATTCTTTTCATTTACCGCTAAAATGACAAAGTATAATTTTCCTCTGCAGTTTTTCTTGTTTGCATTCTCTTTCCTTTTTCTTCCTTGAGATAACAAATTTTAAACATCCTTCGATTTACTATTTTGATTTGCATATTCATGACGAAGAGCCACTTCAGCCCTAGTACGCAAAACCAAACAGACAAATATTTTTTTTAAAAATATATTTTTTGAAATATGAAAATGTGTGAAATACTGGAGGTCAAGCTTAACTTCACTAAACGTCATAAGTGGACACCTGACTAAACTTTTTGAAAATGTTTCCTGATAAGACATATTCACGCTCGCTTAAATGTAAAATGGGTTTCATTTGCATCTTGCTTCCTTCGCTTGCTCGCTTAGCTCCGCAACGAGTTAAACAAAATCTCGATTTTAATTAGGAACAATTTGTTTATTTTTCAGATCCATTCAATTTACTTCTCTTTTTTTAAAACTACTACATATAGGAAATGTGATGGGCCTGAAAGAAGAGAGAACTGCACATATAAAAATATCAGATTTCTTCAGCTCAAGTGGGAGCTTTAAACACGAGCTACCTTTGTGGTCCATCCCCTGAAAACAATTGACAGGGTATTTCCCCCAAATTAGTGAGGCTAACCACATAAAATATAAATCACTAGTACCTCCATGCCAAACTGTATGTGCCACTTTTGAACTGATAAACTCCTGAAAACCTTAATTTTAGTTTATATATACCCCAAATCTTAAAAAAAACAGATAGATTTTTAAATATTTAAAAAACCACAATAAAATCCTGCATGAATAAGATTAAGCATTTTTTCTAAAGAAAATCTATGAAAAAATATAATTTTGGGCTCAGTTTTCTTTTCACAAAACTGTTTATTGTCATTGTTACAACCCTTTAAATCCAAGCAATAAAATTGCCAACTTCGCATCAACAAAATTTAACTCTTAAAAAACTTCAGAGGAAAGATAATTTTTTCTAAAGAAAATCTATGAAAAAATATAATTTTGGGCTCAGTTTTCTTTTCACAAAACTGTTTATTGTCATTGTTACAACCCTTTAAATCCAAGCAATAAAATTGCCAACTTCGCATCAACAAAATTTAACTCTTAAAAAACTTCAGAGGAAAGATAATTTTTCTAAAGAAAATCTATGAAAAAATATAATTTCGGGCTCAGTTTTCTTTTCACAAAACTGTTTATTGTCATTGTTACAACCCTTTAAATCCAAGCAATAAAATTGCCAACTTCGTATCAACAAAATTTAACTCTTAAAAAACTTCAGAGGAAAGATAAATGTATTGCACATGGTTTTTGTTTTTCGTGCATATTCTAACCGCACATGTCAATCACATGATCTGGGATAACATGCTGCAGCTCTTTGTAGATGCACCATGATTTGTTTTTTATAAAGAGTCTAATAAGGGGGAGTTTTTTCATACTACGAGATAGTCCCTTACTGAACAACAATATCACATCAGCACCATTGTATTTATTTAACTGAAAGACTTACTGAACAACAATATCACATCAGCACCATTGTATTTATTTAACTGAAAGACTAATTGTAAAAAAAAAATTACTAGACTTGAAAAGGGATGTGTGAACATTCGAAACGTCGTCACAGCGTTGTTGTTGTTTTTTATGAATATTTGATCCAACTTTGTTACGATAATTTATACACTTTGAATTTCTCTTATTTTACAACAAAACTTAGACTCTGGTTGTTCTTAGTTTTGAAAACAAAAAAATCTGAGGCTTGTGTTCTCATAAAATTGTTTATATAAAAATGGTTACTGTTTATGCAAGTTTTAAAACTGTAAATTGAGTATCCTTTAAAGGTCTTGCTGTGAGCCATGTACTATTCCTTACGCTTTCTATAACACAATACTGGATATAAACGAAGACTAATACTGGATATGTTTTGGAGGAACATTGAATCTCCACTACCTTGTTTATCTTTTTATCCCTGTAACTTTCAGTATATTTAGTTTTTATTCTTATGCAAAGATCAAATTTTTATTTGTGATTAATTCCTGATAAAGTAGTTTTCTTGGTAACATCAAAAATACTCCCAGGACATGTCCTATATAAGTAGTTTTTACTTCTCTAAATACTGACGAATTTCAAACGCTGTAACAACAAAGGATAAATATTATACAGAATGTTTTCTGACCTATAAAACTGTGATGGTTGAAAATTATGCAGAAGTAAAACACCCTAACACACCCTGCGCAAACAAGAATCCTGCGTGTGATGTAATGGAAATAATTTTAGGAGCAGGTTTAAAAGTAAATATAATCACAAGACAAAAAAGTATAATTTTAAAGAGGAACAGAGGTTTTGATATGATAAGACATGTTTTTATCATCTATTTTTACTTTAATGTTGAATAAGAGCAATTTAAGATTTTAATGTTTGTGACGTCATGTCGCCTTATGCTTTCGGTATTATACTCTTAGTAGTAGAGCAACAAAATCCTTTTTGTACAAATTAATAATAAAACAGTTGGAAGACAGCACATTTAGCTTCTATATGATCAGTGTGAATTTATTGAACGCAGGAGATGATGTCAGTTATTTCCATCTGCTACACATTTTTTATAGGCAACTTGAGTTCTCTACAAATATGAGCAAAAACAACCCAAAAAAATTATTAGAAAAGAGATGCACTTTCAAAACAAAATAAATAAAACTCCAAGAAAAAAACTACAATAACTTCTTTGTTGCACACTTTTCTTCTTTTACCAAAAATATGACTTCTTTTCTTTCTTTCCCTTCTTACATAAATTACGAAAATTAGTTGATTAAAATTAAGCAACCACTAAGCAACGTTGGATCTAAATATTGACCAGAAAAAGCAACTTAAGATGTGACCAAAAACCTGAATTTGCTTATAAAAAAATTGTGTATTGCCCTAGAAATTGCTACAATGACTACTTCACTAATTTAATTTTTTGTATTATTAATGTCTGTACAATGCATTGAGGTTATGCCGCAATGTATTGACATTGTGCCACAATGTATTGGCATTATGCCCCAATATAAAAAAAATTACCAATGAGACATACTTTTTGGTGCTTCAAAAGTAAATAAAAAAATCTACTTTTGGTGTTACACACGTACAGCATGGTGTTATAAGATTATGTTTTCTCTAGATAAAAAGAAAATGCCATCAACATGTTATTTGGGTCATGCTAACTGCGTGCTGTCAAATGTACATTTGGATTTTCTGGCACAACACACCGTAAAAGATTGGAATAGAATTGTGCTTATATTACAAGTTGAACAAAGTGTCATTGATGAAATTAGTGTCTCTTGTAAGACATCAGCAGAAAAAGCTTATGAAGGGTACCAAAAATGGCATCAAAAATTTCCGAAAGAAACGTGTTGTTGTGCTTTGTTTGAAGCATTAAAGTGTGTGGGAAGAAACGACATAATATCATTGCTTAAAAAAACATATGGCTTCACTGGTAAGTATGTTGGATCCTTATAAAAAAGTTGTTTAGCATCAAACGCTGCAACAAGTTATGTAATTTGTCTTCAAGTTTACCAGATGTACACGATACTATTAGTATATATTTTTGTTTGCTTTTGATGCTCAAAAGGCTGTAGCTTCTTCATCATGCATCAAAACTGACAAGGTTAGCTTTGATTCGCTGTATAGGTTACAGAAGCCTCCTGAAAAATATTCACATATCCCATAATTCATCGTTTTATATATCGGCTGCTATTTAAACATTACATAATTACAAAGATTGATGTCAAGATATTGTTAAAGTTGGTGAAGCAACAACTAACTTAGAGCGTAGTAACTTTACATGTGAAATATTCCAGACATTTACAACCAGCCTTTATTGGATTTCACATGCACGACTTTTCAGGCCCCATCTTTGATGTGGCGTACACGATCGGTGCTCGATGCCGATCGTGCACGTAATTTTTGGAGGCCTGTTTATGGTGTTGCGTTTCATGTGAATGAAGCCTTTTTACATTTTGTTGCATGATTGATGGTAAATACTTTAATGTCTTGCTTAAATCATAAAGCTATGGTACCTCTAAATTCGTACGTGTAACCTCACGCACACCTCCACACTTGCCTGAAAGAGAATTGGGCATGCTGCTTTTAGGTGTTAATTGCACATGTAAAACCAATATGACAAGCTTTTTTTTTTAAATAGACTAATTAAAATTTAAACTTTCTGGTCACTGTAAAGACATTTTTGAGTGTGTGATTTGCTACACGCCTGAGTACTGCACTTGCTCTTCGCATATGCATCATTTTGTTTTTATTTTGAGCCTGAAATTTAATTTGTAAGAAAAATCTTTAAACTAAAATCTATTATCCTTAGGTTATGGATTAGCTTGATCTTCTGTGTTTTTAAACAACTTTATTAGTTTAAATTTCCAGTATTGTCATTATGATTCGAATTATCTGTTTAGATCCTTCTCTGAAACAGAAGTGCCATTATGAACTAACATCTGTATGTTATTTTGTTGGAAGAGAAGAGGAGGTCAAGGAAGTTCAAGATTTCTGCAAAACAGAACAAAGAGATGCACAACTCCTTGTTTTGCTTGGATTACCAGGCATTGGCAAGACCGAAATAATAAATGAAGCATTACAAAGTTCAGATAGAAATAAAATTGTCAGAGTAAACTTTATTACAAGAGAAAATATCAAGTGGTCCTTTGAAAACATTGCGCAATGTATTTTGAAAAAATGGAAGTCGGTCATTGATCATGACATCAGTGGAGATATAGATCTGTTTGATGTGCTTGGTAGAAAGAATGAAGGAGTTATTCTTGTTCTTGAATTTGCCCATTTAGATTTTGATGAATTTGTTTTTCCAAGGTTTTATAATGCCATAAATCAACTTCTACGAAATAAATACAGTGAGTTGAAAATAATTACAACTTGCTGCCAGCTACCCAACTCTGTTCATACAGAACAGGTTTTTGCTAAAGTAATATATGTTCGAGATTTAAATAAGGAGGATTCCATGAAATTGATTAATGGTATGAATCCAGCTCTCAGTTCTCAAACATGCGAAGATATATTTAATCGTTGTGGAGGAAGTCCATTCATGTTAAGAAAAATTGGTGCTGAAACCAAACAGTCTTGTGGTTCACAGGAAAAAATTAAAGAATTCATTCATAAAATTGAATCTCCTTTAAAACCAGACTACCTTTCCCCATTGATTCGAAGAACCGTGTGGCTAAGTGATATGACCAATGTTTTCGATGCACTAGATGTCAATGAGAAAACCATTTTGGTCAAGTTGTCTGTTTTTCATAAAGTAATTCCTGAATGGTGTATAACTGAGATCTTTAATGGAAAAGTTGACATTGAAGAAGTTGATCATTTATGCAACATCCATTGCATTTTGGATAAAATTGACAACAACATTTACCAGATTAGTGAGCTTTACAAGACTTTCATTTGGGAGTACACTGCTCAAGAAAAGAATAAGTCTTATAACAAAATCCAAGAAGAGGCAAAAGTTAACGTAACAAAATATTTTCTTAACATCTTGAGCATGCTTGCAAGTATGTTTTTCTCAAAGTCTGATCCCTTGTGTACTAACTTTATCAAATACCACCAAAAAATATGTTCTCAGGCCAGCAGTAATTGTAGATGCAATAACTTCTTGATTTCGAAAGATATCTTCATCAGATTTAAATACATGATTCTTAAGTCGTTACATCGAGGCATTCAGTGCCATCCTCAAATGGCCGTGTCTGTTTTGTTAAAAAGTATTCAATTTTTAAGGCGTGTTTTACCACATGAGCAACTAGTTGAAGTATGTGTTACGGTAAGAAAGGAAGATCAACAGTTATCAGCTAGGGAACAAGCGGTTTTATTGGCTAACATGGTGTTTATAAAAATTCACAAAGGTTGTACAAATGAACAAAAGGAATATAAGAAAATGCTTGATCTGGCAATAAAAGAGTTAAGGAATTATCAAAATTATCAAAATTCAGCAACTTATGAAGAATGCCTGATTTTGTGCTTACTAAAGCGAGCATATATAAAAGCAGTATTTTTATCTGAAAATTCAGAAGAAGATTTGGAAGTAGCATCAGAGAAGATTAAAAAGCTGAAGAAAGCCCAGAGAATTAAGTTTAATTTGAATGGTGTTACAGCTGGTATGTTCTTTTTCTTTGAAAACAGTTTGTTTTGTTTTGTTTTGTGACAAAATCCCCTTTCGAAGAACAAGGAAACAGATCTATGATTTTAAGAATTTTGATGATGTTAGCTGTTGATAGGTCCGCGTAAGTATATACAAAACCTTTTAGAAGTGGTGGTTGAAATGATGTCTAGAATGGTTCCATTAGAAAAACTGTTAGAAAAATGTTAGACTTTTAGATATTTTTATCCAGTGTTCACAATCAGAAACACAATCAGACCAATTTTTTCTCCACACAAGGGAAAACGTCAGATTTCTATTTTTTTATGTGGCCACAATATTAGTGTGACAAGTGTATATAAATTATCTTTTGCATGGATAGGAACCATGCAATAACTCTAACCACACTTCCTAATCTCTAATCTAAGTCGTTCTAAAGGTAGATGTGTGATTGTCATGCCAAAACTGCACTTTTTTCCAGACCTGTGTTCACCTCGTTATATAACGTAAAGTGCTTTGAAGTGCCCTGTTGTCAGATCAGACTGTTGCATACACTGTAGTGTTTTTGGCATGCAAAACATTTTTTGATCTTTGATAACCACAGATGATGTGTTCTATTTTTCCTAGATGTTTTAAGAAGTTGTAAAGAAGATGAAGAAGCTCTACTGCATCGTAGAAAACAAGCAACTGCGTTTTGTAAATACTTGGGTGATCATCCACTTACAGCAACTTCTTTGGTGCTGTTAGGAAAGTGTTCTGAAAAGTCAAAAGATTCACTGCAACATTATGAAAACGCCTTGAAGATTTACAAGCAACTTGGGAATTCAGAAAAAGATACTGCCAAAATCTACCTTTCTTTAGGCAAAATATATCAAAAACGAAGAGAGAATAATGTGGCTTTGCAGTATTTCGAATCAGCAAAAGCCATTGCTAAAGGTCTATTTAAAAGGCATAAAGAGGTGAAAAGCTCTTATCAGTACTCCAGTGGTGTGTTCTTGTTGTCTGTAATGCATACTATGAATGCCAAGGAAGATGATATCAAAGCTTTGGTGGAAGAAGTCAAATCAATACGAAGCACATTTAAGGAACCAAGGAAGCTTGTTTTAAGTAAATCTGGAAGCCATAAAAAATGTAATTTGACTAATGAATTAAATATTTGCAGTAAATTTTCTGTACTTGAAACCTTTATAGTAGTATTAGTACTAGTTATTTTTAGTTATTTTTTTACAAACTAGGTAAACATGTTTTAAAACTGTATGGGTTTATAATTTGGTATTTTAGTTAGAGAAAGGTGATGCATCAACCTTATTACATGGCGTTAATGCAAGTGGCTTAGGTACCATTGTAAATGATGGCTAAAACTACTTTTAACAAGATTATTTTTTTAAAACAATACAAATGTATTGTTTGATACATGACAGTTGTTCACATTGCCCCGTTACGTTTGTAGCCCATCTGGTTAACTTCTGTTTTGTTTTAATTTTTCATAATTTTATTCTGCCTGCATTTTTCTAATTGTTTGGGTAAGGTTTGATACTTGTCATGATTACAGGGTTGTTTCAGTGGACATTGATTGAAACAACCCTAAATTTTTCATAGTAATCTCTATTGAATCACAATTGCAAAAATCTTGGGGTTAATAACTTGCATGTAACAAACAGAATTAGTCATTCTCGTTTTTGCGTAATTTTGTAATAACTTGGTTGTGAGCATGTTAAAGCAGTTTTGTTTATTTTCTGTGTGTATCGTGATGCTTAAATGGTTGCCTTTTTTCTATTTTAGTGAAAGTAATTTTTATTATGATTTTTATTGAATAAATTTAGAGAATTTTGCCCCAATAAAATTCTATAGTCAAAAACCATATAGATCATAAAATACACATCATAAAATTGTTTTCTCTATTTATCTTAAGAAGATATAGTAGGTAAACTTTCAAGTAAGATCTTGTGCTGGTCACGTTTTTAGAAAGCAAACCTGTAGTCGTATTAGTTGATTTTTTGTTTGTTTGTTTGTTTGTTTGTTTTCTTTTTTGAATAATGGTTATTTAGTTTATATAGGTATAATAGTTATCTAATTTTTGAAAATCAAAAAAATTGTGTATAATATAATTTTTAGAAACTCTACTTTGAAAGCAGGTCATCCATAATGTATCTTTTGTAATTTTGATTTGATTTATGTTTACAAAATAAAAATAAATTAATTGTGTTTTCTAGTGTTATAGTGTTCAATATTTTTAAATTATTGAAGCCGTTAAATGAATTTCAAAATTATTTTAAAAGTTTTTGTTTAGGCTTATTTTTAGACTTCAGTAAGTTTGAAATTTTTTCTTCATATTGGATACCCCATATATACTCTTAATGTTACAGAGTTATTGTTTTGTTTCACTTATTGTGAGGGCTATGTATTTTAATTCTTTTGAAGGATTTTAATGTTATTTGGGTCAACAAATTTATCAAACAATTTTTTAATGTTTTTATCTAATGGCTTTTGAAAATTGTGCACAAACATCAGATGAAGAAATTTTAATTTAGACTTTTGTAGTGTTTAAAGTTTTTATCAAGATTTTAAATTCTTATTGTGTTATAAATTTTGTGCTGTAACTAAATGTTTTTTTGGAATAAAAAGGTACATAGCCAAGGTCAGATAAATTGATCAAGTCTATGTTGTGGTATATCTTTTATCATTTTTTTTTGTGGAGTTTACTGTTATCTTTCCTAAAAATCTTAGGCCATCTATATTTGAAAGTTTGTTTATTATTAAGAGCCATTTTTAGAATTTCTTCGGCTATACTGCCATGTTTGGTTTAAGGAATGAGTTTGGCCAACAAGCAATGCAATCAAATCAAAAACCACCTTCCAAGGCCAATGCAACTTCCACAAACAGTATGACAGAATAAAATAAAATAAGAAGCTTGTTTTTTTTGTAAAAATTCTAGGTGTCCACCGCATTTCCATTTAAAGCTGTGAAATAACAGTAAACAAACATTCAAATATAGGCCTTAGTACATTAACTTTATACATATACTTTATTTTTGTTATAGTGACTAATTTATTACTTTAGTACCTTTATGTTGTTTCTTTATGGTAGCTTACTGTTTTTATTCTTATGTTATTTAGTTGCTATCAGTTTTGTTGAGAGGGTATATCATTTGAACAAAATTTTTTGGCAATTTGGTCAATTCTGTTTTTATGTTGTTTCTTTATGGTAGCTTACTGTTCTTACGTTATGTTTTTTAGTTTTGATTTTTTTATCTGTTTTGTTGTGAAGGCAAATCTTATGAACAAACCTTTTTTTCGACAATTTGGTCAGTTTATTTATTTATTTATTTTTCATTGATGTTTAATGATTGGCATGTGTTCTAATTTTCTTATTTCCAATTTCTTTCCTCTCGAAAAAAGATCATGGAAGGTTTTATTTATTTCTGTTTATATTTCCGAATGTTATTATTTGAAGCTATTTTAAGTTAATGTTTTTTCTTTCAATTTAATTGACAAATAAATAATTGTAAAAACGTTTAATATAATCTTCTCTCTATTCTTGCTCAAGTCTTCAAGCACAACTACTTTTTCTGAAAAAAAATTAAACACTGCAAGTAACTAAATAATGTTCATGAATTGTATGACTTGCCTTCTGTATATATTTTTATGTATATTTGTAAATATGGATGTATTTTGTAAATGTTGTGTTTTATTAAAGAAAATAAATGCATTGTAATGTATGAAAGTTGTTAAAAGAATGTTTTGTTGATCATGTCTTTGTCATGGTCTTTGGGAAAAAATGTGTAAAAATAAAATTGCTTTTTCTCCTTGTTTTCACTGACATCTCATTGATGTTGTGACTCCTAAATTAATAATGTAAATGATACACTGCTTGTGAAACCTGACGAACATAGCTATAGTTCTTGTACCTTATTTTTCTCACTTCAAAATTTGAAATGCTGACTTATTCTTCTAAATTTTGAGCTTGCTTAAGTAATTTTTCTGCTTTCAAACCACTGGTGCTGCACTTCATGAAAAATTCAAAAAAAGATGTAAACCCTGTGTATACCCTAGATACTCGATTTGGCCCTCTTTTTGCAATAAGCCTCAGCCTAAAAAGTATTTCTGACAAATAAAAAAACACTTTCAAATAAGTCTTACAAGTTGTTAATTTATTATGTCCCCTTCCATTAAGATCCCATCTTCGCTAACTTCTATTTTTTCAGTTTGTTTGGATCCTGTGAAAGAAAGAACTATAGCATAATTACCTTGATAATTGCTCCCTTCACCTGAAAATACCAAAGTGACCTTTCAAATAGTATCAATAATTTGTGGTTGATGGAATTAATTATGAAATTTTAATCAAATTAAATGTGCTTGCAAAAGAGATTTGGCAATGGATTTTTGTAAAATAGAATTATGTTTTGCAGATAAGAAAAATTAAAAATGGTTGGACATACAGAAAAAAGTGAAGAGTTTGAAATGACAGCAGATGTAAGTATTTTGTAGTGACACTGTTTTTGAGCCATATTGGTATAGGTAAACCTGCACATTAACTGCCCAAGTGCTGCAAATATGATGGATCGAATGGGACTTGAATGAAACTGTAGCTATTGCTTTATGATCAATTTTCAAGCCATGATTACTTTTAGGAGATGGATAGAATCAAAACTGCATTGAAGGATGATCGTTTTCGTGAATTACTTATTCAATATGCTGGTGAAATTTCAGATCCTGTTAATAAAAAGGTTGTTTGCTTTGCTCAATTTATATTTTCACAATATTTTTTTCTTCTGACAACAAACCTCATATAATCCTAGACTACTGGAAAACCTATTTTGCATAACCTATAACCCAGAAGAACTCATTCAGCTGTGAGTTATACTATCCATTTCGCAGATAGAAGAATATTAAAAAATAAAAGATTAGCATCCAGCTAACTGATTTTAATTTTTTTTTCAATTTATGTTTTTATGGCAGTCTGCATTGTTATTACCTGAATGATACAAAAAAACGATTAGTATGAAACAATCTGATGATTTGATTGGTTTACGGCTTATTAAAACAGGGCTTTGTATGGTGCCATACTAACTGGTTTGGGAAGCCATTATTAAAATGGTAACATAAAAACGTAAACAAATAAAAACATTTCCATAGCACACAAAAATATAAAAGTAGCTCACCTAAAACCATCTTTTCGATCAGGGCACAGACCTCGCAAGCTCAGTCTGTACTTTTGACCTCGGCTTTGTATTTTACAGTACAACATCAGAACCGGTCAGTATCCGTTTAATACATGCTTACTAACGTAATTCTTTTAGTTATCTTTTTGCATTTCGCATCATTTAAAACATTATTTTTCAGACAGATCAAGTACAAACAATGATAAATTAATTTAATCCAAAATGATAACCACTGTATGGTGAATTTTTTTTGCATAGAAATATGAAGAGGAAATTATTGCAATGGAAAAACAAAGAGGACAGGATGTTAAACTTTTAAAACCTCAGGTTTGAAAATATACATTTAAACTGTAAAGAGATACTTTTATGCATTGCATGAATAAACTGTGAAGTGAAATCTTCTGGTGTTCTTATTTTAGTCTGGATTTGTTGTAAAAACAAGTCAATTATCAGACAATAAGAAATTTTTTATCAACATATGCACCAGTCCTGAAGTTGATGTCTTCACTGTCACTAAGGGTATTCAAAAGGGAGCTGTTGGTTCACATGTTTCATTACCACATAGTTTGACGCCATGTAGAGAGGACTTGGATAAAGGTATGCAGCTTCCAGTTTCTTAATTGCAAAATAACTTTTCTGTTTTTATATTGTGAATTAATTGGGTTGATGCTTGAATTTTTTTTATCATCTTAAAGAATATCTTTATAACAAGGGAAATTTAGGGTGGCCAAAAATAAACGAGGAGGATATTTACTGCACACAATTATTAAAGGCTACTGTTTTATTTTATTTGTTATTTATTATATTATTTATTTATTTTATTCATTTTTGTAACACTAATTATCATAAACAAACATTTTTTAGACATCGGATTCATAGGTAGTGTGTTATTGCAATTATTAATTTTTTATAGCTGGAAAGCCATGTCTTGTTTGCGATGTATGTTTTCATCCTGAAACTTATCAAAAGTCTCTGCAGGTAATAAATGATCCATCAGATTACACCTTATGGTTAAGATGTTATATACTCTGTTAAGTAATGGTTCAGACACATAATCAGTATATTCGTTATTTCTCGAAAGTTTTTTTTTTACAAAATTATTTATTGGATATAAAATGCAAATTAAATTGTCTAGAAGATAATATAAATATAATTTTTTTTTTAGGTGGCAATAAATCTACATTTTTTACATTCCACTAAAACGTCCATAACTCCCCTTTGTTTTATTTTTTATTGTGTAATATCTCTCAATCAGCTCAGCATTACTATAGCAACAATGCTTCGCCACATTTGTTCAAAAAGGCATGTGGTTCGTTTTTTATTTAAAAAATTCGGGAAAAAAATGAATATAAGAATAAAACAAAGGGTTGTTTTTATCCAATAAGTTATTTTTTAAAAAAACAGAACTTTTGAGAAATAATGAATATACTGAATATATGTCTAACCCATTACGGTATCCTTATAAAATGTGTAAAAGAAAAAAGATAAAGTGCATAAAATTGTTTGTTGATGTTTAGTATCTGGCTTGGTCTCTTTGTACATTTCGTATTTTTTAGGACGAAAGATTTCGTCAGCTTCTAATAGATACTGCTTTCGATGTTTTGGAGAAGACTCTGGAAATGGAGATTGACAGAAACAGTAATGTTTATTTTAATGCACCTTATCCGTATATTTACAAAGTGTAAATTATATTTCATTCAAAAGCATGTAACAAGTAAAAGGCCAGCGACAGATTTAGTTTTTTTTAAACTGCCAATTAGGGCGATCAAGCAGAACTGGGTTTTGGGGGCATTGTAAGCTCCAACGGGTCTAGGGCGGCGCCCTAGAAACCAATGCTCTTTAACGCCCTCTAGCAGTTGAAATGACTTAAAAAGCACTGAGATAATATTTTCATATTTCTGTAGAAAGCGTAAAAAGAAAAAAATTATTGATACGCAAGGCTGCTGTTTCTGAAGCCAGGTGTTCATAATCGTCCAACACTTTATCAAGAAAAAAACTCATAATTCTAGAAAGATCTTTTGTTACCAACTTCTAAGAAATACAACCAAACAATATACAACATTCATACAAATTATACAAACCAAATCCTACAAGAGTCATATAAATTAAGTGACGGTGAAGGAACTAATAAAAGTACACTCTTTAATGTGCAATGCTCAACAGTTATTTGAGGCTGGTTTAAAAACCATTGTATTAAAACTTTGAAAGAAACAAAGAAAGTGTTTTTGGAAGGAAGTTTTGTGGTTCAGATTTACTGCAAAAAGTTTGCATTTTGTGGGAATAAACCTTCGCGAATTTTCCAAACACCTAATAAATAAGTTTCATCTGAAAACAAATTATGTTTTATGTTAATTCCATCATATTGGTCTAAAAGCACCCCATAAAAAGTTTAAAGCCAATATCTTTTGTTTTACACAAGTTATTAAAGATGTTATCCAGATAAGAAGATTGAATTGGCTGGGGCACTTGGAAAGAATGGAGGAGGATAATTGGGTAAGAAAGTGTAGAGACTTGATAGTTCCTGGGGCAAAGCCCAGAGGCAGACCGAGAAAGACTTGGCAGGAGGTTATAAGGACAGACTTGATACAGAGGAAGTTGAGTTTAGATCTAACACAGTCTAGATCAGATTGGAAGAGGGTCATTAATATACCCCGTCCAACCCATGCTAGCATGGAAAACGGACGTTAAGCCGAGAATGATGAATGATGATGATTGCATTTTTGAATTTCCGAAATTGACCCAAGGGATCACTCCCAAGACTATAACTAGCTACTATGGTTTAACCAATTAGCTTTTTCCATAAATCTGCTATAAGAACTTATGACTAGAAGAATAAAAGTCATCAAAAGTGTAGGTTCGCATTTAGTGTATCAAATATGGTAACTTTCCAATGCACTAGATTACCACAATTCGGTATAAAATAGTTTGAGTATATCTTTTGTGTATAAAAGCATTTCTGCATTACAATAGTTGGTCATTTTGTTAGAACTGACTATAAAATGAAAAGTACAGTAGCTAGCTATTAGTAGCCACCTCCACAAATTTCAAATATGAAATTATTAAACCTAAAATTTTGATATAAAAGAATATTCACCGAAGTCACAAATTTTCGTTCTGTTCTGTATTAAAATTAACATGTCTTTCCAATATATGTATAAATCACCTGAATATTGGTCCTGGATCGTTCAGCCGGTTCATTAAAATTTTGCACCAGTTGGACTGCACCAGAAAATATTTTGCCAAGAGAGATGTGCGTAAGGTAAAGCTGGTACCGATGTGTTATTTATTGCCTTTGGTGGGTCAGGTAACAACTGCAGTGCAACATTTGTAGAAAATAAAGACCACAGCACTTGACACAAAGGACCAAGAGTTCCGAAAAACGTTGGGACCGCTGCAGAGTCCTGCATCATCTTACTATCGACCCCGGCGGGTGATCCTGGGGAAGGGGCAAGAACACGACACATGCTTTTTTGTGGAAACATGATGAGATACAACCTCTTTTTTTAACCAAACGCTGGCGGAGCTACACCTTAATTTTTTGGGTAAAAATTTTATGCACCAGTGCATCACCCCCAAATCCACCACCCCTGAAGGCAGCGAGATTAAATTAGTCTAAAGAAGGCTCTTTTCGCACTAGTATGAACCACACTATATTGTTTTTTATTTAGATTTAACATCAACATTATTTTCCTAGATGTCAAGTTTCCTAAAATAAAATACAAAGGGATGCCACAAGCATCTATCATTCGACAGACATCTATCATTCGACAGACATCTCTACCGGGAAATGAGGTGTAGATTACCTCGCCAATTTTGATGTTTAATCAGCTATTGTATTAATAATCTTTATTATATTTTTTTTGTATACTCTTTATTTAGTGCACTACCAGCAACAATAACAATAATATTTCTTCTATGATTAACGAAACGCAACAAAATCCTCATGTAAACTCACACACGAAATCTGATGATATTTTAAACAGTAAAAACAATCATCCTGCTACACCAAAATATAAAATCGTTCACAGAGGTTATTTTGATTTGCAGGATTTCACACGGTCTAGGTATAATGTTTTTTATAAACGAAAATGTTAACTATTCGATCTAAAGCAAATCAACGATGACGTCATTTTGTTTAGGGAAAACACGTCAGCAATTCCCAAAGAGCTTGTTATTGAAATTGAGCTTCCACTTGCTGTAAGTGATTGAGAGCTGTGTTTTATTTTTTTGTAGCTATACATTTTGTAAGAGTAGTGTATCTGTTGTGTCACTTTTTGTGTGGTTAATACCATAATCAATTAAACGCTGTGTTTAGGTCAACTTGAAGAGCTAAAATGTGGATGAATTAAGGTTACTGTAAAGGAAAAAACTCACTTGATGAGTAGTGTTAGAAAAACCCTTATAATTTATCAATACTTTTATATTTTATCTGATTTTTTTTTGTTTCTGAATGCTTGATGAGAGACTGATTTGATGGTGTTATTTTCGTGAGACGTTGATTTTCCAAAAAGAAAATATAATTAAATAAACACACACCATTTTTTTTCACCGTATGTTTTAAAATGACTTCTTTTTCAAAGCGTGGTCGCAGGCTTCTCGTTTTTGCACCATTACATTCAGCATAAATTAAATTCAAAAGGTTCCCGGATTTTTTTTCAAAAGGAAAAAATAATTGAGGAGAATAAGTTTTATGTTCACTATCCAAGAACTACTTTCCGTTATATCTCCGTTATATCTCCGTCGTCATCGAAGTCATCGTCCGTATCAGAAGATGAACTTTCATCACTGCAATCATTTTCTCCCCATTCAAAGATTTTATTCCGACTTTGCTGATGATTTCATCGAAGGTGTATTTTCACCAACATCATTAAACCACGACCCTTTACTTATACTAGAACCTTCTTTTAGCAGGCGAAGTTAAATTACGAGTGCTGTTTCTTTTACGCTTTCTCGAGGAACGGAAAGGATTACTTTTATAACTATATTTCGACATGATTCCAATTTAATATTAAGATTTCCGAAAGCATGGCACATAGCCGTATAAATGCACAGATTTTCACGTCGACTTGTTAGATAATTTTGTTTGTTATTTTTTAAAAAGATAATTACGTTATTGTAAGGACAATTATCTACACCAGCTGGCTTCGACTTTTTCGCGATCTCAGATTCATATGCATACTCCTTAACTTTAAATTTTAATGATTTTTTTACGACAACATTTACATATATTTATATATCGATGGTGAAAGTAAACTATCTAAAAAATATTATTATGCATATTTTTATACGGGAGTTCCATATCATGCATAATGTTTACAAAAAATATGCTCAACTCATTTTGCACATATTTTCTCGAAGGCGCGAAGGATATAACACCTCTGAAAAGGCTTTTTCCAGAAAAAAGGGATGTTTCAAATATTTTCATGGAATATAAAATTTCTCATTCGAAAGAGAATTTTTTTTTCTATATGTCATGAAGTTTTTGCAAAAAACCTCAAAAAAAATTTTTTTTCCTTTACAGTAACCTTAACTCGAGTAAATTTTCTTTTGCAAAAGAGTAAGGGGAGGAGCTTGGTACTACCAGTCGTACTTCGAAATTATTAGGGCAGAGGCGACTAGTAGAAAAATTACTGCATTCAAATCACTGTAGTGTGGCTAGTTGAAAACAGCTTTCCATTTTTTTAATATGCTCATGAACTCCATTAACTTTCTTTTTCACTTTTTTTTACTTACTTATTTCTTCTTTAGCCATTTCATAATTTGTTAACGTGTTTAGCTTGCGATTTGTTCTGGTTTTAGAATTCAGCTAACGGAATAGACTTGGATATATTTGATAAACAGCTGGTTCTCAATAGTGAAAACCCATGTTATCATTTAGATGTATCTTTTCTATAAATTTTATGGTGCCTACAACTGTGAAATATGATTTGAAAGAAGGCATGTATGTGTTTCTCTGGATTTCATTTTTTATTGTTACTTTTTTTTGTCTGTTTTGTTTGTTTCTTCTGCTTTTTTGTCTTTTGTTTGTTTGTTTTTTTAAAACTGAATGAAACAACAAAAGGATTTTTTTTGCCCTTAACAAATATCAGATTTCACTCCCATATAATATTAACGAAGATGATGGCCGTGCACAGTTTGATAAATCCAAAAGAATACTCATTGTGACGTTACCTTTAAACCGTGAAATAACACACGTGGAGATGGTAGAAAAGCCTTTAGTGCAGGAAGTACTTGAGAATGATACATCAGTGGCGCATGAAAATGACTCATGCTCGAAGAACAGTGAAAACGATACGACGAACTCGCCGCCTGTGATAGATACTGACAGTACTACATCGACGTACAATGATCATGTTCCTAAGGGAGAGGTTTCGCACCACCAATCTGATATTGTTACTAACAGTGTGTCTAATTCTGAGAATGTTATTGATGATACAACAATGCCAGGTATTGATAGTAATA
The DNA here is from genome assembly GCA_030067915.1 of Hydractinia echinata. Lineage (NCBI taxonomy): Eukaryota > Metazoa > Cnidaria > Hydrozoa > Anthoathecata > Hydractiniidae > Hydractinia > Hydractinia echinata. Next base: position 2,479,821 of record JASGCC010000030.1, read on the forward strand.
AAATAACAGACGACGTCCTTATTGTTGAGTCAAGTGATGTCGAAAAGGACGGGGACGTTTTTCTTGACAATGAAGAGGCGGTAAATCGTGAGGAGGTGAATTTTGACACATCGCTTTTAGAAAGTAAGATATTTTTATCTGTTAAGCCACGGGAACACGAAACTGTGCTTTCGGCCGATGGTAACAAATTAATTTTTGTTGCAGTCGCCTAAAACATTTATCGCATCGCTAAACATATATGCAAATGGGATTTTTTTCTATCACAGGAAATGAGTCACTACATACTGCTTTGTGATTGACTGTATACAGGGTTGTTATGGCATTACCACTGTTAACCCGTGGCTCTGAAATGTACCTGCTTCAGTGATTGGTCCTGATATTGTTGTCATCTATAACTTCTAACGTAAAAGTAGCCATATGCAATGACAATCACACACCATAAGTACTTCATTGTTCTTAGTATATATAACTCGTCTTACTTTTTAGCGTTTTCTGGCTCCTCACAACTTCCTCCCTATGGTTGCGATCAAACACTTGACAAGGTCATCATTGTCGTCAATGTACCTAATATCACTGTAGGAAATATTTCTCTTGGTCTGGCACCGCAACAGGTAAATAGAGTAGGATCATAAATTAAGTTTTTATCAAGCCGTTTTGTGAATAATGTGAGGTTGACAAATCACAAGAATTGAGCGAAATATCCTGTGTACAAAAATAAATATTATTTTGAGTACATCGAACGTTGTTTTCCTAGAAATGTACTTCATGATTCAATACCCATTGTAATAAATTATTTGATGTATGCTGCTATTACTGCACATTTCAAACAATTGTGATCTTTTTTTTTTATTTAACAAACATTTCAAACAATTTTGATCTTTTTTTTAAACATTTCAAACAATTTTGATCTTTTTTTTTTATTTAACAAACATTTCAAACAATTTTGATCTTTCTTTTTTTATTTAACAAACATATTTCCACAATGGTTCTTCAGATCAGTACTTAAATATTATACGTCATTTTTTCCCTGACACCAAAAACATTGCATGTGAGAAAACGAAGAATAAATTGTGTCAAGAAATAGTATTATAAAACGTACACACGGAGTTCTATATTTTGCGCATGTTTCCAGACAACAAACATCAAATATACAATAAATAAACTATGCGTACAGATACGTACAAAGGAAAGTAGGAGATTGATAACCCCCTGAAGACGTATTGTTCCTTATAATTTTCCATTGGGAGTCGAGTTCTAAAGAAAATTGAAATTCATGGTTACAAATTAGTAATTGATTTTTTCTAGGTTTGCTTAAGCTTTCCACAAGATGCGGTTGATTCGTATTCAAGTGACTGGAACATGTTAATTCAATTGGCTGATGGCAATTTTCTGGACACTGAAGAATGTGGATTTGAAATTCATGACGAATGTCTCGAGTTAAATTTAAAAAAGTCCGAAGATTGTTTGTGGAACAAAATATACATCGGTGTTTCTCAATCGTCTTTAAAGGTGAATTCTATTTTTGAGCATTTTCAAAGATATTTTTAAGATTTTTACGTTGATTTTTTTATGCTTCTTGCAAGGAACTTAGATAAATTTAGATTACGTGTCTATCTCTGCTACGAAATCTATATATAATATGACCACTTGTGTTTAAAAATAAACATTACTTGTGTAGGTGAATTTACACCACTGTGGCATGTTTTACAATTTATTTACGCTCCCAGCAAATAAGGAATCCCGATTTTTGAAAATAAATGTATCTAGTACCTTTTTCAAAACAAAATGCCTCAGCGCGAGGGATCTCTAAGCAGCACTAAACAAGGAAGTTCTTTTGTTATCTCATTTTGAGCATTGTTTTAAAGTAAAACACAATTTGCCTCTTCTGAAATTACTGACCAAGCTCGGTCTGACACGTAATATTTTATATCTTTTATTTGTACACACAGGAGGAGATTTTTATGACAGGAGAGGTAACCATGGATATGTTACAGGAGATTGAAAACGTACGTATTTCATACAATTTAATTGCACTCTTCTTTGTTGTGTCGTATTTCATGTCTTTTCTTCTTCGATAGACTTTAAAACCTGTTACAGAAAATTCTGAAATCAATCAAGTGAGACTAGAGGGAAGGTTGCAACAGCTACTCGATCAACAAGAGATGACATGTGGAGACGAAACGGAAGACGATGAAAAAGAGAAGGTCTTTTTGGAGAAATATTTTATATTGTTTTCTATCTAAAAAAGCAGTTTTGATCAGTGTTGCCTCGTGTTTGATCTTATGTTGAAATCTATAATTTGTTTTTTTGTATGTGGTTTTTTGAAAATGTATTTTCGGCATTTTTTTACAAAGGCATAAGATCTTGTTGAAATTTCTGAGGAATTCCAATCATTGTTTTTGAATGTTCTTAGTGTAACATCTTTGGGTATTTTTAAAGTTAAAAAATTAAACGATAAAAATTTAAAAGCTTGGTGTTAAGGATATGTGCTCTCTCTATTTTGGTTAAAAAAATTCTAGCGAAAATTAATCTTTGAAACTTCAAACTTGAGGGCATATGTTTCAAAGTTGTTTTATATGGGTTTGGTATGGTTGTGAATAGAAAAGACGTTCAAACTCGATGTAACAGGATGGTTGATTCAAAACTTTGCATCTTGCTTCATCATTTATTTATGTCTTCCATCATTGCAAGCATCTAAATTTTTAAAACATATTTTCAACCGTGAGGAAGTAAAGTACAAATATTTTGGCTTTTAAACATGGATCTTGTGTTGGTGGAAACTTTTAATAAAATTAAATTTCTGAAAAATATAATTCAACAATTTTATTTTCAATTCTTTGCAACATTTCTTTTATCAGCTGTAAGTACTTTTCTGTACTATGATATAGTTGTTCTCCATCGCAGAAACGTATTCTATGTATCGAAAGATTGTCTTTTTTATAACTTGTCTTTTTTTTCAATGTTAGGGTGACACTGCGTTGCCAGATGTAACCACAGAAATTCATGCAAAGGGTAAGAATGTCACGCCTTGATATTTGTTTCTTTTTGCATGCTGTTGGCTATCAAAGTGTCCCTTTTAGTTTGCACGCGTGTGTATTTGTTATACATCCCAGAAGCTGAAAACTGCCCCACTTTTTTCTTTCAGTCTCCAACCAATCAGACCAAGGCGATGATGAGCTATCATTAAAAGTAAACCTGTTAGATTTACAGGATGACGTCATTGAAGATAGCTCACCCCTTACATCGCCGTCATGTGACGACGCCAAGACGCTAAAGTCGCGTTTAGAAAAGCCTAGAGTAGAACGTTCTATGAGTCAACAGTGTATCAGTAAACATCGATTACGATCAATTCTGAAACGCTCGAAAAGTGACGGTGCGAGTTATGACACGGATGAAGATTACGTATATACTCGCACGCGAGCAACCACACTGTCGGATGACTATGCTTACGATTCCGATAAAAAAGAATACGGTAGACGAAGAAATAAGTCGGTAACATTTAATGAAGAGCCGATCGTGTTTGAGTTTACAAAACTGTCGAAACGGGAGTGGAAACGACGACAGAAAGAAGATAAACAACGTGTGTGTTTGGATAAGAAGGTGAAAGAAATGTTGAATGGAAATAAAAACAATCCAACTTCTTCCAGTGGTGACGAGAAGAAAGAAACCGACCCAAAAGTCAAGCATGGGAAGAAATGGAAAAAGAAGGAAAAAAAGAGACTGAGAATGAATTCAGAAAGTCGCTCTGAAGAAGAAGCAGAAGTAGAAAATAAAAAATCACGTAAAAAGAAGAAAAAGAAGAACAAAACAACCAACCAAAACAATCCGAGTGGTTGTTCAAATTCGTCTGGTGGAGAACATGATAGTGCAACAAAACCTTCACTCAACAATCCTTTAATATTTGAGTTGGAGTGATAACTACGTTTTTTTTGTTTGTTTCTATTTCGTTTTTTCTACGTTTTGTTTGTAAATAATTTTTTTTAGTGTTGACATGTCTCTCCTTGTTTACGTTCAATTTGTATTCGTTCTAAGAATTTTAGAATGTATGAAAGGAGTACAGCATAGAATAGAATTCGTGTCGTGTTTATCGTAATTCAAATTGTATTTTACTCGTTGTTTCCCACTGCATCACTCAGATAAAGTTACCGTAAATGCTGGAGTAAACTCCCTTGAATATACACTGTACTTTCAGCCTTTCAAATAAGCGCCTACTGTGAATAATCGGTGCATCTTGAGCGCTATGACGATTCGATCTACAAGATGAAAGAATTATATATGCGCGATCAGTGTTGCGTTGTTGGATAGTGATTTTGAGTACCTACTGCGTATTTTTCATATCTTAGCAAGATTCGCCACCTTGCGAGAATTCTTTTTTAACATTTACCCGAGAATGTTATTTTTTCTTGTTGTCCGTTTGTTTAAAAAAAGACTTGTTTTTTCACTCGAAGCGTCCTGAAGAAACCCTTCTTCCTTAATTAATTTTGTGTTAAATCTGATCCGCGACAAATCAAATCCCTGCGAAAATTTATACGAATAAGGTTTCTGGGTAAAAGTGAGAAAACATTTACCGAGTAAAAAAATTTCACTATGTATATGTTGTCGTTTTTTTCAAAAAGTTATAAGTTCTGTTTTATAAACAATTGTTTTTTTTCACTTCACCCCCAACATCGTTTAACTACTTAGCTAGGGAAAAATGCCCAAACATTGTTTACCTGATTCAAAGTCACTGTTTACCACCTGTTCGCCATAGTCAAATTGTGTCGCAATGGAGGCGATTGTTGTCCATTCATATTTTCACGGATACGCCTACAGCCATAATGGGACAGAAAGTGTAGGTCGTGGGGCGAGGTCAGACGAAGAGGCAGGATAAGCAGAAAATGCCAACCTCGTCCCCAGGGCCTTGTGGCCCCTGAGCCGTTATTACGGAGTGGATCGACTTCATCAACAAGGCAAAATGCCCTGGGAACGAGGTTGAGAAAATACTTAATTATTATTGAAAAGAGAGTGTACTCTACTCGTCGTTGTGTTACTTTGTAAAAAGCCCAGAGTATTTTTGCTCAGTGATTATCTATATTATAATGCCCGTATACGTCTGTCCGTCTGTCCGTCTGTCCGCAAAATGGTAGCTTAGCTGCGACGGGCGAACCCGTGGATTTTTCCACGGGCTAACGACTAGTTTCTTATAATAGCCATATATCAGTCGATGTGATCTGCCGCAGCTCAGCGGGTTTACTCTTGGTAACCTAATTGTATGGGACGGGGGTATCTTAAGTATGTCTTAAGCCGGTTAAAACAATATAAATGTGTAGTCCCCGTTTCAAGGAACTCAGAATTTGTATACAATCTATGACGTAATCCGTAACCATGTAAACGCCATGTCAACTATGTAAAAGAGTTTTGGGACCTTAAAAACAAACTTTCAACTTCGTGCGAGAGCAGCGCTGTGCGGTAGAATACAACCTGTTGCAGAATACTTCTCGCACCTGGGTCAAAAAAATTACCGCTGGGTTCTGGGTCCTATTTTTCCCGTCGGCTTGTCGTGCGCGGAGAAATACAGGTGAACATAAGCGGGATGTTCTCTCGCATGTGTAAAACAAAATGGCGGCCTAAAGGTGTAATAAAGAAAGTTAGCTAAACTTGTATCTTGTAAGAAAATAAATTTTTTTATTGAAAGATGGTAAGTTTTTTTGGCAAACATATATACTATTAAACCTGTTTTAATCTTGAAATTTTATTGCTTTAGCTTTCACAAGAAAATTCTGAATTAATTTCCCTTTTTTCTAATCTTCTTTTTGCCACCCCTCTTTTTGTACTACCAACACTACTACGTACTGTGACATCACATCCTGCTTAAACAGTTAGGACTATGAACAAAATAAGCCAATATGAGAGCAGTGACAAAAAACTTTACAAGCTTTTTCCACTAAACGTGTGACGGCTGATAATGTTTGTGGTTGGACCAGAGGTGGCTTTCGTAGACAGCGTAAAACCTGGTGGTGGAATGACACAGTAGCATCTGCTATCAAGGAAAAGCGTAAGCTGTGGAAAGAATAGAGGAAGGATGGTAATACGACGGAGAGGTATCTTGAAGCGAAACGGAAAGCTAAATCAGAAATCTACAAGGCAAAGAAGTCAGCAGAAGAAGTTTAAATGCACATCTTTCAACAGGTCTAAAATTACTGATGAAAGAAAATGTCAAAATTTGCTATTACTTAAATATGACATCATAATTTATGAGCATAATTAAATCTGAAATTCTTTAAATGTGAATATCTTTAGAACGAAAGAGCTTTTTAAAAAATTTAAAAAGATTTGTTAACCAACTTTTCAAGCTCTATAATATAAGTCCAACATCATTTTATAACTCAGGTTCCCTTGAAGATGCTAGATCAAGTGCTGAAAATCATAGAACATGTGTTTGAAACTATCATCAGAAAGCAAGTTGACATAGACTCAATGCAATTTGGTTTTATGCTAGGTAAAGGCACAACTGACACTATATTCATCCTCAAGCAATTGCATGAAAAGCACATCAGCAAAAAGAAAGACCTCTATTTTATGTTAGTTGACTTAGAGAAGGCGTTTGATCGAGTGCCAAGGAGGGTACTTTGGTGGGCCATGAGAAAGATCGGTGTTGAAGAATGGGTTGTCCATGGGAATTGCTATATGCTGACGACTTGGTTCTACCTCAGGCTCACTTCATTTGTTGTTTGAATTATTTTAACGTTGGAAATCTAATCTTGTATCTATCTAAAGGCTTGAAAGTCAACATTGGAAAAACAAAAGCAACCAAGATGTACCTACTCAAGTGGACAAATCTAAGTACCCTTGTGGAGTTTGTAAAAAAGGTGTTGGCAGAAACTCTATATTTTGTACACACTGTGACTATTGGATTCATCATCGTTGTACCAACATCCCTGTTTTAAGAAAAGACCCAACTTTCAAATGTGAAAGATGCAGTGGTGAGACTGTTCCCTTACTGCCACAGATAATAGATATAACAATTGGAAATGAAAGATTTGATGTGATAAAATCGTTTTCCTACCTTGGAGATGTTGTGGATCAGACTGGTGGGTGCTTCTCTGCCACTACTGCTAGCATAAGGGGTGCCTGGAAACACTTTTGTGAGCTATTACCAATACTAACAAATAGAAGCATATCCCTGAGAAGTAGAGGCCATGCCTATCAGACGTGTGACAGAAGTGTGCTACTGTATGCCTCAGAAACTTGGCCGGTGAAGACAGAAGATATCCACCATCTCGAACGAAATAAAAACATGGTGGGAAGCTGAATGAGAGAAAATCGATGTGCCATCTGAGAAATACTACAACAGGCTTTATGGTTTGGCCACCTAGAATGTATGGGAGGCGATATGTGGCCTATAAGCAAATAATTGAATACGAGATAGATGTGAACAGATCTTTATTTTTAATTATGGCATAAAGCCGTACATCTAAACCTAAAAGATATAATGAACATAATGACAATCTTGCCACTACATTCTCTCTTAATAAAACAAAATCATAAAGTATGTTCAACAAAAGAAACTGTAAGATGCAGGAACATAATGTAAGAATGCTTTTAAAGACAATGTCGTCAAACATTTGTAAGTGTCATTTGGCATGCTGTTATATTTGTTCTAATTAACCAAAACTTAACGGTATTTCAACTGTTCTCTACCGGATAGTATACGAAGCAGGTTTCAGCTGAAGCAGTGCCTTTCGTAAGACAGTCAGCAATCTGATCACTGGATTTCGTAAGAATGAGTTCCCCGATTTCTCCTTTTTCGACCATCTCACGAAGTGCACAAATATCAATATACAATCGTTTATCTTCTATGACGTTGGTATTTTTGACTGCTTCCACAAGCGATTTATTGTCTGATATACAGATAATTGGTATATCAACTGAAAAAATCTCTTTAATTAGGGCTCTGACCAACATAGCATGTTCCGCACCTTCTAAGAGAGCCATGGTTTCCGCACCCATGGCGCTTTTAACTACACGTTTTAACTTGTGAGATCTCCAAATAAGTGGCGCAATTTTGCTTTCACCATGCAGTAGCAGAACAAATCCACCTTGTGAGCTGCCATTAATTAAATTTCCATGTGATGCATCACTGAAAAGTATGCGCGATGATACTTTAACATCTCCAGTGTTTGAAATAACAATCTTTACTTCAGTTTGCTGCAGATGTTTGAGCTGCTTGTTAGCTCTACAAGCATCAGCAACTGTTCCATGTTTTATGCGAGTGCTTAAATCACAGGCAACGTAAGCAGCATCAGGTCTAGTTTGTTTTGCTGCCCATTGAATTTGACCAACTAAGGCTTTTAAGTGACGTGCTTCATATTTTGTAAGTGGAATTGTAGACGTACTATTGGTCAAATTAATTGGTGGAATGTTACTAATATAATTATGCTGATGAATAATTACTGCACCACACTCTTGTTCAATTTCTAATCCCAAAAAGTTAAACGACTTTTAGTTTTCTTTACTAAGTGAGAATGTCTTACGTAAATGTGCAATGACAGTGTCATGAAACAAATCACTTCCAACGAAGAAGCAATCGTCAACATGACAGCAAATTACACCTTCAAGTGAAGTTTCTTTTCTCCAGAAAAATAATGCATTGTCATAAATGCTTCTTGTAGCTCCAACTTTATCGAATTCGTTAGATAATGTCTCATACCAAGCGCGTGAAGCGTCGCACAAGCCATAAACAGGTGTTTTTAGTTTCCACAACTTGTCTGTGTTAGCTTCTGGTGGCGGAAGATGATGTACGGCTCTATCAATCTTGGCACCTTGAAGAAACGCATCTTTAATATCAAGACTGTGAATTCTCCATCCATGGGTTGCACCAATATTACACACAAGACGAAAGTTCTCCTTGTTTACAGTTGGCGAGTCTGTTCTTATACCAATAGTGTCCTCCTCAAAACCTCGAGCCACTAATCGTGCTTTAATTTCTGTTTTACCATCATGACTTTTCTCAGTTATCACCCAGCGGATTGTGATTATGTCTTGCCCTTTGTCTTCAACTTCATCATAAACATTGTAATCACGCCATTTAGTTAATTCTTTATGTTGAGCTTCACTAACATCACATGACGTTTCTACATTATATACTGACTCTGTGTTTACCTTTTCCCAATGCAAAATGTTTTCAAAGTCAATTGATTTCATGGCTGTGGTTTTAACATCTTTGACATTCAACCAATTCTTATATGCTCCAACTCCAGATTTTCCTACTTTACCAGCACGACTAACAACCATAAATTCAGCAAGTTTATTAGTATCAGGATCAATAAACCTAACCCTGTCCCTGGCTTTTGGAAGAGTCACTGTCAATGACTGTTCATTGCAAGGTGTGTTAGCAACTTCTTGCTCAATGCTTGATTTATGTGTTGTTTCAACCTGAGCATGGGAAATAGCAGGGATCTCATTTGTATTTACGGCATCACTAGGAATGTCATCAAGTACAACTTCTGATAATGTGTTGATATCAAAATCGTTCACGCTTTCAAGCAACCCATTCGCTATGCTGTTTGAAATCTCATCAACACAATCTTCTTTTTTGGTTGTAGTTTTCTTCACTTGAGGGTTTCCACTTGTGCTTTCCTGACAACTACGGTGTCCCTTCACTGATTGCAAGTGACAAGGACTTACTCGAACTTAAGTTCCTCCATGTTTAACAAGGACCTGTTTTCCATCACTGTCAAGGACTACACCAGATCCTCTCCACTCTTTCTCTCCACGTCGCTTATAGTATACCAATTCACCATTGTAAAAATCTTTGCTGGTATGTCCGTGTTTGATGACTGAGTGCTGTTTTAATTCTCCTTGAAGATTCACTTTCAATGAATGCTTTGCGAGCAGCATGCAGGGCATTCAGATGATTCGCAATTAATTGACTGGGTGTAACTGTTCGAAGAGCAGGAGGCTTGGCTGTAAGCACAGATGGGAGATTTGGATTGCGTCCAAATACAAATTGATTGGGACTGAATCCACGGTTATTATGCAACGCATTCTTGGCACAAGTGGCCCATGTAAGTGCATTTTTAACAGAACAACTAGTGTTGTCGACAATTTTCAAAATCATATTTGCCAGGATGGCATTATGACGCTCACATACACCATTTGACCATGGAGCTTCTGCTGCTGTTGTATAAACTCTTGTGTTTAACAGTTCTGCTACATCTCTTAAGAGCACATTGTTGAACTCCCCTCCATTGTCTGAAAAAATCGAGTTTGGTGTGCCAAAAATAGCAACCCAGTGTTTGAGAATTGCGTCTATGATAATTTCCTTATTCTTGGATTTGATAATTGTTGATGCACTGTATCTAGAGAACACATCAATCATATGAAGTATGGTTAACTTTTTATGATTAACTGTCAGGAATTTTAGGTCCATGGCAAGGCATTCATTGACATCTGAGGCCATTGGTAGTGAGACAATTGGCCTTGATCGAGCCTTCATATATCTACTGCATGTGTCACAAGAGTTTGTAACATTGTCAATTTGCTGAAATAATTCTTTATCTTCAACATTTGCATCTTGGAGAAGAGTTTTCAGTTTGCTGCTGTCTATGGGATGTCCAAACTGCTTGTGAGGCTTTTTAGCTATTTTTCATTTCTCTTCAGGTGATTTTACAGTGAGATCGTTGACTGTGAATATAACTCTGGTGGCATTTTCACCCTGAGATGTTTTGTTAACAGCAACTTGCTTAGGTATACCTGTATACCTCTTCCAAACATAGTAAGAGGTATACAGTAATGGCCATTTGACGTGTGTTGTAAAGGAATGTCTCTTCCAAACATAGTGACTTTATCATTAACAAAATCAAGTTGGCTATTAGCTGCTTTCAGACTCTGTTTTGATAACAATAACGGTAATTCACAATCGACAACATCAGTAAGAATATGGGCTTGCATTCCAGCCATATTAACAGGGATATTAACTTGTTTAACTGAGGGGAAGCTTCCACCTGGCCCAAATTTAAAGGACTTGTTACTCTTACTTTCAGCTAAAGCTGTCCCTTCTGGCAAAGTGTCTATGTAACAGTCAAGCCAATTTTTACCACAAACTGTCGATGAACATCCTGCAAAGACTCAGACGACTTGCTCCATAAAGCATTGTTCCACACCCTTTGCAAAAAACTGCACATGTACTTCATCCTGTCCTTTGCTTCCTTTATTCTTATCAGGACAGTCATTCATGAAATGCATTATAGATTTGCAATGGTGACATTGCAATGGATGTCCATCAGGACCATTAGGGTTGTACTGGCTTCTTTTAGCACTGAAATATTTACCACCTCTGCCACGTCCACGAGTGTTCCAATTGTTAAAACGTCGTCTGTCAAACTTTTGACCATATAATACTTCTTGCTCAACACCAATATCATTACTGTCTGTACTTCTTTCACTTTTAGCACATTGATCATAAATAGCTTTTATCTGTTTTTTCATAGAGTCGTATGTGAGGGAAGGAACCGTAGCACGTGTTAGTTCACGTGTAGCTTTCAGTAAATCTGCATTTTTTAGTAGTTGATATGCAAGAACTGCAGTTGGTAACTCAATTTTAAAACTCTTAAGTTTTTGATTCAGCTGTTCAAATTCATTTACATAATCACCAATCGACATTGTCTTGGAACGGTGAAAGGTCTCAAATTTTTCGTAGGCATTGAACATTGCTTGATCTTCAGTAATACCATAAAGTTCTCTTAATTTATTAACAAGTTTATTTAAACCATCTTCTTCATTCAATTCCTTTCGTTAAGGCTGAACATGCCTGACATACTGTTAAATTTAAACTCAAATAAACAACTGGCCCTTGTTTCTTCTTTGGAAGTTCTGTAACTACTTCCCATAATTCCAGATCATGTACCCATGCATCAAAATCCCCATCTTCAGAAAATTGGGGCAATCCATACTTTTGTGCCATTGTATTATTCCAGTTGTCATCTTCTTAACTAGCCTCTGCTACCAGAATGTGAACAGATCTTTATTTTTAATTATGGCATAAAGCCGTACATCTAAACCTAAAAGATATAATGAACATAATGACACAAGATACCTGGGACAAACAGTAAAGGTGGTCAAAAGAAAAAATGGATGCATTCATTGCATAAAAAAAGACCTTGCCTGTTTGAATTTGGAAAAGGGAGCAGCTCAAGATAGAGAAGGGTGGAGAAATCTGATAAATCCAAGAAAACAGCATGCTGTCCAACCCTCAAGCGTGGGAAACCAAGGACGTTAAACCAGATAGTGAGTGTGAATGAGTGAGTGAATCCATGATGACATTCAGTTTTTGCCATCGTAAATGACGTGAGACAGATCCTGACAACGACAAAATTTTGGCGTAGTGATTTTAGATCGCACAAAACATACCAACTTTTTCCAACTTACTAATTTTTATAAAAACTAGATTTCGTTAAAAAACATACCACACCAGTTCCATTAAACAAGAAAAAAGCACCCATGCAATAAATAAGTATAAACAAAATAGTATAAACAAAATTTATTTTCCCCTGTACACCATGCAGAGGTTGCTGTTTTGGCATTGGGAACAAATATAGTATAAGTTCCAGTTATGTTCACGGCCGGGAATTTTAACCCATGTATGATAATGTTGTAAATGGAGTCATTTATTAAACTTTGTACTTGTAGAACAAAAAAATGTAAATTAAATTACGGAAAGTTGAATGGTGGCTTATGATGATAACGATAATGAAAATCATTACTTTATAATATTCCATTATTGTCAAAAAAAATTATTTCTTAGTTATTTTTCTCCAAATGACAACCATGCCAGCACTTAAAATAATCTTTTCATATTTAGCGATCGTAAGATCGATATTTTCTAAATCCTAGCGATCATACTTTCCTAACAAACATGATTAACAGACACCCCAGAGGTGGTGAACAGGTATTCTCTGAACAATATTTGAAGGTTTACATTTTTTCAAACACTTACATTTAAAAGTATTACAGAAGAAAAAAGTTTAAAAGTATTAAAGTTCAACGTCACACGTGTGTGATACTTCCGATTTTTTCTGTGATTTTTGTTTCACCATCAAAACTGGCCTTCAGTGCAGCAAAAATTCGCTGTCAAACATTTTTTTATATCAGAGGGCTATGGGGGGTCTAAACGGTTCTATGGTGTGGAAGAATGCAGGTTTTCACAAAGTTAGCTACCTAGTAAAACAAATCTTCAAAGTTTACACCCAAACCTTTTTTGTTTATTCTTCAACAACACATTCATCGGGTTGCACAGAATTTTTCTGCAAAAAGAAGGGGGTGGGAGAAAAAATCCCCAAAGCCTGTTTTTAGTGAGCATCAACGATGGCTCACTTTTTTCGAATTTAAAAATACTTCTCTTCTATGATTCAAACAATTCTCTTCGGTATTTTAACACTTCCTTTCAGTGTTTTGACACTTGTCTTCTGCACTTAACACTTCTGTTAATGTGCCCTGAAACTTTCTCTTCAAAACTAAATTTAAAAATCTGATCTGTAATTTTGCACTCGTGGTATGTATATTTTTTTCACATGTGCTCAATTTACCAACAGCTTTATATTGTAACAGGTCCTAGTGCATATTTATGAATAATTCTCTTTGGTATATACAATTAAATATAAATAAATAGAACGGTTAAGACTGTTTAATTCGATCAACACAGTCTGACCAGCTATTCACTTGCTGCGAAAGTGTATTGTTCACAATTTCTGTTTTTTTCATCTGGTTTTGTCATATTGGTGGATTGTTGGTACATACTGTGGAAAACCCCTGGACCGGCTGCATACTGTCCAGAATATTTTAGTGCATATGCTGAAATTCGCACGTGTAGTTCAATTCAGATGTGCTATGATGAGCAATTTATCGTACCTATATTTTTTTTGCCATATACGATTAATAAACTTTAAAGTAAAAAAAAAAAAAAAAAAGAGGAAGAGCTGTTTTTCTTAGCGCATTTATTCAGTTTATGTGCGTATTAGCAGACGAAACAATGTTTTTTTAAAAAAAATAACACCCTCCCCCAATATCGTTATTAAAATTCTTCTAATTGAATAAATTTTGCTAAATGTAGATGTTTTGAAGAAATAGTAAATATTTTTTTTTACATAAAACACTGAGTAAATAGTACAGTTGTATTAACAGCTTAAAAAGGGTTACTGCCACCTTAAGGTAGTTGTATTGTGTGTTTAAAATGGTTTTTCCACAGCTTTAATTTCTTTCACATTCAATGAGAATGAAGTTTATACTTTGTTTAGAAACCTCTTCTCCTTCATGGACATGAGCGTTCAATCACCCAAATTAAGTATAACCGAGAAGGTGATTTGTTGTTTTCATCAGCAAAAGATAATCGACCTACAGTATGGTATTCTATAAATGGAGAGAGACTTGGTACATTCATGGGTCATGGAGGAGCAGTGTGGTGTCTTGATCCAAGTTGTATCCTTTTAGAACTATAAACACACTCTCCTTGTAAGAATATCTATATCATTTTCATTTAAATAATTGTGTTTTATTTTTAAAAGTAATATTATGATTTGTGCTGCTCAAATCACTTAAGCCAAAATTATATACTTATTTATTATATAATTATTCTAAGTGAACATTTATAATAAAAGGGTTGCAGTCCTCGCTTTTTGCTGATCTCGGCCACAGAGATCCTTAACCTAAACAGTAAAAATATAAATTGATTTTATCATATTTTTAAGGGGAAAAGGTTTTATCCGTAAAGTATATAGTTTTTTATTTCTTTGTAAACAGAACAATAACAAAAGGCTGAAATAGACAATCCCTTTAAAGGAACGTTTAAACCTGAGATGCACCTAATTACATAAAGGGGTGGAACTTAAATTTTGTATCTCTTTCATTATGTCAAGTAATGCAGAAACAGTTGCTGCCGCAGCCTAAATAATTGCTGTTCTCATGAAAAAACGAAAAAATTGAAAAAAAGAAGAAGGGTTTGGGTAAAACCATGGCTGCAAAAAGGGGGACATATGGGGGACATGATGGGCAGAATTTGAAAAGGAAGACAGGATTAAAATTACCATATGAGACTTTCTTTTATCCCTATTTCGATAGGAACTGGTGTTTGCCTTCCACAAACAATTATTTTCTTGTCACTTAGAGATAAATTCCTTAGTTTGTTCAGTTTTTTAACTTTTTGGCATGTTTGCTAAAACTATTCCTCATATTAATTTTTTGCTTTGTAAACTGTGTATTCTGTATATTTACGCCACAAATTTCTTCAAAACAAAGGCACTCACTTTTTCACTTTTTACCACAAAACAACTTACAATAGGTTTAAACCTTCATTTAAAGGGATCGTGTAATTCAGCCTTAAGTTTTTGCATTTTTTCGACACACCCAATTGATGTCTGACTTCAATCTGGCTGTCACCGACAATGTTTATTGTCCAGCAAAGGATTCTTGCTCCTGACTTAAATAATGTTGATCTCGTCTCAATATGTTTGCTAGTTTTTTAAGCCAAAGCAATGGTTAAATTTTATAAAATTTAAAAAAGAGCAAGAGTCGACAGCAGAATGTACTAAGCAATGTAAGGGATTGCATATGAATGAAATCACATTGGTTTAACAGTAGAAAATTGATTAAGGAATGTAAATATTGTAACTTTATAAAAACGTGGTGAACTTTGTGCCTGTTTTCATTCTTAATTTTACATGCGTTGTTAAAAAACATAAGGGAAACCTAACATTACTTAAATGTTAAACTCTGTTCTGGTGTGTATTTTTTTTCCTTGACAATTGAGAAGGGGATACAAAATACCTGCTTACAGGCTCTGCAGATAATTCAGCGAAAATATGGGATATCGAAACGGGTAAAGACCTTGTTAATTTTGAGACAGGTTCTGCTGTTCGTACATGTAGTTTCTCGTACAGTGGTAAACAATTGTTCTACTCGACTGATCGATCCATGGGTCAAACATGTGAAGTGCGGTTTTATGATGTGAATGATGCCTTGTCAGGAGGTTGGTGTTTCTCATTTAGTAACAATTCTGTTTACATAAATATAAAGAATTTTTTTTTTTTACTCTTTTCTCCCGAATGGTTACATTAATTTAATGTTAATGTTTTGCATCTTTTAAGGAACACCGTCTCCTTATTTGACGATTCCAGTTGAGGATTCTAAAGTAACAGCTGCAGTGTGGGGACCTTTAGATAAATATGTCATCACAGGACATGAGAATGGGACAATAACAAAATGGTGTAGTAAGGTATGCATTTTAAACTTTGATTTAATGTTTTGACCTTCATTTCACAAATATTTAGCTTATTTTTATTTGGTTTTTACAGACAGGAGATAAACTTCGAAGCGTGAAACCACATGCAGATAAAGTGAATGATATGCAAAAAAGTGCTGATGAAATGATGATCATCACAGCATCAAAGGATAATTTTGCCAAGTTATTCGATATTGAAAGTATGCAGTCGTTAAAAACTTATAAAACAGACCGACCAGTTAATTCAGCAGCTATTTCACCCATTCGTGATCAGGTATGAGGTTAAAAAATACCATTAACTCTCGATACCGCAAGTTGTTTATAAAGAAGTCAAATATTTTCCTGCTGAGTGATAATAAGATTCGACGATAATTTGAAAAATTGTGCCTGTCCAATATTTTGGAGTTCATAACCGCCTGTTTTTTATGGTGCAAATTGTCACTGGAATGCAATTCTTCTTTTTTTCATAACCTTTTTGTGGTTGTTGGAAATCAGCTTCAAATTTAAAATTTTCGGGTTATTTCAAAACTTGTTTGTTTGCAGGTTGTGCTTGGTGGCGGACAAGAAGCCATGGAGGTGACCACAACATCAACACGAACTGGAAAATTTGATGCCCGGTTTTTCCATATGATATTTGAAGAAGAAATTGGACGCGTCAAAGGACATTTTGGACCCATCAACAGTTTAGCGTTTCACCCTGATGGGAAAAGGTACTTAAGTTTACAGAAATCTCTTTACTGACTCTACATTGCAGTATGCTTACGATAACTCGAACCTTCAAGGGACTAAAAAATTGTTCGAATTATCGAATGTTTGAGTTATCGTGGCATTCAATAAATCGAATTTTTCTCTTTTTACTTGACAGTGAAACGAAAACAAAATATACAGTGTTGCGAATATTCGAGTTATCTTAGTTTACTTTCACCCCGACAATAACCCCCCCCCCCCCCGACCCCCAGAATGCCCACCGAAAGGGTCCTTTAAAAAATATAAGCACATGGGCTTTTTTTTGGGGGGGGGGGGTTTACGGTATATAAGAACAAATCTTAGTAATCGTTTTATCCTTTGTGAATATGAACAAAAATCGGTTATTTGATTACAGAAAGAAAAAAACCTCATTGTAGCTGTTTTTTACGTGTAGTAGTGACGTCATTTGATTGGATTAGCATCGGAAGTGATGACCTTCTTTTGTTTGAGCACAGAAAAGAAGTTTCAATTCGACGTATAACTGAATTAAAAATTTGCGTGTACATATTATTTTAACTCAGTCACAAAATTATATTATATTGGGTTTGTTAAGTAAACATGGCACATGGCATGTCAACATATCAATATTCTAATTGATATCGACTCTGTTTAAAAAGCTGCGTTTATCGAGTGTAAACCGTGTAAGGATAAGCTGCGTTTATCGAGTGTAAACCGTGTAAGGATAAGCTGCGTTTATCGAGTGTAAACCGTGTAAGGACCAGAAAAATGTAGTTTAAGCAATAAAAAGAAATAAAAAAGTGATCGTGGAAATGTAATGCTCGAATGTTTTCTTTCGTTTAGTGATCCTGGAAATGTAATGCTCGAATGTTTTCTTTTGTTTAGTGACCCTGGAAATGTAATGTTCGAATGTTTTCTTTCCTTTAGTTATAGCAGCGGCGGTGAAGATGGTTACGTTAGAAGTCATGTTTTCGATAAATCATATTACGACTTCGAATTCGAATATTAGACGAAAATACCAATCCAATTTACACAGCCGGCCATTTTGTTTTTCAAGAACTTCTCTGTCAGCATAAAGAATGATTATTATTATTATTATTTGTCAATATTATTTATTGCGGTCTGTTTCCTCAGAGCTGTCTATAAGCCTCCTTTTGAAAAAAAAATCCGATTTTCTCGATTCATTTCTCGGCTCTGGTGTTGAAAAGCCGACTGCGCGTAAATATATATATGACGAAATATATTCTAATATGTGTCATCGTTGTCGTGTTTGTCGTCCCATACTAATTAACTTTTGAATCACCTCGTATTTACTTTATCGTTATTTATACAAACGCGGAAAACTTTAGGACTAATATCGTCTAGATAGCGTCTCTATTAAATTCCGTTTTTCCCCTTTTGATTGGATCTTTTCTAGATCTGCTTAGTGTTCTTCATATTGAACGTGGTGAATTTTCATGTTCAGAAAGTTTATAAATTTGCTGTTTAAGACCTGGTCAGTTCTTTTATATCCTGCAAGGACAAGCTTACGTGTATGGAATCAGAAAATAAACGCCTCAGGCGCAACATCTGGCACAGTCATTAAGATTTTGGATACTTTATTGACCTCATTGAAAGTAGACAGACTATAAAAAAATTATTTCAACTTTTCTTTTCGTTTATTGTTTCTTTTTATCTTTTTTCTTATCTCTTGTCTTGAAACACAAAAAAATGTTTAGTTCCTACCTCTACGATGGAGAGTGTCCACTTTTGTTTACTTATGTTGTTTATGTAAACAGAGTGTTAATTGTTTTGTGTAAACAGAAAAATATATTTAAATGAGCCAACATAATTTTGATTTCGCATGTGCAATGTCAATTCGTAATTCGTTGTAAGCTTGTCGTTTCAAAATGGTGAAAAATAAGATGGAAATTGTCGCTCTGGAGGAAAAAGAACTTCACGGTTCACAAGATCAAAGTTCGAAAAAATGTTACGCATTTATTGTTTTTGTACTCTTGGCATCATTGATAACATTTATAATTGGAGTTGTTCTATTAAATCGAGATCCAGATTGCACTGCAAAACCAGTGAAACAGACAGCTACATACTACGCAATTAAAGATTTAAATGAGTATTGTAAAGCTTCGCCGGAAGCCGAACGAATTAAGTTAAATAATTTTTTACAGAAGTGTCAAAAACTTTACTTTAAAATATATCCGCACGAAGAAATTGCTTTTAACCTGAATAACGCAAATCAAGATCAACTGAATGAGATATCTCGAAAGTAAGCTAATGCTTTTTTAGTCTTCGTGTTCATCTAGAAAAATAGTTCTCCTGTTAATTATATTGTTGAAGTTCGTCCTCAGATCTCTAGCTAATTTGGCGGGTTTTTGATATTTTACTTCCATTCGCTGACAACTTAAGCATAACACAAAAGTTGACACTAAATAAATGACACAGAAGGAAGGTGAATGTAGTATACACACTTTGTTGGAGCCTCGTGATTCCTAAAAAGTTACATTTCGAGCTTTAAATAATTCTTAATTGATTTTCAAATAATTGTTAAAAAAATGAACTAATACTGCAGTTAAAATCATGGTTGAATAAATGAGGAAAAAGGTTAATAATTCAGATTTTTACAAAAAATCCTTTTGATGTTGGGTGATTGAGCCTCAGTATTATTTTTCAAAAAATTTCTGAGATTTTATAAAAAATGTCTGTGTGGGTTCAGATTTTCAACTTGGAGGTGAATGGTGGAGATCTTAACTCGTTGTGGGGCGCTTGTAGTTTTACCAACTTGAAACTTTGAATAAAGAGTATAACAATTCGAAAAACTATTTTCAATAAAGATCATTCCGCAAATTCAATGTTCTTTATTTTATTGTGTTTCTGTGTAGAGATTTCATTCAAAGCTTGGTTGTTATTTAGTTCACAGCTAACATTCACTTATTTCTCTGTCGTCACTGGAGGCTCCTTTGTTAAATTATGCAAACAAACCAACCTGAGAAATGTCAATAAAGATATAAAGTATACAATAGAATATCCGTTACAAAGACCTCTTAATTATCTTGGTATTTGTAAAAACATGGAGAGCAAATGAAAATATTTTTTTTCTTTTTTATCTTTTGTTCATTAAAGTAAAAAAAATTAATCGCGAAAAATATAAATGAGGACAATGTTTCATTCATGCTATTGTATACGTTTTGTTTATATTTTTTTTCGGGCACAACCAAGCGGTGAGGCGTTTGGAGTTTTGCCAAGTGGAAACTCTGTAATGATCCCTTACGCCGTTTGTAATACCTTTTCTCAGTTTTTCTACTTATTATTATTATTATTATTATTTTTATAACAACATATAAATTCCAGTTAAGGAACCTCGTTCCCAGGGCTATTTTTCGTGTGTTTTTTATATCCGAGAATGCGCGAGTTGCCAGTTGAGGTTAGATGCGGTTCTTATTTTAATTTCTTCCGACAATAGGAAAAAACATGGTCAGATTTACGGATGGTGAGAAGGAATTATAGGATTGGAAGAGATATAGATGGTGTAATAATCAATGTATTATTCCCTCCTGTTTTCTCCGTCGTTTCATCCATTCTGTTTTCTCCATCATAGTTCAAAATGAATAAAAAAACTGTTTGGAAATAATACTCTCTTGGTAATTCCAGACCCGTACATTCTTAATATGTTCTTAATTTTTGCCATAAATTTCTTTCTTAACTAAGTTCGCATAAAAAAAGTGTACTTGGTATTTGAATCTAAGCGCCTAAAGCCCTGGATCATATAAATCTGTCATATATACTCTCATAGATCGAAGTAATGTTAATAATTTTTCAACAATATGCTTCGTCAAAAAGCAAAAAAATCCTGGGAACGAGGTTGTGATGTGCTTATACTTTTTTTGTCGGGATTTTTTAAGTTTGGTTTGATACTGTTTTCTTCTTCGTATAGATTTCTTTTTCTTCTTCGTATAGATTTCTTTTTCTTCTTCGTATAGATTTACCCCTTACGTTCCCACACCACAATATTTAAAAGGTATCGCAGATGAAACGCATGCGTTGATCGAAGAAGTTGAGAAGTTGAAACCAAATGAAGACTTGATGAAACCGAAAGAAAGTCAAATATTTGATGAGGTCAGATAAATTTATGTTTGTTTTTATAAACAATAAGATAACAGTTAGTTTAATCTTCTGTTAGAAAGTGTTCTTAAGAGGATAAACTGACCGACAAAACTTTGTTACACGCTTTGAACATCCAGCAATGGCTTCCTCCATATATGATAGCGTAGATTAGTAATGATTCGTCCTCGAGAAAGAAATAGGGAAAGAGATAGAGAAATGTCTTATCTTGAAACTAACATTGAAAACATTTTCGGAAAAAAGCATGGACATGAGATTGTCAACTAATCTTTTTGGGCTCAGATCGACATCAGCCGAAGAGCTGCAAGGTCTTTAATCTCAGCCATGAATATCGTTTTCAGGTCTTTTTTCTTTATCGATACGCCTATGCGGGAAAGAGGTTGTTAAAATCCGAAAGGATTGTGAAACTATTTCAATGCATTTAAAGCTCAGGCTTCTTCAAGAATGGAGTCGCTGGCTCCGTGCATGTGCTGTGACGAATTTTTACAATTTAAACTATAACATACAATTTGATATAAAACCGCTAGCTCGGAGTCTTTTAATAATTTGAAATGAACTTCCGCTATTGCATCTCTTTTAAGAAATATCTTCAAATGCCGTTAGCCTAGTAAAATAAAACCCCCGAATATCACTAACCGATAATCCGAAAAAACATCCGATAATATTAAACATAATGATAATGTATGCTAAATCGAAAAGGTTCATAACTGAGACACTTTAAAATTGAAATGTTTTGATATACTATAAATATGGTGGCAACTAAGTATTCGAAGTGCTACTTTAAAAATATCATCTATTATTGAAGTGGAACACTTGTATGTGGTATTTGCCCATCCTCGTCCCCAGGATCTCTTATCCCAAATCCTTCAGGAAATTAAATAATTAAATCTCGTTAGAATATTATTCGTCAGAATATTATGTACAATAAAGAAGTTTACAGAAGTCATCGTATTTCGAAGAAAGGGCCTCTTTGTTCCTATATTTGGCGGGAAACCGAAGTATGTACTTCTTAACATCAGTAAAATTTACTTTTACTTTTTATATTTTTAGATCAAAATATTTCTCGATCAATTCATGGCGTCTGTGTATGATATTGATTTCTATGGAGGAGATTGGATGTTTGGACCAAATTATTTTTGCATGAATCGCATCTGTTATCTACCACATGAGGTCAATAGCTTAACGTTGCATTTTCGTCCTAAATCATTGTCGGATGTAAAGTTTCTTGTGAAAACGTTTCAAGGGTACAAACAAACGTTTGAGGAGTACATGTAAGTTGGGTGATCTGTTTGTTTTGTTTATATACGTCTCTTGTCCGAATCCGTATAATATCTATTCATCCACAAAGCCAGTTTTTCCGTCATCATTTTTCCAATATGGACAAAAGCGCCAAATGGTCAATACTCTGCAGCCGACAAAATAATCAATGTTAGGTTTCACGAAGGTTCCAACAGTCGGAAAAATAATCATGCTGGCGTCAGCAACATTTTGAAGTTGGGATTTAACTAAATATACTAAGCCCTAGTTCCACTCTAAACATTGATAAATGAATTGACAAGTGAATCTTTTAAAACGCATAAATCTCATGTAAATAACCTTGTGACAACATTCGAAATTAACTGCCCTGTCTCGATATATTTTACTAGGATTGTAGGTCTGGGACAAGATCAAAACACATTTTAAATAATACATTTCATCTCTAAAGATGTTATTTGGGGATGCTCTAAGTACTTTATGCTCTAACGGTTTTTTGTGTTTGTATTTTAGAGCAAATATGAAACTGGGAGTAAATGTTGGAATGGTCAGATCAAAACTCTCTTGTCAATCAGGATCAGATGCCTTAAAGCAAAACTATATTGATGTCTTAGGTATGGTACCTTAAACTAACAACATTTGCTGACGTTTTCATTTAAAGTTCTTAGGAGGATCAATTTCCGAGAAGTATTTTAGTGTTGTAGAAAGCAAAGGGGGAGTTTACTTTTTTTAAATTGA
The DNA here is from genome assembly GCA_030067915.1 of Hydractinia echinata. Taxonomy (NCBI): domain Eukaryota; kingdom Metazoa; phylum Cnidaria; class Hydrozoa; order Anthoathecata; family Hydractiniidae; genus Hydractinia; species Hydractinia echinata. Next base: position 2,502,886 of record JASGCC010000030.1, read on the forward strand.
TTTTTTTCCACTGCTTTTTCCAATTCCACTGCGTTTTCCGGCAATTTATACGTGGTAAATTTTAAAATTTTCCTCTTGCACAAAACCACCCCACCCCAACCCACAAAAACAAATTATTTTGCCACTGCACTGTATTTTGTTATATTAAACTTTGATAGAGCAAACATTTTTTAACGTACTTAGTTTTTTTTGTATCTTTCTGGTTTCCCGATTATAACATATAACGTGTTGGGGCTTTGTACTGATTAAGTATGACCCAAAACATGTATCCAGTAAAAATTGCTACTAAATTACTTTAAGCTAACTGCTATTAATATATCCATGTTATTAATCTTCAGAGCAAAGCCGATATCCGTGGTTTTCCAACAACATCAACAGTCGAGAATTTTACAAATACCTTCCACGAACAGACATAGCAAAATGGAAACTAGAACATAACAATACATCAGTGCGGGTCTCTCTCAATAAAGCTTTAGAAGATGGATTTTCCAAACCTTTCCGTAAGCTCTACAAATATCTAACTGAAGAACATATCACACATTGTCCACCAGATGATGAAGCCAGTGGAATATCAGTTCTCCCATTGCAGTATGTATATGTAAATGGAAAAGCAATGAAGGACCAGCCAACAACGCAGAAGCTACCAATCACAAACACAAAACTGGATGGAAATGACTTATATCGAAAATTTGTTAAACGTTTCACCACAACTAATTTGACTCCACCCGAAATTTTTAAAGAAGGAGAAAAACAGCTTAATATCTTCTATCCTCAAGTATGACTTCTATCTTTTAGTGTTTATTCCATCACATTCAGATTGATGACAGGGACAATTAACAGGGACCGTTGTACCAAGGGAAAATTATGAAATGTTAAACCCTTGGATTGGGTAAAAACGCAACCAGTCTTCCACGATCGACACAAATTGGGAGTGGAGGTGGGCCTGTCCTGCTTAGGCCACTACAGCCCTCCTCAAGTTATCTTTTTTAGCGATGAACTGTGATAAAAATCAGTAAGAGCACAAAACGGCGGTGCAATATTTCGCTGCAGTATTCGCCTCACGAAAGAATGTTCAGGGATAGATTATTTTTTAACATTTTTTTGTTTTTCAGCTTGTTAACCTGACAAAAGAATACACGAAAATAAACGATGAAGATAAAGCTGTTGAAAAAATGAAAGCTATAATGGAGGGAGATGCTCAATGGCACGCGTTCAACTTTCCAGAAAATGAAAGTAACGCACAAGCGCATGCGCGATGTAGTAGTCCTGAGAAAGCTAAGAAATATTGTCCTGTTCGATGGAAGGGAATAAAAAAATGGGGAAATGTAAGAACTGTTATCGTGATCCGCACTACCACGTGCACTGATAATGTTTTGTCCTTCCTTTTCAGAATTCTTTATACAGCTCTTAGAACTTCAGTTTATTTTATGATACTGGGGGCGAGCAGAGAGGAGGCCCAAAAGTTATGAAGTTATTCAATGATATATAATTTCCTCTTATTTTATATTTCTAGTATCTCAATCGTATTCTCTCCATGATTCATCCAAAGTTATATGACGCTTTTCATTTCACTGGTGATTTTAATTCTGTCCCGAACTGTCCTGTTTTGATGACGCCACATTACAATCCTTCAAATGGAGCCATGTATTTTGACGCGAGTGATGCTGAATGCTCACAACCCACACAATACGGGTTACCATTTTTCTTGGAAAAATATGGTCCAAGGTTTCAAGAATGGTCTGTGAATGGACATGAAGCAAGACCTGGTCATCATTTTCAATACCAAGGTATGGAAAAAGTATAACACTTCGCGACTACAAAATTTCGTGAATTTAATTTATTTTCGTGATTACATTATTTTAAAACAATTTGGAAGTATTTCATTTTGAGAAAGAGGCAACAAGAAAAGCTAAAATTTTTAACTTGTACTTCATTATTACATCGAAATTAAAATTCTTGGATTTTGCGAATCGCGAAAATCGTAAAGTTTATTACTACTGTAGAGTACTAAATAAACGGAAAAGTGGGGTTTCAAATTATATTGAAAATTAATAATTGGGCGGGGGGTGAAACATTTTAATCTTCCAAAAATGGATGCTCGTGAAAACATGATTCTTTAACTATCGAGAACTTAACACCATAAGATAACCAAAAGAGATTATTTGACATTTATCTTTTTCAGGATCAGTTGAATTATTCTCCAATCCTTGCACTAATGGGCTAGATTCATTTTTTCATCAAAAAGGATATTTTACTGGTTTTATCGAAGGATGGGCGCTGTATGGTGAAAATCCAGTGCTTTCACATGATGTTGAATTGTATAAGGATAATAAACTGCAAAAGGCTGGCATGTTAAAGTGGCAGGTGAAAATGAAAACACTATTTTTAGCAAATCCCTTAAATTTTGAATATGACAAGATAAAGTTACGAGCGTGTTGCATCTCCATTAAATTTTTATAACTTCTTTAGGTTTGGAGAGCGGTCCGTCTCGTTGTTGATACTGGCCTTCATTTCAGAGGAATGAATCGAAGTTGGGCGCTACAGCAGTTTGAAAAATATGCATGGGATAAAACAGATTTTGGGAGAAAAGAGGTGACCCGATACATGTCGTGCCCTGGTCAAGCTACGGCCTACATGATCGGTCGATTGGCTATTTTGAAAGCGAGACGAAAAGCTGAAAAAGAGTTGGGATCTGATTTTAATTTAAAGGACTTTCATTATCAAGTAAGAATAAATTTATTAAAATTTACTAAAACATTAGAAAACAAGCGAACTAATAAAAATAAATAAATAAATAATTCTTGCTTGGTAATAAAAGTTTTCATATTTTTTAGGTATTGTCAATTGGCCAAGCACCTTTGGCTTATCTTACCAAGCACATCGATCGATATATAAACTGCAAAAAAAATCCTTTACAAAAATATTGTGAATACCTCCTTACTTCTGTACGAAGTATTCCAAAAGGCGAAAATAAGACATTGTCAGTTGAAAAGATGGTTAAAACGCACTTCTCAAGACCATACAGACATTATCTTTGAGAGGGCGTGGTCAAAATAATCCATTTTTAATCTGGTCGATAACAAAGACGAACTCAAAGAGCAACAGAATTGTGACATTCAGTTTTACAATTTTTTTATATTCTTTTTTGTGCTAAGCACACGAGTGTAAATAAGTTTAGTATAAATTAGAGATAGATAAACTTGTACAATAACAACATATATAGCGAAAGATATTTTCACCTACATGCACTCGCCATCTGGATACGCTATCGGACTGTGTCGCTAACATATAGCCGCACGTAGCGTAGTGGGTTCGTTTACGGCTAGTAATTCTAGTGATCACTCGCTGTCCGGTAGTGTGTTAGCGACGCACAAAGTAGCACGTCTGTACTTTCATTACACCGAGTATACCATGACGGTCAGAAATTCGATTTTGGGTGAAACATTCTTAGTACAGAATGAATACCTACCACCCTTGTTCCCAGGGTTTTTGCCTTTTTGATATGAGCTCTCATATCAAGAAGGCAAAAAATCCTGCCGACGAAGGTGAATACCTACATAATTCTAGTTTTTTTCATATTCTTAATAGAATTTAGCTCACAGAAGGGGTGACAATTTTTATACCATAAAACATATATAACCATTCCTCTGGTACTTGCCACATTTTTGTGACTATGACTAAGGAAAATCTCTTAATCCTGATTTCTGTGAAAGATTCCCTTAAATAATCCACACCGTCATCTTTCCGCACCAGTGATAAATACCTAAAGCAGAAAATGGTTACAAAAAAGCATTGGATTTTAGGTAGGTGATTATAAATAAAAAACTAATAAAATACTTTTCGTTTTTAAGGATTGCCCCATCGAGAAGAGAATGGAAAAGGTTTTCTTCTATTTCATCTAATCTTTCTTCAATGAATTTGAGCAAGTTTATCTCCATCATATCAAGGACCAGTGCCTTTCCATACCTGCGGAAAAAACATTAATTCGCACGCATACACGCTAAGTTGACTCAAAAGTAAGAGAAATTGTATAAACATTTATCAGATTGTGAAGTGTTTAATGTCGTTCGTCGAGAAAAACATATCTTATCTCACTTTACCTCCGTACAAGTGTCGTTAGTTAGTAATTTGCCATTAGGGTTAGGAAAATGGAAAATATGGGAGCCGGTTCCATAGCCATTAAATTTGAATTTTCAATTTTGATAAACATACTAGATTTGCTAGGTTTTTTACATTAAAAAAAACTTGGAAATTGTGGCTAGGATCCTATATATAGATGCTTCTGAAACACGTAACTTAATCACCAGCTCTACTGTGATAAATGCAAAATAAAAACGTATTTAACCTGATAGCTCCAATTAATGCTTTTCTTAGTAATTCATTCTCCATGTCCTTTGGACTTAAAACATTTACGTAATTTGTGTCGCGGTAACGTAAAAATGTTGCTGCTTGGCTGGACGTGTCGATTAATAGCGGCCACCTAACGAGAGAACGAAAACGCAGAAAAAGTAAAACGATCGATATCTAACTTTATAGTACTAATCATCGCGGGTAATTATTTTCGCGGATTTTAGAAAAGTTCGCGGTACACGCGAAATAGTATTTAAAGTACCATTCGCGGAAATTATATAGCCGCGAAAAATATCCCGAAATGCCTAGAATTCGTGAAATATTATCTCAGAGTTAAATGGAGCACAATTCCATTGACAGAAAGAAAAAAAAATGGAACACTGATGTCAACATCATAACAAAGAATCAATAAAAGTGTACTTAAGGTGGTTACCAGAACATACTTTTTACTTTCCTTGATCTTATCCCCAACATCACGCAAGATGACGTCATCAAGTTCTTTAATATTGCATTTCACACATCTCGAATCATCGTCTTCTGCTAATTCAAAAGAAATGTTAAAAATGTCCAAGCTTGGTCAATTTATTGCGAGAAAATAGTTGGGAACGTTATTTGTTTGACATAAGAATAAAGAATACACACCTCCTATACACTGGTCTCGAATATCTGCTTTATATTTTGAAAGCTCTTCTCGACAAGCCTTCTCTTCTCTCTGAGCTTTTAACAGGTCCTCTTCTGCTGCGTGAATGGCCTACAAAATGTGAGCAGGAAGTTTTGTGGAAAATATTTACAAAACAAATAAATCCCATGCATAGTTATGTTCTAACCTTTAACGTAACATCGGTTCTTTCATAACCTTTCGCTGTGCATTTGTCGTGTTCATTGATACGTTTGTTAAGTTCTTGATAAGCTCGTTGCAGCTTGTATTAATGTAACAAACAATCAGGTAAGAAATAAAGACGATATGACGTCACACAAAAAGATACAAAGAGACACACAAGAAATAAAGGCAGACTTACAATTTTTTGTTTATTCGAGAATTCTTTCTCTAATCTATCTGTTGTCATTTGGATTCTAAAACAACAATATTAATAATATTAACAAAGCTGCAAAATAGCGAAGAAGGAATGTTAGTGAAAATAAATGTTACCTATCTTGCTCCTCTTTTTGCATTCTATGTTCTTCTGCCTTTCTAAGCTTATTTTCTTTCTCTAATTTCTCCAATAACACATCCGTATGTGAAACATCCCACTCTTCAATAGACTGCTTAATCTCGGGGAGAGCAGCTATCTATGTTAGAAGGAAGCAGTAAAAAGAAACATTAGCCAAGAAATTTTGAAAATAAGTTACTACTATATCCTTACTTACCTGTGCAGCAGTTACTCCATCGGAGTCTAAAAATCTTGGATCACCACCATGCTCCAACAAAGTCTAGAAGATATATGATATTACAAGCAACAAGAAAGCAGTAAAAGTATATATAAAATATTGGGATGGTTAGACAGGAAAAAATAACCTTAACAACATCAAAATGGCCAGCAAATGCAGCACGATAGATCGGAGTTCGATGGTGCTGACCAATAGAGTTTATAAATGCCCCATTTTGAATAAAAAACAATACAGTGGCGAGATCGCCACCAGCGCTTGCTTCTGATAGTGCACTAAAATGGCAGACACAAAATTAACTGTATTCTCAAAAAACTCTAAATTGTAAAAATTAAAAAATATAGCTAACCAGTTATCATTTGCGTCTTTGCATTCAATCAAACTCATCCTGTATCTCTGAATAGAATTTTGTAATGCAGGTCCAGTAAGTGAAGAAGTTTTACGACAGTTGTCTTCAACCTAAAATCGTAACGAAAATATGATTTGTTAGGAAATATTCCAATTAACGAGGGCTTTGCTCACCATTATAATAGGCCAATAGGACCTGTTTCAAAAGAATATTGATTATCAGGAAAAATTTTTTACCTTATATGCAATATTTTTTTCATTTATTTATTTTCGCGAGTCGAAAAACTCGTATTTCGCAAGTACATACTTCGCAACGGACTGATTATCAAAAGGAAAGCAGGTATAAATTCTCAACGATTATAATTAATATTTGGATTTTGTTCGTTTTATGCGTACTATAAATTTAAGAGAAATTTCTCGGGCATTATATTTTCTCAAATTTAACCAAAATCCACGAAAATTTGTACGTTTATATTTTCTCATAATTCTTTTTTTTTATTTAACCGATTCTTCAATGAACGTCAATAACATTGTGAAACTGTTGAATTTTGAAATTTATTAATGAAAGTTATATATTTAAAAAAAAAGATGCTTGCTGGACTGGGCAGTGACACCGAAATTTGGATAATTTGGCATCTATATATAGTCCTGTTTCGGCAAAAGATTTACCAAGGAATAAGAATCCCTTCAAGTTGAACGAAATTTGTCACAAAGAAAATAAACAACACACGGAAAGTTTAATTGTTTGACAATCAGTGTCAAAATGAAAATGCATTGTTTTCGGGGCTTTTTAATTTACCAGTTCCAATATTTTCTTTATTTCATCTAACTCTCCATCAAATGCTGCAGTTAAAATATATTTTCTCCATTTCAGTTCTTGTCTTCTTTTCCTTCGTTCCTCTTCTTCTTTAATTCTTTTTTCTTCATCTTCTTTTCTTTGTTGCTCAATAATATCAAGCCAGGCCTGAGTAAGTATAACTTTTATAAATATATAAACAGACAAAAAAGCGTGCAGATAAAAACGAAAAATCTATGAACCTTTTTCTGAATTTGCTCAATCATGTCTTCGTATTCCTGCTTTTCTTTTTTCAGTTTCAAGAGTTTTCCTCTGGCTAAGAAACATTTGCACCGTCTTTGAATTTTAATGGCTGCAACGTCCTCTTGAGTCTTGGGCTTCTTTTTTGCTGTTTTTACATCTATTTCTTTACTATTTCTTTTCGTTAGTTGTTTACCTGAGTTTAAAAAAAGAAAAGGAAAACAAAGTGTAATTTTACGAGTGCTGAAGTGAAGCAAACAATTTTAAAAGTAAGAAAAGATAAAAAAAACCTGAAAAACAGTTACAGAGAAATTCCTCATAATGGAACTCGCAAGGAACCTGAAGATTTGTTTGGGATAGAAAAAGTTCGAGATAAAGATACAAAAGCGCTAGCGTGAAAGTGACAGAAAGGGACCAAGATTTGAGATAGAGTTCACTGAGCTCAGGTTCCCAGGTTCTCAATGATAAGACTAGTTATTTGTCTTCTGTGAGTTTCCTGGTTTACAAAGGTGTTTAGTTAGATAGCATTATTACATATTTTTAATCTTGTAACAATTAAATTTATTGAATTTAATACTGTAACACTTTACTACTGTATATACCTTTGTTTACGAAAAAAAAATATCTATCTAGCTCTATAGTTTACACCAAATACCTTTAGCAGCAACTTTATTTTTCTGCTGAGTACTTCTCTTTGCTAATGACGTTTTATTTTTGCTACTTGTCGACGGTGTCGATGTTTTCTTCGTGGACAATGTTCCAGCAGGAGCACATGGATTTTTCTTTGGAGCCATGATTTTGTTTCCTGATGCATTCAACAGCTACAGAAATTTAACTTTGTGTTTGTTTACAAAAAATCTCTCAGATTACCCGAACAAAAGCAAAGTCAATATTCGAGTAAATCTACACCTACTTTGATGTCGTTTTTGTTTTTTAAAAAGTTAAGTCATACTTTGTAGTACCCTCTGTCAATGTTTTGATTGATTTCATGGTTCGAGGTATAGGTAAACTGAACAACTGACCCTCAACGCGACCTGACCATTTTAAATATATATATTTTTTCTCTGCTTGTATTGTCTTTTCTGAGAGGTCTATCGGAGCGTGGGCTACAGCCTCATCAAATCTATCAAATAAATTCATGGTGCACCATAAGCTAGATGGGAAGGAAAACTCTAATCATTTTTTTGATAGACCTTTTTGAATGTTTAGCTACATTTCCCCCGGTAAGCCCTTTCGGCTTTAACAATTGCGTGGCAGGCAAAAAGATACTTACGACTTTATATGAATATATGTCAATCAGAAGTTATCCATCTACACTCGATAATAGTTTAAAGCCTCAAAAATGTTTCCGTAGAAAGAAATGGGTTGAAAAAGACATTTCTTCAGCAAGCTTCGGCATCTTTCTGCCTGCCACGCATTTGTTAGGTCAAGAAGGGCTTACCGCGGAAAATGTAAACACTCAAAAAAGTCTATTGTTAATGACGTCTACTACTATTACTAGCTACTACTAATTTATTTGATAAAGTAAGTTGTACAATAAGAGTCAGCATGAGCTGATGTGGACCTGTTCTGCCCAGATTGCGAAAACGGCCTGTTTATAAACAGGACGGACGGTTTATGTACGCATGGCCCGATTATGTTTTTTTCGCCCTGATTATGTCGTGGTGACCGGATTATGAACACTAATATAATGGCTGGCCAGGCAGGCATTTTCTTCGAACTTTTGTGAATGAAACATTGACTAGGCATGGCGAAAGAAAAAAGTCTCGACATAATTTTTCTCTGCAGGATAAAACACCATTGAAAACTAGGCATGCATATAGCGAAAAAAAGTCTCGACGTAATTGTTAGTATAAACTCCTCTTGTGAGTACATTTCACCATAATATACTTTGAAGTAACTAAGTTTCACGGAACCAGATTTTGCGGTTGGGTGATATCATTTTTATTTTTCGCGGGAATTAAATTCTGGGGATGACCTAAATTATTCGTTTTGCGGGAATTAAGTTTGGTGAAAAGTTATTAAACTTGCGAATCCAAAAATTTAGTTTCCACAAAATTTTGTTTCGAGAATAATAACAACTTTGCCACCAGCCTGCCCCGATTATGTTCGTTCTATAAGTGCCAAATAATATTTTTAACTGTCGTACATAAGTGCCAAATAATATAAAAAGTGTTGTACAGAAGCTGATTATGTTGCCCCGATTATCTTTTCTGCCCTGTTTATAAACGGGGCAAGATGCCGTACATAATCCGGGCAGCGTTCATAATCCGGGCAGCGTTCATAATCCGGGCAGAACAGACCTCGCACACAAGTGTCCTCCATTTAAGAATATTAGTACACTCATCATCATCATCATCATTCTCTGCTTAACGTCCGTTTTCCATGCTAGCATGGGTTGGACAGGGTATATTAATGACCCTCTTCCAATCTGATCTAGACTGTGTTAGATCTAAACTCAACTTCCTCTGTATCAAGTCTGTCCTTATAACCTCCTGCCAAGTCTTTCTCGGTCTGCCTCTGGGCTTTGCCCCAGGAACTATCAATTCAATCTTCTTATCTGGATAACATCTTTAATTCTACGGAGACTTAGCCTGCTTCTTAGCTCATCTGAACTCTTTCTGTCTCTCAGACTGGCGTTACACATCCACCTAACCATTCTCATATCATTCCTTTCTAAACGGTCAAGATCTTCCTGCTTCACTGCCCATGTCTCACTACCGTACAACATAACACTTCTTACACAGGCCTCATACAACCTACCTTTTACCTCAATTGACAGGACTCTGCTAGTCAACAAAGGAAGTAACTCTCTGAACTTTTTCCAAGCAGAACCTATCCTGCAAGTAACACTTCTTCCAACACCCCCTTCACTGCCCAACATATCACCTAAGTAACAGAAGTTCTCAACTATCTCTAACACTAAAGTTAAAAAAACTCCAGCCATTAAATATCGTATTTGTCTCGAATTTGATGATAGCTAGCTAGCTAATAACTTAAGCCTAGCCTAGCATAGCTACCTAGCTATAGCTACATGCAAAAATATTTTATTTTTAGGGCAGCCAGTTTAGCTAGAGTTGTCCATTTTTTACTAAGTGGCTATTCGCAATCAACCTTTATTTGGCTTGAAGGAAATAGGCCATTTTCCAATTGTGGTATTAGATGTTATGGATTGTTTACACAAGTGGACTTTTGACTCCCCATATCAAAAGCATTCAAAAGTCATAAGAAGTAGATGCTCTTTTAGAAGATTTATTGTATACATTTACATATTATTTTGTTATGTGTTTATATCAAATTTCTAATTGCATTATTTCAGAAATTTGTGAATTATATTATGAGATGAGCTCTGTGGTTTACTAATTTGATAATGATACTTAAAAAATAAACAAAGACAAGAAAGCTAAAATATAAAAAATCCATCTTATCCCTCTTAAAAAAGCAAATTTTTATCGAATTTAATTTACAAGTTAGAAGTGGAAATATTAGCCAATTGCTTCTATTTCTAACCAAAAACATTTTTAGGCTGCAAAGCAAGGTTGAGAAATATATATATACTAGTCGGTGGCCCGTCAAAAAAAAAACGGGTTCGCCCGTCTTTTTAATAATACCTCATTACGTGCGTCTCGCTACTTCCAGTACCTTTTTGCGTGACAGATAGACAGCAGGCCTATCAATAAGGGGAGAGCAATTGCTCTTGCTCAATTTCTTTTAAGGAAAATAAAAGCTGATTGTGCCAAGTGTGACGATCTTTCACTGCACAAAAGTTTACAAACGTTGGAAAACAAGAAAAGAGTAATGTTGAGTTAATAACAATTGCTCTGCAGCAGAATACTGGACACAATTGGGTGACTGGATTTATACCGTTGTTTTTTAACATAGTAATTTTAATGGGATTTGGGTAAACTCAAATTTTTCGAGACCAAATATTTCCGAAAAATGTTTTTTACTTTGAATTGACTACTTTTTTTTTCTTAACTTTGTTATTGTAAAATAGTTAAATCATCTATATACACAGAAAAAAAGCTTGCAATAAAAATTTAAATGTAGTATGTTCACTTACACAATTTTATTGCAAGAATACAGATCAGAAGTTATGGGATTGTAAGCAAAAATTTTAAGGCGTGAGATGAACAAATGAGTGTCATCTTGGCTAATTATTTCACTGCTATAATATCTATAAATGCATTGATAATGTTTGAATGCATATTTCTCAAACAGGTCTAAAATTACTAATGATAGAAAATACTAAAATATTATTAAATTTACAAGATGTCGTTCAGTTCAATCTTAATTTCCAAGCTGGAAAACAGGCTAAACGTTTCAGATGTGAAAAATTACTGGACAGAAGCATAAAAAGGCTAAAATATGATACTGGATCTGTTGATAAGGATATTTCAAGAAGATTAAAAAAAAATTTTTCAACTTCTATGTTTGAGGACAATGGAAAATTTATTGACTTTCTGTTAAGTCAGTGTAAAAGTACTAAAGTCCTGAAATTTCATTGTTCTTCTGTATCAATCCGAATGTAAGATGTAAAATTTATTTTTGACAATTAGTAACGTTCTAATATATTTTATTTGCTAAGTACATTCAGAATGGGTGGTATTGTGCCAAAAGGTGAAAATAATGATGAATTAATTGACCATCTGGTTGAAGCTAACTACATTACCAAAAAGGAAGTTGAAGAAGTTTTCCGTGCAGTTGATAGAGGAGATTTCTTTCCTGGAGAGTTTGTTGAGGATGCATACAGAGATCTAGCAATGAAAGAAAATAATCTGCATATGTCAGCACCTTGTATTTACTGTGAGGTAATGGATAACATGGAATTAAGAGAAGGTATTTACTTATGAAATAAAAAATCATTGATTTGAAATTATTTGTCTTCCTTTTTGAAATAAATACTTATAAACAAATAGACGGCATTGTTTCCATGACTATCATTTTGTCACACAAAAAACTGCCTGTTTGTTGATTTACATCAATTAAACTCAAACTAATTTTGAAAGGTGCTAAAGGTTCATCTTTTGTGGGACAATTTGATGCAAATCACCTGAATACTGCTTTGAGATAGACAGTGAGTAGTATCTGCATTAGATATATGGTCGTGTTTTATTTTTTATTTGAATAATTTAGGTCTTTCATTTTTAAATATTGGCAGTGGCACAGGTTATTTATCCACATTGGTGGGCCTTCTTCTTGGATTTCATGGTGTAAATCATGGTATTGATTTTCATGAAGATGTGTTAAAATATTCTGCACAGAAAGTTGAAGAATTCATGAAATATAGCAATGGGTTTGACAGTATTACCTTCTGCAAACCGGATTTTGTTTTGGGCAACGTTGAATGTATAGATCCAAGTTTTCGACAATATGATAGAATTTATTGTGGGGCCAGGATACCAACTGATAAATCTAGAGAAGAGATCAAAAAACTTCTGAAGGATGATGGAATTTTGATATATCCATTTGGTGAACATGTATGAATGTCCTTATACCTACTGAAGTTGTAACACCAAAATAATACAACCATTATTTTTTCCAACCATTTATGCTCTTTGAGTTTCTGTTCATATGTTCTCTAAAAAATTTAGTAAAATTACTGAAAAATATTGTAGAATATTCTGTTTACTTATTATGCAAATCATTCACTTATATAAAATCTGTAGGAAAGAATCCAGAAAATAATTCCATAAAAGGCAGACAAGTTTAACTATACAAATATGTATACTTCTACTTTTGTTCATATGTTTGTCTTCATTGATCAATTTTTCCCTAGCTTCTGAAGTACAAAAGAACGCCTCCTACATATGAAGAAACATCATTGCTGCATGTTCAATTTTGTGATCTTGTTGCAAAGCATCCTGATGATGTCAGTCAAATCAGAATATGTAAGTTTTTACACCTTGTCTGCAGACTTTTTTTTAAGTTGTGGTCAAACTTAAAATTTGGACAGACCTCCAGAGGTCATATAACTCTCTTAATCTTGCTCTACTCTCTCAGAGCTCATTCGTTGCAGAATTTTATGGAGATTTTGAGAATGATGTTAAACGCAACAAAAATCTCCCCGTTAGAAAAATATTTGATCCCATACGGAGGGTGGTAGAAGGTGGACCAACCAACTAACACATGCTGAATTTAAACAATTTTGTAGGAATCAATTTTATTTTTATTTGGGTGGAGAAGGCTTAAACTTATTGTGCCCGCGATGGCAAACCATGGTTTTGCCTGAGGGGAAGATTATTGAAAATTAGCACCTCTGAAAAACTTGTTTTCGAATCATCCTTTTAATTTCTTATACAATATTAATTACAGTATGCCAAGTAAAATATGGTCCCGAAATTTGCTTGGGTACTCGCATCTCGAGGATTACTGTTTTTCTGCAAGTCAGTTGTTCAAAACATCCCAAATTTCTCTTTCCTCTCATTACTATTTCAAAAATGTTGCCAATGGAAATCATATCCTTATAAATTGTCGTTAAAACACTCTCTTTGCTGTTGTTATCTAGTAAAAAACAGCAAATTTGGTGCAACGAATGGGTTTTAAAGCGGAGAAAGAAACAATATTTCTTGATTTTTGACCTCATCATTAGGTTCACAACCGTATTCTTTGAAAGCTTCAAGTCGGCATGTGATTTTGAAATGTTTATCGAAAGAACGACTACACATGGTGGAAGAACTTCCAATACCACGGCGTGTGGTAGATTATTTAAAGTTCTTCAGGAATCCAGAATGTCCGAGACCGAAAAAAGAAGTGAAAGTCCGCACTTTATCAGAAGAAGATATAAGCTTTCGCGTAGTTTTGCGATAATATTCAATTTGGTTTCTTCGATTTCTTGAATTTATTTATAAAAATTATTTTTCATTTTTATTGTATATTTAATTATTATTTATAAGTTTGGTCAAGATAAATTTGACATTTTGTTTTTTTATAAGTAAAAGTGAAAATAACTATATAAGAGTCAACAAGAGAAAGTATGTTTCTCAAATACATTTTATCTAAATTTTGTTATACTCCAACTATTTTGTTATAATCTCAGAAATTTTTATTGATTTGAAAAGTCTCGATTTATAATGAATTATATTAAAAAGGATATACCTTAATTCATGAGATTTTCACGCCTGTTTTTTCGTGCATATAATTTTACAGGTTTAACTAAAAATTATTTTTTGCACTTTACTTACAGGTAAAAACGTTTTATGTACACCTCCATTTAATACACATCTTGCAAAATAAGAGTGTATGAAATATTAACTTTTCATAAGCCGATCGTTTCGCATAGCTGACTGGCGGTTAAAAGCTTCAACAATCTTAGATTTACGCCAACCTGCAACGCCAACCTGCAACGCCAACCTGCAACGACACTGCGTGAAATTTAGAAGTGCGCGAAAATTTCATGAATTTCATTATTTTTTTAACTGTTAAAATCCTCTAATTCTAAGTGATATCGATTATCTTCTCTTCCTATCGATAAACAAACCCGCGATAATACGACATGGAAATATTAATAATTCCTTTATCTATATTAAAATGTCTTTGGGACGAAAGAATTATATTTTTTAGACAGACGGTATTCGAGAGATCTTTAGAAAAGTTTGTGTTATTAGTGTAGTTATTATCTACATGTATTTATTTACAATTCTTCAAAATTTAACATACTTATTGTGTATATATTCATACTTTATATTTTTGTACAGTATATTTAGAAGATCTTATTTTATTTATAGATTGTTTTTTTTTTTCATGTTTAACTTTTATTTTATTTTATCAATGCCTTCTGAATTAACTTGGTTGTTGACTTTGCATTTCTGAACTAATACAACATTTAAGTCTTCCTTACTCCATGTTATCTCGATTGTTCAAGTATTATTCTCTTTACTGTGTGCGAAATCCGTTTATACGCTCCACCGCAGAGCATTTCACATGCCGTGATATATGACGTCTTTTCAATCATACGTCTAGTACTCCCATGATGTCTTCCACATCGTCGTTGCTTGTCTGAAAATCAGCGGACGTCCTAGTTGGTATCACCCTTTTTCTGATTCCCGTTACTGCAGTTTTTATACTATCCACTAATGCTGTTGTTGTATTACTTACTGACATAAAACTGTTAGTAACAGGATCAGGTGTTTTCGTGTTATTTCCAGTTTGGTTGTCTGTATCGAGAGAAGTCGCGTTTAACGCATCCATTATCGTAATATCTGATGTGTTATCGTGTAATTGTTTTAAAATTTCTGTCTCATTTAAGACTGTTAGTGCATCATCTTCGAGTTTACGTTTGCGAGCTATTTCAGCTTCGATGCCGAAATCATGATTGCCTAATCCTAACAAGTTTTCATGAAAACCTGGCTCCTTGTTAACCAAGTATTGACCAAGGAAATGAGTCATGTCGCTAGCTGATGCTCGATTGTCCAAATCAAACGTTTGACCCGTGTTTAATGTATTGGTACGACGATTACCAGATGTGTGATGATTATGATAATCATCCGTATGGTGTACATGGCCAACTTGGAACATAGGTAACTCCCTTTGAGGTGGTGTAAATATTGGCATGTATGGAGCTTGATGTGTTGCCGCTGGGTAAGTGTGGTCCTGCTCGTAAGACACATGACCACCCTCGTGACCTGATAAAGTATTCAGAAAAAATGGAGATTTTTACAATTAAAACTGCATGGTTTGTTAGAACAGATATATACTAGATACTAGATCAATATCCTTAGCTCATACGACCTTAACCTTGTTGTAGTTAATTCTCAGACAATTTTAGTCAGTTTTACCTCCATGTTCTTCTTCGTGGTGCTCGTCTCCGTGATGGTCTCCTTCGTGGTGTTCATCTCCGTGATGATCTCCCTCGTGAGCCCAACCTGCATGTCCATCGTGGTCATCATGATGTCCGTGTTCATCGTATTCGTCCCCACCATGTTCTCGACGGTGATGGTCCCAGTCTGTATTGCCGTGATCAGTTGTCTCATGAATGTGATCATGTGCTGGATGATCTAACTCATGTCTTTCATATTCGTGTGGATTATCATGACCAGATACGCTGCAGAAAATATATATAGAAATACACTTTGAAAATACTATATATATGTTTAATTATGATTATTTGTCTTACTCTTAATCGATGACATGACAGTAAAGATATTGTAATATTCTTAAATAAACTATGGAGGGTGACAAGTTTGTTTTTTGTTGACACTTCTACAATTAAATTACCGAACAGAGTGTGCTGCATATTCTCCTTCTACTTCTTCATGCGGGTTATGATGCATGCTAAGATCTTCATCCATGTCTTCTCCATGACCATGAGGCTGGAACAAGCTGTTATCATAGTGTAAATCGTGATGCTGATCTCGGCTTAAATAGTGAATGTTATTGCTCGGATCTACACCAATCTGAAGCACGCTTTGTGGGATTGGTGACATTACAGCCTCGTGATGGTGTTCGTCGTCGTCATGGTGATGATCGATGTCGATATCATGAGGATCGAATGGATTTCGTTGAAATTGAATCATTCTTTCTTCTTTTGTTAAATGGTGCTCCTCATGATGATCGTCAAGGTGATGGTTGTCATGATGATTGTTGCCACCGTATTCTCCTAAGTATAAACGTTTAATTAAGAGCATTTTGGATTGTGTATGTCAGTTATATACATATTCTAGTTTATTATACCAGCTATACTGGGCTAAGAAATAGTTCTTTAATAATACTTTTGTTTCAGAATCATGTAGTACAAACCTGCGCCGTCGTGACAAATTCCATTTCTTTTCTCAACACAATGATCACCCTGAACCGAGCCGAATATTCTGTCATCTCCCCCACTTCCCCTTGATCCAGAATAAGGTGTTGATTGTTCATAGCCAGAGTAGCCATGCATACCTAATCCCAAAGATACTGCTGGACCTGAGTGCCTTCCCCCAGCTGCTATAAGCGACTCGTAATCCGGGCGCCTGTCACCTTGATTATGATCAGAGTTTTCTAGTTTACCTTCGTGGCCTTCACTAAATTCACCTGATTCTCTGTGTCCGTCACCATGATGGCTGCTGTCTTCGTCGTGTTCTCTCGCACGAGGGTGGTATCTGTATGCACCTTCTATATCAGGATCTCCATGGCGAGGGGGTGGTGTGTCGCTATGGTGATTATATTCATCGTCATGATGGCGATGCTCATTCTGGTGTCGGTCGTCATCTCGGTAACGGTCATTTTCATGGTCATTAAATCGATGACGGTCTTCATCATCTCCATGATCGTCATAATTTTTGTACATATGTCTTCCCATATATTGATGATCTCTATCACGTATGTGACGGTTGATATCCCCTTGCACGTAACTGTTGATTGGAAACCCATGGTTGTGTAAATCTGGTGCCCCATGTAGTGGAGGTCGATGGCTACCGTGGAAATTTTCTTCTCCCTCGCTATCACCTCTGTCATGATTATAATGTCTTGAATTTTCTTGTCTTTCGTCATTAAAGTTTCTATTCTCGCCAATATCAAAACGATCTTCGGAGGGCGTTTGATCTTCATGGATGTTGTGCGATTCTTTTTTTAATCTCTCTTCTCGTTCATGCTCGTGTTCCTCTTGTTTGTGTCTCGTGTAATCAGGATCGTTCTCTGCTGGAAAGTTATCTGCAATAAAAAAATATTGAATTGTACCCCTATGGATGATCGTGTTTATATTATTGTTTTTTTATAAGGATTGGGGAAATTTAACACCTTCTTACCTTTGTCTGAGACAACATATTCTGATTCTTGTTCGTCATCATGTTTTTCTTCTTCTCGATCTTCATGCAAATTTTCTAGTTCCAGTTCACGTGTGGAAGCTTTCGTCAGTATAGGAATGAGATTTTTGTCGTTGCTGTCAATTTCACCTAGTGGAGTAAAAAAACATAATAGCGTTAGTAAAAATGACATTCCCGTGACAATATACTGCCTTGCAAATACATAGTTGACACGCCTCCTCAATTCTCCTTAATTCTCCTTAATTTTAAAATTCTCTTCAAAACTCCTCTAAAAGTACGTTTTTTAACAACTTTCAAAATATACCATCATCAAAAGGTTGAGAATTCTCATCAAAAGTCCTGAAATCTCATTAAATTTGACTCTATAAAAATAGTGGCAACTCTGAAATACAGACGCATTTACCATGGGGCAGAACGTAAAGGTAACGCAAAGCCTTGCCAAGTCCTGTGAAAGACACCCTGTTTTTACAGTTTTGTGCCTCTTAATCTTAAAACTGTAACTGCAATAACCTCGCAAGGTGTTGTGAAACGGAATAAACAAAATTACCTGCTACATCGATAGGGTCATCCCCATGCAGTTGAATGCCGTCATCCAACATTTCGTCACGTTTGCTACCAGTTACGTCTTTTGTAGTATGCGGTTTGAGAATTATTTTTCTTTTTGTTGTGTGGTCTTTTGGTATGTGGTGTCTTATATGTGAATTGATATTCAATTTTGTGGTATAGCTATGAACGGAATTTTGCACCGATATATTGGCATTTTGTAAAGCTTTCTCCGACGTAGTAAGCGTATTTTTTTTGTGGTGTTTGGCAGGATGGATAATATGAGATTTTGTGGTATAGCTATGAACAGAATTCTGCACTGATATATTAGCATTTTGTAAGGCTTTTTGTAAAGCCGAGAGCGTATTTTTCTTATGTCTTGATGGATTATTTACACGAGATTTTGTGGTATAGCTATGCACAGAATTCTGCACTGATATATTAGCATTTTGTAAAGCTTTTTCTAATACTGAAAGCGTTCTTGTTTTTTGATGTCCCCAATGTGAATTGATATTTGATTTTGTAGTATAGCTGTGAACGGAATTTTGCACCGATATATTAGCATTTTTCAATGCGTCGAGGAATCCTCTTTGAGCAGGATTTTCGCCCTGTTTAATGTTCGATTTGACAGTTTGACTGTGTACGTGATTTTCGACTGATATATTGGCATTTTGTAAGGCTTTTTGTAAAGCCGAGAGCGTATTTTTCTTATGTCTTGATGGATTATTTACACGAGATTTTGTGGTATAGCTATGCACAGAATTTTGCACCGATATATTAGCATTTTTCAATGCGTCCAGAAGGTTTCTTTGCACTGTGACATCCTTTTTGGCAGCATTTTTATTACTTTTCTTCTCGAATTCTCTGCCATGTTTTTTCTGTAAACTTACTTTTCGGTTACCGTGTTTTTTAAAAGTTCCTTTGGATTGGTTTTTATGTTTTCTTTGTGACAGAACACCTTCCTTTAAATGTTCTGAAGTCTTTTTCTTACTGTACCGATGATATTTTTTAATTTTCGAATCTTCTTTCATTGACGATGTTTTGTCTTCGGTTAAATATTTATGTGTTTTAAAAACTTTTTGGTACTTATGTTTCTCGAGTGTCTGCCATTGTTTGTGATGGAATGGTTTGAGAAGATGAAGTTTTCTTCTTTTAAGTCGTTTTTCATTTTTGACATGGTGAACATGTAAAAGTAACACGCCTAAAATAAAATCGTGTGATATATCGTGTGATATATCGTGTGTATTGTGAGAAGAAATAATAGAAATTATGTAGTGTAATAAATCTAACTTTCGCATCAAACTGCCAATCCAGGAAGAATTAGAAAGACACGCCTGTTTCAATGAATGTTCCAATTATCTAGTTCGAACTAATTTTCGCGCTCATCAATTTTCGCGCAACGCACGTATTTTTGAGCGTATTAATTTTCTCACAAGTTTGAATTTTAAAGTAACAACGTAAAAATAGTAAAATTCTGGTTTTAGACAAAATTGTCATCTGTATTATTTTTCGCGCAATAAGGAACTGCGCAAAAATTAGTACGCATAAGGTATAAAAGCTATAAAATCTCGATCTTTAATTAAACACCCGAGCGGTAAATCGATCATAAATAGTCGCTTAAAATGTAATGTGAAAACAGCTTAATGTTTGTAGTGTGTTTATTTACGTCAATGCATCACCAACTGACAACGTGTCCACCATTATGAATCATAGTTTTTACCAAAATTCATCATTCAAATCTGTAAATCGAAAACGGTATATTTCATTGTCGTAAAAACTTAAATAATATCTTTTTTGCTATTTTTCATCAGTTTTTTGGAATCTAGGAATAGATAACTTTGACGAGGCTGAATATGTTGTGTTTTACATTTTAGCTTCAAAATGTTCTTACATGCAGGAAATATATTTGGCGAGCTGAAGTTTTCCTAATATCTTCCTTGCTTTCTCCCTCTGCGTCATTCTCTGAGGCACGTCTGTCTGTTTTTATTTTTTAACTGATTCTGAAGTTTTCATTTCGAAGAAAACTTTTTCGTCGATAGCAACAAACAACACGTGTTCTTCTCAAGGAATAAACAATAATATAAATTGAGGAAAAAGAGAAAATCAAAAGCATAAAATTTATTCTTACCTAAAAAGAAGCATTTAAGAGCTATATTTAGTAACATAATTGCAGACTTAGCTGTGATTTAAACCACACATAATACATGCCATTTCGCCTTTACATTCCATTTTTTTCTGGAAATTTTTTTTTTATAGATTTAGAGCCGCTAAATTCGCTTTGTTGGTTTTACATCCGCCATATTGACTCACTTTCTTTGCATGCATGAGCAAATTCGATTGAGCACAGATTATAACTCTAATTATAATTAACTGAAGACATATGTTCAGAATTCAGTTGGGTCTCTGTTTGTAGCAATTCTATTTTTTTGGAAAGGGAGGGCGGCAACACAGCTCAAATAGTAGAGGCAAAAAACGTGAAAGTGAACGCTGAAAACCCATTCCATAATGATTACCACGACTTCCAAAGAAAGATAAAGGATACAAAATGCCACAAAAAAAAGGATACAAAATGGCACAATTTTTGCTTCTGAAAACTTTATTTCACAATTCATTAAGGAAGCATTATATAAAAGAAAGAAAGTCAAGGAATTTTTAAAATTAGTCATCAAGAATAAAATAAGAAGAGCGATTGCAAGGCTAAAATTTTTACTGACTTTTTATTTTGTCATGAAAAACAAACAAACAACAATCATTTTCAAGACAGAAATTTTGTGCTTGAATAATGTGCTTGTTCTTAATTGGATTACAAATATAAGGTACAATGCAAGAAAGAGGGGATTTGACTTGACCTTGGTTTGCAAAGAAAATCGTGAATTAACAACATTCAGTCAACACATGTACTATTGTCACAAGCGATGTGTAATGGCCACTTATAACCTAACCCTACAGTAAGCGAACACCGGGACCTAAAAGAGGACCGCTAAATAGGGCTTTTTCCAAAATTAGGTTACATTGCTTCAAAAAGCTGTTCTGAGGGCCGTACCGATATAAAAAAGACAAAAGGCGCCGGGAACAAGGTTGACAAATACTTTGAGATGATGCCTAACATTGTCGTATATAGACAAACTTTTGATAAAAGAATTGTTTTGGACGCATTGTTGTGTTGGCGTTAAGGAGGAGCTAAGCGAAGCCCATTTGGCATTTAAGCGCGTATTATTTTTTGCGGAGCTAAGCGAAGCACATTTGGCATTTAACCCTAACCCTCTAACCCTAACCCTAACAGGTCCCTATGTTTAGAGAGTTTATTTCTGGAGGATAATATAAATTGGAATCTTGAAATGACGTCCACTGAGAGAGATGTTGGCTATAAAGTATGGAGGTTTTACTGTTTATTCCGTACAAGGTACATGATTTTTCAAAAAACTTGACGATACGAGTACTAAGCCCTGGGGACGAAATTGCTACAATATTTTCTCTCGCATCAGGATTTTTAAGAAGTCCTGGATCGAGTTTACTTGCTTACTTTCTTGCCATAATGGTTGTCGTTTGCCTTGATTTGTGCGTGAGGAGAAGTGCGCAATAGGGGAGAGGAGAGGAGGAGAAAGGAGAGAGGTCCAAAAACCTCGTATTGCTTGAAGCAACTGTCAATTAACAAATATCTCCATTTTTCAATCTTAATCACAGCCTACTTTTACTCTTATTCCGTCCGTAAAAGATCAGTCTACTTTGTTTCAGTCAAATCATTTTGATGTCCCTTTCTCTCCAGCAGGTCCAGCCTACTTTGTTGGTCTTAATGTTGTTAGTCTCACTAGATTTTAGAATGTACCCTATCTATTGCTTTTGAAAGGTCAGTTCTAAAGTGATTAAATCTCTCAGGTAGCTAGTGTATACTCTATACTGTCCTTAGATTAGTCGTAGATTAGTGGTTATAGCTCTCGTACTCTGTGCGGGAGACCGGGGTTCGATTCCTCTTGACGGCGATTCAACATGGGCGGGTGAATGTTACCATAGCCCTGGGTTAACCCAAGCCATGTGAGGGAAATTGGGGAGATGGCACACTGTGTGGGCCGTTAGATGTTGCCGGGAGTTGTCTAGTAGAGCGTGGGGCCTAATTGGGTTTGCGTAGCTCAAAATGAGCATTAAATACTCTAGGACTCTCCATCTAAGCCATGGCCACGGCTGTTTCGCTACGGTCAAACCGCGGACAAAATTAAAATGGCTTCCACAATTTTTTTTGAAATTTTGTATTTTTATCATTTTTTAAGTTATTGAAACTTTTTTTGTATTGTTTTAATTTTACTGAAATAAAAAGTATTAAAACGATCTACTTTTCTCCTTTTTAAATATATAAAAATCAAAAATCAAAAAAATTGACAGGCAAAAAAATGCAGACCTTAGGTGAAGAAAGTCAAATTATGGTTAAAAACTTTTGTACTGTGGCTACTAGCATCTTGTCACTGATATATGATCTAAATCTAAACTACATGCAAGCTATATTCTAAATTCAAGATCAGAAGATGCCTCTAACTGAAAATAAAGTTTGGAATGGACTGGTCCACAACTTACCGCCTGCATTATTTTGCCTGTCGATTTACGTAAGAGGTCTGGGGATTATAAACAACAAGTGTCACAATGAAAGTTGTCTATATATATAACTCACAAACTTGCCCAAATTATTCTTGAAATGCAAAACAGTGCTTTCTTAATTCCATTGATTTTTTCTCAGAAAAAATTAAAAACCCTCAAAGTAAAGAGAACTTTTTACTATTGCTAGCAGCTATAAGCAAGCTCTTTTGAGGGTTTTACACCAAACTCTGTTTATGGCACCTTTTTAGTCTTGTTTTCAAGTTTTCGTTAAATAAAGATTCATCTGCACATTGAATTCGCAATTGATGAACCTAATTTGAATCAATTTACAAAATTGAATACTGCCATTAATTTCTTCTTCCTTTTTATCTTAGCAGTGATGTTATTAATTGACAATGTTTGTCCTTTTTTTCTATTTAATTCTTCTGTTATTTAAAAAAAAAATATGTTGATAGCATAATGAAGTTGTAATTGTAACAAGAAATCAATGGCAAGTGGTCTACAGTGCTTCAGGGCCATACAGTGCAGATTTTTGCAAGAGTAATTTGTACCCTGTCTCTTATCTCTTCATATAAAGAAAATGTTGCCTTTTTTACCTGCAAATAATTATATAAAATTGTGGTGGGACTTTACTTTTCACACATGCACTATTTCAAGGTTATCTGTTTGCATGGTTGCAGCATATGTATCCATGATTCTCTCTTAAAAGGTTTACAAGATGAGCAGAAGACCAAAAAACTTTGATGAATAAACTTCTATAATGGTGTATTCATTTACATTAACATGTTTTATCATTGAATTTAAACTCACCTTTAAGGGTGACTTTGTGTAATCTACTTTATTTATGTCACTCTCTTGAATTGTCAAAGTTTTTTTGAGGCATGTAGCAAAATTTTAGTTTTTCTGAAAATTTGTTATTTTTAGGTATGCACAAAAATGTTTGCATAAGAAAAGGTTAAAATGTAAAATATTTTAATTTATTTTTATTCTTAAGGAAAGTTAAGATGTTGCGTTTAGCACAAAAATCGACTGTGTTAAGCACCAGTGCTAGATTGCTTGCATCATCATCCTTAGCATCTCAACATGAACGAGGAATGTCAACAAAAAAAGCTGTTGTTTTTAATATGGGTGGATCATTGGTTCCTGCTATGTCCCCAGTTTTACAGAAATATGCAAGAGACCATAGTATGACTGAGAGTGAGTTGACGACCAGACTTTTTAAGGATGGAGATACAGGTAGTAACATGTTATTTTCATTTTTATATTTTTTATAATTTAAAATTTTTGATAAAGTTTTTTATAGAAAATGTTTTTTTTTCAACTTTATATGGCAAATTCTTTCTCAAATACTTAAAAGAGATAGCAGTATAAGTCCAAGATGCCCTAACTTACCCTAAGCTCTACTTGTTTACTTGCAATGTGTTTTTTCAAAATTTCTGTTGCATTCATCTAATTTTAAAAACAGTTTAGTCAGCTCTCAACCTGACTATCCTTGGAGATGTGCATCACGTTTTGTCTTCTCAGATAAATTTAGCCTTTAAATGTAATCTTATTGAGAGGTCGGTATGCATTTCATTGTACCTATTAAATATTGTTGGAAAAAATTATTGACATGACAGAAATTTTATTGAGTTTCTATTTCTATATTTTACACATTTTATTGTGTTGTATCACTAGAAAAATATAGTATATCATAATTTTAATCCTCTTCTCTATCCCTCAAACATTAATACTTTGAAGGGAGAAACTTTGCATTCCACAATGTTAATTTTACCGATAAAAAATAGAAAAATTCCTGCTTGTTTTACTAAGTATGCAATTTATATTCTTAATAAATTGCATACTTAGGTCGTTCAAGAAAGTTTACTTTGTATTAGTGTATATACTTCGTAGAGCTGTAGCAGTCTTGAGGGCTGGAGGAAAGGGTGGGAGCATGCCCCATGCCCCACCCCCACCCCCTGAAAAATATTCCTGTCAATCATGGTTTAATTCGTTTTAGGACTCATGGAACAGATTGAACCTGCCCTGTTGTCCCGACATGGAAGTGAAAAAGCCAACCTTGCTCATGTTATGTCTGCCATTCAAAGCATACGAGGAGAGGGTTTAAAGACTGGTCTTATTTCGGAAGCTGGTGGTCTTAACTCTGAGCGAATACCAGTTGACAAAAGTTTATTTGATGTGGTATGTGTTTTAAATGTATTTATAAAACACTATCTAAAAAGTGTAGTGGTTAAATAAATTTGGATGGAAATACTTTTGGACACCTTCTTAAAACTTTTGCAAAATAGCATTTTTCACTTTTTCGCCAACTAATGTGGAAGTTGTTCTAAATATTGCAGCAAAGAAATGCTTCCGTGACTTTGATTTTGAATTTTCTACTGTGTCCTAGTTCTTCATTCTGGCCGTTTACTGAATCTGAGTATGTTCTAAAAGTGTTCTTATTTTTGACTGAACTTGAGCCTTCAATTCTTATAAACCGAGTTTTTATTTTAAAAAATGTGTAAATTCTATAGGCTCATTATTATTATTTTAAACATTCCGATAATAATATATTTTTCTTTTTAATATTTGTCCAACGAATTTGTACCTGTTTTTTTTTTTTTTTTCATGTTTGTATTTTTAATTTTAAAGTTAGTTTTAAACCATATTTTTTAGGTTTCGTCTAGTTTAAAAGGTGACGTGTTAGACAAATTAAAAGTTGATTCAAGCGATGTTGTGTACTTGGATAACTTAGAAGCTAACCTTAAAGCTGCACAAGCTTTAGGCATGACAGCAATTAAGGTTTGCATTTTTTTCTTCATTCAGAGTTTCATTTTTTTACATGAATGATGAAATGAGACTTTCTTGACACTGTTTTTACCTAAGAGTTTTAACAAAAGCAAAATGCTGGAAAATATCCTAATTTGGTCTGGTTTAATTTGCCGAATTTTGGCACAACGTTAAATTTTGTTCGAAAACAATAGTTGCTGTTAGTCAGCCATATTTGATTTTTGGTTTTTCGCTTTTTTAGTTATTATCTCTCTTTTAGGTCGAGGATGTCGAGGCCGCGTTAACCGAGTTGGAAAGTACACTAAAAGTTCCACTTAAAGAATTTGTACCAGGTTTCTCGTGGATATTTTGGGACAACGCTAATAACCCACACAAATCTGTTAAAGAAAATCTACTTTATTATTTCCTTGTTATATATTTATTCATGGTTGCTGGACATTTCACTCTGAGACGTGTTCTTAAAATCGATGGAACCTTCCAACACTAGGGACATGTTTTGATTCGGTTTTAAAAATATTACAATCGGCAATGTATATTTGAAATAAAAGTAAGATGTTATTAAATTTTTGTTTTTTATTGTTTCTGAGAATGAACCAAGGATTTCCTCCTCCTTTGGTTCAACATACAGTTGGGCTGCAAGTGCACGGTAGCGCGGTACGCTGCTCGGTTAAAATGAACTCCTGCTTTAATAGATATCTTATTTCCAAGCCACCTTGTACAACTATAATGGAAGTGCTTTCAGCGCAATTGTTAAAATGTAAATGTTTTGAGTTAAAAAGACTATAGACGTTATAAACGAATGATTTACAGTAATTTTTTTTTGTTTCCTCTTCCTGTTAGTTATCCTTCCTTCGCAAAAATAATTCAACGCAAAATTATTCAAATCTTTGCGATTCGTGAAAATAAATTTAGATTTTTTAAGTCGGCATTGAAAATAAGTCCACGCGAAAATTAATCTACGTAAGGTAGTCCACTAAGAAGTTGTTCTGTTGTTTATTTTATGACCAAAGCGTAAAACGAAACAAATGTCCATGTCGTGGGAACATTCGTTTCAAATATTTTTTTCTCTCGGTAAGCAATTCGAAAAGTTATGAATCACGATTCGCGACAGTTTATCTTATATTTTTTAATTACAATTATCGCAAAAGTTTGTAAAAATTTTTCGCAAGTTTTCCAAGAAAAGGAGTATATCGGCTGACAAACGAAAAGAAGTCTAAACTATTCGATAGTTTGCCAAAACTACTGAATGTCTACAATTTTTCTACATATGGGCGCCCTGTAAAGTAAGGATCAAATGAGATTTAATATAAGAGTAGAGACTGTCTCAAAATACACTATGCTTATAAAAAATGCCAAAAAATGTTTTTTGGCATCTAACGAATCTAGCAAAAAACCTTTATTCATGGAAATTTAATGTCGCAGGTGTCGCGAAAAATTCTTAGAAAGTATTAAGGCTGTTTTCCACTTCAAAAATATTTTCCGCCGAACGGAACGGAAAGGAACAGAACAGAACATTTTCTGCTGGTAATTTCCACTTCATATTATTGCGCCCATTTCAATACAAAAAGTAGACACACTGAGAAATTCTCACGAAATAAAATAACCTGATTGACTAACTAATTTTCTACCTGAAGTTTCCGGAACGGAAATGAAAATTTTCCACTCACGTGGTGTAAACATTTTTAGTGCAGACGCTTAGAAGCTTTTCTTTTTCTGTCCGTTTCGTTCCGCGGAAAAAAGGTTTGGAGTGGAAAACAGCCTTTAATGATATACAGCTTTTGTAAAATACGCTTTTTGCATGTAAATTTCAGCCAAAATGTTTACACAGGAACAGGAGGCTGCGCTGTCAGTAGAATTTGTTTCAAATCAAGAGGTTTGTCTCATGGAGATGCCCGCTTAGTTTTACTGTAGTTATTGAAAGGCGTTTTATAATTGCATCAGAAGTTTTTTGTTTCAAAATTTTCTTTATATTAATAATACCTGTTGCCTGTCCGTCTCTGTGGTATTTTTATAGTCATGTTGCAGACACACAAAATAGCAAAAATGTGCGAAAGGAGGGCGAGTCCGTGGAGTTATCCACGGGCACTGACTAGTCTCCTTTATTAAAAGTTCATGTCCATTAGACGGAATATTCCGTATGGAGCGGAATAATGAAAGATTCTAATTGGTTGGCGAAATTTTTCACCAACCAATTAAAATGCTCAAAGCCATTTCGCTCGAATATTCCGCCTAGTGGAGATGAGCTTCTATGCGTATATTTTGTTTAAAAATGGAAGCCGAACCGCTACTCTGTGTTAAAGATGCATGAAGTAGCGATGCACAGAATACGTACGACGGACTCTTGTAAATACTTACCAGCATAGCATGAAAATGACAAAAGACATAAGGAAGGGAAAACAAATAGCTGTGAACAAAAGTTCATTCAAAACGCTGGGTATTTAACGTCATGAAACGGGTGATCAATTAATTGGAACGACCGTCTCATACATGGAAATGGAAATAAAGAAAGAAAGTAAAAGTAAAATTTATTAGCTTTAATTAAAATATATTTAGAAAATACAAGCACTAAATTGTAGTAGAAAAAAATGAGCACCAAAACATCGGTGCAAAGTATTGGGACATCGAGACTAAACACGAACAATTTCTGTTCCCTGTCACTGACCTGAATAAGACTATAAAAACGCTGATTAAGTTATTTCAGAATTAAGGAAAAAAGATTAATTTTGTATCGTATATTAATAAGATTATGCTTTTGTTTTGTTAATAAACTTCACTGGAGATCTTAACTCTGCTATTAACATTCTAAACGAAAGCATTCATCGTTTAATTTTAAACTCTGCATGCTTTGGACGCTTTAATTAAGTCATCACTTCCTACTTTCCCTCGAAAGTTCATTTAGATCAACAATCTAAAGTTAAAGTACAAAAAAATCTACTCCTAAAGAGTAAACAGTTTATAAAAATATGGTGAAAAATTATCAATAAAAAAATCTAACTTGTACAATCTTATGATAAGCAATATTAATTTTCGTTTATTTGTTTTAATTTCTGTTCCCAAAAATAAAATATACATGCCCTTATTTTTCATAACGACTGAATGAATATATGAGGACGAAAACATTTAGTAGGTGACCCTGGCAATTTATCTCATATCAGATGCTGGTTGCCACTTTACAGGCTTCGAATTAGGTGTGCACAGCTAGAAGCTAAAATAAATGTTCAATGTATTCTAACGTAATGTTGAATTTAAAATTTGTGTGTACCTTATTTTTTATTTGTTTACTATGCGTTACTTGCAAAATTTTCACTGCAATAGCTCCATCCATAGTGGTTTTACATTACGAATATTAGTTTTTACTTCTAATTCGAACCTTTATATACGACAAGATACAAAAGTAAACCTCACTGTGAAATATTTTTTTACGTTCATTACGGATTTGCATTCATATCTCGATAATCATGTTCTGTCGACACAAAATAATCATCTAACAGTCCTTGTAGGTAATCGAATGTGGGCCTTGCCTCAGAATCTTTATTCCAACATTGTAACATGATTTGGTACAATGGATCTGGACAACCAGGTGGAATAGGCATTCTATATCCTCTTTCTACTTGAGCTATTGTCTCTGCATTTGTCATTCCAGGATAAGGAATTCTTCCTTTGGTCACAATCTCTGTCAACAATACACCAAACGACCAAACATCAGATTTGATAGTGAATCTGTTATATAGTGCTGCTTCAGGCGCTGTCCATTTGATTGGAAATTTAGCACCCTCATGAGCAGTGTATTCAGTATCTTCAATTAAACGTGCCAATCCAAAATCTGCAACTTTGCAAATGTAGTTTTCTCCCACAAGAATATTTCTTGCAGCGAGATCACGGTGAATATATCCTTGTTCTTCAAGATATGCCATACCTGCAGCCACTTGTGCAGACATATCAATCAAAGTATTTAAGGGTAAATTAGCACCATCACCCTTTGACAGATAATCTAGCAAGGAGCCTCCAGACATGTATTCTGTGACAATGTATATTGGCTCATTTTGAGAACATATGGCATATAGCTGAAATGAAATTAAAAAGATGGTTTTACCACAGTCAAAAAAATGTAAGTGTAGATAAACAGTGTTACTCACCTGGACTAAATGTTTGTGACGTAGATGTTTCATTAATACTGCTTCTTCCAAGAAACTCTGTGGCGACATGGTTCCATTCTTTAATGTCTTAACTGCAACTTGTGTTGTGTTGTTCCAAATACCAGCCCAAACCTCTCCAAACTGTCCAGCACCTAATTTGCATGTCAAACGTATAGATTCTCTTTCAATTTCCCATACGTCTTTGGCTATCCCAATATTGGGCAAGTCTTGCGGACAAGGATCTGTTAGTACGCAGACTAAGCCATCTGCATCTCTCATGTAATGCTGGATTAGGTCATTTAAACTTGAAAATGGAGCTCTACTTGTTATAAAGTACCCACCAGTGTCTAGTTTACGAATACGATAATGCTTAATAGAATCGCCATCTTTGACACTGAGAGAAAAATTTCCTGGAGCTGATTCAGCTTTTCTAAGTAAAAATGTTCCTGATTTATTAGAATTTCTCAAAAGTTTCTTTTCTGCTTCTGCACGTTTGATATCACCATGATACCACCTGAAATTAAACAAGAGAATGTTGTAGTACTTGTAATTTGAAAGATAGATAGCTTATACTGATGGCAACAAATGTTTTTTAGGCAATATTGAAGCTATTAACCTGGTCAGTTTGTATGTTTCGACATTTACAAGTTGAAACATGTTTTGATTTATGCTGAATGACTGAGTGAACATTTTTACAGGCAAATAAGAAACAACCCTATACATTTTCTTGATCAGCCTTTTAAGCTCTACATGACAGTAGGAATGGGTTGTTGGATTTATGAAAAGCTTTTTTGTATATTAGCAGCTCACTACTGACATTAATATTTATTTCTTAAACTGCTTGCCTACTAATCAAGCCACAGTACAATCAACTCATCATCACCATCATTCTCAGCTTAACGTCCGTTTTCCATGCTAGCATGGGTTGGACGGGTATATTAATGACCCTCTTCCACTACGCTATATAATAATATGGTAATCTTTGACAGGCATGGTGGATGTATTAATTTTCCTTAAAAGTTGCATGTGTTATTTACTAATTCTTAATGTTACAATGTCATGACATTGATACATTAGCTTGAAACTAATACAGTAAATAAGATGACCCAGTCATCTTATTTACTGTATTAGCGTACTTTATATTTCTAGGGCTAATAACTTTGAAACAATTAACAGACATCTTCTCAACATGGCTAACACCTGAGACCAAAATTAAGCCAAACCTGCAACAACCATGTTTTAACTCAACTGTTCATCAGAAGGGCATCTTATATATTAATTTTTCAGAGTATTAAGACAACACAAATTTAGAAATATGTGGCCATCTTTAACGCAAGCATAAACGCAAGCATAAGCTTGATGCAAGATATAAAAGATATTTTTTGTACTTGTGGTGTTTGCAATATATCTTTTGTAGTGTGAACCAAAAATGCAAGCAAGTGCAGATGCAATAAAAATATTCTCAAAAATAAAAACATGAAAACTTCAATAATTTGTGATAAAAAACAAGGCACTACAAATGGCAATTTTCCTGGTTATGGTGAGATAAAAATATTTTATTATGATAAGAGTTCTTCGAATTCTCAAAGGAAAAATAAATTTAAATTTAAATTAAGATTTCAAAACACTCCGAGATGATCTTGTTTCATAAGCACATCGTAGGCTCATTTTTTCTTCTTCTAAAATATAATAAACACAAGTCAAACATATCTTTTCTATGTTATCCTAATACAATAAATTTTGTTTATGTTTTTCTTGTATTTCCAAGGTCTAGAGTGAATGTCTTGCACTTTCTTTCGCGCCAAAATTTTAAAATCAACATTGAGCGAACATATGTTGCTTGCATTAACATCACAAATAAATTTAAGCAGATACTGTTTCAAGGCCTGTATGAGGTGAAAAAATAAAATTATACTCTATTATTTGGACTCCACCCATCATCATTGTAGCACCTTGGGAGGGTTTGCTTATACTAATATATCTCACATATGCATCACTGTTCCTGTTTTCCACATAATAAAACGATGGTGATTTAAAGATTTTAATGGCTGGTGTCAGTAGATAAAATGAAGAAGAGTTTAGGGGAGAAACTTAACAGAGATAAAATAAAGAAGAGCTTAGGGAGAACTTAACAGCCAATGTCTGTTAGAAAATAAAAATCAACAAAGCTTTCATTCACTATGAATATTTCTCATTTTCTGAAGAAATAATTAGTCTCATGGCATGAAAATTTAGTATGTTATTGCGAGGAACACTACTTAAAACATATGTGAAGGAATTGTAACTTTTCTTTTCAAAATATTTCACAAAAAATTATTTCACTTTTTCTCATGATCAGAGCTTTCTTAATTTATATATAGCAACTTTAGAATTCCCACTGCTATTTAAAGGTATCAAATTAAAGCGGCTACCGGCTACCAGCTCAAATGTTGAAAGTGGAACATTTTTGTGGCTACTGGCAGTTAAAATATTGAAAGTAAATGGAAATTTTTTCTGGCTACCGGCTACCAGCTCAAACATTAAAAGTGGATTTTTTTTCCGGCTACCGGCTACTGTGGCTACCAGCTCAAATATTGAAGGTTGAACTTTTTGTGGCTACCGGCTACCAGCTGAAATATTGAAAGTCGAACTTTTTTCTGGCTACCGCGGCTACCAGCTCAAATATTGAAGGTTGAACTTTTTTCTGCCTACCGGCTATTGCGGCTACCAGCTCAAACATTGAAAGTGAAACCCAAACCCAAACCCAAACCCAAATCCTAACCCAAACCCAACAATGATTCACAAGCATGTTACAGGACTTCCTGCTAAAAACCGTTTGCTAAGTGTTTTATTTGATCGTTGAGAAGCTTTTAAAATGTTTGAAGTTTGATAGTGTAAATGAAAGTGACATCGAAAATTAGCAATGAGGTAGCCGGTAGCCAGAAAAAAATTATGTTAAGGTTATGCTAAGATGATTGTTTTAAGTGATGGATAAATATTGGATGGGGTAGCCAGTAGCCAACGGCTACTTAATATATAAGAATTGAAAGGGGGTATTCTAAAGTTTAGCCGTTTACTTCCGTTTTAACAAAAGAAAGATTTATTTAAACAATGCTTAGTTGAAACTGGTAACTCGTGTATGATAAATACTTACTCTTCTGCTTCGTAACTTTTTTCTGGAGCTACATACGTACTTGGAATATACCCAGACCTGCTTGTAGTTAACGATCGTGCATACCACCATTCTCCATCTGCTGTATTTATGATCTGCAATCTTTCTGATTTCTTGAAACTAAGATCTTCACTTATACGTGCATCATAATCATAAAGTGCAACAAATATGGTAGAGCCAGATGCTTCCTGTTGAGGTTGATTGAATATGATAGGCTGTGGTTGTGGGTCTTGGACTACTCGAGGCAACGGAGTTTTAATGGGAGATTGAGTAGAATTCTTGTGTTTACTTTTTTTACTTTTACTAAACCTTTGACCCATTTTAAGATATGATCCAGGTAATCTAATTTCAAATTACATAACGTCCTAGATGCTACTTTTTTATGTATATTGTTTGCATATAACAATATAATTAATTTTCAATGCTTAATCCCAATTGACGGTTCTTTTCTATCAATTTATTATAACTAGACACTAGATATTGATTTGTTGTGTTTCTTCGTCCCCCACAAAATCTACAACTCCCTGCCCTCTTCTCCTCGGAGCTTATTTAACCGGGCCACCATCGGATTTTTATAGCAAAGAAATATTTTGCCTAAGCTTGTTCCGAAAATCCTGTAAATTGATCACCATCGCAGATGCTTTCTTACACTGGAATGAAAATACTTCTTGTCGGAACACGTACGCCATATATATTATTTTTATTATTACATTTTTTTCCCTTTTAATATATATGCAGAAGTAGATCAATTTTGCAAAAATAATGCTGTGATCATTTTTATTTTTGCACGTAAATGTTTCAAACTTGAAATTTAGCGAATAGCGAGTTTCCCAATAATTTTGGAGGGAACTCATTTTCGCGAAATTGACAAGGGGAATATTAATTCCCCTAACGTTGAATAACCTACAAGGCTGTGCGTACATAGTTTAACGTACGTCAGTAGTATGCATATCTTCTGTTCGTTAATATAATTCTTTCGCTGCTTCTTTATAATTCTAAGTTACCCGAACATCATTTTTCTGGTAATAAAAATGGTAAGTCGTCCACGTATTACTTCCTGAATATATAGGAGATAACATATTCAACATGCGTTTGCCAAACCTTGTGGAGATAATGATTTCTCATTCTCCATATGCCCCGCTTTCAGCACCCAATAGCCTAGACTCTAAACTACAGCATGGAGCGTATTTTTCTGTAGCAGACTGTAGTGAGGCGCATCAATGTTTGTTGTAGGGTGTAGCAGGCCCTTCCTTTCCCTGTAGTAGAATGTAGTAAAGCGTAATTTTTCGTAGTGATGTGTAGTAGTACGTTATTTTCTGTAGCATGCCGTAGTAGTAGAACGTATTTCTCTGTAGTAGAGCGTAGTAGAGCGTATTTCCCTGTAGTAGAGTGTAGTACACTGTATTAGAGCGTAGTAGCCTGTAGTAGAGCGTAGTAGAGCGTATTTCTCTGTAGTCGAGTGTAGTAGCCTGTAGTAGAGTGTAG
Source organism: Hydractinia echinata (assembly GCA_030067915.1). Taxonomy (NCBI): domain Eukaryota; kingdom Metazoa; phylum Cnidaria; class Hydrozoa; order Anthoathecata; family Hydractiniidae; genus Hydractinia; species Hydractinia echinata. The sequence goes on from JASGCC010000030.1 coordinate 2,537,419, forward strand.
TACGCTGTAGTAGAGCGTAGTAGCCTATAATATAGTGTAGTAGAGCGTATTTCTCTGTAGTAGAGTGTAGTAGGCTTTATTAGTTTTTTTAGTTTTTTATTTAAAATAATGTTTTTACAGGATGACCTATTCAGTATAACATATAAAAATGCATTCTGTACTGCTATCAATTAGGGTCCTGTTTGGGAAAATTAAAAAATAAAAATATATATGATTATATATAAATATCAAAACTTTAAAAAATGTCACGCAAAAAACTAACTGAAAGTAAGGAACAGAGATAGTACGCACGCCATAGAAGTCGTTAAAGTGGGTGAGAAAAAACTAAGAACCGCAATAGACTCCGTTGAAAAGGTAAAAGCAAACGACAAGGATATGAAAACAGTTATAAATTGTAATAACAAATAAATTAATATATGTGTATGTATGTTAAAAGTCAAAAAGAGCCATTGAAAATAAAGGAAAGCCTACACAGCCATGGATTAAACAGTGAGTAGAACATGTCGCAAAAAAGTTTGGAAAAAAATAAATTACTTAAAATGCTCAGATAATTTTTCTTTAAAACTAGTTATATTACTATCGTTTGAAATGTCTCTTGGCAAGGTGTTATATATTTTACTTGCCATAAACTTAAATGCACGACGGCCATATTCCGTGCGAATTGCAGGAAGCCGTAGCAACGAATTCGCATTTCTGGTGCTATGACCGTGGTTCATTAATACAAAATAGTCATTAAAGTTCTCACATAATATACTGTCTATACTTTTTCGTACCAGAAGACAACAGTTCTTTTTTATGGTATTCTCGATCGAACAAATGTTCACGGATGGTACAATTTTTCGTGCACGATCATCGATTGACTGAAGCCTTTTTCGTTGAGTACACGTGAAGTTGAGATTAGTCATTCTGCTGTATGTCATCACAGGTACAATCATAGTCTGGTAAATTGCTTTTGCAGCTTTAACTGTGAGTAATGGTCTAATTTTAAGTAGCAGACGTAATCGAGATGTCGTTTTTTTGTATGAAAAGTTGAAATCTTCATTGAGGTTGAGCGACGTATTCAATTCGGTTCCAAGGTACTTATAATGAGTAACTGTATTGACAATTTGATTACGGTATTTGATGCATAAAGGTTTCGTTAGTTTCTTCAGTTTTTGAGATGTACCAAACAGCATTGCCTCAGTTTTCCCTCTTTTCATGTTAAGGATGAGTTCGTTATCATAACACCATTTCGATATTTCATCCATGTCATGATTAAGTTCTGTTTCAATAACTTCGAGTGTTTTTCCTCCACAGAACAAAACAGTATCATCGGCGTATTTGATGATTTCAGAATGTTTCAAGTTGTCAGCAAGATCGTTAAAATACAACAAAAACAACAGTGGACCTAAAATTGTACCCTGGGGTACACCAACAGTGAGGTACTCCTTTCCCGAAAGTACACCATTATAGACAACAAACTGTTCACGTCCAAACAAGTAGTCAGTGAACCATAAAATATCATTTTCCCATATACCATAAGCAGTAAGCTTTGACAAGAGTTTGCTTTGGCTTAACGTATCGAATGCTTTACTTAAATCTATATAAACCGCTCCGACAATTTCTCCTCTGTCTACATGATGTCTTATACTATCAGTGAAAGATATGGTTGCCAGATTGGTGGATCTTCTCGCTCTGAAACCATATTGATTGCGATGGAGAAGGTTGTTCATTTCAAGATAATTAATCAATTGACCATGTACTATTTTCTCAATGATTTTTGCTACCGCTGGTATTACAGAAATGGGTCGATAGTTGTCGAAGTTACTTTTCGGTCCACTTTTGTATACAGGTATAATTTTCGCAGTTTTCCAATCTGATGGAACCAGGCCACTGGATAGTGACAAATTTATCACATACGTTAATGGAGCTGCTATTTATTTTAAAAGATTGTAGCAGAGTACTGCTACAATCTTTTAAAATAAAACTAGGCATTTTTGCGTTTTAAAGATTTCATAATTTTCATTACAGTCTCAACGGATACTAGTTGTAGCTTGAAACATTTAGTGGTGCGACTTTTAATTGTAAAGTGACATCGCCAGGCAAAGTTACGTAACGGCATTGATAAACATCTTAGCGTCTTAATAATGGATGAGAAAAATTGACTAAAACCATTCGAGATTTGCTCAGGTTCGGATGTTGAGTCAATTTTAGTTTTGAAGGAAGCAGAAATGTGTTTCTTTGTTTTACTAGGATATAATTTCTTTATTGTAGACCAGAAGTTATCTGGATTATTTTCGTTTTCTTTCATTAAGTTATGATGGTAGTTAGCTTTAGCTTTCCTGGCAACGTTATTTGATGGTGTCAGTTAACCAAGGGCTTGGCTTCCCTTGTACTTTCTTGGTGGTATTTGGAATCATTGGATCAATAGATGTTCGCATAAAATTTTTCATGATCCTCCATGCTTCATTAGCGCTCGTTGAATTATAAACTTCACTCCAGTCACATGCTTCTAAGTCACTGCAGAGTTTTTTAGGGTCATAATTTCTCATATTCCTGCATTCTATCGTTTTGTGTTTATATTTGATATGATTAATTTTCCGGGTGCAGCCAACAATATCATGATCACTGTATGCTGTAGGTATCACTATCGATTCTCTAATAGATAATGGATTATTTGATGCTATTATGTCAATTAGTGTCTCGTGCTGATGGTCTATACGAGTAGCGCTTTTTATGAGCTGTTTGAGACCTTGGAGGAAAGTTGAGACCAAAGACTTGTAACGTAGCTTTTATATCGTCATGATTACCACTCTTCAGATAATTAACATTAATATCTCCCATAACAATCATCTCGTTGCAGTGTTTGTTTGCATTTGATAACGACTCGTAAAATATTTCACAAAAGTTAGGATGTAAATATTTTGAGTTAGCCGGGGGTCGGTAAACAATACAAATCAAAAATGATTTTGACTTTGGAGGCATTATTTCCAGCCACAGAGCTTCAATTACATTATTTTCAAGATCTTCTCTTCTTTTCCAGTGTTCTCCTTCAACAAATTTATTTGAGATGTATGCTGCAACGCCGCCACCAATACCTTTAGTTCGATCTCTTCTTACAAAGGAATAATTATTTAATTTAAACAGCTCCTCCGGTTCGGTGATGTTTGTATGCGTTTCACTAAGGGTCAGCACATCGATATTTTTAAAACTTGAACAAAGTTCTGTAATGTTATTAATATTATTCCATAATCCTCTTACGTTGTGATGAAATAAGTGCAGTCCTTTCAGTGATGTAATGTAGAGCGTAGCAGCCTGTAGTAGAGTGTAGTAGGCTGTAGTAGAGCATAGTAGACCGTACTTCTCTGTAGTAGAGCGTATTTCTTTGTATAAAAGCGAAGTAGGGATGCATTTCTTCGTAGCGGAGTGTAGTAGGTTGTCTTTTTCCAGTGGTGTGCAACATAGTTATCCACTTTTAAAATGTGCGTAAAAAGCTAATTACAATTCATCGCTATACAAAGTGTATTCACACATAAAAATAATTATTTACAGAGCCAATACTTTGGTTAAAAAGTGCAGGGCTTATAGCAGTCAATTTTCACACAAATAGTTTCAAAACATATTCTAACTATTTGCTCAAAGTAAACAGGCGAAAAGAGCATTCAAATGGCTACCATGGCCCTCCAATACAGCAAAAAGTATTTTACATGACAAGCAATGTATTTCCTAAGGACCATGAGTAAGCCTGAGTGGTCACTATTACGCTAGTATTTATACACAAATCGTCAATTCCTCACAAGTTATTCTGCGCAAATTGAGTTTCACACATCACTACGAAGAATTACTCTTTACTACATTCTACTACAGGGAAAGGAAGGGCCTGCTACACTCTATAACAGACATTGATGCGCCTCACTACAGTCTGCTACAGAAAAATACGCTCCATGCTACACTCTGGCATAGAGAAATCTACGCTACACTCACGGGATGTTTAATGTGCGCGTTGATACGGGTTGAATGGAGAGCGGAAAATCATTATCTCCATAAAGTTTACGTTAGCACGGAGTTAGAAGGAGTTTTGAATATGTTATTCTCCTTCATATTCAGGAAGTAATACGTGGACGACTTAATGCGTTGAACTAATTAAATTATACATTTTGCTATAAAAACTTGAGCACCGCGATCCAGACGTGATCATTTCGAAGCCTAAACATCACATTTTTACATTAACTCTTAAGAAATTCCCCTAAGGGGACTAATTTTCATGAAACGTATGATTTGATTTGATTTTAGTAACACAATCCTCAAAAGCATCAAAGTCACTACGGACAAACTTTCTAATTTCTTGATTGATCAAAAAGCGACTTAAGTACTAAGTAGTTTTTGAAATTTCTTTATGGTATCATATCCTCTTATAATGTTTTTTCCGCCGCTAACAAGACCATAATTATTTTCGTGGGACTAAATTTTCGCGAACTGTGTCTAAAAAAATATTGCGAGCATTGCATTGAATTTTGCGAATTTCGCGAAAATTTGTTCACTTAGGTTAACCATTCTCGACGCCCCAGAGCTCTTAAAGGCGGTTCCCCTAGAAAAAAACTATATCGCACAGAATTGTCTTTTCTGAAGATACTTGATGAGGATATCATAATATGTGACGGTACGACAAAATTAAGTCAAAAATTTCATTGATTGGTTGCCATGGTTACCCGTTGCTAGGAGAAGTATAGGCAAAATATTTTTTTTTTTTTTTTTTTTAAACATATATTTCGGCTTCCATATTAGATACATGGTTCTTCAGCCTAAAAACAATTTTAAAAGTAAGTATATATTAAAAGTAAGTATATATTAAAAATATGACATTTTGCTGCTCGACGCCTAACCAAATAACTGAATAACATGCGTTATTTCAAGCGCCTTTTTGGCCGCTTTTGTTCCTCAAGGGTCACGTGTATGGATTGAGCGAAGCGCATTTTCGCAAGGCTGACTCGTCTTCCAGAGAACTGATGCGGTATTTTTTGGACGACAGAAAAGCTAAAACAGGGCGAAACAAGCAATATCTCGACAAAATAACTGAAAGACAAAACTTCGATTTGAAAATCGGTTTCGTTTAAACACTAGGTGGTACTAATGCCTGCATCCACAGAAGAAATTGTAAAGCGTGGGTGCTTCGATCTTGAGAATTCTTGTTTCGCGTGGATTCCGAACTTAAACGGCAAAAAACTTGTTTAAAGATTATTTCATGGACATTCTTGACTTGTGGATCGACAAAAGGTGTACGCCAGCACTATTTCGACCTGAAAAGCACCAAATACCTAAGTCTTAAGTCTAATTTATGACGAGTAAACTCTGACGAGTTCACTTCGCAGGGTGCATCGTTAAGACAGCTTTCTGACTGCATGTGGAACACCTCATTTAATATTCAGAACTGTCATATATTGCCTTAGGAGGCCCTAAAGTATCATCTAGCTATTGCAAAGAATTAAACATCAACGGAGGGGCCGAAAAGCTGTCTATAAATGTGAAAATGGTTGCTATGGGCGTTGCTATGCACTTATATTTGCGGTTCGTTGGAAAAAGTGGCAGAATGCGCAATAAAAACCTAAATTTGTCATACGCACTGCTTGCCACGGTATTATAAGATGAATTTGCTGTCAGAAAACAGCTAAATGACAATTCTTGAGATTTAGAAATTTTTTCCAGGGGAACCACCTTAAGATAAACTCGAAAGTAGTACTTTCGAGGTTTTAATCTCAAAGAGCTCTGGGGACGAGAATGAAGGTGAACCTAATCAGTCTAATATTTCGTTAAAAAAGGCTAAGTTTAATACCACCGCATACCAGTAGAAAAATTGTTTCACGAAGGTTAGAAATCCACTGCTTGATATGAAATAAGCAATTTGTTGTCAGTGTCTATGAAAGTACAAAGATGCACAAAAAACATAGCACTCTCAGGGTTCCCACTTATTTTGCAACTAATTACTATCTCGCCTCTGCGAGGTATGAGTATTGGTTTCCAACTCCTAACTGACTGACTGACTGACTAAAAATTCCTGACAGAGTAGACACCCTGAGGAATGTGAAACAATCTGTTTTATATCTGTCCAGATCATTCTCGTCCCCAGAGCTCTTTGAGATTAAAACTTCGAAAGTGAAGTTTTAATCTTTAAGAGCTCTGGGGACAAGAATGTGTCCAGATTTAATTCGGGATATTGATCAAATTTTAAGATGTGCTACCCACGCTCAAAATGTTCCTTATTTTGCTTTCTGCTGCGGTAAGAATTCCCGACCTATCTAGTACAATATGTTATTGCAATCACCAATTGCGTTATCGTTTTTTTATTGGATTAAAGATCCTGAATTTAAATTTACGCAAATTTAGTGGCTACCTCGCTAGTGCTTTGCCTGTGTTATGTTTTTATAACTAGGTTTTGATGCTTGTTTCCTGGTCAGAGTCATTAAATATGCTTTAAAACCCCAAGTAGCATGCATATACCATTTTGGTTTGCGTAAATTAAACAACATAATTGGGTGTATTGTGAATGTATTGTAGTTGCAACCTGTTTAAAGCGAGGGTAGTTCATGCAGTTTATGCATCTTTTTGTAGGGCACTTAGGAGAATTTAAAGGACTAGTCGTTAGCCCGTGGAAAAATCCACGGGTTCGCCCGTCCTTTTTATACCGCATTGCGTGCGTCTCGCTACTTGCGCAGCTAAGCTACCATTTGGCGTGACAGACAGACAGACAGACAGACGGACAGACGTATACGGGTATTATAATATAGAATGTTAGCTGTTTTTTTTTTCGATTAGCGCGGAAAACACATACAAAAATTCAGGAGATTTTAGAAGAAATTGAAAAACGGAAAGTGTAACTTAAAATCACAAGAATCAAGGATGTCAATCAAGCAATTAAACAAGGAGACAAATTGGATTGGCCAGATTTAATTTCCGCATAAGCATATGCGGGATATATTTTGGACTTGTAATTCATAAAATAAAACCGTTTATAAAAATTGAGTTTGACAAATGGATGTTCCCTAAAGATTTAGATTTTTATTTTAAAAAAAAATCAGGAAATTTTACGATTTTTTATGACTAGAGGATTTTTTTTTTTAGGAGGCGTGGGAACCCCGACTCTGTCAATTCTTTTAAATCAATATTTAATTGGGACGGGTCGTGGACACTACTTTAGGGGCAGAAATTTTGCGACAAAAACTTTCGCGAATTGTAATCTTCGGACGAATTTTGTGTAAAAAAACTTTCGCGATAATCACAAATCACTTAATTTAAAAGGAAAAATCTTTCGCGAATGGCAACAATTCTCTTTTCTCTCTCCTTCTTTTCTCTTATTATTAGTAATCAAAAGTCTGCATCCATTACTGTTTCAAGGAATCGGGATATCCAAGAAATAGGTGTAACACCAAGGAAGAACGAAAAGACCAATGTTATTGTAGTTGATCAACCTCGTTCCCAGGGCAATTTTTCGCTTTTTTGATATCCGAGACGGCGCGAAGAAATGACCCTGGGCCAGGCTGGTTAAAATCAGCACGATTCGTGCTGATTTTTAATTTATTCAAAATTTGGTCATTTTGTTAAGAATTGCATGCGGACCGCCGAGAACACCGTATTGCTATAATTTATGCAAAACAATCTTGGATCGAAATCATAGATAGAGTTTTATTTTTAATCAGAAACAAGTTAGCTAAAGTGTTTTGATTTTTTGCTTCGAGAAAATATGATTGCAGTGTTGCCTTCGCTTTTTTTTGGCTACATACAAATTTTAAATATATATTTATTTTAAAGTTTTCAGCCATCTATAGCTAGCTAGCTAGCTAGCAAAGGTCCAAGACGTACTTTTGTAGCTACAAAGGTTGTGCAAACCAAGGTATAGCTAGCTATACACTTTTTTAATTATGATTTTTAGCTATCTTTCTTTTATATTATAGTTAAAAGTACTTTTAACTAGCTATAGCTAGCTACCAAGCCACAGAATTCTCAGAGGGTTTTGTGATTAGAATTAATGAAGATGCCTAGCTAGCTAGCTAGTTAAGTTTTTAGTATTTTTTTAGGAACATGCAGTCTTTCTAATTCCAATTTTGTCTTGCGGGCGACTTATTGCTGACGTGAACCTCTATGAACCTAAGTTGAGGCTTTATCACGTCGGCATTATGGTGGCGTGTAGCTATATATTATACTAGTATTGAGTCATCAACGTATAACCATGTGTCAGATACAGATCAGATATATACGTTTAGACGTATATAATAACTGGCTCCTTTTGTCTGTTATTGTCGTAACGTGCATATACACCTAAATAAAATCATATTGTCAAAAAATTTTTACCTAACTTGTTATTGTTAGGTCAAAATTTATAATTGTCTTTAAAAAAAATCTTATCGCCCTGCTTTTAATGCCTAAATTCTGAAATTCGGAAAGTATAGCTATTACAGATCATTTATGCTAATCCCATCAGATCTCCTAACAAGTTTTAACTCAATATCTTTCTTTTTCATCATATTGCGCTTTTGGTTTTCACGAAACGGGTCCCTGGAAACTCATTTACAACTAAATGGCCACTACGGTCAAACCAATTGACTTTTTTCAATAATTTTATGTTTGTTGCTTTACGAGATAATTTAAGAGATTAAAAGTCATAAAACATAGGATGTTGCATTTCATGCAATCTGCGAAAATTGTTATTTAATCTGTAACCGATTGTTATTTAATCTGTAACCGATTTTCAACCAAATCAACAGCATATGATTTTATTTTTTTGTTTATGTGTTGTGCCTCCTTTAGAAAGAATATTAGCTAGAGTGTAAAAGAAGGTCTGTTCGGAAGAAATAGGATTAGTTATGTATACCTTTGGGCTAGTTCTTGATTAGATTTATCTATTTGACTAGCTCTCCTGTTAGGTTAGATTATTGCATTATTTATACTCTAGACAATTTATTTTTTTTTAAAAAAGTTTATTTTTTGTAATCTAACTTAACAAATAAATGTATTTACTTTTTACCTATACCTTGTGTTGTATTTGGAGCTAGCTGGATAGCTGCTAAACATGTCTTCAAGCAAACATACATTGTGTTTTTTACTACACCCTGTGCACACAAAAGCTAGCATAGCTAGCTTTCTAGCTCTAGTCTAGAGTAGCTACCTCCTCAACTGCACTGCAAAAAAAACAGAAGCTTACTTTAACAGTCTCTAACAGTACAACTAAAAGCTATTTAATTTTGTTTGCACGTTAAGCTATACTAACAATGCCAAATATTTTATTTTTCACAAAAATGAATTCAGTCCAGCAGAACATAAACATTCCAGTCCCTTTTCGCACATAAACTTAGCCGCCATTATTGTTTTTCTGTTATTATTCAATTTTTTACGCATAAATTAATTTATCTTCATAATTAACGGAAACTTGAGAAACCAATCAGATAGCAGAACTGACTAGTGTGGCCCAGGGTCATTTCTTCTCGCCGTCAGAGATTATCAGAAAGAGAAAAATGGGCCTGGGGACGAGGTTGGTAGTTGATGATTAAAGAAGAAATAAATCACTAACTTTGAGATTTCCCTGTTCTTTGATTTTTTTTGTGGTGAAAAAAACTTTCGCGTTTTGCTGATTCATAATTTTGAAAAGGCATAAACTTTCGCGAAAAGGACCAAAAACGCGAAAGTGTCTGCCAGCGAAAGTAACATTACGAAACACGCACATTTTAATTCAAAATGTTGCGAAATAAAAATTACAACCATTTAGTACGATAAAATTTAAATCATATATTTATAAGGGAAGTTTTTGGATAATTTTAACTTCATTTGAAATTTCAAATTCTGACTGAGACAAATAAACCAATCTACTTCATATTAGACCCTCCCTCTTATTATCTAGATGTAAAAGAATTTTCAGTGGAATTTGGGAAATATTATAGAAAATGAGTTTTGTATTTTTTTCTGGAGAAAAACAATCCAATGGCCTTTTTCACAAATAGGCAACCATGTGCCTACTAAGTATCACTCAAAAAGCGATGAAGGTGCATGGCGCAAATTTTATGCTAAACGTTAAATTAAGGTTTTGATTTTAACCCTTCCTCCATCCCTAAACATAATGACTAAAAGTTTGGTGATCAAATCAGCCTGTATTATTCAGGTATGTATTACTTATTCCATTCCAAAAAACGTGATTTCGTCTTTCGTCAATAGAACTTTATTCGTTCAAGAAATCATCTATTATTCTCCTCTTCTTCGTATTGTGGTTCACTAGATATAAAGTAATCATCTAATGTATTATATAGATATTCAAATGTTGGTCGTGAACCAGGCTCTTTATGCCAACACTTCAACATAATTTCATATAAAGGTTGCGGACACTGTTGAGGTTTCGGCATCCTATAACCTCTGTCTACCTCCGCTAATACTTGAGGATTCGACATCCCGGGGTATGGAATTCGACCTAAAAATAAAAAATTTAGAAGTCACAAAGGCTTGTGCCTGAACAGGAGACAAAACAATCGGTAAATACTTCTGCTATCGGTTTAAAAGTATCACTGAAAAATCTATAAAGGACAGGTTATTAGCTTGATTGAATGTTATGCCCACCATCGTTCTTTTATGCAGTGAGGTGATAAAAATGAAGAGAAAAACCACAATCCAACACAAAATATTAAGACAATCACCTTTTTGGCCTTTTTACGAAGTTAGCAAAAAGCATCGCGTCGCAAATTACGGAAGCGCTACTTTTGCAAATGCGCAAGTCGCAAATTACGGAAGCGCTACTTTTGCAAATGCGCAAGTCGCAAATTACGGAAGCGCTACTTTTGCAAATGCGCAAGTCGCAAATTACGGAAGCGCTACTTTTGCAAATGCGCAAGTCGCAAATTACGGAAGCGCTACTTTTGCAAATGAGCAAGTCGCAAATTACGGAAGCGCTACTTTTGCAAATGCGCAAGTCGCACTTTCTAACACGTCTACCACACGTCTACCACACGGGAAAATTCACGCCAGAACTCATAGAGGCCCTGGAGTACGACAAAAACAGCTATGCTGACGTCAACAACAATTAGCACATTTTAAGAGTTTGGATGAAATTTGATAAGTTCAAACTGTGTGAACCTTGTAGGAAATATCCAATTTTCTTGTGGCATTGAACCTCGAAATTTGCCACCTTGTCTCACTATTTGCCATTAGCAAACAGAATCTTACCTTTCGTTATGACTTCTGACAAAAATACACCATACGACCAAACATCAGATTTGATTGTAAAGACACTTTTTAGTGCAGCCTCCGGAGCTGTCCATTTGATTGGAAACCGCGCACCTAAACACAAAATACAGTACAGGACAGGCAATGTAATTTGAACTATGATTAATAATTCTTAGCTGTCTTTCAAATGTGTTAGTAACCCACTGACAACAGTTTCTATGAAGTTAATAGCAATTACTTATCAGTTCAGTTACTTAACAATGTTCATCAGAATAGCACCAATGCTGGCTAAATATTTAATACAGTTCGATGATTAAATTCCCACATGCTCGCTCACCTACCAGATTTTTTTACTTATGAATTGCTCAGATTTTTTGCATCGACAGACAAGCACTCAAAATAACAAAATCTACTCTAAAAATAACCAAATCTACTCTAAAAATAACCAAATCTACTCTAAAAATAACCAAATCTACTCTAAAAATAACCAAATCTACTCTAAAAATAACCAAATCTACTCTAAAAACAACCAAATCTACTCTAAAAATAAACAAATCTACTATGACAAATAAACAAATCTACTATGACAAATATGACAAATGTGTAGCAATAATTTATGCAGCATAATTGAAATTAAAAAGCCCATTCTAACGAAAACGAAAATAGACTTTTTTAAAACAACATTTTAAGCTCTATTAAAAGTTGAGAATCACATTTCATCTCGGGATCCTTTTAAACATTGTATTATTTTTATGCTACATTTGTAAAATGTATTTTTAACACATATTGAGATCTTATGGGGTATTTTCTAGTCTTCTTTATAACGGCTATTTGTTACTAAAATAAGTAACATAGAGTACCTTCATGTGCTGTATACTCGTCGTCTTCAATTAGTCTCGCCAACCCAAAATCTGCAATCTTGCACAAATGTGCTTCGCCAACTAAAACGTTTCTTGCAGCTAAATCACGATGGATATAACCTTGTTGTTCAAGATATGCCATGCCACATGCTACTTGTGCTGCCATGTCAATCAAAACAGGAAAATCTGCAAAAGCTCCTAATAATAACAATTAAAGATCAAATTATGTGCATGCAAACTACTACTTTTCTTATTGTCATATTGACCTCTCCCAACAACCTGCAAACTTTTGAGTAAGCAAAAAGGCCCTATATAAGCACACATAAAAAGTTAGGTCATTAAAAAACATTTAAGGGGCTTGGAATGAGCACAGTAGTAGCAGCACCTTAGCATATTTTTATATAAATGTTATTATATGTTTATATATTAATAAATTGATAATAAGGAACATTCCTGGAAAAGCTGAAAATATTGATGATAAAGTTTGTTGTTGTTAAAATATAACAACATAACTTAAGCGGTAATTAAATCCTAAAATGCAAATAACTTGAAAGAGGAAAAAGTTTTCTACAAAACAAGACTTTTTCAAGCTCTACAACATATTATTCTTAACGCAGGATTACTTAAAGGGAACCTAAGGTATAAAATAATGTTGAACTTATATTATAGATCTTAAAAAGTCTTTTTAAATTTTTTAAAAGTTTTTTTTCGTTCTCAAGATATTCACATTCAAAAAATTTCAGATTTAATTATACTGCATTAATTATGATGTCATATTTAAGTAATAGCAAATTTTGACATGTTCTGTTATCAGTAATTTTAGACCTGTTAAGGGATGTACATTCAAACTTTATCAATGCATAGATATTATAAAGGTGAATTGGTAAACATAAATTTTTTTGCCAAAATGACACTCGTTTGCTCCTCCCAGGCCTCCTAAAACTTTGTCAATGATTTAATAACTCAGGATCTGCAAGTTGATTTGCAATAAAATTTTCTGGGTAAGCTTGTATAGGCCCTATATGCCCCAAAAATAATTTCTTATTGCAGTATAAACAGTTATCAGTTACTATTCCATAAAAGATTCTGTTCTTAACCTGAAAGTTTCTTGTACATTCAAGATTTTGATTGAGAAAAGCAAAAGATTAGAAAAATTGGACATAAAAAAAATTAAATTTGATTACAGAAAAAATCTTAAAATGATCTCCCCATTAAAATTTAAAATAGGTTGTTTCAGGAAGGCATTGTAAAACAAACCTTTGTAATGACTGTGATACAAACTTTCTTAAATCAAAGAAAAAAATAACCTTCTCCCTTTGTAAGATAATCCAGCAAACTTCCATTTGACATCAACTCTGTTACCAAATAAATTGGTTCCCGATCAGAACAAACTGCAAACAACTATAACAAAATAAATACAAGAATCAGAATGTAATTGATGACGATGATGATGATGATGATGATGATGACAATGGTGATAGTGATGTAAAATGTTGACCTTATGATAAGAAATACATACAAATTAAAAGAGTAACAAATACCTAAATGACTAGTACTAATCTTATATAATTTTTAAACAATTTTATCAACAAATGAAAAACAACAGATTTTGATTTCTGATAAAAGTTTAAAACATAGGTATAGTTCTCAGATTAAAAAGTGTAAACACCAATTTACCAATTATAAGGAAAGGGATTAAAAATATAAATAAAAAATATTTCATAAAATTTTATTTTAATGCTCAGAAACAAAGTAATTACATGAACTGCATTGTTTATGAACAGACAAAAATGTTTGATAGTGAAAAAAAACTATAATTTACTTTCCAGTTATCTATAGAACTATATATTGCAGACTAAAAACTACCATAACTAAAACGCACAAAGGATTGGGCCAACTTTTAGTAAATTCGACCAATCTGGAAAACAGTAAACGCATACACTTCACTTCGAAATAAAAATATCCACACTTTAAAAATATCTTTAAATGCAATGTCCTGTAAGGGTAGAAAGTTTTAGAAGATTCTTTTATACAGACCAAAAAAATAAGCTCTAATTCTTATAAAATTATCATTTTAACCAAGGTGATCATATAAAAATAATTGTATTGGATTTAATGGATCTATTTGTAAAATCTAGTTTCCCTAACCCTTCTTAGGGTGCGCTGAAGAATAAAATCAAAATCACACAGTACATGCTCTTCAACAAAAATAAATAATCAAAAATATTTTGAGACTTTAAAAGATTTTAAAAACATGATTGAAATATGAAAAAAACTAGTATTAATCCACGGTGTACCAAAATAATCAACTAATCAAGTTAAATATACATAATTATACAGAAACTTAAAAGTTATTATATAAAAAACTAGTTCATTGAAACATATACATAGAAAATCATGTTAGAAAATAATTCTAAATAAATGTGTTCATTATAATACAGTGTGGAAGGGACTCCTCCTTCATGTTGTAGAAGTGACTCCCTTAGCTTGTACTGCCCTCTATCGCAATTATTATGTGCATTAGCTTATACAGAATACTAAAGCCTTACAGGCTTACCATATTTTAGAAAACAAAAATGTCAACATTATATTTCTATCACGTTTTATATGATTTTATTTCGGAAAGTCATGATAGCTATGTTCTGTTGAAACAAAATAGTCCTCTAATGTAGCCTGCAAGTAATCAAATGTGGGTCTTGCTTCGGAGTTCTTATTCCAACATTGTAACATAATTTGGTACAATGGTTCAGGACAACCAGGTGGAATAGGCATTCTATATCCTCTTTCTACTTGAGCTATTGTCTCTGCATTTGTCATTCCAGGATAAGGAATTCTTCCTTTGGTCACAATCTCTGTCAACAATACACCAAATGACCAAACATCAGATTTGATAGTGAATCTGTTATATAATGCTGCTTCAGGCGCTGTCCATTTGATTGGAAATTTAGCACCCTCATGAGCAGTGTATTCAGTATCTTCAATTAAACGTGCCAATCCAAAATCTGCAACTTTGCAAATGTAGTTTTCCCCCACAAGGATATTTCTTGCAGCAAGATCACGGTGAATATATCCTTGTTCTTCAAGATATGCCATACCTGCGGCCACTTGTGCAGACATATCAATCAAGGTGGGTAACAACAAATTACCACCATCACCTCGTGATAAATAATCCAACAAAGAACCACCAGACATGTATTCCGTAACAATGTAAATGGGTTCACGATCAGAGCAAATGGCATAAAGCTAAAAATAATGAGAGATGAAATGATGATGGGCGAGCATGATATTAGTAAAGAAAAAATAAATATTACATTAGTCTTTGATAATGGATTCATTATTAATGAGAAGTTGTCACAATAGTCAATGTCAATTTACTTTTTTTTAGTATTTACTGTGTGAGGTTAAAGTAATGTGTATGAAATGGGACCAAACAATAATTATTCCTTTGGAGACCAAATTTTGTAAAATAAATGCAATAATTAAATCCATGAAAAAACAAAATAAAATAAATGACTAACCTGTACTAAATGTTTATGTCGCAAGTTTTTCATTATTGTTGCTTCTTCTAAGAAACCTTGAGGTGACATGGTTCCATTCTTTAGCGTCTTTACAGCAACATGTGTTGTATTATTCCAAACACCAGCCCAGACCTCTCCAAATTGGCCTGCTCCTAATTTTTTAGTTAAACGAAGAGACTCTCGATCAATTTCCCAAGCATCCTTGGCTAAACCATTTGTTATTGGTTTATCACTTGGGCAAGGCACTGTTAAAGAACAAACTAAACCATCTGCATCTCGTGAATAATGATGAACCAATTCATGCAAGCTTGCAAAAGGTGCTCTACTAGTTATAAAATAACCTCCTGTGTCTAATTTTCGAATACGGTAATGCTTTACTGAATCACCATCTCTGACACTAAGGGAAAAGTTCCCGGGAGCTGATTCTGCCTTTCTCAGCAAAAATGTTCCAGAGTTAATACCTCTAACCATTAATCTTTTTTCTGCCTCAGCTCTTTTGATATCACCAAAATACCATCTAAAATGAGAATAAATGATTATGTTGTTAAAAAGCTTTATGTATATTGCTTAAAATGTGTCAATTTATCAAAAGAACAATAAACAAAAGGAGGTCAATTGCAAATTTGAAAAAGTTTGATTGACTGGGGGAAATCTGCACCACAAAAAGTAGGAGCTAATTCAAACCAAACCAAACTAAAATTATTTAATGTTGGTGTTGATATTTAAGTTACTGAGACAAAAATTTGCATGGAAAGTTCGTTGTGACAAACAGACACAAAAAATAGAATGTATACTTAAGGAAAAATATTTTACATGTAAAAAATACAAGGCAGAACAGACCCCTGACAAATGCACTGGGGTCTTACAGGGGTCATCTGGGGTTTTACAGGGGTCTGGTGCATTATTTGGATTTATATTAATTTTAACCTTGCAGATCACCAGATCAAGGTAAAAATACACAATTAATAAAAGCTTAACTATAGCTTTGAGCATTCCTAAACCTATGTAGAAACATTATTGGCTAAAATATATTCTATTTCTATCTTTTATAACATATCAACCTCGATTGTATCTTACAAGGTTTATGTTGCAACTATGTCTTGCAATAAAAAAATCTAGTTAATAGGAGAAAATGCAAAAAATGAGGAAATGATAGATAATTAACTAATGGAAAGTCATAACAAAAGTCATATAATGAAATGTTGCCATAAGTACCCCTGACATCCCCGAAACGACCACAGGATAAAAGACGCTGGTGCATTTGTCTGGGTCTGTCCATCCATGTAAACAACTAAGGGATAAACAAGAGATAAACAACAAGGGTAACTGATAATTGCTGTAACCCTGCATACATATGCCGGTAAAATTTATACCAACAATAATAATCTGTTTACAGGGTGTTAAAACATCTTGCAAAATATTTTTGGGGTTATGGCCACCGTAAAAAATATCTTATATGTTCACATCCTCAAAACGTTGCAAAAATGGGTCAATTGGTTGGATTTTTCGCCAGGAATTTCCAATTGGCAAAAGTAAATTTGTTTCTAAGATCATAAAACAAAGTAACACCACTTTATTCTGTTCCCAGGGCTTTTTCATGCTTAAAATATGAAAACTGAGCAATCCTTGGCAGGAAATAACAGAGGGAGAGAGTTTGGGATCATTGTAAACTGATTGGTGAAAAGGAAACAAAAGCAAAGAAGTCATCTGATGGCTGTGATTTTTATGCGACTTAATACATAGGTTCGGAGAACAAAAACATAACATATTTTTAATGGTGGCCTACTATAGCTAATTGCTCTCATTTAGCAATATACGAGGGTACCGACTCGCCGAAAACGCCGTATATGTTAGGGCGGCAGCGGGAGTTTTTTTCGGGTTTTTTTCAAGGTTTTCGTCTGTAACCGCCCGGAAAAGACTGGGCCCGTCCGAAATCGCCTGAAATGCTATGCGCGCGAGGCTCATTGTTCTCATTTAAATTTTGTCGTGAAGAAGGAAGGTGCTATTTTGTCGTTTTACTCTCAGTTTATTATTTGTGGGATTTTATTACATAAATGATATAAAAAACAGTTTTTTCAGAACTTCCACTGTTGAGGAGTGACTATTAGTCTACCGTTTATGTTTGGTATTGGGTACCTTAACCATGCCGTTATGTGCCGATATGCAAATGTGTTATAATGGCGCGGTAGCTGTACTGTAAAGGATCTACGGACTTCGTTGATACACAGAAGACAGACATTTATGTTAATATAAATATACACGTTCTTATTTCGTTTACTAACCCTCCGTCATAACCAGAGATTTACGTCTAACATCCACTACCACTGCTCGACATTGAAAGAATAAACTATACATCATGGTAATAAATGTTTAAAAAAATGTTGTTTCGGGTTGATCCGGGCGAAACTTTGAGGTTTTTTTTAAAACGCCGGAAGTCGCCGACAGCCCCCGTGGTTTTTGCGGCGTTTCCGGCGAGTCGGCACCCTCGTAGCAATATCCCTGATTATAAACAGTAGGAAAAATTTAAAAAACTAAAGCTTACTCTTCAGCTTCATAACTTTTCTCTGGTGCTACATATGTGCTAGGTATGTATCCTCTTTGGCCAGTGCTTAAAGACTCAGCATACCACCAATCTCCATCTGCAGTATCTATGATATGTAACCTTTCTGATTTTTTAAAGCTCAGGTCTTCACTAATTCTAGCCTCATAATCGTATAGAGCAACAAAAACAGTTGCACCCTGAGAATTAGGTTTTACTGCCGAACTATTTAACTGGCTTGGACCAGAGGAGATTATCGAAGTGTTAAAATTTTGTGGTTGTGTTTGATTAAAAGGAGACACTGGGGATGGTGTTGTTGTCGTTAATTGAAAGCTGTTGCCTTTCGCCTCAGTCTTTTCCGCCTTATCTTTACTACAACAAGACCCCATGTTTATTAACTATTGAAAAACCTAGCTAATATTTTTCATGAATAAATCTTTAGTTTAGCTGGCCAGTATCATTATTAACCAACATCGTTTGCATTATCTTTCAGCTCCAACTCCCATTACAACTTCGAAGTTTCGGTTGGCAGCGGTTGTGGCTTTCTATGACGGAGAATATTTTACACCATTAAAACACAGTTAATAAGCATTAATTTTTTGTCGCCCGTTTATCTCCTTAGTAATTAACGGAAGATCCTTTGTTTGATTACAAATTCCCCACATTGCCAGACGTCTTTTTTTTTCAAAAATATCTGTTTTTCGTTGCATTGGAAAACTGGAATCAGGTACAATACTGTCATTCCTCTTTGGTCTTTTCCTTAAGACAAAAAGCAGTCTATTTTCGCGGATTATGTACCACTATAAAATTAAGATTTTTTTCGTGACGTTCAATCTGGTCTGTGTTTTGTATCAAACGCTTTTGCTTTCGTTTTCAAGATTGAACCTGAATATGACGACGTGAGCGGGTGCACCTTCTAATGCTTGACTTGTGTGTTGTTACCTGATTTGCTGATTTGCCTAGAGTCGAGCGGTAAGCTTTTTTAGTTTTTAAATAACTGAACCTCTAAATTATGTGACTTAGCTTCTCTTGCTATTTCTCTATGTTTGATAGTAACACCATAGTCATAAGAAAAAAAGGCCGTTCTTCAATACCATTTCTATAGTACGCGTCCTGTCTTTGTTCCTCAACAAAGGCACTCATTTTTCTTATGACTATGGTAACACTGAATGGCTAAGACATGATATCCTTAGACTTAAGTGGTATAGGATCTAAATTTGTGTAATTTACAGAATAGACAGCTAGGGTTGCCTACCAATGAGAAAATTTGTGAGTAGAGTACAGCATTTAATCTATGGACGTGGATATTCTGCCGGTACTACTGGCAGAATAAATCTGCCGGCAGTAACAGCGGAAAACACGATAAATACACCAAAAAGGTATTATTTTGCAAAAAGTAAATATTGTACATAATCGTGGCATAAATACAAAAAAACTCAAAACATTTATTCCTATCAGGATCACTTGACTCTTGCACAATATCCATCAAACTTCCGTCATGTGCTATCTTTCTTAACAGCGGCCACCAATGACAAAACCACCTTTCTTGTTCTTTTTTTTCACGTTGTTCTAAAGGTAGGTTTCCATACGACTGCATTTTCCGCTCAAGCGTAGAAAGCTCGGGAGCATTTTTCTCTTGAGCTTGAACTTCATGGAAATCAATTTCCCGCTTGAGAGAAAAGATGTTCAGAATAAAATGGCTGCCGTAAACAGAAAAAACCTTTGGCTACGAAATTTTAAAATAATAACAACATTGTTTTTATGGCAGCGAATGTATTCGTACAGCTTACCATAAGTTTCTTTTAGACAAAATCTGCTAATTAGTTTTATATTGAATTATTCGTCACTTATGCAATTAGGAAGATCCTGTTTGACCATCCTTCGAAACGTCTACGCTTTCTTTTCATTTATACAGTTGATAGCAAATTCGGGTGAAAACAAAACAGACAAAATCATTTTAGCCTTTCCTTCTTCGTTCATCTTGTTAGTCATAGATTTGGAAATCACCACTGAGAACAGGTACTTAGCCGTTTCCTTGCTTTGGTCTGTGAGTCGCCTTTGTTTTGGCAAGTGGTTGAACAATATCTGTGAAAAATATACCATTTAAAAGTATAACATTATATATATCACCAAAAGTATAACACAATTAAAAATCAAATTTATATTAAAAAGATTACTTTTAATCTTTATTATGTACAGATAATTAATGAAGGCAGCAGGAATTGAACCCGCAACTGCAAGGCAGGAGCCATGCTGTTTTCCCGTTAAACTATAACTTCGAGCATAATAATTTTTAAGTTGACTTTATACTTTATTACTACTATGACTTAAAACTTATTATTGTTATTGTTACTATTATAAAGAAGAGTTGCGAATGTTTACAAAGTTCCGTATATGCGCGCGCATCTATACAGGCAATAAAAAAAGGACCACATAAAGAAAATTGACTATTTCCTTTAATTTGTAGATTTAAGGAATAAACGAATAAAGGAGCTGGAATTGGTTTTTCCTAACTTTCAGTTTCTCTTTTAAGAGTAGGTTTTAAAAATTTAAAAAGTAAGTTGCTTTTTTAACTTGATTTCTCCAATCGTTGCGGTCTGTTGGTGGAGAAGAATGAACTGTGTACGTTATAAACTGTACCATAAGTTACAGAAATATGAACTGAGTTGGACAGATGTCCACCTATTGCCATGTCTCATGGCATCATTGTTTGATTATGTTTTATTGATAGTTTATAGCTTTTTCCTTTGTATCTTTTAGATCCAATCATTCTAAAAATTACAAGTAGACTACATAGTAGTCACTTATATGCAATTGTCAGTTACAGCAATGTTTAATCTTTGAAATAAGCCACAACAGGGTGGCAAAACGCCATAAAGGTAAATGATGTTTATCATAAAAATTGTACCACCATGTATAGCTAGCTAGTTGAGTTCATGATTATGCTTATCAACTATATCCTTTACTTCTAAAGTTTGGCCATCTGCAGATGCCCTAATCTTGATACTAAATGGGCAGTTATTCTTCAGTGTTCTGTAATAAAGAAAAAAGAACATTGGCTAGCTAGGCTAGCTAGGTGAACAGAGCTTGCTAACTAATACACTATGCAGAAATTCTTTTTAAAAAATATTTAGTGTTTTCTTTACTCTCCCTTAAGAAGTTTTATTGTCCTAGAATCTCTAATCCATAAATCTACAAAATGTGATGTGTTAAAACGTTCTAATCTATTACATAACTCCTTATAGCTCGAAAACTTTTCACCAACAGTAAAAGCACCATCAACCACATCCGCCATTACTATAATGCCTGAATGATGTTGACGTTCGCGGTTTGGCGGGAAATTTACTGCCGGCAGAATAATTTTCTTCCTTAACCTGCTGGTACCGTCCGACTAACGCGTGTTACTATTCCGCCGGTACCGGCAGAATATACACTCCGTTAATCTATATCTTTGTAATCATTCATTGAATACAGCCATATTTAATTTTCCTGCAAGTTGAACGAACGCTCCTTATAAGAGATTTACAGTTTACCTTGAGATGTTTATGCTTATTTTTACTTATCAGCATTATTTTAAGCCTCTCAGGTTTTGTAGCAAAATTATATATTTAATGTTCAAACACATGACAAATCCAAGGTGTCCAAGGTGTCAACCAAATGTTAACAAAAACATGCCAAGGTAGGTGATGAATCTCTCAAAAGTCTCTCCCTTTTAGTACTTTCTAAATGGTTAGCCATCCACCCCCCTCCCCCAGAAAGCGGAGGGTTCAAAGTTCAACTTTCACCACTTGGGGAAATTAAAAATTAAAGTTCTGCTAATTCTGAAAAGGCGTATTAAAGTCAACCCATCATGGAATTGAGACGTAATTCAGCAAATTTGTTTTTTCCTCGATTTGATTTTTACTCGCCCCGTTCACCAGCATTTTGTCAAGTTGTCCTAAGGGATGGCATATAATTAAAACCATAAAGTTATGTAGCGAACAAAGTTCTCATATCTCCCCCAAAGCCATTTGTTTAGATAATCATGTAATAAGGACAGTATACACGCTAGCGCTATTTACTTGTTTCATTAGGACTGCTGCTGTTGCAGTGTTGGTCATTTTACAATTAGCTATAATATCCTGAATAAAAAACGAAAATAAACATAATACAGATGTTCACGTAATATGCACAGTAATACCTATTAATCTGGCGATACGCAATCCATTTTGTCAAATTTGACAAATTTAATTGTGTGTCAAATTAGTTTTTCAAGTGCACACATTTTTTAATGTATACTACAAAGCGTTTGCAGTCCTGTGCGTGAATGCAAAATCGGTGATAAAAAAAACAAGTGCTGTTTATTAAGTTAGTCACAGTTAATTCTGCTATGGCATTGTTTTCAGGAGAATTTAAACCACTCACAATAATTTAAAATCATAAGGAACTTTAATCAACATGCAAGGCAAAGTAAAACCCTATTTAAAAACTAAAACTAAAACTTTATACATGTGGAAAATATAAACAAAAGCAAAAGCGAATAATTTACATAACGCATTCTGGCATGGAAGATGTTAAAAAACTCAACAAAAATTTTAAGCTTTGTGCCTATTTAAAATGTCAAGATTTTAAAACTTTTTGCTAAAGAAATGTAAGAAATTTTGTGGGCAGTAGTTATAAACACTAGAAAATAGCTAATGAAAAATGTAGCAACCTGGGATTATAGATCGCTAAAGTTGCCACAAAATAGACTGAAACTTGCTTTTCTCAGTTTTATTGTCTCTTTCACTTCCAAAACCAACACTTAACTAGCTACATGTCCTTTGGAATATCGTAGTATTCATAAAATATCGTAATATCATACTTATGATTATGGGAATATCCATCACAACTCAACAACAAAATAATTTTAAAGTCTACGCACTGCTCACCTAAATGTTAGTTCTGGATCGTTCTGCCGCATAGTTTGAATTTTTTACCTGTGAGATACACCAGAGAAATTCTTGCACAACCAGATGGGCAGCTTACTCCAGCAGAACTGGTGAAATAGTGAGACTGGCACCGATACCGACACAGAAAATTAAATATTTTACGGGGAAAGAGCACCAATTTGTATTTTTGACAGCAAGACTCAAAAACCAGTTTTCTATGCCATGCACAGGTGTTATCCTGGTTTCTTCAGACTTTTGGTGTAAAATTTAGAAAAGAAAAGACTTGCAGACATACACTTTACCTTTTTTAACTAATTTTTTACTGGTGTATCTACATACACCAGTACACCATAGCTACCCCCCCCCCCAAAGTTGTCAAATCAGAGAGGTTTAACTTTTTAGATTTACACAATTAAATTTATTGAATTCAATAAATTGAATAAGTGGATTGTGTATCCCCCCCATTACTTTTGAACATAATGTTTTAAGGCAAGTGTAAAGGAAAAAAATGATTTTTTTTCGTTTATTTTTTTTTCGTGAAATCAGGGCAAAATATACTAAACTTTTTAATTATGAATTTTTTTTTCATAAATTCCATCTGGATCTTTGTTTATTTAGTTTGTTTATGTTTACTCACTAATAACGCTGTGATGATCTTTGTAACACTCTTTCTGTGTCATATGTGCTCACGTGCGCATGTTTCCTTCAAACAAAAAACAATTTTGAAGAGCTGATATTTTTCTCACTTTCCAAAGAGAAAAATATCACGCTTTTAAAAATGGAAAACCTGTCAAGTGTAATTTCAATGCCGCAAGTAGCCGTATGTGAGTAAAAACTTCAAAACTTTAAAACTCTTTTTCTCAGTGTTTATTTTTTGATAAAATGGTATCTACATCTGAACTTTCTCTTACAAAACTAAATAACGTTTGTGTAGGAGAGCTGTTTTGAAATAAAGCTAAATAATATATCTAAAAAGGTTTTTTTATTTTTTTGTAAAAACATGTTTAAATTTTTTTACAGCCGTCTATGTGAAAGAAAACAAGTTGAAAAAGTAGCATTTGGAAGAATATGAAATAGTAAGAAAACTAAAAAATTTTGAACAAAATAGTAAAAACCCTTTTTAGATACAGCCCAGCTGGGAAGAATAGTCAAAAAATTTTGAAAAAAAATCCGGCCGTTTTGTAAGAGAAACATCAGTTAGGAGAGACTGGGGTAAATTTTGTATACACCTAAACCTCAAACGACCTTAATATTTTTCCAAAAAAAATATATCACTTAATTGAGAAAAATAAGAGCTTTCAAAATATCTACATATCAGGTTATGAAAATGTTATTTAGATATGATATTTGGATTATAAAAATCATGCGCACTTTCCTTTACACTCGCCTTAAATTTGACAAATTAAATCAACAAAATTTTATCATTTATCACCCTTTATTGCTAGCTATGTTTTAATAAATTGTAAATATATTAGAATTGCCACCATGGCATTTTTTCTCCAGAGAATTGAATCAAATTAAATCAAATTTTTATAATTTTCAATTTGGATTTCCCTAGTTGTTTAGTAGAGCATAACAAGTTGTGTCATTTATTAGACTTACTTTTTTTAGAGTGCAATTGAAGCAATGAGTGTTGGATATGTCTTTCCAGTTACAGACAGTTGGATTGCAATATTAAAATGTGGGATTCTTGCAATTTCTTATGTTGGCAGCTTGTACCTTAAAAAATCCCCTTATCCTCGTGACCATCCTGCCACAATCAGACAGAGGATTAAAAGTGTGACAGTAGTGTGTTTGTTAGCACCTTTGTTTTTGTTTTCGTGCTGCACAGTAAAGGAAGATGAAGGTTATCAGTTTATCAAATGGCTTGGTGTAAACGTTCATAAAATCTTTCCTGCCATTTTGCTTCCTGTTATATTGACAATAATTTTGTTCATGGGCCCAATTTTCCTGTATTTGATAGAAGATGGACTGGCAGATTTTAAAGCAAATTTCATGGTGATTTGTAATTCAGGCGACCTTGTGGCTTATCGCACCTATGTAGTTGCGCCCTTCACTGAAGAGTTTATTTTTAGAGCCTGTATGTTACCCATTCTGGTTCCTAATTTCGGATTATTTTGGTCAATTGTTTTGGCACCACTTTTTTTTGGTGTTGCACATTTTCATCATGTGATAGAGCAATTACAACTTGGTCATGAATTGGTCCCGGTAATTATGTCATCGCTATTCCAAATGCTATACACTACTGTGTTTGGGATGTATTCAGCATTTTTATTTTTACGTACAGGTCATCTAATCGGGCCTATATTATGTCATAGTTTTTGTAACTTGATGGGTTTTCCACAATTTGAAATGGTACCATCATCCAAGTATCCAAAGTTCATATCTTTATCTTTTGTTATCGGTTTATTCTTGTTTATTTATTTATTATTTCCATTAACAGATCCTATAATCTATGAAAGTATTTATTGGAAATAGATCATAATATTCGTTAGGGTTGTGTAACTAAAAGATAACTTTTTGAAATGTTTAAAAGATAACTTTTTGAAATGTTTAAAAGATAACTTTTTGAAATGTTTAGTTGACATTTGAAATACATTGTACGTTATATTTAGTTCTCGTTTTTCTGAAGGACTCGGAGTATGATTTTTGATTTAATAAATCTCTAATTTGTTAGGCTTCAGAAATTATATCTATAAAGAGTTAGTACCATTATAACAAGAACTTTTTATGACATATGGTAATAGTTAAGCTGCATGCTAATAAAGCACTGCCTTATTTTTGAAGTCCATAATCTTGTGTATTAGTACACCCCCTCTCAATTAACATAGTCTATGCATGACATCTATGCATGACATCTATGCATGACATCTATGCATGACATCTATGCATGGTCTATCTTACAAGTTACTTAAATTTACTATCTTGATCTTGATGTTACACAAATTAAAAATGTTGATATTACAGTTGTAAAAATTACTTTATGCAACGATGAATCAATTATTGACAGCAATTTTTGTATCCATAATCACTTTATGTATGGCTGAGTTGAATTTCTTGGTATTGGGAGATTGGGGAGGACTTCCACTTTATCCATACACCACAGAAATCGAAGAAAAAACTTCAAAACAAATGGCAGATGTTGCAGCTCGTGTAAATGCTAGATTTGTTGTTGCACTGGGTGAGTATTCACTGTAATCCTCTAACATGATGCATTGCATCTGTGTAGAAAAATATCGTATGAGTCAAGAAAAAGTGTTTTTATGGTTTGTCATTTTTTGATATATTATTACTACTACCATAAGAAAACGAATTTAAGTAGTCTTACTGTTTCATATGACTCCGAAGTGACATAAATACGAACTTTATCGCCTCAAAATTTGCTAGAAATCCCGACCCCTAATTCCGTAAAAAAAGACTGTGACGAACGTGGTTTGTGACGTTGCAAAGTGCAGAAAATTGCAATTTCATGTAGTGGCTGGTTTGTTTGAGCTACGAATTTTTGTAATCGTTGATAATTTTGATAAAATATACCTTAAATACTAGCAATTTAATTTTATTTTATGCTTTTAAGCTTTCGGTTGTAGAAGTCGCTCCTTGTTTGACAAAGAGCTCAGTTTTAATAAAAAATCGAACAACGTACTTCGTTGAAAATGGTTGCAAGCGATCAGAAGAAAAGGGACCTTACCAAAAGATTCTGGGTTTTACATTTGCTCGTAACACCTTACTGACGATTGTTTCCAGAGGGATATGATAGTAAGAAGAAATTCATTCGGATTTCTTGAATGCAAAAAATAAAGTTTTCTTCGTATTTGCTTATATTTACGGGTCATCAAATCCATGCCATTGTATAATTTATGTTCGCTTTAATTTTACTGAAATTTTCCCCATTTCTATTTTTCGCAGTTTCAAGAGCCGGGAAAAAAATTCCCGGCTACCGATTATTATGTGCCAGCTAAAGAATCGTGAAAACATTCCCGGCTTCCGATCTCTAGTCAGCTAAAGAGCTGGAAAACATTTCCTTCTCCGATCATTGGTCAGCTACCATAGCTAAATATATGAGAAAATGCCGTTGTCCCCAATCTTATCCTCAAGGTTAAGTTTGGTGCGTAAAAATATCTATAACATAATTTCGGCGGGAGAATGATCATTTTCAATCTAATATGAAAAACATCACTTTACTAGTTGTGCTTGTGAGTGAGATTTTGTAGACATGGTTGATTTTGTTGTGGGAGAAACTTTTCGTTATTACGAGATAAAGGTTTTGTAAAGTAGTAATTATATTGAACTTTGGAAAGGAGATTTTAGGAATGTACTGACCGCGCAAAAAAAGCTTAAAAAGATCTTAAATACGGAATTAAAGTATTATGATCCTTCGCATGTGTACATGGTGGTAAACTATTTAGAACGAGAGAAACAGAAAGAGAAAATCTTCGTAAGTTTTCTGTACACGTTTTTTATACAAGAACCTCTATTTTTTGCATACTTTGTTCTTAATCTAAGAAGGAATTCGGACTGAGTACGTTTCTGATATGTTCTTAATGTCAAACTCTCAGCATCGACGTTCTTTTAAACTAGGTCAAAAACGTGTATTCATTTTCGCCAGGAATGCCCGTTTGTTTTGACGCTTCCAGCAACAAAAGGATGGGCAAGAACTTGAAGTTGTAAAAATGGTAAACGATCACAACCATCAGATATCAAAAGTAAGGTTATAAAAATTTATAACTAAATAACAACTAATAAGATGAATCGGCTAATTTATGCTCAATAGTTATCCCGACAATAATTCTTTTGTTTTCTTTGGAATTGTTTCAAATGTTACCGCGTGAAAGACGACTGACTTCTGACCAAGAAGGGCATGTGCAAAGGTTGATGAAAATGAAGGACAACAAAAAAGAAGTACGAAAAGTTTATAAAAGCGACTGGGACGACCATTTTTATGTTAATAATAACGTTTATATTTTGCAGATTATGTTTTTATCTGGCCACCCAGTTTTATTGAAAGACATAAATAATATTGTTGCTAAAGGAAAAATGAATCAGACAAGGAATCAGTTAGAGTCAGCTGTTACACTTCTACAAGATATTTACGGTATAAAATTACGTTCGTGTTAGCCGTCAATGATTAAAGCTTTATCAAATAATAATTGTATCGTATTGTATAATAAATATTTTTATACATAGGAGCAGGTGTAACTGTTTCGACCAATGAGAAGGAGTTTCTTCGTGGTATGTTCTTCCAAGACCAAAGCATGTAGGATATATTTGCATCATATCCAGAAATATGATGTAACGTACAAGTTACTGGAATTAGGGTTGCCTGTGTACATTCATATGATTGAAGACGGAAATGGACAAAGCGAAGTTGTTGTTACGGCCCTGTTAGTAAGTGAGGATTCTGTTACTATGCATTGGTTGATGGAAACATTCAACAGTCAAAACCTGGAGTCAGAGGGGATAAATGTTGTAATGGCAGATAAAGAAAGAGAGCAAATCAACTTGTTTCTTATCTGCTTGAATTTTTTTATCTCGGTGACATCAAGTCGACTAAAAAATCCAAGCTCGTTGCATAAGCGGAACTTTCTACAGATCAGCTTGAGAAATTGTTGATTGAACAATCGAGGAATGCTTTTTTATTGTATATCTATATGTAATTCGTTATTTATATCCCTACTACCGCACCTAAAAAAATCCCGATGCTCTAAATGACAAGAATCGAGAGCCTGTTTTCCCGGTTCTTTAGCTAACCCATGATAATTGGTCCGGGAATTTTCGATTTTCATTCTCTTCGCCTCTTATGATTATCTTCTTTCAAAACTT
Source organism: Hydractinia echinata (assembly GCA_030067915.1). Taxonomy (NCBI): domain Eukaryota; kingdom Metazoa; phylum Cnidaria; class Hydrozoa; order Anthoathecata; family Hydractiniidae; genus Hydractinia; species Hydractinia echinata. The sequence goes on from JASGCC010000030.1 coordinate 2,566,241, forward strand.
ACAGAACATAGTTTTGTATTTTAGTTTTGCGCGAATAAGAAACTAATTTTTGACAGGGGGTGAACCGATGTCATCCACATTTCGGACATCAAAGGGAAACAAAACACGTTTTTAATACTGGTTTGTATAGGCACACAGTTTTGAAATGCAGTTTTGGTGATACGCTTCTTTCTTAGCGGAAAAGTTTGTTTTTATTACCCCCTGAATTGTTTCTCATTTATATGCAAATTTGCAATGTAATGTCAAGCACACAATAAAGGATGAGCTTCTGTTTTTTTGTCGATTGATTTCATTTTTTCGTAAACATTTTGCGAATATAAATTTAACGGGGAAGTGACAATGCATCAAAAATGTTTCAAAACGCCCAAGTTTTTTTACGACGCCTGCTTGATCGTTTGAGAAAATGCATTTTTATTGTTGTTGGTTATCGTGTTTTTCTTGACGAATGAGAAAGATTTATTTTTGGTAAAAAAAGCATTTACTTTTTACATTTGGTTTTATTATTTTTATAAATTTACCTTCAAAAAGTTCCTTTGGGATTTTGTTGGTATCGCGACAGCAGTGAGGAAAAGTCTGGAAAATATTTGCAATCGCTCGACGAACAATTTGTTGGTATCGCGACAGCAGTGAGGAAAAGTTTGGAAAATATTTGCAATCGCTCGACGGACAATTTGAGTCGTAATTATTTGGGGTGTTTATAAAGTATAACTTAAAACCAATCGTATTGGGTATGTTACTTACCAAACTCGCTCAATGTGGTCCCTAGGATTTATACTTCTCCCTGCGGTTTGCCGAGTGCTGCACTTTGTAACGTCATTGTTGAAAAAAAGGCATATTGCTGGCAAAGAAATTAGTTTTATTGAGGTAAAAAGACACATAATTAAAGTGCACCACTTCGAAATATACCACCTATTTTTGATATATATCAAAAAAAAAAATATGTTTAGTTCCCCTTTAAGTTTAATTTAAATTTGATGTTTCATTAGTACTTCGAAAAAAAATTTCTTACATGCCCCACCAACGTCTACGCTCTCTGGAAAAAACATTTCGATATTTGGATTGACAATTGTTTTTCACAGGTGATAATTTTTACTACGATGGTGTGAAAAATGTTGAGGATGCACGTTTTAAAGAGACGTATTCTGAAGTGTTTGACGAAAAGTCATTGCAAGTCCCGTGGTATGTAATTGCTGGAAATCATGATCACCATGGTAACGTGTCTGCAGAAATTGCCTTCTCCTCCCGCTCAAGCGTTTGGACGTATCCTTACTATTGGCACTCTAAAAAATTTGTTATAGCAGGTATATTATGTTAAAGGGTTTCAATCTATTACTCTGCAAAGTGGAAAAGTGATTTTTTTACTAGGAACTGGTGGGAAATGTGAAAAGTTTTCTGTAAACTATAAAGACCAAATGTACAAAGGAAGTTGTCATTCTAACATGCGTTTATTGACTAAATTTGCCAGCTAGCTCTGAGGTTTTTGAATTTGCCTTCTGTTGTGTTCGGTTTCCTTGGCCTTAATAATTTTGTAATTTACTGACCAGATAGACATGAAGGGCAGACTTCCACTGAAGAAATATAATATGTGACTGAATATGACTGACTATGTATAAATTCACTGAACATATATAGAATATCACTAAATGCATTATATAAGATATCAATGATTATATATAGAATGTATTACTGAATTTTGCTTGGAATGAACAACCGTAATCCATTGCCGCGCTTTAAGTTCTATAAAGATATGTTTCGGTTGTTTTGGAAATATTTAACCAAGTTATAAATTGTAGATTTAACTTCTCAATTCCCCGTTACGTAACTCGCTAACTTACGAAATTGTAACTCGCTAACTTACGAAATTGTAACTCGCTAACTTACGAAATTGTAACTCGCTAATTTACGAAATTGTAACTCACTCATTACCTGAACTTAATTTTCCACATACACGCATGTGTTTTTGCAGGGCATTAAGGTATAGCAATATGCAGGTTATAATCTCTATATATATCCGTATTTTGTCTGCAAGATTTTATAATCGTGCTATAGACACGAAATCAAGTATGATTATATTTTTATCGACTTTGTTGCGACGGGCGTATTTTCCCGTGAATTTGTCCACGACTATGTTATAAGGCGTAGCCTTTTTAAAAACCACAAAGAAATTAACTTTCGATTTTTGCGTACAAGTGTTATTGTAATAAAAATGGTGTATATTGACAGTAACCCAAAGATTACAATATATCTTTTTTATTCCGTTATTTTTTGTTATTGTTCTAGATACTAACAAGACTTTGAAATTAGTGTTGCTGGATACTATTGTCCTGTGTGGTAATGCTGGTTCCGATGATGAACTACTGCAACCGAAAGGTGCACAAATATTTTTTATTGCATATCCTAACGTCATATATACAATTCATTTTAAGAAGGGAAAAAAACAGAAGTCCTCACTGAATGTTTTATTTAATCCTCTTTTTTGACCTCCAAGCAGAAGAGATGTTACGAGTTTGTAATACATTGGTTTGTGTGTATTTTAGGACCTGAAGACAAATCGTTTGCTGAGAAGCAATGGGTGTGGCTGGAAGAACAATTAAAATACTCACAAGATGATTATTTGTTAGTGGGTGGTCACTTTCCTGTTTGGTCGATCGCTGAGCATGGTCCTACTGATTGTCTCGTTGATAGATTGAAACCACTTCTGGAGAAATATAAAGCCTCCTCTTATATATGTGGCCACGACCATAACCTGCAGGTGGATGGTTTTTTTGTTACTTTAGACAATTTTGGCGCAAGTTTAAATGCCCCCCCCCCCCCCCTCTCCTCAAAAAGAAAATAAATAAATAATATATCAAGTAAACGGTCAAATTAAGAGTTTTAGACAAAATCTAAATTGATTCAAAACGCCTTTTTGCAATCAATTTTGTTTCGCGCGTGTTAACTTTAGGACAAAACATTTCGCGCGTAATTTCTGTATTAAATTTCGCGCATTAACAAAGTTTTGCTCGAATGTGCGAGGATTAGTACGTAGAAGATACACAACAGTTTGATATAGCTTGTTCTGTTAAATGCCTTCTGCTCTGTTAAGAAAAGAATGGTTGGACTGTATTTTGAAAGTTGAACCACCGCATGAGCTTGCCGGTATTGGTAGCACAGGAGGGTCGAAACATACTTATGAAATCACAGACCAAACCAAAAGAAATGTGAAAAAAAAACAGCAGAATATTTTTCTAAAGGGTTATCTGTCATAGAAAATAAATATTTCCTACTAATACTATGATTCTTGTCAAACTTGTTAAATAATTAATTTTCGCAGTTTTTTTAATTTCGCCGGTCTAAAAAACCTATTAAAAACAGGGGAGATATTAAAATGTCGCATAATAATAGGATTATTTTAAATTTCGGATAAATATCTTTATGTTTCCCCTCTTTTACTTTTTCAGCACATTAAGGAGCAAGACTCAGATGTCCATTATTTCGTTATTGGTGCTGCAAACTTCGTGAAAGACGACGTACGGCATAAACATTCCGTACCCGACGATTCGTTAAAATTCTATTGGGCGGATGCACGACGTTATGGTGGTTTTGCGCATGTCAATGCGACCGCTGACTATTTAAATGTTACGTTGATCGATTCATTGGGTAATTTGTTGCACTCACAGATGATTAAACCAAGAAACGGAGGTGGCCAGTTGTAGCAATACACAGCCTTTCTGCTTATTTTGTTCTGGCGACTTGAAAAATTCTTTGTTTTGTTAATAGGTTTTGTTTCGAATAAAAAAATTACAGTTTTATACTTTGAACGTGAACAAGTCCCACGAATGTGGAATTTCGCTTAACAAATAAACCAGACGTGAAAAGTAATCACAGTCATAGTCTTACATCTCTTTTTTACAGTCAGTTTAATATCTATTTTTCATTTCATTTTTAATGAGTAAAGAGAAATCACACATCAGAAACAAGTGTTAGAATTCAATCTGCTGAGGAAGATTTGCGATTCTGAAATTTTAATTTGTTGTAAATTTTAAAAATGTATGCTGGTACCTTTAATCGCGAAAATAAATGTCAAACTTAAGTTGATTAATTTTCGGGAAGAGTTCTTTAGCGAGGTCCAAGAAAATATATTTCGCGGATATTAATTATAATCAGTCATGATGTCGTGTAATATCTCAATATTTCGCGAAGATTTTTTTTTCGTAAATAAAACATTAAATCGAACTTGCTCATATCACAGAGGATGGCTGTTATTTTTATAAACTACAAAAACAAATTATATAGTGAGAAAAACGAATAACAAAAAATCATTTTGTTTTTCAAAAAAACATTCGCGCAGATTAATTTTAGCGAATATGGATAAAATTAATCAAATTTTTTGAAAGTTATTTGTAAACATTCGAAGAATTCGTCATTGAAGAGAGCATTTTCGCTACATCTGTGGGTAAAGGAGGCGTTATAAAAGGGTTGGACCGTTTTGCTCGTTTCATATCCTTCATATCAACACTTGAATGGCATAAGAATAATTTAAAATTACATATTGGCTTTTTAAAAAAAATCAAAACATCAACAGTTTTAAAGCTTTATTTTCAATAACATCGATTATTTTACTTTGGCCAATCTCCTTTTCTAGTTGATTTTCCCAGGGCCTGCATTTTTTTCTTCAAATCTTTGTATTCATCTGCAGTGAATTGTTTCTGCGTTTCCAGCTAAAAATATCAAGTTGAACAATAGAATACGTTATTGGACACCTCAAAATTTTTTTCACTTATTGGTAAAAAAAACAACCGCTAAAATGTTATACCATGAGGTAGAAATAAAGATCTCTATTTCTATTTCCACCTCCATGGTTATACTAAATCTTTTATGCAGACTTTTAGTCCATTTTTTGTTTCTGGTAGATAGCATTTTAAAATCTTTTTTTGGTACTTTCCTCAGTCTCGACATGCATCTGATTAATTTTATTCATTATTATCACAGTCACGCAAGTATAGGTGACAAATTTTTAACGACTTTAAACCGTTAAACAGTCTTTTAACCCGATTAATTTAACGAACATGGCATTCTTTTTCTTCACAACGTAACACACTTGCATGCATGTCGAGAGTAAAACGACAATTCAAACTTACCGCCTCGTCTTTTTGTCTTCTAAATAAAACGAAATATGTTGTAATAGAGTAATATTGATGTAATATGTTTTTCACTGATAATATATAAAAATGCTCTCCTTACTTTTTTCGTATGGACACCAACGCGCCGGCTATTCTGCCCGTTGTTTTCCAAAGTTGTGTTTTTGGTTCCTTCACTTTAACGACAGTCTCCTCCGCAACGATTATTTCTTCTACAGGCTCTCGTTTCTCAACATGTCTTGATTTGTTCGTCTAGATTTTATAAATTTGATATTTTTTTTATGTATACACACGAGATAGCAAATGCGATATTTATTTATCGATTTTGTTTTCTACGAGTTTTTTGACGGGCGAATTGCCCTGGATTTTTTTAATAGTACTTGTTAATGGCGAAAACGGCAGCTAAGTTAAAAAAGTCATATCTTTTTTCACACAGCAGAATTTTTATAAGCATCTTCAATTTAGGGTCAGACTTTCGGTTGCTTGCAGTTCTTTTTGATGTTTTGTCTCTCTAGTTGTTTAATTGGTTGTGTAACAAGGCGTTGTAAATAGGCCTGGTTCCGAAGTTGCAATAAAAAAAAAAAAAATTGTAATTCTTCCCGTCTCGATCTTCGAAGAAGAAGCAGCACGTTGCAGTTGCTTGGCAACTAATTATTTTACCGACACAACACTGGTTTTGTGAACCCTATTTTCGGGTCAAACTCGCCAGTACTGTTCTCAACACAAAAAATTTCTACTTTGAAAAATGTACATAGCACACATATTTTACTCACTACATTCCTGTTGGTTGTTCTCCCTTGAGACATTTCGATAAAATAGTCTTTTTTTACGGGAGTTTTCTTGGCATTCCTTGCATGATATTTCTTAAGAATATTTTTTCGATTATCTTTCGGTTTGAGTTTTTGAAATAGCTCTAACAGTGCTGTATATATCGGAATTCCTCCCGCCACTTTACTATTTCGGTACTGTATTTTTTCGTGAACAGAACGCCTCATTTTTTCATATGTTTCCGGATTCTTCTTTACAATGATTCGAAGAAAACTTGATTTATCTATTTCGTATATCTTTAGCTCCTGCGTGCATTCAGCAGTAACCGTGTAGTAGGGAAGATCAAGGACAGTTTCTATATCACCTATAATCCCTCCAGAACCAACCGTGCAAATATCCAATTCTCTATATCTCTGTTCACACGCGAAGTAACCTTCGTTTCTTCGTAATCTGCGTCTTTCAATCACACTAAGTTTTTGGAACGGATCAAAACAACCTTCTTCTAACACAGGTCTTTTAATTTTTGATAAAAGATGCGAATACTGCTGTTGAAGGTGGATGGGGTTCATTCGTAACGTCGCTTGTCCTTCCAGAACGAAATAGACAGCTTCAAGAAATTCGCCTTGTTTTGCAACCTTCTCTCCATATTTAAGATGACGTAATTGAAGATTTTCTTCGAGCAAGTGGCGGTAGGGTAGTGTCCATGTGCGGAAAAATGGATGATTCGCTACAAATGAAGACCTCTGTACAATTTCTGCTGCAAATTCTTCCGATATAAATCTTAAGCAAGTCTCTCTACTGATACACACTAACACACAGACTTCATCCGTAATTATCGTTGCGTTTCGTTCGCTGTTGCTACCAAACACACTCAACTCGCCGAAACAACGACCTGGTCCTAAAATATTATCACAGATTACAGTGCACAAACAAGAATAATTGTTCATGTGTTTTCATTTTTAAACCATTATATACAAACTAATAATGCTTACTGAGTGTACACAACTCTTGCCCAAACCTCGCTCTTTCTTTCGTTCCTTTAGCTGTCGAAACGTCGCGTAAAACTGGTTCTATGTGTGCGTTTTCGCCGTCAACTTCACTCTTTTTAGCATGTACGACCACACTTCCTCTTACGATCAGAAAAAAGCTAAAAAGTAGAGTGATTTTACATAAAAATTTATTTAAAAAAAAAACTGGTAGTACTTAATAGTAAAACCACACAAAGTTTAAGGTCCTTTTGAGAGCAGATAAAAAAAATTGCTTTAGTTATTGGCTGCCTATTTTTTAGGTTTCCATAAAATAACTTTAAAATAGAGTAAAAAACTTAATAATTCAATACAGTTTCTATCAAAGTCGGAGGTGTGTTCTGTTCAGATCTCCTTAAAAGCGTTGTGATCTTCCAAATCAGCTGCTCGGATATGTAGAGCAAAGATACACTTACCAATTACCAACATCTCCCTGATGAACAACCACGTGGTCAGCTTTTAAGCAAACCAAATTAGCTAAACGTACTATGCCAGAAAGACTTTCTAAAAAAAAAAGAAGAGCACGATTTGACGAACATAGAAATAAAATATATTTTATGGCTGTAGCGAAAACACAGGATACTTCTTATCGCTGTCATCTTTAACATTCAAAAGATCCCAGTGTGGTCTACCAACCTGTCCATAAACAAAGAGGGTGTATATCACATACCGACATCGAGCGTATGGAAGATGGTCCTTCGTTCTCGAAACCAAGGTAAAACTCTTCGTATTTCAGAATCTGTTCTTTCTTCCGATGATTTAGTTAGAAGATCTTCAATTTGTTGCCAACTACAGATTGAAGCATCTTCTTCCTGTGAAGACATTTTGCTTCAGTAGGATTTCAATTTGACGTCGTCGCGTCAATCAATTTTTTGTATTTGACATCATTGCGTTATACAAGTTTTTTGTATTTGACGTTATTGCGTCAAACGCGTCATTTGATATCGTTAATTTTGCCACGCAAACTAAACTAAACAAGAAGCCCTGCGGCTTAAAGATTTCCGCCATTAGCAATAATCTGAAAAAGTACTAAACTTTGAAGAGGACTGAGTAATATGGGGGAACAAAATCATTGAATATTCTAAAATTTTAAAATTCAATTTTTTATTTATCTTATTGTAACTGTAAATCATAGCTAAATTAACTTACATAAACTTCATTTCTCTATAAGAACAATTTTAAAAGAAAAATAATAAACCTGAAAATTAATGAACAATAAAAACAAAATAAGAACAACGGCAAGGCTGAAAATTTATCTATTTTCTCTTTTTCTCTGAAAAACAACTTGGAAAATATCTTTAAAGGTGGCAGCAAATTTTTTTTTACATAATCAGTTACGAAAGGTTATTTTCAGACTACGTATTCTTATTTTTTCTTTTATAACACACTTGTCACGATTTTATAGCTATAATACATCATCTTTCACCAAAAATATTCAGCCTCAACAATTCCTCTTTAAATTAAAATTCATGAATAATTAATTAGTTCTGCTGAATATAGCTTTAGTCTACGTGCTTGCAAAATTGTACAGAAGGAAATGACGTAATTATTAAAGGGAAACGTTAATAACATCAAAGATGGCGCATTATAAGACGATTTTCTTTAATGCTACACTGCACGAGCTTTAACTTTCGATAACATATAAACTTTAAAATAAAGTATTGTTCATTGGATAATAAAACAATTTGTTGCACTGTTAGGATTCTTATTGGCTTAAAACTTATTTTAGCCTCGTTCTCAGAAAAAAAATTGTCAAAACGAGGATTTAGGCTTTAGCCTGGATAAGTTTCGGGCGTCCAGCATAGCTGCGCTGTCTCTATCTATCTCTCTATCTATCTCCTCAGGCGATTTTAAAGATTCCGCCTTCGCTGGCGGAAATCAACAAGCGAAACAACCCAAGGATCGGCATAAATACCTGGGGTCTGACGTTTTTAAATTTCGAGTCACGCTACAACCATGCCGAAGAAATAGAAAGTGTGGTGACTTAAATAAATATTGTACCATGGTAATAATGCAAGGTTCAACATATTGCTCATTAACACAAAATTTCATTGAATATCATAACGGATATAACGTCAGTTTGAGAGCGTCAAACGCTCATTCGGTTTGCATAGCTACTGGCTTAAATTTGACTTGGTCGCACTTTTAAAATGCAGTTTTGGCGCCTGTAATGTTTCAATCGAGAAAAAAGTGTACCTTAGGCTATTATTAACATGTTGGTTGTTGATGAAACGTTGACGCAGTGTGAAAACCACGTGAGGCGTTTACGGTAACCGAACAAAAGAATCGTTCACTGAGCAACCCTATCTTGGTCCATCTTCTTTTATATCTTTATCGTTTTAAAGCAACGAAATTTTCAGTTGAGATTTGTGCTAAAATAAGGATTTATAGAAAAGATTGAAAAATCTACGTTTTCGCGGTAGCATTTTCAGGGAGTTTCAAGCCGGCTGATTACATGTGTTTCTTTTTATAAGTATAACGCTATAAGCATGTCAAAACTCGAATTGCACCAAAGATTAAGTTTATATGCTAGGTATGTAACCCAATACATGCGCACAGGAAAAGGAAGCAGTCAAAGAAAATCATTTTTAATGGAATACTGAACCATCAAATGTTCGCATATTTTCTCTAAAAGTTTATAAAATGTTTCGGCGCAAAAACTAAATACGTGCAGCTGAGTAAAAATTACAGTTAGGCATACACAAACATATTTTGACATAACATACATATCACAAACATATTTTGAGCGCAAACTCTGAAAATGATAAGCATAATTTAGGTAGACGTCAATAACAAAATTATTATTAAAAAGACTTCGACAGCTATACATTGACAACGTCCGTTGGGAACATCGTAGATAAGAGGTAAACCTTTCAATGAATACTCACATCCACTGTGTCATAAGAAATTGAAAAAAAAACATAAATATTTACACGTGTAAAAAAAGCACTGCATCTAATTTAACACTATTTACACTCATGTATATAAATATAAACAAAATATCTTTTCGCAAGAAACAAAAGACGAAAGCAAAAAACTACAGGACAAACATCCTTTCAACAGAACATCAAACACAAATTTAACACAAAGTCGACGTGATACGATAAGAACATTTTTAACGATCGAAGTTTAAAAAAACCCTTCGCTATACTCGGTTAAAAACTCGGTAGCAGGAAGAAGTCTGAAGACACTCGGAAAGTTATAAACAACTACTCATACTCCTCAGAAACACTCCTTATTAAATTCTCACAAAATGAGTCGAGTGAGTGGTGTTTAAGCTTATTTGACCACTCTTTTAATGAGGAGACCAAGCCTTCAGTTTGCAGAACTTTCTCGTCAGTAGTACAAACTGTTGCAGAGTTGCTTATAGTTTTTTCAATTTGGCTGCTCTTAGAATGCTCTGTTTGGCGAGATGGTAACTCATCTACCTGAGAAACGTGCGGTGTTCGTTTAATTTCATTCTCTGTTGTTGGCGTCACCTTGCCTGACGGCTCCTCGTCGACTGTGGGTGTCGAGTTTAATAAAAGTCTCGGCGTCAATGTCTGACCGAATGTTGGTATCGTTTCCGACGGTTTTCATCAAGTGTAGGCGTTGTGTTTGCAGATCTAGACAGTGGCAGATTCTCATGTGCTGATGCTGATGACGGTTTGTCGCATGTCGTTGTTAGCAACGGTTCTTCATCCACTGTCGGCGTAGAGTTGGGTGAACGTGATGTCGGTCCTTTTTGATAAACGGGATGTTGGCTTTGTGTCGACTCTTTTTGTATTAGTTCGTGATTTAATGGTCGAAATTGACTCGTAGCTGTCAACTCAGACGGAAGCATTGTTCTCACAACTTGCCCAGAGGTATTTACCGGACGATATAGTAGCGGATATTGTGTTGGAAGAGTAGCAATAAAGCGTACTGGGCGTTGGTATGGTTGATAAATGGCGTTTGGAAACAGAAGCGGCACAGTGGGCGTAAGTATAGGCAAAGGCACGTTACCAAATGACATAGTAGGGGGCACCGGTGCAAACACTGATTGCTGCGTGGAAATAGGTTCTGTTGTATCTTTAACAGGTGTACCTAATGGAGATATATCCATGTCGCTTAAAGGCGACGCTTTTGCTGTCGAGTCGGTAACGGCGACGTCTAATTAAGAAAATAAATGCATACTATATGATTTTTTTGTAACTCATATTTATCAATGTAAAGCAAGTAAGTAAACTTGTCAAATTTATAAAAAATAAAATTTAAATATTTTGCCCTCTACCTCTGATTTAAAACATTGTCATTCCGTGGCAACTGCTTTTAAAATTCATCAACAGTAGCGTGAAATGATCCAGCATGTAGGAAACCTACTTAACACATTACAAACATTTTAGACATGTTCGACCACTCACCTTCAGTAGCAAGTGTCTTGTCTTGACCAACGTCAGCCCTTGCTTTGTCATTTTCATCGATTGCAAGAGTATTCGCGCTCCCTTTATGCTTAGTACTACTGACATCCCCACTTAGATGTTTTGATCCCAAACTACTAAAAAGGATTTCAGCACGCTTCGTTAAACCAAGAGTACTGTCCTCGTCTTGTGGGCTGTTCGTTTCTTTCGGGTTAGAAGAATTCGGAAGTTTATCTGTACTGTCGTTTGTTGATTCGTCAGACGATATTGCGTCATAGCCAATAGTCATCGATCCACTTGGAGGCGATTTTCGTGAAACGGTCTTCTTCCTCGCTAAAATACAAAAAAAGAATCGAAAAGTATAACTTAATGTATAGGGAAAAAAATTGATAAGAGAACAAGAAAGTAGGTAAGAATAAGTAATGGAAATAAAAATTAAATTTCACAAACCTAAAGATATTTTTAAAATTTCCTGAAGAGACATCAAAGATTACACCTCTTATGGGGAAAAAGAAAGAAAGTCCGAACCCTCGCAAATACGCAAAGTTTTAAATTAATAAGTGAAAAATTAATCAAAAATCCCACGCTTAGAAAAATCAGGAATAGAAAGGAAAACATAGTTACCTTGGCTTTCAGTGGAGGGTTCTTCAGGCCTGGTAGAGAACAAAGTATCAAAATTTGTTGAGAAAAGTTTATACTATAGTGCCACTTAATTTTAGAAGGCGAAAACACTTACTAAAAATATATATATTTAAAAGTTTAATAATGAGAACTTCGTATAATACTTTGCACTCTACCATGAGCAAGGGTACAGAGAGTTCATAAAATTTTAAAATATTTAAAATTTTAACTTTTGAAATTTAAGATGTAATTAAAATAGATGAACAGGAAAGGAAAGAGAATATTATTTTCAAGGGAGCCACAAATTATATTACCTCTTTTCTTGTTCATGCGCTTCCACAGCTGAATGACTTTGCAGCTCTAACTTGTTTTTCGCGTCATTTATGGTATGCGTGGGGTTCTCGTTTTTATGTGTCATGTCCTGCGTTATCTGTGGTCGTGCTTGACTTCGATGACGTTCGTCCATCGGATTAAAAAGAGGTGATGTAGACCGTCCCCTGTGACTAAATCCGTCTCGATACATCCTTCTTGGACTGGGCGATCGGTGCCTTCTATCGTAAGGACTGTAATGATATCTTCGTCGAGGACTTCGCGATCGACCTCTTTTGTGAGGTGATCTCGTTCTACGCCTGTCGTCACGGTAACGTCGACGGGGTTCTCGATTACGCCAATCACCTTCATGCTCACTGTAACTGGAACACGATGAATCAAAATCTCTATTATTCGCCATAAAGCTAGCTTGGTAGGCTTTAGGTAACTGCTTCGTCCTCATATTCTCCACGTTGTCATTTCGTAGAGTGTCTTTGTCATGCTCTACTTGATACGGCATTTTAGGTGGTCTATTACTTTTACTCATGTTTTGCGCTTCGTTTGTCCTAATAGATAATGTAAATTAATACATGTATACGAGAGGTATATAAACAAAATAAATTTTGGAACTATCAAGGCCCGACCTTTTAGGGGCTCCTCAAGTCCGGGGATAGGGGTGTGCTGAAACGAACCCCTTCGCATATATTCTAAACGTGAAAAGCTGTCGGCATGCACATTGATAAGATGAATAAAATTTAAATTTGACATCATCATTTTTCCTTTTTCAAACTCTTGATTTTTTTACTGCTATTTTCCGCAATACTTTGCAGGTGAGGAAAAAATGTCAGTCAAAACAATAAAAACTACCACAGGAGCGAAGCAGAAATCGTGTTACCAAAACTCTTACATGCTCAAAAGTTATTTAAAAGTATTAGATGGTTATTTATAAAAATCCTTGGCCTGAACATGTTTAAGGTAGTTCCATTGACATAAACGCATATTACCTTGTGGCTTGGAGGGCTGAGTCCATCTCCCCAAGATCAGATCCACTTGAAATATCCTATAATGAGGGATGAAGGTACAAAATAAAGGTGAGTTTTAAGCCAGACCACAAGGTCTAAAATACTCCCACACTAATCAGACGAAAAACACCTTTACAAAAAGTTTCCATCCACAACTTCCCACGGTGAAAAAACTGTAAGAATGGGGGATATTTTATAAAATAAACAAAAACAATATTGGACACCCACCTGAAACGTCATGGTATCGGCTAAAAAAGAAATAAGTAATCATTTTTAATTTACAAAGTTACAATATTATATCTGATATTTATCACATATCATTTTGGGTGCAAAAAAATTAGGGTACCTTTGTTAGCAAAGCCTTGTTTTCTCATTTCGTTCTTTAATGCGTCAAAATTGCATGGACTCTGCGATGTAGATTGACTGACATCACTCTCCAACACAGGTGTATTTAGTAGAACTTTTGCTGTAGAATCGATTGGTGCAGCAGGAGTGGGAGAAATCATTTTATAACAATTCTTTCCACCTTCAAGTGCAGACTGTTCATTTTTTTTAGAGTTCGTTATCTTTTTCCATAACATCGTCAGACACGTCCGAATAGCGAATATTTTCAAGATCCCGTTCATCGTTTGTGGAAAGATCTTCATCTTGGCTTGCTATAAAAAAAAATGCTTAGTTTTTCTGACTTATTCTAACACATTTGTCCTACTTTAATTTATTTCAAAAATATTCATAAATGCTTTACCTCCAAATACGTACATGTATATAATACAGTACAATTCCTTGAAACACAAAAACAGACAATCGAATATTAAATACTGGCGTATACAAAATGACCAGCTAGTTAGAATTAAAAGATTGGAATAATGACTATCAAAACAGATCGTAGGCGATGGAGAACATGAACATAATCTACCTGTATCTACAATAAGGGAAGCTCCGCTAGATTGAACATCTGAACTTCCAATAAATGGTATTTCTTCATTATCACGTGTTTTTTTATTTACGTCCTTTCTACGTAAATTTCCCTTTTCATCTGATGTTCTCATCTTTACGACATCCGAAGTTTCCTCAGAATTGGATCTAACAACTTGAATATTACAACTTTCATTGAATTTTTGATGTATTAAACTTTCCGAGCGGTCGTTATCTGGAGAATTTTGTACTAATTTATCAGTCTCTTCACCAGTCTCTTGAGAATCGGACACAACAACTAAACGATCGCTGTCGTCAGCAGTTGCATTGTCTTCGGACGTAACCTTACAAATATTGGGTTTAATCAGTTCAGGAGCAGCTTCTTTTAATAGTTCAAGAACCGATTCCGATGAAAAGTCTATATCGTTGTCTTCTTTCTCAGTGTCTTCACCGGCTGGCGGCTGACTGGTGGTGGTGGTGGTAATGGTACTTACGGCTGGTATTGTTACGCTGTTTGCTTCTTTTTCTTTAGTTCGCGAGGTATTTACAATTTCACTCTGCGATATTGAATTGTTCGTTTCCATTTGCTTGCGTATATCTTTTACTTGTTTTTCTTGCTCACGCTTCAAGCGAGTTATACACATCGATAATTTACGTTTTTCGTCAGCGTTGAACGGATATTTTGGAAGTTTGCGCACACTTGCATCCACTCGAAGTCCTTTTATTTCTTCAGCTTCCTGTAACCTTTCACGTAAAGCTGTCTGCGCTCTTTTAATGAATTTGTGACAATTCTCGCCATATGTAGGTTTATCTAGATAAAATTTTAGCAGTAAACATAAGTTTAAGAAAAGTAGGTGCACTGTTTGTCTGAATAGCGCAGCGTACTGCTATTCTACTACTATTGCTACCGTTGATTAGATTCATTCAAAGACATTAGAATTTACAAGATTAACAGAATGGTTAAACAGTAATGGCAATACGCAGGCGCGGCAATTGAACAACAGTCATGGATTTGAAACTTTAACCACAAATTTTAAATTCAAAGCTCTAACAACTAAGCAGACATTTACTCACAAGCTATCATAAGTACTTAGATACACACCTGAATGTTTTCTCATAAAAATACAATGCAATACATCTTGGTATCCAGGGACAGTGATGCCTAAATACCAAAAAAAATAGTTTTTATATCTTTCCCTCAAAAAAAATTCACACACCTCGTTAAAAGCAAACCTACCAAGTGTACAAGTGAGTTCGCATGTTGGTAGGATGTAGAGTTTAATACCAGAGTTGAAAGTGCAAACACCCGCCTAAGATGTAAATAAGAAAATTATTTCTTGTCTTTGACACTACCTTGAAAGTTGAATGTCCTAACTAAACCATCATCAACTTACAGTCTCGTTTTTCAACCAGTTATTACGTAGCCGTTGCATGTTTATCCACGTCTTAGTGGAGGGATGAATTTCTGCGTGAATGAATTGGAATCCTTTTACGACAACTAAAACGTGGAAAGATCTTGTTACGACACTTTACCGCGATACTTGCGACAAAAGCTGATTATGTACCGGGTTGTTACGATAAATTGCATGTGAATGATTGGATAAATAAGTGGGAAAGCTTCCGTTGTAAAAACTGAAAATTTTCTAGTGAACAAGCAAAATATATACATTCACTTAATTTTTGCGTTTGCTTCCACACAAATGAAATTTGAAAATCAAACCTTCCGGCTTTAAAGAAATGGAAGGTGGCGTTCTGAAGATTTTAGTTGGAAATATCTTCATTAGTTTAGCTTGTGAGATCTTCTGCGTGATGCATAAGTTGGGCATTCTAAAAAAACACAACGTTGTAACAACACAAAACTACAGCAGGATCATAAGTGGTCGGGGACGAGAAATATGCAAGTCAATTTTCACGCGAAAGAATAGTATGTTTTGAACGGTTTTTCTTGTTTAAGGAACTTGTCGGGTATTCCCCTTTGATTGCTTGTTCCTTTCCTTACTTGCTTGTTGTACAATAATAAAATACATTTTTTACCATACTTTAGATAGAAAGCATGCCATTTTTCAAAAACTGCTTTCTATACTCTTTTATCGGTTGCATCCCATTTTTTATGAAATTCAACCCAAAAGTAATGGTACATCAAGCACTTCAAGGTCAATCTTTCTGTCAGGCAACGAGTAAATTTAACACACAATAACATTTTTTCACCCTCTCTTCAAGCTCTATTTTGGTAGTATGAATTTTAAATTTCACTTGTACAGAGGAAGTACATGAATTGAATTTTAGTTATTCTGGTCCTTAAAATACACGCCTACTTTTAATTTTAGAACGGCAAACACCAATTAGGTGCCCTAGTCAGTATAGATTAGAATTTGTTACTAGGACCAGTACTGACTGCCGGAGAAAGATGGATAAAAAGTTTTTAAGGCCTCTTAGTCTGATTTCAAGGGTTGGCAGTCACTGTAATCGTCAACGGAGAGAGCCTTACCCACGAAGCGGTAGATGTAGAGGTTGTTTAGCAAACACACCAATTTGTACTTCAGCAAAGTAACGATTACTGTTGTAGTATGATCCTCCCCAAACAAAACATAGACGCTGACCATATTCTTCAGGTGGTAGCTCTAAATCAAAATTAACAAAGTATACTATAGAAAAACTATAGTTTTGTAAGTGCAGGCTTTTCACGACAAACTAAAGTCTAAATAAAGGTTGGAGCACTACGCTTATTTATTATACATTTCGCATAGCCTTGGTAAACGTAAAACAACACCTTAATATGAAGATGTAAGACCTTTCTTTCTACATTATGTTTTTCACAACAAACGTTTTTGTGGCATCAAAAAAAAATACCGGTGGTAATCTTACCAAGTGTTCCTTGTGAAGGAGAGGGCTGTATCGAATCTGTACTATTTGAAGATAGCTATGGTTTAAACAGTATAACGTATATAATGATCGCAAAATACTACAAAAAAAATATTTATCGCTTTAATAAAAGTAAACCTGTATTTTATTACAGGAAGCTCCCGGAAAACGAGATATTCGTGGATAAAAGTCCCTCTTTATTCATCATTTTTGCAACACTTGGGAAAGCTAATATGCACGTTTACTTATAATTACTTGATATCTCACATATGCTCTGCATTTCTTATAATATTTACAATTGTGAGGTTGTATTGCAAAAGTTAAAATGTACAGAAAATATCTTCGTGTAAATTAAGCTTTTAAGTACAAAAACACCTACAGCAATATTCATCAAAGGACGTGACGGGGGTTGTGAAGGTTTCACAACTGGTTTTAAAATCTTCTGTTTGGCAGTTAATGTGATGACTGCATAAGGAAGACATTGACGAGGTCGTTTTGAATAAATTGCAGTGTCATCATTTGCGTCCAAGTTATCCAGGTTGATCTCATACAAGTACATCTACAAAAAAAACAGGAACAGCATTCTACTACTAATTGACAATACGGGCTATAATTTTTATATGTATTACTTAAAATGTAAAAAATTAAACTATTTGCGTTTATTCAAAGTGATCCTGACCCGCTGAGCATCCATTTATTGCCAACAATAAGTCTTTTTACCTGAGACGAGTCGTACATGTCACCGAAATTCATTTTCTTTCCACGTTGGAAACTTTTTGATATATGTCCATCATATTCAGGCGTAGGTTCGATTCCATCAGAATTAAATTGTTCTTGCACTACTTTCAACCTTCCCTGCAAATTAATGCGTAAATACAAGCATAAATGAACGTCAAACACATCTGATAGAAAAGGGGATAAAATTCTTAAGTCATGACCCAGTGGCTAATCTCTTGCATTTCGAGTTATTACCTCAAGGGAATTAATTTTCGCAAAATAAATTTTATACCGTTTTTTTCAAGGTAAAAAAAATACAGATAGCTGAAGTTGAAATTCAAATATCCTATATGTACGATGGCCCTGAAGGCTCACATTGTGCGCGGTGTTCTTAATCATTTACTCCGTTCATTGATTAGTGCGTGCTCTTATTTGATTAGTGCGCGCTCTTTTTTGGTTGTGCGCGCTCTTCCTTTGTTTGCATTGCACACTGTTACTGCTACAGTTTTTGCGCGCTGTGCGAAAAAGACCGGGTCGAGGGACGTAGCACATAAAACGACAGAGAAAGAAGTGGATGTTAAAAATAAAAAGAAAGGTTTGAAAACACAGAAGTTAAAGGTTCAAATCAGATATAGTAGATTTCTTTGTGTTAGGTACTTGTGAAGGTACTTGTGAAGCAGTGTGATGGTGGCCATCGTTTTGTATTTTTTGAGGCCGATGAAGAGCAAACATTTGATAAGTTGAAAGAGAAGGCCTTGAAAATATTCTTCAACGGACTTGGACGAAATAGCTACAATGAAAAAGAATCTGATGTAGTAGCTACAAAATGTGATAGTTTTGGTGAAAATTTTTTTACCAATGTCTTCGTCCCGTTTTGAGATACGCCTACGTAAATTTTTTTCCTTCAATCTTCTTTTAAGTGTTGATAAACTTTTGTAAATATTGTGTTGAATGGCTAAAAGAAACCCAAAATTTCAGCATTTGTATATCCATCTAACAAGTACGACTCGACTAGTTCCTCCATTATGTCTGAGGTAAAAGGAGTGCCAGAGATAAAAGTATTCCTTTATAAGATAAAAAGTTAGTATAAACTACTGGCCAGCTTGCTTCATGGTGTGCGTGTATTGTGTGTCAATGTGCTGTTATGTGTGTGTAAATGCGTGTCCAATTGTTTTCAGTTTTTGTTTTGTTTATTGTTTATTGTTGTTGTTTTTTTATTTATTTTTTTTTCCTGGTTATTTAATTGATATATATATATATACACCCCACTTCATATATCCCTAAATTGTCACTGATCATAGTTCTTTAATCAAAGGTGGCCTCACATTTTTCTAGCTATGCTATAGTGTGGTCTCCTGGATAATTTTTATAGTTGTGTGGATATCATTATTTTTATATTTATATTGTATTTTTATTTTGGCTGTTATCCTTACAAATGAATAAATGACTACTTACTTACTTACTTCATAACTCTGCCCTAGTCTACTTATGAAAAGTCAAGTTCAGAAGAACAACTCTCGTAATTTGCACGGAGAACAGCGCGAAGTAAGCCAAGAAGAGCTCGCATTATATATCGAACATCGCGCGCGAAGTACGCGAGAACAAGAGTGCATTAGGTCGTTGAACACCGCGCAATGTGCTAAGAAGAGCTCGCACAGAATCCAGAACACCGCGTACAATGTGAGCCTTCAGGGCCATCGTATATATGTGGTCCTAGGTAAATCAGAAAAAAAATTAGTGTAAATCGTTTTCAAAAAAAGAAAAGAATCCAAATTTCGCGGGAATTAATTTTCGCAAATTTCGCGAATAGCAAATTTTCGAATAATTTTCAAGGGGAACCAATTTTCGCGAAATTGACAAAAACTCGCTAAAATTAATTCCTGCTAAAATGAATTCTCTTGATATATCATATCATGTTGCAAAACAGTTGTAAAAAAATCACAGTTATGACTTTATTGGAAACACATGTTGTCCAACACAAGAAATGTTGCACAACTAATGTTGTCGAGATAGTTTTTTTCTATCACTGCAGCAGTCGCACAACAACTGGTGTGCAACAATTACAGATTTTAATTTAGTTTTTTATTATTATTACTATTATTGCTATTATTTACCCAGGATAGCCTCTTCAGTCCCTAATAGAACTTGGATCAATGTGGGTCCTGCAAAGGGTGTCCTAGTGTATTTAAAGCTCTCATTTGAGCTACGGAAGGCGTGCAAGCACAACAGCCACTCAACTAGACAATCGCATAAGATATTAATCCTATTCTCATGCTGAACGTTAAGCAGAAATAATCGATTCACACTTTTTTTACTGGCATGACACGACCAGGGTTTGAACCCAAGGCCTTCCGCACTGGAGGCGAACGCTCTACCACAAGGCCAACAGTCGGATACTAGCAAAAGTAATAAAAGTGTCCATACTTTCATGACTTTAAAGACTAGTACTATTATTTCAGATGTATAATCGTATAAACGGTTTTTTCGTGTGATGACGTCAGCACAACGACATACGTAAACACCTAAAATATAGAATTGAAATCAACAGTTTATTTTTAGAAAGCGTTCGGTAAAATACTAACATATTGATGTTTAGACGCGAGATATCTTTCTTGCTGTGTATGATTATTAGTCATTCGTTTAAAGAGCTACCGCAATCAAAACGTGGTCACTCATACAAAGGAAGAGTATTAAAAAAGTATATACCGCATGTCCCATCACCAATTGAGCACACATTTTTCTGATTCTTTTTTTGAATTGTTAAACCATGTCGACATATACTTTCACACTAAAAAAAAAAGTTTCTTGTGATAACAATATATATCATATAGTTTGGAGTAATCGAGTCAACACATGTTTTACCTCTTCCATTTTTCTCATGTGTTTGAACACATAGTTGTCTGTTGTCTCTGCAACTGAGCGATTCTCTTTTCTCATGTCTTTTCTTTTAGCTGCGTACTATGAAGAAAAACTTTAAAATAACCGACCCAAGTAGTCTAAAAGAAGGACATCTCAGTAATTACCATGACTACGCATGTATGCTAATGACAGACTAGCTATATAAGAAACTTGAAATTTTACCATATTAAGAATTTTAGAGAGAAATTGCCTTTTAGTCGTCTTAATTTCTCTTAATTTTCTCATGCACAAAACTTTTAACACAAAAATCCTGGTCAAAATATAATGAAATGGTCACTGATGTTACTTATTGTACCAATATTAAATTCAATGAAGTAATTCGACATTTTAAAGCAACCGAAACAATATTTTTTAAAGTGACGAAAGGGAGTGTTTTGGCAAGCAGTTTATTATACTCGCTCATAATTAAAGCCACATTGAAAACCCCATATAATTCATTAAAATGTTCCAACGATAAATCATAAAGTGACTAATCATACAACACCAACACATTCCAACACTTGATTCAGTAATAGAAAAACTGATATCATAAAATTTATAAGATGCTTCCTAAAACGTTTGTTCAGAACTAATACTGGAAATCACAGAATACATACGTTAGTTAGTCAATTATGACAGTTTTTAATTGTCTCGACTATTTATATTAAATATTAATCACCTCGACTTCCAGTTTAGCATTCGTTACCAAGTATAAATTATGAAATGTGAAGTTAACAGCATCAGCATCCCACAACGAGTTTTCAAAATTCTTTATGATGTCTTTTCCTTCTCGACTGTCCAGAGTTGCTGGTGTTAAAAGCTCTAAATATCAAAAGTGCAGAAAAAAGTTAAATACATATCAAACTATAATATGGTTTTGTATTGCCGATTATTAACCACTTGGTGTAAATACTTCTTTAACTATATAATTTTACATATATATGGAATTTATACTAGTTATGCTAAAATTAAAATCCAATTTTTAAAGAGGAAAATAGAATCTACATTATTTCTTTTTGTAACGCCAGTTTTTTTTCCTTGTAATGTTAATACCCACTATCCTCCCGATCATACCTTTATTTGTCGTCAACCTTCTAGGTATTGTGTATGACTTGACAGAGGGTAGAGGTAGTGATTGAGGTGGTGGTAACCCATCGCATTCACTAACTACATTCGAGCTTTTTGATGAAGACTTTTTTTTCTTCGTATTTCTCTCTGTGTTGCTTGTATCTTCCATTATCGTCACCTTATTTCTTTTGTAACTTCCATGGTTTTCTAATTATTGATAATAAAGATCATTAAATTTTTTTTGAAAATTCTGTCATGTAATGTACTCAGGACAGGGAGGTAGAGACATGCTTCAAAATATCTGCACATTCAAATTAAAAGTTTGTGACAAAAACACCAGTTATATTGAAAAATACCGTAAATGATTGATTAAACACTCACTTTTAAAAAATCGTGCATGTTCGTTGAACGTTTATTTGAAAAGGGGGAATCAAAAGGTAAGTTTGCACTGATAAAAACTGCTCTTATTTATTCCTTAAGAATATAGTTTTTTCATTTATAGTAAAAAGTGTTAGCACGGTAGAGATGTTTTATCGAACTTTTAGAATTCATTATAATACTAAAAAAAATATCAGAGCAACCACAACATACAACCTTTTAAAATAACCCTCCCCCCTTTCAGAATAATCGCGCATCTGATTAAACGCCCAGGGTAAAACTTTTTTTTTTAAGAAACGCATTTAATCGATCATTTACGGCATGTCGAGAAATTTACATGGAATGCAACTTCTGAAGATAGAGTTAACTTTGAGAAAAGGACGTTTGAGAGAAAGAGAGAAAATAAAGGCTGCAGTAGTTGACCAAGGGACTTTTTGAGAGGGAGTCCTTGATGATATTGAATTTGATCTCAGGTGATTTAAAAATTATACCTGACTTTTTACTCAAACACAGATATTCCACAAAAATATATATAACAGAACAGCCATGCTATAAAAGATTGTGATTTCCTCTATGAACCACAACCTTACAATTCACAGCAACTAATACCTGATGTCTTAGTACCCATCCAAAAAGTGTTTTTGGTTAAGGTGGCATACTCGTTAGAACAAAATACATTCGAAATATACCTTCAAGAATAATTATTCCCTAATTGATTAAAATATCGTTTCTATATAAATATTTTGCAAAAACGTTGTTAACAAAAATAATAAACTACTAATATATACGTAATATGTTGTAAGCTGACAAACAAACAAACAAACAAAAACAAACAAACAAACAAACAAAAGCAAGTAAACAAAATTGTGTGTTTATACCCCAAGTAAGAAACTAGAGCATGAGAGTTAAGCTTAAATTAAAAAGGAACTAAAGAAAATGTAGGAGAGTGACGTGGAGAAATGACAACCAATCATAGTGGTTTTATAGAAAGTTGAATGTTGTTGTTCTGTCGTGAGTGTTATAACTTTAATAAGAAGTTGTTCATATGGAAAACATTTGCACAGTATCGAAGAAAATGTTTCACTTGAATATCAATTTTATGTTGTTTATATGCAAGAGGTCTACCAGTATCTTAGTCTCTCTGATTTTTTCTAGTATTTCATTAATTTCATGACTTTTCCCTTTGTTTTTTTTTTAGTTTTTGAGCAAACCTGGAGTCATGAATGCCCACCAATTAGATTTGCCTATTCATTCCCTTTGCTATAATATAAGTTGATATTGGTCATGTTAGTTATGTACAAGCTTTGTACAAACAGGATTGGAGAAATCTTTGTTTATAAAAAAAACTGTGCTGGCTCGACATAAATCTACTCTATCTACCAAGAAAAATAGTATTCATAACATACAAACAAAATGCTTTTCCTATATCAGCACAAACAATTTTTTTGTTTTTTAGTAAACCAAGATCTTGAACCTTTAAATTTTCCTTCCCTGAAATTTCTTCAATGTCCATGGAAATGTTTTTTCATTTGAAAAGCCTCTAATTGAGTCTGTGATTGCCCCTAAAAATATACAACTATATTTTCATATAAACTAGAAACAAGAATTGTTGTTAAGAATTGTTAAAGTACGTCATAAAAAAATCTATCAAATAATGTGGAACTAGTATAGATTTACACTGAAGATGATTTAAACACATCATACAAACATAAAACGAAGAAATAAAAAGTACAAACAAAGATAGTGGCTAAGGTGGACTGAAAAAATGACTTTTAAAGTTTTCACGTTAGAATGACTTAAATTTTCAGGCTTAGAATGGTAACCAATCTTGACGTTTATTATGACGAAAAATTAGAGTCTTCATAAGACATGAGTTTTAAACCATCTTTCAATTGTGTTGGATTGCTCTTCAACTTCAACATGATTTTATATTTATGAACATGTAATCAATTCTAAAATTATGCATGCAACAGCAGTCCCTCACAATGGAATTATGGTCTTCAACAAGGACATGTAAGAAAGCACACGAAGAAATACAAAATCAACACCTCGCAAGACAAATTATAATAAATTATTCAATTCAGACAATGTATGTAGGCTACTATATTACAAAATTTGACACTAATTATCAGGAGAAATTGATTCTGACAGAGCATAAAGAGTGCTGGGTAAAGATGCAGTGCGTCCTGGTAACCGGACATCATGTGATACTGCAGACTCAGGGACAGTTTCTAAGGCATGATCCTCTTCCTCGCAGCTTGTGTTTAATTCTTGCAACACGCGCGAAAGTTCACAACGTTTTGCAGAATTTATTTGTTGTGTCATGTGAACGATTGCTTCCATGGCAACATCAGGATTTAAATCGACAATGCTATAACATTAATATAACAAAAGATTCAAACATTAAACTTAAGACAGACAAATAAAGATCCTTGTGTAATTCACCTTTTTAGAAAATAATGTTCAAGATTATAAAGTTTTGATTATAAGATTGGATTGTTGGGTGTGTTACTTCAAAACAAACAAAATATGTATACTTTTTTATTTCCCTCAGTACAGCATCCCTTTTGAACCACTTTGCATACTCCTTGATAACAGAATCATCTTCTTGAGACAAGTCTGACTCGATCCATTTTGAAACAAACTTGTTGTCTTCCCATAAATAAGACTATAAAAAATAATATTATATAACAAATAAAACTCAGTACGCAAGGAAGTTAACTGTTCGTTCGTTCGTTCGTTCGCAAGTTAGTTAACTGTTCTGGCAGATATTAAAATGACTAATTAGGTGGAAAATGAAGATTTTAGGTTATTTAAGGAAAGTAATAATTTGTATTATTTAGAACATTTTTACTTTATTTCATGGAAAGAAATTTCAGAAATTTTTTTTTGAGTTGGCAGATTTACCTTTAAAAAATTAAAATAGAAGGCAAATTATCACTCAACTTTTTTATATCTGAACACTAACCTGAGATGAACCTTTGGATTCAAGGAATAGTCGATGAATTACAGATTCTATTCGTGCTTGTGTGCATTCACTAAAAAATATAAATAGTTGTATGCAATGCACAACAAAAGGTTGAAAAATGTTTTTTTCCAATTTGAAAAATAGAACAAAACAGAAGCTCACCAACTATTGGACGACATCATGTTTCTTACTCTGTCTTGCAACAGCAATCGTTTTAACCTCCAATACAAGAATGTTCGTGCGTTTTGCCACTTAAGTACACCCTGTACATAAAGTTTAGTATAACTTCTACATAGTAAATTCACAATAAAAAATAAAATAAAAGACAACTCTTACGTTAACAACACCTTTTTCTTGCATTCGTCCTGGTGTGTCATGTAAATCACAGTAACTAATTGCAATCTAGGAGGAAGAAATTGATGTCAAAACCAATGGCTTAGGCTTTAAAAAAATGTAGAGGTAAGAATTGCAAAAGAAAGGAAACATGCTAAAATCCAAATCATACAATCGTTTTTTAACATGTTAGTTTAGAAAGTGATATAACAAGTGCATAGAGCAAATTTAGTTTTACAGGTATAATACAACACAAACAAACTTACCCGTTGGTAAACAGGCAAAAGTTCTTTTTCTTTTTCTGCAAGTTTCTTTTCAATCTTGATACGTTCCTTGTCAGGTAAATCTGATATAATCACAATACAAGATAAATTTATACAACAAATTTCAACAACAGCAAAATTTTGAAAGTACAAAAAAGCTAAATAAAACGTGCACAAAACTTGAATACTTTAAAGGTTACCAATTACAATTACCTGGAGTGGTTAGTAACTTTGACATATTCGCATACTTGTCATCTAGTCTTTTCATTGTCTTTACCAGGTCTTTTCGCCTAAACTTTATTTCACACGTACCTGAGGGTTCAAGAACACCACCCCTAGAATCCAAAAGTATATTGAAAGTATTCATATACAAAGTCAAAAGAAATTATTTGTTTGTTGTAACTAGACTGGTCCTGAGAAAAACCTGTCAACACAAAAAATCTCACTTTGAAAACTTAACCATGTCACAAAAAAAATTAGCCCAGGTTTAGCAAAAATCTTTTAGCCAGTTAAATATTTGAAAATTTTATGTACCAGTTTCCTATCACGTAAATGTAACATTTTTTTACCTGGATTCCTCATCTGCATACATTTCTATGTGCTCCGGGTTGATACTAGGATCCACAACCACCCACGCACCACCTCTTAACTCACCATAGGGGGGAATATAAATCAAGACTTGTTGGTTGTATTTTCGTAATGCATCCACAATGTAAGAACCGAACTTCAAAACTTCATCATACATATCTACAGAGTTCAAAAGGTTAGTGCTGATTTTCATACATATAATTACTACCTTATGTAAATATGTAAATGTGTAATAAATTACCTTTCATGCCACCTGAAAAGCCTCTCCAATTCGCCAAGATAATCAATGGTAGTTCCTCTTTGTTAAAATCATCAATCACCTGAGCGGTCTTGAATGAAGAGTCTGGGTACCATACTTGGCCAGCTTGTACAATGGTCTATATGAAAGATATTGAAAACAGAACATGCTAAAAATCCATTTTCATGATTCTCATCCTTAAAGTAAATGTGAGCAAACATTTTACCTTTGTTTCTGAATCAAGGTCAGCAGGGTCTGGAGGTATGCATTTCTCAACAGGTTGTATCTCAGGTAGTATGACACCTACAGGAATACCTCCCAACCTTAAAATAGTAGTACAGATATCACCTTATCAAATTAACAAACCTTCACCCATCATCAACAATAAGAAAGTTTATTTACATAGTACATTGCACAGTACAATACAGTACATGGCTTGATTTTCTTGGTTTCATACTGAATGTCAATTATATATATATTAACTGTCTCTTTTTCCATTTATCATGGTTCTTTTTCGTTCCTTTATTAAATTTCAGAGGTTTATGAGGGAGGGTTGCTCCATCATCAGGCCTATCAATAAGGGGGGAGCGATCGCTCTTGCACAAAAAGTTTGTCTGGCTGAGCAATATCAATTCATCTCAAATGGAAATCAATGTTATTTCTCTTATTATTTGCAGTAAAACATAACCAAAATATATGAAAAAAGATAAGATAAAATAGATAAAAAAGATTTTATAATAATATGCGTTTATAAACTTTTTCTTTTTATTCAGGTTGCTCGCCCAGTCTAAGTTATTGTAAACTTGGGCAAGCAATTTATTGCTTGGGTGTTATTTTTTTATTGATAGGATCATCCTTATCTAACGTTAGCATTACAACATTTTCCTGCTTTATTTTTTAAAAATGCCTATAATAATGGATATTTTTGCACAAGACATTTAAATCAATAAAAATCAAATTTTTCTATATATACCACCCTGTTTAAATAACCCTTAAATTCAAAGGCTTCAAGACCAATTTCACAAAGAAGATATCTACCTTGCTCTTCCACAAATGACCGTTTTCGCCCATCCCTGCAAAACTTCAGTAAAAGAATCTTTATCAAACAATCCACTTTCCCATTTGGTTGAATCATCTAAAAAGAGTTTTTACAAATAAAATATCATATATAATAAAGGTAGGAAACAGAATTTGGAATACAATTTAAAAAATAAAGATTTTAAGATTTTAAGAAATTTGCTGGTAAATACCAGCAAATTTAACCAATTTTTATATTACATATTTTTTTTATAATAGAGAAACAATTGTCTGTACCTGGGTGTGGACGACCTGTTATTAAATATCTTGCATCATAAGGTGACTTTGTTGGTGTGAATGAAATATCTCTGTCAACAGGATCAAGCATGTCTACTACTGGCAGTGGTGCACCTTTAAACTAAAATATATTTTAACGATTTAGTTAATTGTTGTTGTTGTTGTGTTGTTGTTGTTGTCTTCATGCTGATTATAGGTTGGTTACCTTAGGGATATAAGAAAGCCACTTCAAGATCTCTACCACACCACCCAAATCATCACTAACAACTAAATGGCTGACACCTAATAATATATGTAAAACGAATTATAATATTTTATACTTCAAAATATTTTCTGCGAAGCAAATTTAAAGCAGCACACAAGTACAGATCTTCATCAGTGTTCCAACTAATTATAGCCAGATCTTCATCAGTGTTCCAATTAGTAATTCAAATTACATTCATGATTTACAAAAACAACAGAAAATAATAAAAAAAAAACAAGAAAAATATCATAAATTTAAAATGATTTTAACAGATTGGTTGGCCAAGAACATATTTAAATATAAAAAGAAGTGGAATAATAACTAACCATTTTTGTGCATTATTTGTGTACCACCTAACTGCGAGTTGGAGGTATAAACTTGCCTTCCCAGAAGCTGAAATGGTAACAATAAAAATAAATTTTAAGTAAGAAAACATGATCTTACCAGCAAACAATCTTTGCCTCACAACAAGTATTACTAGTCTGTGGCCCATGGATAAATCCACAGTCCTTTATATACTACATTTCGTGTCTCGCTACTGTGGTACCATTTTGCACCGAGACAGACAAAATACAGGTATTTATAAGATATATAGTAAATGTATCAGAAAAAACATATGTTAGTGGATAATGTACCATTTAATTTAAAAAAAAGTATGTAATCTCACAAAAATAAAAATTCTAGATAGAGTAGTGATTCTATTTACCTTGTTCAATGCATGATGACCTGTTAAAAGAATAGATGAATTTTCAACTTGTATGATTCGTTGACCAAGTCGTGTTAAATATGAACCAATGCCAACAGTACGGCATGTAACCTAAAACAGTGCCAACATTTGACAAATACAAATTATTTTGTTGACTTCGTGACCCCAGCCAAGAAATATATATGGGCGAAAAATATGATGCCTGGAATATGAACAACTGTTGAACCTGTGAATTTTTCTAGGTAAGAACGACTCCTTTGTCACTTTGTTTCAAGTTTTGCTACAAATGCATAAATTACAAACCTAACTATACCAACACAAAAGCAAAGAAAAAAAGAAATGACATACCAAAGTTAATGTAAAAATTTTTTCATATGCCTCTGATGTTCGTCCTGCAATTAGTCCTGACCCTTTAAGGTTTTCTACACCAAGACCAGATTCTTTTCCTACAAAGAGAAAAAATCAATTTACAGACAAATTACAAAAGCATTATTATATCCAAAACACTCAAAATAGAGAAGGGGTACTTTTGATTTCTTTTTTTAAAGTTTTGTCATTGTAAGAATTTGTGTTCAGAATCTAGGAAAATTTTTATTTCAAAAAAACATGTCAAGTAGATTCAAAACAGTAAATATCTAAAAAATAAAATTAAAAAAGGGAAAATGAAAATAAAGTCAAAGCACATTTCATTACAGATGCACAATCCAACCATAAGCAAAGTTAAAAATGATTTTAAGGGGCATTAAAATTTTCTACGGTGATTTAGGCAGCCTTTACATAAACGTCTCGGCCTCTTGTCTAGTATTTTTAAATGTTTTTGGACAAAATAAACTTATTTTGGTGATTTAATTTAGAAATGAAATTTCATTTAGATCAAAATGAAATTGCCTTTTGATCAAAATAAAGTTTCTTTCAAAATTTCGCCATGAAATGTACAAAGCTATTGCATATGTTCAAAAAGTTATGGCGCATGTGTAAAAAGTTATGGAACATGCGCAGTTTACACAACCCTGATTCAGTTTGAAATCTCATTTCAGGTAAATCTTATGTCTGTCCCATGTAAAGGCTACCTTAAGGAATTTAAGGACTTTTAATTTCTAAGGGTTCCTTGAATTTTAGATAAGAGTAGTTATTATGTTATAAAACAACAAACATTAAAAAGATACTGACCAATTATATCTGTTATTTTGTAACGACATTCGCCATTTTCTTCAATTGGTTCAGCTCGTATTGAGTTAGTTGCAGCCATCTAAAAAACATATCATCTTTAACTAAATTATGTTCACTTATTGCAACCATGTATATTAGAATAGCTGTTATACCTTCTTGAATTCAGCTGGTGTGAGATACAAATATTGGAAGCCCTAAAAATTTACAACGTAAAAATAACATAAAGTTATTGTAGATTATCACTAAAACACGTTTTGTTTGTTGAATATGATCAACAAACTTTTGTCTAGAAAAATGATTCACTTTCATGACTGACCTTATGAAGTTATGATCATGTTGAATCAACATAAACCTACTTTGTCAGGTTCATTTTTTACATTCCAAGCAGCCTTAAAAGTATGTTTAACATCCTCTGCTAATCCCATGCGTGCACCACTATTCGCAGAAATGTAAATGAACGGAAGACCTTTTGAAATAGCCAACTTTAACACTTCCTAAAAGTAATTATAACAAAAACATATTATTTAAAATAAACATAAAAAAGTTTCACCTGTGCTTTCTTTAGACGTTTACTTACATTATACAAATAATCTTCTTCCAATGCTACTGTACCATTCAGATATGTGATATCGTTAGCACATATGAATAGCTAAAAAATATTACTTGTTGTAAGAATGCTTAAGTTGTAAAATTAAAATTAAACGAAGTTAATTCATTTACCTGTCTTCCTTCAGGATATTCAGGAGTACACAAAGTTACATCCCAAGCCACAATCCCACACTGAAAAAACAAATATTCAAAAAATTTTCTAAAGAAAATCAAGAGTGTGGTAACCCTCTGAATTATATGAATTATACTGGAGAAAGGACTAGAAAAACAATAGTACAAATTTCTTGAGCATTTGTAAGCATAACAAACAAACAAACAAACAAACAAACAAACAAACAAACAAACAAAACAAAACAAAACAAAACAAAACAAAACAAAACAAAACAAAACAAAACAAACAAAACAAAACAAACAAACAAAACAAAACAAAACAAAACAAAACAAAACAAAACAAAACAAAACAAAACAAAACAAAACAAAACAAAACAAAACAAAACAAACAAACAAAAACAAGTTGAGAATACTCAACAAACAAACCTCATTTTCTCCAGGCAGTCTGTTAATGCTAACTAATTTATTTTTGCGATCTATGTGTAATTCCGTAAATTTAACCTACAAGTATTAAAAACAGCAAAAAAATTGAGAAAAAGAACCAGAGGTTCCACAGTAAAAAGCAACATCTGGTTTATAAAAGGCTTACTATTTCTTTCTTAAGTTCAAACTTCATCTCCCGTGTGGAGAACCATTGTTTCCATTGCTTTATTAATCCCTAAAAAGCAGAACAGAATAATTATAAAAGGCTGCTTAAATTTTGTCTCTGGTGAGGTGTAGTTAAAAGGATGATATAAATTTCTTGAAAGAAAGGATTACCTGGGAGAACAGCTCAGGAAAATCATAAACATAGGTTGTACTTTGACATTGGGCAGCAAACCGTTTATACTAAAACACAAAAATTAGCATGATTAATAAAAAAATACGTAAAATGATTATATCAGAATAGGCAGGTAACATACTTGCAAATGGTCCTTTGTCATGTAAGGTGTTGTATTTAGAAGGCCGTGAAACTTGCCTTGAACATCACCATAAGATTGAAATATGATCTTAAAATAAAACATATAACCACAAATATATAAACAATAAACAAATTATTTACAAATTATGCCCAGATATCCTCTAATCAATACATATCATAGACAGTATTTGCTTGTTTGTTTATGACCATACCTCACCAGAGACAGGATCCTCAACTTCTTTGTAAGTGTGAATATCCAAGGAATAGCCAGACTGGTTTGATAAAAATAACCGAAGTGGTATTTTTGCACCATCCGGTGTTAATCTAAACAATATAAAAAATTATCATTGTGTTCTCATTCTTTTTTAAATTGATTTAAAGAAGAAAAAACATTTTCTTCTAACCTCACTACCATCTTTAATTCAGCTTGGAGACATCTCAACTTCCAAAGTCGCATACCATGCCTCATAACTATCATTCGAATGCTGTTCTCAAGCTATACACAAATGACGGAGCACAGATTACAACCATTGAAATTTATTGGTCACAAATAGTTATTAGGATGCTGATTTCATGCCTCAAAATGTTTAAAATATAATGCCAAAGGAGGGAGGAAAAAAGTAGTATTTCTAACCAACTGATTAGTTAGCACATCAAAGTACTTGGATAATCATAACCCTGAAATTATTAGACCTGAAAGCCTTAAATTAAGTATCATGAGATTACTTTCTGTGGATCGATAATAACAGCTGGGACAAAATTTAAAAAGATGTGATTGCCATCAGTACGTCGATCCTAAAAAAACAAAATATAATATTATTGTTTGCTCTTCGCTAACATGTTGATCCATCATAAATAAAAACATACCACTTTACTTAGTGCTACTTCCAGCTCATCTAAAGCTTCAAGCAATTGAATTTCACTAGCTTTCTCCATGTAGTCAAACGATGCTTCCTGAAATCAACACGCAATGAAAGACACGAGAACATATCTTTTTAATGTTGTAAAACATAAAAAGATTTGATAAATTACCTACCTTTGTTAAGAAATCAGAATGTCTCACAATTGACCTGATAAAGAATCTGTAATCTGTAATTTCTTGGTTATGGTGTTCCTTTAAATTAAACAAAAAGGAAACATGCAATAAATGTAATAATTACCTCCAAATATGTTTATTGCTGAAAAAAATTCTCTGCATGACAAACCTTTTTGGCTGAGCCATAATATAAATGTAAACTTTTATTGGTACAGGTGATTGGTTTAAGATTAAATGATCGCATTCGGTTAAGTTCAAGTTGAAAAGCAAGGGCAGGTTCCAAATGGCGATAGATGTTATCCTCCTGGAACTGAACACAAAAACAAATTTTATTTAAAACCCAGAAATGTTTAGTAGATTGATTATAAACTTTTATGTTCACCCACCTGATCTCTAGCCCGGAAGGTGTAATAGTGTGGAAAGGAACCTTTACCATCTGTGATGATAAAGGTTATTCTTCTGAGTCCATGATCAAGCATTATTTGCCTCTAAAATAAGACAAACCATAAAGTTAATACAAAGTGGAACAAAGTTACAGTCAAGCAATCTGGACTTTCCAACAACCTGCTGGATGTGTATACATTCATTCAAGATAGTAATTTCAAATGTACATATTAATTATTTTTACCTTTTCTATCAAAATATTTTGTAATGTATCCTTTTCCTCTTCTTGATCTTCAATTAGAATTTCTGAGTTTTTGATACAAACATTTAAGATATGAATAGGATCTTCATCCCCGTTTAAACTCTAAATTGTAAACATAATTTCTCTTAATTAAATTAAACTTGATGTCAAAACATGGTTGTCCAGTGCCTTTAAGATCCTGCATACAACATTTAGTTGCACACTTAGTGACCTGAAAATGTGGTCTAGCTGTAAACTTACTGAGCTGGAGTTTCTTTTCTTCAAAGTGAGTCCGTTGGTGGATTCTATCTTCGTACATAACAATTCACTTGGAACAAATCGTTCCAGTATTTCATCAAAATGCCTATAAAAAATGTATTTTGTTCATGAAAATTAAAATTTTTATTATTGTTTGTTAAAACTGATAGTGTATCTTCTCATTATAGTTATCTAACTAATACAGCTGCATGGGACGCTGAGTTTATATCAACAGAAGTATCACCAAAGTATCAATCTAGTTGGACAGGATCAAACTAACTGTAAGTGTTATATTTCATTCTAACAAAAACTTCTGTGACTCATAACATAATAACATACACTAGAAAGTCATCTATTTCTTCAAATGCAATCATAGCACCCATGCGTTCATAATTGATTTCATAAGTTGGACCACTCAAATCATCCATTGATTCTGAAACACTTCGAACCTAAAATTTTTGTACAATGATCAATACAATACAATGAAGAAAAATGACTCTAAAAAGCTACTGAGCTGATGTTTACCCTTCTAATTGGGTTTCCATTACCACGACAACTGCCTCTTTTATCTGTCCTCTTATTTTGCATTCTGTCAAAAGATGGTGTAGATGTTGGAGAAGAAGTAGGAGAGTGATTCCCTCTATTAGGATGGTTATGTGGCAGTTGGAATGTGAATTCTAAAATGTTGATGCCACTGATCTAAAAAGAAATAATAGTTATTATTGCTTATATTATAGAGATGCACCTGATAAAAATAGCTATATTTTGTCTGTTGGTCAAAATGGTTGTACAGCAGCTTTATTTCAGAACCTCTTCAGAGCAATTTATTACTTCATGCCAACCAGAAAATATGGATGCACAAAATACCAATGCAGGAAATATGAGTGGTAATTTCCTTTGAATTTTTTCATGAGTGGATTAGAAAATTAATAATCCCACAATCCAAATATTCAGGATAACTTAAACCAATCTCCTGGACTTGTTAATCAGTGGAAGTAAAAAGCAATCAGTTGGACTGCTATCCCAGAAATATGCTGTCAAAAAATTACAGCACATAATTGATTAAGCTTTATTTTTTTTCCAAAGCAAGGCATGTTCCCCTTCAAAATATAAACTTTTTTAAATTTAAAATTAAACAATGTGAGGAATACCTGATCATGTTGAAGTTGAGTTAGTTCGTATGCTTGGTAGCTTCTTCTGATGTAGACCTCTAGTGCTGCTACTCGAACAAGCTCATTGCGGTGATAGAAAAAACTTGGAAGAACATCAAACACAGCAGTATCAGATAAAATGATTTTCTGTAAAAAATCAATGCAGCATTAAAATCAAACTGTTGTTTCCCCTAATCAATAAAACTTTCCAAGTGAAATTGTGAAATCTAAGTACCTGTAAATTGTCTGGACTAAACTGTTGGCCATACAAATCAATTCCTGACAAAAATATTGATTCAAATTGATTATGTCGCAGTTCATAGGATGGTTTTTGAGAAGAGATCAGTACCTAAATATTAATTATTTCATAAAGATAACATAAATTACTTAAAGAAAAAAGGATTACACTGGGAATGTCTCTTACTTGTCTAGCTTTTAGAGCAACTTTAGCATGTTCTGGTCTGTTTAAATGAGTCATCTCTTGAAGTACATTTCTAATGTCATCACCAAGAGGATTATCTGGTGCACACAAACAATCCTTGAAAAAGAACAACAAAGTAATTCACTCAAAATAAGGTTACGTATTTACTTTAGTTCCACCTATTTTAACTATTTTCACATTAGTTTCTGCTAAGAACCCATTCAAATGTAACATTTCTGCCATTGTTTGGAATTTTTAGTAAATTAACATTAACAGTTCTGTGAATTTACTCAGATCAGATTTGGGTTTCTTGTTTTGTATGGAACAAACAAAAAAGTATTATAATAAACATTGCTACTTTAGCACGTACTATAAGTTTGACAGCCAAAGTGTTCTTCTTCCCAATATTTGTATGTGAATAGATATTGCGAATAACAGTGGTAACATTTTTGCCTTTCATTTTCTCCATCATGGCTGTCACAGATTTCTCAAAATTACCTAAATCCACGAACAAACAGATTTAGAACAAATTTGTCAATGCTACCTACAAATATGTAAACAGAAATATAATTACCATCATTAAACAAGATTTCAACTTGTATATACTCTCGCAGAAGATTGAGGATGACTGACTTTCTGTAACCTTTAACACCATTACGATACCTGTTCAAAAGCGGAATCAATGTCATTGGATAGTCTTCAGTTATGTTAATCGACTTTATCGTGGCAGAGCATTCAACTTACCTTTGTAGTAATTCATTTATTCCCTGTGTATTCATAAAAAACAAGTCTCTTTCAGCTCTTTTCTTAAGAGTCTCGGCATGAGCATCAATAATATTGGCAATCTAAACAAAGGAACTAAAGGTGGAAAAGGTTATTTTTTAATGCAGGGTTAAAACTTAAATCAGGTATGTTAAAATTTAAGAGTGGTTCAACAAAACTAGCTATGCTCACTTTACCTGTTGACTAGGAAATTGGTTTAAGATCGAAGTAATGTTGCTTGCATATTTGGTGAGATATTGTTTTATTTTGTCATCAACAATGTTTGGAATTCTACCAGACACTGATGCTAACAGTTCCTAAATCAAAATTTTAACAGTAAGATAAACTTTTGAATTTTCAATATTCACCTTCTCTAATTTTGTATATTCTGCATGACTCGGAATAATATATATGTTACCCCGCATAAAGGCACAGCACCTCTAATAAGATAAAGAAAAAATCAATTTTTTTACCATGAAAAATCAATGGAAAAAAATGCATGAACTTTTTTGTCAATCAATATCAATAATAAAAAAAAGAAGATAGAGTTCTGTTGAGGAAGAATTTCTTTGAGGCGAAAAGTTACATGTCAACAATGATTTTTTATCTTCAGGAAGAAAACAAGAGGGAATGGCCTGGATTGACAAGCCCCTACATGAAAGGTCAACATTATCAACATGGTGATAAAAGTAGAGATGCTTATATTAGATTATATTAGAATTTGTTATCTTTGCTTCCTGTTACCTTTGTGTTTTTAAATGGGATATTTAGTAAAGGTGCATGTGCCATGTTCTGAATAAAGGGGCAGTACACGCAGTTTACCTTTAACCAGGGCCACTTATATGTAGAGTCATGAGGTGTGTTACATCTTGAAGATTAAAAATCAGTTCACTTTCAAATTCTGTTAAAGAAAAACGGTACAGGTAAGAGTGTAAAAATATACCTGCATTTCTAATAGTGGTAAAGCAGGATCCCTTAGTGTTACGATTAAGCGTTCCACATCCTCCAGCATCTACATTTGACAAATTAGAAACAAATACTATAGTTCTTATTAATATCAACTCATACGGAACCAACAAAAAAAGAACAAGAAAAAGATCATTTTATTACCTCAAACTTACAAACAACAAATTTACTGCTTCACTAACCTTACTGTTAAAAAAAGGATCTGGTAAGCAATAACCAAGCATAATATTTCGCAAGTTTTCCTGTGTGTGATGGCATACTTGATTGATTTTAGAACCAACTAACTTTGTATGTGGTGTCTTTGGAAACGGGTGAACAAATAAATTTGCCTAATAAAAAAATCATACTTTGTTGGATAATCAAATTTCCATTTTTTAGGAAAATTGGCATACATATGCCATATCTTTATGTTTTAAGTATTATAAACCTGGAAAACTTTGCTTGGATCATCTAATGTTAAGCGAGCAATAACCATTCCCGGTTCCAAAACTGTTCCAGCACACTTGACATAATGGACACTGAAATGATGAATAGAAACAAGTGAAATGTAATGCTCTAAGAATTACTACATTAAGTTTTCTACAAGAAAGAAACATACCATCCACTGACGTTTGATATTAAAGGCATGACCATTTTCATCACCTGAAATTACAGACTTAAAAATATTATGGTATAGTGAAACAAGGATATGATACTGAAATTGTGTTCCACCTTCTTGTTGACACATGAAAACATAGAAATATTAAGAAATGAACCTCAATCTCTGCATAAGCTTCTCCAGCAAACACATGTCCACCATCTTCCACAACATAATTTATTAGCTTTCCAGGAGAAGGTGACCTAAATAATATAAAGAATTTCCATTTTGCATGAGCAAGTATCAGTGCACATTCTGTCTAATGGTTATCAGACACTTTATCTAGATTGATGGGTGCACCTTACTTTAAAAAGGAACCCATTCTTATACTTTACTAATCTTAATATTTGCCTTTTTTGCAAAAAAAAAAATTACGCTTTTTTAGGTCTAATCCAGAGATAACCAATAATAACTGGGGAGAATCTAGTACTGTTGACCACAAAAAATCAACCCTAAACCATTTGTCCAGTAACATTCATACTATCATTCAACATTTTTTGTACATATATCTACCTTGTAAGCTCTATAATATAATTCCTAATTACCAGTTTAGAAAAAATATTCTTATATATATCTGTACAAAGAAGCATTAAACATCAAAAACACCAAAACAAGATTTCGAAACTAGCTTGAAGTTCTGAATAATTTAGTATTTTTTTCCTGTATAATAACATCTAGTACAATAATAACGTTCATACCGCAAAATTGTAGGATCGTTTTCTTTTCTGAATATGCAAGTTTTGCTATTGACAATGACACGATATCTACAAAAAATGTTATCAGGTAAATAAGATAACCTGGTGCATATATTTTATTATAATTACGATTATTTAATTTTTTTACTAACCCATCAACTTCTTCTTTAATGAATGAGGTGTAAGTAGTCTCATTGAAAGATACCATTATTCCTCCATCACTCATTCTAAGAGAATGTCAATATGTTTTATTACAACTAGAAAGTTCATGCTAAAAATATGTTGCTATTAAAGAAGAACTAACGAAAAAACTTATATATATGTTTTTTGTATTAAAAACATTCTCACATATATGCATTAACAAATTTCATTTTTTTCATTTTTTATTCCAAATTTTGTCCCTTAAAAATGATAATTACATCAACAGTCGCGTCATTATCGAACAAAAGCCAACTTTGTCCGTACATATTCAATTTTTTATTGTGACATCACAGCGTACATAGCTCAACAGGACTTGTAAAGATTCACTCACTTCTTAGTTTTTCCTAGGACTTTAAGACTGTTTTTGTTTTGTTTTCACAAAATCACTTTATTACACTTTGTTGCGCAAAAATTATTTGAATTTTCTTTTTTTAAATCTAGCAAATTAAACGAAGTACCTGTTATCATTCAAGATGTTTTGATAGAAAAATAACACAAAAAATATTTCATATTAAATTTGAATACACATAGCTAATATATTTTTTCCAAGTAATATATCATGTCTAAAACTCTAAAACAATATTTATACCGGTAAAACATCACTCTATTTTGCGGAAGATATTAATTTCAAAACATGATAAATAAAATTACTCTGAGACAATCGCAAGAGGCACAGTTTAGCATTCCCTCACTTGTTTATTCAGAATGTGTTTGTTTACGTTCCCGCAGACTTACGACACACAAGTTAGTATTTTACCGAACAGAATATCCTAATCGACACTGTCATGGCAGTGACCGTAGGAGTACTTTGACCTTATAATCTCACAAAAATTTAACACAGTTCATATTCACACTATAATGAACATTTTAAGCACAACCTGTTATCAATGGTTAGTTCTCCTTTAATAAATATTGTAGAAAGACATTAAGGGAACACATTTCTATGTTTGCATTAACAGTCACACAAACTCTAACCTGTGAATGTCTACATCCATGGAGCTGTTATTCATTACCAGAAAATACTGATTTGGTCCAGACTTTGTTACCTTCAATAAATCATTTTAAACTTGTGGATCCAATGTGTACTAAATTTTATACTGGTTAAAGAAAAACTAAATTTAAAATAAGATTTCTTACGGTTAAGACATATTTGGTTTCTTCATGAATGAGTTCAACAGTTTGAGCTTCACTTAATACCTTTGGAACTTGGCCACTAAAATTACAATATATTTGACATTTATAAATACCCAATGTGATTCTTACATTTAATTTTGTATTTTAGTAACAAAAAAGACTGTATTTCTTCAATAAACGCATAGGTGTTTGCTAGAGGAAATTTTTAAAATTAAAAAATTAATAATTTTTTGGGGAAAATAAAAACAGCATACATTTTATCATAGTAAAGTTATTTCCTGTCAAAAAATACTAGATTTCCACATCTTGAACTTTAACTTTGTCATCTTCATTATAATCCTGGATGGGTTTTCAGGCTCGTTGCTAGACTCCATTGCCTGTTTCAAATGTTCCAGACCCTGGGCAAGTGTCTTGCCAACTTTAAAACAAGCAATTTTACTGTCTTTAGGCGTATCTGGTTGCAATGCCAAAGTACAACAATGAATTGCGGGTTAAAAGGGAGGTGCTTATTAGAGGGTGCACTTATTAGCAGGAGGTCGATTATCAGAGGAAATACAGTACTCGTGATTTAGCATGCATTAGTTCATTTAGTATTAGTTTAAGCTTGGTTTCTGGTGACATAAAAAATGGTGAGTAAATTTTAGGCAACAGTCACAGTTAAGATTTTGATGGGAACACATGTTTCACAACAAAACAACACCGAGATACTAGACCAGAAATGTTAAAAAGATAGAAATTTTTTCCTTTAGATTGTTACAAAAGTAAATAAATCAATTTACACATACCGCTTTAATGCTGATTGATAATTTAAATGGAAAAGGTTCATTGCAGTGTCAGCAATATGTACAGCACCACAGACAACTGCTGATATAAGATCAGGACTTTCTGCCTATAAAAAGTGTAAAAGTTATGTTTATAGAAAGGTGAAAGAATTGCACATTTTTTTCTTGAAAAAAAGTAGGGACCTGTCAAGTGAGTTATGTTTATATTTGGAATTCATTAATTAATTGTTGATAAATTATAATCATTTTTAAAATAGAAATAAATAAATAACAACACATACAACTAACAAAAGCAATACTGTGTGATCTACCTATTTGATATTTAGCACAGAATTTGCTTAGGGTTCAAATTAATATACAATTCGCAAAAATTTGCTGACTTTAGAGAAGAAAACCTCTTTGCAATTGTGGTCTGGGAGCACTGTAGGCCACTTGCCATTGATCCCTTGATAATGGTTATTTTATTGCAACAACCCTTAGAGAATTAGGTGAAACAAATGATTGATAAAGAAATGAGATTCGCAATTTTAACATTTCCTTCATAGTATGATTTGCAAAGACGTCTAATTTGAACCCTGTTGCTATTAAAAAAAACTTTCAGTTGGAATGGTTTAGGAAAAGTCTGTCTTTTCCTTGTGTCTTTTTTTTAATTGTTAGTGAAACATGACTTTAAACCTTACCTTAACCTTTTCTGCAATAAGATTATCAAGCCAACTTGTGTCTATTTTGTTTCTTTTAAACATATCTGTCTCCAGCAGTCGCACAAGGTATTCCACAGTAGTTCGAAAATCACCACGAATTAACAATTCTTTCAAAGCTAACACCATGTTCCTAGAGATTGTAGTAGTTATAGAAACTATAATGTGCCTGGATGTTATACAGTCTAACGTGCTATAATGGTAACCTAAGTAGCGATCTTCTCCCTTCAGGCTATCTGAACCTCTATTAACTGTTTTTCATTAGAAAGTTATTCTGTGTACTGGCCAGCTTTATAGCACAGAAGTTCCAACACCCACAAAACCAGTTGAATACAACAGCCACATTGAGGCTTTAAAAATTTCCTTTTTTGCTTTTATTCAAAACACTGAAAAAAAAACTGCTAAAAACTGCTAAGAGAAACTCATAGTGGAACCGTATTTTTCGAAAAGTCGTGTTGTCTCTTCTGCTTTTGATAAACGTGCAACCACCATTTTTGGTGTTGAGAAAACAGCTAAGTTAAAATGTTAAAACTTAAAGATTTTATAGTTTGTAAGCCAATAAGGGCATATATATCCGCTTAATAAAAATATATATCATTTTTATTAAGCGGACAACTTTTTATGACAACACCCCCTCCCCCCCCCCCCCCCCCCTCTCACCACCTATCCCCAAACAAAAATGAAAAAATATGTCAAAAAAATTTGTACAGTATACACATGCTTCACTGTGTCTTATTTTAAAATATGATGATTACATTTTCAAAAAAATTTAATACTTATAAGTAAATCTTACTTTCTTGCTGCTTCTCTATCTTCTCCCCAAGAGAAAAGATGCCCAAATTGCGAGTCTGCAAATTCATGCAAACTTCCGTCTGCAGACACACTAAAGTATCCCCAATTGTGATTGTTACTTCGAAAGCTAAGTTCCTTGATTGTACCACTACTCGGTTTAAAGCCCTAAAAAGCACATGTTGAGTGCAACACAAACAGGCACAATACTATCATGGACGATTGGGTTTCTCTAAATAGTTTCGACTAATTTGACAAACTTTACACCAACCATGCATTGAGAATATATTTTTAATAGGGTCTATTATCTCTCAAATGCTGCATTGTATTGATAACTTTAGGTTTGTACCTCGTCAGGATTTTCAGCCGTAATTCTAGTAGCAATGACATGTCCTTTTGGTTGCAATTC
The DNA here is from genome assembly GCA_030067915.1 of Hydractinia echinata. NCBI lineage: Eukaryota > Metazoa > Cnidaria > Hydrozoa > Anthoathecata > Hydractiniidae > Hydractinia > Hydractinia echinata. Next base: position 2,608,332 of record JASGCC010000030.1, read on the forward strand.
ACCAAAATATCTATCAAGCAATAACAAGTAATTACATGTACTGCAAGTGTAAAATATTTAAAAGAAACTTACAAAAATATGTCAAACATACTTAGAAAACTCTATTGGTCGATCCAACCAAGGGTCTTCTCCATACAGTAATCGAATGTCTTTAATACGGTTTAAAGGTATTCCCATGGCAATCTAAAAACAATTGAAACTTGATTGTATACTTCATTCAATGTAAATCACTGCAATAATACAATTATAATAATTCCTTTTCACTTTTATTAAAATATATTAAACAATTTTATGCTACGTCTTGTTTTACTGCTGAAACAATGTTGGGTGACTATAAAAAGAATGGTATTATACTGCCTGATTAACCGTATGTCTAAACGATTCTTTAATACGTGATAGCCAACATGTCCCTTACACAGTTTAGAGACATGAAGCCATGTACATTAGATTAAAATTCGTAACCAGAACTGAAATTGACTGCAACAACTCTTTTACCTTTCAAATAGTTATTTTAAAAAAAAATGTCAATAATTTGTACATTAGAGAAAATATTGCACAAACCTGAAGTTGAGCTGCTGGTAAGTTGATGTCTGTGATCATTTCAGTACAAGGGTGTTCAACTTGTAATCGAGGATTTAATTCAAGAAAATATACATCTTTTGTTCTGTAGTCATACAAGTACTCAACAGTACCTGCGCTGATATATCCAACCAACTTGGCAAGGTTTACAGCATTCTGAAAAAACAAACAAACAAATAAGTGTTTCAAAGTCTTCAAATGCTTTCATGACAGTTGTCAGTATTTAAATATCACTGGTTCTCTTTTTAGCAAATTTTGAGATCTTGGCATTCCCCTTGTAGGATATAAATTTATGAAATCGTTATGTTGAACCGCAAAGAAATGCAATTATTATACTATTATTAATAACAGTGAAAGTAAAGACTAACTTTTTCCATCTGAACAAATACTTCAGGTTTGCAGATAGTTACAGGACCTTCTTCAATAATTTTTTGATGCCTACGTTGCACAGAACAATCACGCCCAAACAACGAGATTGCTTGTCCGTATTGATCTGCTAAAATTTGCACTTCCAAATGACGTGCTCTAAATTGAAGTACAAGAAATAAATTTATTAATTCATTTCATAAACAAATTAACAGACAAATATACAAAGTAGTATTTAACTACCTAGTCAAACACTTCATGATGAATATGGGAGAACCAGGTACTTCAGTTTCAACCTAAAAATAAAACTATGTATGCTAATTTTAAATTTATTGGTCATGAAGTCAGTGACAAAAAATAGCTATTAATTTCCCATTGTTGCTATGAAATAAAAATAAGATACAACAGAGCACTGATTTTGTGGTTTGTGGCTGAAACAAGAGTCTTATTATGTATGCATTCCAGAACCTGTGCTTGGTTTAAAATAACATGCTAACACAGGCTATAGAGAATTCAAATGTGCATAAGGACTACTGTAACATACTTGCAGATAAGAAGTGCAAAATAGCTTTCACGTAAAAAAAACTCAAGCAACAGAATTATCTCATTTGTCCTGGTTTTGGTTTTTGTCACCTTTGGCCCCAAAATAGAACAACAATTACCATATTCAAGACGATTTTTGTGTTAAGAAGCTTCTTTATATTGCTAGGAATGTTTTCTTGAGTAATAGAGATTTGAGGTAACACAAAAATAGGTTATAGGAACAATGGTGCATATGTGACATAAATTAAGAAGACATGGATTTAAGTCCCACTCGATCCATCATCTTTGCAGCATTTGGGAAGCTAATGTGTAGGTTTACTTATACCAACACAAAAAAAGGTATTTTTTTTTTTGGGGGGGAGGGGTGGGACCCCTAAACAGATAATTAAACTCTTACCTGTCTAAAACCAATTGAGAACTCTTCATCATTAAGAGCTTTTCGAATTCCCTTTCCACCTCCTCCTACTGAAGCTTTAATCATAACAGGGTAGCCAATTTTATGTGCAACCTACAAAATTATGTAGTATACCAATTACACTAACACCATACTGATAGTGCAAGGATTGTTTAGCGTACACAACATATATCTTTAACAATAATAACACAACAGAACTAATTATTGTCATGAAGCATAAAATTTAACGTAGTGTCTTCATTTTGGTTATAAAAATTATCAAAAAAAGGTTACCTAAAGTGTTATTGACATGGAAACTGTTTTTAAAATATACATGACATCAGTGAATAAGTGTTTGCACGTTATTTTTAAAATTAATAACACCTTCTTAAAAACCTTATTAATGGAAAAGATAAAGTGTGAATAATTTAAGGTATTTTGTATTTTCCTATTTAAATTCCAATTTAAGTTGACAAAAACAAATCTGACAATAATATATTTTTTAAAAAGCCCTTTGAATAATTAATAATTATTGCATCACATATTAAACTTTTATGTCTGAGCTGATAAAGTAATTGTTGCAAACATCACATTGTTTCTAAAACGTTTTTTAGTAACAACAATACAAATACATACTGCAAGACCCTTGATGACATCATCAACACAAGCTTCATCAAATTTGTCTTCAGGAACGCTGGTCAACTGTCCATTCTCACCAAAACTAGAAGGATCCAATTTTATACCTGCAGGGAAAGAATAATATCTTAACCAATACTCATACATAATAATATAATAATAATGATAATAATAATCCTTTGACGTGCAGCAATAAGACATAATGTAATGTTGTTTAATTGAGAGATCAGATAAGGTCTTACCACTTCCCGACCAAGGTAATGTGGGGATGTCAATTGATTGAGCTATTATAGATGATGCAACTTTGTCACCCAATGCCCACATTGACAATGCAGACGGACCTATAAAAAAGGTCGAAATGTGTCATGCTAGTTCAACGCACACATGTTGCACAAGTTAAAAACCTTGATATCACAGAAGGAAAAACATTACAAAAAAAATTAGTATTTAACTCACCAATAAACACAATGTCATTCTGACTTAACAATTCAGGAAGTCTTGGGTTTTCAGAAGCATGGCCCCAACCTGCCCAAACTGCTTGCACGGGAATACGTTTTGCTATATCCAAAATCAATTCCACATTTGCATAGTTATGATTATTTGACCCTCCAGGTGCTAACACATAATGATCAGCCATTTTGATATATTCAGCATTAGCCTAAAGGTATATACTTAAAGCTTACCTCCAGCGAAAAAATGAGGTGCTTTATTTATTTAACAGTTGTGCCAAGAAATATGGGGTTAAAAAATGTTTTTTAGCTATTCCATTTGGTGTTTTGCAAATTTTAAATGTATTTTAGTATTTATTTAATATAATATTACACTTGATAACAGCAATTACATGTTTTTAGGGCTAGTTGATGTTAGAATTTTGCATAATTAGCAAAACTTTAGGCCTAATCTCGAAAACCAAGAAAAATATTTCAAAAAAAATAAAAAGATTCCTAAATAACTTTCAAAGGTTTTTCATATGATCTCAATTTTTTGCAGAAGGTAAGCTAAATGTTTCAAGAGTTATTAATAGTGTGTACACTCTATGGAAGCCTTTTGCCAAGCATCAAAATAAACATAATCTTCACATCATAGTGACAATGATTTACCAACCAGATTTTTCACAGTAAATTGATTGGAGTCAGTAACAATACTTCTCAATTATTTAAATAAACAATAACCAATATTACAAACTGGGATACAAAATAAAAGGTATGGTTGGATTCAAAATCAGTTGGAAACAATTTCTTTCAAAATATAATAGTGCTTATTTCAAGTTTTATAATGACTTGCCTTTAAATCTTCTGGTGTAACCATAGCAACAAATTTAATAACTTTTTCATTTCCAAATAAGTCATATGCCCATTCCCTCATACTTCTTATACATTTCACTGCTGCGATACCATTGTTTGCAACTAGAACTTTTTCAATAACATGATTACCTCCAAAACGTGATACATATTCTGCAGGACTTGCAACCTAAAAAATTCAAAATAGCTATTATTAGGCAAAACTTGTTAATGAGCTTATCCAATAAAATGATTTAATTGTTACAACAATCCTTGACATTGGACTTACATCTTACAATGTACTGCAACAGTGGCAATGTACTGCAATGGTAGCGATCTACTGCAACAGTAGCGATGTACTGTAACAGTAGTGATGTACTGTAACAGTAGTGATGTACTGCAACAGTAGTGATGTACTGTAACAGTAGTGATGTACTGCAACAGTAGTGATGTACTGTAACAGTAGTGATGTACTGTAACAGTAGTGATGTACTGTAACAGTAGTGATGTACTGCAACAGTAGCGATGTACTGTAACAGTAGTGATGTACTGTAACAGTAGTGATGTCTGTAACGTAGTGATGTACTGCAATGGTAGCGATGTACTGTAACAGTAGTGATGTACTGTAACAGTAGTGATGTACTGCAATGTAGTGATGTACTGTAACAGTAGTGATGTACTGTAACAGTAGTGATGTACTGTAACAGTAGTGATGTACTGCAACAGTAGTGATGTACTGCAACAGTAGTGATGTACTGTAACAGTAGCGATGTACTGTAACAGTAGTGATGTACTGCAACAGTAGTGATGTACTGTAACAGTAGTGATGTACTGTAACAGTAGTGATGTACTGTAACAGTAGTGATGTACTGCAATGGTAGTGATGTACTGTAACAGTAGTGATGTACTGTAACAGTAGTGATGTACTGCAACAGTAGTGATGTACTGCAACAGTAGTGATGTAGTGCAACAGTAGTGATGTACTGTAACAGTAGTGATGTACTGTAACAGTAGTGATGTACTGTAACAGTAGTGATGTACTGCAATGGTAGCGATCTACTGCAACAGTGGCGATGTACTGCAACAGTAGCAATGTGCTGCATTAGTAGTGGCAACAGTAGTGGTGTACTGCAACAGTAGCAACGTACTGCAACAGTAGCAATGTAGTGCAACAGTAGTGATGTTGTGCAACAGTAGTGATGTACTGTAACAGTAGCAAAAAACAGTAGTAAAAATATACCTGAGCAATCACAATGTACTGTAGCCTTGACAGTTTATCATAGTACTTACACTACATTCCCGAAACTTAGATTTTGGACGTGGTGACCTCAAGTTTCGATCTTTCTTCTTATCCATATTCATTTGAATGCCTTCCCCATCTGTACTGACATCTGACTCTGTTTCTTCACCAAGTTCTTTAATTTCCCCAGACATAATTTATGTGCTAAAAAAACTATTAATAGAACAGACTTTACAATTTTATACACACAGAATAAGAAACTACTTACAAAACAATAAGATTAATATACCCAGACGTAATGAAATATGACTAGACAAGAAGACAATGATCCATTGTGAATACTCATTGCGTAATTAAGCAGTATTATAAGATAAAGAAAAATAAAATTGATCAGATACCCATTGTCAAAAAGTGTTACTGAACTTTCATCACATTTAGCAGGAGTGTAATAAAAAATGACTCCACAAGTGCTCACATCTACCAGCATTATGGAAAATATATAGATATAAAGCTAACACAAAGGGCTTCAAAATAAGGACCTAATTTTAAAACCCTGTTCAATGTATATATATTTACTGTTCTTAACTGGATTTCATGTTTAAACAATAAGAGAAATGTGAGCTAGCATAACAATTCCAGATTTAAGAAGGTAAACAAATGTAGCTATAAAATATTTAAAGACATTTTATCCAAATATCCTAAGTGTACCCTACATAAATATACATTATTTATTGAAAGCCAAGCCTTCACAAAATTCATTTTTTTATAAATATACATTTTTAATTCTAGAATATTACACAAAAAATCAGGGTTGTGGAAAAATATATTTTATGTCCAAGATTGCTTTTGAGAAGTATTTTAATGACAGAACTTTTGTTACGATGAAAAACATTACAATAAATGGATAGATTACATGATATCATGCTGTGATTAAACACTCCCATGAAAACATATCCTTAACAATATTAGTGCTGATTTTTTAGGATTTTTTAAGGATCTTCACTACTACATAATACTTTAAGAACAGGTATTACGGGGTGAAAAATGCATTAACGTGATTCTAACAGGTAACAGCTTATTCATAGAAAATGTAAGAAAATTTTCAAAGAGAACAAATATAGAGAATGTCAAATATTGCATATTCACGATTTTAAAAACCTGTCAAATTTAGACAAATTCAACAAAATTCCCCATGTTGGCATAAGATTTACGTCACTGAAATTGTTTTTTCTGCTAGTACATCTGCATCGTCTTTTAGTTTGACCACTGATTCTTGTAATGTTTTTTGTATTTGCTTCAACACCTCCGTTTTATCTTTAAGTTCGCTACACAAAGTTTTTAATTCTTTTTCATCGTAAAGATATTTGAGAACATTTTCGTAACATAATTCAACCTCTGTATTGGATTTTGAATTCTCAGGAAGCGGTTGGTTGGTCAGTTCAGCAAAAAGTGTCTTATTAAAAACAATATCATCAGGGGCTGCAGTTTTTAAATCATGTAAAATATCATCTTCAGATAGCTCCATCATTTAGTTTTTAAGTTCTAAATTGTAAAAAAGGAGATGATAGATTTGAGATGATAATACATACAGTTATGGTGAAAATTTTCATCCTACTTTAAATTCAAATAGAACATGGCATTGTCTGCACACATTTTAAATTATTTAGTTTCAAATCTAAATCTATTCATTTGTAATGTTAATAAATAAAATGCCTGACATAAATGTTGTGTCATGCTTTGCTAAGTAGCTTGAAGCTGTGGTGTCTAAAAGAACACAAGAACAAAAATGTTTTAGTTCTTCCATGTAAAGCGCCTAATTTTGTTGTTAATGCATTGACACAATTCTGCATTAATCCATATATAAATTATGTAAAGGTTGAGTGGATTTCTCAAACCAGTAGGTCACACCTTTTGTGATGCGATTGCTTTCGGTAGGAAATAAAATTAACATAGGATGACCAGTGAATATTTTGTTCCAAAAATTAAGACATCATCTTTATCATCATCATACTTGGCTTAACAGCCTAGAAAGTCAGAAATATGTAAAAAAAGGTCCAGTATATATCGATTATATATATTAAATTTTATTTAAACTTTGATAGAGTTGCATTTCTGTATAAAAAAATTAGAAGGAATTCAAGAAATTTACCCATGAGATTTTTTGGAATAATGCAGAGTGGTAGCCGTTAAACAGCTATTTCCCAATTGAAATTTATCCCAAATTTTCCAATTTACTAGAGGAGCTAACTATATACACTAAAAAATATTATGCAAGTTGTGAAGGAATAAGATTTCAATAATACCTAAGACCACCTTGATGAAATTCCCATTTGGGATTTAGTGGCCCTTATTTTCCATTTCTGGATTATACCCTGTAATGACCTGGGTTTTTTTGTGCTGTTCGCGTTCGTTTAGAGAAAAACAAAAAATATATATACATGATAAATTGACTGTTTTTTTCTTTTTGTTTGTACTTTAATGTAATTTAATTTACTTTTTTTCTTTTTGTCCCTGAAAAGGCTCTCAAAATTCGAAAGGTTTAAATTTCAAAAAAGGTTTTGGTCACCTAACCATGGTGGGAAATATTATTTAGCGTATACCACCCGATTATCACCACCATCCTAATATTGCCACCAGAAAAAAAAGGTGTGATCTCTACAGCAACCCTTCATCTATGGATCGTTGAACATCTAACTCTATGATTTAACTTTATCACAGAGCTCTTTGTGTTTTCCTGTGGTTTAAGATGCATATTAAAATTATTCGATTGAATGGTCTAATTTTAAGAGTGCGGGCAATCAACTTTTAGAAGACGCTTACTACTAGACATACTCAAATGGGAGCTCTACGTTATATGTTTAGCTACACAAGGTAGGTTTGTATTCTTAAAAAAGTTTTCTTCATCTTCTTCAAATTCTTAGTTTTTTTTAAAATGGTGGAGATATAAGGACAGACTTGGTAATAAAAAGACCGAAGTAAATTTTGACACTTGAGACACATAGCAGGGCCAGAAAACCTGTTTTTGAATAATGGAAAGATAGAAATTTATGAATCCACAACAATTGATGATGCTCGGGCAGGATAACGGGTTGTTTTTTTACAAAACTCTAGAAAAGTGGCGATATATATAGGGTGTATATACTAGGCAGTTCTAATCATAGAATCTCACTGTAAGCATTGTCACATGTTTGACAGGTCTGCAAAGTTTAGGCTTTGAACAAATGTCCTTAAGAATTTCTGCAAGCTAGCTAAAACTTTCCTAAAATTATTTTGTAAAACGTCTAGCGTTTTTACCCTTCAGTTGTCAGAGTCTATTTAACTCAACACCATAGACCTTTTTGAATGTTTACATTTTCCGCGGTAAGCCCTTCTGGCTCTAACAACTGCGTGGCAGGCAGAAAGATGCGGAAGCTTGCTGAAGAAAGGTATTTTTTAGCCCATTTCTTTCTACGGAAATATTTTTGAGGCTTTAAACTATTATCGAGTGTAGATGGGTAACTTCTGACTGACATATATTCATATAAAGTCATAATGATACCTTTGTGCGAAGAAACAGACTAAAAAGGACCTCACTTCACCTAGCGCCCCCATCTTTTTGCCTGCCACACAATTGTTAAAGCCGAAAGGGCTTACCGCGGAAAATGTAAACATTCAAAATGGTCTATTGTTGACCTTTCCCACCATTTGGAGGTTTCAGGCAGGCAGTAACAGTTGTGAGTAAATTAGAAAAACAGAAGGAGGCTTTTGGATTAAAAAACAAAATTGGGAGGTTAAGAGAGAAATAGTTACATTACACTCGCCTTTAATCTAACATGTGCCATCAGAAATTAGGTTTCTTTGTCTGGTCCACCGCGACCTGATGCAACCACGAATCTAAAAACCACTTCGCGGGTTTCATCTATTTGCCATAACACAAGACTACTCTCCTAGGCACAATTGCGTAACGTGTGCAATTATTTTGCTGGCCACATGTACATGACACGACTTTTTTTCTTGTTGTTTTTTTCGTAAATACGATATTTATGGAAGAGTAAACTGTGACAAAGGGCAAATATTATTTTACTTTGGAAATATAAACCGTGCGGACTTTTTGAAAGCAATCCGACGCACGGTTAAAATTGTAAAAGGGGTTTTGTTGACTTACAAAGGGTTTTGTTGACTTACAAATTGAAATATGTACATTTTCCAACATTTTAAGAAAATTTGAGAGAACGCAAAATCCATTGTTCGAAATCCTCGGTGTTGGTCACGGTATAGGACACGTGATTACAATGTTTTTCATGTACACGTGAAATCAATTACCTGTCCATGTGATTATGTTTAAAATAAACAATTGAATATAATATCGTTCCATCATATAAATCGTACCACACTTATTAATGACGTTTACATAAATTTGAGTGACAGCATCTATCCATGAAAGCTATATTTATGTTCAAAACTAACCGCCTAAAAAATATTTCATAACAAACAATTCTTCTCCCATTCATTTGGGCCACGTATCTTCATCGCGCATCCTACATCTTTGGACTTCTGAGCGGCCGCAAAGGCTATACTGATTAATGATTCATTGATTTTTTTCTTCATTCATAACTTTCTAATTGATGTTACTACATAGTAATTTCTGTTTTTAATGTTTAATCAACCGTGAAAGAACGCACCTACCTTACGCCTGGTTTATTTCTGAAGCTTTGCAGTAAAAATTTATACCAATACCATTGTGTTGAGTAAGTCAGGAAATTTCTCCAGCTGTTTACCATGTCCGCAATATATAGTTCATGTCTGCAATGATTTTACCACAAAGTCAAGTAATCAGTTCTGTATGTGCGTGATGCCACGTTAAGAAAAGTAGTTTTCACTCGATGAAAGTGAATATGAACGATATAAACATTTTTATCATTTATCAAGAGTTTCAATAGCTTCTTAACCTTTACTGCAACTCTGAATTAAAAAGATTTTTCTTATCTTAAAGGGCTTTAAATTTAGAAGTGTGTGAAAAACCACTAAATATCGTGGTTGTATGAATATGTTTTGAGAAAGTACTAAAAAATTAGGAATATCAACTAGATTTTATGTCTACACACCAATAAGAGCATTTTTAAGCTTGCTTGTTATGCACAAAAGGTTTCTTCAAAACATTCATGTTTTAATGGCAAACCCACATACATAAAGACAAGATTCAATGACAATTAAACGCTGATTCAAGGGCGATTAAACGCTGATTCAAGGACGATTAAACGCTGATTCAAGGAAGATTCAACGCTGATTCAAGGACGATTCAACTGCGATTAAAAGCGATTCAACTGCGATTAAAAGCAATTCAAGGAAGATTCAACGCTGATTCAAGGACGATTCAACGGCGATTCAACTGCGATTAAAAGCGATTCAAGGAAGACTCAACGCTGATTCAAGGACGATTCAACGGCGATTCAAGGACGATTCAACTGCGATTAAAAGCGATTCAAGGAAGATTCAACGCTGATTCAAGGACGATTCAACGGCGATTCAACTGCGATTAAAAGCGATTCAAGGAAGATTCAACGCTGATTCAAGGACGATTCAACGGCGATTAAAAGCGATTCAAGGAAGATTCAACGGCGATTAAAAGCGATTCAAGGACGATTCAACGGCGATTCAACTGCGATTCAACGGCGATTAAACGGCGATTAATGGCATAGCATGTTATCTGTACTTATTTGCTACGAATCCAAACGTCAGAATATATCTACGAAATTGTCTCTCAGGTATCAATTTTTAGATCTGATAACCAATGGCGTGTCCCAAAATTAAAGTTTTACGACGCTTTCCATTAACCATAAAGGTCTTTTTTTAAACTTCCTTGCATTAACATAAAAATTGTTGAGCAACAGTTGTACAACAGTCGCCGTTACCTTTAATAAAAACGCATGCTGCACAACGATAGCGACGCAAGAGATGTTGCACGACAAATGTCGCAGATATAGAGTTTTTTCTATCTCTACAACAGTCGCACAACAATCATGGACTTTAATGGAGACCTACCTTTAGACGATATTTGTTGATATTTTAAGACTTCATTTAAACTCTCGTTACAAACCATTTACTTTCAAGGCAACGCACAATAATTTTTCTCTTGCTTGTAGAGTTTGAATCCATCGAAATCTTTCTCCTCGCTTTCAAATCAGAAGCACTCATCAATTTCTGGTTTCGAAAAACAGCTTAAAACTTGCGTAAACTCAGGATAAGAGGTTAAGTATCAACCTCGTTCCCAATGCATTTTGCCTTGTTGATGAAGTTGATAGCGGCGAAAAGTTGTTGGCCACTCCGTAATAACGGCTCAGGGGCCACAAGACCCTGGAACGAGGTTGGTTAAGTATATGCAATTGAGCTTATTATAACATTTGGTGTTTTGGTTAGACCGATATTAAAGTACTCAGACTAGTTTTTCTCGTTTGCACAATAAAATATGCGTCCGCATAGGATAAATTACGATAGGTTATGGATTTTTTTCCATACTGACGCAAATAGTGGCAAGATTTAGAATTATTGAGTCAGAAAAACGCATGTTTTGATTAATTGTTTACCTGATAAGATAAGCAGGGTACCTAATGTTTTTACATTCAATGCAAACTAATGTGGCCTTGAACGGGTTTCATATATTTGCCATATGTAAATATGGCAAATGTGTGCCCACATGTAAATAACCGTGTCAACCTCGTCCCAGAGCTCTTCTACGCTCATGATAGTCTGACAGGATGGCTCCGTAATAGGATTATTACGGAGATTATTACGGAAATTATTGCATAGAAGAGGCCTGGGGACGAGGCTGTGGTTGTGTCTCAGCATGCTTGCGGTTATCACAGATTTGAGTGCGTTTATCCTGAAAACGTAGCACTTAAACTAGGGTAATAAATTTAATACTACCACTTTTCAAACAATACGCCCTTCAACCTCTCTCCCAGGGCCTGGAGTGTTGTTAGATGTGATGATAAAACACGTATGAGTCGTTTCATCCTTATATCGAAAAACCGCTACAAGAATGGGATCGAGGTTGCATACCTTGCAGTACACTTTATAACAATGATATTTTTTAATCAAGTCGCGGCAGCAAGAGGCCAGTGAAAATTCAAATTGAAATTTACTTTAAGGAAAGAAATTGCTCACGAGACAAATTTTCGCGTTTTTTGCGATTTTCGCGAATTTTCGCTAAATTGTGAGTCCTTGTGAATCCTTAAAGAGCTAATTCGCGAAAAATTTACCAAAAACACTTAAATTTCTTTGCACAACTTTTTACTTTATCTTTGATTTACATTGGACGGACTATTGTTTCAGGTTTTAAGAAGAAAGAACCATGATTGTCATTCGCTCGGCTCTTTGTAAAGTTTTATATCATATTATATTTAAAATATCGAAAAATTCGTCCCGTGACTCACTAGCTGAAGAACAAACCACAAAAAATCATAAAAGTAACATTCGCAAAAATAAATTCTGGCGAAAATCTACCGGCAGCCAATTCGCGAAATTAAATCCACACCAAAATTTCTCTCCTTAGGAACATATTTATTTACAAATTATTGCTTTTCTAAAAAGTTGAATAAAAACTTACCAGGATGCAACGTAACCTTGTACAACTTGTTCCAAGCCCTGTCTAGTGCGAGAACTTTTACCTGCTGCTTTTCCACCCTTCTTATAAAATTTATTTTTATAGAAAATCCTATTCTTTGATCAGGGGCATTTTTCACAGGAAAATGTAAATTTCACGTGAATGTTATTAAAATTTGTTTGTGCACGTGACAATTTGGGTTTGGTTGGAAAAAAACATCAAAATAAGAATGTCTTGCTAAAAGTTTCACGTGAAATAGATATGTTAACAACATGGCGGGCATAAAAACTTTACACGTGCTTCGAGTGTGTATTTTTGAGGTTGCAGAATTAAACAAACAAGAAGCTACCGAGAAATTCAGCCTCTTTTGGGACAGTTGGTCCTTACTGTTACATTACCGCCGGAAATTCATAGCAGTCCCAATATTAAAAAGTGAAAAAGTTCCCTGGAGACGAGAATGTAAATGGCTCAAAAAACAGGCTGACAACACTAAATTCAAAGAGCGCCGGAGCAGGAATGTTATGCCGCTATACGAACTCCGCTATATCCCATATCCATACAAAATTTTTAAAATGACTGATCTGATAAATTCACAGCCCCTCCCTATTTCTTAACATAGAATTCCAATCTTACCTGGCATGTATTTTTGCGTAACATAAATTCACGAAGAAGTGCATTGTAGAAAGTCTGATGGCGTCAAACTTACTGCATCTATTGTCCTGCCAGACTAATGCTTGCTTAGTTTATCGATTGTGTTCTAGCTGGAGAATTTCCATGGATTAAAATGCCGTAAATAATAAATGACGAAATTATAAGAATAATATAATTGTTACACAATTTTTTCTTTTTAATGGGCTTAGCCACAATATATTTCAGAATTTATAAAAGTTCTTGCGAAAGAAAAACAACTCTGGGTAAAAAAAAGGAGTGGTATCATTACGATTGTTATTGCGTTATCACAATAAAAAAAACGGTATTGACGTATTGTTTACAAAAGTTCATGTTGCAGGATTAGAGATGTGTTTACAGTATTTTTCAATGTAAATAAATATATCCATAAAGGATAAGTAGCGTCAGCACATAAATCCTCGTCTCTTTTACGTAATTTAAATGCCTGACATGTCTTTGCAGATAGAACACTGATCTAGGCTAGAACAAAAATGGTTGAGTTGATCGAGGTCGAAGTCCACTGATTGCAAAACAAATTATTAGAGAATTTTCACACTGTTATATTTATTTAAAAGGACGCTGTGAATATCTAGCAATTCATTTCTTAATACTGCAACCAGTGAAATGTTTAACGCAAGAGTCCTTTCAAAGAACCATGACTTGTGAAGCATGCAAAGTCTACCAATGAACACACAAGGCGGATTTACGAGAATTGAGTAACAAGCATGAAATTTGTCACAGTTGTAGCTAAAGTGAGAATAAACAATTTGAGCCTCAGACCAAATAAAGAGCATTTGCTTGAGGTATTTTACAGACCAGAATTGGTTGCTATAGTAACAAATATTTTTTCCAGAAAAAAACATATTGATATTTATCATTGGAAAGAACAAAATTTATATTCCTGAAAATGTACTGGTAACGAGTTACAAGTCTTTAAACAATTTTAAATTCAGGTTTTCGATACAGAAAAGGATTTGGGTGCCTGCATGGACAAAAAATTACGTTTTATGCTAACTTAAGTTTTACTGAACGTTTAACGTTTCCCCTGAAAATAATAACCAAGTAGATCAAGATAATTTGGAAATTATTAGTAAGTCAAAAGTTACTGCAATAGGTCGTACATGAATAGAAGAAGATTTTTAAGCGATGTAGAAGAAATAAAATAAGTCAACTGCCAAAATCTAAACAGTTACCACCGCATTTACAAAACGCTGTGTATTTTAAAAATGCATTTTTACATTTGCAATGTCCTTTGCACCCCTTTTCTTTGTTATATCCACTTCGAATGAGTTTCCGATATATTGCAAACGCCTGTGGAATGGTGATCCCCGATATCAATCAACTGTCATTGTCCTAGCCCTATTGAACTGGCTCAGAAAGGCTCTGTTGTATTACCAGAGACTGATTCCAACAGCCTGCAAGAGAGCATCTTATGTCGGCGTAATGGCCTACAGAGACCTACCTTTGTAATTGTAACATAATTTTACAACATTCGTTGACAGACATGTATTTGAATGCTTTCCTTCAGCCTTGGTATAAAGCATTGCGTTGCGTAGACTTTGACGTTGACACAGCTATTAGCTTTGTTCAATTTGATCATATTTATGATTGCGGCTCCATCTAAAATTCTACAATCAACAGCTACGTTGGTCGGAGCTTGTGTGTTGAATTCTTCGAGACGGGGTAGAAGATCTGATTTTGAACTATTCCTTAAATCACCATTCTTGTGGACGAATGGAGGGTCATCACAATTGTTGCATTTTTCGTTTTCTTTCCATTGATGCATAACAATATAGCTTTTTTGAGAAAAAATATTTGTTACTATGGTAACCTATTCTGGTCTTTAAAATACAAAGAGGGATGTTTTTAATTGGGTCTCTGGCTGTGCCAAATTGCCAAATTTCAAACTTGTTACTCAATTTGCACAAAAATGTCATTTTTTGCATGATTTGACTGGACATCATTTTCTTAAGGTGCCTGCTAATCAGAAATAAATAAGTTCAAATATAACCATTTTTGTATAAAGGAGTGTCCGCTTATTCTTTATCCGTTTTTTTAGAAAGTTTTCCCATTTGAAAAAGGTCAATGAGAAAGACACAAATGACCAAGAGCGTTAAGTTTCCAAAAACAGAAGAAAGAATTTGTTGAAAAGTCGACAACATCGGCGAAATAATTAGAATGTCCGTGCTACCTGTAATTTTATCTCATCCACAAGCAACGCAGCCTTTAAAGTTTTTGCAATGCTTGATAAATGCAGCCAGGGGAAATTTGTAACTCATAAAATTTTACGCCGAATGAAAGTATCTAAAATATAATCAAGGATTTTGGTGCAAACATTGACTGGCGAGAACAGCAATTGATATCCGGGTTTACTGTGAAACCATTAACAAAGGACTGCAAGGACAAGTTGCCAAACTGTTACAGAAGAAATAACAATGAGCCAAAGCTCGAAAATGAACTCTTTTACAATACAAAGTAGAGCCATTTCAGGAGCATGACCAAAAAAGTCTATGGTATTCTTCTTGGAGCAAACTATGCGTTATCATTAGAACGGTACCAGTAAAAAAGGATAGTCTGTATGCAATCCACACCAGAGTTGATTGAAACGTCGTTGGGTTTGTTCAATTAAATAAGAATAAGGACATGTTACAACAGAATTGCTGTCCGAGACGCTGCTTCAAACAAGATCGCAGCACATCATTTAGTGATGCAAAACGTATTGAAAGACATCAGAGTAAAGAAAAAGCTGCTAAGCATGATTTGGTTCCTTAAGAGCATTGCAAAAATTTTCGGATTTAGTCTAAACCGAATTTTTTCTCACTTCTTCGTACTTTGATTCCCAGTAGTCCTAGTCATTTCTACTTCTTTTTTGCTCATTGGAAAATACCTTTATTTCTGAAAACTATGTTAGGAAAAAAATACTGAATTTTCGACATCAACAAAAAATTAATTTCTCATATTTCAGGAAATGTGGTCATTTGCAAAATATATAATCTGAAAATGAAGCATCTTTGTATCACTCAATCGCAAAAAAAACTTTCGTAAATAATTTGTACCCTTGTCAAGTACAACAAGATGCAGAAGCTGCATAAACTATCTCGCTATTAAAAAGGTGCAACTAAATTACATTCGCAATATAGTGACACACCCATTTCTGTTGTTTAATTTACATTTGGGAAAACCAAAGTGGTGTATACTACTTGGCCTGTGACCGCACAAACCATGCTAGGTTTTGAAGCCTCTTAAAAGACTCTGGTAAGTTTCTAAAAGAACATTTTGGACCCAATAAAAACGTCTAGATGTAGTCAGTAAGTTTGCGCAAATTTAAAGCAGCTAAATGGCGATGTTTTTTTAAAAAATAATTTTTTGAGGAAACAATTTCAAACATTTGATGGTTCATGGTAACACGCTTTTTTTTATAAGAATATCAAAATTCAAACCCGGGCCTTTTTTTCTCTATTGTTTTCCATTTATCTTTAAACAATAGGCCTATTTTTTAACCTGAAATACCAGCAAACAAACCATTTTCTTATAAAAGCGTGATACATTATAACCAAAATAACAAAGGGACGGTGGTGGTTATCCGGACGAGTGTTAAGGGTTGCTAAAAAAAAGCAAAACGAGGAAAACGGTTGGGTAGGAAAACTTTAAATAAAGTGAGAATAGTATACACCTACATGCTTTTTCTTTTATAAGAACATGCTTTATAAGAATACCAGGCTGGAATTTTTGGTTAAACACAACAATAGACCAACAATGACCAGCCTGGTTAGAATTTTAATATTCTTATACATAAAGCATGTGTAATAGATTTCAAATTAAATATATACGGCGAGTTGATTTACTTCGTCTATGCCTTACGTTGGCTGGTATAAAGAAGGGAATAATTAAGACTTTAATGCTCCCGGTCAATGACCTGGACGTTGTGTTCAGTATTTTGAAGAAAAAATTAACACTTTGCGCTCGCGATATGTTAATCCATATGCGAAAGAATTGTCCGTTGTCAGACACCGCGATCATTAATCAACGCGAACATAAATCCATGTTGTTAAGGTATATTTTTTTACAATTATGTAAAAATACCTTTTGCGAAACCAAAGTAATGCTAATGTAACTTTCAAAAACTTGTAATCCATTAACGGAAACTTTTGCACCACAAGCAATAATATTTATTAAATTGATACGTTTTAAAATAAGTTCTGCACGTTAATTTAATTGATTTTGCGCTAATCTGCCCAAATTGTTGCTTCTGTTGCCTGCACAACAGAATCGTCAGTCGTTTTTTATTTTGCACACAGGAATTTTATTGCATTTATTTAATGCTAATATGGGCGGATACGCAACCGGACAGTACTTAGAATGCTTTTCAATCGGTTATTTTTTTTATGAAAAAAGATTGCATGGTTTTTTCTTCGCTCATAAACGAAAGAAAATTCCCTGAATTTTGATTGGTTCAAAACCTTTCGATTAATCGAAAAAGTTAAACCGGTCCGACTTTTTAAAAATCGAATTCGACAAGTCTGAACATGCCGAAAGCATACTATTTTTACATGATATACGATCCAATTTGTCGAATTCGACAAATCGAATTCGATTAATCGAATCGTGTATCACCGCCTTTTTCGAATCTCCCTAGGAGACGTTTTTCTAAAATAAAACTTTGCGCATGATTGCTCGTTGATGACATTGCAATTCACCATTTGGGACATTAGTTAGTTAGTTAGTTAGTTAGTTAGTTAGTTAGTTAGTCATTTATGGAGTTGGAAACCAATACTATCCTTTCAGGCGAGATAGTAACAACAATTTCTTTAAAATGACCGTGATCGATAACATAAAAAGCGATTACGTATCTGTTCATGACCAACTTTTCTTTTCACTGATGGAGAGCGAAATCATAGCTGTAGATGGCCATTACCAACTCCTACTGCCATTCATTAAAGATGTAAATTCCCAAACAACAAAACCAAGCAATTGCAAGGTTAATATAGATGAAACGAAAGTTAACACCATTTCATAACTAGTACAGATAACCAATTGTTTTTTGGCAGTATAATCGGGTGTTTAAATTTAAATATTTCTTTCAGGTCTTCTATCAGCATGTAGAATCTCCTTGCAAATAAAAGGGTGAAAGTTGTATAATGCACTGCGACCCTTTCAGGTTAGATTTTTTACTGACTAACTCAGAAAAGTCATCGCGTTGCACGCTTTTTTTTCTTTCCAAAAGAATTGTGATCCACTGAACCAATGGTTGCTTTTACCAATGTTTCCTACACTGATTCCCCTAGAGGCATCATCTGCAGGATTTAGAATCCATAATATACATGCTTTCATTCGTTTATGTCAGTGTGCTCTTCGATGAAGTATATTCGATTCGCTACAAATATGTCCAATTGTTTAGATCCGTTGCTTATATATCCTGTTACTACATTGCTATCGTTCCCAGTAATATTCATAATCTTTTTTGATTTGTTGTCTGTTGTCAGGCAACAATACGCCCATGTATTCAAGAAGACAGTGAAAAAGGACATTGTGGAATATTCTGGAATTGGCACAGGTACTCAACACTGTACAGAGTCTCTACAGAAATGATAAGAAAAAAGACGGAATTGTAAAATCGAAGAACCTTAGCAAAAGTAGTAGACTTTAAAAAAGGAAAAGATGGAAAAATCTTGTCCAGATCCATTACAAACGCCGTCCGAGCCCTGGGGACAAGGTTGACCCATTACAAAACAACTATTGTGATGGAAAGTGAAGAGTCTTGAGCCAAAACAATGTACAGTGAACTTGAGCGGAGCCAGATAAAAGGGTCCAAGAGGCATTTCGTATATATATCATGCATTGTGTGTCGTTCCATGCGGCGTGTGATCAATGTATTTTATTAACGGTATTATTAAAGTTTTATCATTTCTTGAACATTGATAGTTTAGTAGGCGACGCTTCGGGAGTTCCTTCATCATCCCCGTGTAGGCTTTCTCTGGTTCATTTTTAATGTGACGGTTATCGCGCTATTTTTTTCAGGCCCCAAAATGTGCAGCATCTCATTAGAACGGGGCTGTTCAATAATTACGTAACCCTAAGTTTGCCTTTTTAGAACCACCCATCCCCCTCATCACGCTCCGTAACGTTTTTATTTAAGACCTCCTAATAATTACGGCACGTTAGAATAGAATACAGTATACTCTCGATACGTGATACACCGGATAACTAGGACGCCCGCTATGTAGTACACTTTTTCTCGGTCCCTTGAACTTGCTTACCCTATTCAAGCAAAAAAACTTCGCATAACTGGGACCCCGGATAATTAGGACGCCCGCTATGTAGTACACTTTTTCTCGGTCCCTTGAGGCAAAAACTTCGGATAAGTGGGACATGCAATGGAATGACTTCATATTTAAATGAAGTAATAGCTGGTTCCAGGCAAAGCAAATGGACAGAATTTTTTTCCGTTTAATGTAGTGTAATTTTATGTTATATTGAATGGAATAGAAAAGTAAATGCAATTATCACAATTTCTTATTTATGAATTTAGCCTCAAAGTCCTCTTGTTCGCTAAGTTTTGCAAAAAATCTCTCGATAACTAGGACAAATTAAGCCTTTGTATGAAAACCCTACTTACAAGGAAATTCGGATAAGTAGGACGCCCGCTAAGTAGTACAATTTTGTTCGGTCCCTTGAGTGTCCCACTTATCGAGAGTATACTGTACAACAATCCCCCCCCTCAAAAAAAAAATCCTAGGATTATGAGTGAGTGTACATCCATGGTGAGTGCAAGCTATCGTGCAAGCCACCACTGAAAATCTGTCTACCAATAGCGAAATTTGGCCGAATCTATTGAATTGAAGATGCCATTTTTGTTTTATTAATACAAAATTGAAACAAACTTGCAATATGATTACTTAGTCGAATGTTTACATATTCGAAACAATCAAAAACTTATTTCGAATGTTTGTAGTAAACGTAAATGACGCAGGGAAATCGAGAACTACCCACGCCCTATATTAACCGTCATGCTGTATCATCATAAAAAACGGGAGGAACCACCCATCCCCCCCAATGTAACGTAATTATTGAAACGTTCTTATACTCTTTCGTCACATCTTTTCAACTTCTTTTCCAGGTTTTTATAAAAAGAAAAGGCAATTACAGCCTCGGGAAAAGTTGATCTGTGGTGTGGAAGCTATATTTTTTAGAACTAATTATTGGTTAATTCAATCTCTCTTTTTCCTGAGAAATATTCGTGAGAACTCGGATAGGGCAGCCTAGGCCCGTTATTTGGCTCTTTACACAAGGAACGATATCTCTAAAAAGTTTCTCAGAGACGTGGTCGTCCCGTAATTTGTTCACTTGTACAAAAACTACCTTTATTGTGCACCTGCCGCAACTATATCCTGGCCTGCTCTCCACGGCGATCAAAACTCCTACGTGCTTTTGTTAGAACAGTAGTAATCGAGGCAATACATTCGATCGGATTATAAAGCAACAATTTTTTCCCGAACAAAAGACAGACAATAACCTTTTATTGCTCGACTATAATAGCCATGGACTCGTTGTTAGTTAAGAATTTTTTTAATCACAACATCAGAAAAGAGGAACATATTGAAGACGTTTGTCGCTGGTTGACGAACATAAAGAAAAAACTAAAAAAATCTATGCGAGGGATAGATATAAAATGATTATATCATGGTTGTTATTTCATATACTACTTAATTTTTTACTGATAATCCAATGCGACGGTAAAAATGTAGAGGTGTATGGTAAACTTAGGGATCGAGCGAAGAGAGATACAGAACTAGAAGAAACTCTTGTTCACCTTCGCTCTCTTCTGAAAGATCCTGTGGATGAAGAACATGATAATTTAGACACAGAATCTGATGACACCCATGCACATGAATGGACACTTCAAATTACAGACGATGATGACAATATTGCAAAAGAAATTGCTAGCAAATATGGTTTTGATCATTACACAAAGGTGAGTGTTGGGCCTGGTGTATATCGGTTTTCTCATGACGGTAAAACGTTTGCAGAAACCACTGATGTTGGAACCATTATTGATGAATCTACTACGGAAAAAATTGTTTCAAAAAGAGATCGTATAGAAGGTGTTAAAAGATTAGCTGAAGATGAAAAAGTTAGGTGGTATAAAAGAGAGCGAATTCTATCTAGGGAAAAACGAGTTCCAGAAGATTCTAAAAATCTGCAACAACATGATTTTGTACTAAACGATCCGAAATTGTCTCGTCAATGGTACATAAAAAATGTTGGACAAACAGCTGGCCCTGCATCCTCTAATAATCACACATTTGACAGTAACATTTTTCCAGTATGGGAAATGGGATATACTGGAAAAGGTGTTGTTTTATCAGTACTGGACGATGGTATGGATCATACCCACCCAGAGTTAAAAGACAACTATGACCCAAAAGCAAGTGTAGATCTAAACAGTCATGACAATGATCCGTTTCCAAATGATAGTGACCCATACAATGCTCATGGCACAAAATGTGGTGGCACTATAGCTGCCAAAGCAAACAATTCTAAATGTGGTGTGGGTATATCATTTGATGCAAGTATTGGTGCTATTCGAATGTTGGATGGAAAAGCAACTGATGGTTTGGAAGCAAATGCTTTATCATTTCATCGAAATCATATTGATATTTATAGTTGCTCTTGGGGTCCGAAGGATAATGGACAAACTTTTGGTAGGCCAGGTAGACTTGGTCGTATTGCGTTAGCTCAAGGAACCAAATATGGCAGAAAAAGTATGTATTTTGAATTATATTATAAAAATTAATTTTCTCTGTACGATCTACAAGCAAATAATTTTGTATGAGAACCCAATGTTGAAAATAAAGTTTAACAGAGAACAGAATTTAACAAAGTGATAGCACAGACATAAGTCGAGAAAAAGTAATTTCTTTTGTGTATTATCATACACATTTATACTCAAAAATATTTTCATGCTGAAAGGAGAAATCAAAAGTGTGCCAAAACTTGTGCTGTTTTTGTACTTTTTTAGTTCCTTTTTTTTCATAATATTAAATCTATATCTATGTATATAAATATTTAATGTATTTCAAGTTAGTTGCAATAGGAGTTTGTTTTTTCATTTCTTTAATTTCCTCTATTTTACAGCTGGTCCACTTCCTGACTTTCAAAACATTTTTTTTTGTTGAAAGTCTAAGAACATTCTTGTTATGCACTGTAACAAATTTATTTTAAAAACTAAGTTATATATTAAAATTATAGTAACTTTAAGAAAATGATGTAAGCCTCTTGCAGGTGCTAATATTTTTTTTTTATATATATCTGCTTTTAATATCTAGGTGTCAGACTTCCATTTTTATTATTTTTTGTTTTGTTTTTATATTAACTTTTTAAAGAAGTGAAGTCAATGCATAGTTTATTGTAAATGAATAATAAATACATAATTTTTTGGGGGAATTTGACTTTACAACTCACTAATTAAGAACTTATAAAAGGTTTTGAGGGTCTTTGTATATTGGACACATCCTGTATAACAAGCCTAATAAACCATGGCATACTTGTTTAAATTTTCATATATAACTTTTATAAATATCTTATTTAATCCCTTCTTCTGATTTAATCGTATAGTTCTTCAATTAGGATTTGTATTCAAATCATTTATAGATTAACTCAAGTTGTGTTTATCACTTACTTAAATGAAGACAACTTTCATAAACAATAGTTAAAGTAGCTAGCCCAGAAAATCACAAATACCTAGAGTTAGTGGATTGTTTTCCGCCACTGAAAGTAAGAGAAAAGAAAAGTAAGAACACAACTTTTGAATTTAGCTGAAAGTTCTCTGGAATTTATATGTATGAGAATAGTGAGTGTATGAGAATAATTGTGTTCATAAACAATGACATCAATTTGTCAGCTATTGGAGGGGAGAAATGTTAAGCAAAAATAATTATCATTAGCTTGAACGAGAGACAGAGTTGTAATATAGGGAAATTCATGTCCTGGATTGTTCTGGGAAAATTCTTGGTTGATTTGTTTTTAGTTTTGAAACTGATGCCTTAGGATGTCCGTATTTTGTCCTTATTTTTTGGCAAATCTGATGCTTGTGTTCCTATAAAATTGTTATTATGTGTATGTCTTCCATTGTACACAAAAAAGATGAAATATTACTTTTGGATCATATTAGAAAATATCAGTAAAAACCTGTAAAAACAGGGGAAACGGTATGATTTAATAGTGACTTATAGAATAACCCAAGTCGATTCAGCAATCAAACTCCTAATTTATCAAATAGGAAAAGCTTACATTTTATTGTTTTTAAAAATTAAAGAATCATTATACTACGAATTTGGGATTAAAATACCATGTCAGTGTAAAAAAATTCCATTCTAATTTTAAAACTTTATTTTTTACTGACATTGATTATTAGATTAAAACAAAAAATCATATTTATATGAATAATATTTGTGTCAATGTAAACTTTTCTCATCAAAACGTTTTAGAATTCATGTTCAATCAAAGTAGACATTTTGAACATATCTTAATTAAAAAAAGATATTAAATTATTAAAGAGTCCGATTCAGATTAAGGATGTCCATAGAACACATAAATATATGTACATAACTATGTACTATATATTATGCCTTCAATCCCATCCTTTTTCTCTTTTTTCACCACATCAATTTTTTTAGTTGTGTGGTGATAACGTATTAATTTTGTACTAATAATTGTCCGCGGAGAAAAAAATATACTTTGCACGTATTAATTTTAGCTCAATTGCAATATGAGTTTAAATTCCCATGCAAATAACAAGGAAAAAATAGTAAAATTCAGAGTTTGAGAATTTACTTGATGCAAAGACAAAAAATGTGATGCTTTATTCATAAATACGATTTTCAAAAGGTTTACAAGTTTGATTTTCAGTAAATTAAATAAACTAAACGAATGCATGTTGTGTTAAACAACTTCACACTTAGAAAATTAATCAGCTTAACTTTTCTGTAAATCGTTGTAAAATTTTTTTACCTGTTTTTCAAGGATTGGGATCATTGTTTATTTGGGCAACTGGAAATGGAGGTACCATGTCGGATGATTGTAATGCAGATGGGTATGTCAACAGTATCTACACGCTTGGTATCGGCTCCGTAAATGAACATGGTGTATCTACATACTACGGTGAAAAATGCCCAGCCATGATGGCAGTAACATACTGCAGTGGTAAACATACCAACGATTATTTTGGGGATATGCATGCTGATGTTATTACAACCTATCTTCATCATCAATGCACGAAGCACTTTGTTGGTACGTCATCTGCTGCTCCTCTTGCTGCAAGCATATTTGCGCTAGTGTTGCAAGCAAATCCTAAGTTAACATGGAGAGACGTACAGTATCTAGTGTTTCACACTGCCAAGAAAATCAGTCCTTTGGACCTTGGATGGAGTACGAATGGGTGTGGTAAACCGTTTAATCATAAATTTGGCTTTGGAGTTCTGGATGCGCATAAGTTGGTCAAAGCGGCGTTGAATTGGACCACTGTTTCTGAGCAGAAAAGTTGCCATTTCAGGTTGAACTTTAAAAAGGGGGACATTCCATCGCGTCACCACTTTAAATTAAACTTCACCACCAATGGATGTCAAAGTTGCAAGAAGAAAATGGAAGATGGTAAATGCAAGAATGCTATCACAAAATTGGAGCACGTAGTAGTTAATGTCACTTTGAAGCATCGTCGACGTGGAGATCTAAGCATCAACTTAATCTCACCACATGGCACTGTTAGTCACTTGTTACACGTGCGTCCGTTTGATGAATCGTCAGCAGGGTTAAAAGGTTGGTCCTTCATGACGTTGTTTAATTGGTGTGAAAATCCGAATGGTACTTGGCAATTGGTGTTTACGGACAATTTACCAAGCCATCCGTTTAGCAAGGTAAAGAAACGCGATATGGAAGAAGAGTATATCCACATGTTGGATAAACGAAAAAAAGCGCAAATGGAAAAACGTCGACAAGGCTCAGATGACGAGTCTGGTGTAACGACTACTGCGGAGAAACAAATCTATGGCGACGAGAGAGATGCAAAAGATTTCAAGAGGGAGTTTTACGCGTATCAGAGATCGAAAGCCGACGAATACCGACGACGCAACGAATACAATCCATACAAACGGGAGGAGAATTACGATCGGAACAGCCATCAAAACGACGACAATTATCGGTACCAACGTCAATATAACGGCCGATATAGGCGAGATACGGGCGACGACGAAAATGATAAAACCGATTATATGTTATACAAGAAAAATAACGGTTTGTCATATAAATATAATGTGGAAGATGAAGTTTTGAGCAAGAGTGTATTAGCTGGTGAGGTTAAAAGTATTTCAGTGACATTTTATGGCACTTCCTAAAATGTAAACTATGTTTCATCTTACCAAAAAGTATATGACATTATGTAAATTATATATTATATATTGTGGTTTGTAACACATCATTCTTTTCTTTTTTGCCACTGAGTAAACGAATGCTACTTGTGTTTCAATGATTGTTCATCCCCAATAGTCAACAAATAGCTTTATTATGTTCTGTTTTGAATTAATAGTTATGAATGGGAAGACATCTTTTTAAAATTTGTTTTTGTTGTATTGCTTTGTATTTATTTTGGTATTATTTATGAAGACCGGCGTCCATCTTAGTGGTAAAATGTTTATTTTTTTCACGCTGCTAAGATGGCTAGTCTTCAAATATCTAGGGATGAAGTTTTTTGTTGTTGTAAATTATGTCATTTGGGTATTAGTGGAACGCATCATATACAGTACGTGACTTTTTCCTGATTTTATTTTATTTTAAACCAAACTAACCTATCTCGGGTAGTGTAAATATAGCCTAACACAAAGTTTACTAATTGCGCGAAAAAATTTAAAAGCATTTTTTTTCAATTTAAACCGTTTTTGTAGGGCTTTTCTATAATAAACATAAAACAAAACCTACTGAAGTTGGAATTCACATATCTACTGTTTACAGCCCTGAACATAATATAGTGGAAAGGAGGGTTGGATTTCAAAGATTGTAACCATAAGCAATTGTGAACGCCGTTTCTATCAAGTAACACACATCGTGAATTTTTCAATATTTCTAGCAGACCGTGGTGCGGATTGTTGAAGGGATGCTGTTTCGACCATTACTTTTAGAAATAGTAAAAAAACAGCCATTTCCACGAATATGTCCAGGGCTACAGGTAAATAAATAAAAAAGTTTCCAAGTTTTAAAATAATTGCGCGATTAACGATATTCGAAATAAAAATGAGATTCCTTTTCGCGAAATGTTTAGTTTTTTTTCGCGGATTTAATTTTTTGGCTTCTCACACAAAGGGTTAGTTCTTTTACACGCGACAAAGTGACACACGTCGCTATGGCAAAATGAGACAGAAGAGGTGGTTAATGTAATATGTTTTTGATTGCATTGTGCATCGTTCCCACCACATAAAAATGCTACTAAATAATTGCCACCAGCGTTAGTACTCTAGCAAGGAAGGCGGCATGACGCCTTAGTTTTTGGGTAAAAAGACTAATGTTTGCTATGAAAAGATTAAAACAACAACGAAGATAGAGTTTACGTCTTGAAACAGAATGTTACTGTAGATTTGCTAGCCTTTAATGATATACCGCCACTACTCGGAGGTTTCGGTAGCAAATTAAAACATTTGACACAACGTCTCCAATCATCAAAAGCAACACACGTTAATAGCAGATCCGGTTCAATCGATACGGGAACTAATTAACTAAATCGATACGGGAACTAATAAACTAAAATTCGTCAAATAAATTCACATAAAAGAACTTGGTAGCTCCGACAAAGACGCGCTTAGAATACGTTGCAAAACAAGGCAATTTCGAATCTTGAAATAGGATATGTGGCAGCAAGTTTCTTGTCTTCTAAAAGCTGTATCATGCAAAAATGTGATTTTATACGAGATGTAACGAGACGCATAGAGATAGAGATAGAGATAGCGAGGTAAGTGATGTTACGATTAAACTAATCGACGGAGCATAGTTATTTCTTATGACTATGGATGAAGTGTGTGCTGGAGCAACAACAAAACCAAAGCAAGTATATGCAACAAAAAAGACGAGGCACGTCAAGTGTGTGGTGTAAACGCTTTCTTTTATAAAAATATCAAAATTCTAAACTAGGCTGGTAATTTTTCTTAGCTATTTTTCTATTGTTCAAACAACAAATCCCTGCATGCCCGATATTCTTATAAAGCGTATTCTTCATAAAGAATAAAGCTTGTAGTCAAAGAGTATTTTTTGATATGCGGGTTTTCATTGATAACTTGGTCTAGAACACAATAATTGTTTTGTGGAACGAATATGGGAGCAGAAAATGGTACTTTCTGCCTGTCGTATTTGTGGTGATATGTAACGGAAATGCAGTTCATTTTTAAGAAAATACCTTTACGGAAATGATAACCGGAAAAAAGAATGCGAACCTATTATATATCATGCATGCATTTTGGCGGACAAAAATGTTTCTTTTTTCTTTTTATAGACTCACATTTTTATATCCTGATATCTATAAACATCATTTGAAGAAGATATACATAGTCTATAGTGTTATGGTGTATATGGTGAAACCGTTTTTTGTTTTGTAAAAAAAAGCTACATCGTGTTTGCCAATATAGACTAAAAATCATACATGTAAATCGCACGCCCCCTGTTTATTTTACGAAAGGATCAAAACGGAGAGAAGCAGTGCTAAATCCTCTTATGTCAACACATTCGCTTTTGATCGGAATTTAGGTTTTTGTTCTAAAGAACACACAGTTTTCGTCGTAGCAAAGAATATTTCACATATATTATACATTTTTAATATCCATTAGGCAGCATCATCGTCTCGTCGTGGTTGTGTAGTAGGGAGTGCATCATATCATATGCACCACGTGTGTGTGTGGTGTAGTAGAAAGAAATGAGAAAATGTGAAGCCTATAGCTAGTATTTTTAATGTTAAAACAAACTTATGCAGATATAGATTTTTTATATAGCAACTTTACTATATATAAATAAATGTATCTGTTACCCATTTCTTTTTGCCAGTTTGTTGTGTTGTATCCACAAGTTCCCACCCCAAAAAGGGAGAAGCAGGGAATCAAAGTAGGAAGATTATTTTTTTGTGTAACCTGTATCTAGGAACTGTGCAATATTTGGTGTAAATATTAAATATCTGCTTGTTGTTATTGAGTATAATAAATAAAAGTAAAGGTACTGAAATAATTGTCTTATTTGTTTTGTAAAGTTTTATTTCCTTTGCTAGCGTGAACTGCATTCTTCCATAAGCAAGAAATAGATTTTTTGTATTCTCCTTATTTGAATGACCACAACGAATTACTGTAAACCCTCCTTTTTAGCTAAAGCGTTACTGTACTGGCCATATTTTTGAAAACACATTGTCACATGAAAATATTTTGAGATCACCTTCTAAAATGGGGTAGAACATTCCATTTAGAGGACCATATCCAAGTCTTTATCATTTTTGGCAGAGTTTCTTCAGCTTAACCTCCATTAACCCAGGTCATTTAATTATATTCTGAAAAATAAAAATGCTAAGTGATTGCTTTAATTAAACAGGGTAACGACAGGCTGGAGCCTGTGGTTTTATTTAAGTCAAAGTTACAATTCAGTTTTAGGACTTCCACAAGATATTATTCTACAAAATAGAAAAACATGGGGCGACAGTTTTTGATAGGACAGGGTTGTGAGAGGCTGTATCCTGCGGTGTTGTGGAAAGGTTCTTGTTTAGATAATATTTCAACATAAAGTATGCTGGTACTATAAGTATGCTGGTACTATAAGTGCTACACCTGGATGTCCAGCAATGGTTTAACTTAAGTGCACTTAAGTGCTTCACCTTGGCTATTAATGCAAGGCCACCCAGTATACATATATACAATTATTTGCTAGTGCATGTATATAACCTTGTGACCTTAAGGTTAATCCTCAATTTTTTTTAGCATAAAGTGCTAATATTGGAATTGATGATTGTAAGAAAAATAGATTATGAAAAGTAAAAATCAGTAACAACAAATTTATGGGATTTATTTATTTTGCATAATTGTCTGAGTTTGTATTTTTGATTAATTAGATAATTATTTTATTTACTAGCTAAAACATTCAATAATTTGTAAACAAATCATATCAGCTTGTGAAATGGCAGTACCAGTCATCATGGGTTTGGTGGTTTCTTTATCATCGACGTTTGCAGAAAATTCCACTACAAACGAGACATCATTGATTAAAGAGGATCCCATAGCAGAATCACTTGAGCATGATACAATGGCTTTCTTTGCAGTTCTGATGATGCTTTGTAAATAAAATTTTTTTAAGCCTTTTCATTTCGTTGTTTCTGTCGTACATTATGAGTCTTTAAACTTGTTTCTTTTTAGTGATTTGCGTGATAGTCATTGTATTTTTATTAAACAGAAAACTTCATTTTATACCTGAGGCATTGGCAGTCATGATTCTCGGTATGTCAGATCTGCTGCATATTTTCATATTAGCTACAAATTGGATTATGTTAATTAGAATTTATTTTTTTAATAAAAGAATTTAGGCTGAAATAGTATTTTGATCTCATATAGAATTAATTTTATTTTAATAAAGTTTGTTGTCATTTCCCACAGGAGTTCTAATTGCTGTTATATTGACATATGTTGTCGATAAAATTGGTGTTAACGTCAAACGTTGGGAGGTATTTTTCTTATTCAATTTTTCTTATTCAGCAATTGCCAATACCGATGCAAAATTTGAAAGCTGCATTTTGAATCAGAAAAGCTGGCATTTTGACAGACATCCATGAACATTAAGAAAATTGATGAACATTATGTACACTGTGCAACTATGTTTATATTTATACAATACAATTAAGTAAAAACTGTAGCATTGTATGTAGGGCTAGTAGAACATATTTGACTTTTCAGTAGAACTAAGAAAGGCCTTAATCGCTATCACTGCTTAAATAGTGTTGTAGTCACCATTTTTAATATCTTTAGAATATCGAGTCATTTCACCCTGATATTTTCTTTTTGGTGTTGCTGCCACCAATTATATTTGAATCTGGATATACATTACAAAAGGTATGGGTCTGAAGTAATGCCAGACTGGTTTTTAATTAACTACCTCCATGATTGATTTTCAAAGAAGTTAATTAAGTGTCTTAAAGTGATGTTTTGATAATGAAACACTTCATGAATAAAACAGAAACGTACTTCATAATTTCTAATTTTAAAAATTTCATGAGCATTATATTTTACAGATTTTCTCATACCCTCATTTCCAAATTTTTGTTTTTGTGTTCTTTCTAGGGTGACTTTTTCAGTAACATTGGAGCAATATTGACTTACGCATTGCTTGGGACCACAATATCAACAGTTATAGTTGGTTTTACAATGTTCGGCTTGGGACAGGTACTATTATGTTTAAAAAAAGTCAAGCACTTTCGGTATTCGTTTAATTTTTGTGTAAAAGATTTAAGTTAAAACATTTAACTCTTATCCTCCAAGTCTTATTCTTACTTGGTGAGTACATTTCATTGTAATATTAAGCATTAGTTAAAAAGATTGTCCACTTTTATCTGAAGTTGAAATTTGAAACTTAAAAAGAATGTAGTCATGCATAAAAAGGATTGCATTACACCATTTAGATTGGATGGGCGAGTGAATTGAAATTAATTGAAGCGTATGTAGATTTGTATTTGCATTAAATAAATCTAATATTGTCACACATTTTACTATATGTTTGTTGCAAGTTCTGCAATTGTACACAGATAAAGTTTTAAAAATGTAAATGTTTTTTTTTAACGTTTTTCACCTTCATTTTTATGTAGGTTTTCCTTTGGTTCATTAATATCAGCCACAGATCCTGTCTCAACGTTAGCATTATTTGGTGCCATCAATGCTGATCAAGACTTATATGCCATTGTGTTTGGAGAATCAGTTCTAAACGATGCTGTTTCTATTATTCTAACACAGTATGATTATTTTTAATTCCCCTTACCCATGTCTGACTGGTTGTCTAGTAGTAAAGTGGGCACCTATAGCGCAGAAAGTTACAGAGGAGATTGCTGTTAATTCCAAACTGAGTCACGCAACAACTGACATATTGGAATTGAAATAGTGTTGATGTTTGGAACTTTATTACATACAAGGTGTATGAATCTCAAAAGAGCCTTAGTTTCCTTGGCATGACCTTTATTGTTAGCTGGACCAACAAGTACAAATAAGATGGTTTGGGTATCTGTCACAGTTTTAACTGCATCTATTCGTTAAAAAGTATATTATTTCTGCTTTAGAACCTTGATGAGTGCAGCTAAACAGATGGATTCTGGTACAGTGTTAGTTAGCAGCTTAGCTTTACATTCACTTGGAAAGTTTTGTATGATGTTTTTCTTGTCGTCTATAATTGGAGTGTTGTTTGGGTTAGCATGTGCCTTGGTAAGTTTATTGAACAGTTTGAACTCACACAATGTAATGATCTTTTTATGTTTTATATATGTTAATTTTTTGTAAATAAAAGAATTATAACAACTTTTCTGCTAAACTTACAAAAACAGAAAACTTTAAACTAGCTACATGAATTATTGTTCATTATTATAAGTAGTATATCTCTAATTATTTATGAATAATGACCAATATTGGTGTTTTCTTTACACACATGCTAGCTTTATGCTTAATAATATAGATATGTATAGTATCTTAATGTTTAGAAGTACTTACAACTGAAACATAACTGTACATGATTTTTCTTTCTTTACAGCTTTTAAAGTTTGTCAACATGCAGAATCATCCATCATTAGAATGTGTTACCATGTTTATCTTTGCATACATGCCATATGGTTTGTCGGAAGGACTCGAACTATCAGGTGTCAGCTAGAAACATCTGTTTTTCAATACAAAAATTGAAATTATTGAGTAACTTATTTATCAATATTTAAAACGACTGGATTATTTTTTATCAAATAAAAAAATTAGAATCAAAGGGAACCCGAGGTATAAAATAATGTTGGATATATTATAGAGCTTAAAAAGTTGGTTAACAAGTCTTTTTAAATTTTTTAAAAAGCTCTTTTCGTTCTCAAGATATTTACATTTAAAGAATTTCAGATTTAATTATGCTGCATAAATTATGATGTCATATTTGAGTAATAGCAAATTTTGACATTTTCTGTCATCAGTAATTTTAGACCTGTTACGGGATGTGCATTCAAACTTCATTAATGCATAGATAATATATAGGTGAATTGATTAACATAAAAATATTTGCCAAAGTGACACTTGTTTACTCGTCCCAGGCCTCTTAAATTTTTTCCAATGACCTAATAACTCGGGATCCGCAACTTGGTTTGCAATTAAATTTTCTAGGTAAGCTTGTATAGGCCCTATATGTTTACTCACATAATTTGATTGCAATCCGACATGCAGATCCCAAGTTATGGGGTCGTTAAGCAAAAAATTAAGAGGCCTGGGACGAGCAAACGAGTATTATTTTGGCAAAAAAATTTATGTTAATCAATTCACCTTTATAATATCTATGCATTGATAAAGTTTGAATGAACATCCCTTAACAGGTCTAAAATTACTGATGACAGAAAATGTCAAAATATGCTATTACTTAAATATGACATCATAATTTATGCAGCATTATTAAATCTGAAATTCTTTAAATGTAAATATCTTGAGAACGAAAAGAGCTTTTTAAAAAATTTAAAAAGACTTGTTAACCAACTTTTTAAGCTCTATAATATAAGTCCAACATAATTTTATACCTCGGGTTCCCTTTAAGGCTATCAAAACAAGAAAGGGATTTGGCTTGGGTGCATAAACTGCTTGCTTGGCATATATCCCAAACAACTTATGGGTAGGTCATCAAACTGGCTCTGTTGTAAAATATATTGATAAAAACTCATTACAGGTAAAAAAATAAATTTAATGCTAGAATCTAAAGTGATCTCATATATAGTGAGGAGTGGACCCATTCATCACTGGTACAATGCATGTTTCTCTCTATTGAAATATATGTCAAAAAAATTGGTTTTGTAATGGAAAAATTGTGATAAATCTCTGGAATAATAAATGATGTGTGAAAAAACAATACATTTCAAATTATTCATGATCATGTCATTCCTGTAAGTAAGTCTTCTCCTGAAATCTGGTCTGCATTTTATTCCAAATCCTTAGCAACTGTCTGGTAACCATCTAATAACCATACATTACCTTGTTTTAAAAAATTACAACCGATGAAATTTTATAAACACTCTAATATAGGTGTCACGATTTTCCAAAATGTATTTCTTCGGTTTGGGAAATGTTACTTGATAAATGTCAGCATTGTTGACAAACGAAAAGTGCAGTGAAACGTCTTTAAAATAAACACTTTTATATAATGTTCAAATTCGATTTAAATTTTAGGAATTATGGCTATCTTACTTTGTGGTGTGACCATGTCTCATTATGCTCATTTTAATTTGTCACCCTTGGGGCAGATCGCCGTACAACAAATTTTTCGAGTACTTGCACTTATAGCTGGTTTGTTTATTTTATCAGTTTGTTATTTTTTTTATTTTTATGCATTATTTTTAATTATTTCATACTGTACATATTTTTCTTTTGTATTTTTTATTACCCATATTTGCTTTCGTCTGTTTACTTATACCCACCTTGAAAAAGATAATTCCAGGTTGACCAACCAACACATTCACACATTCATTCATTCATTCATTCATTCACTCATTTATTCATTCATTCACTTACTCTTTCATTTGCACATTTATTGCTGTGCTGGTTGGTAGTGATTTACAATTTTGTTTTTTTTATTTAGAGACCATGGTCTTTTTGTTTCTCGGAATGGCTGTTCTTAACGGTCCACATAATTTCGAGATTAAGTTTATCTCATGGTCCTTGGTGAGTCACCTTCTAATTACTGACTTAGAGGCATGCTCCATATTCTTGTGACAGAAAACATGCAATGAACGCCTATAACCAACCCACGCAGCCTAAAAAGTTCCGGAGTGGCAGTGTAATTACAACATCTAAAGCATTCGTGTGGAACAAGTTTTGTGCATTTGCAAAGTCGTGAGAGGTTGCGAAATAGGTCTTTTTTACAAAACCTACACATTTTCGTTTCCATAGTTTTCTCTGTATTAATTCCTTACCTAAACTGGAGAAATTTAGCTAAAACTGAACTCAGACTTCGAAAAATATTTTGATTTTTTTGTTTATCAAAATATCCTAATTAGGATATCATGAAATCTGTTGCTGGAAACTTAAGACGGCCCTAACGAGCGAGGTAATCATAATATCGTCTAATCAAGCTATCACAGCTTAATAAGGTTAATGGTGACACCTAGCGAAACTTCGGTTATAAAATAAGGGACAAAAAGAGGTGCGAATACAGCGCATAATATTTTAATACCTTTTTATACCTTTTTATGCAAAAATGCAAAATTGCCATGCGAAAGCCTCCATATTTTTAACCAACCAACCATCCAATAAGATTCATTGTATGTTTTTCATTGGAAAGTGGTTTATGTACGTCCCTCCTTAGTTTCTCTGTTCAAACGTTTTGCCATTTATATACAGGTGTGGAGTTTACCAATGTTTTGATATCTGCTATTTAGCAGAACTGTACAAAATACAAACATTTTCAGTAAGCGGTATGTAGGTTTTTACCATGTGTTTTAATGTCTATCTTTCTTTGTAGTTGGCTTGTTTGGTTGCTCGTGCTGTAGTTGTATTTCCTCTCTCCCTCTTCTTTTACTACTGTCGCTCAAAGGACAATCGTATCTCGATGAAGATTTTATTTTTAATTTGGTTTAGCGGTAAGTTCCCAGAGTTTAAAAAATGGTGCTAACATACTATACTTGTGTTAACTGTACCATTTTTGTTTGTTACTTAACCATCTCTTCATGATGGCCACACCCAAAATCTTTTAAATAACTACCTAACAAATGGAGAGCCTCCTAAAATTCTCTGAAACCTAAATTTGAATCCAGAATTTTGATTCCTTCTAAAATCTAAAATTATTTATGATGACATTTTTTTCAAATACTACTTTTTTTGCTATTACGTTTTGTGCGAGAAAAAATAAGCATATGTTTATCTTGCAACAATTCTGGTAAATTATATAATATTAATTACTGCAATCCGAAATGAACAGTCTCTCTGACATTCAAAAGCGAAACTTAAAATTTTAACGTTTAAATCTGCGCCTCCCTGCTCTTGAAACGTACTAACTTGATGTAACTGTACTGCACGCTGAAATCCATTTATAAGAAATTTGGTGCAACAATACTTAAAAACTTTTGCAGCCGAAATAAATTGATATTTTGGTTTCGTTGACTTACAATTTTTAATTAAAACAACATTTTTAAGGCGCTTAAAATTACGTATTTAATGCTATATTTTATTTTTAATTAAGCAACACTACATAATTGTCGATCAAACTTAAATTTAGTTAACGAAGTGAAAATTAGAAAGCTTTTGAAGCGAAATATAATGAAACAAGACATTTAATTTTCAAGTTCGCCGCCACAAGTGATTACATAGGAGTTTCTAGAGTCGCGCATTTTGAACTTGTCAATCTTCACAGCGGACTTAGATCTTGGTTGTTTGGCTAAGTTTGGATCATGCTAATTGTTGCTGACGTCAACACGATCATTTTCCCCGAATTTTGGAACCTTTTGTGAATCCCGATATGGATTATTTCATTGTGGGGAACACTAGGGAATGTCAATAGCAAATTTTAAATGCTATCCACCTAGCTTACGTGTGTGCAAAAGTAGCGATTTCAGCCATGTTTGAAAAATGATGAAAATACAGCATTTGTTCCATCAATTTTGTCCACGAGTGTAGTGCACTCCTTACCAGTTTTCTTATAAAAGAACGTTCCTTATTCAACTAAATTTGTTAATTTTGGTGTTAATGACGTCATCTTCTTTCTTAGGTTTGAGAGGCGCTGTTGCGTTTGCACAAAGTTTACATCTTCCACTAGCAAACGCTGATGCACGTAATTTAATTATCACTACTACACTAGCCATTGTTGTGTTCACGAATGTCATTTTGGGAGGATGCACACTTCCTCTTGTGAAAGTACGTACAAGCTTTTATCACAACTAACCCACCTTTCGCAAACCATTGTGGTTTTACTTTCAAATCAGTTTTTTTAGCTACATATTTTTCATCCTATGTTTTCAGTGTTTGAACGTGCAAAGCAAACGCTCAAAAGCAGGCATCAGTAAATCACTTGCAATGGTAAGTTCGTGGACGCACTTCTTTTAGTAAATTTGATGTTTTTAGTTTTATTTCACCTCTAGGATTGTGCAACCATTTAAGTGTAACGATAATTTTTGCTTAATAAATACATGTGCTGGTAACATTGTGTTACGTTATTTTAGGGAAGAGTTATTGGTCCCTCAGAAGCGTCAAGTCAAGCAATTAAATACAAATCACGCCGTGGTAAATCTCCAATGAGCATAATTCGTGGTTGGAGACGGTTCGATAAGAAGTATCTTATGCCATTCTTTATAAAAGAACGCGACTCGAAGGTACGTGGGTAGTTTTAAGAAATGGTTGTGAGAATTTCTGTGTAATTGTGGTATGCTTGTTAGCTGAAGTCTAACTTGACTTATAAAAAACGTGTTCTATAAATTTACTTATGGGATAAATGTTTCATGATCTGATTCGAATGAGTTCTACGAGGCTCGGGTCATTTGATTTTCTGCATTACAAATTTTCCGCTACAACTCTTTCCTTTTTTTTGGCAGGATTATCAAGTGGCTGTTACGCATATGATTGACAGATGGGCGGAGAACGAAGAACGTATTGCTGGTCAGTTTCTCACATCCTCTGCTGAGTTTGATGACCGGACGCCAGTTGTTATTAAGCGCACGCGAAAGAACATTGTTCGGCCTGTGCGTAAGTTTCTTCGCACTGTCGATGATGGTGGAAGAACTGAGGATGAGAGTGATACCGGAAGCACTCCTGCACATGTGGCAGATAGAGTATGTAGCAAAAAGCCTTGTTTTAACATTTTATCAATGCCGTATGATGTACTGTGTATTGAGAGTTATAATTTACACTACTGGTAGATGAACAAAATTGAGTTTCGTGCTGTTAAATTCCGTAAACCCGTGGCTTACATTATCAGCTTTCTCTAGATAATATGAGCAAGTCACTTTTAAGAAGCTCTGTACACAGTGTTTCACAGACTGGTTTAATTTTGTAAATATATTCTTTGTAGGTTCGTTTTGCTAGCATCGATGAGACTGAAGCTCTTAAGAACAATTCCCAACCTGTTGGTGGTTATGGCTCGGTCAACAATGATGACAAAGAAACGCTTCTGTAAAAGCATACAACCAACTTTGTTGACGCAGAGTTGGGGTCATGTGGCGTAATTGTATGGTATTGCCCTGACTTTACGTCACACTTTGATTGTTCACATGATGATGTTTTTAGCTGAAATTTTTATACGTTTATACCAAAAAAAATTATATTTATACGGAAATGATTTTTTAAAATTTCAGTTTGGCATGCTCTGTTCTCTGTTCAGGTGTCATAAAACGTAGAATAGCAAGTAAGTATTAGTATAATATATATTTTGTATTTTGTAAGAAAAACCAAAACAAAATCTCCGCCCAGAAATTGCGTAGATTGAGCGCCTGGGCGTTTATTAGATTTACGCACTGGGCGTTTATTAGATTGAGCGCCTGGGCGTTTATTAGATTTACGCACTGGGCACTTACAAGAGAAAAAGTATACAATATAAAAGAGCATCTACTGATAGGTTTTTTACTTTAGTTCAAAATTCAAGTGTCTGGGCGTTTGTTCGCATGTTGGTGCAGTGTAGGCACTCGCTTTACATCGTTCTATTATTTTTTTAACCTTCGCACTTCATATTTTATTACTTCATCATATTTGATTTCATTCTTATTTATAAAGTTTATTTTCTATTTTTTATGAAAGCAACACATTTCTTTGTAACACTTTATATATTTGAGTCAAATATTTTGCGGCTCTGGGTCGATAGTAAGATGTTTCTCTAACTTTGTTTTATTTTCAATTTTTCAATTAAAATCCTGAGAATAGTTTGGTGTCATTTTGTAAAAAGAATTAAAAAAAAAAATCTTGAATAATAAAATGTGAAAACAATATTTCCAAAATATCATTTTTCAACTTGACACTACAATGTCGGCCCAGACAGCTTATGTGATATTCAAATTTTTATTTTTTATTTATGTATGAATGCATACCAAGGGAAGATTCTTTTCGTAAAATTTTAATTATTCGAATAGAACAGTTATATTTTGTGGATAGAATAATTTCGCGGCTGTTAATAAAATTTTGCAGGAAAACGTCTTCCCTGAAGTTATTTACGTTCATGTTATAGCTTCTACAAATATTTTGATTTTTACTTGCGACTTCTGATTTGTTTCGAATACAAGGTGGTCAAACCATAGTCATAAGAAAAAAAGATGGTCTGGTGGCAAACAAAAGCCTATTGTTACAACTTTTTCATATACAGATTTTTCGGCCCGAGACCTCTGACCTGCACAGCATTTCAAGATGGCTGCCTAGCGAAAGGGGTTTACAGTTTGGTCAGCCAGTTTGTCTGTGTTATTGGTTCTCTGTTCATTATGCCGGGCGAAAACTGTGCAATTTTTGGCTGCCCTGTATCACGAAGATATAAAGGAGTTAGTTTGTCCAAAGTTCCGTCACCAAGTAATAATTTGAATAATAAATAGAGTGCTGAACTTATCAACATAATCACGAAGGACAGAGTTGTGTGAAAAAATGTATACAGATTAGCAAGTATACATATGCGAAAGACATTTCACTATTATTGGGAATGTAAGTTTTAGATACATTATGTAACACATGAATTTCACCAAAAAGATATATTTCCTTGTTTATATCTTATATATATATAAATTATCTGACCTTTTGAAATTATTTATTATTATTTGGAAAGTGGACTGAAACTTGTTCCATCAATTTGACGCCATACTCAGTTATGAGAGTTCGACTTGCAGCCCAGGCACTGAGTGAAAGTGTTGGCAATATCCTAAACTAATTTGGCTCTGTTATGGCATCCGGTACGGCAAAGTTTTGTCTGGTGATGGACGATTGTTTAAGTGTTCAAAACACAGCAGAATTTTTACAAAAACGAAAACTTTTCTTAAAGCCATATGATTCAGTCAATGATGAACGGTTTGCTTAGTTGGAGAGTTTTTTTTGTCTTATTTTGAGCAGTGGAAAGAGTCCATAAATGCACGGCCTGGTAACTTTTCAGAAAATGTCAAATATGTTCATTTCATGAGGGTATATAAATAACTGTTCATTCTTTTATTAAAGTAGTCAAGTTTTTACTACAAAACAGAATACCCTATCTGAAAGATTTTGCCAACATGACTTCGAAACAATTATTTTGGTAGACCATGGAGAGCGTGCTATTGGAAGAAGACGTGACAATCCAACAATTACAGATGTGGGTTATAATGACAATACAATCAAGATACACTGTTCGATCGATTGCTGGCAATGTACGTGGACAAGGAAACAAATTCAATGTCATTGAATGTCCTCTGCCTAAAAGAAGGAGATTCCGTAACTACGATCCTGATTGAAATGTCCTGGGACATGGATATCATAAAAACTGTCAAGTCGGCCACAAAATTTTTAAAAAACATTGGCTCAAGGTTCATTTTATTATTCTCTAGTCTCTTTATACTTAGAGCTAGATGAATATTATTGTTCTACGGCTTTAGCCGGTAGAACTTTAAAATGGGCTTCTTTTTGTCGCCGTTTTTTACTACGAGACTAGTGAAGGCACGGCAGGATACCAGTCTAGTGTAGCGGTACGGGAATTTATTAGTTTTTGAGTGTTATAACAGACTACCCTGTTCCACAAGTACAAAAACCTATTATTTATACAAATTAATTATTTTGCAGTATTATTTTATGTTCAGTTGGTTTCGCTATATCTCTATGCTAGTACCAAGCTGCAACGGTCGTTTGTTATCTTTTAATGGATGTGGCATTTACTGAAGCTAGGTTTTTATTGATATTTACGTTTCATTTAGGTTTCATAAAAGCAGTGTTTGCAAACTTGAACTCATTTTTCTGCTTTTATATTTTGCTTTCGTCTTTTCTCAGTTGAAAATAATTAATTATTAATAACGAGCACTTTTTCTGCACAATTAACTAACGTAAATACTCCCCCCGTAGAGGACTACTAAATCAGTAAAACGCCGTAGAACTTCCTGCCGAAACGGCTGGTTTATTGGTTTAATTAAAATGCCATATCCAGTTCTAAGAGTAAGAGTCAAGTATTTGATACTGATTATGATTGTTCGGAATAATATTTTATTCAAATTTTTAGCACCAGTTCAAAAACTGTTTTATTAAAAATTGGAAATCGGAAATTGTTGATAGAAGAAAGCTTTTTTGATTTAAAGTTCGCTTGTTTATTTTAATCGTACCCCAATTATGAACAGTCAAAATGAAATGTTAACAGGCAATTATTGAAGGACGCATTAAAATGTTAAAAAAGTACACTAAAATGAAATAACATAACTTACCAACAAAATTTGTATCTTTGTGAAATAATACCAAAATAATGCTTTTTTAAATTTGTAGTTATAAAAATAGTTTTTTTAACAGATTTTTTAGTCCATGTCCAGGACTTTTGGTAGTTCAGTAATCCATATCTGCGGTGATGCTGGTTTTCTCGAGTTCAGTTCTTAAAGAACACTTGTTATTTTTTCGTTTAGTAGCTTTGTTTTTGTTTTCACAAATATCTTTGGCATATAAAAATATCCGAACTTTCACAAATAAAGTCAGTAAGTGCTCCAGTACAATCATGCAAACTTCTTTCTCAACTTTCAGGTCGATTTCGTCACAAATCAATTTGAAATTTGACAATACAGTGCACTTGACGTATAGTCGAAACAAGTTCGACGACACATTTTTGATACTGAATAAAGATAAAATATTTTTTTCACATTTTACCAAAATATTCAGCGTTTTTTGGTTCACTTTCCACAAACCTCCTTTGTCCTTAACATTGACAATGTTTGCGAATTCGTCTGCGTCCAATTTTGCAAGATTTTAGTACCAAAACATGAAACCAGTCAGACACTCATACCCCATGAGTGTCTGACTGGTTTCAGTTGTAGCCAGAATTTTGAGTGCAATTTATGACAATACAACCCAAAAATATATTGTAAGCTTTTCATTTCCTTTTCAGAAATTCCCACAGGTTTACACAAGATGATTGTTTAGGGCCAGACAAATGAATTAACACATGATTAGCAACCTTAATCAGTAAACTGTTGGCTAATGTAACATCAAAAAAATTTGTCGGTAAAAGATTGCTATCTTTTACCGACTAGCTTTTCTTCTTTTATGAGAGTATTTGGAAACTTTTCTGCCAATCTATCAATATCCTGCAGCTGTGCCGTGCAGGGTCAGGTTTCAAAATTTTGTTAACTTGAGTTTCTTTCTTCTTCTATTTTCATAAAAAATAACATAGGACATAACATATACCTTTTAATCGATGATTTTTGTTCTTGTACTGTCTTTGTTACACAGTGGAGAGAAAAAAAGAAGACACTACATTGTTTTCTTTACAAATTGCCAGGACTGCTTTTGTTTCTTTTTTATGAAAATCCAAATTTAAAAATTTGCATGAACAAATTTTGACTCGCGAAAATATTACTTCGCGAAATTTTTCTGGCCTCGCGAAATTTTTGTTTATCGAATATCGACACCTAGGATCTTCTGATTTTGTCAAGTCTGATGATTCAAAAGACATTATTTACACACTTTTTATCATTCTATAAAATCGATACAAATCCAGCGATCGTCCTTGTAATTGAATCATGATATTTTCTTGATGTTTAAGATCACTGGATAACAAATGCTTCCCTTCCACGTCTAGTCAACTGTGTTCTGGATTTTCTGGTTCGTCATTCAACATCGTGATGTATTGTGTATGGCGGATGCCAAACGAAAAACTCGGTCCAGTCTTCTTGTTGATCCATACCTTGGAAAGAAGGCGAAAATCAAATTTTTCAAAAATCTTAAGCGCTCCGTAAATCAGACACATTCGCTTTTGATCGGAATTTAGGTTTTTGTTCTAAAGAACACACAGTTTTCGTTCGTAGCAAAGAATATTTCACATATATTATAATTAATATCCTTAGACAGCA
The DNA here is from genome assembly GCA_030067915.1 of Hydractinia echinata. Taxonomy (NCBI): domain Eukaryota; kingdom Metazoa; phylum Cnidaria; class Hydrozoa; order Anthoathecata; family Hydractiniidae; genus Hydractinia; species Hydractinia echinata. The sequence goes on from JASGCC010000030.1 coordinate 2,650,860, forward strand.
TCATCGTCTCGTCGTGGTTGTGTAGTAGGGAGTGCATCATATCATATGCACCACGTGTGTGTGTGGTGTAGTAGAAAGAAATGAGAAAATGTGAAGCCTATAGCTAGTATTTTAATGTTAAAACAAACTTATGCAGAATATAGATTTTTATATAGCAACTTTACTAATATATAAATAAATGTATTGTTACCCATTTTCTTTTTGCCAGTTTGTTGTGTTGTATCCACAAGTTCCCACCCCAAAAAGGGAGAAGCAGGGAATCAAAGTAGGAAGATTATTTTTTTGTGTAACCTGTATCTAGGAACTGTGCAATATTTGGTGTAAATATTAAATATCTGCTTGTTTGTTATTGAGTATAATAAATAAAGTAAAAGGTACTGAAATAATTGTCTTATTTGTTTTGTAAAGTTTTTATTTCCTTTGCTAGCGTGAACTGCATTCTTCCATAAGCAAGAAATAGATTTTTTGTATTCTCCTTATTTGAATGACCACAACGAATTACTGTAAACCTCCTTTAGCTAAAGCTTACTGTACTGGCCATATTTTGAAAACACTTGTCACATGATAATATTTGAGATCACTTCTAAATGGGGTAGAACATTCCATTTAGAGGACCATATCCAAGGCTTATCATTTTTGGCAGAGTTTCTTCAGCTTAACCTCCATTTAACCCCAGGTCATTTAATTATATTCTGAAAAATAAAAATGTAAGTGATTGCTTTAATTAAACAGGGTAAGACAGGCTGAGGCCTGTGGTTTTATTTAAGTCAAAGTTACAATTCATTTTAGGACTTCCACAAGATATTATTCTACAAAAATAGAAAAAACAATGGGGCGACAGTTTTTGATAGGACAGGTTTGCGAGAGGCTGTATCCTGCGGTGTTGTGGAAAGGTTCTTGTTTAGATATAATTTCAACATAAAGTTGCTGGTTACTAAGTAATCTGGTACTATAAGTGCTACACCTGGATGTCCAAGCAATGGTTTAACTTAAGTGCACTTAAGTGTCACCTTGGTATTAATGCAAGGCCACCCAGTATACATATATACAATTATTTGCTAGTGCATGTATATAACCTTGTGACCTTAGGTTAATGCCTCAATTTTTTTTAGCATAAAGTGCTAATATTGGAATTGATGATTGTAAGAAAAATAGATTTATGAAAAGGTAAAAATCAGTAACAACAAATTTATGGGATTTATTTATTTGGCATAATTGTCTGAGTTTGTATTTTTGATTAATTAGATAATTATTTTATTTACTAGCTAAAACATTCAATAATTTGTAAACAAATCGTATCAGCTTGTGAAATGGAGTACCAGTCATCATGGGTTTGGTGGTTTTTTAATCATCGACGTTTGCAGAAAATTCCACTACAAACGAGACATCATTGATTAAAGAGGATCCATAGCAGAATCACTTGAGCATATACAATGGCTTTCTTTGCAGTTCTGATGATGCTTTGTAAATAAAATTTTTTAAGCCTTTTCATTTCGTTGTTTTCTGTCGTACATTATGAGTCTTTAAACTTGTTCTTTTAGTGATTTGCGTGATATGTCATTGTATTTTTATTAAACAGAAAACTTCATTTTATACCTGAGGCATTGGCAGTCATGATTCTCGGTATGTCAGATCTGCTGCATAATTTTCATATTAGCTACAAATTGGATTATGTTAATTAGAAATTTTTTTTTAATAAAAGAATTTAGGCTGAAATAGTATTTTGATCTCATATAGAATTAATTTTATTTTAAATAAAGTTTTTGTCATTTCCCACAGGAGTTCTAATTGCTGTTATATTGACATATGTTGTCGATAAAATTGGTGTTAACGTCAAACGTTGGGAGGTATTTTTCTTATTCAATTTTTCTTATTCAGCAATTGCCAAATATCGATGCAAATTTGAAAGCTGCATTTTGAATCATAAAAGCTGGCATTTTGACAGACACCATGAACATTAAGAAAATTGATGAACATTATGTACACTGTGCAACTATGTTATATTTATACAATACAATTAAGTAAGAAACTGTAGCATTGTATGTAGGGCTAGTAGAACATATTTGACTTTTCAGTAGAACTAAGAAAGGCCTTAATCGCTATCACTGCTTAAATAGTGTTGTAGTCACCATTTTTAATATCTTTAGAATACGAGTCATTTCACCCTGATATTTTCTTTTTGGTGTTGCTGCCACCAATTATATTTGAATCTGGATATACATTACAAAAGTATGGTGTGACTGAAGTAATGCCAGACTGGTTTTATTAACTACACTCCATGATTGATTTTCAAAGAATTTAATTAAGTGTCTTAAAGTGATGTTTTGATAATGAAACACTTCATGAATAAAACGAAACGTACTTCATGATTTCTAATTTAAAAATTTCCATGAGCATTATATTTTACAGATTTTTCTCATACCCTACATTTCCAAATTTTTGTTTTTTGTGTTCTTTCTAGGGTGACTTTTCAGTAACATTGGAGCAATATTGACTTACGCATTGCTTTGGGACCACAATATCAACAGTTATAAGTTGTTTTCAATGTTCGGGCTTGGGACAGGTACTATTATGTTAAAAAAGTCAAGCACTTTCGGTATTGTTTAATTTTTGTGTAAAAGATTTAAGTTAAAACTTCTTATCCTCCAAGTCTTATTCTTACTTGGTGAGTACATTTCATTGTAATATTAAGCATTAGTTAAAAAGATTGTCCACTCTTTTATCTGAAGTTGAAATTTGAACTTAAAAAGAATGTAGTCATGCATAAAAAGGAATTGCATTACACCCATTTAGATTGGATGGGCGAGTGGAATTGAAATTAATTGAAGCGTATGTAGATTTGTATTTGCATTAATAAATCTAATATTGTCACACATTTTACTATATGTTTGTTGCAAAGTTCTGCAATTGTACACAGATAAAGTTTTAAAATGTAAATGTTTTTTTTTAACGTTTTTCACCTTCATTTTTATGTAGGTTTTCCTTTGGTTCATTAATATCAGCCACAGATCCTGTCTCAACGTTAGCATTATTTGGTGCCATCAATGCTGATCAAGACTTATATGCCATTGTGTTTGGAGAATCAGTTCTAAACGATGCTGTTTCTATTATTCTAACACAGTATGATTATTTTTAATTCCCCTTACCCATGTCTGACTGGTTTGTCTAAGTAGTAAAGTGGGCACCTATAGCGCAGAAAGTTACAGAGGAGATTGGCTGTTAATTCCAAAACTGAGTCACGCAACAACTGACATATTGAATTGAAATAGTGTTGATGTTTGAAACTTTATTACATACAAGGTGTATGAATCTCAAAATGAAGCCTTAGTTTCCTTGGCATCACCTTTATTGTTAGCTGGACGCAACAAGTAACAAATAAGATGGTTTGGGTATCTGTCACAGTTTTAACTGCATCTATTCGTTAAAAAGTATATTATTTCTGCTTTAGAACCTTGATGAGTGCAGCTAAAAGATGGATTCTGGTACAGTGTTAGTTAGCAGCTTAGCTTTACATTCACTTGGAAAGTTTTGTATGATGTTTTTCTTGTCGTCTATAATTGGAGTGTTGTTTGGGTTAGCATGTGCCTTGGTAAGTTTATTGAACAGTTGATAATCACACAATGTAATGATCTTTTTATGTTTTATATATGTTAATTTTTTGTAAATAAAAAGAATTATAACAACTTTTCTGCTAAACTTACAAAAACAGAAAACTTAAACTAGCTACATGAATTATTGTTCATTATTATAAGTAGTATATCTCTAATTATTTATGAATAATGACCAATATTGGTGTTTTCTTTACACACATGCTAGCTTTATGCTTAATAATATAGATATGTATAGTATCTTAATGTTTAGAAGTACTTACAACTGAAAAATAACTGTACATGATTTTTCTTTCTTTACAGCTTTTAAAGTTTGTCCAACATGCAGAATCATCCAATCATTAGAATGTGTTACCATGGTTTATCTTTGCATACATGCCTAATGGTTTTGTCGGAAGGACTCGAACTATCAGGTGTCAGCTAGAAACATCTGTTTTTCAATACAAAAATTGAAATTATTGAGTAACTTATTTATCAATATTAAAACGACTGGAATTATTTTTTATCAAATAAAAAATTAGAATAAAGGAACCCGAGGTATAAAATAATGTTGGATATATTATAGAGCTTTAAAAAGTTGGTTAACAAGTCTTTTATAAATTTTTTAAAAAGTTCTTTTCGTTCTCAAGATATTTACATTTAAAGATTTTCAGATTTAATTATGCTTGCATAAATTATGATGTCATATATTTGAGTAATAGCAAATTTTGACATTTTCTGTCATCAGTAATTTTAAGACCTGTTACGGGCATGTGCATTCAAACTTCATTAATGCATAGATAATATATAGGTGAATTGATTAACATAAAATATTTGCCAAAGTGACACTTGTTTACTCGGTCTTTATCTGCTATACTCGCGCAACTTGGTTTGCAAATTAATTTTCTAGGTAAGCTTGTATAGGCCCTATATGTTTACTCACATAATTTGAATTGCAATCCGACATGCAGATCCCAAGTTATGGGGTCAACAAAAATTAAGAGGCCTGGACGAGCAACGAGTATTATTTTGGCAAAAAAATTTATGTTAATTCAATCACCTTTATAATATCTATGCATTGATAAAGTTTGAATGAACATCCCTTAAACAGGTCTAAAATTACTGATGACAGAAAATGTCAAAATATGCTATTACTTAAATATGACATCATAATTTATGCAGCATTATAAATCTGAAATTCTTAAATGTAAATATCTTGAGAACGAAAAGAGCTTTTTAAAAAATTTAAAAAGACTTGTTAACCAACTTTAAAGCTCTATAATATAAGTCCAACATAATTTTATACCTCGGGTTCCCTTTAAGGCTATCAAAACAAGAAAGGGATTTGGCTTGGGTGCATAAACTGCCTGCTTGGCATATATCCCAAACAACTTATGGTAGGTCATCAAACTGGCTCTGTTGTAAAATATATTGATAGAAAACTCATTACAGGCAAAAAATAAATTTAATGCTAGAATCTAAAGTGACTCATATATAAGTGAGGAGTGGACCCATTCATCACTGGTACAATGCATTTTCTCTCTATTGAAATATATGTCAAAAAAATTGGTTTGTAATGGAAAAATTTGTGATAAATCTCTGGAATAATAAATGATGTGTGAAAAAACAATACATTTCAAATTATTCATGATCATGTCATTCCTGTAAGTAAGTCTTCTCCTGAAATCTGGTCTGCATTTTATTCCAAATCCTTAGCAACTGTCTGGTAACTCATCTAATAACCATACATTAACCTTTTTTAAAAAATTACAACCATGAATTTATAAACACTCTAATATAGGTGTCACGATTTTCCAAAATGTATTTCTTCTCGGTTTGGGAAATGTTACTTGATAAATGTCAGCATTGTTGACAGACGAAAAGTGCAGTGAAACGTCTTTAAATAAACACTTTTATATAATGTCAAATTGATTTTAATTTTAGAATTATGGCTATCTTACTTTGTGGTGTGACCATGTCTCATTATGCTCATTTTAATTTGTCACCCTTGGGGCAGATGCCGTACAAACAAATTTTCGAGTGCTTGCACTTATAAGCTGGTTTGTTTATTTTATCAGTTTGTTATTTTTTTATTTTTATGCATTATTTTTTATTATTTCATACTGTACATATTTTTCTTTTGTATTTTTTATTACCCATATTTGCTTCGTCTGTTTACTTATACCCACCTTGAAAAAGATAATTCGCAGGTTGACCAACCAACACATTCACAATTCATTCATCATCATTCATTCATTCACTCATTATTCATTCATTCACTTACTCATTCATTTGCACATTTATTGCTGTGCTGGTTGGGTAGTGATTTACAATTTTGTTTTTTTTTATTTAGAGACCATGGTCTTTTTGTTTCTCGAATGGCTGTTCTTAACGGTCCACATAATTTCGAGATTAAGTTTATCTCATGGTCCTTGGTGAGTCACCTTCTAATTACTGACTTAAGAGGCATGCTCCATACTCTTGTGACAGAAAACATGCAATGAACGCCTATAACCACCCACGCAGCCCTAAAAAGTTCGGAGTGGGCAGTGTAATTACAACATCTAAAAGCATTCGTGTGGAACAAGTTTTGTGCATTTGCAAAGTCGTGAAGAGTTGCGAAATAGGTCTTTTTTTACAAAACCTACACATTTTCGTTTCCATAGTTTTCTCTGTATTAATTCCTTACCTAAACTGGAGAAATTTAGCTAACTGAACTCAGACTTCGAAAAAAAATATTTGATTTTTTTTGTTTATTCAAAATATCCTAATTAGGATATCATGAAAATCTGTTGCTGGAAACTTAAGACGGCCCTAACGAGCGAGGTAATCATATATCGTCTAATCAAGCTATCACAGCTTAATAAGGTTAATGGTGACACCTAGCGAAAAACTTCGGTTATAAATAAGGGACAAAAAGAGGTGCGAATACAGCGCATAATATTTTAATACCTTTTTATACTTTTTATGCAAAAATGCAAAATTGCCATGCGAAAGCCTCCATATTTTTAACCAACCAACCATCCAAAAGATTCATTGTATGTTTTTCATTGAAAGTGGTTTATGTACGTCCTCCTTAGTTTCTCTGTTCAAACGTTTTGCCATTTAATATACAGGTGTGAGAGTTACCAATGTTTTGATATCTGCTATTTAGAGAACTGTACAAAATTACAACACATTTTCAGTAAGCGGTATGTAGTTTTTTACCATGTGTTTTAATGTCTATCTTCTTTGTAGTTGGCTTGTTTGGTTGCTCGTGCTGTAGTTGTATTTCCTCTCTCCCTCTTCTTTTACTACTGTCGCTCAAAGGACAATCGTATCTCGATGAAGATTTTATTTTTAATTTGGTTCAGCGTAAGTTCCCAGAGTTTAAAAAATGGTGCGCTAACATACTATACTTGTGTTAACTGTACCATTTTTGTTTGTTACTTAACCATCTCTTCATGATGGCCACACCCAAAAATCTTTTAAAATAACTACCTAACAATGGAGAGCCTCCTAAAATTCTCTGAAACCTAAATTTGAATCCGAAATTTTGATCCTTCTAAAATCTAAAATTATTTATGATGACATTTTTTTTCAAAAACTACTTTTTTTGCTATTACGTTTTGTGCGAGAAAAATAAGCATATGTTTTATCTTGCAACAATGCTGGTAAATTATATAATATTAATTACTGCCAATCCGAAATGAACAAGTCTCTCTGACATTCAAAAGCGAAACTTAAAATTTTAACGTTTAATCTGCGCTCCCTGCTCTTGAAACGTACTAACTTGAATGTAATGTACTGCACGCTGAAATCCATTTATAAGAAATTTTGGTGCAACAATACTTAAAAATTTTGCAGCCGAAATAAATTGATATTTTTGGTTTCGTTGACTTACCAATTTTTTAATTAAAACAACATTTTTAAGGCGCTAAAATTACGTATTTAATGCTGTATTTTATTTTTAATTAAGCAACACTACATAATTGTCGATCAAAATTATTTTAGTTAACGAAGTGAAAATAGAAAGCTTTTGAAGCGAAATATAATGAAACAAGACAGCTAATTTTCAGTTCGCCGCCACAAGTGATTACATAGGAGTTTCTAAGAGTCGCGCATTTTGAACTTGTCAATCTTCACAGCGGATTAGATCTTGGTTGTTTGGACTAAGTTTGGATCATGCTAATTGTTGTGGAGCCGTAACACGATCATTTTTCCCCGAATTTTGGAACCTTTTGTGAATCTCCGATATGGATTATTTCATTGTGGGGAACACTAGGGAATGTCAATAGCAAATTTTAAATGCTATCCACCTAGCTTACGTGTGTGCAAAAGTAGCGATTTCAGCCAGTTTGAAAAATGATGAAAATACAGCATTTGTTCCATCAATTTTGTCCACGAGTGTAGTGCACTCCTTACCAGTTTTCATTATAAAAGAACGTTCCTATTCAACTAGAATTTGTTATTTTGGTGTTAATGACGTCATCTTCTTTCTTAGGTTTGAGAGGCGCTGTTGCGTTTGCACAAAGTTTACATCTTCCACTAGCAAACGCTGATGCACGTAATTTAATTATCACTACTACACTAGCCATTGTTGTGTTCACGAATGTCATTTTGGGAGGATGCACACTTCCTCTTGTGAAAGTAGTACAAGCTTTTTATCACAACTAACCCACCTTTCGGCAAACCATTGTGGTTTTACTTTCAAATCAGTTTTTTTAGCTACATTTTTCATCCTATGTTTTTCAGTGTTTGAACGTGCAAAGCAAACGCTCAAAGCAGGCATCAGTAAAATCACTTGCAATGGTAAGTTCGTGGACGCACTTCTTTTAGTAAATTTGATGTTTTTAGTTTATTTCACCTCTAGGATTGTGCAACCATTTAAGTGTAACGATAATTTTGCTTAATAAATACATGTGCTGGTAACATTGTGTTACGTTATTTTAGGGAAGAGTTATTGGTCCCTCAGAAGCGTCAAGTCAAGCAATTAAATACAAATCACGCCGTGGTAAATCTCCAATGAGCATAATTCGTGGTTGGAGACGGTTCGATAAGAAGTATCTTATGCCATTCTTTATAAAAGAACGCGACTCGAAGGTACGTGGGTAGTTTTAAGAAATGGTTGTGAGAATTTTCTGTGTAATTGTGGTATGCTTGTTAGCTGAAGTCTAACTTGACTATAAAAAACGTGTTCTATAAATTTACTTATGGATAAATGTTCATGATCTGATTCGAATGAGTTTCTACGAGGCTCGGGTCATTTGATTTTCTGCATTACAAATTTTCCGCTACAACTCTTTCTTTTTTTTGGCAGGATTATCAAGTGGCTGTTACGCATATGATTGACAGATGGGCGGAGAACGAAGAACGTATTGCTGGTCAGTTTCTCACATCCTCTGCTGAGTTTGATGACCGGACGCCAGTTGTTATTAAGCGCACGCGAAAGAACATTGTTCGGCCTGTGGCGTAAAGTTTCTTCGCACTGTCGATGATGGTGGAAGAACTGAGGATGAGAGTGATACCGGAAGCACTCCCGCACATGTGGCAGATAGAGTATGTAGCAAAAAGCCTTGTTTTAACATTTTATCAATGCCGTATGATGTACTGTGTATTGAGAGTTATAATTTACACTACTGGTAGATGAAAAAATTGATTTCGTGCTGTTAAATTCCGTAAACCCGTGGCTTACTTTATCAGCTTTCTCTAGATAATATGAGCAAGTCACTTTTAAGAAGCTCTGTACACAGTGTTTCACAGACTGGTTTAATTTTGTAAATATTTCTTTGTAGGTTCGTTTTGCTAGCATCGATGAGACTGAACTCTTAAGAACAATTCCAACCTGTTGTGGGTTATGGCTCGGTCAACAATGATGACAAAGAAACGCTTCTGTAAAAGCATACAACCAACTTTGTTGACGCAGAGTTGGGGGTCATGTGGCGTAATTGTATGGTATTGCCCTGACTTTACGTCACACTTTGATTGTTCACATGATGATGTTTTTAGCTAGAAATTTTTATACGTTTATACCAAAAAAAAATTATATTTATACGGAAATGATTTTTTAAAATTTCAGTTTGGCACGCTCTGTTCATAGTGTCATAAACGTAGATAGCAAGTAAGTATTTAGTATAATATATATTTTGTATTTTTGTAAGAAAAACCAAAACAAAATCTCCGCCCAGAATTGCTGTAGATTGAGGCGCCTGGGCGTTTATTAGATGATGCGTTATTATTTACTGCACTGGGCGTTTTATTAGCACTGGCTTTGATTGCGCCTGGGCGTTTATTAGATTTACGCACTGGGCACTTACAAGAGAAAAAGTATACAATATAAAAGAGCATTCTACTGATAGGTTTTTTACTTTAGTTTCAAAATTCAAGTGTCTGGGGCGTTTGTTCGCATGTTGGTGCAGTGTAGGCAACTCGCTTTACATCGTCTTATATTTTTTTAACCTTCGCACTTCATATTTTATTACTTCATCATATTTGATTTCATTCTTATTTATAAAGTTTATTTTCTATTTTTTTATGAGAAGCAACACATTCTTTGTCATTTTTATTTGAGTCAAATATTTTGCGGCTCTGGGTCGATAGTAAGATGTTTCCTCTAACTTTGTTTTATTTCAATTTTCAATTAAAAATCCTGAGAATAGTTTGGTGTCATTTTGTAAAAAGAATTAAAAAAAAAATCTTGAATATAAAATGTGAAAACAATATTTCCAAAATATCATTTTTCAACTTGACACTAAATGTCGGCCCAGACAGCTTATGTGATATTCAAATTTTTATTTTTTTATTTATGTATGAATGCTACAAGGGAAGATTCTTTTCGTAAAATTTTAATTATTCGAATAGAACAGTTTATATTTTGTGGATAGAATAATTTCGCGGCTGTTAATAAAATTTTGCAGGAAAACGTCTTCCTGAAGTTATTTACGTTCATGTTATAGCTTCTACAAATATTTTGGATTTTACTTGCGACTTCTGATTTGTTTCGAATACAAGGTGGTCAAACCATAGTCATAAAAAAAAGATGGTCTGGTGGCAAACAAAAGCGCTATTGTGTACAACTTTTCATATAGATACAGATTTTTCGGGCCCGAGAACCTCTGACCTGCACAGCAATTTCAAGATGGCTGCATAGCGAAAGGGGTTTACAGTTTTGTCAGCCAGTTTGTTGTGTTATTGGTTCTCTGTTCATTATGCCGAGGCGAAACTCTGCAATTTTTGGCTGCCCTGTATCACGAAGATATAAAGGAGTTAGTTTGTCCAAGTTCCGTCACCAAAATAATTTTGAATAATAAATAGAGTCCTGAACCTTATCAACATATATCACGAAGGACAGAGTTGTGTGAAAATGTATACAGATAGGCAAGTATACATATGCGAAAAGGAACATTTTCACTATTATTGGGAATGTAGTTTAAGATACATTATGTAACACATGGAGATATACAAAAGATATTTTCTTGTATATCTTATATATATATAAATAAATATATCTGACCTTATTGAAATTAATTTATTAATTATTTGGAAAGTGAGACTGAAACTTGTTCCATCAATTTGACGCTATACTCAGTTATCGAGTAGTTCACTTTGCAGCCCAGTGCCACTGAGTGAAAGTGGTTGGCAAATATCCTAAAATCAATTTGGCTCTGTTTATGGCATCCGTACGGCAAAGTTTGCTGGTGATTGGACGATTTTGTTTTAAGTTTCAAAAACGCAAGAATTTTACAAAAACGAAAAACTTTTCTTAAAAGCCATTATGATTCAGTCACATGGATGAACGGTTTTGATTAGTTGGAGAGTTTTTTTTTGTTCTTATTTTGAGCAGTGGAAAAAAGAGTCCATAAATGCACGGCCTGGTAACTTTTCAGAAATGTCAAATATGTTCATTTCATGAGGGTAAATAAATAACTGTTCATTCTTTTTAAAGTAGTCAAGTTTTTACTACAAAACAGAATACCCTATCTGAAAGATTTTGCCAACATGACTTCGAACATTATTTTGGTAGACCATGGAGAGCGTGCTATTGGAAGAAGACGTGACAATCCAACAATTACAGATGGGGTTATAATGACAATACAATCAAGATACCTGTTCGATCGATTGCTGGCAATGTACGTGAACAAGGAAACAAATCAATGTCATTGAATGTCCTCTGCCTAAAGAGCGACGACGAAAATGATAAAACCGATTATATGTTATACAAGAAAAATAACGGTTTGTCATATAAATATAATGTGGAAGATGAAGTTTTGAGCAAGAGTGTATTAGCTGGTGAGGTTAAAAGTATTTCAGTGACATTTTATGGCACTTCCTAATATGTAAACTATGTTTCATCTTACCAAAAAGTATATGACATTATGTAAATTATATATTATATATTGTGGTTTGTAACACATCATTCTTTTCTTTTTTGCCACTGAGTAAACGAATGCTACTTGTGTTTCAATGATTGTTCATCCCCAATAGTCAACAAATAGCTTTATTATGTTCTGTTTTGAATTAATAGTTATGAATGGGAAGACATCTTTTTAAAATTTGTTTTTGTTGTATTGCTTTGTATTTATTTTGGTATTATTTATGAAGACCGGCGTCCATCTTGTGGTAAAATGTTTATTTTTTTCACGCTGCTAAGATGGCTAGTCTTCAAATATCTAGGGATGAAGTTTTTTTTGTTGTAAATTATGTCATTTGGGTATTAGTGGAACGCATCATATACAGTACGTGACTTTTTCCTGATTTTATTTTATTTTAAACCAAACTAACCTATCTCGGGTAGTGTAAATATAGCCTAACACAAAGTTTACTAATTGCGCGAAAAAATTTAAAAGCATTTTTTTTTCAATTTAAACCGTTTTTGTAGGGCTTTTCTATAATAAACATAAAACAAAACCTACTGAAGTTGGAATTCACAGCTGTTTACAGCCCTGAACATAATATAGTGGAAAGGAGGGTTGGATTTCAAAGATTGTAACCATAAGCAATTGTGAACGCCGTTTCTATCAAGTAACACACATCGTGAATTTTTCAATATTTTTAGCAGACCGTGGTGCGGATTGTTGAAGGGATGCTGTTTCGACATTACTTTTAGAAATAGTAAAAAAACAGCCATTTCCACGAATATGTCCAGGGCTACAGGTAAATAAATAAAAAAGTTTCCAAGTTTTAAAATAATTGCGCGATTAACGATATTCGAAATAAAAATGAGATTCCTTTTCGCGAAATGTTTAGTTTTTTTTCGCGGATTTAATTTTTTGGCTTCTCACACAAAGGGTTAGTTCTTTTACACGCGACAAAGTGACACACGTCGCTATGGCAAAATGAGACAGAAGAGGTGGTTAATGTAATATGTTTTTGATTGCATTGTGCATCGTTCCCACCACATTAAAAATGCTACTAAATAATTGCCACCAGCGTTAGTACTCTAGCAAGGAAGGCGGCATGACGCCTTAGTTTTTGGGTAAAAAGACTAATGTTTGCTATGAAAAGATTAAAACAACAACGAAGATAGAGTTTACGTCTTGAAACAGAATGTTACTGTAGATTTGCTAGCCTTTAATGATATACCGCCACTACTCGGAGGTTTCGGTAGCAAATTAAAACATTTGACACAACGTCTCAATCATCAAAAGCAACACACGTTAATAGCAGATCCGGTTCAATCGATACGGGAACTAATTAACTAAATCGATACGGGAACTAATAAACTAAAATTCGTCAAATAAATTCACATAAAAGAACTTGGTAGCTCCGACAAAGACGCGCTTAGAATACGTTGCAAAACAAGGCAATTTCGAATCTTGAAATAGGATATGTGGCAGCAAGTTTCTTGTCTTCTAAAAGCTGTATCATGCAAAAATGTGATTTTATACGAGATGTAACGAGACGCATAGAGATAGAGATAGAGATAGCGAGGTAAGTGATGTTACGATTAAACTAATCGACGGAGCATAGTTATTTCTTATGACTATGGATGAAGTGTGTGCTGGAGCAACAACAAAACCAAAGCAAGTATATGCAACAAAAAAGACGAGGCACGTCAAGTGTGTGGTGTAAACGCTTTCTTTTATAAAAATATCAAAATTCTAAACTAGGCTGGTAATTCTTCTTAGCTATTTTTCTATTGTTCAAACAACAAATCCCTGCCCCGATATTCTTATAAAGCGTATTCTTCATAAAGAATAAAGCTTGTAGTCAAAGAGTATTTTTTGATATGCGGGTTTTCATTGATAACTTGGTCTAGAACACAATAATTGTTTTGTGGAACGAATATGGGAGCAGAAAATGGTACTTTGTCGTATTTGTGGTGATATGTAACGGAAATGCAGTTCATTTTTAAGAAAATACCTTTACGGAAATGATAACCGGAAAAAAGAATGTGAACCTATTATATATATCATGCATGCATTTTGGCGGACAAAAATGTTTCTTTTTTCTTTTTATAGACTCACATTTTTATATCCTGATATCTATAAACATCATTTGAAGAAGATATACATAGTCTATAGTGTTATGGTGTATATGGTGAAACCGTTTTTTGTTTTGTAAAAAAAAGCTACATCGTGTTTGCCAATATAGACTAAAAATCATACATGTAAATCGCACGCCCCCTGTTTATTTTACGAAAGGATCAAAACGGAGAGAAGCAGTGCTAAATCCTCTTATGTCAACACATCGCTTTTGATCGGAATTTAGGTTTTTGTTCTAAAGAACACACAGTTTTCGTCGTAGCAAAGAATATTTCACATATATTATACATTTTAATATCCATTAGACAGCATCATCGTCTCGTCGTGGTTGTGTAGTAGGGAGTGCATCATATCATATGCACCACGTGTGTGTGTGGTGTAGTAGAAAGAAATGAGAAAATGTGAAGCCTATAGCTAGTATTTTTAATGTTAAAACAAACTTATGCAGATATAGATTTTTTATATAGCAACTTTACTATATATAAATAAATGTATCTGTTACCCATTTCTTTTTGCCAGTTTGTTGTGTTGTATCCACAAGTTCCCACCCCAAAAAGGGAGAAGCAGGGAATCAAAGTAGGAAGATTATTTTTTTGTGTAACCTGTATCTAGGAACTGTGCAATATTTGGTGTAAATATTAAATATCTGCTTGTTGTTATTGAGTATAATAAATAAAAGTAAAGGTACTGAAATAATTGTCTTATTTGTTTTGTAAAGTTTTATTTCCTTTGCTAGCGTGAACTGCATTCTTCCATAGCAAGAAATAGATTTTTTGTATTCTCCTTATTTGAATGACCACAACGAATTACTGTAAACCCTCCTTTAGCTAAAGCTTTACTGTACTGGCCATATTTTTGAAAACACATTGTCACATGAAATATTTTGAGATCACCTTCTAAAATGGGGTAGAACATTCCATTTAGAGGACCATATCCAAGTCTTTATCATTTTTGGCAGAGTTTCTTCAGCTTAACCTCCATTAACCCAGGTCATTTAATTATATTCTGAAAAATAAAAATGCTAAGTGATTGCTTTAATTAAACAGGGTAACGACAGGCTGGAGCCTGTGGTTTTATTTAAGTCAAAGTTACAATTCAGTTTTAGGACTTCCACAAGATATTATTCTACAAAATAGAAAAACATGGGGCGACAGTTTTTGATAGGACAGGGTTGTGAGAGGCTGTATCCTGCGGTGTTGTGGAAAGGTTCTTGTTTAGATAATATTTCAACATAAAGTATGCTGGTACTATAAGTATGCTGGTACTATAAGTGCTACACCTGGATGTCCAGCAATGGTTTAACTTAAGTGCACTTAAGTGCTCACCTTGGCTATTAATGCAAGGCCACCCAGTATACATATATACAATTATTTGCTAGTGCATGTATATAACCTTGTGACCTTAAGGTTAATCCTCAATTTTTTTTAGCATAAAGTGCTAATATTGGAATTGATGATTGTAAGAAAAATAGATTATGAAAAGTAAAAATCAGTAACAACAAATTTATGGATTTATTTATTTTGCATAATTGTCTGAGTTTGTATTTTTGATTAATTAGATAATTATTTTATTTACTAGCTAAAACATTCAATAATTTGTAAACAAATCATCAGCTTGTGAAATGGCAGTACCAGTCATCATGGGTTTGGTGGTTTTTTATCATCGACGTTTGCAGAAAATTCCACTACAAACGAGACATCATTGATTAAAGAGGATCCCATAGCAGAATCACTTGAGCATGATACAATGGCTTTCTTTGCAGTTCTGATGATGCTTTGTAAATAAAATTTTTTTAAGCCTTTTCATTTCGTTGTTTCTGTCGTACATTATGAGTCTTTAAACTTGTTTCTTTTTAGTGATTTGCGTGATAGTCCATTGTATTTTTATTAAACAGAAAACTTCATTTTATACCTGAGGCATTGGCAGTCATGATTCTCGGTATGTCAGATCTGCTGCATATTTTCATAATTAGCTACAAATTGGATTATGTTAATTAGAATTTATTTTTTTAATAAAGAATTTAGGCTGAAATAGTATTTTGATCTCATATAGAATTAATTTTATTTTAATAAAGTTTGTTGTCATTTCCCCACAGGAGTTCTAATTGCTGTTATATTGACATATGTTGTCGATAAAATTGGTGTTAACGTCAACGTTGGGGGTATTTTTCTTATTCAATTTTCTTATTCAGCAATTGCCAATACCGATGCAAAATTTGAAAGCTGCATTTTGAATCAGAAAAGCTGGCATTTTGACAGACATCCATGAACATTAAGAAAATTGATGAACATTATGTACACTGTGCAACTATGTTTATATTTATACAATACAATTAAGTAAAAACTGTAGCATTGTATGTAGGGCTAGTAGAACATATTTGACTTTTCAGTAGAACTAAGAAAGGCCTTAATCGCTATCACTGCTTAAATAGTGTTGTAGTCACCATTTTTAATATCTTTAGAATATCGAGTCATTTCACCCTGATATTTTCTTTTTGGTGTTGCTGCCACCAATTATATTTGAATCTGGATATACATTACAAAAGGTATGGGTCTGAAGTAATGCCAGAACTGGTTTTTAATTAACTACCTCCATGATTGATTTTCAAAGAAGTTAATTAAGTGTCTTAAAGTGATGTTTTGATAATGAAACACTTCATGAATAAAACAGAAACGTACTTCATAATTTCTAATTTTAAAAATTTCATGAGCATTATATTTTACAGATTTTCTCATACCCTCATTTCCAAATTTTTGTTTTTGTGTTCTTTCTAGGGTGACTTTTCAGTAACATTGGAGCAATATTGACTTACGCATTGCTTGGGACCACAATATCAACAGTTATAGTTGGTTTTTACAATGTTCGGCTTGGGACAGGTACTATTATGTTTAAAAAAGTCAAGCACTTTCGGTATTCGTTTAATTTTTGTGTAAAAGATTTAAGTTAAAACATTTAACTCTTATCCTCCAAGTCTTATTCTTACTTGGTGAGTACATTTCATTGTAATATTAAGCATTAGTTAAAAAGATTGTCCACTTTTATCTGAAGTTGAAATTTGAAACTTAAAAAGAATGTAGTCATGCATAAAAAGGATTGCATTACACCATTTAGATTGGATGGGCGAGTGAATTGAAATTAATTGAAGCGTATGTAGATTTGTATTTGCATTAAATAAATCTAATATTGTCACACATTTTACTATATGTTTGTTGCAAGTTCTGCAATTGTACACAGATAAAGTTTTTAAAAATGTAAATGTTTTTTTTTAACGTTTTTCACCTTCATTTTTATGTAGGTTTTCCTTTGGTTCATTAATATCAGCCACAGATCCTGTCTCAACGTTAGCATTATTTGGTGCCATCAATGCTGATCAAGACTTATATGCCATTGTGTTTGGAGAATCAGTTCTAAACGATGCTGTTTCTATTATTCTAACACAGTATGATTATTTTTAATTCCCCTTACCCATGTCTGACTGGTTGTCTAGTAGTAAAGTGGGCACCTATAGCGCAGAAAGTTACAGAGGAGATTGCTGTTAATTCCAAACTGAGTCACGCAACAACTGACATATTGGAATTGAAATAGTGTTGATGTTTGGAACTTTATTACATACAAGGTGTATGAATCTCAAAAGAGCCTTAGTTTCCTTGGCATGACCTTTATTGTTAGCTGGACCAACAAGTACAAATAAGATGGTTTGGGTATCTGTCACAGTTTTAACTGCATCTATTCGTTAAAAAGTATATTATTTCTGCTTTAGAACCTTGATGAGTGCAGCTAAACAGATGGATTCTGGTACAGTGTTAGTTAGCAGCTTAGCTTTACATTCACTTGGAAAGTTTTTGTATGATGTTTTTCTTGTCGTCTATAATTGGAGTGTTGTTTGGGTTAGCATGTGCCTTGGTAAGTTTATTGAACAGTTTGAACTCACACAATGTAATGATCTTTTTATGTTTTATATATGTTAATTTTTTGTAAATAAAAGAATTATAACAACTTTTCTGCTAAACTTACAAAAACAGAAAACTTTAAACTAGCTACATGAATTATTGTTCATTATTATAAGTAGTATATCTCTAATTATTTATGAATAATGACCAATATTGGTGTTTTCTTTACACACATGCTAGCTTTATGCTTAATAATATAGATATGTATAGTATCTTAATGTTTTAGAAGTACTTACAACTGAAACATAACTGTACATGATTTTTCTTTCTTTACAGCTTTTAAAGTTTGTCAACATGCAGAATCATCCATCATTAGAATGTGTTACCATGTTTATCTTTGCATACATGCCATATGGTTTGTCGGAAGGACTCGAACTATCAGGTGTCAGCTAGAAACATCTGTTTTTCAATACAAAAATTGAAATTATTGAGTAACTTATTTATCAATATTTAAAACGACTGGATTATTTTTTATCAAATAAAAAAATTAGAATCAAAGGGAACCCGAGGTATAAAATAATGTTGGATATATTATAGAGCTTAAAAAGTTGGTTAACAAGTCTTTTTAAAATTTTTTAAAAAGCTCTTTTTCGTTCTCAAGATATTTACATTTAAAGAATTTCAGATTTAATTATGCTGCATAAATTATGATGTCATATTTGAGTAATAGCAAATTTTGACATTTTCTGTCATCAGTAATTTTAGACCTGTTACGGGATGTGCATTCAAACTTCATTAATGCATAGATAATATATAGGTGAATTGATTAACATAAAAATATTTGCCAAAGTGACACTTGTTTACTCGTCCCAGGCCTCTTAAATTTTTTCCAATGACCTAATAACTCGGGATCCGCAACTTGGTTTGCAATTAAATTTTCTAGGTAAGCTTGTATAGGCCCTATATGTTTACTCACATAATTTGATTGCAATCCGACATGCAGATCCCAAGTTATGGGGTCGTTAAGCAAAAAATTAAGAGGCCTGGGACGAGCAAACGAGTATTATTTTGGCAAAAAAATTTTATGTTAATCAATTCACCTTTATAATATCTATGCATTGATAAAGTTTGAATGAACATCCCTTAACAGGTCTAAAATTACTGATGACAGAAAATGTCAAAATATGCTATTACTTAAATATGACATCATAATTTATTGCAGCATTATTAAATCTGAAATTCTTTAAATGTAAATATCTTGAGAACGAAAAGAGCTTTTTAAAAAATTTAAAAAGACTTGTTAACCAACTTTTTAAGCTCTATAATATTAAGTCCAACATAATTTTATACCTCGGGTTCCCTTTAAGGCTATCAAAACAAGAAAGGGATTTGGCTTGGGTGCATAAACTGCTTGCTTGGCATATATCCCAAACAACTTATGGGTAGGTCATCAAACTGGCTCTGTTGTAAAATATATGATAAAAACTCATTACAGGTAAAAAATAAATTTAATGCCTAGAATCTAAAGTGATCTCATATATAGTGAGGAGTGGACCCATTCATCACTGGTACAATGCATGTTTCTCTCTATTGAAATATATGTCAAAAAAATTGGTTTTTGTAATGGAAAATTGTGATAAATCTCTGGAATAATAAATGATGTGTGAAAAAAACAATACATTTCAAATTATTCATGATCATGTCATTCCTGTAAGTAAGTCTTCTCCTGAAATCTGGTCTGCATTTTATTCCAAATCCTTAGCAACTGTCTGGTAACCATCTAATAACCATACATTACCTTGTTTTAAAAAATTACAACCGATGAAATTTTATAAACACTCTAATATAGGTGTCACGATTTTCCAAAATGTATTTCTTCGGTTTGGGAAATGTTACTTGATAAATGTCAGCATTGTTGACAAACGAAAAGTGCAGTGAAACGTCTTTAAAATAAACACTTTTATATAATGTTCAAATTCGATTTAAATTTTAGGAATTATGGCTATCTTACTTTGTGGTGTGACCATGTCTCATTATGCTCATTTTAATTTGTCACCCTTGGGGCAGATCGCCGTACAACAAATTTTTCGAGTACTTGCACTTATAGCTGGTTTGTTTATTTTATCAGTTTGTTATTTTTTTTATTTTTATGCATTATTTTTTAATTATTTCATACTGTACATATTTTTCTTTTGTATTTTTTATTACCCATATTTGCTTTCGTCTGTTTACTTATACCCACCTTGAAAAAAGATAATTCCAGGTTGACCAACCAACACATTCACACATTCATTCATTCATTCATTCATTCACTCATTTATTCATTCATTCACTTACTCTTTCATTTGCACATTTATTGCTGTGCTGGTTGGTAGTGATTTACAATTTTGTTTTTTTTATTTAGAGACCATGGTCTTTTTGTTTCTCGGAATGGCTGTTCTTAACGGTCCACATAATTTCGAGATTAAGTTTATCTCATGGTCCTTGGTGAGTCACCTTCTAATTACTGACTTAGAGGCATGCTCCATATTCTTGTGACAGAAAACATGCAATGAACGCCTATAACCAACCCACGCAGCCTAAAAAGTTCCGGAGTGGCAGTGTAATTACAACATCTAAAGCATTCGTGTGGAACAAGTTTTGTGCATTTGCAAAGTCGTGAGAGGTTGCGAAATAGGTCTTTTTTACAAAACCTACACATTTTCGTTTCCATAGTTTTCTCTGTATTAATTCCTTACCTAAACTGGAGAAATTTAGCTAAAACTGAACTCAGACTTCGAAAAATATTTTGATTTTTTTTGTTTATCAAAATATCCTAATTAGGATATCATGAAATCTGTTGCTGGAAACTTAAGACGGCCCTAACGAGCGAGGTAATCATAATATCGTCTAATCAAGCTATCACAGCTTAATAAGGTTAATGGTGACACCTAGCGAAACTTCGGTTATAAAATAAGGGACAAAAAGAGGTGCGAATACAGCGCATAATATTTTAATACCTTTTTATACCTTTTTATGCAAAAATGCAAATTGCCATGCGAAAGCCTCCATATTTTTAACCAACCAACCATCCAATAAGATTCATTGTATGTTTTTCATTGGAAAGTGGTTTATGTACGTCCCTCCTTAGTTTCTCTGTTCAAACGTTTTGCCATTTATATACAGGTGTGGAGTTTACCAATGTTTTGATATCTGCTATTTAGCAGAACTGTACAAAATACAAACATTTTCAGTAAGCGGTATGTAGGTTTTTACCATGTGTTTTAATGTCTATCTTTCTTTGTAGTTGGCTTGTTTGGTTGCTCGTGCTGTAGTTGTATTTCCTCTCTCCCTCTTCTTTTACTACTGTCGCTCAAAGGACAATCGTATCTCGATGAAGATTTTATTTTTAATTTGGTTTAGCGGTAAGTTCCCAGAGTTTAAAAAATGGTGCTAACATACTATACTTGTGTTAACTGTACCATTTTTGTTTGTTACTTAACCATCTCTTCATGATGGCCACACCCAAAATCTTTTAAATAACTACCTAACAAAATGGAGAGCCTCCTAAAATTCTCTGAAACCTAAATTTGAATCCAGAATTTTGATTCCTTCTAAAATCTAAAATTATTTATGATGACATTTTTTTCAAATACTACTTTTTTTGCTATTACGTTTTGTGCGAGAAAAAATAAGCATATGTTTATCTTGCAACAATTCTGGTAAATTATATAATATTAATTACTGCAATCCGAAATGAACAGTCTCTCTGACATTCAAAAGCGAAACTTAAAATTTTAACGTTTAAATCTGCGCCTCCCTGCTCTTGAAACGTACTAACTTGATGTAACTGTACTGCACGCTGAAATCCATTTATAAGAAATTGGTGCAACAATACTTAAAAACTTTTGCAGCCGAAATAAATTGATATTTTGGTTTCGTTGACTTACAATTTTTAATTAAAACAACATTTTTAAGGCGCTTAAAATTACGTATTTAATGCTATATTTATTTTTAATTAAGCAACACTACATAATTGTCGATCAAACTTAAATTTAGTTAACGAAGTGAAAATTAGAAAGCTTTTGAAGCGAAATATAATGAAACAAGACATTTAATTTTCAAGTTCGCCGCCACAAGTGATTACATAGGAGTTTCTAGAGTCGCGCATTTTGAACTTGTCAATCTTCACAGCGGACTTAGATCTTGGTTGTTTGGCTAAGTTTGGATCATGCTAATTGTTGCTGACGTCAACACGATCATTTTCCCCGAATTTTGGAACCTTTTGTGAATCCCGATATGGATTATTTCATTGTGGGGAACACTAGGGAATGTCAATAGCAAATTTTAAATGCTATCCACCTAGCTTACGTGTGTGCAAAAGTAGCGATTTCAGCCATGTTTGAAAAATGATGAAAATACAGCATTTGTTCCATCAATTTTGTCCACGAGTGTAGTGCACTCCTTACCAGTTTTCTTATAAAAGAACGTTCCTTATTCAACTAAATTTGTTAATTTTGGTGTTAATGACGTCATCTTCTTTCTTAGGTTTGAGAGGCGCTGTTGCGTTTGCACAAAGTTTACATCTTCCACTAGCAAACGCTGATGCACGTAATTTAATTATCACTACTACACTAGCCATTGTTGTGTTCACGAATGTCATTTTGGGAGGATGCACACTTCCTCTTGTGAAAGTACGTACAAGCTTTTTATCACAACTAACCCACCTTTCGCAAACCATTGTGGTTTTACTTTCAAATCAGTTTTTTTAGCTACATATTTTTCATCCTATGTTTTTCAGTGTTTGAACGTGCAAAGCAAACGCTCAAAAGCAGGCATCAGTAAATCACTTGCAATGGTAAGTTCGTGGACGCACTTCTTTTAGTAAATTTGATGTTTTTAGTTTTATTTCACCTCTAGGATTGTGCAACCATTTAAGTGTAACGATAATTTTTGCTTAATAAATACATGTGCTGGTAACATTGTGTTACGTTATTTTAGGGAAGAGTTATTGGTCCCTCAGAAGCGTCAAGTCAAGCAATTAAATACAAATCACGCCGTGGTAAATCTCCAATGAGCATAATTCGTGGTTGGAGACGGTTCGATAAGAAGTATCTTATGCCATTCTTTATAAAAGAAACGCGACTCGAAGGTACGTGGGTAGTTTTAAGAAATGGTTGTGAGAATTTCTGTGTAATTGTGGTATGCTTGTTAGCTGAAGTCTAACTTGACTTATAAAAAACGTGTTCTATAAATTTACTTATGGGATAAATGTTTCATGATCTGATTCGAATGAGTTCTACGAGGCTCGGGTCATTTGATTTTCTGCATTACAAATTTTTCCGCTACAACTCTTTCCTTTTTTTGGCAGGATTATCAAGTGGCTGTTACGCATATGATTGACAGATGGGCGGAGAACGAAGAACGTATTGCTGGTCAGTTTCTCACATCCTCTGCTGAGTTTGATGACCGGACGCCAGTTGTTATTAAGCGCACGCGAAAGAAACATTGTTCGGCCTGTGCGTAAGTTTCTTCGCACTGTCGATGATGGTGGAAGAACTGAGGATGAGAGTGATACCGGAAGCACTCCTGCACAGTGGCAGATAGAGTATGTAGCAAAAAGCCTTGTTTTAACATTTTATCAATGCCGTATGATGTACTGTGTATTGAGAGTTATAATTTACACTACTGGTAGATGAACAAATTGAGTTTCGTGCTGTTAAATTCCGTAAACCCGTGGCTTACATTATCAGCTTTCTCTAGATAATATGAGCAAGTCACTTTTAAGAAGCTCTGTACACAGTGTTTCACAGACTGGTTTAATTTTGTAAATATATTCTTTGTAGGTTCGTTTTGCTAGCATCGATGAGACTGAAGCTCTTAAGAACAATTCCCAACCTGTTGGTGGTTATGGCTCGGTCAACAATGATGACAAAGAAACGCTTCTGTAAAAGCATACAACCAACTTTGTTGACGCAGAGTTGGGGTCATGTGGGCGTAATTGTATGGTATTGCCCTGACTTTACGTCACACTTTGATTGTTCACATGATGATGTTTTTAGCTGAAATTTTTATACGTTTATACCAAAAAAAATTATATTTATACGGAAATGATTTTTTTAAAATTTCAGTTTGGCATGCTCTGTTCTCTGTTCAGGTGTCATAAAACGTAGAATAGCAAGTAAGTATTAGTATAATATATATTTTGTATTTTGTAAGAAAAACCAAAACAAAATCTCCGCCCAGAAATTGCGTAGATTGAGCGCCTGGGGCGTTTATTAGATTTACGCACTGGGCGTTTATTAGATTGAGCGCCTGGGCGTTTATTAGATTTACGCACTGGGCACTTACAAGAGAAAAAGTATACAATATAAAGAGCATCTACTGATAGGTTTTTTACTTTAGTTCAAAATTCAAGTGTCTGGGCGTTTGTTCGCATGTTGGTGCAGTGTAGGCACTCGCTTTACATCGTTCTATTATTTTTTTAACCTTCGCACTTCATATTTATTACTTCATCATATTTGATTTCATTCTTATTTATAAAGTTTATTTTCTATTTTTTATGAAAGCAACACATTTCTTTGTAACACTTTATATATTGAGTCAAATATTTTGCGGCTCTGGGTCGATAGTAAGATGTTTCTCTAACTTTGTTTTATTTTCAATTTTTCAATTAAAATCCTGAGAATAGTTTGGTGTCATTTTGTAAAAAGAATTAAAAAAAAAATCTTGAATAATAAAATGTGAAAACAATATTTCCAAAATATCATTTTTCAACTTGACACTACAATGTCGGCCCAGACAGCTTATGTGATATTCAATTTTTATTTTTTTATTTATGTATGAATGCATACCAAGGGAAGATTCTTTTCGTAAAATTTTAATTATTCGAATAGAACAGTTATATTTTGTGGATAGAATAATTTCGCGGCTGTTAATAAAATTTTGCAGGAAAACGGTCTTCCCTGAAGTTATTTACGTTCATGTTATAGCTTCTACAAATATTTTGATTTTTACTTGCGACTTCTGATTTGTTTCGAATACAAGGTGGTCAAACCATAGTCATAAGAAAAAAAGATGGTCTGGTGGCAAACAAAGCCTATTGTTACAACTTTTTCATATACAGATTTTTCGGCCCGAGACCTCTGACCTGCACAGCATTTCAAGATGGCTGCCTAGCGAAAGGGGTTTACAGTTTGTCAGCCAGTTTGTCTGTGTTATTGGTTCTCTGTTCATTATGCCGGGCGAAAACTGTGCAATTTTTGGCTGCCCTGTATCACGAAGATATAAAGGAGTTAGTTTGTCCAAAGTTCCGTCACCAAGTAATAATTTGAATAATAAATAGAGTGCTGAACTTATCAACATAATCACGAAGGACAGAGTTGGTGTGAAAAAATGTATACAGATTAGCAAGTATACATATGCGAAAGACATTTCCACTATTATTGGGAATGTAAGTTTTTAGATACATTATGTAACACATGAATTTCACCAAAAAGATATATTTCCTTGTTTATATCTTATATATATATAAATTATCTGACCTTTTTGAAATTATTTATTAATATTTTGGAAAGTGGACTGAAACTTGTTCCATCAATTTGACGCCATACTCAGTTATGAGAGTTCGACTTGCAGCCCAGGCACTGAGTGAAAGTGTTGGCAATATCCTAAACTAATTTGGCTCTGTTATGGCATCCGGTACGGCAAAGTTTTGTCTGTGATGGACGATTGTTTAAGTGTTCAAAACACAGCAGAATTTTTACAAAAACGAAAACTTTTCTTAAAGCCATATGATTCAGTCAATGATGAACGGTTTTGCTTAGTTGGAGAGGTTTTTTTTGTCTTATTTGAGCAGTGGAAAGAGTCCATAAATGCACGGCCTGGTAACTTTTCAGAAAATGTCAAATATGTTCATTTCATGAGGGTATATAAATAACTGTTCATTCTTTTATTAAAGTAGTCAAGTTTTTACTACAAAACAGAATACCCTATCTGAAAGATTTTCCCAACATGACTTCGAACATTATTTTGGTAGACCATGGAGAGCGTGCTATTGGAAGAAGACGTGACAATCAACAATTACAGATGTGGGTTATAATGACAATACAATCAAGATACACTGTTCGATCGATTGCTGGCAATGTACGTGGACAAGGAAACAAATTCAATGTCATTGAATGTCCTCTGCCTAAAAGAAGGAAGATTCCGTAACTACGATCCTGATTGAAATGTCCTGGACATGGATATCATAAAAACTGTCAAGTCGGCCACAAATTTTAAAAAACATTGGCTCAAGGTCATTTTATTATTCTCTAGTTCTCTTTATACTTAGAGCTAGATGAATATTATTGTTCTACGGCTTTAGCCGGTAGAACTTTAAAATGGGCTTCTTTTTTTGTCGCCGTTTTTACTACCGAGACTAGTGAAGCACGGCAGGATACCAGTCTAGTGTAGCGGTACGGGAATTATTAGTTTTTGAGTGTTATAACAGACTACCCTGTTCCACAAGGTACAAAAACCTATTATTTATACAAATTAATTATTTTGCAGTATTATTTTATGTTCAGTTGGTTTCGCTATATCTCTATGCTAGTACCAAGCTGCAACGGTCGTTTGTTATCTTTTAATGGATGTGGCATTTACTGAAGCTAGGTTTTTATTGATATTTACGTTTCATTTAGGTTTCATAAAAGCAGTGTTTGCAAACTTGAACTCATTTTTCTGCTTTTATATTTTGCTTTCGTCTTTTCTCAGTTGAAAATAATTAATTATTAATAACGAGCACTTTTTCTGCACAATTAACTAACGTAAATACTCCCCCCGTAGAGGACTACTAAATCAGTAAAACGCCGTAGAACTTCCTGCCGAAACGGCTGGTTTATTGGTTTAATTAAAATGCCATATCCAGTTCTAAGAGTAAGAGTCAAGTATTTGATACTGATTATGATTGTTCGGAATAATATTTTATTCAAATTTTTAGCACCAGTTCAAAAACTGTTTTATTAAAAATTGGAAATCGGAAATTGTTGATAGAAGAAAGCTTTTTTGATTTAAAGTTCGCTTGTTTATTTTAATCGTACCCCAATTATGAACAGTCAAAATGAAATGTTAACAGGCAATTATTGAAGGACGCATTAAAATGTTAAAAAAGTACACTAAAATGAAATAACATAACTTACCAACAAAATTTGTATCTTTGTGAAATAATACCAAAATAATGCTTTTTTAAATTTGTAGTTATAAAAATAGTTTTTTTAACAGATTTTTTAGTCCATGTCCAGGACTTTTGGTAGTTCAGTAATCCATATCTGCGGTGATGCTGGTTTTCTCGAGTTCAGTTCTTAAAGAACACTTGTTATTTTTTCGTTTAGTAGCTTTGTTTTTGTTTTCACAAATATCTTTGGCATATAAAAATATCCGAACTTTCACAAATAAAGTCAGTAAGTGCTCCAGTACAATCATGCAAACTTCTTTCTCAACTTTCAGGTCGATTTCGTCACAAATCAATTTGAAATTTGACAATACAGTGCACTTGACGTATAGTCGAAACAAGTTCGACGACACATTTTTGATACTGAATAAAGATAAAATATTTTTTTCACATTTTACAAAATATTCAGCGTTTTTGGTTCACTTTCCACAAACCTCCTTTGTCCTTAACATTGACCAATGTTTGCGAATCGTCTGCGTCAATTTTGCAAGATTTTAGTACCAAAACATGAAACCAGTCAGACACTCATACCCCATGAGTGTCTGACTGGTTTCAGTTGTAGCAGAATTTTGAGTGCAATTTATGGACAATACAACCAAAAATATATTGTAAGCTTTTCATTTCCTTTTCAGAAATTCCCACAGGTTTACACAAGATGATTGTTTAGGGCCAGACAAATGAATTAACACATGATTAGCAACCTTAATCAGTAAACTGTTGGCTAATGTAACATCAAAAAAATTTGTCGGTAAAAGATTGCTATCTTTTACCGACTAGCTTTTCTTCTTTTATGAGAGTATTTGGAAACTTTTCTGCCAATCTATCAATATCCTGCAAGCTGTGCCGTGCAGGGTCAGGTTTCAAAATTTTGTTAACTTGAGTTTCTTTCTTCTTCTATTTTCATAAAAAATAACATAGGACATAACATATACCTTTTAATCGATGATTTTTGTTCTTGTACTGTCTTTGTTACACAGTGGAGAGAAAAAAAGAAGACACTACATTGTTTTCTTTACAAATTGCCAGGACTGCTTTTGTTTCTTTTTTATGAAAATCCAAATTTAAAAATTTGCATGAACAAATTTTGACTCGCGAAAATATTACTTCGCGAAATTTTTCTGGCCTCGCGAAATTTTTGTTTATCGAATATCGACACCTAGGATCTTCTGATTTTGTCAAGTCTGATGATTCAAAAGACATTATTTACACACTTTTATCATTCTATAAAATCGATACAAATCCAGCGATCGTCCTTGTAATTGAATCATGATATTTTCTTGATGTTTAAGATCACTGGATAACAAATGCTTCCCTTCCACGTCTAGTCAACTGTGTTCTGGATTTTCTGGTTCGTCATTCAACATCGTGATGTATTGTGTATGGCGGATGCCAAACGAAAAACTCGGTCCAGTCTTCTTGTTGATCCATACCTTGGAAAGAAGGCGAAAATCAAATTTTTCAAAAATCTTAAGCGCTCCGTAAAATTTGAGAAAAGGCGTTTATTGAATTAGAAAAGGCAGTGGAAATGACGCATTCGAACAGGGTTTTTGTATCTGCATTTTTACATGCCAAATTATGATTTCAAATGTAGTAATTTATCTTGACTTGGATTAACAAGCGTTCCTGTAAAAAATGAATCCCTGTTAAATATAAGTTGATATTTATAATAAGCATTCATTCAGACATTTACGGTAAGGATAACTTTACCTTTTCAGGTCGGTATGCCCCAGGTCCAGGAACTATCACTTTATCTTGGATAATATCATGGCGGCCTTTAATTGAGTAAGCTGGTCCTCTTGATAAGTAGGTATTCGGGTCACATACTTTGTAGGTGCCAGGACCAGGGGTCTATAAAATCAAAGTTTTTAGTTTGTTATGATGCATTAATAATTACGTATGTGACGCTCTCAGGATAATAATTGCATCGGTTAACTTTGCAATATTTAAAACCATGGCTTACTTTTTGGAGATCTTCATAACAACCGCCGATCTTTGGTCTTCCACAAATAGAATGCGAAGGAGCTGAATGTCGCGCAATACATTCTGAACCAATCAATGATGGTAATTTGTACGCGTTTGGTGCTGGCGACTTCTCTACTCGACTTTCTTTCGCCCGACCACCAAAAGAATAACTAGGTGCTCTTTTGTTATGCGGTATTGGATACTTCTCCGGGCTGTACTGACCTATAAATACGAAACATTTGCAGAAATTATACTCAGAAAAAATTTACACTTCACGTTCAACACACAGTTTGTAACCCTTTTTTTTTGCAACGAATTTATTGGTGAGATATAAATTTTGCCCAATGCGATAAGCCTTGCAATTTTCATATCACAATCAACATCCGTCCGGGGTCTTCTGAATGACGCATGTCATAGCGTAGAGCCCTGGGGACAAGGTTGCAACCCTGTATTAACCTTTTAATTTCATTTATAAAAATTCAACCTACCTGGGGCGGGAGTATGGTTAAATGTCTTCTCGGGTTGTCTTCCGTAAAGAGAATATGCTGGGGCGGTTGCTCTTCCCGTTCGCGTCACAAATTGTGGAACCATATATGAAGGACCAGGAGAACAACTTTCATGCTAATTAGTAAACGTTAAAAGGAATGTGTTTACAAAAGATTGTTGGATTTTACAAGATCTAGAAAACAGTAAAACAGCTGTCTGTTACTACTTGGGACATCTCCCAGGGCTTCTTTTAAAAAACCTAAGATGTCTTTGAGAGGAAGTAAGCAGAGGCTTTGGTATGTTCCAAAGTTTATTCGATTTTTTAAAAATCGTTTTCAACAATATGGCGCGTTTATTTAGTAGGTGGTATTGTAAATTAATTTTAGTCAGCTAGTGAAAGAAACCTTTAACTCCCCGCTGTTTTTATATCATATAATGTAAAGAAGTAGTCACTACCACTCTCCCACAGACAATGGAACAAAACAGAAACAACCTCATTCCCACGACTTTTGATCATAGTCTTACCGGTATGTTAAATCGTTTTCCAAAGCTAAATGCTGGCATTTTTTTCCTGGTCACGTCATGATACATGTAACCAAAGGTTCCTGGTAGTTTATATTTAGCTGGTCCTGGTCCATTCATCTTCGCTGCAATCAGTGGACATTGCTCTACTTGCATGTTCATACAAATTGTGATTTATAAGTGTAATGTGTGTATGTATGGGTGAAATGTTGTGCGTCGTGTTAATTTTTGTAAATGACGTCAAATTATGTAACTTCTTCGCAGTTATGTCATATTGATTTATATCCAAACCTTTTTAGTACCAATGCATTCAGCAGCTGTATTAACCTAGGCGCTTATTAATTTAATTTAATTTAAGGAACCTTATTAGAGAGGGCGCTTAAAAGAGGAGGGCGGTTGTTATTGGTCGGTTGGTAAGCTATTTTCTCACAATACAAGATACGCATTTAATAAACTGAAAGTCTATTATTAAAAATTACAACATGAAATAGATAATATAAAATATAAGATAAATAAAGTTTACATTTATGCAGTTATTAGGAATATTAATAATTATGAGTTATTCCAAAACGAAAATCAATGCCTACGCACGTGGTTATGTCACGTGATTATAAATAAGGTCAGTTTTCACTTTGCAGCCTTGATTAATTCTCGTAAGTGAGTTTCCAATTTTACAGCATCTTCAGCGAATTTTCGAATGCCTTCAGAAAGTTTTTCTGTGGCCATGGCATCTTCATTCATCAGCCATCGAAATTGCTTCTCGTCCAATGAAATCTTCTCCAGTTCAAGTCCTTGAGCTAAAAAATTAAAAACTTTTTAGATCACGTGTTTAAGCGATTCGAACGTCTCCGCAGAATTAAAATCACGTTGGTTTACCTGCTTCTACAGACAATTCTTTCTGCAACGGGACGGTTGATTTGGTCAACTCATCTAACAACTTCGGCCTAAAGTATAGAAACCATTTTTTTGTTTAAGCCTCTTTAAGGTGTACCTCATTTATTTTTTTGTTTAAGCCTCTTTAAGGTGTATCTCATTTATTTTTTTATTATCAACTTCAGCAAACTGAAGTAACAGAATGAACGGTTCATCTGTTAAATCTCGGGATAAGAGATATTTGCCTGCTTTATGTTTTCTCATTTAGCGTACTCCATCACAGTGACTTTGCTGAAATTTTGCAAAAGCAGCAATAATCAGCCTTCTTAGGAAAAACTATCAGAACATCCTTACTGCGGTGAGGGAGATTATATAATGAAAATATCCTTCTGAACTTACGATATAGTGAGGTTGTCACAACCAGCCAAAGCTTTAATTTGATCTACATTTCTGAAAGATGCACCCATTACAATAGTCTTGTAACCAAACTTTTTGTAGTAGTTGTATATAGCAGTGACACTTTTCACACCTAAACAAAAGTAAAACATTAAGCGTACAAATTCTCGTCGAGTTGTGGTCAAACGGTTTTAATATTAAGCTAGCAATCTTCAAGTTTTAATGTAGCATTTGAATATAAATGATGTATGAACCAATACCTGGATCTTCTTTTGGTGCAAATGTTTTCTGTCCAGTACTCTTCACGTACCAGTCATAAATACGACCAACGAATGGAGAGATGAGATTTACATTAGCTTCAGCACAAGCTACAGCCTAAAAATAAATCAGATAAGAAATGCATCCAACATTTCGATAAAATCGATAAAAATAACAGCCATGATTACAGATCATGAAAAAATAAAACGAATTTAACTTTTCTGAAATTTTTAAACTCGTTTTTTTTTTCATAAATGAAATTTACTGAGATTGCAAAAAAATCTTCAAAGTTTCTACCTGTGCAAATGCGAAAAGTAACGTCAAATTACATGTAATTCCAAAATCGGCTTCTAAAACCCTAAATAAGAAAACAAAATAATTTATCACCAGCCTGTATCTTTGATACAACAGTCATCACTAGAAATGTGAGTAGTAATTACAACATACTTAGCTGCTTGAATTCCTTCCCATGTGGAGCTCAACTTGATTAAAACACGCGATTTATCAATTCCTTCCTTCTCGTACATAGAAATCAATTTCTTGGCTTTCTCAATTTGTCCTTCCTTGTCAAACGACAACCTGCAACAAGAGAGATTATATTTACAGATACTTTGACTTAAGTGGGCTTTTCGTCTTTGTTCAGACAAATTAAATTTTACAGAAAGATTTTATTCCTCATCTGAAGAATTTATTCAGAGTACTGATGACGTTCACAGGGTTCTATGATTTTGTTAAAATAAAATTATGTGTATCTTTCACCTTGCATCGACTTCTGTAGAAACACGTCCAGGTACAACTTTCAAAATTTCCATTCCGAATTTAACAAACTAAACGAATAAATAATAGATTTAGGATTATTTAAATTAGATGAATACACATGAAGAAACGATAAAGAAACAAGTACAACGATAAACAGTAAGCAAACGAACAACAAGAAAGACAAACTGATCACATACCAATTTATCGATAGCTAATGTAACTTGCTCATTTCATCACTAGAACGAAAAAAATAATAGTACCATTAGAACAAACTGCTATACAATCTAGTTATGATAGCAATTTCATTGTTTTTCCTTGATTGATTGATTGATTGAGAGGCACTTCGAATTTTGCTTAATCTAATTTTTTTTTGATAGGCCGGCTCAACTTTAATCACAAATTTGAAACATGTATAAAAATCTACACACGATTCTAAAACAAAACAAAAAAAAGTGATTTTAGCTGATCAGTTTTTCATCTCCAAGATTTTCACTGCTATCTCTGACTTGCTAAACATAACGTAAATGGTAGCATAAGTAAGAACCACGAACAGAGATTCGAGCTTTGATAGTTTTGTTACCGAATGATTAGTCGTTTTATGAATCGAACTGTCGAATTTTTTTACCTTGCTTCTACTATAGCTGATTTAACCGCTTCTTTCACTAGATGTTCATACTGTTTCATTTGACTGGCAGCAAGAATCAAGGAGGGGTTGGTTGTAGCATCAGTTGGCTTGTACTGATCGATCGCTGAAAAATAGAAACACGCATCAAATAATGAGAATTTTTGAATTCCATGCATAGTATTAAACATACATTTATATCTCAGCATTAACAAACTTACAGGACTTGTTTATTCGAGCTTTTTTTACAAACTTTCGTTAGCTGTTGCAACGTGACATCCAGGACGTACATGATAACAATACACAAAAAAATGATTACTTCAAAATTTCCAGTATCAGCTACAACAGTGGTGAGCTTCTTCAATTGTTCAAGTGTGTTGGCCATTTTATTATTATAATAATCTAATAAAAATTGTACAGTCAGCTGCCGTAAATAGAGACATTAACATACACACAACATTAGTTAGAAGATAACTTAAGATAGCATAAAAACGCAATAGAAACAATGTCCTGTTGAAATACTTTTAGCTTGCAGGAATGACTAAGTCCGACTATAATCAGTATTTGGGGAGAAGTTTTGAAAGAATCTCAATTTTATGTTATAAGCATTCTTATTACGGGAATCGTTTTATTTATAGCAAATACAGTTTAACTGACTTAAATTACACAGACTAGTTTAAAACTTGCAGAAGGTTTTACTGGTGATTGTAACACATATACAAAGTTCTTAAACCAAGCAAAAGTATCACCCTGGAAAATATAGTCGAACAAAAAAATTGAAATCAACTACAGTGTCAAAATCAATTATTCCGAAATTATGGCAAAACCTAGGAAGTACTAAACTGAAAGAAAACGCCAACATATTGTAAGCAAAAATAGAAGCAGTCTTCAGAAAATTAAAGCCTTTTAAAGGATGAACCGTTAGAAGCATTGAAGTTAATTTTGGCCTGAATATTATTATATACAAAAGACAGCGTAAACCTATAAATCTCAAAATAAATAAAATATGTATTTTAAATAATAATTTCAAAAAAAAACACCCATCTGAAAAGAAAAGATGAGCGAAACTTAACTATATTATTAACTTTAAATTTTTTAATATATTTTTTTTAAATTCGTAATATATAATAGAACTTCCAAAGCATTAATTTCTTCCACGTGTAAATAAAATCTTATAGATAACAATCTTAAAAGTACTACATCAGAATGGAACTCACTAATATTGTCATTAAAAATTTTATAACTAATACCTCTACGGCCTATATATATATTTTTATATATTATCTTTATTTTTAAATTCATAAATTTCTCTATGTCCAACTTTCTCGTATACACTTTTTTTTAAAGTTTTTAAGTTGCTAAGAGCTGATATTTCCTATAGGGTACAAAATTGTATGTGTAAGCTAAAATCTTGTAAAACTTAAATATTATCATAGCTTTTAGCAACCTTAAGACTGAAAAAAGTATATACTTAATAAACGAATAATATAGAAAAGAAACAACAACAAACAACAACAACGTTTTCTGCAGAAGTCACATTAGAGAGCATTCGTCACTTTGTCGGTCATCATTATTGGTCTCAGCAAGTTGTCTGCGCTCATCTTTCCTGCGTTCATTCTTTCTTGCTTCAGCTACAGCGCTCACAACTCCTACAGCTGCCGTAACTCCTAATGCCACAGCTCCAACTGCAATAGCTCCACCTACAAATTTCCCAACTGATACTGTACTTCCATTTGCTGGTTTGCAATTATCATCATCATCGTCTGGAGGAATCATCATAGGTATAGATTGACGAACTACTTGATTGCGACTAGTACCACTATCACTTTCAGGATTGCATTCCTCCTGCATAAAATATTTTCGAATTCCCTCTGGATGAGTGACACAGTTGGTTGTGATATCTTTTAGGACTCGTTTCAATCGTCCCTCGATGTTTCTCATTGTTGAAGGGTAAATATTTTCAAATAAGTTACATTCAGGATCAAAGTAGAAAGGTAAAATAATGCTTCTTTACAAAATCAAGTAACTTCTCCAAGCACTCTATAAAAAATTTATCAAATTGTTTTTCATGCCATTTGTCTTCCAGTGTCAACATTACGAGTGTTTTCAAATAATAGCTCGACATCTTCACCCATGGGGCACCTTGCATATCGCGAAATCGCTTTAAAAGTTGATCACCTTCTTGGCACAGCTGTTATCATAAATGATTTTTCTTTCACGTAATGGGTAGGATAAACGCCACATCTTTTCGTCACTACTGTGAGGTTTTGGTACTAGAAATACTTGATCAGATTGAAATTAAATTACAGGCACCAAATCCACATCTATACTCAAACCATCTGCTAAGATATTCAACGTAGTAGCAGGTCCAGATTCCACGATATTAATTGTTATGTTTTCCATACCAAGCACATGTAGTTTTCTTTCCCTGATAACGTTTGATCTCGCTTTGACAGCCACGCCCTTGAACCAGCTTCCGTAACTTTTCAGGGTGGAAAACATAATACCCAGAAGTGCACACAAAAAAACTCTCCAGTTTTTTATAATCATTATATCGATCGTGAGTCCGTGGCATAAGTAAATTAAAGGACTTCTTAGAACATAGCAATGCATATCCTGGAACTACTGCCGAATGTTTCACCAACGCTGGAATTTTTATCATAATAGCAAAAATCATTACCATAGCAAAATGGTAGCCTCAACCACAACATTCAAATCGAACTCTGTGGCTTCACCAACTCTTAGTCCGTCATAAAACGAACCGGTATAAAATATATCTCGATATAATGATCTAAAAAGTACGTCTTCTTCTCTCATTGCATTGATAAATGTGTCCTTGACCACCTCTGTAACAATCTGTTTTGCTCTTTTTGAGACATCGTCATCAAGTGAAATTGTTTCAGCATAAACATCTGTTAAAACTTGAATCATGGATGCCATTGCATGTTATGCTTAATCTAAACGACAAATTTATCTTCATAATGTTATAATTAAAACGTAGATTTTTCATGTTATTCTTTATGGAACACCTGATATGATAAATTCTGAATGTTTCAGAGTTTTATAATACTGTAAATGTAAAGATTCACTAAATTTAAAAAATTTATTCAAATTTAAAAAATATAAATATTTACAAGGAATATAGAGAATTAGGAAAAAATATAAATTAACCATATTTGTTTTTCCATTTGATTAAAGAAAAATGCTATTAAAAGATGAGTTTCACTTTGCCCAAATTGATGTAAAAGTATGTATAATACTTCTGGGAATAGTCCTAAAAAATCCATCACATGTTGGATCGAACCGTTTTAATTTCACTTTGGGTGAAAAAAATAGATTTTATTTTCAATGTAGGCGACATATTTTCATGTATTCTAAAGTAATTGTTTTTTGGAACGCAGAGGCGGTCAATATGTCTTATCAAATTCAGCACAAGTTCTAAATGCAATATACTGTAACAAGGAAAGGGTAATGGTCAGTCATCATAGTGTCTAGTCTGACGTGAACTGAAGTTGGAACTTAAAACACTATTCAACTTCTTACTGAAAACTTTACCAAGCACCACCAAAAAAAAAAAAAAGCCAAAATAATAATGAAATAACAGGTGGAGTGAATATTTTCTAAGTAACATAGACTTCAAAATATTAAAAAGTTGACGATAAAAAAAACTCACGAAAAATACATTATATTGTTTGACTAACAACAGAAATTTGTCAAGCTGTTTCATTCGAATTGTTAAATTCGATTTAAAAGAAAGTCATCAACAAAATATTGTACGAAATACATTTAAAAATATATTTACAACAAAATAACTACAAATCCACAACAGGAGCGAATGGACAAAAGTACAAAAGTTGTTGAAAAAACAAATAAATTCTTTTTCTGAATTCTTTGTCACCTCTGGTTACCATTTGTGTAGATTTTTAATGCTTTTTCTTTACGATAGAAATTAGTCCCAGATGTTTTTGTCCTAAGAAGAAAATTCATTGTTTTCTGTAAATTATTGAAGACAAAGGGTAAAAATATTAAACTTCCAATAAAATTTCATGGAAAATACCTTTTACTTTCTCTGTTTCTAATTTCTCGTCTCTCATCATCTGTCAATTTTTTAATAACTTCATTACCATCTCTGAAAAAATAAACGTTGTATGAGCAAACAAGGGAATGAACAAAAAAACAGACGAACGCACGCACGCACTTACGCTTACGAACGCACGCATTAGGATGGCACGCACTTCGGATGGCCTGCACTTCGGATGGCACGCACTTAGGAAGGCACGCACTTAGGAAGGCACGCACTTAGGATGGCACGCACTTAGGATGGCACGCACTTAGGATGGCACGCACTTAGGATGGCACGCACTTAGGAAGGCACGCACTTAGGAAGGCACGCACTTAGGATGGCACGCACTTAGGATGGCACGTACTTAGGAAGGCACGCACTTAGGATGGCACGCACTTAGAAACGCACTTAGGAAGGCACGCACTTAGGAAGGCACGCACTTAGGAAGGCACGCACTTAGAAACGCACGCACTTAGGATGGCACGCACTTAGAAAGGCACGCACTTAGAAAGGCACGCACTTAGGATGGCACGCACTTAGGATGGCACGCACTTAGGATGGCACGCACTTAGGAACGCACGCACACACAAGTACCTGTAGTAGATCACAGCACCATCATCATTAATTCCCATAGAAAGTTCTCCCAATTTATTAGCAACTGGATTCCATTCTAGCTCATAATGTATGTCGAGAACTGATACAGTGCAAGGAAAAACACCTCTACCCTACATCACAGCAATAAAAACATTATTAACCATATTGCATGGCCACAAATAGACGTAAATACTTCTTGTAATACCACTAACTATTTAGAAAAAAAAAGTAAACGAACCTTGGCTATATGTATAAATTCTGCATTTATCCCACTTTTTTCTTGAAGCTAAACATGTTGAAAATATAAAAGAACAAAATTAAAAACCTCTTTTGTTTCTTCTTTTTCTTTTTCACACTCGCTCTACTTCACAATAAGGTAAAACTCTAAAGTTCCTTCTACTCATGGAGGTATAACAGAAAAGAAGATACGACTCGCAAAGCGAAAGACAACCGCTTTTTATTGATAGATGTGTCCTTTGAAACTATGCGAAATGCAAAATTCACTGGATATGCACACATCGCAGCACACTTGCCGAGACGGCGCGAAGAAATGAGCCTGGGTCAGACTGGTCTGTTCTGCTATTCGATTGGCCTTTCAAATTCCCGTTAACTATGAAAATAAATTAATTTATGCGTAAAAATACCAGTATACTCTCTATAATTCGACTTCCAATTATTCTAACATCTCCTTACTTCATTTCTTTTCAATTTATTTGGTTAACCCTTTTATAAAGACCGCGATCATAGTTTTCCATAGCTACTGCTATTTCATTATAAGATTTGAAATTTAACCTATTGAGGCCAGGCCTTTAAGAAGCTCCTTAAGTCCAAGGTGGTCTGGGAGCTTCCATCG
The DNA here is from genome assembly GCA_030067915.1 of Hydractinia echinata. Taxonomy (NCBI): domain Eukaryota; kingdom Metazoa; phylum Cnidaria; class Hydrozoa; order Anthoathecata; family Hydractiniidae; genus Hydractinia; species Hydractinia echinata. The sequence continues at coordinate 2,689,381 of JASGCC010000030.1, forward strand.
TATGTCTCCTAAACGGGAAGAACTACGGAAATAAAATTGTGTATGCAAACATTGATTGACGTCATCACTTTTCAACATTCTTCACCATTCACTCAATATTTTACTCAAAACTTTGCAGGTCGTTTGAGGACGAATTTAAAAAAAATAACATAGGATTTGGCACAAAAATATTTATGTTGAAACAATTACAAAGACAAAATTAAAAAATTGATTTTTTATCGAACAGGAAATATTCTTTATATTTTTAAGAGGTATGTACGAAACGTAACTAGAAGGGGGCGAGCCCCCATTCCCTCACCCTAAAGTTGATGACGTCTTTAAAAAACCTTTAAACCACAATATTTCTTATCCACCCACCTATCTTAAATAGGAGTACAGGTTTACACTCTGAATTTGTTTATATGTCACATCAGGGTTGAGTTGCAACACAAATATGGTTACCTTTTGCTTTAACGTTTTTATCTTTGTGTCTTTATACAAAATAACTTCTTCAAATTCATCTAATGTGTATTTAGATGGATTCCACCGCTTAACAAAAATGCTGAGATAATCATCACTAACAATTTGGTCGGGTTCTAAAGTGACATAAAAAGTAGTTTCATTAGGTGTACTCTCTTTAAGTTGAAACAAAATATTTCAGAAATAAAACCCACCTGTTAATATTTCGACATACATTTCTGAGGTGTAACCAACAACTATATCTTTATCGAAAACGCATTCGTTGGGGTATATCCTTCCAGGGCTTTTGTAGCACTTTTTACGAATTCGCACTCTAAAATTAAAAATATTCATCATCTTAAATATTTTCTGCATCGCTATTTCATGTATCCATTTGTTAGCAACTGACTTATTCTGCAAATAGAATATGTATATGTTTTCAATTATTCGTAACAATACGAAAATTTTAGCCTCTTTTAGAATTATTCAACTGAGCCACAAGTGGTTGCAAACTGTTTTTTAGCGATGTTGTTGAAGCAAGTTTAGTTGAAGATAACGTTACAAGATTGTGTTTTAATAAGAGGTTTATTGGTAATCGCCATGGGGCAAATCAACTACGCTAAAAAACAGTGCCTTGAGAGACAAAATTTTGGCAGGAAGAAAAATTGATGGAAATAATTTTGGCTGAATTGGCGAAATTTAATTTGAAGGAAGACAATTTTAAATTTGGCGGAAATCTAATTTGGCAGAAAAAATTTTTTATTAATTTTGGCAGAAATTTAATTTGTCGGATGACAAAAGCTTGTGTTGAGCAAAATAACATGAAAGTTAATTTTTCTTTCTTTCTAGTTATCAGACACACGGATCTATAAATAAGTTTCAGATAGTATTAAAATGTTACCTTTCTAATGAAACATAGATATTCTGCTTCTCAAGTTCTGGTGAGATTTGACTTTCTTTAAACGTTCTCACACTTAAGTTAGTCCCAACAATACCTTCCATTAAAACTTCGTGTGCTAGAAAACCAAAAAATTATGAACATTAGAAGAATTGTGTTCCCGAAGGGTTACTTTTACCCTATTATAAAGAGTGAAACTGTTATTCTTCATCGTAAAATAATTAAATGTTATTAATTCAAATGTATTATTTTTATAGATGCTGTACCTCTCTTTTATTGATCTCCAACAAATATATTTTAATTCTAAATTCTCCATGTTTTAAAGCTCTACCAAGCTTTATGATAATCTATGAGGCAAATGGGTAAAATAAAAAAATTAAAACAACACATTAAGAATATAGTGGTTGCCTCTTTAAACCAAACTTACTTTAGTGTCATCTAAATAAGATGTCAATTGCTCATCAAGGCGAGAACATTCGAATTCTTGATTATTAGAATATAATCTGTATACCTAAAATGTAAAGACCAAATTAAATTTCTTACCAAAAACCAATGTACAATTCGATCACCAACAATGTTTTAAAGTAAATAAGAAAATGTCTTCCTTTATATATATATAGTTCAAGCAGGAAGGAAAAAGAAAAATTACTTTTGCATCTTAATTACTTCTAAGTTTGTTTAGAAAACTGTTGCATGGACATCCTTGGTTAGAGACACCTCTGTCTTTTTAATTAAAATTAGATCCTTTACGTAGCTATCTAATTAATTATAATAGATGCTGTCCTGTTCACAATGACACTGCACTTATTTTGAGGTTAATTTGAAACGTGATCTTGTAACTTTTCAGGATATGCAAAAAATGTTTGAAGAAGAAAATTGACAATCTAAAGCTGACAAAGTATTTTAAATTGTTATCCACCACACTAAAATTAAATTGTTATCCACCACACTAAAATTAAATTGTTATCCACCACACTAAAATTAAATTGTTATCCACCACACTAAAATTAAATTGTTATCCACCACACTAAAAAGATCCATGATGAGAACAAACGATACCTTTTTGCCTGGAAAGATGTATGGTTACACTGTGACTCAGAATTAATTGTTTGAAGTTAAAGCAACAAAGGTGGATTTAAATTCGAGTTCAACTTTCATATCAAAACCAGGTTACACTAATGAAACAAACACATGAAACGACTAACTTACCCTGAATGAATCTGCTTTTATATCGATCTCGTTTTTAATCTTATCCTTCAGTTCTTTTAAAGTTATTCTCTTGTCAATATTAAGTTGGAGAACTAAAACAACCCAGACATAAACACTTTAAAAAATGTCATTATAAACCTTCCCTACAATACCTTTCATTAATGAATTTTTATTTAATAGTAAATTTAAACTAAACAGACTGCTGATAACAAATTGATTTAGAATTAAAATGTATTAAATTTATGTAATTAAAAGGCAACAATAGATTGGAAACAGGAACCGACACAGCAAACAATTTGTACCTACGTACAACAAAATTGATCGAAACATCTATATTTAAACAAAATGACACAAAATCTAGACCTTTACTTATAATTTCTTGATGAGTAAGTTCTTTTTCCCTTTACCAGGTTAACAACAACAGCAAATAATTACGACTGTACATATTTAAGAAAGAATACCTTTTTTTTCGTGATTATTTTCGTCTTCAAATGGCAATGTAACTTTTAATTTGATAGTGTGATTAAATATATCTAATTTTTCGTAAAAGTTGGACTTCTTGAACTCCAGTAGTCTATCTTCTTCAGACAGACCTTCAACAAATACCTATACATAAAAAATAAAAAAAAAAATACAATCAAAAATACAATCAAAACTAAGAGTTTTGGAATAATTGTGGTTTACATTTAAAGCCTCTACATTCCCATCTCTGAAATAAATAAATGAATAAATGAATGAATAGATTTAATAAATTAATGAATAAACATAAATAAGAACTTTGAAAAAATGACAAATAAAAATCTTCTTTATTAAAACATAAATTCGAACAGCTTCGCGGCTTATTTTCTAGAATTTTTGATCCATCATATGAAAATATGAAAAAATTAATGCATTATTTTTTTATTTAGGTAAAGGCATACAATCATATATACACGTCTCTACGCATGAATGTGTGACAAATTCGATTTACATAATCACAACTACTAACCAGGTAAAACCATGTATTAAACTAGATATAACTGGAATAACATTTAGTCTTCGAGAATGAGATTCTCAACAAACTACATGTCTACTATGCTCTGTTTTATGATTGGATAGAACTTATGAGTGCAATAGCCATCACATGTCATTGGTAGAAGATTAATCTGTGGAACGCAGGCTATATTACTCTACCAGGCCTGAAAATAAAGCTTTTCCCTCTTATTTTTGGGAAATTTAGTTAAATAGTATAAAAAAATATATATTTATTCATCATTGAGAATGCTGTATTAATCAATCACCTTTGCACTTTTATAGAATCCATCAAGTTTTAGCGTCCTCCTTGGATTCTCTAGTAAACAAAAATCATGATATTCTTTCCATATTGCTACTCTCATGGTCTCGGCTGCCAAACCAGTTTCCTACAAGATATGTACAACTTTAGCAAATGCAATGTCTCAAAGGTAAAGGTGAGGTAAATTACGGAGCTCATACAGCTTCTAGTCTTTCTTTTAGCTGCTGCGTAGTGTATGTGAGCGGTACATGAATTGTTCGGTGGTCATCAAACTCACTTTCCTCAAGATCAATAAGATATACTTTTAAAGTTGTTCCTGAAAAGTAAAAAACAGGTTAATTTAACAGGTAAAATTACATTTAATAAAAGAAAAAAAGTCTAAATGGTGATGCCAAAGATCGATGAAACACAGGAATAACACGTATAAACAGATAGATACCACACCTCCTGGCTCATAAACTTGAAATTGCTGTTCCTTCTTCCTACATTCCAATAAAATATCAAAGCCATAACTCATTCTGACACCATTTAACAGTTTTTGTATTGGTGTGTCTTCTTCTCCTTCATACGATCTTTCAAAAGATCCATAGTAATCATCATATTTTACAAGCCGACATTGAGACACAGGAATCACATTTTCTAACTCAAATGTCTAAGAAAGGATAGTGGAAAGTTTCTTTATTACATCCTGAATAAACAATACATTACACTGTAAAATAAAATAAGAACAACTTACCTTCCAAGCAATTTCAGTGGCCTCTTTTAAAGTACTATCTTTATGAACTTCTAACTTGGCCTCCATTTTGCTATGATTGACAGGGTGATAACATAATAGCCGTATCTACAAACAAAACATGCAAGTTTTATTGCTTCACAAAGAAACATTTTTATTTCATGTTTTTTCATACCTTGCATAAATTCTTTTGTCTTTCCCTTTTAGAATGCTCATCTTCTTCATCTTGTAATATACTGTTACACAAATTAGTAAGGGAAGCTGCCCATTTAGATTTTTTTATAAAATTCTTGTTTCTCTTTTTATCTATCTTACGATACATCAACATGTAAGCGTTTGTAGAACTAAATAAAGAAATATTGCATGAAAGATCGACTACTTTTTAAATGAGGATTTGATTAAGCATTATTAAAGATCAAGAAAGTTGTTAAGACATTTTTACCTAGAATAATTGCTAGAATAAAAGCCAGTACGAAATTTGTCATCTCCACCATAAGACTTAAGTATGTCTTCTTCAGATACCTGTAGAATAAAAACAAGCAATTTTTCTAAAAAAGCAAAGGAAAATAGTATTCTTTCTTGATTCATGACAAGTTCAACAAATTCATTCTTAAGAGAGAGTTAACCATGAACTCTCTTTTGAAAAATTATTATGTGTGTGGTGTTATAAAATAAAAAATTTTTGCAACAGAATACGATGAGGTTTAAACTTTATACAACAAATGAATATTATAAATATAAATATTAACATGTCATGAACAAGCAAGTTTATGCTATAGGTTGTGTGTCGACACCGTGAAAATAACTCACTAAAAAAAAGATTTCCTTAAAATACAAATTAGGTATTTCCATTTACTTATGATTAAGAAGTCAGAATAAAAAAAAAACAAGAAAAAATATGGGGGTGAGATGTCCCTTTAAAAGCACTGGTAGCAGTAATAATTTTGAAAAAAAATACCTCCGAAACATATTGATCATTAAAACAATACCATTTCTCATCATCAAACGATCTATACACAAATAAAAACAACAATTGATTACACTACATTAATTTCTGCAGAGTAAATAAATACAGGGAGTACCAACAAGATTTACCAACACTAACGTTGCTTGACTACTCAAGCAATTACTGTTTATTATCTGTCATAGAAAATATAACTTACTTGATGTAAGCATAGTAATGGGCCGCCTAGTGCACTTCCTGAGTGAATCAATATCGAAAACAGCTCATATTTAAATTTATTCTAAAAATAAAGAAATTAAAACTATCACATAGAAATAAAAGAATAAAAAAGTAAAAAACTTTGGTATAGCTTAATCCAATCATAATTTTAGGTATCAGTGAAAATCTATTTACTGCCACTAATAAAAAATTAAGAATGTGTTGCGGCTTAATACATATACCACATTTGCATATGAGAAATAAATAAATCTGTTATCCACAGTTTTTTATCTCATACCTACTTCTTCTCCATAAACATTCCTGTTTTACTAAAATGCTTTCCTATTTTTTTGATTTTAGAGAATAATGTTTTAGTTAATGCCAAGAATGCTTCAAACAGAGCTGATATAACAATTACCAAACTTTTTTGTAAGCAACTCTTTCTCACTTTTTTCCTCACAGAAAACTTTTACAGGACGTTGTTTCAGGATTATCTTGAGTTGAACAAAAACGTTCAAATTGTTTGAACCCCTGGTGGGACGAAAAAACTTATGCAGATCTTATTAGATAAACACTTTCAAACACAGTTATACTTATAATTTGGTTCTATAGTAGAAAATATATAACAATTTTATTATTTTTATCAAAAATCAAAAATAAAAGTTTCATGCTTGAATATCTATTTAAGCATAAAATTTTTATGCCAAAACCAAATTCTTTTTCTATCTTTATCTGCTACACAAGTTAACAACAAAGAAATGAAAATGATAACATGGTCATGTATTTTTTATTTTCCACAGCTGATGAGTATTCTTACTTTCCAGAACAAAGAATTTTTTCTTGTCTGGCTTAATTAGCTAATAATTCTTAACAAGTTAAAAGCATTAAACTTGTTTATTGCACGGCTTAATTTTGGTCATCTTCATTAGGTATGCAGCTAATTTAGTGTAATAAGGTTTATGTTTCAGATTTAAACAACTGAACTGAATAATATCTCACATCGGATTTTACATCATCATCACCATTATCATCATCAGTACTTGATATATCTTCTTTTTCTTCAGTATTGTCAGCTAATTTCTCATCAGTTGGTTGCTCATTTGATTCCTTAAGCAGCAAATCAGCGGTTAACATTTTATAAAAAGCATTTACATACAAGTTAATAACAACAACCTACATACCTCTTTTCCATGCACATAGTCACTTAAATCAATAAAGAATGGAAAGGTCAGCCTAAAAGAAAATCAGACAGAATATGTTCACCGCTTATAATAACTTTAATTTCATAAAAATTAGACAGGCCTTAAGTAATTTATTGTTTGCTGTAACGTAGTCGACCCTAACCATTTTTAACAATTAATCTTGCTGAAAAAATGTGTGTCTTGTCACAGTGTAAGTGTTCATCCTTTGTCTTTTATATTGATATTTATATCTACGTTTTTTCCTTTTATGTTTCAAATGCACACCATCATCAATACAACAACTAACTGATAACCAATTTCTGTTTGTGTGGTTATACACACATTCTGTATTGCATTCCATAATGCGAGGCAAGAATAAATATTCTATTCACCACAACAACAACGAATAAATATTCTATTAAGCAGTCTCCATGTCTTTTTCCCTTTTCTGGAATCATTTTTGGATATGAAAAACTAGCTACAATTCCCAGGGACATTTGGGCAGTAGTATCAGCCTGGGTGGTCCAAAGAGAACTCAAGCTACTAAAAACACCATCCAATATTGGTGACAACACGTACTTTCAATGTTGGCAAAATAAAACACTTTCGTCGTTTTGCAGTGGTAAAGAGCATTGTGTAGTTTTTTATTACAATAGTATTTCTTTTTTCACATTCAGGTTACAGAAAACAAAATATTAACTTAGCATGGTGTTATGAACAAAACATGGAGAGATACACTTACCTATCATGTAACTTAATCCTTTGTAATGTGTTGTTAGTCAAATGTAAATCTTTTTAGTTGAATTGTGAGCAAATATGGAAAGCTTATGAAACTTCAAACCCTGTAATGATAAATATTTGGAAAATAAACAGCTTAAAGTCAAAAATTGGATTTTTTAAGCAAACAAACATGCTAAATATTACATTCTTATTTGAAATAAACAATTAGTGGAGTAAGTATAGAAGAAAGATTTTAATTTCAGGTTTACAGGGCAATTTCTTATGAACTTCAAAGTTTCCTTTATATTAATTATAGCCATAAAACTGCATTTAAAAACTTATTTTACAAACAGAAGTGTACCAATGTAAGTAAACTAAAAATCATACTTTCGCATCACTGATTTAGAAAGCTTAGAAAGCTAACTACAAAGTGAAAATCATATAAAACCACACACAAAAAAACATGTACACATACCTTATGTGCATCTTGTTTCGAGTCACATTTGCTACAATGATACTAAAAAAAAAGGAAAACATAGTTGTTAGCCTGTGAAAAATTCTAAAAAATGTCCCTGCATAGCTATTTTGTGCATCCTGACGGCCTGTTAGCTTGAAGTAATGAAATTTACTTGGATGGGGATATTACTGTGATAACAGGTGGATTAGTGAGACAAGCGGAGAGTATTATGATACAGAAAAACTATTAATTAAAGGCAACTTACAAATTCTGCAGTTTATACATTAATATGCAAGTCAAAAAAATCTAACCTGATTATTTTCATTAAGAGTCTCAGGAGTGACAAATGCTTCCAATGCTTTCTCCTAAACAATGAAAACAAGATAATGCTGAAACTGTTGTTAAACAGCTATATAAATAAATAGAAAACTTTTAACAAAATTCTAAGAAAAACCAACATCGACTTTGTTGTTAGTGTTAATGAAAACAAGATATGCTGAACTGTTGTTAAGCAGCAATATAAATGAAAAGAAAACTTTAAAAAAATTCTAAGAAAAACCAACATCGACTTTGTTGTTAGTGTTAATGAAAACAAGATATGGCTGAACTGTTGTTAAGCAGCAATATAAATGAAAAGAAAACTTTAAAAAAAATTCTAAAGAAAAAACAACATTTACTTTGGTCTTAGTGTTTTTTAAAAATTAATTAATATGCTGACAAATTTTATAAAATTAACAGAACTTGAACAACAAAAAAACAAAAATGATAATTCATCTTATTACAGGGGTGTCGCAATTTTTTAAACGCTTTTGACATACTTAAAGGTTTGTAGCTCATTTTGAGTGTTTTGCCATAATTTTCATCATATTTCAAGGTTCTGAAGCATACAGACAAGGAAAATACCTGGGTTCACAGTAAAGGTAATGTGAAAAACACAACGAGTTACTACGAGACAATGTCTCATAACTAAGGTTATTCTATGGAGAATTATTAATAATCAAGGTTTTCAAGGTCCAGCAGACACCCGTACTTATTATTAAAAGTTTACATATTTCAAAAGCACTTCTAAATTTCTTTTATAAATATGTAACATAAATTATATAAAAATTGACCTACCAAGTTTTCATGGGTTCTTTTGAACCAAACGGTCGAACATCAAGAGATATATCCAAGTAATTATCACGTCTTGAATTCTCATGGCTGCACTATATAACATACATTAATATATAAGACTAGTCGTTCACCCGTCCATTATTAGCCGCATTTCGTGTGTCTCGCTACTGCGGTTACCATTTTGCGTGACAGACAGACAGACGCATACGGGTATTATAATATAGATACAATATCATTACTGTTTTAATTTCAAACATTGTGGAGTTATTTGTATATACTTACATTTAAGCATTTAACATACATCTTTCAATTTCACCTTGATAAAGTTGATTAATCAAGTCCACCTAAAATAACCATGCAAGTATTTATTTGAAGGAAACTTAAAAATTATTTTTCAACCCTGATAAAACAGATATTTTTTTTTTAATTTAAAAAATTGTATGTGGGTGGGGTTGGGGGGGGGGGGGGAGGCTACCATTACAGCCCCCAAAATATAAAGATTCTCAAATAAAGTGTTATGAAGTATAAATAAAATAAATAAAAGTACAAAAAACTGTAGTTTATTTGTAATTTTAGTAGAATTTACAAAGATGTAAAATATAACATCAAATATTTATCAATCTGGTGTGATAATATAAGCAAGAGTATGAAAACTTTTTTTCATCTTTATCAACGCAGTATGTTTAGCAAACGCTGTCTCTACTTTCAAGATAACAGTATATACAAAATAATAGCAATGTTTATGCTTATGCTTTTTGTGGCAATATTAAAACTTTATACTCAAGCTCATCACAGTTTTACTAAAACAATTTCGACAGTTTTTACCCCTTGAAAACACAAAGTTATTACAAAAACCTTAAACATTTGACATAATGTTTAAATGTTGAAATCCTGTAGGCTGAAAGAGTCCCAGTGCCTTAAATTAAAGACTAAAAAATTTATACTATCTTACAAATGTAAAACAACCAAATTCTACGATTTTTTTACAATCCGGAATTTCCTGACTCCTTCAGCTTCCCCTTCAAATTTCCAAGGACAATTTGGGGTACAAAAAACATAAAATTACGTACTTGATCTGTGTTTTTTTAATGTTTCTTCTAGCCATCAAACAAACCGGCACAATTCCTGAACATCATGCTGTTGCCAAGCTGTTAATAGAAATAAATTTAAAGCAGTGAAAACAAAGATGAACAAAACTAGCAGTGAACACTTCAAATATAACAAACACAAACACAAATACCTTCACTGCTATCCATCCAAACTTTTGTTAAATCAGTGGTTTCAACAGCACGTTTTTTACTTTGGTCTATAATAAAAATTGAAATAAATAGCAAAAATTTAAACTGACACAAAAATCAACAATTTTTTGTGTGTGTTTTTTATTTTGTTTTTGTAAACCTTAGTATGTTGGTAAAGTTTGTATCATTTTTAAAAAATACAGGTTGACAAGTCCAAAAGGAGCTAATATAAACAGTCATGAAAATTTTGCAACAGCATACGGCAATTTCGTATTTACGGTTAGGTATTATGCCACTGGTTTTGCAACAGCAAAAAATAGATGCTGTAAAGAAATTTTGTCTGTTACAAGAAAAATCATCGAGAATTAATCGACTACATCCCAGGAAAATTAATTCACCTAGGTGATACAAAAAGAACAAATTAATTTTTCATGAAGAAGAATTTAGTAAAAATAATTTTTAGCTATTTTACAAAGGGTAGCCAATGTTTTTTTACAGAAATCCCTTATGTTATTTTTCTAAGTTTTTTTTAATGTAAAAAAATGTTGAAAAGATTCCAATTGATTGCTATAAAGTTTAAAAGAAAAATGGACAACGACAGCAATCAAATTGCTGCCAATATTTTCGTAATTGCTGTCACTGATATGTTTTTTTGGAAAAGAATACTTATAGTCTTTCAAAACTTTATTTGGTAAAAACATGTGGGAAAAATGGCTTCCAGAGCAAAAGGAAATAGATGACCCCTGGTTTTACAATCGTTACCGAGAAAAGATAATCACCGTGAAAAGAACAAAATGGTAGATCATCACAGTGAATACATCGTGGTATGACGCAGCCTCTCTCTTCGTTCAGTGTTTTAATGTAATATATATATGTAATATATATACTTGCTTGTGTTTTGTTAATATATTTAACATTTTTACAAGCCTATCAATAAGAAAATAACACCCAAGCAATAAATCGCATATTTTATTACAACATCTTTTTTATCTATTTCATCTTTTTTCTGCAAATAATAAGAAAGATAACATTGATTTCCATGTGAGATCAATTGATATTGCTCAACCAGGCAAACTTTTTGTGGAATTCGGGAGCAATTAATGGCTCAGCTAGTTTCTCATTTCTCGGAATTGGGCGAGTCTTTGCGTTAATAAGAGCCATTGCTCTCCCCTTATTGATAGGCCTGCTTTTACACCACTTAGGGTCTTCTATAAAGTGAATTAAAAAATCAAAAAAATTGCAAGCACAATTCCCTAATGGATTCACGCATGCGATTTGTAGCGTGTGCTTTATTTTCTTCGTGGAATTCCCTGAAAAACTAAAAAAATTCTTGCTATTTTCAGATTTTTTTTAATTTTCCACATCTGAATACTTTTTGAATACATAGATTTGTTGTGGTGTTTGCAGGCACAAACTTAAAGAGTAAAATTTAAATATAGCCTGTGGCATATATACCTCTAATTTCAGGAATAACTTCTGTAATTGGTACGGAATACTCTTTGACATATCAGTTTTACTTCCTTTGTATCTCCACCTAATGCAATTATATCATGCTATACCAGATATTATAAACAACTACATAAAGCTTGGTTTCCATCTGGCGTTAATTTCCATTAAGCAGATGCCTTAATTGAGTTACTTTTGTTAATGCCTAATGGAAACACACTAAACACTCAATACGATTAATGCCGAAGTTGTAAACAAGCAAGACAAAATTGATGTGAATACTGGATGCGGACGGTGGACGGAAACCAAGCTTGATGGTGAAAAAATAAACAGTGTACGAAAATGTTATTAAGATGAAAAAAAGAAACATGTTGTGAACTTAGTATGCCGTTACTATAATGAATTGCTGACACTGCACATGATAGAATTATATCTATTTTTTATACAGAACTGGAACTTTTTAAACAGAAATTGAAATCAAGTTTAGTAAAACACTAAGAAAAATTTCAACAGGTTTGTAATATGCCATTTTAATTTTATTGAAAATCATTTTTCTAAGTATTGATACTCCACCACTTAAAATAAATATTTGACGACTGCCGGTCATACTGACCGCCAAAGATCCAAAACAGCTGGTCAAATTGAATTTTTCGGCGGTCAAAAAATATATGCGATTCCTTGCGCAGCGGTTTCAATCATGAAATTTAATTCTATCCAGATGTAAGAAAGTTAAAAAGCCCTGGGTTCAAACTTTTCTCTCTATTAAAAAATAAATAAACAAATGGCGAAGCCTTTTATTTGTAGTCAAAATGGTAGCATTTTAGCTAGCTATTTACAGTAAAACAAAAGGTAAAAAATCAAAAGAAATGTATATGAATCAATGGGAAATAAAAGTGAAGCGAGATATTTAGATTATTATCTATTCTTAACAGTAGATAATATAATATATAATAGTAAATATTTTTTTTACGAAGCAAGGAAATGATTGCCCATCAGTCTGACCACTCCTAACATGATCCTGACGGTAGATCAACAAAATTTGCCTGTCAGTGACCGTTGACCGGCCGTTATTTTAAGCGCTGTACTCATACAAATCAATAAATTTGATGCTAGGTAAATACTATATGTAAAAAATACAGGCTTTTATAGGTCTGACCATTGGTGCTACCTAACTCACCTGACTTCTCGTATCATGTGCAATGTATTTTAGGGAAAGAAAGTTTTGTCCCTGTAACTGCTCAATTATTTAAATTTGTTGTCATTTGTAGTAGATGTAGATGTTTCTGTACTTGAAGAAGATATTCTAAAAGTTCATTCAATCTGACCTCTGTTAAATACCCTTGTTAAAAGTCCTTTGTAGTTACATATAATTTTCCAGCTTGCAATTTTCATGAATTAGTTACTGAAATTACCTACAATCTTAGCATAATATTTCTTAAAATTGTGCTTCTTATAAAAAACGTGTACTAGACAGCACTGCATATGCTCCAAGTCTGGTCTGTTTTACAGGAAAATTAAATGAACTGACAAGCTTTACATAACAATTCCAAAAGCGCACCATATAAAAAAAATAACAGAGAGCTAAGTATGCCGGAAAAAATATTCCACTGAGCATGGATTTCTTTACTTGATTTATTTTTATATCTTAAAACTAAACTTACCTGTACAATGCATTTCGAAATTCTGGTGTCATAAATAAAGTTTGTAGCAAACTATTTAAATAACAAGTCATTGCTTGATTAACCAAACCAACAAAACCTAAAATAAAGCAGTTTAACAATATCTTACTATAATTTGACACTTAGAATTGTTATAAGAACATAAAAGATGTTTACACATACCAGTGCTTGATTTTATCGAAGTTAATGATGTTTGTGATGAATAGGAATAAGATGAAAATGATGACGATGATGATGATGATGATGGCAGAGCAAATTTATTGTCTGTTGAATCATTTCCTTCCAGTTGAAAGAAGGAGGCAGCATATGATTCGACATCTTCAGATTCCTTGAAGTGAATAAACAGTACTAATTATAACAATTGTTATTATATAGCATAATTATTGATAACCTAAGAACTGTACCTAGTTAAGGATACGGTAACCCCCTGAGGCACATACTCAGCATATTTAAAATATCCCCTCTGCTCGCTATATTAACCCTAACAAATATATATATTCTGAAAGCCAAATAAATCATCTCTAGAGTGATGATAAAGTATTTGTATAAAAAAAAACCCAAAAAGGAGAAAAAAAATTATATACAAAAACTCACCCTTCCAGTTCATTTTGTCGAACACTCCCCTCAGTAAGATTTTTGTTCGTTGAAAAAAATATGATTGCGAAGCTCTTATTCAGCTCTAAAAACTTTGCTTTTTTTACTCAAAACAACACGTGGTTCCAAAAATATAGCATATTTTGTGTTACAATAGCTGTTTTATGACTGATTTTCTATTTTTAAGCATGATAGATCAATAACTCGATATTTCCTCACTTTCTGCATTAGAAAAAGCAAAGTTTTGTAACCAAAGATATAATTGTCGCAACAAACTTGTTTTCGTACAATTTCGACAAGATGGAGGGGAGTGTTCGACAAAAATATGTACCGTTACGACTAAAAATTTTATTTCGAGAAAAAGCAAATCAAAGACCTTTGCTTTGACCTGCAAGAATCATGGTTACACCCACTTAAACGTTATGAATAATTAATAACTCCTGAATATTTTATTTAAAATTAAAGGTAAAGTGTTTTCGTAGAACTATGGGTCTAGTTATTGTTAAACAGACAACAGGATAACATAACATAACAGGATAAAAACGAAAAAAATAAAGAAATAACTTATAAAGGTATAGATGATAAATAATAATATATTGTATAGATTATTAAAGTGTGAATGTTTCCTATGTTATATGTAGAGATGCAATTTTTTATTCGTTCTGCAAAACTCTCTTTAATTATTATACAGATTAAATATATTTGAGGAATTTTAAACTTTGAGCACACTATTGAAAACACTAAAAGATAAAAAAGATTTTTTCTCATTTTATCCCTCTTAACAATAAATATTTTTGATTCTTTTTTTAAAAATATCAGGAAAATATGCCAAAGAATCAAAATTAAAAAAAAATTTTTTTTTAAAAAAATGACTCTGAAGGGGGTTACCGTATCCTTAACCTTCGACTCAATTTGAATTTTACTTAAGCAAAACTGGGTTGCAATGGACAAGATTACTGTCCGTATTATGTCTAAGAATGTTGATTGGCTATGGTTATTGGATTTTGCGCACAGTTACGTCTTTAAATAAGATAAATAATAAAAACTAGTCGATAAGGCCCGTGGAGAAATCCACTTAGGAAGATGGACAATGGAAAATAGGTTGTTTTAGATGTCTTGTTCCAAAATTTTTTTGCGAAATTTAGTTTATTCTTTGACGTAATGTGTAGAAGTTGAAACGCTTATTTTTTAGAAATTCGTATACCTGTAGCCTTCATCGTATAGATGTCAAAACGCTGATCAAGAAAATGTATAGGATCATGTACTTTTGACAAACGGTTACAGAAATATCGCAGTTCAAAGGTTTTTTGATGACGTCATCGACCCGTCCATTCCAAAACGGATTCGGGAACCCAGGTTTGGGAAACTTACCCAAATTAGTCCCAGGTGGTCCCTAGTTACCCACGCGGTAAAAAATCACTGACGTCACCACCTCGTTTCCAAGTTATTTGTCAAAGTTTTCAGTGCATTGCAATGGCTTCACTAATGTTAATATACTTTCCTTTGACGTCAATATTATTTTAACATTAAAGTTTGGTAAAATACAGAACAAATTTATAGGTGATGTTTTATAGGCTTTATTAAAGAAAATTGTGAAGAATATAATCCACTTTGCAAAAGTCACACACAGACAGACAGAAGCTCTGTATTATTATAGAGATAGTGTGGGCAAAATTTTCAGACTAAAATCACTCTAAAAATCAGCTTAATGACTCAAATCTTCGATGTGGACCAACACACAGTCGTGTTATCAATTTCACCCAAAGAAAATAACAAGCACGCAATGTTGTTAGGGATGGGAATAAAAGCATTCTAATTCAGGTAATGAGCGAACTTTTCAGCTTCGAACCTAAGATGGTCGTACTAAAGGGATGCTACAGTACTGCTTGAATATAACTTTACATGTATGCGTGTCTACATAAGAAACCTTCACACATTTTTTGTTTACACGTGAACATAATTGCTTTCTATTGTTATTATTATGCGCAAACCATAACAATAAGATTTGATAAAGCTTTATGTTCTCACATTTAACATGCAAGTTATTGTTTAAAAGAGGTAACGATCACAAAAGCTATTAAAAATTTATATATATATTTATTTATATTTTTAAAAATGCATATTTCATAACATATTTCACACAAACTACTTTCGATACTTTTTTAGTTAAAATAGTAGTTTTGATTGCTATACATTTTAACAAAAAACAGGAATTATTCAGCTTCAATAGAACGTTTCTCCTCAATTCAGACCAAAATACGACGATATGGGTTGTTCTCTCATCATTTCAGAACAAAATATGGCAATTTTTAAGCTTCTTAGGGTTGTTTTCTTGTCATTTCAGAGCGAAATACGGTAACTTAAAGTATTGCGGGACGTTTCAGGCTTATTTTAAAACAAAATATGGCGATATTTAAGCATTGGCGCCATAGTTTAGTGGTTATAACTCTCGCACTTTGTGCGGGAGACCAGGGTTCGATTCCCCTTGGCGGCAATTCAATATGGGCAAGTTAATGTTACCATAGCCCCAGGTTAACCCAAGCCATGTGAGGGAAATTGGGGAGACGGCACTTCTCCATTGGATGTTGCAGGGAGTTGTCTAGTAGAGAGAGGACCCTAATTGGGTCTGCGTAGCTCAAAATGAGCATTAAATACTCTAGGACTCCCCATCTAAGCAATGGCCCCTCCTGGAAATAATAGACAGGGTATATCCCTCAATATTTGTGAGGCTAGCCATGTAAAATATGCACATCATTGTACAAAACGAAATACAGGGATTTTAATGCTTTTTCTTTTCTTTATATACAACTCTTCTCAAGTGAAACAGGCAAAACTTAGCCTTTTCTTTTGTTGATACCATGACAATATAATAATTATAGGTAACAATGAGCTAATTAAAGTTTGTGTTAGACAAGAACTCTATTGTTTTCAATATGCAAATACTTTATGTATTTAACAATAGGTTAACAATAACAACGAAAGATACTACTAAAAGCTTGTGTGAAGGTGATACCTATTGTGTAAATGTAAAGCTACATTTAAGAGGTATATCCTGTATAGTTAATGTTTACTTTTTTGCAATATGTTTACAACGATGGCAATGTTACTGATTGGTGGAAACTTTGTTCCTCCAATAATGCTGATGTACGCTGAATCTGTTGCACTTAGTTTTCGTTTTCTCAAGAGTGCTAAGTACACTTGGTCAAACCACTGATGTAGATATTCATTTACAGATGTGTTCATTAAGTATAAGAGTAGTAAGGAAAAAGAAAAAGACAACTTCAAAGAAATATCTGAAATATTTGTTAAAAGAAAAAAATTTGTAAAGTTACCTGTGGTACTGGAACAATAGTATCAACTATCATGGTCACTGGATCTCTGCCATTTTTTGCTTAATCATGAAATCATTTCGTTTAGCACTTACATCCTTCAACAGGTCATGCAAAGTGTCTTCACATTTATCATCTATTAAAATTTCCTCCTCTTTTATCAAATAGCTCAACAAAAATGTTCCATATTTGTAACATGTTTTTTGTGATACAGTTCCATATAAATTTTTCACAGTGGTATTTCCAGGCAAATTTGAATGAAATTTGGTACTTTTCCAATTAATAGTTGTTTCATCTCGGAATACACACAAATAATGTGGAGCAGGAACATCATTTCCAACAATAACAGCTAACTGACCTTCAGCAGGACTTGGGGACATACCTTCTAAACCATAAAGTCATTTAGTGTATAATTATATATACCTAAAAAATAAATTTAAAAAATAAAACTATATACAATT